>BSBN01000899.1:4902489-9804978 GCA_027924645.1 Cunninghamia lanceolata
GAGGAGAAGGAGAAGGAGAGGTGAGGAGGAGGTGCAGGGTTGAGAAGAGGAGAGGAGGTGGTCTATAGGAGGAGAGGAGGAGGAGAAGGAAAAGATGAGGTGAGGAGGAGTAAGGAAGTGGAGAGGAGATCAAATCTCATAATGTTCATGCTTGGGGTTTGGGGATGAGGTCCCCTTGTTGTGGCCTCACCAGTTCATTGCTCTGGTCAAAAGCGTTCAATCGGTTCATAGCTCTGGTCAAAAGCGTTCACCAAACAAAAAATAATAATTACTATGCAAAAATAAATAAAAGTTGGTAAAAATTATTGTTTTTGTTTTTGTTTTCACATGTACTCATTTTGAAGGTTTAGATTTTATTATCAGTTTATGTAATTCACATTACAATTAAAAGTATCACTTTTTAGGTTGACTCATAATTATTACTTAGAGAAAAAACAAGTAGGCCCAAATTTGAATTTGAATTTAAGAAAAAGGTCATTGTCACATTCACGTTTTCCCTTCAAGTGACAATTATGAGCACAAAATAGTTGAATTACACACTATAGTATTGTATTAAAGACAACCCCTAATTCATCTAGAACATCTAGTGAACATGAGTTGAATACCCAACACACATCACAGAGCCTAAAAGAATCAATTAGTGATAACAACATTGTGTCAACATTCTAGGGCATACTGCATGACTATTTGTTGTTCTTGATCTTGCTCAAAGTCATCAATTCAACATCCTTATCAAGGTTTGACATAAAGGAGCCAGGTATCTTTGTCATGTACAAACTCTTGAGCACACAAATTATTTTTTTATACAAAGATTAGACTGAGGACTTCAAGGTGAGTTGTAAGCAAACATCTAAAAATTAACAAAGATCATATATGTGGGCTTGGTTTAGGTTCACACTTGTGGGATTGATTCTATACTTGTGGAATTGACCCTAATAGAAAAATGAAAGTTTCATAGATTATGATGCATTTGTCTGACATAGCCTAATTTTTTGCAATAGTAATATATCACTTTGGGACATCAAAGAGAGACATTCCACATTGAGCCAAGAGCTAAGTACTTGCATTTATTATCTAGAATTTTGAGCATTAAATTCAACATGTTTATCATTTCTATCTCTTATTCCTAGGCTATTTGATGTTAATAATGATTAATTAATTTTGTTGGTGTAATTAAATATTTAATTACACTTTAATAAGTTGACTTAGGGCTAATTTTAGTCTTAGGTTATTCCTAAGTCATATTAGGGTTTTCTCAACTTACAAATATAAAAGCAAGTTCTCACATGTAATTCATTAATCTATTTCATTAATTGCATCCTTATTGTGCAAATTATTCCTCTTTGCTTTTTTCTCTTGTGGAAGGTAAATCTTAGGTTTTGCAGGTGATCCTGGTGCTTGAGTCAATTAGTGACTCTCACATGGTATCAGAGCTCCAGATCTGTAAGCCCCTTCTCAGATCTAGGAAAATTTTGAGCAAGAGCTTTTGTAGGATGCATTTTTTAGCAAAATGGAGCTCACCATTGCGCTCAAAAGGCCCAAAAACCCCTATTTTCATATAAGGCGCTCTATATTTTGATGACAAACAATTTTTGGGTTTTTTTTAACGTTTTAAGAAATTTAGATCTGTGAAATTCGTACGACCTCTATAGAATCAGTATGGTTGTACATCACCTTGATTTTTGTTCTGCCTTGATTTCTGTGCCATTATTATATGAGCTGATTTTAATTTTGGAGCTACCTCAGTTTGCGTGCCATCTCGATTTCTGTGCCACCTTGATTTTCATGCCGTCTTGATTTGTATGCACAAGTACAACTGAGTTTTTTATTAATTTCTTAATAAGAAAGGAATTTTTTTTTGAGGGCCAACCCCCAGGGTTTATGCCCTGGTCGCATGGGTGACTAGCACCTAGCTTCCAAGCACCAGCCCCTAGGGTGTTAGATCCTGATCATATGAGTGACCCAAACCCTAGCCGCCAGCCCCCAAAGACTCAGCCCCTGGTCACATGGGCATCCAGGAGCTTCAGTAGTGTTTTTTTTTTCCTCTTTGCCCTAAAGGAGCAGTTTTGGTAAATTTGGCATATCTTGAGCATACGAAGTCAGATTTTTAAAAACAAATAGGCGTCGAAAAGCTGGTTCTGAGCACAATCCATTGGAATAGGTATTTTTTCCAGATTTTTCTGATTGTTACAATTTATCGTTGTTTGAAGTCTAGATACCGTTTTTTATCTATGAGCTCATATATTTTTGCCACGATCTCCAATTTTCACGATTCTTATGGCATTGGAAAGGTATTGAGGAGCTCTACACGACCATCTATGAAATTCTTCTAGATTTAGCCCTAGGTATTCTTTATTCAGTTTGTCAATTTTATGGCTTTTGTTTGATATTCTAGACATTTTGGCACCTGGAGAAGTTCTATTTATTTTGTTGGGCTTCATTTATCAGCTTTAATACATATTTAGATTATTGATCTCTGATCTAATTTATTTGAGTATATATCATGGGTTTTTCTATTCACCCTTCTGTGATAACATTGGGTAAGGATAATTATGAGTCTTGGCGAAAGAGCATCTTGACACATCTCAGGTGGCTTAATCTTTTGCCTTATCTTTATGGACTCAGACCTGAACCAGATACACCTGGGAGGAAATCTGCATGGGCAAATTATATTGATCATATTGTAGGATTGATTGGTTCTAGTGTTGATTATGACACTGTGTTCTGTCTCACATATTGAGTGCCCACGCGCTCTTTGGACTAGCATTTGGGAGATCTATGGAGACCCACATATCTCTTCATTCCCTGATAATCCTGCTATGGATTGCCACATACCCCTTGATGATGCAGGTTGCATACCTTTTGATGATGATACAATTGAGGAGCTTGCATATTTGACAGGTCTTGCTAGTTCAAATAACACAGAGACTTCTCTTGCTCCTCGTTCTCCTCTTATCGAGATCACATCTTTATTACCTATTGCTACATTAGATTATTTGCAACAGTACATTATTAGTCTTCCAGAGATAGCTCATTCGGACACATATCTACCAGAGATATCATTGTTGTTTGTAGAGTCCCACCTTGCACATTTGGAGGACCACATTGATGACATTTGTGTTCTCTTTGATGACAACTTCAATGGAGTTGCATCACCATCATCTGCTTCAAAGATTGTTCTTCATCCTCTTCTTCAGTCACAATTTGGTAGTGGATTGGAGACATTTGAGCAGTTTTCAGGAGCATCATTGTTGTCTTTGGATCATGTGCAGAGTTCAAAGACATTTATCCTTCTTCATGTATATTTCTATCCGGAATGGGAAGACATTATGCGCACATCTATAGTTCTATTTCTTCCAAGGGGAGAAATGTTGTTCGACATTCATGGGTCTTCATCTTTATTCTGTGTTGAGCATCTTCCAGCACTGCAGGAGTCATCTTGAGGAGCGGATGCATAGTCTCTCTTCTCATCTCTATTTTGCGAGGGAGCATATCCTCGCATGGGGTTTCATCCTTCTCACTTCTGGGGGGGTCACCAAACCTTCTCTATTCTTCCTCTCTTATGGGGGGCATTCATGATTGTACTTTTGTGATGGATTCAATTCTTAGGGGGTCTTAGTGTTAGTCCTTCCATCACATGTTCATGTACTTGTATTTTCTCTCTTTTGGAGAGGATTTTTCTCCCATTGGATTTTTCTCCTTTTCTCCACTTTATGAGAGATTCTTGTTGTACATGGGTACCTAACATGCCCTTGTAGCTGGGACCCATTTTTGCATTAGTTACATATTTTTTATTTCTCCCTAAGTTGCACTTAAGGGGGGGTGTTGGAGTAATTAAATATTTAATTACACTTTATTAAGTTGACTTAGGGCTAATTTTAGTCTTAGGTTATTCTTAAGTCATATTGAGGTTTTCTCTAACTTGCAAATATAAAAGCAAGTTCTCACATGTAATTCATTAATTGCATCCTTATTGTGCAAATTATTCCTCTTTGTTTTTTTCTCTTGTGGAAGGTAAATCTTAGGTTTTCCAGGTGATCCTGGTGCTTGAGTCAATCAATGACTCACAAATTTATCCTATGAATTTTATGTAAAGAAGTATTTTATTTCATTACATTGAACTCCTGACCACTAAGGTTTCAGATATGAATTTTATAATTCTATACCATTTATTAGAGATTTGATAAGGGCTTGTATCCACCTTTGTGTCTTTATTATTACTTTATGTATCTCCTAGGGTTTGTAGTTTATTGTAAGATCTCTTTGATCTGTACCCTACCCACCCTAGGGTTTTGATATTGAGGGTTTCTCCTCATGTTTCAGATCTAATGAACTTTGATATTTTTGATTTTTAATATTAGATTTGGAACGTATTATAGATTCCTTCATAATTTATAGTGGTGACCATTCCTCTCCCTCCCATTATGACACAATTGGCAATGATTGCATTTCTATGCTCTCTCACCTATAGCCTAGGGTTCTTTGTTGAGGGTATGCTTTACATGATGCATATATGTTTCCACACCATAATAAGGATATGCACAATATATTTACACATGTATATAGTTTAAGACTTACCTTTATAGTATGTGCACATAGCCATATTCACTCTTTTGCTATATGTTGCTATGATACATTCCTACAATGTTTTCACCCATTGTGGGTAGCCTTACTCATTGCTTTCTCTCCCCTTGGTGTGCATATGGCCAATATCATTCACACTCCTATGGGACCTAGATTAGTTTTCCAAGGACCCTCTAGCTCCCTTCCAACCATGATTACATTGCATGAGGTCCCTAATTCACAAAATTATCTATCTATTAGACATACTTCTCAAAAGATAGCTAGAGGTCAAAAGGTTACATTATAATCTACAAATTTTTCCATCTAGTACTCTAATAGTGTCTCCTCCACATATGTTGACTACCAAAGAGAGCCTAAAGGTTATGATTTAATTGATCGACTTAAGCATACTCTTGCAAAGATTTCGCTTTGGGGTCCCATTAATACTTCTAAGCTATATCATGATGTTTTGCAAAATATTTTAGAAAAGATTAATGTTCTATCCAATGTTAATCCTATAAAAGTATCATTTATCCTCAAGCCTATTTATATAATTTGCTCTAAGATCTCGTTTGAAACTCATGAGTTACCTAATCCCCAAGTCATTGAACAAACACCTACCATTATATATCATTGTTAATTATGGGGGTGTAAAAATCAAAAGGGCTTTGTTCGATAATGGATTTGCTTTGAATATATGTAGCAAGGACTTTTTGGGTATAGTTTAAGTGGATTCATCCAATTTACAAGAATCTTAGGTCACCATAAAGGGATTTGATAATGTGGGGTCAGATTCATTTGGTGTCATTACTTTGTCCCTTACTATGAGACTTATTACAATGATACGTCATTTCATGTGATGTTGGGATAATTGGTCAACGTCCTTTTGGGCCACCCATGGACTCATACCATGGGTGTAGTTCCTTTCACTCTTCATTGGCTAGTAAAGTTTAATCATAACAATGAGAGAATCATGATATATGTGGATAACAATCCTCATCAATTCTATGAATTGGCTAAAAAGCAAAATCTTTGGATTCCTCTTAATTGATTGGTTACATAGCATCACTTTTTGTTTACAAACAATCTTGTCATTATGGTGTTTCGTTGAAATACATAAGTCGCCCAATTGGTGGTGGTAGTTGTTGGCAATAGTTTGAGAAATCACCATCCAACGGGTGATTTTCTTCTATGTTTGAGAGGGGAAACTCCCTTGTATGATGGGGGGATTTATAAGTTTTCATGTACTTTTAATCAAAAAGTACAAAAAGGGCATAAAAATGGAAAATGGAAAAACACAGAGAAACCCTATACGAGAAATGCAAAGAAAACCATCTATGGATTTCTAAAAAACTGACAGGGAAAATAATGGATGAAAGGGGAGTGTGTGTAAACTTAAATGGAAATACTAAGTCTAGCCATACATACGCCAACAATAGGAAAGTAAAAGTTTAATTGTTTATTGCTTTTCACAAAACACACACAAAAAAAGATGAAGAAACACATTTTCGTACCAAACCTAAGAACAACGTAAAAATTTATGAGAAACGAAAAGGAGACACAAAGTTCTGCAAGCCATTTATCACATTCCTTCAAAATTGAACACAAAGTTTCAATTATTTCCTTGCATATAAAATACGGAGAATAGACAAAGAAGGGATTTTAGATCAGACATAGAAATGTCATAAAATCTCAAGAAGAATCTAAAGACAAAGTTTTGTAGAATCTTGTCATTTCTTCATAAATGGGTCCAAAGTCCAAGGGTATTCCCTATACAAGTTGTATGTACTTTGCAAAAAAGTTGTAACCCTTAAAAACACCTTGGTTTCATAATAAAAAGGAGAAAGGTTGTTCATTTTCTCGTATAACTGTTCACTTTTCCCTTTGGACTTTATGAAACATTTAAATAAAGTTATAATGCCCCAAATTGATTGTCCATTTTATAAACTATTAAAATAATTACATGGCACATTTTTTTGGATTGAGAATCTAGCACTAATTGTATTCAAAATAAAAGTTTGGTTGCATCATTGTGGTTAAGAAAACCACATCAAAATTGTGTTGCAACTTCAGTCAATCCAAAAAAAGATAGAAATTCACTAATACATAAAATTAGTTTTGCCATATTTCAAAACTAAAGTATATACTAGAGAGTCTATACATGTAAAACCTATTTAACAATAAACATTCAACTAAGCAAGTATTTCTTTTAAACTCCTTTGCAAATTTCACTGGCTCATTTTATCCTCTGCTTCTATGATTAGCTCATCACTTTCATTGCCTCTTTCTGTTTCTTTCTCACTGTTGACATTTCCTGTGGCTCTGCTCTGTTCTGTAGCCTTTTCTTCAATTGTATCTTTGTTCCTATCAGCTGCTAATCCTTCATTTTCCATCTCTGCATATTGATAATAAAGACCTTGACTGTCGTCTAATTCTGTTCCACATCTTTCTTCTTCTGGGCTTAGCTTCTTGAATTCCCACCTTGCATCTTCAAAGTATTCTATTTCATGGTCCCAACTATGCAGCCTGTTGTCACTTCCAGATTCCATACGGAGAAAACCTTTATTGCCTAGTGTAACCCTCAATTGTTCAGTACATAGGCTAAAGTTCTGTCCTATACTCTCCCATTGTTTCTGCAGCTCAATTTTTTTTCTCTCTTTGTTTCTATTTAGCATATAGTGCTTGAAAATCTGTATACTCATTGTAGAACCTTGGGTTAAATTTCCTCATATCTCTAGCACAAAAATCTGTCTCTTTTATATCTTCTTTGTAAACCATGGTGCCAATCTCCATCAGCTCCTTGAACTTTTCTATAGAAAACTCCATAGCAATTGTTACTTGTTCAAAGAAATTGTAAGAAGTGAGACTAAAGAAAGTCCCAGTGAGTGTTCTCTCCCTGCCCTGGAACTTTTCTTCATTCCTTTTTTTCTAAATGAACCATAGGATTTCAGTTGACAAGACAAACCAAAATATTTTAGCATTAAGTTTAAGAGCATCAATGAAACCACATAGAATTTCTTTTCTAATTGAGACCTCAGTCAGATTCCACATATAAATGTTTCCCATAAAGAAAGACCAAATCTTTTTAGCATACAAACACTTAAAAAAAATATGAGGCACAGACTCTGAGAGATTACATAGAGGACACAGAACATTGTCTACAGCATAACACAATTTATTTAAGACTAACAACCATCTGAAATAGGGTTTTTTTGGCTCTAATATTTTGGACCATAACATCTTAAAAACTTTGGATGAAACATGGTGCCCCATGGTGTCCCCCCGAGTTGCCAGTATATGCTGGAAAAAACCTTGAGAGTCGAAGAGCATATTATATATCATTTTAGGTTTCACATTTAGAAAACTGGTCCCATTCACCCATTTTAACTTTTCAATGCTCTCTTCTCCTACTAAAAATACATTCGACTGAATTTTGCTTAACACTTTATTTAGTCTGGAATATGTTCTGAACTGACTATTGTTAAGATGAAATTCTTTAATTTTAAGCCATGTTTTGGGACAACCTTCAATAAAAAGATCTTTTAGGTTGATGAGGCCTTTTTCATTACACAGTCTAGCAAAACATCCTTGCAATAAGGCAAGAAATTTATTCTTATGCTTCACATTCCACCAAATGGATCTTTGGCCCCAAACTTTACAGTCCCTCAGATTAACAGCATCTCTGTCCTCAATAAGCACTTTGGCACATTCCCAAGCTTTCCATATACTCCCAAACACTACAGATCCCCTAGGCTTAGACCTGAAATCCCCTGATAAGGCATCTAGGAAGTGAAGTTTCCCCCAATTCTTCTTGTTCCCTGGAGCATCCCTCTCAATATTGTTTCTGACTAAGACTTTCTAGGGCTCATCACCCAATAAGGAATTAACTATCCACTTTGTTGCCAGAGCAACACCCTGCATCTTCAAGTCCTTGAGTCCAAGCCCACCCAATCCTTTACTGAGATAGCACGACTCCCATCTTACCAAATGCTTTTTTCTTTTCCCCTTTCCATCCAACCACAAAACTATTCTAATCAATTTATGAATGACCTCAAACTGATAGTTGGCAAAAAACCACATTGAAGAACAAAAATTAGAATATGCAAAAAGGATCTTTTGAAAAATTGCACCCTGCCAGCCAGAGAAAGATGCGTCATATCCCAGTTTAAGAGTTTCCTTTCAATTTTAGCAGAAATCCAATCCCACATTTGCTTCAGAGATGGGCAAATGGCAAAAGGGATCACAAGAAACCTAACCTGTTTCATTGGGACCCCCACTGCCATTTGCCAGAATCAAGCCAATCTAGTGGAGACTGATCCCAGGTTAGAAGTATAGATTTAGTAGAGAAGATTTTAGCACCAGAGGCTAAGGAAAAAATCTCTAGCCTCTTATCTATTTCATCTAATTCCTCCTTATTAACCCTAGGAAAAAGAGCAGTGTCATCTGCAAATTGTACATTTAACAACCTATCTCCATTAGGCAAGGAGATTCCTTCAGTTCTACCTTCAATAAGATTTATTCTTAAAATATAGTGGAGGGCTTCTGAAGCTATCACAAACAAGGAGGGGGCAAGGGGGCATCCTTGTCTAATGGATCTACCCATGCTGAAAGGAGCAGATAGCTTGACATTTACTTCAACTTGAGCAGAAGCATCTTGGAATAGCATTTCTACCATCTTACAAAAGACTTCAAGAAAACCAATAGCTCTTAGAATTTTAAAGATAAAAGACCATTCCACCTGGTCATAAGCCTTTTCAAAATCAAGGAGGAGAATACCAGCATTTTACTTGGTCTCATTTGCCCAATGAAGAGCTTCCCAGCTTGTAATAATATCTCCAAAATGTATCTAACTTTTATGAACCCTGTCTAGGTTGTATTAACAATCTTCGGCAAAATATCTCTTACTCTTAGAGCCAAAACCTTGGCTATAATTCTATAGGACACATTTAATAATGTAATGGGTCTCTAGTTCTTAATTTCAGTTTTGTCTCCACCCTTAGGTAGGAGTTTGATGATTCCTTTATTTATCTCCTTGCCTAAAGTACCTTTATCTATAGCCTCCTTGTAAAGTTCCAACAGATCATCCACTATCCAATCCAAGTTGGCCTTATAAAACTCAACAGGAAGGCCATCAGCCCTAGGGGACTTCCCATTACTCATAGATCTGATTGCCTTTTCAATTTCCTCTTTTGAGAGTTCTTTTTCTAAATTCTTCTTCATCTCATGATTTATTTTTTCTTACAGATTTTGCAGCAAAACTCTTGGACATCCCAACATTTCGGGTGATTATCTTTAGCTTCAAACAACTTTTCATAGAACTCCCTAAAAGCGTCTAGGATTTCCCCTTGTTTCCTCAAGCATTCTCCATTGACCACTACCGATTCTAAGTTTTCTTTAATGTTTTTGTATTTGAGCAGGTTGAAGAAGTACTTTGTACCTTTATCTCCATCTTCAAGCCAATTCAATTTCACTCTGATTTTTGCCCCATGAGCTCTTTTTCCCCACTATTTGGAAGACCGGTTTGCATGACTCTGTCAACCTTTTCCAGTATAGGGACATTTCTTCATTTCTATAGAGGGACTTACATATTTTTCTCAAGGTTTTAATGTCATTCATACTGTCATGATGTTTTAGCAGCTCATAGTTGAGCTTAAAAAACTGCTTTTATTTGTCCTGGCCATTTGTTCTTGATTTTTTATTAGAATTACTATCTTAATAGGGTGATGGTCTAATAAAGTATTGGGGTTTACTTGGACTTTGTTTCTTTCCTTCACATTCTGAATTAAAAAGGTATCCTTCTCCACATAAAATCTATCTAATCTGCAATATATCCTTCTATTAGCTTTTTGAAAGTTAGACCAGGAGTACCAGATTCCCTTACTGTTTTTCTTATCTCCATCTAGAGGGTCTGCTAATTTCAAAGATTTTTTTAACCTTTGCCAGAAGAATTTTTCATTTCCTTTCCACTCCATGGGATTGCCACCTTTTTTATCTTCCATATGCTCTATCATGTTAAAATCCCCCCAATATCCATGGCACTTTAGGTAGTTCCGAGGCCATCCAATTCCAGAGTTCAGCCCTCTTAAGATATTCATTAGGGGCATAGATTGAGCAAATGCCCACAACCACGCCCCCAACATCTAGGGTTAGCCAAATACACCTATTACAAGGTGAATGGCCAGAGTCTCTGAGAAGGTTTTCCCATTTCCTATTCAATAAGATGGCAATACCACCTTTGCCTCTTTCATGTTTGGTGGCAAAAGCCAAAGCCTCTCTCCACACAAATCTTAATGTCTTCTCCATCATAAACCCTACAACTTTCACTTCTTGAATCATTAGTATGTCCATATCTTTATTTTTATTGCAAAAGTCTCTAACATCATTTTTCCTGTCAGGAGACTCTAGTCCTCTTACATTCCAACTAAAACAGTGAATGCTTTTCATTTGAGTCTCTAATTAGGTGTTTTTAGGGTTCTCCACTCTCCTAATGTTGTCAAAGTACTTAGGAATAAGATCATCCTTTCCCTTCTTTCCTGGTTTCACAGAGCTATTAGTTTTGCTCATATTTTTTCTTTTTGTTCCTTCCTCTTCTAATTTGTCTTCTTCTTGAATGTAATTCCTTCTATCTAGTCTTCCTTGAGAGGCACTCTTGTCTCCGTCAGGGGCAAATGCCACTTTCAAGTTGCCTTGTTTGAGTATTACAGAGTCTACACCTCAGGGATCTGCTTCCTTCCTGTTTTAAGGAACTCCTTCAGATTGTCTAACTTATTCTTTTGTTCAGCTACTTCTCTAATCTTGTCTAGGGCCAACTGTTGGGCATTTTTCCTCCTCCTCACATTGATAAAACCATTATCAGAGTTATAGCCTTGAATGTTATTATCTAGTTCTTTGGTTTGCTCATCATTAGCTACACCCTCCTCCTCCCCAGAGATGGAAAGATGTTGAGTTTCTTCTATTTGAGATACGAAAGATGGATCCTCTTCCATCAAACTTTCATTATCAAATCCATCCATGGAGAATGTACTAAGACTACCTTCTTGAGTGCTATCAGAATCCCCATCATCTTGGGTATCACTGTCTAGCACAACAAAATCTAAGTCCCTTTTGCTTGTTAAAACATTAGGTTTAAGACTTTCTACCTTGTCTTTTGCTTGTTCAAGATTAGTACTTTTTTTGGGTTTATTACTCAAAGATTCAGGGAGGAAACCCCTAAAAGCCCTATCTTTATCCCTCGAATCCCCTACTTCACCATGATTGGGGATTTTCTTTTCTTTGGGTTCAAAACCCAAGTTATCTTTTTTTACTTTCTTGTTTAAGATAGGGCAGTCCCTCCTTTGATGACCATCTATTTTGCACAAGAAACATGAATTTAGCCCTCCTAGCCCCACAATTTCACATTGAGCAATTTTGTTTTCCCAGTTTATTTCGACAATGTCTGGTATTTGAGTCCCTGTGTTAAAGGAAACTAGCAATCATGCGTCTAAATGTGGAAGAGTAGATCTGGTTTCATCTATCTTAAGAATTTTCCCTAAAGGCTTGCTTGATAATCTAGGGTAGAAGGTTCTAGAACTGAATTGGAACATTTTTAACCAATACCCACCTAGTGGGTATCGAGCAAAATTGAATCTCCTTAATGGGAAGTGCCTGGGGACCAAGCAAAGGCTTTAAATAAAGCTGGCCCAATATTCCAAAAAAAATCTACTATCCTCTTCTGCATGTTATGATTTTTGAAGAATATAACAAAGATGCCTGGTTGAATCGTCCTACAGAAGGAGTAGTGAATGCCAAGTTTTTTGCCCCATACCGAGATTAACCAATTGTCGAAGAACTTCCTCGAAGGCAATTTTTCAAGATTTATGCAAGTAAAGAAAATCGCTACATTTCTTAATCTAGTTTCTTCATTTTTCACTGCTTTAACCATATCATCATTTAGACATAAAGAAACTTTCCTTGGTAGGGTCGAGGACTCACCTTTTCCTTGCTCCACAATCTCATTTCTCACAGCCGCTTCCTTGGGGATTACACTGTTGCTTCTGAGTACAAAATCAACTAAGGAGCCCGCATTTTCGGGCGAAGCTTTGGCATTCTCAACATTTACTATTTCTCTATAAGATTTGGACTGGCCTTTTTGGTTATCTCCGTCTCCATCTGAGATGTTCTCCATCTCACATTAATTTCAAGCATTAAATTCCGCAGCCAGCCAGGACCTTCCCCGCCGACACTCTCCCATCAACTTGCTCAGGTGACACCAGGGTGACGCCACAGGCAGGGTGGGGAAAAAAGACTTTAAAAATACAAAAAGCAATAATTACAAAGGATAAAGAATAAAGAAGCCAAAAACAAGACTATGTGACCAGAGACACAAGAACAAACTATGACTGCCAATGAAATCTGAATATCCACTATGAAATCTGAAATGGTTCCAACACAGGGAGAGACTCCCAACCAGGATGCACACCAGGGTTTACAGAGAAACCCTCGTGCAACCTCTGGGAACTCTCTCCAATCTCCCACCTACATGGCACATTATATAAAATGACCTTATAATAAAATGTTAAAATTCGGTCGAAAATTGGACTTCTAGGAAGCTGGTAACTTTCTCACAACATATCCACGACCATGTGCTTGTTGGTGACTTCCTCACAACATATGTGGATCTATCAAGCAAGAAACTGATAGCTAAGGTTGCCGCAAGTTATTTTCTGCAAGAGGTCTAAGTGAAAAAGGCCCAAGTGTCTTTGAATATGCAGAACTAAAGATTAATGCGGCCCTTTCGGGAGTGCCTCGGCTTATTCACAAAGAGTCTTCATTGAAAGGCCTCTATGACTGCCTAATTTTAGTTTCCATGAGGATATATATGATTTCCAGAGTACTCCTTGCAGGTGTCATATATATGTATAGAATATAAATCAACTTCAATCTTTCATGGGAATAGATTAATAGTTATAGTTGTTAGTCTTACCCATGATTTTCTTCTATGAAAAAGAGTATGCTTTAACTGGTTGAGAATTATTTGCATTTATTCTGCAGTCACTGCATCTCACGAGGCCGTATTTCTTTTGACATTTTGTCAAATATATCAAATGTCTCTCCTATACTTCCACATTTTGCATACAAGTCGGCAAGGGCACTACCCAAAGAGACATCATAATGAAGACCGATTCAAATAATTTCTTCATGGATTTCCATACCATTCTCTAGGGCTTACAGGCTTGAATATGCCGATAAAACATTAGACAAGGTGTTTGAGCCTGGTCTCATTTCTACCAATTTCATTTCTCGAAAGAACTTGATTGTTTCTTCAGTCTGTCCATTATGTGTGTAACCCCCAATCATTGTATTCCATGAGAGTGCATCCCGATGATGTGTTCTATCAAACAAATCACATGCCTTCTCTACATGGTCACATTTTACATACAAGTTGATGATTGCGTTCCCCACAAAAATATAAGACTAGTATCCACACACCTAATTATTTTTCCATGAATCCCCATACCTTGTTGTTTGCCAAATGTATTGGGCTTTTGCTGTCACTGTACAATACGAAGTCTTGTTGTCTACTGCCCAATTCAAACAACAATAATCGCTGCAACCACAACATCTCCTTAACTCTTCCTGTGATTGTAATGTATTCCGCTTCCGTAATGGAAAGAGCCACCACCTTCTGCAACCTAGAAATCCAACTGATCATTGTTCCTGCAAATGTGAACACATGCTCTGTGGTAGATCGTCTTCTATCTAAATCTCCAGCCATGTCTAAGTTAACATATCCTTGCAATTGTGCATCTTTTCCTTTGAACCTCAAAACATGATTAGCTGTGCCCTTCAAATATCTTAGAATCTATTTTACTGCCTACCAATGATTTTCGATGATTACTCATATACCTGCTGACAACTCCCACTTCATGAGTAATGTTGGGTCTTGTGCAGACCATTGCATACATAAGACTCCCAACAACAAAAAGAGTAAGGCACTCTTTCCATGTATTCTTTCTCTACCTGTGTCTTCGGACACATCTCAGAAGATAATTTGAAATAATCTACTAGAGGTGTGCTTATTGCTTTAGCACCCTTCATGCTAAACTTATCCAAAACCTTCTCAATATACTTTTCTTGTGACAGTTTAAATTCTCTTTTCTGCCTATCTTTGATGATTGTCATTCCAAGGATTTTTTTGGCAGGCCCTAAATCCTTCATTGAAAATCTGTTAGTCAATTGTTGTTTCAACTTGCTAACACTTGACACATGCTGATAGCACACAAGAGTAAATTCATTGGCCAGAATACCTATCCTTCATTTAACAGCACCAAGGACTCCTCAGATAGATTATTCCCAGCGTAGCCTGCAATCACAGTACTCTATGATACAATCTCTCTTTGAGGCATTCTGTCAAACAGTTCATGTGCCTTGTCTGTGGTTCGACATTTTGCATGCATGTCTACCAGGGCAGTTGCAACCATAATATCTAACATAAATCCCCCTCCCATTACGCTTTGATTGATATCCATACCCTGTTCGAAGGGATTCAATTTGGCGCAGGCAAACAGAGTGTTAATAAAGACTATGTTGGAAGTTTTTAAAACCTTTTCAACAAACCCAATTTATGGGTAACCTATGTTTGGCATTTCATGAGACCACATTTCTGGAGGCGTGGCACCAAACAGCTCACACACCCTTTCTAATTGTCCACATTGTGTTTATATACATGTCATGGCCTTTGCAACTGCAAGATTTGTTAAAATCCACTTTTAATCATGCTTTGATAGATTTATTATTAGTTAGCTGATAGGCTTCTTAGTGGGAGGTTTTGCTCCCGGAAAATCCTCATCCTGCTTGCCTGCTTCACTGGAAAAATCCACTATGCGTTTAGCCGTTTTTCTGTTTTTTTTCTTCCTCCGTCCGTGTGACAGGTCATTTCCGGAGTTTTTAGTTTCAAAAGAGAAAGCTCTGCATTTTCCACCTCTTGACACCCAAATGCTTGGACAAGTGGCAGGAGTAGCGAGAAGAAGAAATGGTGTTGTACAGCTTTCCCAGTCTAATATCAAGGGCATTTTACTGGTACGCAATGTAACCCATTAATTTATTACAGAAGTAATCTGTCATAAGGTTTTTTTGTTCGCAGTTTTCAACGTTCTTAAAAACCTTCTACGAATTCTTCCTTCAGGTAATCGAATTTTTCACAGTAGGTATTTCTGACTGTGATTACTGGGCAGCGCTTTTTCCCGTGTGCTTCCATTGTCTTAAATTTTTAATTTTTCTTTCGTTTTACTGTAAATTAGTTTTGTTTTTTTCACTATCGAAATAAGTTTTTAAATATTTTTATGAGTGAGTCAATATTTACAAGAATTTGGTTATGAAACAATTCATTTTTACTAATTGATTATTAATTATTATCATTATTATAATTATAAAATTATTGTAATATTTATATTATTATAATATATAATGATTTAATGTATTTGTCAGTTTTCTAAAGGTTTTTTAGTTATTTTGACTATAAAAATATTAAAAATAACTAACAAATTAATTTGTTTTTTATTAATATTAATATTATTATTTTAAATATTAAAAATAGTAACAAATTAATATATCATATTATTATTATTATAATATTATTGTAATATTTATATTAAAATTTATAATGATATAATTTATTTGTCACCATTCTATAATTCCATATTAATATGATAGTTTAATTTGTATTTAATAAAACAATATAATTCTTATTATTAATTATAATAATATTATTATTATTATTAATTATAATAATAATAACAATAATATTTCGATGGGATTATTGATTTTACATATGAATGGAATTATAATTTTTGTACTAACAAATTAATCTTTATTTTAATTATAATATTATTATAATTATTATATTACTATAATATTATATTTTAATTATAATTATAATATAATTACCAAAAGTTACATAATTTTTGCAATTTGTTTCCACCGTAGCTGTTCATTGCCATCACCGATTCTTTTGTAACGTCTTCCCGTTTCATGTTCCAATCATAGGATGATTAAAAATAATTACATCCATAGGTACCGGTGGTAAATCAATGGAGACATCCAGAACAACCATGGGATTCGAATTATATGGCCATCAATCAAAAACAAGCATGTGTGCATGTGTTGCAGACTGCAATGGAGTTTTTGCACTTGCTCTTATACCAAAATGATGGAACAACTAGTATATATTCATCATTTGAATATGCCTCTATACAAGAAATCCAACAACATGTTGGTATTTTAGGTATATAGGTCAAACAAATTTAACCATTTACCAAGTTCTATATCAAATCTAATTAAACAACAGCATTACACAACTTATTACCTAAGTTTAACATTCAGTTTCTAATAGTTGGTTGAACTTAATACCATATTTAAGTATATTCACCAAGAGATGTAAGTATTGTACTTATTGGTAGAGCTTCTCATGATACCAAAATGATGGAGTAACCATGATTTATTCATCATTAAATAGGCTTTAATACAAGAATCCAACATATGTTAATATTTTGCTTTAATGCAGATAAAAAAAACAAATGTAAGCATTTAACAAGATCTACAACAGATCCAGCTACGTAACAACATCTATTTGGACTCCCCCTGACTCAGATTGTTTCAAATTGAATTTTGATGGAGCTGTGAAGTCTAATGGCAAGGCTAGTGGTGGAGGAGTCATAAGGAATGACAGAGGAGCTCTAATTGCTGCTCATGCTGGAGGAATTGGTAACCAGACTAATAACTTTGCTGAAGCCTCTGCTCTTTTATGGGGTCTCAAGTTGGCTATATCTCTTGGTATCCGCCAGCTTCATATTCAGGGTGATTCCAAAATTATTATTGAGGTTGTTCTAAAGCTTCGGAGTGTGGTTGGCAACTTAAGGATATAGTGCTTGATATTCAAACTCTTTCACAGGCTATTCTTGTCATTTCCTTCTCTCATATTTATAGAGAGGGCAACACTGTTGCTGACGGCCTAGCGAATTTTGGCCAACAATTTCAAAACTGGCGTTGTTGGTGCCAACTCCATAATATCCCACGTCAGATTGGGGATATCATTCAAAAAGAACAAGTTACTATATGATGATTTCACATCATTTCACTTGGCTTATCTACACGGCCAGTTCTTTGATTTAGGGCATGCTGATTAGACACTCTATTAATGATGAGAGTGGGCTTAGACAGCTTTGCATGCGTGTGAAAGATAGCCGATCAACTTGGAAAGATTATGTAAGGACCTCGAGTTATCGTCATAATGATTGCCCTAATTCTGATCGTGTCCTCCTTATTGCCTTTTATACTCATTATGCTCATTGCACTATGATCAAAGTCTCTTGATTTTCCCACAGTATTGATAAAAGTTTTCTGAAAAACAACTATGCCTCTTCCTTCTCCAGGCTTTTTCAGTTTCACTGGTTTTTCTTCATGGGTGGCAATAGGATTAGAACTGAACCCAACAACTGCGGAGAATTTAAGGAGAATGTCTTGGTCTGGCATTACTGTAAAGGAGGAGTCACCCCGTTCCTTGAATGTTTGAATGGACATGATGAAAACCTGTCTATTCAATTTGCTCAGTCTTGGGATAATCACAAGGTGCAAATTGGGAATGTCAGTTTCGTGGTTTCGGAGAATGAAATTGCTATGGCTATGGGTCTTTCTTCAAAGGGTACGAAGATGCAGAAAAAGTCTAGGGTTTCGGATGCTCAGAATCAGAAACTTTTTCTTGGTGAAGGTGAGGAGTTGATGCCTTACCCGGGTGGTTTTGAAAGAGCCCGTCTTCCTGAACCGTGGGCTGACATGTGCTATATGGTGATGAAGTATTTCACCATAGAGGGCCATTTTACCAGGTTTTATCACTATCATCTCCCTTTGTTAAATCATTTTAGAAGGAATGTCACTATTAGTTTCCATTTCTATTTGCTTTCTTCTCTTGAGCACTCTATGCAACATGTTAAGAAGACTCTGTTAAAGAAGCCTGATGAGAAGCCTATACCCTTACACCAAGGGCTCATTCATAGATTATACCAATTTTACTTAGCTTTGTCTCCTCCTCCTTCTCTTTAGCCATCTGGTCAGGATAACCCTACTGCCTCTATAAAAACTGGTCTTGCTACTCCTAAACGGCTTCCCAAAGGTGACCCTTGTTCTGGAACTTCCGAGTCTATAACCAAGAATGTTCAAAACCCTCCTTCTAGATTCAAATTGAAATCTAAAAGACGTCTCTCAGATGTTGACACAGAGTCTAACCCTTTGAAAGAAGATATTGGGGATTCTAGGACCCAGTATGAGCAGAATCTGGGTAGGGAGGGACCCTTACGGAATTTCAAAAAAGTTAAACTGGAGGGTAAATTTGCTATTGTTAGGCGGTCTAGTCGTATTGCTGGCAAACGGGCTCCCAAGTTGAAGCTGATTGACTATTTTGAAAGCAATTCTGAAGCCTCTACCCATGAGGAGGAAGATAATCCCAAGAGTGATGTTCAGGAGATTGCTATTGAAGATTCTGGTGGTGAAGAAGAAATTGATGGGCAGGACATTCCTGTGGAGGCCTTTGATACTGAAGATAATATAGGGGTTCATAATTATGTCCCCATTGGTGACTGTGTGGAGGTGGGAGATATTATTACTCAGGTGGAGGTGACTGAAACTATTGATAACACTGGGAAAGATGCCCACTCTGTTCCCACTGTTGTTCTTGATCTGTTTCAGGAGGATGGTAATAATAGTCAAGATGGTAGGGAGGAAGACAATATTGAGGACGTTAATGATGTTGATGGTCTGTCTCAGCTAAAGGAGAGGGTGGAATTCCTGGAAAAAAGGGTCTCTTCTCTTGAAAATTTCATTACTAGCATGTTATGTAAGACTGCTATGGCCAATCTATCTTTGTTGTAGGAACATGAGGTCCTCATTCATGGTGCTAATAATGACAGGGTTAAAGAATTTGACAAAATGCTGGAGTTTCCTTTTAAGGGAGAGGAGGACATCCCTTCTTAGTCTTTCTATGCTTTATGTTAGCTAGCTTTTTATTGTTAGTATCTTTTTGTTGTACATCGGTTGTATGTAAGCTGTCTGTGGTGGTTCTGGCTCTTTTTATTTTCTAAGCCTTTTTTGCCCTTTTTGGGTTCTGCTTTGTAAGGGATCGGCCCATGGTTTGCCGCCTTATAATATCAAAAACAACATCACAACTTATTACCTAATTTTGATATTCAGTTTCTAACAGTTGGTTGAGCTTAATATCACATTCACACATAGTCACAACTGAGAGATTGGTAAAGCTTCTCATTCCTCAGTCAAGTTCCTTGGTGTCTAAAGTTTTAGATGTAACTAAGTGATCAACTAATTGAAAAAGAAACTAAAGATAATTTTCATATCTTCCTTGTTTTGGATAATAATATCCTTTTTCTACGCGGTTAGGACATTAATGCGATAGGGACACTCATAAGAGCATAACCTAGGATCACATCCCAGTAACAACAAGACCACCCATAACTCAAATCTTGAGAATGTGATTTAGTGTGAACCATGCTTATAAATCTTAAAAATATGATTCAAACTTACTGCACACAACCATAAAGGTGACCCAAATTTTACCAAGATTTATACTAAATGCAGCTCCAAGAAATTCCCTCTGATCGGTGTCTATGATTTTGACAATCAAGGTCATCAGTCCAACTCACGGGACAAAAAAATATAGTTTCATTGAAATTGTGCCAATACCAAAAATTGAAGCCTCTCTTAATGTTCGCTTATTTAACAGATTTTTTTAATATTATTCATAAGAATCTCTGTTGGTTGTTGGTTTTCTCCCGGAGATTATTGATTTTGTCATTGGTTTTAATTGGAAAAAAAAACCAAAAGCACGGTTGCTAATGTTCTCTGTATTTTTTCAAAGGAGGACGCATGGAGTTACTGTTGGTTGGTGGCTGTAATTCCGAATTTCTACTTAATTGTCAATTCTGCTTAAGATTCTTCTCCATAATTCAGATTTTTTAATGTAATTGCCAATTGTGCTTAAGATTTTTCTCTATAGTTCAGATTTTTTTTAATGTAATTGCCAATTCTGCTCAAATGATTTCCGGTTCAGAATTTTTAGTTAATTGTCAATTCTACTTAAAATTTCCCCTATATATCTCAGAATGTTTAGGTAATTGTTGTTTCTGCTAAAAATTTGTCCTCTATTTTCAATATATTTGTTCAATGATTCTACCAAACCGCGGTTTTTCCTAACCATTTATTTTATAATTAGTTTTTGTTTCCCTCAATTGTATTTTCTACCAACTCTTTTGAATAATTATTTTGGCCTTTGTTTTTCAAGTTTTTATCTCTGCACAGCTACGCCATGGTTAACATTAATTGATTTTCTTTCTTTATTTATCTATGCTGATGATGGAATTCTTCTGGAAGATTGTTCTTATAACATCATGTATTGCAGAAGCTTGAAGCCTTTAATCAATTATTGTTTAGGAGGTGCAGGTTTGCTTTCTAAGTTCTAACTAGTACATCAATGCTTGTCTTAATGTCAGTTATTCTTCGTCTTTATAGTCTGAAGTATCCCTTCCGAAATACTTGTTGCAATTTATTCCGATTAGTGTCCTTAAATTAACATTTTCGTCTGCAGATCCTTAAAGTCTCTAATTATTTATTATTTAGGAGATGGAGGATTGTATTTTAAGTTATAAACTGTAGAGCTATGCTAGTCTTAATGTTATATCAATTATTCCTCTACTTTGTGGTCTGTAATGTTGATTCCGTAAATTCCTATTGCATTTCTGTGGAAGATTGATTTTTTTAAATTATGGGTCGCAGAAGTTTGAAGTCTTTAATCAATTATTGTTTAGGAGGTGGATGGTTGCATTTTAAGTTTTAAACCTATAGCCATGCTAGTCTTAGTGTCAAAGGGCATGCAGGATGGGTTTCAAAAATCCCTAGGGAAGACATCAGGCTCTTAACTCCCCATGAACATAGAACTCTGCCAATGCTTTCACCACATCTTTGTCCATCACAAAATCAAGCAGATTTGAATGAACCTGGAAGGAATGTCATAATTTACGCTACTCTTGATCTCGGCCTCTAGGCAGTCCAAACCTATCACCTCCTTCACAACATTCTCCACGCTTGACCCGACTACAACACAAAAATAATTGCCAACCTCTGGTTTGAAACGGCCCCGCTAAAAGACATTTTCCTATTTTTCTGCTTAGAGATGGAACTTTGGCTCAATCGCTGAAAGTGGATGGATAAAAAACTAGAGCGAACAAACACCTGTGAATGGGCCAACGCTCAATATGAAAACAAATTACTCTTTACAAAAGAAAATCTCGTAAAAGCTTAACAAAAACATCTAATAAAATCCCAATGAAGAATTACCTGAATGCCTGATGTTTGCCAAAACAGGGCCAGTAAATTACAGAGAGCAATCGGTGTCTTCTGCAAATTGTAAGTAATGAGGTGTGAATTTGTAAGAGTAACACGCGGAGCAATTTAAGCTATAGAGAAATATTTAAAAAAAGTGTAATTGACAGAGCATCATTAATTAACACAGTAGTCAAGAGAAATATTTAAAAAAAGTGTAATTGAGAGAGCATCATTAATTAACACAGTAGTCAAGAGAAATATTTAAAAAAAGTGTAATTGACAGAGCATCATTAATTAACACAGTGGTCAATATAACTATAATACGCCATCTCCCCCGTCGAATGCACGACCCTCCACCACTCTCCAATTAATACCCTCAGCATGCCATCAGCAGGCAGTTTAAATTATAAATTCATAATTTAACAGCTAATGGTTTGGTTCAGGAAAAAGGTCCACTCTTCAATTAATACACCCTTAGCATGCCATCAGCAGGCAATTTAAATTATAATTTCATAATTTAACAGCTAATGGTTTGGTTCAGGAAAGGGTTAAAGGTTAAAGTTTAAATTATAAATATAAAGAAGACAAACAAATGTCACTTCATCTATTGAATGAATACATTCAATTTTATTTAAAAATAAAAAATTAATTTTTTGCACTCACTGTTTGAAGTATCACCCAATAGGAAAAAAGATAAATCACATTTTCCTAGTTATTAAATAGAAAAAATAAATTTAAAAAAGATAAATCACATTTTCCCAAGTTATTAAATAGAAAAAATAAATTTAATATTATAATATTTTGCTCATATTTTTTAATTATGCATGACTATTGGCTGAATAAGTTGAAATAATTGCATCCAATTAATAATCATGCCTACAAACTAATAATATATCAATTTTGAAAAATTATTTATTCATTTGATTTTCTTTTTGTTTTTGTGTAAGTTATAAATTTTTTGTTGACTTAAAAAGGTTTTCCGATTCATTTTTTTAAAATGAAATATTATTTTTATTTTTTTATTTTTTTAAATTTCTATTTATAATTTTCAAATTTAAACAATAAAAAATGAAAATTAGTAAACAATGTATTTACTTTGAATTTTAATATTAAATTGTTATGTATTATTTTATATTTAAACCTTGTCTCTTATTTAAGGGAGTTTTGTCTTGCTAGCCAAGCGACACTAGAAATATTTTAAATGTCGTAATTTTTTAGGTAGTTATAGGTTTGATTTATAGTTAAAAAGCATAACAATCTCCCAAAGCAATAATGTTTCTTTGGTATAACTATAAGACATTATCCTATGACAGAGTGCCCTATAGGGAGCATATGAAGTTATCCTTGGCATCGTGTGCTTGTATGCATTGTTTTCCTTAGGAAGGTAAAGGTTCACGAAAAGGTTCACGCACAATTTAAGAGAATACCTTTCATTTCAAGATTGTCTGTGACATGTGTCTGAAGATTCTCTTTTGCTACTAGAATAGTTGATCAAGGATCTTTCCTAGGGAAGACCAATGATCAAAGGGAAAAATATAAAAATTAAATAGTTATATCATATATTGTGCAAGGTGATAAAAAAATGTACAATCTAATTGATGATCAAATATGATGGAAGGAAAATTACAAATATAAAATTGTTCTAACAGTTGAAAATATATTGTTGCTAATAAATCTAAAATAAAACAATGTGTCAGTATTGTGTTTTAATTTTTTATTTCTGTTTTGCTAGAGTAAATCTAGAGTTAAAAATCATTATAAAATTTAATGCATTATAATTTAATATTTTAAAATATTTAATTTATATATTTGATTATTAATATATTTAATATAAAAATTGAATATTTACTAATGTTTATTTATTTTTATAATTTTATGGATTTATCTTTATATTTAAAAAATTTACAAATTTATATTAGTGGAATGTAATCACAAATTTTACAATTTTTTTATAAGTTGTATCGTTGTGGAATTCGAACGTGGATTCAAACCTTGTGACATAGGAAACAATACAACATTTTTTTTAAAGAGCAGCGACAACTGGGAATCAACTGCCACTGCTTACCACCTATAATTTCATTTATTTTTTTAAGCTGATATCTAGCTCAATGCAAGAAACACATTAAAAAAGGCACTGGAAGCCATGCCAATCAAACTTGAGACATCACCAAAATCTTCAAGATGTACGTTGCACTGCAATTCCTAAATATGGTACTAAAATTAAGAGAATAATTAGATCAATGAGAATAATTCACGTTGCTTGACCTTCACTTTGTCTTATAAGTCTTGTGAAAATCATCATAACGTGCACACCAATAAAATTAAAAACCAATACAATCGATGAAAGTGACATGTCAAATCCATATCTACAATACTCAACCTTAACTAAAATTCAAAATGGAATTGGGTCATCTTGCCCATCTTGCCCTTACTAATTCTAAATCGATTGATATACTCATGTTGGCCATGTGGGTAGGGACTGATAAGGGATACAACTATGAAGTTTAATAAAGCATTGGTGTTTTAACTGATGCGAGTAGTTTTAAAAAAGAAACAAATAGTTTAAATCAAGTTACAAATATGTCAAACTGATATACAACATAAAAATATTAAAAAAATCTCATAATCAAATACCTAGCTATAAAATTATAAGAATTGAGGTAATGCTCTGCTCTATTTTTTCCTACCTTCATGTTTCTAATGAATTTTCCTTAGCTCTTTGAATGTAGATCGTTGACCAAAAAAAAAAAACCCCATTACTGTAGCATGATCATACTTTTAATCTTATTTGAAATAAACTTATGTAACATTTCACCCTATTGGCTATTTCGTTGCACATAAATTCCGTGCAACTGCTAGTATATCCTGTTCCACAACTCCTATTCTGGTGTATGTAGGGAGATCACTGGCAAAGGTTGCATTTGGCATTACACTTGCCAATTACATTTGCTTGAAAGTTTTTAAAGTCTTTGCAACAGATCTAATTTGTTTATATCCTGTAATCACGGCATCCATCTTGTCGCAGGCAAGGAGGTTGTTGGTAAAGGTGTGGAAGTTTGAATTTACACCTGCTAACATTTACATGGAAGTGTTTGAACCTCTTCCAAATCGATTTCAACAAATCCATTTTGTACACTTGCCTGTAATCATGGCGTCGAGCAGACCATTTTTTAGCTCCTCTTTTCATATGAGTTTTGGGGGATATCAGTGACCACAGAGATGCAGGAAATGGAAATGGAAATGGAATCTTTTTATAATCTACCATTTGGGGTGACTTGATTTTGGGATGAGGGTATTGTTTCCATATTTCCTTAAATGCATTGGGGTTCTGCATTTCCACTTTTTAAAGGGCTTCTATTTTTTTGGTATGTTTTGCTTTGTATATTGTGGGGTTTAAAGGAAGAAGGGGGATATAGGCACTTAGGAAGTTGGCAAATGTCTGTCAGCGTTCTTCTTTTCCACCTTTTTATATTATAGCAGACTTTTGATTTAAAATGTCATATTTTTGTGTATTTTTGCATGTGACCTCTGAAACTCTGAGTTAAATTGAACTAGGCTTTTATTAAATTGCAAATTTTGAAAATTAGAAAATGGAGAGAAAATTTGTAATATTATGAAAATTTTAATTTTTCTTTTGTTTTAAATGTACTTTGTGACATTGTCCCATTTTTCAATTAATGAAAAAATAATAATAAAATTAATATTTTAAAGTTGTCTAATGATTTATTTTTTATTTTATTAAAAAGTGACAAGTTAATATTACTTTATTAAAATAATTAAAAGGTCATACTAATAAGATATTAAAAGATCTTTAATAAGCTAATAAAAGATCTTGTAAGTGAGAAAATTTTGGAGGGAAAAGGAAAGGTACAAAAAATATCTATAAAGGAAAGAAATTTCTCATAGTTTTGCATGCTATTTTATTATTAAAAAAAAACTTTGCAAAGCTTAGATATGAGGACAAAAACCCTTATGGTTTCTAGAGAATTAGATCACAAAATTATAGTGATTTCATTCAAAAATCATAGTGTTAAAGTGGAAGAATTTTCTAGTTTTAGTTTGGAAGTTTTTAGTTGTGCTAAAGGTTTCATTAATTTCTAATGTTTCCAACAATGGGTATTTAAATATATTCATAGAGACAATTTGTTATATTCATTATATTTTTTAGAATCAAATTGTAAGAGCTTGGGCCTCACCATACCATAATGTAGTTATTGAATCAATAAAGGTCGTACTATTTTTATTGGTGAGCGAATGTATTGTGAGATTGTCGTACTATCCTCAATAAGCAACAATTAGTTTATTGTACCCAATCATACACTTGGGAAAGTTGCGACTAGTTTGAGTTGTATTTTGGGTGTTGTACCATTTAGGTACAAGTCATACTATTAATAGAATGGTTTGTAGATTATGATCTGATGTTGGTGATATCTGGTAAGTAAATTGATGATTAATTTCCTTCATTTAGTCATCTTTTCTATTAAATTTGTTACTATGAATAATGAATTAGGTCTTAGAAGTGATAAATGATTTATTGTTCAAAAATTATGCATGCAAATACATTTGAATAATAGTAAGATAAATTACTTCTTGAGCTATTCTCAAAAAATTGTTGTAGCAAATTAATCTTGGGGAAAATATTATAAAATATTCCTTCAAGGATATTACAAGCGAATGCATTAATTGACTGTTAGATTTTTTTCCTACAACTCAGTCTAAAAACTTTTTAAATGCCATTGCAAATGCCAATTTAAACATTGTGATTCTGTATTCTTACCGATTTGGAGATTTAGTTGATCACACAATTAAAATTTTGCTAAGTTTAATGAAGTTACACCTAGAAATTGACTTGCAATCATGTGTAATTGTAAAGTGTGAACGTGACTTCCAAATGACAAACTACATTAAAATTTTGTGACTCCACTTATTTGTCAACTGGCATGGCTTCATTTATGTATTATCAAACTTTTAATCAATGTGAATGAGTTGAAATATGAATGCAACCCCATTGTTAAGTTTTCTAGGGAGAACGTACACTATCCAGAAACTTGTGACCACTTGTCGAAATTAAAAATTCACACCTACGAATTGATAATAATTGCATCCAAACTTGAAATCATCTAAAATTAACATGTCAAAACCTTAAAGAGCCCTTTAAAGGCCTGATCTCAACTTTCTAAGCCATTTTGCAACTTCATAAAATTATGATCTATGAAATAACTAAAATGCAAAAATATATCATGAGACTATGTTACTGTCAAACTACATTGAAACCCTTGTATTGATGCCATTTAGATTTGATCAACATCTAATCATGTTTGTATAGATTACCAAGTTGACAAGATTTTACGAGTTGACTTTTGCAACACTTTCAAGAGACTAAACTTGATTGCAAGTCACTTGCAATTATGACCAATGGTTGATGAATGTCAATTTGATAGGTAATTTTAACAACTCAAGACAATTTGAAACATTTGCAACCAAGGTTAATTGACATCCACAATTTTGACTGATCAATCCAAGACGACAAAGAACCTTCACATACGACTCAAAAAACTAACACAACTTTGGGAAAACAACTCGATGACTTATGTTGACTTGGGGAAAGTGTAAAGTTTAAAATTTGCCAAATTAAAAATTGAGGATAGCACTTCCTAAAGCAATTTCTTTTTCACCTAATGTTGATCTTTAGGATGATTGGGTTTCCCTTGATCTTTTACACCTATAGGTGTTGGGACATACAAAGTACATGACACTAATTATGAGAATCCTCTTGTCAATATAAGTTCCACTAATTATGATCATCCACAATATAATTAAATAGATTATGCCCCTAATGATAATATTTCCCTTGGTGGCCCTCGACCTTGTATCCTTGTTTCCCCTCAATTATGTTCTACATAGTTACATAATCAATATGATAAAGTATTTGATATTCTCCATAAGCTTGGTTAGAAAGGAAATGGCTTGGGTTTAAAAGAACAAGGTATTGTGTAGCCTCTTTCTCCATAACCACAACATACCACTCATAGTTTGGGTTAAACGTAACCAAAATCCTAAGTCTCAATCAACTTGTGCGATTCTTTATAATTCTTTAGAGTTGGTACATCTTGAATTTATTGGGATTTATTAAATACTACACCTTCTTTAGATACACTTGCTAAGGACAAAGCTCTTGTCAAATTTTTGGGTGTTTATGTTGATTTTCCTAAGTACCATCACGACAAAGGTTTTCCATGTGCTTTTGAAGCTTGTTATTATTTTGGTGAAACTACTCCATCATTAGGTGATCCTTTTGAGTTATTGGATTATTTACTTAAAACCATTTATTGAGGATAAGAGTACCCTTGTTGTTGGGAGAACTTTAGATGTATCAATGGATGACTCTAATCAAGAAAATTATTAAAAATTGGTGAATACCTAAATGATTATGAGAGACATAATATTCCCTTGCACTCTGTGATTACCATAATATTTTTGCATGGTCTTATGAGGACATACCTGACATCTATAGTGATATTGTGATGCATAATATCATTATCAATTCTTATGTTAAATATGTTAAATAAAAAGTTAGAAAAGTGCATCCCAAGGTAGCTATGATGGTAAAAGATGAAATTAAGAAGCTACATGAAGCAAGTTTTATTCAACCCATTAATTACTCATCATGTATCTCCAATATAGTCCCTATGGCTAAGCCCACTTGACATATTTAAATTTGGATGACTTTAGAGATCTTAATAAGACATCACTCAAGGATGATTTTCATTTTCCTAATATTGATATGATTATTAATTCTATCAATGGATATGCAATGCTTTTATTTATGGGTGGTTTCTCATGTTATAATTATATACTCATCAATACCCAAGATTAACATAAGAGTGATTTTACTACCCCATGGGGTACATTTTTCTATCATCATGTCCTTTGGATTAAAGATTGTTGGTGCTACTTATCACTAGAACATGACCATGTTTTTCCTTGATCTAATGCATAACATCTTAGAAGACTGTGTTGATGATATTTTGAGAAAATCTAAACAAAAAACTAATCATATACATGACTTATGAACAATTTTTGAAAGACTAAGACAATATAAAGTACAATTGAAACCCAAGAAATACATATTGTTTGTAGACAATGGCACTTTATTGAACTTCATTGTATCCTCGTGGGGCATAGAGGTTGATGCCAAGAAAACACATGTTATTTTCAACATGCCTTCACCTTTTAACCTCACACAACTTCATAGTATCCAAGCTAAGATTCAAGCCACTCGTTACTTTATCTCACAATTAGTAGATTGTACTTTATCTTTCATAGAATTATTAAAGAAATATGTGAAATTTGAATGAAATGAGGATTATCAAAATGCCTTTGATGATATGAAAGGATTCATTAATGAATCCTCCCATACTAATCCATGTTAGACATGTCAAACCTTTATTGTTATATATCTCGTCTATTGAATTTGCCATTGGTGTTTTACTAGCTCAAAATGATGAAACTAGAAAAAAAATGTCATTTTTTATATTAGTTGTACCTTACTATAATATGAGATATACCCCTATGGAGAAACTATGCTTAGTTGTGATTTACTCTTCTAAAAATGAGGCATTGCATGTTGAATTTTTAAAGACATGTTTGTCAAAGTTGACCCTTTAGAATACATACTTTGCAAAGATAATGTTTCTGGTAGAGCTACATGGTGGATGATGCTACTCATGGAGTTTGATTTGAAATTTGTCTCGCAAGATCTATATAAAGTTAAGTTGTGGTTATCAATTAGTCAAGGCACCTTGTGAGGCCTATGCACCTATCAACACATCTTTCCTTGATGAACATATTTTACATGTTAATTCTTCTTTTCCCTGGACCATGATCTTTGACATTTCTTGATGCGTGATAGGTTCCAAAGTAGGAGTAATTTGGTATATAGAAAGGAGGTTTATGGATAAATCAGGCATATAAAGGACATCCCTAAAACAACCATCACCTATATCAATGTTTCCTTGGCCAAGAACATCTAGATAAGCCCCATTACCCACAGAATTCTAGATGTGTCAAAATAATGTATGTTATGGAAATCTATTAAATTGTGACCCATATGACTCGAGATGCTCCTGAATCAAGAAACCACCTTTCACAATCACCACCTGCTAAAGTAATGAGAGCATGACCTTCTTCCTTTATCCTTTGTGTTATCCTTCCCAAGTGTAAATGTGGTTTTTCCTTAATGTTGTTGAGATGGGAGCTCAGAAGAAGAAGTTGTATTGAAAAAAATAGTTGAAGGTGTTGCAAGTATGTACCTAATTGGTGTTGTCATTGATGTCAACATATCCTTGTTGTCATTAGTGTACACTGTATCTTATTCTATTACTTGTTTAGAAGACTTGTATGTTGAGGATATTGAGAAAATTAGCCTCTCCGGAAGAAACAAGTGAGTTACAGAGAAGTGCAATACAGACAGTGTGTTGTATGCTAAAGAACAGTCTAGTAAACTACTCCACATTTATTTCTACTTGAAGATCGTGGTCTACGGATTGGAAGTAAGTTAGAGATATGTCTGAGGATGCTACATTCTAGGTTTGAGCCATTTGCATGAAGATCTGAGTGAGTTGTATTCACCAGAGTGAAACATGCTTTTCTGTAAGTTCAGTTGGGATAGGAAGAAAGTATTTTGTTCTGCATTCCTTTGCAATAAAGTATTTGTCTCTACGGTTTTAGAGGGAAGTCTCAGATAATGATAAGTGCTTACATCGGCAATAGTTTGTGGTTTGGTGGTCCGCAAGCTATCTTTCTTTTATGACAGTTGAAGACAGTGAAGTTCATGTGTTCCGATGAGAAGATTCCTGTGGATAAAGTGGTTAAGGTTTGTGCAGTTGCTCCTAATTATTTTAGAATGCTTGTGGATGTCTCCTAATCATGTTCCTAACTGGACTTTGGTCCACATTAAGAAATTGAGATGGTGTGTGAAGATTGTTCCCAGATAATGTAGTGTGTAACCAGTCTTGGCCGACCTGGTTGATCCCAATGATTGCAGAGATCTATGGAAGATTGTAGAAGCGTGTTGTGGCATGGAAGATCGTGTTTGAGTCCCAGCTAAGGCATGGCATGATCCGAATTGCATTTTGTTTGCATGATGTTGCAATAGTTTAGGACTTATTTTGTAAATGTTTGTAATACTGAACTTGGAGATTGTTCCAAAGGTTGATGATTGTGATGACGACCTTGATGATCATTCCAAGGTTGATGTAGTGTATAAATACTTGTAGTTGAGTCATGGAAAAGGTGTCCTTGAGCGAAAATGAAAAGATATTAAGAAAGGTCCAAAGGTAGAGCAAAGAAGAGGTAGAGGAAAGAAGAGGAAGAGCAGAGCAAAGAAAGAACAGAGCAGAGGAATTTTTCACATTACAGAAAGGTGTTGATCATGGCAGTGAGTCTGGCAGTAAGCTGCCAATAGGGTTTAACATCCCTTATTGTAATCTTTCTAGGTTTAGGGTTGAGGCAGTGAGCCTGCTAGACCCAGTTGTTCTTCATGGCAGTAAGCCAGTATGTTTAGGCCCGTGGAGTGACCAAGCCTGAACATCATTACTTCAAGATTGCAATATCTATTGAGAGCTAATCCTCTCCGCGGTTTTTCCCCACCTTGGGGTTTTCCATGTAAATCTGGTGTCTCTTGTGTTTGATGTTGTATCTGTGGTTAAGTTTTTGATTTCATGCACTCATTGTTAAACTATAATATTTGTGGATAAGTGATGAATGTTTTAATTGCAAAAAGTGTTTAAGTTTTTGTAACAACTGATTCACCCCGCCTCCTCAGTTGTCTAGCGCATATCAACAATTGGTATCAGAGCCAAGTTCCTCTGAAGAAAGTTTAACAGCTTAAGGAAGATCCAAAAATGTCTTACAAGAAGGAAGCGTTGCATTTTGATGGAATGAATTATGTTCTCTGGATGGCTCGGATGAAAAGCCATCTTCTTTCTCTTGGTTACAAAGTTTGGAAAGTTGTAGAAACATAATACACCCTACCTCAAAATGGTCTAACGACAGAAGATGAAATCAAAGAATATGAGATAGATATCAAGGCAAAGGATGCTCTACTAAGCTCATTAACCGACTCAATATTGACGAAAGTGGTGGATCTTGAAACTGCAAATAAGGTATGGGAAAAGTTGAAAATTTTGTATGAAGGAGATGATTCTGTGAAGGAAGCCAAGTTACAAAGTCTGAATGTGAAATATGAAAGCTTGAAGATGAATAATGATGAAAACATATCAGCTTTTATGCAAAGAGTTGATGAACTTGTTACAAGGATAAAAGCCATAGGCGAAACTCTCGAAGAAAAGGAAATTGTTATGAAAATTCTCATATCTCTACCCAAGTCCTACTGTCACAAGGTAGCCGCGATTGAAGAATTAATGCAAGTAAAAACCGTTAACAGGAATCGGTTGCTTGGTAAGCTTACTACTTTTGAAATGAGGGAGTTAGATGATGCTCTGCTGAAAGTTGAGATGACCTTCAAAACCAGTACTCCTGGAAGTATGTCCAGATCAGAAAAGTACAAGGTAGAATCCGATGATGAGTTAGATGAAGTTGAAGCCAACTTTGTGGACAGACTGCAAAGAGGATCTGGTAAGTATAAAGGCAAACTACCTTTCAAATGTTTTTCCTATGGTAAAGTAGGTCATTTTGCTTCCAGATGTCTTGAAAGAATTGAAAGAAATAGAAGAAGATATGGGAATAGGCCTAGGATCCAAAAGAAGTGTTATTATGTTGAATATTTTGATGATGATGAAGGAATATCAGATAATGGTGAACCAAATAATGCTAGTTCCTCTGTAAATTAATGCTTGTTCATTACTATTAAGGAAGATCTTGTGTCTACTAATTCTCCTAGCTATGTGAAGGAAGAAAAACCACTGGAAAGTGCTTTGGCTGCTCAAGTCATTAAGGACAAGGATGAATGGGTTATTGATAGTGGTTGCTCTCACCACATGACTGGTGACAAAAGTAAGTTTGTAAGTTTGAAAAAATATGATGGTGGACTGGTTAGGTTTGGAGATGATACAACTGGTAGGATTTGTGGAAAAGGATCTATTTCTTTTGATGGTAAGCATAATATTGAAGATATCTTGTATGTGAAAGGATTAAAGCACAATCTTCTGAGTGTGGGTCAGATCTGTGACAAGGGCTATGACTTAATCTTCAAGGAAAATGGATGCAAGATCAGGGAAAGCTCCAGAACAGTCATTGCAACTGGTAAGAAGACCAGAGGTAATATCTATCACTTGAAAGGAACTGAGAACTATTGCTTGTTGACTCACACTAATGAGAGTTGGTTATGGCATAGAAGGTTTTTGTCACATAAATTTTGATAATATTATGAAGATAAGTACTGCAGAAATTGTTAGAGATTTGCCTAAGCTTGTGAAGCCTACTAATCTGGTTTGCAAGGAGTGTCAATTTGGGAAACAGACAAGAACAAATTTCAAAAGCAAGGACTAATCAGTTGGAGGACTACTTGAGCTAGTGCATATAGATTTGTGTGGACCTACCAGAGTAAGAAGTTTGCAAGGAGAAAGGTATTTCATGCTGCTCATTGATGATTATTCTAGAATGACTTGGGTCACCTTTTTGAAAGAGAAAGTTGAAGCTCTAGATAAATTCAAGGCATTTAAGGCAATGGTTGAAAATGAGATGGATTTGAAAATCAAATGCTTGAGGTCTGATAGAGGAGGAGAGTTCACATCAAATGAATTCAATTTGTTTTGTGAAGAACATGGAATAAAGAGACAGTTATCTGCGCCTAGAACTCCACAACAAAATGGAGTTGTTGAAAAGAAAAATAGAATAGTTCAAGAAGTTGCTGGAACCATGATGAAGGAAGCTCATCTTCCAAAAGCATATTGGAGAGAGGCAATTCACACCATAGTATATATCCTAAATAAAGTTCAAGTAAAAGGTAACAGTTCAAAAACTCCCTATGAATTGTGGCGTGGTAGAGTTCCTACTATGAAATATTTCAAAGTTTTTGGTAGTAGATGTTATATCAAAAGAGAAGAAGATTTAGGCAAGTTTTGTTGTTATATGGAGCCTAATCAGACTCGGAGGTTAAATTTACCCCACTTTTATCGGCACAGTTTCCCCCCAAATATTTAATAGGGTCAAGGGGCAGCGCCCCTAAAACCTCCCATGATTTTTATTATTTTATTAAGGCGTCAGGAGTTATTTTTCTATTGCCGACATAAGGCTTGATAAAAGTAGCTAAGGGTTAGGGTTTCCATTGATGTATTGTAGCATTTTGCAGTGGTATTGAGTTGCAAGGATTGTTGGTTATAATCAGTTTGATTTACTGGATAATAATATTGGACTCTCTCTTGGTGGATGTAGCCCGAGTTTGGGTGAACCACGTTAAAACTTGTCTCTCACTATTATTATTTCTATGTATTTTCATTCCTCTGTTTAATCTTTATTTGCATTTAATTGATATCTTCTTTCGACTAACCCTAACAAGTTTTATGCTAGATGTGATAAAGGAATCTTCCTTGGTTACTCCACCAAGAGTAAGGCCTACCGGTGCTATAATAAGAGGCCGAATAAGATCATTGAAAGTGCAAATGTTAAAGTTGATGAATGTAAGGAAAGGTCTTCAGAATCAAGTGGATATGAGTTAGATGATCCAGATGTTTCAGAAGTGGTGCAACATGAAGACAACACATATGAAGAAGAACAAGCTCTGGTAAGTGCTACCAAAACTCTAAGATATGTAAGAATCAATCATTCTGAAAATCAAATCATAGGATATAAGAGCAAAGGGGTCTTAACCAAAAGAAAAGCTGCAGAAGAACAAGTAAATTTCTGTCTGATTTCTAAGATTAAACCTAAAATTATGGATGAGGCTTGCAAAGATGAGAATTGGATAAAGGTTATGGAAGTGAAATTGATGTAGATAGAGAAGAATCACACTTGGGATCTTGTTCCTAGACCAGCACACAAGAATGTAATTGGTACAAAGTGGGTCTTCAGAAACAAAATGAATGAGAATGGTGAAGTGGTAAGAAACAAATCAAGGTTGGTGTGCAAAGGATACACTCAAGTTGAAGGAATAGACTTTGAAGAAACTTTTGCTTCAGTAGCAAGGATTGAAGCAATAAGGATGTTTTTGGCTTTTACAGCATACAAAGATTTCAAGGTTTATCAAATGGATGTGAAGTCTGCCTTCTTAAATGGAGAGCTGGAAGAGGAAGTCTATATTGAACAACCGAAAGGATTTCATTCATCAGAACAAGGGGACATAGTATGCAGATTGAAGAAAGCTTTGTATGGATTAGAACAATCTCCCAGGGCATGGTATGCACAGTTGGACAGGTACCTAATACAAATAGGGTTCAATAAAGGTACTACAGATAGTAATCTCTACTTCAAGATCAATGATGAACAAACCCTGATTGTTGTAGTTTTTGTTGATGATATCATTTTTAGAGGCAATGAAGGCATGTGTTCAATTTTTGCTGGAGAAATGCAAAGTGAATTTGAAATGTCTATGTTTGGAGAGATGAACTTATTTTTAGGACTGCAAATAAGTCAATTAGATAATGGTATCTTTATTTCTCAGTCTAAGTATGTGAAAGATTTGTTAAAGAAATTTGGGATGGAAGACTCTAAACCAGTATGCATACCTATGATAACTAGTTGTAAATTGACCAAAGATGATATCTCACCCATGGAAGACCAGAAAAAGGATAGATCTATGATTGGAGGATTACTTTATCTGACTCAAACCAAACCTGACATGATGCATGCAGTGTGTCTTGTGGCAAGATTTCAAGCAGAACTCAAGGAATCATATGTGATGGCAGTCAAAAGAATTCTGAGATATTTAAAAGGCACAATAGATTATGGTTTGTGGTACCCTAAGGACTGTGTCTTTACTCTTAGTGCATATATTGATGCAAATTGGGCCTGAGATGTGGATGACAGAAAAAATACAAGTGGAGGTGCATTCTTCTTGGGAAAAAGATTAGTATCTTGTCTAGGCAAGAAATAGGATTCAATATCTCTGTCTATTGTAGAGGCAGAATACATTGTAGTAGCATGCAATTGCACTCAACTGTTATGGATGAAGCAGACTTTGAAGGACATCAAAGTTATGTATGAAGAATCTATTGCAATCTTTTGTGACAACACAAGTGTCATAAACATATCAAAGAACCCAGTGGTGCATTCAAGAACCAAGCACATATCCATTAGGTATCATTTCCTGAGAGAAAAAGTGACAAAGAATGAAGTCAAGTTGGAGTATGTTTCTACCAAGGATCAAATTGCAGACGTTTTTACCAATCCTTTGCCTAAGGATACTTTTGAGTATCTCAGAGAAATGTTAGGGGTCATCACCCCTCCTGCTCTAAACTAAGATGCACAATAGTACATCAGTCTGGGGGTGTTCAGAGGTCTGAATTGATGCTTTTTAGGACTAATCCTAAGGGGGAGTAGTCAGAGATTTCAAAAGAGAGATTAGATCATAATAGAAGAGTGCAAGTATGTGCCTTTTGCCATTGATGTCAAAGGAGGAGAGAAGTCATGTGAAAAACTTAGAGTGCAGATGTGTAAAAGAAAGGGGGAGAATTTTGGAGAAAGAAAGAAGTACAGGTGTGTAAAGAGAAAGGGGGAGAGTCTTATCTTTACGGTTGTTGCAGTTTTTCACATCATATGTTGCCATCAATGACAAAGGGGGAGATTGAACATGCAAGTATGTACATAATTGGTGTTGTCATTGATGTCAACATATCCGTGTTGTCATTAGTGTCAACTGTATCTTATTCTATTACTTGTTTAGAAGACGCGTATGTTGAGGATATTGAGAAAATTAGCCTTTCCAGAAGAAATAAGTGAGTTATAGAGAAGTGTAGTACAAAAGTGCGTTGTATGCTGAAGAACAGTCTGGTAAACTACTCCACATTTATTTCTTCTTGAAGATTGTGGTCTGTGGATTGGAAGTAAGTTAGAGATATGTCTGAGGATGCTACATTCCAGGTTTGAGCCATCTGCATGAAGATCTGAGTGAGTTGTATTCACCAGAGTGAAACCTACTTTTCTGCAAGTTCAGTTGAGATAGGAAGAAAGTATTATGCTCTGCATTCCTCTGCAATAAAGTATTTGGCTCTGCGGTTCTAAAGGGAAGTCTGGGATAATGATAAGTGCTTACAGTGGCAATGGTTCATGGTTTGGTGGTTTGTAAGCTATCTTTCTTTTATGACAGTTGAAGATAATGAAGTTCGTGTGTTCCGGTGAGAAGATTCATGTGGATAAAGTGGTTAAGGTTCATGTGGTTGCTCCTGATGATTTTAACGTGCTTGTGGATGTCTCCTAATCATGTTGCTATCTAGACTTTGGTCTGCATTAAGAAATTGAGATGGTGTGTGAAGATTGTTCCCAGGTATGTAGTGTGTAACCAGTCTTGGCCGACCTGGTAGTTCCCAGTGATTGTGGAGATCTCTAGAAGATTGTGGAAGCATGTTGTAGTGTGGAAGATCATGTTTGAGTCCCAACTAAGGCATGGTGTGATCCACATTTCATTCCCTTTGCATGATGTTGCAATAGTTCAGGACCGATTTTGTAAATGTTTGTAATACCGACCTTGGAGATTGTTCCAATGGTTGATGATTGTAATGCCAACATTGATAATCATTCCAAGGTTGATGTAGTGTATAAATACTTGTAGTTGAATCATGGAAAAGGTGTCCTTGAGTGAAAACGAACAGATATTAAGAAAGGTCCAAAGGCAGAGAAGAGCAAGGGAATTGTTCACATTACAGAAAGGTGTTGATCGTGGCAGTGAGTCTAGCAGTAAGCCGTTAGTAGGGTTTAATAGCTCTAAAGGTTTAACAACCCTTATTGTAATCTTACTAGGTTTGGGGTTAAGGCAGTGAGCCTGCTAGACCTAGTTGTTCTTCATGGCAGTAAGCCAGTATGTTTAGGCCCGTGGAGTGACCAAGCCTGAACATCATTATTTCAAGATTGTAATATATATTGAGAGCTAATCCTCTCCATGGTTTTTCCCCAGCTTGGGGTTTTCCACATAAATTTGGTGTCTCTTGTGTTTGATGTTGTATCTATGGTTAAGTTTCTGATTTCATACACTCATTGTTAAACTATAATATTTGTGGATAAGTAATGAATGTTTTAACTACAGAAAGTGTTTAAGTTTTTGTGACAACTGATTCACCCGCCCCTCTCAGTTTTCTGGCACATATCAACAGAAGGCACCTCAATGTTATGTTGTTGAAGAAGTAGTGACTGTTGCTGCAATAGTTGAGACATCTCAACAATTTTTTTCTCATAACACTTATGCTCGTCATGACCTAATTTATTACAATATGCATACTTTGGTTTCTTCTTCTTAGTAGATTCCTCTTTAGAAGAGTTGGGTGTTTTTTGTGATTCCTTATCTTGCCCTTGATTCTTTGAGTCCTTTTGTTTCTTACCTTTGTTATTTTAAGCCTTGGGATCTTTTGTACTTTGAGTTGCAATAAGAGCTTGTGATTTGTGCAACAAATTCATCAAGTGAAGGCATTGTGTGCTGACTACCAAGAGAATCCATAGTAGAATAGAAGGTAGAAACATACATTGAATAATCAAAACCCAATTTGGCAAGGATGGAGAGAATCAACTGTGTGTCTTCCTTTTCAATGCCACATTGCTTAAGATGGAGCCTAAGTGATTTGAACTTAGTGAAGATATCTTGAATTTGGTCAAAATCTTGAGGACTTAGTGCGATTAATTCATTTTCTTTAAATCCTCTCATAGCATCATGCTTACCAAAGAGACTCTCCAATGTAGTCCAAACATCATTTGGTGTTGTGCAAGACTCAACATGAAACCAAAGATCAAGAGAAATGCCAAGACATAGTGTACCATAGGCCTCATCTTTCCTATCAAGCCATTTTCTTCTCTCAACAACATCTATGGGTTCGAGATCAAAGCCAAAAGTTATCCTATGTAACCTTCGTGCGTATACAAGAGGTACTCCATTTATTTCTTCCATTCATAGTAATTATACGGAGTTAAAAGAGGAATAGCAAACAACAACACAACACACCCTTTACTATGCAAGAGTATGCCCCCAATTGTGTTGTGGCACTTTATACATAGTGTGTTTACAATTGACACAAGCCAAAATAGCTAAGTGGTCTTTGATCTTAGTGCATGTAAATGTCAAAATAAGTCTTATACTGAAAGTATAATTTGGGTACCAAATGAGATCAAATAGATCACAAATTTGAGTACTTGAAAAATCATGCACTTTCAAAAAAAAATCACCAAAAAATTTACCATACGAGCCTAAACAAAGCCTTGGAAGTTCCAAAAATGGGAACTGCTCAGCAACAGTGATGAAAATTTGCAATTTCTAGCAAAACCAAGCACTAAAACCAAAATCTGATTGCATCACTGCAAAGCTTGTGAAATTCTAGCCCAAAAAAATTTCTCTAAAAAAGGAGAAAATATGAGGAAGTTACAGGCCTATAAAGATTGACTCCTAAAATCAAAATGCCAATGGAGAGGGGCCTGCCATAAATTTTTGATTAAGTTTGTGCACGATTTGTTTGCTGCATGCAAAAACTAAAAGATACCATAATTTTTTTCGATGCGCCAAACAAAACCTAGAAAGCATTTTTTGATCTGACATGCAGAAGATGTGTAACTAATGAAAAAATACCTCCACCAACAAAAGAAAGACATGTAGAAGTTGAATCAACCACCTAAGACAAACAAAGGCACGCTGAAACCTATAAGATTGCACCAGGATGCACTAAAAATAATTCTTGACAAAATCTCTCAAAAATTTGGGAAGGAAACTACAGATCGGGCTCTGATACCATGTAAGAGTGAATGGTGGACTCAAGAAGGCCCAAGAACACTTGCAATCACAACAACTTTCCACAACAAGAGACAAAACAATAATGCTAAGAAATGGTGTAGAGATTGACTTCACACAATTGAATTAAGAATATACAATGTGACACCTCCCTTATATAGGCAAGGTGGAGTGATAGGACTTGGCCACAAAATTAAATGTAGGCCAACATAGACACAATATTAAATGACAACTAAAGGATAAGATGTCTTCTAGACGACACCAATAATAAATGTCTTAGACACCACTAATAAATAAAGCATATAAGACAAGCTTATAAGATAACAAGTGTCTTAATGCTATGACATGAGACAACTAGTGCAAAACTATTAAATGCACATAGTTGTACATTATTAAATGATCCAAAAGAAACTAAGTGAACTTAAGAAGACTAGTGTGAAGAGGACCTAGAAATGACTAGCTAGGTAAAGTCTCTTTTTACACTAACACTTATGACATGTCACAACATGCATCAGAAGTTGGTCAACAAGTGTAACTTCCCCTTACAACTCTTTTATGTGTCCTAGATATTTTTACATTTCCAATGTAGGAGGCCCAACTTTTGGAGGCCATAAATTTTGATCCAAAAGGCCATTGAGCCCATTTAAAAAAATGTATATCTTGAAGAGTTCCATGTGACAAGCACCAAGGGATGGGTGTCAAACAACCCAAAATTTTAATTTTGGCCAAAAATCAAATCTATAGCCTTGAAATTGAGTTTTTCTATTTTTAACTTGAAAATCAATAGGTGCAAGGTTGAGACACCTTTCCTAACAAAAATATCACAAAACAATCACTACAAGCCATTGTACATCTTAGGAGAAATATGTGGTCATTTTATTGGTGATATTCATATTGATGCTATTTAGTATGAAAAAGGAGAATGATGACAACTAGAACACAAAATACATCGAACCCTTTTCCATAGAACATTCAAGGACAAGACTAAGCCAAATCACTACCAAATGAAGGTGGACTCAGCTGTTGATCTTGTACTCAAGTATGTTATAGATGGATCAGATTTAATTTAGCCTTTTTATCAAACCCTAGGTTAACAATGCATGAAACCCTAGTTCTACAATGATCTGCTTATAACAGAGAAAGTACAATAGATATCCAAAAACCAATTGCACAGGGATGATAGAACTTGTCTCCCGAAAGCAAAGGTGTTAGAGGACCAGGTTGGGACCGCCTAGGTTCCAACTGGAGGAATCTACCGAAGGTTCAAACTAGAAAGATGTTGCAAATGATGTCCTAATGCCATATCTAAACTCAGAAAGGGTGTTGGTATGTGGTGACTGATCATGCAAATACTATACACTTGTAACGTATCCTTACTGAGGTTTGGGGGTGCAGCCCTAGAAATTTCTTTTCCCTTTTTTGCACGTTTGAGGTCGGTAGCTAATTCTTGTTAACCGACAAATAAAAAATGACTTTGTAAAACCCTAATTCTAGAAGATTATAAAAATCTTATTATAAGTGGTTGGGATGTATGTTGCGGGATAGAATTCACAAGATTGTAATATGTTTTGTACTGGATAATAAAATCATTGGATGGCTGAGTTTTTGTGGATGTAGCCCATTTTGGGTGAACCATGTTAAAATTTTGTGTTGATCTCTTTTGTGTTATTCTTCATTGCTATATTTGGGTTATTTAATCTGCATATAAGTGTTAATGTTTATTGCTCCGATCTATCTGAACCCTAACAACTGGTATCAGAGCGATTTGTGTTTGATTATCATCTGCAGGAAGGTCTCACGGTTGAGTGAGAGTCTCACAGTTAAGTGGGAGCAATGGCAGACGAGGGTAAATTGAAGATAGATAAATTTAATGGGCAGAACTATCAGTTATGGAAGATTATCTCTATCAGAAGGATTTATGGAGGTCGTTGGAAGGAAAAGCCAAGAAAATGGCAGCAATGACTGATAAGGATTGGGAACTTCTAGACAGAAAGGCACTGGGAAGCATTTGTTTGTGCCCGACACCATTTGTGGCGTTCAATATAATAAAAGTGAAGACAACAGATGATCTGATGAAAGATTTGGCTAAATTGTATGAAAAAACCCTCAGCCTCAAATAAGGTATTTCTCATGAAGCGTTTGTTTAATCTAAAAATGATTGAAGGTGGATCTATGACAGTCATTTAAATGAGTTTAATATGATTCCCAGTCATTTAACTTCTGTAAAAGTGAAATTTGATGAAGAGGTGAGGGCTCTCTTGGTTTTATGTTCTTTACCAGAAAGTTGGAATAGCTTGATAATGGTTGTAAGTGACTCTGTCTCTAGTTTAAATACTTTGAAATTTGATGATTTTGTTGGTGTTATCCTTAGTGAGGAAATGCAACAGAAAAGCACAGGTGAGAGTTCAACATCAGGTAATGCTTTGACTGTAGAGAATAGGGGAAGAACAAAGGAGAGGAGAAAAAGCCCAACAAATCATGGGAAGTCACAAGGGAAGTTGAAGAAAGGAAGATCTAAATCCAGAGGAAGAACGGATTGATGGCACTGTGGAAAGCCAGGACACTTGAAGAAGGATTGTTGGTCTCAAAAGGGCAAACAAGGAAACGGACAACATGATGACAGTAAGGAAGCTAATGTTGCAAGTAATGAATTACAGGATGCTTTAATTTTGTGTTTAGATAATGCTAATGATTCCTGGGTAATAGATTCAGGAGCTTCATTTCATGCCACGCCCCATAGGAAATATTTTGTAGATTATGTTCAAGGTGATTTTGGACAGATATATTTGGGTGATGATGAACCCTATCAGATTGCTGGAAAAGGAAAGATAAAAATCAAGTTGCAGAATGGAAATGAATGGTTGCTATAGGAGGTAAGGCATGTTCCAAATTTGAGAAGAAATTTAATTTCTGTAGGACAACTGGGTAGTGAAGGCTGCATAGTTACCTTTTCAGACAAAGTCTAGAAGGTCACTAAAGGTGCATTAGTAGTAGCTAAAGGTGAAAAGGTAAGCACATTGTACTTGTGTACTGGTAGTACTTATTCTACCTTAGCTGCTAGAGAAATAGTTGCTACTGAGACAGTTATAGCACTTGCTACAGGGACAGAAACAGAATTGTGGCACCATAGACTTGGGCACATGAGTGAGAAAGGGATGAAGATCTTTCACTCTAGACAGTTATAGCACTTTCTACAGGGACAGAAACAGAATTGTGGCACCATAGACTTGGGCACATGAGTGAGAAAGGGATGAAGATCTTTCACTCTAAACAGTTATAGCACTTGCTACAGGGACAGAAACAGAATTGTGGCACCATAGACTTGGGTACATGAGTGAGAAAGGGATGAAGATCTTTCACTCTAGAAAGTTGCTACCAAGTCTGAAGCAGATTGACTTGGAGTTCTGTGAAAATTATGTTTATGGGAAAAAAAAGAGTAATTTCTCAACGTTGGGAAAGAGAAGACGAGTGAGAAATTAGAGTTTGTGCATTCAGATGTATGGGGACCAGCTCAAGTATATTCTCTTGGTGTCTCTTTCTATTATGTTACTTTTATTGATGATGCAACTAGGAAAACATGGGTGTATTACCTAAAACAAAATCAGAAGTATTTGAAACTTTTAAAAGGTGGAAAGCTTTGGTTGAGAATGAGACAGGAAAAGAGTTGAAGTGTCTCATATCTAATAATGGAGGCGAGCATTGTAGCAAAGAATTTGAAAAATACTATTCATATAATGGAATCCATAGGCAGAAAATGGTTCCTGGAACCCCACAAGAAAATGGTGTGTCCGAGAGGATGAATAGGACCATTATGGAGTGTGTAAGGAGCATGAGATTGCATGTTGGACTACCCTTACACTTTTGGGCAGATTTTGTACATACCATTGTTTATTTAATAAACAGGGGACCTTCAAATCCTTTGGATGGTGGCATTCCAGAGGAGGCATGGACGGCTAAAAAGGTAAACTATTCATTTCTAAAAATGTTTGGTTGTGAAGCTTTTGTCCATGTTGATATTGAAAATAGAACCAAGCTTGAGGCTAAGTCTAAAATATGTACCTTTATTGGATATGGAGTAGATGAATTTGGTTATTGATTATGGGATTATGAAAATCATAAAATCATTAGGAGTAGAGATGTTATATTCAATGAGAAGGTCATGTATAAGGATCCGCTGCAGGAAAAAAAGCATGAATAGACCAAAAAGGAATATGTGGTGTTGGATGAGATTCTAGAAAATAAAATACTAGTGGTACCTGATGCTCAACAACAACAAGTTATCCCACAGACTCCTACAAGTGTTAGATGTTCTATAAGGATAACTAGACCTCCAAAAAGATTTTCTCCATTATTATATTCTATATTATTAATTGATTCTAGTGAACCTAAAGGTTATGAAGAAGTAATGCATGTAGATACCAAAAAATAGTGGGAGCTAGGCATGAAAGAGGAAATGGATTCCTTGCTCCAAAATTAAACTTGGGACTTAGTCCAATTGCCTGCAGGTAAAAGAGCATTGCCAAATAAATGGGTTTATAGGTTGAAGGAAGAAGATGGAAGCAAGAAAAGATATAAGGCCAGATTCGTGGTAAAAGGTTTTGCACAGAAAAAATGTATAGATTTTGATGAAATATTTTCTCCGGTTGTAAAAATGACTTCTATTATAACTATTCTAAGTCTTGTGGCTACAGAAGACTTGCATCTTGAACAGCTAGATGTGAAAATAGCATTTCTCCATGGGGATTTGGAAGAGGAAATATACATGCAGCAACCGCAGGGATATGAGGTCAAGGGTAAGGAGGAATTTGTGTGCAGGTTAAAGAAGAGTTTGTATGGCCTGAAGCAAGCACCTCGACAATGGTATTTGAAATTTGATAGTTTTATGGTTGAACAAGGTTACAAAAGATGTCATTCTGATTATTATGTTTATTTTAAGAAATTGGGTAATGGTAGCTATATTATCCTATTGCTTTATGTTGATGAGATGCTTGTTATTGGGTCTAACATGCAGCATATTAATGAACTTAAGCAAAAATTAGCAAATTCATTTGCTATGAAGGATTTGGGTGTAGCAAAACAAATCCTTGTTATGAAGATCACACGAGATAGGACAAACAGAAAATTATTTTTGTCTCAAAATGAATATGTAGAGAAGGTGTTGAAAAGGTTTAACATGCAGAATGCAAAAGCAGTTAGTACACCTTTGCCTAGTCATTTTAAGTTGACTAAGGAGATGTGTCCAAAGACACAAGAGGAGGAAGACAAAATGTCTAAGATACCATATGCATCAACAGTTAGCAGCTTGATGTATGCAATGGTATGCACAAGGCTAGATATTGCACATGTAGTGGGAGTTGTGAGTAGATATATGAGCAATCTGGGAATGGAACATTGGAATGTGGTAAAATGGATTCTCTGATATTTGAGAGGTACTACTTCAAATAAACTATGTTTTGGAGGAACAAATTCTGCTCTAAAAGGATATGTTGCCTCTAATCTGGCGAGTGATATTGATAGCAGGAGGAGTACTATAGGGTATGTTTTTACTGTAGGAGGTACTGCAGTTAGTTGGATTTCAAGGCTGCAAAAGGTTGTTGCGCTTTCAACCACTAAAGCTAAGTATGTTGTTGCTACGGAAACTAGCAAGGAGATGATTTGGTTACAACATTTTCTGGAGGAATTGGGACAACGACAAGAAGATAGCCTTTTGTACACCGATAGCCAAAGTGCCATTCATCTTGCTAAGAATTCAGCTCTGCATTCAAAAACTAAGCACATATAGCTTAGATACCACTTCATCTGATCAGTTTTGGAGGATGGACAGTTGAAGCTAGAGAAAATTCACACAAGTGAGAATCCTGCAGATATGTTCACAAAGGTAGTTACACGAGATAAATTGATTTCCTCATTAGTTTTCGTTGGCCTTCACGACTGATAATGGTGGACATAAGAAACCAGCCAGGCCTATAATCCAGTAGGAGCTGCAAGTGTAGCGGTGTCATCCAAGATCAGTCTCCAAGTGGGATATTGTTTGGTGTGGAGCCTGATCAATCTCCAAGTGGGAGATTGTTGGTATATGGAAACTAATCATGCAAATACTGTACACTCGTAATGTATCCTTGTCGAGGTTCAGGGTCAAGTTGGGCCCCGAGAGGGGGTTCGGGGACAAAGCCCCCAAATTTGTTTTTCCCTTTTTTGCATGTTCGAGGTCAATAGTTAATTCTTGTTAACTGACAAATGAAAATAACTTTATAAAACCCTAATTCTAGAAGCTTCCAAAAAGCTTGTTATAAGTGGCTGGGATGTATGTTGTGGGATGGAATTCATGAGATTGTAACTTGTTTTGCACTGGATAATAAAATCATTGGATGGCTGAGTTTTTGTGGATGTAGTCCATTTTGGGTGAACCACATTAAAATTTTGTGTTGATCTCTTTTGTGTTATTCTTCATTGTTATATTTGGGTTATTTAATATGCATACAATTGTTAATGTTTATTTCTCTGATCTACCTGAACCCTAACAAAGGGCAGGAGGACATGGGTGGTACCACCCAAGTCTTTGATGAGAGAAAACTCTAAAACTATTCTGGATCTCAAAACCCTGCTCTGCACATAGTCTTCCTATAGTTCTATATTTCCATATCTCATTCCTGTAACCTACACATAAGAACATAAGAAGGGGTTTGGGGGTTATGGTGTTTAGGGACTTGCCTAATCAAATCATGGGATAGCATTCAAGCTTTCCAACACCATTGATTGATAATGAGTGCGTGCCATTGTGGGGGCAGAGGCTGAAAACAATGATAATGAGATGATTCAAATGATGATAAACAAACAATGATATCACCTATGTGATGAACTCTTAGAATGATGATGATCCTTCAACTCCTAAGGAAGAATAGATGATAGCTCCATATATGCAATAACAACACAATAACAACACATAAATCTCCTCTAGAATCACAATGCATTCTCTTTCTTGCTTTCCTTCAAGATCTCAAGTTAGCTATCTCTTTCCTAGTTGATAATGAATTCAAAAACACACTTATATATGCTTTCCCACTCATAATTGTAAATTAAAACCAAAAGAGCTCACAAGGAGAAACCTTTTGAAATGTGTTAAGCTGACATAACCTTAAATTGGCCTTGACCTAAAAGGGGGGACATGGGTGGTACCGCCCAGGTCCACCAATCCTTTTTAGATCTGAGGTAAGGTAAATCAAGGGGGCCATATTCCAACTTTGCTTTGGTGTCAGGCAATTTTGTGTCTGGATAAACATTTTGAATGTATAATGCAATCACAAGGACCTAGGAGCTATGCAAGGAGGTAAAAGAACAAGTGGACACTTTTTACTCCATATCATTTAGTCCCCACTTTAATGTGTGTATGATCTTACAATTAGTACATGCATTAAAGTATGGTCGAAAACACTTCAAGCACATCAAACACTAGAGCGAAAGAACACTCTAAGTCTAGAATACCATCTTCAGCCCCCAAGCTTAGGCAAACTTAAGAAGACACATGATAAACATGTAAAACATGAAGAAGACAATAAGGAAGCATGCAATACATGGAGAAGTCATGAACGCAATCACGCAATATGTAAAGTATACATGGAGAGAAGACACGATTAAACAATTACACTATACTAATAAGTGACGGGGGGAGCTCATCGCTATGTGCCACCATCAAAAACATGCAAAACACACAATGTGGGTGGAGCTCATCGCCACATGCCTCCACAAAACACATGAGACACATGACATGGGGGATCTCATTGCTATGCACTTCTACAAAACACACAAGACACACAGGAAAAACACACGAAATACACGAGCATTGTAGAGTGTGTCATCTTATACAAAGAAAACATGGGTGACGGGGAGGAGCTCATCTCTACACTCTGCCATCTAATACATGCCAAACACACCTGACGGTCAAGCTACACTACCCCAACTACAAAAAGTATGTTTAAGGATGAGTAACTCAAGACCCAACCCTGCCTCCTACAAGAGGACTTCTTCAAAAGGGTGTGCAACCACTCAAGGGAAGACATAACCCCGCCTTCCACAAAAGTGCTTTCAAAAGCATACAACCCCACCTGCATCACGAAGATGCCTTATAGTGAAAAGGAAGCATGCTCACAAAGTATACAACCCCACCTGCATCACAGAGATGTCTTACAGTGAAAAGGAAGCATACGCAACACACAAAATAAACTATACAACCCCCCCTACATCGTGAAGATGCCTTATAGTAAAAAGGAAGTATACACAACACAATTTATCACAATATCTAAGATAACCAAGCATTTACCACAATATATGCCCCCACATTAAAGTGGTTGCTCCCACTTGTTGGTAACAATCACGTTTAAGGTAAGGTTGAAAACATGCAAGGGAACAAGAGCTTTCGTAAAGCCCATGCCCCAAAGTGACATGTGCTTACAATCACCGAATTGTTCCCAACAATCACAATAGAAGCACATCAATATAGTTCTCTAACAACCATTGATCAATAATAAGCTTTGGTTAGAACATCTAAGCTAGGATAGCAACCAAATTATTTCATGAAACTAATACAGAAACAAGGCAATATGCCGCTCAAACAAACCAAGGCTATACTTACGGGTTTAGAACTGAGTATAGCCGCAAGGTTATAATTCAGGTATATCAGAACTGAGTGTAGCTACAAGGTGAGACAACAACATTCCAAAGTGCATAGAAGCAAATTTATATTATTGCAAAGGTTTGTTACAACCATTTCACAACATGATACATGATCACATCACAACACAAAGTGATTCTACTAGTCAAACGTCAGTAACAAATTACCCTCATCTTCATATATGGACTGGGTCCATTTTTATTTTCTTGTTTAGGGATGCACGGTCCTTATCAGAAGTGTATATTTGTTGTCATCATCTATTGACTAGTGGAGCCACAAGTACAGTGGAAGAATGAAATCATGAAAATTTAGAGAGACAAAAGTGACTTAGGGTCACAATGTGGGAAGATGCCCCCAAGACACCTTCCACAACATTATGTCCCCAAGGCACCACACACAACAATTGCAACAAGAGAAGTGTAGAAGAATAGAGAAATAAATAGAAGGAATGTATCAATGGAGGCAGTCTCCTTTAATCCTTAACCTTACAAGAGTATCAAGGGTCATCCAAGGAGACCTAAATAAACACTTAACACTACGTGGGGGAACACAACACAAAACTTAAGAGGAGGCCACCCGTGAGAGCAACTCGAAGAGGTGCTACATCAAGGGTGGCTGAATGAGTGAGAAATACTTACCTAAAATGAAAATGTAATACTAAGGCCTGGTGCCTTCTTCTTTTCCTTGAATTTCTATTTCTTCTAGTCTTTCTAGTTATATTTTCCAAGGGACTTTCTTTGTCTACCATCAAGGGTTCATGATTTTCCATATTCTATGAAGAGGAAGCCGGTACAATAGTGATTTTATGGTTTTGTGATGGATAGCTTCACTCTTGAAGGTTTTCTCCCAATCCTCTTAAGGATGGTAGAGGAGGAACCTTGGCAAAAATTCCCATTTATTTTTGTCGAGGTGGTGTTAGAGCACCTTGAACCATGATCACCAGTTTGAAGAAGGGAGGTGTAGTAGGTGTCTCATGCACAATGATTGAATTAGCGTTAGTTTCACTTTGATTAAGCTCAACATTCATCCCTAAAGGATTTAATGTGAGAGACCATTCTTCATCCACCAATGCTTTGTCTTTCAAAGGAAGAGCATTGGAATGAAGAAAGGGTAAGGTAATGTTAAGGAATGTATCAATGATTTCATCTTCTTGCTCCAAAATGTCCTCAAAAGTAGGAACAACTTTGGGAGAGGGATCAAAATCATAGGGTGACATAGACAAAGCTAGGACACCATCATATGTTTTAGAGACTAGATCCATGGGAATAGTTATGGCATTGTCTTGACTTGTAGTAGAGGAAGAGCCATCATGAATGTCTTTCTCATGACTATTCATAGAGATGAATTTGGTTAGATCTTCTAATATTGAAGGATGGTCACCCATAAGGGTTATAAAGCTATCAAAATCTGATATGCAACCAAGGATTTTGTATAAAGAGCCTTTAAAGATATCAATATCTAAAACATAAGGATGCATATTAATGAATTTGTAAAAATGTTCAAGATCTTTGATATATGCATGCAAAGATACCAAAGAGAAATGACATGGAGATGCGATAATGAAATGTTCTGAAAAAACAATGTATAATCAGATCTATTGATTTATCAAACACTACCAATATGAGAGACTTTTGTACACCAAGACACTAGTTTGAGGAAACCGGGTTTTTGAAGCTTTTGCAAAGATAAAAAACACACTAGTGTCACTACAAACAAAGTGATCATGATGTTAAAAGTGTTACACAAAAGGCAATATAGACAACTTTAAGATTTCTTGCAAAGATATGTGAAAGAGATGCCTAATTTCCTATGTTGAAATACACAATGTGTAATTGCAAAAGTATGAATTTTCAAATCAATGATGCAAGATTACTATGCCAAATCAGATTTGATGAATATTTGATGACAATAATATGATCATGCAAGAGAATTTTCAAAACACTAATGCAAAATTTTACCAAAATACCAACTTTTGAAGGCCTAAATATGCACTTTTTTCAAAATTATTCAAGATTTTCAAATGAGTAATGAGAAATATGTGACAAATTAATACAAGATCTGATTTGAACAATTAGCAAGATGCAAATGCTCGAAGCTATGGGTTCACCAAAATGTTTAGTATGAAAAAGGAGAATGATGGCAACTAGAACACAAACTAGATCAAACCCTTTTCCATATAACATTCAAGGACAAGACTGAAACAAATCACTACCAAATGAAGGTGGACTCAACTGTTGATCTTATACTCAGGTATGTTATAGATGGATCAAATTTAATTTAGCCTTTTTATAAAACCCTAGGTTAACAATGCATGAAACCCTAGTTCTACATTAATTTTCTTATAACGGAGAAAGTACAATAGATATCCAGAAACCAATTGCATAGGGATGATCAAAGGGATGATAGACCTATCTCCTAAAAGTAGAGGTGTCAAAGGACTAGGGTGGGACCGCCCAGGTCCCAACTAGAGGAATCTGCTGAAGGTGCAAACTGGAAAGATGTTGCAAATGATGTCCTAATTCTATCTGAACTTAGAAAGGGCAGGAGGGCATGGGTGGTACCGCCCAAGTCCTTGATGAGAGAAAAACTATGAAATTATTTTCAGATCCCCAAACCCTGTTCTGCACACAGTCTGCATGTAGTTATGTATTTTCCAGATCTCGCTCCTGTAACCTGCACACAAGAAGATAAGAAGGGGTTTGGAGGTTATGGTGTTTAGGGACTTGCCTTAGTCAAATCCTAGGATAGCATTCAAGCTTCCCAACACCATTGATTGAGAAAGAGTGTGTGTCCTCATAGGGGCAGAGGCCGAAAAACAATGATAATGAGATTATTCAAATGATGATAAACAAACAATGATATCACCTATGTGTTGAAAACTTAGAATGATGAAGATCCTTCAACTCCTAAGGAAGAATAGATGATAGCTCCATGTCTGCAATAACAATACACAAATCTACTCTAGAATTACAATGAATGTTCTTACTTGCTTTCCTTCAAGATCTCAAGTTAGCTATCTCTTTTCTAGTTGATAATGAATCCAAAAACACACTTATATATGCTTTCCCACTCATAATCATAAATTAAAACTGAAAGAGCTGACAAGGAGAAACCTTTTGAAAGGTGTTAAGATGACATAACCTTAAATTGGCCCTAACCTAAAAGGGGTGACATGGGCGGTACCACCCAGGTCCACAGTCCTTTTTAGGTCTGAGGTAAGGTAAATGAAAGGGCCCATATTCCAACTTTGCTTTGGTGTTGGGCAATTTTGTGTCAGAATAAACATTTTGAATGTATAATGTAATCATGAGGACCTAGGAGCTAAACAAGGAGGTAAAAAGACAAGTGGACAGTTTTTACTCCATAACAGATGCAAAAAAATAATATAATTTTTTCACAGAGGAGTTCATTTATCATTGCTATCTAAAGACCCATTCTTATGCTCATTTGAAAGTATTCCTAAAGATGACAAATGGATTATTGATAAATAGTTTTGGTTGTGTCATCTTATCACTTAAAGTTGGATGTAAATAAGTATAAATCTCATGCCATGTTGTTCCTTCTTCGGATAGATTTTCCACACTACTTGGTAGTCCATGGCTAGAATGTTTGAAAGTAGTATCTTTAGTTTACATCAAATAAAAAATCATTCTACATCAATGCATAAAATTCATTCATTATGAAGAATTATTGAGTTTCCAAGAGATTCATATGAGTCTAATGTGGAGTTCATCTTTTCACTCTAGACACTTACATTTCAACTCCAAAAGAACCTCCATATGAAGTTGATAAAGATATCCATGGGATGTACCAAAAATGGTTATTTACACAATAGAACAAAAAAATATGAAACAACAAGCAAAGAATAAAGAGCCACATAGTGAACAAATCATTCATGAATAAAAGAAAGAAACAAATCTAGAAGCCAAAGTGATACAAAAAAAACTTGAGTATCATGCCCAAAAGACTACTTGTGTCACATCTCGACCTTTTGATTCATTTATAATTCAAACTTTTGGACATTTAAATTATGATTGTTTGATTATTGGGAAATGACATGTGTGTAAAAGATAAATTATCATTATTTTATAAATGGTTAAATTTCAAAGTCATTAATGATGGATTAATATGTTTATGATTATGGGTTATGTTTTCTCGAGTTTCAGCTATTATTATTGGGACTAACCTATTGATGAGAATTTGAGTGTGATTGAATGCAAGAACACATCAAAGACAGGAACATGGCTGAGGTAGAAGCGCCCTAGTTGCCAGAAAGAGTTGGCATGACAGAAAAACTCGATGCATGAACACACTCACTTAGTTCATATTGCATCATGATATCTTGCATTCTTGAATGGTTTCATTAAGTTTCCTGTAGCATAATCTTGTTTGAGCATTTGACATTCAAATTTTGGGTGTGATTGATGTTAATAATGTGATATTTGTGTAATCTTGTGCACATCCTTTTAAATTGCATAAATTCCCCATGTAAATTTTGTATTCTTTCATCATAAGAATTAAATTAAACTAAATGGTCTAATTTCAATAATAGATTATTTCATATTTTAAGATCTAATTATAAACATCTATATTATATATATATATATATATATATATATAATTGAAAGGATAAATATGTGTGTATGTGTGTGAATATATATAAGAAAAACTAATAATAATAAAGTCATGCAATATTTATATATAGGGATATTAAAAAAATAAAACCTCTCATTCTAATATACATGCGATATTAAAAATATAGTAAAAATCTGAATATATCTATTCAAATAGAGAGCATGCAAAGAGATGAAACGACATTTTAAAAAAAGAGTTTTCTATCAAAATCAAATAGGGCAAAAAGGTGTTTTAGAGTGCCCACAAGCATGCAAGAGAAAATTAAAAATAAAAGAAAAAGATTAAAAGCTAAAAATAAAAATGCATTTGACATAAGAGAAGGGACAGGAGACGGATAAGGTACCGAAGAAGAAACACATAGAAAGGAAGCCAAAATTCAAGGAGAGAACAACAAAAGAAAGGCAAATTCAAGGGAAGAATAGAGAGGTGTTAGGCTGTAAAATACCACAAATCGGGTACATTCTTTTTACTCAAATTTTTTTGTGTATATGGAAGTATTCAACTTCTTACTTAGCCTAAGCACTTTTAGATTTGTTTTATTTAAATTTGAATGGCTTGAATTCATTTGTTATCTACCTCTAGTTCTCAATGATTAGTGACCTCTTGTATTGACTTGTGTATAGCATGTCGATCTCTCATCTTATTAAATCAACCTATTTGTATTGTTCCTACATGTTTTTTATCGGCCTTTCTTTATATTAAATCAACTAGTTTTATATTATCTAAATTGCATGTGGTTGTATTGAAACAAATCGACCTATTCCTTGATATGTCTAGCTGCCTGTGTTAGTATCTTACTGACCTCTTATTATTGCTCCGACTTGTTATATTTGCTATCAGTCTGAAATCTTTAAACCTTTTAGCCTGTATTTTTTTTTATATCACCTCTTTTTGTTTTCTACGGCCTCCATGACAATTCTATTGGCCTCTATGTCCATTCTTTCAACTCTATCAACCTTTAAGTTCTCATCAGCCTATTCACCATATTATCAACCATTCTTTTTGTAATGACCTATGTCTGATAATTATCTTGTCTCCATATTAATCAACAGTCTGTTTCCTTTTCAAATGACTTGTGTATTATGTAAGGATGGACTTGTTTTTGATCTCTATGGTCACCTTGCTCCTTGCATCGGCCTCTTTTATTATCTTTGGAGATAACTGCGAATGCAATGTAAAGAACCATATATATATATATATATATATAGAGAGAGAGAGAGAGAGACTCTTATGATCAATAATAACATAATTTCAATGTATAAATAGTGGATCTCTTGTTGTTTACAGTATGCAAACATCATTATAGTCCTCGTTCTTGTTAAATAAGAGTAGATTCACTTTAATTTTTGCAAAGAAATTAAATGATAAAATGCATGTGATATTATGGATTACAGTTGCAATGGAATTAGTTTATTTTTTCTATGTGTGTGGTGAGCTTATCTTCTAGGATAGGGTGTCAAATTTGGGTTAACAGAGAAGGTTGATCTTCTTTTCAGGATCTTCTAGATTATGTCTACGTGCTTTGGCCAAAGCTATGTGTTCATTGAAATAGATGAAATTACCTAGATATATTGATATGTTTCTCTGTCACATCCTAATTGTGAGTTAATGAATGTTCTAGATAGATATGCATGTAGACATCAGGTTGCACCGAGTGTTCCCTCCTACCATTTGGTTCTACGTTGCTAGGCATTTCATGCAAGGTCGGGTATCCTTCATGTCATGAAGGATTCTGGGGAAGTGTAATGCTTCATGGTTGGACGGAAAAGTGCTTGGGCTATGTTTCTATCTTCAGCTTGTGGAAGACCATGTGGGTTAGTGGCAGATGATGATAGTGACTTTATTCGTTATTCATTACTTGTACATTCTACTTTATTGTTGTACCGAGATGACTTACTAGCATGAGATTAGAGATGTAACATTATATATTATTTTATTTTGCTAACACCTGGTTATAGTACATGTATTTGTAAGATGTAAGTTGATATATTTTACATGTTTATAGAAGATTTATCTTTCAATTTAAGTTAATGTGAATGAGATGATTATTTACTTCTGTGATTATAGTTTTTGGATTGTGTACTTTACATTTGGTATCAGAGCATTGGGTTTAACACTAGGACCTTTGTCTACTATGCTAAGATGCAAATATTGATGCAAATCAACTAGAATGGATACAAGAAACACCAACTACAATAGACCAAGCAACGAGTAGAATGAGAGGTTGGACCAAATTCTTTACCTCTTGACCTAACAAGGAAATAGGATGGATAATTTGGAGTAGGAGATCAGAGGGTATTGAGGAGGACAAAACCAAAAAGAAAATCAAGGGAATGAGAATTAGAATAAAGAGAATGAAGATAATGCGAACAATCAGGGTAGGATTGCGAAGGAGTTGGGTAAGGACCTCAAGAAGGTTTCTCCACCTAAATTTGATGGTAGGACTATCAAAGATGGAGTAGAAGTTTGGATTATCGAGATGGAGAAGTATTTTGATCTTTGTAACCTATCTAATGAGACCAAGGCAATGTGGGGTAAATACCAACTCACTGGCGAAGCAGCTACTTGGTGGGACAACAAGAAAGCTAAAAATAGATTGTTGCCAGGGGAGATAACATGGTAACTCTTTCTCCAACTTTTTAGAAAGAGGTGGTTACTGCAACTCTTATTTGACAAGAGGATGATTGAATTTCAAATTTTGACCCAAGGAGGTATATCGATGACCCAATATTGGGAAAGGTTCTCCCATTTACTTAAGTATGTACTTCAGTATCAGTTAGAATCTGATTATCATGGGATTAAGACCTCAAATTAGAGAAGATGTGGACATCCATAATCCTTTGACTATGGATGAGGTCTTTGAAAAGGCAATAAAATAGGAACAAAAGCTGCAACAAGTTGCCAATTATCACAAGAGTAGAGATGCTAAATTTGGAAATAAGAAATTCTAGAACAACAAGAATAATCAGGGCAATAACAATCATGAAATTCAGAATTTGAAAAGAGGTAACGACTTCTAGAACATAAATGGAGGAAATCAAAATGGAAGCAACAAAAGAGACAACTTCAGTAATAACAACAATAGAAGGGATAAGCTTGAAGGACCAAGAGCACCTCACAACAGATGTTATGTATGTGGAGGAGAACACTACACTAATAATTGTCCTCAGTGGTCACTACGGCGAAGAGAAATAAATCAACAAGGAGCACTGCAATACCAGAATCATGCAGTTGTAGACAATCGACAAGCTGACATCCAAGTAGCACCAATTCAGTTTTCAGGTAAGCTCTATGGACAACCTATCTCTATATTAATTGATACTAGAGCAACTGAATATTTTGTAGACCCAAAAATAGTTTCCAAGTTATCTCTTAGACCAGGACACATGGCTAATTCATGGATGGTTTGGTATGGAAATTAGGTAGAAAAGAGGGTAGATTCTTGTCTTTCTTGCAGTGAGTTAGACCTTCCAAGTTTTCATATTTAGGTCAATCTTTATGTAGCACCCTAGTGTCTTATGACGTGATTTTGGGGATCAAATGGTTAGCTAAACATAAGTTTATTGTGAATTGTGAGGATAATATTGTAAAATGTTTGGATGACCTTGGGAATCTTGTTGAGATTCATGGTTCTAAGAGACCCCTTGAACTTAGGCAAATTTTAGGTATATAATTAAAGAAGGCTTCAAGGAAGGGATGTTCCATTTATGCAATCCAAGTTAAAGATCTTGATAACATGGAACCAGTACTAGATGACTACCCTATCCTTAAGGAATTCCAAGATGTGTTTCCAGTTGAGTTAACAGAGTTGCCACCTAAGAGGGAGTTTGACTTTTCAATTGATTTTCTACAAGGGATTGAGCCTCAATCAATAGCACCGTATAGGATGACCACCATAGAGTTATACGAATTGAAAGCACAATTGCAGGAATTATTGAACTAAGGGTTCATTAGACCTAGTGTGTCACCATGGGGCGCACCGGCCATTCTTGTGAAGAAGAAGGATGGGACTTTGCGCTTATGCATTAACTATAGAATGCTAAATAAGGCAACTATAAAGAACAAGTACCCACTTTAGAGAATTAATGAGCTCTTTGACCAAATGAAGGGAGCTACTGTGTTCTCTAAGATAGACCTTAGATTCGGCTATCACTAATTGAAGATTAAGGATGAGGACATCTCTAAGACAACTTTTAGGACATGTTATGGTCACTACGAATTCACAGTGGTGCCATTCGGGTTAACTAATGCTCCCACATCATTCATGAATTTAATGAATAGTATATTTAGTGATTACTTAGATGATTTTATGCTAGTATTCTTGGATGACATCTTGACTTTATTCTAAATCAATTGAGGAACATGATAAGAATTTGAGGATAGTGTTGTAATGCTTAAGAGAGTGTAAACTCTTTGGTAAGTTATCCAAGTGTACTTTCTATCAAGACAAGGTGCACTATCTAGGTCATGTCATTTCAGTAGAAGGGATTGCAGTAGATCTAGAGAAGATTAAGGAAATAATGGAATGACCTGCACCTTAGAATGTGACTAAAGTTAGGAGTTTCATGGGACTTGCAAGGTACTACAGGAAGTTTGTAGAAGGGTTCTCTATAATAGCAGCACTGATCACTTCACTCTAGAAGAAAGGGAAGAGATTTGAGTGGACAAAGAAGTGTGAGCAAGCTTTCCAAGTTTTGAAGGAAAAGCTCACTACAACTCTTATTTTGACTATACCTGATCCTAATGGGCATTTCATGGTGATAATTGATGCATCGGGAGAAGGTGTAGGAGGAGTGCTAATGTAGAATGGACAAGTGGTCTCTTATGAGTCTAGGAAGTTGAAACAATATGAGATGAACTATGCACCGCATGACTTAGATTTAGCAGCCATAGTTCATGCACTTCAGATGTGGAGGCATTATCTCCTAGGGAACCCTTTTGAATTAAAGACAGATTACCTAGGACTCAAGTATATTTTAACTAAACCCAATCTTAATGCTTGTCAGAGGAGATGGCTAGAGTTTCTTAGTGAATACGATTTTGGAATTGAGTACATTAAAGGAAAAGAGAACAAAGTGGCAGATGCTCTTAGCAGAAGAAGGTATCTAGTAGCCATGGTTACTACAAGATCAAATTTGAGGCAACAAGTAATGTATAATCTGCAAGGAGATGAACACTATTCCAGAGTGAAACAAACTTTAGAGTAAGATCCCTTAGATCATCGATTTGATGGATATTTGTTTGAGTCGGATGGAATTTTGAGATATCAAGGTAGAATGTATATTCTAGACTTAGGGGATTTAAGGAAGTTAGTTCTAGAAGAGATCCACAACGCACCATATTTGGGACACCCTGGAGTGACCAAGATGGTAGAATGATTGAGACCTTTGTATTTTTGGCCAAGACTCAAGAAAGATGTGATTGAATTTATGGCTCGATGCTTGGAATGCCAGCAAGTCAAGGCTGAGCATGTGCATCCAACAGGGCTTTTGTACCCACCTAGTGTACTAGAGTATAAATGGCAAGTGATTAGTATGGACTTCATTTAAGGGTTGCCTATGTCTAAGAATTGACATGATGTTATCTTGGTAGTTGTGGATAAGTTGATGAAGGGAGCACATTTCATCCTAGGAAATCTTAAGTATGGATCCTTGATATTAGCTAAGAAGTTTGTCCAAGAAATCTTTCATTTGCATGAAGTGCCTGAGATGATCATACTAGATTGAGACACTCGCATGACTTCTAGGTTTTGAACAACATTGAATGCAGCTTTGGGGGCAAATTTGAATTTCAGTTCAACATATCATCCTTAGACTAACAGTCAGACAGAAAGAGTAAATCATGTAGTTGAAGACCTCTTTAGGATGTATTGTATGGATCAACAGTATAAGTGGGAGGAGTATCTTCCATTGGTGGATTTTGCTTATAATAATTCCTACCATGCATCTTTGGGGATGGCACCATTTGAATCTCTTTATGGGTGTAAGTGTCAAAAACCTATCAATTGGGATAAGGTAGAAGATAGGATTGTGATTGGACAAGATAAGCTTAGAGAAATGGATGACCAAATGAGATTGATCAAGGAGAAATTGAAGCAAGCATCAGATCGACAAAAGAGTTATGCATACAAGAATAGGACTTTCAAACAGTTTTCAATAGAGGACAAAGTCTTTTTAAGGGTCAAGCCTCAAAAGAGTTTCATTTCTTTTGGCAAATCATCCAAACTTGCTCCTAGATTTGTAGGACCATTTGATGTGCTGGAAGTGATTAACCCCGTTGCTTACAAGCTTGCTCTATTGCCTACTCTTGCCCAAATCCATAATGTTTTTCATGTGTCTTTGCTTAAACCATATCATCCTGACGCCTCGCACATTCTTGATTGGCATGCTTTACAAATATAGGATCCAAGAGTGGTGTTGGTGGAGCCCACTCAAATTCTTGAGAGACACAATGTTAAGTTGCATAACATGGATATTATGCAGTATAAGGTCCAGTGGGACCAATATTCTATGGATAGTGCCACATGGGAGGATGCTGAGGAGATAGATTGTTCTTTTTCTCATTTGAGGACTTAGCTAAGATACTTTTTGCATAGTTGTAATACTTTGCTACTTAGTGTGATACTTTGATAGTATAGTGAGATATATTATTATTTTAGTATGTGTGTAATAAGACATCGAGACGATGTCACTTCCTAGCAGGGAAGGATGTCACATCTTGACCTTTTGATTCATTTATAATTCAAACTTCTGGACATTTAAATTATGATTGTTTGATTATTGGGAAATGACATGTGCGTAAAAGGTAAATTGTCATTATTTTAGAAATGTGTAAATTTGAAAGTCGTTAATGATGGATTAATATGTATGTTTATGGATTATGTTTCTTAATCTTTAGCTATTATTATTGGGACTAACCTATTGATGAGAATTTGAAATTATGATTGAATGCAGGAACACGTTGAAGATGAGAACATGGTTGAGGTAGAAGCACCCTAGCTGCCGAAAAGAGTTAGCATGATGGAAAAACCCGATGCATGCACACACTCACTTAGTTCATAGTACATCATGATATCTTGCATTCTTGAATGGTTTCATTAAGTTTACTGTAGCATAATCTTGTTTGAGCATTTGGCATTCAAATTTTGGGTGTGGTTGATGTTAATGATGTGATGTTTGTGTAATCTTGTGCATGTCCTTTTAAATTGCATAAGTTTCCCATGTAAATTTTGTATTATTTCATCGTAAGGATTAAATTAAACTAAATGGTCTAATTTCAATAATAGATTATTATTTTTAAGATCTAAACATCTATAATATATATATATATATATATATATATATAATTGAAAGGATAAATATATACATATGTGTATATAAATATATATAAGCAAAACTAATAATAATAAAGGCATGCAACATTTATATATAGGGATATTAAAACAATAAAACCTCTCATTCTAATATACATGCGATATTAAAAATATAGTAAAAATTTGAATATATCTATTCAAATAGAGAGTATGCAAAGAGGTGGAACGACAATTTAAAAAAGAGTTTTCAGTCAAAATCAAATAGGGGAAAAAGGTGTTTTGGAGTGCCCACAAGTATGCAAGAGAAAACTAAAAATAAAAGAAAAAGCTTAAAAGCTAAAAATAAGAATGCATTTGACATAAGTGGAGGGACAAGGGACAGATAAGACACTGAAGAAGAAACACACAGAAAGGAAGGAAAAATTCAAGGAGAGAACAACAATATTGAGAATAGCGAAAGGAAGGCAAATTCAGGGGAAGAACAAAGAGGTGTTAAGCTATCAAATACCATAAATTGGGTACATTCTTTTTATTAAAATATTGCTTTGTATATGGAAGTATCCAACCTCTTACTTAGCCTGAGCACTTTTAGATTTGTTTTATTTAAATTTGAATGGCTTGAATTCATTTGTTATATGTCTCTAGTTCTCAATGATCAGTGACCTCTTGTATTGACTTGTGTATAGCATATCGATCTCTCATCTTATTAAATCAACCTATTTGTATTGTTCCTACATGTTTTTTATCGGCCTTTCTTTATATTAAATCAACCAGTTTTATATTATCTAAACTGTCTGTGGTTGTATTGAAATAAATCGGCCTATTCATTGATTTGTCTAGTTGTCTGTATTAGTATCTTATTTACCTCTTATTATTGCTTTGGCCTGTTATAGTTGCTATCATCCTGAAATTATTAAACCTTTCAGCCTGTATTCTTGCTAATATCACCTCTTTTTGTTTTCTACAGCCTCCATGACAATTCTATCGACCTCTATGCCTGTTGTTTCAACTCTATCGACCTTTTATGTTCTCATCAACTTGTTCACCATGTTATCAGACATTCTTTTTGTAATGATTTGTGTCTGATAATTATCCTATCTCCATATTAATCAATGGTCTATTTTCTTTTCAAACTGCATGTGTATTATGTAAGGACCGACCTATTTTTGGTCTCTATGGCTGCCTTGATCCTTGCATTGGCCTCTTTTATTGTCTGATCGATCTCTTAATTATGTTTTCGTAGCGGCTTCATACTTAGGCAATTCTTATACTCTTAAGCAACCTTTAGGCTTTCATTCAGTCTTTATGCTTTTTAAACAGCTTGTTTTGTTACTTAAAAATCTTGGCCTTTGATTAAAAGAATCAGCTTACTTTTTTTTAGTTCGGTATCATCCTTATTTTGTCGGCTAGTTTAATATAAAGAATGGCCTTCTTATTAAAGAATCAGCCTGCATATAAAAGATCGACCTTCTTATTAAAAGGATCAGACTATGTTAAAGTGTAATGGCCTATTCTTCTTGTATATTGGCTTCTTGGTAAAACTAAACCGCTTAATTTTTATGATGTTGTCATGTATATGGTTTAAAATGACATGTATTATTAGTTAGACCGCCTATTTTGTTTTACCTTATCGGCATGTTGTCTCTTCTTTCCTATAGTAGCAGATTGTATACTATTTTGTCTTGTATCATATTTGTTCTCCTGTAGCCTTTTACTTTACTTCCAGTAGCAGCTAGCAGGGCTCTCGTAGTAACTATTTAAACCTATAGGTTAAACTTAATTGGCTTATCTGCTTATGACATCACTTAAATGGTGTTTTATTGGTAAATAAGAACCAGAGATTGTTTAATATACATATCTTCTCAATTCCCTTTTCACAAATTTGATTATTATGGTATTATAAACCCCTCCTTGCTTGCAATTATGATTGCTTAGATCTAGTTATACTTTAGAGATAACTGTGAATGCAATGTAAAGAACCATATATAGAGAGAGACTCTTATGATCAATAATAGCATCATTTCAATGTATAAATGATGGAGCTTTTGTTGTTTACAGTATGCAAACATCATCATAGTTCTCATTCTTGTTAAATAAGAGTAGATTCACTTTAATTTTTGCAAAGAAAGTAACTGGTAAAATGCATATGATATTATGGATTATGGTTGCAATGGAATTAGTTTATTTTTTCTATGTGTGTGTTGATCTTGCCTTCCGAGATAGGGTGCCGAATGTGGATTAACAGAGAAGGTTGATCTTCTTTTCAGGATCTGCCAGATTATGTATACATGCTTTGGCCATTCAAATAGATGAAATTGCCTTAGAGATATATTGATATGTTTCTCTACCACATCCTGATTGTGAGTTAATACACATTTTAGATAGATATGCATGTAGACATCAGGTTGCATTGGGTGTTCCCTCCTTCCATTTATTTCTAGGTTGCTAGGTGTTTCATGCAGGGTTGGGTATCTTTCATGTCATGAAGGATTTTGAGGAAGTGTAACACTTCGTGGTTGGGCAGAAAAGTGCATGGGCCATGTTTCTGTCTTTGGCTTGCAAATGACCATGTGGGTTAGTGGTGGTCAGTGACAGTGACTTTATTCCTTATTCATTACTTGTACATTGTACTTTATTGTTGTACCAAGATGACTAACTGACATGAGAGCCAGAGATGTAACATTGTATATTATTTTCTTGTGCTAACACTTGGTTATAACACATGTATTTTTAAGATGTAAGTTGATATATTTTACATGTTTATAGAAGATTTATCTTTCTATTTAATTTAATGTGAATGAGATGATTATTTACTTTCATGATTATAGTTTTTGGATTGCATACTTTACAACTTGAATACCAAAGAAATGTGTTGTGATGCATTAGCCAAATGCTAATCATTCCTCCACAGTTCCACAAGTGAAGAAGTGAGAAATTTGGGTTAAGAAAGACATGCCTAATGCGATGCCAATCAATAATGTGTTTCTACTGAGTACAAAAGATTATCAACAAGAAACAAAGAACAACATGCAAGAATAAATGAATGTTACAACAATACATGTTGGGATGATAATGATCTTTTGGATGAAGATGATATTCTCAATTTTGGTTGATGAGACGTGAGCATTTGATATACTTATATACCTATACTATATTCCTTGTTTTCATTTTATCTTTTTTTCTTATTGCTTTAGAATTTTTGGCCTTTTGATTATGCCTTGTTTGTTATGTTTGACATGCTCATTTTATTTTCTATATCTTATTTCATGATTGTCTTCCCCCACTCGGGCATATTTTACTTCCTTGACTTATTAATCCTTTATACTTCTCTTTTGATCCACTCCACTTACATGCCTTCTTATGTTTACCACTTTGATTTTCCTATTTTTCCTTTTTCCCTAATTTCTATGATTGTTATACATCTTTATGCTTTATTTTCACCTCGATAGTTTTCTTATGATCCCATCCCAAGTATGATGCCTATACTTACATGCTTATTCCATCCTCATAGTTACGAGCCTTCTCACGTCACTATCATACCCTTAGTTTGCTTTTGTGGGCCTATGCTATTAGATTGGGGGACACCTTGCTTTCCCCATTATCTAGTGTGTCATTGTCGCCTTATAATGCACTATCCCATTTTATTGGGGGAATTATGCCATCCACATTTCATCTTCTTCTTACATGCTTGATTATGTTCCTAGAGCCATCCTACCACACCAGGGGCATCATGCCTTCCCCTATCCTATTATGTGTGTTTGCATGCCTTATTATGTACTAAAGAGCCATGTTGAGGAAACCATGCCTCTCCATACATCTTACATTAGATCTCTAGGGCTATTTTCAACTTACCATTTGCCCATATTGGGGAAAACCTTATACCTTTATGCTTATCTTGAGTCCATATGCTTTCATGCCTTTCATTCTATATGCCTTTCTTACTTGTTACACAATGTATTCACGACACTCATTAAATTACATGATTTATATGCTTCTCTCTCATTTCACTCTTAAGCATTTTTTTTCTCACCTCCAATTTCTTACATTGAATGGATGTAACTATTTGAAGGGGGAATATCCTATCCCTAACACTCCTTTGTTGAGCTTACAAACTATTATAGGTACTGATACAAATATTCATCATTGTGCCTAAATGTAGCTTGATTACACGACACGACATTGCTTAATATGCCATATTTTGATCACATGATGTGGCAACACCTGATATACCACATAAATTTCCATTTGGTAAAATTTTGTTAACCTTACTCCTATATTTTTATTTTCATAGACGATTAAAGCAAGTGTGTTTTATGCTTGCTCCACTTGTGAGACATACACTACTCATTGCACACTTTTTTTGTAGGTTCTCACAGAGCACACAAGTTGAGGATGCACACACACACATATATCTAGTTTGATCCATTACTTTACAAGGACTCCAATATCCCTTTTTATGTCCAAATATTTATTTTACATACATGTTTGTGAGTGCTCATTTAGTTTGAAATACATTCTCATTCTAGGATTCACATGTGCTTCAAAGTGGAGGATAATGGTGAAATTTTCATACCCATGCCATTTCCCATTTAATTTTGGGCCCATTTTGAGAGAATATCTTAATATGATTACATAACACATGTGGCACACTTTTGTGCTAAGTTTGGTTCCTTCCTTGATCCCTATTCATACTCACTTACATACATTCCCATACATCCTTCCTTATCCCTAATCTATATGCACTTATTCCCATAAATTCCCACTATTTATTAGCCTTGATTCTCATATACTTATCCCTAATCTCTAGATCCCACATTCCTTGTCCTAGGTCATTTTGTTGGTGCATGGGATGATTTTTGCACGACATGAATTTGACTAAAAAATCATATTTTTAAAAATTCAAATTGTTGACTCCTACCATTTCCTCATAGCCATTGGGAGTCGACCATTAGTACAGAAACAACAATATATGACTGAAAAAACTACTAAAAACTGCTTATAAATGACCAAACATGGTCACGTGACCATTAGTAGTTTATTGCTAGTCATTTATAATGTGACCAAATTGATGACTAAACCATTTTTAGTCATTTATTGGTTGTTTTAATTGATCAATTTGGTAGTATATTTAGTTTTTGATTTAGTCATTGATTGTTGTAATCTGGTCACTTATTTAGTCATTTTTTATTCATTGATATATTTAGTCATTAATTTAGCCATTGATTGTTGTTAACTGGTCACTTATTTAGTCATTTTTATTCACTGATTTATGTCCATTGTTAGTGTATTTAGTCATTAATTTTAATCATCATTTTGATTAATTTGGTAGTATATTTAGTCATTTTTATTCACTGATTTAACACTAGTCATATATTTAGTCATATTTATTCACTGTTAATGATTTCTATCAATTGGTAGTATATTTAGTCAATTTAATTATTAATTGACGTCAATTAATAGTATATTTAGTCATTTTAATTGACTGATATTTGAGAATTTAAACATAAAACACAAAAATACACATCAATCATCAATTGCACACAATATAAAGACAATCATTGAGAAGGTAAAATCGCTGAACTTTATTAAAAGAAAGGTGTTCTTACAACTATCTTGCTTGAAAAATTCTTAGAAATAGAGTAGTACAATGTTTATTTTCAGTCACAAGACTGAAAATCTGAGTTACAATGCACAGAAATGACAAGAAAGAAACTTCTCCAAGTTTACAATGCTTTGCCAAAAAGTTAACTGACAGTAATTGATTCTCAACCATCTCCTAACTACTGCCATAGGTCATCTAATCTGCCCCATCAGTCTAGCACTTGTCCTTCTTGATTGCAATCAAAGGAAATGCACTGTCATATGTAGTCAGGTCTATGATAGGATATTCATAATGTGAAACATGGACTAGATTAGGCTTCCTTAATGAAACATCACTATATTCTTGTGTCTTGTACTATCATTAGCACTGCTTATGGGACATGTTTTTATTGAGTTTGAAGATATCAGGTCCTCTTAGGGCATGGAATCAAATTCTTCCTTCATTAATGCATCTTCAAAAGCCTCTTTTTGAGTCTAAACCATTCACTTATGCTGTCTCTATTACATTGGACACTTGGTAGGCAATCATATTTAGTGTCCTTGGCCTTCACTCATTATGGTGACTGAACTATGCATACTTGATTTCTAGATGATTGCCCTGCAACTTTCATATACTTGCCTTTTAATGCTAACATTGTGGTCTTCTGTTCCTTTGCTTATGCCACTAAAACCATGCTTACTATGTCTGTATCCCTGGGAACCATTGACCATTGCCACTCACCATGAACATCTTACCGCTCTGCACTCATTATCTCTTTGTTATAGAACAGTCACCCATAAGTATACAGAATTTAGACTTTCATTTGTAGACTGTCATAGGTTTATGAAACTATCATATTCCTACAACTATACTACCATGTAGAATTTATGCCTTGTAATAATAGCATTATTAATGGCTGTCCTTTTTTCTATTTAAGACTTCTATAAATTTGTCTACTGGTTTCTTCCAAAGTCTTGATGAAATGCTAACATCGTCACCTTATGACTGTAATCTTCCTCATTAATCTTTTTGCATTGCCAACTGCCCTTCCTTTCTCAAAAACTAACACGCCACCCTTGATCACAGCAGCTTAAGACTCATCTCACTTTGTCTATGGCATGAACTGTGTCCTTTATCTCTTGATCACTGTCATTTATGCTCCTTGAGTCTTCATGATTGTCTTCATGACATCTCATATATGAAGCTCTCTCCTTTATGAAGCCCTCTCCTTCAATGCAGACAACAATAACCCTAGAATCTTTTCATAAAGGCATATAAGGCAGTGATGTTGAATGTTTAGGGAGGAAAAGAAACATAAAATCAAGTCCAAAAAACCTATAAGACTTAAATATGTGTCTTTGCTTAGAAAAATGTGTTACAAAGTGTGTTTCTTAGTGTTGTGACTGAGAAAACTGAGTTACAATGCCCTTTTTTGCTTATACAGCTCCAAAACAGACAAAAAACACTAAGATCCCTAAATAACACATTCAAACTATTGCATAAAGTAGTGGGCCAAGCTGTCTAACAACTAGTACATGATAAACATCAACTATGTCATTTTTTTCAAATATTTTAGTGGCCACCGTGTGAAGGTCCCTTCTTTCTCTTTTAGACAGACAACTCCATCTATTTTGTCTTCATAAGCAAGGGGTATGTTACTTGTGACCTTTAAAATATTTATATTTGCATCTCTTGTTCCTTTCAATTTGACTCCATGTATAATAGATAGTGAGTGAATCTGCCCAATGCCCACAGTAGCACCATCAAACAGATCCAACACCCCAACTTTATCGCCTTCTTGGAGTTTATCAATAAATGTCTGCAAAAGCAAAAAAAATGCACATTATATTGAGATACAAAACACACATTATATTGTTTTTTACAGTTGTATGTAATGTCTTATGTCTTGGAACAAATCAGTTTTTGTATGTACTATTTTTTTTATTCTGTTGAATAACAAAGAAGCAACTTTTTACTCTGAAAAAAAAAAAAAAACTAACCCATTGCGAGGTACAAACAAATGGAGGGCAAGACTACAATAGTGCTAGACTATACGAGTACTCCAGAAAGAGACATGGATTGGCAATGAAGTCCCCCCAACTGAGGACCATGACATCCTTGAACACAATGCACTAATGCATTGTCAAAATCTATGTATGCACTCTATTACAACTAAGCTCTAAGCTTCCATATGTAAGTTATATGTTCTCCCTTATTTCCATAATCTATGTATACTAGCTAATTACACTTCACTACTATTCTAACCAACTTCTATCAAATAGGCAATGATTACCCTTATTTACATAATAAAACAACCACTACTTACTTGAATAGTACTTACTTGCATGTGGTTTCATAGCACTCACCTCAAGTTCAGCACGACTACTACTATGAATATCATGTGCATGGTCGTCAAGTTCATCATCATAATTATCACTATGAACATTGACATGAAGTTGTACAGTTTTGCAGAGAGCTCTATTGACAAGGCCTTTTTCTTTTCATTTTGCTTTCATATAATTGCTCTACATGTGGTTTAATCATCATGCAAAAAATAATATAAGTCAAGTAAAGAATGCAAAAACTATAAATTTTTGTCCAAAAGAACATTTTAAGCATGAAGAATTAATGACAAAACATTGGGATAGATTAACTTACAACTTAATGGATGCAAAAGCTATAATTTTTTGTCCAAAAGAACATTTTAAACATGAAAATGACAAAACATTGGGACAAATAATTGACAACTATTGTATTACCTCAACTTTAACATAACTATGATGACTATGTTACACATTCTTGTCTAGTTCATCATGATCACTATCAACATTGGCAACTCTATTGACATCATGAAGGCGTTTTCATTTTCCTGCTTCTTTGATAAAATTGCTCTGCATGTGGTTTAACCATCATGCAAAAAAAATTACACAGCATTTAATAGTCAAGTAAAGAATGCAAGCTATAAATTTGTCCAAAAGAACATTTTCTAGATCACTCCAACAATAAAGAAACTGGGTTAGATTCTCCTACACTCAAATTTCAATAATCTACATATTAAGAGGCATTTGCATATAGAATTGCCAAACAAGAAGAAATGAGATCAATAGAGCCTCTTACCTCATCTGAATTCATGGATTTATGTTCATTCCATGCAAAAACTATAGGGTTAATAGAGGTAACCAACTGCGAAACTTGTTGACTTAGACTTTATATGCAATTCACTACATATTGGTACCCTTCATTTGAGTTGAAATGATCTGGAGAGGCTGATCCTACTGGGCATGTAACAGATGGCTGTGAAATCTCTGTTGATGAACTAGATTTCCACTTAATTCTACCATTAGATTTACTAGGATCTAATGCTGCCATATAATTGACAATATCTTCTGCACCTGCTTCTCTATTACTGTTTTCCACCTAAAATACAATGTCAATTTCAACATATAGTCAATTTAATAAAAAAATCAAAATAAATAACACAATGTAAATTGAACCAAAAAGCCATACACTTACTCCAAATTTGTCCATTTTGGCCTGCAACCTGCCTCGGCCAAATGTATATCCGGCCCTCAGATTATCTCTTGCTCTCTTACCTATGTTACTCTTTGCTAAATATTCTTCAGAATGCATACTTTCTTTCAATGCCTCCTATTGTATGGGAGATAGAGTGGAGTCTAACCTCTCTTTTCCCTCCATGATTGTTTTTTTGCAATTGTATCTAAAATTGTTCATCAAAATTCTCATCTTTTGCTTGTAATATTTTCTAGAGATTTGTCCACCAATAGTCTCAAAAGCATTTTGCATTTTTTGTATAACATTTTCCACAATTCATGGATCTTGCTCTATGAAACTTGATTTGCAAATATCCAAATGGGCCCTATATCTTACACCCAACTCAGAGGCCCACTTTGCAGCATTTGGCCCAATGGGCTCACCATCTCTCGATACCTCAAGCAAGAATGGCTTCTTTCCTTCTAATTTTATTTCTTTTGCATTCCTCTCTGTAGATCTATACAAATCTTGACTCAATCTTTATCTTTTGACAAAAGCATCCACATCTTCTATTAAACCACTACCAATATTTCTAGCTGATCCACTAGTCCCATCAAAAGTTCTAGATGCAACAAGTGCACTCTGAGGCACAACAGATGCAAGTGGTCTCTCTTCATGACTTTCATTAACCAGAACTTTATGCTCCTTGGCCACATCAGGTGTGGAAGAGTAGGTAGATTTCACTTCAAACGCATCCTTTAGTCTTGAATAAATCATCTGCAGACATGTTGTTCCTTTGCTTTGATGTTTTTCAATAATCTCTCATAGACTTTGTGCTAAGATATCATCACAACATTACACATCACCATGTGCTATATTAGGCTACACATGACCACCATGTGCTATATCAGGTTGCACATGATCACCATGTACTATATTAGGTTGCACATCACCATGTGCTATATCAGGTTGCACATCAACATATGTTATATCAGGCTGCACATGATCATCACTGCAACTATTATTTTCACCAACTACATTTGTTGAACCACAAAAGTGTTGGCTTCTACGAGATGATGGCATTGTATCTTTTCTTTCCTTTTGTTTTTTCTCCACATTTTCTTTGCACTCTTTTTGTTGTCTATAAAACAAAAAATATCATATTATGTCTTATATACATAAAGCTTTTGCCTATAAAATTTCATTAAACATTATTAAACAAATAATATACTACTTAGTGGATTTACAACTTGCCTGTTTGTCAAACCACGACTCAATAAATATTCATTATTCTTGGCCACTTTTTCTCTATGAAGGCACTCATAATTTGTCACTAAAGTTTCAGCATTATGATCACTATCATCTAATTTGCACCTTACAGCCCTTGTCTTCATTTCCTGAAGTCCAAATAAAAAATAAAGTATAAATTAGTAACTTGAATCAGTAAAACTTTATTGAGTTCATAAGTTGGTAACTGTTGACTTTCCAATCCACTGATAACTACAAATGGAAACTTAAAATAGAATTTAGTTTAGAGATTAAAAAGAATTTGCAGTCAAAAACCAAGATGTTTACAATTACAAGTATCAGACAAATTTTCCTTAGGGATATATTCACAAGAAAAGAACTCATCAAAACATAACACAAGCAGGATGAAGGAAAAACATAGTCTAGTTCATCATGAGGTGTGTTAGAACCTTAAAATTTTGCCTAGTTCCATCATCACAACTAACCTTGAGCTCCATGACCTGATCCTTAACCCCTATATTCCTTTTTATTTTTGACTGAGCCTCCCCATTGTAAACAAACATATAAATTTTTTAGGTCTGACTGATACTAAAAGACCTATACAAAGCCAAAAATTCATCATATATACTTAAGCAAAAACATGTCTACCTATTTTACATCCATAAAAGTCCTTTACCACAATCCTGCAGTAATAATTTGAACCCCTAGAAGGCTGGCAGTATATAACAAACAACATAAAAGTATTAACCGCAATATCGTGGGGGTATTATAATAAAGGTCCGGTTGGGTGGTATAAAAGAGCTTAATTACATTATATCCACAGTACCGTGGCAAGGAAAAGTGAACAACGTGGTATAGCGCGGAACAACCTGCCGCCCCGCAAGGAAGGAGATAATAAAGAGCGGTAGTGTGGTAAGAACTATAGTACCACGAAGAAGACTACTAAGGCATGCGGTATAGTGGTAAGAGTCTCGCTGCCCCACGATGAAGCGTAAGGAAGCTTGTGGTATAGCGGTATACACCCCACTATCCCGTACCAGTTAAAGAAAGCGGCGGCGGTATTGTGGTACAGACTGTCAAGGCATTATTACTAGTTGCAATATTAAATGCATAACTCTTAACAACCCTCAGATCTTGTGAAAATCAATCGCGCACATTCAAACTTGAAATATGAGCATAAGGTTGATATTAATGATGACATGACTAAACTCATAAGCCATTAAAATTAAGAAATCGATATTGTTTTGGCATTCATTTACAAGAATTGTCGTATGGGAAGCTAGGAGTTCAATAGGGCAAAGTTCTACAACTATCACATACTGGGTAAGTACACTAAACTTACTGAAGTAGCTTTACAAGCATAGAATTGTTTGAAATCCTGCATTTAAACACTTAGAAAGATCGAGTAGAGGTTGACATTAGATATCATGCCGCCTAAAGAAAGAATCTGAGACTAAGAAGGAAGAGCCTAAGGGTAAAAAGAGATCATTACAACAATCTATCTTAGATATCTTGCCTAACTCGACTGAGAGGATACAAGAAGGTTTTCCGGGATATAGCTCATGGTTGTAGGGATGCCCTTATTCCTGTTTTGGGGTGGGAATTGTTTTGGTGTTTCTATGAAAAGAGGGAAGGGAGAATTCCAGTATCAAATCTGTGGACATTAGACTTAGCTAAGTTGATTGTCCCAAATGTCTTCGTAGATGTGGAGTTCATTAGAGTTCTAGCCCAGAATTACCACCCTACTACCAGGACCATGAGGATAATAGATGGGTCACCGTTGGTAATATTAACAAAAGATGGAATCATTGAATGCTTCAATCTAAACAAACATGCCCTCACTAAGGTTGACTTGCAAAAGAGTGAGGAAGAATATACTAGGTTAAGGAGAACACACGGAAGTGATGAACTCCCCATATACATGAAAAGGGGTGTTAACAACAAGGTGATACCTATCTCCCCCTCTGCCACTGAACCATTTGATGTAGAAGATTTTCAAACTTATTTCAAGAAAACCCACTTTGCTTTCTGTCAAGTACTTGAGATAGATGTACAAGAAAAAATGCTAGTTAGTTTGATGATGATGGCTACGAGAATTCAGAACCCTGAGACAAAAATTGAATATGACTTTGCCTCATATCTTGAGAAGGCATTGCATGAAGGCTTCTTGCAAGTCAGAGAGAATAGGGCCCCTATAACATTTAGGCAATATTATTTACTATGTCACTTGATATTGTACTGGAACAAACATAGATGGATAGAAAGGATGTGCTTGGGTAGGATTGATCGAGAAGGGAACTCATTGCCTATGCAACGATGGTGTTATAAATGGGATAGCAGATACAAAAACTTTGATTATGTAGTGTTCCATGATGACTTTGTGTATAAAGTTATGAGAGTTCTTGGCCACTCATCGCCAAGATTACACACACCTATACTACATACAACTATTCAGGCCCTTGGTTTTGAAACTAGAACAAGGTCATACTCATAACTTTGGTGATTGGTTTTTTTTGCAAGATGTCACAATAATTAGGATTTATGGGTGCCCACAGGCCCCACATATATTGCCAAAATTTATTCCTCTTTGGCTATCCTTTTTAGAATTTATGTGGCAGATGTTGTGGATGGAAAAGGATGTCATGCACAAACAAAAGAAGGGTACATTTCTACCTAACTTGACAACATGTGAAGAATTATCTGTTGGATTTGACACCCTTGAAGAATTACAACATTACCTTAAGACAAGATATTCTCTGAGGCCTGGAAGTGAAAGGGTTTTTGACCTTGAGGCCCATATGAATTTTATAAGACAAAACCTCCTCACAAAGGTCTGTTGTTATATGGAGCCTAATCAGACTTGGAGGTTAAATTTTCCCCACTTTTATCAGCGTGGTTTCCCCCCAAATTCCTACGAGCTCAAGGGGCAATGCCCCTTGCGAGGTCTAGGGGTAGCACCCCCGAAACCTCACACGGTTTGTATTATTTTATAAAGGCACCGGGAGTTATTTTTTCATTGGCTGACATAAGAAAATCCTATTTTTGTAACTGACATAAGGCTTGATAAAAGCGGCTAAGGGTTAGGGTTTCTATTGATATTGTATTGTAGCATTTGTAGCAGTATTGAATTACAGGGATTGCTAGTTGTAATTGGTTTGATTTACTGGATAATAATATTGGACTCTCTATTTGGTGGATGTAGCCCGAGTTTGGGTGAACCACGTTAAAACTTGTCTCTCGCTGTTATTATTTCTGTGTATTTTCATTCCTTTGTTTAATCTTTATTTGCATTTAATTGATATCTTTTGCCGGCTAACCCTAACAAGGCTGAAATCATTCATCAAGTGGATTATGAAGAGGATGTGATTAGAAACTACTTCACTCCCCAAGAGGTATATCAGAGGACAAGAAAATGGGAGATCATGATGAAGCTTGAGAAAGAAAGGAAGAAGAAGAACAGTGACTTCTTGGGGTATTTTGTACAAGAAGTAGATCCTCTTAAGAGGATAAATTTGATAATTGATAAGTTTGATGAATTGTATAATAAGGTAGCAGCAGAGGAGGAGAGGCCCACCAAATTATCTCCCAAAATGCCAAGTGGTATTGTAATTTCAGAGCCATCTCCTGACACTATTTTAGCATGTCATGTTCCTCAAGAATCACCTCCTGAACAACCACTTCCTAAGAAACAGAAGACACGGGAGCCATATGGATTGGTCTCCTATGCAATGAGTGAAGGAGTGGGAGATACAGAAGAAGTGGCCAGTGTACTAAGGAGTTTGAAGGATGATGTTGAGGTAGATCAACCAACCCATGAAACTGAAGCTCATAAACCAGAGGCTAGAATTGATATCCATATGCAAGGAGAAAGGGAAATGTAGGATGATGAGAGGGAAATTGTACCTCTCAAATTTATTGAAGATGATGATTTCATTAAGACCCCTGAATTTAAGGATTTATGGGTTAAAATGAAAATGAGAGAGTTTGAAGAAAGGGTAGAGATAAACAAGATGGGTGCTGAAGAGTCTCAGCATGATCATATTGTAGCCCAGACTTTCAATGAATTGAGAATCAATAATATTGATATTAGCCCACAAGAAGCTAGGGATATGGTTTTGAAGAGTAATATACTCATTATCTTGGGTATGGAACTAAAGAAGATATTCTAATTTGACCAAGTAAGAGCACAAGAAGACCTAATGATGATTGTTGAATTTGATTCTGATGAGGGGATAAGTGGTACAGAGTACAACCCTAAGATTGAGACCTTTGGCATTTTGGGCCAAGAAAAGAAATACACAAAAACCAAGGTTGTTAGATGTGGTACAAGAGATGAGAGGAATGGCTATGGTAAAAACATTGAAGGACACATCTCCTTTAGAATCTGCAACCATGACAATGCACTCGGCCATGTTCACTTGAGCTATTGTTAAGAACAAATTGATAGAATATGAAAAGGAACATAAATTCTTAAATGATGAGGTAAATAAACTGTTCATAGAAAATGTAAGACTGAAAGAGCAATTGAAAGGAGCACGACCCTCACAGAGTAAATAAATAGTATTATATCAACCTCCTACTACCCAATCAATCGATATAGGTAGTGCATCCTCTAAACAAATGAATGTACTAAGATAGGAGATTGAAGAGTTGAAAAAAGCCAATAATGAAACCAAGGAGGGAGTGAGGGACCAGATCATCAATGTCTTGGAAAAAATCTTGGATCACGGGATCAAACTGGTTGAGGACAAATTAGAAAGTGTGTATGATTGCTACACTTCATTATCCCAAGCAATTGACTAGATGAAATCCCATGCACTTATACTAGATCCTCTTTTCAAGAAGTGGCAACTAATTAATCATACCTTGATGACTTTATGCAAGGTATTATAGAGAAGTGTGGATGCTCCTTCAGCTTTGAAGCCAACTGAGCAAATGGTTAAGATAGTTATAGATGAATCTCTGTATATAAATGGAGAAGATCATAATATCAAAACAAGGATGGAATCATTTCATACATTAAAGTAGTGGTTTGTGCCAAGGATATTAAAGGATGATGACCAATTGAAAAATGTCAGTGAATGGAGAAAGGAATTTGGCCAAATTGTTTTTGATTGCATTGCTCATGTACAAAAGGATGGTGAATTGAATGTCCAAAGCCTCAATTTGATCATGGATGGAATAATAGCCTTAGATACCAGATATTCTAAATTCATTAAAGATGGTAGAGGGTTACTCGACAATAGATGGAGGAATCACCTAACAAATATATCAAAGATTCTAAAATACAAATGGCTTCATGACTACATAGTATACCAATGGGAGCAAAAGTATTTGGCTCCTCCAAAAGAATAGGGCCTTGAAGATGTTGCAGTGGAAGAATCGAGCCTTCAAACACTCTATCATGGAGAGGGGGACTTTACCAAATTAGGATGATCATGGTCTCCTATGTTGATTAACAGACTACAAGTGTATTGCAAGTGTTGCAGGCTTCCAATCAATATTGTCTACTTTCTTTGTTTTCTCTTAATTATGTTTTAAGCAAAACTAATGTTTAGTTTATATGAAGAGGCATGAATTTTGAAAAGATGCCATATTTTGTAATAGTCTGAAGCTTGTTGCTTCTCTTATAAAAAAACAAGATTGAATTATGATATCATCATCATAGACATTTATAGAAACATATATAAGGAGACTTTTATTATATTGTAATATCTATTTGAAGCAATCAATGGAGAAGAAGATTTAATCTGGTGCTTGAAATTTGGTTAAGATATCTAAGAGATCATTTCTTTGTTTGTAATGAGGAGGCTTAGTTCACCTAATGTTAAGATATCTATATGTATTATTAAATCACAAATGTTCATTATTGTTTCCTTCACACAAGCATATTCAATGCATGTGGAGGCTAGAAGCTGTATTACAAACTAAAGCTATCATCTAGGACATACAAGAAAAGTCTAGCATCTAGAAAACATATAGGACATACAAGAAATTATATTCTAACTAAACAAAATTAATTTCAACCAAAGTAAGTAAACTAAGAAGAATGATTGAACCTAACTTTAAATCCACTTCAAATCAACAGTGAACATCTCTAGTTTTGTATACAATGTACCGGCAAAATAATGATGATTACATTCAGAAATGTATCAGTAAAACAACAGTGAATAAGCATACCTATACTCAGATCTTTATTACATTCAATAATAAATTACACCATCAATATAACCAAATTTTAGGTGAGAAGCTAACCTCTTAAGGTGACAGGCTAGTTAAGGTGACAAAACATCATCATAATCATTTGCATTGCCAGCAAGATCAAAATCCTGATCACTCATGTCTGCATCTACTTGATTTTCTTCCTCATCCTCATATGTGACATGCTGCTCATTCTCTCTCCCAATCTCTTCATTGGTAATCAAAATCTCTTCTTCAAACACTCCATCATCATCTTCATCCACTTCTTTGAATGTTTCTTGTAAATTAACATATTGCCCATCAGGCATTATATCGACAACTTCCATGAATTTTTGTTTGGAACGACACTCTATTTGAATGACATATGACCATCTTGGGATTCTTACATCATCAATTAGAAATGATTGGTTAATTTGAAGAGGGGAAACATATAGCTCATCCATCTCTGATAAAAATTGCCCTGTATTTGCGCATATAAATCCATACTCATCAAATTATACTGCAGATGGTCGGATCCACTTACATTTTAATAATATAGGACTATTTTCATCAAAATCCACTTGAATAATTTCTTGGATGAATCCAACATAAAAATTTCTCCTCAGTTTCGTGAAGAAATTCAGCACTAACAACACAATCACAATTTGTCTTTCCTTTGTCTTATTCTTCCACTCTTAAATGACTACCATAGGCCCACATTCCACTAAAACACATAGCCCATATATGTGGGGATTGTGAAAGCTCACTTTCCTTCATTGTTACATCTTGACCTTCTTCTTTTGCATCACTGACTGCATTAGCAATCCATTCTTCAAATTTTGGAAAAGAATCACCTCCAATCAAATCATGACGTCTGTGCTTTTGAGGTCGATGTTGCATCCAAGTTTGATTCTCTTCTTCATATTTTCTACATAGAATATTAATGTACAAATAGTAAGATTAATAATGTAAAAGTGTAAATGCAATTGAGCAAATAAATTGTGTAATTTTTTTACCTATGCCACTTATCGAACAAAGTTGTTTTGAAGAATATAGGCATGTATCACACTTCTTTCTTGATGTGATAGCTTGAAGCGACATCCATTACCTTCTAATACTTCACTTGAAACTCTTTCATCTTCGTCATCATCCCATACATGTCGATTGACATTTTTAAAATCCTTCATATATTCTATGCAAAATCACATGGCCTCTTGCATTGAATATCCCTCAGACATGCTGCCTTCTGATTTTGCCCTAGTACGAACAATTTTTTTCAAAACCTTCTGTAGACACATAAATTTGTCCATGCCTTATCTACACCTAGTCAACATGACCTTGTAATATTTTGCCCTAGGTCCTAGGTCATCCCATTCCCAATTCCATCATAAACCTATCCTAATCCATTATCTAATTAATTAAATAATTTTTATTTAATTAATTAATTTAACTTATCCCATGTTAATCCACTTCCCCATTAATTAAATAATGATTTTACATTATTTAATTAATTTCCATATCATATCCTAACCACTTTCCAATTAATTAAATAAAATCTATTTATTTAATTAATTTCCCAACTAATTATTCTCACCTCTCACCACAAATTGACACTTGTTCATCTCTCCATCCACTCATGTGTGGTAGTACATCTTTCATGTGTTTTAGTACAACTTTAATTTAAGATCCTTCACATGTACAACTAATAGAATCTATTTTTAGTATTTGTGTACATAATCACACATGAGACCTATTCCTTTCATTCTCCTTCGCACACTTGTCACATGACTACGATTTTTTGAGGTGCAAGGAAACCCTAATCGATCTCAACTGTCCATATCATTCAAAATAACTCTCAATCACAACCGTCCATTCAAATTTGCCTTTTCTATAAGGTAGCCTCTCTTGAGCCATTTGTAACAAATCTTATTCTAGTATCCTCATGCTGTCAAATTTTCCTCTCAATCATCCATCATCAATCTATCATCCATCCATCTTACATCATTCAATCATTCATCTATCAATCCCTATCTTCATGTTAGGCTGCTGAATTGTGAATAATCAACATTCATCTCTATGGGTAAAGCTAGAGTGCTTCAGGTGCGGCACTCTCCACCTTATCGATAGATTGTGGATCAATGTGAAGGTATTGCATTGTTTGTTTTGCATTTTGTTATTGTTTTCCTTCATGTTAGATTTCCATGATCTCACCTTCATATATCGTTCTATAGGATACATCCATCTCGTTCTTACTGGGCCACAATGCTGTAGGTCATATTCTAGATGTATCAAAAGATGCATATAAATGTTAAAGATTGTTGGTGGAAATTCCCGTTCCAATAGACAAAGGACTTCAACAACTTCCTCCCTCAAACTATCAAAGTTTGAAGTATCTAATACATGTAAACTCATTCTCTTTAATATTAAACCCAACCTTATAACTGCCAATTTTGGCCCCTTTGCCAAACTTGATATATTTACCACAATAGTTAAAATATTCTCGATTATGACATGATAGTCATGGGTCTTGAGGCCTCTTAAGCCATTGATGTTAGTTTGGCTTCTAATACTACTACTTACATATCCGGTGGGAAAGTGAGTTTGAGACAACAACTGTAAGAATTGTGCACGTTGTTCCTTTGTCCAAACATAAGGAGCACTAGGTTTTCTATATTTTTCATTAGTATATTTTTCAGTCCAAAGATTTCAACAAATCTTTAGTTGTCAAAAGTCTTCATGTGATGAAATAGTATCAAAAGCACCAAAAAGAGTTTCTATAATAGCATAGGCTATATTTTTCTCAGTATGCATAAAATCAACAGTATGCCTAATGGATATATCCTTAAAGTATGGCAACTTATAGAATATGCACAACCGTTTTACACCGCTTTCACTACATGGATCATATCTATTACCAGCAATCCCATCATTTTCAATAAATGACATTCTTTTTTGTTCATTCTCAACAATGTAATCACCTGTTATTAGAAATGGTGCTTCACGATTCTTGTCTCGACCATTGAAACGTGTTTTTTGTCGACAATATGGATGATCCATTTTAAGGTAAGCACAATGTCCACAAGAAATACACTTACACAAACTTCTTGAGTGCCTCACAAAATCCTTAAATTTGCAAGAAAGAAATCCATGGTATCCATGAACAATGAGAGCAGACAATAGGCCATATGTAGGAAGATCATGAATCGTAAACAACAAGGCAACTCTTAAAGTGAATTTGATTGAATGACCATGCCTTAAAGATTGAATTGGTTCAATTCCTTTCCACAATTCCATTAGCTCATCATATAATGGCTCTAGATAAGCATCGATTGTATTTGAAGTCACACTTTTCTTTCCTGATATAATCAATGATAGCATTAAGAAAAATGGTTTAGTTGCTAACCATGGAGGCAAGATATAATTTATTAAAAACACTGGCCAAGTTGATCATTTAGTACTTTGATCTGAGAATGGGTTCACCCCATCTAGAGCCAAACCCAACTTTGTATTGTGAGGATCTTGAGAAAAATTAGGCCATCTGTTATCAAATTCTATCCATGTCTTAGAATCAAGCACATGTCATTGTTGTCCATCGATGCTCTTATTTTGGGCATGTCATTGCATAAGTTTAGCAATGTCTCTGCACCTATACATTCGGAGTAGTCCTGGGATTATTGGAAAGTGGCGAAGAACCTTTCTAGGAACCACATTTGATTTCAACCCTTGTCTATACCTTGCTTCATGACATTTTGGACATTCACTCTCACTTGCAAGATTATTGCAAAATAATACACAACCATTCACACATGTGTGGATGTTTTCATACCCTAAGCCTAGCTTAGTGATTTGCTTTTTACATTGACTTCGTTTTGTTGGCAATGTGGAGTCAGGTGGTAACAACAAACTTAATAATGCCAATAACCGATCTACACTCTCATTTGTCCAACCATGCAACACTTGCAAGTTAAGAATTTGAAGGATTGTTGTCAAATGACTTAACTTACAATTAGCATACACATGCTTTAAAGAATCCTCCATAAACTTGGCCCAATCATTGTCTAGACCCTCGTTCAACATTCTATCAACTTCAAACCCTTCGTCTAACATTATTGCCTCTTCATCTATGTTTGGTGCCACTTAAGCTATGTTTATTGCCTCTTCATCTCTCACACTCTGTAATTCTATCATATCTTCATAATAATTGTAATCCCAAGGGCTTATACCACTATGCCCATATCTTATCATATGTCGATAAATCACATTTCTTTTTCTCACCTTTCCACCAACATAGTCCTTACATGGACATGGATATTTGTCCATGTACCTATCATCGGCTACTCTCTCATCATATGCATGGTATTGATCCATAGTCAACCTTTGACATTGATCCATCTATAATGTTCTACACATAGCAACAAAAATCTTTAGGGGAAAAAATCAGCAAACCAAAAGTTCAAGATTTTTTGAAAAAATCAAATTTTTAAAAAAATGTAAAAAATTGTAGAATAAGAGACAAAAACTATTTTTTTAATTGAAAGGCATTTCCATAGTAATAAAGTTATAGAGAGCAAAGAAAATAGAGAGTTTAACTAATGAATTATAAAAGATAGATTTTTGTAGTTTATATTCAAATTGCTGATTACATTGCATTGCTCATCTTTCAAACTCAAAGCATTGCTTCACATTGCATAACTAATAACTAGATGCTGATAGATGACAAAATTTCAATTACAATATAGTTTTTACAAAGTCAACCTAAGCAGTTATGCAATTACTTCACATTGCATAACTAATAACTAGGAGTAGCTACCAATTGCATTTGCTTGTCATGGCATTCTATGAGACCACATTTCTTTGAGGCATTTTTTCAAATAGTTCTGTTAGCCCCTGAATTGACTGGTAGTTTTTTGAAAAAATTTTCATTCAGGCACTCTCCCTAAGTATCCAAAAAATGCTCCAAGTGTTGGACCTCCTCAGCAGTTTTCAGCTGCATCATCATATTTTCTTGAGGAGGAGGTCATCATCATCATGTTTGTTTCGATGAGGGTCAGCATCATCGTGTTCTTCGTCGACTGGGTTTTTTATCGTCATCATCATATTGAAGTATCGGGTGATGTTCGGTTATTATCCTGATGATGCTGACGAGCTACAGTGCGCCCTGATTTGCTTGCGGGGGTGATTTTTTCAAGTATCCGGTGATCTCCCATTTATCACCTTGCCCAAACATGATGATGATGTTGCCCCGATATCCTGAAGGGGTTATTCTCTAAGTTGTTCGACCTGACTTGTTTTTTCTTAAGGGTCGTCGTCATCATCATCATTTTTCCAGTTATCACCGTGTTGCTTGCGGGGGTCATCATATTTTTTGCCTTCATGATATTTCGCCGGGGTGATATTTTTATCATCGGGTGATCTTGGTTATGATCATCCTGATGATGTTGTTGAAGAATTCTAAGTGTGACCCGATATTCACTGGGGTCATCATATTTTGAACGTCAGGATGATCTTAGTCAATATCATCCTGATGATGTTGTATCACTTCATGTTCGTTGTTTCTTCATCCTGATGATGCTGACGTCATCCTTGTATCAGGGTGATATCTTTCTTTCTGCCTATCTGCATCATGATATTTCCGAAGGAGGGGGTGATATTTTCATATCACCCGGATATATGTTTTGTTCGAGCATCATGATGATGCTGATATCAAGGAGATATCCGCCTGCTGGCTTCGCGCATTATCTGCCGGGGGTGATCTTTTCAAGCAGCATCATCATATTCAGTTATCGCCCCGATCTTATAGAGGAGCTACAGTGCAACCTGATATTTGAGCATCAGGAGGATATTTCCAAATATCCGGTTGTCTTCCGAATATCATGATGATGTTAATATGATGATGACGTCATCAAGGTCCGGGGGGGGTCATATTTCTAACACTGATCATCTTGAAGAGACCTCCTGATATTTGCAAACATGATGATGACGTCATCCGGATATGAGGAGGTGCGCAGTAGGCAGATATGATGATGACGTCAGCAGGATATGATGATGACGTCATCAGGATGTTCATCGGCCAGACTTTTGGAATAAGCTCAGCAGGAGGATGTTCCTCCGATGGATCAGGTTGTGCCGATTATCATGAAGGGTATATTTCAAATATCATGATGACGTCAGGGTGATATTTCGAACAACAGGATATCATGCTGCTGGAGGATGATGATGATGAGGTCTATACTAGTGTCGTCAGGAGCAAAAGCGCCGACATGATATATGCTCATGACCTAGTATATAAAGTGTTTAGGAGGTTGCTGCGGGGTGCATGTGGGATAATGTTATCCTGCATATTCGAAATATCATGATGATGAGTCTCGGCGGGAAGTGGTTGCGATTAACTGTTTGATGTTCTTCCCGAGGCCGCGGGTTGGTGCGCCATCAATGGCGATTGTTGCAGAGGTATGGGCGATGGCGTGGACGGATGTAGTACCTGATTGAAGATCTGAATCCCTAGGCGGCGGCGCAAGGCTCAAGAAATCTTCCTGTCTCCTCCCCTACCTGCTGCATTCAAGTTTGGGCGCCAATCTGGTTGTGTTTGAGCGCCATTTTCATGTTACTGTATATCTGGCGGGTTTTTTGGTCAACCTGGGAGTTAATGCTGAATACATCCTCCTGCTATATAATGCAGACGATGTTATTCATTCAAAGGTTGTTGAAAGTTGATGATTTTTGGATCTGTAATCCAAAACCAGCTGATCTGGTTGCTCTGTACAGTTTTCTTGTGAGTTTATGTATCTCCTGTTGTAGGACTTGGCATGAATCCACTGGTTTCATGGTTGATCTTATATGAGTAATGCTATCTTAGCATGTGTTGTGTTAATTCTGTCTCCAGTATTGCATGTATTCTTCTTCTGGATCTGGATGTTTGCTTATGTTTAGATTCTAGAGCATAGAATTCCTATGTTGAATGTCTGATCTTTTAACCTCTGCTCAAGGGGCAAATTAAACTGTTTTCAGGTTGAACATTGGGAAGGGTATACTGCAGTAGGGATGCCATAAGTAGAGATGGCTCAACACTCTATATTGGGAGATATCTGTAAGGCAGATATCATGTGTATCCCCCTGAAATCCAGTTTTAGCTATTTATGCTGATCATTCACAGGTGTATGTCTACCGACTCCAAGCCCTGGATAGGCACCAATCATGCTGTGTTCTTGTGTTATACACCATGTCCAGCTTTGCATCCAAATTCATATCAAAACACTTCATACCTCCACCTGTTAGTTATAGGAGTAGGATTAGGAACCCCCTGCCTACTCTCATACCCACCCAGACATCATGTCCAAGAATGTTGCCAGCCTTGTGATCTATCATGCAGATCTTGGTCCATACATGAGAGTATTCTCCCTGTTGTTGTCAAGTTAGATCTTTCTATCTTTGAGCTAGTCAAGGTTACATCTTGAGTTATAGGGATACCCCCCTTGGTGCGGCAGAACCAGAAGTGAAGGGGAGGAGCTCACGCAACCTCCTGTATTCAGTTGGCCTGAATCTGCCTGTGCATTAGAAGTGGCAAACCCTAATGCTGATTCAGAAGAAATGTCAACAAAATGGCAACTCTGCTGGGAAACGTTGATGTAAAGTAATATCCTGCAGTCTCTGGTGAAGTTTTGCTCTGCTGGTGGAATGAACCTGGAAAAGTAGCTTTCAGCTATTGAAAATTTTGTCCTCTCTGGAGAGGTGGCGACTCTGCAAAAAAATCCAAATGCACATGAAAGATGGATGTATGTGATGTGACAGAAATGTGTTGTTCATTTTTCTGCATCTGTATGAGAAAAGGTACTTTGTTACTTCCCCTTTATTTGTTGTTTTACTGCATAGATTAGATGCCAGGGGAAGCCTTAGGTCTTAGACAGACAAACAATGTCTAAGAGTAAGATTTTTATGAATCCAAGTATGAGTTATCCCACACTCAGTGGTAAAATGTTGGATAAAGGAATAGAAGAGATAAGAAATAGGTTGATATTCTTAGAGGCTGAGCAGGCCCAGTTAAGAAGCAGTAACCCTGTTGTGTCTGCCAGTCAGAAGGCTAAACCTCCTGTCAGCCCTTTTGATCCTTTGTATGACCAACTGGATTTGTCATGGGTGGATTATAAAGTAGAAACTATGCCTGCTAGGATATACTGTCAGATGCCTAGATTTAGTGGTCACAATGTATGTGATGGGAATGCACATATCCAAAATTTTCAAAGTTTTATGGGAAAACATTCATTCAGAGATGAGGATATGTGGATGAGGTTTCTTGTTAGGTCCTTTGATGCAAAAGCAAAAGACTGGTATTTGAGCTTTCCAAAGAAATTCTTTGCCTGTTGGGATGAGCTTGCTGACTGTTTCAAGGAAGAATTTGCAAAAGAACCGGCTGATCTTGTTGCAGAATTGATGAGAATCAGAAAACAAGATGAAGAGCCATGTGTTGATTTCAGTCATAGGTTTGCAGTAGCCCTTTCACATGTCCCTGAAAGTTTCAGACCTGATATTTCAGCCTGTGTTGGCATATTCTTTGAAGCTTTCGAGGAGGGCTCTAGTGCATTACTGAGGGATTTCAAGGTGACAAGTATACAGATGGCATACAAATTTTTAGAAAATGTAGAAGAAATGAGAAATGTGCACCTGCTGAAACCCCTGTCCCCAGGCCTTGGTGTGAATAATGGTTATGAAGCTGCAAATGACCAAATGATTATGGCATCATGTGCAGATAAAAATGAAGATAAAAGCATAGAGGTTGAGACTGTTGTATTAGAACATAATGCTAACAATACTGCTCAACTGGATTGTTCACCAGTTGAGGATGCCAGTGAAAGGACTAATGAGGATTCCCATTGCAATGATGAGGCAGCTGACCATGAAAACAATAACGAGGTTGTGGACAGCAATGAGCAATTTTTTGAATGGACCTGTGGAGAAAATTGTGAGTATTGTACTCAAGACAGAGAAGATATAAGCAAACAGAGAAGCAGTCCTATGTGTGACCCATTGCCTACCTTTCAAACACATGGAGATCATGAAGAGCAGTCAGAAATTGAAATAAGTGCTAGTTCAGAGCATGATTGTTTTTCATTTGATGGCTGTTTTGCTTATGACACACAGGCTGATACTCCTCCACAGAGTGAATCCATTGGTGATAAAGAGGTGTGCTCTGCTGCCCATGAACAAATGGCATACTATGATGAAACTGATGCACCTGGGTCACCCATTTATGACACATATGGTGATGAGGATCTGTCCGAGTATGGTGAGGATCTAGACATTATTTTTGGCTTGGATTCTGTTTCTCATCCTGATGAAAGAGGAAACAACATACATCAGGTAAGTGACTGTGAAGATGTGCCTGATTTGAAAGAGATGCCAGAGCCTGATCCTTTCCAGCCTGGTGTACCAGATGGTTGTGTACATGATGTACACAATTGTGATTTTGAAAGCTTTTCTTTTGATGAGCCAGCATATAATACAATGAGCCTTGATCTTCCTAGTTTTGTGGTGGACTCCGAGTGTTTCCTATTTGCAGTCCAGCTAGAAGATCATGTTGCAATGCATGATGATGATATAGGTGATAAGTGCTATATGCCATATGAACATGCATTGCTTGATAAATTCTACACCCACATGGCACATGATGTTGAAGGTTATCTGCACAGGGGTGATAATGACAAGCCAAACCAGAGGATTGAATATGCAGATGACAAGATTTGTTTGTGGGTGGATCCTGACAGTATCTCCAAGCTTGACCCAGTGCATGCAGATGAAAACAAGATATTTGACAAAGGGAGATACATGCTTTTCTTTTCTTGGTGGCCTTAGGCCATCAAGTGTGTTTGGTGATGCAGGTCAGTGCAGTATTTGACTCTGTGCCCAATGGATAAGGGACTGGTCTGCATCCCAGAGATCTGGAGTTCTCGCTGCAGGTTTTCACCTGCACGTCCCCAGACAGAGCCACTGTTAGCGCCTGAATTGACTGGTAGTTTTTTGAAAAAATTTTCATTCAGGCACTCTCCCTAAGTATCCAAAAAATGCTCCAAGTGTTGGACCTCCTCAGCAGTTTTCAGCTGCATCATCATATTTTCTTGAGGAGGAGGTCATCATCATCATGTTTGTTTCGATGAGGGTCAGCATCATCGTGTTCTTCGTCGACTGGGTTTTTTATCGTCATCATCATATTGAAGTATCAGGTGATGTTCAGTTATTATCCTGATGATGCTGACGAGCTACAGTGCGCCCTGATTTGCTTGCGGGGGTGATTTTTTCAAGTATCCGGTGATCTCCCATTTATCACCTTGCCCAAACATGATGATGATGTTGCCCCGATATCCTGAAGGGGTTATTCTCTAAGTTGTTCGACCTGACTTGTTTTTTCTTAAGGGTCGTCGTCATCATCATCATTTTTCCAGTTATCACCGTGTTGCTTGCGGGGGTCATCATATTTTTTGCCTTCATGATATTTCGCCGGGGTGATATTTTTATCATCGGGTGATCTTGGTTATGATCATCCTGATGATGTTGTTGAAGAATTCTAAGTGTGACCCGATATTCACTAGGGTCATCATATTTTGAACGTCAGGATGATCTTAGTCAATATCATCCTGATGATGTTGTATCACTTCATGTTCGTTGTTTCTTCATCCTGATGATGCTGACGTCATCCTTGTATCAGGGTGATATCTTTCTTTCTGCCTATCTGCATCATGATATTTCCGAAGGAGGGGGTGATATTTTCATATCACCCAGATATATGTTTTGTTCGAGCATCATGATGATGCTGATATCAAGGAGATATCCGCTTGCTGGCTTCGCGCATTATCTGCCGGGGGTGATCTTTTCAAGCAGCATCATCATATTCAGTTATCGCCCCGATCTTATAGAGGAGCTACAGTGCAACCTGATATTTGAGCATCAGGAGGATATTTCCAAATATCCGGTTGTCTTCCGAATATCATGATGATGTTAATATGATGATGACGTCATCAAGGTCCGGGGGGGGTCATATTTCTAACACTGATCATCTTGAAGAGACCTCCTGATATTTGCAAACATGATGATGACGTCATCCGGATATGAGGAGGTGCGCAGTAGGCAGATATGATGATGACGTCAGCAGGATATGATGATGACGTCATCAGGATGTTCATCGGCCAGACTTTTGGAATAAGCTCAGCAGGAGGATGTTCCTCTGATGGATCAGGTTGTGCCGATTATCATGAAGGGTATATTTCAAATATCATGATGACGTCAGGGTGATATTTCGAACAATAGGATATCATGCTGCTGGAGGATGATGATGATGAGGTCTATACTAGTGTCGTCAGGAGCAAAAGCACCGACATGATATATGCTCATGACCTAGTATATAAAGTGTTTAGGAGGTTGCTGCGGGGTGCATGTGGGATAATGTTATCCTGCATATTCGAAATATCATGATGATGAGTTTCGGCGGGAAGTGGTTGCGATTAACTGTTTGATGTTCTTCCCGAGGCCGCGGGTTGGTGCGCCATCAATGGTGATTGTTGCAGAGGTATGGGCGATGGCGTGGACGGATGTAGTACCTGATTGAAGATCTGAATCCCTAGGCGGCGGCGCAAGGCTCAAGAAATCTTCCTGTCTCCTCCCCTACCTGCTGCATTCAAGTTTGGGCGCCAATCTGGTTGTGTTTGAGCGCCATTTTCATGTTACTGTATATCTGGCGGGTTTTTTGGTCAACCTGGGAGTTAATGCTGAATACATCCTCCTGCTATATAATGCAGACGATGTTATTCATTCAAAGGTTGTTGAAAGTTGATGATTTTTGGATCTGTAATCCAAAACCAGCTGATCTGGTTGCTCTGTACAGTTTTCTTGTGAGTTTATGTATCTCCTGTTGTAGGACTTGGCATGAATCCACTGGTTTCATGGTTGATCTTATATGAGTAATGCTATCTTAGCATGTGTTGTGTTAATTCTGTCTCCAGTATTGCATGTATTCTTCTTCTGGATCTGGATGTTTGCTTATGTTTAGATTCTAGAGCATAGAATTCCTATGTTGAATGTCTGATCTTTTAACCTCTGCTCAAGGGGCAGATTAAACTGTTTTCAGGTTGAACATTGGGAAGGGTATACTGCAGTAGGGATGCCATAAGTAGAGATGGCTCAACACTCTATATTGGGAGATATCTGTAAGGCAGATATCATGTGTATCCCCCTGAAATCCAGTTTTAGCTATTTATGCTGATCATTCACAGGTGTATGTCTACCGACTCCAAGCCCTGGATAGGCACCAATCATGCTGTGTTCTTGTGTTATACACCATGTCCAGCTTTGCATCCAAATTCATATCAAAACACTTCATACCTCCACCTGTTAGTTATAGGAGTAGGATTAGGAACCCCCTGCATACTCTCATACCCACCCAGACATCATGTCCAAGAATGTTGCCAGCCTTGTGATCTATCATGCAGATCTTGGTCCATACATGAGAGTATTCTGCCTGTTGTTGTCAAGTTAGATCTTTCTATCTTTGAGCTAGTCAAGGTTACATCTTGAGTTATAGGGATACCCCCCTTGGTGCGGCAGAACCAGAAGTGAAGGGGAGGAGCTCACGCAACCTCCTGTATTCAGTTGGCCTGAATCTGCCTGTGCATTAGAAGTGGCAAACCCTAATGCTGATTCAGAAGAAATGTCAACAAGTTCACTGCCTTGTCTATGCTACCACATTTTTCATACATGTCTACCAAAGCATTTTATCAAATAGTTCACCGCCTTGTTACTATGGCTAAAAGCCTAAAACAAGTGCTTTTGAACAAGCTATGGATGCTTGGAAAAAATCTATCAAAGCATAATAGTAAGCAATAGCATAGACAAGGCAGTGAGCTAGTTGAAAAAATGCCTCAAAGAAATGTGATCTCATGGTGATGGAATGACATGACAATCCATAACAATTCGCTTGTCATGGCATTCGTCATGGCATTCCATTACCATGAGACCACATTTCTTTGAGGCATTTTTTCCAAAGTTCATTGCCTTGTCTATGCTACCACATTTTTCATACATGTCTACCAAAGCATTTTATCAAATAGTTCACTACCTTGTTGCTATGGATAAAAGCCTAAAACAAGTGATTTCAAACAAGCTATGGATGCTTGGAAAAATCTATCAAAGCATAATAGTAAGCAACAAGCTATGGTCTCATGGTTTTTTTTGGCGCGGAAATCAGTGTGATTTTATTTGCATTTTTTGCAGGTTTTAAACTCATTTTTTTGGCAATTTTGCTGTTTGAAATGGGGAAAATCTTTGTGGTCAGTTTTGTGCATTTTTTTATTGTAGGATTCTCACAGTTAGTGAAAAAGGTAGTGTGTGAAGGAATAGATAGGATGCGTAGAGCTTTTCAATTATACCTGTACTATGCAATGGCATTGATTTATTTAGCAAACCATTTTTTCTTCACAGGGCAGCATTTTCTTGTGGAACAGTTGATTGAGACAACTCTTTTTTCAACTGACCACCCTCTCATGAAATCTCATTCATATTATAATCTTGTACGATCTTATCATAGTAAAGGTGATTATGACACCACTGGCCACTACTACATGGCATCAGTCAAGGAAATCTAGAGGCCACAAGATTTTGTGGACAAGTTCAACTGAAGCTGGGAGATCTTAAGAGGTCTCTCTCAAATTTTGAAAAGGTTCCGGAGGTCCACCCTGAGAACTATGAGAGCTTAAAAGTTGTGGGCCATATATATGCTTAGCAAGGGCAGACAGAGAAGGATTTGGAAATTTTAAGAAAGGCAACTCGCATAAATCCACATGATGCCCATGCATTTATCAAGATGGTGAGTTATTAATATCGTCAGACCCCAGTGCAACCTTAGATTCTCTTAAGATGCCAAAGTCTCTTCTGAAGAAGAGCATAGAAGAAGTACCCATTGAATTGTTAAACAACATTTGGGTTCTTCATTTTGAGCGTGATGAACTAGAGTTGGCTCAACAAAATTTTATAGAGGCATTAGGAAATGATGTTCTACCTCTACATAAATCTTTGTGGTCAATTTTGTGCATTTTTTACTTGTAGGATTCTCATAGTTAGTGAAAAAGGTAGTGTTCATGAAGGAACGGAAAAGATGCGTAGAGCCTTTGAATTATACCCATACTATGCAATGGCATTGAATCATTTAGCAAACCATTTTTTCTTCACAGGGCAACATTTGCTTGTGGAATAGTTGACTGAGATAGCTCTTGTTTAAACTAAGCACCCTCTCATGAAATCTCATTCATATTATAATCTTGCATGATCTTATCATAGTAAAGGTGATTATGACACCACTGGCCGCTACTACATGGCATTAGTCAAGGAAAGCCAGAGGCCATAGGATTTTGTGGACATTTTCAATTGAAGCTGGGAGAACTTAAGAGTTCTCTCAAATTTTGAAAAGGTTCTAGAGGTCCACCCTGAGAACTATGAGAGCTTAAAAGTTGTAGGCCATATATTTGCTCAGCAAGGGCAGGCAGAGAAGGCTTTAGAAATTTTAAGAAAGACAACTCGCATAGATCCATGTGATGCCCATGCATTTATCAAGATGGGTGAGTTATTAATAGCATCAGACCCCAGTGCAGCCTTAGATTCTCTTAAGACAACAAAGTCTCTTCTGAAGAAGAGCAGAGAAGAAGTACCCATTCAATTGTTAAACAACATTGGGGTTCTTCATTTTGAGCGTGATGAACTAGAGTTGGCTCAATAAACTTTTATGGAGGCATTAGGAAATGACATTTGGGTTGAATTCATAAATAAAAGCCCTAGTGCTAATTCTACAGTTTTTCCTGTACTCTTTAAGGATATGGAATTCTTCCATCGACTAGAAGAAGGTGGTGTTTCACTTGAGCTACCATGGGATAAAGTCACAACACTATTTAATCTTGCTAGGTTGTTTGAACAACTACATGATACTAAAAAAGAAAATCTTTTATATATGCTAATATTGTTCAAGTTTCTTGATTATGTGAATGCATATCTACATCCATGGCTTAGGCTAAGAATGAGATCCAACTAAGCCTAGAATTGATTGGGGATGCACTTAAGGTGGATAAAAACTTATCAAATGCTTTATCTATGCTTGGCAAAATTGAATTGAAAACATATGACTGACTTAAAGGAAAAGAAACAATTAAAGTTGCACAAAGTGAATTAGATGCAAATAATTCTTATGTTGACATTTCACTTGGAAATTAGAATTATTTTGCATCTTTTCACTATGAGAGGAGGGATCCAAAGGTGGAGGCACAACATCTTGAGAAGGCTAGAGAACTGTATTATAAAGTGTTGGCACAGAGACCGGGAAATGTTTATGCTGCAAATGGGGAAGCCATTGTGCTAGTTGAAATGGGTCAATTTGATATTGCAAAGGAAATTTTTACACATGTACAAGAAGCTACAGTAGGAAACATCTTTGTTTAGATGCCTGATGTGTGGGTAAATCTAGCACATGTTTACTTTGCACAAGGACAGTTTGCACTTGTAGTGAAAATGTATCAAAATTCTTTGAGCAAATTCTATTTTGGCACTGACACCCAAATTTTATTATATTTAGCTTGAACACATTATGAAGTAGAACAATGACAAGATTGTAAAAGAACATTATTAAGAGCAGTAGATTATAACTACTGTAAGTTGCCACAAAGCTATAGATTTTGTGTTAATAAATGTAATGAGGGTTTCGAATTACCTCTGAATTCGCTACAGAGGGCGTCCCCAAATCTGACTTTGCTACAGAGGACCTCGCCAACTTCAAATTTGTTGTAGCAAACTTTGAATTCCTTGCCTGTCTTTTCAGAAGTCTTCAGGTCCTCTCCAAACAATGTTTATCGCCCATGCAAGTAGCTGCTATAATGTCTCAAAATGCCTCAGTGCAAAGTAGTTGTGGATTTAATCTATGAGGTCTATGAGTTTGTCTTGAGTTTAATGCCCAAAGAGATGAAACCTACAAATGAAGCGAGGAATTCAATGAGTGCAAATAATGAATTGCGTGCAATACATCACACCAATAATTTCCCAAATTTTTTTAAATTTTTTTGTCTAATTTGTATTTGCGTGACTAACTATTTAGTTATTTTTACTTTTGTGACTAAATAATTTTTTAGTCAACAACCAAATTAGTCATTTATTTACTCATTTATAGCTGAGTTACAAAAAATTAGTAGAATTTAGTCATTTTTAGTTGTCGTGACTAAAAGTTTTAGTCAGTCATTTATTTGCCAAATTCTACTAGTGGATGTAGACACTTGCACATTGATTTGTTATGTCTTAGTATTTAAAGACATTCATTTGGACATTAATTCACATCTAGATTATCATTTAAAATTGTAGAGCATACAAGGAAAATATAGGAACATTTTAATTTAGAGCTTTAAAAAGAATAATACTTTGCATCAGAATCAACTTCTAAGTTACTTACATGATTGCATGTTACTTATTGATCTTTGTTATGATCATAAAGCCAATCCAATCAAGGGGTCAACCTATGAAAACTTGGCACTTGCAATATGACAATATCTCCAAAATATTTTAAATATTACCAGTCCTTAACAATTATTGAAGAGTAGAGACTCCAATAAATTAGATAGCAGAAGTTTGCACTGTGCTAGATCAAGACTACATGTTAGAGATCAGATCTTTGTGGTGAAAAACTAATCTAAGGTTATAGAATTGACCTTCAATGAATTATAGTTCTACATAGAATTCCAAATAACAAGCATACTCAAATTATCATTTTTTTGTATCTTGATGAGTAAAATTCAAGCTACATTAACTTTTATCTTCATCATAATTCCAAAAGCTAAGTACAAACTTCTTGACATTTATTTTTCTAAAATAATATTGATTTACACATTTTATTATCCCCAATTGTCATGGTGATTAATCTAAATTCATTATGTTTCATTTGCTTGTAATTATTACGCTGAGGGGTGTAACCTACAATAGTAGTAAGAGGTGAAGTGTTCACAAAAACTATTTACAACAAACATTTGTTTTTTAAATATAAAGACACCAAACTTTTAAAATATTTATTAATACCCACAAATAAAACTATTACAAAGTTACATATAAGTACATAATATTTACTAGTATATTTATATTTAAAAAAATATATCTACAGTACATCGAGAGATATCTTCCAATTTGTTAGAATTTATAAATTACTTGCAGTTAGAATATTGATATGCTCACATGAGTTAATTTAAAGAGACTATGCTGCGACACTTTTCATATTCTTCAAACGTAATAAAGATTTCACTCCATAACTGCCCAAGTTTTTCTATTTTTCTATCCATTTGGCTTCCACAAATTTATTTATTTTTTGTTTAACGTGATCAAGATTTCACTCCATAACTGCCCAAGTTTTTCTATTTTTCTATCCATTTGGCTTCCATGAATTTATTTATTTACACATTTTATGAATTTTGTTTACATGGGAATCTGAATCTTAATTGTTTACGGGAATCTAAATATTTCAGCCCTTGCTGTGAGTGTAGAACACCTCTTGGTGTAACTACACTTTCAAAGCAAAAACAAAATTTATATTATCCTTTTTCATGGTGTGCTTCACAACACACAATTTTGAAGTAAGATAAAATCTCTTGAGTAAATAAAGCAACTCTATGTCCTTTTCAATCTATGTCCATTTGTGTGTTTGTAGTAATTTAAATAGATATTAAAATTTAATATTTATATAAAAAATAAAGTAAAAGCAAAAGTAATAATTACGTGGAGAGGGAGTATACTTACATAAAAACTTAAAAAACAAATGTAACATATATTTAAAAATTAAAATTATTAAAAATTAACAATAGGTATATAATATGTATTACAGTTTTCAAAGTAAAAACAAAACAAAAGAATTGCCTAAATAATTAATGGTGGATTTTCCAAAAATAAAATAAAAAATTACAAAAATAAAACAAGTGTATTACAAATAAAATAAAGTAAACAATGTAAATAAAATAAAACTGAATAAATCCCCCGTTAATGGGATCTCGGGAGATAATTCCCCAAAAAGGAGAAGGAAGCTCCAAATGGAGGGGTCCTCCACATGGGTTGCATAAATTAAATTTTGATGGGGCCTTGAAGGGCAATGGACAAGAAAGTTAGGTGCCGGGTGTATTGTTAGGGACTTGGAGGGGGCTTTAGTATGTGCGACATCTAGAAGGCTTAAAGTTAGAATGAATAATGAGGCTGAAATGTAGGCTCTAATTCTTGGATTGCAATTATGCAACACATTTGGACTAAAAAAGATAGAGATGGAAGGGGACTCAACTATAACAATTAATGTTATTAGATCTAAATCCTCACCTTGTTGGAAGATCAATAATCTTCTCCCAAATACACTCACTCTGCTTAATGCATTGGATGAATACACAATTAACCATGTGTATAGGGAGATTAGTGTGGAGGTGGACATGCTTGCCAACTTCAACAAAAAGGAGTTGATTGTGGACACGTGGTAAATTTGTGGCCTTCTTTGAAAATACTTCTCGAAGGCTTCAAGGGAAAGCAAAATCATTGATAAGCAAGGTAGAGAATATGGTTTCAAGGCAGTTGGAGATTGCTCTTGGCTCGAGTGGATATGTTCATTCATTATTCATTACTCTTTCATTGTGTTACATTGAGATCATGGGATACAAAAAATTCTTATGCTGCCATGGAAATGATGGCATTCTCGAGCCCATTTGGTTTTATGGAGCCTTCCCTCATTCTCGATAAGCATTGGATTTTTAGTATGGATACTCCTGTTAGGTTGGTGTGTGGGTATAAACAAATGCCCTTTCTGCGAAAGGTTATAGAGAAAAGGTTGAAGTGTGTGTTCAAAACTCATAGCGGTCTTTTGCTTTATGTTATTTAGTGAATTTTAGGGGATGAATTTATGGTGTTTGAGCAAAGATATAGAGTGAATACAAATATATCTTCCATGTTTGTGGTTGTTTTGTTGAACCTTAGGGAGGCTAAAGAAATGATTAAGATTATGGCTTCCTCTCTCATCAAAAGCCAATTTTTGGGGGGTTTGGAGGAAACATTGTTCGCAACTAACTATGGCATGGGTATTCCACTACCTGAAGACATCAACAAATTGTAGAACGGAGATAGCATAGTGTAGTGTCATCCATTCATCTTTACTAACTAGATGAAGGAGGTTCAAAGGAGAAAGAAGGCAGCCAGGGGGACTGAATTTATAAAACAAGCAATGGGGATTGTGGCAACGGAAGGCATAACCTAACTTAGCTCTCTCATTTCAGATAGCTTGGAGGATGAAGCAAAGAATTAAGGTCTACAATGGGTACATGAAACATTGGTTTAACTATTCAAGTAATCATAGTATAGTTTCTTAGCAAAATATTTATAGGTTTTCTTTATAGTAAATGTTCCAAGGCTTTTGTATATTTACCCTAGTTTTTGTAGCCTCTCTTGGTATTGCCTAGTTTATGTAAAAATATATATTTTATTTTCTGGTTCTATATATATGAGAACGATCCCCATGGTCGCAATTTATCTATATATAAAAATAGAATAAAATAAATAGTTCTAAAATAAAATAAAATACGGGTGGCATAGTTGGTTGAGGGCTTTGGGTTCTTCCCATATAGGTCCTGAGATCGACTCACACCCCCGGATGAAATCTGGTACAGGTCATGTCAGGTGCGATCCGTGCCTCCAAGGGACTAGTCTTGCCCCATCTCGCAAGACAAAAAAGTAAGACCAAGGAAAGGACGATCGAGAATCGTTGGGTTGGGTCGCAAGGATTTGGGTTATAGAAAAAAAAATAGCTTTGTCTGGGCATTTTTTAGACATCATTTAGTAAGTAAAACTATTGAAATAATTTGTTTCTATTGTGCCAAATCAAAATTTTTGCTTCATTAAGGCATTTTGTGAGTGAAAAATTTATCGTCAAAAAGTCAAAAAAGTCAAAATTTCTAAAAATAGAAAGTTGTCAAATTTAGGTTTTCTAGGTTTTTTGAGATACAGATGCTGGCAAAATTTTCTAAAAATAGAATCTCTGATTTAGGAGTCCTACCCGATTCTGTTGGCTGATATTGCTTCATGATCAAGGTGGTCCAGATGAAATTTGCAAAAGGTTGAGTTTTCTCTACTGGGTCAATTTTGCTTTTTTAGAAGGCGAAACATGAAATCTAAGGACATTAATGGAGGAAATTCATCTACCAGTGGTTAGTTTCAAGTTTTTAGTGTTGTTCAGAAGGCAAAGCACTGTTGAGCGACCATCAATCGACAAAGAACAAAAAACAAAGCATGATGAATTCTGAAAACAAAGAAAAGTTGAAAATCATCAAAAAATGACTAAGTCTGGGAATCCCAGGTGCCCCTAGAGGCTAGGGGTGCCCAACCTTCATAGAGATAGATTTTTTGGGCATTTTTCAGAAAACGTTAGAAAGGCCTCGTTAGCCCGCTTCCAAGTGGTCAAAATCAGTCAAATTCAGTCGACAAGACCAGAAAAGCTGGGATTCATCTTAGATATGTTCATGCTATCTAGTTCACCCTTCATATAGTGTCAATTGTTTGGCCGATCATGGGAATCAACGACAGAAAGTAGCTGCTAACACTTAAAATGAGGAAACTGCGGAAGAAATTGGAAATTTACAAAAAAAAATCTAAGGCATGAAAACCCAGGCACCCTTGGAGGCTAGGGGCACCCAACATCACTAGTGTTAGTTTATTTTTTAGTATTGTTTCTAAAAAATTGCAAATCTTCCTCTGTTAGCTCGGTTGGATTAATAGAAAATCAATTTGGCCTAGTTTTCGAGGCAAGCGAAAGGTACAATCGATTCAGTCTTCATTAGGATTGCCTGATTGCCTGATCATTAGTCTTAGTTTTGTTTTGGCATGTGAGTTTTAGCATCTGAATAGGGCCCATAGTCACCGAAGCGCTCGCGAAAAATGAAAAATAAGCAAAATAAAAAATCTCAAAAAAATAGCTAAGGCATGATATCCCAAGCGCCCCTGGAGGCTAGGGGTGCCTGGGTTCTCTAGAGTTAGACTTTTTCATGTTTCGTTGATGTCATCTTCTAGCCATTTCCTAATCTTCGTCCGGCGACAGTTTTTAGGAGTCAAAATTGTAGTCAAACGTCGTCAGATCGTCAATTTGAGGTTGGGGATCAAATCAGAATTGGTAAAACTTCAAAATGCCATAATTAGTCAGCTTTTTCAGTCAATGGTGATAGTTTTCCATCTTATTGAAGTCAGATGAAGGCCACACCAGAGTCAGAACGAGTACAAAAGTTTCAAAATGATAGAAAATTGGCTAACACGTTTGCAACTTCGCGTGTTTGATGACATCATCAAAGAAGCAATTTTTCATCATCCTCACACGAGAGCCATAGGCAGATATAAAATAGGAATTCATCCTATGTGAGCATATCAACTTGGATTTTTTGCTCAAAGAGTTGCTATCTTCATGGATAAGCTTCAAGTTTTATGCTTTCACAAAGAAAGTTGCTTTTTCGCCCTAAAGTTCTATAAACACAAACCTTTGGCCTCCTTTATTCATTATTTTTACAGGTTGCATCCAGAGGAAGAAGAGCATCATTTTCTTCTCATGAAGATTTGAGAACCCAAATAGAGTGTTTTTTCAGTGTTCTTTGTAGTTTCTGGATTGGGAAGCATAGAGGCACACTTTTTCAAAGTCCATTTTTCTAGGGCATCATTTTCCAGAAACAGAGCCAGAGATTTTTTAGTTTTCATCAAAGTGGGTTCATCTATAATTACGTCCTCTTGAAGATTGGAAAATTTTAGTTTTTCCAAAATCTGCTTTTTTGCTGCTTTTTCAAGAAATCCTCTACTTTTTCAGAATTTGATGATTTGGGTTGCTTTAGAACGGAATTGTCTACAAAACCCACATGCCAACTTTTTCTCTCAAAAACTACTTGTTAAAATAAATTAGCAAATAGTTTTCAACCTTTTGTGCAAAATATTTCCAAACATAGATGTGTTCAGAGGCATTCTTCAAGTTTTTCAGTATGCAGTACTCTCCAACAGAAATCAAGCCTAAAATAGCATTGGTTCATGATTACCTAAGAACCATCAAGATAGACTTGCATAAGGTGCTTCCAACATTCAATTTGCAGGCTTTAGAAGACGCAGGAAACATCGCCATCAGGAATTTGAGTCACTCCGGGTTGCTTGCAGCAACTTCATTCCCCGTCACAATGCAAAGCATTGAATTTGTAATCACTTGTACTAAGCATTACAAGTCAATTACAAGGGAAATCCAATCAACAGATGGGCGTGTACTCTACAGCCTCAGGCCTAATGACATTGAGAAATGTTTTTCAATACCATCGTGTAAGGAAAACTTCGTCATTTCTATTGAAGAATGCAAGAGGGGTGTGGTACAATGACAAAGGAAAATATCAAAAAAAGATTACTCAAAAGTGGTTGAAGGAAAAGTAGAATGTTTTTCCAAAGAACATTGGATGTGGAAAGTTCAAGGAAGAACACGTGATAATAATTACTCTGCTGAATCGGGTCACAGGTTAAGTAGAAGCTAATAAATTTCAGCCTTGGATGTTTTATATCATTTCCCAGATTGTTGACAGAACAAAACACTATGACTGGTCAGCACTAATTAGTGATAGTCTCCACCATCAGATAATTAATTTTCAAAGGGCTCATGAATTCCACATGATGTCATACCTCGTATATCTAATGGCCTTTCAAGGTTAGTTTAGGGGTTTGAATATTGTTGGAACTCTAGGCATTCAACATATATATCACCATTACCCACAGTTAGAGTTCTCTGAGGCTGAACGACATTATAGGCGGGTAAATGATGCATTCATTATGCATGTGGTGAGAGATCTTGACAATGAGTTGCATATATAGTTTTCAGCTGATCCCAGATCGATAATAGTGGAGTGGGCTGATTGGTTTATCCAGTTTCCCACATTCTCCTACGTCAGGGTATGTGGCTTCTCAGGTGAGCCAGTCATGCTACCAAGGTATCCTACGTATGAGGTAGCGTTCATGGAGTTTCTAAGGTAGGTCTATGAAGTTCACTCATTTTTGCGTAGCAGGCACAAGGCGACTTTTAGTTTTCTGGTTGGGATGGGTATTTACAGATGCAGATCTGGAGCAGATGCCAAAGTAATTGGTGGTGAATTGTCTAAGTATGGCCTCAAGTCATTTGACAAGAGGTTTTCATATGATCCTCGTGGTGTTTTTGCAGCACACCTTGGTCAGAATTATGTACATACACTTGCAGTTGAAGATTTCTGGGCTAATTGTGCAGATGAGTTAGAAGTGCGGAAACATATCTATAACAGGTTTACTTTTCAACAGTTGATTGATATTCTGTCAGAGGACGTAGAAGACTTGTCAGATGATGATGGTGAAGTTCTACTTCCCACGTATTTTAGAGATCAGATTGAGCAAAAGCCACCATCACGAGTTAATTGGTCTGCCAAAGAGAGAACCTCAATCGAGGAAAGAACGAGCCGAGTTATAAAAAATAGAATAATATTCTTGAGTAATAAGAAGAAGCGGAAATAAGCCATTCCAGTTGTAGAGCCGCCAGTTGTTCAACCATCTATACCTTCCACTTCCAAACTAAAACCAAGAGTTAAGGCTATGAGCATTCTTCCAGAAGGAACGAAGATGGCCAAGTTGAAGAATAAAAAGGTTGAGTCTCCAGTCCATGTTTAGTAGGAACAACCAACAGTTGCATCAGAAGTTCTAACTGAACTAGCATTGCATGTTGAAACAATGCCTTCAGTTCATGTTTCTCCACCTCCATCACCAAGATATTCTCCCATTCATATAGATTCAGAACCAGATTCACTAGTTCATAACACTGCGACACATATTGATTCATCAGGATTTGATGGAATTGGAATCGAGCCTCCCAAGGAAGTTAGCTCTTCTTGGCTCAAGAACATCTTGGGTAGGAAGAGGAGAAAGCCTTCATACCAGTTGAACTTGATAGAACTTGATAACGTCTGCCAAGACATACCAGAGAAGAAACTTAAGAAGCAAGTTCACATGGAGAAGACTATTGATGGAGAGATTATTCTTGAAACTGCAACATCGTCAGAAGATAAGAATGTCAATGAGATTGAGGTTGATGACTTCAAGGTTGTCAAAGCCAATCTTGGTAGAAGTACCCGACACATGGATATGAATCTCTTTGAGATTGCAACAAATAATCTGAAGGAAAGAGTGTTGAAGGATGGGAAAGATAAAGTAGCCCTCAAGGTTGAGAATTGGCAGCTGCGGCAATATATTTCTAATCTTCTTCATGGCACTTCCTAGGCCAACTTATTGCTTCCTCAGATTTTGGAATCGCCAGTTGATCATCAGCAGCTAAGTTAGTTGGTCATTTATGGGAGGCACATGAAGGAATGGGTGGAAGAGTTTATAACTAAGGGCGGATTTGTACTTTCATAGATCTATCAATTGAAATACAATGCTCATGATCTGCGTCAAGGCATTCAAGGGTTTGAGCAGAGTATAGCTGAGGACAAGCCGGTATTTGAGATCATAATATCTGAATTGAAGGTAGCATATGATTCCATTGATTCAACAAAAAATAAGAAGAAGGTTTCTACTTGGAAAGGATAGTACCTTTTAACAATAAAAACCCATGAGAGGATATCTTGAGAGTTAGCAGAATGGAGGGAAGAGGTGGTAAGTGTTCTCAAGTTCATGAGGTCTTTTGTTTCTTAGATTTCGTGCTTAATGGAGAGAAAAGATGGTACCCCGTGTGATCTCAGTGAAGTACAAATAGAGTTCCAAACTCTTGTCCGCAACAGTTTTAATAGTGATCTCAGTGTCGACAAGATGAATCGTTTTGCCATTATGACAAAGTTTGATAAAGTTGTGGACGAAGTTCGTGAATTCCTATAAATGGTTGCAGATGGTGAAGAGATGTTATAAAATCAAAATATCATCTTGGAAAGTATCAGTGTTCTTAGCAAGGATGCGGTTACTAGTTTTTTGGAGGATATTGTTTCCCAAAATATCAGTGGGTGATGTCACCAATAGAGCAGCGATATAGATGAGTATGTGACTCAAAAAACAACTTTAACTTAATACTTTTCGATTTAAAGCATTTGCTTTCATTCAAAGCTTATCCATCTTTTAAATAGCAAAATCACTTTGTAATAGTTGGAGTTTTCTTTGCTTTAAAATAAATTGTTTTAAAGCAGGTGTTAGTTAGAATCTTTTGTCTAGAATAGAAATAAAGCTTGCGAGTTGGCAAGTTAGTTAGCTAGGATCAAGGAGATTTTAGGGTTCCCTACTCCTTTGATTTGTGTATAAATAAGGGTAGCTTAGCCCATTGTTAAGTAACTGTAATTGTGATAGCATAATTTGTTGTGCCTATTCTTGCCTGCAAATTGTTATTCAAGTGCTTGTTCATCTTGTGTCTTTTGTATTCCAGTGTTTGATTGCTTATTGCATGCCCGTCTTTGCTGCAATATTGTTGTCCTGTAGTTGTAATAGCTTTTTGATATTGAGAAAGAAATTCTACGCCTTCTATTACTCTGATTCTCTGCCTCATGTTCATTTAGTTAACATCATGTGCGTTGCTTGCATATTCTTACTTTCACTTTACATCTTAAAGTACAATGAGTCTTCTGATGCGATCTAGAATAAGTTTATTTGAGCTTTTGTGTTAACAAATCATTCCTTGTTTACTTTTGATTCCTAAGTTGTGAATTTACTTAGGTAATCAAAAGCGTCATTTAGTTTAGGCCTAACTGTAGTTAGAAGTTAAAGAAAAAACCTCTGCTATAGTGATAGAGTTTTATAACCTTGTGCTCGCAGTTGAGAATAAAAAAGATAGGCAAATTTAATTTATTTATCTTTTAAGCAATCATCAGCAAAGAGGGAATTTCCCATCCTAATAGAAGAGCAGTTTATCTATGCATAGCTGTTCGTTTCCAACTCGCATTCCAGAGGTGCGAATTGAAATGCCAACAGTTTCCATTTTAACTTTTTTAGAAAAAAAATTGCATTATTAAAATAGTTATTCATTGACTTGTATTCTTGTTATTTTAGTTTCCCTTATTATTTATTATCTTTGCACTTTTTATTAATAAATCTCTTATTTAAAAAAAATAGTCATGTACTTAACATAATAACATATGAAACAAATAATTTGTGAAGAAGTTATGTATGTTAGTAAATCAAATAGCATATAAAACTATTGAAATAATTTGTTTTATAAAACTCAAGCAATAAAATAAAATAATTCTAAAATAAAAGTTAAAATTTAAATATCTTAAATACATTTTTATACATCTATCTAAAGATGTCTAGAAAGATCAATTTTAATTTATAACATAAGTTAGATAGCTTCCTAGAGATTGATATCTTTGGACATAAGTTATGTATCTCAATATCAACATCTTGAAGATTGAAATCTCTCAACATAAATAGATATTTGAAAAACTAATCTCCTCAATATAAATAGATATTTGAGAAAGTGATCTCCATCAACGTCTTTTAGATAAATGTATTTAAAATAACTAAAAAAAAGTTTCCTTTCCTTTACACGAAAAGTATCCTTGATTTACAAGGAACTTGGAATTTTAACTTTGCCGAAAGAGACTCTTTGAACGGTGCAAAATATAAAAAAAAAACTAACAGCGTCGCCCGGCCTTATCGCTGTACCGCACCACAGAACAAAAGTGATCTGACAAATGTGATTCATTATTATGATTATTTCTTGCGTTGGATTCGATAACCTTGTCTGTCGGCATACGTGTCAAATCTAAATCTATCTCATAATATAGGGGAAAGAGAGCAGGTGTTTTTGCCGTCATCAAATCATACATTGAATTGGAATTGGCAAAGAAAAGAAGGAGAGGGAAAGTGAAAGCGATGCAGAGGCTCGTCGATTCTGCACTTGGCGTTGCCAAAGAGTAATTCTGTTTCTCCTGCTCTTTCTTACATCACAGAATTAATCAGACACATCTTTTTGTTTTTGCATTTTCTGAAGAATGATGGTGGGAACACTAATTCAATACATTTTTATGCTTTCGCACTTGTGAATGATGATGGTGGGAACACTAATGCAATAGAAATCTCGCTGTGGGCTTAGCGATTCACAGTTTTCAAAAGCCCCTTCGTTGTAGTTGTTATTGCAGTAAATCAGAGCACCGATTTTATTCGGTGGAGAGAGTAAAGTAAACCCAAGCTTTATTAGTGATATAATTCCGTCTTTGCCACTGACCACGTATTTTATAAAAAGAGTACATGTTTTGCTGAATCTAAGGGAACCTCATAAATTAGGGTTTTTTGGCACAGTTCATTTGGAGGCTTGTGTTTGGGTCCAGTAAGCCTGATTTCTTGCGTTGTGTAGGTGTTAGGGATAAACCAGGTTGTACGTATCATTTGTAGTAATGGGTGTGCGTGCCAGCAACAAAATATTTTCTTGCCCCTAATAGGGCTTCATTCAAATAGTGAAGTGCATTCTCAGTTAGTTTTCAATATTGTTAATTGTTCATGTTTACGCACACACGTGGCATCAATTGGTAATCTTTTGCATTCTATCTTGAATTTCTGCGGCATTGTTTGCTCATCTGTTTTTATGGTTAAAAAAGGATATAAATTAGCTAAATGGCAAAGGACCAAAAAAGGCAGTTAACTGATTTCCATTGAGAGATTGAAGTAACTAAGTTCATCGTGATATAATCGTGGGCAAGTATAAAGCTATATGAATCTACTTCTTGGTCGCGCGGTTAACTTAGTAATGTAGTTGGTAGTTGGTGGATATTTGGAAGGATCCTGAAGATTTTACTAGTAGCTAATAAGTCATATATGAATATGGATTGAAAGATCTTCAGTTTTAGTTCTTATGATTAAGATCAAAGTTTACATTTTCTAAGGATATGAATATGATGATGGTTTGAATTTTAATCAAGTTTCAAGGTTTGACAATTTTGCTGATTGCTTTGTGCAGATCGGTCAAAGCATTCACACAAGAAACTTTTAATAACACCGTGAGATTAATAAATGGGATTTCTGCACTTGTACTTGCTATATTACCAGGGAAGGCTGGCAGCTTGGAAGGCCTACATGGATGGGAGCTGAGACCATCCTTTCAAGCTCCTCGTTTGCCTCGTTGGATGGAACAGTAAGTACTAAGAACTATTAATGAATGGAAACATTATATGAATGGTACACATTTTTTTGAATGAGGCAAGGCTAGTGATTTGGTGATCTTGAGCTTAATTGTCTAGTTTTGTTATTTAGGAAAGGATCTCATGCTTGATAGGGTATAATTATCCATTTCTTGACAGTCAATATATACCTGGTTTCTTAATTTTCTTTGTACATTTGAAATTTGGGTCTGACACTGCCTCAATATATTACATGAATTTCACAATTTTGGTTTTGCACGGGTATAATTAATGTCATTAAAGCTCATAACATGCAACATCATAACATTATGAATTGTTACATGTGTTTCTTCCTTCCTAAGGTGGCTATGTATCATATGATCCAAGGTTATCAAACTTAGAATGGAAACATCAAATGTTCATAAAGATTGATAACACGGACATGAAAACCAGGCCTAAAGTTGGTTCTCTGTGAAAGGATCTCATGTTTGATATGTTATAATCACCCTTTTAGTAGTCTATAATATATATGCTCAATTTCTCAATTTTCTTCTTACATTTGAAGTTCAGGTCTGCCGCATAACATCACACGTTACCTCATCATTAGAAGGGCCGATTTGAAAACTTACAAGACACTACTCTTTTACCAACCCATGGCAGTCCCTCTACAACTAGGAAACTTGGTATGGATTTGGATGTGCCATTTTCTTTAAATCAAGCTTTTCCACCATATCCACTGAAACTAAATTATCTGAGCTCTCCCACCATCAATAATAACCTTACAACATTTTCCAATGGACTTGTAAATAGTCCAAAAGGGACTTCTCTGAACTGGGTCATTGTTCTCCTTTAGTGGTTTCAGCAAAACCCTCTTCATCATGAGGGCTTTTCCTTGCGCAAGCTCCTTGATAGGTGAAGAAACCGACTCCTCATCAGCCTCTACAATATGCACACACTCTCACCCCCCCCCCCCAGAATTTTCACTCTGACTCTGAGAACACATAAAATATTTGTGATCCCTTTGGCCACAACAAAAGCGATCTCCCTCAAATCATGCTCTACTACACGTCCACAGGCACATCTCTCCCTAGAGGAACTAGGTTACTCTTGTTCATAACACTAATCTTGACAATTACTAGTTTCTCCTGCTTGCATGTTTTGTCCTCTTGCAACATTGGTCTGTCCTTTGTCTCTAGGATGCCTTCATTCTGTTGCCTTCTAGACAACTTTTCTTACGCCTTCAGGGCATATTGATATGTCTCTTCTATTGAGCCAATCCTTAAAATGCTTGTCTCAACTTGAATGTTAAGCGTCAATCCCTTTAGATATTTGGCTACCTTTTCTCGATCCCATCGTATGGTGTTCAGATCTAATCAAAACTTTATAAAATTCTTTAGTGTAATCTTTCACACTCATCTCTCTTTGCCTTAGGGTTTGAAGCTTCTTCAACAACTCCATTGGGTAGTCTCCAAGAAAAAAACTTCTCCTTCAACCTGTTAACCATCTGGTTCCACTGAGTGATTCTCACTCCACCAAAGAGCACCCTCTGTTTACAATTCTCTGCACCAAAGAACTGCATGCCCTTTCAATTTAGTTTGTGCCATTTCAACTTTATGATGATCATGGATATCCTCATACTCAAAATACTCATCTGGATTCAAAGTAGCAGAAAAATTAGGGACATCCATCTTTGCCCCTCTACCTATCTTTGCAATAACTCTTAAGCATCGGTCTTCTCCCTCATTCAAAGATTTCACTGATACCATTTGATGTAGTCAAGGATAGGGGACCCAATGAAGGTTAGCATTCTCCTTGCAGCAAGACCACACAACACCCCTTACAGCAGTATAGTAAGGTCCCTAAGACACCCACGAATCTGAATTTGAGGACTCTCTAAAGAGATCCAATTGTACATAGAAAGTGCACTCACCTAGACATTGAACAATACCACATAAACCTTGTTTTTGCACCTATTTATGAAATTAATTTAAATGCTACTGTTTGCTGACTTTTAATAGACCATGAACACTCCATTTTACCAAATTAAATCAGAAACAAAACTGAAATCCTTGACTCTTAAATTTTCTGAATTTATAAGCAAATAGTAAACACCAAACATGCCGATTTTATTATCTTGAAAGAGCAACTTTACACAACAGTGACTTGGAAATTTTGACAGCATAACCCCTTACAAAATGGATGCTTCTTTTATCTAAAACCTTACAAATTCACCCAGGATCTAATCTGAAATAGACAATAACAATAACATGAAATCTAGGTACCCCTATGCTTAACACTAGCTCCAACCAATGACTCTAAACTTCTCCCGTGGGCTCCAAATCTGCAAAAGACGTTACAAATGCCTTTTTCCACCTTCAAACTTGCAACAAATAATCTGGAAGCCAACTTTCATAAACTCGCTCTTCCATACTTTCTTCTTCTCAACCACTATCTGCTTCATCATCTCCAGGATTTTTTCTTACAGTTAGCTTTTAAGGTCATTAGCTTGTTTTAGAGTTCTTCAAACATTTCTTCCACTCTGCCCACTGTAGGCCTTTGTCATCTTGGAGGCATTATGTTACCAACAACCAAACACTCACAAACCTGGTAACTCAGTCTAGAACTTGGACAAAACTCACATACACTTTCAACAGAACCTATAACCTATACCTTGCTCTATACCTGCAGAAACACCTAACCACACACTTACTACTTAGAGTTTAGAAGGGTCTGAAAATGTCAAAGAAACTTGGGATAAAAACTGCCAAGACTAGTCTTCAGCCCAGGCAACTTTTGACATGAGATTCCACAATTTTCCTTTATAGTTTTAAACATTCACTCTGTTGGTTTGTTACAGAACTTAGGTACATTCAAGACACATCACAGAACTGATTTTTACCAGAAAAGTAACCGAGATTGACAATCCTTACGATTGGAATAATTCAGAGACAATAAGGACAATAAGGTGTGGGAAAACTGCTGATTTCATTATTAAATTATTCACAAGTTTACATAGAACGCCCTTGAAGAGATTTGGGCAACATATCTCCTTGGAAAACTGATTATTAGCAGATTCACAACCCCTTACAACTTTTCAAAACTGAAATACATCAATGGTGGCTTCAAAACAGCACAAACAGGGTAACTATGTGCTAGAGATGGGCAATACTGAAATATTCTTCTCCTTGATTCTTTCAACCTGCATAAGAATCTCCATAACATCTTCAACCTACAACAAATCATGGAAGAGCTAACCTTGTGATCTTCTCCAACCCTTGTGATCTTCTCCAACTTCTCATATAATAAAACCCTTCAATAAGGTGCCACAAAATAGCAATAGAGAAAATAGGATAAAAAGTAGGAGTGCAACTCCTCCATCAAGTGTCATGCAAATTGATTCAACTTCAATACCATGAGTCCATTTAGTAGCTGAACACAATCAGACAACTGTCCTTTTATCCAAGAGGATTTCAAAGATACATGCAAGGTATGCACGACCCCAACTAGGCTTAGTCAACTGAAAATGTAAAATTCCCTTTAGTTGCAACCCCTCCTCAAGATAGGTGCATGGATTGAGAAACAAGGCATGCAAATAGTAGTGGATCATGCAAATTGAGATTCCATTCAAATCTAAGTGCACAGACTCTTCAATCCATGCAAGTTGGGTGCTTGAATTATAAAACTTTAATTGGAGTTCTCCACAAGTCTAGGGCGACGATTTGAGAGTGAAAGATATTCAAATTTGAATTTGAATTTGTATGTGACCTGCAAATAGCTTATGTCCTCCAACACACCTAGAAAGCCAAACAAACAAATTTTTTTTTGGTTGATGCTGATTGCTCATTGACCTTAAATTCTCCTGCATCACAATTAGCCCAGCTTAGCTTATAAGAATTCTTAAGTTTTATAGTCCTGTTGAGCCATTTATTTGTTTTTCCTGTTTCTAATCTCAGACTCTTTTTTTGTTTTGGGGCTAATTTCTTTTTAAAATGGCTCTAACTGGGAAAGCAGCCTGTGTTCAGTTTAGCATGATGAGGAAAGGCTCAATGGAATCCTAAATATACCTAAAAAAGATAGAGATAGATCTCTCTATATTTTAAGCACAGATATAACTTAAAAATGCCATCATCTGAAGTCATGGCAGGCAACTTCTCAAACACTGAAAGGGACGGAGATCACCGTGGTAGAAATATCAGTGTTTATTTTCTAGATGCCTGTATCTTTCCATGTTTGTTGTTGGAACTGCTTGAGCATAAGATTACAATCCGTGTTAACATTTGAGTTATTCTTTGAAACCAGGGTTGCAGGATATGCCATCCCCCCTCCACAGGCATCCTTACTGGAGTACCTGGTATGGATTTGGGTACATTATGGTGCGGATACGGCTGGGATACCATACCTGTCCATGCCCTAATTTTTTTTTCCAACCATGCCGGATTCATGAGGATTTGGGTTTTTTTAACAAATTGCCCTGTATTTAAAACACAGGTTAAAAACAAGTGAAAAGTATTCAAAGCGCCGTATTCAAAATGCGTGTTAAAAACCAGTGAAATATATTCAAAAACCCTATTTGCTCAAATCTGCTTCCGACGCGAATTTTTTTGAACATTTTTTTGGGGCAAGACTTGGCGCTCCATTTGAACGATTTTTTTTCCTGTGAGCTCAATGCTCCATTTTATTAACGAAATAACTTGTTAAAATCCTGTGTCATGCATGTCTATGCATTCTACGATATGCATAGGTATGGTATTTGTCATGGTGTTTGAATTGCTTTAAACTTCAAGAGATAACATTATGTTTGTTTAAAGTTATAAATATTAATATTAATATTTATAACTTTATTAATATTATTATTAACTTTTAAGTTTATTTACAACTTTATTAAGATGTTAATTTTATTAATAAGTAATTTATAATTTTATTAATATTAATATATGTAATAAGTTTGTTATTTATTAAGTTTATTATAATTATCAATTTTCATTAATATTAATTTTATTTGTATTTAGTATTTAAATTTAGTAATTTGTAATAAGTTTATTATCAATTATCAATTATCATTAATATTAATTTTATCTGTATTTAGTATTATTATTATTATATTTAATAGAATAATAAATTTTTAATACACACACACACACTGTATCCAACTCTATCCATATTAAGAGTCTTGAAAAATAGCGGTATTTGTATTGGATACCGTATTTGTGTCCATGCAGCTTTGTTTGAAACGATTGAGGGTAAAGAATGTGACAAGAAATCTTTTTGTGCTTCATGTGAGGCAAACTCTTATGTTTGGGGAATACATTTTCTCAGATCAGGATGTGAAGCATGAAACAAATGTGGAAACAGAAATGTTCCTTCAGGTCCTTTACCATTGCAAAGATTACTTGTTTGAAAGAACAACCAATAATTTGAAACAAAATTTATACAAGAAGTGTGCCCTTAGAGGACCCTTATCACGGTAGCATTCCATTTACATGGCATCGGTACGCGTGGCAAAATTGTAAATGGAATTCAATTACTTGGATTTAAAATAGAAAAATCTTGACAAAAACTCAGCAAACTAAGTGCACAATTGAGGGAAAAAGACAGGTACTTGACAAAAACTTAGCAAACTAAGTGCATAATTGAGGGAAAAAGATAGGTACATATATAGACACACACACACACACAAGTGTAAATGGAATTCAATTACTTGGGTTTAAAATGGAAAAAACTTGATAAAAACTCAGCATACTAAGTGCATAATTGAGGGAAAGAGACAGGTACATACACGTGTGCACACACACACACGTGTGGCAAAAATTTAAATGGAATTCAATTACTTGGGTTTAAAATGGAAGAAAACTTGACAAAAACAAAGCAAACTAAGAGCACAATTGAGGAAAAAAGACAGGTACATATATAGACACACACACACACAAGAGTGTAAATGGAATTCAATTACTTGGGTTCAAATTTTAAATTAAAAAAACTTGGCAAAAACTCAGCAAACAAAGTGCACAATTGAGGGAAAAAGACAGATAACACATATAGACACACACACACACACATGAACCAATATAAGTAAGTTATCGGTTCAGGTACGCCAGTACAGCAATTTTTTTGGGATTGGCTACGTCCATATAAAAAATATATAAAAAACATAAATATATACATATTTTAGCCTAAAAACAAGAATTGACTTCAGATGACCACATAACACACATATAACATATTAATAGTGTGAGTTACCTTATAAATTATATAAGATCATAAGTACCTCAATTTTAAAAGTTGTAAACTCTTTGTGTGGACCCCACCAAGAGCTCTGTTTCATGTCACTCTGAGGTGGGAGTGTCTAGGATAAAGTCTAGCAAACACCAAAAGCAGAATAAACTAAACCCATGATATGAATGTTGTGGACAACTTATAGGCGCTAAAAAGTAAAGCATGTATTGTTTTTATTAATGTGAATCCAGTAATTATCTGCTGTCTTTTAGGCATAGATCCACCATTTTTCCCACCCTTTGGTACATTTCTTGCCTAGAGAAAATTATTATAATGGCTTAGAAAAATCTGATGTCTGGAATGGATGGAACATTTGTTTTCTTTATGCTATTGGTGCAGGAGGTGTGATATTCGGTTTATATAATATTATCTATTTTCTATTGCATATTTACTTATGGTACTCTTTTTTGCTGGTCACAGTGGGGTGTCTTCTTTCAATCAAATCATCCATGAAAATTCTTTGGGCTTTGACTCTTGTACAGAATCAGAATATGAATCTGGACAGGAAGATAATGACGAGAACATCATCCCTTCTTCTCCTTCTTGTTTCTCACAAACAAGTAGCCTTGGTAGGCGTGAGAAGCAACCAAATTCCTTGCTGAAACGATTTTTTGGCTGGATTTTGTGGCCTCTGAAATATTTTTTTGGTGTATCACAATCTTCATATAATTCTTCCAGAAATTCTTCAAGGTGGACTGGATCGTTGCTGGCTTCTCCTAATGGCAGAGAAAGCTTCAGGAATGTATATGGCTTTGCAAGCAAAAGAATGAACATGATTAAAGATCACGTAGTTCAACGAACAACTGATCAAAGGCGTGGCTTAATTGAGGTGATGCTAGTGTGACTTGTATTAACTGTTTTAGAGTATATAATTTGTATACATTGTTTTTCTGGCACTCTCAAATTGCTTACAATTGATGGTTCTTATCATGAGTTCTCTATAGTTTTTTCTGAGGAACCGGATTATATTGTGGATAACAGCATCTCCTGTATTTGTTCTTAATTAAAGGTTCATTGTTTGAACAGGATTTGCAGCTCCTTGTGCAGATTGTTATAGAACATGTATTTGATATTGTGACTAAAGTGCTTCACTTTCTTCTATCTCCTCTTGAAACATGTCGATTGGTATTCCGAAGGCTTGTTATGAGCCAACAAGCCAGCGAAAGCGACATGCTGGTTAGCAAGAATGCTGCCCCTTTCCAGACATCAACTCTTGGTGATTGTGACCCAACACTTAATGTGCGACAAACAAAATTTCCACAATCTTTAAATACAGATGCACGGACATGTGAAGATGTTATAACAGAATTGGGGTACTAAAATGTTTCATTCTACAACAGACTTATAACAGACAGCTAGTACAAAAGCATGATTTGAAGTTGGAGAATATAATTGAACTACAGCACAATCACCACATAATGAATTCTAACCGGGTTTTCTCTCTCCCTTCTTTTAAGGTATCCTTATGAGGCTATTCGTGTCACTACGGCTGATGGTTATGTTCTCCTTCTGGAAAGAATTCCAAGGTAAGAAATGAGGTGTTAAGTCATCAGAATTGTTATTATTCCTGTATGTTCATAAAGTAATGATAATTGAATATTTGCTATTTAGGTCTATTAAATTTGAGTATATAAAAGAAAACATTGGCATTAATATACTTAACCCTTTCCATGTTTTCCATGGGGAGTGGTGGTTTCAGGAATGAATCGCGGAAGGTCCTTTACCTGCAACATGGATTGTTGGACTCGTCTTTGGGGTAAGTACATAATAAAACTATTTTGGTAGCTGTATCCATTGTCATATATAGCCTGGGAAAAACGTTAATCTAATCCTTCCTTGTGGAATTTGGAAGATGCATCAACTAAGAAGTAATGACAGCTGATGAGAATGTGCAATTCTAATTTTGAATTGTCATGGTTTCTGTTAGTCTAAAGTTCAAAAAATTGGCACAACTTGGTCTCGGATAATAATGACAAAGACATAGAGGAAACTTCTTTTTGCCTGTAAAGACAAGTCTCTGTGCATGCGAACTCATCAGTGAGGGGAAGATTGAGAAGCCCATATTAGTGATATGCAAGACACATTTTTAAAGTTATATTTTTCGTAATGCTGTAGATGGTAGAAAAGAACATTAAAAATTGCTACCATTGCTTGGCTTCAGAAATTTTATTAACCCAGGCTTTAGGCTGGAAATGAATTAATTGCCTTCTTTCAAAAACTTCCTCTAGAATATCATGATTTTCTTTGGAAAATATAGCCTTCATATATCTCTGACAAAAATATGTTCGGGCACAAAAAATAGAAAATGCACCAAACAATTGAAAAAAGATCGGACACAAATAAAACATAGATGTATAGTCACAAAATGGACACTTCTAGATACAAATGAGTTCTTTATTTTCCAATGTAACAACAAATGTTCGATCTTTATTATTTTTTAGACCAAAATCATCAATTTTTTGGTAGAACATTTTCATTTTCATTTTCACTCGTTTTAGGTTTCTGTTTGTGATTTGTTTTTTATTGAATATTTCTTTGGGGCCTTGCAGCTGGGTGTCAAATGGAGTAGTTGGTTCCCAAGCATTTGCAGCATATGATCAAGGTTAGTGGAATTTTACTTTTCCAACAACGTGGATATAGAACTCACATTAACAGTATATGTAGATGTTGCAATCCTTATTGATAAGGGGAGATTTTGTTTGGTATTCTTTTCACCTGCTTTTAAAGCTTTTTTTGGTTTATGTTTTTTTGGGCCTGTGTGCTAATATTCCGAAGTGGAAGATGTAGATTTTTTTTACTTAGAAATATTGTTGGAATAAACATCCTAAAGCACAGATCTTTCTATGGTGCAGGTTATGATGTTTTCCTAGGTAATTTTCGAGGCTTAGTGTCCAGAGAGCACATTGACAAGCATATCTCTTCTCGAAGGTATGAACCTTTTGTAGTTTCTTGTTTTGGTTAAACTTTTGAATCACATTTTCACAATATTTGGGAAACTTTCTTAAGGTACATGGTTAGAAAATTATGGCCGATGCCCATCAGAAATTGAGGGCTGCTTTCATGTTTACAAGTGGAAGCACTATGTCCAGTCTATTTCAGCTGCATATTGAACTATAATAGGTAATTGATGTGCACTAAAGGCTATTCAATTTGTTGAAATTTTGTAGGATAACTCAAGTAATTCAGTGTAGCATGAGATCTATTAGAAACCAACCACTGTCAGTTGTGGGAATTAACTATTTTTCCCTATGGATCAAATAATGGACATCCGATAGTACTCAGATGAGTCATGACATCACACTCCAACCTGATATTGTAATGTCCCCTTTTTGGGATTGCCCTAAATTTTGCCCTAGAATCAAGATTTTAATATAGTTAGGGTTATAACTAACCAATTATATGCTTGAAGCCATATAAAACTTGGTTTAGGTCCTGCAATCATGTTAGACAATATTGGAAATATAATTCATATGATCAAAACATATATAATAAATGTCTTATATATTTAAACCATGTAAGATACATAACTATTTCAAATCTATATAAACTAAATATCTATAGCGCATGATAGAAGATCAGCCATAATGCATAGTGGAAGTTTAATCATAATAGGACTTGGATGAGAAACATAATAAGTCCCCCCGAAGCTATCCATGCTAAGCCCAAGAGCGGATATACCATCCCTCTTGGCCCCAAGTGGCAGACATGCGGGCATCCAACATGGGGTGGGCTATTTAGTGGATAAACTTGTATCTGCATTCCTTATCCATGCTACCTTATCCATCCCTCTTATGGTTTAAACTCCTTGAATCCATCCCAACAACCAATCCATGTAGAGATTGAGGAAAAGCTACAATAGTAGGCCCGTAGATTCTCCTTTCTAAGCCCAAGGGGAGTCACTTAACCCCCCTGGCCCCAGTGGCAGCCACATAGAAAGCCCACATGGAGTGGCGTACTTAGAAAGTAATCTAGTATCTGCTCACCCTAATGGTATTTCCCCCACTCTTCCTCATGATTGCTTGATGAGAATTACAAATACTAAATATATCCAGATTCACAATAACCATGCTAGAGCATACCACAATATTTATTAAAACATAAGACTGCTATGCAAATATATTAACCAATGCTGACTTCTGCCCTTGTCCACTGAGTGCAGATAAACTGATTTGATTGATTCAATAATAGAACAATAAAATGATAGAATGATAGAGTAATCGAATGATAAAATTATAGAAAGATAGAAGAGTAGAAGGATAGAAATAAAGAATGATATAATACAAGAATGATGGAATAATAGGATGATATAACAATAGAAGAATAGAATAAAAGAATGATATAATAATTGAATAATAGAATGATGGAATGATAGATTAATAGAATGAGAGGATGATAGGATTATAGCATGATAGAATGGCTGCAATAAATGATTCTTCGCTGTTATCAATTACTGCACACACACACACACACACACACACACATATATATCACTGCTCATGTATTCTTTCTTCTCTTTGCTGCTGTATGAAGTTCTCTTCTTTGCTGTTCCATTCTGCTCTGAGTCTGCCTTTGATCTGCTGTAATTCATATGATATTCCTTCTATTCTGCTGCCTCCTAACCTCCATTCTATCTTCCTTTTATATAGCTTTTGAGGGGAGCGATTCATTCCAAAAGACACCTCTTTTCACTAAGGTAGCGTCTTAACCAAGAGATGTATCATTTCGCAAAAGGGATGCAACTTCTTCAAAAATGAATCGCTGCCTTTCACGTTTACATCACAGCTCTGTTATATTTTTAACGCTGCCCTTTGTTTGCACCATATAATTGTGTATTAATCGTACCTCTTGATAAAACATTCATTACTAAATAGAAATCACACCTCTCTTCATAAAGCAGTTCGCTGTCTAAAATGATCACTTACTAATTCGCTGCTTTATCATAAACGTTAATCTTTGCACTTAACATCTCTTCAACACACCTCTTAACATACCTTTTTTCTTACATGCTAATCGCTTCATCTTTATTTCATATGCTGATCACACATTTACTTATTTTCTTTATTATCTAAGGCTAAACTTGAGTCGGCCAGCATCATTATTGTTTATAATTTAATTTATGATTTGTTCTATTTCGGGAGCATGATAGACATATTCCACATCTACATATGATAAGTGCAATTGGAATGGGATATCGAAACACAACCCGAGATCATTTTAGAAATACAAATTTGCCTAACCGGAACTGGATATCGAAATACACTTAAGTCGAACCCGATCTTGCACAATGGACATTCGGTTCATCCAGTGTTCCACATCCAGTTAGAGTTCAACATCCGATAGCGCTCAGATGAGTCATGACGTCACACTCCAACTTGACATATTCCACATCTACATAACATAAGACAACAGGATCCGGACATGAAATACAACTGGATGGAAATACAAAGAAGTGCAATTGGATGTTTGGACTTCTAGATGGAGCAATGAGCATAACTTAGCCAAAATTCATCAGATCTTCACCAAATTTGAACTGCAGGTACCCATTTGGCTCCTTAACAAGATTTACTCCTTACTTGGGCATGATTCCAACTGGATCTATCATATTTTCAACATCTACCCCTTAGGAAAATTTCGACGAGTTTGACAAGATTTTGCAATCACAAGACATGAAAATTTGGGTGCCAACACTGGCTTTGATTGGGGATGTGTGCCAAGCAATGGCACAACGAGAATCGCAGATCTTTGGGGCAGACCAAAAACACCAAAAACAACACACAGGGAATGAAAACACAAACATGATTAAGACCAACAGTGGTCAAGACTGCTCAAGGTCAAAATATAACAGATATATCAAGATTTCATCACAAAATTTCAAAGGGCTACATTACTTACAAGAAATAAAGTTTCAAATGTTGTCCATGAATAGGTAGCTCTAGAAGTTCTTCTTCCACATCTCTAATATAAAAGGTGTCTTGGCCAACCTTTTCGTCAATCTGATATGGGCCTATCCATAGTGGTTCAAACTTACTATGCTTGCCCTTGTCCTCTGATTTTGCATTCCAAAGGAGAACCAAATCACCAATCTGAAAATACCTTTTAATAGTTCTCTTGTTGAACAGATGCTCAACCTTCTGTTGCTGTAGCAAATTTTTATCATGTGCCACCCTTCTAGCTTCATCCAATTCTGTCATCTCATGCATCCTTAATGCCAGAGCATCATCTCCATCTTCTCCTATTTGTTGCAGCAGTTGATACACATGCAGTTCTAATAACATTGGCATCTTAGCCTCTAACCCACACACTAGCTCAAAATGACTCTTGCCTGTAGCATGTTTGTGGGTGATCCTATCAGCCCAAACTACATATTTCAGCTTGTCTAGTCTTCTTCAGAATCTTCGTAAAGCTCTTATTGCTGGACTTAGCATGTCCATTACTCTACGGATGGTATGGTGACGAATGAATCAACTTTATCCCATACTTGGAACACATACCTACAATGTCTTGAGATATGAAGCACATGGCGTTGTCTGCAACAATTCTAGGTGGCACACGAAATCTAGTTATCACATTGCTCAAAAGGAACTCAATCACTACCTTGGACGTGGCGTTACAAGTTGGAACAACCTCAACCCACTTTGTAAAATAATCAGTTGCCACCAATATCCATCTATATCCATTGCTTGATCTTTCTTGAATTTCCCCTATGAAATCAATGCCCCATTGTTGAAATGGTGCTTCAATGGTAACATTCATAAGGGGAAGAGCACCTTGAAACTTTAACTTACCTGCAAACCTTTGACAGACATTGTAATGTGCCGTTCTCGGTGCAATATGATATTTCATGTACTTTTCAATTAACTAGTGAAAATGATCTAATCTATTACAATTTCTAAGTGTCTCCGACGCCAAATCTATGACTTAGAAAATTGAGAATCTATAACAAGTTAGATATTGCAACTTTCATCTTTGAATTACATATGCATTCTCAGATTACAATGGTAGCAAAATAGCATCAGGTTTCTACTATTCCAATCAGATAGATGACATTTCAATTCATGACTCTTTGGTAGCCGAATACAAATATCAGGTTGCTAATCAAAATTTAGAGACGACAAAGAGTACACATACCAATTTGAGCGGATCAATATATAATGCAATTGTCTTCAAGCATATGCAATCGATCGATGCAAATTTGAGTCGGATATACTTTCTGTAAGATACGATTTCCTCCAGCAAATGTAGTTTGATCAATGGACAACTTCTCAATCGGTGCTCTTGTCAGTGATTACCTTCGACGATGCTTTGATGTCAGAGGTATGTCTTTTATGATGCAGGATCCACTCACAAAATAGCCGCGAGTCTATGCTATAGATCCTCAAAACATCCAATGTCCGACAACCTTCACAACCTTCAATCCGTCAACTTCACACTGCCAACGAAATATGTCATATGCAATCGCCAACGACGGCTTAGTCAAATGTTGATTTCTCTTTAGAACTCGACGCTTGACCTTTACCTTGGCTCCTTCGATAGTTACAAGTGTATGATCGCAGACCGGTGCTCACAAGTTATGTAGTCTATGAGATAAGCAGGATAATTGCAGACTCCTACAGTGACGTAATGCAATGCTGCGGCGATCTTCTGTATTCGGCGTTATATGATATATATATTTGTCTTCAGCGCTACCTTGCCTTCACTGTCTGAATATCCGAATACAATCGACGAATGATAGTGTGATACTGTTGTTACCTTCTATCAAAGATCCTCAATATGATTCCATCAACCTTCGACAATATGCAGATGACTTCAATTTGCAACCGGCGGATGATATGTACGGCTCCTTCAACAAGAAAGATATCAAAATTCAAACTATAATCAGTAAACCAGGTCTCCGACCACGGTATCGGTGAGAAGTCTATGAAGCACAATGAAATCTCAATGAAGCACAATATGCGAAATCTGTATGAAGACGCCTAGCTGATAAAATTTGGTTTTCGTCCAATTTCATCAAAATAAATGACAGAACAAATGCAAAGCATACCAGTTTCAATATAGTCATGATGATCGAAAATGAAGCACCTCTTCTTTTATAGCCAATTCAAATTAAAGATTTGAATTGCGAAATTTCCCTCCATGATGGCGCTGCGATCCAATGTTGGGACCTATATTATTATTTTATTGTCCTTTTACAACCTTCAAGGTGGGCACTCAAATAGGTCCAGACCTATTTTGTCAATTTGGCCTTTTAATTAAATAATATTAAAAATAATATTATTTAATTTATTATTTTCTTCATTAATAATAATAATAAATTATTGTTATTTTATTGCTTACAATTGAATAAATTAATGCGAGTGCATTAATTTCATCTGTCTCTACTAGAATATTCCCTTGAGTTGACGAACTAGCCTACGAGAATGAGGATAGGCTAACTCCGTTCTCAGTCGGTGATCACTCCTGAATTGGGGACATTATAGGCATCACATTTTTTGATTTGTTTTGCAATATCTTTGAAGAGGCTTGGCCACCAAAAACCCGCCCTAATAATCTTATGCGTTGTGATTTTAGCATGGAAGTGGCCGCCACATATCCCTTGGTGATATTCTTCAATAATTTTCTCAGATTGTTGATGGTCCAAACACTTCAACAACAGTCCCTCATGATTTCTCCACATTACGACACCTCGAGTCAAAACATATTTCTGAGACTGAAGCTTAAGTGTTCTCTGCTGAGTGACATTCATACCTGGGGGACAATGTATGTTGACAAGATAGAAAATGATATCCCTATACCAAGAATCATTTGTCTCCATTGTTGCAGATGTTCATGTAGGGAATTTTTGGTTTGTTACATGATTCCTCTTGCCACGATTTGTGGCGTGATTCTAATCTTCATTTGAAGGATTTGATAGGTCCATAATATATCACATGTTGTAATAGTCATTTTAAGATTGCATATGAATGAATATGGTGTGAGAAGGGATAAATAATTGTCTGGTTTTGTTTTCAAATTTCATGCATTTGGGTGTTCCAGTAAGGCAACTCACTACCATTTCATTGTTCTCCCTTTTGAGCTATAAACTCTGTAACCCATTGAAGGCACCGATCTGAATGGTGTTTTGATCACCTAAACATTTTATAAATCAAACAAATCAACTTGGTGTGAGGTAGAAGTAATCAAATCTCTATGTCTTGTGTGATTTGCATTATAACCAGTGAAATGTAAACAATGAACTATTTTTCAAACCATCTTAAACAAATCACTTGTGCATATCAGCAACTCGCAGTCATGCAAGAATATTTCCATCAACTTATAATGAGGTTCAAATGTGCAGTAAGTGTGTTTTAATTCAGTGACAGTTCTTGGGATTAAAACACCTATTTGGGTATTGCTGCAGAGTTACAATCTAAGGATAAATAGTGTGTAGTTTTCAAACCCTATTAAGGGATGCCTCAGGATTACCCTCCTAAGCCTAGTTGAGCTTGAAGTGTAGAGGAGTTTACCCACTCCTGTAAGTTGGCCAAAATCACCCTTAGCCTATTGATAAACCTCCTTCAATCACCTTGATGACACCCCTGGCCTAGGTGATTGTGAAATGTTTGAGTTTAGGGTTGTAGTAATTTTGGGAACCAATAGGTTGTATGAAATGGGCAAATTGCATTACTTATTGGCTTGGCACCTTGGATTTTGGGATTGTACTTTCCATGGGGATGCTCCCCCCACCTTCCCCATTTGTAATGTTTCACAGGATGGGGACGTCCCTAGAATGCAGAAACAAAGGGGAGACGTCCACCTAGCGTCCATAGCAGAGGGAATGTCCCCAAGACAACTAGCATAAAACTCTTAAAATCGCCTTTTTTCTCCTCTACCCGCAAAAATGAAGCCAAAAGCATTTTGCAGAGAGTTATAGTTGATGAGAGGAAGGGCATTTTTTTCTGTTCAGTGGTGTATGGTGGAAGGGTTTCAACTTTCATTTCATTGCGATTTGCAGTCCCAAATGGAGTTGGGAGTTTCATTAGTTGCGGGAAAAGGTAGAAATAAAAATTGCCTAAAGTTGCACAAATTTCTTGTCAAAAATATTGTATGGGACGGTTTACATGCACTCAGAGCTCTAAGGATGCACTCGAAGCTCTCTAGATTGAATTTGCACCTTATACTTGCGCAACTTTAGTGAATGCAATATATTATAATTATAAATACATTATAATTATTTAATATATTATAGATTAATATATAAAATTAAATATTTTACAAATTAAATATTTAATAATTGACAATATATAAAAATAAATATTATATATTATACAATATAATTTTATAGTAATTATATAAAAATATTTATTAGTATTATATATTATGTGCACTGCCATCCCCAAATTTAGGTCCTTGGTCCATTGTCCTTGAAACTTGTCTTCTTGTTTCCCTGTTCCCCCATTTTAAAACTTCGTGGAACTAAAGGTGAAGGCATGTGTACTCCATAGTGGAGGTCATAGTTTCAAACCCAAAGGGGTCAGGGTTGTACACCTCATTGAATAATATATAAGGTAGATGGAAAACCAATCCCCTTGTAGAATGCTTGCATAAGGAGGGTTTCATGCATCAAATTGGCGTTTTGCTTGGCAATGACCTAGAAAATGACCTTTACCTTCATCTTTTATAAAATAATTAGTGCACTTATGAGTAGTTCAAATATAAAACGACCCAAGACTCACAGTACTTGGCCAATACTGATGATATTAACTTTAAGTAGAGTATGGTAAGCCACTAGTCTTGACTAGCTATTGTCAATTAGGTGCTAGTGTTACAACCATAGTTTGCATATTTGGACTCGGCAAATACTCGGTAGACTCAAAATTTGCAACTCGACAACTTAAAAAATTACTTAAATTTCTGTAAGAACACACTTTTTTGCAAAATTCAATGATAAATTGTATCCAATAAGTCCATAAATGAGTACAAAATTGTTTTCTATTAGATTTGATTCATTTGAATATAAATTGAGTCCAAAATCACATCATGCGGAATCCTGATACAATAGTTAGTTGCCAACTATTATGAATTTATGATGATTGCCTTTGAAAATCATTATCATAATTCATAAATTGCATATTACAACATTTTACATCTTCCTTTTCCTTATTCTAGTGGAAAATTGGGGAGAGGTTCTAATCCTTGCACTTGGTTGTGGCTCCTTGCTTGACATAGAAGGCTGCGCTTGTGGCTCCGACTTCACCTCCATCCTGCTGCTAGATGGCAATGACTACTCTGCCTCATCAATGTCATCCAATGACAATCCAGTAGCTCCCACTTCTGCTACAACCACATCCCTCATGGCCTGGCTCTCAAAATCAAGAATCTTGTTTGTAGTAAACAACGAGGCCTTCTCATCTTGCTCTATCCAATCGCTATAAGGATCAATGTCATCCAAATCAATGATCTCTTCTGATTTGTCCTCAACCTTTCTTATGCGGTGCCGAAGGTTGTATTGTACAAAGACCAGGTCATTTAGGTGTTTTTGTGTTAACTGATTCCGCTTCTTGTGAATGGCCTTAAACAAAACAGTAGTTTAATTCAAAACATCAATATAAAATTAGTATAAATTATCCTAAGTTTAGTATAACCTAGTGATTTTATTAAAAAAAAGTATAAATCAGCAAAATACTTCATTTATAGAAAAAAAGCCGTTTCATTCAACAAATCAATATAAATGAACAATAAAATTCTCATAAATCGAATTATTGCAAGTAAAATTGTAAATACCATGAAATTATGAATTGTTTGCAATCTACATGCTAGATTCTAGCAACTAAAATGAATTTACATGTTTGAAAAATAAAAAAGGGAAACAAAAAGAAAAAAATACTAACCTGCCCTTAAAATTCACCTAAAAATCTTTGCAAATTGCTCAAATGCATGCAAGATTGCTATGTGAACAAGTGAGAGGGGCTTCCTTGTTTTTATATACAAAAAATCCGTGTTTTTACCTTTGTCATGTTTTTGCCATGTCTAGCGAGTTTTTTGCTCAGACTCGTTGACTCGTTTTTTGGCGAGTAACTTGCCAGTGTAAAAAAAAATAGCGAGTACTCGTCGAGTATGTAAACTATGGTTACAACTTTGGTTTAGATACGTCAACTAACACGGGGAAGTTTATAATGGATTAGGAATGGGCGTATGCACGAGGTTGCCATTCAATGCACACAATTATCATTAAGTTGTTTTTCGACGAGTAACTCACTAGCGTAAAAAAACGGCCAGTACTCACCGAGTATGTAAACTATGGTTACAACTTTGGTTCAGACACGTTGACTAACACAGGGAAGTTTATAGTGGATTAGGAATGGGTGTATGCGCCAGGTTACCATTCAATGCACACAATTATCATTAGTCAATCAAAAAAAACATAATAGCACACAAAGATAAACTACCTTATTTCACTAAACATGATATGCTATATGTGTATTTAGCCCAGTTTAATGAAACTATTGTTAGCTATAAACACATTCAAGATGAAAATTGATTGCCAATCAGCATTTGCACGTCTACTACCAAGGTTCTTTAATTAGTATACACTCTGTACCCTTTAATGTAGCAAGAATGCTGATGGATCGGTATGCATTTATACTGTCATTTGGCAGTTATCCTCCATTATGAATGTAACTGGTTTTCACTCCATTTTATTGACTTAATATTTGTATATGTCATGATTGATATGCGCAATTGCACCTGCTGTTCATGCATTGACAATCTTTTGAGTTGAGAGTTATATATAGTGTACGTGCATAAGTGAAACCATGGTAATCTTGCCTTATTGGTGATCCAATAAATCCATGAGTAAATGTACCATGGTAATCTCATGTAGCATTCTATCTCATGGGATGTACCTTGTAAGACATGCGAACAAAATTGTGAGGGCATGAGCATTTTTGGTCTTAAAACCTAAGTTGCAGGTATGGGTACGGGAATGGGCTCGGGTTTGGGATTTGGGTTCGGCGGTACTGCAAAATTTTCTTTCATTGGGTATAGGTATGGCTGTACACACACACACACACTAGTGACTATGCAGAATTTAAAATATATTTGATGCTTGATACTAAAAATAAGTTAAATTATAGAATTGAAAATACATTTCATAATTCATTCATATATCTATATGAATGAAATAATGTTTAGAGTGAGGAGTCCTAACTAACAAGTACTACTAGGTGAGAAGTCACCAAGTGATGAGTCCTAACGAACAACCATTTGCTAAATATAGCAAGTTTTGTCCCTAAGAAAATACGTCTAAGTAAAGACCTGCCAAAACAAGCTTATCTTAGTGTGCAACATATGATGCACTACACCAGAACCCCCTTTGAGAACAAGCTTTATATACTTTGACCATGTTTGAAGCCATGAGCTACTTTGTTTCCCAATTCTAACAATTTGCATGTCTTTAAGATGCGATTCTATTCTATCTTTCTTTTTTAAAGATGAGTCGTATCTATTTCCTTTGATTTATATAAAAATCTATTTTATAAATTTAAAAAACAAAAAAGCATTCCAAGGTGTTCCCCAAGAAAAAGAATTTAGTCTCCATAACATACATCAAAAGATTGAGACTAAAGTAACCACATATTTACCCAGGGATGTTTGTTACCATGGGTGAAGATGTACAGTAAATTCATGGCAATTAATTTTAAACTGAATTGTCATCCCATAGATAAGAAAACTCTAAGAAGCGGAACACATTTGTAACTCAGATTCAATATGGAGAATCTTCACAACAAAATGCCAAGCTTCGAAATCTGATCGAACAACAGCCTTTGCATTGCTGAGCTGATTCTAATGACCTCATTTTTTTTTCAAATCAGCAAAATTTCACCATAGATTTGAAAGATTTTTGTTTTCTAATGATGCAGAAAACTAACAAGGGCTTTGCTCCACAAATGTCATTCAAAAGTCGTATAGATTTCAATTAGTTGTGTTCCTCACAGCAAATTATTATTTTTTTCTATTCTCGAATCTCCATATAATTATTGTCCGAAAAGAACAGTAAGAAAAAATCTTGAAAGACTCAAGATAGGAATGCTTGTGAAATAATATTAAAATATTCATTGTACATTTGACAATTTTTTAGGAAAGGATGGCTTTGGGTGCATCTGGGAGTGCCCAGGCACGTCCAAGGATGGCAAGGGTACACGCCCCTATTGTTGCGGGTACCCTATGGGTGCGTTGAAGGAAATATTGAAAGACTCAAGATAAGAATGCTTGTGAAATAATATTAGAAGAATCATTGTACATTTGATGACTTTTTAGGAAAGGATGGCTTTGGGCACAACTGGGAGTGCCCGGGCATGTCCAGTGATGGTGAGGGTACACACCCCTGCCGTTGTGGGTACCCTGTGTGTCTAGACATACCAATAGGGTACTTGGGTGGCAAGGACATACCCTATCCATCCTGTCCTGGCTCACTTGCTCCTGTACCTGCTCCTATTTGGTCCCGTTCCAGGGGCAAAATGTGTCGTTTCCGGTAACATAGCTTAATAGTACATATTCCTCAATCTATTCAAAAGGCCGCCCTTAAGTGGGGTTTATTACTTAAAATGCTCACAAATAGAGGGGTTGTAAATTGCCCATGAATAGAAGGGCTTGTACCTTCTATTTGACAAGACAAGCACATTGGTATCTTTTGGTATCACCATTAAGTTCATTTGTACCATTGTGGCTCTCTTTCTCTCACTATAATATTTGTAATTTTGTACTGTGATGATGCTATCCAATGATGGAGTAGAATAGCTGGTGCTTGGTTTTCAGTAATCTTGGTTCAAGTGCTACGTAGATCCCTTATTATCATGACTGAAGCCTCGCCCCATCCCTCTATATAGTCCCAAATTTGATTTTGAAAACAGAAAATTGCATAAAATTTTCTGTTTTTCAGCACCAAGTCAGTCTGACGGGGCTTTGGGCAGCTTTTGGGTGGTAGAGGGGTGCCACGGCTGAGAGTAGCAGGTATAGCAGCAGTGGTGGCTTATCAGAGTAGGGTGCAGAGCTTGTAGATGGTAGAGTAGCCAAGCTGCAGTGGAGGATGGAGCTAAGGCCTAAGCTGCCATGTTTCTCCAAAGGGCAGATAACCCTTGGTGAAGAGGCCACCGTGTTTTTATTGAGTTTGGTTACTGAGATAGCCCAACTGGCAAGCCTAGGAGCACTAGGGCCTTGGGCCTAAGGAGGTCACAGGGTTGACTCATCATGCCCTTGAATTTGTGCTTGAGACATGGTAGTATGGAGTTTTGGTTCTGGAGGTTGCACTGTTGAACAAAATACAATCTTTTTCAAAAATCGGGGTTCATCAATGGTGAGAGTAAATAGGTTGGAGCACAAAAGGATATGTTTTTTGCAGTTAAACATGCCTAGTCAGCATCCACAAGACATATAGTCAGGTTTCAATTTTCAACTGATGAAGCAGGGGATGACACTTGGTACAAGTAGGTTTGGTGCGAGGGTTAAGTTTTTCCATTTAAATAAGTTGTATTTCACTTCAAGGGTTTTCAAGGGAGAACTTTAGGGACCCATAGCTTTGGCAACTAGAATTCATTTTGCGAGCTGTTTGAACTTTGAAGTGCCATGAAGCTTGGAAAGAGATCTATGCCTTGAGATAGTTTTGAGGAGTTGAGATAGTGTTTTTTGGCACCATTAAAGCAAGATGAATTCCATCAACAAATTGAAAAGGGATATCTCACATCGCTTTCTCTCCTCCCAAAGTAATTGGTATATGAGATTGGACAACACCTTCCATATGACTGTTGATATCCATATTTCTCTCATTATGATGCATCAAAGGAAATTGGTGATGTTAAAATTAAGGGTGGTTCTTTGTGCAATATTTTTTTCTTTGCACCTCATAGTCAATCCATGAGAGATTTAAGCTAGGAGATAATTAGTTTATGATCAAGGTCTCGAAGATCATCTTTGAGCCATTGCCATGGGTCATTTTGACTCCTCCAACTGTTTGTATAAGGGTGATTACTTCCATTAAATAATGAGATTTTTTGGACCTCTTACTCCCTTATAAAATTAATGAATATAACAAATAATGACATGAAAGGTTAGGGCATTTGAACTTCATAAGCATGTATACATTAAAAATCATCCAGTTGGTACTTGGTGCTTCTTCAATAAAACTTCATGTTGGCATCTGTGAGGGACGTGTACTTGTCAAACATTCTAGGAGTCCTTTGACATTGGCAAAGCTAGGAGCGCTCTTCACATTCTTGACATCATGCACAAAGACTAATGTTAAATATTAGTGTTATCTCTTAGGTGCTACATACATTTTTATTCTTAGTCTTAATGATGATTTTTTCTAAACATACATGGATTTACTTGCTGAAACATTAGAGTATGGTATTAGAAATATTCACCAAGTTAAAAGCTATGGTTGAAAAGCAAAGTGGAAAGAGCATTAATATTATAAGAATAGATGGTAGGGGTGAATATGTAAATCACATTGTCACAATTTTTTGTATTGTGCATGGGATCTTACATCAAAGAACTATTTACTATTACCACAGAAAAAATGGTGTTGCTGAGATGAAGAACATGACTCTTATTGAATTAGTCAGGTGAATGCTCCGTGTTGGCAGGTTCAAGATAGATTTGGGGTGAAGCTATATATTGTGCAAATTACATTGTGAATTGAGTTCCCCAAAAATCTGTGAAGAACATGATTAAGATTCAAGCATGGAATTGAATGCAGCTTTCCATTGGACATCTTCGCCCCTTTCGCTGCATATCCTGGGCTCATATTTTCAGATGAATGAAAAAAGAAGCTTGATCCAGAAAGTCATAAATGTATCTTCACGGGATACTCTGAAGAATCCAAAGCCTACAGGTTATTGGATCCAATCAAGCCCTAGATTTTAATGTTATCGTCCCAAGAAGTGTGGCATATGATGAAGGTGCATGCTATTCCGATTTAAGAGATCAATTTCCTCACATGGATCTGTATAGCAGTTTTATTTCTTCCTATCATTCGAATTCAAAACACAAAGAGGATTGGACATCAGGTCTTGTGCATTCTGGGGAATCCATTCCTGATTTGGAAGAACCTCATAATAGTCTTAATCTTCTTAGGGAAAACATAGAAGAACAAACAAGCCAGACTTGCAAGAACAAACAAAGCCAAATTCATGTTCTTAAAATGGTCCAAGTTTGGAGAAGCACTACCAGACCTTGAAGAAAACTTGTTTGAAATTGACGTGACTCCTAGGAAGCTTCCAAAGTGGGCAGTATCAACACTAGCTGATGCCAAAGATCTAAAAGACAATGTTTCAGACTTCAGTCATCTAATTGAATCTCATGCTGCCCCATATAGTTTCCAGGAAAGGAGATTTCCATCCAAAATCTGATGTCCTTCTGGAAATAAAACTGTACCTCTTAATGAAGCTAAATTCATCAAGCTTTGGTCATATCTAATTGATACTTATCAAAACAACTGAGACCGACTTTTAGCTCTACTCTCTAGAGCCCTTACGTTGGCTGTGATCCAGATGCCAAGAGGCCTTGCACTTCCTTAAGTTATCGACAGTTTTTGCATATGATGCTGAGGGACCTTGCTCTAACTTCAATTATTGACATGTTTTGCATATGGTTCAAATGCCAACAAGATTTAATGGATGAGCTCTGCCTCTACATTTATAACTTCTTATACTTGATGGGCCTACAGATTTCTGCATTCCTCGTCAAGTTCCTTTAGCTAGCAAGTCTGGCTTCAAGGGGATGAACTGGACAATCCACACTCTTTGAATTCTGGATAGATGTAACAGATACATGTACAAGATCCAAGATATCAAGACATTTTTTCAACATTCAGTGATAAAGCAACTCCAAAATATTTTTAGGTTTCATACAACCATCTGCTCAAGATGTTGTTAGTTTTCTGGATAGACCAACAACTCGATATATTTTAGGTCTTTTTGAAGAATGACAACTCCAGGATACTTCAAATTTTAGTGACAACTTCAAATCCTTACAAGTGGGTAAAGTGGACAATGATAAAGTGAATGATGATTCAATAGAAGGTGGCTCTAGGGGGGATGGCTCACATTTCTCTCTAGTTGTCATGTCCTTCTTCCAAACATAAGTAATTTGGAGTCCCTTAGCCTATTATTTTATTTCCCGTAGGCTAAAGGGGTGAGGTGAGGAAAATAATTTAATAATATAACTTAAGTTGTCCTAGTAACATTAAAAGACAACTTATGTTTTATTATTATAAGAGAGGGTCCAATATTAGAAAAGTGTTTTTAGAAAAGAGGGCCAATATAATGTTTTATTAAAAAAGTATTTTCTAGACATTTCCAAAATAAGGAGGGAAAATGATTTTTAAAATAAAAGAGGATTATAAAAGAGACTGGGCACAGAAGAAAGTATCCATTTTATGAAATCAAAATCTTTTTTCTATGAGATCAAACGTTTGTTCATCTTCTTTCATTTAGGATGAAAACCTTCTAGGTATTTGGATTTGAGGATGAAAACCCTCTGATCCTTCTTGGTGGTTTCATTCAGAGATCATAGTTGTGCCGAAGGTTGTAGAAGTATTTTCAATATCAGTTGGTTTGAGTTTGTGTCGAAGATTTCTAGTTTTTTGGATGTGATTCTTGAGTTGCAGTTTCATTTCATTTTGGTGAAGAATATCATTATGCGTTTGCTGCCAACAACAAATCCAATTATTGCTTTGGGTGGTTGTTCATAGGGCCGTATCATTTTGAGGAGGCTATACCTTATTTCAGACTGACCAGTCCCAACCGTACCTCTTAGCAAGGTCAAACAACATTCAAATATTTGCCAAAAGCTGTCATACTAGTGGAGGATCCAATCATAGCATACAATAAAGGGTTGCAAAGTATTTGAGAGTGGCAGTATATTTTTTCCCATGCTGCCATACTTCTAGAAAAGGCTGCATTGATTTGTAAGGGTTGTCATTGCATACAACAACATTATTAGCAGTTAGAGCCTTGTCTTGGGTGGCCGCACCAGAAGAAGGGGTCATGACAAGGTTGTTGTATATACTCGGGTGTGATCACAACTAACGTATTGTGAGTATTTTATGATATATCTTTGTTCCAAGCCCACAATAGTATTTTATGTTGTTGTTCATCTTCATTGATGATAGGGTTTGATAAATAGCATTAGGAATTGGCTGTGAATCAAATAATTTTGTTGTAGCAGTGTATGATGAAGTTCATAAATTCATAACAGCAATGGCCTTGCATGAATATACTCTTATTTGTTGATTTATTGTATCACCACCAACCTGAGTGGTTTATCGCCTGATTTAATATTAATTTTGTAGTTGGATTTTAGTATTGTAAGTTTGGAAGGCTATGCTACCATGGCAATATTACAATAATTCATATTCAGCCATTGCATGCATTATAGGCTGTGTGGTTTGCCACCACCAAGTGTAGTGATTTAATTTTGTTCATAATCTGATCACCATATGCTCTCACCCTGCCCATTTTGGGTTCTCGGTGATCAAAAGGTGTAAGGTTCATGCATTACATTGTGAAATTTGTCAAAATTAAAAAAATTCAGTTTGGGACATTATAGTGGTATTAGAGCTGTGATCTTGCCACCATGCTGGGAAAGCTAACATTTTGATGCAAATGATTCCACATGCATGCTAGTGACAGAGAAATCATAAACTATCAAAGAGAAAGAAAGAAAACTCAGTTACCAGAGCATTAGAATGCAAAGATAGAACATCAGAGTCTTGAGATAAAAGGAATTGAAATGGAGGGAAGAGATAAGAGAGTCATGTCTGATGAAGACAGGGTTGATGGATGATACAATGCTCTTATTCTAAGGACAACAACAGTTGACAAATATGATGGCCCGATTGATACAGATCGTGCAAAATTTGAGTATTCCTAGAGCAACCCAGAATTATATTGGTGAAGGGAGTACCTCAACAAACAATAACAACAACAACAACAATAGAACCGTAATTGGTTTTGTAGCCTACTTTTCCAATCCACTTTCCTATGAAGGGAAGAAGAACCACTTGAGATTGAGGAGCTTAATTTGGTAGCAGATGATATTACAACTTGCTACAATGAATATAGAGCTCTTGCATCGGAGATTCAGGCAAAGATATCCCTCACAAATTTTTGCAATTTGAAGATGAGAAGTGGACCAAGGAATGAGCAAAGACCCATGGCAAATCAGCATCATAGAGATTTATAGCATAAGTTGGGGAAGCTAACCCTTCCTACTTTTGATGGATCAAACAAGTGTATAGATCGTGCTTGGATTCAGAAATTAGACACATATCTGTCACTAAAGCCCATGTATGAGGAATAATCCATTCATCTAAATGGCATAGCTCATGAGTGGTGGTACCATGGGTTGGTCACCCATGGTCACAACCTCATCAATACCTATGATGAGTTTAGCAGAAGATTGATTTGATAGAAACCTTGAGATCCATTTTAGGGAGTTGGCCCAGCTAAGATAGTACAACTTTGTGGAAAAATTATGTGGCAAAATTTTAGAAATTGTCAGTGATGGTTCCTGATGTCTTTGAATGTGATGTCCTGATGTTAAGGCATTGTTTAAATTAAAGATTTGAACATCATGATAAATAATGGAATTGCTTTCTTGAAATATGGTGTTATTAGTGTCCCTTCCATCGTCAATTTGAATGATAATTGTATATATATATATATATATTAATAAACATATGCAATATATAATATTTAATAGATAATATTAAATAATATTTAATCTTATAAAATAAATATAAATATTAGCAGTTTAGATATTATTATAATTATAATCATTATAATAATATAATACTACAAATATAAACTACTATAAATATATTTACAATTAAAAGGGTGATGAGATTTATTCTCTAAAGAACTGCGAAGTAATGTGGAGGTGCAGCGATTAGTTATGAAGTGGATTTGTTGTTATATATATAATACGATTAGGCAAGCGACCTTATGAGGAAGGTAACAATTAATATCCACAGCAGCGATCAATATATGAAGGAAAAACATTAAGACAGCAACTCTGTTTGATGAATAAAACAGTGATAAATAATGATGCGCTCCATACAAGATAAAACAAAAGACAAGTTAAACAAAGCAGCGATCTAGTAAGTTGGGAATCAAACGTGGGTTCCAGCAACAAATTAACAGCCCCAAATATCCTATGTAAATATCTGCTATTCTCCTTCTCCTATGTTGATTGCTGCCTTTTAGGATGAGGTATTGAATTTGTCAAGGACCTCAAAGCTGGCCAATCCAATTGGTAATGCCACAGACTGCAGATCCAATGTTCTTGGAGCTGATCGCTGTCCTCAATGATGCCAAAATTGTTCCTAATGCTGTTCGGTCATCTCCCAAGATGACAAATGATGAGAAATGCAACTCACAAGATGAAGTCTGCTATAAACCTGATGTCTGATCTGCAATGAACCCCTTCAACAATGGCACCAAGGCTGACCTGAAATTGTCCCTTCAAATGGTGGTGCTAGGGTTGGAAACTCCTCTAAGATGAAATCGACTTCCTTGCAAGATGGTACTTACATCAAATGTCCTCAAACCCTTCCAAACGGATGAACCCAAATCTGACTGAAAGTCTGAAAATGCTGGTTGGATAATGGCGCTTCAAGATAGAGTGAACCTCCTCAAATCGATGCTCAAGGTATGCAATGAACTCTTCAAGGCTGGCACTCAAAAATGCAAGTATCTCCAACAATGATCTTGAACAAAGGTCTTAACAAATCTGCTCCAAATATCCTTCAAAATCCTCCAATGAAGTGCAATTAGACTTCCTTTATGAAGCCTCCTCAAGATGAGCTAGGTTTTCGTCCAACTCACCTAATATTCACAAGGGTTTTCGTCCTTGGAATAGCTGCCACAAAGTTGCAGATCCACAAAGGGAAAATCAGAAAAAAACTAAATTCATAATGTCCTCAAATGATCCACACTACTTGCTTTTATACATGTTTTCTTTTCTTCTCTTTAGCTGGCCGACCTCCTTCCTTATTTGCATTGGGTCTCCAAACTAGGACGACCTTCCTATGATATGTTGGCACCCAAAATTGATTTTGAATTCCTTTCATCTAATATTTCTTCTTCAAGGCAGCCGACCTCCTTATTGAAGACTAGGCACTCTAATAAAAGGAATTTGGTTTTTTTCTTTATTTGAACACTAAGGCCGACTTAGCCTTTTCAAATCTTGGTGCTCAAAACGGTTTGTTTTAACTTCTATTAAGGCCGACCTAAATAGCCCTTCACTAGGCCTACCATCTTCAACTTGGGCCGACTTACCATCTTAACTTGGCCGACCAAACATAGATAATTTTGACGCCAATTTCAAATTAAAGATTTGAAATTCTTCTTCCAATGTTACCTTCTCCAATAGGTCGTTCTTCTATGAGGCCACTTTATTAATTTGCAAGAAATATACCCGAATCATGAGAAAAATATGAGAAATCCATTTTCCATGCTCAATTTGCCTACCAAAAATCCCGAGATGTGAGGATTGGGCCTCATAGGTCTTCCTCTGTGAATACTCCGAAAAAGGGGACATGTCAGATTTGAATGATACACAACAAAAATGGGTGAGCAAGCTTCATTTTGACAAAGTATGTTAAGGGAAAGAAAAATATAGTAGCTGATATTTTGTCTAGAAAGCCAATTCTATGCTCTATGTCTAACATTTTTGCTGATTGGAAAGTTGATATTATAGCAGAATATACTAAAAATGCTTTTGCTGCTAAGGATAGAGTTTATCTTGTCCCCAAGTCAAAGATGAAAGACAAAGTCTTGAGGGTAGTCCATGATGCACCATTGGCAGGCCACCTCAGATACTGCAAGACATATAAGTAGATTAGGAAAGGTTTTCATTGAAAGGACTCAAGGGTGATGTCTTTAAGCATATTAGAGAGTGCATTGCTTGTCAACCGAACAAGACAGAGCAAACTTTTCCAATAGGCCTATTGCAACCCCTACTCATCCCAGATCAAAACTGGGAGAGCATTTCAATGGACTTCGTCACAAGACTTCCCAAAGTGCAAGGTAAGGACTATATTTATGTTGTGGTAGATAGACTCACATATTATGCTCACTTCTTTGCCATATAATCTGAGTACAAGGCATCTTAGGCAGCTGACCTATTTTTCAAAGCAATGTTTAGGCTTTATGGTTTACCTGAAAATATAGTGAGTGATAGAGATAGCAGGTTCCTAAGTTTATTCTTGCAAGAAATTTTTCATTTGATAGGGATTGAGCTTACACCTAGTACTACCACCCTTAGACTGATGTACAGACAAAGATTGTGAGCAAATGGATTGAGGGTTACTTAATTATGTAGTAGGCCAGCATAGGGCATGGATCGGATGGGTCTATATGGTGGACCATTGCTACAATACCACACATCACATGTCCATAGGCATGATCCCATTCATGGATTTATACCTTTGTTGATTTGGTCGTTTCTGACAACAAGGTCCTAGGAGTAAGAGTTTTGATCAAATAGAGCCTAGATATTTTGAAAACTCTCAAAGACAACCTCCAACATGCATAGAATCAGCAGAAGTTGTATGTGTACCAGCATCACACAGAAAGAACCTTCGAGGTTGGTGACATGGTTTTATTAAGGTTGCAGCCATACATGCAGTCTTCTCTTAAGAGAAGTGGAGTAGAGAAGCGCAAGCCCCGCTTCTATGGACCGTATAGGATCAAACAAAGGATTGGAGAGGTTGCATATGAGCTTGAGGTGCCAGAGCATAGCAGGATTTACAATGTGTTTCATGTATCGTGCCTCAAGAAGGCACTTGGGTACCATATTACTCATTCAACAAAGCTACTTCCCTTGGACGATGAGGGAAAATTGATTTTGGTTCCTGAAAATATCATTGACACCAGGGAACAAAGTTAAGGAATATAAGCATAACAGAGTATTTGGTTCATCGGAAGAATCTCCTTGCAGAGGATGCCACTTGGGAAGGAGCACAAATTTTGGAGCATCTAGGTTTGCAATTGCTTGTGGGCAAACAATTCTGGGAAGGAAGTATTTGGGAGTCCCGTAGCCTATTATTTTATTTCCCGTAGGCTAAAGGGGTAAGGTGAGGGAAAAATTTAATAATATAACCAAAGTTGTCCTAGTAATTTTATGTTATAACATTAAAAAGACAACTATTGTTTTATTATTATAAGAGAGGGTCCAATATTAAAAAAGTGTTTCTAGAAAAGGGGGCCAATATAATGTTTTATTATAAAGGTATTTTCTGGACATTTCCAAATAAGGAGGGAAAATGATTTTTAAATTAAAAGAAAGGATTATAAAAGGAGAGACTGGGCATAGAAGAAAGCATAATTTTTATGAAATCAAAATCCCTTTTCTCTAAGATTGAACATTTGTTCATCTTCTTGCCCGAGGACGAAAACCCTCTAGGTATTTGGATTTGAGGATGAAAACTCTCCAATCCTTCGTGGTGGTTTCATTCAGAGATTATAGTTGTGCTGAAGGTTGCAGAAGTATTTTCAATTTTAGTTGGTTTGAGTTTGTGTTGAATATTTCTAGTTTTTTGGGTGTGATTTTTATTTTGCAGTTTCATTTCATTTTGGTGAAGATTATCATTATCCATTTGTTGCCAACAGCAAATCGAATCGCTGCTTTGGGTGGTTGTTCATAGGGTCATACCATTCTGAGGAGGCCTACCAAATTTCAGACCTGCCAGTCCCAGCCATACCTCTCAGCAAGGTCAAGCAGCATTTAGATATTTACCAAAAGCTGCCGTATCAATGGAAGATCCAATTGTAGCATACAATAAAGGGTTGTAAAGTATTTTAGAGTGGCCGTATGGTTTTTCCCATGTCGCCGTACTTCTGGAAAAGGCAACATTGATTAGTAAGGGTTGTCGCTGCGTACAACAGCACTAAGCAGTTAGAGCCTTGTCTTGGGTGGCCACACCAGTAGAACGGGTCATAACAAGGCTGCCATACATACTTGAGTGTGATCACAGCTACCATATTGTGAGTATTTTATATCTCTGTTCCAAGCCGTACAATGTATTTTATGCTTTTGTTCATCTTCATTGATGATAGGGTTTGATAAATAGCATTAGGAATTGGCTGTGAATCAAATAATTATTCTGTAGCATTGTATGATGTTCTGAAATTCATAACAGCAGTGGCCTTGTGTGAATATACTCTTATTTGCTGATTTATTGTATCACCGACAATCTGAGCGGTTTACCGCCGGATTTAATATTGATTTTGTAGTTGGATTTTAGTATTGTAAGTCTGGAAGGCTAAGCTGCCATGACAATATTACAATAATTCATATTCAGCCATTGCATGCATTATAGGTTGTGCGGCTTGCCACCAACAAGTGTATTGATTTAATTTTGTTCATAACCTAATCATTGTATGCTCTCACCGTGCCCATTCTGGGATCTCGGTGATCAAAAGGTGTAAGGTTCATGCATTACATTGTGAGACATAGTTGAAAAATTCAGACTCGGCAATTACCTGGCAGACTCAATATTTTAAAAAGTCGGGACTCGGCAAAAACTCGGGGAAAAACTCGGCAAATTTATCGAACATTTAAAAATGCATAATTTTTTAAAAATATTCTTAAAAAACACACATTTCTAAATTTTGTAGAATGTATTATTGCTTTCTTTCATATATAAATCAATACTATATATATAACATTTGTATGTATTTATTTATTTACACATTAATAAAATAAAATATATATCTAATATCTATAAATATTAAATATAAATTAAAAATATTAAATATATTAATGTAAATACATTAGTCAATGTATATTTATCTTTATATTACCATATTTTAGCGGATAGGCTTTTATATGTGAGCATTATAGTGCTCGGGTCTCACGCTGTAAAAAAAAATCATGTCCGAAACTTTTCTAAACTCGTTGGTTGTTCCTATTGGCGTATTCCTTGAACCTTCTATGGGTGCACATGGATTAATATGCAACAAACTAAATAAAGAATATGGATCGATACTCAAATCCCTGCACATGGGCATGGTCGAGCGTGCCATTCTCCTGTTCTGGCGTCGAGTTTCTTCTCCCGCGGCTCTCTTGATTTATTTTTGAGAGAAGTGTTTAGGTTACATGGCTTGTCTACGAACATTGTCAGTGACAGAGATAGTAGATTCCTCAGCTCCTTTTGGCAAGAGTTGTTTTGTTTGATTCGTACCCAGCCAATGCTAAGTACTAGTTAATAGTTATCACCTAGAGACAGATGGTCAGACAAAGATAGTGAATAAGTGGGTTGAAGGATATTTGAGAAACTATGTCACAAATCAGCAAACAACATGGGTCAAATGGTTGCACTTTGGAGAGTATTGCTGCAACACCACCCATCAAATGTCCATCAATACGATTCTATTTATGGCAATGTATGGATATGACACACTTTCACTGATTTGGTGTTTAATGACAACAGGTTACCGATAGCTAGTGACTAGGTGGAGCATAGCCAAGACATTTTGAGGTCACTTAAATATCATTTGCAGCAGGCCCAAAATCAACAGAAGCTCTATGTAGATCAACACTGCACTAAGAGATCATTCAAGGTTGGTGATATGGTTTTTTTTGCCTATAGCCTTATATGCCGACCTCCATTAAGTGAGGAGGGCTGAAAAGCTCAAACCCTGCTTCTATGGACCATACATGGTTTTGAGGAGAGTGGGTGAAGTGGCCTATGAGCTGGAGTTGCTAGCAAGCAGCTGGATTCACAATGTTTTTCACGTATCTTGCCTCAAAAGGGCATTGGGCCAACATATTGCACCATTAGTTGATCTACCACCCTTGGATGACGAAGGGGAACATATATTGGTGTAGGATGCTATCATTGACATATGGGGGAAGAAATTGAGGGATAGGATTGTCAGAGAGCACTTGGTCTGTTGGAAGGGCCTACCCACAAAGGATGCTACTTGGGGGGATGGGGGGGCTAGAGATATTTGAACATCTAGCACTACATTGCTTGTGGGCAAGCAATCTTGGGAAGGGTGGACTTGTAATGTCCCCTTCCCACTAATTCATCTGGCAGCGTACTATAAGCCTGTTCCTTTAATTTTTCGATGGGTTGGAGGAAAAAGTCTCTTCAAAGGGGGGGTTACAATTTGGGAAAATTAGTAATAACAAATAAATAATATTTAATGGCATTTTTTGTTTAATTTCTTCAGTTTCTGACAGTGCATTATGGGAGTTGCGAATTGACTTTTCAAAGAGGGCAGTTATGCTGTCTGAGGGGGGTGCTGGGTTATGTTGTCATTTTGACTTGATTAACATTTGCTATTCTGGGAAAGCAGTCAGATTATGGGTGCTCTGGGGTTTGGGCCCTCCTTTGTGCCCTAAAATGAGGCATTACTGTTAGAAGTGCCTCCCTTTCTGCTGTTATATTCCTGTGTTGGTGTTCTGAAGTTGATTTGAGGACAAAATCCCTTGAATCTTGAAACCAGAGGATTGACTCCCTTTGGCAGTATCATCCAGGGGCTGCAATTGTGTTGAAGATATTCACTTTCTTCATTTTTGGCGAGTGTTTGGTGGTTTGTCACAGCTGTACACAGTACACAGTCAATCGGTTTTGGAGAATTGTTTACAGGTCATTGCATGTGTTGCAGGTTTGGTGTGGTAGGATGCTGTTATTTATTTGTGTAATCCAGTTTAATGTTGTCAATAAAATACAGTATTTCAGGTTGGTGTGTTTATAAATTCAGGTGTAGTAAGTTAGTTATACAATTTTGTAAAGGTTATTACAAGGTACTAAGCATCACCTTAATTTGCCCAGGGACCTACAGTTCAATAATTTTTAGTCTGTTAAAATCCTTATGGATGGCATATTGTCTCTTTCTTTGAACTTCTGGTTATGATGCTTGAAACAATGAAAAGCATATTATGAAGCAGCTGGAAGTTATCATCACAAAATTTGGGTCACTGCTACGTTTTCATCTCCAATTTGGTCTTAAAATTGTTTAATGGTTATTGCATGTTCTCCAGAGTCCCAGACTACTGTCAAAAGTTCATGATCACGCCTGATGCAAGCGATTCAGCAACACCTAGTCACAACTAAGGGCAGGATAAGCAACACATAATATCTCTTAAGGGTTGCAGTTCATAAACTGACAGCAATTTTTTTGATTATCAAAAAGTTTGACACTGAAAATGATCTTATTAACTGGTTTTGTTATAAGAAACTTGTTAAATGTTATATATTGTGATATGGAGTGATCCCTCCTGGGCAAATTTTGTTTTACTCAGTTTTGTATTCTTTACTGGCATCTGCTAGATGTAGTTGTAGACAACAGAAGAGATTATGATTACGAGTATAATCCCAGTTATGTTTATCATTAAACTTGGTATATACTCATGGATATCACAATCTTATATACCCATAGCTAGACTCTAATGAGAGATTACTTCTTATTCTTTTAAATATGTGGATTACATATCCTGAGACTGTTTACAAGTCATGAGTCAACTTAGACGTTGATTCACCAGCACATTTTTGATGTATAGAATCATGTCCATAGAGATAAGTCTAAAAAATTTGATCTTTAGATGTTAAGTTGTATTATGAGGCCAGAGATTGACATGGTATTGTCTCGTCAGGATTTCAAAATCATTGTTTTCTACCTCCTCCATGGTAAAGACTGCAGGTTGACAGATGAACTTTGTTGGTTAGGGATCTATTTCTACCTATACACACTGAACTTGGAAGGGTTAAGTAATTATTGGATTTAAGAGTATGACTCTACGACCATTCACATCGATGGCCTTTTCCGACTAATGACTTTTGCAGATATATTATACCCTATCAGTCATGGTGTTTAGAAAATTGCACAAAAATTTCTGTATAATGTTCTTTGAGGCCTTGTTACCAGTGTTTACACCTAGGAGGCTAGGACATATTTGTTTTATATGTTTTTGATTAAACATATTGGTTTTATATGTTATGAGAGAGTTCTTGGAGAAGGCTTGCCATTTGGATGCCTTGATTTAAGTGGAAGAGCTCTGCAACATCAGGTTCAGATACAGATAATTTATAAGAAAGATTTGTAAGATTTTATATAATTTGATGTAAACAGTTGGGGTCTGTTAGTTTCTTCACCTTTACTACATGATATATCTAGGTACATTTGGAAAAACGGTTTCTTTATTGCTGCGTAGACTCAGCCTAGATATGTTGTGAGTTGTCCCTGTATTTATTACAACTGGATCAATTTTTCAGTGCCATTTACCAGGTTTATTCATCACAAACATAAATAAACCTGTCTTTGAGCCTCATGTTATTGTTTTTTTGGAAATTCTGTCAGTAGGACCCTTGTTTGCGTTGATATTGTTCTTGTCTTGAGATCAAGACGGCCTAGCACATGAAGTTTTCTAATTGCATAATACTTATCTCAAATCTTTTTGCCATGCATTTTCCTTGATCTACTTCATAATGTATTGTAGTGTCTGTGGGGATTTGTTTATAGTTCAATAGATTTATATCATATATTTGTATCTTGCAGGTATTGGAAGTATTCAATCAATGAACATGGCACTCAAGATATTCCTGCAATGATTGAAAAAATACATGAGATAAAGATATCTGAGCTCAGTGACTTGCAGATTGGCTTGGATCATTATAATAAAAGAGATGACCTTCCTTATACAGTTTGTGCTGTTTCACATAGTCTGGGTGGAGCTGCATTGCCGATGTATGTAGTGACAAGGCGCCTAAAAGGACAGCCCCATCGACTTTCAAGATTAATTCTATTATCACCTGCAGGATTCCATGAAGATGCACCCTTCATTTTTAAATTCTTTGCGTATTTTTTTCCTGCTTTTGCTCCAGTTTTAGCTCCCTTGATTCCAGGACTCTATATACCTACTAAATTTTTCCGTATGATTTTCAACAAATTAGCTCGAGATTTTCAGAATTATCCTGCACTCGGAGGGCTTGTACAAACCTTATTCAGTTATGTTGTTGGAGGGGATAGCTCAAATTGGGTGGGCGTAATAGGTACATCACACTATAATATGAATGACATGCCAGGAGTCTCCTATTATGTTGCAGTCCACTTATCACAGATGAAACATGCAAAGAAATTTCAAATGTATGACTTTGGAAGTTCATCTGCAAATATGGAGGCTTATGGAATGCCTCACCCATTGGACCTCGCAGCAAATTATGGTGCCATTGATATTCCTGTTGATGTAGTTGCTGGCCTAAAGGATAAACTCATACCTCGTTCCATGGTGATGAAGCATTACAAGATGATGAAAGAGGCTGGAGTTAAAGTGTCATATGGAGAGTTTGACTATGCTCATCTTGACTTTGTTTTTGCCCACAAGGAGGACCTTCTGACATATGTCATGTCTCGGCTCCTGTATGTTTCTTCACCAACAAAGAAAGGCTTCAGTAGTAGGTCAATAAAATTGAGGAAATCTGGTAACAGTCAGAAATATCAAGTGAACAGAGATGGGAGTAAATCCATCAAATGTGTGTCCAGTAAATCATCTAGAGTTCAAGAAACAATTTCCACAGATGACAGATGGCCTGAAGAACTTCAGAGTCCCATTTCAAGTTGCAGCTCTTCTGAAGGATCTTGAAGTTAGGAACTTGAAATTAGTGGTGTTGAAAAAACGAGAGTAATTCACACTCATTTTGAAAGAGACTAAAAGTAATCCAATTCTCTGATTAAATTATACCTTATGAATTTTAAGTAAAAAAGATCAAATTATACTTATGGCGTTATCCATGCTGTTTGGTCTATGTACTTCCTCTTTGTATCTTAGTTTGGCCATAAAAGCTTATCCTTAGTTTAGGATGTTGTATGATATTATTTGGGACAATTTTTTTAATCGTCATTGCAACAGTTATTGTGGCATTATTTGGTTGCCCATATCTGAAGCACCTAAGACTATTTACTAGCAGAAATGAAGGTGAAGCTGGGAAGAGCTATTCTTGCTTGCTACTAAAGAGCAGAAAACAGTACAAAGAATTTTATATTCTAGACTTGCTATACTGTATTCATGCTAATGTGGAATATATATAACTGTTCGATTTACATTTTATTGTTTCATTTCTGCTAGCCAAATTTGTGATTATGGACATTTATACAGGCGTTACTTATGTAATTTCAAATTATAAATTCCTTTGTAATATTTCAAATGAAGACGTCATTATAACCATAAAAATATTTCAAATGGGTTTTGTAAGAAAACTTCATTTTTTATGGACATCAAGTAACTGTTTCACGACAGATAAAAATTGTGATTTCTTTATCTTTTATGGATTTCACAATTTTTATTTTTTATATATACAAAAACGTCTTATAAGGGGCACGCATCCATATTTATATATGTGAGCACATTTAGTATCACAGAAGTTGTTACTTTCCTTGGTAGGGATATTTTTATGCAGACAAAAATGTTAACCAGATTAATATCATTTATTTTTTGGGGTATATTCCTGACCACCAGAACATGAATGAAGGGTTGTGTAGTCCTCACTAGGCTTTAGAAAACTGCGACTGAAGCACCTATCTCTGTGACTTATTTGTGGCATAGTATTTTAACAACCAAATATTTTAAATGGGTATTCTTTCCTGTAATTGCCTATGGGGATAATTTTATATCAGCTCCTCACGTATATACGCTTAGGTATATGGCTATTATGTGTATTTCATCTAGAGCTGACTTTTTTAATGATTTGTCATAAACCATTGGAGTAATTGTATGTAAATTGGAGTTTGACAAGTAAATTATTGCTGACACTATATGTCGCTCCACTAGGGTTTAAATTATTGCTGACAAACTATATGTTACTCCGCTAGGGTTCTTGTAATACATCTTTTAACAATTTTTTTTTTTAATTTTATTTTATTCTATATCTCATAGGTCTATCATCCAACTTTCTCCAATACTTTCAAAGAATTTTAATCTTTTCTCTAGATTGAATGGAATTGGTATAATTTCTTAGGCTGAAGCAGTTTACCAAATGCAATTTGATTAGATTTCTTTGGACTAATTATGTAGATTGAAAGCTATTGTATATGAAGCCAAATTGTTGTTGGTAAGCTAGAACATATATCATTTACTCATCACTTATCATTAAATAATCCCCTACTTACTGATTATTTTGTACCTTTTGAGGCCTTAAAGGTTCCATAATTATTGACTTAATGTTAGGACTAATCTTTCCTTTATTGGAAAATGTTTGAAACCTGTTAGAAAGGGCGCATGGGCTCTGGTGCCATGTGAGAACTGTAGGGTTATCATTCATAATTTGTATAAAAAGGGCCCAAAGAGTTTATCTCTATGCAAGAAATGGTCATAAACACAATTTGAATTTAAAAGCTAAAAAATATCATAATAACATCTCATTAGTAAGCTCTTAAATATGATCCTCTTATTGATTTTATCTGATAATCCTCTTATTCTCTAGATCTTTCTCTTCTCCACTCTTTGGACTTATTATGTAAGGGTGAAAGCTAAAATATATCACAGTAACATTAAATCAACAAGTCTTACCACTTTTCATGTTAGGGAGAAAGCTACAAAATATCATAATAACATTACATTAGTAAGCTCATCTGATAAGAGTTTATCTCACAATCTTGTTCTCTCTAGTTCTCTCTTTGATGCTCTTTCCACTTCTCACGTGAGGAAGGAATCTCTAATTTATAGAATTCTTAGCTCACCCTGAAAATAATTTCAGTGGCCATATTACATCACACCTAATTTTGATTGCTACATTACATAGTTAACTTTTATCGGCTGGCTTGCACAACTTATTGACTCGTGAACATGTATGGAGATTCCACTTCTTTGTTCTTTAACTACATATTTTATCCCTACTAGCTCAACAATAGTTGAACAAAGTGTATTTGTTTTTCAACTACATATTTTGTCCCTACTAGCTCAACAAAGTGTATTTGTTTTTCAACTACATATTTTATATCTACTAGCTCAACAAACAAAGTGTATTTGTTGAGCTAGTAGATATAAAATATGTAGTTGAAAAACGAACACACTTTGTTCAGCTAGTAGGGATAAAATATGTAGTTGATGAACAAATACACTTTGGTCAACTAGTAGGGATAAAATATGTAGTTGAAGAACAAAGAGGTGGGATCTCCATACATGTTTACGAGTCAATAAGTTGTTGTGCAAGCTAGCCAATAAAAGTTAATCATGTAATCTGGCAATCAAAATCAAGTTTGATGTAATATGGCCAATAAAATTATTGTATTACTTTTAAAATTATTGTCTAATATTGTATCATGGTTTAATATAATAATTTTAGGTAAACCAAATTGAATACACATATAAAAGTAAATAAGAACTCAACTGGCTTGCTACCCTCAAGAGTTTTCTTGCACCGACTGAGTAAACACGACTTGCTAAAACAATCCACTAACACAGAGATAATCATTGATATTGATATATTGATATATCCAAGCCTCTTCTCGGAGAGAGTTTTAATGGTGGGGGATTGTCCTAGATCCCAACTTCTTGACTATACAGGCTTACCCGTTCGTTGCCATTGTTGCTTCACTGTTGGACAATTGGCTTCAGATTGCCATCACTCTCGTCGAAAGACTGGCTTGACGTGGTGGCAGGATGCTCGTTTGGAATATTTGACTGTTTATAATTCAGTTCTGGAGGTTGATTTGAACGATGGGTCCCCTCCTTTGTCTCCCCCTACGACTTTTGGGTCCCCAACGAGGATTTCAGTTTCTACTCGGGCTAAGCCAATGGGATTTTTGGCGGTTGCTTGTGATTGTGCCATGTCTTCAGGTCCGATTCTGGTTCCTTCTGTTCATGAACTGATTACTACTCCGTCAGTCCTTGCTTTATCTTCGACTTTGCTTGCTTCGTTGCATGAGAGTTTTGTGGTTGTGGCGTCTGTTGAGGATCCACTCCTCTCGCATTGCTCTGAGGATATGGACTCAAAGTTCTCTTGGATAGTGGTTCAACGTAGAAAGAAGGGTCTCCCCAAATCTGTTGCTGCTCTACGACCTAGGGTCAAGGCAGTTAGATTTGTTGGCTCGGGTTTAGGGATTGTTTAGTTCTGTTTGTTTTTCTCTTACAATAGAGTTGTTGTTTGTGTGCTGTTTGTTTATTGTTGTTGGCCTATTTGTGACCTGTTTGGTCCACCCTTGGGGCTTTTTGTAAAGGGTTCAATACCCTGGTATGCTACTTACCTTAATAAAAAACAATCCACTAACACAGAGATAATCATTCCCTTTTCTTGACATGGGTGATCCTCCCACAAAGACCATGTAGATGCTCTCCCATGGATGAGAAGGTACTGGTAATTGTTGATACAACTCCAACTTCCTTTATTTGGCTTACTTATGCTACACAAATTGCACCTAGGAATGCATGGCCAATACACATACCTTGAATATTTTCCAATGTCTTAGGAAGCCTGAAGTAATCACTACCATAGAAGTTTGAGCCTCTTTTAAGAATAACATCCTTTCCTTAGGATCACACAACTTGCCCAATTTGTAGAGCAATCCTTCTTGGGGATTACAGGTTAGGTCTAGTTCAAAATCAACAAGCTTCCCCAGTATAGCTTACTTGTAAATCTTCCCAAAGTACTCATCTTGCACATACACCTTCGCATACACTTTGGCAAAGGATTCAAATTGAAAACGAACGGTAATGGTTGAAACTAGAGGTGGCCTAGACAACATTTCTTCAAATTTGTTGTTTATAACCCATTTGTATTTGATGACCAAGTGGAATTGTTGCAAGAAATTCGTCACACATGCAATATTTAAGGACTGATTCGAGGAAGAGTTCACAGTGATAACATATTGTTCCTCCTCCTTATAATAGAACAACCCTCGTATCCTAATCACTAGCATCCATCTCTAACTCAAAATGTTATTGAATATTGGGCATGGCCAACATGTGCACGACTGATTTTTGGCTTCAATTCCTCAAAAGATCTTTGTAGCTTGCTTCCCCATTTGAAGCATTTTCCACTTCTTGTAATAGCATGTAACGATGTTGCTATGGATGAGAAGGCCTTCACAAACTTCCTCACTTATTGCGTTTCTCCCACAAACTTCTATTCTTTGTGACATTGGAAGGTGTAAGCCATCTCATTATGCCTTATATTATAGCTAGATCTATCCTTATATCTCCATTTCCAACCACATCCAGGATATACAAGTTATTTTTGTGCAAACTAACACTTCTTCACAATAATTTGTTCTCCTTTAACATTCAAAAGACTTGTTTGAGATGCACCAAGTGTTCTTCATATGTTCAATTGAAAAATAGAATATCATCCAAGAAAACTATCACACAAGAGCCCATAAATGGTCTCAATACCTCATTCACAAACCTCATGAAGATTGTTGGTACATTGCACAATCTAAATGGAAGTACCAATCATTCATAGATCCCTTGCTTTGTCTTGAATGTTATTTCCACACATCTTCTTTAACTCTAACTTGGTGATATATAGACTCGAGATCTAGCTTGTTGGAGTACTTCGCATTTGTAATTGATCCAAGAGATCATCTATTCATAGTTGTGGATACATGTTCTTGATGGTTATCTTGTTAAGGCCTTGCAATCCACACACATCCACCAAGTACCATCTTTCTCAGGCACCACCACAAGGTGAGGTGCTCAGTCTTATGACTTCTTGGCCAATGATTTCTTTTAGTTGTCGTAACTTCATTATCTTCAACTAGACTTTACCAATAGAGTCCTATGTTGGGAAGATAACAATAAGTAACAATTAGATCTCATGCTCCATTGCTCTGCTTGGTGGCAACCCCTTAGGCTCTTGAAAGAGCTCTCTAAATTGCTATATTAGTGTACGAAAAATAGAGCACACTTAATGCTAAGTGTTTAATGTGTTCACTTTCAATTATCACATTGTTGTCTAATTTACGAATTCATTTGAAATAGAATAAAGATAGCAATCAACTACAAATCTCATATCTAAATATAGCAAACTAGGGAACTAAAGTCAATATTAAACACGAAACTAACAAGGAAAAGGAGAAAGGTTAGATAAAGCATGTCTAGAATGATTCCAGGGGTCTAGAATTAGTTGTAGAAGGTTGGAAAGTTGGATAGAAGAGATTTTTGAAGTATAAAGGGCTCTCAAAGAAATTTGTAGATGCTAGTGACCTCTTAGGTGCATTATGTTCAACAAGGGTGCTAGTGACCCTCCCCAAGTATTGGTGTCCAACAAGGGTGCTCATGACCTTCACTGGGTGTTGGTTTGTCGAGTGCTAGTGACCTATAGATGGTAGCATCCCTTGATATCATGGGTTTAAAACTTTATGGAGTTATTCACCAAAAAGTAAGCTTCCTTGTACTTATAAAATCGAGAAATTTACATGTGATAATGAACAACTTGTCAAAGTTAGAAGGGGAAGAAAAATGGTTGTTTGGTTTAGGAGCTTGCCTTAGTTGGGCTTCTATTTGGCATGTTTTAACTTCAAATAGGATAATAATATGAGTGTGTGCTTCCTAGAGTGCAAATGATAGAGGTGATGTATGTAAAGGTGATGGCGGGTGCCCTAGAAGGTTGCCTAATTTAGAAAGGTCCTATGCAATGCATGTGAGGAGGAAAATAGGCAATGGAGGATGCTAGGATGTACCAATGGTTTGCGATTGAGTTCTATCTTTGAACCATCAATGGAGTCTTTGTAAATTAGTTGGTCTACAAATGGAAAACTTAGTATAGAGGATGCAAGAGTGTGTAAGAAGTTAAAGGAATGTAAGGGAGTATCAAGAGCCAAGAAGAGACTTTTCAAAATTGGAAAGTGTCCTTAAATAAACCAAATTAGGGTGAATGAATCGTTAGGAAACATAGTAGAGAAAAATTGGGTTATTGATGACCATTGGTGGGAGAAAACATTTAAATTGGTAGGGGGCAATGCTAGTTTCCTAAAGTACATGACACAAAAGGTAGGGGAAATAGTAAGTTGACAATAGGAGTGGTCCTATTTTTAGTTTGGCTATTTAAGGGGTTTTAGGCTTAGAAATAGGTGAAAGGAGTCCTAACCACATTTAGGGGTGACATGGTAGATTGAGTTCAAAACATAGAGTGAAAAGTGTGAAGTATGCAATTTTTGACTTTACAAATAGCTTATACGTGACATTTTGTTCTTTGCTTGTGTGTGTCCCATGGGTTGATTTTATTTTATCCAACTCATTTTCTTGTTTCCCACAGAACAAAAGTAGTGCAAACTTGCCACTACCATTGATTAACTTCTTAGCTTGTGAATCTCTTACAATAGAAGTCTTGGACTTGCAAATATATGAGTCGAGAACATATTCTACACCATCCTTGGATAGTTATTACCTATTCTCCCTTCTATCAAAAGTAGCATCCTGGATATAGAGGTATGGACTTCAAAGAGCAATCCCACAAACATCTAGGGGAATTACATCTACCGTCACCTCATCAACGAATCTTGGATTAAGCCCCAACTTGGTTTTACATTGCTTTGTGAGTGAGATTTCCACCCCTTGTTTTAGCCAACCCAATGAGTATGGATTTGGGTGATTCTCCATATTCAAGCCATCTTGATTAACTAGCTTTTGGGAAATAAGATTAGCTTGAGAATATGTATCAAATAAAGCATCTATCTTCACTCATTTGAGTTGATTCTCTATATGGAAAAGATTTGTCAACTCACCTTCCTCTTGAGACCCACTACTACCAACACATGCACCTTTTCTTACTATGGCATATGCCAATTGATCATCCACTTCAAAGCTGCAATCAAATTTCCTTGACTTTACTCACAAATAAAGTGTTCTTGTTCTTGAAAGGAGCCAACTCCATATGAAGTTTCCAATAACTTCATCTATATGCTTATCCTTATCGAAATGGTTGCAACGACACTTGTCTTTTCTCTTTGAATTAATTATGGTTGTGGTGTTCTTTCTCTTCCACTTGCCTTTCTGCTTGCCTTTCCCCTTGCCATTCACCAACTTGCAGCTACACTTTACCTTTTTATTTTTTGAGTATAAGATGTATTTTTCTTCTTGTCCATCTCCATATAATGAGTATGAGCACATGCTTCATCAATTACCTTAGGATTGGCCATCAAAATACACCTCTTCAAGTGCCCAATCAACCACTAATGCATTTCATTCTATTAGCACTTCATGATCAATCACATCTTTTCCCATTTGAATTGCCTTCTTTGAAAATTCATTTGTATACTCTTACACACTTTGACCTTGTCTTTTCCTATAGAAGTTAAATTAGATTGTCCTCTCTTCCTCATAACATTTAGGGTGAAATTGCTTCTAGAGCAACCCTTTGACATCTTCTTACTTGGAAATTGGTGGTGATTTATGCATGTGCAAGGAAGACACATAACTTTCATTTCATGTAAGAGCATGACCATATAGTTTCAACCTTGCAAATGAAATTTGTTGATGCCTACTCAACCGATGTAAGATAAAATATACCTCTAGTCAAGCTATCTAATGATCCAACTTCTTAGCACTCACCTCTCCATCAAATTGTTGAATGCCTAATTTTGCTTTAGCCTTGAAAAGAGAGTTATTATCACTATAAAATGAAATTTTGAGTCTTGTTCAATACCTTTAGACTCCTCTTGCTTTTCATGTTCTTAAGGAATTCCCATCTTTTGGGATAGGCTAGGATAATGTTTTCTATCCTTTCTAATTTCCATAGACAAAGAAATATGATCCATATCTTCTTCCAACATGTAGAATCTTGTTTATCTATCATCCATCTATCTATCCATGATTCTTTTCATTTTTTTTATTGCTCTATTCTAGCTAGTGATAACTTTAAGAAACCCCCTAAAACAATATAAACTCCTTGCGAATCCTGGCTCAGTCCATTAAATTTGTTGCAAATCTATGACTATTTTCAGGGAAAAAATAAATTTCCATGGCCAAATTATGCACATTTGCCAACAATGTTATTTTTCCTTGCGAATTGTATATGGATTTGTAAAAATAAAATAATTTATTTGGCAAATTATTGATTGATAAATTAAAAAAAATGATTTACTGGGTGAAATATCAAGTGGTTTAAAAACATTACATAATTTGGATGGTATAAGTGAAAGGAAGTAGAGGCCAAAATACTATGTAAGGCATGTGTTGAATCTCTTCTTGCCTGTGAAAATGCTAAAAAATACTATGCATGGGCCGATAGCCTAATTCCTCAACTAGCGGACCCTTTGAATGAGATGGGTCTTTCCTTTTAATAGGCCACAAGAAAGCAAAATTGTTTTCTTCTAGAAGAAAGCACAACTGCTTTAAAGCACATGCATCACCCAAATCTTGCTCATAAAAAAAACTCATGCATGCAGCCAAAAAACAATCTTAACTAAAACATTACAATTTGCATGCATATCTTTGACTTTTAGAAAGTCAACATGCTGAAAAACAACTCCAGTGCCTAGGAAAGAAAGACATTTTGAAAGATTTGGTAGGGTCCACTTTATAAATCAGTAGATCCCTTTTTACAAAGAATTTTGAATAAAATAATCTTTACACAAGAATATTCCTCATGGCAAAAAATAGAAGAATCAATTGAGCAAAATGCTTGAAGCCTTGCTCTATTTGTATTGTTCAAAATTGGATAACACTTGTTCTACAATATCCTCATATGGGCCATCCAACCATTCCAACCTGAATTTGAAAGTGTTAAACCTTTTTGTTACATAGCCGACCATCTTCTTCAACTTTGTAATATCGACTTGAATGAACTTGAAATGAACTCTGATATCTACAAATCTGTCTAACACATCTTTGTTTATCCCAAGTGGCCCCTTTGATATGCCTTCTACCTTCTTTTTGAAAGAGACTTTAATCTTGTCCAAAGAGTCCAATCTTTTATTATCACCTAAAATGAGCTCTAGACTAGCTACATTTCCCACAAAAATTTCAATGCTAGAAGAATTTCATATAAGTCCTCGTTCATTGTTATCATTGGTGGAGTGTGCTTAGCCAATTACTCAATTTTATAATTTAGAATTTCTATATTCTTGTAGACAAAATCTGTTTGTTCCTCCTCAAGGGTGTTTGCCTTCTTAATTTCTTTAACTCCTTAAGGAGTTTCAATTGCCGTTCCAACTTTTTCTGCTCTTCTTTCATATTACCCAAAAAAGAATTAATCTGCTCTTCTAATTAACAGGCTTGTTCATAATACTTGTAACCAAGATCAAAATCTTTATCCGCATCTACCATAAACTTTGACACCCATTTATCAATGATTGTTGATTTTTCTTTCATTGCTTGTAGAGCATCCACTTCCTGCTTGGTCATCAAAATTGGTTTTTCAACTAGGGCAACTTGCTGCTGAGATATAGGCATGAGTAATTCCTTCACAAAAATCTTCACTTGGTTCAGCCGTAACTTAAGTTCATCTTTTGCTTGTTTGTTCTTTTGCATCCTCACTTTTACGACATCTACAATTGAAACCGATGAATTTATTTACTCTTCTTGGGTCTGTTTACCCAGATTGATTCTAGTGATTTGATAGTCTGGAGCCAAGAGCTCCCTATCATCTTTATCTACAATCGGAGTTGCTATTTTAGCAACTCTTTCTCCATGCTCATTGATCCTAATTACTGATAGTGCCCTTGATTTCTTTCTTGACTTCTTATCGGCCTCTATCACTATATCTTGCATACTTAAAGGTTTTACAAGGTCACTTGCTGTCTCTTCTCTAAATTTAGGTTTAGCCAAGAAGGAATATTTGGAGGTTGCTACAAAGATTGATCAACTTGATCTTTTGTTTCCTCAGACCATGTCATTCATCTCTTCTTCTTGATGTGACTCTTCTTGATCCATCTTCTCATCTTGATCTTTCAATTCTTCTTGCTGCTCAGGTTTATCTTGTTCATTTGATGGCCCCAAGTTTTGATCAAGTTTTTCCTTTGAAGAAATGTTCAACGTGGAGGAATCAACATGCTTTTCCTATTGGTCAACTGTTCTGATCAGCTCTTGTTGCTCTTCAAAGGTCAAGACATGCTCTTCCATTTGTTGTTCTCTTTCTTTACTAATCATATCACTAGAAGGATTCCCTATCAAACCTTCTCCAATCCTAGAGTCTTGATGTTCCTGTGATTTCATCTCAACTTGATCATATTCTTTTACAATTTCTTCTTCATTCACAGAGACATCTTTTTGAGCATCAGATTATTCATGAACAACCTCTTCATGTGGTGGAGTTATATCCACCTGATCACTCTTATTTGCTTGTTGTTGTTCTTGGTGGACTTCTTGATTTGCAGCAACTTCTTCCTCTTGATGATCTTCATCATTTTGTTGATCATCCTCTTTTGTCTGATTAACCTCCTTCTCCATCTCTTGATCTATTTTTGCTTTGGGTTCTTGGCCTGATGGGGAAATAGTATCTCCCTCATAGACAGTAATGGGAGGATCTTGGGATGGTTTCCCATTTGTTTGAATTCATTCTTCATCTAATTCTTCTATCCCTCCCGCAACATGTGTCTGTGTTTCTATAGCAGTTGGAGGACATGAAGTTGTCCTTTCATCTGTAGTTTGGACTATCTCCTGTTGAGCTTGTTCAAGAACAACTTCATCACCTTCCCCCAGAGTTTGTCCCAAATCCTGTCTCTGTGGGAGAATTTGTTCTTTAGGAATAGCACTCAAACTAGCAACAACTCCAACATTTGCAACTTTCTTGGTAATAGAAGCTTGTCTGAAAACCTCTCCTAATATAGATGCCATCTCCTTCGGGGTAGTTGTGTAAATTAATCCCCTCATTTTCTTAGGAGGGGTCTTTGTGCTCTTCTGATATACTTTTGTTCCAGAAGCTGAGGGAGAATTAGTTGTAGATACCCTTAGCTTCTTGTAAGCCTTTGGCTTGGAAGTGGAAGTTCCTTTCCTCCTTTTCCCTCTGTCTCTTGCAGGTGGTGTGAAACCTTGCAGCCTTATGTCTAACCAAGTTGTGCTATGCTCTATTACTCCTTTGCTCAAATCTCTCAATGAAATATCTTCTTTCAGGGACCAATCAATGCAGTCCAACACCTTGGTATCAATAGTATCCAAATGATAAATTAGATCCAAAATGTGCCCATCATTAGAGAATTCTTTTGGTATATCATTCCTAAGACCAAATTCTCTCATCTGAAAGGTTGTAAGCCTTGTGTAACTTCTCTTTCAAACTTCAAAATCATCCTTGCAATTTGCCCAGAAATCTTCAAGAGAATGCCTGTGCTTGAACTCCATGGTGGGAAAGAGCTGGATGAGTCTGCTTGTAGGATCAAAATCTTCCCTTGGCTCATATAATTTCAAATTCAACGCATCCAACTCTTTCACTGCTATTTTGGCTTCCTGAATAGAAGGGCATTCATAAAATCCAAGTTCAAAAGGATACTTTACACCCAGTTTATGCTTTCCAGACAATTTTAGGTGCACTTCACCAATTTGGACAGGCTTTGGGGCAAACTATCCCCATCCTCTAACTAGGTTATAGGAATGGTTCCCTCTTAAAGCCTATCATTGCAATGTCTGCGCAAAAGGAATGGTTCCCTCTTAAAGCTTGTAATTCTGATGTAGGTGGACTTGGGGAATTGTATATACCACTATCCCCATCCTCTAACTAGGTCCATGGCTTTCTCTGACATCCTCCAACCTATGTCACATATCAATTGAAGAATGATTGCATATAGAAATGCATCATTGACCCTCTTGAAATATTGTTCAGCTTCTTTCAGTTCTAGCTGAGGGTAAAAATCCCAGATCTTACTCTCTCTCTCCGGGCTTCTCCTCTGACCCCCACTATAGTTAAACCAGAAAAATTCCCTACTCTGGCTACCAAGTATACAATATAAGAAGACATAAAACTTCTTAATATTTGTTATTGATACAAGTTGTTTATGAATACAATTAGAAACCATTGCTCTCAGTCTAAATGTACCTCTCCTTTAAGGATAATGTATATAAATTGAAACATCCAGGTCTCATAGTTCCTGGACTCCTCTTTCCCAAAATCCCTACTTAACAAGGTGATAAGATCACTAATCTCTCCCTTGAAATCAACTCTGGTGAGCTTGGTAGGGATTTTTTCTATTGATTTCATCTCATCCTTCAGCCACTGCCTATTCAAATGCCTCTTGTAACCATTGACATTTATTTTATAGAATATAGTTGCTTTTACAATGGTTAGGGCTACCCTATCCATACTGAGGCAAATCAAAAGTTTGTTTGATCATTATAGCTATGAGGTCTAGTACCAGGTTACCATTTGCATCATAATGTCTCATGCCCAAACAAACTTTTACAACATTCTAGGTTAGTGGAGATAACTCTTTGGAAACATAACCTGTAATTCTAGTGTATTCTTGCTGGATTTATATCTTGTACCTGAATTTGAAGAAATTAATACAAGATGGCTGTCAATTCCTTTGGACTCATTTTCGTGCATGTGGTGTAGTGATTTAACTTCAATCTTTACTTCCTTATTTGTTTGGGAAATATTGAATTAGAACTTGAATTCTAGATTGGGAAATATTGAATTAGAACTTGAATTCTAGATTTTATTTCTGATTTGCATGTGGAATACAGTAATTGGAAATACAATTCATTTTATCTCTTTGAAATCCTTTGAATCTTGCACTAGTGGTATGAATGATCGAGTTTTTAATTGGTTTTAATACTACAGTTAATGAATTTCTTAGATGGGTTGGTTGATATAAAGATTGAAATAGAAGTGTTGCATTACTCTTTTTTTGCATTCCTTTAAATATTTTGATCTTTCTCTAAACAACATTAGAGTAGATATAAAGTTAAATCCAGTTTGAATAATAATAAAAAACCAGGCCCCTTGTTAAACTGTCCACATTGAACTTTGTGTTTGTGCAACATAGTTGTGATCCAACTCCCTAAACCTTGGGGATAATTGAGTTTTAGATTAATTATCTTTTCAGGAGAGGCAAGTTGAATCTCTTCTTACCTGTGTTGCATGTGTGTCAATTGGACCATCAACACAGGCATATTATAGAAGAAAATGCTATAGGTCTAATATACTTTAATATTAACATATTTATACTATTTAATAACTTTTTTGAACATAGTTGATAAAAAACCATTTTATTATGATATAGATAGTATGATATTAATATAGTTTTTTAGAATATAGTTAAATATATAAATTTAATATTGTACTAGTTTTATATTCATATACTATAGTTTTTATGCTTGCATATATATATCAAGTGGTTTAAAAACATTACATAATGTGGATGGTAGGAGTGAAATGAAGTAGAGGTGTAGAATATACTTTCTATACTGATCCATGAGAGGAGGTATGTGCAAAAAATTAAATTGATCATAAGATTACAAGGAAATAAATACAAAAACAATATACCATAACACAATGATTTATATGGGGAAAATACTTTTGAGAGAAAAACCCCACACTCTAAAGCAACTCAATGTATTATTTAGTAGTCAAATGGTTACAATATAGTTGAAGAGTCTAAGCCTTTACAAGAGTATCACAGACAAGAGATCTAGAGCAATTCTAGAAGTATAACAATATCTATAAAACTCACTATGAAACCTCCATCTCAAACACCCAATAAATAGGAGAATCAATACATGAAACTATCAAATAATAATTAGGCAACCATGATAACAAATAGAGTTCTCGAAGGTACCCCACAAATATTTGAAGACCCTCTTAACTACATCCTAATGATCTCGTTTAGGATTAGCCATGAATTTGCTAAGGACTCCCATTGCTTGGGAAATGTCTAGTCTTGTGCAAACCATAACATATATCAAACTCCCAATAGCACTAACATAAGGCACTTGAGCCATGTCCTCCATCTCACTAGGTGTAGATGGACATTGCTCTACAAATAACTTAGTCCTCACTGAAATAGGAACAATAAATGGTCTACAAATTGACATGCTAAATCTCTCCATCATAGAATTCACATACTTACTTTGGCCCAAACAAAGCTTTTTGTTTGCTTTATCTCTTCTAATCTCCATACCTAAGATATACTTGGCAACCCCCAAGTACTTCATGTCAACTTGTCCTAAAAGTTAAGACTTCAAAGTACAAATTGCATCCTTATTGTTACAAAAAATAACATATCATCTACATACAATGTGATAACAACGATCAATCTCTGTCAATTTTATAATAAACATAACGATCTAATTTGGATCTTAGAAATCCTAAACTCATCATAAATGAATCAAATTTATGGTATCACATCCTGGGAGATTGTTTGAGAGCATACAAAGTTTTTTTAATCTACAAACCACCGTTTCTTTACCTCTCTCCACATAGTGCTCATGTTATGTCATGTAGACTCTTCCTCGAAGTCACCATGCAAGAATGTTGTCTTCACATCCATCTATTCTATCTCTAAATCAAAAGTTGTTGCTGTAGATAATAAGAACTGGATAGATGTCAGCTTAGCAATTGGGGAAAAAATCTCACCAAAGTATATCTGTATACACCTAAAAATGGTTTGTGTGGAATTAAATAAATATTTTAAATTTATTTTATTCTTGTTCATCTATCAATTGAATAAATATCCTAATTTATTTAATTGGTTCATTATTCCAAGTAATTAAATAAAAATCAATTTATTTAATTAAGTATCCTAATTTCTCTAATGTCATATCTAATTAAATAATCTTAAATTATTCAATTATATCCTTTTTATAGTCAAAGTCCTATGTTTAAATTCCATGTCATTAATTCATGTCATTCCTCCATGTCATATTGGACACCTCACCATGTTGCACACATAATTGAATATTTTTAATAATTAATTATATAATTATCCTCACCTACATGTCCTATTTATCCTCTAACTATCCCTATTTCTTCTGCACATGTGTCCTATTATTTCTCAATCGTCTCCATGGTCAAAGACACTTGTCTTTCAAATCCTAGTTTATCTCTCACATTCCAACAACCAAGAGTCCTCCTTCCACAATCTTTTCAAAGTATTCCACTTTTAACTCACAGGTCTTTGTGAGCATCATGACATGTGGCTTATGGTTCCACACATCCCTCTACCTTGAAAACATAGTAGGAACATCTCCCATGTTTCTCTCCCTCATCCCAACTAACTTCATCTCAACTGTACACATCACAATGACTTGTTCTCCACCTTTGATCTTGTGACACTTGGAATTGGCCTCTCCTTAGCCTATAAAATGAAGGTGCCTCACCCTCATTTGGATCATCCATTCAAGCTATCATTTCCTTATGCTGCTGAAATCATATTGCATAATATTCACAAGTGTGCCTTTGGCTCATACTCTCATTTAGCATTACATCCATAAGCTCATTTGCACTATAGGAATCCTATCTCCATTATCATTAGCTCACTCACATCCTCACAATCATCATAGCATTGCATTGTAGAGAAAATTCTCATTACATATTCATAGTATCAACCACAATTCCATTCAATTGAAGTCATCTTGAAGAACAAAAAGGAAATAACATTTCTGAGAGCACTCTTATTGTCCATACAAGATCACAATTTGATAGGAAACAATGGAACAAGGAAGAGGATTCAACAAGTGAAGGTAAATTGTGTTTTACATTCATTTCTGTGTTTTAGATAGTTTCATTGAGTGAGATTGGCTTGATAAGAATTTAGGATATTTGTGGTTATCTATTAGTTTCTTATTGCTTACTCCAATTCATCACATTTTTGGCACCCACCGTGGGGCCGATCGCTGCCAGATTTAATCTTTTGACGGTTTTGTGAAGATTTTAGCACGTTTCTGCTCCACAATTTGCTCACAAGCCGCCATCTGTAGCACGTCACCCTTTCACAGTCTCTAAAGCATTTTCAATTAATCGATTTTGTGCAAGAACCTGCGTTTTATTGGCAACATTTTTAAAGGCTTTTCAACTAATCCATTTTGTGTAGGATCTAATCTCTTTTGGCTATTCTAATCTCTTTTGTTCGAGCCTTCTCATGTTTCATTATAAGGGTTGTCACTTACAAAGGTCGTGATCTCTGTGTTGTGATCGCCTACATTGCATATCCAAGCACACCCCACCTCTCAACAACGATTTCACCATCCGCAGTTTCGTTTGCAAGCTGGTCAAAGTTTCTGCTTGCTCATTGAATAGCTGTGCCTTCATACTCTTCCAATCAAACTACATTCGCCGACATTGGCTGAAGGGTTTAAAGATCATTTATTGCAGATTTCTATCGTATTTGAGATATTGCTTCTCTACATTCACTTTCTGTGATTGTTTATGCAGTTTTAGAGCGAGTATCTCAGCTCTCAACGTGAGATCTCAGATCTCAACCGCCATATATTATCTCAGCTCTCAGGTATTGCTTAATTTTATCATTTTGCGGCGCGTTTCTTTAGCAACCACAGTATTCCAGCTTTCTAAACTGATCTTCATCAATCGCTCTTCCTTTCAATCTTTAAAAGTCGATCTACCTCCCACTGCTAGCACTTCACATACTGACATGTGCTTTATTTGCAGAAATCTTATCATATACTGGCCTGTGACAACTATTTTTGACATCACCTTTGCCAGTTTTTACAGCCTTGTCAACAAATCCATTTTGTGCATAATCTGCGATCCTCTTCATGCGCATCCATTGTTTGTCTTGGTGCATTTGATTCTTGTTAGATATAAGTATTGATTTTGCAAAATTTTCGGTACTAACTTGTGTTGCAGGAATTATTAATCATCAATGGAGGCTATTAAAAAAATGTTCTTGTAGATTTAAGTGCTGGTTTAGGTATTTATGGTTACAACTTGCATACAAATCTTCATCTAGTTTTTAATTAGGAGTAAATAATTGTTCGTGTAACTTGCATTCAAATCTTCATCTAGTTTCAATTAGGAGGAGTAAATTATTGTTCATGCAACTTGTGTACAAATCTTCATCTAATTTTAATTAGGACAAGTAAATCATTGTTCTTGCAACTTGCATACAAATCTTCATCTAGTTCTTAATTAGGAATAAACTTACATCTTTGCATACAAATTTTACATAGTCCCAATCTAGGAGGTTAAAATTGAACAAATCTTTCAAGCAAATCTTGCATTTACAAATCCACATCTAGCATAAGTAGGGAGAAGTAACTTGACCAAATGTTCAACAACAATCTTCACATAGTTTGTATAGGAGGCTAAAATCAGCTAGATCTTTTCATGTTTACGCTATCTTGTCATTTTTGTGCTTGGTAGATTAAATGACATTTAGATTAACTCTAAAAGGTGAATGAACCAATGTCTACTGTGTTTGTAAAATGGTGGTAGGCAGGTATGCTCTCCCCATATTGGGTGACCAAAATGCCAAACCCATCATTTCATTTGTTTAACCTTTAGAAGAGGCTTACCCTTGGGATTGCGTTTCTTCCAAGTGGGATGACCTTGAGCGATAACGGGCTAAAGCCAAGCCACTTTCAAGCCGCTATAAATAAATGTGTTTGTGATGAAAGTCATAAACAACATGTGTTGCTGTGTTATACTGACGAATGTTTCCCTCAGTACCTTTATGGTGCATTGAAACCTATAGAACTTAACCTCTACAGATTGAGAAGCCTCCTAAATGGAGAGAATCGCCGCACGTATAACCACCTGAACGAATGCCCTTATTAAGAACCAACTATTTTTAGAGGGCAAAATCCTTCTATTTATTGACACAGGAGGTCAGACTTTTGAAGCCACCCAACATAATACACTAATCATGTGTAGAGATGGAAAGTTCAACTCTTCGGAGGAACTGTAACTTGGTATGCCAGAGAAGTGAGTGCCATGTAAGGGGGAGCCAGTGCTACCAAGTTGCTAACTATCTGCCTTGATTTAAGTGGCTGGAGAAATCCAAGTTGGGACTCAATAAATATTGTCCTTGCCAACCATAGGAATTGTACTTGTTTGGAAAAATGTTTATCAAAAATTTGTATAATACCATGAAATATTCTTGTCTTTTGTGTTTTCTTGCAACAAACAGAAACAAAATCATCCTAAAAAACACTTAGGTTGCTTAGAAAAATGTGCTTCAAAACAAGAAACATTGATCAAACATTTCAAGAAAACAAAACTGCACATTTGAAACTTATTGCAATGCATTTGATAGTTCTTTCCACGCATACAAAACTAGTTTCAGACACCCATATTTGCCTAGAATCAATTAGTAAAATCAATGAAACCATAAAAAATTATTCCATACCCATTTCCAAAACATTTCATTTACCATATCACACTTAGCCATCTCAAGAGCAACAAAAACCAAGATTTCCACTAAGGTATCATTGAGATCCTCTACAATCAAACAACCTAGTTAGTTTCCTATTAGGATTAATCATCCTCTACCTTGAAACTACACTAGAGCATCTTGATAAAGGTCTAGTCTACATCAATAGTGGTTACAAGTTATCCCTATTTGACTTCCTTTATATCAACACTTTGATAGCTATACCATTATAGCTCAAGACCATTTTGTTTGAAACAAATAGATCAAGAGAAAACCTTTGAAAATATTATCACAAAAAGATTCCAAATCCAATCAACTATACCTCAACCAATCCAATCTTTCAACAAAAGCATCACTTACATCCACAAGTTTTTCATCCAACTCTATTCACATCCAAAATGTTGCATGGTCAAAACTAGATCTCAAGTTCAAAGAGGAAAAGAAATGGAGAGGGATTACCTAAACACTAGTGAACACTCCTCTAGTGATGGAGAGGAAGAATTCAACCAAGAAGAACTTGATAAATTCCTACAAGATCCCAAATTTCAAAGTTTGATGGATAATGTTATATCAACAGACCCTCACAAATACTTCCTCTTACTAGCACAACAAGGAACCAAGCTACCTCTTGATTTTGACATCTCAACATTGAGAGCAACAAACACATCCAACGAAATAGAAATCTTAAAAAATAAAAAAGAAACAGAAAAAGAAGTCTCCAAGCAAGATAAGGCTAAGGATATGACAAATCCTTTAGATACACTCACTAAACAAATCCAAGTCTTGCAACAACTTGTGGATATACAAATAGGAGCTTCCACAAAACACTACTCAGAATGAAATATCACCATATCCTTTTGACAAGAGCTTGGTCATGGTGCCTTTCCCCTCAAAATTTGAGGTTCCAAAATTTGATAAATATAGACGAAAAGGTGACCTGTGTGACCATATAAGGGAATTTAGTGTTGCATGCCTAGAAGTCACACACAATGAAACATACCTTATGCGACTATTTCCCCATAGCCTAGGAGGACAAGCAATGGAATGGTTCTCCTGATTACCTCTCGACATCTGAACTTTTAACGAACTAGTGGATCTTTGTAATAATAAACAAAAGGGCGGAGAATCCTTTGCCTCATTTTTACAAAGATGGAGACAACTTGCTAGAAAGTGTCCATACCATATCTTGGAGAAACAAATGATCGAGATGTTCATCCACAACCTAAACAATGACTTGAGCTATCAAATACAAATACAATGTCCAACTTCCTTTAGTAAGGTCATTGAAATGGGGTTACTCATTGAGAAAGCCTTGATAGCTAAGGGACAAATCGAACTCTACAAAGATGTCCCTAGTTCAAGTAATAACACTAACAAATCAAGGTTTTGGACCAAAAACAAGAACATTGTGAATGATGGTGTTGTTGATGCTAAACACGTGGTACCAAAGCAACCAATCTTTAATCTATCAAATCCACAAAATAACACACCATCAAACAAACCTCAAAACAATGAACCAAGATCCACAAACTTTCCTCCTCATCAAAAGTTTACACCATTAGTGGAATCAATTGAATCTACCCTAAAGAAGCCGATATCAAACAATCTTATAATGCTTCCTACGGTGTGAGATTATGAACCTAAATTTAAACCTTCTTGGTGGAAAGACTCAGACTTTTGCAAATTTTATAGAAGCAGGGGTCATAAAACAAATGATTGCCAAGAACTAAAGAATATCATCCAAGAGTTGATTGACCAAAAAGTAATATCAATTGATGGACATACTTCCAATGATGAGCACGTGGCATTCAAAAATCCTCTCCCTAACTACAAGAAGGGAGGACCCTCTAATCAAAACAATAATGGTTCAAACAAAGTGAATTACACAAATGTTTCATATGACTATACCGTTAACCATATTTTAGAAAGTGACTCACACATAAACATGATCACCATAAACAATAAGCCTGATTGTAATGTAACAACTCGTCATGGAAATATTACTCTCCAAGGGGCTCCATCCAAGCTACCCTCCACATCTAACCAATATAATGTCCTTGACCAACTCCATAAAACACCTGCACATATTTCCATTTTGGAAATTTTGCGTCTTTCTCCATCTCACAAAGCCATCCTAGAAAAACACTCTTGGAAACTACTGTGCCGACCAATCTAGCCCAAGAGCAATTTCAAGCCATGGTGGGGCATCTAACTACACCCCATTTCTTATCTTTCACAGAAAAAGATGATATGTCTATCACCCAACCACACAATGTATCCCTACATATTGAAGCCCTCATCCATAAATGTAGAATAAAGCGGGTCCTAATAGATGGAGGTGCCGGTTTAAATATCTGCACTTTAAAACTAATCCTTGCATTGGAGTTTTCAGAGAATGACATTGATCATAAGAAGAAAATAACAATCAAAGCTTATAATGAAGAAGAGAGCACATCAAAACGAATTGTTGTTTTGCCTATAAGAGTGGGACCAATGGAAAAAGATGTAATTTTCCAAGTTCTAGACATGGACCTAGCATACAATATTCTTCTTGGTTGACCTTGGATACATGCTATGAAGGCCGTACCATCCACCTACCATCAGTGTATCAAGTTTTCTCATAATGGCCAAGAAATCACTATCCAAGGGGATCCTAATCCATTCCAATATTGCAATTCCATCCAATCCAAGCCTGAAGTTGTAATCCCCACCAACCGTGCAGCTTCCTCCTCTTTAGCTAGTGTTGACCCAGCCTCACTACCTTCTACAACTAAAACATCTGAACTCAAAGTCAAACTCAAAGACAAGGGTGTATGAGAGTATACCATCGAGCAAACCTTCTGCCTAGCATAGTTACCCATATCTCCCAAGTCCTATGGAAAACCATCCATGAACAAAAACAAATCGTTGGAGACTCCCAAAGGTTCTTTTGTCAAATGGGGAAACCTATCAGATGAAAGTGATGAGAAGGATATTCTACAATGGCTATACAAAGATGAAGATAGTGAATCTAAACCACAAGACCATCAACCCCAATTGCAAACTGAACAATATGGTCAAGGGTTCTCTATCTTACAAAGAATGGGATATGACGGTCATGGTTCCATAGGATTAAGAAAAGAAGATATCACCAAACCTATCCAACCTTCTTCTTTAATAGCCCAAGAGATTACAGGGCTAGGGTACAAAGGCAAAGAAAAGATCCAAGGTAAAGAAAAGCATAAAAGAAAAGGAAAGGAAACAACTACTACTAATCTAGTAGTGCAGATTCACTGACTACAAGAAGGGAGTGAGACAAACTCAAATAAATATGAATGGGATAGTCTTTCCAAACTATCTTGTGAAGACAAAGGTGTTGATGTGGTTCAACAATATAGCTCTTCCCATACAACTGATAAGGGACAAAGTTCTAGGTCTCGACCTCTAGAATTCGATCCACAAAATACCAAAAGAGAGTTTTGTGAGGAAGGAATGATGTCTCACGTGATAGATCAACTTGAGGAGAGTACTGTCATAGACCTTGTCAATACTCCCATCAACCTAGACAATTCCTCCATCTTAACCATCACTAGCCACAAATTGGATCAACCCAATGACCCATTACCCTTAGTACATCTCAAACTCAGAGATTGGGATTTACAAGAAGCCCTTGAGCTAGATACTTTCCAAAATGACGATGCTATCATAGATTATCTAGAAGTAAGAGACCACCTACCCACAGGGGATCACAAATATGGCTTCACTATAGAGCTCAATGACAAGGCTTATTTTGGAGAGAGTGCCAATCTTTTCAGTCATAAAAATTTTAAAAAAAAAGATAGATCTAATGGTGAAAACCTCTCTGCAAAAATGTTAGATCGTGAAAAAGATAAAAGAAAAGACATATCTGATGGTGAAAACCTCTTTGAGGTGCCATAAGATGAAAGGCTTGACACTCTTCCCTATCCTATGCATCAGGAGAGATCATCAGTTGTGATTGAACCAGCTACACCTATCAACATTGGCACAGAAGACAATCCAAGTATAATCCACTTAGCAGAATCTCTGTCTGAACAAGAGAAGATAGAGTTCATTGACTTCTTCAAACAAAAATAGATAAACTTTGCTTGGTCCTATGCAGATATGCCAGGGCTGAATCCAGATCTAATAATGCACCATTTATCACTAGCTCCAGGAGCTAAGCGAGTTAAATAGAAACTACGAAAGATGCATCCCCATATTGCATTATTAGTAAAAGAAGAATTGAAAAAGCTGCTAGATGTTGGGTTTATCAAAGCTATTGATTATCCGGAATGGATTTCTAATATAGTACCTATGTCAATACTAGATGGAAGGATCAGAGTGTGTAATGACTTCAGAGACTTGAACAAGGCTTGTCCCAAGGATGACTTCCCTCTGCCCAACATCGACATCATTGTAGATCTAATAGCAGGGCACACTATGTTGTCACTAATGGACAAATTTTTTGGCTATAATCAAATCAAAATAGTGCTGAAAGACCAACACAAGACCACATTCACATGTCCATGGGGTACCTATTGTTGGTGCGTCATACCATTTGGATTGAAAAATACAGGGGCAACATACCAAAGGGCCATGACTACAATCTTTCATGACATGATTCATACCATCATGGAAGATTATGTTGATGATATCCTAGGAAAATCTATTACCAGAGAAGGACACCTACAAGTCTTAGACAAAATCTTTTAGAGATTAGAGTAGTTCAAAGTACGCTTAAATCCAAAGAAGTGTGTTTTCAGAGTTACATCCGAAAAACTTCTAGGATATATAGTGCCAGCTAATGGAATTGAGGTGGACCAGGCTAAAGTAAAAGCAATGATGGATATGCCACCACCCAAGAATCTTAGTCAGATAAGGTCATTACAAGGCAAGCTACAATCCATCTAGCGGTTTATCTCTCAACTGGCTGACAAATGTCATCCATTCACACATCTCCTACACAAGAACATTCCTTTCAAATTGGATGATGCATGTGAACAAGCCTTCCAGCACCTCAAAGAATATCTAATGAATCCACCAATCTTGATGCTGCCAATCTAGGGCAAACCACTTCTACTTTATATTTTAGCTACACCATCTGCTCTAGGAGGTCTACTGGCACAATAAAACTATGAAGAAAAAGAGCAATCTATTTATTACATCAGTCAGACACTGGTAGGCTATGAGCTACATTACACACCCATAGAATGAGCATGCCTTGCAGTAGATTTTGCATCACAGAAGTTAAGGCATTATATGCTCACTCATTCCATCAAATTGGTAGCCAAGATAGATCCATTGAAGTACTTATTAAGCAAGGCTACTTTAACAGACAGGTTATCAAAGTGGGTGATGATACTCAACGAGTTTGATATCAAATATGTAGACAGATGAGCCATAAAAGGTCAGTGATTACAGATCAGTTGGCTGATGCACCATTGACAGATGAGAACCCATTAAGCTTCGCATTTCCAGATGAATCTATCTTTAACATCACAACACAAGCATGGAAACTTTATTTTGATGGATCATACACTCAGCATAGGTCCGGAGTAGGAATCTTGTTAGTCACACCTCATGGAGACACAATTCCAAAATCATACAAACTACTCTTTCCATGTACCAACAATGTAGCAGAGTACGAAGCATTAGTCATTGGTCAAGTAAGATGGCTATAGAATGGAAAGTCTAAGAGCTTCATGTGTATGTTGATTCATAACTTGTTATCAACTAGGTGAATGATGACTATCAAACCAAGGATGAGAAGTTAATACCGTACAATCGTATGGTAGACGACTTCAAAGAATACTTTGTTGTGATTTCTTTTGAGCAGATACCCAGATTAGAGAACAAAGCAACATATGCCATGGCAACCATTGCCTCTCTTCTTGATATACCTGAAAATTAGTCACGCTATGAGTTCTTGGTGGAGCCAGTATCCCATCCTGCCTATGACATCCACGAAACCAACATCATATGCCACATAGTAGGATCTAATTCTCCCTTGTATGGAAAAGTATATATCTATCTGAAAGAATACCCTACCACCTGATCTATCTAATAACCAAAAGAGAGCCTTCATCTGCCAAGCTTCCCGTTATACCATAATCGCTAACACCTTATATCGTCAAGCTCTAGATGGTACTCTCCTTCGGTGTCTTGATAGTGAGGAATATCAAACCACCCTAAGCAAAGTTCACGAAGGTATATGTAGAACCCACTCTAGTGGTCCTATTTTGGCTGAGAAACTCATACGTATGGGGTACTATTGGCCAACTATGGAACAAGACTCCTATCATTTTGTGAAGAGGTGCAAGAAATGCCAAATTCATGGGAACTTAATACATGCACCAACACAAGAGCTGCAACCTTTAACGACTCCTTGGCCTTTCTATCAATGGGGACTTGACTTAGTGGGCAAGATACATCCCCCATCATCCAAAAACCATAAATTCATAATCACTGCCACTGAGTACTTTACTAAGTGGATCAAAGTCGTGCCCCTAGCCAATGTCACAGGCAAACCAATCACCTCATTCATCCTAAATTACATCATTTACCACTACGACATCCCTTTATCCATTATCGCTGATAATGGAAGACCATTTAAAAACTAGGATGTCAAAGAGCTTTGTGACAAATTCCACATCCAAGATCGCTTTTCCACTCTGTATTACCCCCAAGGAAACGGTCAGGCGGAGGCATCTAATAAAACCATCTTGAAAATCCTAAAAAAGACTGTCAATGATGCCGACTGTGATTGACATATTCAACTCAATCCCGCTTTGTGGGCCTACCGTACAAGTCTTTGCACACCCACAGGTGCAACACCATATTCCCTAGTCTATGACTCTAAAGCCATCTTGCCCATTTAAGTCGAATTACCATCCTTGTGAGTATCGTTAAAAGGATTGATCAATGATGAAAATACCAGGTTTCCAGACTACAAGAGTTAGAGCTACTAGAAGAAATAAGATTAAATGCCTTTAATCATCTGAAAGCTTATCAACAAAGGATGTCAAGAAGTTACAACCACAGAGTGAAACCCAGGGTATTTCAAGTTGGTGACCTAGTTCTTAAAGAGAATCCCAGAAATTAGCAAGACATGGAAAAGAGAGGTAAATTTGAACCCAACTGACTTGGCCTCTATGTCATCATTGCTGCCTTTGGATCAAGAGCCTATCAATTAGCAACATCAGAAGGTGAGCTGTTTGATGATCCCATCAACAGTATGCATCTTCGCAAGTTCTATACCTAACAACCCCAATGCAAGGGAATAAAAAACATCTAAATAAAAAAAATCATGCAAATAAAAGCAAGTAGTGAAAATCTAGAAACATGCACTATTTGTGATAAACTGCTTCCTCCATCTTATAGAATTTCTATCTTTATCTACCTTTTTCGTCCACATCCATTAGATTCCATAACAATTCCTAACATGGCTTGTTGTTCTCTCGCCCTTGTCACCTTATCACATCAGGTTGTCCATCCAATCCCTCATCTTTTTCGTCCATCATTAATACCGTTGTTGAACTATGTCGCCTCTGAGCTATCACGTAGGCAAGGCCATCATTGATGAGCCCTCGAGGCTTCCCATCCATTCCATCCCCTATTACCCATCCTTTTCTCCATCCAATTCCATCTAATTCCCACCACCTAGGTCTTAGGTCCATATAGTCTACACCCTAACTACGTGCCTCTAAGTCGTCACGTAGGCAATGCCATCATCGATGAGTCCCCGAGGCACTAGGTCAGTCCCTTAGGGCCTGTTACATCGAGTCTACTATCAGTTCTTCCCTGTGTTTTACCCACATTAACTAGATCCTTTACTTGACTGGGGGAAAAATCCTTGACTTAGTTAGGAATTGGATTCTTGAATGCTACAAAATCTCAGAGGATAGCAAACTGGATTGTGATATTATCTCTAGACAACATGCAGCACTATAAACACACCCATTCAACAAAACACTTGACACAAGACATTGATCTATATCAGACAACAATGTGCCTAAACTATCATGATTATTATATCTGTTTTTGTTGCAAGAAAACATATATGTGGCAAGTAGATTTGATGCTTGTTATAAGTTTAAGTCTTATGTTTTGATTTTTGTTATCATGTTTCCTATGCTACTTGAGGATGTAAAAAACTAGAGGAGCTATGATGGGGGCATGATTATTTTCATTTGTTTGTTGTTTTTGGATCAATATTTAGTAATGTGATGACTTGTCTACAACATGATGAGAAAAAAATCATCTAGGATGTTATGGGTCTAAGCATGAAAAAGTACAATCCTTGTCTGTTGATACATGCAAGAAATACTTAGGTCATCTAGGTTTAATTTTGACTAGATGCTTGTATTAGCTTGCTAAATCAAAATCCATGTAAGAGATACTCAGGTAATCATGGTTTAATTATACCTATATGCTTGTATTTTCTTTCAACATTTTAAAATCTCAATGATAAAAACGTACTTCAAATACTTGTATACAAGATGACAGCTTCATTTGTGCATTTTTAGGTTTGCATCTTCATTTCATTTATAAGCATTCCGTAAATAGCATTTATCCAAGTGTCTTAAGATCCAAAATCTTTTCTTTCATTTGTCCAAATTTATTCTTCTAATCTTCATCAATCATCATCTTCATCCATCCCATATTTCTTCAAAAAACACCTAATTCCTCAAATTAATCAGTCAAAATCAAATCATCATCATCAATCTTTCAAATCACTTCTTCCATTTATCCTTATTCAATCAAATCAAGCAATGATCCAAATGCAAGTCATCCTTAATCCATACCAATTGAGTACGTCAATTTTGTCAAATTATCCAATCGCAATCAATTGTCTTGATCCTAATCTTGTCGTAAACCAAATCAATTAATCATCATCAATCAATCATCAATGGGATATATCATTCCCACATCCTTGTGTTGATCTAGGGATATATTGTTCCCCACGATAACAATGGTTCACTATCATCAAATCAATCAATCAATCAATTAATTATTGGTTTATAGCTTGATAGGGGCAATACCTCGTTTGTTCTTGTATCATTTCTGCATACTTTGTTAGACTTAGGGCACACAACTGAGAAGGGGGGTGAATCAGTTGTGCAAAACTTTCTCCAATTTACACACTTAAATCCTCTTAGTGATTAGCAGTACATTAAACATGAAATATAATACATTCAAATCAAAAGCAAAAACTCATCAACACATAAGACACCAAGATTTTGACATGGAAAACCCGGTTAAGGGAAAAACCATGGGGTGATTAACCCAAGAATGTATTCTCTGTTAGAAGAATAGAAAGAACAAAATGGCACATGCCAATTAGGGCTCACTATGCGAGCACACTGCTCACAAGAGGCTCACTGCCTACAAGAGACACACTGTCTACAAAGAAATAAGTATCACATACATGAACTGGAGAATAGCATCTTCACCATGCTTGAATCAGTTCCATTAAGCTCAATACTTCTGCTCTACTTTTCGCTCTCCTCTTCGCTACCACACTCTCATCTCCACACAAAAAGGCAAGATCAAACTGACTTCGTAATCCCTTATTTATACAAGGCATCAACTTAGGAATGATCATCTAAGTCGGCATTCATAAGATCATCCAACAGATGCATAACTCATCCGGTCAGCTTGTCTCAAGAAGAACACCATCATACAGAAGTCACTCTTCAATTGTGAGCTCTAACTTCAATGCAGACCACCAACACGAATTGGACATGATCCAAAGACCTCCACAAGCTTGCCTGAATCACCAAGAACATCCACACTTCTTCTTACTGAAATCCTTCTCTCCTTCATCCAGAACCTCAAGAACACAGTCTGTCATAACTGTCACAAAGGAATAGATGCTTGCAAACCTTCAAACCATGAACCAATAGAGTTGATACACCACAAAGACTTCCTCAGCACTCCCTTAAATCTGCAGAACAAGAAACTTCATTTCCAGATCTCACCGGACCTTTCTTGTTACACTCTGTTACCCCTGAACACCTATCAGAACTGGTTTTACTTGAGCGGCCACAACTTCTTCATATCTTCATGCGGATCTCTGAAATCTCTGCTAGACCACCTTAAGACACATATCTACAAACCCTTTAATTTGTATCCTCTGATCCTCATCCTGTCTTGGACTTTTGCCTTACTGTCATCACTATTCTTCACTATTTCTGATTAAGACTAATTTTCTCAATATCCTTAGTTCACAGCTCATCAAATCCTTATCATTAATGCAACAGAAGTATGTTGACATCAATGACAACACCAGTTAGGCCCATACTTGCAACAATCTCCCCCTTTGTCATTGATGGCAACATATGATGTGAGAAACCATCAAGACAAGAACTTCTCCTTACTGTCACAACTCCCCCTATTAACAACAATCATTCACATGTCTTCTCTCCCTTTATTGCTCCCCCTTTGATCAGCAACCACTTGTTTTTCACATGTCTTCTCTCCCCCTTTGACATCAATGGCAAAGGGCATATACTTGCAATTTCACCACTTCAGAATCATACCTGCTGCTCCCCCTGAGTAGCAGCTCCCCAACATCAATCTAGATCACAAGATGTGATTGTGATACCCACCAGACTGATGCACAATAGTGCACCTTAGTTCATCACCGGAGGGGCAATAACCCCTAACTTCTCCCTGAGATACTCAAAAGAGTCCTTAGGTAGAGGTTTAATAAAGATATCTGCAATCTGATCCTTGGATGACACAAACTCCAATTTGACTTCATTCTTGTTCACTTGCTCTCTCAGAAAGTGAAACTTGATAGATATATGCTTAGTCTTTGAATGCAACACCGGATTCTTAGATATACTTATAGCATTTAAATTATCACAGAAGATTGTGATAGGTTCCTCATACTCCACTTTGATATCTCTTAGCATCTACTTCATCCACAAAACTTGAGTGCAACTACCTACTGCTGCAATATATTCTACTTCAGTTGTAGACAGAGATATTGCCTCTTGTTTCTTGCTTAGCCAAGAGACCAATCTCTTCCCCAAAAAGAATACTCCAGCACTGGTACTCTTCCGGTCATCCACATCTCCTGCGCAATCAACATCTGTATATACATGAAGAGAGAAATCATGATCTCTAGGATACCACAGACCATACTCAACCATCCCTTTTAGATATCTAAAAATCCTCTTGATTGCCATGACATGGGATTCTCTAGGATTAGCTTGGAATCTAGCAACAAGACCAACAGCTTGCATAATATCTGGTCTAGTTTGAGTGAGATACAACAATCCTCCAATCATTGATCTGTACTTTGTCTGGTCTACCTTAGGAGAGTCATCATCTTTGCTCAACTTACATTCGGTTGCCATGGGAGTATTCATTGGCTTTGAATCTTCCATCCCAAAATTTTCCAACAATTTTTTCACATATTTGGTTTGAGAAATGAAGATTCCTTTATTTGTTTGAGTAATTTGTAGACCCAAGAAGAAATTCATTTCACCAAGCATAGACATCTCAAACTCACTTTTCATTTGATTTGCAAAAGCTTTACACATACTGTCTTTTCCTCCAAAGATGATATCATCAACAAATACTTCAACAATCAAGATGTTTTCATGATCAATTTTGAAATATAAGTTACTATCGGCAGTACCTTTGTTGAAACCAATCTTCAAAAGATGCTTATCTAATCTTTCATACCAGGCTCTTGGGGCTTGCTTTAATCCATACAGTGCCTTCTTCAACTTGCAGACCATATCACCATGATCAGACAACTGAAATCCATCCGGTTGCTCTATATACACTTCTTCTTCGAAGTCACCATTTAGAAAGGAAGACTTGACATCCATTTGATATACCTTGAAATCCTTGAAGGCAGCAAAGGCAAGAAATAATCTGACTGCTTCAATTCTTGCCACCGGAGCAAAAGTTTCTTCAAAATTAATTCCTTCTATTTGGGAGTAGCCCTTGCAGACCAATCTAGCTTTGTTTTTGATTACTTCACCAACTTCATTTAGTTTGTTCCGGAAGACCCATTTGGTTCCAATCACATTCTTGTTTCTAGGTCTAGGAACAAGATCCCAAGTGTGATTTTTCTCAATTTGCATCAACTCTTCCTCCATTGCTTTGGTCTAGTTTTCATCATTGGAGGCTTCATTTATTGTCAAAGGTTCAATCTTTGAAATTAGACAATATTCATCTAAATTTTGAGCAATTTTCCTTCTAGTTTGCACACCTTTGCTTTTGTCACCTATGATCTGTTCTTCAGAGTGGTTCAGTCTTACATACCTTGGAACTTTGGGAGTTTCTTGCACTTCTGCTTCTTAATCAGGCTCATTCAGACCTGTCTCTTCTTCCTGATTTACCGGATCAGTTTGAATCTGACTTTCAGAGGAGGATTGAACTCCTTAAACCAGAACACCATTCTGATCATCTTCATCATATTCATAAAACCTTGAGGGTTTCTCTATTCCCTCATCAACCTTCACATTTGTACTTTCTATCATCTTACTTAGTCTCTTGTTATAACACCGGTATGCTTTGCTTTGAGTAGAGTAACCCAAGAATATTCCTTCATCACTTCTAGCATCAAACTTGCCTAGATCTTCATCTTTTTTGATGTAACATTTGCTACCAAAGACTCTGAAATATCTTACAGTAGGAGTAATGCCAAACCAAAGTTCGTAAGGGGTCTTACCGGTATTGCTTCTGATTTGAACTCGATTGAGAGTATAGACTGCAGTGCTGACAACTTCTCTCCAATAGATCTGAGGAACATTTACTTCCATCATCATGGTCCTAGATGCTTCCTGGATGGTCTAGTTCTTTCTCTCCACTAGTCCATTTTGCTGTGGAGTCTTAGGAGCAGACAACTGTCTCTTAATTCCATGTTTCTCATAGAACTCTATGAACTCACCAGATGTGAATTCTCCACCTCTATCAGACCTTAGACATTTCAACTTTAATCCTATTTCATTCTCTACCATAGCCTTGAATATTTTGAATTTCTCAAGCGCTTCTGATTTCTCCTTTAGAAAGGTTACCCACATCATCTGGGAATAGTCATCAATTAGCAGCATGAAGTATCTATCACCTTGAATACTCCTGATTCTTGCCGGACCACAAAGATCAGTGTGAACCAAGTCCAATAATCTAGTAGAAGACAGTTCCTTGCTTTTGAATGTGACTCTACTCAGCTTACCCAACTGACATTCCTTGCACAAGCTGTTAGTAGGTTTCACCAATTTTGGAAGATCTCTTACAACCTGAGTATTGCTTATCTTGATGATATTATCAAAATTCACATGACACATCCTCCTATGCCATAACCAACTTTGATCAACTTGAACAAATAAGCAGCTTTTACCAGTACCAACCAAGTGAAAGATATTACCTTTAGTTTGAGTACTGAATGCAATCTCTGTTATGGAACTTTCAAAGATTTTACATTTTCCATCCTTGAATCAGAGATTATAGCCTTTGTCCACCAACTATCCAACACTGAGAAGATTGTGCTTCAAACCTTCAACATACAGTACATTATCAGTTTTGTTTCTTCCATCAAAAGAAATAGTTCCTCTTCCTTTGATTCTACCAGCAGAATTGTCACCAAACTTTACCACTCCTCCTTCATACCTTTCCAAATCTACAAACTTATTTTTGTGTGAGGACTACCCTTTTTACTTCTGTTCTTGTGACTATTTACATTACTGTTACTGATACTTTTATATTTGTGGGATAGTAGTTCCCAGATTTTCAAACTATTAAACTTTATTATGATAATGGAAAAAACTAATTGGGTGATGTTTGGATAACATTTACATTTCAGAAAAGTTAATTAGGTGATTATGGAAAGAAAATTGTAATATGATTTCATTTATGCTATTTAGAACTATGTCATGATAATGCATGTTTTTAAGTTGCTTCGGCTATGATGATTATATGTGAAACTGATCTTGTAATTTAGTGTGCAGGATTTACTAATCAAATCACAGATTCCAGAGATCATTCCGCACCTTTTTGTTGTTATTCCTTGTTAAGCCGATTCGGTTCCACAAGGAACTCAGATCAACCCTGTGTTTGATGTATTGTCGTAATGTGGTCTTTCTTAAGGTCAAATGGGTTAGGTCTACCCTCTTGTAACACTGGATTATGATTTGTGTTGTAAAAAAAATTGAATTTGAATTTCTTTTCTTTTATTTAAATTCTTGAGGCCTTTTCTTGTATTTTAACATGACCCTGGGTGTCCTGAATAGGTTAAAGTTGACCCTGGGTTATACCTCATGGGTCCAGGGTCCCATTTGGCATGGGTAACCCTTGAGTAACATCCATAAGGTCATCTTAACTTCACCCTGAAGATAGGTGACGAAAATTGGAGGTATGGGGGGGATAGGATGGGTTGTACCAACACCCAAACCCATCCCTCTTCAATCCCCAAGGTAAGAGATGACTACAAACCCATCCATTATAGAGGAATTGACTTGAAGTCACCCTCACCATTAGTGAGATTCCCCATGAGTTGTGTGGTCATCCATAATGAAGGAAGGAAGAATAGGCATGGGTCACCTGTCTTTTCCTCCTTTAACTCCTTTTATTTCTCCCATGCGTAAGAGAAATGACATGAGGAGAGGGATAAGGAGGACCTTAGGGATGGGTGAGTGACATAAGCCAACACTCATCCCTTGGGACATAATAGTGGTTTGGGGAAGAGTGAGGAGGTGACAAGTGTCACCTCCCCATTCCTCTAAACTCAGAGTTTTGGGTTATTTGAATCCCATTTTGGGATGGAGAGGGAGTTAGTTGAATTTTGGAGAGTTTTATTTTATTATTTTTTTACCAAGAAAATTTGCTTTAGAGAGGAAAAGGGAGAGGGAGTTTGGTGGCTTAGGTTGGAGAAGATCTCAGTGGAGCTCTACATCAGCTTCATCCTTGAAGGGCTTTGTAAGGTTGGTTTGTTATTACCTTTCTTTCGTATATCTGATTGTTGCACGTGGTTTACTCACTGTGTACACAGTACAGTAGCAAAGATGGTAGAGTGGTGGTGGGAAGGGTTTGAACCTTCCCACCACCACCGTCGATCCTTATGGGTGTGGGTGGGGGCTCCGCCCCTCCCCACACACCCCGCCAGGAAAACAAAAAAAACATACAACACCGCGGCTGTAAGACCGCGGGCTCCCCCAAAACCACACGCCGAACCCCACCATCCACCATCGGCAACGCCTACCCTGTGCTTGGCTCCCCGTGAGCCTCCTGTCTGCCGCCCCTACGCAGCCTGTGACGTGGCTTCTGCCACCCAAAGCCTGCCATCCCACTCCATGTGATCCCCTTCCCTCTGCGTTGGTCTCTGGCCGACCCTCCTCCCTGGCCGTCGCCATGAGTATAACCTGTAAAAAAAAAAAAAAAAAAAAGGGGTTAGGGCACCATTGAAATAGCATAAGGGAATTAGGGCTTCAGCCCTTCAATGAAAGTAAAATTGTATGGGTTTTATAAAAGGAAGACTTAATATTGTCTATATAAATATAAAAATAAAATAATAACAATAGTAATAATAACAATAGTAATAATAACAATAGTAATAATAATAATAGTAATAAAAATAATAGTAATAAAAATAATGGTACTAATAACAATTAAATAAATATATTTGTATATATATGAAAATTTATAATCCCCTATATATATATATATAGATACATACATATATTATTATTTGATATAAATCTATCAGAGAGGTCATTTTTCTTTACAACAAAAAAGGGAAAGATATAATTATAATTTGAAGAGAGCATAATTAAATATACTTTAATACTTCTGTAAGAAATTCTCGGCAGTTTCAACTATCAACACAAATTATTAACCAGGAAAATGAAGAGGAAATTATGATCTTTCCACTTATAAAGGACACTGGAAATAAACGTAAAGAAGCCATCACAGGCATTCCACGTGTGGCCATTTTAAACTCAACTGTAGTTAGTAAACGTCCAATGGAGAAAACATGAAAGAGAGAAAGAAGAAGAAAAAAACTAACATTGGAAAACACAGAGGAGAAAATGCGCGGCATTTCCCACCTGGGATAAGAGAACTAAGTAGATGTACCCTTCCGCTAATTCTGCTTAGGAACAAGATTAATGTTCAATTAATAGAAACGTAGAGGTGAATCCTAGATCGGAGAAAACTAGGAGACTGAGTTCAGCGAAGTAGTAAGCCAGTTTATGTGATCTGGACCATCCGGAAGTTAGGAATAATGTTAAAAATAGATACAGTGATAACTCTGATTGATGAAGAATATGAAGAAAGGACAGGATAAACATAAAGAAAACGTAGAAACCAAAAGAGAGAGACCGAAATATAAACAAATTAAATTTTAGAGAAATAGTTAAGGTGAGCGCGATAGAAATACAATAAAAATTGAGATCCAGAGAAACGGAAGAGAGGGCAAACAAACTACCTTGTTGAGAATGCTAAGTTCGAAGGAGGAGTATATTTCAGGAAACGAGAAAAGAGGTAGATAATCGTGCTTTGTTGAAAAATGACCCAATAGGGAGATCAAGTGTAAGTTCATTATGAACATGGCATTGTGGGAAGTTGTTAATCTATCAGGGAACCCCGTAAGAAGTTTAGTGTTGAATAATTCTCACTTACGCTGTGAGGCATTATGCTGCCGGAATCTGCCGAGATTTAGGGTTGGGAACCTTGAAATTACAAACCTTGTAGCGACGTTAATTGCGTCGTGGAGACCCCCTTGTTGGACTGTGTGCGTCTGGATGAACGCAATTGTACTTTGTACCTCACCAACAACTGTAGTGTTTTCACCTCGAGCGTACACCACCGAGCATGATTACGCATGCGAGGGGGTTTCTAGGGAAGCGTGGGAAAATTTTTGATATTTCGTGTCATGACCACATGACAGATGTGGACATGACACGTGTGATGCGTGTTGTAACCACATGGAAAAATGTGGGCATGACATTTGGTATCAGAGCCCAAGTTTAAACACTGGGCATATTTGGGCACGTTATTATTTCGCAACTTTGATTAATTAGTCTCTACCTTGTTTTGTAGGATGCCTCCCCGATGTGTTCGACGAGCGCGATCACGCAACACAGCGTCCGCCGAGGTGCACAGCGATTCTTCAGCGGAGGGACAGGCACCCGTAGTTACAGCAGCACCACCTGCACCACCTATACCACAAGCACCATTAGTATCACAGGCACCACCAGTATTGGATATAGGTCCACAGATCTTACAGGCATTGCAGGCTATGTTAGAGAGGTTACTGCCGTGATTCCTGAGCCACGTGTTGAGCCTCGTGTTGATCCGCAAGAGGAGCCACGTAAGGAGCCACGTGCTGAGTCACGTGTTGAGCCACGTGAGGAGCCCCGCGTTGATCTGTGAGAGGTGCCACGTGTGGAGTCTATCGTTGAGATCCCTGACACTACAGTAGAGGAGGTAGGGTCAACCTACTGTGCACGGAGCAGGAGTCCTTCGAGACCTTTGAGACGAGATGAGACCCAGAGGGCAGAATAGGTACATCATGGATTGTATGAGGATGGGGTGGAAGAGCCAGTTGTGGGACTTAGAGACAGAGGGGACCCCATCAGAGATCTACTTAGGCTCAACCCACCCACTTTCGTAGGTGCTACAGAGGGCGCTGTGGCCGAGGCTTGGTTGATTAGTTTAGACAGGTGTTTCACATTGCGACCATACGGAAGCAACACGAAAGCACGAGTGGCAGTACATCTCCTGAGAGATGCAGCAGCTACCTGGTGGCGCACTGAAGAGTGCAAGCGCCAACTTTCCGTAGATACACTCACATGGGATATCTTCATAGAGCGCTTTAATGCGCGCTATTTGTCAGAACATTACAGACAGCGCAGGATCGATGAGTTCCATGATTTACAGCAGAGGGGACTCACTATTACTCAGTATGAGAGCTGATTCATTAAGCTTTCTCATTACGTGGAGTACCTCCATGACGAGAGACTCTTGATACACAAATTCATCAGAGGGCTGAATCACGGGATAGCAGGACCAGTTCGTATGGCAGATCCCCAGACCATGAGCGAGGCCGTTGAAAAAGCCCTTATAGCAGAGGAAATTCAGGGACGAGGATAGAATTCACGCCCGCAGTATCAGGATCGTAATCCCCAACAACAGCAGAACTTTCGAAGGCCTCAAAACACAACACAGAGAGGAGGATATAACTCTTCATCATTACCTCCTAGGCCTCCACAGCAGCAACAACATCAGCAAAAACTTAAATTTCAACAGAGGGTCAAGGAGGACAGAACCGTGGTTGGCAGCAGCAGGGTTCACGCCGAGATCAGAGACAGCAGGGATCATCGACAGGACCTACGAGGTCGCAGCAGTCTTACAGAGGCTCACAGGGGTCCACTGGATGGACTGGGCAGCAATAGTCAGGTAGGACACAGTCAGGGCAGTTACAAGCTAGAGGACCGTGTTATGTGTGTGGTGGGGTAGGGCATTTGGCTAGAGAGTGCCCGCAGGGATTTACAGCAGGGGGACAGCCCCGATCAGTAGGATCTGAGCAGACCATAGGTGACGTGGGTAGATCCCACCACATGTTTGCAGCGGTTGATAATCGTCAGGCTAATTTCCAGGCCTCAGTCATAGAGGCAGTAGGTACGATTAGGGACTTCCCCATCTCTATCCTTTTTGACTCTGGAGCTATTGACTCCTTTCTGTCTACATCGTTAGTGGAGCGTTGTAGGCTGGTGGCTTCTAGGCAGGATATTAGGTGGGAGGTTGAATTGGCCTCAGGGGGCAGGATGTTAGTAGATACCTTGGTTAAAGACTGCAATATCACCTTAGGTTCCTTCACTACATCATGTGACCTTAGGGTTATGCCATTAGGATCCCACGGTGTAGTTTTGGGTATGGATTGGCTTGCGGCACATAGAGCCAAGCTAGATTGTCGCCAGAGGATGATTAGCTATTTAGACGATCATGGTTCGCTAGTTGAGATAGTGGGCATTCAAAAGCCCATGGCTGTTCGTATGATATCCGCTCAACAGCTTAAGTGCTGTATGCGGAAGGCATGTTAGATGTTTGCTATTACAGTCAGTGATAGAGCAGAGGATGAACCTGAGGCTACTTTAGATGATCACCCTGTTCTTAGAGAGTTTGCCGATGTATTTCCGCCAGAATTACCAGGTATGCCTCCATGCAAAGAAGTGGACTTCCACATCGACTTAGTGCCGGGTGTGGAACCGATATCCTGTGCACCCTATAGGATGACTACTCATGAACTTACCAAACTTAAGCTGCAATTAGAGGAATTACTTGAGAAGGGGCACATCCGACCTAGCGTTTCACCATGGGGTTCACCGGTTATCTTCGTGAAGAAGAAGGATGGGTCTCTTCGATTATGCATGGACTACAGGCAGTTGAACAAGGCGACGGTGAAGAATCGTTATCCTCTGCCTAGGATTGACGACCTTTTTGATCAGATGCAGGGTGCCAGAGTGTTCTCAAAAATTGATCTAAAATCTAGGTATCACCAATTGCGCATCACAGAGGCAGATATTCATAAGACTGCTTTTTGAACTAGATATGGCCATTAAGAATTCACAGTGGTACCCTTCAGGTTGACGAACGCCCCTACAGTGTTCATGAGTCTCATGAACGGGGTGTTCCGTACTTACCTAGATCGGTTCGTGATCATATTTCTAGATGATATTTTGATTTATTCGCGGACCGAGGAGGAGCATGTGGAGCACTTGCGTCAAGTTTTGCAGCGATTACGAGAGCAGCAGCTTTATGGCAACTTGGCGAAGTGTGCCTTCTTCAGGACAGAGGTGCAGTATTTGGGACACATTTTATTAGGCGACGACATTTCTGTAGATCCATCCAAAATCAGAGCAATTCAGGAGTGGCCAGTACCCACCAATGTGACAGAGGTCAGAAGCTTTATGGGATTAGCCGGTTACTACCGTAGGTTTGTCGAGGGTTTTTCTAGGATAGCGCATCCCATCACTTCCCTTCAGCGAAAAGGGAAGGGTTTCATTTGGACCGAGTAGTGTGAAAAGGCCTTTGGAGTCCTCAAGGAGCGTCTTACTAGCGCTCCTATTTTAGCAGTTCCAGATCCTACAGAGGAGTTTGTTGTTTGCACAGATGCATCATTAGAGGGTTTGGGAGCCGTGCTTATGTAGGGTGGTAGAGCGATCGCATACGAATCACGAAAACTGAAGACACATGAGTTAAACTACCCTACTCACAACTTAGAGCTCGCAGCAGTTATTCATGCTCTGGTTCACTGGAGACACTTCCTCTTAGGTCGACGCTTTGAACTCTATTCGGATCATCATAGCTTACAGTATATTTTTACACAGCCAAACTAGAATGCCCGCCAATGGCGTTGGATGGAATTCCTATGTGAGTACGACTTTGATGTCCACTACATCAAAGGGAAGGAGAACGTGGTCGCTGATGCTTTGAGTCGAAGGCGCCACGAGATCCTAACCCTGACTTTGAGGATGGACTTGAGAGATCGTATCTTACAGCATCTGCCGGAGGACGAGTGGTTTCTTGAGGTGCAGCAGGAAATTCTAAAACAGAGGGCCCTTGAGGGCAAATTCGCAGGATATACCCTTGAGTCTGATGGTTTGCTTTGACATCGGCAGCGCATCTATGTACCCCTTGCGGGTAATCTTCGTACCGTAATTCTATCAGAGGCTCATAGAGCACCCTACGCAGCACACCCAGGAGTGAAGAAGATGCATGCTGACTTATGATAGCTTTATCATTGGGCTGAGATGAGGCGTGATGTTGCAGAATATGTTGCTCGTTGCCTAGAATGTCAGAGGGTCAAGGCCGAACATCAGCATCCGGCAGGACTGTTGTACCCTCACGAAATACCTGAATGAAAATGGGACACCATTCTATGGATTTTATCATTGGTCTACCTATGTCATCACGTCGCCATGATGCTATTATGGTGACAGTTGACAAGCTGACCAAAGTGGCACATTTTTCACCGATATGCACAACGTACAATGCACCATCAGTGGCGAAGGTGTTTCTTGATCAGATTGTTAGACTTCATGGGGTACCTCGCCGCATTATATCTGACAGAGACTCCGTATTTACTTCATCGTTCTGGAGAGCCTTACATCGGGCGTTGGGCACGTAGCTCAACTTCAGCTTAGCTTACCATCCAGAGATAGATGGACAAACAGAGAGAGTTAATTAGGTATTAGAGGACATGCTCCGCATGTATGTAATGGATCATCAGTCTAGATGGGAGGAGTACCTGTATCTGGTTGAGTTCACCTACAATAATGGGCATCACAGCTCGTTGGGTATGCCTCCTTTCCAGGCTTTATACGACAGACCATGCAGAACACCATTGAGTTGGGATTGGATAGAGGATAGAATGGCCATTGGTCCAGAGATAGTTCAGAATATGGAATAGTAGGTCAAACAGATTAGACAGAGACTTCAGGAGGCACAAAACAGGTAGAAGAAGTATGCTGATGCTAAGAGAACAGACCGAAGCTTCTCTGTGGGTAACCAAGTATTTTTGAGAGTGCGACCGCACAAGAGTCTAATCTGTTATGGGAAGGGCTCTAAGCTCGCACCTTAGTTTGTAGGACCTTTTGAGATCTTGGAGCGGATAGGACCTGTAGCCTATCGTCTAGCCTTGCCACCTAGCCTGTCACGTATCCACAATGTATTTCATGTCTCAGTTTTACGTCAATATATCTCTGACTTATCTCACGTGTTGGATTGGAGTGCTCTTCAGGTAGAGGCAGACAGACAGCTGGCGTTGGAGCCAATTCGCATATTGGCTTGTTGGACGCTAGCCCTTCGAGGTCGAGAGCTGGACTAGGTTAGAGTCCAGTGGGACCTATACGATGAAGTCACTGCGACATGGGAAGATGCAGCGAGACTGAAGACCCTTTATCCTCACCTCTTTGATGACTTCCAGGAGGAAGTACAGTCTTAGGGGGAGAGGATGTGAGGACTACCCTTTTTACTTCTATTCTTGTGACTATTTATATTACTATTACTGATACTTTTATATTTGTGGGATAGTAGTTCCTGGATTTTCAAACTATTAAACTTTATTATGATAACAGAAAAAACTAATTGGGTGATGTTTAGATAACATTTACATTTCAGAAAAGTTAATTAGGTGATGATGGAAACACAATTGTAATATGATTTCATTTATGCTATTTAGAACTATGTCATGATAATGCATGTTTTTAAGTTGCTTCGGCTATGATGATTATATGTGAAACTGATCTTGTAATTTAGTGTGTAGGATTTACTAATCAAACCACAGATTCCGGAGATCATTCCGCACCTTTTTGTTGTTATTCCTTGTTAAGCCGATCCGGTTCCACGAGGAACCAAGATCAACCTTGTGTTTGATGTGTTGTCGTAATGTGGTCTTTCTTAAGGTCGAATGGGTTAGGTCTACCCTCTTGTAACACTAGATTATGATTTGTGTTGTAAAAAAAATTGAATTTGAATTTCTTTTCTTTTATTTAAATTCTTGAGGCCTTTTCTTGTATTTTAACATGACCCTGGGTGTCCTGAATAGGTTAAAGTTGACCCTGGGTTATACCCCATGGGTCCAGGGTCCCATTTGGCATGGGTAACCCTTGAGTAACCTCCATAAGGTCATCTTAACTTCACCCTGAAGTTAGGTGACGAAAATTGGAGGTATGGGGGGATAGGATGGGTTGTACCAACACCCAAATGTTGTGTGGTTACACAACATGCCCCATTTTAACTTGGCAAAACAGGGACCCAACTTTTGGCTTGGCTTGTGTTGTCTGTTTTCTGGCGGTTTGGTAAAAATGAGTCAAGTGCATCATCATCATGAAGGTCAGGATGAGGTAGGTCATCATCATGAGGTCAGTTTGTCAAAGTTCATATTTTGTTTCTATGACCTCATATTTAGAAAGAGCTTGAAATTCTAGGCAGGTTTGCCTTTTACATCACCCTAAAATTTGTCCATATGAGAAAGTTATGACAAGTCAAAGGTCTGGTCAAACATGATTTTAGGAGGGTGATATTCCATTCCTCAGCATGATCATATTTTAAATATCACCCTAGCGCTAACCTGATGATGACCTCGACTCATCCTCATGCTTCGAAGATGGAAAATGATGGTGACGTCATCATGATATTCGCAAGAGGATCATCATATTTTTATCCTCAGTCATGTTGTCAAGATCATCATGATCTTGATCTATCACCCGATAAAAATCATGCAGTCCCAATATCCGGACGTAAATTTTGGGTGATAGTGTGTTTTACCCGTCAAATGGCCTTATGTTTTTCGCAAGCATCATATTCCGAATATCACCCGACATTTCGTAATGTCCTCCTGCTGAGAAATATGACCTTTTGCAAATATCCTGATGACGTCATCCCGATCTGATAAACGAAGAAGCAAATATTAGGAGGACATCATCATCACATTTCCCTTCAGCAGGATATTTTCTAAAACATGATCCGGTTCGCTAATATGATGATGACATCGTCATATCCTCCCGATCTCCTTTTGCATGATCATGATGATCATCCTATCTTTTAAGGGAGGGTGATATTCCATTCCTCAGCAAGATCATATTTTAAATATCACCTAGTGCGGATATGATGATGATGATCATCATCATCCTGATCCTTCGAGAGGGTTACCTTGGCCGCAAAGGGGTCATATTACATTCACCACCTGATCATGTTCCTTAGGTGACCCAATATTACATTTATCCCCTGATCTTAACTAAACATGACGATGACGTCACCATCATATTCCATTCCTCAGCAGCAGGATCATATTCCAAATCCTCCTATTTTCCTTCGACATGATGATGATGATGATGTCATTCTTTCCCCAATATACAGAAGCGAAACATGACGGTGACATCATCAGGACATTCGAGGAGGGGGAGCATCATATTCACGATATCCTGCAGATAGAGGGAAAGCCCTAAGTTTCCCCATCGGTGTAGCTTATGATATCGGCCATGCTTTATATTTTCTCCCCGATGGAGATAGTCACACCGATGCGAATATGATGTTGACTCGAAACATACAAACAGAATATACAAAGCCGGATTTGAAATAAATTAAAAAGTAGTTATTTCCTTGTATATTTTGAGATACATGATCATATTTAGAACCCGATATACATGAAAATGGGCGGGAAAACAGAGCGATAGAAATTTGAAAGCCCGACTGCCTGATTTTTGGTCAACGATGGTTGACCCGATTGTTTTTTGACGCTGTTTATGCATTTAGTGCATAATTTTCACAGATTTGGGGCTCGATTTGTCTCTAGCTGCACATTTTGGAAGCCTGTTTAATAAAATGTTTAAATTCCTGTTGTTTATCAAATGATGCTGGACTTAATGTTTGTCTGTTTATTGTAGGAAGTCCCGGAGCTGCTGAAGCTGATAATTACAAAGTTGCACATGGAGGCAACATGAACCAGAAGTGAGGAGGATATTGTCAAATAAGCTGTTTGCCAGCTGGAGACCGAATCAAATCAAAGATGCTGGAATATTCTGTGCCAGCTATACATTTGCCAACTGGCAAAGCATGTGCTTTTCATCTGGACCATTGATTGTTCTGGGAGGATCATGATCCTTGGATCATTGTAACTATTTTCTGACATTTGTTCTATATAAGAGCCAGATCCTGGGACATGAAGGGGATATACATTAATATACATTGGAACATCTGGCACATTAAGGCCAATTACTGTAGAATAAAATAGGAGATCGGATTACTGAGACTAATGAAGACTGAATTGTTGAAATGTCAAGGTTCTTTCTTCAGATCACTGTAAATGTACCTGTTCTTGAGCATACTGAATGGATATGAAGTTTCAGATTACATCCTGATTGTAAATTTTACGTAATCTTCCTATTGATTTCTGGATATGTACTGGTGAATGCTGTGTTCAACTAGAAGCGCTTTCATTTCATTACATGTTGTTATCAACTTTTCCTTTGAAGATTTGCACTGGATCATGCAGATTTGTGGAATGTCCTGGTGAAGTATGATTCTAGTTTCCTTCTTTTCATTGCATGTATGGGAGCTTGTATGTGGATCAGTGATCTCAGTCAAGTAGTTTTGGGAATCTCATTCTTTAACCCTTTTCCTTTTTTTAAATTTCATAAATTCATCACCATAACTGCAAGTCATGACAAATAATAAGCAGAAATAGAGAGGTATGCTGAAATCCCGTAGTTAACTGAAAATCATTAGCATATTTGAGTTAAATGCATGCAGTATTGAAAATATCATGCAAAGAATTGCAAATAATGGTAGAAATCATGCAAATATCAGCCTGTAAGCACATTATTTGACTAAATTCACAGTGCAGAGGTAGAATTATTGGAGATTTATGCAGAGCAGACATACAGAGTAGGATATTTGGAGGAATAATGATGAACTTTGCAGAAATACGTAAGGCCCCTGAATGGAAAACAGCAACACACATCAACCACTGAGTAACGTCAGTAGATTAAGACCTAATCAACGGAGACTTGGGATCATGAATTCTCTGAATTCATCGTATCTTTCAAGATGAGTAAAGGTTGTTGTGTAACTTTTATTCTATGTTTGTATATGACTAACATCATGACCAACATAAATTGGTGCTAGAAGGAGGGCAGAACTGGAAAAGACACTACTGCTTCAGTCATCATTCATTTTATGCAGGCCCCTCGCTTCTAACGCAACATAAATTGGCGCTAGAAGGAGGGCCTCTAGATGTGAATTTCTGGATTTCTACAAATATTGCATAAATATTTCATCATTTGAGTTAAATGTCTGCAAATATCTCTTATCTGAGAGGTTGTGGTTGCACCTTTGCAAAGATCTAGCTCAAAGCCTCAAAGATTTGACCAACATTTTCTGAACTTTCAAGTTTTATTTTGAGATATGATAGATCTCATTAAAATTTCAAAATACTAAAAAATTAAAAAATAGAGTCTCATTTTGATGGATGTATATGAAGGCAATTGTCAAGTTAACATTCCTTTATTTCAAGAAACTTTGAATAGGCAGCTTTACCCTCACAGTTTGTTTAACTTTGGTTTATCTACCTGTTGCAGGATACACCAGACTGTAGAACACAGTGAAATTAATTGTTTAACTTTTCTTACAAGGTTGGATTTATACTTGAAAGGATTAATATTCTTTCTGGATGTGTTCAGGGCTAAAATTTGCCAGGAAAATGAAGAAATTCTGGACCAGCAAAATGAGGAAATTTTGGAGCAACAAGCAAAGACAGCACCAGAAGTTATTAGTTGTCCAGACACTGAAGTGGATCATTCTGAAGATTTTGAATTATACTTGTCTAGAAATATACAGTGTAGTCAAATATTAGGTTTACCCATTGACGATGTCTTGATTGAAAGCTGGTGCAGATTACATGACGAAGAGCATTCAGAAAGGGATTGTTACGCCTGCTTGACCATGTTGAAAAAGATTCTAAAAAATATAGTAGCTGAATCAGTTCCAGAAGGTAAAGAAAAGGAAACATCTTTCCTGGATTCATTTTATGGTGGGATTGATAGGAGTTCTCTACTTCCTAATACAAGTAAGGATCAGTTAGTATGCAGGTATGAATCTTGTGAAAATTCTAGAGAAGAAACCACTCATCAGGATAATATTTTTGATTCTGATCCTAATACTTTTGATAAAGAAGATGAAATGTCTTTCCTGGAGTCATTCTATGGTAAAGAGAAGTGTAAACAGATAGTAGAGCAATTTAAATTCACTGCTGATGATGAAGTTCCTATGGTGGTAACTCAGGAAGTCATAAAGAAGAAAATAAATACTGATTTATTACCTGACTTCTTTGAATTAAATGATCAAATGCAAGAATGTTGCAGGTTAATGGAACCAGATCCTCTAATAGATAGAAGATGTGAATTATTTAATGAACAATTCCTGAAAGATGAAGATGTAGAAGACTTTGGAGTTGTTGTGCATAATCAGACGTTACTCCAGAAATATTTTGAGAATGAAACAGGGGAGTGTCCTTATCAAGTGAAAGTTGTTTCTCTTTTACAGTCAAATGATTTAGAAATGATAAATTTCTGTATATCAGGTTATGATAATAAAGATACTTATTTAGATGCTGATGTGCAAGAAATTGAAGAAAATGATGCAGAGGCATCCACACTATAACATTCGCATATAGCATGGATGTCTGCAGCCCATCCTCATCATCATCATCTTCGCCATCATCATCATATTTGGCTTTACACTGTCAGCATCATCATATTTCGGACGACCACAATCATCCTCCTGTTGCACTGTTCATCGGGCGCCGAACTCCATCGGCATCATGATATGCAACACTTCCTTCGTCAGCAGGATAACCAATATCCGGTTGCCCCAAAGATCCTGATGACGACCACTTCAGCACCTTTCCTTCGATGCCCCGATAGCCGACGACACAAGCAACAGCATCATGATATGATTCATCCGGTTCTTTCGAAACCTCCTGATGATGTTAATACAACCTTCTGCCGATACCCAAGCACTTTAACGACGGCAGGATAAACTCGCGTAGAGGGATATCTCAATATCCTGATGACGATGACGTCATATCCTGATGACGATGACGTCACCCAATATCCTGATGACCTCTTCAACACTTAGTCAAAAAAAATGAACTTTCACTCCCGCATCTGTTAGCGATATGCGGATGATGGGCTCTCCCGAGAGATGATCCTGATGCCGATACGCTCCTCCTCGGCTCCTCCTGATGATGATCACCCCGACGCACTTGCACTTCATGCAATCGACAACATCATGCTCTCCTCCACTTATCTGGATGACGATATCTGAACTGACTGCAGGATATTCACCAAGATATCCTGATGATGCCGTTTTGACGAACTTCTTCACTTAGCGAAATTTCACTTCGCCGATCCTCCAGGGATGACCCGATCCACTCTCAGGGTGATCTTCCAACTCAATCAGCTCGACCTAGCACATACCCATGCTAGGGTCTTCAACATCTGTCGACCGCGATCCTGCACACCTGCATGCAAACAAACAAACTACAACCTACCCTACTGTACATTACCATTCCACCGATCAGATGAGTCAACCGGTGGAATGGATCAGCGAATCCATGAAACCACCCAAACCAGCAGATCGATTACACAAAGGAGCTCAAACAGAAAACGAAACAGGATCTTTATTGATTTCAAAGATGCAATACAATATACTGCTTCTCCCACAGCACACTCGAACTCCTCTGCTTAATGCAATACTATACTGCCGATCGATGATCTACAATCAACCGATCTCATGCTTAAATAGATTATCCTACAAGTACTACTGACCCGACTCCAAGCGGCTGGGAACTCTCCAAGCGGCTGGGAGATCCAACCGATCATACATCATGACAGCTGTTATAACCAACTAACTAAAAATAGCAAAAGCCTGGTCAGCATGATCTTATCATGATCAGCATGACCTTATTACATGCATTTGGTCTTATCAGACCTTCTTGGAAACACAAACAAGACCTAAAACAACCTAACTGCCTCATGAAGGCCAGCTGTCAGGTAGGTGCTCCTGCACCAGAAAATATTGAGAAGTTTCCTGAACTGGAGGATAAACTGAACATTCGGAATGAAGGGATAAGGCTGGATAAAGATGGAGAATTAATACATCAAGAGTCATACATCCTTCAATTTGAAGCGAGACCAGGCATTGGGCTAAGCAATGAAAATATAGAATTAAATGGAGGACCAACTGCCAATCAAGAAGCATGTCCAACAGAATCAGAAATACACCAGGTTGTATTTCTCCTTTCCACAGTGAATGATGTTGAATACTATTTTGATTATGGAAATTCAGGAGATAAGACATGCATATGGATTAATCATGAACATGATGAGCTTCCTCAGTTGCTGATCATCAAGATTTATTCTGTTGAATACAATGAATTCAGAATATCAGAATATTTTTTAGAATATAAAGATAAATTCGCTAGGTTGAGAACCATAACTAATACCTTAATGCTCCTGCACAATCAAAAGAAGTATGCAAATACAGGTGTCTTTGGGTCTTTTTCTGGTTTTTGTTTGCCTAATAGTGGTTTGTATATAATTTTGTAGGTTAGCTGTTTGTACAGGTTGCTTTTTGCTTTGCGTTGTTGAGCTTTTGTTTTGGTTGGGCAAAATTGGTGCACCTTGTTACTTAAGAACACTACATAAATTGTTAGAATTCAAAAGTTGAATATAAGTTTTTACATAGGTTGTAACTCATATCAGTGTAGGTATTCTTGATCAGGTCTGTGGTATCATATTCATCAGTACTACTTTTCTTGAGTCAAGGTGATCCTCACAATGACACACCTAACAGCCTTGGGTTTATTGAACATATCAGTGTAGGTGTTAAGTGAAAAATCTAAAGGTTGCCCTTGCTACCATTGCAATTCTCAACTTAATTTCAACAAGTGACCATTCCTTGTATCATGAGGCTACAACTGTTATATCTTAAGAATTAAATTCAAAATATAAAATAAATAAAATAATAAAATGGATTTTCTGAAATCCAGATTAAGTCAGCTAAGTAACTCTACCGGAGCTATAGACGCTTGCTGGCAGTGGGGCTCTACTTAGGAGAATTGCAACGATAACCTTGCCGGGGCTATGGACGCCTGCTGGCAACAAGGCTCTATCCGGTTGGCTATGAGGGATGAACCAAACTACGTAGCTTAACACCAGTCACTGATTTATTCAACTCACTTTCAAGATGAGTATATGAATCACATGCACACAATTGATCCCTTATCAATTCATTGTTACATTGATGAACATGATACCAGTTAGAAAGGATTAGGATACTCATGCTTAATAGGAGTTGGAAATTTATGTTTTAACTTATCCTCACCTTTTGAATTATTTGAATTTTGTTGTTTTCTTTGATGGCAAGTTGTTGTGTGGTTACACAACACGCCCCATTTTAACTCGGCAAAATAGGGACCCAATTTTTGGCTTGGCTTGTGTTGTCTGCTTTCTGGCGGTTTGGTAAAAATGAGTCAGGTGCATCATCATCATGAAGGTCAGGATGAGGTAGGTCATCATCATGAGGTCAGTTTGTCAAAGTTCATATTTTGTTTCTATGACCTCATATTTAGAAAGAGCTTGAAATTCTAGGCAGGTTTGCCTTTTACATCACCCTAAAATTCGTCCATATGAGAAAGTTATGACAAGTCAAAGGTCTGGTCAAACATGATTTTAGGAGGGTGATATTCCATTCCTCAGCATGATCATATTTTAAATATCACCCTAGCGCTAACCTGATGATGACCTCGACTCATCCTCATGCTTCGAAGATGGAAAATGATGGTGACGTCATCATGATATTCGCAAGAGGATCATCATATTTTTATCCTTAGTCATGTTGTCAAGATCATCATGATCTTGATCTATCACCCGATAAAAATCATGCAGTCCCAATATCCAGACGTCAATTTTGGGTGATAGTGTGTTTTACCCGTCAAATGGCCTTATGCTTTTCGCAAGCATCATATTCCGAATATCACCCGACATTTCGTAATGTCCTCCTGCTGAGAAATATGACCTTTTGCAAATATCCTGATGACGTCATCCCGATCTGATAAACGAAGAAGCAAATATTAGGAGGACATCATCATCACATTTCCCTTCGGTAGGATATTTTCCAAAACATGATCCGGTTCGCTAATATGATGATGACGTCGTCATATCCTCCCGATCTCCTTTTGCATGATCATGATGATCATCCTATCTTTTAAGGGAGGGTGATATTCCATTCCTCAGCAGGATCATATTTTAAATATCACCTAGTGCGGATATGATGATGATGATCATCATCATCCTGATCCTTCGAGAGGGTTACCTTGGCCACAAAGGGGTCATATTACATTCACCACCTGATCATGTTCCTTAGGTGACCCAATATTACATTTATCCCCTGATCTTAACTAAACATGACGATGACGTCACCATCATATTCCATTCCTCAGCAGTAGGATCATATTCCAAATCCTCCTATTTTCCTTCGACATGATGATGATGATGATGTCATTCTTTCCCCAATATACAGAAGCGAAACATGACGGTGACATCATCAGGACATTCGAGGAGGGGGAGCATCATATTCACGATATCCTGCAGATAGAGGGAAAGCCCTAAGTTTCCCTATCGGCGTAGCTTATGATATCGGCCATGCTTTCTATTTTCTCCCCGATGGAGATAGTCACACCGATGCGAATATGATGTTGACCCGAAACATACAAACAGAATATACAAAGCCGGATTTGAAATAAATTGAAAAGTAGTTATTTCCTTGTATATTTTGAGATACATGATCATATTTAGAACCCGATATACATGAAAATGGGCGGGAAAACAGAGCGATAGAAATTTGAAAGCCCGACTGCCTGATTTTTGGTCAACGATGGTTGACCTGATTGTTTTTTGACGTTGTTTATGCATTAGTGCATAATTTTCACAGATTTGGGGCTCGATTTGTCTCTAGCTGCACATTTTGGAAGCCTATTTAATAAAATGTTTAAATTCCTGTTGTTTATCAAATGATGCTGGACTTAATGTTTGTCTGTTTATTGCAGGAAGTCTCGGAGCTGCTGAAGCTGATAATTACAAAGTTGCACATGGAGGCAACATGAACCAGAAGTGAGGAGGATATTGTCAAATATGCTGTTTGCCAGCTGGAGACCGAATCAAATCAAAGATGCTGGAATATTCTGTGCTAGCTATACATTTGCCAACTGGCAAAGCATGTGCTTTTCATCTGGACCGTTGATTGTTCTGGGAGGATCATGATCCTTGGATCATTGTAACTGTTTTCTAGCATTTGTTCTATATAAGAGCCAGATCCTGGGACATGAAGGGGATATACATTAATATACATTGGAACATCTGGCACATTAAGGCCAATTACTGTAGAATAAAATAGGAGATCAGATTACTGAGACTAATGAAGACTGAATTGTTGAAATGTCAAGGTTCTTTCTTCAGATCACTGTAAATGTACCTGTTCTTGAGCATACTGAATGGATATGAAGTTTCAGATTACATCCTGATTGTAAATTTTACGTAATCTTCCTGTTGATTTCTGGATATGTACTGGTGAATGCTGTGTTCAACTAGAAGCGCTTTCATTTCATTACATGTTGTTATCAACTTTTCCTTTGAAGATTTGCACTGGATCATGCGGATTTGTGGAATGTCCTGGTGAAGTATGATTCTAGTTTCCTTCTTTTCATTGCATGTATGGGAGCTTGTATGTGGATCAGTGATCTCAGTCAAGTAGTTTTGGGAATCTCATTCTTTAACCCTTTTCCTTTTTTTAAATTTCATAAATTCATCACCATAACTGCAAGTCATGACAAATAATAAGCAGAAATAGAGAGGTATGCTGAAATCCCGTAGGTAACTGAAAATCATTAGCATATTTGAGTTAAATGCATGCAGTATTGAAAATATCATGCAAAGAATTGCAAATAATGGTAGAAATCATGCAAATATCAGCCTGTAAGCACATTATTTGACTAAATTCACAGTGCAGAGGTAGAATTATTGGAGATTTATGCAGAGCAGACATACAGAGCAGGATATTTGGAGGAATAATATGAACTTTGCAGAAATACGTAAGGCCCCTGAATGGAAAACAGCAACACACATCAACCACTGAGTAACGTCAGTAGATTAAGACCTAATCAACGGAGACTTGGGATCATGAATTCTCTGAATTCATCGTATCTTTCAAGATGAGTAAAGGTTGTTGTGTAACTTTTATTCTATGTTTGTATATGACTAACATCATGACCAACACCAAACCCATCCCTCTTCAATCCCCAAGGTAAGAGATGACTACAAACCCATCCATTATAGAGGAATTGACTTGAAGTCACCCTCACCATTAGTGAGATTCCCCATGAGTTGTGTGGTCATCCATAATGAAGGAAGGAAGAATAGGCATGGGTCACCTGTCTTTTCCTCCTTTAACTCCTTTTATTTCTCCCATGCATAAGAGAAATGACATGAGGATAGGGATAAGGAGGACCTTAGGGATGGGTGAGTGACATAAGCCAACACTCATCCCTTGGGACATAATAGTGGTTTGGGGAAGAGTGAGGAGGTGACAAGTGTCACCTCCCCATTCCTCTAAACTCATAGAGTTTTGGGTTATTTGAATCCCATTTTGGGATGGAGAGGGAGTTAGTTGAATTTTGGAGAGTTTTATTTTATTATTTTTTTACCAAGAAAATTTGCTTTAGAGAGGAAAAGGGAGAGGGAGTTTGGTGGCTTAGGTTGGAGAAGATCTCAGTGGGGCTCTACATCAGCTTCATCCTTGAAGGGCTTTGTAAGGTTGGTTTGTTATTACCTTTCTTTCGTATATCTGATTGTTACATGAAAAGTGTGTGAAAGTTACTTATTTGCTTGTGTTTTAGATTTCATTTTTGTGGGAAATGTTGTCGGGTTGTTGATAGAGCTTCTCCCACTTGGGAGAAATGCTCATCAAGTATGGGGTAGGGGAGGAGTGATCCTCCTCGGGTGCATACCGGGTTCTTTTGGGATGTTGAAAGCCTTGAGGGTATGTATTTGTGACTGGTTCTTTGGCTTGAGAGTCAAATACAGATTCCTTGGAAAATTTTGTGATCAAACTTGGTTTGAGGCCAAGAGAAATTGTGTAAGGGTGACACTCTGGAGTGAAGTGTGTCCACTCTCCTACCCCTTGTGAAGCTCACTGTAGTTGAGTTTTCGTGTTGTGTAATTTACCCATGGGTGTTTGTGTGTTTTGGGTTTGTTGTTGTTCCCTGTTGTGAAGTGGATTGCTTGAGTTACCCAGGTGTGAGTATGATCTCCCTAGCTTAGGGGTGACCCTCTTGCGGGTCTATGGTAGGGAGGAGAGCTAGATGAGTGGTGTTTTCTTCTTTGTGATTTAGATATGCAGGTTCCCTTTTGAAGCTTATTGATGGAATTGGAGGAGTTCCGTACTTAGGGAGAGTGTATCTCATCCTTACTATAAGGAGAGTTTGGTTCGTTAAAGCTTCGTCCTGTTTAAGTTCAGTGTGGAGGGGTCTTCTCCCTTTGAGGTTGTAAGAATTATTGTATGGGGAAAGAGAGAAATTCTTCCCTTCAGTATTGTTGTTGAGAATGATTTTTCAATTATTTTATACCTGGTGAAACTAAGTGTTAGAAATGAAACTTGTATTGATTTAGACAAATGAATGAAATTATCTCTAGTATTGAAATTTGTTATTGATTTAGATCAAAAATGATAAATTTTATTTATAGTTTTGTTTGGAAGGAAAGAATGAATTTTAGTTAGTTAGCCTTGTTATATATTGTAAATTGATTTTATTATTGGAAATAAATATATATAAAGAAGTAAATGTAATAGCATAAAAATGTGGTGTGGTTTAGTCATGAGCCAATGAAATTTGAACTGTATATGATTTTATATTAAATTGAATTTAACAAGTTATAAGGGAAAATTGATTTTACTAAATCTCTGGTTTAACACTATCTGTATCAAGTCAAAAGTCAGAAGATTGCATACTAAGAAAATTGTGGATGGCAGTAAAATATAGTTATATTTCATTCTCTGCATTTAAAACAAATTTTCAAGTCTTAAACAAACAGTGAATATAAATGTCTATTGGGTAGAATTTTAGTTTGTTCTCTATATTTAAAATTTCAACCATTATACGGAACTGTGTTTACCAGATAAAATAGCTTCATTTTTTTTAATTTCTCTGTAATTATAAAATTTCTATTTAAATCGGTGAACTGTAAAAGAACAATGTCTGAGAGTAATCGTGGAATATATATATATATTTAATTATAAATAGAGATGTTATTATAATCACGGTTTACATTAAAGAAATTTGCATTAGAAAAATGAGAATACAATAATCGCGGTTTACTCGCTGTGTACACAGCGCAGTAGCAAAGATGGTAGAGTGGTGGTGGGAAGGGTTTGAACCTTCCCACCACCACTGTCGATCCTTATGGGTGTGGGGAGGGGCAGAGCCCCCACCCACACCCCACGTAGTGGGATGTGGGTGGGGGCTCCGCCCCTCCCCACACACCCCGCCGGGAAAACCAAAAAAAAATACAACGCCGCGGCCGTAAGACCGCGGGCTCCCCCGAAACCACACGCCAAACCCTGCCATCCGCCATGGGCAACGCCTACCCTGTGCTCGGCTCCCCGTGAGCCTCCTATCTGCCGCCCCTGCGCGGCCTGCGACGTGGCTTCTGCCACCCAAAGCCTGCCATCCCACTCCATGTGATCCCCTTCCCTCTGCGTTGGTCTCTGGCCGACCCTCCTCCCGGGCCGCCGCCATGAGTATAACCTGCAAAACAAAAAAAAAAAAGGGGTTAGGGCACCATTGAAATAGCATAAGGAAATTAGGGCTTCAGCCCTTTAATGAAAGTAAAATTGTATGGGTTTTATAAAAGGAAGACTTAATATTGTCTATATAAATATAAAAATAAAATAATAACAATAGTAATAATAACAATAGTAATAATAATAATAGTAATAAAAATAATAGTAATAAAAATAATGGTACTAATAACAATTAAATAAATATATTTGTATATATATGAAAATTTATAATCCCCTATATATATATATAGATACATACATATATTATTATTTGATATAAATCTATCAGAGAGGTTGTTTTTCTTTACAACAAAAAAGGGAAAGATATAATTATATTTTGAAGAAAGCATAATTAAATATACTTTAATACTTCTGTAAGAAATTCTTGGCAGTTTCAACTATCAACACAAATTATTAACCAGGAAAATGAAGAGGAAATTATGATCCTTCCACTTATAAAGGACACTAGAAATAAACGTAAAGAAGCCATCGCAGGCATTCCACATGTGGCCATTTTAAACTCAACTGTAGTTAGTAAACGTCCAATGGAGAAAACATGAAAGAGAGAAAGAAGAAGAAAAAAACTAACATTGGAAAACATAGAGGAGAAAATGCGCGGCATTTCCCACCTGGGATAAGAGAATTAAGTAGATGTACCCTTCCGCTAATTCTGCTTAGGAACAAGATTAATGTTCAATTAATAGAAACGTAGAGGTGAATCCTAGATCGGAGAAAACTAGGAGACTGAGTTCAACGAAGTAGTAAACCAGTTTATGTGATCTGGACCATCTGGAAGTTAGGAATAATGTTAAAAATAGATACAGTGATAACTCTGATTGATGAAGAATATGAAGAAAGGACAGGATAAACATAAAGAAAACATAGAAACCAAAAGAGAGAGACCAAAATATAAACAAATTAAATTTTAGAGAAATAGTTAAGGTGAGCGCGATAGAAATACAATAAAAATTAAGATCCAGAGAAACGGAAGAGAGGGCAAATGAACTGCCTTGTTGAGAATGCTAAGTTCGAAGGAGGAGTATATTTCAGGAAATGAGAAAAGAGACAGATAATCGTGCTTTATTGAAAAATGACCCAATAGGGAGATCAAGTGTAAGTTCATTATGAACATGGCATCGTGGGAAGTTGTTAATCTATCAGGGAACCCCGTAAGAAGTTTAGTGTTGAGTAGGCGTTATGTTGCCGGAATCTGCCGAGATTTAGGGTTGGGAACCTTGAAATTACAAACCTTGTAGCGACGTTAACTACATCATGGAGACCCCCTTGTTGGACCGTGTGCCTCTAGATGAACGCAATTGTACTTTGTACCCCACCGACAACTGTAGTGTTTTCGCCTCGAGCGTACACCATCGAGCATGCTTACGCATGCGAGGGGGTTTCTAGGGAAGTGTGGGAAAATTTTTGACATTTCGTGTCATGACCACATGATAGATGTGGACATGACATGTGTGATGCGTGTTGTGACTGCATGGAAAAATGTGGGCATGACATTGTGTCACCTGTCATATGGTGAGAGCATCCACTGTCAATGACCCAGTCATCCTTCTCTTCAATTTGGGCAGCCAGAGCTTTTTCCATAGTCTTAAGATTGACAGATACAGAGGACATTGGATCTTCTTCCTTGATGGCAATGAACACCCATTCATTTCTGGATTTGTTTCCTATCTCTGATTCATCATCTGTTACTCCTTCATTATCATCATCTTCATGTACATAGTAACAGTTCTTTTGGAACCTTGGCTTGTTAGGATTTTGCCTTGAAAATCTTTCCAGACACCTTGAGGCAAAATGACCAATCTTATTGCAGTTAAAACACTTAAAAGGTAGTTTTCCTTCATACTTACCGGATCCTCTTGGAAGCCTTTTTGCAATAAGGGCTTCAAGTTGAGTAGTTTCTACTTCTTCTTCTTCTAGATCTTTTCTTGCTTTTTCATACCATGATAATTTCCTTGAAGAATTCTCTCCCGGATCAAGCCTTTGTTTACCTTTAATAGAGGCACTGGCTTTGAATGCAGATTCAGTCTTGGTAGGGTCATCTCCAAACTCTGTCATTTCAAATGCAACCAATTTCCCAGCCAATTGATCTCTTGTGATAGTTGTGTGGGCTCTGAATTCTTCAATGGCAGCAACCTTGATTTTGTAAGAAGAAGGAAGGGATCTAAGAATTTTACTAACAATCTCATTTTCATCCACGACTCCACTAGCATTTCTAATTCCACAAACTAGCTCATTCACTCTTGGCATAAAAGTGGTAATATTTTCATCATCTCTCATCATCAGTTTTTCAATTTTCCCTTTTAGACTCTGTAACCTTGCACATTTAACATATTGGTCTCCTTCATGCAAAAGTTCCAGTTTATTCCAAATCTCAAAGGTAGTTGGTAGGTCAATAACATTTGAGAGCTCTGAGTTAGATAATGCACTTAGAAGAGCTTCTTTGGTTCGCAGATTGTTTTCAGCATCTGTGATTTCATTTAGGGTTGTTGGACCACCCTGTGGAGGTACATACAGTTTTGTAACCATGGACCAGTATGCCATTCCCATACACTGTAAGTGACATTTCATGTGACCTTTCCAAAGAGCAAAGTTGGTTCCATCAAACTTCAGACTATCCTTCTTGTAAGACGACATCCTGGATCTCCTCAAGCGGTTAAGCTCCTTTTAGAGGAACTTAGCTCTGATACCAATTGTTAGACTTAGGGCACACAACTGAGAAGGGGGGGTGAATTAGTTGTGCAAAACTTTCTCCAATTTACTCACTTAAATCCTCTTAGTGATTAGCAGTATATTAAACATGAAACATAATGCATTCAAATCAAAAGCAGAAACTCATCAACACATAAGACACCAAGATTTTGACGTGGAAAACTTGGTTAAGGGAAAAACCACGGGGTGATCAACCCAAGAATGTATTCTCTATTAGAGGAATAGAAAGAACAAAATGGTACATGCCAATTAGGGCTCACTACGCGAGCACACTGCTCACAAGAGGCTCACTGCCTACAAGAGACACACTGTCTACAAAGAAATAAGTATCACATACATGAACTGGAGAATAGCATCTTCACCATGCTTGAATCAATTCCATTAAGCTCAATACTTCTGCTCTGCCTTTCACTCTCCTCTTCGCTACCACACTCTCATCTCCACACAAAAAGGCAAGATCAAACTGACTTTGCAATCCCTTATTTATACAAGGCATCAACTTAGGAATGATCATCTAAGTCAGCATTCATAAGATCATCTGATAGATGCATAACTCATCCAATCGGCCTGTCTCAAGGAGAACACCATCATACAGAAGTCACTCTTCAATTGCAAGCTCTAACTTCAATGCGAACCACCAACATGAACTGGACACGATCTAAAGACCTCCACAAGCTTGCCTGAATCACCAAGAACATCCACACTTCTTACTGAAATCCTTCTCTCCTTCATTCGGAACCTCAAGAACACAGTCTGTCATAACTGTCACAAAGGAATAGATGCTTGCGGACCTTTAAACTAGGAACCTATAGAGTTGATACACCACAAAGACTTCCTCAACATTCCCTTAAATCTGTAGAATAGGAAACTTCATTTTCGGATCTCACCGGACCTTTCTTGTTACACTTTGTTACCTCTGAACACCTATCAGAACCGGTTTTACTTGAGCGGCCAAAACTTCTTCATATCTTCATGCGGACCTCTAAAATCTCTGCTGGACCACCTTAAGACACATATCTACAAACCCTTTAATTTGTATCCTCTGATCCTCATCCTGTCTTGGACTTTTGCCTTACTGTCATCACTGTTCTTCATTGTTTCTGATTGAGACTAATTTCCTCAATATCCTCAGTTCACAGCTTGTCAAATCCTTATCATTAATGCAATAGAAGTATGTTGACATCAATGACAACACCGGTTAGGCCCATACTTGCAACATACTTGCTTGCTTGTGTGTGCTATCATTTTACCTTGTGTAGCATGTCATTCAACTCTTTCATCCATCCCTTATCTTGCATCCTCCATTTTCTTAGCCATCCTTTATCATTCTTGTTTATCGTGAGATCATTCATTGTCCTTTTCAAAATCCATCCTAACCAATCTCCCGAGGGGCCATCCTACCGTCATTAAACCTGTACCAAGGGTAAACTGGGGCATGTATCATAGTCAAAAAGTTTTTATTCTTTGAAACAACGTGATAAAACACATTGCATCAAAGAGGGACAAAATGTATACACCTACAAATGGCTCGTGTGGAATTAAATAAATATTTTAAATTTATTTTATTCTTGTTCATCTATGAATTGAATAAATATTCTAATTTATTTAATTGGTTCATTATTCCAAATAATTAAATAAAAATCAATTTATTTAATTAAGTATCCTAATTCCTCTAATGTCATATCTAATTAAATAATCTTAAATTATTTAATTATATCCTTTTTGTCAAAGTCCTATGTTTAAATTCCATGTCATTAATTCATGTCATTCCTCCATGTCATATTGGACACCTCACAATGTTGCACACATAATTGAATATTTTTAATATTTAATTATATAATTATCCTCACCCACATGTCCTATTTATCCTCTAACCATCCCTATTTCCTCTCCACATGTGTCCTATTATTTCTCAATCATCTCCATGGTCAAAGACACTTGTCTTTCAAATTCTAGTTTATCTCTCACATTCCAACAACCAAGAGTCCTCCTTCCATAATCTTCTCAAAGTCTTCCACTTTTAACTCACAGGTCTTTGTGAGCATCATGACATGTGGCTTATGGTTCCACATATCCCTCTACCTTGTAAACATAGTAGGAACATCTCCCATGTTTCTCTCCCTCATCCCAACCAACTTCATCTCAATTGTACACATCACAATGACTTGTTCTCCACCGTTGATCTTGTGAAACTTGGAATTGTCCTCTACTTAGCCTATAAAAGGAAGGTGCCTCACCCTCATTTGGATCATCCATTCAAGATATAATATCCTTATGCTACTGAAATCATATTGCATAACATTCACAAGCATGCCTTTGACTCATACTCTCATTTAGCATTACATCCATAAGCTCATTTACATTATAGGAATCCTATCTCCATTATCATTAGCTCACTCACATCCTCACAATCATCATAGCACTGCATTGTAGAGAGCATTCTCATTGCATATTCATACTATCAACCACAATTCCATTCAATTGGAGTCATCTTGAAGAACAAAAAGGAAATAGCATTTCTGAGAGCACTCTTATTGTCCATACAAGATCATAATTTGATAGGAAACAATGGAACAAGGAAGAGGATTCAACAAGTGAAGGTATATTGTGTTTTACATTCATTTCTATGTTTTAGATAGTTTCATTAAGTGAGATTGTCTTGATAAAAATTTAGGATATTTGTGGTTATCTATTAGTTTCTTATTGCTTCAATTATTCATCAAAATATCCCCTTAACCTAGGAATATCTTTTGTAAAACCAATCTCTCCTTGTACTTTTCAATGACACCATATGAACCAATCTTCTTTTTGAATAGGTCCATTTACATCATATATTGATTTGGCTTTTCTTTTCCCCTTTTGTACAAGCTGTTTATTTTCCTAATCACTTTTGAGGTGGGGTTATTAAGATTGTTATTCTTCTACCTTGAGACTCCTCTATAACATTATCATGCACCTTATTACAATATTCATATGAGATATTCCCTTGTTCATCAATAGATGGTGTAAATATTGATGTTTTAGGTTGATCTAATAGACCATAAACATTGCCAAGATATGACATTATATTTTTGTGTTTTTATGAGTGCCCTTTTCCACTTCTAGGAACCTAACTACTACTCGACATCTCTTATAGATTGGAAACTATAAAATATGTTGTGTTTAAGGTCAACATCAAAGATTCAATAGTAACAATTTTAGTATCATTTCCCACAATGAAACTAAACAAACAAAATCAACAAAAGGAATCATAGATTCGTAGGGCCTAGATGTATTAGTACTCAATATCATTTATAACAATGAAACCAAATACATAAATAAACAGAAGGAATCTTATATTCATAGAATAATAAAGAAATTATCACTTGCCTCTTGTTAACTCGCCAATGCTTGTAGTTATTTGTCTATGGCTCATTAAACAACAAATTCTAGGGAGGAAGTAGGCATTGGGAATAAACCAAAGAAAGGAGTCCAAAATATAATTCTTCAAAGGACACAAAAATTCAATTATTGACTCAATTTGAATTGAGAGCAAAACTTAATATGTAAAAGAACAATTTAGTGTTTTAATTGTATTTATATGAACTCAATTTTGGTAAAACCTTCCAAATTGTAAAATGGTGGAACAAAAATGTTGTGAATACCACCCAATTGTAAAATAGTGGATGTAAATGTTGGGTAATTAGGACCATGATCCAAAACATGAGTGGTGATTTCAAGGTGATTATGGCCCCAATAGTAGCATGGAGTTGTAATGATAACAAAGAAATTGGTCCTCATACAGGGTGGATTCTTGATGGTATTGGTAAATATGTTAGCTAATTGAAATATGCCTCCAAAATTCCAAGTGATTCCCAATAAAATGCATAGTCAATTGTGGCAAAATATTACATGATGTAAATGCTTCATAAATATTAGGGTGTTGATTTAACACCCATTGGACTGATTTATCTTAAAATTCCTAGTGATTTAGCCCCCCTACCATTTCATTCGATTCGCCAAAATTGAATGGGCCAATTTAAATCATTTTCTAATTGACAAAGTTTTTCCACTAATAAAGTCATTGACTAGCCTCTAGTACTTGTTTTGGGTGAAAATAAATAATTCACCACTCCTAGTTGATTTAGTTATGTCCTTAAACTACAAGTAATCTTCTTCTACCTTTCAACACAAGAACTATGCATGATTTGTAAGCTTGGGCATAAACTCCACTCTATTTGTCAACTACATATTTTTCTCTCTACAAACTGAACAAACACTTCCTATGAAAAAAAACAAGCCTAACACTTAAAGAATTCAATATTGTCTACAAGACATGCAATATATTATGAAAAATAATAGAAAATGACTAAAACAAGTAAAAAATAAAAAAAAATGAGGCTAAACACAAGCATACCCTTGGAGAAACCCTTAAAAGGGAAAAAACATAGTAATAGTGACCTTAAACTCCTCATGTCACTATATATCAACCTTACAAGAAGGATCAATGTCTTTAAGACCTTATAGAACTCATAGAAACATGAATGATTTAGTTCTACACCCATGACATGATGAAAACACTATTCTACAACTTAAAACATTCTTCTATAAATAATTAGGAAGGAAAAAACATGATCCAACCTTTGTACTGTAAGGCCTTACTATCATTTATATAACTTTTATAATCTATATTGGACTATTTTCTTCTTAAATAATACTTGGAAGGGGAAGATACAATGTTTTCAACAATTACTCTTCTAAAAAGGGTAAAACAGGTGAAACCATAATGTTTGTTAGACCAATGGTTTCATAACCACTGAGGCAATTGCATAACTACCAATAATTTTTTTGAATTTCTAGGGGTAATCACAAAACTACTTCTTCCTAGAACTCATAGTTTCATCACCAACACCGAAATACCTTTTTCCAACACTCCCTTATTCTTTTACTTCTTTGAATTTATCTAAATTAGCCCAAGGTAATCTACATCACAAAGCAATGCGTAATTTTATTTAAATTATAATTCACAAGGTTTATTTATTCTTCAAATGCTCCTAACATCGTCTTAGTTAAAAGTGAGGACAACTAACATTTTGATTATGCAAATCTCATGTAAAAATCATAAATTTTCTAATTTATTAACTACTTAATAACAAAAACTAGATAATATTCTTAAATTATGATGACTATTTAAGTAAGCCTAAGTAAAATGGTGTGTACATGAGTACACCTAAACTACTTCCCACCTCTTGCATCCTACCTCCCCCAACTCTGTCTTAAGTGAAAATTAGAGCTTACAAATATGGAGACTAAAAACTCTAAAATGGGTCTTGATAATTATAACTAATGAGGTACCCATATATAATAAACTTAATTAATAATGAAGGACTTCGAATATGCCTCCTCCCTACTCTAAGGGTAACTTCCTACACTCATATCAAAGATTGAAGATGAACATATCAAGGGTTTAATAAAGATGCCATAAACAAGTGCATTGTTGCTCCTTTAGAAGTTTGGAAAGATGAATCAATGCACCAAATAGTCACAAGCTAATGAAGATTTACAAAAAAATGGATGTTGAAGAAGTTCCACTTGCATTTAACAACATTCCTTCCCTTGGGAAGAGATAATAGTTCAAGGTGTATACTGAAAGTCTTCCCAATTCAAGATAAGATATGATAGAAACAACTAAAAAGTTTTTGAAATTGGTTCAATTTTATCTAAATGTGATGGTGAAGATATCTTGAAGATAAGTTATATATATATATCACCATCAAAGAGGATCCAAAAAATGGAGAAGGATAATCAAAAAGAGGAATTCCCACCACAATAGAAGGGTCTAACTCAAGTGCACTTTTTCTATACAAAAGGTGATCCAAAAGAGGTGGTGGATTCCAGAGTTACATAGAATGGTTGATATCAAATACCCTTAATACATATTAATTGAAATAGAATCTATAAGACAAGGTGAATTATATATTGGAAGAGTTAATGAAGAAGTTCCAAGAACATCCATGTGGGAACTTTCATCTAATAGATTAGAATACTCTCCAAGAAAAGAGGACACCCATAAAGCTAAAATTCTACAACAAGATGGTTAATTCACAAATATAAGAAACTTACAAGAACATCTAGGTAGGAATTTTCATCAAGCAAAAAAATAATGTCCTCCAATATATGAAGACAATCACCAGTTATGATTCAAAAAAATATGACCATTGTCACATTAAGAATCCCAAAGAGGTGACGAGGAATTGCTAATACCATCCATTTGTGAGTTCTGTTTAAATGAATAAATAATGCCCTCCATGAAATGAGGACAATCATGAAGATGAAATTTGATAAAAATATGACTAATGTTGTACAAATATGAATATTGAAGAGGTAGCTCTCTAATAAGGTGAAGATCCTTCAAAGAAGTGTTAAAAGATGCATCACAAATTGTATCATAATTTGATGAATTTGTCTATGAGTCCTCATCAACTTCCTTCTAATAATTAGAATCATTAGATTGGAAAAGAGTGTCAGCAATGGAAACATCAAGTAATTACAAGGTGTCACCAAATAAATGTAGAAGGATTAGAATCAATAGAATGACACTTATTGTCCTCAATGTCATGTTGAAAATCTACAAAAAGTGACAAACAAATGTGACTGTAAATAATGCCACAATTATTGAGCCATTTAGTGTTCCTATTAGGACTAGTTGGTGGTGCAACTTGTCCCAAAATATAGGGATACAAACATTTCTCCATTTACTCTCTCCATGAGTGATAGTTTGTTCCATTTAATATGAAATCTTACTGAAAATGATTTTGCCATTGCACATGTAAATATTAATGAACACTAAAAAGTAACACAAGCATGTTTATTATTGCACACACAAGAAGAAATGCACTAAGAACAACCTTAAAAGGATGTAGCCTTAAGAATATGTGGCACTTTATATAATAGTGCGTTTACAAAATATTTTCCCCTAAATCTGCTTATAATGATGCAATATTACAATAATTGATTTTTTAATATTTTTTGCTAAAAATGGGAAATAACCAAAAGATTTGTTTTTATTATAATACAAAGGAGATTTGATATAAAATCTATATTCGTTATAGAAAAATATACACTTTTAAAAAATGGTGCCAAGAAAAGAGTTTCAAGGGGAGAATATACTGCCTTGTGAAGTTTAGAGTTGCAACTAGCAACTAAAAAGATGGCATAAAAAGTCCCTTATGGGAAGTGTGATCCCCTATCACACTAGATCCACCCATCTATTAGTATAGGTGTCATACAACTTGCAATCCTAACATTTGATTTATTAATTAATTTGTATTTACTTTTATTGTGCCCTCATGGAAAAGGGAATCCCACTTGAGATGACACTATTTCCATGTGTACTTTGTAGTATGATGCATGTAAGAGAGAATGTCTAATGTCATTGTAATGTCAAAAAATGCATACCCTTCCAATTTCACACAACGTTTTCACTCATTTTGGTGTATGCTCCCCTATTATGTTTCTAGGATCATTTTGGCCTTGCCTTAACCTTTTTACTAAACCACACATGCTACATGCTTGTGTTATGTTCTAGACTTTGTGCTTGTATTTTGTCAATTTTTGTTTTAGTGCCTTGATTCTTTCACTATCCTTGGGTGTTTTGTGAAATCAAGAACTGATTTCACTTAGACACTAGTGCTTAGTGTAGACATCCATATGACATGCTAGCATCCCAAGCCTATGTGGTGCCAAGTGACTGTTTCTTGGGCATTACTTTTTTTTTTTTTTTTATGCGCCTGGTAAACTTTTTAACGTGACCGGCGACGCTGGTGCGACACGCCCTCTGGCTCCACGCGAATGCTTTTGCCCGGAGCAATGAACCGGTGAGGCCACAACTGGGGGACCTCATCCCCTAGGAAGAACACTTCAAACCCACGAGCTCATTGGCCCAGCGAAGGCGTAAAGCCTTGCGAGCTCGTTGGCCCAGCGGGGGTTTGAACTCTGGTGGCCGCCACTACATCCTGAGCGACTTAACCACCGAACCATGCCATCATCGGCTTCTTGGGCATTACTTACCACCTCTTACAATGTGAGATTTTTCGTAACACCTCTGCACTTTCAAACAATTTTCTTTGACCTGCCTTTTCAATTTTTCCCTCTAAGTCCATTTTGAACAATCTTTTGAATATTGGCTCTTTTTGGTAAGCCTTAATGAGATTTGTTCAAAGCTCTTGACATCTCCGTGATTACAAATAGTAATCTATCAATATTCTTGAATATTTTTGTGGCTCTCTTATTACATCTAGAGATCTTGTTTTGTGAATTCAATCTTTTGTGATATTTCTCATAGATTTTTATTATCTTTGTGGGGTTTCTTGGAACCACTACTTGCTGGTCTCCCCATCTCCAGCTAGGTAGTTTTCATCTTCTCTCTTGTAAGGTGATTGAGTTCCATCTTGCCCTCATTGTTTTCTTATTTGTTTAGTGTAATCCATTTGTGTGCTCATTGCATTTGTGCGGGTTACTCCACTTCCTTTATTCCTTTCAATAGATCACTAGTTTGCTCTTGTTGAGTAGATCATTTTTTCATTTATTCTATCTCGTCACTATTGTTATTCATTCTAGACACACTTAGAAGATAATAGCACATACTTTATTTCAATCTTTTCAACATTGGCTGTTTGTGGAGCTAGAAATACCAAAGAAAGGGTTTGACCTGAAGGCAAACCACAAAACAACTCCAACCTTCCTTAGTTTTTATTGTATATTTTAGCCTTAAAAAGGAGAAGATTCCAAGTACATGTTGTTTTAGTGAACCTTCTTCCTTTATCCTTTTATTTCTATCATTTGGTTTATTTCTTTTGAATAATATTGTTAATATCTTCTCAATTTTAGCTTATTCTCGTCACTTGGAAGCTACTCGTAGTTGTCTTTGCTCTTTGGTATGTAGGTTGAGTGAAATAAGGTAGAAATGGGCAAAGACTTTTAAATTTTTGTGTGTTCAGGACTACAACGTGACACATAGATGTCCACGCTATGTGGTGGCATCCTAGATAGTGGCCCCTTTGTCTGACATTAGGTTCCTCTCATTTATCTCCTTTCTATTTTGTGTTTGAAATATTCAATTTTGTCTCCAATTTTTTGTATTCAACATTTTACTAGTCTTCTTTCATCTTTTTAATAAATTAGCATAGTTTTTTTTCATTCTTAGCTTTTAACCTTGCTATTAATATTATTTTGTTGAACAATAATAGGTAGTAGAAAGCTGAAATAGTCTTGAGTGTACTTGTAGTGAAAAGTTTGTTCAACTAATACCTCTTAGTTGAAGTGTAACTTTTCCTCCTCTACAGTCATGTACGATGTGTAAGAGCATCTGTGACAATACAATACATGTAAGATATGTAAGAGATTCTATGATGCACTTAAGAGCATGTAAGAGGGAGATTAGAAATTGAACTAGAAATCTTGACCCACTTATGATGTGTAAGAATGATGTGCCATAAAAATTCTTGCTAAAGGAGGCGAAGGACAAAAAAGTGCACCCAAGTTTGGTGGGGGGATATGACATTTTTATGATGTGTACAAGGAAATATCTTATTAATAGCTTATTGCCCCATCATGGGATGTGAATAATGAGAATTGTTACTAGTATTTTGGGACCTTGTTTAGGCCCATGGTATTGCCTTTTGGTGTTTTTTTAGGCCTTCTTAAGTCTATATATTGAGGGCTTGATATGGACGCATGATGAAATATCTATTTGTAGGGTTATCCTACAAGAATATCTCCATACATTATTGGTGCATTTGTAGAGGATACTTTGAATAGTGTTTTGTAATCAATCATAATCATGTTGGCTTACTGAATAATATATTGAGACACCTTTGCTATTGGGTTTTCTTTGAGAGGGTTTTCCTATATATCTTGTTTCACTTCTCTTTTGTGGTTGCTTCTATTCTTCTTCTCACATTATTTATTTCTAAGTGTTGTTTTATATGTTATTATGCTATTGAAATTGTTTTAAATCTAATATATCATAACTCTCTTCAAAGGGTTAATGAGGGAAATTTTTGTGTCCCATTTTTAGTTTTTGAGTATGGTTTCCTTTACAATTCTATGAGAGTTTTGTTTCTAATATTTTAGTACTAGTAGTGTATGCATGGATTTCCTTTCATTTGGTATAAGTGCCTAGTATTGGTTGTAGGAGGGTTTATTCTCCCTGTGATATTAATCCTTGATTGAGTGGGAGTCTTATAGTTTTTTTTTTGGGGAACAATATGGCAAACACTTGTTGAAAGCACTAGATGATTGGCCTCCTAGTAATGTGAGAAAGAACTATATGATTAGCCTCTTAGTTACATGTACTTGGAGTCTTATAGGATGCTTGGTTTTATCCCCTAGTTATGTGAGAAAGCACTAGATGATTAGCCTCCTAGTTTCATGTAGGTTGTTAAGTTGGTTATTTGGTGACCTAGAAGCTCTTAGACAACCTAGCTCTTTTGTTTGCATGTACTAGGTGGAGGTTGTGGAGTTGTTTTTTGATGGCCCATAGTTCTTGGATAACTCCATGGTCCTTTTGTAGATACTTGTACTTGCATGTTGTGGATTCATGGTATTTTAGATATGTAGGTTGTAGATGTATGATATTCCATTATTTCACTTTACATATTTGATGGTTTAAAATTTGTGGGGTTTTTGGATGTTTACGAGATTTAGATTACATGGATGTCTTTGATATGTATAATATTGTAGGTTGTATATTTAGAATCAAAATCTATGGCTTTTTTGATTTGATAAGAGTATTTTTAGATTGTTATTCTCGAGGGTTTTTTGGATCTAGAGACAATTATAGGTTTGCATCCATGCTTCATGTGTGATGAGAGGTCATGTGCACCTTTCTTAATGTAGAAGTGTTGGTACGTGATTTGTCACTTGATATTTTGTGGTGGTTCTTGATGGGTTCCTAAACTATGTTTATTCCAATGTGGATTTGTAGCATTTTGGATCTAATGTTGGTGTCATGGAAGGATCTACATGTTTCTATTCTTCTTGCTGCTAATTTGGATTTGAGTATACTTGTTGCACAATTTCAAGATCTGTGAGTTCTATAGTTTCCTTGGTCTTAGTTGGAGCATTGACCATGATTTCTATCACCTTTGGATGTCACATTTATGCTAGTTTTGTGGACTATTTGTACATGCATGTTGCATGGAAAACTTGAAGCATATTTTTAGAGTGTTTTTAATTTTGGTTATCTAGCATTTTGTCCATTCTAGTTCATTAGTTGTTACATAGTAGAGAGGAAATGCAAATATAAAAAATGTGATACCTTGGACATGGTGTTATGCTTAAATGACAACTCAAACTATCATTATAGAGATACCTTAAATTGTATGATGATGGAATTTATTGAGGAAGTAGAGACACCAAGGTGTCACCTTGGTGACACCTAAAGTGACTTATAGGGGAAAGCTCAAGTTACTTGAAGGAATCTTTTGAGCTTTTGCCACAATGAGACCTCAATGAATGTTCTTTATTTTTTGAGGGCATGTACCATTTTGCTATGGGAAGCTCTAGATCACTTTCAATGAGAGTTTTAAAAGTGATGTGTTTCTATGCCATGGGTAGCTCTAGAACACTTTTAGTGAGAGTTTTGTCTTGATATATATGCTTTTAAGCATATCTATTGGTTAGAGATAAATGATCTTCTATTGTGAATATGTAAATCATTATGTCATGAGGAGTTCTTGGATTATGTATTGATCATGTGGTGGGAGCTTTCTTGGTGATTTGAGGTGGTCTTCTAGTAGAGTAAAATGATCATCTTACCTTGGGGAGATTTTGGGTATTGCATTGTTACATTTTCAATTTAGTTGGCATGAGATGACAAATTGGGTACTTGATGATGCTAGATAGACTTGGGTGAGACTAGAGATCTCTATATTTTTGGAGATTGAGTGTTAGAATGGTGATTTCTTGATGAAGTATTAGTTGAAAGACCAATGAGCCTTCACATAGAGTTGGATGTGAGTTAAGCATGGAATTGATGAGTAGAATGCTCATAGAGAGAGTTGGTGTGACTTGAAGTATCTTAGGAGGCTAAAATTCATACCACACTCTTGATGGTCTTCTTTATAAAGAATGATCTAATAGGTATTTACCATCCATCGTTTTAAGTGCATTTTTTTGTGTGCCTTGCTTCTCATGTAATAAGTCTTAAAAGCTACACATGTCAATTCTATGGACTAGTTTGAGATGTGCATGACATGGTTTCATTTTCCTTTATCTTCTCATGTGAATAAGTCTTTAGCTATGAATTCCAACTTTGAGGACTATTAAGGAGTATAGGGGATGTTTAGCGACTTTGGGCATTTCCCCTTGTTGTGGAAATGGTTGATAGTTTGATCTTCCTTGAGTTGAGAAGATTACATCTTTTTAGATTTATTGATTCTATGTTTGACCTTAGGGTTGAATTGTTGGATGTTGATGGATTTTTTGTTTGGGATTTTAGAGGTGAGATCTTACTTGTCACAAATAGAGTAGTTGGTGGTGTTGATAGAAGAACATGTGCTCATTTCCATGTTTTCTCTGTTTGGTCTATGTTTCTCTTGGTTGAGGTTTGATTCATATTTTATTGGATTTGGTATTTGTGTTGAGCTAATCAGATCATTTTTTTGTCTTTCAAAAATGTTGGCGATTGAATTTACTATTATTGTACATCATTATTTTTAAGTAACAATATGTATGACTTGGTCTCTTTGATCTCTATCTTCCATGTGATATGGAGAACTTGAGAGAGCTGAGTTTTCTTAGATTGAGGTTAGTGAAGAGAGGGCGAGAAAAAAACTTTGGAGTAAGTATGCTCTATTTTATAGTTGTTTTTTGTTTTGGTTTTGTAGATTAGTGGGTGTTCTTTGACATTAGAGAATATAGAGGACATAAGACATGTCCTTTATGTAAGTGCTATTGGTGGACTTTTGGATTCTTTGATCAACACTAGAATAGACATTACCCATGGAATGAAATTCCTAAGGAGCTATATGTGTCCATGTTAGATAAGTTTATTTGGACTATGGTATCAAGGGTCTTTAGGTTTTTTGCATGTTTGTGTGTTAGCTACTAGACCTTGATCAGGGTTGTGTATATACAAATATTTGAGTTTACAATTTGGGATTGATATTTTGATAGCAAGATGTCTACCAATGGGTATGTTTACCCTATTTTATGGTGTGGTTAGTTTGATGTGTGGGAAATTGGCTATATAATCATTGTTCTAGCTAGAGTTGAGTTTATTGTATATACTTGATCCTATTTTGGAGGATATTAGACTTCTAAGTTTGTGTTTGGATACTAGGTTGAGGTTAGATGTACATTGATGTTTATGTGTGACATTTAAAGTGTGTCATTTTGGATTGGTTTTCTTATCTTTAATGCTTGGGCATGATGAAGGATGAGACAATTATGGTTGAGATGGTTGTCACATGGTAGATGTTGTAGATTCTTCATTGAATCCCATGAACATAAATGAGTCAATTGGTGCAACATGGTTAAACCCTTGGTAGATAGTTCATGGATTTTTGGTGTTCTAATTTGCTCTTGCAAGGTATGCAACAAGTGGGAGAATGTTGGGATAAGTGCATAAGAGCATGCAAGAGAGAGGTTACAAAGTGGACTATAAGCCTTGACCCACTTATAATATAATGACATGTCATAAAGCATGTTGCTTAAGAAGGTAAATGACAAAATGGTGGACCCAAATTTGGTGGGAGGCTATGACATGTTTGTGGTGCATATGGGAATGTGCTAAATATCTTGCTAACCCATTATGGGGTGTGGAACCTTGTTTGGGCCCATGGTATTACCTTTTGGTGGTTTTTTGGTTCTCCTTAAGTCTATATATTGAGAGCTTGAGATGGAGACATGATGAATTATCTATATTCAAAGTTATGTTGTTGAAATATCTCTAGACATTGTCGGTGCATATGCATATGATACTTTAAAGTCTATTATAATCTTGACACCATTGTAATTAAGTTGGTTTATTGAATTATACATTGAGACACCTTTGTTACTAAGTTTTTCTCAAAAGGGTTTTCCTAGGATATATCTTTTGTCACTTCTCTTTCATGTTGCTTCTATTCTCCATCTCTCATTCTTTCTAAGTGATCTTCTTTATATGTCATTATGCTATTGAAATTATTTTAAATATGATATCTCACAACTCTCTCTTCATAGGATCAATGTAGGAAATATTTGTGTCTTGTTTCCCTTTATGGGCATAGTTTCCTTTACACCTATATCATGGTTTTGTTTGTTAAGATTTTGGTATTGGTAGTGTATGCATGAATTTTATTTCACCATCAATCTTCAATAGTATATTTGAACATAATAAAAATGACCCTAAAAAACTCTAGTAAAAATACCTAGGGTTGGGGTAGTAGGGTGGTTTGAAGTTGGTGGGTTAAAAAGGAACAAGTTGGAGCCCAAGGTTGGGTTGATAGACTCAAAGGAAAATAGGGTTACAATAAGTTAGCTTGGTCAATAGATAAAAAAAATTGAGCTCATAGACCAAGGTAGATCACTTTGGTCCAATGAGATTGAGGCTAAGATGGATTGGTTTATGTCGAGGTGCTTGGGGTTTAGGTGGTTGGCTTTGTTTTGCTGTCAAATTATCCCTAACAAAGGGTAAAAATATTTTTCTTTCAATTTTTCCCAAATAAGGGGTTAGATAGAACTTTTTTGAAAATAAATTAATGAGGTATGAAAATCCCATAAACCTTATATTTTTCCCTCTTATTCCTAAAAATTACATTATAAATATTTTTTGAAGTAAACCTAACACCCTAAAACTAAAATCTTTTTTAAAAAAAGTTAGATTTTGAAATTTTTGTTATAATCCCCCTCAAACAAGATACCCTAATCATTTTTCAAGCAACTCCAAACTAAATCCTATGTGTATAAAGATATTATCATAGAAATTGAAAATAAGGAGAGGAGGAGAAAATCACATGTTTGTGGGAGAATTAAAAATAGTGATAGAGAAATTAATTGGGTGCCTCAAGAATCAATTTACTTAGCCTATAAAATCCCATATTAAAAATCTCTTGTAAAGAACCTACTTTGATACCATGTTGCAAAAGGTTTGTAACTTGTTAGAAAGGGCATGTGAGATCTTAAGCCATGTGAGAAATACAAAATAGTCAGTCATAACCTACCTTAAAAAGGGCTCTTGGTTATATCTTATGCAAGAAATTAATATAAATAAAAATAAAAAATTATAAATTTGAATTTGGAAATTAAAAAAATAGTATAATAACATTGTATTAATAAGCTCTTCTCATAAGCTCCTCTCATGATGTTTAGAGCATAAGATCCTCTGGGCCTAATTGTATCACACTTGATGTACTAATTGCCACGATTTATAATCAAGAAAGGTAGGATTTACAATGCCACTTTCTATCACTTTGAGCCTCTTTTTCTCTCTTGGGTAGTCCTTTCCATCTTCACATGCCTTGATATGTTTTTTTCCTTGAATCTAGATTAGTTTGATATTAGATTTTATCTTTCTTGAATATATTATTCCTATTCTTTTTTTAATAAGGATTTTAGCTCCCCCATCATTATATGAAAAGATTAAAATTGTGTCACCTTAAAGTTTATTTTTTATTATTATTTTTCTCTTTGGTTCATCTATTTGGGATCTATATAGGGCCAGGAATTAAAATGCTAATATTTTTGTAATCTCTATTATTTTGTGGCTTTGTATTCCTTGCTAGTAGAAAATAATAAAATATAGTTAAAAGATAAATGGGAAGATATTAGATTGGGTTTGATCATCCCTACAAAATTATAGCACAAGACTAGCCTATATAGGCCCATCCATTTCAAAGGGTTGTGGATTGAAGAATTTAAAATTTATGGGAGATGGTCAAACAAACTATGGAAAAGCATGGGTCAAATGGACCAAGCTCAGTAATGACCTTCATTGACTCATTTTCTATGACTCCATTTAAGTATAAAGGAATAATTATATCAAGGCGGGTATGTAAGTGGACAAAGAAAACAAAAGTGCATGCAATACCTATGCTAGAAGAAAGTTTTATGATGTGACAAATTCTTGCCTACTACCACAATGGTGCGATGGATGGAATTTATTATGAAACCAACAAAAAACTATAATGCATGAAAATAATGATATCAACCATGGTAAAACCTACCAAATGATCAAGGCTAGTAATGGATCCTGCAACCATTTACAAAATGTGTGAACCTAACTAGAAAAAAATGAACATTCCTTTACCACGTTAGAAGATTTGATGATTACGACTCTGATAATTAGATGATCAATTGTAGAGATGAAAAGTAACTACTTTGTACTTTTCCCTCTTGTTTTGTTCTCACTCTTAGCATACATTGTTTAATAATCATGATAATGATCCTTTATAACCATTTGACACACCAACCATTCCTAAAACTACATCCCATATCACAATAAACACCTTCCATACATCAACACCTTACCCTATTTCACTCCATTATTTTGTCTACCTCAAATGCTACCATCCTTGTAGTCACATCCATAGCATTTAAAATATTTTTTTTCCCATTTTGATTCTTTCATTTACACTTCACTCCACATGTAAACCTTATCCCATGCCCAAAAACACATAAATAGTAATATTGGGCTTAATAAACAAGAAATCAAGAGAACAAACACATGGAGAGAAAGAAGGAAGTAAACACACATTTACCTAGAAGTAGCAACAAGCATCTATAGACAAATCAGAACACACAACTATATCACAATAGAAACTAGAAGTTTGAGAGACACTCCATACACACACACTTGTGCATCGATACTACATTTGATAAACTAGGAATTTTACATTCCTTCTAATGTCTAACCTCCATGCCTATCCTTTAGTGACAAACAAAAAACAAACAAACAAAAAAATATGAGAAAACATTTGGAGAGCTACCTTGAACACCACCCCTTAAACAGGGGGTATCATACAAGGGTCTCCAGCCAACCTATTCTCATTTAATGTTTATCTTTCTATCTATATTATACAGGTTACATATTTATTTATTTGTATATTTTCTTTGCAAAATCTTAAAAATAATGGATGCATTATCCTCTATTCTAAACATCCTATCCACATTGACCATAAGCTTGCTAATAATGATCCTTATTTTATACCCTATGATAGTGATTCAAAACAATACACTCTTTAGATATCCAGGGATAATAATCATACTTCATCCCCTTCCACTACCTATGAAAAATTCTCTCCAAAAGCATCATATACTTCCATTGATAATTTATCATTTGATGCCTTTAGTGAGTCCTCCCATAGTAAAGATGAGGTTCATATCCATTATGATGAATAGATTTCCCATGGATCTCCATTGAAATTTAATGCATATCATATCACATCTTAATCCTATCCCTCTTACACATATTCCATTAGTTGAAGAGGTTAACTATATTGAAAACATTAAAAATAAGGCCATCATAGACCATTTCCTAAACATCACATTAGATGAGTTCCAACTCAATGACTTGGACATAGTTTCTTCTCTTGGTGACTCTTCTATGTAGGAGAAATATTCCTCCTACACAATATTTCCTTTATTCCTCCTCATGTGGCACATCCTCCTTGAATGACCTCAATATATTTCCTCCTTGTGTCCCACATATATATATTCTCATTCATCCATCACTACATATTCCATTCAATATATATCACCTCCCCTTCAAATTTACTTTTTCAAGAAATCAATTATGTGGACTAAAAGCTAAATAAGATAGAACTAGGATTGCATAAGTTAACTTGTCCTAACTATGCCCAACAATTGTTACAACAATCACTTTATTATGAAATCCTAGCCCATACTTTACCTATAGGACTTTGGGAACTATGTTTTGACATGTATTAATTAGTGTAAAGCTACACATCCCTAGGGGGCCTTGCATGCAACTTGATAGCCATTTTGTGTCAATGCACATGTGACTTAGTGGAACTTAGCATTAACATGCAAGTTCTAGAAACATTTGCACTTTGCATGCAATTCACTCCATCACTGCAAGCCATCATACATGGTTCTTCACATCTTCATGCAAATACTGGTGATGATCACATAGTTAATAACCCTTCACATGTGGCATTTTCAATAGACTTCTTTAGTTGTAGGAATGGAACACCAATTTTTAGAGAATTTCAATTGTCAAACAAATGGAAGGTCAAATGGTTTTGTTACATGAATCATTTAATCTTCTAGACCTATTTTGTAACCATTCTATATATGTATGCATTTGATCCTCCAAAAGGAAAGTTGAAAACTAAATAGATAAAGGTAAACTAGTTAGATGTGTTCAACCCTTTCTAGTCACATGAATTCTCATTCCTAACCTTACTATCTATAACATTCATTACATCCTATTGTTTTTTTGTTGAATAGAAGTAACAAATTATTGCTAAGTCTTCTCTTGCATATTCAATTTGAGTTGGGTTACTATTATTCTATTACACCATCTATAAACTCATCTTCCACATGATTGGTTTTTCCCTTGGATCACCTAGGATTCAAATCATTGGTATCAGAGTAGTTTTTTCATATGCTTGTAAAACATGCATGCAATAACATAAGGAAGGTTATCCAATTAGTTCAACTTATAAGCATCTAGACGAATGTTGTAGCAAGTTATATTGTTTCAAAATTTGAAACACATATCAATTTTAGGGGCTTTAAGTTAAAAAGTTAAAAATTCTTACCCTTCTTTTTTATAAAAGGGTGATATAACTTTGAGTTTTCATCCTAAATGTATTTAAATACAAAGAAATAGAGACACCTTGCACAAATTTGTTTTTTGTTTTTAGGTGAGAGTTAGTTAATTTTAAATTTTAAAAATTTTAAGTTTGGATGCAACAAGTCCATGTTTACGAGGATGCCCCCATAAACCACAAACTAGTCCTAAGACATGAAAGGAGTTAATCATAGTGGATAATGTATGTATGGAAGTATTTGTGTGCATAGGTGGGATGAATAAGCAAATAGAATATGCGGATACATGATCATATGGTTGAGGAATAAAGGGATAGGCATATATGAATGTGTGTAATAGGTAGGTGGATGACATAGGGTAAGAGACTTGATTTTGCATAAAATTACACTATTTATTAATATGTCTATATATCAAAGCACTCTCCTAAAAATAGACACAAAACTAAATGAAAAATGGTCTAGATATATAAATTTTACCATTACATCCTAATACTTATCAATATATAATTATCTAATTTTTTCAATATAAAAAACTTCATTATATACTCATGTATGATATTACTTATTCAATAATACCCCCAAATAATTTTACTACTTTCCAACTAAAAACATGTTCTATTAATAATTTTTTTACCATGAATCTGTCATGCTCACCTCAATTTTATTAGTGAAAATTTTACTACTTTTAAAGAAACATAATTTTTTTACCAATTTCTAATTAAAAAGCAACATTTTTTTGATAAAGGTGTTGAACACCAGACTATATTAGATATGAAAAATGTAATACATACATATAAACAAGCTAGGGAAAGATCATCTGGCCAAAAAGGTCTAACAAAAACTTACAAACGTATAGACAAGCCAGGGAATAAACATCTGGCCATTAAACATGTACAAAAAGAAACAAGCAAAAAAGATGAACAATTCCCAAAAAGGAGCCAAACACAGAGACACCCCATAACCTTCGCTCATCGCCACTGGGAGGGCAACACCACTGGCTTTGAACCCATTGCCCCCTTCCTCGGTCTGCTCAGGCTCCTCATCAATGTCGAAATCCGCAACCATGGCATTCGAGTCACTGGGTAATTAGGGAGCCATATCCGCCATGTGCAATCACAGAAAGTGAATTGGCCATGAACACCTCCTTGCACCTTATCCTCATCCTTTTAGGAATGGAGAAGGCATTCTCTCTGATAGCCCCCTCCAATTTGTTAATGTACCCACAACGTAAGCCTCTCTGCATGGTCCTGTAGAGGTAGTCCATGGCCATGGAAGAATGCAGGTGGTGTATGGGGAAGAGACTACCCACCCAAGTGTCTCCAACCATAATGTCATAACTTTGGAGGGCACTATTCCAACGATCCTCGTTGAAAAGTTGCTTGTTCACAATTCCCATGACTATGGGAAGCACGTACTTGGCATCAAGGGTTATATCCGGCATATTGGAGATGAAAACTAAGACCACATCCAACCACCTCACCTTCCTTTCAGGCTGCCCATTCAACCATTGTTGATTACAAATGTACCTAACCGCGAACTGGGTAAGTGTGTAGTCAATCTCGAAGATTTGGCTTAGGTCCAAAATGGACACGGACCCTGATAGTTGGCTCCCAGTCGAAGAGATGAAAGTGGAGCCTATGATTGGCCACTTCCCTGTCCATAATTCCTGCCACCCTGCACAGTAAATACCAAGCTGAAACAAGAGAGAGGGTGAAAGAAACCAGGAAAAATGAAGGAAGAGGAAACTAGGAGAAAAGATTGAGGAACAACATGTTAGGAACCCGTGTTTAACCCTTCTCCTTACTTTGTTAGTATAGTGTTGTTGGATGCATATGCTTTGTAAGTCATCCCGTGAGTTATTGTATTATCCCACATTCATGGGGAGTAATAGTTGTTTAGATTAGACTTAGTCTATAAGTATGTGTTGAGGCCAATGAAGGCATCCACAAATTTATTGTATTGAGCTTGCTCAAAGGAGGTTTCTCCCTTGAAGTGGCCTGCGATCAATAAATTCCTTTTATGTTATACTATTTCTGTTATTTCATACATTTTTCATTATATTGTTGCAGGAGGTTCCTCTCATCTAGTATCAGAGCGCTTTCTTGGGCTCACTGGGTGGAATTTCTATCAAATTTTTTTCGCAGTGGCCTCCAGGCCTATGATTATTGCAGTAGTTCTTTTTTCTTTGCATCTGTATTGTTCATTTCAATTGCAGGTTCAGATCAGGGAATAATCCCTATTCGCTTAACTATGGGAAGTGCCTGGGCATAGCCCTTAAACTCATTGTGAGGAGTACCACATGAACCCCGAAGTAGCTGGCCCATTGAGAGGACCTGCCAGTGAAAAGGGTAACAGCCCCTACCTGATTGACTAGTTCCCATCTGTGAGGTAAACCAAGAGCTGTCCTTTGTGGCAAAATAGTTATCAGTTTTACCTGAGCCGTGGAGTGAGGGGTATTGCCCCAATACACAAGCCGTTAGACAGCATTGGTAGCCGAGTGAATCCCCCGAACCTTTAGGAAGCTGAACATGCCTAGGGTCCATATCTATTGCTAGCTGATAAATCACAGATTGCATCTGTCCAAAGCCATTGCAGATCGTTTCCAAAAAATAAAAAATAAAAAAGTAAAAGAATTTCTATTTTTTGCTATATCTTCCTTGCTTTAGCTCCGTTTCCTGTGAAAATTCATTGGAACTGCTAAAATTTCATTCTGCATATTTCCTTCCTTGAGGACCCTATCCCAAATTCCACTTATCAAAGCTAGAAATCCCACATTTGTCTATTTTTAGGGTTTGTCATAACTTCTTCGATTCTCACCCAATTGCCTTCAAATTTTTCTACAGTGTTCATTTCCTATTTCTTCTCCTTTGTCCCTCTTGGACAAATTTTCCCATTCTTTCACCCCGCTTCTGAAATCCCCATTTTCTGCTTCCCTGTCCCTCAGAAAATGTCCAAAACCTAGTCAAACCCCAATTACCCATTAGAGTTTTTCCCAAATCCAAATTTTCCTTTACTAAAAAAGTTTCTGTTTTTGTTTTTTTATCGATTCCCCCCCCCCAAAAAAAAATCCTGCTTATAGTTGTCACCCGCGTAAGAGCAATAAACATGGAGGATGAACTTGCAACCATCAAGACCAAACTCCAAGATTTGGATGAAAAAATTCTCAGCCTCAATCTTTAGCATTCAACCATGAACAATAGACAGCAACAAGAGTCTTCTGTAGACACTGGGTTCGCTTCTTTTAGCAATTTTCGTGGGCTGAAGCTTGATTTTCCTCACTTCAATGGTGATGATCTGACTGGATGGATATACCAGGCAGAACAATATTTCAGTCTGTATAATACTTTTGATGTCAACAAAGTCCCACTTGCATCCTTTCATTTGGAACATGAAGCCCTTCAGTGGTTCCGTTGGTACATCAAGGCTCATGAAGAGCCAAAATGGACAGATTTTTGCAAACTCATTTTGCAACGATTTGGCCCTAGTGCTTTTGATGACTTCACAAGAGCACTCACTAAACTTCACCAAACTGACACTGTGAGAGAATATCAGACAGAATTTGAGAAATTGGCCAATCACACAGAGGGATTGTCTAATGAATTCTTCAGGAGTTCTTTTGTCAGTGGTCAGAAGGATGTAATCCGATTTGAGGTTAAAATGTTCTATCCCAGCACAATGATGGAAGCCCTAGGGTTGGCTAAGTTGGCGGAGGACAAGATCACAGCTCAACAATGCTCTAAATCCACTTTTGTTCCATTCAGAAATATGGTTTCCCAAAGACCTCCAATCACACCAGCTCTTAGAACAACTTCTATCAAGCATTTGTCTAAAGCAGAGATGCAGTCACATAGCGAAAAAGGGCTTTGTTATAATTGTGATGAGAAATTCAGTTAGGGACATAGATGTGTTGATCAAAAGCTCTATCTCTTGGATGTGGATTCTCCGCCCGCAACTAAAGTTTATGAAGATGCTCAGGATACAGTAGATGATCAGGTCGACATTCAGTAGCCGCCTATTGACCCTCCTTCTTAGGATGACCACTCAGAGATATCTCTCCATGCTTTAGCAAGAGTCACCACCCCACAAACCATGCGGGTCAAGGGTTACTTCAAGAAGCTCCCTCTTACAATACTCATGGATTTTGGTAGCACTCATAACTTCATTGACTCTCAGATCGCCAAACAGACTGATTGTTTTGTCCATCCTTGCTCCAGCTTTGAAGTCATGATTGCCAATGGGGGCACATTACCTTGCAAAGGGAAGTGTCGCAATGTGCGTATCTCTATTAAAGATTATAACCTGCACTCCGACATGTTTGCCTTGCCCTTAGGCGGATGTGATGTGGTTTTGAGCGCTCAATGGTTACGCACACTTGGACCCATCTTATGGGATTTTGCTGAACTTTGGATGCTGTTTTCAGACAATGGGCAAAAACACACACTGAAGGGCTTACAACCAAGTTCTCTCAGCATCATTAGTTCACATCGCATGGAAAAGCTCCTTAAGAAGAATTCACATGGTGTCATCGTTCAGCTCAATTCCATTCAGATGCAACCATCAGTAGTCTCCACTACTCCTTCGGATCTACAACAAATTTTGGATAGATATGCATGTGCCTTTGCTGAACCAATGGGATTTCTACCTTCACGACCAGAGGACCATTGTATTCAGCTCCTTCCTATCGTCCCAACATTAGGCCCTACCGCTACCCATTTCACCAAAAGATAGAGATTGAGATGCTCATTCGGGACTTACTGAAGCAAGGTATTATTCACCCTAGTACCAGTTCCTTTTCATTATCTTAAATCATTCAATAGTTGGCCAATAACCCTTCTGCTATACCGCATTACTCTTGGGATGGTGCTTCTTTGAGATACAAGGGTCGTCTAGTGCTTCCCCAGAGAACAGATCTTCAACAGGCTATCTTCTATGAACTCCATGCTTCTCCATCGACAGGGCACTCTGGGTTCCTCAAAACTTATGAGCGGGCATGACGTAACTTCTTTTGGAAGGGAATGAAAAGGGCAATTCAATAGATGGTGGTTGAATGTGATACCTGCCAGCACAACAAGGGTGAAACGACACTCCTTGGATTGCTCGAACCCTTGCCCATCTCTACATGGATTTGGACAGATATTTCTATGGATTTCATTGAAGGGCTCCCTAAATCTGGAGGGAAGACAGTGATCTTAGTTGTGGTTGATCGCATCTCCAAATATAGTCATTTTTGTGACCTCAGCCATCCCTATACTACCTCCTTCGTCGCATAGATTTTCATGGACCAAATCTTCCGTCTTCATGGAATCCCTTCTTCCATTGTCTCAGATCGTGATGCAACTTTCACCAGTCATTTTTGGACAGAACTATTTCACCACACTTGCACCAAACTGAAGATGAGTTCAGGATATCATCCACAAACAGATGGTCAGATTGAAGTTATCAACAAATGTTTGAAAACTTATCTTTGTTGCTTCACCTCAGAACAATAGCATCAGTGGGCAAAGTGGCTCCCTCTCGCTGAATGGTGGTACAATACCTCTTACCACACTGCATCTAAAATGACTCCATATGAAGTAGTCTATGGTTAGACATCACCAGTGCTCCTTCCATACACCCCCAGCAGTTCACCAGTTCAGGTAGTTGACATGGTTCTCTGAACCTGAGATCAGATTCTTCGCATTTTGCAGGACAATCTTCACATGGCAAGAAATCAAATGAAACAACAAACTGATCAACATCATTCTGAGTGCACTTTTCAAGTAGGTGATATGGTTTTTCTTCGTCTACAGCCATACAAGCAAGCCTCCCTAAAACTCAAAGGGCATCATAAGCTGGCTCCAAAGTTCTATGGGCCATATAAGGTTCTTTAGGAGATTGGGTCAGTTGCTTATAAATTGGAGCTTCCTCCTTCTTCCCATGTTCATCCAGTATTTCATGTCTCTTGTTTAAAAAAAGTTCTTGGCACCAACATCAGAGCACAAACTATTTTACCAGAACTAGATAACGAAGGATCCATCATTTTGGAGCTGGAGGCAATCCTCGATAGGCGCACTCGTCAGCTTCACTCTTGATCCATCACAGAGGTATTAATTCAGTGGCACGGAATGCAACCGGACGATGCTACATGGGAACCCCTCCTTCAAATTCAACAACAATTTCCACATCTTAAGCTGTGAGGACAGAGTTTTTCTAAGAGGGAGGGGATGTTAGGAACCGGTGTTTAACCCTTCTCCTTATTTTGTTAGTATAGTGTTGTTGGACACATATATTTTGTAAGTCGTCCCATGAGTATATTGTATTATCCCACATTCACAGGGAGTAATAGTTGTTTAGATTAGACTTAGTATATAAGTACGTGTTGAGGCCAATGAAGGCGTCCACGAGTTTATTGTATTGAGCTTGCTCAAAGGAGGTTGCCCCCTCGAAGTGGCCTGTGATCAATAAATTCCTTCTGTGTTCTGCTATTTCTGTTATTTCGTGCATTTTTCATTATATTGTTACAGGAGATTCCTCTCACAACAGAACAAAGGCCCATAAAATGGACCTTGCAGGACAAGACTGCCATAAATACGTATGGGGGCGTAATAAAAACTAGGCCATAACCACAATCTAAATGGATCCAAAGGCACAAACAAGCAATAAATACGGAGCCAAGTCGAAGCCTGCACATGTAAGAAGAGAGTGGGCCTATTACCCTCCAACTAAGCGGCTATTCTTAAATATCATCCACTTGAACAGTCAAAGGTCAATTTTGGCCAATAAAAATAGGACAAATATTTACCACTTTTTATTGTGAATGAGATGTAAAATTTCTATTGGCTGTTTGACCATTGAAATAGATGATATTTAAATAGAGTGCAACTAAACAAGCATAAACGGAGAAGGCCGAAGGCCATCAAATCGGAGTAAATGCTGAGGAAGAGAAACGGGAAAACAGGGCCTTGCCCGGGATACGAAAAAGCCATAGAAAAGTGTGAGGATACGTGAAGGGGAGGGGGTGACGGGAGAGCGCATGGGAGCAACGGGTAGAAATGGTAGGAAAATTAACACCACCTGTAGTCATGTATCTGAATAGGATCTCGAGCCATCAAACAATAAGTAAGGAGGTCTTTCTATCTTCACTGTAAGTAAATTGTTGGCCAGCCGACAATGGTTGAACATATTGAAAGGTTGTCGGCTTATAGCGATAGATAGATGAACTCATGAGCTTGAGGTTCTTTTATCATTGTATATATATGGTTATTCTCATTATCATTATTTTACTATTCAGAGCAGCTTTGATGGAGCAAAGTATGGAAAGACAGGGAGGATTATATTGCGAGGGTTGTGGCAAATACATTACTACTGCTGCCCAATGTGGATGCCAAGAGGCCTTCAATATTACTGGAAATGAAGAACTACGGCAGCAGTTCCGCCATCTCATCAAATACTTCATACAAATAGGTCTTCCAAATCCATCACAACTAACTCCACGTATGTCATGTGGTGTCTTAGAAAGAATTGCCTATAATACTTTTGCAAGGGATGAACCCAGAAGAATTTGTGACATGTTTTATGGAATGAACGGTGTTCAGGTTGAATTAAACACAAGGTTTGATAAACGACGAAATGATGGAGTCGTAGCTCTAGAAAACTCTAATAAGAAGAGTAATCTGGATTCTGAAACATTAAAATCCAACCAAAACTCCTTTGATAATGTTCCTGAAAATGTCAACAAGACATTCTGTAATGGAGAGGCAGAAAATGAAGAGAAACCTAATCCTACTCTTCATGTCCGCATAGTACAAGATTGGGATGGAGTTTTTCCTTATTCTCGAGTTGAAATAGTTGGAGAGAGGTTGGATTGGCAATGGATAGAACAACAGCTGGACAGAAATGCGCTACATTTGGCATGGCATTTTTATTCATGGATGTGGTGTCCAGTTTTAAAGTGCTTTAAGTGTGATACATTTGTTAATACTGCCTCTGGAGAATGTGAATGTTATGAGACAGCCATTGTGAATAAACAAGATAGAAAGTTAATGGAGTTCTATAGGAACCAGTTTTTGCATCTAGTCAAAAGCTGCATCAAAGAAAAAGTCCCAAACCCATCACAAATGGGGGAAGATACACCTTATGAATGGAGAACTGAGAACGAAGTTTTTGCATATATGAACTTCTCAGTGAACGGAGTTTTCATATGTACAAACAATTGCTTTTCCAATTACGCTTCAGTGATTAATGGGAATTGGAGGCAAAATGATCTCAAATATGGCAGTGAAGGAGAAAAAGGAAAGAGAAAGAATACAAGAAATGTAACCCATGAAAACAATGTTACTCTTCATCTTCGTTTAAGGTGTTTCTTGAACAGGTGCTCACAATCAGAACTGGAAATTGTAGGCCAAGCTTTAGAATGGCAAGGCATACTTGAAGCTGTAGAGTCTAATACTGCCAATTTAGTGTGGCATTTTTATTCTCTTGATTCTCCTCCTGATAATCAACAATTCCAAGTGGAGGATAATAATGGGGTGGAATATGAAGGTGGAGATTATGTTCATGACCAACAATTTGAAAGTCTTGTTAATCAACTATTTCAGGATGGTAATAGTTTCCCCAGAGCTCCTCCACCAGCGGCTCGTACTGCAGTAGAAAATTTAGCAACAGTAGAGATGGTAGGAAGTAGTGATGCATTATGCTGTATATGTCAAAACATAATGGCAGAGGGTGAGTCAATGAACAAGTTACCTTGTGAGCATACATTTCATAAGCTTTGTATTGTAGATTGGTTGAGTGTTCGTAATTTCTGTCCAGTCTGCAAGTATGAGTTGCCCACGGATGATGATGCATAAGAGCAGCACAAGCACACAAGATATCATCATTCTCATTTTTAATTATGAACCGTTGTATTTTTTGATGGCAAGTTAAACCTTCCTACTGCTTCATGCATTTTATAGAAAATTGTTAAGAGAGTAATGCATAATTGAATCAGTGTGAATTCTGGCAATTGTTGTAGATGTATCAATTAGAGTTGTAGTTGTGTCAATAGTCGTTAGTGTGTTGTCAATTAGTTTAATAATGTGTCAAGTGTAGATCCACTTTTGTAGGACTTTACTATAAGTTTGTAATCTCTATAAATTGTAACCTTCATTTATTGAATAAATGAGGAATGCAGCTGTATCTATTTTCTAATTTGATATCATAACTAGTTTGGCTGTGACTCCATCATAGGAGTCCCAGAAAGATGAGAGAGCCAGCCATGGCCATGTGTAGTGTGCAGGCTGTTGTGTCCTTGCTGAAGTGAAAAAGTTTGCAGCTGTGCTATTACACGGTTCATCACGATGGTGCTGCCGAAGACTGGCAGGATTCTTAAAATGGCTCTGCTTTTCTCCACTTGGTCTACACTGCAGCTGTGCCATGGATTGGAATCACCGCTAATGCCCAAGGCTTCTTTGTTCAGAATTTGTTTTAGTCAAAAATATATTGATCAAATTGTTTTGGCAATGGAAAAATGATATTTTTTATATTATGTATATCTTAAATTCGTTTGTAAAATTGTTTGTTTTTTTGAAAAGGAGAGAGTCCCTTCCATGAGAAAGAGAAGGCTGCCATTGTTAGTGTGTGAGAAACAAAAAATATGTTAGTTATGTTGGGATCATCAAAGCACAATTTAGAAAAAGTTGTCAGAGGAAATATGGGTTCCTCAACATGCCTCCATTTATGGTGTTGGAGGAGGAGAGGTGCATGAGGTCTCAAAGGAGAATGGTGTGTTCATGTGAGAACTTGGAAATATTTTCAGTTCTTCATTAAGGGGGAGTATTAGAGAGTAATGAATAACTATATTAGTGTGTGTGCTGGCAATTGTTGTAGATGTGTCAACTAGAGTTGTAGTTGTGTCAATAGTTGTTAGCGTGTTGTCAATTAGTTTAGTTATGTGTCAAGTGTAGATCTACTTTTGTAGGACTTTGTTATGAGTTCGCAATCTCTATAAATTATAACCTTCATTTGTTGAATAAATGAAGAATGCATATGTTCTATTTTCTAATTAAAATTACAAATTGCAAATTAAAATTTAGGGTGACGCTCATATTTTAACAAATTTTTCTATATATTTTGGTCCGATAGAGCAATCTATATAGAGAAAAAACTATAGTACTAATTAAAAAATACTATTGCTTCCAACCTCTACTGAACTTTCTTTGTAATTGAAATAAGTTTGATTGTACATAATTATATTTTAAAATTTTTAGGAAATGTGTTAGTAGTATCTCACTTTTCCTTTACATTGCCTATCATAATCAGTTAGTTCATCGTGCAATGGAAATTTTTACAAAAAAAAATGAAGGAATAATCAGAGAGGCATGAAGCTTCTTAAAAAAAATTTAACAAAGGATTTTTTTAAATCTTTAGATCAATTCTTGATTAAATTTTCTTAATAATGCCTTTAAATTTTGTTGGCGTGTAATTTCTCTCATATTATTTTATTTAATTAATTAAGTTGTAATTAGAAAAGTCTACAAGAAATTAGTTTAAGGGTTTGTTGTAGTAAGTTTCTAGAGGAGTTAGGATAAGGATAGGAAGTTTCTAGAAATGCAAAAACATTAAATGTTGTATAATAGTATTGTTTGAGAAGACCTCTATAAATAGAGGCACCATGTCATGAATTTTCTCATCAAGCAATAGCAATTGATTTGATCAAATGTTATCTATGAAGATCTGAGTGTTGTAGTACTCCATTTGGATATTATAAGCAACTGTGTGTTTCGTGTATTTGTGTCTTGTGTGAGATTATTAATCTCCACCACCAACAACTTTTTATATCAGATCAACATTTTTTCTTTCTTTGTAACCAGTGATTGAGAATTTCAAACAGTATAACTTGTATATATGCTTTCAAATCCTTGAGTCTTCAGTTTGTGAATCCCATTGAGAGAATGGGGAAGAGGAAGAGGGCTCTGAGGTTGATTGAGGGTTATAGATGAATCCCTCCATGGTCAATTTGGTAGAGTCCTCTTCTTGCCTGGTAGTGATTTCTTTGTGAGCATTTGATTGTCTTTGTGTTTATTTGTGGATGTATTTGTGATTATTTTTATTGAAAAGTTCTATTGCAAATAGTTAGATATGTTTGATTGAATAGATTGCTATGTTTTTAAATTTGAATTCAAATATTTCTCGCGTCATGGGCAAAGGGGCATTTAATGCAGTTGTTGTGCCAATTGTATGAAAGTACTCCACTTGGTAGTTTGGGATCTCTTTGACTGATGCAGTAATTGCTTAGCCATGAGGGTTTATGGACAACATTAATGAATAAAAGGAGAAGGGGGATGAACAAAAAACTTACAAAGAAGCCTTACAAACTGATCATGTCAAGAAGCACCGCCCAAAAAATGCAACCTTTGAGATTAAGGATATATTTGGAGTCCATAGTGGAGTCACTAACGGTGGAGGAGATACAGAGGAAGGAGGCAAAAAGGAAGATGGTAAGATTCCTCTCTTATCCAATACACTCTGTATTTGTCCAAATGATGAAATTTCAAAAGTGGTTAAAGATGAGGATTAATTTCGGTTAAGAAACATAGAGGTTTTCTTTGCATGTCACAATGTGGATAGATTGTCATCAAGAAGATTCTTTGATAATTGGTTATCTTCAGTTTGGGGGAAAAAGTTAGGTATTCAAATTTCATTTTGCCCAATGATTCAACAAGGATTATTTGTTGTTTTTCTAATAAGCCACAATATGCAAATAAGAGTGTTGGAAAAAGGGTACTAGAATATAGGGAAGACAATATTTAAAGCCCTCCCTTGGGCACTTGACACTTCATATGATGAAATTTTATTTTGTTCCACCCCGAGATGGATGATAATAAAAAAGTTCTAGAACAACTATGGGAATTTTTGCCTCAAATTTTGAAACCAATAGGAAATATCCTCAAGATTGAGGAAACTAGAAGCACCTTGCTGCATATGGATGTGAGGGTTTTGTTGTCCATAAATACTGGGATACAAATTCCAGAGAACATAGAGATTAAAATACAAGAGAAGATATACAAATGTGAATTGATGGGGTTGAGAGGACTTAATTCATGCTTTTTATGTTGTTAACCCCATTTTGACACTACAAAATTTAAACTTTTCATGTCGAAACGACAAGTACCTTCATATGTCGAAAATCAACTTTGTCAAGTCGCTTGTGTTGCAAATTGACAGAGTTGCATGTTTCTTGTGCCATCATCGTGGTTACTCATCATTGAAATGCCATGTTCAAACTTGTCTATATCCATTTCTACCATTTAATTTGGTAAAGGAACATCAATTCAAGGCAGGATCAATAATTATTTTAGTTGGGTTCCCAAAGTAGTTATCCAATTTATGACATTTTACGAAAATAATTAAATTTGGAAATTTGTAAAAGATGGGAAGAAACCATTTTATGGAGATGTTCATGTCTTTGTTTCTCCAAATGTGGCAACTTTTTAGGTCATTACACCTTCCAATTTAGGAGATTTTAAAACTTCAAGTTTTTGACAAGCAATTTGTAGAAACGATTAAATCTAGGTTTTCATAAGGGCTGGAGAAAAATTGTTTGGCATGGAAGTTTATGATGTCATTATGGACAATTTAGCAAAATTTTGGAAGAAAATATTAATCATGCCAAAAGTTATGCATATTTCTTCATATTCGAGTTAGTATATTAATAGGCAAATTTTATGAGGTTTCCGAAAATGAATTCAACTTTTCTATGAAGTCAAATGAATTAAATGATGATCTTGAAATCATTCTTCGCTAGAAGTCTTGGATAGGTACTGGATGTTTAAATTTTAAATTTTTGAAGTTTCCTTTTAAAAAGGTGTTCAAATTCAAGTTTTTATAAGTTAAAAGGCAAACCAAAACTTAGTGAGAGGTTTTGTAGGTTTTCACAACCTATCAAAACCTTGACATGACATCGAAAAGGAATATTTAGCACTTGTTAGAGGTTTTGGGGCAAGTCAAAACTATGTCAGAGGTTAGATAGGTTGTGACAACCAACCAAACCCCCAACATTAGTTTTGAAGGCATTTTTAAGCTACTTCTGGAGCTATCACTTGCAAAACATACAACGGTCAAAGCGTGGTTGATTATGTGCTAGAAGTCTTGGATAGGTACTTGACGTTTAAATTTTAAATTTTTGAAGTTTCCTTTTAAAAAGGTATTTAAATTCAAGTTTTTATAAGTTAAAAGGCAAACCAAAACTTAGTTAGAGGTTTTGTAGGTTCTCACAACCTATCAAAACCTTGACATGGCATTGAAAAGGAATATTTAGCACTTGTTAGAGATTTTGGGGCAAGTCAAAACTATGTCGGAGGTTAGATTGGTTGTGACAACCAACCAAACCCCCAACATTAGTTTTGAAGGCATTTTTAAGCCACTTCTGGAGGTATCACTTGCAAAACGTACAACGGTCAAAGTGTGGTTGATTATGTGATATGTTCAAGGAATGACACTTCTAGGGTGTTAGAATTTGACATTGGGGACTACAACGCTGATTTGAAGTCTAATCACAGGCCTTTTCTTGTGAAGTTTGGCTTACAAATGGTCATCCACAAGAAGAAGCAAGTTCAAATCATGCAAAAGAAAGTTCACACACAAGGGAAAATCATGATGAACCAAAAAAACCATTAAATCTTTGCTGCTGCTTTGAAACAACACCTGCAAACTATAAAAAACAACTTAGGGAGCAAAGAAACAAACAAGAAAACTGAGAACAATATTTACAGTAGCATGCTGATCCCTCTTATCCATAAGGCTCTTGTGGCATGCAAGAGGTCACGATCGAAAAAGAGGCTCTCAAACACTTTCCTAGCCAATCCGTGGTATGATGAAGATTGCAAGGCAACAAAACAAGCTCTCAAAGTGATCGAGAATAACAAAGAAAGCAAGAAAAACTATGAGAATTTATTAAAATCCAAAACGGAAAGTTATGCAGTTTCTAGAAGAAAAGAGTTAATTTTTTTGGGTAAAAACAATCCCAAAGGCTTTTGGAGGGAGTTACAACAAGAAAGAAAACACATTGAAAACAATATCACAGATGACCAATGCTTAAACTATACGAGGCTCTTATATGAACAGCCTCAAGAGAAAGTAAATCCTCCCATAGTTAAAACTTCAGCTAAACTCTACTCGGTAGAAGACATCATACATGGTATAAAGAAACTAGCAAGTGACAAAACAATAGACATAGACTGGTTATAGGATGAATATCTAAATTGGGGAATTTAGTACTTGGCACCGTACATCAAAGATATTTTTAATGACATCACTCAAGGGGGCTTTCCTATTGAGTGGGCCACTAGTGTCGTTATTCCTCTCTTCAAGAGTGGGGATATCGTGAATCCCTCTAACTATCGGACCATCATGGTGAATCCTCTACTGGGAAAACTGTTCGGGAGCCTAATTAAGCGTAGGATCAACTTTTGGGCAGAAAAAGAGGGAAAAAGAGCAAAGGGGCAGGCTGTTTCTAGACCTAGGCATTCTACCATTGATCATTGCATCACTCTCAGACACTTGATCGAAAAAGTTTGGGACACTCAAGGAGGGGAGGCCTTTTGTTGCTTTGTTAATTTTAAAAAGGCTTTTGACACAGTTCCTAGGGTCAAATTATGGAAAAGGATGGAAGAACTTGGGATTCCTGATGAGTTTAGGGCTGCTGTTCACAAGCTTTATAAGCAGGTTAGGGCTAAAATCAGAACTAGAGAGGGTTTTTCGAAGTGTTTTGACAGTGACATCGGGGTGAAACAGGGCTGCCCTCTTTCACCCACTTTAATTGGCTTATATATTGATAGGCTGGAAGAATGGTTAAACAACACCGTTGGGGATGGTATCCAACTGGCTAGTTTTGTGGTGAAATTACTCTTATATGCTGATGACCTTATCCTGGTTGCTAGAATCGTACATGATTTGAGAGAACACCTAAAGGAGTTAGAGCTCTTCTGCCAAGAGGTGGGGATGCAAGTGAACACTAGTAAGAGAAAAATCATGATCTTCTCATTAAAAAGAAGGTAGCAACATGGCAACTTTAAATTTCAAGGGAACACTTTGGAAATTGTTGAAGAATACAAGTACCTTGGTATTATTTTCAACAACAGGCTCAGCTGGGACACTTGTAGGATGACAAGGATTCAAGGGCGTTGGAGAGCTTCATATAGGCTCTAGAATAGATGTAGGAATGCGGAGCTTTAGGATTGGAAGACCAAGAAGACTCTTTTTGGTTTGCTAGTCATCCCGATTGTCCTATATGGTTGCGAAGTTTGGGGGAGCAGTGTATCAAATCACAAATGGAGACAATTAGAAAGAGTCCAAAAACATCTTATCACTAGTAGTCTTAAGGTCAAGGCTACTGTTCCCTATGAGATCCTTTTGGCTGAGGCAGGCACCTTCCTGTTGGAGGTAGTTGCGATTATAAGGCTTCTTTTCTATCTAAATAAGGTTGAAAACATGGATAATCAATGTTGGCCTAAGTTGGTGGTAGAAGAAAGGTTAGACCGTAGGAAAAAGACATGGATGAAGCATAATGAAAATTGGTTGAGCAAATGGGATATTAATTTCCAAGATTGTCCTAAAACCAAAGCTGAAATTAAACAGTTCGTGTTGAAAAAATTCAAGACTACCATGTGGACTAAATAGCTGGGCCAAAAAAAATTGCACTATGTCCAAGAGTTCAACCCCACATGGGATCATGGGGAAAAAGCCTACTTGCATGTTGCCATTAAGGGTAAAGCTAGGCCTCTAATTGCATAGCTGAGGATAGGTTCCCATCATCTAAGGTGTGAAACTGGTAGATGGGCGGTTCCCAAAGAAGCTTGGGAAGATAGAATATATACTTTCTACAGCAAAAGGGTTGTTGAATCTGAATGACACTTCATCTTTGAATGTGCTGCCTACGATGATATCCACATGCATTATGAAAACATCTTGAAGGAGGGAAGATTAAGCAAGCTCTTCAAGGAAGATAAACTCCAAATAACGGCCAGTTTCTCGGTCAAGTTGCATAGTAGAAGAGCCAACATTGATAAGAGTTCAAAAGTTTCTTAAGGCTGCGTCTCTTGGTCCCTTAGGCTAATGTGGCCTTGTCGACATCATTAAAATCCATTCATTTATTCACTTTATCAGGGCCTTCAACATGACTTAGAACCAAAGTAGTTGTCAAAACTAGTAAAACCTCTGACATCTCTTGTTTTTTGTTCTTCCATGCCTTAAAACTCCCGATACTCCATAGGTGTTGAAATTGATCTCAAGGAACATCAAACCTCGGACATCCATTTTCAACGCATTTTGTTTTTGCGCCCTATTCAAAGCTCTAGGCCGCCATGGCAGGAAATGTGGAAGTTTAGACAGGACAGAATGCCTCAAAGAAATATGACCTCATGGGCTTTAACGAACGTACAAAATGGATTCGTTGATAATGTTTTAGAAAATTTCAGGTGAATGAATCCCCTCTGCCCGTGCCATTAAAGAAAATGTGTAGATATATATAGAAATGCAGTCTTTTGGACAACAATGACCGCAGTATCGTACAAAACGGGTTTTTTGAAGATGCCTTAGAAAATTTCAAGCAAGTACAGTTTGCAGGCGCAAAACTAAGCTTTTCAACCTTTGCCAAAATTCTCCCCTGCGTACCAATATAGACGTTCTGGAACAGAGTATGGACATACTTCAACGCATAAACAAGACACACGACACATGCAAAATGGAGTAGTTTTGTCTGATGATGTAGTTTCAGCTGCCTTGGTAGAGACATATGCAAAATGTGGGCGCATAAACAAGACACACAAGCTTAGCTGAAATGCCTCAAAGAAATGCGGTCTCATAGACTGCAATGATTGCAGGATATACACAAAATGAATTTGTTGAAAAGGCTTTAGAAAATTTCAAGCAAACATGATTGGTGAGTGTAAAGCCAAATTCTACAACTTCTCCCAGCATTCTTCCCTTGTTGCACCATCAAAACAGAGTGGAAGTGGAATTTTTGTAAGATATTATAGTTGGAAATGCTTGGGAGATGTATATGTAGGATGTGGATGCACAGGCAAGGCAAGAGAATTGTTTGATAGAGTTTCCCAAAAAGATGCATATCAAAGAACAACTTTGGTGTTAACATGCATATTATCCAGGACCATGTAAATTATTCTTTGGTATAGACAAACATAGGAATTCTTGTAACTAAAGGAGAGTCAGGTGCAAACAAATGATGTCAAATCATTTGACAAAATGCCCAGAAATGAACACCTACAGCCAGCAAAACAAACTGTTTGACATAATGCCTTGACAAACATATGCCTGTCTAATTTACACAAAGAATTGACATTTATCATAAAGTCAGTTCTATTTATGTTTTTAAAACATTTCTTCTAACCATCTGAGAAGTACATGCTGGTGAAAGAGACTTTGTAATAATTTAAATATTTTGTAAAGTCTAAAAGGTAATTAGTTGCAAATAAGTTAGAAATCAGTTACTGGCAAGAAGTCTATAAAAGCATTGTTTTCTAATGTAAAGGGGTTTCGATGATTGAATTATGAGTTGAGAGAAAACAGAGGGTTTATCACTCACTTCGTACAAAAAGTTATTGTAGTTGTTTAACTTCAGTAAACAAATATATGAAGCATTTGATTCTTGTGTCTTAAATGTTTTCTATCTTGTTTTTACCTTTTTTCATGCTTTGGATAGGTATATCTTTCTGTATTGTCGTGAAAATCCATTCGTTATTTTGCTGAAGCAATTATGAACTGTGCAATCAATGTGAAGAAATGTTGTCATAACTTAGGTATCTAAGTTTGGATGCATTGATATTTCTCATCTTAGAGTGTGTGGGTCTACTTATCTTTTTCTTCCATTATTGTTTCAGCTTTATATTTCTTGTTTTTTCTTTCATCAAACAAATTTGGGAATGTAGTTTTGGATGTTATGATGAATATATCTATGTTATTTTGTAAAACCTCAATTAATATTCGTAAGTTTACAACTAGGGTTTGTAGTGAGTTGTTTCCATTTATTTTCCTTATGTTTACCTTTAATATTTCAAGTTAAAATGCCACAAAACCCCCTATTTTGATCATACGAGAGAGTTGCCACTCTCAAACGTAGAAGAATATCATTGTCCCATAGTGATCTCTCCAAATGTTGGTCAGTTTGTCACTACTTTATGGGAAAAATAGAGTATTTCTTGAAGGTTTACCCACAACAACCAAATTTGTTTACCAACAGATTTTTGTGACTCTACTAGGAATCCGAAGAAGTGAGTTTCAAAAGTATCTCCCCAAAAAAGAAGTTGGCGACTGTCTAAAAGTTGAACCTGGAAAACTGGTTTAATTTCTAGGAAAACAATCATTATCTATGGCTGGTTGTGATAGTGATGACAGTGATGAAGAAGAATATTCTTTTTCTATGTACTTGCCTCAGAAAAATCAAATTCTCGATGAACCCAAGTAAGTTGAGTTTATCAAAAACTTTTATGGTGGCACGTAGCTCGGTTCTAATAAGGTACACCCTTCTTTGCTCCAAACACTACAAAAGATTGGAGAAAATGATGGAAAAGAAACTTGTTTTCTTGCTCAAATCATGAATCTTCATTGAAAAGAGGATTTATATCACAAAATAAAAAGAATCAAGCTGCGATATGTAACATGCATGATGAGAACAACAATAAAGAAGCATAAATTTTTCCTACAAATAAACCTATATTTGAAAAGAAGTCTTGTAATCGGAGCATTGGAAGAGACCCGTCAAAACATGCATGCACCAAACAAGAAGAAGTTATTGTATCTGCTAATGAGAATGCATGTCCACTTGAGCAAGATTGAAAAGAAAGTGTGGTGGAGAAAGAAAAATAAAACTATACTGAAGCATGCAATGATGAAGAGGAAATATTTCTAAATAATAAATATTTTTTAAGCTTGACTGAAAAGAAAGATCTTGAAGAAGAGCCACTGAATGTTCTCCTAATATGCATGTAGCCACAACTTGAAAAGAATGATGAAAGGAGAATGTCTCAAGAAGAATCTTGTGATAGTTTCATTCAAGGTTGCTATCCCAATGTTCTTGATCGTGATTTCTTTAATGAAGAAGATATTTGTATTTATCCTTCACCGGACAAAGAAGAAGTTCCTATTGATGAAGTCAGAGGTATGGATCCAATCTTTTCTTCCTCTTCTCAAGCTTTGAACAATAAATTTTTTGAATCTACTTTTTCAAAGAAGGATGAAAGCTTTGGGGTGGGAAATGATCATATACACTTTGAAGAAGCTATCTATAAAGTGACTGTGTAGCCTGAACTAGTAAAAGTTTCAAATCATCCATTATCTATTAGAGAAGAAATTCCCTTAGCTGAAACCAAACTTGCACAACAAGAGTTTTAGAAGGGATTTATCCTCAAAACACCTTGTTTCGAAAAACCTATGCTTTCATCATAATGTTTTGGTTCTCTAAATGCCAAAAAAGTGCATGATGATGTTAAAGAATGTAGTTTGGATGATGATATTAATAGGAGAGATAACATTTTTGATTTTGGAGAGCATGCAAATGAAATTTCAAGTGAACAAGATATTGATGACAACCGGTGTGTTCCTTCTTCCTTCTCATCATCTTTAGTAAAGGATGTTGAGTAGATAATTTTTTATTTTGAGTTCTATTCATCACATTTTGAAGAAGTTATAAAAGATAAATTTGAAGAATCTGAAATGTGGAAAGAATAGGAAACACAAAGCACACAACTAGACAAAGTTCAATCAGATGTACAATTTCAAAATCTTCCTATTATAAGTTTCTGTCCAGAAATTTTAGATCATGACTTCATTTGCAAATAAAGTGTCATTTCTTTTTCTTCACTACTAATGGAAGGATATTCTTTAACTAATGAAACGAATGATGCTCATTGGCCACCCACACCTTCTATTTTATCATCATCTAATAAAGAGGTTTATGAATTAAATGCATTTGATAAAGAACAGGTTTCATTTAGAAATGATGATCTTTCATGAGGTTCATGAGGCTAATTTATAAGCTAAATCAAGTAATGATGAGAACATTTTTGTAATCTAGTCTCAGAATACAAATTCAATATACTATTCTCTTGTTTCCTCTTCTTTGAATAAGGTATTACCTCAGGTCCAGAGGGAAGCAAGTCTGATAATAAGAAGTGATCTTATGTCGATAGAAGATAATATTCAGAAGCCAGATTCACCATTTACATTGGCACAAGTTTCTTCACTTCAAAGTTATATAAGGGATGCCTAGTTCATGGTTCGGTTTCTTCTAATCCAGACAATTCAAAGTACTTTGAGATAGAGGATATTGATATGATTGGTACTATGCAAGAGGTTATGATTGACATTACATAGAGTAGTACCAATGTGGTTCATGAAGAATTGGAAATCCATGTTGAGAAGTCGTTATTTAATACATTGTTCAAGCAACCCTCATATTCCACTTGTTGTAGTTTTCTCATTATTTTAAGATGGTTGAAGAGTTCACAGGTGCCTCACAGAAGTACACATCTTTTCCACATGGGCACATGTTTTTACAACCTGTTAATGGTTTTGCATGATCATTCAAGAGTAGTTTGAGGTAGGATTCACCTACCTTGTACATAGGTTAGCTAGGCATTGTTGTTTTGTCAGTTTCTCCTTCCTTTTTGTTGTTCATCATGTTTTTGTTTTGCATCTCTCTATTTTCCATATATGCTAAATCATTTATGTTAAGAAAAGTGTCTCAACCTTGTAACTTTGAAAGATTACTATTCTTCCTAGTTTTGGTCTTTTTGAATACCCTTTATCTTGGAAAATGGTTTGGAACCTTCAAAGTTTCCAAACGATCTTAAAATAACGAGACTTACTATTTTTAGTAAATCCTTCAATTAACCTCGGGTTGACCTGAAATTTTTATAGAAGGTGCGGAATAGCTAAGTAAACATTTTGGGTGAGTTCCATCTCAAGATCATATTAGGATTGAGAGATATTAAAGTTTCTATTTTTGAAACTGTTGGAAAAAGTTTCAAACTCAATTATTGGGTATCAAAACTTCTCTAAACATCCCAAAAAATGTCATAACCAACGTAGCCAGTTACAGGGTGATAGATCTCTTCACGAGCTTTTCGACGCATAAAATGGTTCATCAATTGGACACTCGTATCAAAAGTTATGGCCTCCGAAAGTTGGACCTTTGGTTTTGGGAAATGTAAAAACATGTTGGACACATAAAAGCACTGTAAAAAGGAGAGTTACACGTGTTGGTGTGTGGTTTGACACATCATAAGGCATTTTTGATTGGAGATAATGTGGGTGCCACTTTTGGGTGGTTTTAGCTCATGGTTTTGTAATTATCGTTGGTAGTGTACTGTATTGTATCTCCTATATATCAGGAACTTGAGATGGAGGTTGTATGTAAGAATCTTATAGATGTCGAGTTACCTCTTAGATCTCTAGTTGGATATACTCCTGTAAAAGCTTGCTTTGTAAGTATATTGTAATCTTTGTGATTTCTGAATAACATATTGGGCGACTTTGGAGTGTGGGGTTTTTTACCTGAAAGGGTTTTCCCCACGTATATCTTGTGCTGTGAGTTTTGTGTTTGCATTTGAAAGTTGTTATTATCTTTCTGTTAATGTGCATCTTAATCTGTAACTATAAAAGACATTTTTTTGCATAAACCTTTCCTCATTAGATCAGTGTAGGAAGCGTTTTCCACATACCTTGCTTCCTTTCAATTTACCCTTCGCCTCTATTTGGCCAATGGTTAAAGCACTAGTTTTAAACCAAAAATCTTGGGTTCCTCACTACGTCCTTTGCAGTCCTTATCCCCAGTTAGAGCCAGTTGTTAACCCAATTTTGACACTACAAAGTTTGATCTTTTCATGTCAAAATGGCAAGTTCCTTCATATGCCAAAAATTGCCTTTGTCAAGTCGCTTGTATTGCAAATCGACAGAGTTGCATGTTTCTTGTGGCAGTCATCGTGGTCACTCATCATTCAAATGCCATGTTCAAACTTGTACATATCCATTTCTATCATTTAATCTAGTAGACGAACATCAATTTAAGGCAGGATCAATAATTATTTCAATTGGGTTTCCCAGAGTAGTTATCCAATTTATGACATTTTATGAAAATAATTAAATTTGAAAATTGGTAAAATCTAGGAAGAAACCATTTTATAGAGATGTTCTTCACTATGTTTCTCTAAATGTGGCTATGTTTCACGTCTTTACGCTTTCTAGTTTAGAAGATTTTAAAACTTCAAGTTTTCGACATGTAGTTTACATAAACGATTAAATATGGATTTTTGTAATGGTTGAAGAAAAATCATTTGGCATGTGGGTATTTGATGTCATTATAGACAATTTGGTAAAATTTTAGAAGAAAATATTAATGTTGTCAAAAGTTATGCATATTTCTTCATCTTCGGGTTGGTATATTTGTTAGGCAAATTTTATGAGGTTTCTAAAAATGAATTCAACTTTTCTTTGAAGTCAAATGAATTAAATGATGATCTTAAAATCATTTTACCAAAAGTCTTGGATATGTACTAGACATTTAAATTTTTAATTTTTGAAGTTTCCTTCTAAAAAGGTGTTTAACTTCAAGTTTTTAGAGGTTAAAAGGCAAACTAGAACTTAGTCAGAGGTTTTGTAGGTTTTCACTGTTAGCAACTTGTGTATGATGTCTAAAGATGTCGTAAATGATGGCAACAAGAAAAGGAGCAAGGTTAGAATAGAATTTTTGGTCCGAGGAAAAAGACTTAGCCATTTTGGTTAAATGTTGGCAGTGCACAAGAGATAGTGACAGAATGGTAGTATAATGATTGGCATTGGTCCGTAGTTGGAGATATGATCATGCGGTCTTGGTATGTTATTTTTATTCCTTTTATGATCCTAGATATCCAAGTTTTTAGCTCCTTACAAGTACCAGAAGCATACACTCTAATAGACTAAGTCCAGAAAGACAGAGTACGTTGTGATTCAGAGTAGAACACTCATTTATTTTGGTCCGCATTCCTCCGTTATTACATATCTTTCTATGTAGTTTTGATGTGTTGTAAACACATGTTTGAAGTATCCAAATCTAGAGTTGTAAGTTCTGAGTTCCACTGGAGAGTCAGTTATGAATGCCTAAGTATCATGCTTGGTATAGTGTAGTTTGACTGTGACAGGGTATGTGTTCCAGTGGTCCGCATTTTACCGCAAAAGAATATTTTGCTCTATGGTTCTGGAGGTGTGATCTATGACATGTGAGGAGTCTCTGATATGGATTTGAGCAAGTCTTATTGTCATGCCCAAAAATTCAAGTCCATTCACCCAACCTTACAATAGTATTAAAAACCAATAGATAACAAATAATTAAACCATTCCACAACTCAATTACACACTTAAGGAGGTTAAATCCTCCACTTACAAGGCTACAAATTTAACAACAATTTTCAGAGAGAATTTTTCCCTCTAGACTTTTACACAAATGATCATTAAAAGACCAAACTTTCTTTACATATAGGAAGATATGACATTTCCCTAACAAGGTAAGTCTATCTTCAAAAACTTTTGACATGCTGCATCTGTAGCCTGCAAAACAACAAGGGAAAAATCGGCAACCATCTAGCTCTCCTCCCTACCATCGTCCCGCAAGAGGGACACCCCCGAGCTAGGGAGACCATCTTCACACCAGGGTATACCACACAAAACTACACTTTGACAACACAGAATTCAATGACCAAACAATATTTACACAAAATCCCATGGTTTACTCACAAAACATAGTCTCAGCTTAGGTGAGAACAAAAAGGGTAGGGAAGTAGACAACACTAACCCCCAGGTGTCATTTTTTTTGGCTAACAAACCAACATGCCTTCCAGGCATTTCTCTTAACAAGAAACAAGATGACCCGAGGAGGGTCACACCTCCCCTTCCCATACAAGATGAGCGTTTCCTTCCAACTGGAAGGTGCTCTGTCAACACACCCAAAACAACAAAAAATTCCAAAATCAACAACTCAGGAAAGCTAAAATTCAAACTCATTCATCAATTCAGAGACAACATATATTTCAAGCAAGATGAGAGTAGAAATGGAAAAACCAAACCTTACAAGCCCAAAAAGGAATGAGAGGTGAAGTAGAGCTCCTCATCCCTCCTTCTCAGAATTTCCTTCTTCTCAAAATGAATCCACAATGATTCAACAACAATACCACCCCCTTCCTCTTCTTCTCTTCCTTAGTTTTAAAACTCATTTTCTTATTTTTTTGCAATCAGAATGAGAATTCTTCCCAAAATTCCACTCACTCTTCTCCTCCCCAAAATTGGAAACAAATAACCCAAATTCTTTTTAGTTTTGAGGAATGGGGAGGTGACACTTGTCACCTCCTCACCCTTCCCCAAAACCACTATTCTGTCCAGGTGGCTTATGTCACTCACCCATCCCTAGGGTACTCCTTGTCCCTCTCCTCATGTCATTTCTCTTTTACATGGGAGAAATAAAAAGAGTTAAAGGGAAAAAAGACAGGTGACCCATGCCTCTTTTTCCCTCCTTCACATGGGTGACCCCATAGCACATGGGGGAATCTCACTAAAGGAGAGGGTGACTTCAAATCAATCCTTCAATAATGGATGGGTTTGTAGTCATCTCTTACCTTGGGGATTGTAGAGGGGATGGGTTGGGTGTTGGTACAACCCATCATGTCCCCTCCATGCCTCCAATTTTCGCCACTTAACTTCAGGGGGAAGTTAAGATGACTAGATGGAGGTTACTCAAGGGTTACCCATGCCAAATGGGCCCCTGGACCCATGGGGTATAACCCAGGGTCAACTTTAACCCATACAAGACACCCATGGTCAAGGTAAAGCCCGTGAAAAGACCTCATAAATTTAAATAAAAAGAAAGAAATTCAAATTCCTTTTACAACACAAATCATCAAATAATATTACATGAGGGTAACCTAACCCACTCGACCATACGAAAGACCACATAACATCATCACATCAAACACATAAAGATCTTGGTTCCTCGTGGAACCAGATCGGCTTAACAGGGAATAACAAATAACAAGGTGCGGAATGATCTCCGAAATCTGTGGTTCGATTAGTAATTCCTGCCACATCTTTCATGTGACATTCCAACCCTACTCCCAAGGGTTTCCCATTCAAACCCACTAGGATTAAAAAAAATAAAAAATTAAAAAGATAATTTAAAATAATATCAGAGTGGGTGACACCACACCCACCCACAAGGAATCCCACCAAAAATGGGCACATGGGAGACAAGCCCACCTTAAAGAGGGGGTGACATGCTCCATGATTTAGGAAGTGGGCATGAGTGGGGAATCCACTCATCCCATGACTCCCACCCCACTTCCCATTTTCGTCATTTGACCTTACCCCTGGATTAAGGTGACCCTATGGTAGTTAACCCAAGGTTAACCTAGCCAAAAAGGTACCTAATCCCAAGGGGTACAACCCTAGGTTGTTTTTCAACCTAGTTTAGACTCTTAGGGTTAACTCTTCACATGAAAATGATCAACATAAGAAAAATGAAAATAAGATACAAACATCCCTTAACCTTCTGCAAAAAGAACACATTACGACAGTTCCTAACTGTTCCAACACAAGAGGTTGATCTCAGTTTCTCATTGAACTGGATCAGCTCACAAGGGAAACAACAAAGGTGTGAAATGGTCTCCTGTAATAGTGGTTTGTTAGAAATACCTGCACACTCAAACTCGAAGTCAATATCTCATATAAATACCATAGCCGAAGCAAAATTAAATACATGCATCTTAAACATGAAATCTTATATCATACTGAAAATATATTCCAGTTCCATATCCATTCCTTCATTTTCTTCCAAACAACATCTAATATCATCGCACAATCATTTGCTTAAATCAACCAAAAATCACATATGTTCAATAATCCAGAATTACAAGTCTCTTCACATAACAGAATAACAAAAGCACTGTATTTAGTTTGACGAACAATAATGTACAAAGGTAGGCCTCACACTTGTGGTCTGTAGTGGAAGATGTTGTTTGGCAATTGAATTGAACTAGTGAACAGTCTGTGGATAAGGCTAACATGACAGTATGATGTGCACGTACGATAAGTTTTGGTGTTTGAAACCTAATTTGAAGTGGTGAAATAGGTGAGGCCAACATGTGAGAAGGTGTTTCAAAGATTGTGTGGGTCCGCTATAGATTTTGGAGAATGAATTTGGCCGATAGAGTATATAATGTATGACTACACAGTACACCTTATCTGGATGACCTAGTATGAAGTTTTTACTTGTTGCGGATATATATATGTGATTGAATTCAGTGTTTGAGGGGGGAATTGTGAATGTGAATGTGAGGAATATGTAAAAGTGCAGAGCAGACGACAAGAGTAGAAGAAGAGAGATCTTGTCTAATGTAAAAGCAAATTAGTGAAATAGAGCAGTCAAGATGAAGAGTTTTGAGATAGTATTTTAAGCATTCATTGGAGCTGCATTCATGAATACATGTAGATGCAATCTGAGCAATTCATTTTGGTAGTGAGCCATCTCCTTTCTTTTTTCTTTCTCTAGGCAATGAGCCTTTCTTGTAGTAAGCACTTCTTTTGGGTAGTGAGTCTTTATTGTAATTCGGTATTGTTCCTACATAATATATTGTGAGCTAACACTCACTGTGTTTTTTTTCCAATTTTGAGTTTTCCATGTAAAAATCATGGTGTTCATGTGTGATGGTTTGTGGTTGTTTCTTTTGTGTTTAATTTGCTTTATTATTGCATGCAGTAAATGGATTATTAGTCTAATAAACAAGAGGTTTAATAAAGTACTGATTCACCCCCCTCTCAGTACTTTGGGTGTTCAACAATTGGTATTGTTGTCATATTTTGCCTAGCCCCAAAATATTCCTGTTTCTCTCCTTCTATCAGAAAGAAATCCAATTAGAGAAAGCCTAAATAGAAAGAGGAAAAGATTAAATCCTTCAGTTATCCATGCTTTGCCTTGCCAAATTTCCCAAAATCTTACCTAGAGAATCCTTTCCAAAACCCAGAAAAACCCAGAAATCTTTTGTCTTCGAGTGCCTTCCATTGCAAATATTTCCCATTTTTATACTTAGTCATTTTTATATGCATATACATTGTATGTTTCTTTGTATGTATGTTTGCATTGTATATTCATATATACAATCGCACATACAAAGGTAATATACAAGTCAAAGATGCAAAAGGGAATATACAAAGCGGGATCCAAAGGCAAATGTGCATTGGGTTTCAATTGTATATGCAATGCAAAGATGCAAGGTCAGATGCAAAGGGATATGTACGCGGTTCTATTTGTATATTGCATGTGTGCGATAGACAAGGCAATATACAAAGTGCACATGCAAGACAATATACAAGGGGTAGACATACAAGGGATTTTTAGCATGACATGCTTATCGGCAACTCAACTCATAGTCTCTCCGATGGCCGATGAAGCATACAAGGTAGACATACAATTGCTTATACAAGGCAAAGATACAAGTGTCTTCGGTGAGACTTTGCATATCGGTGACTTAGCTAAAGGTCTCCCCGATAGCTGATGCATGCGCACATACAAAAGGGGAGATACAAAAGGTGGGGTCTGCTTTTTGCATGTATACGCGATTGTATCTTCGCACATACAATCGCATATACAATGACATATACATTCCTGATATACAAGGCCTGGACCTGAATTGAATATGCATTCTAGTTGATAAAGGCACAAGTTATTGTATACATCTTTTGTTTGTATGTTCGCATTGTATGTTCAAACATACAAAGGATAGATACAAGGTCACATACAAAGGGCAGGTACAAGTTTAGATGCATGTTTGTGTGCAGTTTTTGTTTGTATATTTCACATTGTATATGTGATATACAAAAGTTAGATACAATGGTGATATACAAGGCAGACCCGACTGGAAAATCAAATTTGACAAATTTAGCGGTGGGGTCTGCAGTTTGTATGTTAAGGTGCATTATATATGCCGATATGCAAAGGGAAAAGATACAAAGGCCGGACCTGTTTTACAGCTCCAATATAGTTGATAGTCTCCTTCAAGTTCTGCATTGTATGTGTGATTGTATCTCAGATACAAGCATATACAAAGGCACATGCAAGGGGGTCTTTCGGTGAGACAGTGTCTATCAGTGGCTCAGTTTAAATTTTTTTCGATGACCGATAAGGAGGATGCAATTGTTCAGCGATGGGTCTTAGGTTCAGTGCAGTGGCAAATCAAATAGTGCCATGTGTCAGGGGCCAATTCAAAAGGTAAAGACCCGTGATTGTATGTTGGCAGATGCAAGGCAATTTGAATATGCAAAATGAGGGAGGCTATATAAATACATAAAGTGAACCCAGCAGTCAAAGTGCAGTTGCAGTTGTATAAACAATTGCAGGATACAAACATACAAGACGCAGTTGACCATAACTTCGACCGCCCATATCTCCCTCATTCTGGTGAATTTCAACATGCTTCAAAAGACAAATATGCTTGTTTTTGCCTCCTCTTTCATTTGGCGGGCTTTATGGAGGATATCTTCACTTCAAAATTTGATGCACCTTTGCATGCTCGATCGACTGGATGTTTCAGCGACCAATTTGGCATATGCAAATACATATATTTGTTGCATTTATGGGTGCATGTCGATGATTCAACAACTCACATTGATGATTCAAAATATCTTCCACCTGCCCCTGTTCCAGATATTTTATGCCATGAATTCTTGTAGGTGGACGTCCCTTCAGACGAAGATATTTTTCTGACAGAGCCCATGGGGCAAATTCATTGTGGCCAACTTAGGAGAAAAATGCTATATATGCCAAAAGCATGAGTGTGCAAAAAAGATGATGGTTTTATTTTGGAGCTGTTATGCTGCCTTTTTTCTGTAGTTAGACCTCTTAGTGTAATTGCAAGGGTATGGGAATGTGACTCACTGTGCCTGAATCTGGCCTCTGCTGTCTTCCTTTTATCCACCAATGAATGTGATTAGCTATGCTGATATACCTCTGCTATTAAATATCCTATATTATAATGGTTTTTTATCTTCATGATCAATATATGCATGATTTCTTGCCTCTCTTATATCCTGATATCTATGTTTTACTTGAAGTTATAATTTATTCTGTGAGTAAAATGGCTCCCCTGGAGGTTAGATCTTCATATCAAAGCCTCAATCAGCCCTATAACTCTATGTGAACTCCCTTCATGATTGAGATCATTGTTGTGTCTCTCTTCCAAAATCACCATCACTCAATGAATTTGGTGCATCACCCTTATTTTCAAGTTTTTCCAATTTACCTTTCATTTTCAAAGCATTCCTTCTACCCTTTTCCCCTGCAAGCATTAGCACTAGGTTTAGATATATTTCTCTAAGTAATAGGCTTAGAAAGAGGAAGCAGGCCTTCTCCGGAGGTCTAATCTCAATTCACAAGGTCCCAAACTTTGAGATCATTCCCATGTTTCTCTAGATTGCAGTATTTTTTGCAAACTCAGCAAGGGTGCAAATCTGGGTGATAACATTTTTGGCACACTCAGTGGGACTAGTTCGATAAACTTCTCATCAAAGTATTAAGAGATTTGGTGTTTCTCTTAGTATTATTAGCCTTTGGAGGCAATACAAACAACACCATGGCGAGTCTACTAAACAAATCTACTAGTGAAAGTAGCCCAAGCACCTAAAATTTCATCAAAGATCAGGATTTTGGTGGTTTTCCTGGTCTATTCAGCTTCTAGAAGCATCTCAATCACCTGGCGACTCCCTCTCTGGTATGTATCCAGTTTCTCTTTGGTTACAGACCTATTTCGCTCTAATTCTGACATTTTCATGATTATCCATCATTTAGATGCTATAAAATGTCAGAATTTTATGGGAATCATGGCTATTCCTCTACCCCTAATCTAAATATAGGCTATTGGCCCCCATATCAGCAATACCAGGCCCCAAATGCCTCTGATTTTATGCCATATAGCCCTGCCACTGTAGAATATCAGCATCCTCATGATGCTTACCTCCCTCCCACCCCGATTCAATCTTCTTGGTAGCCTAATAATGCTTATTATCAACCCCAAGAAGACTACTTTGATCCTAACCGGTGCAACTACCCTCCTAATCTGACTCAAGATGTTGCCCCTGAGAATATTGATGCTTTCAATGAGCTCATGAGTAGTTTCCTAAAGCTTGACAGACTTTTGGACAATGAAAAAAGAGAAGCAGGGTACAGTCGGCCTCAACGGTTTTATGACCTCAGCATCATAAGCTTATATGGTCTCAAGAAGTTGTACCTAGATCTAAATAGGGAGGCTGATGAATTTATAAAAATGTTAAAATGTGACCAGCAGTGAGAGGCACAAGAGGGGGTTTTTCAGGAAAAACTTGCTATAAGGACGATACCTGCTCAGCCTGCTGTGGAAGAAACCCCAAAATTTAAGATCCCAGGATTTAGGCAGGATAATCCTTCTGCACCTCCAAAACTGCTTCCCAGTTTTAAAATCCCAAGTTTTAGAGGCCCTCAGCCTTCACAGGAGCCTGCTCCTAGCTTCAAACAAGTCCATCCTTCAAACCAAAGTGAACCTATGAAAGTGGCTCAAACTTCTCTGTCATGGCAGCCTTCTTGGACCAAGCATCCTGGTTACAAAGTACCAAACCTTGTAAAGGCCAATCCTCTCATACCAATTCAAAATCAGGAAGAGGAAAAAGTTGTAGAATCCAAGCCTATCATAATTCCAAGTTTCAGGCAGCCTTCTGCCTTGAAGGTTCTAAGTTGGAAAGGGCCATCTTTTTCACTCTGTGAAGACCCTCCACCAAACATACAAACGGAAACATGCCCTAGCATCTAGCTAGCAGAAGAAGAGAAAAAGAGGCTTTTGTTGGCTCCATTTCAAAGGTTGGAAACTCAATGAACTATCTCTTTTCCAAATCCATTCTTTGAAGAAGAGGTTTCCAAGTTCAGAATACCAAGCTTCAGGCAAGGTGAGTCTCCTAAGTCTCCTGAATTGAATATTCCCCTGCAAGCATTAGCACTAGGTTTAGATATATTTCTCTAAGTAATAAGCTTAGAAAGAGGAAGCAGGCCTTCTCCGGAGGTCTGATCTTAATTCATAAGGTCCCAGACTTTGAGATCATTCCCATGCTTCTCTAGATTGCCGTGTTTTTTGCAAACTCAGCGAGGGTGCAAATCTAGGTGATAACATTTTTGGTACACTCAGTGGGACTAGTTCAATAAACTTCTCATCAAAGTACTAAGAGATTTGGTGTTTCTCTTAGTATTACTAGCCTTTGGAGGCAATACAAACAACACCATGGTGACTCTACTAAACAAATCTAGTAGTGAAAGTAGCCCAAGCACCTAAAATTTCATCAAAGATCAGGATTTTGGTGGTTTTCCTGGTCTATTCAGCTTCTAGAAGCATCTCAATCACCTGGTGACTCCCTCTCTGGTATGTATCCAGTTTCTCTTTGGTTACAGACCTATTTCGCTCTAATTCTGACATTTTCATGATTATCCATCATTTAGATGCTATAAAATGTCAGAATTTTATGGGAATCATGGCTATTCCTCTACCCCTAATCCAAATATAGGCTATTGGCCCCCATATCAGCAATACTAGGCCCCAAATGCCTCTGATTTTATGCCATATAGCCCTGCCACTATAGAATATCAGCATTCTCATGATGCTTACCTCCCTCCCACCCCGATTCAGTCTTCTTGGTAGCCTAATAATGCTTATTATCAACCCCAAGAAGACTACTTTGATCCTAACTAGTGCAACTACCCTCCTAATCTGACTCAAGATGTTGCCCCTAAGAATATTGATGCTTTCAATGAGCTCATGAGCAGTTTCCTAAAGCTTGACAGACTTTTGGACAATGAAAAAAGAGAAGCAGGGTACAGTCGGCCTCAACGGTTTTATGACCTCAGCATCATAAGCTTATATGGTCTCAAGAAGTTGTACCTAGATCTAAATAGGGAGGCTGATGAATTTATAAAAATGTTAAAATGTGACCAGCAGCGAGAGGCACAAGAGGGGGTTTTTCAGGAAAACCTTGCTATAAGGACGATACCTGCTCAGCCTGCTACGGAAGAAACCCCAAAATTTAAGATCCCAGGCTTCAGACAGGATAATCCTTCTGCACCTCCAAAACTACTTCCCAGTTTTAAAATCCCAAGTTTTAGAGGCCCTTGGTCTTCACAGGAGCCTGTTCCTAGCTTCAAACAAGTCCATCCTTCAAACCAAAGTGAACCTATGAAAGTGGCTCAAACTTCTCTATCATGGCAGCCTTCTTGGACCAAGCATCCTGGTTACAAAGTACCAAACCTTGTAAAGGCCAATCCGCTCATACCAATTCAAAATCAGGAAGAGGAAAAAGTTGTAGAATCCAAGCCTATCATAATTCCAAGTTTTAGGCAGCCTTCTGCCTTGAAGGTTCCAAGTTGGAAAGGGCCATCTTTTTCACTCTGTGAAGACCCTCCACCAAACATACAAATGGAAACATGCTCTAGCATCTAGCTAGCAGAAGAAGAGAAAAAAAGGCTTTTGTTGGCTCCATTTCAAAGGTTGGAAACTCAATCAACTATCTCTTTTCCAAATCCATTCTTTGAAGAAGTGATTTCCAAGTTCAGAATACCAAGCTTCAGGCAAGGTGAGTCTCTTAAGTCTCCTAAATTGAATATTCCCCTGCAAGCATTAGCACTAGGTTTAGATATATTTCTCTAAGTAATAAGCTTAGAAAGAGGAAGTAGGCCTTCTCCAGAGGTCTGATCTCAATTCACAAGGTCCCAGACTTCGAGATCATTCCCATGTTTCTCTAGATTGCCGTGTTTTTTGCAAATTCAGCAAGGGTGCAAATCTGGGTGTTAACATTTTTAGCACACTCGGTGGGACTAGTTCGATAAACTTCTCATCAAAGTACTAAGAGATTTGGTGTTTCTCTTAGTATTACTAGCCTTTGGAGGCAATACAAACAACACCATGGCGACTCTACTGAACAAATCTACTAGTGAAAGTAGCCCAAGCACCTAAAATTTTATCAAAGATCAAGATTTTGGTGGTTTTCCTGGTCATTCAGCTTCTAGAAGCATCTCAATCACCTGGCGACTCCCTCTCTGGTATGTATCTAGTTTCTCTTTGGTTGCAGACCTATTTCGCTCTAATTCTGACATTTTTATGATTATCTAGCATTTAGATGCTATAAAATGTCAGAATTTTATGGGAATCATGGCTATTCCTCTACCCTTAATCCAAATATAGGCTATTGGCCCCCATATCAGCAATACCAGGCCTCAAATGCCTCTGATTTTATGCCATATAGCCCTGCCACTGCAGAATATCAGCATCCTCATGATGTTTACCTCCCTCCCACCCCGATTCAGTCTTCTTGGTAGCCTAATAATGCTTATTATCAATCCCAAGAAGACTACTTTGATCCTAACCAGTGCAACTACGCTCCTAATTTGACTCAAGATGTTGCCCTTGAGAATATTGATGCTTTCAATGAGCTCATGAGTAGTTTCCTAAAGCTTGACATACTTTTGGACAATGAAAAAAGAGAAGCAGGGTATAGTCGGCCTCAACGGTTTTATGACCTCATCATCATAAGCTTATATGGTCTCAAGAAGTTGTACCTAGATCTAAATAGGGAGGCTAATGAATTTATAGAAATGTTAAAATGTGACCAGCAATGAGAGGCACAAGAGGGGGTTTTTCAGGAAAACCTTGCTATAAGGACGATACCTGCTTAGCCTACTGTGGAAGAAACCCCAAAATTTAAGATCCCAGGATTCATGCAGGATAATCCTTCTGCACCTCCAAAACTGTTTCCCAATTTTAAAATCCCAAGTTTTAGAGGCCCTCAGCCTTCACAAGACCCTGTTCCTAGCTTCAAACAAGTCCATCCTTCAAACCAAAGTGAACCTATGAAAGTGGCTCAAACTTCTCTATCATGGCAGCCTTCTTGGACCAAGCATCCTGGTTACAAAGTACCAAACCTTGTAAAGGCCAACCCTCTCATACCAATTCAAAATCAGAAAGAGGAAAAAGTTGTAGAATCCAATCCTATCATAATTCCACGTTTCAGGTAGCCTTCTTCCTTGAAGGTTCCAAGTTGGAAAGGGCCATCTTTTTCACTCTGTGAAGACCCTCCACCAAACATACAAATGGAAACATGCTCTAGCATCCAGCCAGCAGAAGAAGAGAAAAAGAGGCTTTTGTTGGCTCCATTTCAAAGGTTGGAAACTCAATGAACTATCTCTTTTCCAAATCCATTCTTTGAAGAAGAGGTTTCCAAGTTTAGAATACCAAGCTTCAGGCAAGGTGAGTCTCTTAAGTCTCCTGAATTGAATATTCCAAGTTTTAGAGGGTATCATCCATTGAAAAAACCAATTCATAACCAAGAGCAACCTAGACTCCACAAGTTTCTAGGCTTCAATGCCTTTATCCCTCCACAAGCCCCTATTCCTGTGCAAACTCAAATTATCACTCCCCAAGAACAAATTTGTCTGGAACCCTCTCCCCTCCAAGAAATTCAAGAAGATATTCAGGCCTCTTTCCCTGATGCTATTTCAATCCTCAAGGGTGGACCTGTTGTCTACCAAGATAATTAGAAAGATGAGCTAAAAGTGGGGGTGGAAGAAGATGAAACTAATGAGGAGTAGTTTGTTCCTACACTCACAGAGATAGAATTGTTTGAGCCTATTGCACCTGTGAGTACTGTTAACCCAAATAAGGGAGCGAGTCCTCTTGACTTTAGTTCTTTTGAAGCCTTTTCTCATGCACCCGATCAAGAAAACAAGGTTGAAATGCAAAGAGTCCATGGGGAAAACCTTTAGTTACAGAGGCAACTTGACCAAAATCCAGAAGAGCTGTAGTCAATGGATGGATGCATAAGGGAACAAGTTGTTATGGTCATTGTAGAGGTGGATGATGCTGCCCTACTTCATGAGCTACCTAGTTATGATGAAGATGAGGAGGATGAACAACTGGTTGTGGATATGCAGCAACAACAGAACAATGAAAATGATGGCATATTATTGTAGGTTGAGGCTAAGCACGACAGTGAGGTTCCTAACCATAAAGAGGGGCAAGCATGTTGCCCTATGGCTGATGATGCTGATATGCTTGAGGAGCTTCCATGCCTTATTGAAAATAATGAGGAGGCTGAACATGGGCAAGAACAAATTAAAGATTTGTTCTTTATTATCCAGCAGGGATATCAGCTTCTTGGTGGGGAGGTCTTCTCTTTTGAGCATGTACATGGCTCATTTTCTGAGCCTAAGTTAGAAAATCATGAACATATTGTTCATGAGATGGAGACAACCATATCTCTAATTAAGATACAAGAGCTGGAGTTTTCAGACCAGCAAGAAGAGAAGGAATCAGAACAGAGACATGAGATCAACCATGATGATTTGCATGTCACTTCAAGGGGATGCCCAATCAGGCATCTAACCCAGCTGGAGACATATCAGGAGGAGTCACCACTTGTCATGCTTACCTCCAAGCATGAAGTTGAGCATCAAAATGAATGGGATCGGCCTATTTATTCACCACAGGTTAGCAGCATCAGGAATCAGTCCAGGTGGATAGGTGAGTTTATCTCCATTTTGTGGGGGTGTTTTATCAATTTGTCATATGTCCATTCCCCCCTCACCTCTTTTTAACTACCCATATGCATGAGAAACATTGTAAATTGTTAAGGAAGGGAAGTTACTTTCAAGAACCACTTTGTTTAAGGTCACCTCTGACTGGTTAGTTTAGGATTAGATTAGGTTTTATTTTAGTTTTAGGTTTTCTTTTAGTAAGTGCCCTTGCACTTTGCTATATTCTCATTAGGAGATACATGCTTGCTTGTTGTTTTTTTGTTTTGGCTTGGTAGCTTGCTCAATGTTCCAGCTCCTCTTCTCTTGTTGCAGTCTCTTTTGACTCCATGCCCAATGGATGTATAAGGCCACTGATCAATTTGTTTAGCAGACAAACACCCCTGAGAGGTTGCCAAAGATGTTGTCATATTTTGCCTAGCCCCAAAATATTCCTGTTTCTCTCCTTCTATCAGAAAGAAATCCAATCAGAGAAAGCCTAAATAGAAAGAGGAAAAGCTTAAATCCTTTAGTTATCCATGCTCTACCTTTCCAAATTTTCCAAAATCTTACCTAGATAATCCTTGCCAAAAACCCAGAAAAACCCAGAAATCTTTTATCTTCAAGTGCCTTCCATTGCAGATATTTCCCATTTTTATACTTAGTCATTTTTATATGCATATACATTGTATATTTCTTTGTATGTATGTTTGCATTGTATGTTCATATCTACAATCACACATACAAAGGTAATATAAAAGTCAAAGATGCAAAAAGGAATATACAAGGTGGGATCCAAAGTCAAATGTGCATCGGGTTTCAATTGTATATGCAATGCAAAGATGCAAGGTCAGATACAAAGGGATATGTATGCAGTTCTATTTGTATATTGCATGTGTGCGATATACAAGGCAATATACAAAGCGTACATGCAAGACAATATACAAGGGGCAGACATAGAAAGGGATTTTTGGCGTGACATGCTTATCGGTGGCTCAACTCATAGTCTCTCCGATGGCCGATGAAGCATACAAGACAGACATACAATTGTATATACAAGGCAAAGATACAAGTGTCTTCGGTGAGACTTTGCATATCGGTGACTTAGCTAAAGGTCTCCTCGACAGCCGATGCATGGACACATACAAAGGGGGAGATACAAAAGGTGGGGTCCACTTTTTGCATGTATACGCGATTGCATCTTCACACATACAATTGCATATACAATGGCATATATATTCCTGATATACAAGGCCCGGACCCAAATTGAATATGCATTCTGGTTGATAAAGGCACAAGTCATTGTATACATCTTTTGTTTGTATGTTCGCATTGTATGTTCAAACATACAAAGGATAGATACAAGGTCACATACAAAAAGCAGGTACAAGTTTAGATGCATGTTTGTATGTACAGGTTTGTATGCAGTTTTTGTTTGTATTTTTTGCATTGTATATTCGATATACAAAGGTTAAATACAACGGCGATATACAAGGTGGACCCGACTGGAAAATCAAATTTGGCAAATTCAGTGGTGGGTTCCAGAGTTTGTATGTTGAGGTGCATTATATATGCCGATATGCAAAGGGAAAAGATACAAAGGCCGGACCTGTTCTACAATTCCAATATAGTTGATAGTCTCCTTTGTGTTCCGCATTGTATGTATGTGCGATTGTATCTCAGATACAAGCATATACAAAGGCACATACAAGGGGGTCTTTCGGTGAGACAATGTCTATCGGTGGCTCAATTTAAAGTTTTTCCGACAGCCATTAAGGAGGACGCAATTGTTCAACGATGAGTCTCAGGTTCAACGTAGTGACAAATCAGATAGTGCCACATGTCAGGGGCTGATTCAAAAGGTAAAGACCTGCGATTGTATGTTGGCAGATGCAAGGTGATTTGAATATGCAAAAGGAGGGAGGTTGTATAAATACATAAAGTGAACCCAACAGTCAAAGTGCAGTTGCAGTTGTATATACAATTGTAGGATAAAACATACAAGACGCAGTTGACCATAACTTTGACCGCCCATATCTCCCTCATTCTAGAGAATTTCAACATGCTTCAAAAAGAAAATATGCTTATTTTTGCCTCCTCTTTCATCTGGTGGGCTTTATGGAGGATACATTCACTTTCAAAATTTGATGCACCTTTGCATGCTCGATCAACTGGACGTTTCAGTGACCAATTTGGCATAAGCAAATACATATATTTGTTGCATTTATGGGTGCGATTCGATGATTCAACAGCTCACATTGATGATTCAAAATATCTTCCACCTGCCCCTATTCCAGATATTTTATGCCATGAATTCTTGCAGGTGGACGTCCCTTCAGATGAAGATATTTTTCTGACAGAGCTCATGGGGCAAATTCATTGTGGCCAACTTAGGACAAAAATGCTATTTATGCTAAAAGCATGAGTTGTGCAAAAAAGAGGATGGTTTTATTTTGGAGCTGTTATGCTGCCATTTTTTCTGTAGTTAGACCTCTTAGTGTAATCACAAGGGTATGGGAATGTGACTCATTATGCCTGAATTTGGCCTCTGATGTCTTCCTTTTATCCACCAATGAATGTGATTAGCTATGTTGGTATACCTTTGCTATTGAATATCCTATATTATAATGATTTTGGATCTTCATGATCAATATATGCATGATTTCTTGCCTCTCTTATGTCCTGATTTCTATGTTTTACTTGAAGTTATAATTTATTCTGTGAGTAAAATATCTCCTCTATAGGTTAGATCTTCATATCGAAGCCTCAATCAGCCCTATAAGTCTGTGTGAACTCCCTTCATGATTGAGATCATTGTTGTGTCTCTCTTCCAGAATCACCATCGCTCAATGAATCTAGTGCATCACCCTTATTTTCAAGTTTTTCTAGTTTACCTTTCATTTTCAAAGCATTCCTTCTACCCTTTTCCCCTGCAAGCATTAGCACTAGGTTTAGATATATTTCTCTAAGTAATAGGCTTAGAAAGAGGAAGTCGGCCTTCTTCAGAGGTCTGATCTCAATTTGCAAGGTCCCACACTTCGAGATCATTTCCATGTTTCTCCAGATTGCTGAGTTTTTTGCAAACTCAGCAAGGGTACAAATCTGGGTGATAACAGGTATCAGAGCCTAGTTCCTTAGAAGAAGTCTAATAGCTTGAGGAAGATCTTGGAGACTGAAAACATGGCAGGTAAAAAATGTCCTACTCCTGTTGAAGAAATTGATACATTTGAGACTGAAGAAGAATGCACACTTGTCAATGAAGAAGAACTCAAACTTGAACTAGCAGATCTTGAAAAGACTAAAATAGAAAATAGAGATTTGAAAGACAATGTCAGAGAAAATCAAGAAGTTCAAAGAAAAATACAAGGAGGTTAGTAAACAATTGATATATGTAGAAGACAACTTGAGTAATTTAAAAGTGGAAGTTGTAAGAAGAGAAAAAGCAAAAGAAGACCTAAATCAACTGGTAAAAAGGAAAACTAAAGACTGCACTAAGCTTGAACAAGAAGTTGTGGACCTGAAAGCTGATTTGAAACATGCTTGGAGTCAGGAACAAAAATTTAGTGTAAGTGATGGGTGAAAGTTTGGAGATGTGTCCCACTTTCAACCAATTAAATAGTTCCGAGCGAATAGTTTTCAAGCGGTAAGATTCTGCTCGACTTCGTTCCATCTAGAACCACATGGTGCCTACATGGCACCTACATTTGTTGTAATGCCCCTCTTTTTGGCTTGTGATAGTTGGTAGTTTTACATTGCTCTTTGTCAGTTCTGAGATAGTTGTTAGTTCTTCTATTGCATTTAGACAGTTCTGAGACATTTAAGTTATTGGGCTTATGGTTTATGCTTATTATGATCATGATGGACTATGTTTGACTGATGTAGTTTTGACATGTGTTATGAGTTTATGATGACATTATTGTTATTCCAGTTATGATGAGATTGACATGATTAGTAATGGTTTAATATTATCATGTTTTATGCGATTTGTTGATATCTAATTTTTAGATAGAAATGTTTATAGTCTTGTTTCAGAGCAGGGATGATGTAGTACTACTCATTTCGAGCACCCTACTACGCCATGATTCTCTGACTCTGTGTGTGTTTGATATATATGCATTTGTTCATATACAACCTATTGTTTTGATGTAGGTTGCAGGTATCGGGCATTGACTTCACCTGACTTAGCAAGTCTGAGCATGCCCTTGCACCAATGGATACCCTGGATGAGAGGTAACATGAGGTTTTCCCTAGGTCAGTTTCCATCTTCAGTTTGTGGTTGTGAGTTTGAATGTCACTCTTTGGTTCTTGCCTCAGGTTGTTGGTCGTCATGTGGTATGTGGGGTTATTGTCGAGTTTTGTTTAGTCAAGCCTATGTGTGTTTTGGAGATGCATTAATGAATAATAATGTTGTTAATTAGTTAGATATAATATTATTTATTAGTTATTATTTAGCAATGTGAAATTAAGAATAATATATAAGTAAATGTCAATAAAGAATAAATTAATTATTTTAATGATTTAATAAGATTTGTGTCATAAGTATTTAATATCGTTATATTAAAATAGTATATGGTAATTCAAAATTATATTAGTTAATAAATTATGTTTTGTGAGTTGTCGAATCTCTCTGGGAAGTAAAATTAATTGTTTTCTATTTTTAGAGAGTAGTGGGATCTTCTGTAATGGATTTTGGTGATAGTGGAAATTTATGAGTTGTAACTATTTTTGCTTCGGGGGGGTTTTATTTTTGGAGGTAGAATGGTTCTGAGGGAGGGGGACAAAAAAATTAAGGAAAAATGAGAGGGGATTGGAAGGTTAGGTTTTGGGGGCAGTAGCATTGGACAACGGCAATGAAATTTAGTGCAGCAGAACCAAGTTCCATCTTCATCCATGACATCTTTGAATCGACGAATTTTCTTGTCTGTCAATTACATTGCTTGTTTGTTCTTAAAGCCATTAAATTGGTCCAACTAGGGATCTTTACTTAAAGATCTTATTTCTTTTAATTAAAATCATGGTATGATATTTTCTCTGTTAGTTACCGTTGCACCAAAAGATCGACTTGTTAATGCTTGATACAACCACTTGACTTAACAAGAACGGGAGGCGGTTAAACCCTTGTCACAAACTACCGCAATGTAGTGCTGAACAAGGAGACCAAGGGCCACACCTTGCAACAATCTTCCCTCCAACACAAGCGTGCAGTTTGAACCCATGACCTCGGCACTGATACCAATTGTTGATAATTGAGAGGGGCGGGGGTGAATCAATTATCTTAATTACTTCAACTTTCTGTTCTTTTTTAACAATTAGTGCATCATCCAATCATATAAGCAAACATAACCATGAAAGTAGAAATAACATCAATACACATAACACAATGATTTTGACATGGAAAACCCTGTTAAGGGAAAAACCACGGGGTGACCAACCCAAGATTGTATTCTCTGTTAAAAGAATAAGATAGTACAAAATGGCACTTGCCAATTAGGGCTCACTGCCTGAGCACATTTCTCACAAGAGGCTCACTTCCTACAAGAGACTCACTATCTACAAGGTGTAAAGAAAGTAACAAGATACTTGAACTGATGAGAAGCATCCACATATGCTGAGGTTTAGTTCCGATTAGGCTCAATACACTGATCTACTGCACTTCATTCTTCCTCTTCTTTGGTGCTATTGTCCTATCACATACTGGACTTGTATTACTTCTTCCACTTTGTTTTTTTCTTTTCTTCGCACTTCACAATACACCACACACACCTTCTCATCGAAATCCATCTGGTATATATATCTGCACAAAGGATTTCAACATCTTTCTAGTTGGCATCTAGAATACTCAATATTTTCCCAAACTTTGATTTGTCGGTTGAATCCTTGCTTACCAAGTGATGCGTATCAAAAAGATAGTTAAAGAAGTCTTCAATCATGTTGGCCAATCATGAATGATACCTCAAGAAGATTGACCACCATCAATATCCTATCCGGATTAAGGTCTGATGCTCTGCCGGTCAGGTCTTCCTCAGTCTACTCTGTCAAACAGGAACCCAACACTCAGGTGCTTATATCTTTTCACTCTATCATCACTGGAGGCTCAATCTCTAGAATATATCAGTCATGGTACTCCTCTTGACTTTCCCAAGTTCGCACTTGCTGAGATACTTCCTCTGAGAGATCTGAACCTGATTGTCGAATCTTGCTGCATGCTCTGTTCTTGCTTACCGGACCACAACATTCTTCAATCTGACTTCCAGTATGGACACACCATGTCCTACAGATGTGTGGGAAGGACTTTGTTTCCATCAATGACAACATTCATGAAGCCACATAGTGTCTCTTTCCAACAATATCCCCCTTTGGCATTGATGGCAACACTTAGTGAAAAATGACTAAGTGTCATATTACACTTCCCCTTGGCTGATGCTCTGTTCTAAAGTACACTTTTCTGGAGCTCCCCCTTAGCTGGATTCATCATTTTTCACTGCTCCTCACTCCCCCTTTGACATCAATGGCAAAGGGTAGAATCCACACACCAAAATTTCCAAAAATCCAACTACACTTAGCCGCATAAGTATATATCCATGTTGTACTTACATATACTGAAGTATATCTGCAAAGGTGGTCTTCAACTGTACCACTTTTGTCACCCAACTCTTCTTCATTCTGTCCAAAATTAAGATGTGACCACTCAACAAGAATGCAAAAGCTTCTACCCTCTTGAGATCAGTCGGATCACTGGTCTGAGCTATGGTCTGAGCATCAGTTAGGGCCTCATGCATGACCTCTAATTTAGGGATAATTATCCCTCTAAGTTAACTTAACCTGTTTATTATATTTTTCTTCTCCTTCTCAAGCTTCTTTATTTCATTTATGACTACAATAGTCTGACACTCTTGATTTACTATCGAAGAGGTGAGAGGATCAAAACTTTGAGATAAACTTAGCAATTTATCCTCTTGCTCTTTCACTTTCTTCTCAATATCCTTTGTCACTTTAGACCAAGATAAACAAAATTTATATATATCTCTGCCATCTTTAAGAGCATTTTCTAAGCTCTTTATCCCAATATCCATAGTTTTATCATTTGTTATTAGCCCTTGTACTTCGAAGATTCTCTTACCCAAAAATTCTTTACGGACTTTATCTTCAGCTGACTTCTCCAAAGAATCAAAATGTGTGCTAATTGAATTAACAAGAGATTTTAAGTTACCGGATGAAGAGGCCGAAAGATCCTTCTGGAAGGATGGCATGATTTTCTCCAATGCATCGGATGCAATATCAATTAGCTCATAGTCTTCCATGTGAGACTTCAAAAGTTTTTCTTTTGCCTTTGCTTGAGGAAAGGATGCTATCTTCATAGTTTGAACTGGGGAGAGAGAATCAAAATTGAATGGTCCTTGAAGTAGCTCCGGTTCATCAATCTCCAACATTTCTTTAATCAAGAAATCTTTAACAGTTTCTGTAGTGTCTCTTGCTGGAGACAGAGTCTTCTTTCCTTCTGCGGCCTTAGCATTGTCACTTGTGGTCTTCTCTGTTTGACCTTCTTCTCTTCCCTTCACTTCTCCTTGATTGATGCTCTCTTCTTTTCTTTCTTTTCCTTCAATTCTGGAGTCTGCAGGGGGATCCAAAAGAGAGGTGTCTGCTTCTCCATGAACTTCCTCTTCCGGAATAGAGGAATCTAAGTCCTTAGCTTTCTCTTTACTTGTCTCCTTTGTTTCTTCTACAACTGTCTTAGTAGGTTCTCCTTTGTCATCCATGGTAGAGGGTTCATCACCTAAGTCCTCTATAACAGGAATATTGAATCTTTTATAGGCATTCCAGAGGATCTCTTCAGTCTCTTTAGCCACCTGATCAGTCTCTCTGAGCATAATAAGCTTATTCATTCTGGCTTTGCTCTAGAACTCATCCTTGCAATCTTTGAAGATCATGCTTATTTGCTTTGGAGTGATGGAGGGATAGAGTTGGATAGCAATCTGCTCCCAGATTTCTAGGTCTTTTGCCATGGCATTGTTCTTTCCTATTTCAAGTTCCTTTTCTAGACTTTTGGGAATCAGAGATTAATTTCAATGAATGCTTTGTTGTAGATGTTTAAATACCTGACTGTAGCTTCTTGCAGGATCTTTTGATTAGTTTCACTATAATCATCATAAAACTTAGTCATTGGTTTCAAGTTCCCATCCACAGTTACTGATTTGATGATATCATCAATGTAGAGAGTAGGCCTTTCAACGAATTCTTCTACCTCTTCTTCCTTGTTATGATTGGTAGAGGGTTCACTGGATGCTTTCTTCTTCTTCTTCATTTTCTTGACCTCCTCATCTGACTCAATCTCTTCATCATCCTTTTGACTGGTGTAAGACCTTGTGGCCTTTGTCTTAGTTCTCTTCTCTCCCTTTCCGACTGTTCTGACTTGTAGGTTTTTTTGCTTTCTGGCTCTTAGAGGTGGCAGGTGCAGAGCTCTTGGAGGATCTGGTCTAGGAAGGGGCTTGCACCAGATCACTTTCCTTTTCTGCATCTTGTTTCTCTTTCTCTGCCTTTTCCAGTTTTTTCTCTATTTGCATCAAGTGCTTCTTTTGAAATGCCATACCTTTTGGCAACATTCTCTACTTCTTTTCTCACTTTTCTTTTCATTTCCGGTTGTCTTAGCTCTACATGAATCTTCACACTCATCTCTTCAAAGGTTCCAAACCTTTCTGCCTTAAGGTCCTTGGGCTAACTCAGCAGGTATTGAATATGCAGCTCTAGAATTTTCTCATCAACTTCATACCCCATTGGCATGATCCAGACTATCCTTGGCTCCACAACCTCCATTAGGCATTGATCAATTTCTACCATAAAGCATACTGTATCCTTATACTTTTCAACTAGAGATTGGGGGATTCTCTCTCTGGCTTGCATCATACTCTGAAAGTTCTTGAAGTAGTCCCAAAGTGCTGTATTCTGTGCCTTAGCATCACCAATTCCATGCAAATAATCCCTGATTTGTATGGCTACTGGTCTATCATTTTGCCACATCCAACCGCTGGATCTGGGAAGCTCATTCATAAAGTAAAAGAACAAGCATAGTATTAGCCCACCATACTTAAATGAATTATTTTTATCCTTCTTTATTTTCTGCAAATTCTCTAACAGTTGATTCAGGAGAAGCTCACAAAGATCATAGTCAACATTTTCTCTTAGCATCTGATAAGTAGTGTAAATTGCAGTTTTGGATACTGAATTTTCCCTGTTGGAGTGATATATCTTGTAACTAATTATCATGGAGGCAAACTTGATATCTAGATCAGTGATATCTTCTATTGTCATTTCTCTCTTGTCAAATTTTGATCCTGTTGCCTCACTCACTATCTGATTCTTGACAGATTTGAGAGCAGGTATCCCACCGGATGAGTGCAATCCGGTAACTACCCTAATGGCATCCTTGGTTATCTTGAATGGTCTCATCAACCACATAAAGTTGTCATGCATTCTACTTAGAACATACCAGACCCATTCATCTTCTGCAAAATAGGGGAAATGGATGCAATGTCCAAAATGCTTGTCCCAGATAGCCTTGTACTGAGGTTTGAGTTCAAAAGAATCATCTATTAACTGATTGTGATAGATATCCCTTAGCTTGGATTCCCCAAATTCCTTAATGTTTGCATGAATATATGCCCTAACATCTTCTACATGCAAAACCCCATGTAGAATGCTTGAAAAGGCACCTAGGGGATCATCTTCTAGGGATTTGTAAGGATGTTTCTTGAATTTAGGATGTGGCCTATCAGTGATCTTCACAACATTTGGAGTAGCCATCTTTCAAAATATTCAGAGAGAGGTTTTCAAGAACGGAAAATACCTTTTACGCTTCTAGGGTTCATGATATGAGCCGGATCAGATTGCTGGAAGAATCAACTTCTGTGGTTGATCTTAGAGAGGCTTGAGATAATTTTGTTGTAGAGCTCCTTCTCTCTTCTTCTCAAATGAAAATGTACAAATGATGAACAAAAGAACCCTTTTATTCCTGTGCAAACCCTAATTCCATTTTGCAATAAATGCACAACTTATGTTATTCCAGTTGCCTTGTTTTCTTTATTTTTGAGAGAGATCTTTCCAGATCACTGAGATGCTCTTAGGATGATAGCTTACAAAGTATCTCCTTTTATCCAATCATTCCATCTAGCCACGAATCCAAATATTTCAATTTTGTATTATTCTGGATCTAACTGTGAAAGTTCTGCTTTTGCCAGATGACTATCAAACTGGATTAATCTTGGATGATTAACCTTTTCAAACTCCTTGCGGATATTTCAAATCTTTATCAAGATTTATTTAGATGTTTCTCTGAAGGCCCTTTTAATCCACAACCTTTAATGTGCCAATTTTAGGAACCAATCGACTAGCTGGGGGAACTTGTTTTCTTTTGTGACTCCTCCTAAGCCAGAGCTTATCTATTTAGTTTTCGGAAGGAATATCAGCACCAGATTCTAGTGCAGATCCATCCTCAGCATTTTCTGTATTCCTCTTCACCCAAATCTTGTTCATCTCCCTTTGAATTTCATCCTCATTCACCTTTCCTTTTCCTTTGTCTTGGTTTTGCCCCAGACCCTTTTTGTCCTAATTCTTACTTCTGCAGAATTTGGCAATATGACCGGATCTATTGCAATTATAGCAAACAACATTTCTTTGTATATTTGACTAATATCCTCTTGATCTACACTCATTAGCCATATGTCCCATTCTATTACATGCAAAGCATCTACCATTGAATGAATTGTTCATTTGCATATTTCTACACTCATGAGATTTGTGACCATACCTTTTGCAATTAAAACACTGTCTGGAGAAGGATGAATTAGTCTAATTCATTATTCTTCTACACTGATTTGCTTTATAACCAAAGTTATTGTAATTGTGGCAGTATCCATTGAAGGATGGATATCTTTGAGCATTTGGTTGCTTTATCAGAGGTCTTCTAGGCCTGTTCCTTGGATTTCCTGATCCAGAGTTCTTCTGACTAGATTCGAAGCTTTCACCTTTCTCATACCCCAAGCCTTGCTTGTCATCTACCCTCTTTTGGCTTTGAAGAAGAACTTCAAGTTGAGCAGAGCTTATCTTGAATTTCTCTTTGTATTCATTTGTTGTTTGAAGATCCTTTTTAAGAGTGTCAATCTGATTCTCAAGTTGTTCTTCATTATCTCTTGCTTCTTCAAGATTAGATTCCAGATGCCTGATTATTCTATCCATTTTGTGATAGTCTTTTGACTTCTCCTTGAGTGATTGTCTTAGATCATCTTCAATTTTTCTTTTCTCTTCAATTTCTTGGGTGAATTTCATAACCCCTGATTCCATTTCATGTCTTACCATAATGACCTCTTTTGATAGCTTCTCACATAACTTGTTCTTCTCTTTTAGATCTTCATCAGTATTATTGGCTTCACTTTGGCTTGCTAATTGTTGAAGTAGTTCTTTTCTCTTTTTCACAGAGATACTCAGTTTCTCTTTTAGTTCATTTATGAATTCATCATCCTGTTTGAGTCTTTCCTTCAAGTTGTTGACTTCGGAGTGAGATTGCTCAAGATCATCTAAGGCAGACTGAATTTGTTCCCTCATACCATACATATCCATTGAGATTCCCAGATCTTCCTCAAGCTATTAGGCTCTGTTTGGAGGAGCTTGGCTCTGATACCAATTGTTAGTTGCCATTGCACCAAAAGATTGACTTGTTAATGCCCGATACAACCACTTGACTTAACAAGCACGCGAGGCGGTTAAACCCTTGTTGTAGACCACTGCAGCACAGTGCTGAACAAGGAGACCAAGGGCCACGCCTTGCAACATGCTCAACTTCTGAGTCATTGAAGAGATTTGAGGAATACTTGTTCTAGAGCATTGAAAGATCATGGTTTCAATCTACATCATCTTCTACCCATTGCATGCATGTCTCTTGTCCTCAATCTTGTCTCCCAAGCCATTGAATCAATCTAAGTATGAGTCAAACTAAGAGCATGATCCTTGCGATATAGCAGAACCCCCAAATTAGTTTCTGATCACTGGAAGATAGTTATTAAATTTAAACATCCTTTGAACGACACCATATTGGATGTCATTCTCTATCAAAGCAAAAACAAGAATGAATTACCATTGGGCATCATTTGTTGGAGTAGAATTGAAAACCTTATGTGATCTTTCTACCTGACGTTATTACTTTTGAAAACCTCTATTCTTACTTTCGACATATTCTTCTACCTGGATGTTTGTAGCTCTCTTCGTCAGCCATTGTGACGCCATATGGTCTTCCTCTTCACTCTCTAGATGCTGCCAGATTCCTATCTGATTTAAGTTATGGGTTTAATGAAATCATTGCCATTAAAAGTCTTAAATCTTAGGACTTCAGCCCCTATCTCATTTAGATTTGTCTTTAATTAATTACTTCTCACGCTTTCCATGGAGCCATCTTTCTTGCCTTCCTCTGGAGTTTTTACTTGAATAGAGATTGTGAAGACCTGTATGCCAAATCCCAAACTAAAGTTATCCTCTTGCATTGAACATCCTCCTTCCTAGCAGCACCGTACACTAGCCGTATAGTCTTCTGGGGAATGACCATTCCTCTGTAGATGTCTATGATGCTAATTGGGATTGCTTTGCCTTAAGATTTCCTCTTCTTTTCCACCGTCGCTGCATGTGTTGCCTGTAATCATGAAAACCTTTGCTAATTCTTGCCCAACGGTGGTCTGGTTTGTAACTGATCTCCTCAAATTTGTGAAATATTATAATGTGGAAGCTGAAAATAAGTTTTATTCTTCTCAAAGCAAATTTAGTGTAGTTGAAAATGAATAGAGTTCTTATTTAATGAGAGGAACATAGAGCAAGTCCTTGAATTTAGGAAAGAAAAATTCTTAGGAAGGTTATTAAACTGAAATAGATTTGGCAGATTCTTTTCTTTCTTCAAATTTTTTTTTTTTTGTAAATTTTGTCTTGTTAGTCTAACACTCTAGGGTTGCATGACGGGGCATCACATTTGTACATTCCTAGGTGGAAAGTTATCAAGTGGTAAGTTTACGCCTGGTAAGGTTTCGGGTGGAACCATGTAAAATAAAAATAAAAAAAGGGCGAAAATGTCATTTTCGCCTAGATTTGTATTAGAGTAAATAAATCTGCTTGGAGCCCACAATAGCCAGTGAGTACACAGGCCTACCGACTACCACCTCTAGGTATGAGAGTTCCATCTCTGTGTTGAATACATGCTTTGTGTTGTTCAATACGCTCTCGTTCTCTATGTTGAATACGTGCTCTGTGTTAATGATTCCAAAATAAGAAATGGAAACAATAAACCCTCGAACCCTCAACCATGCAATTATGATATATATATATATGATTTAATTTGCTACCATTCTCGCAGCCCAGGGTTTTGGAGATGATAGTTGACCTTGCTTGTCAATCAATTGTTTAATGACAGATTCAAAGGTGCCCTTAAAACACTATGATAAAATTATAAAATTATATATAAATAAAATATATATCATCATAATTCTATATAAATTTTGACAGTCCATACAAAATTTCTCCTTGCATGTGATTGAAATGCTTAAAATTTTGACTATATTTTACGACAAAAATGTTGAAATATAGCCATACGACCATCACATTTAGGCCCTGATGGAGATGCGCTCATTATACATGTATTATAATATCATATGAAAGGAGAGATTTTGGACAAACTATCAAAATTCATATAGGATTATGATGATATATATATTTGGTTTTTATATAATTTACTTATATTGAGGTATGTCATAGTATTTTAAAGGCTCCATTGAATAGATAACTATCATAAAAAAATTGCTTGATAGGCAAGGTCGACTGTCACAAGTTAAATATTGCCCATGAATTTGAAACAACCAAAGACAGTTCATTCTAGTACCGCTTAGAGAATGGGTAACATCAAATGCTTTTCTTTGACCCTCTCAATTAACAAGTATCAATCATCAACTTTTAAACCACTTAAAACTAGGGCACATAATACTATGACACCTAATACTATGACACCTAATACTATGACACCTAATACTATACATGTTGGAATCACATCATCTATGAGTCCTATCCCATATAGTGTGCTTCCCACCACCATACAAGCTCTCCTCTAGCTTGATATACCACATCTCTATGCCATCTCCTCCACCTACTTATCATCCTATTCACATCCCATGAAAGAACCATGCATAGATAGTCTTGCATTTAATTTAAGTCATACAAGTACCATTTTAATCATTTGAAATTAGAAAAATGATAGAAATATTGTTTGCATTCATATTAGTTGATTATCAATTAACTATTAGTCATTTTAAAAAGAAACAAAAAAAAAGTTGTGTTTGCATTAATTAATCATTTGTTGATCACTAATTATTCATTTATTCATTGGGAAAAACACAAAAAATAGGATAAGATTTAATTTATTGCATTTAATAACTTCCACTTTAGCATTTAGATTGGAAATTGATAGAAACACAAGATAAATTTGGAAATTTGATAGAAGCACTCCCTTTTCCTTTGTACAATTTTGAAAGTTATATCTACATTGAATAAGATGATGTCAAGATGTGTCATATCCCATATAGTCATGCATTTAATTTAAGTTGAATACAAGTAGCATTTTAATCATTTGAAATTAGAAAAATGATATCTAAATATTGTTTGCATTCATGTTAATTGATTATCAATTAACAATTAGTCATTTTGAAAAGAAATAAAAAACAATTTAGTTGTGTTTGCAAATTAGTTTTAATCATTTGTTGATCACTAATTAAATTCATAAATATTCATTGGGAAAAACACAAAAAATAGGATAAGATTTAGTTTAAATTGCATTTAATAACATTCATTTTGATGGCGTAGCCAAAGGAAACTCAGGTGCTTGTAGTGGTGGAGGTAATATAAGAACTGATAATGGGGTGTGTGTTGCTGCTTACTTTGGAGGGATTGGTATAAAGAGTAATAATGAAGTAGAAGCCATGGCCATGCTCTGGGGAATCAAGGTTGCTATCTCCATGAATATAAAAATACTGCATATCGAAGGCGACTCTTAAATAATTGCCAATGCCGCCCTTGGCCAATCTTAGATCAGGTGGAATTTAGAGGACATCATGGGTGATATCAAGATCCTCCTCAATGGGCTAGAGGAGTACAGGATTACCCATACCTATAGAGAAGGAAATGCGGTGGATGATGCCCTGGATAATGCGGGTGGCGGCAAGAATGGGTGGCGATGTTGGAGGAACACTTCCAATTTGTCTCAAGAGATCCACAACCTTATTGTGCAAGATGGAAGAGGCCATAATGCATAAGTGGTTAGTGATGATGATTACCCTCTGGTGTTACCAAGGTGATGGAGGGGTTGGTGTTTTTTTCTTCGACTGGCCAAAGAGTAATGAAAACCTTAGAGGAGGTGGGACTAACATTTCAAATTTTCAAATTATTCCTCGTGGGATACTTGAAGATGAGGTGGCTAGGTCGCAGACTAGCCGATGGCACCCTATCAGCAAGAGTCAGAGGAGAGGGGTCCATGTAGATATAGGGAATGACTTTGTTGATCGTACGAAGTGGAGATTGATGGGAAAGCATGGTTGGCATGCTAAAAGGTGCAAGGACATTAGTTTTGGTGGAGATCTAGATATTGGATCCTACAGCCTAATAAGGACGACACGTGGAAATGTGGAAGGGATACAGAGGATGGATGGGACAGCTATCTTCATGGCTAGTTATGGTTGGGTTAAGCATGTGGCTGGCGTCACTTATCTTTACATGAGGTGGCGGCTAAATACTCCCCCCGATGAGATGTATCTAGGTGGCAATCTTGAGGCAAATCATAGCAATAATTACTCTTCCATCATTAGTTTTCTTGCTAATTCCAAGACTGTCGCTTGCAAACATTACCACTTTGAACATCTCCTGCTCAGTTACTTATGCTATTATTAGATTGGTGAAATGGGAGGGGACATTGTAAAAATTGAACCCAGCTCGACAAAGGAATTCAAACAAGACCCTCTCATTTGGCATATAAATCAGGAAGGAGAGGTGGTGCCCTTTATCAAAGGAATGGCAGGTCATGACAAAAAGCTATCGCGATAGTTCATGAAAACCTAGGATGAGGAAACTAGAGAGGTTAGAATTGGGAAGATTGGCTTCCAAGTTTTAGAAGAGGTTATTAGGCAAGCCACGAGGTTACCTACAAAAGGCAAAAAGCACTTGAGGAGAAGCAGAGTCCCTGACCCCAAGCACATGAATCTTTTCTTCTGTGAGGGCGAGGTGCCTATGAAATTTCATGGAGGGTTTGAGAGGGAGAAGTTGTTGGAGCCATGGAATCAAATCTGCTTAATGATAATAAAATTTTTCACACTGGAAGGAAGATTTTGGGTATACTATCACTACCACTTTTCTCTTCTAAATCATTTCAGGAATAAGGTTGAGATTAGCTTTCCTTTCTTTTTACTCTCTTCGTTGGACAATTTTGTTAAGTCTATTAGGGAGCTCAGGGCTAAGAATGCCAACCACTACCTTGTTCCTATTCACCAAGGTCTTATTTTGAGGCTGTATCACTTCCATCTTGCTTTGTGTCCACCTAGGCAAATCCAAGTTAAGATCTTTGAGGACCCACAGCCAAGCACATCCCATGGGGGTAAGGGAAAAGTGAAGATTTTCATAGGGACCCCCAAGATTAAAGGTGGCCCCGTGCGGTGGAAGGGAACCCTGTTGAAGCCCCTGTTACTGTCAAAAATAAGAAACAAAAGTACACGACCCTGGCATTAGAAAGGAGGAATGCCAAAAGAGATAGGACGGAGGTTGAGGAAACATAGACTACTCTGAAGAAAAAACATAGTGAAGGCAAGGTGTTATTTCTGTGGATGCTCCTATGAAGATAGTGGGAAATTGGGCTAGAACCAAAGGATGGCAATGAAGGCGGTGGGATTGCTCTCCTGAGCATTCGTCGATCCAAATGGATTGGTGGAAACCGTTGGTGAACACTCCGGGTGTGGAGGTTTCTGAAGACTTTGAGTTTGTGGAAGAGATGGTGGAGGAAGGCGAGGATGAAATCCCCACAAAGTCTATACATGAGGTTGAGGGCACCAGTAACTTTGCCTTGATGAATGAAAGTAGTGTAGAGGGTTAGTAGGATACTGCGAGGGCTACTAGTGCTAAATATACTGTGAAGGATGCTGTGGATCAGGGAAAGAAGGGGAGTTGTGTTTTGTGTGACAAGAATGCATAGGATATTTAGAGCCTCCAGAAGAGAATGAATACTATGCAGAAAAAAGGGAAGGTTATCACTGAATTTGCGGCCAAAGCACTGCATCGGGCAGCTTCCATCTTTGTTGTGGTCAAGGACATGGATGATAAGGTCAAACAAGTAGGGATCGACATCTTGGGCAACTATAAGGAGATGGTGGACTTCCTTTCTAAGTTTGGGGTGACTGACAACCCATAGTCTCTTATTTTCTACTATTTTTTGGTTGTTTGTCATTGTTTTGGTGGTTTTTGGTTAGTTTTTTGGTCTGCTATTACTGTGTTGTTCTTCTGTTGTTTCTAGCAATCTAATGGCCTGATGCCCTGGGGGTTATTTTGTTAAAGGGATCTGGACCCTCTTTTCCAGCTAAACTAATCAAAAACTTTCACTTTAGCATTTAGTTTAAATTGTAGACATACACACTTTATTATCTTTGAAATAGCTCAAAATATAAAAACAAAACAAAACACAATTCCTAGGCCCTTGCATTTTTTAGGTACAAGCTCCAAACCTAGTAATATTTAACTAGATCAAAACTACCAACCACAAATGAGTAGACACAAGAGATATATAAATCAATTTACTCTAAGGGAATGTTCACTCACATAGATCCTCTCACTCACACTTGGCATATCAAGCTCATGCATATATGGAAATTAGAGAGAATTGGGTTAGAATCAATCTTGAGTGAGCTAAGGGTATATTAATCAATTTTTGATGTCATTAACAACTTGAACAAGTCTAAAAACTTCAAAATATTATATCCAAGAAGAGAATTAAATACAATGAGATTTAGATCTAGTACTCCTCAAGGAGAACTATTCAAGAGATAGATCTAGAATTTCATCTTGTAGGAACATTCTATTTCTTATGCCTAGAGTATGTATATGACAATCACATCCTACATATGCAAATTGTTTGAATATGTTCATTCAAATAACATGCAATTGAGTGGTTTTATTCAACTCCTTGTTGGTACATCTAGACACATTTGACATGATTACAAAAGCCTAAATATAGATTTCACTCAAAGTAAGCTTCACTCACCTCATACATTTCAAGCAAAGTCACCGAGAAAAGGTTAGTGACAAGTTATCTTATGCTATGAATCTATATTAAGAAAAATACATTATCACCTCCTAGATATAGAAATTATGAAGATATTTATGGATGTAACATCAATCCTTCTATCTTAGAGATCATGTTTAGAAGCATGATTATTTCATAGACTTAAATGCATGTAGAAAATTATAAATAACTAACCACCGTGACATTTCAATAATTTATTGCCAATCAAAGGTATAGATTTAAATGTACATATCTAGATTGTTAATCGTATTTAATATATGGATTTGGTCCTATGTCAATACCTTATACATGTCTAACAATCATTCTTGATTTTGTTCTTATGTTTCAAGTTAGTCATACTTGTGGTCATGTCATTTTTGCTTCACTAACATTAAACCATGTAATTCATGATTCACATCTTATTTTAGCATATTTTAGAGAAGCCCTAGATAATGTCCAATAGTCTTGAATGGCCTTTAGATAATAATTTATTGGGACCACCCTTATGTATAATTTATCTTATTAATTGTTCAATAAGTTGTTTACATCTTCATAATTTAAATCATTGTATGGACATTGGTCATACATTTCCCAAGATTAAAATAGGATCTACAAAATAGATATTTAAATACGCTTCGGTTTTCTAGTTTACCAATCTTCAATATGTCTTACAACATGTTCCATGTATAAGTTCAATTCTAAATGTTATCCATTCAAGACTTAAAAGAGGTCTTCTTTTTTAATCATATTCTAAGAATTATTAGCTTGAATACTTTAATATATTTAATAAAAAAGTATAATTATATTTCTTTATCCTTACGAGACATACATCAATTACTTCCACTAGATACCATAAAGTATAATCTACAAGCTAAGAGTGATTAAACAAATAATCCTGATTTAAATCTTACTTTGTGTTATAGTAACTTAAACATACTTTATTAAATAACTTGTCTTCCAATGTAATGATAAATAGATATCCTAAGAAAATCTATTAATTTTTTTTATTATTAATGAAATCATAAAAAAATAATATTAGGTATATATAGTTAGTCTTCATAGCTAGGTTATAATCAAGCTATCATGACATAGGTTTCTCATTACATATATTTTAGGGAAGCCCTAGACAATGTCCAATTTAGTCTTGAATGGCCTTTAGATAATAATTTATAGGGACCACCTGCACAAGTTTATCCCAAAACTAGGTTGCATGTATGTAGAGGAAGAACATATGTTAGATCTGTTAAGATATCAATTGGTAAATGTTAAACTACAAATCACAAAATCTATCTTGTGCCAAAGAGTAAAGCCCTACTCCTAATTAGAGAGATAAACACTTGTACAACCACAATGATTTAGATCTTGATCTTCCTCAAATACTTATGGTGATATATTATTAATTACATGCAAATATTAGAAGAAAGATCAAATATAGAGCTATCATGGTTCCCAAGTTGAAGGTGCAATAATATGAAAAAGAACAAGTAGACCCTAGATGCCAAAGCTTCAAAAATTAGATGTTTCCTTGGAAACTTGCCAACATAATGTAGAAAAATTCATGTTTTTAAAACTTACAACAATTGTGAAGGAGATTAAAGGCACACACTGACAAGGGTTGTTGTACCTTGGCATTTAATCACATTTTATGTGTCAAATTTAGGGTTGTGTCCGTGGATGTCTAAAATAGCAACATGATAATCAACAGTCCTTAACTAATCTACTAAATTGAACTTTCATAATTAATCAAACTCATGCTTCTAATTACTTTCTTTGAAGGAAAACCTAATATAAAAACTGAAACAGTACTTTGCTAAAATGATCTATCTGATTCACAAAAAGTTGAACATTCTTTAAAACAGAAACAAGATTGCATTAAGAGTAATTGATCTATTCTATGAAAACAGGAAAGAATATATTTAACAAAGCTGAAATAACATGATAAAGAAAGGAACAATACTAGCCTCCTATCTGTTGGTGGGAGTGGGCCCTTGCTCCACACCTTCAGAACTGAAGGCTAAACAAAGATTTTAGAGCAACAGTATAACATAATTGCTTTCCTTAATCTAGTCTATCCAAGTATACTATATATATTTCTACTGAATCTGAATTACATAAAAACCAACTAAAAATTTATATCCTATTCTGTTGTCTCCATCAATATATATCGATCTGTTTGTTGATATCATATTTATGGAGTTAACCATATTTTGTCTCAGTTCAACTTGAGATACAAAGGATATTTTGTTCTTAAACTTAAACATGCAACTACCTATATAAGAGTATAATCATGTAAATCTTAAAAAGACTTAAGTGACACTAAAGGTGTCCTTAAATCCAGAGTTTGACTTTTAATAGAATAGGTCATGGAGGTCTTGATAAAAATGAATTTAACTTCTCAAAAAAATGAACTATTAGAAGTCTTCTAACTCATGCAAAATCAAATACAACTGTATTGTGTCCCTTCAAACCACTGGAGTTATCTTCTTAGACACCTTGGCCTTGATGTGCATAACTCCATATCTTTTCAAAAGCTCCAAAGATTCTGGCAATTAAGCAACTCCAAAGACTTTTTTCAACTCCAGAGACTCTGTGTAGCTTTGGAGACTCTGATGGAGTGCTAGGAAATGTTGGAGTGATGTGTAGTATCTTTCCTTCTCAACTCTAGAGATAATTAGGATCATCTCCAGAGTTCCCAAAACTGTCTTTCACCTGAGAGATAGATACCTATGAAACAAAAAGAGATATTTCTGCATAATTCTATCAATTTCACTTCAAACATGGGTCCTCTCATCATAACAGTAACTTCAACATTTCATCTCTTATTAACATAATTAAACAAGACTTCATAGTTTCTATAGTGCAATTAACAAGACATGTAGTGCATGAAAATGGGAAAAAAAGGATTAAAAAGGTATGTGTGGATGAGTGCTACTTACCACTCATTATTCCCCCCAAGATTGAGGGTTTTCAAGTCCTCTTACATTTCTCATAGCCTTGATTTATAGAGCTTGTACAACCTATCTAAGATGTTGTACTCCTATTCATAGGTTGACCAAGTCCTGATGTTTGTATTGCCATTCCCTCTAAATTGGTCAACCTGCTTTAGCCATTCTTGGAACTTGGTATCCTCCAGTTGTTCAACCCACATGGACAAGGGCTCAATGATTAAGGTTGGATTGAATCATCCCCCTATCCATTCATTTTGATGTTTGTCTATAAATTTTACTATAGCCATTTCCTTCTTCATGAACCATTTAATGTTGTTCATGCATACTTCATTTGATCAAATCATGGAAATTTGTATGAAGACGCGGAATACCCTCACCCAAGATCATAAAATGAGGGACATATGGCACACTCCTGTAGGTGTTGTTGGTATAGGAGCCAAAATTTTGCTTTTGAGGAATCGACTGTTACCCTAAAATGGATTTCAAAGGCCATTGGGTTTGGACAGTCTCTTCTAAGGAATAGGCTTGTTCCTACTACCTTCTTTGTGTAGGCCTCCATTCTCTCATTCCATATTTGATTGTTCTTCATCAATGATAAGAATGCCCTCAGTTGATACTCTCCTACAAAAATATTGATGAAGAATGTGTGATCTTCTATAAACAAATTATGCAAATACAGTTCACAAAGGAAATTAATTTCTTCATCCTTGCTTTGCATATATAATGTGAGGAAGTCATTCCCATCTTATATGTTTTTAGTTAAGTTAGATAGAACCAATTAAAATTTCCTTTGAAGGACCTGTTCTTGTAAAAATAATTCATAATTGCCACTAGGGGGTCTACATGCAAGTATCTCTAATGGATGGCCACTGTCATGACTTTTTCTTATAGGGTCTTTTCTTAGTCATGAAAGTGATTTCCCTCTATAATTGCACAATAATAGTTGTACCTTTCAATTCTCTGCACCTTCTTTCCCAATTGGACAAGGCCTTAGGGATATCCAACTAGGATATCCTTAAAGAGACATCTGTTTGTATGCTATGATCATTGGTAGGCATTGAGACATCTAATTCTTGGATCAACTTTGCTTAATCATCAATTTAATTGTTGGCCTTTGTCAATTCCCAGGCCTGATTATGCAATTTCTCAACTAGGGCTGAGATAAAAATGATGTTGCTATCACTAGTCTTGACAACATCAAAGGTGTGGATATCCTTCTGTGTTATCGAGTTGCATCATTTTTCTTAACCTCAACCTCTTTTGCCTTAATGACCTTCCCTTTTTCCTCCACTTGCTTCTTTAGGTCATTGATTTCTTGGTCTTTAGATGACTCCTTCTCTTACATGACCTTTTTAAGGTCTGTGATAATTAGTTGTTTACCCCATAGCAATCTTTATAGATTATCAATTTCCTCCATCAACTGCTGCTCTCTTGAGATCTCAATATCTTTCTATTCGTATGGATGGGGCTATCTACCTATTTCTAACCCCTCTGTCATGTCTGTATCTTACTCAACATGATATAACCCTTATATGGTCACCTAAACTTGGCCCTTGAGTCAAGTGACAAGTTTGGGAGATGTGTGAGATGGTTGGCATGTCACCATCTCACCTAACCTAACCTCACTCACCTATGGTAAGGTTATCCTTGCCTCAAGTGCTTTAGAAGCTTCTAGAATCTTCTGATATGTGTGAGACCTCTTCCCTATACTCTCACACATGTGTGAGAGCATATGTGGGGAAGAGTGTAGCATTGTTGAATGAGAAGGTGACAAGTGTCACCTCCTCATCCATGAGAAGTTTCCTTTTGTGTGATCACTTCTCCCTATGCTCTCACACACATGTGTGATATCATTTGTGGAAGAGTGTGTAGCCTTGTTGAATGGGGAGATGATAGGTGCCACCTCCTCATTCTTGTGGGGTTGTGAGGAGGGTTATGTGGATGAAAGAGGAGGTGAGAAGTGTCACCTTCTCATTCATTAGGGCTTGTGAGCAAAGCCTATTTATCTCTCTCTTTGAGAAGGGATGGGGGTTCTTTTTTTTTGCATTCTTATGTTGTTTTGGGAAGGAGAGGAAGACCTAGAGAGACTTGAAGGTTTTTGGGAAGGAACTCTTGGAGGACTCTTCACCATCACTTCTACTCTTGGAGCTTGAGAGGTATGCTCTCAAGGCTTCAACCCTACTTCTATTTGATTTTTTTATGATGAAATGAATGTTTTTATGTTGCTTATGCTTTTGAGTTTTTTTAAGTTTTGTGTTATGTGGGGTTTTAAGGGTTGTGTTTGTGAGCTCTCCATGTGAGAGAGATCACCTTTGTCATTGGTGAGAGAGGTGTGAACCTCCTCAGTTCCCCTCATCTTTTGGTGTAGTTTTTACGGCCAAGGGCCTTATTATGGAGTTGGGAAATATGGTGTTTGTTGCAAGAGTGCCTTGTGCTTGAAATATGAGAAGTTTTATGGCACACATGTGCAATCGATATCAAATAAAAACAATTTCAAGTTTTTTCTTCCAATTTTGGTGTGTGGTGGTTGTTCATGGCATCGTTTGACTGTAGGAAGCCTCATGTATGTTCAAAATTGCAATTTTTTTTTTCACTGGTTCACAGTTTTAGAGGCCTCGCAAGCAGTTTTATGGAAACAATTGTTTCCATAGATCCATAAGGGATGATAAAAAAAAGTTTTAAAGGTAGATACTTGGCTATGTTTTTCCAAATGTGAAAAAGGGATAGTCACCAAATCTTTCACCGTTTAAGAGAATTTCAAATTCTCTGATCGTGGCTGGTAGTTTACCAAAAAATTAAATTCTCAAGTTTTGTAAAGTTTGAAGAAATATACTTCAGAGGAAGCATCGTAACAACATTATAAACCTTTGTAAGGACCTGCTTGGTCCAAACTCAAATTTTCAAATTTTTTACCTTAATAACAAGTTATATATGTGATATATCAAGACTTTGACTGGGTACTCAGGAAAAACTTTAGCCAATATGGGCCATATGTTCAAACGGAACATTCTTAAGCCAAACTGGGCTCTTCTATCCTTTGGGCAAACAGGTTCATACAGAATCAAGTCTAACTGACCTTATCACTACCTAATACAGGGTAGACCAAATGGTGGCCAAAAGGCCTAATTGGTCAAACAGACCAAGACTATATCCAATCCGGGATAAGTAAACACGACAGCCAAATGGGCTAAATAGGACAAGAATCATTATGCTATGTCCAAAGACTTCTGACTCCTTCGAGACCAATATGGGTTCATGAGTCACTTCCTAGAGACCACAGTCTGACCAAGCATTGTGCTAAGGATGTCAACAAGGGGATACATAACATCAACTTGTACACACCTCATTTTTGGCAAAGTTAGGTACAAGTAATCCACCCTGGGGATTCTTTTGAGTACTAGGAGACTTCTTTAGTTACCTAGCTAAACCTTTAAACTAGCGATCAAGATTACGAAGTTGATTATAAAAGAGTATCCTATATTTGAGGGACTTGAGTATTGGGGGCATCCTTCACCATCCAGACTGCCTACATACCCTATATCCACGGGATCAAGGCCCTCTCTGGATGCGATCGGCAATGGGAATACGAACATGTAGTTCTATCTTGCACTATGTTTGATGCAAATGTGAGTGGGTACACAGTTCTTCACCAACTGCCACCGACTCAAGTGATACAGTGATGGAATTCCTAAGAAACTAGTTTGCAAACACACCTCTCGGGAGTGTTTGATGTTTAAGTTTTCATGTGTGAATAGTTTACCTAGTACGCATATTTGTCCGACGAGGTTTTCTGTAAAATGTTTTCTACCATGGTAATCATCCTACAACTATTTTTGATAGACTCATCCTTTCTTTTTAGTTAATCTTTTTAATGAGGTATCCAAGGAGATTTTCCCTTCCTGTGGATTTAACTTCGACATATCCCTTATTACTCCCCAACGATTTAGAGGGACGGTGCCTAGACGTCATTGTTGCAGCTATGTTAGGCGTGAGGTACTTGGTTCAATGCAATGGCATTACCCGTAAACATGACACAGATGTACTGTATAAACTGAACACTGTGATTGGTTTGAGTTTGGATGTTTATTTACAAGTTTACGTAGCTAAGTAGAAAGGAAAAAAAACTTGCATAATCACTAATAAAGAAATTGATAAGGAAACATAATGCAAGTAAGATATAATAAAGATGCATGATCATTTTGATTAGAGAAAATATTTAATCAATTTTATCAATTCGTAACATATAAAAAGATTTAGTTTTGGAAAAACAAGGAATTTTGATAATCTATTTTGTCATACATCAATAGACTTTATTCCAAGAGTGAAGAATTGAAACATTTTCTTACATGACCATTATAAGCTCACTTTTAAATTGAAACTATTAAGGATTAATAAAAGTTTGTAAAATAAGATAGATGTCTCAACAAGAGGTTCACTTGAAATTTTCTAAATAGATTTATACTTCAAAAAAACTGATTAATTTCCATTATTAATAAACTTTTGAATATACTTGATGAATGATAACAATGATTCCTAATACATAAGAAATGATAATTAGTTGTTCTACGGTTTTATACCTTTCCAAATTAATGACTATTTTAAAGAACTTCTCGATTCCATTCATGATTCAACCATGATCATAATTTACATTACTATAACTTAAAAAACAATTAAGGACTTAATAAAAGTTGTAGAATATGACAGATATCTCAACAAGAGGTTTTCTTTAACTCTCTAAATCGATTTATGAAATAGTTTCCTTTGTTAAAACACTTGTGAATATAACTCGATTAACAACAATTCTTGTTACCCTAAACTGATAATCAGTTGCTCTAATTTTCCAATTAACAACCAATTTAAAAAAAAAATGGATTACATTCATAATTTTTTTTATTATTATAGAATTCATCTATCTAGAATACCTTTGTCCTTCATGCTCAAGGAACATGGTAGTTCAATTAATCCATTTATTATTCATTTACCCTAGTAAACTTTTAATGTTGTTTTAAGTTGATTTAACATAAGTATTAAGTTGAGATGATGTTGTTAATTGTGTCCAATTTCCAAACATTTCTCATTACGACACTTCATAACGTAGATACTCATTTATAAGGATCAACATTTGTCTAAATAAGACACTTCGCTTGTGTCCACATATGGTCAAGAGTTAATTTTCAAGTTCATAGATGGTTGCATTTATAAAGTTGTCTATAATTTTGTATTATTGTTTGATTAGTGAGTTGTGTATGGAATCATTGAGTGTCTAGTTAGGTTTGTGTCAACACAGTTCACATGATTCCAAGGAAGGATCCTTGACATAAATCATCCATGTAACAATTGTATCAAGAAACTTAATGAAAGTTTTCAAATATAGTTCAATTGTCAAAATATAGTAGTTATTACTCAAACAAATTCCAATATCTAATTTAATAATTATTTTTAAAATGTACACACTATTATTGATTTTATAAATAATATTATTTAAATATGAGTTCATGACCCACTAAACAATTATGCAATATTGATTATTTACCCTCTAAGTCCAAATAAAACCTCATGAAGCAATAAATCCTTTCATGAATAATTACATATGATTTTAATAAGATTAATAATATATCAATAATATAGTTATTTGTAAAGGAAATTTATTATTTAGTTTATAAATATTAAGACTTAATATTTTAATATTACATATTTATATTTGCATATACTAGAAATTTATATTTGACATGTAAATGCATCTATTTATTCAATCCTACCAAGATTTATGTGTCAAATAAGGTGATTCTTTTTCCCACTTTAAGGGTCTCAAAATATTTTTACAAGGCAAATTCCATTATAGAGGCTATTTTACTGAATGAAATGACAAGTCTCCAACTTCATCAGTTCACATTTGCCTGCTTATTCCCAGCCAGTCCCAAAAGGGAAGCTTTGGAACAGGGTATGGACATTCATCAAGGCATAAAGGAAATATGAACATGGCATGGACATACATCAAAGCATAAAGAAAAAGTGAATTTCATCGAATGTTGTAGTTGCAAATACCCTGGTAAACATGTCTACAAAATGTGGAAGCACACACATGGCGCGTGAATCTATTTGACAAAATGACATAATGAAAAGTGATCTCAGAAGGTGCAATGATTGTAGCAAGTGCACAAAATGGATTTGTTGAAAAGGATTTAGAAACTTTCAAGCAAATGAAATTGGCAGGTGTAAGGCCAAATTCCACAACCTTTGCTAATGTCCTCCCTGCCTGTGCCTGAGTGGGCTTTGGAACAGGGTATGAATAGCCATCCAAGCATAACAAAAAGGGGATTTTTGTCAGATATTATAACCAGAAATACTTTGGCAGAGAGATGCAAAACATTGAAGCTCAGACAGGGTACGTGAACTGTTAGAATGCCAAAAAAATGATTGTAGGATTGCACAAATTTGAAGAAAATGGTTTGAAAACATTCAAGCGAATACAATTGATAGATGCAAAGTAAAATCCCACAACCTTTGATGGCGTTCTCCTTACCTGTGCCTACATGAGACCTTGAAATAGGGTATGGATCTCTATCAAAGTAGAATGAAGGGGGAATTTGCCAATTGCAGTAGATGCAAGGGTCTTGGTCTATTTGTTTGCAGAAAGTGGAAGCACAATCAACGTATATAGCAGTCCAGTTGAACATTCTAAGGAGACGTCAGCTCATGGAATGAAATGATGGCAGGGTGCACACAATAAAAAAAAATTGTTAAGAAGACTTAAGAAGTTTTCAAGTAGATGTAAAAGGCTGTTGTAAAGTCAAATTCCACAACCATGCCATCGTTCTCCAAGCCTGTGCCAAGATGAATACTAAAGGAGAACATGGTATGGATGTCTCTCAAGTACAGTGGAATTTTTATTAGATGGGGTAATTGAAAGTTATCTAACAATAAAAATGTGGAAGTACAGACTAGGGACGTGAACTCTATGAACCAAGGTTCGAAACCAGTAATGACAACTTCATAAATTATCAACAATCGATGTTAAACTTATGCATCAATTCTCTCTTAATATAAATCTAGAATAGATAAATATTGTAAACAACAAGCATACCAGTAAAACAATTCATCTTAATAATGAACAAAAAATGCAAAGGAAATGAAACAGGACTAGGGAGAGGAGAGTTCTTACAGTTTACTCCAGCCCTCCAAACTAGAGATGAGTGTCCCTTCTTCAAAAATCCATGCTATTTATAGAAAAAGTTAACCCATATGGAGGAAACTCCAATACTTTGAGTCAAGTCTCTTCAATAAATGAGATTGCTCCATTTTCCATATTGTCATAAATTTTAGGAGAAAAAGGACCCAATTAGCTTAAATGTTTTCTTTCAATTTTCTTCTTTGTTATTAATTCATGTGGAAACCTACATTGCCTCAATAAATTCAAGGAGAAAAATTCTCATGTATTTAACGAATGTGAGCTTGAGTCTTGACTTGAGAATGAGGGGGAGTGATCCTCATTTATTGCTCTTTCTAGAAGTGTACCCCATCTCATTTATTTATTTAAAATTGTTTATTATTATTATTTTTTTTAAAATTAGACTATATTTATAATATTTAATTTAGCTTTTATGTGTGTTATTTGAAACTAATTAAAATTCATATAATTAGACATAGTATTCTAATCAAATTGTAAAAGTGAGTTGTGACATCCTTCTCCCCTAAATTTATGCATCGTCCTGATGCATATTAGAAATAAGGTCAAAACATATACATATAAGTCCATAGAAATAAGCATCGTTTACCATCAGTATACTTGCCTACTCTTAAAGTCCATCCTACAATAAAGTAGATTAAGTAGTTTATCATAGATAATGAAATCAAAGAGTATCATCTAAGCACCATTGTCTTTAAGAAAAAATTGAAGTTTGACAAGTTTATAAATTAACTAGAGTTTTTTTAAAATAAGTGTGGATAGAGCTATTGCATTTCCACTGTGTCTTTCCATGTAACGTTCTTAGGTGAGTACTAGTCCCATTGAACCTTAGATTGGTCCACTATCTTGTTGTAGAGCTAGAAATGGCACCTCTCGATGATTCTGCATGGCTCTATTGTTATTGTACTAGGTTCTTCCACCTGCAGGGCATTCCAATTAAGAATATGTTTAGGGTCAGGTATATACCTTTTTAACAAGGACAAGTGGAACACATCATGAATTTGGCTTAGTGCTAGAGGTAAGGCCAAGTGGTAAGCTATAGGATTGATTTCCTTAAGTACTTCAAAAGGCCCAACAAAGTGAGGAGCTAGCTTTGACTTCCTTCCAAAAGAGATGGAACTTTTATGAGGTCGACCTCTAAGGAACACCTTTTCACCAACTTGAAATCTTCTGGGTGTCCTATTCTTATCTGCATAACTTTTTTAGTGATCTGAGGTTTCCTTCAACCTCTGTCAAATAAGTTGCACTTGGTTATCCATATCTCTCAACATTTCAGGACCAACCAGGATCCTATCCTCTAGTTTATACCAACTCAAGGGTGTTCGGCAAGGTCTCCCATAGAGAGATTTGAAGGGTGCCATACCTATAGCTTCTTAGAAGGAGTTGTTATAGGCAAACTCAACTAATGATAGATATTCCTCCCATTTAGTCTATTGATCCATGCAATACATACAAAGTAGGTCTTCCAAAATTTGGTTGGGTCTTTCTGTTTTGCCATCCGTCTCAGGATGATAGGCAATGCTGAAGTTCAACTGTGTTCCTAAGGCAGCCTGCAATGTGGTCCAAAATCTAGAAGTGAACTTTTCATCTCTATCAGAGATGATTTTCTCAGGGATTCCATGTAACCTAAAAATTTTCTTTATGAACCTTTTCGCTACCACAGGTGCATCATCTGTCAGGTTTTCTAGTATGAAATAGGCAACCTTAGTGACTTTATCCACTACTACCAAAATACAATTATGCCTATGAGATGTCATCAATAGCCCATGGACAAAAGATCCATATTTATGACTTTCCATTTATAGTAAGGTACATCATGCAGATAAAGAAGTCCTGCCGGATGTACATGTTCTTCCTTAACCCTCTGACATTCTAGGCATCTGGCAACTGTGTCTACCACATCCTTCTTCATTCCTAGTTAGAAATATAATCTTTTGAGATTTGCATGCATCTTATTCACCCCCAGATGTCCTGAATATGGAGTCTTATGTGCCTCTGTCAGGATCATACCCCTTAGTTTCGCATTATCAGGAACGTATATTCTTCCCTGGTACCTCATTAGCCAATCAGAATTAAAAGCATAATCCAAATACTTAGGTTCCATAGAGGTATTAGCTAGAGATGCATTAACATGAGCATACCATGGGTCATTTTTCTTCTCTAAGAATACTTGTTGCTTTAGGTCTATGTGCAAGTTGGATATGGCCATTATGTGTCTCCTTCTGTTGAGAGCATTAGCCACCCTATTTTTTTCCCCTTGATATACTCAATCTCAAAATCATACTCACTTAGGAACTCTAACCACCTTCTCTATCTTGCATTCAAATGAGGTTGAGTGAAGATATATTTTAGTCCTTGATGGTCTGTTTTAAGCTAAAACAGTTTTTCCAACAAGAAATGTCTCCATTTTTGCAAGGCATGAACTATGGCTGCAAGTTCAAGGTCATGGGGAGTGTAATTGACTTCATAGATTTTCAGCTTCCATGATTCATACGCCACTACTCCTTCCTCTTGGAAAAGAACTCCTCCTAGTCCTTCTATGGATACATCTGTTACTACTGTGAAGTTACCATTAGCATCAAGCACCTTTAGAATTAGAGGTGATGTCAGCCTTTCTTTCAATACTTGAAATGCCTTATCGCACTACTTGGTCAAAATGAACTTTTTATTATTCTTTTGCAAAGATATGATTGGGTTGGCTATCCTTGAAAAGTCTTTCACAAACCTCCTGTAGTACCTTGCCAATCCCATAAAACTTCTTACTTCAGTCACATTTGTAGGTATAGGCAATTCAGTGATGGCTTTTACTTTATTAGGATCTACTGCTATACCCTTGGCTGAAATGATATGCCCTAAATAGTGAACCCTCCTTTCAAAGAAGGAGCATTTGGATAACTTCCCAAACAACTTATACTTCCGTAGCCTTTGTAAGACTACCTGTAGATGGGTTAAGTGTTCCTCTTCATTCTTGGAATATATTAAGATGTCATCTAGAAACAAAATCACAAACTTATCCAAAAAATCATGGAACACACTGTTCATTAGATTCATAAAGGCAGCCAGAGCATTTGTTAACCCGAATGGAACTACAATAAATTCATAGTGGCCATACCTAGTCCTAAATGTTGTTTTTTGGATGTCCTCTTCTTTTATCCTTAATTGGTGATAGCCCGAGTGAAGGTTAATTTTGAAGAACACTGAGGCTCCCCTCATTTGGTCAAATAGATCATCAATACGAGGCAAGGGATATCTGTTCCTCACGGTGGCCTTATTCAACATTCTATAGTCAATGCACAACCTTAGTGTTCCATCCTTCTTCTTTACAAATATGACTGGTGCTCACCAAGGTGATACACTAGGCCTTATCAACCCCTTCCCTAGCAATTCTTGCAACTATATTTTCAACTCTTGGAGTTCTGTGGTGTTCATCCTATATGGGGCTTTGGATATAGGTGTGGTTTCGAGAAGTATATCGATTAAAAAATTAAATTCCCTTTTAGGAGGTAATCTAAGTAGATCTTCAGGAAACACATCCTTGTAGTCCCAAAGGAATAGACTATTCTCAAAGGTAGGGGCCTCTTTTTCTTCTCCCTTCTCATCTAAAGATATTAAGAATATCTGATTTCCTCGTTTCTGCCTTGCCTTCTTTAGTTGCATAGAAGAAATGGTCCCCATTGATATAGGTTTGTAAACCCCTTGGATCCTAACTCTACACCCCTTATCATCTACACATTCCAACACCTTTTTATAGTAATCTATGTTAGCCTTATGACTTGTTAGCCAATTTATTCTGATTATGACATCATAGGCCCCCAGGTGTGCGACATATAAGTCAACTTTGGTTTCTAGTTCAGGAAACTTAATGAGGGCTCCTCTTATGTACTTGTTCACTCTCTGTGTAGCCTTGTCACCATATTGAACCGTCCATGATGATTCCATATTCTTAGTTTGTAAAGACATTTTGCTTACCAATTCTAGGGAAATAAAATTCTTGGAGGAACCAATATCTATTAAAATAGTGATGGATTTACAAAAAAGCATACCTTTTGTCTCCATAGGTACATTTTGATATGAGTCTGTTGATTCCTGATGGCAACATGTATTTGATGTTGTTGGGGTTGCTGTGGCTGATTGGACCCATTCCTTTTTGAACAATCCCTTGCATAATGATTGCCTCCACACATAAAACATCCACCAGGGGGTCCATTAGAATTTTGAGGTGGTGCATTCCCATCATTCCGTCTAGAATTACTATTGTATTTGTTCCTATGATTCTGATTACCACTAGCTTCTATTCTACCCCATTCTCTCCTCTTGTTCTTCTGAGCTCCTCTATTGCCTCTATTGTCTAGTTTCCTTTTGAAGGCAAATTGCTTGTCTCAGAAGGTTTTCTTTGCCACCGATAGTGCCTGTAATTTCTTTTCCTATTTGAGTGCCTTCTCCAAGACTTGATTCATGTTCTCAAGGGAAAACATATCCACTTCTGCCCCAATATCAGTATTCAATCCCAAAAGAAACTTCCTTGCTTGAGACCTCTCATCCTTTTGATGGATAGGAACATATTTTAGTAGGTTCACAAATCTATCCCAATACTGTTGGACTGTGAGATTTCTTTGTCTAAGATTTAGAAACTTGGTCATCTTTTCATCATAAAATACCTGTGGAAGCCATCTCTCACGGAAGTGGCTCACAAATTGTTTCCAAGTTAGGTTTTCCTTTGAATAGCAATATTGTTCCTTTATGTTTATCCACCGACTGGTAGCTTCTCCCTCTAGTTGATAAGCTCCCCAAGTTGCCTTGATATAAACTGAATAGTTCCTTAGCTCAAAATATTTTTCCATCTTAGTGAGCCATCCTTCTGCAACATCTCCCACATGTTTACCATCAAATTTTGGAGGAGTTATCTTCTTAAGATCTTGTGAGATATCTAAGACCGTGGTTTCCTACTGAGACCTACGAATCTTTGGCTCTTTAGTTGTTTGGGCTATGGGTACTTCCTCATTTTGATGTTCATCTTGAGGTTCTAGAATGTTTTCTATTGTCCCCAGTCTATCCTTCAAGTCTTGTACAGTTTGCTCAAGGTTTTCCAAATTTTCTCTCTGCTCTGTCAACAAGTTAATAATTACTTCTATACTGGCATTTGGATTCTTAGGTGGGTTTTTAGTTGGTTCTTGGTTGACCGGTTTCTCTCCACGTAGTTCTCACAAATTTAAGGTTTCCATAATTTTAATTCTGGAAACAAGGAGAGAGGTGACTTACCACTTGTTACAATTTTTGGTTTATAAAATGTAAATTGACTGTAATTAAATTTATTACAATTCTTATCTTAAATACCAATTATTGTCATTTTTAAGTTAGTAGGCCTCCAGGCCGAGTGTTTGAACCCTGCTCTTATACCACAAGGACCTGCTTGGTCCAAACTCAAATTTTTGAAAAATTTACTTTAACAACAAGTTATATATGTGATATATCAAGACTTTGAATGGGTACTCAGAAAAACTTTAGCCAATATAGACCATATGTTCAAACGAAACATTCTTAATCCAAACTAGGATCTTCTATCCTTTAGGCAAATAGGTTCATACGGAACCGGGTCTAATGGACCTTATCGCTAGCCAGTACGGGGTAGACCAAACAGTGGCCAAAAGGCCTAGTTGGTCAAACCGACCAATACTCTATCCAATCTGGGATAAGTAAACATAACAGCCAAATGAGCTAAATAGGATATGAATAATTATGCTCTAGCCAGAAACTCTTGACTCCTTCGGGATCAAAATGGGTTCATGAGTCACTTCCTAGAGACCATAGTCTACCCAAGCACTATGTTGAGGATGTCAACCAGGGGATACATAACATCAACTTGTACACACCTCCATTTTGGCAAAGTCAGGTACAAGTAATCCACCCCAGGGATTATTTTGAGTACTAGGAGACTTCTTTAGTTACCTAGTTAAACCTTTAAACTAGGGATCAAGATTACGAAGTTGATTATAAAAGAGTATCCTATATCCGAGGTACCTGAGTATTGGGGGCATTCTTCACCATCTAGACTGCCTACATACTCTGTATCCACGGGATCAAGGCCCTCTCCAGATGTAATTGACATGGGGAATGCGAACATGTAGTTCTATCTTGCACTATGTTTGATGCAAATGTGAGTGGGTACACATTTCTTCACTGAATGCCACCCACTCGAGTGCTACAGTGACAGAATTCCTAAGAAACTAGTTTGCAAACACACCTCTCGGGAGTGTTTGACATTTAAGTTTTCATGTGTGAATAGTTTACCTAGTACGCATATTTGTTCGATGAGGTTTTCCATAAAAAGTTTTCTATCATGGTAATCATGCTACAACTATTTTTGATAGACTCGTCCTTTCTTTTTAGTTAATCTTTTTAATGAGGTATTCGAGGAGATTTTCCCTTCCTACAAATTTAACTTCAACATGTCCCTTATTACTCCCCGATGATGTAGAGGGACAGTGCCGAGACGTCATTGTTGAAGCTATGTTAGGCGCGAGGTACTTGGTTCAACGTGATAGCATTACCTGTAAATGTGACACAGAGGTACCATATAAACCTAACACTGCGATTGGTTTGAGTTTGGACGTTTATTTACAAGTTTACGTAGCTAAGTAGAAAGGGAAAAAAAACTTGCATAATCACTAATAAAGAAATTGATAAGGAAACATAATGCAAGTAAGATATAATAAAGATGCATGATCATTTTGCTTAGAGAAAATATTTAATCAATTTTATCAATTCGTAACATAAAAAGATTCAGTTTGGGAAAAACAAGGAATATTGATAATCTATTTTGTCGTACATCAATAGACTTCATTCAAAGAGTGAAGAATTGAAACATTTTCTTACATGACCATTATAAGCTCACTTTCAAATTGAAACTAGTAAGGATTAATAAAAGTTTGTAAAATAAGATAGATGTCTCAACAAGAGGTTGACTTGAAATTCCCTAAAGAGATTTATACTTCAACAAAATTGATTAATTTCCATTATTAATAAACTTTTGAATATACTTGATTAAGCATAACAATGATTCCTAATACATAAGAAATGATAATTAGTTGTTCTATGGTTTTATGCCTTTCCAAATTAACGACTATTTTAAAGAACTTCTCGATTCCATTCATGATTCAACCACGATCATAATTTACATTACTATAACTTAAAAACCAATTAAGGGCTTAATAAAAGTTGTAGAATATGACAGATATCTCAAGAAGAGGTTTTCTTTAACTCTCTAAATCAATTTATGAAATAGTTTCCTTTGTTAAAACACTTGTGAATATAACTTGATTAACAACAATTCTTATTACCCTAAACTGATAATCAGTTGCTCTAATTTTCCAATTAACAACCAATTTAAAAAAAACTTTGGATTACATTCATAATTTTTTTATTATTATAGAATTCATCTATCTAGAATACCTTTGTCCTTCGTGCTCAAGGAACATGGTAGTTTAGTTAATCCATTTATTATTCATTTACCCTAGTAAACTTTTAATGTTGTTTTAAGTTGATTTAACATAAGTATTAAGTTAAGATGACGTTGTTAATTGTGTCCAATTTGCAAACATTTCTCATTGCGACACTTAATAACGTAGATACTCATTCATAAGGATCAACATTTGTCTAAATAAGACATTTCGCTTGTGTCCACATATGGTCAAGAGTCAATTTTCAAGTTCATAGATGGTTGCACTTATATAGTTGTCTATAATTTTATATTATTGTTTGATTAGTGAGTTGTGTATGGAATGATTGAGTGTCTAGTTAGATTTGTGTCAACACGGTTCACATGATTCCAAGGAAGGATCGTTGACATAAATCATCCACATAACAATTGTATCAAGAAACTTAACAAAAGTTTTCAAATATAGTTCAATTGTCAAAATATAGTAGTTATTACTCAAACAAATTCCAATATCTAATTTAATAATTATTTTTGAAATGTACACGCTATTATTGATTTTATAAATAATATTATTTAAATATGAGTTCATGACCCACTAAACAATTATGCAAGATTGATTATTTACCCTCTAAGTCCAAATAAAATGTCATGAAGCAATAAATCCTTTCATGAATAATTACATATGATCTTAATAAGATTAATAATATATCAATAATATAGTTATTTGTAAAGGAAATTTATTATTTAGTTTATAAATATTAAGACTTAATATTTTAATATTACATACTTATTTATATCTACATATACTACAAATTTATATTTGACAAGTAAGTGCATCTATTTATTCAATCCTACCAAGATTTGTGTGTCAAATAAGGTGATTCTTTTTCCCACTTTAAGGGTCTCAAAATATTTTTACAAGGCAAATTCCATTATAGAGGCTATTTTACCAAACAAAATGACAAGTCTCCAACTTCATCAGTTCACATTTGCCCGCTTATTCCCAGCCAGTGCCAAAAGGGAAGCTTTGGAACAGGGTATGGAATTAATCAAAGGCATAAAGGAAATACGAACAGGGCATGGACATACATTAGAGCATAAAGAAAAAGGGAATTTCATTGGATGTTGTAGTAGTAAATGCCCCGGTAAACATGTCTACAAAATGTGGAAGCACATACAAGGCATGCAAATCTGTTTAACAAAATGACAATGAAAAGTGATCTCAGAAAATGCAACGATTGTAGCACATGCACAAAATGGATTTGTTGAAAAGGCTTTAGAAACTTTCAAGAAAATGAAATTGGCAGGTGTAAGGCCAAATTCCACAACCTTTGCTAACGTCCTCCCTGCCTGTGCCTACGTGGGCTCTGGAACAGGGTATAGACAACCATCCAAGCGTAACAAAAAGGGGATTTTTGTTAGATATTATAACTGGAAATGCTCTGGAAGACAAAGATGAAAAATGTGGAAGCTCAGACAGGGTACGTGAACTGTTAGAATGCCAAAAAAATGAGTGTAGAATTGCACAGATTTGAAGAAAAGGTTTTGAAAACTTTCAAGCGAATATAATTGACAGATGTAAAGTAAAATCCCACAACCTTTGATGGTGTTCCCCTTACCCGTGCCTGCATGAGACCTTGAAACAGGGTATGGATCTCTATCAAAGCAAAAAGAAGGGGGAATTTGCCAACTGCAATAGATGCAAGGGTCCTGGTCAACGTGTTTGCAGAAAGTGGAAGCACAGTCAACGTATATAGTAGTCTAGCTGAATGCCCTAAGGAGACGTTAGCTCATGGAATGAAATGATGGCAGGGTGCACACAATTAAAAAAAGTTTGTTAAAAAGACTTAAGAAGTTTTCAAGCAGATGTAAAAGGCTGTTGTAAAGTCAAATTCCACAACCATGCCATCATTCTCTAGGCCTGTGCCAAGATGAATACTAAAGGAGAACAGGGTATGGACGTCTCTTGAGTACAGTGGAATTTTTATTAGATGGGGTAATTGCAAGTTATCTAACAATAAAAATGTGGAAGCACAGACCAGAGACGTGAACTGTATGAACCAAGGTTCGAAACCAACAATGATAACTTCATAAACTATCAACAATCACTATTAAACTTATGCATCAATTCTCTCTTAATATAAATCTAGGCTAGATAAATACTGCAAACAACAAGCATACCAGTAAAATAATTCATCTTAATAATGAACAAAAAATGCAAAGGAAAGGAAACATGATTGGGGAGTGGAGAGTTCTTACAGTTTACTCCAGCCCTCCAAACCAGAGATGAGTGTCCCTTCTTCAAAAATCTATGCTATTTATAGAAAAACTTAACCCATATGGAGGAAAATCCAAGTCTTTGAGTCAAGTCTCTTCCATAAATGAGATTGCTCCATTTTTCATATTGTCATTTCTTTCAATTTTCTCCTGTGTTATTAATTCATGTGAAAACCTACATTGCCTCAATAAATTCAAGGAAAAAAATTCTCATGTATTTAATGAATGTGAGCTTGAGTCTTGACTTGAGAATTTGGGGGGGTTAGGGGTTGGTGGGTGATCCTCATTTATTGATTTTTATAGAAGTGTACCCCATCTCATTTATTTATTTAAAATTGTTTATTATTATTATTATTATTTTAAATGAGACTATATTTATATTATTTAATTTAGCTTTTATGTGTGTTATTTAAAACTAATTAAAATTCATACAATTAGACATAGTATTCTAATCAAATTGTAAAAGTGAGTTGTGACAACCTCACGGTAAATTTTTTTTGAAAAATAAGCTTCTGGATGAAAATTATGCAAAAATATGTTTTTTTCCATATCCTGTACACCTTGCCCCAATCGTATTTTGAACATTTTTCTAGAATTATTTATACAGCTTCATGAGGTAATGTTTGATGGATTTTATTTATCTCATATTTATCTTCTGAAACAAATTGAAAAGTCAAAATTGGCAGAAGCAGAGATTTTTTTGTTGCGATTTTAGCATTTCACCATGTAACTGCTCCGGGTAAAAAGGAATATGATTTAACTCATTTCACCATGTAACTGCTCCGGGTAAAAAGGAATATGATTTAACTCTCTTTGACTATTACAAAGCCCAATGATAAGACTTGTTTGACAGGCAGAAATTTATGGTTGAAGCGCCACTCTTGAAGTATATTTATGAAAGGGAAAGGATGATAATAAAAAAATATTAAAAGAAGAGGCGTCAAAATAACTTGGGCGACTTGTTTTATAAAAAAACTTCATTCAGAACTCTGATTTCAACACCTCTTGGAGGCTGTAATAAATACAAATTCATGAATATGGGATGTTGAGAATATAATTTTTTTTTTTGCAGATTTTAAGGGAATAATATGCAGAAATTATGGAGGTATTGGAACACCTATGAGGAATTCTAAACGCCTCTTTTAGAGGTTTGAAAATTGGCAGGAATGTGTGGGGGAATAGGTGCCACCAAAAGAAGCTATAGGAATGGGAATAAAATGGCAGATGAAACAACAAAAAAAACATTGTAGATCGAAGAAGTGAATAAAAGAAATGTTGCTGTAGGTTTGAGGCAGATTTTCAGAGAGTGGAAATCTCATCCCATGGGAAGGGCGTAGAGGTGAGGAGTGACTATTGGTAGAAGAAGCCATGAAGGCTACACATGTGCAGATTTGTGAGAGAGAGGCCATTGAAGGTCATGAATGTGAATGTAGTTTTGATATTTCAGATTTGTATAATTTGTTGAATGTATGAGACTTGAATTACATTAAAATAAAATAGAGATTTTTATTTGCAATGTGTATTGTGTTGTGAGTTTGAGTTGTTTGTAGCAGGAGGGAGTGCCCTCTTGCATCATAAATATCTTTAAATACTAAGACATGGCAAGACCTAGTACGAATTTCTCTTGTCTTCTATTTTGTAATAGGGATTGACACCCTTGTTTTTCCGCTTATCTTTATTGAAAATAACTCGCACAAATTTGTGTTTAGTTAGCCCTAGACAAGAAGGATGAAGGTGGGAGTTAATTTTAAATTTTAAAATTTTTAAGTTTGGATGGGATGGTTCCACGTCTATGAGTATGTCCCCATAAACCACAAACTAATCCCAAAACATGAAATAAGTTAGATCATAGTGGATAATGTATGTATGGAAGTATTTTTGTGCATAGGTGTGATGAATAAGCAAATAGAATATGGAGATATATAATCATATAGTTAAGGGATAAATGGACAAGCATATTTGAATGTGTGTAATGGGTAGGTGGATAGCATAAGGCAAGGGACTTGATTTTGCATAAAATTATGCCATTTATTATTATGTTTATATATCAAAGCAGCCTCTTAAAAATAGACACAACTAAATGAAAAATGGCATGAGTATACAAATTTTACCATTACATCTTAATACTTAACAATATATAATCATATAATTTTTCAATATAAAAAACTTCATTATATACTCATGTACTATGAAAATACTTATTTAATAATACCCAAAATAATCTTACCACTTTTTTTTTAAATCATGGATCTTTAATGCTGATCTCAATTTTATTTTAGCACTTTTTGAGAAAGTGGTAATTGTTTTACCACTTTCTAATTAAGAAGCAGGTTCTTAGAATTTTAGAATATAATAGTTATACTCACCTTAATTTGTTAGTGGAAATTTTACCACCTTCCAACATTTGTATTAGTTATGCTCAACTCAACCTATACATAATAGTTTTACCACTTTCCAATTAAAAAAAATGTTTGGTTAGTGTGACTTTCTAACTTGTATGAGAGAAGGATGCAATCTTAATATGATTGGACACAGCTCTCTATATCTTCACTATAAGTAAATTGTTGGCCAGGCGACAATGGTTGAACGCATTGAAAGGTATGAAGGTTGTCGGCTTATATTGATAGGTAGATGAACTCATGAGCTTGAGATTCTTTTGTACTTAAATTACACATCGGTTCTTTTAGTTTTTATTATTGGATATATATGGTTATTCTCACTATCATTATTTTACTACTGCTGCCCAATGTGGATGCCAAGTATGGAAACACAGAGAGGATTACATTGCGAGGGGTGTGGCAAATACCTTACTACTGCTGCCCAATGTGGATGCCAAGAGGCCTTCAATATTACTGGAAATGAAGAACAACAAAGGGAAGTGGACTTTTATCGGCAGCAGTTCCTCCATCTCATCAAATATTTCATACAAATAGGTCTTCCAAATCCATCACAACTAACCCAAAGTATGTCTTGTGATGTATTAGAAAGAATTGCCTATGATAAATTTGCAAGGGATGGACCCAGAAGGATTTGTGACATGTTTTATGGAACGAACGGTGTTCAGATTGAATTAAACACAAGGTTTGAGAAATACAGAGATAAACGACGAAATGATGGAATTGTAGCTCTTGAAACATTAAAATCCAACCAAAACTCCTTTGGTAATGCTCCTGAAAATGTCAACAAGGCATTCTGTAATGGAGAGGTAGAAAATAAAGAGAAACATAATCCTACTCTTCATGTCCGCATAGTACAAGATTGGGATGGAGTTTTTCCTTATTCTAGAGTTGAAATAGTTGGGGAGAGGTTGGAGTGGGAATGGATAGAACAACAGCTGGACAGAAATTCGCTACATTTGGCATGGCATTTTTTTTCATGGATGTGGAGTCCACTTTTAAAGTGCTTTAAGTGTGATAAATTTGTTAATACTGCCTCTGGAGATTGTGAATGTTATGAGACAGCCATTGTGAATAAACAAGATAGAAAGTTAATGGAGTTCTATAGGAACCAGTTTTTGCATCTAGTCAAAAGCTGCATCAAAGAAAATGTCCCGAACCCATCACGAATGCGGGAAGATACACCTTATGAATGGAGAACTAAGAACGAAGTTTTTGCATATATGAACTTCTCAGTGAATGGAGTTTTCATATGTACAAACGATTGCTTTTCCAATTACGCTTCAGTGATTAGTGGGAATTGGAGGCAAAATGATCTCAAATATGGCAGTGAAGGAGAAAAAGGAAAGAGAGACAATACAGGAAAAGTAAACAATGAAAACAATGTTACTATTCATCTTCGTTTAAGGTGTTTCTTGAACAGGTGCTCACAATCAGAACTGGAAATTGTAGGCCAAGCTTTAGAATGGCAAGGCCTACTTGAAGCTGTAGAGTCTAATACTGCCAATTTAGTGTGGCATTTTTATTCTCTTAATTCTCCTCCTGATAATCAACAATTCCAAGCGGAGGATAATAACGGGGTGGAATATGAAGGTGGAGACTATGTTCATGACCAACAATTTGAAAGTCTTGTTAATCAACTATTTGAGGATGAGAATAGTTTCCCCAGAGCTCCTTCACCAGCGGCTCTTACTGCAGTAGAAAATTTAGCAACAGGAGAGATAGTAGGTAGTAGTGATGCATTATGCTGTATATGTCAAAACATAATGGCAGAGGGTGAGTCAATGAACAAGTTACCTTGTGAGCATACATTTCATAAGGTTTGTATTGTGGAGTGGTTGAGTGTTCGTAATTTCTGTCCAGTCTGCAAGTATCAGTTGCCCACGGATAATGATGCATAGGAGCAGGAAAAGCACACAAGATATCATCATTCTCGTTTTTAATTATGAACAATGTATTTTTTGATGGCACAATTCGTATAGTAAGTTAAACTTCCCTGCTGCTTCATCTATTTTATAGAAAATTACAAATTGCAAATTAAAATTTAGGGTGGCGCTTATATTTTAGCAAATTTTCTATATATTTTGTTCTGATAGAGCAATCTATACAAAGAAAAAGAATTAGAATTGTACTACAAATTAAAAAATACTGTTACTTCCAACCTCTACTGAACTACTGAACTTTGTTATTGAATAAAGTTTGATTGTACATAATTATATTTTAAAAAATTTAGGAAATGTGTTGGTGGTATCTCACTTTTCCATTACATTGCTTGGCATCATTAGGGTCCACCGTAAACAGCCAGCAAGTTGTTGTGGGGACTGTTTACCAAATTTTTGACTTTGTTTTATTTTGGCTTTCTATTGGACTTGTTAAATGCATATCTGTCGACCTCTTCAACTATACTGTTTGTTCATACAGTCAACACAAATTGACAAGTCAAAAAGATTTCGACCATCTGACTGTTTTGCAATGTGCTCTACTTCGTACAATGAAAGTTATTACCAAAGAAATGGAAGGAATGGTCAGAGAGGCATGAAATTTCCTGAAAACGGTTCAACAAAGGAAATTTTGTTATCTTTAGACCAATGCAACTAAATTTTCTTAATAACTCCTCTAACTTCTTATATCAAATCAACAATTTTTCTTTCTTTGTAACCAGTGATTGAGAATTGAACAGTATAAATTGTATATATGCTTTCAAATCCTCGGGTCTTAAATGGCCTTGTTCCGTAAGGTAATAAACTATGGCTTGCCTGTGAGAATAATCATTATCAAATGGCTCACAACCATCTTGTGACCTCCCACGATACTGATAGTTATTATCACCATAAAGAAAATATGGTTCTTCCCTTTCCACGGTGTCGCCCACTGTAACAAGATCGTATTATCTCTGGAACACTCCATCTCCTCACAACGTTCGGAGAGACTGCTACCCAAGCCTAAATGGATAGCATTCTCACAGTAATTTATTTCATGGAAATATTTCCCACATAAGATAGATAGCTCCACCTTGCCATGATTATATTGCATAAACCTAATTTTAGGAGAGTATAACTGAAAAGAAATAAAATGAAATTTGCCATAACAATTAGATTATTTGAACACTATGGAGTTGAGGCCATAACAATATAAACTTGTAAGGACCTGCTTGGTCCAAACTCAATTTTTCAAAATTTTTTACCGAATTAACAAGTTCATATATGATATATCAAGACTTTGATTGAGTACTCAGGAAAACTTCGGCCAAAACGGGCTATATGTTCAAATGGAACATTCTTAAGCCAACCTGGGCTCTTCTATCCTTTGGGCAAATAGGTTCATATAGAACTGGGTCAAACAGACCTTATCACTACTTGATACGGGTAGAACAAACAGTGGCCAAAAGGCCTAGTGTGTCAAACAGACCAATACTCTATCCAATCCGGGATAAGTAAACATGACAGCCTAACGGGCTAAAGAGGACAGGAATCATTATGCTCTGGCCAGAGACTTCTGACTCCCTCGGGACCAATACGGGTTCATGAGTCACTTCCTGGGGACCACAGTCTGCCTAGACACTGTACTGAGGATGTCAGCCAGGGAACAAATAACATCAACTTGTACTCACCTCAGTTTACAGAAAAACTGGGTACAAGTAATCCACCCAGGGGATTCTTCTAAGTACTAGGATTCTTCTAAGTACTAGGAGAGTTCTTAAGTTACCTAGATAACCTTTAAACTAGGGATCGAGATTATGAAGTTGATGATAAAAGAGTATACTATATCCGAGGGAACTGAGTACTGGGGGCATCTTTTGCCATCCAGACTGACTACATACCCTGTATCTGCAGGATCAAGGCTCTCTTTGGATGCGATCGTCACAGGGATGTGAACATGTAGTTCTGTCTTGCACTATGTTTTATGTAACTGTGAATGAGTACACAGTTCTTCACCAAATGCCCACCCACTTGAATGATACAGTGACGGAATTCCTAAGAAACTAGTTTGCAAACACACCTCCCAGGAGTGTTTGATGTTTCATGAGGATAGTTTACCTAGTACATATGTTTGTCCGACGAGGTTTGTCCGTTGATAGTTAAAAGGGGTTTCCTATTATGGTAATTGTCCTACAACTGTTTTTGAAAGCCTCATCTTTCCTTTTTAATTAATCTTTTTAGTGAGGTATTCAAGGAGATTTCCCTTCCTACGGATTTTAACTTTGACATGTCCCTTATTGCTCCCTGACGATTTAGAGGGATGGTGCCCAGACGTTGTTGTTGCAGCTATGTTAGGTGCAAGGTACTTGGTTCAAGGCGATGACATTACTCGTAAATGTGACACAGAGGTACCATAAAAACCGAACACTGCGATTTGTTTTTGAGTTTTTAGACGTTTGTTAAAGTTTACCTAGCTAATAGAAAAGCTTTATCTATATCAAAATAAATAAAATGATAAAGGGAACATGCTTGATAAATTCATTGATACAATTACTGCTATCAATTCATAATTGTACATGCATAAACTAGAAAAGATATTTATCAATAATGCGCATAAGGATGCAGTCTTAAGAGAAACAAGAGAATCTTATTTTATCATGTAAGTAAAGAAGTGGTACAATTTCTTGCATGATCATTGCTAACTTTCTTTTAAACCAATAAGTCATAAAAAAAGGCAAACATCTTCAAAAAGAGCATTATTTCCATTACTTGAGTAAAATTTAACAAGGTTCTCATTAACCAAAACTAGTCAATAGATATTCTAATTTTCCAATTAACAACCAATTTAAAATCTTTTTGATTACATTCATAATTTATGTTCATCCGACTTTAATACACTTGTCCTTGAAATTTATATGCTCAAGAAAACATGATGGTTTATTTACCCCATTATCATTCATTCTCCCTAGCAACTTTGATGTTGGTTTAATTTGTTTAAGTGTGCTTTTACCTAAGGAAACATAAGTATTAATTTAAGATGACATTTTTAATTGTATTGAATTTCCTAACATTTACAAACTTAATAACATGGATACTCAATCATAGAGGTTCTCCTTTGTTTAAATAGGTCACTTCACTTGTGTGGCCCAAAGGGCAAATCTTCAGATTCATAGATAGCTATATTTACAAAGTTATCTAGGACTTTATATTATTGCTTGATTAGTGAGTTCATGTATAGGAATGTTGAGTATCCAATTTGATTGATATTAACATGGTTCACATTATTCTTTATATACAATGATTCATTCATATAATATATCCACCAAGAATTTTAATGAAAGTTCAAATGTGATAATGGAAGAACTCAATCATTAGCCCAAGATTTTTGTTCTTGGCCTATTATCAAGATCTTTTCTTAAAGTACCCTCCTAGGTTCATATATTATTCAAGTCTGTTTATAATTAATTAAGAACCAATGTTTTAACATTATCTAGTTAATTAAATATTAATAAGTCTAAATATGTTTTGACTACAAAATACATTTTGTTAAATAATGGCATCTATTTAGACAACCATCCTGAGACTTTGTGTCCTAGTAAGGTGATCCAAGTTCCAAAATATTTTCACAGGGCATTATAGAGGCTAATTAACATGTGCTCAAGTGATTTGTTGAAGATTTAATTTATAGAATCTTAAAGTTTTAGTTATAAATAATAGGGTTAGATTAATATCTATGGTCTAATGTTATAGAAATGGTAACCAAAGAAAACCAAACTTACCACTTTACTTTACTCTTATTTTACACACATGTTATAGACTACATGTTATAAAGATGTTATAGAGTAAATTTTGCATCACTCACAATATTTTATTCTTTATTCTTTATTTATTTATTTCTTTTCTTTTATTCTTTTGATTATCTACTCTCAAATTAATTTACCTCATCAACCTTATTTCACTATAATTTATCTAAATTCCTTCATTTACTTTTTATAATACTTAATCTTTTCTATCCTATATAACTCTATATATCATCATACCATATATTATTTCTCTCTTTATACTAATCTTCACTTTATTTGTTTTATATTCCATTTTATCTTTATTTATTTTTTAAAACAATCTTTAGAACTCTCAAGGAAATGTAATTGACAGTGTAAAACCAGACTCCTCAACCTTCGTTAGCATCCTTTATACGCAATCCTAAATTGGGGCTCTCGAACAGAGCATGGACTTCCACAAGGGTAAAATGGTAAGGGGATTTATTGTTAGACTATATAGCTGGAAAAACTCTGGCAGACGTAAGGCATGACAACAGTTTGATAGAATGCCTAAATGAGATGTCATCTCAATGAATGCATAAAATGGATTCGTTGAGAAGGCATTAGAAAATTTCAAGCAAATGTAAATGGGCAGTATAAAACCCAACTCCGCATCCTTTACCAGCTTCCTCCCAGCCTGTGAGAAATTGGGAGCTTTGGAATAGGGTAGGGACGTCCAACCAACATAAAGGAAGGGAATTTGTGTTAGGTATTATAGTTGGGAATACTCAGATAGACACGTATGCAAAAGTGGAAGCATAGACAATGCATGAAATTTGTTTGATAGAATGGTTCAAGGAATCGATGCCTCATCGAATGCAATGACTACCAGATCGCCCAAAATGGGTTCGTTGAAATGGCTTTACAAACTTTCAAGAAAATGACATTGGCAGGTGTAAAACAAAATTGCACGTCCTTGGCTAATGTCCTCCCTGCTTGTGCTTGCGTGGACTTTGGGATAGGGCATGGACTTCAATCAAATTCCAGGGGCAAAATCTCATCAAATGTTATAGTTGAGGTTGCCCGATAGATATGTATGCAAAATGTGGAAGCACAGACAAGACGTGTGAGCTATTAGACAAAATGACACAAAAAAAATGTGATATCATAGAATGCCATGAAAGCAGGGTATGTCAAAAATGGGTTTGTTGAAAAGGCCTTAGAAACTTCTAAGCGAATGTAACTAGCGAGTGTAAATCCTGACTCCTCAACCTTTGCTAGCATCCTCCATAAGTATGGAGCTTTGGAACAGGGAATGGCTTTAGAAATTTTTAAACAAATGCAATTGGCAGTGCATAGAGCTAAATTCCACAACTATCACTAATGTTGTCCCTGCCTATCCCTGCATGGGCTAGGCATAGGGTATGGAAACAGGGTATGGAATAGAGTATGGATGATAGAAGGCTGAGGGAGTGGCAGAGAGAAGAGGCCAATGGGTTAGGGTGGTCTAAATAAAAAATTGCTACTTTTATACATAAAATCTTTCATAAAAACTTCCACACAGATATTAAATTGCAACATATCATCAACAAACTAAAATCTATTAACAAAATTTATGAACTAGACATTCAAAAGAACCAAACAAAATGATAAAGGGGAGAACTCTTACAGATTTCTCTAGCACTCCCAAACTAGAGATCAATGTCTTCTTCCTCACAAATCTAGGCAATTTATAGAAATTTCTAATCCTTATGGGGGTAGACTCAAGTATTTGAGTCAAGTCTCTCCCATAAATGAGGATGATCTATTTTCTATTTTTCCATAAATTTTTAGGAGAAAAAAGACCTATTGATCTTAAATGATTTCTCCAATTTTCTCCTTTGTCATTTATTCATGTGGAAATTTTCTCATGTGATTTATTGAATATGACCTTGAGTCTTGACTAGAAAATAAGGGAAGATTGGACCTCATTTATGCCTTTTTCTAGAAGTGTAGTCCATTGTTGAAAATTGTTTATTATTTTGTATTTTTAAATGAGTGTATATTTATGTTTATCTAATTTAGTTTTTTCTTAATTTTTTATTTATTTGTGTCATTACATTCTAATCAATTGTAAAAGATGGGTTGTGACAAAACTAGCAGTTGCACAATAAGCATAGTTAACAAACTTTTTTTTAAATAAATATTTATATTAATAAAAAGAAATTAATTAATTTAGATAAAAAAGTTATCTTTAGAAAATGTCTATCTATGGGATTTAAAATATAGACAATTTTTTGTCATGTGAACATGAAATTCAAAAAGATGAAAGGCAATGAATTTTTATGGATTCCACTTGCAATTACAACTATTGAAAAATATTAAGAAGTTTTTGCTCTTGTTGATAAAACCATACTTTAAAATATATTTATAGTAAAATATAAATTTCTTATTCAAATCACTTTAGATTTGTGAGAATTAGTTGACCTACCCATGACACCCATGTGTATATCCTTTTTTCAATTAGATATATAATAAAAAAACTTGTTTCATCTCCTTTCTATTTTCATATAATTATTTTCATTTAATTGTATAGTGAACCGTTACAAAAACTTTAAGGTAAGTAGATTTTGAATATACCCAAACATTTTCTTGGTAGATCTTAAATAAGTGACTCAAGAGGGGCATTATAAGACAAAAATAATAGATACTCAACATAATTGAGTGGCATACCCAAATGATGTAAAACAACTTCTACACCCCCAAGTTCCACTTTTTACATTGTAAAAGTACATAGCCTAATTTTTAATGGAGGGTTTATCATTCAAAACCATTGGTTCATGGAACAGTAAGATGAATCAATCTTCACTGCTATACCATAAAAATACAAATTAGCAAATAAAAATGTGAACAAGTAAATGCAACCATTTTGTCTCTCATTTTTTAGATTTCAAAATAAATAACAAGACTTGAATCAAGACATGCACATGAACATGCAAAACAACTCCCAACTTAATGTTGGCACCATAAGCATGATGATGAAGAGACTGATGAGCATGATAGTGAGCAGTGTTGTCATTGATGAGAACAAAGTGTAATGACATAGTTGTGTTGGTCCAAAGAAGCTGCTAAGTGTGATGCGAAGGAAAACACACCTAAGCATGATATATCTAAGTGTTTTATGGAACCCCTATATGACTACATTGATGTCCTTCCATTTTGGTGCTCTGCACTCAGGCACAATTTGCGGAATTTTTTCTAAGGGACTTGTAGTACAAAATCTAAGACAAGGTCATAGTATTTTAGTCTGCATTCCTCTGCTACAAATAATCTTACTATGCGGTTGTCGGGTATTTTTAGTGCATACTAAAGGAGTCTAAATCCAAAGTTTTAGGTCTTTAAGCCCTCCAGAGTGAAAGATAGAGTTGATGGAGTATCAAACTCTGTAATGACAATACTAGTGGTATACTGGAATGGTCTGCATTCCACTGCAGATGAATATTTTGCTATATTGTTTTGACGACAAGTTTACAGATGTCAGAGACATGTTCTCTCTAAGTGGTAAGCATTTTTGTGGTCTGCATGTTGAGTTGTGAGCAAACAGGTAGTTCATTTCATTGTTACTTCACTAGTGGAGCTGACCTAATGGTCTTGAGGTTGTGCGAGCTAAGTTATGTATGAAACGGTCCTATTGGAATGATCATAGGTTGATCTGACCTATTTCAATGTGTTACACACTTTAGTTCTCTCTGCAAAGCATATAGAGTTGAGTTTTGGGTTGACAAGTCAAGAAGTCACTTGGTATATCTATTATGCCAACCTAATTGATGTGTTTCTTGATTGAGGTATATATATACAAGATTGATTTCATGTGTAAAGATGTAGAGAAGAGAGTGTAGATGCGAAAGAATTAAATATGTGTGTGTGTGTGTGAAAAAAATATGATGCAGAGAAGAATAAGATAAGATTGTGGTGAAGATGAAGTGTGTTAAGTCATTATTTTGAGCCTCAATGGAACTATGTCTTCGACATAAGTTAGATGCATTTCTAATAGTTCACATTTGGTAGTGAGCCACCCCTTCTATCTCTTTCTATTCAGGATAGTGAGTCCTTTGGTAGTGAGCCACCTGTAGTGAGCATTCTCTTTCGATAGTGAGTCCACTAATTGTATCAAATTTAACCGGTTGCATTGTACTATATCGTGAGCTAATCCTTACCATGGTTTTTCCCTTTTTGGGTTTTCCACGTAAAAATATGGTGTTCATGTATTATGTATTTTGATGCTTGATTTCATACTTTCCTTTCTTTCTACAAACTAAATATGCTACGTGGAATGAATGTTTAAATGCTTAAGTGGTTTCAGAGAATACTGATTCATGCCCCCTCTTAGTATTCCAGGTGTTCAACACTTAAATCAAAACCTCCAATTGAATGATTATTTCATCAAGTTTTTCTTTTGTTAGATTCTACACATATTCCACCTCAATTAGTTTATCCTTTTGATATATTTTCTCTCCTATCTTATGAGAATAAGCCTATTTTCTTTGCAAAACATTTCTACTATTTCTACCTAAAAAGTAGTTCCAAGGGATTGTAAGTGCTCCATCCCAATAGAAGACCCACGCATGTTGTCACAACCCATCTTTGAGTTTTGAATTAGAATTAAAAATTGTAGGTATTTTATTTTCAAATAACATAAAATCTAGCTAAATTAAATAATATAAATATAGCCCCATTTCAAAGTACAAAATAATAATTTTTTTTTAAATGAATAAATGAGGTGAGGACACTTATAGAAAGGGCAATAAATGAGGAACTTTGCCCCCTCATCCTCAAGTCAAGACTCCAATTTATGAGATGAATTATTTTTCTCCTTGAATTGATGACCATTGGAAAATTTGGGAAAATATTTAAGATTTACAAGTCCTTTTCCACAAAATTGAATGACAAGTTAGAAAGTGAAGCAATCTCATTTATGGAAGAGACTTGACTCAAAGACTTGGAGTTCCTCTATATGGGTCAAGTTTTTCTATAAAAAGCATAGAATTGTTGAAGGAAAGACACTGAAAGCAGGTTTGGAGTGTTGGATCAACCTGTAAGAACATTCCTCTTCTTTTGAAAATTTTGTTCATTGTCAAGCTCATGAGTTTTTACTTTTCAATTTAAGTTCATGAAATGTCTTAGAATAATTGTATAATTTCAGTTTGAGAGATATGGTGCATAAACATTGTAAAATATAATTTTAGTTTGAAATCATTCACGATTGTCACTGAGCGGCCTTTGACTCCACGACTGTCTGGGTCTCTTCCTTGTTGATCAAAGTAGGCTTTCTTCCTTCCACTATGCAACCATAGTCTTTCTCACATGCTTATTTTTCAAAACCTGGGTTATTGTTGTAGGAGTACAATTAACACTGAGAGGGGGGGTGAATCAGTGTTAATATAAATATTAATTTTTCTCACCTTTTTCACAATGTCAATAAACTTTGTATGAATTGAGATCAAACATTAACTTCACCATCATTGAATTGTTAAACACAAATGTAGAGAAATAACACAAAAAGTTTAACACAAAGATATACAGAGTGGAAAACCCTCCAGGGGTAGAAAAACCACTCAAACTGCCTCACTGGCTTAAATGAAAAACTTCAAGTTTACAAATGTCTCACTGACATATATAGAGGTCTCACTAACCACAAGCCTCACTGGCATAGGAAGGTCTCATTGACCACAAGCCTCACTGGCATACTGTGCCTCACTAGCAAACACAATCACCATTATCAAAACATCAAACTTTGTGTGCAAGACATGATTGCTGTTCAATCAGATTTGCACCATTGTATATTATGTGTTTCATCATACAAACTTATACCTCCTGTTTGATTTTCAAATCAAGACCATCTTCTTTTACACACTTCTGCAAACAAGCTCCACTTACAAATCTTTGTAAACAATTTTCTCTGCAAATTATCTCTATCAATCTTTCATCAATCACTGCAATCAAAGCTTGATTCCTTGCAATCAAAAACATTACAAACAACTGCAAGTGTCTTTAAACATTTTGATATTCCTGTAAGAACATTTCACTACAAAGAATATCTCACAATATGTCTTCTACTCTGTAAATTGGTTCACACAATCTTTCATTTGTATCATTAAATTTATCTTCAGCATTGATCTGCGCCACTCACACATAATGCATCTGCAAAACCAATATAAATAAGAAATACAAAATATACTTTCACATCTTTCACAATCCTCATATTCAATTTTGCATTTATTTCTTTTATGAATAAAGAACCTGAAAAAGTAATATTAAATTCCTCTGCCATTCATATTCTTCTTTTTCTAGATCCATTTTCCTCTTCTCATAATATAAAAATCTCTTCATCTCCTCTGTATATTCACCTGTAATAAAAAATTAATGACCCTGTATATATATTTTCAACCTCATCAATCTTTTCATCTTCTAAAAAAAAATTCTTTGTCTTCTTCAAAATATTCTTCAATCTGTATCAAACGACTTTTCAAAAATATGTTCCACCTGTTCAATTTCATCTTCTGCATAAAAATCTCCATTAAAAAAAAAAATCTTCTCACAAAAAAATCATTCACCTTCATCTTCTTCAAAATCCTTCAATTATTGAAAATCATCTTCAATAAAAATTTTCCCTTTAAAAATTATATAAATCTTCAAAAGCTTTCTATCTTCAAAAAAAAACTTTCTATCTCAATGACTCTTGGTCTTCATTGTCACTTAGAAAAAGGAAAGAAATATGATTTTAGCTTTTTTAAAAAGAAAAAACTCCTTAAAAAACTTTCTTTGATGTTATCCACAAAAATGGGAGATAAAGTTTTAATAAAGTTTCTAATATTAAAACAAGACCATAAGAATCAGGCTATCTCCTTAAGAAAAGCTCAAAGCACATAAAGAGGGATCGAGACTTAGGAAATACATGACCTTTTTGAATTTTCAGTGCTTAATGAATATAAAATGCACTTATATAATGTCACTATTAAGTGATCTTAGTATCCCTTTAGTATGTCACTATTAAGTGATCTTAAAAGGTCAACTAGATTTTATAAGAAAAATGCATACGTGAAGGGTGCATGACTTAGTTTTTAAGGTTCTAAAGTCATTGATAAAATCCTAACACATATTAGATGCAAATTTGGCTATGAAGAAACATACTACTAACAAGGGAATTTTTTCTGTGACACAGAGATATAACAAAATATATTGACTCTACAAGAGTAATCCCTTGATAAAGGAAGAGGCTCATTTAATCAACAATCACCTAATTAACATCAATCAAAGCCAACTCATATCACTAATGCTATTATCCCTCTTGTTGTTACGCCAATCCATTCATAGCTTTACTTGATCATGACTATACCAAATCAGTCCAACAAACTTAACCACCATAACTTTTGTTATGTAACTTATTGAAGACACATTGTACTTTTGTGTCCTTGAAAATACATTCTCAACATGAAGCCATGATGATGATAGAAGCAAGAACACTAAAACTAAGAATTTGCATCCTCATCAACCTTGAAGAAACTTACAAGAAATCCAATACCAACACCCAGATGGAGAACATCATACTTCTATGCATCAGTAAGACATCAACCTGTGTCTATCATCAACAACTCATCAATTTGTTCAACCATCAACACAAACAAGAATGAACCAAGAAACATAAACAAGATATGAAATCCATCAAGCATCATGAACATCAATAACTCAAACCATCAATGGTAAACAACTCAATTGACAACATTCTTATTGAAGGCATAATCAATACACTTATCCTATCCAAATGGACAACTCCTGATTGATGTTCCTGATAGAGTGAACAACTTTGAAAGACATGATCCTGAACAACCTATGTCAATAGTGCAAATCACTGGTGATACCTTATGAAGATGCACACTAACTCAACACCCTCAATACCTTTTTGACATCAATGACAAACAACTACCATCAATTGTTTGTAAACCACGTAGGGATTTTTGCATCAATCTCTTCATATGGGTTTTTCTGAAATCCAAAGAGAAGGTTTTTAAGCTTTTTATATTGTCCTTCTCTATTTCTAGTTTTTCTTCTCTTGCACTGCTGTTCTTTCCTTTTCTGGCCATCTTTTCCATGGCCGCCTTGCTCTAAAGACTCCATTTTGCTGCAGGCAGGGAGGCCGCTACTAAAAGTTGTTGGATTTGACTTTACATCTACCATTTTCTTCTGCTTAAAAGTTTCAAAAGCCTTTTCAACAAAACTATTTTGTGCATATACTACAATCATTGATCTCTCTTTAAGGCATTCTGTTAATCAATTCACCTATATAGCTACTAGAGCATTTTCATTAAGTAAATGTCTCAAATCTAGAAAATACCCTGCTGTCTTCATCTTTCCAAGCCAATTTCTCCAACTTTTCTTGCATCTCCAGTGTCTATGGATGCGCTCTATGTAAATGTCATCCACTTTCAGAGTTGAACCGGTCAAATAGCCAATAGCATTTTTCTATTTCATTCACAACAAAAAGTGTTAAATATAGGAAAACTTTTCATTGGCCAGAATTTACCATTAAATATTGAAGTGGATGACATTTAAGATCAGCCCTATGGATGTGGTCAGTCTCTTACATGAAAAATGTGTATTATCGTATGGCCTTAAATCCAATCACATCCAAGGATCCTTTTAATTCCTCTATCATTCACCAATCTCCTTACCATTTCAACCTCAATACACCCGCCCACTTATGCATAGATGTTGGTCGCTGCAGCATGTAACATCACTGTAAATACTCCTAATCCTATATTCATGTGTGATCTACGAGAATCAAGAAAACACACCCACACAACCACCATAGGTTTGATTGGTATCTGATCTACTTCTGGTTATAATGACTTGGTGTATCATTCTGACAAAATGGAGTACCTTATGCACTCTCCCAGAAAATAGTAGGAACCCCCTTATTGCGGAGTATGAAATGTGCAAACTATATAGCCCAGGTTATATCATACATTTTATTCCCCACATGGTAAATGATATATAATCCCACCATGGCTGGAATTGTAGGAAATAAAATACAGTTCTAAGTGTTCCAAAATCATAGAAGGAATCTGGTTAACTTCATCTTATGAGATTAAAATAGCATCTGTTATGTGTTCAAATACTATTATAAAAAAAAAGTTTAGATAGTTAAGATAGATAATTCACAAGATACTTGACTACATTGGAATCATAAATTTACTGAGTCCCGTCAGGCTGAGCTTAAGCAAATGATCTATAAAATTTATCTCAATTTTCTTTCAATCATTGTAGTCCATGAGTGACGTCTCTTTGAGGCATTCTATCAAACAGTTCTCATGCATTGTATATGCTTCCACAATTTGCACGCATGTCTACCTAGACACTTGCAATTACAACATTTGACAAAAATATCCCTTCTGTTACACTGTGATGTATGTCCATACCCTATTCCCAAGCTATCTTTGGGTGTAGCCAAGGAGAATGCTGGTAAAGGTCAAGGAGTTGGTTTTTATATTTTCCAGTCGTGTGTGCTTGGAGATTTCTAAAGCCTTTTCAACAAATTGATTTTGTAAAAATCCTGCAGTCATTACCACCCATGGGATGATGTCTATTTGAGTTAATCTGTCAAACAATTAACGTGCCTTGTTTGTGATTCATCAATTTGCATATAATGACTACCAAAGTATTTTCAACTATAAGATTTGACAAACTCTCCTCCGTTATGTCTAGATGGATGTCCATCCCCTATTTGAAAACTCCCATCTTCGCATAGGCAGGAAGGATGCTAGCAAAAGGGTAAGACATTTGATTTTTTCATCTGCCAATCACCGTTGCTTGGAAATTAGATCCCTTTTCAACAAATCTATTTTGTGAAACCTTGCAATCATTGCATTCCATAAAATGACCTCTCTCTAGTATTTTGTCAAATAGTTCACGTGCCTTTAACGCATTTTCATATTTTATAAATATAATATATTTAGGAAGATATAAATAACATATGTGAAAGATTTATAAACGATTAAAGTTCTTGATATACCTATAGTGACTCTAACTTTGCCAGATTAGCTAAATTGGGCAAGAGTCCAATGAAATAACTATTGTCTAGTGTCCTTATGAAATGCATATTTAAATATAATTATATTAGAGAAATATATAGTAAGCATCATTATGAGATTCAATTCATCTGAGACCTTATAATTAGAGGTAAATATTTATAAATGAACATAATGATACAAGAGAAGAAAGTAGAAAATAAAAGAAATCTAGTATTTTAATGTGTTGATGTATTAATGATTTGATGGAAAGTGTAAATAAGGTGATCAAGGTGTGGATATAAGAGAAGTGTATAGTGAAAAGTTTGTAATTTATATATGATGCGAGTAATAAGATACATATATAGAAAGGGGTTGGAGTTTTGTGAATAGTGATGTGTAAATTAGTGTGAGATAAAATAAGGCAATGTAATTTATTGGTGGAAAGACATTGTAGTTGAAGAGTGTGGATATGAGAAATGGATAAATGTATGTGTGTAGAGGTTTAATAGAAAATACGAGAAATAATGATAGATTAAAGAATAATGAATAAAATCGGGCATGCTATAAATGATGGAAATAAGTATTGATAATATGATAAAGGGATATAATATGATTTAAAATAAGAAAAAAAATGGAGTAATGAGATAGGTTATAAGTAAAATTGTGATAGATAAAACATAATAATGTAATATAGAAAAACTAAGAAATAAATTATATATATGATTCAATGAAGGAGGAGGTTAGGAGGTGAGGTGTGTCTAATGATAATAAAGTAATGGAGATGAAGAGATGTGACAAAAGTAATGATGAGTATTATTATGGGGTAAATTAACAAGTGTGAAAAAGTGTGAAATATATAATGGGTATGAATTAAATAAGAGAATAAAATAAATGAAGGAATGCAATGACGTTTGGGGTATAAGTTTTAATTTCATTCTTTAGCTTAAGAAAATCTTGTCTTTAACTTAGTGCTATGAAATCTTCTTATGCAAAATCTCTATAGATTATTACATCTCCATTAGCTATGATCATTCCTTCAATGCTTGGACCTCACTTCATTAATTATAGTCAAAAAAACTTAGAAAACTCTCTATAATTTATACTTTACGGAAGGCATTACATATTGTATACTCAATGGTGATACTCAGTTCATAAAATTTCTAAAACAATTAATGAATCTCTAAAAGGAATGACATGAATAGAGGATAAGTCATTTATCAAGTCTTACACAATCACACAGTAGCATCCTCTTGCACTAATCCCTTATCTAGTTCTCAACCATATTAAGAAAAGTATTATGAGTTCACAGATTATAAACATAGTCAGGGTTGACCAATCAAGTAGTATAGTTGTTTTGTGATCCATAAGTAGTTCAATTGTAAAATGATATTTCCAATAACGATGTTAGAATGCTATTATAATGCACTTATTTATCCATTCCAGTTGTTAACTAGTTTTATTAAAGTATAAACCCATTTAGGGAGTATTAAGTAAACCTCTTGTTGGGATAACTATCTTAATTTACAACCTTTATTAAGTCCTCATTGGTTCCAATTAAAAGTAAGTTAGTAATGATCATGCAAGAAGTTGTATCAATTCTTTACTTGTATGATAAAATAAGAGTCCCTTGACTGAATCTTTATATGCATTATTGATAGAATATCTTTTCTAGTCTATGTTATGTGCAATTGTGAATTGATTACTACATTGATTGTATCATTTCTAGTCCTATTCATTTTGCATAAATGAACTGACCAAGCATAATGTCTATACTTAACTTGCATCAAGATTTAGTGAAGTATCTTTCCTTTATTAGTTTATTTATTAGTTTTGATGCAAGTATATCTTTTCTATTAGCTGACTAAACTTTAATAAAATGTCCAAACATAAAACAAATCACAGTGTTCAGTTTTTATGGTACCTTTGTGTCACGTTTATGGATAATGTTGTTGCGTTAAACCAAGTACCTCATGCCTTTAACATAGTTACAACAACAACGTCTGGGCACTGTCCCTCTAAATCATTGGGGAGTAATAAGGGACATGTCAAAGTTAAATCTGTAGGAAGGGAAAATCTCCTTGGATATCTCATTAAGAAGATTAACTAAAAAGAAAGGATGCGTCTATTGAAATAGTTGTATATCGATTACCATGATGCTCATTTAGAAAAACCTTCAAACTATCAACAGAAAATGGGGCTTATTGACAACATGAGTTTAATTCAGAGATGACATGTAAAATGACAGATATGGCAACTAGTCTGAATTAGAAATCCTATTGGCCATATGCTCTCACCTCGTCTTCACAAATCTTAGTGATCAGAAAGCACTAGGGAATCAGAGGCATAGGCATAGGCCTGCTTAGTCTCAGCAGAATGGACAGAATCTTGGTACTCCATTTGCTAGAGATTGTTCACGTCATCACTCTAGGAGTAGGAAATAGAGTGGTCCGACATAGAGTTTTTAGAGTGCTTAGTAGAGTTCTAGGAGTGGTGGATCCCAAAAGTCACATGCACCATTTTTCAGGTTGAGGTTTTGGCAGGGGTGGTTGTTAGATGCTTAATGTCCTCAAATATCGATGGCTGGAGGTAGTCAGAGACAGGTTACTTCAGAGCCTATAGTAGGTGATGCTGGCAGATCACATAGAGTTTTTGTGGTGGTTGATAACTGTCAGGGCATCATGGTCGAGTATTCAGGTGTGTTATGTAGGGTTACTACATCTATCTTGTTTGACTCAGGAGCTTTAGATTCTTTCATTTGTCCTTCTCTCATGGAGCATTGTGGACTCATGGTGGCAAGGCAAGACATTGGTTGGCAGGTTGAGTTAGCTACTGGATCCAAGGTAGCTATAGACTCCCTTGTTCATGGTTGTGTGTTGGATTTGGACACCTTCACTACCACAGTGGATCTCTGTGTGTTGCCTTTGGGGTCCTAAAGGATTATTTTAGGCATGGATTGGTTGGAGAGCCACCTAACTAGTATAGTTTGTCAGCATAAGTTAGTTCAGTGTGTTGATGATGTTGGGGAGCATGTTGAGTTAGTTGGGGTTCAGAGACCCATTTCTCTCCATGTGATTTCAGCTATGCAGCTAAAGCGTGCCATGCAGAAAGGTTGTCACATGTTCATTATTTCAGTTAGTGATCTTGTTGAGGGTGGGATTCAGGAAGTATCTCTTGATGATCATCCTATTCTTCAGGAGTTTGCAGATGTCTTTCTAAGTGATATTCTAGGTATGCCGCCTAAGCGCAACATAGACTTTCGTATCGATCTCATTCCTGATGCGGAACATATTTCTCAGGCACCGTATCACATTACTACTCAGGAGTTGGGTGAGTTATGGTTGCAGTTAGAGGAGTTACTGGAGAGGGGTTTCATTCTTCCTAGTGTATCCCCTTGGGGAGTACCTATCATCTTCATGAAGAAGGATGGATCTCTTTGCTTGTGCATTGATTATCGCCAGTTAAACAAAGTGATAGTGAAGAATCGATACCCATTGCCTTGGATAGATGATTTGTTTGATCATATGAGGGGAGCCAAGGTGTTCTCCAAGATAGATCTAAAGTTAGGACACCATCAACTTCACGTTCATGAGGCAGAGATTCATCAGACAATATTTTGTACACGCTATGGGCATTATGAGTTCACGATTGTCCCTTTTAGGTTGACCAATGCTCCATTAGTTTTCATGAGTTTGATGAATGGGGTGTTTCACACCTATCTTGACTAGTTTGTTCTTGTGTTCCTCAATGATATTTTGATTTATTTTAGGACTATGGAGGAGCATGAAGGCCATTTGTGGCAAGTGTTACTGTGCTTGGAAATAATCAGTTGTTTAGCAATTTGGCCAAGTGTGAGTTCTTCCAGATTGAGGTGAGATATTTGGGCCACATCATCTTAGGAGAAGGTATCTTAGTAGATCCTTCTAAGATTCAGGCCATTGTGGATTAGCCAATGCTAATGAATGTGGCTGATGTTCGTAGTTTCATGGGATTGGTAGGTTACTATTGCTGATTTGTGAGAGACTTCTCTCAAGTTGCACATCCCATCACTTCTCTTCAGCAGAAAGGGAAGAAGTTTGTGTGGTTAGATCAGTGTGAGTTAGCTTTTCAGGCTCTTAAGGAGTGGTTGACCAATGCTCCTATCTTAGTAGTGTCATATCCTACAAGTGATTTTGTAGTGTGCACCGATGCTTCATTGGAGGGTGTGGGGGCAGTTCTCATGCAGGAGGGATGAGTGATTTCATATGAGTCCCGTAAGCTCAAGGATCATGAGCTGAACTACCCCATCCATGATTTGGAGTTAGTGGCTATTGTCCATGCAGTTGTACATTGGAGACATTTCCTCTTGGGACATCAGTTTGAGTTGCATAGTGATCATTGCAGTTTGCAATATATCTTCACTCAGCCAAATTTGAATGCTTGACAACACCTTTGGATGGAGTTCCTCTATGAGTATGACTTTGAGGTTCGCTACATTCAGGGTAAGGAAAATGTTGTTGCGGATGCCTTGAGCAGGAGGAGACATGAGATTTTAGTTTTGTCTCTTGGAGTGGATTTGCAGAGCGATATTTTGGAGTCACTTCCTAGTGATACTTGGTATCAGGAGGTGAGAGCAGAGATTGAGTTTGGGAGAGTCCTTGAGGGCAGGTTTATAGGTTTCTCTCTTAAGTCTGATGGAGTTTTGTGACATCTTGGTCATATTTATGTTCCAGATTCTAGTGATGTTCATTCCTCAGTTTTGTCAAAGGCCCATCGTGCATGCTACTCAGCTCATCCGGGTGTCACGAAGATGCATGCTGATCTTCGACAGTTGTATTATTAGGTAGGTTTGTGATGAGATATTGCTAATTTTTTGGCTCAGTGTCATGAGTGTCAGTGGGTGAAGGCAGAGCATCAACACCCAGCTAGATTGTTGCAGCCTCATTCCATCCCTGGATGGAAGTGGGATATTATATCTCTAGATTTCATATTGGGGATACCTATGTCTTCATGTCTTCATGATACTATTATGGTTACAATGGACAAGTTGTCGAAGGTGGCACACTTCTCACCCATGAGATCTTCCTACATTGCAGTGTTCGTAGCTTGAGTGTTTATGGAGGATATCATGCATTTGCATGGTTTTCCTTGTAGGATCATTTTTATCATGATCTGGTGTTCAATTCAACTTTGTGGACTTCCCTTTAGCATGCTTTGGGAGCTCAACTTAATTTTAGCTCTGCATACCATCTCGAGACTAACAGACAGACATAGTAGGTTAATCAGGTCTTAGAGGATATGCTTCAGATGTATGTTATGGATCAATAGTCTCATTGGGAGGACTATTTGTACCTAGTTGAGTTTGCTTATAACATTGGGTATTATAGTTCTCTCAGTATGTCTCCCTTCTAGGCCTTGTATGGTAGGCCATGTCGCACTCCGTTGAGTTGGGATCACTTAGTGGAACGAGTTCTTTTGGGTCCAGAGATGCTTCAGGATATGGAGCAGCAGGTAGTGTGGATCAAAGAGTAATTAGCTACAGCTCAAGATTAACAGAGGAAGTATGCCGATGCCCATCGGTTGTATTGCCACTTCTCGGTGGGTGACCGTGTGTTTCTGAGAGTTCATTCGTAGAAGAGCCCAATCCATTGTGGGAAAGGCTTGAAGATGGAACCTCATTTTGGTGGACCTTTTGAGACCCTTAAGAGGATTGGTCCTACTGCCTATCACCTTGCATTAGCACCGAGTCTATCATGCATCCATGATGTGTTCCATGTTTCAGTTCTTAGACAGTATATTCCTGAAGTGACCAATGTTCTTGATTGGACTACTTTGCAGGTCGAGGCAGACATGAAGCTTTCTTTGGAATCAATACACATCGTTCAGCATCAGAGGTTGACCCTCAGGGGTCAGGACATAGAGAAGGTAAGGGTCCAATGGGATCCTAATGGTGAGTCCTTAGCATCTTGGGAAGATGCAATGAGGATGAGAGACCTTTATCCTTATCTTTTTGCAGACTTCTAGGGGATGTAATGACCCCCATGTTTATATTATGTTTTTCTTATCTTGATAGACTTGGATGACTATATAATTTATTTTGGATTACACATCTTTTTATTATTTTGTATTGGCACCAGTGATGTGTAATCTCAATACTATTAGTGGACATTATTATTACTTATGATGGATTTCATGCTTACATGATTGATGTTGCTTTGGATATATGATGTATATATATGCATAGGTACCTTAACGTGTGCTTGGAGTGTTGCAGATACTGAGTATCGACTCTGCCTGGATTCACAGGCTTGAGCATACTCTTATTATCCCTGATGGTGGTTACTGGAGATAGTCACAGTCCTTGTTCCCTACCCTATTCCCTATAAGCTACCCTAGCCCACTACACCAAGTTAGTGCAGTGTTCCCATGTTGTGGTCGTACCATATGGATTACCTTATTGTCATGTGTAGTTTGCCAGTGTGATGGTTGAGTCTTTTCTCCTTGGATTCTTTTGATTGTATCGAGTTTCTTAGACTAGTGTGTGCTTTGGCTACATCTTACATTTGCAGGCTTCTAGGAGTAAGCATAGTCCTAGGGGGTAGGATGTAACAAGCCAGATTTTATATTATTTTATTTCATTTTTTACCTCATGCCTTATGTGATGGCCTTCAAGGAGGAAAGTTGGTGTATAATAAATGTTGCAGAAATATCTATTTTATGGGTGAAGAATTAAATTCCTTGGCAGAGCGCGATAGTAGAGGGGAAAAGAGTCAATGAAAATATTGAGGCAAAAAGGAAAGTTAGTCATCATAGGAGAAAGGATGGGGCTATCTGGCAGAAAATATCTAGGAGATAAGGAGATATCTAATTGATAGATGAGGGGGGAGAGGCAGGAAACTCGAAAAAAAAAAAAAGAATAGAGGACAGGGAGAAAAAAAGAAAGAAGAGCTGAGGGAAAACAAAAGCAAATTGCTCAGGCAAGCATATTAGATTGCAAGAATAGAGGTACGTTGTAGGAGAGGGTGATCAACCAGCTGAGGAGGGGAGTGCAATATTTTTAGAGGTATTTACCTCTGTGCTTTTAATTCTTCCCTTCACACAAACTAAAATATGAATGCATCGATTTCATTAAGCACAGGAAAATTGAAACCCATTTTGCCTTAAACATAATATGTGTCAAAAAGATATTTCAATGCAAGATAGTTACATTTCCTCTTTCCTTGGGTCATTTTCTTCAATGCAGAACCATTTCCTTGTTTTCTTGATAAAGGGGTTTTCACAGAAAGATCATACATTGTCTGATTTAAAATCTTTTTTTGTATAATCAAAGGGTTTAAATTTTATAGAGGATATAATGCGGTAGCCATGCAAGAAAATTGGGCAGTCACAACTACATCTCACAAAATTTCTCTATCCTCTATGCTTTAACGGATTAACAAAGCTTGTAGAATTTGGCTTTATGCCAACCAATTGTAGTTGCCTTAAAGTTTTTTAAGCCTTTTCTACAAACCCATTTTGTGCACATCCTGCAACCGTGGGAGTGCCTGAGACCACATTCTTGAGTCATTTGTCAAACAGCTCATGTGCCTTGTCTCTGCTGCCCCATCTTGGCATAGGCAGCGTGGGTGCTAGTAAAGGTTAGGAATTGGGTTTTAAGCCTACCAATAGTATTTTCTTCAAAGTTTCCTTAGAATTTTCAACAAACCCATTATGTTCATATCTTACAATTTTTGTAGTCCATGTGACTGCATTCTTGAGGCATATTACCAAAGAGATCGTGCCTTGTCTATGCTTCAATTATTTGCACACATGTATACCAGGCGCTTGCAGCTACAAAATCTACCTGTGTTGTTAAAATTGGTCACAAAATCTCTTATTAAGAAAATTTGTCACACAATCCAAGGATCTAAGGGAAGTACTGTAGGAGGGAAAATTAAGCTTTCCTTTTTGTAAGCCTTTTTAATATTTTATTTTGTTATTTTAAATATGGTAGACAATATACAAAGTTCAAGGCTGTGAGTAGACTTGCAAGATCAATTGTCATGTTTTCCTATTATTACAAAACTAATCTAACTTGTAGAAGGTTGTTTTCAACAAATTACACTGTCCATGAGAATTTGGGTCTTGTAGATCATATTTTTTCACCTTTACTATTTTAAATTTATAACTCAGTGTTTTTAGTCTTTTTGGATGCCTTGTTTAGTCAAATGAGAGGAACAAGGTCTGGGAATTAGAGTGGTCGTCTAGAGTGGCTCTCTACATGCCCGAGGCCTATAAGTGGCTACTGGGGGAACTAGTAGCAGATTTACATTAATAAGTGATAACTAAATAAAAACATTGGGGTAAAAACATTAATAAGATAATTAGTCCTCGTGAATGGCCTTGAGCACTTGTAAAGGCTAAGGATGCAATGAGAAGGCCTATCCATCTGCGGGGCATTGATTCGGGCACGATTGAGTCTCCTCATCTACATGAGAGGAGTACTTGGTTCCATGTGGTGCCATCCCTTTGAGCACACATGATGACAATCCATATGATTACACTCTAGTATCTAGCACCTTAACAGTCATGAGTAGTACCCAACTTATGAATTGGATGAGTACACCTGTGTTATGACTCTGGTTGTATGCATTATTCTCTATGTCTACTTTGTGTCTAATGGGAGTGTTGTCCATCTTGTATCCCCTTGTCGTTATTCTTTTGTTTGGGCCTTGTGACTATCTCTGAGCATGGTGGGATGGTCTCTTATGAGTCCACATAGTTGGGAGGTGTTGCCACCACCATTGGGGACCGGCAAATAGGTTTTGGAGCACTAGTGAAGATGTTCTCTCTCCCTTTTACTTCATTCTATTATTGTACTTGTAGCATATTCTATATTATTTCAATGTAATTGTATATGCAATTATAGAACTGTACTCTCTTAAGAAAGAAGTTGTAATCATTGAATTTAATGAGAAGAAATATGATGTTCCTTAATTGCTTTATGGATTCCAGTGTGGGTATCGGATCCTCTTGTACTATGTTGATTATGGATTCATGTTTATATTAGATGGGATTAGGAACATTTGCTTTGGTGTTTAAAATGAATGTTATCGATCTATCATATTGGCAACCGAATATGTGTATGTTGTCTACTTATGTCAAAAAAATAAAATTAAATGAATGTTATTGATCTATCATATTGGCAACCGAATATGTGTATGTTGTCTACTTATGTCAAAAAATAAATTATCTTGTCCCCTTTTGGCTCTTACCCTTCGAAGTTACATAGCGGGATGTTACATGGCTGCTATGAACTCTATAAAAAAGGGTTTTTTCTCTCTACTATTGTAGAAGGATAAAGAAAAGAATTAATGAAGTGCTTCTTTTCTCTACCTATGTTGATTGCTCAATTTTAAGTAGTTTTGTATGAAAGATGTATAGAAGGATTCATTTTTTTAGCTCTGTAATTTTATAGTTATTTTTTCCCTATTTAATGATAGTATAGTGTTAATGATTTTTTATTTTGTTTCTATTGGTATCAAAGTAGGTTGCAAAAATTTTATTGTGCAAGTGAATAGTACAAGTTAGAAGCTATCTCCAAATCATTATCATAATGGATAATGGTAGTAGCTTTCCATTCCAACTTCCACTATTTACAAGAGACAACTATGATTATTGGAGCATCAAAATGAAGAGCCTGTTATTGTCCCAAGATCCTTGGGATTTAGTTGAAGTAGGATATGTACACTAAACCTACATATATTATAATGCTTTAAATGTCTTGATAAAAAATCAATGAACTCAATTGAAAGATGATAGAAAGGACAATCGAGATCTATTCTCTATTCAATCTATATTGGATATTTCAATTTTGTCCCATATTATTGGCATGAAAAATCAAAGGATGAATGGGAGGCTTTGCAAATTTCATACTAATGATTTGACAAAGCTAGATTGGTAAGACTTCAAACCTTTAGAAGAGATTTTAAAAATTTAAGGATGAAAGAAGTTGAGTCGGATTCAAGATTTTGTTACAAGGACTCAAGGTATTATGAACCAACTTAGGACCCAAGGGAAAGTTGCAATAGAGAAAAAACTTGTAGAGAAGATTTTGATTCTCCTTCCAAAATTTGATCTAATGGTGATAGCCATTGATGAAAGTAAAGATCTAACCTCTTTCAAAGTGGTAGAGTTGGTAGGTTCTTTATAGTCTAATGAGGAGTGTATGTAGTTTTCTACATAGAGTTTGGTGCAAGCTTTGTAGTCTATAGTAAGAAGTGATGAAATATCTACAACTCCTCTTTCTCAAATATTTAAATCTCAAGGGGAGATTTCTACTAGTAGATGATGTGGAAGAGGAAATAATAGAGGAAGAGAAAGAAGTTCTATGGATGTAGAAATCTAACTTAAATAAGTCAAGAGCCAACTATATTGAAGAGTCTTTTGAAGGTGCAAAACACTCCGCATTATTCACATGTAACTTGACAAAAGAACATCATAAAGATGTGTCAATCCTAGATAGTGGTTACTCAAACCATATGACAAGTAAATATATGATCTCTTTGTCAAGTTAGATGAATCTATGAGAAGTCAAGTAAAATTTGGTGATGATAAAGAGGTTGATGTAATGGAAAAATGTACCCTTGTTGTAAAGATTAAGCAAGGAGAAACTACTTATATTCATGATACTTTACATTTGCCAAAATTATAACATAATATTTTAAGTATTGGGCAACTTGTAGTAAAAAAAACATAAAGTTGTGTTTAAAAAAAATTGTTGCAAAATACTTGATAAATCAACTAATTATCCTCTTGTAGAAAATGATTCAATGGCAAAGAATAGGCTAGATTTGATCTCACATTGCTTTCCACTAAAGTGCATGCCCTCAAAACAATCATTGATGATTCTTGGTTATGGCACAAAAATTATGGACATCTGAGTTTTCAAGGATTGAGTTTGCTTCAAAAGAAGTATATGGTGAGAGGACTTCTAGCAATTCAGGCAAAAGAAGAAGTTTGTTTAGGGTGTGCATTTGGAAAGAAACACTTAGATCTAGTTTTTTGGTGAACAAAACATGTAGGGAAAAATCTCTTCTTGAGCTTGTACATGCTGAAATCTGTGGTGATATGCAGGAGTAATCCTTAGGTAATAGTCTTTATTTTTGGACTTTTATTGATGATTTTTCTCACCACAAATGGATCTATTTTCTTAAACATAAATCTAAAGCCTTTGAATTCTTCAAGAATTTCAAGGCTATGGCTAGAAAGTAAAGTGGGTATTATCTCAAAATACTTAGAACATAATAGATGGGGAGAATTCAATTCAAAAGATTTCTCTAATTTTTGCAACAATTATGGCATCAAGAGACATTATATTGCAACTTATACCCCAAAAAATCATATTTAGAAAGAAATAATTGTGTCATTATAGAAATGGAATGAAGTATATTGTATTCAAAGAAACTTCCAAATTGTTATTAGGTAGGAGTAGTGGCAACAATAGTATACATATTGAATTGAAGCCCTACAAAATCAATGCAAAGCATCACTCCAAAGGAATCTTGGAGTAGTCATAATCATTCTATGGCTCATTTCTATGTTTTTGGTTGTCTAACATATGTACACATTCCAATTCAAAATTAGAAGAAGTTGGATGAAAAATCCCATCTTTATATCTTTGTGGGATATTCTAATGTAACTAAAGGGTATATATTTTATAATCTTGACACAAAGAAATGGATTGTAAGTTAGGATGTGGTTTTTGATGAAGGATGAATGTGGTAGTGTCAAGAAGGTGTACAACCAAACATACCAATACTAATGGACATAGAAGATCACAATGTTCCTCTTCTCCCCAAAAGATCAAATGGAAGTTCAAGCTCCAATAGTAGCTCAAGTTTGAGTTCTCCAAGTAGATCATGCTTGAGTTCTCCAAGATCAAGCTCACCAAGTTCTCTTGATAGCACAAATTTAGGTGATAGTCCATGCTCTTCAAGAAAGGCACAAAGTTTAAATGAAATTTATTAGAAGAGAACTAATATGAACTAAGTTTATTTTTCTTTGCTTAGTCAAATTCAAGTTGAACCCTCTATGCATAAATAAGTAGTAAAAGAGAAAGATGGATTGTTTCTATGAATGAAGAGATGGAAATAATCGTTAAAAAAATACATAGGAATTAGTGCAACTTCCAAAAGATAGATAGCTGATTGGTGTCAAATGAATTTATAAGGTGAAATATCATATTGATGGTTCTATGAAATTGCACAAAGCAAGATTAGTTGCCAAGGGATTTGCACAAACACTTGGAGCATATTATTTAGAAACCTTTGCTCTAGTTGTGAGACTTAATACCATCAAGATTATATTAGCAATTGTTACACAATATATGTGGCCTATATATCATATGGATGTAAAATCAAACTTCCTTAATGGCTATATAGGTGAGGAAGTCTATATAAAATAACCCATGGGCTATGAACTTCTAGGCAAAGAACAATTTGTTTACAAGTTAAATAAATCTCTCTATGAGTTGAATTAGGCCCCTCGTGCCTAGTATGCAAGGATAGATAGTTATTTCTTGGAGAAGGGTTTAAGCATAAGCCACTCATAGCCAACATTGTATGTCAAACATGTTGATAATGAAATTCTCATTATTTTCCTCTATGTTGATGATCTTATTTATACAGTTAACAAAAAATTCTTGTCGAGAAATTTCAAGAAAAAATGAAATAGGAATTTAAAATGTTTGATCTTAGACTAGTACATTATTTTCTTGGTGTGGAAGTGTACCAAAAATAAAAATGTACATTCATTTCTCAAACCAAGTTTGTAGCTAACTTAGTAAAAAGTTTATAATGATGAAATTCATAGTAGTTGCAAATCCCTTAGAACTTGATGAGAAAAATTAATCAAGGAAGATGTAAGTTCCAAGGTGGATGCTACCATGTACAAAAGTCTAGTTGGGAGCCTCATATACCTCACTATAACTTGACCCAATATTTTGTATGTTGTGAGCCTTATCTCTTGATTCATTTAGGATCCCATGAGTCTCATTAGCATGCTGAAAAAATAATATTAAGGTATGCATGAGTGGTACAAAATGTTTTGGCATTCATTTTTATTCCATTGAAATATGTGAATAAATTAGTTATATTGACTTTGATTGGGCTAATGTAGTTGATGATAGAAAATCAACATCTAGTTACATTTTCTCACTTGGATCTAGAGTTGTATCTTGGAGTAGTAGGGAGAAAGCAATTTGTCAAGCTAGATTATATTAGAAGGATCTTGGAAGATCTACACTTGTTATAGGAACATCTAACTACTATTTATTGTCACAGTAGTAACATTATTACAATGACAAAGAACTTTATGTTTCATAGTAGACCTAAACACATAGAGCTCTAATATCATTTCATTTAATATTTTCTCTAGATAGGCAAGTTGAACTATAGTTTTGTCTTACATATGAGAAAATAGCTAATATCTTCACCAAAGATCTTTTCAAAGATAGGTTTATCCCTTTGAGATGCTAGTTATAAGACTCGCCCCCATTGATCATCTAGGGGGAAATTGAAAGTGTGCATGTTTAGTGCATGCTCAATAGCTACAAATTGCATGATATTTTTCACTTTTTCCTTTTACATATGCATGACAAACAACTATAGATTGCACGATCTTTTTCTATTTTTTCCTTTTACACTGGTTTTTTGTTGTTTTATTTTAGCAAACTACTCATCCAAAATAAATGTATGCATACATAGTATAATTCAACTACTTCTTTTGTAGTTGGCTACTTTATTTTATTTGGCTATTGTGTACTCTATAAAAAGGTTTTTGCTTTGTACTATTGTAGTAGGATTAAAAAATAGAATTAATAAAGTGCTTCTTTTCTTTGCCTATGTTAATCACTTAAATTTGAGCAATGGTGTATGAAAGACACATAGAACTTGATTCATTTTTTTAGCTTTGTAATTCAACACTTATTTTTTAATATTTAATGATGGTATAGTTTTAGTGATTTTTTATTTTCTTTTAGGGTCTTGTTGTGATGCTCACAACACGCCCCATTTTACCCTTTAGCAAAATGAGGACCCCTGCTGTGGTTTTTGCTTTTTCTGGTGTGTTGTCCTATTTGGTGGTAAAGGGAAAATGGGTAGGTAATGCAAAAAATGTTGAAAATCAAAATACTTAGTACTAGAGAGAAATAGGGGGTACTAGTGAATTCTTTGTGAAAAATGATTCAAGATTGCTTTTTGAACCAACTTGAAATTCTTGGTATTTCGTGAAATATGAGGGTTTTTGGTAAAATACACTATTTTAAAATTTGTATGTCATATACAAATTTGTTTGCATGTGAAGATGCTAACATTGTTATATTATGGCTAATCGGGTTTTGTTTCTTGTCGTTTGCACGTACATTTGAATGTTTAAACTTTTATATGCAAAGATGGACCCAATTAGGTTCAGAGGCTAAATGAATAAAATTTGATGTCCACACTTGTATTCGAGTTTGTATTGTATGTTCAAAACCATGCATGCAATATACAAATCGGTGAACATACATACCTGAACCTGAAGAGAATATACAACATGGTTTATAAACACTGAAATCCGAATTAACATTGTGTCATTTGTATGTATAAATGTTTGTATCTAAGATACAGATACAATGGTGGATTTCAAAAGGAAGTTAAAAAGGGTTAAGTTTGGTGGGACCCATAGATGTATTATTGTAGGATGTATTTACTATGTATAAGATTATATACATATTCATATGCAAAAGTAGACCCGAAAGTGATTTAAATATGATGTATAATAGATTGGGTTCCGTGTTTTATATGTATGTCATGTTATATACAAATCCAATATACAAAAACAAAAGATACAAAGATACAAGGCCGGAATTAACAAAAGGGTTAAAATTAGTTGAATATCTGGTAAGTCCACACTTATATGTTGGAATGTATGTGTTGCATATACATCCCAATATACAAAAAGGGATACAAAAAGATAGATACAAAACCTGAAATAGTTAAAGTGAGAATTATTTATGTTTGGTGGGTCCACATTGATATGGTCTGAATATAAAATTCTTAAGTGATACAAATAATAGAGATACAAAGACAGACATAAAATTAAATGAAAAATGATTCATAAATGAGTTGGAGTCTAAGTGATATATTTCAATGACTAAAGATTGATATACAAAGGTAAGATCAATTGTACGTGTGCAAACGTGATATGTAAAAGGGTAAAGATACATGTCGGAATGGACATAAAATCAAAGCAAAATGGATACATTTTTTGGTTCCGCACATGCATGTTAAAATGTATGTATCATATATACATTACAGAATACAAAGGTTACATACAAGAATGGGCATGAAATAAAGTGCAATATGTCTTATAAACCCTCACATGTCCAAGTTTGTATGTTGTGGTGATTGTATACAATATGCATAGGAACATACAAAGATTGATATACAAACTTGATATACAAAGTGTGAAAACAGATATGGGAACTAACGCATACAAAATTTAAAATGCCAAACTTAAATAGGAAAAGGGCCTAGTTTGTATGGTATGCATTAATCACTATATTTAATGCACAACTAACATTAAAATATAGAATTTGAATGGGATAAAAGGTAAAATTTGATGACTGTGTTATTTCACAATTGCATTCAAAGGGTAAAATTTATAGAGAATTTCACACAGCTGGAGGAACGTGATTCAGTAACTAAACATAATGGGAACGGTAATGGTAAAGGGTTGAAATGGTAAATTGGTATCAATGGATGGTTGCAAATACAGGTATGTACATTGAATATCGTTGAATTGTAGTTAAGTAAAATTAGGGTTAATTATAGTAATTCCATTGAGAAAATGAAACAAATTGTTAAGTCATTACTGTAGATTAATTATGCAAAGGGAGAATTTGATATTGTCAAATCTGAATATCCTTATTAGAAAAAATGACAAGAAAAATTCCTACGGTAATTGGTAAAAATGTAAAAATCATGAAAAAACCCTAGAATTATACAATACAAGAGGGTAAAATATACATTTTCACTTGGCAGCATGGCACTCAAACAAAAGAAGGTTGATACTATGACAACTGACGAACAGGGGAAAGTTAAAAGAGAAAGAAAATCGAGAAAAGAAATGGTTAGAGAGGAGTTGCCTCTAGTCAGAGGATATTCATCCTTGATATCCACTATAGGAATAACAGCTACAGATACAAACATTGGTCATTATGATGCAGAGGAGGTGCTACAAAAAAATATGGTGCTAGATGCTACTATAGACATGAGAAAAATTTGGGAAAAAGGATCATACAAAGCGGTTGGATTTTCGTTGGCCATGGAGGCTAAATATTTAATGTTGAAATACATAGATTGGTATAATTTGATTACTAGGAAGGTAATGCATAACGGGTGGACTATTGCAGATCTATCTACAGAGGGTAGAGCTCACACTTTTTGGCTGGAAATTAAACAACAAATGATGGATATTGATATGGATCAATATACTAAAGATTTCATTAAAAATGAGAAAGATTGTAAAACTACTATATTTTATGGATGGTATATAGTAGAGAATAAGCCAAAAGCAACTATAAGGGTATTAAAGAATTTGTATAGGATTGACTTCAAGGAGGATGTATACTTAATGATCACAATGTTGAGTAGAATGGTGGGATTGAAGGATGTAACAAGGTTTAAGCCCTGTATGTTCCACATAATCCAATATGTTAGAGAAAAGGATGGAACCTTTCATTGGGATAAATCAATTAGTACAACAATATACAAACAAGTAATGGCATTCAAGAAGAATAGAAGGAATTATATGTCTTCCTATGTGATTTATGCATGTGCAGTTGAAATGACACCATTGATTGGAGTAAACATAGTGGGTACCTTGGGAAATGGCCCAAGTCAGAAATTGGTGTATGATCATTATCTAGATTTACCAGAGGAGAATGCATTGCACAATTATGCAAGGGTGAATGATGTTAATTTTTACCTATTTCGTGAGGATTCTAAGAGGAGATAAAGATAGAAGATTAACAGAGGAGGCAGTAGAGGCCATAAGTCTTTTTAGTTCTTGGTTTATACAATTCCCTACCTTCACCTATATTAGAACTGAAGGATTTGAAGGTAAACCCTTCAAATTGCCAAGATATCCTTCAGACCACTTGATTACATTAGAATTCTCCAGGAAAATCTTAATGTATAAAGAATGTATAAAAGGAAATTTAATAGAGGAAACATCAAGTTCCCTTTCATAATTGGTAATTATTCATGCTATAATGAAGGTGTTGCTAAGGAATTAGAGAGGGAGATGAGGTATTATGGGTTTGAGGAGTTTGACTTGGTTAGACAATTTGATCCTTTTCACAGAATACAAAAAAATGTTGATAAGAAATATAGACACCAAATCCACAGAGGATTTTTTGTCAAATTATGAGAATGAGCAAGAAGTGAGGAAAAGGGCTCATCAGAGACTAACAATAGAGAAAATGAGGACCATGGTAGAAATTAATGTGCCCAAGAGATTACAGAGGATGATAAATTATTACATCAAAGTTATTGAAGTAAGGGAGTGACATAATTGCCCATCAATTTGAACCCAATTGGGAAGAACCGGCAGAAAGGTCTTTGGAGGAAATATCTAAACTGGTAATTCTATTTTCTAAAACATGGTTGACTGATAGGATGGAAGAACGTAAAGCCCAAGGTGTTGTAGCCACCTATCAGAAAAAAGAGAAGAAGAGAGAAAGAGAAAACATGGATGAGATAATGTGTTTTTATGAAAAGAGAAGAAAGTTTGTAGAAACTATAGTCCTTGATAAAGATGAGAATGCCACGCTTTTGGATCCCTATGCTCTAGGTTGTTGGCAAGAGACACTATATGGATTCATGGTTGTTGTCATTGATGGCAACAAAGGTCATCCCACATATCCGCAAGTCATGATGTGTCTCTACCGGAAGTCAGAATAAAGAATGTTGTGGTCCGGTGAACAAGAACAGAGCATGTGGCAAGGTCCGACAGATTGGTCCGGATCTCTCAGAGGAAGTGTCTTGGTGCAGTGCGGATTTGGGGAAGTCAAGAGGACTACCTTGAGTGGTATATTCCAAGGATTTAGCCTCCGGTGATGGACAAGGAAAAAGATATGAATAGTTGAGTACCGGATTCCTGAGAGACAGTGAAAACAGAGGAAGAACTGACTGACAGAGTATCAGACTACTTTCCGGATGTGTTACTGTTGATGATAGAGGTTGTGAAGGCATGAATCATGTTTGGCCGACATGATTAATGATATCTACAAGTATATGCTTGATCCGCATTGCTTGGTGAGGAAGGATTCAGCCGACAGAACAAGAGTTTGTAAGAAACTAGACTGTTCCGGATGCCGACTAGAAAGGTGATGAAATTACTTGTGCGGATATATATAGAGGATGGATTTAGTTGTGAAGTGTGTGATGGTGTGAAGAGATATGCGAAGAAGTACAGAACAGAGCAGAAGTAGCAAGAAAGATCCGATATGTGAAAGGATAGTAGAATAAAGAACAGAGGAAAGATGAAGTGCAGCAGATCAGTGTACTAAGCCTAACCCGAACTAAACTCCAGCATATGCAGATGCTTCCAATCAGTTCAAGACTGTGATTCTTATCACTTTGTAGACAGTGTGTCTTCTTGTAGGCAGTGGGCCTCTTGTGAGCAGTGTGCTCGGGCAGTGAGCCCTAATTGGCAAGTGCCAATTTCCTATTCTTCTAACAGAGAATAATTTTGGGTTAATCACCCCGTGGTTTTCTCCCTTAACAGGGTTTCCACGTCAAAAATACTGTGTTATGTGTTTCTTATTTCATGGTAATGTTTTTGTGTTTGATTCAATGCTGCATCAATTAATAAGAAAGTTCAATAAGGGAAATAATTAGGATAACTGATTCACCCCCCCCCCCTCTCAGTTATCAACAATTGGTATCAGAGCTAAGTTCCTCCTAATAGAGCCTAACAGCTTGAGGAAGATCTGGGAGTTCAAATGGATGCATATGGTTTAAGGGAGCAACTCAAGACTGCTCTTGAGGATCTTGAACAGTCAAATTCTGAAGTCAATGAATTAAAGGAAAGACTCAAACAGGCTGATGAATTCATGAGAGAATTAAAAGACAAATTAAGTCTCTCTATGAAAAAGAGAAAGGAGCTGCTCCAACAGTTGGCAAGACAAAGTGAAGAAAGCAATACAAATGAAGAATTGACTGAGCAAACCAAGTTATGTGAAAAGTTATCAAAAGAAGTCATTATGTTAAGACATGAAATGGAATCAGGAACTATAAAGTTTACTCAAGAGATTGAAGAAAAAAGAAAGGCTGAAGACAATCTAAGACAATCTCTTAAAGAAAAATCAGAAGAATGCCACCAGATGGACAGGATTATCAGACATCTTGAATCTGATCTTGAAGATGCCAAAGATAATGAAGAAAAACTTGAGGATCAAATTGCCTCTCTCAAAAGAGACCTTCAAACAACAAATGAATATAAAGAGAAATTCAAGATAAGTTCTGCTCAACTTGAAGTTCTTCTTGGAAGTCAAAAGAGGACAGATGACAAGTATGGTTTGGGATATGAGAAAGGAGAAAGCTCCAGATCCGGTCAGAAGAATCTTGGATCAGAAAATCCAAGGAGCAGGCCTAGAAGACCTCCGGTAAGACAGCCAAATGCTCAAAGATATCCATCCTTCAATGGATACTGCCACAGCTGCAACCACTTTGGTCACAAAGCTAATCAGTGCAGAATGAGAATGAATCAGATTAATTCATCCTTCTCCGGACAGTGCTTCAACTGCAAAAGGTATGGACACAAATCCCATGAATGCAGAATTATGCAAGTAAACAAATCTTTCAAAGGTAGATGCTTTACATGCAATAGAGTAGGTCATATGGCTAATCAATGCAGATCAAGAGGATATCAGTCAAATATGCAAAGAAATGTTATTTGCCAAATCTGCAATAGGTCCTGTCATAATGCTAAAGTCTGCAGAAACAAGAATCAGGACAAAAGAGGTCCGGTGTATAATCAGAATCAAGACAAGGGTAAACAAAAGATGAATGCGGATGAAGTTAGGAATCAGATGAGCAAGATTTGGGTGAAGAAAAGTTCAGAGAATGTAGAGGTTGGATCCGCACCAGACTCTGGTGCTGATATTTCTTTCGGAAATTAAAAAGTGAGCTCAGGCTCAGGGGGAGACTCAAAGAAAATCTTGTTCCCCCAGCCAAACAAGTGGTGCCGGATGTGGCACAAGATGCGGATTAAAGGGTTTGCAGATATGAGTCTTGAGATGCTTCAGTCAAGTTTTCAGAGGTCCGCATGGAATTATGAAGAAGCTGTGATCGATCAAATAAGACCTGATCAGGGAGATGCTCCGGTATGACAAAGGATTACAAAAAGGTCCGGAGAGATCCGGAAGTGCACTATCTTGTTCTGCGGATTGGACAGAGTGTTTGGGATGTTCTTGTAATATGTTACCTCGATTTATTCATGATTGAAAGATCCGGATGATATTCGCAGATCAGGACTAATCCGGGATACTCCAAGCTATCCAGACAAGGCAAACCAGATTAATGTAGGTGAAGCATTTATTGCAGATAGATATTAGGGTTCGCAGAGCAATATAAGGGATTTCTCAAAAGTCATTTGCTCATTCTGCACTCAAGAAGAAGTGAATAGTGGAGCTCTGCAACAAGATTCATCAAGCACACCAAGGATCTCCTGCCGAAGTCATTGCATAAAGAAATCAATCCAATCACTCCATGCAAATCGAAGCCGCATAAGGTATTCTCCATTTTTCATTACCTCACTGCAAATCTTTGAAGAATGGCTACTCCAAATATAGTTAAGATCTCTGATAGACCTCGCCCCTCATTCAAGAAACATCCTTACAAATCATTGGAGGTAGATCCACTAGGAGCCTTCTCTAGTGTTCCTCATGGTGTATTGCATACGGAAGATATTAGGGTTTACATCCATGCGAATCTTGAAGACTTTGGAGAATCAAAACTGATGGATATCTATCACAAACAATTGATAGATGACTCCTTTGAGATCAAACCTTAGTATAAAGCCATCCAGGACAAACACTTTGCACAGTGCATTCATTTCCCCTGTTTTGAAGAAGATGAATGGGTCCGGTATGTACTAAGTAGAGTACATGACAACTTCCTATGGTTGAACAAGCCCTTCAAGATCACCAAGGACGCAATTAGGGCTGTAACCGGTCTGCACTCATCCGGTGGATTACCTGTTCTCAAATCTGTCAAAAATCAGACAGTCAGTGATGCAACCGGATCCAAGTTTGACAAGAGAGCTATGACAGTTGATGACATCATTGAACCGGATGTCAAATTTGCAGCTATGATAATTGGTTACAAAATCTATCACTCCAGTAGGGAAAATTCAGTACCGGGAACTGTAATCTACACAGCTTATCAAATGTTAAAGGAGAATGCAGACTATGACTTGTGTGAGCTTCTTGTGAACCAACTCTTTGAAAATCTGCAGAAGATCAAGAAGGACAAGAAAAACTCCTTCAAGTATGGCAATCTGATCCTTTGTCTCTTCTTTTACTACATGAATGAGCTTCCCGGATCCAGTGGATGGGTATGGCAAAATGACAGACTGGTTGCCATCCAAATCAGAGACTATTTGCATGAACTTGGGGATGCCAAAGCAAGAAATACAGCTCTATGGGGATACTTCAAGAACTTCCAAAGCATGATGCATGCAAGAGAAAGAATACCCCAATCCCTTGTAGAAAAGTACAAAGACACAGTATGCTTCATGGTTGAAACAGATCAGTGTCTAATGGAGGCAGTAGAGCCAAGGACTGTTTGGATCATGCCCATGGGGTATGAAGTGGATGAACAGATAGTAGAGCTGCATGTTCAACACATGCTAAGCCAGCCCAAAGATCCTAAGGCAGAAAGGTTCGGAACCTTTGAGGAACTGAGTGTAAAAATACATGTAGAACTTAGGGAACCGGAGATAAAGAGGAAGGTAAGAAAAGAAGTTGAGCATATTGCTCAAGGCCTAGGAATCTCAAAAGAGGCACTTGATGCCAGCCGGGAAAAGAGGAGGAAGGCTGAGGAAGAAGAGAAAAGTAAAGAAGGTGTTCCGGTTGAAACTCCCACCCGGACCAGATCATCAAAAAGATCTGCACCTCCCACAACCAAAAGTTCAAAACCAGAAGTCCAGGCATCCGGTAAAAGATCCAAGACAAAAGCCACAAGGGCTTATGAAAGCCAAAAGGATGAAGAGGAAACAGAGTCAGATGAGGGAGTAAAAGAAATAAAGAAGCAGAAGAAGAAAGGATCCGGTAAACCCTCCACAGGCCAAGACAAGGATGAAATGGCAGAGGTATCTGTTGAAAAGCCCACTCTATCTCTAGAGAGCATAATCAAGTCGGTCACGGTGGATGGAAACCTTCAACCAATGACTGAATTTTATGATGACTTCAGTGAGGCTGACCAAAAGACTCTGCAGGAAGCCACAGTCAAATATCTGAACATATACAATAAGGCTTTCATTGAGATCATATCTCTTATTCCTAAAAGCCTAGAAAAAGAATTAGAAATAAGAAAGAACAATGCTCATGCAAAAGATCTTGAGATCCGGGAGCAGATAGCTATTCAGCTATATCCTCAAATTGATCCCAAGACAATGAACATAATCTTCAAGGACTACAAAGATGAGTTCAGAAGTAAAGCCAGGATGAATCAACTCATGCTTGGTGAGACTGACAAAGTGGCCCAAGAGACAGAAGAGATCCTCCGGAAGGCCTTCAAAAGGTTCAATCTTCCTGTTGTAGAGGACTTAGGTACAGAAACAGCTGATGACTTGGAACCCTCTGCTCCAGAAGAAGTGGCCTATGAACAAGCTAGCATCTCTCCTCCGGTTTCCCCTACAGTCTCTGGATCCAAAGAAGAAGAGAAATTACAGGAGAAGGAAGCAGTGGTGAAAGACAAAGAGGTTGACAGTTCCAAGACTGCAGAAGAAAAGAAACATCTGTCTCCGGCAAGAGACACTGCACAAACTGTTCAACAATTTTTGAGCAAAGAAACCTTAGAGATTGATGAACCGGAGCTTCTAAAAGGCCCATTCGACTTTGACTCTCTCTCTCCGGTACAAACAATGAAGATAACTTCATTTGCAAATGCCAAGGCAAATGAAAAACTCCTGAAGTCTCATATGGAAGACTGTGAGTTGATAGAGGCTTCTTCCGGAGTACTTGTAAAGATTATGCCATCAATCCAGATAGATCCGACAGCCTCCTCTTCCGGTAATCTAAAAACCTTAGTCAGCAGTGTTGATACACATTTTGATTCTCTAGAAAAATCAGCTAAAGAAAAGGTTCGGAAGGAATTTTTGGATAAAAGATTTTCAGAAGTATTAGAATTAATCTCTAAAGATAGGAAGATTGTGAGCATTGGAATAAAGAGCTTAGAGAATGCTCTTAAGGATGGCGGTGACATCTACAAATTTTGTATATCCTGGTCAAAGGCAACAGCAGCAATTGATAAGAAAATAAAAGAGGAACAGGACAAGCTACAAAGCTTATCTCAAAGTTTTGATCCTCTCTCTTCCTCCATAATAAATCAAGAATGTCAGACTATTGCAGTCTTGAATGAAATAAAGAATCTTGAGAAGGAAAGGAAGAACATCACTAACCGGATGGGAGAACTTAGACGGATTATAATCCCTAAGTTGGAAACTATGCATGAGGCCATCAGTGATGCTCAGACCACCGCCCAAACAAATGATCCGACAGATCTCAAGAGGGCAGAAGCTTTTGCATTTTTGTTGAGTGGTCACATTTCAATTTTGGATAGAATGAAGCAAAGTTGGGCTACAGAAATGATCCAATTGCAGACATCCTTTGCAGACATTCTTCAGTATATGTGAGTATGTAAATATGCGGCTATGTATAGAAAATTTTTGAAAATTTTGATATGCGGACCCTACCCTTTGCCATTGATGTCAAAGGGGGAGTGAGGAGCAGTGAAAAATGAGGAATCCAATTAAGGGGGAGTTCCGGAAATTGTATATAAAGACAGAGCATCAGCAAAGGGGGAGCATAGTGTAAACACTTAGTCATTTTTCACTAAGTGTTGCCATCAATGCCAAAGGGGGAGATTGTTGGCAAGAGACACTATATGGATTCATGGTTGTTGTCATTGATGGCAACAAAGGTCATCCCACATATCCGCAAGTCATGATGTGTCTCTACCGGAAGTCAGAATAAAGAATGTTGTGGTCCGGTGAACAAGAACAGAGCATGTGGCAAGGTCCGACAGATTGGTCCGGATCTCTCAGAGGAAGTGTCTTGGTGCAGTGCGGATTTGGGGAAGTCAAGAGGACTACCTTGAGTGGTATATTCCAAGGATTTAGCCTCCGGTGATGGACAAGGAAAAAGATATGAATAGTTGAGTACCGGATTCCTGAGAGACAGTGAAAACAGAGGAAGAACTGACTGACAGAGTATCAGACTACTTTCCGGATGTGTTACTGTTGATGATAGAGGTTGTGAAGGCATGAATCATGTTTGGCCGACATGATTAATGATATCTACAAGTATATGCTTGATCCGCATTGCTTGGTGAGGAAGGATTCAGCCGACAGAACAAGAGTTTGTAAGAAACTAGACTGTTCCAGATGCCGACTAGAAAGGTGATGAAATTACTTGTGCGGATATATATAGAGGATGGATTTAGTTGTGAAGTGTGTGATGGTGTGAAGAGATATGCGAAGAAGTACAGAACAGAGCAGAAGTAGCAAGAAAGATCCGATATGTGAAAGGATAGTAGAATAAAGAACAGAGGAAAGATGAAGTGCAGCAGATCAGTGTACTGAGCCTAACCGGAACTAAACTCCAGCATATGCAGATGCTTCCAATCAGTTCAAGACTATGATTCTTATCACTTTGTAGACAGTGTGTCTTCTTGTAGGCAGTGGGCCTCTTGTGAGCAGTGTGCTTGGGCAGTGAGCCCTAATTGGCAAGTGCCATTTTGTAATTTCCTATTCTTCTAACAGAGAATAATTTTGGGTTAATCACCCCGTGGTTTTCTCCCTTAACAGGGTTTCCACGTCAAAAATACTGTGTTATGTGTTTCTTATTTCATGGTAATGTTTTTGTGTTTGATTCAATGCTGCATCAATTAATAAGAAAGTTCAATAAGGGAAATAATTAGGATAACTGATTCACCCCCCCCCCCCCCCCCCTCTCAGTTATCAACACTAGGTATCACAGTTGCTATTCCTTTAGGGACATTCTTGGAAGAGGGAACATGAAGTCAAGAGGTTAATGTGGAGAAGTCACAAACACCAAGGGTTATTGTAGAACCAGTGCAAAGTAAAGAAGTACCATCAGGACAACATACAATAAAAATTGTGATTATAGATACACCAACACGAAAAGCATAAATTCCTACTATAATAGTGGATGCTCCACCAGTTGGAGTAGGACAAAGGCATATATATGAAGATTTTACACCTGAGGAAAGAAGACTAGGCCATATAAAAGTCAAACAAGATTTGACTGAAGAAATGCCGCAAGAGTCAAAGGGCCGAGAAGTCAAGAAAGTAGGTCAAATTGTGAATATTAATGAAGAGAGTGATGATGATGAGGAGTCACAATTTGAAACTGGTACAAGGGTAGAAGAAGAAAATGGAACATCAAAGACTTCCCTTATAATAGAAGAACAAGGTTGTTAGTTGGAGAAGACACAAAGCCCAAGGGAAGAAGATGAAAATGTGTAAGAAAACCTGGAGGTAGTAGACCCTTTTGGTACATTGGTGTCACAAGAAATTATAGAGGAAGTGCAAGTTGTTGCACAACAAGTGATAGAAGTAGAAGAAGTAGCAGAGAAAGAGGAAAAAAGAGAAAAAACTACAGAAGGAGCAGATGTATCTACAAATCAGCCATCATAGTTAGAGAACATAACTGTGACAAAAAATGTACAAGTTCAAAATGAGGTACAAATAGGGGAAGCAATGCCAGTAGAAACTTCTGATGTTAATGTTGCAAATGTTCTTAATGTTATAGTTGAATAAAGTGAACAAGATAAACAAGAAGAAAACTTAGATGAGGGAAAATACAGAGCAAGATGAAGAAGGAGATACAGAAGAAGAGGAAGAAGGAAAATAGAATGAAGAGGATGTGCTAATACAACATGAAGGTAATGTATCACCTCCACTGCAATAGAATCTACCTTTATATCAAAATCCTCCACAACAACAACAACAAGGGCAAATAGATATAGAGAAGCCTCAAGAAGAGGTAATAAATGAGAAAGGAGTAGAGACAAATAAAGAGGCACCTGGTTGGATAGGTTCTGAAGTGAGTAGAGAAAAGATAGAGGTGTAGTTAGTGCCCATTGATATAAAAAGCTTGTTAGGGGACATTCATAGAAAGAAAGAAGAAAAGCCTGAACTATGTCATCCATTAAGAGAAATCCATCTGGATCTAAGACATTAGAGCTAGACAGTCCCCAAAAGGATAAGGCAAAAGGGGAAATGAGCATTAAAGATTACCATTTGCTTAATATAGATCTAGGATATGTGACTAGAGAACAACACATTGCCGAGTGGAATGCTATCAATAAAGTGACCATGGAGATGATGAAGAAGGATAAAGATAAACATGATTATTTGAAAGGACACATTGTCCAATTGCAATAATTTATATAGGGGGTGTTTGATCCCAATGTCAACATACCAGATTTACTTGCGGATTTAGCCATTTTATCAAGGATCAGGTTACTGAGCTAGAAAATAAAAGATTGAGGCAAGCATTTTTTAGGAGTGGTTCAATACATTTATTCAGAAAGGAGAAATCACAATAAAGCAAGAAATGACCAATTGGGCCATTGCCCCTGCAGAGAAGAATAATTGTAGTATTATTTTACATCATTGCTAATCTAGAATGAAGGAAAATAGTAATAAGTTTTGACAAATTGAGGTCATGAATGAGAAGGTGGAAGAATTGATAAATGAAGGAGTAATAACACCACAAATGGCAAATTTAATGATGAAATACAAATTGGAATTGAAGTTTGAAGAAGATGTCTTGGAAAGGTGCATAGAAAATACTCAAGATCTAGAGGAAGAGGTTGATGGAATGATAAAGAGGCACATGAAGATAATTCAGAGGATTATTGGGCATGAGTTCTTAGAGATTCCAGTTTATGATGCAGGTAGGGCAGTGAAGTAATTTAGGGGCATATATTCACCCTGCTTAGAAATCCCTTCAAATAATCTAAGTACAGAGATGATTGATTCCATCATGGAATTACACGCCAAGATAAGGAAATACTAGAAAAATAGAGAAGATATAGAGAAACAAACCATGATATTGAAGGAGAAGGTTGAAATACAACATATGTGGAAAAAAAGAAAAGAAGTACTCATAATTCTATAATGATGTTCATAGCCAGGTATACACAGTACTTGAAGAAATAAGAAAAAGATGCAAAGGCAGGCACTAATAGCTACGGGTAATTTCCTTTTTGAGATGTTTCAAGTGCTTTGGTGTTTGTGGTTTTTTATTTTCGTGAAGTTAGAGAAAGGAAAGTCATGAGAAAAGATTCCATATTTAAAAGATTCCTAATGGCATCCTTTGAGCCAAAGGGAATATTCCTAGAGATATTTTAGAAGGACAGTTGGGAAATGTTTTCCACCATAGATATTATGAATTTGAATTGGGACCATTGATTGGTTTTTGTAATCATAGAAAGGGGGAATTTAAATCTATATAATGAACCCTACTACTGGTGTTTTAGTTACATAGAGTTTGAGAAAGACATACATTACATTTAGGCAAAAGGAAGTAATAGATTTTGATCAAAATTTTATGTGAAGTGGAATGCACCTATGTCTGCAACAGAGATAATGTGGAATGTCTAGTTTCTCCATGTATTTGTAAAGTGTTTGTGAGTTTTTTGTTTAATTGTTAATGTTTTCAAAGAATTTAAAGTTAAAATACATTGTAAATTTGAAAGACTTTTCATATGTTAATGAATGCAAACATCTTTTGTTGCGTCTATTCTAGAGTGCATTAGATTCAGGTATTCTTTAGTGTATTTCCTTCGATGATCACATTTATGTATGTTAGTTCGTGATATTGCTTAGGATAAGCATACATGGAATTTACTCTTTTGAAGCATTACAATTGATTAAACTTGTATACATGAGTAACAGAGAAATAATTCCTACAGAACCAAATTTTCTTACCTTATCTTCTCTAACTTTTCTCAAAATTCATAAATAACTAGCCCGCACATAGAAATCTACAGGAAATTGTCATATATTTGAATAAAGAATGAGGAATTGTAAAGGTCTTTGAAAATTTTCATATAAGTATGAGATGCAAAGTTTGTTTTATCAAAATTTTATTCAAAGCTTTGTAGTTGAGTTGCAAATACATGCAAAGGATCATTAATTCTAGTGTGATTTGTGGTTATTTGCATAAATAGAACTAGTCTAGTTGACACAAGATACTTTAATCATGTAAGGCCTTTAAATAAAATAGCTTTACATTGAACCCTGAGCAAATACAACATAACCATGACCTGGTTAATGAAGACTTGGAATTGAGAAATATTACCAATAGTTCTCCATATGCTTCAAGATAAGCTAAGATTCTTTATGAATTTTATCTTTGTAATGTTGAATAAAATAGACATCAATAGTTTTTGGCACTAGAAAGAGGGCTTGTTAGGAATTAAGGTGATATTTGTACAACACTAGCTCATAATACTAGTTGAGTGACCAGGTCTAGGTCCAATTCAGAAGACATCTTTACATAGTTACTTGATAGAAGGTAGAATAAGAGTCCCTTGAGCTAGATTCATAGGTTAGTTCAGATCAGAGGTTCATCAAACACTCCTCCAAGATCACCAGGGAATATTCTAAACATAATAAATCTAGATGGTTCTACATTCAAACCGTTAAATCTTGGTTCAGGTCCCCCAAGAGGTCCTAGTCCTCCCAGAAGTCCTACTATTTTAAGAAACCCTAGCCCTCTTGGAAGTCCAAATCCACCTAGAGGTCCAGTCATGGCATATTTTAATGTCAATTCTCCTATACTATTCGTTGATTACCATGAAATGCCTAAGAATCTTGAGATGCTTTACCCTAAGTACCAATTACATCAAGATCCTAAGGATCACATTAGAATCTTTAAAGAAGATTTCTTTAGGGCAAGATTAGAACACCAGGATGTAGTGTGCAGATTGTTTCCATTCACATTTAATGAACAAGCTTCTAACTAGTATGTGAACTTACCAAATAGCTATATCACCACCTAGGAACTCATGGAAGAGGCATTCTTATCTAGGTTTAGAGGACCAATTGAACCATCTTCTATGTATCAGAAATTAGTAGCAATCAAAAGAGGTAAAGGAGAACTCATAGACAATTTAATGATAGGTTCTAGAAGGCATATTCTAAATTGGTTGACTCGTACACTGTAACTCTTTACGCAATACTAGAAATGTATTACACTGCCTTAGATCCTTTAACCTCAATGTTTGTTAAGAGGTAGGCTAATATGGATAGTTTGTCAAAATCTTACAAAGAAGTAGTTAAAGTAAATCAGGAGATGAAACAAATTGCTTACAGTCCTTTTCTAAACGTAGGAAACCCTAGAGTTTTAAACCAAATACAACCATGGAATGGTGTTCCAATGTATCATTCTCCACTATTAAATCCAATACCAACTCATGTGCCAGCGTATAACCCCATTACCACTCATGATATAGTTCCCTACATAGGTAATAGTGCTAATAGTAATCAAACTAATAGTTAGTCATTTTCCAACCTCCTCAAGGCACATATATGGCCAAAACACAAGATTATAGGGAAGAGATAAAAGAGATTACTGCACACTTGAGAAGATTAACCACTGAGATGATTCAATTGAGAAATAAAAACTTCTATGGTAGAAATCCCCAGAATCAGCGTCAAAATCAGAATCAGAACTATAGTCAAGGTCAAAACTCAAATCAAAATTAGAGTCATGGTCAAAATCAAGGTCATCGCCAAGGTCATAATCATAACTAGGAACAAGGACAAAATAGAGGATATAATGGTGAAAATAAGGCTTGGGGAAATCACAATAGAAATTTGAATCAACCCAAACCCTCCAGTACTTAGAATATGATGCCAAATAATGGTACTCTGGCTTTTCCATTTGAAAGTCCAGACAATCAAGAGCCAAAACAACTTGTGAGGATTCAAATGGCTAATGTAGCATTAAAAAATTGGTGTAGGATTCACAATACAAATGCACATGCTGAACTAGATTGCCTTCAATTTCACCTAGATTCTAGTATTTTCAATGTAGAAGTACAGGCTCCTACATCAGACTTCCTAATTCCCAAAGGCAATGAGATAGTACCTTCAGGATTTGAGTCTACTATGGTCTTAGAAAGTTTTAATTTTGTAACCAAGAAAGAGGAAAATCAAATAGCAAAAAAATGAGCCCTATTATTTTGAGAATTTATATCCAGAGTCAACCTTAGTATTAGATGCTTTTTAGTTTCCTTTTGAAACTGAAAATGAGGTATTGTGTGAACCAGAGGAAGTACAAGCTTTCCAACAATCTAGTAAGAACCACACTTACAATTTGAGAAGTAATAGCAAGCCAGGACGACCTTTCACCACCTCTACAACTCCTAATAACTTCAATACCCTAACAGATCAACATGTGAGCAATAACACAGTGCCTCCCAAATCTAATTATCATGGCACTGGTGGGACAATAGCACCAAAGGTTCAGGCCAAGAAAATAGAACATAATGAAACCTCAAAACTGATGAACTACTTGTCTGAGGAAATAAGAAAGATCAAGGTGAATGTACCTTTATATGAATTGTTGAAAAGTCTAGGAGTACAAAATGCCTTCATAAAGTCTTTAGATGAGTCAACTCTAAAAGATAATTCACCTAATACAGATGCTCATAGTAAAGATATCTAGACCAAGGGTAAGGGTAATAATGTTGAGCAACCAACAAATACTAATGTTGTAATGTATACAAAGAAGAAGGAAGCCCCTCTTTTTTTGTTAACCATAAGAATGTTTGGAAAGAATTTGGACAATTGTATGGTAGATTCAGGAGCCTCGACTAATGTTATGCCACTAGGAATATGCCAAACATTAGGACTAACTCTCATAAAATTTACTAAGGTTGTCACAGAATTAGACAAAACAAAGGTCAATGTGGTAGGTGAATTAATGCATATCCATATGCAGTTAGCATCTGACCCTAGGGTGAGTCAATTCATTGATATTCAGATAGTGGACATCCTAGTCACTTATGGTATGTTACTAAGTAGAGATTGGTCCAAGACTCTAAACGGGTACATGGCTACCAATTATTCACACGTGGCTACCTTGGAGAGGTATCCCAAACCAAATTAGAATAGAGACCAAACCTAGAATGAAGCATATGATCACATAATACAATCCAACAAATGAGGTATTATATGCTACTGTTGAACCAGGAGTTTATAAAGTGTCAAACAGGGGAGTTCAAATAGAAGAAATCTTAGTCTTGGATTTTTTAAAAAAGCTTACTAATGATGAAACAACTGTGTTCATTGAGTCTGATCATGATTCTTATGATGGAGAAGATAACACCATAGGTAGCTTTAGTCAAATCATAAGCCAAGAAATGGAGATATGCATTTAACAAGAATCTCTGGTTCAATGTAAACTATACAAAAACTTGTGTAGGGTTCATAATACTGCTCATCCTGAAGAAAATTGTGGAATATGCAGGGATATATTAGAGTATCAATATAAAAAGTGCATAAAAAGGATGAGATAGCAGAAAGGAGAGTTTATTCCTAGTAAACATGAATTATGAAAATGTGGATGATTCATTACAAGGTCTAAAATAGGATGTAGGAATAAAAAGTATCAATTATTCTGATTCTCACAAACAAACCAAAGATGCAAAGATACCTATAGCTTGAGTAAAAACACAAGGATACACATGATCTTATCAGAGGTGAGATAGGTAAAATGATTCTTGTTAAAACAAAACATCTAGGTCAAAAGAACAAGAGCAATATCTGGACACTGAAATGCGATGGATCTAAATCCAAGCAAGAGGTAGGGGTAGGAGTTGAACTTGTGGATCCAAATGGTAAATCTTTTTTGGCAGCATACAAACTCCAATTCCCTTGTACTAACAATGTAGCAGAGTATGAGGCTCTGATTTATGCATTAGTTATGGCCATTAAGAAAAAAGCAGAAGTAATCAGGGTGTTTTCTGACTTTGAACTAGTGGTTAGATGGGTTAGGAAATTATATGCATGTAACTTTAGGAAACTTGTTAGTTATAGGCATAGGGTATGGGATTTAATTAATTGTTTTGTTGCTTTTAACATTGAACATATCCATAGAGAGTTGAATCAGAGACTAGATGCATTAGCAGTTTCTACTATCACATTAGAACCCTTGATGTTATCAGGTCTAAAATGATTTGCAGTAGAGTTGGTAAATGTACCAAGCATACCAGACAATGTGACTCATTTTCAAGTATTTGAAGGAGACCAACAAATCATGGATTTTCTTACTAGTCATGAAGTGTTTGAAGCTCAGGTTATTGATGAACAGGAAAGACCAGAAGTATCATGGGATGAGGAAGACAATAGATTTGAAGAGTAATTTCCTACCTAAATGGGTGATCGAGTTGGAGAAGATCTTTGATTTCAATGGGGTAGTGAGACAAAAAGATCTTCCCAAACGGAAGGAGGCAAATGTGACCCCTTCAACTTAGGAACAAAGGAGAACCCTCATAATGTTTTAATTAGAAAATATTGTTCTGAGAAACTAAGAAAAGAAATTGCAAGGTGTTAAAATAATATAAGAATGTAATAGCATGGTCTATGGGATCATTACATCCCCCTTGAGAGACAATGGGCCCCATTGCACCTATATGTTGTAGCAGATGAGGAAATTGCTTCTCAATCTGGTCCTTAGTGAACCATTTTCCATGACGGGGAAATTATCATCCTTGTACCACCCGATAAAGAGGGATTTGTTGCTTCTTTAGTGTTTTGACCAGAACATAAGTAATCTAATCACATGTGAGAGGGGAAGTAGTGTCAGGATTTAACTCTATATTACTAATGTGTTTTGCAACTTTTGAGGTGTCCAACAATGGTGGAAAATATGGATGCAACAACTCAACATTGCAAATAGGATGTAGTCCAAGAAAAGATGGAAGATTGAGTTCAAAAGCATCTTCACCAACTTGTTTGAGGATGGTGTATGGACCATACTAAATGGGACAGATTTTTCTATGTGGCCCTGTAAGTCTTTTTTTTAAGGTGAAGCCAAACCTTGTGCCCAATCTTAAACTGATGAGGTGTATAATGTTGATCATATTTGTCCTTGTAACTTTTATTTCTATGTTGGAGTACCTCGTGAAATTGCTACAGAGTATGGTGTATCTTCTCAACAAACTTAGTTGTTCTATCTATCTTCTTCTCTAAATGTGTTGATGGGTCACTCAGCATGGTTGGCATGGTTGGTAATACCACATCAATTAGAGCTAATGGTTGGTAGCCAAGACACACCTCAAATGGATTGTTCCCTATGGAGCCATGTAGTGCACAATAATAGCTATGTTGTAAATATGGAAAAACTTCATCCTAAGTGCGAGGATATTTTGAATGATACATCCGTAAAATGTGAATGATCATTCGATTCACTACATTAGTTTTCCCATCTATTTGGGGGTGGAAGGTAGTGGATTTTATCAACTTTGTGTCCATCAAGGCCCAGAGTGCTGACCAAAAATTGCTAAGAAATCTACTATCACTATCATATATGATACTTTGTGGAAATCCAAAGTGTATCCAAACATTCTCAAAGAAAAGCTTGGTAGTTTCTTCCGCAAAGAGTCCCTTCTTGCAAGCCACCATGATAGCCATTTTTGAAAACCTATATACCACCACATACACACAATCATGTCCACATTTCGTAGAAGGGAGGCCAGACATGAAATCCATCAAAATTGAATGCCAATGTTTATCATGGACTAGAAGAGGTATTTACAATCCTTGCTTATGATTGGTAGACTTTACAATGGTACAAGTAGTACAATCTCAGATGTATAGAGTGACATCATGTCTCAATCTGGGCCAATAAAAATACCTCTAAAGTACAACAATGGTCTTCTCCACCCCAAAGTGTCTTGCAACATGACTGTAGTATTCCTCCCATACCATCTTTTCTCACTTCTTAATTAGAACACATATGTGTTGAACACAATAGGATATTGAGAGTTAGTGGGTGAATCAATATCTAAACAAACTTCAAATCCTGAGGAGTAGATTAAAACTTTAGCATTATAGTATTAACATAATCATGAAAGATAAACATAATGCACATCAACACATAACACCATATATATGTGGAAAACCCAAGAAGGGAAAAACCACAGTGAAGATTAACTCATAATATATGAAGCTCAAATAACAACTTTGTTTTAGGGATACAACCCAAAGAAGCAACAACTCTCTATCGACTTTGTTTTAGGGCTAATACCCAAGGAAACTATACTACTCCCTGAAATTTTTTCTTTAGGGTTACTCCCAAGGAAGCTACAACTCCCTTTAGACTTTGTTTTAGGGCTACAACCCAAGGAAGCTACAACTCCCTACTTTGAGAACAAACTCAGAAAAGATTACAGTATGACAATCCTTCTACTACCTAAAAAATGGCATTGAAGTTCACACCTTTGATGATTGCAATTCTAATTCTTTTGATAATTGGATCAATTAGGAACACTCTTCACCTCCTTGTCTAAAAAATGTATTCAAGATGAATCAGGACAACTTCTAACACATCCTCTCTTTCTCCTTCAGTCACACATCATAATGCATTCATTCTGCTCCTTTTTCTTGCTTGCGAACCTTATGAATAACCTTGCAATCACACCTCAGCTAACTTAGTTTGATTTACAATTTATACATGATAGTACATTGATTATAGTGCTTGTCAGCTAGAGACAACATGAAAAATACATTTACAAGTCGGTCAGACTACACACAACATGAAATGTTTAGAGAAGTCCTAAACAAGACTACACACAACACTAGCAAAAGAATCATGCCTTGTAGATATCAACACTTGCTTAACCAGGTCCAAAACATCCTTCACAACATCAAACATCAAGGAATTACATCTGTACACTCCACTCATTTAAAAATAGAATAGCCTTAAGCAAAGACATATGGAACTTGAAGCATAATGGCCACAACAACTTGAGAACCTTGTACGGTACTAGAAACAAGAAAGATCTTCATGAAACTCTTTGAGATGAGGCTACAAGACTCATACAACATATCCAAACACTCCTTTATCTCTACACATCAAATATTTTGTGCCATACATCTTCAACCATAAAATCTGAGAACAACAAGTCATCCAAAACACATTGCAACATACTGTCATTGAAATACTAAGCTTGCAGATCACCACAAAACTTGAAACTACAAGAAAGCATGTAGAGAACATCCATAAACATATCCAAAAAAATCACAAAGGCAAACATTCACATCCAGAGGAATGTGGAGCATTCAAACAAGCCTTTAACACTACCTTACTCTATCAGAACACATGCTGGTACTCTAGCATGCATAACTTTCACAACAGAAGGATAGATGATCTAAAACTTTGGAATTTTCATCTTCATAGCACCCCGAACACAGTTCCACAATCACATATCCAAAACTACAAATGCGGAGGAACACAAAGCATTCCATTATTGTATAGAAAATGTCTTCTTTAGAACCAACATTGTCTTCAAACTGTCAACTGCAAAACACCCTTCTAGTAATCTAATCATCTTAGTGCTTATAATTCCCATATTAATGTATCTTCTTGATGCTTCTAATTCCCATCTTAATATGTCTTCTTGATGCTTCTAATTCCAATCATAATATAACTTCATACTCAGCTCTACATTGATCAAGGCATGACATCCAACCACGTGAACTTCAGTAACCTCATTATATTCAACATGACATCCAACCATGAACTATATCTTCTCTACTAGATAGGACATGACATCCAACCATGAACACCATCACACATCCATGATAGTATTGACATCAATGACAACCTTAGGAACCATATGTGTAACAATATGTGCCTCATGTGACAGAGAATCTCATCCTGCAAGTAGAAATCATGAACTTGTTTACCCTCTACTAGCATGTCATAGATGTTAGAAAAATTAGAATCTATGCCATACAACTAAGGCCAATCTACTGTGTGGTAGCCATAAGAATCCAATACTATTGTTAAGGGTCTACTCAAATAGTCTACAACTTTGTTAGTAGATCCCTTATTGTGGTAGATACTAGGATGAAATTGTTGTAAGTAAGTAGATCATCTTTGATGCCTATCATTTTGTAGCTTCCCTTGTGTCTATAGAAATTGTAGAGGTTTATGGTCTGTGTGGATGATAGTCTCTTTTCCCAGAATGCATTGTTTCCATTATCTGTAGGCATGCACAATAGCATACAATTCCTTATCATATGTGGGATATTTGTGCACAGTGTCAGAGAAAGTCTCAAATAGTCTACAACTTTGTTAGTAGATCCCTTATTGTGGTAGATACTAAGATGAAATTGTTGTAAGTAAGTAGATCATCTTTGATGCTTATCATTTTGTAGCTCCCCTTCTATAGAAATTGTAGAGAGGGTCTACTCAAATAGTCTACAACTTTGTTAGTAGATCCCTTATTGTGGTAGATACTAAGATGAAATTGTTGTAAGTAAGTAGATCATCTTTGATGCCTATCATTTTGTAGCTTCCCTTGTGTCTATAGAAATTGTAGAGGTTTATGGTCTGTGTGGATGATAGTCTCCTTTCCCAGAATGTATTGTTTCCATTATCTGTAGGCATGCACAATAGCATACAATTCCTTATCATATGTGGGATATTTGTGCACTGTGTCAGAGAAAGTCTCACTATGGTAGGAGACTGGATTAATCCTAATGGTGGCATGCAAACTTCCCTTGGTGCATAGTCTGAAGCATCTCTTTCAATTTGAAAAGATTGTTGTAGATTCGGGAGTGCTAGTACTAGGGAAGAGCATAACCTCCTCTTCAACTCCATGAATTATTTCTATTGTGCCTCTATCCCTATTGTGCCTCTATCCATCAAAATTTTTCTTTGGCTCCTCCCCTAAGTGCCTAATTCATAGGCCATGACAAGTGTGAAAACCAAGTACGAACCTCTGATATAAACTGGCTAGACCCAAGAAACTATGAAGTTCTGTTAGGTTCTTGGGAGATGGCCAATCTTTGATAACTTGTATCTTTTTAGGGTCCACATAAACACCTGTTCTATCCATAATGTATCCCAAATACTAAATAATCTCCATACCAAAGGAACACTTATCTCTATTAGCATAGAGTTTATGTTGTTGTAAGGTTGAGAGTACTTATTGAACATGCTACAGATGGTCAGCCCATGTTTTTTTGAAAATGAGTATGTCATCCAAATAGACGACAATGAAAGAACCAATGAATGGTCTGAGGACATCATCCATAAGTCTCATGAAGGTGGTAGGGGCATTGGTCAAGCCAAAAAGCATGACTAGCCTTTCAAACAACCCTTCCTTGGATTTTAAAGTAGTCTTCCACACATCCAGGATGGCTCAATTGGGACTTGGTGGTATCTAGATTTCAAGTCAATTTTGGTGAAAAATTAGCCCTCCTGAGTTAGTTCAACAATACTTTAATGATTAGTTTCTAATAGTAGGTTAAATTCTAGTGATGTATATGAGGCTTCCAACTATACTTTTGTAAAAGGTAGCATCCACCTTGGAACTTACATCTTCCTTGGTTAAATTCTCATCAAGTGCTAAGGGAGTTGCACCTACTATGCATGTCATCATTATAATTTTTTTTAATAATTTAGCTACAAACTTTGTTTGATAAATGAATGTACCTTTTTATTGTTGATACACTTCCACACCAAGAAAATAATGTACTAGTCTAAGATCAAACATTTTAAATTTTTGTTTCATTTTTTCTTAAAATTTCTCCATAAGAATTTTGTTGTTAATTGTATAAATAAGATCCTTAAAGTATCATAGTGGGTTAAGTTCTAGTGAGGTATATGAGGCTCCCAACTAGACTTTTGTAAAAGGTAGCATCCACCTTAGAACTTAACCCAATATTAGATATTGCATTGAATAGGTTAGGATTCATTTTCGGATATAAACTTGCAAATTATTGTTGTGGTGTAAAAATTGTATGTTTACAAGGTTGAATTCATTGTTGTTTTAAGGATTTAGAGAGCTATTTGAAGGCAATAAATGTGTTGATTTAGTTTGTGCATGCATGATTAAACTTAAAACACTAATTATATTTGTGTATTCAACCACCCAATTGTTTGAATATTTTTTATAACACCATAAGACCTGCTGATGTTAGTTTTATTCAACATTACAGAGATAAAATTCACAAAGAATCTTAGCTTATCTTGAAGAATATGGAGAACTATTGGTAGTATTTCTCAATTCCAAGTCTTTGTTAACTAGGTCATGGTTATGTTGTATTCACTCAAGGTTCAATGTAAAGTTGTTTTATTTAAAGGGGCCTTATGTGATTTAAGTATCTTGTGTCAACTGGACTAGTTCTATTTATGCAAATAACCATAGATCACACTAGAATTAATGATCCTTTGCATGTATTTGCAACTCAACTATAAAGCTTTGAGTGAAATGTTGATAAAAAAACTTTGCATCTCATACTTATATGAAAATTGTCAAGGACCTTTACAATTCCTCATTCTTTATTCAAATATATGACAATTTCCTTTAGATTTCTACATACAAGCTAGTTATTTATGAATTTTGAGAAAAGTTAAAGAAGATAAGGTAAGAAAATTCATTTTTGTAGGAATTATTTCTCTGTTACTCATGTATACAAGTTTAATCAATTGTAATGCTTCAAAAGAGTAAATTTCATGTATGCTTATCTTGAGCAATATCATGAACTAACATACAAAAATGCGATCATCAAAGGAAATACACTAAAGAATACCTGAATCTAATACACTCTGGAATAGATGCAACAAAAGATGTTTGCATTTATTAACATATGAAAAGTCTTTCAAATTTACAATGTATTTTGACTTTAAATTCTTTGAAAACATTAACAATTAATCAAAAAACTCATAGACACTTTATAGATGTAGGGAGAAACTGGACATTCCACATTATCTCCATTGCAGACATAGGCACATTCCACTTCACATAAAATTTTTCTCAAAGTCTATTACTTCCTTTTGCCTAAATGTAATGTATGTCTTTCTCAAACTCTCTATAACTAAAACACAAGTAGCAGGGTTCTTTATATAGATTTAAATTCCCCCTTGCTGCGGTTACAAAACCAATCAATGGTCCCAATTCAAATTCACAAGATCTATAGTGGAAAACATTTCCCAACCGTCCTAGAATATCTCTAGGAATATTCCGTTTGGCTCAAAGGATGCCATTGGGAATCTTTTAAATATGGAATCTTTTCTCATGAGTTTCCATTCACTGACTTCACAAAAATACAAAACCACAAACACCAAAGCACTTGAAACATCTCAAAAAGGAAATTACCTGCAGCTACAAGTGGCTGCCTTTACATCTTTTTCTCATTTCTTCAAGTACTATGTATGCCTAGATATCAACGTCATTATAGAAGTATGAGTACTTCTTTTGCTTTCTTTCCATATATGTTGTTGTATTTCAAACTTCTCCTTCAATATCTTGGTTTGCTGCTCTATATCTTCTCTATTTTTCTGGTACTTCCTTATCTTAGTGTGTGATTCCATGACAGGATCAATCATCTCTGTACTTAGATTATTTGAAGGGATTTCTAAACAGGGTGAATATATGCCCCTAAATTCCTTTACTGCCCTTTTTGCATCAAATATTAGAATCTCTAAGAACTCATGCCTAATAATCCTCTAAATTATCTTCATGTGCCTCTTTATCATTCCATCAGCCTCTTCCTCTAGATCTTGAGTATTTTCTATGCACCTTTCCATGACATCTTCTTCAAACTTCAATTCCAATTTGTATTTCATCATTAAATTTGCCATTTGTGTTGTTATTACTCTTTCATTTATCAATTCTTCCACCTTCTCATTCATGACCTCAATTTGTCTCAACTCATTACTATTTTCCTTCATTCTAGATTGACAATGATGTAAAATAATATTGCAATTATTCTTCTCTGCAAGGGAAATGGCCCAATTGGTAATTACTTGCTTTATTGTGCTTTCTCCTTTCTGAATAAATGTATTGAAGTACTCTTCAAAAATGCTTGCCTCAATCTTTTATTTTCTAGCTTAGTAACATGATCCTTTGATAAAATGGCTAAATCCATAGGTAAATTTGGTATGTTGACATTGGGATCAAACACCCCCTATTTGAACTATTGCAATTGGACAATGTGTCCTTTCAAATAATCATGTTTATCTTTATCCTTCATCATCTCCATGGTAACTTTATTCATATCATTCCACTCAGCAATGTGTTGTTCTCTAGTCACATATCCTAGATCTATATTAAGCAACTGGTAATCTTCAATGCTCATTTCCCCTTTTGCCTTATCCTTTTGGGGAATGGCTAGCTCTAATGTCCTAGATCTAGATGGATTTCTCTTGATGGTTGACATAGTTCAGGCTTTTCTTCTTTCTTTTTGTGAGTTCCCCCCTAACAAGCTCTTTATATGAATGGGGACTAGTTGCACCTCTGTCTTTTCTCTCCTCACTTCAAAACCTATCCAAGCAGGTGCCTCTTTGTTTGTCTCTACCCCATTCTCATTTATCACCTCTTCTTGAGGCTTCTCTATATCTGTTTGCTCTTGTTGTTGTTGCTGTGGAGGATTTTGATCTAAAGGTAGATTCTGTTGCAGTGGAGGTGACACATTACCTTGATGTTGTATTGGCACATCCTCTTCATTCTCCTTTTCTTCTTTCGCTTCTTTTGTATCTCCTTCTTCATCTTGCTCTATATTTCCCTCATCTAAGTTTTCTTCTTGTTTACCTTGTTCACTTTGTTCAACATTACCATTAAGAACATTTTCAACATTAACATCAAAAGTTTCTACTGGCACTACTTCCCCTGTTTGTACCTCATTTTGAACTTGTACATTTTCTATCACATTTATGTTCTCTAACTATGATGGCTGATTTATAGATACATCTACTCCCTCTGTAGTTTTTTCCCTTTTTTCCTCTTTCTATGCTACTGCTTCTACTTCTATCACTTGTTGTGCAACAACTTGCACTTACTCTATAATTTCTAGTGACACCAATGTACTAAAAGGGTCTACTGCCTCTAGGTTTTCTTGCAGATTTTCATCTTCTTTAATTGGGCCTTGTGTCTTCTCCAACTGAGCACCTTGTTCTTCTATTATAAGGGAAGTCTTTCATGTTCCCTTTTCTTCTTCTACCCTTGTATCAATTTCAAATTGTGACTCCTCATCATCATCACTCTCTTCATTAATATTCACAATTTCACCTACTTTCTTGACTTCTTGGTCCTTTGCCTCTTGTAGCATTTCTTTAGTCAACTCTTGTTTGACTTTTATATGGCCTAGTCTTCTTTTCTCAGGTGTAAAATCTTTAGATATATGTCTTTGTCTTACTCTAGTTGGTGGAGCATCCACTATTACAGTAGGAATTTGTGATTGTCCTATTGGTGTATCTATAATCACAGTTTTTACTGTATGCTGTCTTGATGGTACTTTACTTTGCACTAGTTTTATAGTAACCCTTGGTGTTTGCAACTTATCCACATTAACCTCTTGACTCGATGTTCCCTCTTCCAAGAATGTCCCAAAAGGAATAGCAAATGTGATTCCTAGAGCATAGGGATCCAAAAGCGTGGCATTCTCATCTTTATCAAGGATTGTAGTTTCTACAAAATTTCTTCACTTTTCATAAAAAAACATTAACTTATCCTTTCTTTTTCTTTCTCTCTTCTTCCCCTTTTTATGATAGGTGGCTACAACACCTTGGGCTTTAAGTTATTCAATCCTATCAGTTAACTATGTTTTAGAAAACAGAATAAATGGTTTAGATATTTCCTCTAAAGACATCTTTGCTGGTTCTTCCCAATTGGGTTCATTGATGGGCAATAATGCCACTCCCTTACTTCCATAACTTTGATGTAATACTTTATCATCCTCTGTAATCTCTTGGGGCACATTAACTTCCCATATGGTCCTCATTTGCTCTATTGTTAGTCTTTGATGAGCCCTTTTCCTCACCTCTTTCTCATTCTCACAATCTGACCAAAAATTCTCAATGTGGATTTGATGTCTATATTTCTTATCAACATATTTTTGTATTCTATGAAAAGAATCAAATTATCTAACCAAGTCAACCTCCTCAAACCCATAATACCTCAGCTCCCTCTTTGATTCCTTAGCAACATCTTCATTATAGCGTGAATAATTACCAATTATGAAAGGGAACTTGATGTTTCCTCTATTAAATTTCCTTTTATACATTCTATATACATTAAGATTATGTCTGGAGAATTCTAATACAATCAAGCTGTCTAAAGGAATTCTTGGCAATTTGAAGGGTTTACCTTCAAATCCTTCAGTTCTGATATAGGTGAAGGTAGGAATTTGTATAAACCAAGAACTAAAAAACTTATGGCCTTTATTGCCTCCTCTGTTAATCTTCTATCTTTACTCATCTTAGAATCCTCACCAAATAGGTATAAAAACATCATTCATCCTTGCATAATTATGCAATGCATTCTCCTCCTATAAATCTAGATAATGATCATACACCAATTTCTTACCTAGACCGTTTCCGAAGGTACCCACTATGTTTATTCCAGTCAATGGTGACATTTCAATTACACATGCATAAATCACATAGGAAGACATACAAAACCTTCTATTCTTCCTGAATGCCATTACTTGTTTGTATATTGTTGTACTATTTTCTTTAGCCCAAAGAATGGTTCCATCCTTTTCTCTAATATACTAGATGATGTGGAACATCCAGGGCTCAAACCTTATTGTATCCTTCAATCCTGCCATTCTACTCAACATTGTGATCATTAAGTATACCTCCTCCTTGAAGTCAATCCTATCCATTTTTTTGGTACCCTTATAGCTACTTTTGGCTTATTCTTTGCTGTATACAATCCATAAAATATAGCAGTTTCAAAATATTTCTCATTTTTAATGAAATCATCAGTATATTGATCCATATCAATATCCATCATTTGTTCTTTAATTTCCAACCCAAAAGTTCAGGCTATACCCTCTATAGATAAATCTTCAATAGTCCGCCTGTTATGCATTACCTTCCAAGTACTCAAGTTATACTGATCTATGCATTCCAGCATTAAATATTTAGCCTCCATGGCCAACAAAAATCCATCCACTTTGTATAATCCTTTTTCTGAAATCTTGCTCATGCCTGCAGTAGCATCCAACGCCGTAATTTTTGGTAGCACATCCTCTACATCATAATGACCAATGTTTGTATCTGTAGCTATTATTCCTATAGTGGATATCAAGGATGAATATCCTCTTACTAGTGGCAACTCCTCTCTAACCATTTCTTTTCTCAGTTTTCTTTCTCTTTTAACTTTCCCCTGTTCGTTGGTTGCTGTAGTATCAACCTTCTTTTGTTTGGGTGTCATCCTACCAAGTGAAAATGTGCATTTTACCCTCTTGCATTGTGTAATTCTAGGGTTTTTTCATGATTTTTAAATTTTTACCAATTACCCTAGGACTTTTTCTTGTCATTTTTTCTAATAAGGATTTTTAGATTTAACAATATCAAATTCTCCCTTCGCATAATTAACCTACAGTAATGACGTAACAATTTGTTTCATTTTCTCAATGGAGTTATTGTAATTAACCCTAATTTTACTTAACTACAATTCAACTGTATTCGATGTACATACCTGTATTCGCAACCATCCATTGATACCAATCTACCGTTTTAACCCTTTACTGTTACCGTTCTGGTTCTATTTAGCTCCTAAATCGCGTTCCTCCAGCTGTGTGAAATTCTCTGCAAATTTTACCCTTTGAATACAATTGTGAAATAACATAGTCATCTAATCTTACCTTTTATCCTATTCAAATTCTATATTTTGATGCTAGTTGTGCATTGAATATAGCGATTAATGCATACCATACAAACTACATCCTTTTCTTGTTTAATTTTGGCATTTTAAATTTTGTATGTGTTAGTTCCCATATCTATTTTCTTTATATTTCACACTTTGTATATCAATCTTTGTATGTTCCTATGCATATTGCATACAATCACCACAACATACAAACTTGGACATGCGAGGGTTTATAAAACATATTGCACTTTATTTCATGCCCAATTTTGTATTTAACCTTTGTATTCTGCAATGTATATATGATACATACATTCTAACATACATGTGCAGAACCAAAAAAATGTATCCATTTCACTTTGATTTAATGTCCATTCTAATATTGTATCTTTACCCTTTTGCATATCACGTTTGCATGCATACAATTTATCATACTTTTGTATATCAACCTTTAGTGATCGAAATATACCACTCAGACTCCAACTCATTTATGAATCATTTTTCATTTAATTTTATGTCCAGATTTGTATCTCTATTATTTGTATCACTTAAGAATTTTATATTCATACCATATCAATGTGGACCCCACCAAACATACACAATTCTCACTTTAACTGTTTCAAGTTTTGTATCTATCTTTTTGTATCCCTTTTTGTATATTGCAATGTATATGCAACACATACATTCCAACATACAAGTGTAGACTTACCATATATTCAACTAATTTTAACCCTTTTGTTAATTCCGGCATTGTATCTTTGTATCTTTGTTTTTTGTATATCAGATTTCTATATAACATGACATACATACAAAACACAGAACCCAATCTATTATACATCATATTTAAATCACTTTCAGGTCCACTTTTGCATATGTATATGTATGTAACCTTATGCATAGTAAATACATCTCATGATAATGCATCTATGGGTCCCGCCAAACTTAACCCTTTTTAACTTCCTTTTAAAATCTGTCATTATATCTATATCTTAGATACAAACAGTTATACATACAAATGACACAATGTTAATTCAGATTTTAGCATTTATAAACCATGTTGTATATTCTCTTCAGGTTCGGGTATGTATGTTCACCAATTTGTATATTGCATGCGTGGTTTTGAACATACAATACAAACTTGAATACAAGTGCGGACAAATTTTTTTATTCATTTAGCCATTGAACCTAATCAAGTTTGTCTTTGCATATAAAAATTTAAACATTCAAATGTACATGCAAATGACAAGATACAAAACCTGATTAGCCATAATATAACAATGTTAGCATCTTCACATGCAAATAAATTTGTATACATACATATTTCAAAATAGTGTATTTTACCAAAACCCTCATATTTCACAAAAACCAAGAATTTCAAGTTGGTTCAAAAAGCAATCTTGAATCATTTTTCACAAAGAATTCACGAGTACCCCTTGTTTCTCTCTAGCACTAGGTATTTTGATTTTCAACATTTTTTGAATTACCTACCCCTTTTCCCTTTACCTCCAAACAGTACAACACACTAGCAAAAACAAAAGCCACAGTAGGGGTCCTCATTTTGCTAAAGGGTAAAATGGGTTGTGTTGTGAGCATCACAACAACTAGCAACCAAATAAAACAAAATGAAATGAATTCATAACTTCTAACTTCCTCATATGTAATAATATTATTCAACCTAGACTGAATGTATTCAATAAGGTGTACGAATCTTTCAATAGAGTTTAAGTGTGTGCATGTGATTAATAATCCTCATCTTGAAGATGAGTTGAAAACACTAGTGAGTGGTGTTAAACTACATAGTTGATTTCATCCCTTATAGCCAACCACATAGAGCCTTGCTACTAGCAGGCATCCATAGCCTCGACAAGGTTATCATTGCAATTCTCCTAAGTAGAGCCCCACTGCCAGTAGGCATCAATAGCCCCAGTAGAGTGACTTAGATGGCCTAATTTGGATTTTTAGTATAATCCTTTTTATTTTCTTTTTTTAAATATTTGATTTTGTATGATATATAGATTCATGAGATTTTATCATGTAAGCTCACTATGCAAGGTGTGGTCACTTGCTAAATTAAAGCTGAGAATTGTAATGGTAGCAAGGGTGACCTCTAATTTTTCACTTAACACCTACACTAGTATGTTCAACAAACCCAAGGCTTTTAGGTGTGTCATTGCGAGAAACTCTCCTTAAATGTTTCAACTCATAGTTATTAAATAAAATCCTTCACAGAATGAACAACATCTCACATTTATGAAAGTTTAACAATTCATGTATAAATTTCAAATAATTCACTTGAATTTCCCAGATTCTATTGTTTTTAGTGGTTACCAATCTGCTTCTACATACTCTAAATCAAAATGAAGATCCATACAAAGGAAACACAACAAACCACCAAAACAACAAACAAAGAAAACCACAAAACAACAAAATAACCAACCAAACAACAAAAACAAAATGGCACACACCTATACAACATTTACAATATGATACACAGTAGGGCTGACTCACATTTCAAGCTTGAAAATAATGTTTCAGATGTTGACCATTAAAAGGTAATGGTACATCCTCGCCAGTTAAGGTTTTAAGCCTAAAAGTATTGTCCCCTATAATTTCTGAAACTTGTAGTGGACCTAACCATAATTTATCAAACTTTCCATGGTTCCCTTTCTTTTCATGAGATTTATCCCAACATAGTACCAAATCTGATATCTTGAATGTTTTAACTATTGCACTCTTATCAAACCACATTTTAACTACAGCCTGATGCTTTGTGAATTTGTCAATAGCTTGGTCCCTTTTCTCATCTAATTGTAACAACTAGACCAGCCTAGCTTCTCTATGATCATCAAACCCTAGATATTCATTGGCAAATTTCCAGGTGGGAATTCTTAAGTTCATAGGGAGTATGGGATCAGTCCCATATACTAAGTGATATGGTGCATTGCCTAAGGCTACCTTAACTTTCATTCTATCTACCCATAAAGCATATTCTAGCAATGTATTCCATTCTTTGGAATTTTTAACAATTAGTTTTTTTTATGTCTAGCAAGATTTTGTTAGTAGATTATGCTAACCCATTACCTTGGGGATAATAATTAGAAGAAAACTTAAGAACTATTCCATATTAAAATGCCCATTTAGAAAATTTTAAAGAGGAAAATGTAGGGCCATTGTCACATACCAGAGAAGAAGGAGCCCTAAACCTGGTGATGATATTCTCCTCAAGGAATTTGATGACAACTTTAGTAGTGCAAAATTTACAGTACGTTGCCTCTATCCACCTAGTACAATAATCTGTCATAGTCAGTATGAATTTGTGTCCTGCAGATGATGGAAGATTCATGACTCCAATAAAATCCAGTCCCCATTGTGTAAATGGCCTAGACTCTATAACTAGCTGTAGTGGATTACCTGATTTCTCCCTTTGTCTAGTACAATTTGACATATGTGACAACTTTTGATATGGTTTTCTGTGTCTTTAAATATTGTAGGCCAATAATACCCTAACCTCAAAATTTTATGAGTTGTTGCTAAGTGGGAACAATGAGTTATTCCATATTATCATTTAGTTCTAACAACACTTTATCCGCTTCATCTCTATTCAAGCATCTTAAATATATGCCTTCATGATTCTTCTTGAACAATAAACCTTCTTGTACCATATATCTCTACGCTTTTATTTTTAGGGCTCTCCTCTGAGAGGATTTCATCTTATTAGGATATTTCCCAGATATAAGAAATGTGTTCAAGTCATCATACCAACTTGATGCATCATCAATGTTTAGTACATATTGCTGTTTCACCAAGTTAGGATCATTATTAGCTATTGTCTGTACTAATGCCTAGCCTTTGACTAACTTCATTGGAATGATTTCCATGTCAAACTCCTGCAACATTGTGATCCACAGTTTTGCTCTTTTCTCTCCAAGCTCATTTTGCGTTAATAACATTTTTACCACTGTATTAGGCACTATGGCCTTTATTTGACTTCTCAAGATGTAGTGCCTAAACTTTTTAACTACCCTTACTAATGTAAAAGCTTGTCTTTCTGTGTCTAAATACTTCAACTGAGCGTCCATCAGTGGAGCACTATTGAAGGTGATTAGTTTTTCTTCATTCTCTTCCCCTTTTTGCATTAAAGCAGCCGCAACTAAGTGTTCTGAGGAAAACAAATATATGTAGAAGGTTTAGTATAATTTGGACTCACCAATATAGGAGCATCAAAAATAGCCTCTTTAATGTCTTTAAATGCCGCTCTCGCCATTGGCATCCACTCTATCTTAGCATCCTTCTTTAGCATAGCATTCAATGGTTGCACTATTTTATGCAAAACTAGTGATAAACTTTCAAAAAAAGTTAATCTTACCAAAGAAAGCATTCAGTTCCTTTTTGGTGTAGAGGCACTTGGATAGGAGGAAGTTAGGACAAGATGATAAGGTTTACACTACACCAAAAAACCCAAATTTGAAGTTCTTCATACAAAAGTGGGAACAATAGTTAGAGACTCTAAATTCTTCATGGAAAAGGTGTTTTCAGATGTTGTGGGACCCATTCCAATTAATAATAAAGATAGACCAAACTCAAGGTTAGCACTTCCTTCACAAACCTAAGAAATGGCTTGTAGCCCTAAAAAAGGAGAACAGTCCTAATAAATTTTGACACAGAACTTCAAATGCAAATCTTGGACAATTAGAAGATACCCATTTGAACTCCCTATCACATATCCAAGAATGGGTATTGGTTGTTTTGGATGATATGGCTCAACCTATAACTACTCCTAATGCCTTAGAGCCCCAATCAGGCCTAATTTTTGAAGCAACTACCCTTGGATGGAGGCTTGTAACTTTCAAGACTACTTGGACATGTCAAGGGCCTTCCAAAACCATATAAGCCAGTCTTCATTTGTTGTTAGAACTGAATGTCATCAAATTTCATACTACTGTTGCTTCTTGCAAACACCTAACACATGGTTTTGCTAGGTCTCATCAATGAAATTCTAGCAATAACAAGTTCCTACCCACAATACTCTTGAAAAATGTTAAACCAGACATCATAGAATCCATCCCACTAATCACAGAGTTTTGGATTCAGTGGAATGGTAAAGACATTCTAAATTTCTGTCAGAACCCTAGTTGAGGGTTTCTCAGACCACCCTATAGAAAAGTGTGGAATAGAATGCTATAACGAAATGTCAAGAATTCACTATATATGCATTTTGAAGGTCACTCACCAAGATTTCATTCAAGCATACCCAACAACCACCACTCCTCCGTACACAGATAGGGTACTTGCAACAACAACAAGAAAATAGTGAAACATAGGCAGAAATTGTTATATCTTATTGATTCCTTCACCAAAAATACTTCTCCTCCATACAATGGCATCTGTAGAGTCTTATTAACCTTCCTTGAGGCCATTGAAGTAGTTGAGGGTAGTTTTTGGTCGATGGAACTGTTCAACAACCATCAAACTACCCTTTTTTCTAACTACAACAAACTAATTACATCTGTTTAGCAGAGTTACATTTGTTGTTTGGGATTAACACTATCTTCAAATAGGTTTACAATGCAATTAGGATTTGAAAATCACCTTATACTCTTTGAACATCACCTTAGACTCCTTGACATGCCTTAACAAGGCTTACAATCATGAAGACTGTCTCTACATGCCTTAGGAAGGCTTTACGAATGTGACTGCCTCCTACAAGACAACAATATGAGGATATTTGGACATAGTCCTTATTACAATCATGAATGGTCTTCTAGGACCTTATTGGAGCAAGACAACATGAACCACAAAACATGAAGACAAGTATGAAAACAAAACATAGATGATCTCCTTGGTGCTCCTGCACCATACTCCCTGGGTGGAAAGAGAACTCAAGTCTCTTGACGAAGTAGATCAGCAATTATGACACCATGCTTAAAGATGTCTTCTTCACTCATACAAGTGGCATATTCAATGGGTAAGCCACTCCTTTTGACAAAAAACTATTTGTATGTCTTCTTTCTAGTCTTCTTCAAGACCTTGGTGTCAAGAATACATTCCTACTTCAAGGGTTGAGTGGGTGGAAGACCCTTGACCCATCCTTCATCGCCTGCTATTATCATGTCTGCCTCTGAATCTGCATTAGGATCACCTTTGAAAGGGAACAAGTCTGAAACATTAAAGATATGAGATATTGCCAAGCCTTGAGGAAGTTCAATCTCATAGGCATTGGGCCCAAAGTTGTGCACAATCCAACATGGTCCTATCTTCTTCATGAGGAGTTTGGTTGGCTACCCCTTTGGAAGTCTTTCTTTCTTCAAATGTTCTATGACCAAATCCCTAACCTTGTATTGTACATCTCTCCTTCTTTCATTAGCTTTTTTCTTGTACTTGTCATTTTTCCTTTGAAGAGTTTCTCTTACATTATCATGGATGTCCTTCATGGCTAATGCAAAGTCTTCATCTTGAGCACTTTTCCTCTCCAACCCAAGGAGATCTCTCAATTCAAGAATACCTCTTAGATGAACACCATAAACAATCTCAAATGGACTCCTTCCTGTACTCCTATTGGTGGAATCATTGTAGGAAAACTCAGCTTGAGGGATGATCATATCCCATGCCTCTCCATGTTGTTTGGTAAGACACCTAAGAAGATTTCCCAAGGACTTATCCACCACCTCAGTTTGGCCATTAGTCTAAGGGTGATAGGCTGAAGTAAATGACAATTGAGTTCCCAAATTCTTCCACAAAGTGTGCCAAAAATGGCATACAAACTTTGGATCCCTATCAGTCACAATGTTAAGAGGCAAACCATGGATTCTAACAATTTCTTTGAAGAACAAACTAGCAATGGGTGAAGCATCATTAGTGCATTTACATGGCAAGAAATGAGCCATCTTACTGAATCTATCCACCACAAAAAATATACTATCAAAGCCTCTTTGAGTCCTAGGAAGACCCAAAACAAAATCCATGCTAATACTTTCCCATGGCCTATTAGGAATAGGAAGTGGCTGATATAGACCAGCCTTAGATGAAGTACCCTTTACCCTTTGACAAATACTACAACATTCAATAAATTTTCTGATATCTGATTGCATTTTAGGCCAAAAATAAAACCTCTTCCCCTGATCCAATGTTTTATCCAGCCCAAAGTGACCTCCTAGTCTACCACAATGTCTTTCCTTTATGATGTTCTCCCTCATGGAACACCTAGGAACACATAGTTGGCTACCTTTGAACAACAACCCCTACTGCAACAAAAACTCAGAAAAATCAGAATGATAAGATTCTAAAAATTGTGAACAAACTTCATTTACCTCCTTGAAATCTTCATTATTCTGATACATATGTTTCAGGGCATCAACCCCTACACTTTGCAACTGAATTTCTTGAACCATACACACCCTTCTACTCAATGCATCTGCCACTTTGTTAGCCTACCCCTTCTTGTGTTTGATTTAATAAGTATATACTTGGAGTGGTTCAACCCATTTCATATGCCTATGATTGAGTTTCTCCAGTGAATTTAGAAAACTAAGTGCATGGTTGTCAATATAAACAATAAATTCTTTAGGCAAAAGATAGTGCCTCCATTTTTTCAAAGCTTGTATCATTGCATACAATTCCAAGTCATAAGTAGAGTACTTTCTCTTAGCATCATTCAATTTTTCACTAAAGAAAGCAACATGTCTGCCTTCTTGACCTAGGACAGCCCCTATAGCAAGGTTACTAGCATCACATTCCACCACAAACAACTTGTTAAAGTTGGGCAAAACAAGTATGGGCTGTTGTGCTATCTTTTGTTTCAGAATTCAAAAGAATCATTGGCTTCCTTTGTCCAAAAAAACTTACATTTCTGTCCCCCTTTGATGGTATCCAAAATTGGTGCAGAAATATGACTAAAACCCCTTATGAATTTCCTATAAAATGTTGCCAAACCATGAAAAATTTTCACATCACCTACTATTTTTGGAGTTGGCCATGACAAAATGGCTTCTACCTTTGTTGGATCCATCTTCAAACTACCTTGTGAAATCACAAAACCAAGATAGGTGAGTTCTTCCTTCATGAAGACACTCTTTTCCATGTTGATCATCAATTGTTCATCATGTAACTTCTTCAAAACCTGATCCAAATGTTGCAAATGCTCTTCCTTAGTCCTACTGAAAACAAGAATGTCATCCAAGTATACCACAACAAATTTGCCAATGAAATCCTTCAACACTTCATTCATGAGACGCATAAAAGTACTTGGAACATTAGATAGACCAAATGACATCACCAAACAATCATAAAGACCCTTATTTGTTTTGAATGTTGTCTTCCATTCATCCCCTTGCTTTATCCTAATTTGATGATACCCACTCTTAAGGTCAATCTTAGAAAAGTATCTAGCCCCTCCTGAACAGTCCATTAGGTCCTCAATTCTTGGAATAGGGAACCTATATCTTATGGTAATCTTGCTAATTGCTCTAGAATCCATACACAACCTCCTTTTACCATCCTTTTTAGGGGCTAGTACTATTGGGACTGCACATGGGCTAAGACTCTTTCTTACCAATCCCTTATCCAACAATTCTTGCACTTGTTTGGCAATCTCTTCATTTTGAGAAGGTGTCATCTTGTAGGTTGCTTTGTCTGGCAAAGTAGATTCTAGTATGAATTCAATTTGATGGCTTATCTCCCTAATAGGTGGCAACTAATTAGGCATTTCTTCTACCATAATCCCCTTATACTTCTCTAGCAATTGTTGCACCTCTTTAGGGACCTCTTCCTTACTAGGACCATGCAAACTAGGACTGTTCTTAGGCTTCAAAATTAGAGCATACCCTTGGGTTCCTTCCTCCTTAAGGGTGTCTAAGAACTCTTTACCACTCACAACCATGACACTTGACCCAACATTCTTCTCTACATTCTCATCAGGCAATGGATCCATTCTATATTTTCTACCATTCTTGGTTATGATGAAAGAATTAGTTTTACCATCATGTTGTGATTGAACATCATATTGCCAAGGGAAACCTAACAGAAAATGACAAGCATCCATAGGAATTATATCATACAAAATCTTGTCCTTATATTCTCCTATTTCAAATTCTACCCATGATTGTTCATCTACCAAAACTTGTTGTCCCTTATTCAACCATGATACTTTATAAGGACTAACATGAGGAAGCCTTTTCAATTTCAATTTATCTACCATTTCAATGGAAACCAAAATTTTGATTGAGCCTAAATCAACAATTACCTTAAAAATCTTACCATAGGCCTTGCATGTTGTCCTGAACAATGTCTTCCTTTGAGGGGGTTCTTGTGTTTGAGGCACCTTCAACATGGTTCTTCTCATCATCAAACTTTCTCCTTCATGGACTGGGGTTGCACTTCCAATTGGTGAGTTGACACTTTGGAAATCTTCCTCTTGGATTAATTGGTTCCTTCTCTCTCCTCCATGAGAGCTTGAGGCTTGCTTTTCAGGACACTTGAAGGCTAGATGTCCTACTTGGTTGCAATTGTAGCACCTTCCTGTGAAGACATTAGGACCTCTCCCTAGTCCACCAAATCTACCTCTTCCATTGGGCCTTCTTCCTCTAAAGCCTTCTCTAGAACTTGATTCTCCACTTTGCTCTTGGGAGCTAGATTCCCCTTGGCTTCTTTGGGACTGATTTCTGCCTCCAAAACTGCCCCTACCTCTAAAATTTCTGCCACCTCTTCCTCTATTTTGTTGCTCACCTTTCCTGTTCAACTTCTCCTCAGCCCTTAATGCTACTTGAAAGCATTTTTCCATAGTTTCAGGGGTTAATAAACTGATTTCATCTTGAATATTAAACCTCAAACCATTTAGATACCTTGCCACTTTACCTTTTTCATCCTCCATGTACCCACAACGAAGAGAGAACTTGTGAAACTCCTCGGTGTAGGTGGCCACATCCAAATCTCTTTGCTTGAGATTTTGCATCTTCTTGTAGATCTGCACCTCATAGTCTGATGGAAGGAATTGGGACTTGATCCTCTCCAACATTCTGCTCCATGAAGCGATCATACTCTTCCCATTCTTTACCCTCTCACCTTGGGTGTAATTCCACCATGTAAGGGCAGCACCTTTGAGTTTAGTTTTGGCAAACTTCACCCTCTTATTTTTAGAAACTTCTTTGTATTCAAAGTAGTTGTTTAGAGCCTCAATCCACTACATGACTTCATCAGCATTCATCTTCCCACTGAACATGGGAATCTCCATCTGAGCCTCTGAAGAATCCTTGCCAATTGTCTTGATGGCTTCAAGGAAATGCTTTTGATCTGCTGGTACCTCTACCTCTTCTTGTTCTTCTTCTTCCTCCTCTTTTTCTTCTTCTTCATCAGAACCTTCATCTATCCTCTTCCCTATCCTCAATGCCTTCAACTCTACTTGGAGTGCTTCCTTGACTCCACTTTTGATCTTCTCTTCCATCTCCTTGAACTTCTTAACCACTTCAGTGGTCATCCCCTTTAGAGGCATATTGCTAGCCTCTCCTTCACTCTCCTCTATTGACATATATGAGGCCTTACACAACCAACAATGGAACCTTTTATGGCTCTGATACCACTATGATGTAGAGGTACCTGGATAGGAGGAAGATAGGACAAGATGATAAGGTTTACACTACACCAAAAAACCCAAATTTGAGGTTCTTTATACAAAAGTGTGAAAAGAAGTTAGAGACTTTAAATTCTTCATGGAAAAGGTGTTTTCAAATGTTGTGGGACCCATTCCAATCAATAACAAAGACATGCCAAACTCAGGGTTAGCACTTCCTTCACAAACCCTAGAAATGGCTTGTAGCCCTAAAAAAGGAGAACACTCCTAATAAATTTTGACACAGAACTTCAAATGCAGATCTTGGATAATTAGAAGATACCCATTTGGACTCCCTATCACATATCCAAGAATGGGTATTGGTTGTTTTGGATGATATGGCTCAACCTATAACTCCTCCTAATGCGTTAAAGCCCCAATTAGGCCTAATTTGTGAAGCAACTACCCTTTGATGGAGGCTTGTAACTTTCAGGACTACTTGGACATGTCAGGGGCCTTCCAAAACCATATATCCTAGTCTTCATTTGTTGTTAGAATTGACTATCATAAAATTTCATACTATTGTTGCTTCTTGCAAACACCTAGCACATGGTTTTGCTAGGTCTCATCAATGAAATTCTAGCAGTAACAAGTTTCTACCAAAAATACTCTTGAAAAACATTAAACTAGACATCATAGAATCCATCCCACTAATCATAGAGTTTTGGAGTCAGTGGAATGGTAAAGACATTCTAAATTTCTATTAGAACCCTAGTTGAGGGTTTCTCAGACCACCCTATAGAAAAGTGTGGAATAAAATGCTATAAAGAAATGTCAAGAATTCACTATATATGCATTTTGAAGGTCACTCACCAAGATTTCATTCAAGCATACCCAACAGCCACTACTCATCCATACACAGACAGGGTACGTGCAACAACAACAAGAAAATAGTGAAACATAGGCAGGACCTGTTATATCTTATTGACTCCTTCACCAAAAATACTTCTCCTCCATACAATAGCATCTGTAGAGTCTTATTAACCTTCCTCAAGGTCATTGAAGTAGTTGAGGGTAGTTTTTGGTCGATGGAACTGTTCAACAACCATCGAACTACCCTATTTTCTAACTGCAGCAAACTAATTACATATGTTTAGCAGAGTTACATTTGTTGTTTGGGCTTAACACTGACTTCAAATAGGTTTACAATGCAATTAGGCTTTGAACATCACCTTAGACTCTTTGAACATCACCTTAGACTCCTTAACATGCCTTAACAAGGCTTACAATCATGAAGACTATCTCTACATTCCTTAGGAAGGCTTTACAAATGTGACTGCCTCCTACAAGACAACAATATGAGGATATTTGGACATAGTCCTTATTACAATCATGAATGGTCTTCTAGGACCTTATTGGAGCAAGACAACATGAACCACAAAACATGAAGACAAGTATGAAAACAAAACATAGATGATCTCCTTGGTGCTCCTGCACCACTTTTTACTATTAGGCAATTGTAATTTCCTGATTCCTTCTACTCTATCTGGGTCAATGGAAATTCCATTCTCAAAAATAATGTGGCCCAACAATTTCCCTTCAGTCACCCCAAATACACATTTCTTTGGGTTAAGGGACACTCCATACCTTTTACACCTTTTTAATACCTTCCTTAAATCATCTGTATGTGTGGATATGTCTTTAGAAAATACAATCAAATCATCCATGTAAATAACAATACATTTACCTAATAATCCATGGAATGTAATGTCCATGGCCCTTTGAAATGTTCTACCTGCATTAATCAAGACAAATGGCATTCTCTTGTATGCATAGTTTGCCCATTTGTAGGTAAATGTTGTTTTTAATCTATCCTCTTTATCTACTAAAACTTGGTTATAGCCAGAGAATCCATCCAAAAAGGACATCATCTTAGCTCCATTTACTACCTGTAGCACTTCGTCTGGTGGAGGCAAGGGATAGTTGTCCTTTTTAGTTGCCTTATTAAGGTTTCTGAAATCTACACAAAGTCTAATGTCTCCACTTTTCTTCTTAACGGGCACTAAGTTAGCTACCCAGGTCGAATGCCTTACTAGAAAAATTATCCTAGCTGACAACAATTTCTTGACTTCTTAAAAAATTAAAGGCTCTAATATAGCATTCATAGGCCTTTGTTTTTGCCTAAACAGTTTTACCCTTGGTCTTAGTGGTATTACATGCATTATGATAGAGGTATCATAAGTTTTTAAATCTTGATTCAGAAGCACCAGGGTGGCATCTATACATGCAACTAAGTTTTTAATTTTTCAATATTTTCTTAGAATTTTATAAATTTTAGTAAATGGCATTTTCAGAGACCTTCAGAGTGGAATTTGGGGTCAAGACTTTCATTGGTTTCTTTGAGTGGTAGTCATAGGCACAACTTGCACAAATCAGTCTAGCCCTCTTGGATATCTTCCCAATGATTCTGAGAAATCTGGATTTCAACTAGCTGGCTAGGAGTTATGACCCTGCCAATTTGGGGTTCCAAAATTTTGAATTTTTTTAAAAAATTGAAAATTTGAATTTCTGTTAGTTAGTTGTTTTTTGTCACCGTCCAACCATCCATTTCAAATTCCATGGATAAGGTCACCCTTCACATTCTTGGTTCATTGTATATAAACACTTTTGATGCGAATAAAGCTCTTTGGTTGCCTACAACTCTTTATGAGTTTTGCACATTGAGCTCTTGTATATTTTCACAATACCACAGGCTTAGCACTAGATATTATTTTCTAAATTCTCTATTAAATTCAGATCATATAGGGAGATAATGAGCCTATTTTCCATGAATTGCATCCCAATCTTTGTTTAAAAAACCAAACTCTAGGTAAACCAACTTTACATGATCAACATTACACATAATTAGGTACGCAAATTGGTACAAGGGTCTAAGAATCCTTAAAAATGAAAGAAGATACATGAACCATTGTATTACACACATATATCTCACTCATAACCTTACAAAGTCTTCAATTCCATATAATTAGCATGCAACATGTATGAAATTATATCACTCACATGGATTAGTAAAAATAATTTTAAAACAATGATGTATTTGGAAAACCTAAAAAATTGAGAGAATAGCTTGGAAATAAAGGAAAAATTGCATAATTTTATTATGAAATAAGATCATCAACAAACTTAACAACTTTAAAAAATCATTTAATTTTCTCTTTACATTAATGGAATTTATTAAATCAATCCAATGGCTCATAAGCAATTTCATTTAATAATTGTGGAAAGGTTCCCATCATTGGAAAAGTCTCTCCTTATAAGTCAATCAACATTCACAAAGATGGCGACACAAGTTCCAAGACAAATTCTAGTTTTTTCTTTTGGCATAGCTTCTTGTAGAAGCTTCTCTTCTTCAGCTAGGTAGCTTGGGAAAAATTTGTGAAGTGAAAAATTTCCATGGAGAAGGCATACATTATCCTAGGAAGTCTCCAAATCCCATATGGCACACCTCTTTCTCATAATTCTAGCATAAACAAGCATGCATTGTCATGATGTGACTGGTTTCTCAATCAAGGAATCTCCTTATAGATCTAAGATCTCTTTCACTTCAATATTATGACAACTCTCTTTATTTTTCATCTTCTTCAAGACTTCTTCAATTGTTTCAACATTTTAGGTATAGTAGAAAGATGAAGACAAGGATCTTCAAGATCTTGGAGCCATCTTGAACAACCACCTTCCTCCTACAACCAAAAGATAAAGCATCAAATTATTTATAAAATGTGCCATCTTCAAACACAAATCATCATATATGAAAGCATATTTGAACCCAAAATCCATTAGTACTCTAATCACAAATCCATAAAGGCCTAGTTGCAAAATCCATCCCCAATCCATCACCTCATATAAGTTAGATCTTTTTCAAATATCTCATCTTCAATCAAATTGATTGTTATCATTGGCAAGCCCACACAATCTTATTCCTCTTCTTTGACCATTCACTCATGTCCATACACATTGATTGTCATATTATCTCTAATGATAACATAAAACCATGATAGTCTTATCACTTACATTGAAAGTTTTTTGTTGTCAAGTTGATTGCTCTTGATTCCAATGTGGTTATTGAAGTATCTTTGAATGTTGAAGATTATCCTCATAAATGAATGATAAAGGTGTGAAGCTAGGACAATCCCTCTTGATTGTCAAATGCTCCTAATAACCATATTTTTGCCCATAGAATTTGACTATCTTATGAGGTTGACCATCCTATAGATGTTGTTATAGTCTTTAGGGTTTATGAAACTTCCTCTCTCTAACATGTCATCTCCTATTTTCTATCCTTGACTACTCTTAATTGTGCTTGTAGGATATATAGTTTTACTTTTGATTTTTGACCATAAGTTGGGCTTGTGATAGTTCTTCCATGATAGTCTTATACTTGATGGTGATAGCATTTTTTGTCTTGTGACAGTTTTCTTAGTGTTTTGTCCATATGTTTGCCCTCTTTGGGATGTGAATTTCCTTTAATGTTCCTCTGACTATTGTAGACTATTTGTGAGAATTAGTGATAGCCTTCTAATGTTTCTAATAGTCCTTGAAATTTCATAATCAATCCTTAAATGAAGATAATGTTATGGTGTTAGTGACATATGATAGGTCCATGATGGTTGACACCTACCACAAGGTCATGGCATGCTTATTGATAAGGCTGACCTTTTGTTGATATGGCTATTTTATAATCCTTTATGGGCATATGAGGCTCTTTATACTAATTCTACAAGATTACATGACCAATCCCAAATGTCCATGACAACCCTATAGTGATAGGGCTATCCTCTCTACTATTACAACAATCCTTTTGCTTGTTCATGATGATTCATTACAATGCTTGAGTGATGTGGTAGTCATGCAACTTAAGGAACATGTATATATATCTTGAAATTAATGTAAAAGTACTAATAATAACAAGCCAATGCCCCTTCTTGTATGCCATCATAGTCTTGAAGAGATGTAGCTATTGTTTTGATGATGTAAATTGAATACCCTAATATCATTAACTATCCTTCTTAGTGACTATTATGATATTTTGGTATATTAATAATGTTCTATAGGAGTATTTGGCCATCCTATTATATCTTAGATTGTCTTATGATAGTATAAAAACCTATTCTCTTGCCTATATGGTCTTGATACTTGATTAAGACTATCAACTTTGGTGATTTACAAGTATATAACCATTATTAGTCTTTAATGCTAGGACTATCTTTATCTTGTGTATAATATGGCTATTAATAGGCTTGACTTAGGGTGATCACTATCCTTGAGTTTCTAATGATGACCCAAATGACCTTATGACATTCTAAATGATGTGAATTTATAGCCTATTCAATAGTATAGTCTGATGTTCCTTTATAATAGTCCATTGAGTGAAGAAATTTATATACCCTCTATAATCTTTGACCTCCAATACTTTCTATGATAGTCTTTTGACCCATCTAGTAGCTCTCATACCAAAATTTGATGGATTTCCTCAAGGGAAATTAAATTTTAGGCATAAGAGATATCCTCTCATGATTTTCATGCCTCTTTCCAAGACCTTACTATTTAAGAACCTCCATGCAAGATTCTCTCAAAACTAGGTTGCAAGTACGTAGAGGAAGAAAATATGATAGATCTATCAAGATATCAATGGGTAAATGTTAAACTACAAATCACAAAATCCATCTTGTGCCAAAGGTTAAAGCCCTACTTCTAATTAGAGAGATAAACACTTGTACAACCACATTGATTTAGATCTTGATCTTCCTCAAATAGCTATGGTGATATATCATTAATTGCATGCAAATATTCGAAGCAAGCTCAAATATAGAGCTATCATGGTTCCCAAGTTGAAGTTGCAACAATATAAAAAAAACAAGCAAACCCTAGATGCCAAACCTTCACAAATTAAATTTTTCCTTGGACACTTGCCAACATAATGTAGAAAAAAATTAAGTTTTTAAAACTTACAATAATTGTGAAGGATATTAAAGGCACACACCACACATGTGGGCTGAGTGGTGAGACATAGGAGCCTTAAATAAGGTGCCCTTATAGCTATTGATTACCCGCTAAGACAACTATAAGACAAATGTTATTGCATTATGATGTGTAAAGGAGGGTTTGGATTTGAAGGGGGGCATCAATTTTAGAGTGAAAGGTAATATAAAAATAGAATTAACAAGATGCTACTAAAAGCACAATCAAAGGCCCAAATTGACTATTATAAGATCTAATTCTCGCAATTTAATCTAAGAGTGCTAAATGCACCTTCCCTTCTAAAATATTTTGAATGTAAGAATTGGTTGGATAGGAGCCATCCAAGATCTAGGACTTCATGAAAGCACAAGAGAGATAATGAGAGAATAATTCTATTCTATCAATGAATACAAAATTGTTCATCTTATAATATACACGAGATCCTTGCTTATAAAGGCAAGGATGAGAGCTAAGATGTTGTAGTCACGTGACAATTGTCTTAATCCTATGACATGTGACAACTATAGCACATGTGTAGGATAAGACAACTATAAGACAACTAGCAACAATAAGACAACTAGAAACATCTAGTAGACTCACTAAGTGAACTTAACATGTGAATAATGTGTGAGAATATTATTTAACTAATCAATAGTTAATTAATATGAATTAATCTTACAACAAGGGAAACTAGATAGAAAATATCCCTAATCACACTAACGCCCCCCCTTAAGTGCAACTTAGGGAGAAGCTGATGAAATGCATAGATGTAAAGATGGATGGGTCTTGGCTACTAGGCCATGTTAGGTGCCTATGTACAAACAAGTCTCAAGTGGAGTAAAGGAAAAAACATCATGGGAAAAAACTCCTCTCCAAAAGTGAGAATACATACAACAAAACATGTACAAGTGATGGAATGATGGAAGAATCAAGAACCCCCAAATACAACATCCATCACAAATATACAATCACTAGCCCCCCATAAGAGGGAAGGAATGAGACAAGATGCCCCCCATAATGAAGTAGCTCCCTTTCCAATGGTTAATGCTTGAAGAAGAAGACCAAATAGAATCTAAAACCTATAAACAATATTCTTCCCCTTGGGAAGAAACCTATCGACTAGTGTATGTTTAAGAAACTTCAACTCCATGAAAAGAGATGAGGGAAGAAGTATCATGAAATATGATCTCTTTGAAAACTGCTCATGTGTCTCCATGTCAATGCCAAATGATACCACAATCAAATCAGGGGTCTCAGGCCTAACTAATGAAATTGACAATCCAAGATCTAGTAGAAATTGAAAATCATCAAGCTCAAAAGACAAAGATGGGTTGAAAATAGTTGTGTTATGACTGTCATCAAAGAGGAGAGATAACCCCTCAAATGTGTCCTCCAAATATGCAAGATGGTACACAAAACAAATCTAAAATACTTGTTGAATTCTCATCCCACAAAATTATATATGAAGGATAAGAAGCATCCTACTGAATAGAAGCACTGGACTCTGAAGTAGCAAGAGGTGGAGAAGATAGAAGTGTAGCACATGTCTCAAGAACCAATGAAGAGGTAAGAATACCAAGGTTCAAGTGACCAAACTTCTCTTTTGAAATGTGATTCACACAAAGAGTGTGAAAGTCATCCAATAGATTTGAATCATCATCAGGAGAGAAACCATAAAAGGTGTAAAGCCAAGATGCATGATCAAGCACCCCAGTAGAAATAATCTCTATGCTCTCCAAGTGTCTGATAATAACCAACTCATGTGTGAAATCCACTGTCTTCCTTGTACCACTATGAGTAATTTGATATATCCTTGGAAGAAGCCATATGATGAGAAGCATCTGAATCAAGAAGCCATTTACCTGATGTAGAACTTGTACTTGCACATAGTATTTTACATTTATGTTTGGGTTCCTTAGCTTTCCTTGCATGACCTGATTCAAAAGGTTCTAGCTATGTAGATGTTGAAGAAGGAGTAGAAGAAGAACTAGACAATGGAAGATTGTTCTTTTGAACAAGTTTTATCAACATGTCAATCTATTTATTAAAAAAATTATGTTCATCATGGTCTGATTTCTTACAATAACCACATGTACAAGTTTATCCTTCTTAGGTGAATTTTGTGCTTGATCTATGTGTGGATTTTTCTTAGATTTCTTTTGTTTCTTGTTACAAGAAGTTCTTGACACTTTCTATTCCTTAGGTTGTCCAACCACCAAAGCATGAGTCTGTGATGGCTTAATAATACCCATAGAAAGAAGCTTCTATTTCTCATGCATTAACATCTCAAAAAAGGATGCAATGAAGGCATAGTGAAATCAAATCCTACTGTTAGCCTATGAGTATGAAAGCTAGAAATAAAAGCTGCATAATCAGGACCAAGTTTTTTCAACACATTGTAGATCAAGTGGATGTCTTTTTTCTCAATACCACATGCTTTACATTGTGCTCTTAGATCATTAACCTTAGTTATGTAATCCTAGATGTTACTAAAGTGCTTAGGATCAAGGTTCAACAATTCATAATTATCAATTTGATAGCCTTTCACTTCATCTATTGTACCATACAATGTTTTCAACTTATCGCAAGCATCACGTGAATTTGTACATGCCTCAATCTAAAACAAGAGATCTAGGGAAATGAAGCTACAAAGACAACCAAGAGCTTTTGTATGCTTAATCATTAATTTTATCTTTTCCTTATCATTTTTTGGTTCAAGTATCTTGTTTTCAATATATAGAGAATGTCCAATATCCACTAGGGCATTCCATACATGTTGACTCCAAGTTGCATAGTTATAAGGTGTTAACATGGAACCCTTGATTTATCCATTATGTATAGGAAAATAAGAGCAAAAGTATATATACATAAAAAAAAAACTCAATCAACACTACAATTGAAGCCCTCAAACCAAAACAACCACCAATTTCATCTATTTTTCCAATCAATGAGTGATATGTATCCAAATAGCTTCAAACTAAAAGTTTGATGTCTAAAACAAACTCTGGAAAAATACCTTTCCAATGCCTGTAAAAAGTTGAAATTCTGATAAAGTGGATGAAAGTTGTGAGCTTGGGAGTGAAAAATGTAAGATCTAGCATCAAATAGATGTATCAAGCACCTATAGTAAAATCTGAAAAAAATACCTACACTACTACAAAGTGCTTAGAACCAAATTTTTGTCAATATCTCATTTACCAATTTTTGATAGCATGGCAAAAAGTTATGGCTCCCCAAAAAAAATTGCAATTATGGCTAGTAGGGGCCAAAGAGAGCCCATTTTGCTAATATCACCACTGACGTCAGCAACTCAGCAGTCGCAGAAATATTCTAGTTTTGAATGGAATATACTTTCTAAAATCCAAAATCACATGTGGTTTTTGCTGAAACTACGAGAATATTGCAAAACTACTTGCTTGAAGTCAAAACCTCCAATAGAGGGGAAAACCACCTATTGTTCTATTTGAAACCACCTTAAAAAAAGTTGAAACCATCTAGCTACAGGGAAAACCATTGTTATGAGGGAGAAAAACTGTTATTTTAGGTAAAACCACATGTGTGCACTGAAACCTTTGAAACCACTATTTTTTTGCAAAGTTGTTTTGTGGGTAGAGGATAAAGGGAATATTCCCTAAATATCCTCGCTGGTTGGAGGTATGTCATATGTTTTTGATTAGTTCAGTAGGAAAAGAGGGTCCTAAACCCTTTACAAAATATCCCCTAGGGCAAAAAGCCAAAAGCTTACCAGAAACAACCCATTAACATCACATTAACAACTCAAGGACAACAAACAAAAAATGATTAATCAAAAATAGTAGAAACAACAGAAACAACAAAAAACTAAGGACTGTTAGTTGTCCCATACTTGGCCAAAAATTCCACCATTTCTTTGTAATCCCCCAAGCTCTCCAGTCCCACTTGCTTAACCTTATCATCCAGATCTTTGACAGCCATAAAGATTGATGTAGCCCTGTGAAGGGCTTTAGCAACAAACTCTGCCATCACCTTCCACTTCTTCTACATCCTCTCCATCTTTTCCAGTAGGTGCCTTAGGTCCTCGGTAGTCTTAACACACAGAGAGAAATTTCCCTTGCTATCCTGACCCACATACTCTTTAGCAGCTTCTCCCACTTCCTCAGAGCTAGATTTGTTCATGGAAGCGAAGTAGCTGGTCCCCTCCACTTCATGAACCAGCTCAGTGGGGGTTTCTTCCCCTCCCCCCTCCATAGGTTCTTTGATAAAATCTGACTCATTAGAAATCTCCACCCCTTAAGGAGATGCAGAAGGTTTATGAGCAATGCGGGTAGACTGTCAAATCCCTGGGTTAACAGCCTTCGCATCTTCCCCACTACTAGTAATCTTGGTCCCATAATCCAGATCAATAATTTTCATAGGCTCCATCATGATCACATCCTCCTTACCCTTTTTAGCTTTTTTCTTAGTGGCAACCCCTTCCTCCTCATGCTTTTCCATAGATACGGTGTCCTTACCTTTCTTGGCTTTTTTCTCAGCAGCTACCCCTTCATCCTCAATCTCCACTCTATCTCTTTTGGTCGACCTCTTCCTAGTCGTTGGGGTGGTGCCTTGCTTGGATTTCTTCTTAGAGGTGGTAGGAGTTTGAACAGGGGTATCCTCCTTTGTACGAGGGTCACCCTTAGGGCTTTTAATAGTAATCTTAGGGGTCCCCACATAGGTCTTCACCTTTCCTCAAGCAGTTTAACTTTAATTTGTTTTGGGGGGCACAGAGCAAGGTGGAAGTGGTAAAGACATAGGATAAGGCCTTGATGGATGGGAACAAGTGGATGGCCATAATTTTTATCTCTAATCTCCCACACCAACTTTATAGAATTATCTAGAGAAGAAAGGAGAAAAAAAGGAAAACTAATTTCCAACTTATTCCTAAAATGGTTAAGGAGAGCAAAGTGGTAGTGGTAAAAAACCTTGAATCTTCCCTCCAGCGTGAAGAATTTCATAATCATGAGGTAGCTTTGCCCCCATGGCTCTAACAACTTTTCTCTTTCTAACCCTCCATGCAGCTTCACAGGTGCCTCCCCCTCTCTGAAGAAAAGAGCCATGTGTGTAGACACCCTAAAATGTCCTAACCATTTAATTGTCACCTGACCTTAGCCATTTTAAAAATGTATCCCCAATTAATTAATTAAATTTTATTTAATTAATTAAATCCCTTAGTCACCTATATTGAATTAATTTAATCAATTCAATATTTACCCCTTTCTAATGTTAGTCCATATTAATTAAATAAATATAAAATATTTATTTGGTTAATATTCCCTTTCCAACTTAATCACATCCTTAATTAATTAAATAAACCCACTTTATTTAATTAATTATCCCCATTCACATGATTTCCATAACCCAAAAAAAATTAAATAAATCTCTCATCCCACCAAGTGTCACATTATTTACCCTCCACTTAACCCCTTCACATGACTTGCCAATTTAAATAATTTTTATTTAAATTGGGAACTAATTATTCTCCCCCCTCTATTTGTCACATGACTACTTTGTCACATGCACCTCTTAGACTTTTATTTTATTTTAAAATTCATCCCTCTTCTCTATCGCACACTTGTCACAAAGCTAACTTTATCCTTTGCATGATTAAACCCAACCATCCACCTACCAAAAGTCAAAATCAAATCTCATCCCTTCATTTCAACCAAGCTTTTCTATAAATACAACCCTCTTCTAAGCCATTTGGCAATCCAATCTTGAGCATATCATCATTGTGTCGAAATCATTTGCATCTTTAAGCTAGGGTTTAGTGATTTGCATTTGCATGAGAGCATTTCACATTTCAATCTTGTGGGTAAAGCTAGAATGTTCTTGGATGTGACATTCTCAACTTTAACCATGGATTGTGGATCATCTTGAAGGTATATTTGCATTGATTTGTTTGCATTTTCTTGTGTTTTCCTTCATGTTTGATTTCTATGATCTCATTTGGCACACTCGGTGGGACTTCCAAGTCCTGATTTGCTAATTTTTCATTGTGTTTTTGAAAATTTCTGTCAAAAAGCTGTATTGTAGGTTTTGTTATAGGTTGCAACGCTATCTTTCTATTGTTTTGGCACCATTTTATGTGACTTTAGCGCCATTTTGATGATTCCTAGTGCCATTTTTGTCGACTGTGGCACCTTTTTCTTTGTGGATTTTGACATATTTTCTGATTGCAGGGTTTTATGCTTTCAACTTTCATTTTCTTTTTTGCATACTTGTGGGTCTAACAATCTATCTTTTGTAGGGTTTTGATCATAAGTTTGAGAGTGTTTATTAGATTCATACCAGGGTTTGTTATTTACATTGCATGTTAATTAGATTTACATTTATCATCTAGGGTTTTGTAAATTTCTAATCTAGTAGGGTTTAAAATCATATAGGAATCCATTTTGAATCAAGTAGAGGGGTTTTAGTTTTCAAACTATCCTATTTTAGAGATTAGATCATTTTTTTCGATTCAGCGGTATCTGCACCTAGATCGACGCCATCTTTCACACTCTGTGAATAGGTAATCAAGGTAAAACTTTGATTAGCACCATTTTTAGATTATGTAGCTCCATTTTATTAAATTTTAGTGCCATTGACATGTATTGTAGAGCCATTTTTTGTATTCATAATGACTTTTTAGTTTCAGTGCCATTTCTGTGATCTGTAGTGCTATTCTCTGATAATTGGTTGCTGGCCAAACTCTGTAACATAAAAAAACACATGTCAAAGACCTAAATCTAAAACTACTAACAATTTTCTACAGGGTTTTTATTAAATGAGGCACACTTTTGTTTTGGGCTTTAAAATAAACCTTTGTGTGTTTAGTAAGGCAAACATTTCATTTGGATTTAAAAAAAACCATTGTTTGATCTTAGGAACATTAGCACTTGTTTGTCATGTTTGGTGCACTTGCACACTTTGTGTTACCCAAGGGTTTAGAATCAAAGTATGCTCTCCCCTCGCCTTCAAAAGGATCTTGGGTGAAGTGAAATGGTTCTATCCTCTTTTTTCTAGAAAGTGGTCTTGCCGTTGAGACACATCTATATGGAGAACTCATTGGTGACCCCAAGTGGTACTTTCATTCAGTCTGCTATATGTAAAATAGGATAAGGCAAAATCCAAGTTCCAATTGGTATTAGCGTATACCATTCGATGCTATCTCGAAAGGAAGTAGTACCTTTTGGTAAATGAGACTCCTGGTAGAGTTAGTTAAAACCTTAAGTGGTTTATCAGATGCTCGTATTGTGCCAATCCCCTAGATGTTCCCCCACTATGAACCTTTGTTTTAGTAGCCCAAATCCCTCTATTTGTTAGCATAGAAGGTCAAACCTTTGAAGCCACCCCGATTTTCATGGTTCTTAGTAGAGACGGTAGGGACAATCCTAAGATTTACGAGCCTTGGGAAACCCAAAACTTGGTATGTGTGAGAAGTGAGTGTCGTGGAGGGGAACCGGTGCTACCAAGATCCTAAATCTATCCGCTTTGAATAGGCATGGCTAGGGGATCCAACAAATATTGTCCTTGCCTTTGCCTTAGGTTGTGCTTGTTTTCAAAAATTAAAAAAAAATAATAAAAACATTGCATTGAAACAAACTTCCCATTGTGTGAATTGTTTGCTTTGTGTTTGTTTGCCAAGAGACATTTTCATTCCCAAAACCTTAGGAAAATCAAACAATCCATCCATCACAACATTTGACCCTTAGAAAATCCAAAAAAATAAAAAAAACCTTAGAAAATCCAAAAAGAAAAAAAAAAAAAAAACCTTAGAAAATCCAAAAAAATAAAAAAACCTTAGAAAATCCAAAAAAAAAAACCTTAGAAAATCCAAAAAAATAAGAAAACCTTAGAAAATATAAAAAAATAAAAAACCCTTAGAAAATCCAAATACTTAAAGAAAATCCCAAAAATATTTTTGAGACCTTGTCGCATCCATCCTTTAACCTCATTTATCCATTCGTACCTTAAAGATCCATTCATCCATCTCATCTTGATCTTAGAGAAAGATATTTTGATTTGTTGGACCCTTCATCCTTTAACCATTTCATTCCAAAATCATTTTCCACTTACACCTATCCAAATTGCCTATTAGCCATTCCACATTTTATCCCACTAATCCATCAACCTTTGGACCAAACTTGTGTGCAAAAGACTTAATCTAGATCTCATCCTATCTTAGTTTGTAAGGTACTTAAAAATTAGCTACCTTTTGTATCCTTATAAACTTTATCCATCATCATCCTTATTTTAATTGGATGTCATTAGTCTATCTTCAAGTAAAATGTTTTCCCATCCTTTTACTTTAAGGCCATTAGTCTACCTTGAGTAGAAGGAATCATCCTTGAAACAAAACCTAAATGATCTAGATTTTATCCAAGCTCACCTTTTTAGTCCTAAGTCATTTTCTAAAAATTCAACACCATATCTTTAGCCAACCCCATCACAAATATCACGCTTTAGCCTTGAAAAATTCCACCCATTTCACTCCTAAACATTATTCTCTCCTTTGGGTCCAACTAATTACAAATTGATCTCTAAGGTCTTTCTTCCCAAAACATCAAATCCATTTTCATCTCATAATCACTCATCCCAACATCATTGCATGCCCTTGACAAGGTTACAAGCTAAGAGACTTCAAGAAATGGGATCTTTCGACATTGGAATGCCTCAAACCAACCAAAACAATGTTAGAATCAAAATTGGAATTCAACGAACTGATGATAATAATGTACCCTATGACAATTCACTTCAACCTCCACAATCACCCCACACAACTCCTATACCTGACCAAGAGGTTGAGGATTTCCTACAAGATTCTAGGGCTATGGATATTCTAGATAGAGTCCTTAAGTCAGATCTTAACAGGTTCATGGATCACCTTATTCAACTTGGGGCCACTCCTACAAACACTAACACTACCACATCCGTATCACAAATTACCCTCACTATTCCTAGCAACACCACAAACACAAGTACTTCTATAAGCCTACCATCTAATGATCCTAACTCCATTGCCATCATATCAGAACTATTTTCTCAACAAAATGTTAACACTTCTAATGCCGCAACTATTTCATTATCACAAGATAATCAAAAACCCAAATTTGCAACGACAAAATACCAACCCGAACTAACAATAGAACCGAGACACACAATTACCGCCATATCTCCAATGACTATTTCAAAACAATTCCACCCCACAGCAACCTCTAACAATTGAAATGGTCCAACAAATAGTAGAGATGGCAAAGGAACCTAAAAAGAAGCACTATTCTCTTGAGGAAATATGTCCTTATCCTTTTGATAGGAATCTATAAATGGCACCTTTCCCTAAACATTTTGAAACACCAAAATTTGACAAATATAATGGAAAGGGAGACCCTTTGGATCACTTACGCGAATTCTACTTTGCTTGCCTTGAAGTCGCTCAAGAAGACATTTAATTAATGAGACTTTTCCCTAAAAGCCTTAGTGGATAAGCCACTAAATGGTTTACACATCTTCCCCCTGGCATCAAATCATTTGAAGAACTTACAGACAAATTCATAACCTATTTCTCCTACAATTGTGAGCATGAAATCTCTATGACAGGTCTTTGTAATACTAAACAAAAGAATGGGGAACCATTTGTGACTTTTTACAAAGGTGGAGAGCTTTGGCAAGCAAGCTACCATGGCAAATTCTTGAAAAGCAACTCGTGACCATGTTTGTCACTAATTTGAATCCTAAATTAGCATTTCACTTGCAAGTATTTTGTGCCTCAACATTTGAAAAAGTCATTGAAATGGGAATAACTATTTAAAGAGCCCTTGTTGCTAAAGGATCGATAAAACTATATGACAACAACAAGGACAATCAAAACAACAACAACAATAATGCTTAAACAAGTGACAAGCCACACTTTTGGAATAAAAATAAGAATTCCCTTAATGATGGAGTAACAGATACACAATCTGTCCAAAATATCCAAAATAATCCCCCACTAAACATCTCAAGCAACAATGTGAACATACCTAAGGGGCCTCCAAGACAAGATGATCGCCCTAGAAGAATATTTACTCCTTTGGGGGAACCCATTGAGGATATTTTGGATAGGTGTCTAAAAGGAAACTTATTGCAACTTCCACCCATTCGACCATATGATAAAAGTTAATTTAATCTTGTGTGGTTTGATGAGAATGCATTTTGTGAATACCATCATGTTAAGGGACATCCAACATCAAATTACATGAGATTAAAACATCGCATACAAGATCTCATAGAAGCAAGCAAGGTCACCCTTCAAGACTTCAAATCCATCTCCAAATGCAAATTTGGGAGCATATAAGGACCCCCTCCCTAACCATAACAAAGGAGAAGCATCTTCATTAGCCAACCAAACATATCATGTTGTTCCTCCACCAAAATGTTTTGATTTCATTGTTGGCCAAATAGAAGAATCCTTTAGCCATGTTAACACTGTTACAATCTGAGTCAAACCCCAAACTCCTGATTGTGTTGTCATGACCCACCATGGTCATGTAACCATTTGTGGTGCCACTTCCACTAATCAACCATTTGTAGTTGATCAACCTTTGTCATCCACACCTTCCAATCCACTCGCATATAAATACAACCTCCTAGATCATCTAGGAAAGACACCTACCCAAATAACAATTCTTGAGCTCCTTCGCACATTGCCACTTCATAAAGAAGTTCTAGATAAAGCCTTGATAGAAACACAAGTCCCTATTGGTCTAAATGTGGAACAATTACAACCTATGGTAGCCCATCTTATAGTACCTCATCACCTCACCTTTTCATAAAAAGATCTTTCCACAGCCGATGCATCTCATAACGAAGCATTACACATCAAAGTCCTAGTCCATAAAAACACCATTAAAAGGGTTTTAATAGATGGTGGCTCCAACCTAAATCTGTGCACTCTAAAATTATTAAAACACTTAGGATATTCTAATGTGGATCTAAATGCAAATGAATGCATCACCATAAAAGGTTATGACGACATAGAAAGATTGTCTGTTGGGAATATCAAACTCCCTATTCAAGTAGGACCAAAGTTTTTGGAAACAAAGTGCCAAGTCCTTGACCTTGATCTTCCTTACATCATTCTTCTTGGTTGGCCATGGATTCATGCTATGCAAGCCATCCCTTCCACTTTCCATCAATGCCTAAAATTTCTGCACAACAGAACTGAGATTACCATCTATGCTGATCCATGTCCCTTTCAATACTGCAGCTTCTTGGAAGGACATGTTTGTACTTTCTATCCCTATAATTATCCTATTGTGACACCTTCCAAGTCTAAAAAAATGACCTGATCATCTTCTACCTACATTGATCTTGTCGATTTGCCATCAACATCACAATCCACCCCTCATCCTGAGATCAAGATCAAGGCAAGTGACAAGGGATGCGGTGAATACGATGTACATGGTGCTTTATTTTGTGTCAGACTTCTACCACCATCCCCTAAGACATATGGAACTCCTAAGGGAAATGAAGTCTCTACTTTAGTCATCAAGTGCAAACCAACAACAACCGTTGAAAAGAAACATCTCATGGAACATGATGTCTTAGAAGATGTATCCTCGTGGTTGTACAAAGATGAAGAAGATCAAGAACTCCTGACTCTTCCATTAGAAATTTATGGTAAAGGCTCCCAAATACTTAAGAAAATGGGATACAAGGGACAAGGGGGCATCATCTTGCATAAGCTAGGGATCATTGAACCAATCCAAGCGAAGGGACATTTTTATCACCAAGGGTTAGGGTACAAAATACTAGAACTACCACCTTCAAAATGCTAGTGTACTTTTGCAGAGGATGTCAAAGCCTTCCCAGATGATGAAGAGTATCGTTCCAACTCCTTTGATTTCACCAAACTTTTTGAATCCTCCATCTGCACTATCTTCACATTATCCTCTATGCCATCCACAACTGATGACCTACCTTTAATATATCCACAACTTGTCGATTGGGACCAAATGGCACCACCTATCCTAGATGTCGTACTAAACAACGAAGCTCTAGCTGAATTCATGGGAGTAAGAAACCATATTCCTTTGGGACATTATAAAGTATGATATATCATGGAACTTAACATTGCTACTTACTTTGGTGAGACCACCCAATCTCTTAGTCACAATATGATGAATATAAAAATAAAAATGACATCCCCTGGTGAAAACCACTTTGTGGTGTTTTCAGATGATAAAAAGTAAAAATAAAGGACATATCCTCTGGTGAAAACCTCTCTTGGGCACCAAAGGATGAGAGATTAGACCTCCCTAAAGTACCTATATTTTATCAAGAAAGGTCTCCTATTTTGACAGAAATGTCGCAGGAAATGAATCTTGGAACAGAAAGCGAGCCCAGGATCACATATCGAGCCAAATCATTGACACCAACAGAACAAGAAGCCTTTCTAAATTTCTTCAATAAAAGAAGCATCAACTTTGCATGGACTTACATTGATATGCTTGGGCTAGATCTTTCTCTTGTAGTTCATCACCTTACAATATATCCATATGCAAAACCAGTAAGATAGAAATTGAGAAAGATGCATCCACAAATAGCATTACTTGTCAAAGCAGATCTGAAGAAACCCCTGTATGTGGGATTTATTCAACCAATAGATTATCCTCAATGGGTGTCAAATCTAGTACTAGTGAAAAAAGTGATTGGGGGCATCCATTGTTGTACTGACTTTCAAGATCTTAATAAAGCTTGTCCTAAGGATGATTTCCATCTTCCTAACGTTGACATTATCATAGATCTCACTGTTGGACATGAAATGCTATCCCTCATGGATGGATTTTTAGTATATAACCAAATCAGAATAGCTGAGGAAGACCAACATAATACATCATTCATAGCACCAAGGGGAACTTATTGTTGGGTTGTGATGCCTTTTGGATTGAAGAATGTAGGAGCAACATACCAAAGGGAAATGACAGTTATATTTCATGACTACTTTCATAAGATAATGGAAGATTATTTAGATGACCTTTTGGAAAAATAAAAAATAAGAGAAGAACATGTGGATGTGTTAGCAAAAATCTTCAATTGACTAGAAAAGTATAATGTACAACTCAATCCTAAAAAGTGTGTTTTTGGGGTAACCTCTGAGAAGCTCCTAGGATACATAGTATCATGGAGAGGGATAGAAGTAGATCTAAACAAAGTCAAAGATATAATGGAGATACCTCCTCCTTCAATACTTAAATAGCTTAGAAGTCTACAAGATAAGTTGCAATCCATTCATTGATTCATAGCACAACTCACTGATAAGTGTCAGTCATTTGAGCATCTTCTTAGAAAGAATTCAACTTTTTAGTGGGATAATAATTGTCAGTTGGAATTTGAACAATTGAAGAAATATCTTGCTAATCACCAGTCCTCATGCCACTAAGACCAAGACAACCTCTTCTCCTCTACTTATCAGCAACAAAAATAGTAATTGGAGCTTTATTGGCACAACATGGTGAACAAGGAAAAGAGAGAGCCATCTACTACATTAGTCGTACGTTGATAGCATATGATCTTAATTATTCATAGATTGAGTGAGCATGTTTGGCAGTAGTCTTTTCAACTCAAAAGTTAAGGTACTATATACTTAATCACAAAACCAAGCTCATTGTAAAAATTGATCCATTGAAATATTTGTTAAGCAAACCATCTCTCACCGGAAGAACAACAAAATGGGTAATGATCTTAAGTGAATTTGACATTGAGTACATAGAACAAAAAATCCATCAAAGGACAAGTTTTCACTAATCAACTAGTAAATGCTCCTATTCCAGCCAAACATCCTTTGTTATTTGAGTTTCTAGATGAATCCATACTAACAGTTACATCGATAGAAAACACTTGGAAAATGTACTTTGATGGGTCTTATACTCATCGTGGCTCAGGAGTAGGTCTTCTATTTGTCACACCTCAAGGAGACACAATACCTAAGTCATACAAAATAACATTCCCATGTACCAATAATGTAGCTGGATACGAGTCCCTCATCATAGGACTCTGAATGGCAATCAAATGGAAAATAGAGAAGCTGACAGTATATGGTGATTCACAGTTGGTTATCCAACAGGTCAATAATGAGTATAAAACAAAAGATGATAAGCTCCTACCATATAAGAGAATGGTTGATGACTTCAAGGATTACTTTCACAACATCCATTTTCAACAAGTTCTGAGACTTAACAATAAAGCAGTTGATGCAATGGCCACCATTGGGTCATTGGTTGACATGAAAAAAGATAGCAAGAAATATGAATTTTTGATAGAAGAACTTTAAATCCTTGCTTATGATGTTCCACAATTAGAACTTGTATGCGACATTGTTAGTCTATTATCCCCATGGTATTAATAAATATATTCATACCTTCATGATAATATCCTTCTACCTAACCTAACATCTACCCAATGTAAAACCTTCATCCGCCAATCATCCTGTTTCACCATCATTACTGATACCTTATACTGAAGGAGTCTTGACAGTACTCTTTTGAGATGTCTTGATGCTAGGGAGGCTGAGACGACCTTGAAGAAGTACATGAGGGTATCTGTGGGGCACATTCTAGTGGACCAACCTTAGCTAAGAAGATTCTTTGAATGAGCTATTATTGGCTGACTATAGAAAAGGATGCACATGAATATGTCAAGAAATGTCTACCTTGCTAGCAAAATGGAGATTTAATACATGCACCGTCACATGAATTGCAACCGATAATGACTCAATGGCCTTTTTCATAGTGGGGGCTCAATCTCATAAGGAAGATACACCCACCCTCTTCTAACAACCATAAATTCATCAACACCACCATAGAATATTTCACTAAGTGGGTAGAGGTTCTTCCACTCACCTTTACCACTGGTATTCAAATTTCTAAGTTCATCCTGCATTACATCATCTGTCGTTATGGTATTCTGCACTCCATCATCATAGATAATGGAAAGCCCTTTAAGAACCAAGAAGTTTGCACTTTGTGTGAGAAGTTCCATATCTAGCACCATTTCTCTACCCCATATTATCCACAAGGCAATGTTCAAGCTGAAGCTTCCAACAAAATCATTTTATGCATCCTAAAGAAAATAGTCATTGAAGTCAGTCGTGACTGGCACCTGCAACTTAATCCCGCCCTATGGGCATACCACACTAGCATTCGTACATGCACAAGAGCCACACCCTATTCATTAGTGTTTGGTTCTGAAGCCATCCTTCCTATAGAGGTTGAGCTCCCATCTTTGTGCATCTCACTGAAGAACATTATCACCAATGAGGAATATCAGATTGCACGATTGATTAAACTAGAGTTGCTGGATGAGAAACACATAAATGCTCTAAACCATTTGCAAGCCTATCAAAATCACCTACGGAGAAGTTATAATAAAAAATGAAGAGCCACAGATTTGAAGTAGGTGATCTTGTCCTCATGGAGAATCAGAAGAATATGCAGGATCACCCTAAGAAAGGAAAGTTTGAACCTAATTGGCTGGGTCCCTTCATTGTCACAGCTAGCTATAGATTGGGAGCCTATCAACTATCCACACCTAAGGGGCAGCCCCTAGAGGAACCTATGAACATCATACACTTGAACAAATTCTATGCATGACCTTGTTAGATTCAAGATAGACAACTAAGAGGGAGGGGTGAATCAGTTGTCAAAAACTTTCTTCCAATTAAACACTTAAATCCACTTTGTGATTTAGCAACATATTAATAAATCAATCATGGAAACATAATGCATTAAATCAAGAGCAGAAACACATCAACACATAAGACACCAAGATTTTGACATGGAAAACCCGGTTAAGGGAAAAACCATGGGGTGATTAACCCAAAATTATATTCTCTGTTAGAAGAATAGAAAGAACAAAATGGCACATGCCAATTAGGGCTCACTGCCCAAGCACACTACTCACAAGAGGCCCACTGCCTACAAGAGACACACTGTCTACAAAATAATAAGTATCACATACTTGAACTAGAGAATAGCATCTTCACCATGCTTGAATCAGTTCCATTTAAGCCCAAAAACTTTTGCTCTGACTTTCACTCTCTTCCTTGCTACCACACTCTCATCTCCACAAGACACCCTTTGAAATGACTTTACATACAAGGCATCGACTTAGGAATAATCATCTAAGTCAGATAACATCTACAAGAACATCCGCAAGATGTGTAATACATCCGGTTGGCCAAACTTAGGAAGAACACCATCATCTGGAAGTTATTCTTCAATTGTGAGCTCAAACTCTAATGCGGACCACCAACATGAACTGGACATGATTCAAAGACCACCACAAGCTTGCCTGAATCACCAAGAACATCCACACTTCATCTGCTTACTGAAATCCTTATCTCCTTCATCTGGAACCTCAAGAACAGAGTCTGTCATCACTGTCACAATGGAATAGATGCTTGTGGACCTCCAGACCACTAACAAATTGAGTTATCACTTCACATGGAATTCCTAAACACTCCACCAAATCTACAGAATAGGATATTGCATTTCTAGATCCCATCGGACCTATCTGTGTCACTCTATCACCTCTGAACACTTACCGGAACCGGTTTTACTTGAGCAGTCACAACTTCTTCAGATCTTCATGTGGACCTCTGAAATCTTTATTGGATCATCTTAAGACTCATATCTACAAACCCTTTGAACCATATCCTCTAATAGTCATCTTATCTTGGATCTTTACCTTACTATCTTCACTATTCTTCTCTGTTCCTGATATGACTAATTTTCTCAATATCCTCAACACATAGCTCATTCAATCCTTATCATCAATGCAACAGGAGTATGTTGACATCAATGACAACACCGGTTAGGCCCATACTTGCAACAATCTCCCCCTTTGTCATTGATGGCAACATATGATGTGAAAAACTATTTTGACCATCAAGACAAGAACTTTTCTTTACTGACACAACTCCCCCTATCACCAACAACCATTCACTTGTCTTCTCTTCCTTTACTACTCCCCCTTTGATCAGCCACCACTTGTTTTTCACATGCCTTCTCTCCCCCTTTGACATCAATGGCAAAGGGCACATACTTGAAAATCCACCATTTCAGAATCATACTAGCTGTTCCCCCTGATTAGCAGCTCCCCATCATCAATCTGGACCACAAGATATGACGGTGATATCCACTAAACTGATGCACATTAGTGCACCTTAGTTCATCACCGGAGGGGTAATAACCCCTAACTTCTCCCTGAGATACTCAAAAGAGTCCTTAGGTAGAGGTTTAGTAAAGATATCTACAATCTGATCCTTGGAAGGCACAAACTCCAATCTAACTTCATTCTTGTTCACTTGCTCTCTCAGAAAGTGAAACTTGATAGATATGTGCTTTGTCTTTGAATGCAACACCGGATTCTTAGCTATATTTATCGCATTTGAATTATCACAGAAGATTGTGATAGGATCCTCATATTCTACTCTTATGTCTCTTAACATTTGCTTCATCCACAAAACTTGAGTGCAACTACCTGCTGCTGCAATATATTCTGCTTTTGCAGTGGACAGAGATATTTCCCCTTGTTTCCTGCTCAGCCAAGAAACTAATCTCTTCCCCAAAAAGAATGCTCCACCATTGGTACTCTTCCGGTCATCCACATCTCCTACCCAATCTGCATCTGTATATGCATGAAGAGAGAAATTATGATCTCTATAATAGCACAAACCATACTCAACTATCCCTTTCAGATACCTAAAATTCCTCTTGATAGCCATGACATGAGATTCTCTAGGATCAGCTTGGAATCTAGCAACAAGACCAACAACATTCATAATATCAGGTCTAGTTTGGGTGAGATACAATAATCCTCCAATCATTGACCTATACTTTTTTTGATCAGTCTTAGGAGAGTCATCATCTTTTCTCAATTTACATCCAGTTGCCATGGGAGTACTCATTGGTTTTGACTCTTCCATCCCAAATTTCTTCAACAATTCTTTCACATATTTGGTCTGAGAAATGAAGATTCCTTTCTTTGTTTGAGTGATTTGTAGACCCAAGAAGAAATTCATTTCCCCAAGCATGGACATCTCAAATTCACTTTTCATTTGATTTGTAAAAGTTTTACACATATTATCTCTTCCTCCAAAAATTATGTCATCAACAAATACTTCAACAATCAAGATATTTTCATGATCAATTTTGAAGTACAAATTACTGTCAGCAATACCTTTGTTGAAACCAATCTTTAGAAGATGCTTATCCAATCTTTCATACCAGCCTCTTGGGGCTTGCTTTAGTCCATATAGTGCTTTCTTCAACTTGCAGGCCATATCACCATGATCTGATAATTGAAATCCATCTGGTTGCTCAATGTATACTTCTTCTTCCAAGTCACCATTTAGAAAGGCAAACTTGACATCCATCTGATATAATTTGAAATCCTTGAAGGCAGCAAAAGCAAGAAATAATCTAACTACTTAAATTCTTGCCACTGGAGGAAAAGTTTCTTCAAAATCAACTTCTTCTATTTGAGAGTAACCCTTGCAGACCAATCTGGCTTTATTTCTGATTACTTCACCAACTTCATTTAGTTTGTTTTGGAAGACCCATTTGGTTCCAATCACATTCTTGTTTCTAGGTCTGGGAACAAGATCCCAATTGTGATTTTTCTCAATTTGCATCAGCTCTTCCTCCATTGCTTTAGTCCAGTTTTCAACATTGCAAGCTTCATTCATTGTCCTAGGTTCAATCTTTGAAATCAGACAATATTCATCTGAATATTGAGCAATCCTCCTTGTTTGTACACCTTTGCTTTTATCACCTATGATCTGATCTTCAAAGTGGTTCACTTTTACATACCTGGGAACTTTGGGAGTTTCTTGCACTTCTAATTCTTGATCAGGCTCATTATAACTCATCTCTTCTTCCTAATTTACCGGATTAGTTTGAATCTGAATTTCAGAAGGGGCTTGGGCTCCTTGAATCAGAACACCATTCTAATCATCTTCATCATATTCATAAAACCTTGAAGGTTTTTCAATTCCTTCATCAACCTTCACATTTTTACTTTCTATAATCTTTCTCAGTCTCTTGTTATAACACTGATATGCTTTGCTTTGAGTAGAGTAACCCAAGAATATTCCTTCATCACTTCTAGCATCAAACTTCCCTAGATCTTCATTTCTTTTAATGTAACATTTGCTACCAAAGACTCTGAAATACCTCATAGTAGGAGTGATGCCAATCAAAGTTCATAAGGAGTCTTACCGGTATTGCTTCTGATTTGAACTCGATTGAGAGTATAGATTGTAGTGTTGACAACTTCTCCAATAGATCTGAGGAACATTTTCTTCCATCATCATGGTCCTAGATGATTCTTGGATGGTCCAGTTCTTTCTCTCCACTGCTCCATTCTGTTGTGGAGTCCTAGGAGTAGACAGCTGTCTCTTTATTCCATGTTTCTCATAGAATTCTATGAAATCACTAGATGTGAATTCTCCACCTCTATCAGACCTCAGACATCTTAATTTTAATCAAGTTTCATTCTCTACCATAGCCTTGAATATTTTGAATATCTCAAGAGCTTCTGATTTCTCTTTCAACAAATTAACCCACATCATCTGGGAATGGTCATCAATTAATAACATGAAGTATCTATCACCTTACACACTCTTTATTCTTGCCAGACCACATAGATCAGTATGAACTAAGTCTAATAATCCAGTAGAAGATTGTTCCTTTCTTTTGAATGAGACTCTGCTTTGTTTCCCCAACCAACATTCTTTGTACAAACTATTTGTAGGTTTCACCAGTTTTGGAAGATCTCTTACAGCTTGAGTGTTTCTTATCTTGATGATATTATCAAAATTTACATGACACATCCTCCTATGCCATAGGCAACTCTGATCAATTTGTACAAATAGACAACTTTTACCAGTACCAACTAAATGGAAGATATTACCTTTTGTTTGAGTACCAGATGCAATCTCTGTCCTGAAAGTTTCAAAGATCTGGCATTTTCCATTCTTGAATCATAGATCATAGCCTTTGTCCACCAACTATCCAACACTGAGAAGATTGTGCTTCAATCCTTAAACATATAGTACATTACTAGTTTTGTTCTTTCCATCAAAAGAAATAGTTCCTCTACCTCTGATTCTACCAACAGAATTATCACCAAACTTTAGCACTTCTCCTTCATACCTTTCCAAATCTAAGAACTTATTTTTGTCACTTGTCATATGGTGAGAGCATCCACTGTCAATGACCCAATCATCCTTTTCTTCAACTTGGGCAGCCAAAGCTCTTTCTAAAACTTTATGATTAACAGATTCAGAGGGCATTGGATCTTCTTCCTTGATGGCAATAAACACCCAATCACTTCTGGATTTGTTTGCTATCTCTGATTCATCATCTGTTACTCCTTCATTATCATTCTCTTCATGAACATAGTAACAATTTTTTGGAGCCTTGATCTGTTAAGATTTGACCTTGAAAATCTTTCCAGACACTTTGAGGAAAAACGACCAATCTTATTGCAGTTAAAACACTTAAAAGGCAATTTCCCTTCATACTTACTAGATCCTCTTGGTAGTCTTTTTGCAATAAGGGCTTCAAGCTGAGTAGTTTATGTTTCTTCTTCTTCCAGGTCTTTTCTTGCTTTTTCATACCATGATAGTTTCCTTGAAGAGTTCTCTCCTAGATCAAACCTTTGTTTTCCTTTTATAGAAGCATTAGCTTTGAATGCAGATTCAGTCTTGGGGGGGTCATCTCCAAACTTGGTCATTTCAAATGCGGCCAATTTACCAACCAATTGATCTCTTGTGACACTTGAATGGGCTCTGAATTCTTCAATGGCAGCAACCTTGATTTTATAAGAAACAGGAAGGGATCTGAGAACTTTGCCAATAATCTCATCTTCATCCAAGACTACACTAGCACATCTAATGTCACAAACAAGTTCATTTACTCTTGGCATAAAGGTAGTGATATTTTAATCTTCTCTCTTCTTTAGATTTTCAAATTTCTCTTTCAAACTCTGTAGCCTTGCACATTTAACATACTTGTTTCCTTCATGTAGAAGTTCTAGTTTTTTCCAAATCTCAAAAGTAGTTTGTAGATCAACAACATTTGAAGGCTCTGAATCAGACAAGGCACTTAGAAGGGCTTCTTTAGTTCACAGATTGTTTTCAGCATCTGTGATTTCACTTGCAGATTTCAGGCCATTCTAAGGAGGCGTATACTTTATTGTAGCCATGGTCTAGTACTACATTCCCATACATTGCAAGTGACATTGCATGCGACTTTTCCAAAGATTAAAGTTGGTTCCATCAAACTTCGGACTATCCTTCTTGTAGGATGACATCTTGGATCTCCTCAAGTAGTTAAGCTCTTTTTAGAGGAACTTGGCTCTGATACCAATTGTTAGATTTAGGACAGACAACTAAGAGGGGGGGGTGAATCAGTTGTCAAAAACTTTCTTCCAATTAAACACTTAAATCCACTTTGTGATTTAGTAGCATATTAATAAATCAATCATGGAAACATAATGCATTAAATCAAGAGCAGAAACACATCAACACATAAGACACCAAGATTTTGACGTGGAAAACCCAGTTAAGGGAAAAACCATGGGGTGATTAACCCAAGATTGTATTCTCTGTTAGAAGAATAGAAAGAACAAAATGGCACATGCCAATTAGGGCTCACTGCCTAAGCACATTGCTCACAAGAGGTCCACTACCTACAAGAGACACACTGTCTACAAAATAATAAGTATCACTTACTTGAACTGGAGAATAGCATCTTCACCATGCTTGAATCAGTTCCATTTAAGCCCAAAAACTTTTGCTTTGCCTTTTGCTCTCTTCCTTGCTACCACACTCTCATCTCCACAAGACACCCTTTGAAATGAATTTACAACTCCTTATTTATACAAGGCATCGACTTAGGAATAATCATCTAAGTCGGCAAACATCTACAAGAACATCTGCAAGATGTGTAATACATCCAGTCGGCCAAACTTAGGAAGAACACCATCATCCAGAAATTATTCTTCAATTGCAAGCTCAAACTCTAATGTAGACTATCAACATGAACTGGACATGATCCAAAGACCACCACAAGGTTGCCTGAATCACCAAGAACATCCGCACTTCATTTTCTTATTGAAATCCTTATCTCCTTCATCTAGAACCTCAAGAACACAATATGTCATCACTGTCACAATGGAATAGATGCTTGTGGACCTCCAGACTACTAACCAATTGAGTTATCACTTCACATGGACTTCCTAAACACTCCACCAAATTTGTAGAATAGGATATTGCATTTCTGGATCCCACCGGACCTATCTGTGTCACTCTATCACCTCTGAACACCTGCCAGAACCAGTTTTACTTGAGCAGCCACAACTTCTTCAGATCTTCATGTGGACCTTTGAAATCTTTACTGGATCATCTGAAGCCTCATATCTACAAACCCTTTGAACTGTATCCTCTGATAATCATCTTATATTGGATCTTTACCTTATTGTCTTCACTATTCTTCTCTGTTCTTGATGTGACTAATTTTCTCAATATCCTCAACACATAGCTCATACAATCCTTATCATCAATGCAATAGGAGTATGTTGACATCAATGACAACACAAGTTAGGCCCATACTTGCAACAGACACATCAAATATCCCAAGTCAAAAATTCAAAAAAAAAATCAAGAAAAACTAAGTGCAATAAGTCGTCCAATGGTGAAAATCACTTTAGTGACACCTTTGATAAGTACCATGGTGAAAACCTATTTTTAGGTGCCTTGTGTAGTGGTCAATTCTACCATCTAATAAATCCCTGTATCCATCCATAATCAACTATCATTCCATAATAACCCATCACTTCATAATCATTCTGTTGGATTTAGGACAGACAATTGAGAGGGGGTGGATCAGTTGTCCAAAAATTTCTTCCAATTAAACACTTAAATCCACTTTGTAATTTAGTAGCATAATAATGAATCAATCATGGAAACATAATACATTGAAATAAGAGCAGAAACACATTAACACATAAGACACCAAGATTTTGACATGGAAAACCTGGTTAAGGGAAAAAGCATGGGGTGATTAACCTAAGATTGTATTCTCTGTTAGAAGAATAGAAAGAACAAAATGGCACATGCCAATTAGGGCTCACTGCCCAAGTACACTGCTCACAAGAGGCCCACTGCCTATAAGAGACACATTGTCTACAAAATAATAAGTATCACATACTTGAACTAGAGAATAACATCTTCACCATGCTTGAATCAGTTCCATTTAAGCCCAAAAACTTCTGCTCTGTCTTTCGCTCTCTTCCTTGCTACCACACTCTCGTCTCCACAAGACACCCTTTGAAATGACTTTACAACTCCTTATTTATACAAGGCATCGACTTAGGAATAATCATCTAAGTTAGCAAACATCTACAAGAACATCCGCAAGATGTGTAATACATCTGGTCGGCCAAACTTAGGAAGAACACCCACCATCATCTGGAAGTTATTCTTCAATTGCAAGATCAAACTCTAATGCAAACCACCAACATGAACTGCACATAATCCAAAGACCACTACAAGCTTGCCTGAATCACTAAGAACATCCACACTTCATTTGCTTACTAAAATCCTTATCTCCTTCATCTGAAACCTCAAGAACACAGTATGTCATCACTATCACAATGGCATAGATGCTTGTGGGCCTCCAGACCACTAACCAATTGAGTTATCACTTCACATGGACTTCCTAAACACTCCACCAAATCCATAGAATAGGATATTGCATTTTCGGATCCCACCAGACCTATTTGTGTCATTCTATCACCTCTGAACACCTGCCAGAACCAGTTTTACTTGAGCGGCCACAACTTCTTTAGATCTTCATGCGACCTTTGAAATCATTCCTAGATCATCTTAAGACTCATATCTACAAACCCTTTGAACTATATCCTCTAATAGTCATCTTATCTTGGATCTTTACCTTACTGTCTTCATTGTTCTTCTCTGTTCCTGATATGACTAATTTTCTCAATAACCTCAATAGATAGCTCATCCAATCCTTATCATCAATGCAATAGGAGTATGTTGACATCAATGACAACACCAGTTAGGCCCATACTTGCAACAGACCCATCAAATATTCCAATTCAAAAATTTAAAAAAAAATTAAGAAAAACTGAGTGCAATAAAATTGTCCAATGGTGAAAATCACTTTAGTGACACCTTTGATAAGTACCATGGTGAAAACCTACTTTTAGGTGCCATGTGTAGTGGTTGGTTCTACCATCTAGTAAATCCATGTATCCATCCATAATCATCTGTCATTTCATAATAACCCATCACTTCATAATCATCTTGTTGGATTTAGGACAGACAACTGAGAGGGGGGTGAATCAATTGTCCAAAACTTTCTTCCAATTAAACACTTAAATCCACTTTGTAATTCAGTAGTATAATAATGAATCAATCATGGAAACATAATACATTAAATCAAGAGTAGAAACACATTAACACATAAGACACCAAGATTTTGACATGGAAAACCCAGTTAAGGGAAAAACCACGGGGTGATTAACCCAAGATTGTATTCTCTATTAGAAGAACAGAAAGAACAAAATGACACATGCCAATTAGGGCTCACTGCCCGAGCACACTGATCATAAGAGGCCCACTACCTACAAGAGACACATTGTCTACAGAATAATAAGTATCACATACTTAAACTAAAGAATAGCATCTTCACCATACTTGAGCCAATTCCATTTAAGCCCAATACTTCTACCCTGCTTTTCATTCCTTTCCTCTCTACCACACTCTCATCACACTTTTTCACACCTTGAAATGACTTTACAACTCTCTATTTATACAAGACATTAACTTAGGAATTATCATCCAAGTCAGCATACATTACAGAGCAAGTACATAAATACAACATGACTTATTACAAAAGACTTCATGCAGATCAACACACTATCAGCTACATAGATCTGAGACTTCAATCTTTCTTTGGGAACATGCCATTCTTCACAGGACACCTTCCAAATCATTCGTAGGATGTGTAACTCATCTAGTCAACCAGAGTTAGGAAGAACACCATCATCTAGAAGTTATTATTTAATTGTGAGCTCAAACTCTAATGTGGACCACCAAAACAAACTGGACACCATCCAAAGACCTCCACAAGCTTGCCTGAATCACCAAGAACATCCACACTACATCTGCTTATTGAAATCTTTATCTCCTTCATCTAGAACCTCAAGAACACAGTTTGTTATCACTGTCACAATCGAATAGATGCTTGCAGACCTCTAGACCATGAACCAATTGAGTTGTCACTTCACATGGACTTCCTAAACATTCCACCAAATCCACAGAACATGATATTGCATTTCTAGATCTCACTGGACCAATCAGTATCACTCTATCACCTCTGAACACCTGCCAGAACCAATTTTACTTAAGTGGCCATACCTTCTTTAGATCTTCATGCAGACCTCTAAAATCTTTTCTAGATCATCTCAAGACACATATCTACAAACCCTTTAAAGTTCATCCTCTAATCTTCATCTTATCTTGGATTTTTACCTTACTATTTTCACTATTCTTCTCTGTTCCTGATATGACTAGTCCTCAGCAAATAGTTCATCCAATCCTTATCATTAATGCAACAGGAGTATGTTGACATCAATGACAACACCGATTAGGCCCATACTTGCAACAATCTCCCCCTTTGTCATTGATGGCAACATATGATGTGAAAAACTGTTTTGACCATCAAGACAAGAACTTTCTCTCACTGACATAACTCCCCCTATCAACAACAACCATTCACATGTCTTCTCTTCCTTTACTGCTCCCCCTTCGATCAGTAACCATTTTTTTTTCACATGTCTTCTCTCCCCCTTTGACATCAATGGCAAAGGGCACATACTTGCAACTTCAACACTTCAGAATCATACCCGCTGCTCCCCCTGAGTAGCAGCTCCCCATCATCAATCCAGACCACAAGATATGACTGTGATATCCACTGGATTGATGCACATCAGTGCATCTTAGTTCATCACTAGAGGGGCAATAACCCCTAACTTCTCCCTGAGATACTCAAAAGAGTCCTTAGGTAGAGGTTTAGTAAAGATATATGAAACCTAATCCTTAGAAGGCACAAACTTTAATCTAACCTCATTCTTGTTCACTTGCTCTCTCAAAAAGTGAAACTTGATGGATATATGTTTAGTCTTTGAATGTAACACTAGATCTTTTAAATATTTAGTGCACTTGAATTATCACAGAAAATTGTGATAGGTTCCTCATACTCCACTCTGATGTCTCTTAGCATTTGTTTCATCCACAAAACTTGAGTGCAACTACCCACTGCTACAATATATTCTTCTTCTGTAGTAGATAGAGATATTGCCTCTTGTTTCTTGCTCAACCAAGAAACCAATCTCTTTCCTAAAAAGAATGCTCCACCACTGGTACTCTTCCGGTCATCCACATCTCCTGCCCAATCCACATCTATATATGCATGAAGAGAGAAATTATGATCTCTAGGATAGCACAAACCATACACAACTATCCCTTTTAGATACCTAAAAGTCTGCTTGATTGCCATGACATGAGATTCTCTAGGATCAGCTTGGAATCTAGCAACAAGACCAACAACATTCATAATATCAGGTCTAGTTTGAGTGAGATACAACAATCCTCCTATCATTGACCTATACTTTTTCTGATTGTCCTTAGGAGATTCATCATCTTTTCTCAATTTACATCTGGTTGCCATGGGAGTACTCATCAGTTTTGACTTTTCCATCCCAAATTTCTTCAACAATTCTTTCACATATTTGGTCTGAGAAATGAAGATTCCTTTCTTAGTTTGAATGATTTGCAGACCCAAGAAGAAATTCATTTCCCCAAGCATGGACATCTCAAATTCGCTTTTCATTTGATTTACAAAGGTTTTGCACATACTATCTCTTCCTCCAAAAATGATATCATCAACAAATACTTCAACAATCAAGATATTTTCATAATCAATTTTGAAGTACAAATTACTATTAGCAGTACCTTTGTTAAAACTAATCTTCAAAAGAAGCTTATCCAATCTTTCATACTAGGCTCTTGGGGCTTGCTTGAGTCCATACAGTGCTTTCTTCAACTTGCTGACCATATCACCATGATTAAACAATTGAAATCCATCCGGTTGCTCAATGTATACTTCTTCCAAGTCACCGTTCAAGAAGGAAGACTTGACATCCATCTGATATACTTTGAAATCCTTGAAGGCAGAAAAAACAAGAAATAATCTGACTTCTTCAATTCTTGCCACCGGAGCAAAAGTTTCTTCAAAATCAACTCCTATTTGAGAGTAACCCTTGCAGACCAATCTGGCTTCATTTCTGATTACTTCACCAACTTCATTTAGTTTATTCCGGAAGACCTATTTGGTTCCAATCAAATTCTTGTTTTTAGGTCTGGGAACAAGATCCCATGTGTGATTCTTCCAAATTTGCATTAGTTCTTCCTCCATTGCCTTAGTCTAGTTTTCATCATTGCAAGCTTCATTCACTGTCCTAGGTTCAACTTTTGAAATCAGACAATACTCTTCTGAATCTTGAGCAATCCTTCTTCTTGTTTGTACACCTTTGCTTTTATCACCTATAATTTGATCTTTAGAGTGATTAGTCTTACATACCTGGGAACTTTGGGAGTTTCTTGCACTTCTAATTCTTGAACATGTTCATTTAAACTTATCTCTTCTTCCTGATTTACCGGATCAGTTTGAATCTGAATTTCAGAGGGAGCTTGGACTTTTTGAACAAAAACATCATTTTGATCATCTTCATCATATTCATAAAACCTTGAGGGTTTTTCAATTACTTCATCAACCTTCACATTTGTACTTTCCAAAATCTTCCTTAATCTCTTGTTATAACACCAGTATGCTTTGCTTTGAGTAGAATAACCCAAGAATATTCTTTCATCACTTCTAGCATCAAATTTTCTTAGATCTTCATCTCTTTTAATGTAACATTTGATACCAAAGAATTTGAAATACCTCATAGTAGGAGTGATGCCAAACCAAAGTTCATAAGGAGTCTTACCAGTATTGCTTCTAATTTGTACTCGATTGAGAGTATAGACTGCAGTGCTGACAACTTCTCTCCAATAGATCTGAGGAACATTTGCTTCCATCATCATGGTCCTAGATGCTTCTTGGATGGTCTGGTTCTTTCTCTCCACTACTCCATTCTACTGTGGATTCCTAGGAGCAGACAACTGTCTCTTTATTCCATGTTTCTCACAGAATTCTATGAACTCACCGGATGTGAATTCTCCACCTCTATTAGACCTCAAACATTTTAATTTTAATCTAGTTTCATTCTCTACCATAGCCTTGAATATTTTTAATTTCTCAAGAGCTTCTGATTTCTCTTTCAGAAAAGTAACCCACATCATCCTGGAATGGTCATCAATTAATAACATGAAGTATCTATCACCTTGCACACTCCTGATTCTTGTAGGACCACATAGATAAGTATGAACTAAGTCCAATAATCCAGTAGAAGATTGTTCCTTACTTTTGAATGAGACTCTGCTTTGTTTCCCCAACTGACATTCTTTACACAAACTATTTGTAGGTTTCACCAGTTTTTGAAGATCTCTTACAACCTGAGTGTTGCTTATCTTGATGATATTATCAAAATTCACATGACACATCCTCCTATGCCATAACCAACTTTGATCAATTTGCACAAATAGACAACTTTTACCAGTACCAACTAAATGGAAGATATTACCTTTTGTTTGAGTACCAGATGCAATCTCTATTCTGGAACTTTTAAAGATCTTGCATTTTTCATTCTTGAATCAGAGATCATAGCCTTTGTCCACCAACTATCCAACATTGAGAAGATTGTGCTTCAATCCCTCAACATACAGTACATTACCAGTTTTGTTCTTTCCATCAAAAGAAATAGTTCCTCTACCTCTGATTCTACCAACAGAATTATTACCAAACTTTACCACTCCTCCTTCATACCTTTCCAAATCTAAGAACTTATTTTTGTCACCTATCATATGGTGAGAGCATCCATTGTCAATGACCCAATCATCCATTTCTTCAACTTGGGCAGCTAGAGCTCTTTCTATAACTTTATGATTGATAGATTTAGAGGGCATTGGATCTTCTTCCTTGATGGAAATAAACACCCAATCACTTCTGGATTTGTTTCCTGTCTCCGATTTATCATCTGTTACTCCTTCATTATCATCCTCTTCATGAACATAGTAACAATTCTTTTGGAACCTTGATCTGTTACGATGTGGCCTTGAAAATCTTTCCAGACACCTTGAGGCAAAATGACCAATCTTATTATAGTTAAAACATTTAAAAGGCAATTTCCCTTCATACTTACCAGATCCTCTTGGCAGTCTTTTTGCAATAAGGGCTTTAAATTGAGCAGTTTCTACTTCTTCTTCTTCCAGGCCTTTTCTTGCTTTTTCATACCATGATAGTTTCGTTGAAGAGTTCTCTCCCGGATCAAACCTTTGTTTACCTTTTTACATAGGCACTAGATTTGAATGCAAATTTAGTCTTGGGGGGGGGGCATCTCCAAACTTGGTCAATTCAAATGCAGCCAATTTACCAACCAATTGATCTCTTGTGACACCTGAATGGGCTCTAAATTATTCAATGGAAGCAACCTTGTATTTATAAGAAGTAGGAAGGGATCTGAGAACTTTGCCAACAATCTCATCTTCATCCAAGACTCCACCAGCACATCTAATGCCACAAACAAGCTTATTTACTCTTGGCATAAAAGTAGTGATCTTTTCATCTTCTCTCATCTTCATATTTTTGAATTTTCCTTTCAGACTTTGTGGCCTTGCACATTTAACATACTCATCTCCTTCATGTAGAAATTTCAGTTTTTCCCAAATCTCAAAAGTAGTTTGTAGGTCAACAACATTTGTCAGCTTTAAATTAGACAAAGCACTTAGAAGAGCTTCTTTAGTCCGTAGATTGTTTTCAACATCTGTGATTTCATTTGTGGTTTTCAGGCCATTCTATGGAGGAGTATACTTCGTTGAAGCCATGGTCCAGTACTGCATTCCCATACATTGCAAGTGGCATTGCATGCAACTTTTCCAAAGAGTAAAATTGGTTCCATCAAACTTTGGACTATCCTTCTTGTAGGATGACATCCTAGATCTCCTCAAGCAGTTAAGCTCTTTTAGAGGAACTTAGCTCTAATACCAATTGTTGGATTTAGGACAGACAACTGAGAGGGGGGCTGAATCAGTTGTCTAAAACTTTCTTCCAATTAAACACTTAAATCAAATTTATAATTCAACAACATAGTAATGAATCAATCATGGAAACATAATACATTAAATCAAGAGCAGAAACACATTAACACATAAGACACCAAGATTTTGATGTGGAAAATCCAGTTAAGGGAAAAACCACAGGGTGATTAACCCAAGATAGTATTCTCTGTTAGAAGAATAGAAAGAACAAAATGGCACATGCCAATTACGCTCACTACCCAATCACACTGCTCACAAGAGGCCCACTGCCTACAAGAGACACACTGTCTACAGAATAATAAGTATCACATACTTGAACTGAAGAATAGCATCTTCACCATGCTTGAGTCAGTTCCATTTAAGCCCAATACTTCTACTCTACCTTTTTCTCCTTTCCTTTCTACCACACTCTCATCACACTTTTTCACACCTTGAAATGACTTTACAACTCTCTATTTATACAAGACATCAACTTAGGAATTATCATCCAAGTCAGCATACATTACAGAGCAAGTACATAAATACAACATGACTTATTACAAAAGACTTCATGTGGATCAACACATTGTCAGCTACATAGATCTAAGACTTCAATCTTTCTTTGGGAACACACCATTCTTCATAGGACACCTTCCAGATCATCCGCAGGATGTGCAACTCATCCGGTCAGCCAGAGTTAGGAAGAACACCATCATTCAGAAGTTATTATTTAATTGTGAGCTCAAACTCCAATGCGGACCACCAAAATGAACTAGAGATGATCCAAAGACCTCCACAAGCTTGCCTAAATCACCAAAAACATCCACACTACATTTGCTTACTGAAATCCTTATCTCCTTCATCCAGAACCTCAAGAACATAGTTTGTCATCACTGTCACAATGGAATAGATTCTTGTGAACCTCTAGACCACGAACCAATTGAGTTGTCACTTCACGTGGACTTCCTAAACACTCAACCAAATCCACAGAATAGGATATTGTATTTCTGGATCTCACCAGACCTATTTGTATCACTTTGTCACCTCTGAACACCTGCTAGAACTAGTTTTACTTAAGTGGCCATAACTTCTTCAGATCTTCATGCGGACCTCTGAAGTCTTTTCTGGATCATATCAAGACACATATCTACAAACCCTTTGAAGCACATCCTTTGATATTCATCTTATCTTGGATCTTTACCTTACTATTTTCATTGTTCTTCTCTGTTCTTGATATGACTAGTCCTCAGCAAATAGTTCATCCAATCCTTATCATTAATGTAACAGGAGTATGTTGACATTAATGACAACACCGGTTAGGCCCATACTTGCAACACATCCATCACATTTATATACCATAGCTTGGAGTTCGAAGCATTTTTGGTCACCCCACCCTCATCTTCCTTCATAATCCCACCCAAGAATAAATCCTAGAGATGATATCCTTGTATGCTCCTAGGAATAGTAAACCATTCAAAAAATACAAAAAAACCACAACATTCAAAAAATAAAAAAATCAAAATATCCCCAAAAAACACAAAAAAATCAAATAATCATAAAAAAATTCAAGCAATAAATGTACCCCACAAGATCATCAATCCACATCATCTTCTTTCATTTGCAACCACTCAAACCATCCTTTCTATCCATGAGCCATCCCTACATCATCTAGTCCAACCAGAACTACATATTCATCTCGCCCGCATCTTTTAAGGACCTTGATCCCATGGATACATGTATTTAGGCAGTCTGGAATACGCAGGAAGTATCTAGTATGTAGGTCCACAAGATGCACCCATTCAACCTAGTTGGATGGTCATTTTCGATCAAACCTTTTCACAAAGCAAATTGAGCATCATCATCAAAACATCATCCTATAAACACAAAAATTGTCAATCAACAAGTTAAACTACATCATCACAAATAGCTAGCTATCTTCTTGCTTATCGTTTTTAGCATCTAATCCAACAACATTATCAACAGGTTCTAGCCTTAATGGATATATCATTCCTACAATAGGTGGAATCTATTTATCCTTTATCATTATCATTCTTATCTTATCTAAACATCTCTTGGCAAGAAATACATGGTTGATGTCTTGCTTGTGATTGATCTTGTTGATTTTTGATTTTTTTATCTTTTGCCTTGTTCTAGGGATATTCGAAAGTTGCCTTGATCTCATAATATCTTGGTACATGGATGACGATGCCTAGAATGGAGCATAGTCATTATTTTGGATGCTGTGTTTGTGGGATGGTCTCCTTACCTCTAAGAATGGCATTCATATCTTGATGATGATGTGTCGGTTCTAGCATACTATTCTCTTGGGGCATCTAAGCACAGATCTCACCTTTTATGTTTTCAGGAGGTTATGCTATGAGTCCCCTTCCATCATCCAGGTAAGGTTGTGCTATCTTATGGGTGTAGGTACTTATCCCTTTGCTTCTGGGTTTGGTCCATGCAGAAATAGGATAATAATCAGCACTCTGGTCCTTTCATACCTTTGTGCACTCTATCCTATTTTGCTATAATAAACCTAGAAATGCTATCAATGTTATCATGTAAGTACTAATCCTAGCTCATCCCCCCCATTCAAACTTTCATCCATCTAATTTATTCTTTGTTTAACATGTCTTGTCTACCTTTACCCCCCTAACATTAGTCCCTCCTTTTCTTATTTTTCACCTCCATTTCTTACCTTATGAGAGTTCACCCAAAAAAAATATATTTTTTACGTGATCTCTCGAGGGGGCTTCCCTTACCCATTTTATTCCTCCCTGCAGCTAGGGAAAATTTTTCTTTAACCTAATGCCACTCCCTACTAGGTCATGACGCCACGTTAAAGAGGGGCAAATGTAGACACCCAAAATGTCCTAACGATCTAATTGTCACCTGACCTTAGCCATTTTACTAATTTATCCCCAATAATTAATTAAAATTTATTTAATTAATTAAATCCCTTAGTCACATATATTGAATTAATTTAATTAATTCAATATTTACCCCTTTCTAATGTTAGCCCATATTAATTAAATACATATAAAATATTTATTTGGTTAATATTCCCTTTCCAATTTAATCACTTCCTTAATTAATTAAATAAACCCACTTTATTTAATTAATTATCCCCATTCACATGATTTCCATAACTCAAATAAAAAATTAAATAAATCCCTTGTCCCACCAAGTGTCACATTATTTATCCTCCACTTAACCCCTTCACATGACTTGCCAATTTAAATAATTTTTATTTAAATTGGGAACTAACTATTCTCCTCCTTTCATTTGTCACATGACTACGTTGTCACACGTACCTCTTAGCCTTTTATTTTAATTTAAAATTCATCTCTCTTCTCCATCGTACACTTGTCACAAAGCTAACTTTATCCTTTGCATGATTAATCCCAGCCGTCCACCTACCAAAACTCAAAATCAAATCTCATCCCTTCATTTCAACCAAGCTTTCCTATAAATACAGCCCTCTTCTAAGCCATTTGGCAATCCAATCTTGAGCATATCATCATTCTGTCGAAATCAATTACATCTTTGAGCTAGGGTTTAGTGATTTGCATTTGCATGAGAGCATTTCACATTTCAATCTTGTGGGTAAAGCTAGAATGTTCTTGGGTGCGGCATTCTCAACCTTAGCCATGGATTGTGGATTTGCTTGAAGGTATATTTGCATTTATTTGTTTGCATTTTCTTGTGTTTTCCTTCATGTTTGATTTCCATGATCTCAATGTGTTCAGGGTTGGCCACCCTACTACATCTTGAGTTCTTTTTCCCTCTGATTAGCAACCTAGTAGCCTGCCTGATCACTTCTTCAGACACTTGAAAACCAATGCCACAAATCTTGACCTCTCTAGTAACATCATTCCAAGACTCCACAAAATGGCACGAGAGGTTCTCGTCATGGCCAACCCTTTTAGAAAAGGAACCGCCTCCCCCTCATGGATTATATGCCACACTATAGGTTCTTGTTTGAATTCCTCTGCAGAGTTGGGTTCAATCTTAACAATATCTGTGCCCATCATGATAGCTTGAAAATTATAGAGCCTGTAGAGCTTATGGTTATTAAAGCATCTAAGGTAATTAGCAATAGGCCCATTAAAACAAGAAAGCATGTAATAATGATCAAGCTATAGCAGAGAGGTAATAATGATAGCATAAATAATGAAGAGATACACCGCATCCTTGCCACTTAAAAACATCTCCTTGGGGGAAGAATTTAGCTGCCACCTTGTCTTAAGATAGATGTTATCCACTGCAGACATAACCCAAATATAATTGCCCCTCTAAAAACCCATCCAATCAACCCACCGTAACTCAATCAACTAATCATGTGGCATCCTTTTTAACCAGCTATACCTAATCTCCAAAAAGCTCCTATTCCTGATACTAGAAAATCTAATGATATGCCATCATGTCATCCCAGCCATCCATCTGACCAGAGGTGAAGTGGCAGTCTAGTAATCTATGTAATCTTCATGACTCCACTTAGGATTATCAATCCACTGATTAGACCACGACCTGTCCAAGACATTACCATTCCTGCCTCTATAATTTTGAAAAGTCTCATGCATACAATTTTGAAAGTTCACAAAGCTAGACCCATCCCTTCTATGAATCAGATGATAATCTTTCTTCATCCTGCTGCAACTAGACACACCAATCCCCCCACTCACCCACCAACACTAGAGAGTGATGACAACATTGACTTCCCTAATTCCTATGGCTATCACCATCCTTCAGAACAAGGGTATGACTTCCTTAGGCAAGTTGGATATGCTCCTCTAGCAATGCCATCCTTCTCTGCCATTGCCCACATTAGCCAAAGCATCAACGACAATATTTCCTTCTCTGTAGATATGCGAGATCTTGAAATCCTCCATTCCGTTTAGAATCAATTTGATGTCTCCCATAATGTCCATTAAATTCCACCTAATTTGAGTCAAACCCAGGGCTACATTAACTATAAGCTGAGAATCTCCTTCAACATGGAGAAACTTTATGTTGAGAGAGGTGGCCAGATTAATCCCCCACAACCTAGAAAGTGCTTCATCCTCATTGTTACTCTTTAGCCCTATTACCCCTGCAAAGGCAGCCACAAAGGATCCCACATCAGACTTGATGATTCCTCCTCCACTAGCCACCCATGGATTCCCCTTAGCAACTCCATCAAAATTGAGCTTGAACCACCCTTTTTGAGGTAAGGCCCATCTGATTTTGGCCCTAGCAATCTTTTTAGAGTTGTCTACCCAACAATAGTCAGGTCCAATGCTCCACTATTTTAATAACCTCTATTCATTCCCTCCTGGAGTGTTCTCTGCATCTTTATACTTGCACAAACTAATGTTCTCCATAAACAATTTGGAGAAGCCCAGGAAGACCTCCTTAGGGGTTCTACACTTCTCCTTAAAGATTCTATTATTATGTTCTTTCCATAAGCTCCAACCTAAATGAGGAGGAATTTGTGACCAAAGCTCCCTAGTCATTGGGAGGACCAGTCTAAAGGGGGGCCTCCAATCCCAAACCAAGGCTTCAAGATTGTTGTTGAAGGACCAATTCATACCTAGTTTTTGAAGAAATAAACCCACACCTCCAAAACAAAGCTATAGTGAAGAAAAATATGGTCAATCGTCTCTTCCTCTAAACCATAGAGAGTGCATCTACTTGGCAGTTGGAATCCCCTCTTTCTTAGATTGTTTATGGTAAGAATTCTGTTATGTATCAGAATCCACCAAAAGAAACTAACTTTTGGTATAAGTCTTGGTTTCCAAACTCTTCTCCATAAAGGATTTTCACCTGGGTCAAGCAACATACCATAAGCACTTTTGATACTAAACAAGCCTTTATTTTCATTATGCTAAATTATCCTATCTCTTTTAGAAAACAAGGAGAGTCTATAGTCATTCATCTCCTTTTGAAGCCGTAGAGCTAACAACCTATCCTCCCCACTTTCTAGCTCACCAAGAGACCAAACCATTCAGCTCCTGAGGCCCACATTGGACCTTATATAATTGGCAAACCTGTGACCAAAGACCCTACCATTCTTGTTAGTAATTCTGCCATAGTCCAACTCTATCAAAGGATTATCCTTCAGCCATCTATCCTTCTAGAAATGAACTTCCTGACCATCCCTAATCTTCCACCTGATACCATGACAAAGAAGACCTTAGGTCTTGAGGATCCCATTCCAGTTAACCAAGCCTTTGCAGAGTCCAATCTTCGAGAGTAAACTTCTACCCTCATCCCTATTGAGATATTTAGCAACCATGATGTCTCCCAGTCCATATTACCCTGAACAAGGTTCCATCCCACCTTGGATAAGAGGGCACAATTTAATAGATGCATTCTTCTTAGTCCAAGACCTCCTTGAAACCTAGGGTGCAAGCCTTTTCCCACCCAATGAGGGCAATTCTTCATTTCTCCTCAACCCCAGACCAAAGGAATTTCTTCTGAATCTGTTCTATCTTATCCACTACAAACTTAGGAATCTTGAAGAGGCTTAGAGAATAGTTAGGCATCCCCTGAAGGGAGGTTTTTAGGAGCTAGAATTTTTCTTCCTGACTTAGAAGGGCCCCTTTCCATCCAGCCAATTTCCTTTGCATTCTCTCCAATAGCCCTTTCTAGAAATTGACAAAAACTTTAGAGGTAGTCAGAGGGAGGCCCAGATAAATGGCTGGAAGCTTTTCATTGGAGCAACCCAAAGCCCTAGTGATCCTCTATTATAAGTCCTCCAGGGTGTTTAGGAAATAGATGTGGCTTTTCTCAAAGTTAATGCTCTATCTTGAGACCCTCTCATAAGAGACGAGGAGCTCTTTCCATAGTCTAGCTTCCACAACAGAGGCTTTTTTGAAGAGAATGGTGTCATCTATGAACTATTGAATAACAACCGTCTGAGCAGTAGAGGCGGGTTTGATGCCCTGAAGAATCCCCTAAGACAACAAATTGCAAGCATTCCTACCTAATACTTCAACAAGCAATATGAAGAGATAGGGCGAGAGGGGGTCGCCTTGTCTAAGATCTCTCCTTGAGGTGAAGAATCCTCTAGGAGAACCATTGACCATCACCAAAATCCACACCGTAGTAATACATTCTTTGATAATATTGAAAAATCTTCTCATTAAAGCCAAATTTCCTAAGGACCTTAAACAAAAAATCCCAACTAACCCTATCGTAGGCTTTAGAAATGTCCAGTTTGAATATCATACTTGGGTTATTGCTCCTATGGATGGAATGGGTGATTTCATGGGTGGTGATCACCGCATCCAAAATTTGTCTCCCCAAGATAAAACCCTTTTGGTTAGGAGCAATGAGTTTGTCCAGAAGGGGTTGCAACTTGAAGACCAAGATTTTGGTGAAGACTTTGTACACTATATTGCAAAGGCTAATAGGTTTGTAGTCTGTCATAAACTTTGTATCAAGTTTTTTCAGAATTAAGGCAATAAAGTTGCTGTTCAACTACCATAAAAGTTTGCCTATCCTAAATAAGTCCTTGGCCACCATGAAGACATTATTCCCAACAATCTCTTAGAGAGTTTGGAAGAAGGTCAGGGGGAACCCGTCTGGGCCCAGGGATTTGAAAGCATCCATGGAAAAAACAACAAACTTGATCTCCTCTTCAGAGATAGGTTTAGTCAAGGAGTAATTATCATCCTCTAAATGTATTGTAGGAATGACCCTTAGTAGGGAATCAATGTCTTCAGCAAGAACACTGGAATGTTGGGTAATAAGCAGAGATTCAAAGTGATTTGAGGCAAGGCCCCCTAGGATAAGGCCTTGATGGATGGGAACAAGTAGATGACCAGCATTTTTAGCTCTAATCTTCTGCACTAAATTTATAGAATTATCCAGAGAAGAAAGGAGAAAGAAAGGAAAACTAATTTCCACCTTATTCCTAAAATGGTTAAGGAGAGCAAAGTGGTAGTGATAAAAAACCTTGAATCTTCCCTCCAGCATGAAGAAATCCATAATCATGAGGTAGATTTGCCCCCATGGCTCTGAAATCTTTTCTCTGTTGAACACCGTATGTTGACAAATCTTCATAATATTTTATTATGACTATCAGTGTTTTAAATTTTTTATTAAATAAATAAGACTGAAGCCTTGTTTTGAAGGCACCACAATATTTTTATTTTATTTATTTAATTTTTAAATCTAAAAAACTTTAAAATATAATTTTTTTTACCTTCGTATGACGAAGCAAGAGCTTGCATAGTGTAGGCACAGAAGATTCTATAGAATATAACACCTGCACAGGGAATATTCCCCATTGTTCATATGACAGGGAGGGAGGCAAAACATTTTGACAATTTTATAGTCAATCTATAGGTTTTGACGCCTTTGGATGCAATGGCAGGGTCAAATTTTGTCCAAACTACTCCAAAATTATTGATACCTCCTGGATCAGGTAACCATTCCCCAAACTAAAAAATCTCATAGATTTGGCCTCTAGTGTCTGATCTGGATGAAAAAGGTGATCTCGACTATCTTGGACCTCCTGAACACAATGGTATGCTTATATTTACAGTAGTATACTCCAAAATGAACCTACAATATAATGCATAAAGAGGAATCTCTCGCAAATCTAGTTTTTCCATTAAGTCTTTCTGATTCTCTAGGTCATCATTTGATGAAAGAGAAGATCATACTCAACTATCAAGATCCAACATGGATTTGCATTCAAACCTCTCAACTAATATGGATAACAAGAAGAGATTCCACTTACAAAGATTTGATACCATGTAAGAGTTTGCTAGATAGGAGCCACCCAAGATCTAGGACTTCATGAAAACACAAGAGAGACAATGAGAGAATAATTATATTCTATCAATGAATGCAAAATTTCTCATATTACAATGTACATGAGAGCCTTTCTTATAAAGGCAAGGATGAGAGCTAAGATGTAGTCATGTGACAAGTTTCTTAATCCTATGACATGTGACAACTATAACACATGTGTAGGATAAGACAACTAGCAACAACAAGACACAATTAGAAACAACTAGAAACATCTAGTAGACTCACTAAGTCAACTTAACATGTGAATTATGTGTGAGAATAATATTTCACTAATAAATAGTTAAATAATATGAATTAATCTCACAAGGGAAACTAGATAGAAAATATCCTTATTCACACTAACATTGAATCCTTGTTGCCAAGGTTCCTTTTTAGATTTTTTGAGGGTCTTAGTGAGAGTTTAGAAGGTTTCAGGACTATTTTGAAGTTTTGGACTAAAACAATAAGATATGTGGAGAGTTAAAAAATGTGCTAGCACTTAGAATGGGTCCCACTTGTCCTTATAAGAAGTTGCAACTTTATAATAAGCTCACAATCAAAGATTTTAATAAAAAATTAATGATTTAAGACTAGTTTAAACCTCACTTAACAACCTTATACAAGATCTAGACTCATTTAATGCAAACAAAAAATGATCTTTAGAAGGCCCATAACTAATGCAAGTTGGGATATGACCCCTAATAGATCATAATGATATGAATACAAAAGAACACTCACACCTTTTCCATGCACAAGATGTAACCATGAAAACATAAAGAGGCGTGACCATCTTCAAAATCAAGACTTATTGGAAAGAGACTACCTATTTAGTGGAAAATTGGATTTGTCAATGTTTTAATGTTTAGATGTTTAAATCTACCTCTCCACTATATATTGAAAGATCTAGGGTCGAATGGCAAGCATTATCATACCCTAGAGTCACTTTCAGATGTAGGGAAACTTGGATTAGGGAATTAATTATCAAATTTTCCTTCTCCTATGATCAATTGACCATTAAAACCCTAATTAAGCAAATATGACAACAAATTAATGAATTACAGAAAAAGCTCTTGCAGACGGGAGTAAAATACCAAATTACAGAATACCTATTTTTAGAGTTCTGAGGCAGAACAGTCGGAAACACTGGAGCAGGCACCCAAGTCCAAGGTACCTTCTTTTTTGAGGAATTTGGACCTCCTTTAGACACTGATCAGCCCTATAACTTATGTTTTCCATAATCCATCTATGGAAGACACTGGAGCGAGTGCCCTAGTCCTAGAAGTGCTCCTTTGTCTAACTTTTCTTCAGATCCCAAATCCCTAATGTCTTCTTAGCCTTCCTGCAACTCCACTTTTCCTAGATGTGACACCTGTAACCTACAATCACAAGACTTGGTTTGGGGGTTGTGGTGTTTAGAGGTTTGCCTCAGTCAAACCCTAGAGGACACTTAAGTCTCCGAACACCATTGTCAGATAAAGAGGGCATGCCCTTGTGAGGCAGAGGCCAAAAACCAAAGGCATCAATGATAAAAACACAATGATATGTCACCTTGTAGTGAAACTTTCATGGAGGAAGATGCTCTTCATGCCATGAAGGAATTGGTGTTCAAATCTACAAATATCAACACACAAAACATACAAGTCTGCTCTTGCAACACAATAGAAAGCCTTGAATCACCTTAAGAATGCCTAGAGTTCATAATAACAATCTAGTTGAAATCTAGTTTCCAAATGAATGCCTACACTTGCTTATATATGCATCTACAAGCATTCCTACCAAGATATTAAAAAATCAAACTTTACCATGTCGGTAAAACAACCTTCTAACGGTCATAAACGGACACCCAGAAATTGAGGCTGCTCTAAAATGGGGCAAGACTAGGGCGTAGGTACCCAAGTCCTCCCCCCCTATTTTAGGTAGGGTATAGCTCAAGGGATCCACCTAGGCCCTATTTGCCAAGGAACCCAGGTCTCATTCCATCGAGATGCTAAAATATGAACTAAAATGTCCTAAATGCACTCGAAAGACCTGGGAGCTAAAACTTATGAGGGAAAATCCCCCAAGGGGACATTTTCTGATGTTACATTTAGCCCCCACTTTAATGTATGTATGAACATGAGGCACATACATGCATTAAAGTAAGGTCACACACATAGTGAACACACCAAGCACAGAGAAGACACGCCAATCACATGGAAAATAGTAACAGGTACGCAAAACACAGAGAAGACAGTTACAGTCACGCAGAACATGGAGCAGACAGTTAATGCATGGAAGACACATTAATGCATGGAAGATAGAAATGATATCTCTTCTTTTCTTTTTCTCATATATATGAAATGCAAATGCAAGTACTCGAAAGTAAACAAACCTCTGAAAATGTAGGAAGCACTACTCCAAGGCGTTGGTCTCTGCATATGGGGCAATACACACGTAATACACGCAAAACCTCCCAAAATGCATGAAGCACTACTCAATGGCACTGGTCTATGCATATGGGGCAACAAACACAACATAAAAATAAGCACACCAAAACACACACACTTGAAGACACAGAGAAAACATGGTAGACAAGCGATGGTGTGTTCCCTATTTCTAGGCTCGTCACCATCTTAGGCACATTACAGGCACACACTGATGATTGGGATTTGCCACAACAATCGCCGAAGATGTGCTTGAGGGTTGAGTTAGTCACATAACTGCTCCCCGCCTTTGTAGAGGACTTTTGAAAATGATAGGATGATGTAATCTGCTCTGAGAAATACACCATCCTTGCCTCCATAAAGGGCTTAAGAAAAAGGATATGCTTGATATCCCACCTCTGCAGAGGGCTTACATGATTGATTGATTGATTGCAAGCAAACTCAGGATGCATGATGCACTACTCAGGTGCAGGTCTATGCATTTGAGGTCAAACACATTGCTAACATCTATAACAAATAGCTTACCTTATATGCCCCCACCTTAAGGTGATTTATATCGGTTATCGATATCAAGAACGCTAAGGTAGGAAGAAAACACACAAGGGAACATTGACTTTCACAAAGCCAATGTCCCCCGGAGGTGACATGTACTTTACAATCACCAAATGTTCCCACAAACACATCCCTACAAGAAACATGTTAGTGTCTATAACATCATGATAAACAACAACATCAATGCATATGATTAACCACACAAGAGCCAAGGTTATACAATGAATTCAAAGTTTGAGGATAACTAGGGGCTATATCACGAAGCTCTCTGAATCGAGTACTACAAAGGCTAGATTCAAAGGCAAACAAAGGTGCATAGAGCAATAGTATTATTAAGGTTTGTAAATGTGATAGAAACATCATAAAATTCACTACGCAGAAAGCACGAGTGCTTCCACTAGCCAAGTGTCAGATAAGATATACAACCCCATCATCATATTAGGAACTATAGTCCATTTTTTTATTGCTCTCAAAAGGGACACTAGGTCCACATCAGTATAAATATTTTTTGTCATCCGCTTGCTAGATGGAAACACTAGAGGAAGGGAAACAATAAATAAGAGAGGAGAAACAAGTGTCCTAGGGACAGTCATGTAGGAGGGTGCCCCCAAGTCACCAATCATGATGCTATGTCCATAAGACACAACACACAACAATGAAATCAGAGAGCAATTTAGAGGAATGATGATACAAATAGAAGGTCACAATAGAGGTTGTCTCCTAGTATCTTGAACCTTACAGGAGAATCTGAGGTCATCCTAGGAGGCCTAAACAACACATAACACAACACGGGGGAAGCACATCATGAGAGAGATAAAGGGTTGGAGATACTTACCTGTTAGGGTACCACCATTAAGAACATGCATATTTAGGATATCTATCATGTTGTTTTGATCTTGTTGAATTAACATTGAGTGTAGGATGATGAGAGGCTTTCTTTTCTTTGAAAGGATTATATCCAATGCTACTTGAGTAATGTGTTGAAGCGGATTCTATAGATACTCGGATCCCTTGTTGATTTACACCACATCCCTTACCTTCATATTCACAAGTGTTATAAAGGATTTTAAATCCTTGACCATAAAGGGGTGTCATTTCCTTAGAAGAAGGTGAAGCCTCATAGGTGTCATAATTTGTAGTGTAAGTGAAAGTATTATCTTTGTTTTCTACCCAGGAAGCTTTGTTTTTCTTAGGTGCTTCATAAGATTGCTTAGGTGAGATTGATGCAACTTTTGATGTGTTGACGCTATTAATTTTATATTCCCCTATACTGCAAGGATTAAAATCCAATGAACCCCAATCATCACCAACAAATGCATTCGATGGTTGAGAGTCTTTCACAGCATTTGTCATTAATGGATCACCTTGCAATTTGTTTAAGCTTATATAGTTGTGAATGGGTTTTTGCTTTTCAATATGTAAATAGTTATCTGGTTCAGGATCAGTATGAATAGTGTGAAGTTTACCTTTGAATATAAATTTGATTGAACAATGCAAAGTGGAAGGAACTGCCCCCAATGCATGAATCCAAGGTCTACCAAGAATCATGTTGTAAGATAAAGAACAAGGCATGACATGAACTAGGGTAGGCACAAGCATAGGTCCTACTTGTATAGGTAGAGTTATAGTGCCCACGGATTGTCGTCCAACATTATCAAAGCCACAAACATTAATGTTGTTTGGTGTGATTTGTGATGTATCAACCTTGATTTTGTGTAGTAGGTCAATGCTACAAACGTTAAGAGATGATCTGGTGTCAATCATAACCCATTTTACCAAAGTTTTGTTTATTGTGACAAAGATTATAAGTGGATCATATTGGTTTTGGACTTCAATTGAAGGCAATTCATGTGGTTGAAAGATAATATCTATTTTTGTTGCATGCATACTATCCAATACGACTGCTACATCATTAGGCTTAGTATTCAGTGGGACAATCACCTTTTGTAAAGCTTCTTAGAGCATTCCATGGTATGTAGGCGATGTTTGTATTAAATCCCAAAGAGAGATCTTAGCCGAAGTAGTGTGAAGTTGTTTGACAAGATCATACTCTAGGCCATTTTTATGAGTAAGACGAGGTGGTTGAGGGAGCATAGGTTGAGAACATGGAAGAGAGATAGGCACATGCGGTGCTTGCTTACTTTGCTTGTTATTACGGGTGTTGTATGTGTGAGCAATCACATTATAGTGTGGTTGTTGTAACACATTTTGAACACCTTGAACCATAATCACTGGTTTTAAGTAAAAGGGTGCACTAAGTGCCCCTTGGACACTCATTTTAGGAATATTTCTATTAACAATTATTGAATTAACATTTTTTCCTTTTGATTGCACCCAATATCCATTCTCAGAGGATTTAATGTGAGAGACCTTTTATCATGCACAAATGCTACATCTTGGCCAAGGAGAGTAGTGGGATGAGAGGAGGGTACATCATCACCATCATCATCATACTCTATGGTGGAAAATGGATTTTCTCTCTCATCTTTATCATGAGTGTTCCTAGAGATGAATTTAGTTAAATCTTCTAATATCAAAGGATGTTCACTTATGAGGATTAGGAATTCTTCAAAATCAAGATCTTTGATAAATGTATGTAGAGATAGCATAGAAAAATGACAGGAAGGTTCCATTGCATTGTTTTCAATGTAAACTCAGATTTTAAAAGCTTTTCAAATTTGATGCAAAAGACAAGTGCAAAAGTAGTAAAAAATGCTTGAGTTTTTTATGCTTTTTAAATGCAAATGAATGAAACAAAGGATGCTATGAGGATTTCAGTTAAGGGAAGAAAGTTATATGTCTAATATCAGTCCAAAAAAGAAGTATAATCACTCTCAACATACTCTTGATACAAATTTGAGATAATGCCAAGTCGATTATAGTGAAAATATGTCAAAATTGGCACTTTTTTCACCAAAATTGAATGAAAAAGAGCATAACAATGGGTGTTGTGAGGAAAATGACGATTGAAAGAAAATAATATCAGTAATAATAGCCACTTGGTTCCAAAATACCCAACACAACAAGATTTTAGTGCAATTTAAGGTGAAACCTTAGTGAAAATCTAGCAAAAATAGGTTATTTTTCATGGTTTTTCAACTCCAAGACCTAGAGAAAGAAGTGTTGTAAGAAAATTTAGGAAGGAAAGTGAATAATATCAATAATATTGTCATGCCCACATTTTCCATGTGGTCACAACACACATCACACGTGTCATAGCCACATCCGTCATGTGGTCATGACACGAAATATCAAAAATTTTCTCGCGCTTCCCTAAAAACCCCCTCGCATGCGTAAGCATGCTCGGTGGTGTTCGTTCAAGGTGAATACACTACAGTTGTCGGCGGGGTACAAGTACAATTGCGTGCAACCAGACGCAAGCAGACCAACAAGGGGGTCTCTACGATGCTGTTAACGTCACTACTAGGTTTAAAATATCAGGGTTCCTAAATCTAAATCTCAGCAAAATTTTGACAGCATAATGCCTTACGGCGTAAGTGGGAATTACTCAACACTATTTTACGCACGTGGTTCACTGATAGATTAACAACTTCCCACGACGCCTTGTTCCGACTAAACCAACTCGTGATCTCCCTATTTAATCATTTTTCAGCAAGGCATGGTTGTCTGTCTCCTCTTTTGCTTCCTAAAATATACTCCTCCTTCGACTTAGCATTCTCAACAAGGCGGTTCGTTTGCTCTCTCTTCCCTTTTTTTTCTGGGTCTTAATTTGTATTTTTATCGCGCTCACCTTAACTATTTCTCTGATAATTTAGTTTGTTTATATTTCGGTCTCTCTCTCTTTCGTTTTCCTTTCTTCATATTGGGCATCAATCAGGGTTATCACTGTTTCTATTGTTAATATTAAACCTAACTTCTGGATGATCCAGGTCACATAGGCTAGTTTACTACTTCGCTGGACTCGGTCTCCTAGTCTTCTCTGATCTAGGTTTCTTCTCTTGTATGTATTAATTAAACTTGTTCCTAAGCAAATTTTGGCTGGAGGGTCCATCGACTTAGTTCTCTTATCCCATGTGGGAATTGTCACGCATTTTCTCCTCTGTGTTTTTCCATTGTTACTTTTTCTTCTTCTGACTCTCTTACAGGTTTACTTATATGGACGTTTACTACAGTTGAGATTAAAATGGCCTCACATGGAATGTCTGTGATGACTCCTTAAGTTTATTTCCAGTGACCTTTTAAGCAAGGTGATGTGTAATTTTACTCTTCATTTTCCCGGTTATTGAACCGCATTGATAGTGAAACTTCTGAGAAACTCTTCCCGGAGTAACACAGTATATTCCTTTATGCTCTCGTTAAATTATAATTTTATTTTCTCTTATCTATAATTACTGTTGTTATTATTACTAATCAGTATTATTAATACTCTTATTGTAAATCATTTACCGTTGTTAATATATGTAGGAGGCTCTCCTCTTTATAAAACCCTTATCATGGATCTATAACAAAATTTCTATTTAATTACGTTTATACTTTACTTACGATGAAAACATAATTCCCATACCTTGATATTTCATTATTAAAATTAATTTGTAAAACTTTGTCAGGGATTGAAGCAAGGGCCTAATAAAATAGTCCGTAAAACTTCTCCCATATACATATATATATATATATATATATATATGTAGATGTAAATTACGAAAATGCTCTTTTAAATTTAGTTAGCAAACTCCGCGTAATCCCTTACTCGTATATATATATATATAAGTTATAACAAAATATAAATACATACCTATATATACAAGGTATGTATATATATAATTATATATTTATAAAGTTATATCTAGATATAAATAAATATCTATATATATACATAGATATGTATATATACAGCTATATATTTATATAACTTCAAACACCACTAATAGTGGTTTGTTTTTTTTTTTTAATTTATTTATTGTATTATTTTTGTTCAAACATAGGGTAGGGTTTTCACCCTAAAATTTCTTATTAAAAAAAAATCATGTTGAAAACTGCAGACAAGGGCGGCGGAAGAGCCGCGGCAGACACAGAGGAAGGGCCGCATGTGTTTGATGGCCGCGGCGGCGGATGCAGAGGAGGGGGATGTGGGATGGGGTGGAGCCCCACCCACATCCCATGAGGTGGGGTGTGGGTGGGGCTCCGCCCCATCCCACACCTCCAAATTAATAATCAAACGGCGGCAGCGTATGGAAACCAGTGGCAGCGGAGATTGAACTCTGCGTGGGGACGAATGGAAGTAGGGGTGTGGGGAGGGGCGGAGCCCCACCCACATCCCACAAAGTGGGGTGTGGGTGGGGCTCCGCCCCTCCCCACACCTCACGTTAAACAAAACAGCGGCGGTGGGGTCTCACCCACCGCCCAACATACTCTGCCCTCTACTGTGTATAATACACAGCAATCCTCAAGCATTTTAATTCTTTCAACATTTCATTATATGTTTTAAAAAAATGATATATATATATATGTTAAATCACAATACCATTCTGTTATAACTTAATTATCACAATATATATATATATATATATATTCTTTACTCGATTTTATACAATTTAGTTCTGTTATAAAATAGAATATAAATTTATATACATGAACATCTCAAAATATATATAGATATATATATATATATATATTCTATATATATATATATATCTAATATATTTATGTATAGATTCACAAGTGTAACATAATTAAGATCTTTGTTTTTTTCACAAATGCATTTTAATATATATGTATATACTGTAGATTTATATATATATATATATTTTTTTCAATAATAAAAATAGAACTACAGATAAGTCATTTTTACAATTAAGATAAAAAGTAATATGATGTAAATTTTTTTTACAGAAACAAACCAGATACATACATCTTGCTAATCAATTATTTCCCAAATATTAAATAAAACTGTCGATTAGAGTAGTTAAGCAATTTGTTTTGTTTTATTTATAATGCAAAGATCAAATTTAATATATGTAACAAATGGACTTTTCTTTTCAATCAAGAACACGTATAATACAAATAAATTTCTATTTAGATTTATTTTCCAAAGCAAGTTAACTTCAAGTTTTTGAACAATAAGACAAGATTTACAACTTGATTAATACAGTAAGCAAACCCTTTTCACTTACATTAAACAAGAGATAAATTTAAACCATGGAAACATACAACTAACTTTCCACATCTCCTACACACTCTAAGGGAGATATGAACTTTCTTCTCCCAATCACATACAACAGATAGCTTGTAACAACCAAGTAAAAGTCCATCAATGACAAGATCAGGGAGGTGATTTTCCTTCACTCCCAGGGTGTCAATAAGTTACAACAATATCAAGAGAGGTGCTCTCTCTTCAACTCTTATGAGATGAACATGATCTACTTCTCTTGACAAAGAAGAATAAACTGTTTCTTCAAATCCAACCAGAAACTCCAAGAGGAAACCTGCGTATCAAAGACAAACAAAGAAGAAAACACCACTCATCTAGCTCTCCTCCCTTCCGTAGACCCGCAAGAGGGTCACCCCCGAGCTAGGGAGACCATACTCACACCTGGGTAACTCAAGCACTCCACTTCACAACAGGGACAACAACAAACCCAAAGCACACAAACACCCGTGGTAAATTACACAATACGGAAACTCAACTACAGTGAGTTTCATAAGGGGCAGGAGAGTGGACACACTCGACTACAGAGTGTCACCCTTATAGATAATTTAAGCAACACAATTTCCCTTGGCCTCAAACCAAGTTTGATCACAAATTCTTTTAAGAAATCTGCATTTGACTTCCAAGTCAAAGATACAGTCACAGATACATGCCCTCAAGGCTTTCAACATCCCAAAAGATGGAATCAGGTATGCACCCGAGGAAGATCTCTCCTCCCCTACCCCAAACTTGATGAGCATTTCTACCAAGTGGGAGAAGCTCTGTCAAACAACCCGACAACAAACCCCACAGAAAACACATCTATAACACAAACAAATAATCATCTTTCACACACTTTACATACACATTCAGATATACGAAAGAAAGGTAAAGACCAAACCAACCTTACAAAGCCCTCCTGGAATGAAACTGATGCAGAGCTCCACTGAGTTCTCTTCCAACCTTAGCCAACAACTCCTCTCTCTCTTTTCTCTCCTCTAAGCTAACTTTCCTATTCTCTGACAATAATAATAAAACTCCCCCAAAATTCAACTCCCTCCCTCCCTTCCAAAATTGGAAACAAATAACCCAATTTTTTTTCAGTTTCAAGGAATGGGGAGGTGACACTTGTCACCTCCTCACCCTTCCCAAAACCACTATTCTGTCCTGGTGGCTTATGTCACTCACCCATCCCTAGAGTACTCCTTATCCCTTTCCTCATGTCATTTCTCTTTCGCATGGGAGAAATAAAAGGAGTTAAAGGAGGAAAAGATAGGTGACCCATGCCTCTTCTTCCCCCCTTCACATGGATGGCCCCACAACACATGGGGGAATCTCACTAATGGAGAAGATGACTTCAAGTCAATCCTTCAATAATGGATGGGTTTGTAGTCATCTCTTACCTTGGGGATTGAAGAGGGATGGGTTGGGTGTTGGTACAACCCATCATGTCCGCTCCATACCTCTAATTTTCGCCACTTAACTCCAGAGGGAAGTTAAGATGACTAGATGGAGGTTACTCAAGGGTTACCCATGCCAAATGGGCCCCTAGACCCATGGGGTATAACCCAGGGTCAACTTTAACCCATCCAGGACACCCATGGTCAAGGTAAAGCACATGAAAAGGCCTCAAAGATTTAAATAAAATAAAGAAATTCAAATTCAAACTTTTTACAACACAAATCATAATATATTGTTACAAGAGGGTAACCAAACCCATTCGACCATACGAAAGACCATATTACAACATCACATGAAACACAGAAAGATCTTGGTTCCTCGTGGAACCCGATCGGCTTAACAGGGAATAACAATAACAAGGTGCGGAATGATCTCCGAAATCTGTGGTTCAATTAGTAAATCCTGCACACTAAATTACAAGATCAGTATCCACATATAATCATCATAGCCGAAGCAACTTTTAAACATGCATTATCATGACATAGTTCCAATTAACATAAATGAAATCATATTACAATTTTTCCAACATCACCTAATTAACTTTTCTGAAATGTAATCTTATCCAAATATCACCCAATTAGTTTTTCCGAAATCATAATAAAGTTCAATAGTTTGAAAATTCCGGGAACTGCTATCCCACAAATATAAAAAGTAACAATAATAGTAATGTAAATAGTCATAACAACAGAAGTAAAAAGGGCGGTCCTCACATCCTCTCCCCCTAAGACGGTACTTCCTCCTGGAAGTCGTCAAAAAGGTGAGGATAAAGGGTCTTCAATCTCTCTGCATCTTCCCATGTTGCAGTGACTTCGTCGTATAGGACCCACTGGACTCTAACCTGGTCCAGCTCTCGTCCTCGAAGGGCCAGCGTCTGACGAGCCAATATGTGAATTGGCTCCAGCGCCAGCTGTCCGTCTGCCTCTACCTGAAGAGCACTCCAATCCAACACGTGAGATAAGTCAGAAATATATTGACGTAAAATTGATACATGAAATACATCGTGGATACGTGACAGGCTAGGTGGCAAGGCTAGACGATAGGCTACTGGTCCTATCCACTCCAAGATTTCGAAAGGTCCTACAAATCGAGGTGTGAGCTTAGAGCCCTTTCCGTAACGGATTGGACTCTTGTGCGGCCGCACTCTCAAAAATACTCTTTCCCCCACAGAGAAGCTTCGGTCTGTCCTCTTAGCATCAGCATACTTCTTCTGCCTATCCTGTGCTTCCTGAAGTCTCTGTCTAATCTGTCTGACCTACTGTTCCATATTCTGAACTATTTCTGGACCGATGACCGTTCTGTCCTCTATCCGATCCCAACTCAAAGGTGTTCTGCATGGTCTGCCATATAATGCCTGGAAAGGAGGCATACCCAACGAGCTATGATGCCCATTATTGTAGGCGAACTCGACTAGATATAGGTACTCCTCCCATCTAGACTGATGGTCCATCACATACATGCGAAGCATGTCTTCTAACACCTGGTTAACTCTCTCTGTTTGTCCGTTGGTTTCCGGATGATAGGCTGAATTGAAGTTGAGCTGTGTGCCCAACGCCTGATGTAAGGCTCTCCAGAACGAAGACGTAAATACGGAGTCTCTGTCAGATATAATGCGGCGAGGTACCCCATGAAATCTAACAATCTGATCAAGAAACACCTTTGCCACTGATGGTGCATTGTATGTTGTGCATATTGGTGAAAAATGTGCCACTTTGGTCAGCTTGTCAACTGTCACCATAAGAGCATCATGGCGACGTGAGGACATAGGTAGACCAACGATAAAATCCATCGAAATGGTGTCCCATTTCCATTCAGGTATCTCGTGAGGGTACAACAGTCCCGCTGGATGCTGATGTTCGGCCTTGACCCTCTGACATTCCAGGCAATGAGCAACAAATTCGGCAATGTCACGCCTCATCCCGGCCCAATGATAAAGCTGTCGTAAGTCAGCATGCATCTTCTTCACTCCTGGGTGTGCTGCATAGGGTGCTCTATGAGCCTCTGATAGGATTATTGTACGAAGATTACCCGCATGGGGTACATAGATGCGCTGCCGATGTCGAAGCATACCATCAGACTCAAGGGTATATCCTGTAAATTTGCCCTCAAGGGCCTTCTGATTTAATAATGCCTGCTGCACTTCAAGAAACCATTCGTCCTCCGGCAGATGCTGTAAGATGCGATCCTTCAAGTCCACCTTCAAGGTCAGGTCTGGATCTCGTGGCGCCTTCGACTCAAAGCATCAGCGACCACGTTCTCCTTCCCTTTGATGTAGTGGACATCGAAGTCATATTCGCATAGGAATTCCATCCAACGCCGTTGACGGGCGTTCAAATGTGGCTGTGTAAAAATATACTGCAAACTATGATGATCCGAATGGAGTTCAAAGCGTCGACCTAGGAGGAAGTGTCTCCAGCGGACTAAAGCATGAACAACTGCTGCGAGCTCTAAGTCATGAGTAGGGTAGTTTAACTCATGTGTCTTTAGTTTCCGCGATTCGTATGCGATCGCTCTACCACCCTGCATAAGCACGGCTCCCAAACCTTCTAATGATGCATCTGTGCAAACTACAAAATCCTCTGTAGGATCTGGAACCGCTAAAATAGGAGCACTGGTAAGATGCTCCTTGAGGACTCCAAAGGCCTTTTCACACTGCTCGGTCCAATTGAAACCCTTCCCTTTTCGCTGAAGGGAAGTAATGGGATGTGCTATCCTGGAGAAGCCCTCGACAAACCGACAATAATACTTGGCTAACCCCATAAAGCTTCTAACCTCTGTCACGTTGGTGGGTGCTGGCCATTCCTGAATTACTCTGATTTTAGATGGATCTACGGAGATGCCATCGCCTGATAAAATGTGTCCCAAATACTGCACCTCTGTCCTGAAGAAGGCACACTTCGCCAAGTTGCCATAAAGCTGCTGCTCTCGTAATTGCTGCAAAACTTGACGCAAGTGCTCCACATGCTCCTCTTCAGTCCGTGAATAAATCAAAATGTCATCTAGAAATTATATCATGAACCGATCTAGGTAAGTACGGAACACCCCATTCATGAGACTCATGAACACTGCAGGAGCGTTCGTCAGCCCGAAGGGTACCACTGTAAATTTGTAATGGCCATATCTGGTTCGAAAAGTAGTTTTATGAATATCTACATCCGTGATGCGCAATTGGTGATACCCAGATTTTAGATCGATTTTCAAGAACATTCTGGCTCCCTGCATCTGATCAAAAAGGTCGTCAATCCTAGGCAGAGGATAACGGTTCTTCACCGTCACCTTGTTCAACTGTCTGTAGTCCATACATAAATGAAGAGACCCATCCTTCTTCTTCACGAAGATAACCGGTGCGCCCCATGGTGAAACGCTAGGTCGGATGTGCCCCTTCTCAAGTAATTCCTCTAACTGCAGCTTAAGTTCGGTGAGTTCATGTGTAGTCATCCTATAGGGTGCACGGGATATCGGTTCTGCACCCGGCACTAAGTCGATGTGAAAGTCCACTTCTCTGCGTGGAGGCATACCTGGTAATTCTGACGGAAATACATCGGCAAACTCTCTAAGGACAGGGTGATCATCTAAAGTAGCCTCAGGTTCTTCCTCTGCTCCATCACTGACCGTGATGGCAAACATCTGGCATCCCTTCCGCATACAGCGCTTAAGCTGCTGAGCGGATATCATACTAACAGCCGTGGGCTTTTGAATGCCCACTATTTCAACCGACGAACCATGATCGTCTAAACAGCTAATCGTCCTCTGGCGACAGTCAAGCTTGGCTCTATGTGCCGCAAGCCAATCCATACCCAAAACTACACCGTAGGATCCTAATGGCATAATCCTAAGGTCACATGTTGTGGTGAAAGATCCTAATGTGATCTCACAGTCTTTAACCAAGTTATCTATTGACATCCTGGCCCCTGAGGCCAACTCAACTTCCCACCTAATGTCTTGCCTAGAAGCCACCAGCCTGCAACGCTCCACTAACGATGTAGACAAAAAGGAGTCAATAGCTCCTGAGTCGAAAAGGATCGGGATGGGGAAGTCTCCAATCGTACCTGCTGCCTCGATGACGGAGGCCTGGAAGTCAGCCTGGCGATTATCAACCGCTGCAAACATGTGGTGGGATCTACCCACATCACCTACGGTCTGCTCAGACCCTCCTGATCGGGGCTGTCCCCCTACAGTAAATCCCTGCACGCACTCTCTAGCCAGATGCCGTGCCCCACCACACACATAACATGGTCCTCTAGCCTGTAACTGCCCTGACTGTGTTCTGCCTGACTGTTGTTGCCCAGTCCATCCCGTAGACTCCTGTGAGCCTCTGTAAGATTGCTGGGACCTCGCGGGTCCTGCTGATGAACCCTGCTATCTCTAATCTCTACGTGGACCCTGCTGCTGCCATCCACGATTCTGTCCTCCCTGACCCCTCTGATGAAATTTAGATTTTTGCTGATGTTGCTGCTGCTGTGGAGGCCTAGGAGGTAATGAGGAAGAGTTATATCCTCCTTTCTGTGTTGTGCTTTGAGGCCTTCGAAAGTTTTGCTATTGCTGGGGATTACGTTCCTGGTACTGCGGGTGTGAATTCTGTCCACGTCCCTGAATTTCCTCTGATATAAGGGCCTTTTCAACAGCCTCGCTCATGGTCTGGGGATTTGCCATACGAACTGGTCCTACTATCCCGTGATTCAACCCTCTGATGAATTTGTGTATTAAGATTTTCTCATCGTGGAGGTACTCCGCGTAACGAGAAAGCTCAATGAATCGACTCTCATACTGAGTAACAGTGAGTCCCCTCTGCTGTAAATCATGGAACTTATCGATCCTGCGCTGTCTGTAATGTTCTGACAAATATCGTGCATTAAAGCGCTCTATGAAAGTGTCCCATGTGAGTGTCTCTACGGAAAGTCGGCGCTTACACTCCTCTGTGCGCCACCAGGTAGCTGTGGCATCCCTCAGAAGGTGGACTGCCACTCGTGCTTTCGTGTTGCTTCCATATGGTCACAACGCAAAACACCTATCTAAACTAATCAGCCAAGCCTCGGCCACAGCTCCCTCTGTAGCACCTACGAAGGTGGGTGGGTTGAGCCTAAGTAGATCTCTGATGGGGTCTCCTCTGTCTCTAAGTCTCACAACTGGCTCTTCCACACCATCCTCATACAATCCATGATGAACCTGTTCTGCCCTCTGGTTCTCATCTCATCTCAAAGGTCTCGGAGGACTCCTGCTCCGTGCACGGAAAGCTGACCCTACCTCCTCTACTGTTGTGTCAGGAATCTCAACGAAAGGCTCCACACGTGGCACCTCTAGTGGATCAACGCGGGGCTCCCCACGTGGCTCAATACGTGACTTGGCACGTGGCTCCCTACGTGGCTCCTCTCGCGGATCAACACGAGGCTCTACACGTGGCTTAGGAATCACTGGTGGTAACCTGTCTAACATAGCCTGCAGTGCCTGTAAGATCTGTGGACCTATATCCAATACTGGTGTCGCCTGTGGTACTAGTGGTGCTTGTGGTTCAGGTGGTGCAGGTGGTGCTGCTGTAACTACGGGTGCTAGTCCCTCAGCTGAGGAATCGGTGTGTACCTCGACAGACGCTGTGTGATGTGAACGCGCTCATCGAACACGGGGAGGCATCCTACAAAACAAGGTAGAAACTAATTAGCCAAAGTTGCGGAATAACAACGTGCCCAAATACGCCTAGTGTTTAAACATGGCTCTGATACCAAATGTCATGCCCACATTTTCCATGTGGTCACAACACACATCACACGTGTCATAGCCACATCCATCATGTGGTCATGACACGAAATATCAAAAATTTTCTCGCGCTTCCCTAAAAACCCCCTGACATGCGTAAGCATGCTCGGTGGTGTTCGTTCAAGGCGAATACACTACAGTTGTCGGTGGGGTACAAGTACAATTACGTGCAACCAGATGCAAGAAGACCAACAAGGGGGTCTCTACGACGCCGTTAACATCACTACTAGGTTTAAAATATCAGGGTTCCTAAATCTAAATCTCGGCAAAATTTCGACAGCATAACGCCTTACGGCGTAAGTGGGAATTACTCAACACTATTTTACGCACGTGGTTCACTGATAGATTAACAACTTCCCACGATGCCTTGTTCTGACTAAACCAACTCGTGATCTCCCTATTTAATCATTTTTCAGCAAGGCACAGTTGTCTGTCTCCTCTCTTGCTTCCTGAAATATACTCCTCCTTCGACTTAGCATTCTCAACAAGGCGGTTCGTTTGCTCTCTCTTCCCTTTTTTTTTTCTGGGTCTTAATTTGTATTTTTATCGCGCTCACCTTAACTATTTCTCTGATAATTTAGTTTGTTTATATTTCGGTCTCTCTCTCTTTCATTTTCCTTTCTTCATATTGGGCATCAATCAGGGTTGTCACTGTTTCTATTGTTAATATTAAACCTAACTTCTGGATGATCCAGGTCACATAGGCTGGTTTACTACTTCGCTGGACTCGGTCTCCTAGTCTTCTCCGATCTAGGTTTCTTCTCTTGTATGTATTAATTAAACTTGTTCCTAAGCAAATTTTGGCTGGAGGGTCCATCGACTTAGTTCTCTTATCCCATGTGGGAATTGTCGCGCATTTTCTCCTCTGTGTTTTTCCAATGTTACTTTTTCTTCTTCTGACTCTCTTACAGGTTTACTTATATGGACGTTTACTACAGTTGAGATTAAAATAGCCTCACATGGAATGTCTGTGATGACTCCTTAAGTTTATTTCCAGTGACCTTTTAAGCAAGGTGACGTGTAATTTTCCTCTTCATTTTCCTGGTTATTGAACCACGTTGATAGTGAAACTTCCGAGAAACTCTTCCCGGAGTAACACAGTATATTCCTTTATGCTCTCGTTAAATTATAATTTTATTTTCTCTTATCTATAATTACTGTTGTTATTATTACTAATCAGTATTATTAATACTCTTATTGTAAATCATTTACCGTTGTTAATATATGTAGGAGGCTCTCCTCTTTATAAAACCCTTATCATGGATCTATAACAAAATTTCTATTTAATTACGTTTATACTTTACTTACGATGAAAACATAATTCCCATACCTTGATATTTCATTATTAAAATTAATTTGTAAAACTTTGTCAGGGTTTGAAGCAAGGGCCTAATAAAATGGTCCGTAAAACTTCTCCCATATACATATATATATATGTAGATGTAAATTACGAAAATGCTCTTTTAAATTTAGTTAGCAAACTCCGCGTAATCCCTTACTCGTATTATATATATATATAGATATAAGTTATAACAAAATATAAATACATACCTATATATACAAGGTATGTATATATATAATTATATATTTATAAAGTTATATCTAGATATAAATAAATATCTATATATATACATAGATATGTATATATACAGCTATATATTTATATAACTTCAAACACCACTAATAGTGGTTTGTTTTTTTTTTTAATTTATTGTATTATTTTTGTTCAAACATAGGGTAGGGTTTTCACCCTAAAATTTCTTATTAAAAAAAAATCATGTTGAAAACTGCAGACAAGGGCGGCGGAAGAGCTGCGGCGGACACAGAGGAAGGCCGCATGTGTTTGATGGCTGCAGCAGCGGATGTAGAGGAGGGGGATGTGGGATGGGGCGGAGCCCCACCCACATCCCATGAGGTGGGGTGTGGGTGGGGCTCCGCCCCATCCCACACCTCCAAATTAATAATCAAACAGCGGCAGCGTATGGAAACCAGTGGCAGCGGAGATTGAACTCCGCGTGGGGGCGAATGGAAGTAGGGGTGTGGGGAGGGGCGGAGCCCCACCCACATCCCACGAAGTGGGGTGTGGGTGGGGCTCCGCCCCTCCCCACACCTCACGTTAAACAAAACAGCGGTGGTGGGGTCTCACCCACCACCCAACATACTCTGCCCTCTACTGTGTATAATACACAGCAATCCTCGAGCATTTTAATTCTTTCAACATTTCATTATATGTTTAAAAAAAATGATATATATATATATATATATAATATATATATATATATATATATATATATGTTAAATCACAATCCCATTCTGTTATAGCTTAATTATCACAATATATATATATTCTTTACTCGATTTTATACAATTTAGTTCTGTTATAAAACAGAATATAAATTTATATACATGAACATCTTAAAATATATAATATATATATATATATATATATTCTATATATATATATATATCTAATATATTTATGTATAGATTCACAAGTGTAACATAATTAAGATCTTTGTTTTTTTCACAAATGCATTTTAATATATATGTATATACTGCAGATTTATATATATATATATATATATTTTTCAATAATAAAAATAGAACTACAGATAAGTCATTTTTACAATTAAGATAAAAAGTAATATGATGTAAATTTTTTTTACAGAAACAAACCAGATACATACATCTTGCTAATCAATTATTTCCCAAATATTAAATAAAACTGTCGATTAGAGTAGTTAAGCAATTTGTTTTGTTTTATTTTTCATGGTTTTTCAACTCCAAGACCTAGAGAAAGAAGTGTTGTAAGAAAATTTAGGAAGGAAAGTGAATAATATCAATAATATTGTCATGCCCACATTTTCCATGTGGTCACAACACACATCACACGTGTCATAGCCACATCCGTCATGTGGTCATGACACGAAATATCAAAAATTTTCTCGCGCTTCCCTAAAAACCCCCTCGCATGCATAAGCATGCTCGGTGGTGTTCGTTCAAGGCGAATACACTACAGTTGTCGGTGGGGTACAAGTACAATTGCATGCAACCAGACGCAAGTAGACCAACAAGGGGGTCTCTACGACGCCGTTAACGTCACTACTAGGTTTAAAATATCAGGGTTCCTAAATCTAAATCTCGGCAAAATTTCGACAGCATAACGCCTTACGGTGTAAGTGGGAATTACTCAACACTATTTTACGCACGTGGTTCACTGATAGATTAACAACTTCCCACGACGCCTTGTTCCGACTAAACCAACTCGTGATCTCCCTATTTAACCATTTTTCAGCAAGGCACGGTTGTCTGTCTCCTCTTTTGCTTCCTAAAATATACTCCTCCTTCGACTTAGCATTCTCAACAAGGCGGTTCGTTTGTTCTCTCTTCCCTTTTTTTTTTCTGGGTCTTAATTTGTATTTTTATCGCGCTCACCTTAACTATTTCTCTGATAATTTAGTTTGTTTATATTTCGGTCTCTCTCTCTTTCGTTTTCCTTTCTTCATATTGGGCATCAATCAGGGTTATCACTGTTTCTATTGTTAATATTAAACCTAACTTCTGGATGATCTAGGTCACATACGCTGGTTTACTACTTCGCTGGACTCGGTCTCCTAGTCTTCTCTGATCTAGGTTTCTTCTCTTGTATGTATTAATTAAACTTGTTCCTAAGCAAATTTTGGCTGGAGGGTCCATCGACTTAGTTCTCTTATCCCATGTGGGAATTGTCGCGCATTTTCTCCTCTGTGTTTTTCCAATGTTACTTTTTCTTCTTCTGACTCTCTTACAGGTTTACTTATATGGACGTTTACTACAGTTGAGATTAAAATAGCCTCACATGGAATGTCTGTGATGACTCCTTAAGTTTATTTCCAGCGACCTTTTAAGCAAGGTGACGTGTAATTTTCCTCTTCATTTTCCCGGTTATTGAACCGCGTTGATAGTGAAACTTCCGAGAAACTCTTCCCGGAGTAACACAGTATATTCCTTTATGCTCTCGTTAAATTATAATTTTATTTTCTCTTATCTATAATTACTATTGTTATTATTACTAATCAGTATTATTAATACTCTTATTGTAAATCATTTACCGTTGTTAATATATGTAGGAGGTTCTCCTCTTTATAAAACCCTTATCATGGATCTATAACAAAATTTCTATTTAATTACGTTTATACTTTACTTACGATGAAAACATAATTCCCATACCTTGATATTTCATTATTAAAATTAATTTGTAAAACTTTGTCAGGGATTGAAGCAAGGGCCTAATAAAATGGTCCGTAAAACTTCTCCCATATACATATATATATATATATATGTAGATGTAAATTACGAAAATGCTCTTTTAAATTTAGTTAGCAAACTCCGCGTAATCCCTTACTCGTATATATATATATATATATATATATATATATATATATATATATATATATATATATATATATATATATATATATATATAAGTTATAACAAAATATAAATACATACCTATATATACAAGGTATGTATATATATAATTATATATTTATAAAGTTATATCTAGATATAAATAAATATCTATATATATACATAGATATGTATATATACAGCTATATATTTATATAACTTCAAACACCACTAATAGTGGTTTGTTTTTTTTTTTTTTTAATTTATTGTATTATTTTTGTTCAAACATAGGGTAGGGTTTTCACCCTAAAATTTCTTATTAAAAAAAAATCATGTTGAAAACTGCAGACAAGGGCGGCGGAAGAGCTGCGGCGGACACAGAGGAAGGGCCGCATGTGTTTGATGGCCGCGGCGGCAGATGCAGAGGAGGGGGATGTGGGATGGGGCGGAGCCCCACCCACATCCCATGAGGTGGGGTGTGGGTGGGGCTCCACCCCATCCCACACCTCCAAATTAATAATCAAACGGCAGCAGCGTATGGAAACCAGTGGCAGCGGAGATTGAACTCTGCGTGGGGGCGAATGGAAGTAGGGGTGTGGGGAGGGGCGGAGCCCCACCCACACCCCACTTCGTGGGGTGTGGGTGGGGCTCCGCCCCTCCCCACACCTCACGTTAAACAAAACAGCGGCGGTGGGGTCTCACCCACCGCCCAACATACTCTGCCCTCTACTGTGTATAATACACAGCAATCCTCAAGCATTTTAATTCTTTCAACATTTCATTATATGTTTAAAAAAAATGATATATATATATATATATATATATATATATATATATATATATATATATATATATATATATATATATATATATATATATATATATATATATATATATATATATATATATATATATATATATATATATGTTAAATCACAATCCCATTCTGTTATAACTTAATTATCACAATATATATATATATATATATATTCTTTACTCGATTTTATACAATTTAGTTCTGTTATAAAACAGAATATAAATTTATATACATGAACATCTCAAAATATATATATATATATTCTATATATATATATATCTAATATATTTATGTATAGATTCACAAGTGTAACATAATTAAGATCTTTGTTTTTTTCACAAATGCATTTTAATATATATGTATATACTGCAGATTTATATATATATATATTTTCAATAATGAAAATAGAACTACAGATAAGTCATTTTTACAATTAAGATAAAAAGTAATATGATGTAAATTTTTTTTACAGAAACAAACCAGATACATACATCTTGCTAATCAATTATTTCCCAAATATTAAATAAAACTGTCGATTAGAGTAGTTAAGCAATTTGTTTTGTTTTATTTATAATGCAAAGATCAAATTTAATATATGTAACAAATGGACTTTTCTTTTCAATCAAGAACACGTATAATACAAATAAATTTCTATTTAGATTTATTTTCCAAAGCAAGTTAACTTCAAGTTTTTGAACAATAAGACAAGATTTACAACTTGATTAATACAGTAAGCAAACCCTTTTCACTTACATTAAACAAGAGATAAATTTAAACCATGGAAACATACAACTAACTTTCCACATCTCCTACACACTCTAAGGGAGATATGAACTTTCTTCTCCCAATCACATACAATAGATAGCTTGTAACAACCAAGTAAAAGTCCATCAATAACAAGATCAGGGAGGTGATTTTCCTTCACTCCCAGGGTGTCAATAAGTTACAACAATATCAAGAGAGGTGCTCTCTCTTCAACTCTTATGAGATGAACATGATCTACTTCTCTTGACAAAGAAGAATAAACTGTTTCTTCAAATCCAACCAGAAGCTCCAAGAGGAAACCTGCGTATCAAAGACAAACAAAGAAGAAAACACCACTCATCGAGCTCTCCTCCCTTCCGTAGACCCGCAAGAGGGTCACCCCCGAGCTAGGGAGACCATACTCACACCTGGGTAACTCAAGCACTCCACTTCACAACAGGGACAACAACAAACCCAAAGCACACAAACACCCGTGGTAAATTACACAATACAGAAACTAAACTACAGTGAGTTTCATAAGGGGCAGGAGAGTGGACACACTCAACTACAGAGTGTCACCCTTACAGATAATTTAAGCAACACAATTTCCCTTGGCCTCAAACCAAGTTTGATCACAAATTCTTTTAAGAAATCTGCATTTGACTTCCAAGTCAAAGATACAGTCACAGATACATGCCCTCAAGGATTTCAACATCCCAAAAGATGGAATCAGGTATGCACCCGAGGAGGATCTCTCCTCCCCTACCCCAAATTTGATGAGCATTTCTCCCAAGTGGGAGAAGCTCTGTCAAACAACCCGACAATAAACCCCACAGAAAACACATCTATAACACAAACAAATAATCATCTTTCACACACTTTACATACACATTCAGATATACGAAAGAAAGGTAAAGACCAAACCAACCTTATAAAGCCCTCCTAGAATGAAACTGATGCAGAGCTCCATTGAGTTCTCTTCCAACCTTAGCCAACAACTCCTCTCTCTCTTTTCTCTCCTCTAAGCTAACTTTCCTATTCTCTGACAATAATAATAAAACTCCCCCAAAATTCAACTCCCTCCCTCCCTTCCAAAATTGGAAACAAATAACCTAATTTCTTTTTAGTTTCGAGGAATGAGGAGGTGACACTTGTCACCTCCTCACCCTTCCCAAAACCACTATTATGTCTTGGTGGCTTATGTCACTCACCCATCCCTAGAGTACTCCTTATCCCTTTCCTCATGTCATTTCTCTTTCGCATGGGAGAAATAAAAGGAGTTAAAGGAGGAAAAGACAGGTGACCCATGCCTCTTCTTCCCCCCTTCACATGGATGGCCCCACAACACATGGGGGAATCTCACTAATGGAGAAGATGACTTCAAGTCAATCCTTCAATAATGGATGGGTTTGTAGTCATCTCTTACATTGGGGATTGAAGAGGGATGGGTTGGGTGTTGGTACAACCCATCATGTCCCCTCCATACCTCTAATTTTCGCCACTTAACTCTAGAGGGAAGTTAAGATGACTAGATGGAGGTTACTCAAGGGTTACCCATGCCAAATGGGCCCCTGGACCCATGGGGTATAACCCAGGGTCAACTTTAACCCATCCAGGACACCCATGGTCAAGGTAAAGCACATGAAAAGGCCTCAAAGATTTAAATAAAATAAAGAAATTCAAATTCAAACTTTTTACAACACAAATCATAATATATTGTTACAAGAGGGTAACCAAACCCATTCGACCATATGAAAGACCATATTACAACATCACATCAAACACAGAAAGATCTTGGTTCCTCGTGGAACCCGATCGGCTTAACAGGGAATAACAATAACAAGGTGCGGAATGATCTCCGAAATCTGTGGTTTGATTAGTAAATCCTGCACACTAAATTACAAGATCAGTATCCACATATAATCATCATAGCCGAAGCAACTTTTAAACATGCATTATCATGACATAGTTCCAATTAACATAAATGAAATCATATTACAATTTTTCCAACATCACCTAATTAACTTTTCTGAAATGTAAACTTATCCAAATATCACCCAATTAGTTTTTCCGAAATCATAATAAAGTTCAATAGTTTGACAATTCCGGGAACTGCTATCCCACAAATATAAAAAGTAACAATAATAGTAATGTAAATAGTCATAACAACAGAAGTAAAAAGGGCGGTCCTCACAAATATAAGTCACCTAAATCCATAAAATTGATCACAACATGCTTGGAGTGCAAACTAGGTCAAACCCTATGGCCAAAATAGCCAAAATGTGTAGTTTTTCGTAATATTTTCACTACAAGAGCCCGTTAAAAGGGTGTTGTAAAGATTTTTATGAGGGGAAGAAAATTACTACCTTAATAATAGAAAATTAATGTGAAAATATTCTTCACAACACTCTTGTGGTGCAAGTTTGGAGAGTCGATAAGGGCAATCTTAGTGAAAATTATCGTTTTTGAAGCCCTAGGTTTGAAATTGTGGAACAAATTCTATGTGAATGATTTAATGACTGATTTATGATGAAATTGAATACTCTCATATCTGAAAATTATTTTATTCCCATGCAAATTTAATGAAAATGCATCAAAATTGCTAGTTTTTGTTGAAATTTTCAATGCGAAAATGCAAATAAATTAAATTTAAATGCAAATTCACACTAAAATGCAAGACTACAGCCAAATGAAAATTTGAATGATCCTCTAAATCAGTAGAAAAATATGATAAAAGATTTTGCCTACAAACCCTAGATTTTGGAATTACTAGGTTATATAAAATTGACAAAATTTCCACAAAACCCTAGCAATTAAATGATGAAAATGCAATGTAAGATCTTGATTTTTTATATTTTTCTGTAATTTATATCAGATATGATGTAAAAATCATGAATTAGGAAAATTTAGGAAGAAATGACACAATTTAGTAAGCCCAACAATGCAATTTTTTTGTATTTTCCCAATTTTTCAATTTTTTTAATTTTTTCTCAATGCAATAACGTAAATAACCAAATGAATGAATGAAATCACACCAAATCTGTAGACAAACAATTAGCAAGTTTCAATTTAATTTCAAAGACACGGATTCACCAAAATGTTTAGTGGAAAATTGGATTCGTTAATCTTTTGTGGGTTAGGTGTTTAAATCCACCTCTCCACTATACATTGAAGGATCTAGGGTCGAATGGAAAGCATTATCATACCCTAGAGTCACTTTCAGATGTAGGGAAATTTGGATTAGGGAATTAACTATCAATTTTTCCTTCTCCTATGCTCAATTGACCATTAAAATGCTAATTAAACAAATATGACAACAAATTAATGAATTATGGAAAAAGATCTTGTAGACGGGAGTAAAATACCAAATTATAGATGTTAGGGTAAAATGTGGATTAATCAACTTAACAATAATAAACCCAAACATCAATAGAATAATGAAATCAAGAAAGATTGAATGAAATGAAGTAGTGAATAATACAATGCAAACCTTCCTTGAATCAAAGCTTCTATTGTTTGCCTATTAAAACCATCCTTGTTGATATGAAGTAGGCCCTCAGTGAGTGCACTCTTTTAGCTGTGTTGTAGGATGTCGGTAGTAAATGGCTATATTGATAAATAATGCTGTGAAGAAAGGCTTCAAAGCAAATGGTGATCTCAAGTAGATTGTATTGGGGGTGCCAAAGGCGCGCTGGTGAATTTTTGCAGAGTAACAATACAAATAACCTGGATGGATAGAATGGGAAGATGAGGCTTCTTTTATAGACTTGAGAGAATGAGAATCAATGGTTGAGGAGAAGTATGATGATCAACGGCTGAGAATGGTTGAGGAATGTGCAACCAGTAGAAATATGACAAGTGTCCCACCTCCATCATGAAAGAGGGGATTTGATAAAATTGATTGGAGAGTTAACTCCTTTAACTGTTCAGTTAACAAACTTGATTAGTCAGTTGGAAGAATGGATTATGGAATTGACTGAATTGATTGAGGAATTAACTCAATAGACTAGTTAGTTAACACTTTTGATTGATTAGTTAACTAATTTTGATTAGAGAAGAAATAGGACATGTGGGTGAGGGAAAATTAGATAATTAAATATTTAATATATTTAATTACATGTGCAATAGGGTGAGGTGGAAAAGTGAGGTGTATGGGTGAGGTGGATTTCTGAAATTAGAACTTAGGATAGGGGGATTTATGATTAATTAAATAATTTAGGATTATTTAATTATGTGAGATATTAGAAGAATTTAGGGAATTTAATTAAATAAATTGATTTTATTTAATTATGGGATAATGAATTGATTAAATAAATTTAGAATATTTATTTAATGGATAGAAGAATGAAATAAATATTTAGAATATTTATTTAGAATGATAGAAGGAATTTAGAAAGGAAATAAATATTTATAATATTTATTTGGAATGAATCATGTCATTTTTAGGTGTATACATTTTGCCCCTCTTTGATGTAATGCAGTTTACAGCGTTGCTTCAAAGAAATCGATAGTTTGATAATGATATATACCCCAGTTTGCCCCTGGTACAAGTTAAATGATGATAGGATGCCCCCTCAGGAGATTGGATGGGAAAATGGTGAAAGATGTGAGACAGACAATCTCACGAAGACGAAGGGGTGAGGTCAGGTTGGAAGAAAAAGGACACATTTCAGGGAAATGGGAAGAAAATTGGAAGACAAACGGGCGTAGGAAGTAGTCATAGTTGTCACCTAGCCAAATTTAGGATTTTGTAGGCTATAAATAGGAGCTGGGTCCACAAGATAATTCATTTGTACACTTGTTTGATTTGAATTGGATTTGGAGAGCTTAGAGAAAACTTGGAGCAGCATGGCAGCCAGAGCAGTAGATATTCCATGCGAGAAGCATCGATTCGAGAGAGTCCGACGATTCAGGCGGCTAGCAGAGGCAGGACCCCCAGTATGTGCTTCAAAAAATTTTCCCTAGGGTTGAATTAGGGTGTCATAAATGCTAGCGAAAAATAGGTTAGACAGATGCGCTGAATTGTAGAACGACGCATATGCAGCGTGAAATGACGCATTTATTGTTTTGCAGCGCATATGCTTAGTTTGGTGGCGCATTTGCTAAAGCTGCGCATGCATGGATTTTGGTGGCGTTTCTATGATTCGGCGGCGCATGCGTGGAATGTTACGACGCATACACTGAAGTTGTGCATATGTGCATTTTAACGACGCATCTGCGGTTTGGCAGTGCTTTTGTCGATTGTACGACGCATATACCAGAAGCGGCGCATCTATAAAGAAATGGCACTTTTACCACCTGTAGTGGTGCATTTTCTTTAGATAGTAAATTACTTAGTAAAATTGACTTGATGAGCATCCTGTTTGACGTAGCAATCGATGAGCTATCTCCGAGATTGTAGGAATCTAGTCAAGAGATGTAGTGTGCTGTTTTGATCAATTTGAAATGCTAAGTTTTAGTTGATATAGTTTAGTAGATATGTTGAGTATGGTATATGTGGCTTTAGATTGACGCCTTGCTTTGCGTGCTTGCAGGAGGAGATATGAGACACATTGCAATCTAGGGAGACGTTCCCCATGCCCCTATTATAGAGATACATGCTAACGGAGATTAACAGTGAGGCACTTGGTGCCATGGGTTTGGCCTATGTATGCTTCATGCCCGAGCTATGGGCGAACCATGGACTGTTGACTGCTGCGGTGGAGAGATTCCATAGTGAGGATGGGACCTTCCACTTTCCCACAGGAGAGATGACTGTGACCTTAGAGGATGTATACAAGATACTGCACTTGCCTATATAGGGTGAGTTGGTGGAGTATGATGCGTAGCGAGATGCGGGACTCGCCGAGTGTAGGTGAGTATTTGATGACCCTGAGCTAGTTGGACAGGTCATCCCCTGGCATGAGATTTACAACTACTATGACTACTTGCCTGGGATTGTGGCAGGATTGATCGGAGGCATTGTATGCCCCGACAGGAGATCGCGCGGGTTCCCCATTGGATGGGGCAGGATCATGAAGCAGATGGTGACAGAGGGCACTCGATATGCATGGGGTGTCTGTGTATTGGCTCACCTGTACCACAACATGCACTAGGTAGGGTACCACCACAGCATGAGTCTATCAGCTGGGGTACTACTGTTACAGTTTTGGCTGTGGGAGCACATAGCAGTGACTAGGCCGATATGTGTATTTGCGAGACAGCGAGGGGAGCCATACAGTTATGGCTATGCAGGAGTGATTTCCTAGCATAGGCTGGGGAAGCTAGAGTACTAGAGACATACTTTGGATGGTGTAGATGTGGTCATTTGGGGACCATATTTGGATTGTGAGCCCTGGGACGATGAGGGAGATGAGCTGCCCTACTGCTTTCAGACGAGGTCGCTCATAGGGCAGACATGACATATACTAGAGAGACAGATGGTAGGCCAGTTACTGAGGCAGTTTGGCAAGAGGCAAGGTATGTCACAGGGACATGCATTATTTGCGCAGACTCACATAGAGAGGGTTCGATGGGGGCTGATGGCTTCCTATGAGGAGGCCCTGGCAGAGTTCTGGTAGATGCCATATGTGGCTTGGGACATGAGGACAGAGATAGCTGACGCAGTGATTACACAGGATTATGAGGATTGGATGATGGTACATCCTTTCTTGAGGTACTTAGGGCCTGGTATGTTGGTACTTCGTATTGACGAGGCAGATTCAGAGGAGGAGGGCCAGGTTGGCTGGGGGCGGAGGAGAGGTAGAGGAGCACGGGGTCAAGGAGGACGGGGTGGTGGCCAAGATGGGGGAGATGACGATGGAGAGAGGCCGAGGTAGCGGAGCAGGGTAGCTCAGGCTGAATAGGTAGTGCCACTACAGGCTGCACAATAGCAGATACCGTAGCAGGCGCAGATGCCACCACCCCAGCAGGTGGCACAACAGCAGGTGCAGATGCCACCACCCCAGCAGGTGGCACAGTAGTAGGTGCCCCAGCCACAGGGGCCAGGATAGGCAGAGGCCTCATAGGGGCCAGTGCAGGTAGAGGCTTATGAGAGGGCTATAGCCAGCTTGAGGGGACAGGTGAGAGAGCTGCGGGCATAGCTTAGGAGGGCTGACGGTTGACGAGAGACAGATGCAGCGGTCATCGCAGGGCTGACCCGTGAGAGATATATGGCGAACATGCAGGTATGTATGATCCGTGTAGAGTGGGACATTGCAGTGGCAACTATGGGGACAGACGCAGCCAGCACCTTTTTAGTTGGGTAGGTATAGCAGGCACAGGCACAGGTAGGCCAGTTGCAGACACAATTAGCACAGGCGCAGGCAGAGCTTGCTAGAGCACAGGCACAAGTGCAATATTACTGGGGCCTATACCACGGGGTAGTGCCCGCAAGCCAGAGGGCTTCAAGCTTCCAGAGTAAGTCTAGGGCTACTCAGAGAGCAGGTCCGTCATAGTTAGGGGCCTCCATGATGGGTCCCTAGCAGTCAGGGGTTGGCAGTGGTGGCCCACAGCAGCAGGGGTAGACTTGTACCAGATTTTGCACTTTTTGGGGCATGTACCACCATCCTTTTGGATGTATACCTATATATGACATTGATTTAGAGACAGGAATTATGATATTGTACATTTGGACTTACTCTTTATGATGTATATATGATGATGTAGCTTTATGATTTGTGCTATATGTTTATGAAACTATGATGATTCACTTCTATTATATGATGCAATGCATGTACAGACTTAGATGTTCTATTTGATGTTATATGAGATGTTTTTGATATGATGCTATGTGATGTCTATATGATCTAAAACCTATGTGATATGAGTGTTTGATCTAATATGTTTCGAATGTATGCAAATGCAACATGATTTCTATATGATTATGCAACTTCTTTGTATGATGCACTTAGCTATGTTTTTGATTTTTTTGCTGTTTGATACTATATGATGATGATAAATGGATGACCTAATACATTTTATTATGTATGCAACTAATTTAATCATGTTCATGACTATCTCAAATGTGATATGATATGCATCTATATGCTTTATTTTTGTGATGTCTAGATGTACTCTATCGACACAAGAATGATAGGATGATGGTTAGAAGAATTGACATGATTTAGAAATACTTAGAAGCTTCATTTGATATTGTTACTCTGCATAGTTCAAGTACTGTTTATTGTATGGGATATGGATGCACGGATGTGTGTATGGATATAGGATGGATGCTTTGCTTTTGGAGTGCTTTATTTCATCATTGGGTAATTTATTTTTGGTACTTTTTTTGAAATGTTGTAAGTTAATACAAGCATCTAGGTATAATTGAATCGAGATGACCTGAGTACTGCTTACGTGGGTTTTGATTAAGCAAGTAAATACAAGCATCTAGTCAAAATTGAATCTAGATGACCTGAGTACTTCTTGCGTTTCAACAAACAAGGATTGCTCTCATTCATGTTAGACCGTTGATGTCCTTGATGATCTTTTGCCGATCATGTCCTTAGACAAGGTGTCACATTACTAAAGCAGAATCCACAGATAGAAAATAAAGAAAATGATCATGCCCCCATCATAGCATCTCTATCTTTTGGCATCCTTGAGTAGCATAGAAAGACATGATAAGAAAAATCAAGAATCTGTAACATAACCATGATTTCAAATCAAAAAACATTCATTCATTTAGATGTGTTTATTTCTTGTTGTAATTCAAGTAAAATCATTTAGAAGACCTTGGGTATTTCGTTTTGTGTTTGAATGGGTTAAACTGCATGGGGTCAAGATTCTTGCTTGGAGCGTGGGTTCTACTTGCACCTGCTTGCTTGGTGAGGAGATTTTTACAATCCTTATTGGTGAGATGGACCCTAAGGGACTGACCTAGTGCCTTGGGGGTGCATTGCTAAATGGCCTTGCCTATGTGATGATGCAGAGGCAACGTAGTTCAGGGTAATCCCTAACGGACCTAAGACCTAGGCGAGAGGAAGTGGAGGTGGACCCAACTGGATAGAAGGACAAGATATGGAACGGATGGGACAATGGAAAGCCTCAGGGGCGCATTGGAATAATGGCCTTGCCTACGTGATGACACAGAGGCAACATAGTTTGAGGACTTAGACCATGGATACTGACGAGGGATACTATGCTAGGCTCACACTGAGGAGATGGTATGGGATAGAACCTTGGTTTACAAGGCCACAAAGAGGGAGAGTATCGAGCCATGATAGGTAACTGTCAGGTGTTTATTATGGGACAGATATGGGTCGAATAGGATGTAGGTGAAGAAAGAATGGACTCAGAGTGACTAGATTCTCAGAGATGGAGAAGGCGGTTTATCATAAGTAATGTCTATTTACCAGGTTGTTATCACTTGCTTTTATTTGCACAAGAAGCTAGAAAGTAAACATGATGCCTGTTTGCCAAGTTTTCATCATGATACCTATCCAAGGCGCCTGTTTGCCAGGTTTTCACCAAAGGATGATTTTTTTGTATGCTTTCTATTTTTCTAATTTTTTTTGCATTTTCTCTTTTTTCAACTTTTTTGATTTTTTTTGTATTTTTGTGCCCCCTTGTATTGGGGTTCTCCTAGGTATAAAACTGGAGAAGATGTATGCTATTGATTGGATCATCGAACAACTCACCCTCTGATGTTGCCAACTGATATGCATCCAATCCGTAAGTTGCTACAATCACATAGGGCCCAAGCCAGTTGGGTTCAAACTTGCCTTTCTTTTCTCTGTCTTGTTGATTGCAAGGATTTTCTTTGAGGACAAGGTCCCCAACCTTAAAGCATCTTGGGTGAACTTTGTGATTATAGCTTCTTGACATCATTTGTTGATAGGCTTTGAGATGATCAAAGGCTTTCTGTCACCTTTCTTCCAGTAACTCTAGTTCTTGTAACCTGGAGACCCTGTATTCCTCATCTGATATGAGACCCTTTAGCGACACCCTGAGGGATGGTAATTCGACTTCAATGGGAAGGATGGCTTCGGAACCATAGACAAGGGCATATGGTGTAGCACCTGTGGGAGTGCGTATACTAGTTCTATAGGCCCACAGAGCGGGGTTGAGTTGGACATGCCAATCACAGCCAGCATCGTTGACTATTTTCTTAAGAAGTTTCAAGATGGTCTTATTAGATGCTTCAGCTTGACCATTACCTTGGGGGTAGCATGGAGTGGAGAAACGATGTTGGATTTTGAAATGCTCATAGAGTTCTTGGACATCCTAGTTTTTGAATGGTCTTCTGTTATCCATGATAATAGATGAAGGAATGCTATATCTATAGATAATGTAATTCAGGATGAAAGCAAAAATTTGCTTGCCTGTGACAGTGGTTAGGGGAATGGCTTCAATCCACTTTGTGAAATACTTAGTAGCGATTATGATGAATATGTGGCCGTTAGATGAGGGTGGGTGAATCTTTCCCACAAGGTCGAGTCCCCACTGGCAAAAGGGCCAGGGTGTCGTTAAAGGTCTCAACTCTTGAGCAGGTGCATGGATTAGGTTCCCGTGTACTTGGCACTGTTTGCACTTTTTGACAAATTGATATGAATCCATTTCCATGTTTGGCCAGTAATAACCCAAACACATGAGTTTCTTGGCTAAGGAAGGACCACTAGAGTGTGTTCTGTAGATCCCCTTGTGTACGTCCTTCAAGGTAGTTATTGATTCTTCTTGTTCTAAACAACAGAGCAAAGTACCATCGAGACCACGTCGGTATAGGGTATCGGCTATGATGGTCTAGTGAGAGGTTTGTTGTATAAAAGTTCATTTTTGGTTGGAAGAGAGGTCAGGTGGGAGAATGTTGTCCTTGAGGTAAGAGTAAGTCTTACCGTACCAAGGTGAATCAGATCCAACTAGGAGGCATATGGAATGGGTCTCAAGAAGATCATACGCTGGTTGCCGGATGGTTTCCACTAAGAACTCGTACTGTGACTCATTTTTAGGTATTTCTAGAAGAGAGACAATGGTGGCCATTGTATCCGCTGCTTTATTCTCAATTCATGGTATTTGCTCGAAGGAGATGGTCCCAAAGTGTTCTTTGAAGTTGTCAACCATCCGTTTGTAGGGGATGAGCTTTTCATCTTTGGTTTGGTACTCATCGTTGACCTGATTGATTATAAGCTGAGAATCACCATAGACATGCAGTTCTTAGATTTTCCATTCATTTGCCATCTTGAGACCAATTACCAAGGCTTCATATTTCGCTATGTTGTTTGTGCATGGAAATAACAACTGGTAAGACTTTAGGATTGTGTCGCCTTGAGGAGTTATGAATAGGATGCCTACCCTTAATCCATGGTTTGTGTAAGACCCATTGAAGTATAGTTTCCAGGAATATGTTGACACATTGAATAGGGATTCGTCTGGAAACTCAAACTGCATTGGCATGGTGTCTTGTAATGGTGCATCTGCTAGTTGGTCAGCTATGATTTGTCCCTTGATGGCTTTCTTGTCTACATATTCGATGTCGTATTCACTGAGAAGCATTACCCATTTTGCTAGGCAACCTGTGAGAGCTACTTTGCTGAGGAGATACTTTAGTGGGTCTATTTTTGTAATGAGTTTAATTGGATGTGCAAGCATGTAATGTTAGAGTTTTTGTGTAGAAAAAACTACCACGAGACATGATCTTTCTATTTGCGAGTATTGCAACTCATAGCCCACTAAGGTTCAGCTGATGTAGTAGACAACTCTTTCTTTGTTCTCATAATCATGTTGTGCTAGAAGTGCCCCCAGAGCAATAGGTGTAGTAGATATGTAGAGAATTAGCTGTTTCCCTTAGATCAGAGGCATGAGAATGGGTGGATTCATAAGGTATTCTTTTAGCTTGTTGAATGCTTCTTCGCACTACTCATCCCATTGAAATGGAATATTCTTGTGCAGGAGATGGCTAAATGGTTGGCATTTATCTGCCAGCTATGATATGAATCTGTAGATTGTCTATAGCTTGCCTTGTAGTGATCTCAATTGAGTTAGAGTTTTGGGTAGTGGCATGTCCATTATAGCTTTGACCTTGGCAGGGTCCACCTCTATTCCATTTGTCGACACGATGAAGCCTAGCAGTTTGCCTGAAGTTACCCCAAACACACATTTCTTTGGGTTTAGTTTGACTTGGAATTGGTCCAATCTTCAAAAGACTTTTTCTAGTACATCTAGATGTGAGTCCCTTGTGAGAGATTTTGCTAGGATATCGTCAACATAGTCCTCCATTGTTATATGCATCATGTCATGGAATATATTTGTCATAGCCTACTGATATGTAGCACCTGCATTTTTCAACCTAAATGGCATGACATTCCAGCAAAAGGTACCCCATGGGCAAGTAAAAGCTGTCTTGTGTTGGTCCTCTGGTGCTATTTTGATTTGATTATACCCTGAGAATCCGTCCATGAGAGATAGCATAGTACGTCCTATAGTTAGGTTGACTATGATATCGATGTTTGGCAATGGAAAATCATCCTTGCGGCATGTTTTGTTTAGGTCTCGAAATCATTACATAATTTGACTCAGCCGTCTGGTTTGGACACTAGCATAATGTTGGATATCCATTCTGGGTAATCTATAACCCTGATGAACCCTACATCCACCAATTTCTTGAGTTCTTCTTTGACCAAAAGTGCTATGTGAGGATGCATCTTTCTCAGCTTCTACTTTATTGGTTTTACTCCTAGATCTAATGGTAGGTGATGTAGAATCAAGTTTGGGTCTAAACCCAGCATGTCTGCATACAACCAAGCAAAGCTGCCTCTCTTTTTCTTAAAGAACAGTACAAACCTGGTTCTCTCCGGTGGTGTAAGAGATTTGGCAAAGTGTATAATCTTGGGCTGTTCTTCTATTCTAATATTCACAGGCTTTGTTGGTTCTACAACAATCTGTGACCTTTCCTGGTACATATCACTAGAGAGAGTGTCAAGCTTTCCATCGTTAGGTGCCATAGTTGGATTTTCACCTTTGGATGCATCCTTTCTTTTTACTATTTTGGGATCTGACACTACCGCAAGGTAGTTCTCACTATCAGATCCAGTATTGACCTTGATATTTTTGTGACTGGAAGGCTTGGCACCCTCCCCGAAGTAAGCCACAGTATTTAGTTCAATAGCAAAACCAGCTTTATGATCTCCCCTGGGTAAGTGGTCCCTAAGTTCCATATAATCAATGTAAGCATCATCATTTTGGAACATATCTAGTTGAGGAGTTCCTCGCAGATCCCAGTCAATAAGCTCAGGATGCATGAGGGGGAGGGAGCCGGATGATAGACCTGATTCATTGATGGTATGAATGGAAATGTTAGGAGCATTGGTGGGGATTGTGGTTGGGATGGTACTTTCTTCCAAGTTGTTTATTGCAATGGAACTTAAACTTTCCTTGAAAGCCATAATCTCAGGGATGGGTAAATCAGACTCTAGTGGTCTATTCAAAAGCATTTGTCCCTCACGGTAGGGGTTAAAAGTTTGAATGGTGTCGACCTCCTTGTTGTCATAGGAATGCTTTGTTAGCTCATCCCACTCATACTCATTTGAATCTGTATTGCTATCCTCTTGGAGTGTTTGGACCATTTCTACAAGACAGGCATTTTCCTTGGCTTTACCCTTGCCTTTGTATCTTAGGCCACTTGTGTTTCTAGCTGATGAGGATGAAGAAGGTTGTATAGGTTCAATGATTCCTTCTTTTTTGAGGCTGATGGGGCCTTGTCCTTCATACCCCATTCTGTGTAGAATAGTCTCCCCTCGTCCATAGAGTTCTGTTGGGAGTCTAGGCGGATCTTGGGGTGTGCTTTCTTCTTTAGTATAAAGCCATTGTAGGATATATCTCTCCTCTGTTTCATTAGATAAGGTCCCCCAGTTTACAAAGGGAGTTGCGGGAGCTATAGGAGGAGCAGATGGCTTTGGAAAATGCTTGGGTCAGCCAAAAGATCTAGGAGACAAGGGCAATTTGGTAAGATTGAGATTGTGCTCAATTGAGTACTCTCCCACTCCAGTTTCTTTTATGGTAACTTTCTGTTCTTTGGGCCTTGAGGAGGAGGCTTCAGTGGTATGGTCAAGCTACGGGATAGGGGATATATATGCTTTGTTATTTGGGATGATGCCTTTGGGTTTTGTAAGGAAAGAGTTACAATGCTGATAGGGGTCAGGGTCGCCTTGAATGGTGATTTGCTTGCCATTGTGTGGGAACTCAATGCATTGGTGATAGGTTGAGGGGATAGCCTTCATGGCGTGAATCCATGGTCTCCCTAGTAAGATATTATAAGTGAGCTCTTGATCAAGGACTTGACATACAACATCCTTTATCACTGGTCCCACTTGAATGGGTAGGACTACTATTCCCTTTGTGGTTCTTTCTTCCTTGTCATACGCTTTGATGGTAATTTTTCTCCTTGGATCAACTGCTTGTTTAGAGAACCCCAATGCAAGGACTAGCTTTAATGTGCAAATATTTAGACCGGCACCTCCATCAATGAGAACCCTCTTGATGCGGTGTTTGTGAATGAAGGCGACGATATGGAGAGGGGTGTTATGGGGTTGAGATATAGAGAGGTCATCTTGCTTAGTAAATGATATGGTGTTGGAGGAAGTCAGATTGCCTACCATGGTCTGGAATTTCTCTTGGGCCAAGTTAGTGGGGATAGTGGTTTCCACTAAGGCTTTCTCAAGGATCTCCTTATGAGAAGGAAATAGACGCAGTAACTCCAAGATAGAAATGTGAGATGGGGTTTTTTGTAATTGGTTGATGACATTGTACTGACAGAAGTTGGATGGAGAAGGGGATGACTTGGGAGGGGTGGTATTGAATGTGACTTTACCACTGTGGGTAATTATACTACAACCAGTTCTGTTAGGTCCTGATTGTTGGTTGGGTGAGATGACATTGACTTGGGGGACTTGCTCAGAAATGTAATTTATGGTATAATCAAATGGAACACTTGCATAGTTGGCATTACTAGTCCCACTGTTTAGATTTGGCCTATTGCGATTGTTGTTTTTATTGTTATTGCCATTATAGTTGTTGCCATTGTGGTTGTTGCCGTTGTTGTTATTGTTGTTGTATGGCCTGTTGTGATTTAGAAGTGGATCCCTCTAGGCCACATGAATTTCATTGGAGGTGTGCTATTGGGTTCCTCCTTGGTTCCGATCTAGCACATCTTGTATGACATTTTTGAGGCGGATGCAGTTGTTGGTTGTATGCCCCCTTCCTCGATGATATTCACAATAGTCTGTATCCTTCCAGTAGGGAGGTTTGACTATAGGCTCGTAATCACTTGTTGGCGGTAGAGAGATTTCATTGTTAGCCAACAACTTCCTTAGTGCGGACTCTTGAGACTCACCCAATGGTGTGAATTTTCTCCTTGGATTTGAACTAAACCAAGGTCTGGGCTCCCGAGAGGGTGGTTTGTTGAGCGTACCATTGTTTATTTCTCCTTTAAGAGTGAATATGGGTTTTTCCTTGGGAGCTGCTGCCTTGGCATCTACTACCCCATCATTGACCACATTTTTATTTTTGGTCCAAAACTTTGATTTATCCAGTAAGTAATTGGAGGTAGGTGTGTCCTTATATAACTTGATTTGCCCCTTGGCGATCATAGCTTTTTCAATGAACAATCCCATTTCAATGACTTTGGAGAATGATGTAGGGCATTGTATTAGTATTTGATAGCTAAGATTGTTATTGAGGTTATGGACAAACATGACCATTAGTTGTTTCTCAGGTATATCATAGGAGCACTTACTTTCTAGTTGTCTCCATCATTGTAGGAAAGTGGTGAATGATTCACCACTTTTTTGTTTGGTGTTGCATAAATCTAGCATAGATACCTCGTGCTCGATATTGTAAGAGAAGCGTGATAAATTTGTTGACAATTTCATCAAAAGATTCGATGCCCAGTGGGAGGCGTGAAAACCACTCCATAGTTTGACTACCCAAAGATCTAGGGAAAAGTCTCATTAAGTAGGTCTCATCGTGAGCTACTTCCATGCATGCTGCGTTGAATTCCCTAATATGATCTCTAGGGTCCCCTTTCCCTTTGTATTTATCTAATTTAGGAACTTCGAGTTGGAAGGGAAAGGGTGCCATGTTTAAACTTTTGTCAAAGGGGTACGGTGTGATATCCTCCAAGGAGTAAGTTTTTGTGTTTGTACCCGTCTTGAGATCTGACATTTCTTGTTTGAGGCACTCAAGTTGTTTCCTCATGTCTTCCATGGTTTTCTTTTCTCTATCCTTTGTGTTTGAGTCTAGGGTTTTCTTTCCTTTTTTAGGAGCATTTTTCACATTTTCTTGGATTGTGCGTACATCAAAATCTGCAGGGAGTTTAATTCCAATATTAGCGAGGTAATATAAATACTTATGAGGGTCCTCATGGAGCACCTTTTCTAACATGCGTTGGAATTTCCTATCTTGGATGTGCTCTTGGTAATCTTCGTGAGAAAATTCTTCGTCACTATCATGAGGGGTGACGATGCGATTGGATGAGTTGGCCATTTCAAGTTTCTTTTTATACTAAGATCTAGTAAGAACCATGCAAGGTGACATGAGATGAAGTGGACTGGGACTAGAAATTTTGGCAAGGTGCCAACTGAGACTGTTGTGAATAGGATATCTAGGAAGGGACTTGGACAAAGGATTTTTTCACTCAATGACTTCAAGCAAAATGGTTGACACAAGACGGTAGCCACTAGTAAGGGTTCTTGATACCTGTCTTACTATATAGGGACTAGTCGTGCAACGAGACTACTAGCAAGGTTCTGTGACCTACTAGGCTTATGTGAATTCACAAAGGATACGAAAAAGGGACCTATGTCGAACTGATATGGAATAAACTAACTTTGGGACAAGAGAGGTTTTGACAGAAGGTGAATGGGGTGACTAACGAAAGAGAGGTATTTGGGTGAAATGGACGAAGACTAACTGCAAGGTTGAATATGATCTCTGAATGTGAAGCTAGGCTCAAATGGGTACTCAAAATAGGTAAAATTGTTTCCTCAAAAATAGTGCAAGTACTCACTGTCGTGGATGCGCTGAAACATATGCGCAGTAGGAATGCACATATGCGCAGGAAGTCAACACAAATGCGCCGCATCGGTAAAGTATAAATGCGCAGTAACAATATGCATATGCGCAACAAGTCTAAATGTATGCGCAACAAGTCGACATAAATGCACAGGAAGAAAGAATGGATGTGCAACTCTGACTTTTTTGCAAATTTATGGAGTTTTTCTATTGTTTTTGGTATTTTGGCTGAAAAAAAGGTCTTCTTGATCTGATTTTATGAATTAACAGCAAGAAAACACAGCAAGCACAAAGAATATTTTATAGTTTTTTATTGTTTTTCTGGTTTTTTTGACTCTATTTTGGACTAATAGGAACATAAGAAAGCACAAAGATCCTAGGTTAGAAATGGATTACAAGGGTTTTTGGCCATTAGAACAAGGGATTTTTAATGCGGGCAACCGTTCAAGTGGTTACACATGCGGTGGCACTATTCTTTGTTATGGAGTCTCCCAGCCTCAAAGGGTTGCACCTTAGAGGGTTTTGGGGGAGGTTGGCCATTGGTGTAACATAGCAGCACTTGTTGCAGGAGGTTTTCACCTCAAGCACTTTTATTTTAAGTGGATTGGTAGGGCTTGGCTTCTAGCCTATTTCCACTCAGGGTCGTTCCCTCTTGGACAAGCGTGCATCCAAGGGCAGGCCTCTCTTAAAGGTTAAACAAATGGAATAACAAGTCTGGTACTCTGATCACCCAGTAAAGGGGAGAGCATAAGCCTATTGTCATTCATCAAGCATAGAAGACGCTGATTAATCCAACCTATGTAAAAGTAGAAAAACTAAATGGGCTAATCTACTTGGGCAAGCACAAAACTTTGAAGTGATTTTAGAAAGATAGCATTGGTTCAGTTTTAACTTCAGAAAGCAATGGTGAGTTTAGTTTTAATCCTCGTAGCATGAATAGTTAACTTTGAAGTTTTGGTCCAACGAGATAGCAGTAGTTCAATTTTAATCTAGAAATCAATGGTGAGTTTAGTTTTAATCCTCATAGCACGAATAGTTAACTTTGAAGTTTTGGTTCAACGAGATAGCAGTAGTTCAATTTTAACCCAGAAATCAATGGTGAGTTCAGTTTTAATACCAGATAGCAATAACTTGGAAAATGTTGCAATGTATGAAAATAAGTGATCCAGTTACTTCTTTCCTAATTAGAGTTATGTGAGGATTTCAATGAATATCAGTTTTACTATCCCTTTAGAAAGTGAAGTGTGAACTATTTAAATGCAACTATATGGAACTAAACCCGAACCTATCCTGCAAAATAGCTCTAGAAAACACCTGCGAAGATGTTAGCGTTAGCAAACTTTCTCAAAAGGGTACTGAAATCATTGCCTACTATAGAAGTGCAGCTTCAGTGACTAAATGCATAGAAATAGTCAACAGAAGCGTGGTAAGAATAAATGCACCCTAACAGTACACAGAAGTGCAGCAATAAGGAACAGAAGCGCAGTAATGATGAATGCACTGCAACAGTGAGCAAAAGTGCAGGAGTAACATAGAGAAGCACAGAAGTAATGAATGCACCATAACAGTGCGCAGAAGCACAGTAGGAAAGAACAGATGCGTAGGAGTAATCAATGCACTGTAACAGTGCATAAAAGTGCAGCAAGAAAGCACAGATGCACAGGAATAATGAAAGCATCGTAGAAATGGGTATATGTGCTGCAGAAATGTTCAAATGCACCGAAGTAGCCTGTGCGTGACCTGTACGGAACCTATCTTCAAAAAGCTTAGATTTTGATGAGATAAAGGGGCAAAGGCTCCATGGTGGGCACCAAAAATGTTAGGGTAAAATGTGGATTAATCAACTTAACAATAATAAACCCAAACATCAATAGAATAATGAAATCAAGAAAGATTGAATGAAATGAAGCAATGAATAATACAATGCAAACCTTCCTTGAAACAAAGCTTCTATTATTTGCCTATTAAAACTATCCTTGTTGATATGAAGTAGGCCCTCAGTGAGTGCACTCTTTTAGCTATGTTGTAGGATGTCAGTAGTAAATGGCTATATTGATAAATAATGCTGTGAAGAAAGGCTTCAAAGCAAATGGTGATCTCAAGTAGATTGTATTGGGGGTGCCAAAGGTGCGCTGGTGAATTTCTGTAGAGTAACAATACAAATAACCTGGATGGATAGAATGGGAAGATGAGGCTTCTTTTATAGACTTAAGAGAATGAGAATCAATGGTTGAGGAGAAGTATGATGATCAACGACTGAGAATGGTTGAGGAATGTGCAACCAGTAGAAATATGACAAGTGTCCCACCTCCATCATGAAAGAGGGGATTTGACAAAATTGATTGGAGAGTTAACTCCTTTAACTGTTCAGTTAACAAACTTGATTAGTCAGTTGGAAGAATGGATTATGGAATTGACTGAATTGATTGAGGAATTAACTCAATAGACTAGTTAGTTAACACTTTTGATTGATTAGCTAACTAACTTTGATTAGAGAAGAAATAGGACATGTGGGTGAGGGAAAATTAGATAATTAAATATTTAATATATTTAATTACATGTGCAATAGGGTGAGGTGGACAAGGTGAGGTGGAAAAGTGAGGTGTACGGGTGAGGTGGATTTATGAAATTAGAACTTAAGATAGGGGGATTTATGATTAATTAAATAATTTAGGATTATTTAATTATGTGAGATATTAGAAGAATTTAGGGAATTTAATTAAATAAATTGATTTTATTTAATTATGGGATAATGAATCGATTAAATAAATTTAGAATATTTATTTAATTGATAGAAAAATGAAATAAATATTTAGAATGATAGAAGGAATTTAGAAAGGAAATAAATATTTAGAATATTTATTTAGAATGAATCGTGTCACTTTTTAGGCGTATACAATAGAATACCTATTTTTCGGGTTCCAAGGTGGAATAGTTGGGGAGACTAGAGAGGGCACCCAAGTCCAAGGTACCTACTTTTTCAGGGAATCTAGACCTCCTTTAGACATTGATCAGCCCTGTAACTTATGTTTTCTAGAATCCATCTGTAGAGAACACTGGAGCAAGCACCCTAGCCCCAAAAGTGCTCCTTTGTCTGACTTTTCTTTAGATCCCAAATCCCTAATGTCTTCCCAGCCTTCCTACAACTCCAATTTTCCTAGATGTGACACCTGTAACCTGCAATCACAAGACTTAGTTTTGGGGTTTGTGGTGTTTAGAGGTTTGCCTCAGTCAAACCCCAAAGGACATTTAAGTCTCTGAACACCGTTGTTAGATAAAGAGGGCATGCCCTTGTGAGGCAAAGGCCAAACACTAAAGGAATAAATATAAAAACACAATGATATGTCACCTTGTAGTGAAACTTTCATGGAGGAAGATGCTCTTCATGCCATAAAGGAATTGATGCTCAAATCTACAAATATGAACACACAAAACACACAAGTCTTCTCTTGCAACACAATAGAAAGCCTTGAATCACCTTGAGAATGCCTAGAGTTCACAATAACAATCTAGTTGAAATATAGTTTCCAAATTAATGCCTACACTTGCTTATATATGCATCTACAAGCATTCTTGCCAAGATATTAAAAATTCAAACTTGATCGTGTCGGCAAAACAACCTTCTGATGGTCATAAACTAACACCCAGAAATTGAGACTGCCCTAAAATAGGGTAGGACTAGGGTGTGGGCACCCAAGTCCTTCCCCCTATTTTAGGTAGGGTATAGCTCAAGGGGTCCACCTAGGCCCTATTTGCCAAGGAACCCAGGTCTCATTCCATCAGGATGGGAAAATATGAACTAAAATGTCCTAAATGCACTCTAAAGACCTGAGAGCTAAACCTTATGAGGGAAAATCCCTGACATTTTCCAATGTTAAACTACCAAGCCACTCAAAAATAAGATCAAGATTCAAAACCACAAACACTAATGAAGTAATCTCTAAGAATCCAAGGACACCAAATGGATCAAGTGAAATTGATAGTCAAACCCACCCCTTGGACCAAATCCTAATCATGCATGAGCCCATTAGGAATAAAATATTGACATACTAAAAGGACACTTGACTAAAGACCATAAAAGAAAAAAGGGGTTCCTTATTTGTTCAAGCAAAATGGGGCATGTTGTGTGGCATAACATACTTGTTCTATACTATAGTTTAATTTCATAGTTCTGGAACTACTCCCCATAAGTATGCTTTGACCTAAATCTATAGAAATGATATGTTTGCATGCAAAACACAACCTTTTTACCTCTATTATCTAAGGTGGGGGTATCTATAGATACATGGGGAGTTTTTTATGCAAGGGTTATTTCCCTTAATCAAACTCCTAGAGTGGAATGAATAGTTTGAACAAGTTGGAAGAAAAGTGAAGCAAGCATATAAGATGTTTATTGCTAAGATGAAAATATCAATGCTAATTGACATCTTGGGTGAGTACAAGATTATCATGGTCCAAACAAACTCTTAAGTGGCAATGAAAATGATAAAAAATATGCATGTAACTTTGCAAAACTAATTGAAGGAGTTATCTACAAAATTTTAAAAGTGTAATAATAAAAGTTATATAAAATTGAATGAAGTTTATAGACTATTAATTTTTTCAATAATTTTAAATTAATTTGTTAAAAATTGGATATTTCAAAAAGGTACTGCTAAAACTTTTAGAAAAAAAGTACGTTTCATACAACCAAATTAATTTGAAGCAATTTTTTTTTTCATCAAACCTTGTATGTAATTAAAGGACACATGGAAAGATGTGATACATATTTTTGTGAATTATTTTGTAAATAAATAATTATTATTTAATTTGTAATGCAAATTTTTAAGAACATTACAAAATTATTTTTCCACCCAACCAAGCTTGATCAAAAAATATAAAATTCAAAACTTCATTTTTAACATATAGCTAATGAGTCCTACAGTGTCCAATTTTTTTGGATTTGGAAAATGATACATACTTTGAAAGTTATAAGTGTTTTCAATATATATCAATCAAGAATTCAAACATTGTGTATGTACAAAATAAATAGTAAGTAAATATTGTTAGTGAATAGATTTGTAACTATATCTTCTAAATGATATTTTCCCAACAAATAGCCACAAAAGCATTAATAGTTGGAGATGTTGTAACCACATAGACAACCTTCCTCTATGTTTGGAGGGGCATCTCCCTCATATTATATAAACAAGAAAATAAAATGCATATGCTTTTAACTTGAAAGAAAGAAATGAATTTTCTAGAAATATGAACTTACAGACAAGATTATACAATTGAGAAAGATTGAATGGAGGATTGTAAACACTGACAAGAGTCACAAAAGATGAACTATCATACACTTAATTCTATCAAAGAGAAGCAATATGCAAAGAAAACTGGATGAATGTATTAGCTCACACGAATGAGTACATATAGGCTCAAGTCTCTCTATGTTTAGACGTGCCATAGATAAGAAAGCAAGTCTAAGAATAGTAGTGGCCCAAAAGATTGGCATGCATCTACTTAACTTAGGATAAGCTAAGTTAGATACCTATTCTAAACATAGATGTGCTAATAAAAGCACAAGAACACCTAAATTTAGTATAGATAAATTTAGTCAACTAAGTGAGATTAATAACACTAACACCCCCCTTAAGGAAAGCTTAGGTGAGGAAAGAAAAATGAGTCCTGGCAACTAGGCCTGATTAGGTATCCATGAACAATGCAATACAATGCAATCTCTCATAAAACTGGAGAAAGATAGAAAACCCAGTGGGAAAAAACAACCCCCCAAAAAGAGAGAAAAAGAGAGTGGAGAAGCTAGAAATCCCCCATGGAGGGTGATGCTATTGATGAGGTGGATTGTACCCCAAAAAGAGCTCACAAATGAATGATCTTGCTCTTAGTGAAGGGTTTAGTAAAGATGTTAGCAACCTGCTTTGATGAATGGAAAAAGACTAAGTCAATGATCTCTACATGAATAAGATCTCAAATGAAATGCATACAAATCTCAATGTGCTTGGTCTACTGATGCTAGATTGGATTCCTCCATATTTGAATGGTGCTTTGGTTTTCACAATAAATGACTGTAGGCAATCAAAATGGAATACCAAACTCAGTGAGAATGCCCTAAAGTCAAAGAGCCTTAGTAGCTGTGTTAACAACTCCCCTGTACTCTGCCTCTGTGGATGATAAAGCAATAATATTCTACTTTTTGCTAGACCAACTGATAGGACTAGGACCAGTGAGAAAATGTAACCTAAAGTGGACTTGTGATTCTGAGTATCACCAGCCCAATCCGAACATGTGAATCCAACTAAGTTAACCTTCGTGTCAAATGTGTAATGAATCCCAAAACTGAGAGTCCTCTAAAGGTAGTGAAGGATCCTTTTAGTTGATTTTTAGTGTAGCTAATGAGGCTCTTGCATGAATCTCAAAACCATGCCAACTACATATAAAATATCTAGCCTAGTATGGGTCAAATAGATGAGATTGCCAACTAGTTGTTGATACAAGGTAGCATCAACCAATGGTGTAGCACAATCAGCCTCAAGCTTAACTCTAGATAGAAAAGGAGTAGCGAATGACTTATCATCAGTCATGTGAAACCGAGAGACAAGATCAAGGGTGTACTTAGGTTGTGCTAAAGTTATCCTTGAGTCAATCTATGAAATCTAAATGCTAGAGAAATAATGTAGCAAGCCTAAGTCTATCATGTTAAACCTATCCTGAATAGTTGTCTTCACTACTTCAATAGTAGAGGTAGAGCTCCTAGTAATCAAAAGATCATCAACATAAATTACTAGAATCAACAATAAATCACCTGGTTGCAGAAGATAGACATTGGGATCTGAGTAGCACTTGGTAAAACCTAAAGACAGGAGGAAGAAATTTGTTTTGGCATACCAAGCCTGAGGGGCTTGTTTGAGGCCATAGAGAGATTTCTTAAGTCTACATACTAAGGAGGAATCCTGAAGATACCTTGGTGGTTGTTCCATGTAGTTCTCCTCCTCAAGGTCTTCATAAAGAAAAGCACTCTTCACATCCATCTGATGTACTTCCCAACCATGTGAGTCTATGGAATTCATCTTGGCCACAGGTGCAAAGGTTGTTGTGTAGTCAATACCAGCAACTTGTGAAAGCCCCTTAGCTACCAAATGTGCCTTGTACTTATCAACTGACCCATCTACCGCATACTTGGTCCGATAGATCCATTTGCATCAAACCATCTTTCTTCCCTTAGAAAGATGCGTCAAGTCCCAAGTGTGATTTCTTATTAAGGAATCATATTCCTCATTCATATCATCATCCTACTTAGGTATGCCTTAATCCTCTCTAAAGGTCTATGGATCAGAGATTGAGGCAAAGTAAGCATGTGGTCCACTGTGATAATCTGACTATGTATGTCTCCCATCTGTTGGATTCCCTTCCCATGTCCCTACACTTTGAAGTGTTTACTTAGCCCAAAGGGGATGTGATGTGGGTGAATTGGGTGTCGAGAGATCAACCTCTAAAGAAATCCCATAAGAAGATGAGGATGAACCCTCATCATGGTCCTCAGTATTAAAACTAGAAGAAGAAGGAATCTCTATCTAAAGAATCAGCCATGGATGGTTTGATTCGTCAAAAGAAATATCATCAAAGTGGAATGAGTCTACAAAGGAGGGAGGAATGTCAAGTGAAGAGTCAATGGAACTCGCCTACAACTTAAAACTACTCTCAATAGACAACTCATGTGTGGTTGGATGTGTGAGATGATAACCTTTCACACCTTCTAGATACCTTGCAAAGATGTAAGATTTGGTTTGAGGTTCCATTGCCTTGTGAGTCTGAGAAGGTATATGTGTTATAGATAGAGATTCAAAGACTCTAAAGTGCTAAAATAAAGGTTTCCTTCCTTCCCAAGATTCAAACGGTGTGATACCCTTCAAGGCTTTGTGAGGAACTCTATTCTAAATATAACATGCATAGTTGATTGCTTCTACCTAGTACTATGGTGTAAGGTCCTTGGAGTGTATCATGCAATTTGTCATCTCTTTCAAGGTTATGTTCTTACATTTTAAAACTCCATTCTATTAAGGGATGTAAGGAACTGTGCACTGCAAGTTTATTCCCTCTGCTATGCAAAACTACTCAAATCTAGTATTACTATACTCTCCTCCATTATTTGTTTGAAGAACTTTGATGACCTTCCCTGATTGTCTCTCAACAAGAGCCTTGAAATTTTTAAAGTGGTCAAAGATTTCATACTTCTGTTAAAGGAAGTAGACCCATGTATACTGAGAGAAGTCATCTATGAAGGTAATAACATATCTAGCCTTAGTAAAATATGGATGGGAAAAAGCCCCAAATACATCATTCTAAACAAGCTCCAAGATTTGTGTCATTCTTCATGATTTATCTTTGTCAAATCTCTCTTTAGGATATGAGGAAAAGTGTCTCAGCTTTCCAACTATGAAAAGTTACTATTCTTCCCAGTTTTGGTCTTTTCGAATACCCTTTATCTTGAAGAATGGTCTAGAACTTTCAAAGTTTCCAAAAGGGCTAAAAATGGTGGGACTTACTATTTTTAATAACTCTACATTTGACCTCAGATGGACTTGAAATTTTCCTAAAATGTGTGGAGTGACTACGTAAACATCTTAGGTGAGTTTCGACTCAAGATCATACCTAGATTGCAAGATATTAAAGATTCTCTGTTTTGAAATTGTCGAAAAAAGTTTTGAACTCAGTTTTGAGGCACTTAGAGGTCCCTAAACACCCCAAAAGTTGTCATAATTGGTGAATCTTCTTCTAGATTGATATATATCTTCACAATATTTCTAACGTATCAAATGGTTCGTTAATCAGACACCCAGATCAAAAGTTATGGCCTCCAGAAGTTAGACCTCCTATTTTTGGGAAATGTGAAAACATGTTGGACACTTAAAAGAGTTGTAAAGGGGAGAGTTACACATTTTGGTGTGTGATTTGACACATCATAAGGCATCTTTTATTGGAGATAATTTGGGTGCCACTTTTGGGTGGTTTTTACTCATGGTTTTGTAATTACCATTGATGGTTTACTATATTGTATCTCCTATATATATCAGAAGCTTGAGATGGAGGTTGTGTGTAAGAGTCTTATAGATGTTTAGTTACCTCTAGATCTCTGGTTGGTTATATTCCTATTAAAGCTTGCTCTGCAAGTATATTATAATCTTCTTGATTCCTGAATAATATATTGGGAGGCTTTGGAGTGTGGGTTTTTTTACCTGAAAGGGTTCTCTCCACGTATATCTTATGTTGTGAGTTTTGTATCTGCATTTTGGATGTTGTTATTACCTTTTTGTTAATGTTCATCTTAATGTGTAGCTGTAAAAGTTAAAATTTACATAAATATTTCCTCAGTAAATTAATGTAGGAAGCATTTTCTGCATACCTTGCTTCCTTTTAGTTGGTATCAGAGCTTGGTCACCTTTGGTTCTACTTTTTGGGTAGAGGGTTTTTTGAGCTAATCTTTGTTTGAGTGGGAGATTTTGTAGAGGATTTTGAAATATTTATTGTAGGAAAGAGATGGAAAGAACATCTAGGAGGTTTGATATAGAGAAGATCAATGGAGGCAACTTTGAGTTGTGGAAACTCAAGATGGAGGACTTATTGGTGGATAGAGATCTATGGCTCACAGTATTTGAAACCATGCCATCAGGAATGAAACAAGAAGATTGGGATCTGATGGATCAAAAGGCTAAGGGTCTGATAAGGCTCTATTTGGTTGATTCAGTGCTCCTGAGTATCCATGAAGAGAAGATTACAAAAGATCTTTGGAAGAAGCTTGGAGATGTTTATTAGGCTAAATCCCTAGTGAACAAGTTATTCCTATAAAAGAAATTGAATGCTTAAGGATGGAAGATGGAGGATCTATCATTGATCACCTGGACACATTCAATATGTTTGTTGTCCAATTGGCTTATGTTGGTGTGAAGATGGAGGAGGAGGATCGACATATGACATTATTGTGTTCCTTACTAGATTCATGGGATCACCTTGTTATGGTCATTGGGAGTACCACTACCACCTTCAAGATGGATCAAGTGGTTTCTTTGCTATTGTCTGAAGAGATGTGGAGAAAGTCTTCCAAATCAGGTAAGGAGGCTCTTGTAGTTTGTGGTAGATGTAAAGAGAAGGGAAAGAAAAAGGATAAGAAGAAGGAAGAAAAAAGAAGATTCAAATCCGATGGGAGATCTAAGTCTCCTGGAAAGTCCAAGGCTCTGTGTTGGAACTATGGTAAAATTGGTCACTTCTGCAAGGAATGCAAGGAGGAGAAAAATAAAAAGAAGAACTATGATTTGGATTTTGACAAGTCTTCTGAAGATAAAGAAATAACATTCTACTTTTTGCTAGACCAACTGATAGGACCAAGACTAGTGAGAAAATGTAACCTAAAGTGGACTTGTGATTCTGAGTATCACTAGCCCAATCCTAACATGTGAATCCAACTAAGTTAACCTTCGTGTCATATGTGTAATGAATCCCAAAATTGAGAGTCCCCTAAAGGTAGTGAAGGATCCTTTTAGTTGATTTTTAGTGTAGCTCATGAGGCTCTTTCATGAATCTCAAAACCATGCCAACTGCATATAAAATATCTAGCCTGGTATGGGTCAAATAGATGAGATTGCCAACTAGTTGTTGATACAAGGTAGCATCAACCAATGGTGTAGCACAATCAGCCTCAAGCTTAACTCTAGATAGAAAAGGAATAGTGAATGACTTATAGTTAGTCATGTGAAGCTGAGAAACAAGATCAAGGGTGTACTTAGGATGTGCTAAAGTTATCCGTGAGTGAATCTTTGAAATCTAAATGCCAGAGAAATAATGTAGCAAGCCTAAGTCTATCATGTTAAACCTATCCTAAATAGTTGTCTTCACTCCTTCAATAGCAGAGGTAGAGCTCCCAGTAATCAAAAGATCAACATAAATTACTAGAATCAACAATAAATCACTTGGTTGCAAAAGATAGACATTGGGATCTGAGTGGCACTTGGTAAAATCTAAAGACAGGAGGAAGAAATCCATTTTGGCATACCAAGCCTGAGGGGCTTGTTTGAGGCCATAGAGAGATTTCTTAAGTCTACATACTAAGGAGGAATCCTGAAGATACCTTGGTGGTTGTTCCATGTAGTTCTCCTCCTCAAGGTCTTCATGAATAAAAGCACTCTTCACATCCATCTAAGGCACTTCCCAACCATGTGAGTCTATGGAATTCATCTTGGCCACATGTGCAAAGGATTCTGTGTAGTCAATACCAGCAACTTGTGAAAGCCCCTTAGCTACCAAATGTGCGTTGTACTTATCAACTGACCCATCTACTGCATACTTGGTCTGATAGATCCATTTGCATCAAACCATCTTTCTTCCCTTAGGAAGATGTGTTATGTCCCAAATGTGATTTCTTATTAAGGAATCATATTCCTCATTTATATCATCATCCCACTTAGGTATGCCTTAAGCCTCTCTAAAGGTGTATGGATTAGAAGTTGAGGCAAAGTAAGCATGTGGCACACTATGATAATCTAACTATATATGTCTCCCATATGTTGGATTCCCTTCCCATGTCCCTACACTTTGAAGTGTCTGCTTAGCCCAAAGGGGATGTGATGTGGGTGAATTGGGTGTCGAGAGATCAACCTCTAAAGAAATCCCATAAGAAGATGAGGATGAACCATCATCATGGTCCTCACTATTAAAACTAGAAGAAGAAGGAATCTCTATCTAAAGAATTAGCCATGGATGGTTTGATTCGTCAAAAGAAATATCATCAAAGTGGAATGAGTCCACAAAGGAGGGAGAAATGTCAAGTGAAGAGTCAATGGAACTCTCCTACAACTTAGCACTCCTCTCAATAGACAACTCATGTGTGGTTGGATGTGGGAGATGATAATCTTTCACACCTTCTGGATACCCTATAAAGATGCAAGATTTGGACTGAGGTTCCATTGCCTTGTGAGTTTGAGAAGGTATATGTGTTATAGCTGGAGATTCAAAGACTCTAAAGTGCTCAAATAAAGGTTTCCTTCCTTTCCAAGATTCAAAGGGTGTGATACCCTTCAAGGCTTTGTGAGGAACTCTATTCTGAATATAACATGCATAGTTGATTGCTTCTGCCTAGTACTATGGTGTAAGGTCCTTGGAGTGTATCATGCAATTTGTCATCTCTTTCAAGGTTATGTTCTTACATTTTAAAAATCCATTCTATTGAGAGATGTAAGGAACTGTGCACTGCAAGTTTATTCCCTCTGCTATGCAAAACTACTCAAATCTAGTATTACTATACTCTCCTCCATTATTTATTTGAAGAACTTTGATGACCTTCCTTGATTGTTTCTTAACAAGAGCCTTGAATTTTTTAAAGTGGTCAAAGATTTCATACTTCTGTCAAAGGAAGTAGACCCATGTATACTAAGAGAAGTCATCTATGAAGGTAATAACATATCTAGCCTTAGTAAAATATGGATGGGGAAAAGCCCCAAATACATCATTCTGAACAAGCTCCATGATTTGTGTCACTCTTCATGATTTACCTTTGTCAAATCTCTCTTTAGGATGTGAGGAAAAGTGTCTCAGCCTTCCAACTATGAAAAGTTACTATTCTTCCCGGTTTTGGTCTTTTTGAATACCCTTTATCTTGAAGAATGGTCTAGAACTTTGAACTTTCAAAGTTTCCAAAAAGGCTAAAAATGGTGGGACTTACTATTTTTAATAACTCTACATTTGACCTCAGATGGACTTGAAATTTTCCCAAAAGGTGTGGAGTGACTACGTAAACATCTTAGGTGAGTTTTGACTCAAGATCATACCTAGATTGCAAGATATTAAAGAATCTCTATTTTGAAATTGTTGAAAAAAGTTTTGAACTCAGTTTTGAGGCACTTAGAGGTCCCTAAACACCCCAAAAGTTGTCATAATTGGTGAATCTTCTTCTAGATTGATATATATCTTCACAATATTTCTAATGTATCAATTGGTTCATTAATCAGACAGCCAGATCAAAAGTTATGGCCTCCAGAAGTTAGACCTCCTATTTTTGGGAAATGTGAAAACATGTTGGACACTTAAAAGAGTTGTAAAGGGGAGAGTTACACATTTTGGTGTGTGATTTGACACATCATAAGGCATCTTTTATTGGAGATAATTTGGGTACCTCTTTTGGGTGGTTTTTACTCATGGTTTTGTAATTACCATTGATGGTTTACTAAATTGTATCTCCTATATATATCAGGAGCTTGAGATGGAGGTTGTGTGTAAGAGTCTTATAGATGTTTAGTTACCTCTAGATCTCTGGTTGGTTATATTCCTATTAAAGCTTTCTTTGCAAGTATATTATAATCTTCTTGATTCTTGAATAATATATTGGGCTGCTTTGGAGTGTGGGTTTTTTTACCTTAAAAGGGTTCTCTCCATGTATATCTTGTGTTGTGAGTTTTATATTTGTATTTTGGATGTTGTTATTACCTTTTTGTTAATGTTTATCTTAATGTGTAACTGTAAAAGCTCAAAATTTACATAAATATTTCCTCAGTAAATTAATGTTGGAAGCATTTTCTGCATACCTTGCTTCCTTTTAGTTGGTATCAGAGCTTGGTCACCTTTGGTTCTATTTTTTGGGTAGAGGGTTTTTTGAGCTAATCTTTGTTTGAGTGGGAGACTTTGTAGAGGATTTTGAAATATTTGTTGTAGGAAAGAGATGGAAAGAACATCTAGGAGGTTTGATATAGAGAAGTTCAATGGAGGCAACTTTGAGTTGTGGAAACTCAAGATGGAGGACTTATCAGTGGATAGAGATCTATGGCTCACAGTATTTGAAACCATGCCATCAAGAATGAAACAAGAAGATTGGGATCTAATGGATTAGAAGGCTAAGGGTCTGATAAGGCTCTATTTGGTTGATTCAGTGCTCCTGAGTATCCATGAACAAAAGATTGCAAAAGATCTTTGGAAGAAGCTTGGAGATGTTTATTAGGCTAAATCCCTAGTGAACAAGTTATTCCTGTGAAAGAAATTGAATACTTAAGGATGGAAGATGGAGGATCTGTCATTGATCACCTAGACACATTCAATATGCTTGCTGTCCAGTTGGCTTATGTTGGTGTGAAGATGGAGGAGGAAGATCGACATATGAGATTATTGTGTTCCTTACTAGATTCATGGGATCACCTTGTTATGGCCATTGGCAGTATCACTACCACCTTCAAGATGGATCAAGTGGTTTCTTTGCTATTGTTTGAAGAGATGTGGAGAAAGTCTTCTGAGTCAGGTAGGGAGGCTCTTGCAGTTCGTGGTAGATCTAAAGAGAAGGGAAAGAAAAAGGATAAGAAGAAGGAAGAAAAAAGAAGATTCAAATCTAGTGGGAGATCTAAGTCTCGTAAAAAGTCCAAGGCTCTGTGTTGGAACTATAGTAAAACTGGTCACTTCCACAAGGAATGCAAGGAGGAGAAAAAGAAAAGAAGAAGAACTATGATTTGGATTTTGACAAGTCTTCTCAAGATGAAGGATAAGAGCTTGTTGTTGCCTTGGCAACGCATGCATCTGACGATGTGTGGCTTATTGAATCTAGTGTATCTTTTCACATGACCTTGCATTGGGGTTGGTTTTTGAACTATGAATAATATGATTGTGCAAAGGTGTACTTGGTTGATGATTCTCACCTAAATATTGTTGGCCATGGAAGAGTCTTGATTTGATTCCCTGATGGACAAGTGAAGGAAATCAATGGTGTTCTACATATCCCTGGTTTGACACAAAACCTTCTTTCTGTAAGTTGAATGATGTGGGTGTGTAGGTTGTTTTCTCCAATGGAGGATGCAAGATGACTTGAGGATCTAATGTGTCAGCTAAGGGTGTTCAGATTGGCAATTTGTTTCATCTTGATGCATGCATGGTTCAGTGTAATAGTGCCTCTATTTCGAAGAAGGGAGCTTAAGAGTCTTTATCCTCACCATTGGAACCAACAACAAAGAGGACTATTGCATCTACTTCCAATGTTTGTTCTTTCTAGGTACCTAAGGGTGCTCATTCTATGGAGGTGAAACTTCCAGCTGTGAAGACAATGTTATGGCACCAAGAGCTTGGTCACCTTGGTGAAAAGGGTTTGAGGAGCATCAAAAAGAAAAGTCTTGTTGAGGGTATGAATGATTGTAACCTTGAGTTTGATTTCTGTGACATTACACTTATGGAAAACAAAATAGTTTTATGTTTTATTCTAGTTCTCACAAATCATCTGAGGTGTTGGACTTGATTCATTCTGATATGTTTGGTCCAGTTAATGTTCCCTCAATTTCAAAATCTATTTACTTTGTTTCATTCATTAATGACTATAGTAGAAGAACATGGGTGTATTTCCTTAGAAGTAAATCTAAAGTCTTTAGTAGATTCAAAGAGTTTAAAGCTCTTGTAGAGAATCAAAATGATAGAAGGATTAAGTGTTTGAGGACTGACAACAGTGATGATTTTTGTTTAATACATTTCAACAAGTTTTGTAAAGAATAGGGGATTTAGAGGCATAAGACAACTCCGTATACACCTCAATAGAATGGAGTTGCAGAGAGGATGAATAAAACATTGATGGAGAGGCCAAGGAGTATGCTAAGTGGAGCTTGCCTTGAACAAAAGTTTTGGGCTAAAGTTGTTGCTACAGCTTGTTACCTAGTTAACAGGTCTCCTACATTAGAGTTCATTGTTAAGACACCTATGTAGGTGTGGTCTACTAAAAGTGCTTCATTAAGACACATTTGATTATTTTGTTGTGAGGTATATGCACATGTGCCTAAGGAGAAGAAGTCTAAATTGTAGAACAAGGTTGTGAAGTATATCTTCATCGGTTATGGCATCAGTGTGAAAGGGTACAATCTTTTGCATCTAAGAGACTTCTGTATAGCAGAAGTGTGATCTTCAAAGATCTCAATCCTTCTTTTTTTCTCTTACAACCAAAGAAAGAAGAGAAGAAAGAGGATGTGGTTCATTTTCCTTCCACCCATGAGAAAGTTGAACCAAAAACATCTATTGGACCTGATAATGAGGAGAGCTCTAGTGTCTCTAAAAGTTTAAAAGAAGATGAACCTCAACCTCAATCTTTGAGGAGGTCCATGAGGATAAGGTAACAACTTGATAGGTTTGGTTATTCATTGCATGATTCCAATTGTATTTTTTCTTTCATTTATAACACTGATGAGCCTAGAACTATGAAAGAGGCTATGGGTATGAAAGATGTAGGTTCCTAGAAGGAGCCAATGGAAGAGGAGATGGCTTCTTTGAAAAAGAATAATACTTTAGACTTGGTGCCTTTCCCTAAAGGACAAAAACCTATTGGATGCAAATGGATGTTCAAAAATAAATTTGGTGTAGATGGTAGTGTTGAGAAATATAAGGCTATATTGGTTGTGAAGGTGTATTCTCAGGTGGAGGGAATTGACTATGGTGAGATTTTCTCTTGCATTGCAAAGATGACATCTATTCAGTTCCTGTTATCTCTTGCAACAACTAATGATCTAGAAGTGGAACAGATGGATGTGAAGACAACATTCCTTCATGGTGACTTGGAGGAGAAAATCTATATGTCACAGCTAGAGCACTACGTGGTGAAAGGTAAATAAAATCTAGTATTGTATTTCTGATATCAAAATTAGATCATTGTGTTTATTACAAGTTTGACAATGATCACATTCTCATTATTGCATTATATGTTGATGATAAATTACTCATTGGGAATGGTAAACGTTTGATTTCTGATTTGAAGTCTTATTTGTTAGCATAGTTTGAGCTAAAAAATCTAGGGGCAGCTCGATACATTCTGGGGATGGAGATCAGAAGAGACAGAGCAAACAAAAACTTTGGTTAGGCTAGAGTAAGTATGTTAACACTGTGTTGGAGAGATTCAACATGGTAGATTGCAGACCTTTGACTATTTTCGTTACGATGGGGACAAAGTTATCTATTGAAAATTGTCCTAAGTCTCCTTCTAGTACGGAGGATATAAGCAAAGTTCCTTATGCTAGTGCGGTTGGTAGTTTGATGTAAGCAATGGTCTATATTAGACTAAACATTGCCCAATTAGTGGGAGTCCCTAGTCAATTTATGGGTAATCTTGGATAGGTACATTAAGTTGTAGTGAAGAGAGTGTTCAATTATCTATGGGGTACTTTTGAGCATTCCTTATGTTATCATGGTTATCCTACAGGACCTCAACATTCACTTTGTATTCAAAGATTTATGGATTCAGATTGGGTAGGTGATATTAACAATAGGAGATCCACTAATTCTTATGTGTTCACTATGGTGGTGCTATTAGTTGGATGAGTAAGTGGCAACATGTGGTTGCTTTGTCCACTACTGAAGCTGAGTACATGGTAGTAACTCATTCTTGTAAAGAATCCATTTGGCTTAAGAGATTGTGTTTTGATGTTGGGTTTGATGCAGGGAAGATTACTATTTGTTGTGACAATCAGAGTGCCATATGTTTGGCGAAGAATCCTACTTTCCACATGAGGATTAAGCATATTTCAATGTCCAATTCCATTTTTTTGTGACATGGTAGAGGATGGGAAGGTAAACTTGGAGAAAGTTAACACTTTGACAAATGCTGTAGATTCCTTGACAAAACCCGTGTGCATAGAGAAGTTCATATGGTGTTTAAATTCTACGGGCCTCTTAGCCATTAGCAATTAAATCATGTTGTTGATACTCCCTTTGCTCTTGCAAGGTGTTCAACAAGTGGGAGAATGTTAGGAAAAGTGTCTCAACCTTGCAACTATGAAAGGTTACTATTCTTCCCAGTTTTGGTCCTTTCGAATACCCTTTATCTTGAAGAATGGTTTATAACTTTCAATGTTTCCAAAAGGGCTAAAAATGGCAAGACTTACTATTTTTAGTAACTCTACATTTGACCTTGGATGGACTTGAAATCTTCCCAAAAGGTGTGGAATGACTAAGTAAACATCTTGGGTGAGTTTCAACTCAAGATCATACCTGGATTGTGAGATATTAAAGTTTATATTTTTTGAAACTGTTAGAAAAAAATTCAAACTCAGTTTGAGGCACTTAGAGGTCGCTAAATGCCCCAAAAGTTGTTGTAACTAGAAAAGTGGGTTATATCTTGATAGATCTCTACACAATCTTTTTGACTCATCAAATGATTCATCAATCAGACACTCAGATCAAAAGTTATGGCCTCCAAAAATTAGACCTCCTATTTTTGGGGAAATGTGAAAACATGTTGGACACTTAAAAGAGATGTAAACGGGAGAGTTACATGTGTTGGTGTGTGATTTGACACATCATAAGGCATCTTTGATTGGAGATAATTTGGGTGCCACTTTTGGGTGGTTTTTACTCATGGTTTTGTAATTACCGTTGACAGTTTACTGTATTGTATCTCCTAGATATATGAGGAGCTTGAGATGGAGGTTGTGTGTAAGAGTCTTATAGATGTTTAGTTACCTCTAGATCTCTAGTTTTTTATATTCATATTAAAGATTTCTTTGCAAGTATATTGTAATCTTCTTGATTCTTGAATAATATATTGGGTGGCTTTGGAGTGTGGGCTTTTTACCTAAAAGGGTTTTCTCCATGTATATCTTGTGTTGTGAGTTTTGTATTTGCATTTTGGATGTTTTTATTACCTTTCTATTAATGTGCATCTTAATCTATATTTTTAAAAGTTAAAATTTACATAAGTCGTTCATTAGTAGATCAGTGTAGAAAGTGTTTTCCGCATACCTTGCTTCCTTTCATAGGATGCTTCCCAAGGGCACATCCCTCACAAAGACCCTTAGAGAATCTGACTCTAGGCAATCCTATAACCATATCATGATGACTAAGCTACTCAAGATAGTGGTAGTTTAGATGGCCAAACCACTCATGCCATAATTTTCTAGCCCCATCTGAATGAGTAAGCAATATGGTAGGAGAAATATCAAGAGAAAAATGTGAGAAGGTATACAACCTCAATTGTTGATCTACCCTTCTGAATGCTTTTGATCTATTGTTGTATAAATCTTTGATCTCAACTGAATCTAGTGTAAACTAAACTCTCATGCCCTTGCCTATGTGAGTGATCTAGTACATAGATAGGAGATTATCTAAAAGTGAAGGTACACTAAGAACATTAGTGAATGCCCTCTCCTTAATTTCAACAAACCCTCTGCCAACAACTAGTGCCAGAGTGTCACCTCCTAGAGTAATGGTGGACATGTTGTGGGGTTCTAAGGAAGTGAACTCAACCTATGAAGAACCCATATGGTGCGAGGCACTAGAGTTAATGATCCATGAAGATGCTAAAGAGCCAACTGCAACAAGAGCTTTGCCCTTGAATTTCTCTTTAGCGTTTGACTTAGAAGTTTCTGGGGTGGATGAGGATACTTTGAAGGATTCAGGTAGACCTATGTTGTTCTTCTCTAAGAGATGATTGAGGTGATCGACCTTTTTTTTCATACACTTTTTCTCATCATACCCTATCTTCTTGCAGTAGGCACACTAAACTTTGTATTTTTAGGTTGCCCTTGTTTGGATGAAGTTTCTGTGTGATTTTTAGATGTCTCAGGTTTGTATTCTTTCTTTGTCTCCTAATCCTTTTGAGTGTTTTGTTTCTTTCCTTTGCTTATTGAATCCTATTGATGTTTACCATTTCTACTTACTAGGGCTTGAGTTTTTGAGGACTTAACAGTGCCCATGTAGATTAACTTGTCTTGCTCTCTAGTTAGATCAGTAATGAAGTCATCTAGGGATGGAATTTTCTAGGTGGCTCCAAGAACTCTCTTGGTGGAATAGAATGTAGACACAGATATAGAGTAGTCATGACCAAGTTTGGAGAAAATTGAGAGAACTAGTTGGTCATCATTTTTTATCAATACCACATTCTTTTAACTACAACCTAATAGATTTAAACTTGGTAAAAAAGTCTTCTAGTGTGGTAAATGTTACAAATTTCTCACCTATAGCTCAAATTGGTAGAGCTAAAATAGTTCATTACATTTGAGGTGAAGAATTTTTTAACACATTCCTGCTATGCTTAAATCATGGCATATTTTAAGTGTTTGAGAAAAATTTGAATGTAGTTTTATTGTTCAGAGTAGAGAGACATAAAGAAAAGTACATATTGAACTCAAGACATTGCTTTCATTCAGTGCATAAATGTTTCATTCATTTCATGTTTTGTTTATTTTGCCAATAAAGTATACACAGAATTGCACAGGTATTGTATTTGTATTCATTGGAAAGAAAAGAGTAATCAATGGTCCCACACAAGCCATGGGAGTAGCTTAACCAATGCGACATGATATATGCTATGCATCTAAAGATAAAAGAAATGAAAGGAAGCATGAAGGAAAATGTAGATCCATTATTGCTTGAGATAGCTTTGGGATGGATCTTCTGTCTTTCTCCTCCTCTCTTGATCTCCAAGTGAACCTGCATGATGGTAAACAATTGGTTAGAGCTCTAGATATGAGTCTCCTATATGCCCTACCGATAGAAACACAACACATATCATGAAACATTTGATCAATAAGGAAGACAGCTAGAAAGATCAAATCATCACATGATTATTGTATTAATTGTTTTATCTAACTTGTTTGTGTACTATGTAGGAACAGGTACAATTATTATACAAGACATTTCAACATGTGGTAAAAAATGGGCTCCCACAAGGGTTGAGCTCAGCATGCTGCCCCTTGATCTTAAGGGGGGTATAAGATAAGCAAAGAGACTTTTCGATCAATAAATAAAGGAGTATATTGTTCACCAAACCCTACTAGGGTTTACATGCAATAAGTAAATCTTTTTAGCTCTTTATTTCAACAGATACATTCTTATTCATGTTAGTCATGCCATGAGAATAAGGAGTAGAGAATATAAGGAAATATAAGCTATATTTTCTCTTTTCAAGAGTTCAAAACCCTCATAGTCATTGTGCCATGGAGGTTGAGCAAAAGGAAGAAGAGTATACAAAGCAAGATACAATTAACTACATAAATACTAGTATAAATAACTATCTCTCTTCCCTTGATTATTTGTATCACAATAGAGAAAAGCAAATATACAGTAGATACAAGAGAAAAAAGAGAAGATTTTCATCATCATGTTACTATACAGAAACTAGAATGGAAGTAGCTACAGGAGCAACAAATAGTGTATTGTTTCCACTTTTTCTTGCAAGAAAACAATGATATATAGAAGGGAGGCTTACAAGAATAAATATGGCATTGAAAATAGCCCAAGAACAACATGTTAAAACCTCTAGAATGCTACAAAATAGCTTCAAACCCTAGTGCATGTCGGCGGGCAAAACAAGAAAAAGGGAAGGCTAATTGCAAAATGAAATTCTTTTTATGTTTCATCCCCTTTTTGGGTCAGCTACCCTAGCTCAACTATGAGCCTTTGACCTTATTTTATTTTAGAAATTGTTGTTATCCAAAGGATGCTCATGGTGAAAATTTTAAAGTCAATAAACCTAATGATTCCTTTTATTGATGCTTGTGTTTGGAGGTCTTTTTACCTTACAAACATAAATGATGCAAGGGAGACCATGGGGCCATGTTTTCCTTTTGATATTCATAAGGTTTTTGAAATGATAATGATGTAAGAGGATCACTTATGTAATAATATATAATGGATATGGCATGGGAGTCATAAGGGTGAGGTGATTATCTTTTTTCAAAGAGGAGTTATAAGGAGTTATTATTTTGAAACCTTTTTAAAATAATTACCCTCACTTTGCATGACTTAGAGGATGATAAACCAATGTAAACAAATAGTAAAGTAATGCAATTATAAATTACTTTATTATTTGTCACAAAGTTGTAAAATGTCAAAAATAAACAAATTTATAACAACTAGTAAAGTAAGTCTTTATTGATTACTTTATTACTTGTTCACATTGTTTCCTCATGCCCAAATCATGTAAAATTACGAGATGGAGTTAACTGAGCTATTTTTAAGCTTTTTACATGATTTTTGGTCAAACTAGAGAGTTTAGTGTACCACTTGGTCAAATTGAGTGTGAGGGGCAGTTTGGAGCTATTTTTGCTCATTTTCCTACAGTTATGACCCTATTTTTAGGGATTTTTATGCTTGCTCGTAGATCAGTTTTGGAGGTTTTATTTTAGGGGTAGTTGACTGTAGTTGACCTTCTTAGGTCTTTTTGTGAGTAGATTATATTTTGGAGAAAAACTTATGTTTTTCTAGTTCTTTCCTTTTTTCTCTCTTGTGCATTGCAGAGAGAAGAAGTGTTTGTAAGCCAATTTTTGTAGATTTACACAATACAACAAGTTACAAGTTATCTTTTTGCCATTTTTATGCAATTATTCCTTTATTTTCAATAGGATCAAGTATCTACCTTCTCATTTTGTGTTGTTCTATGAATGATTGGATGAGATTTTATTGTGTTTTAGTATTAGAACTTTTAAATCCTTGTCTCATTTATACTTGCATGCATTGAAAAGTAGTAAAAATCACAGGTCTTAGGTTGTACATTGGAATAGTCCTTTTTTTAATGCTGTGAGAACCTAGTTTTCCTCCAAAAAGAGAGAGCTATTCGATCCTCCCTTAGAATCAATTTTGTGGTCATATTGCCAAATTGGTTGTGCGGATAGATATTCTAAAAATTATTATGAATTAGAGCTGCATGTTTCTATCAGTTAGGTGCATCACCACACATTTAGATCCAGTTGTAGTACTCTTATTAGAAAGTCTTTTTTAACCCTTTTCCCACAAAGTTAATAGTTTATTAGAGAATCAGAAGGGAACCAACCCATAATCTAAATTTTTATTTTCACCATAGGGTACCCACAACCTGAAAGTATTCCAATGTTGTTACATAGGATTGTAGAGCTTTCCATCTTTGTATCATGGGTGCAATCCTAGTTGATAACAATTTTTGGCATGCCTGATGGGACATGTTAGACTATTTAGTCCAAAAGTATGATCATATATCACTGATATTTGGTGTGTGTCAGTGATCTCAGCCTTTGGAGGCAAGAAATCAACATACTTGGTGACTCTGAGTGATATTTCTACTAGTTTTAGTATGATCAAGTGTTGTTTTATTTCAAGATATCCTAGTTTTAGTTATTTTCCATCTTTCTATTTTTCATGGGAACATGTCATATCATCCATCATATCATGAAAATGTTGCTAATCCACCATCTTATTAGCCATATCAAATCAACCATACTACCAGTTTTAGCCCAAATTCTATGGTTTTTCAAGGAAACCAGCATGCTCAATATGCTTATCTCTCACTCACCCTTGCTCAACCTTCATATGTCCAAAATCAACCTTAAGAAATATCTCTAATGTCAAATCAGTTCAAACACTCTCTTGATCACCTCTAAGATTTGGAGGTTAAGGATATATAGAATAGTATGAATGATATGGACACATTATTAGACTTCACAAAGCAGATAGAAGAGATCAAGAGGTAGCAAGAGTATGAGAAGCGACATGAAGATATGGCTTATTAGGCCTATCTCTATGAGAAAGAGTTGGAGACACAAAGGATACAGTTTGAGAGGGAGTTAGCTGCAAAAGAGGAGCAGATGAAGTCTTTGTTTTCTCAAACACAAAGGCATGAGATCAAAATAGTTTCTTTCATTCCAGATTGGCCCTTTCAAGATGAGGTTAGTAGGTATGAAATTCCAAGTTTCAAGCAATGTGAGTCTCCTAACCCACCAAAAGTCAAGATTCCTAGTTTTAAAAATCCTTTACCATTGCAAGAACCTAAGTTGGCATAATATGAATTTGTTATGCTTCAAAACCAACCACTTGAGGAGACTTTTTCCTCCAAGAAACTCAAGAAACTCCCCAAAGTCTCCAAATTCCAAGTTTCAGAAGTTTTGATTTTGCTCAAGAGCCTATTTGCATTCAAAACCAATCCATTAATCCTTAGTTTCAGTCATATCAATTACCTGAACCAATTCATCAAAGTTTTGAACAACCATGGAAGCCTTCTTCGACTAAGTATCCTGATTATAAAATGCCAAATATTGTTAAGGCTACCCCTCTCATACCAATCCAAAATCAGGAAGAGGTAAAGGTAGTAAAATCTAAACCAATCAAGATTCCAAGTTGGTGTGATGAATAGAAGAAAAAGGTTTTAGAGCCCAAGCCAATCAAAATTTTAAGTTTCAATCCAGTAGCTGAAGGTTCTTGCAGTCCTTTTTGTGCCACCAAATTAGAAAAATTAGATGTGGAGCAAGAGGTTGCTACTGTTTGTACTGCATTCCCAACTAAATAAAAGCATGATGCATATGAAGAGGATGTTGGTTCAAACTTGACACTGAATCCTTTGCATTTTGATTCATTTGAAAAGTTTTCTAATGTTGTTTATAAGATGAATGAATGTAGAGTACAGAAGTCACAAGGTGAAAGCCTTCAGTTGCAAAGATAAAATGCCCAAGTTTCATTGGAGAAAGCACCACATGAGGAGGAAGAATTTATTTCTTTGTTTGATCAACTACCTGGTTTTGTTGAGCCAGATGAGGAAAGCATGCTCATACCAAAGGAAACAACAAAGGGACAACAAGAGAATGCAAATAATTGTGATAGTGTGCTAACCTATTGACAGCAAAATGAGGACAGTCTTGTTTTGGAAGATGAAGAGATAATTGTTCCTAAGAGCCTTCAAAGAGATGATAGCTTTGATGAAATATTGGTTGTACTAATGGAAGAAGATGGTTCATTAACCATGGAGGAGGAATTGATATGGCAGGTTATCATGCAAGGTGAAAGTAATGAACAACAAGAGGGAAAGTTTGATGAGAGCCTCCGTGAGGAGAGTGAGGAAACTCCTCTAGATTCAGTACAAGATTATGAGTTTGATGAGAACATTTTCTCTAGTATCATAGAAGATTTTTTCTCTAACATTGATGATAAGATAGTTTCATATGAGCTAACAGTATGTGATCATCCTATTCAAGTTAAAGAGGCAAGCATTCCTTCATTTCATTCATGTTATCTAAATCAGGTTGAGATTGCAAGTGACAATAGGAAAATAGATCTCAATAAAGAAACCAGGGTTATTAGCCAAAGGTTCATCATTGCAAGAGGGCGTCTAATCAAGGATTTAGTTGACAAAGAGATAAATAAGGAGACACAGGTTACTGTTGTACCCAAAGAGGAGATTGCAGCCCTAGAATAGAAGAACCCGATCATCTATTCACCTCATAATAGTAGTATCTATGATCAGGTTTAGATGGTGAGTGGGTTTGATTTTGTTCTTTAGAGAGTTTTGCAACATCCTGTAGGGTATATTATTATGAATAATATCTTATCAATATCAAATCACCTTGCAGAACACCCTTTCTTAATCAGAAAGGGATGTTATTTTACAAAGCCAGTTAATGGGTTTGTTTGACCATCTTCTATAGATGGTTAGTGTAGGGTAGAGTGGAATTTCAGTTCAATATTTTATTTTCCAAGAAGTGCAAATGCACATCTTACTGACCAAGTCCTAAACAAGGTCTGATTAGTTTGATTCTAGTATCATTTTGCTAATGTATTTTTTTGTTAGTTGAGTTAAAGAGGGTTTGTCAAGATTTCAGGTAAGAATGGACTCCATGCCCAATGGATAATTTAAGGCTACTAGTCTATATTCTTAGAAGGCAAGCATTCAACAAAAATTGCTAGAAATGTTACCAATTTCTCACCTACATCTCAAATTGGTAGAGCTGAAACAATTCATCACATTTGAGGTGAAGAATTTTTTACCACATTCCTGCTATGCTTGAATCATGGCATATTTTAAGTGTTTGAGAAAATTTTGAATGCAGTTTTGTTGTTTAGAGTAGAGAGACAAAGAAATCTACATATTGAACTCAAGACATTGCTTTCATTCAGTGCATAAATATTTCATTTATTTCATGTTTCGTTCATTTCACCAATAAAGTATACACATAATTGCACAAGTATTATATTTGTATTCATTAGAAAGAAAAAAGTAATCAATGGTCCCACATAATCCATTGGAGTAGCTTAACCAATGTGACATGATATATGCTATGCATCTAAAAATAAAAGAGATGAAAGAAAGCATAAAGGAAAATGCATATCCATCATTGCTTGAAATAACTTTGGGGTGGATCTTCTTTGTCTTGCTCCTCCTCTCCTGATCTCTAAGTGAACTTGAATCATGGTAAACAATTGGTTAGAGCTCCAGATATGAGTCTCCTATAATCTCTACCAACAGAAACACAACACATATCATGAAGCATTGGATCAATAAGAAAGAGAGCCAAAAAGATCAAATCATCACGAGTATTGTATTCATTATTTTATCTAACTTGTTTGTGCAATGTGCAGGTACAGGTATAGTCATTATGCAAGACATTTCAGCATGTGGTAAAAAATGGGCTCCCACAAGGGTTGAGCCCAGCATGTTGCCCCTTGATCTTAAGGGGAGTATAGGATAAGAAAAGAGACTTTTAGATCAAGAACTAAGAGCATATTTTGATTGAGAGTCAATGGAAACACCAAATAATCATGAGACAACCCTCAAGGTAAGGACTGTCAACATCAAAAGCAATATCAGCTAAAGGACAATCCCATCAAGGGTATCACAACCAAAAAGGCATCATGAAAATTTAATTAAAATTAGGTATTTTACCACTTTTTGTTGTGAATGAGATGTAAAATTGCTTTTGAATTCACTAATCAGCCATAGAAGGACAAAAAATTAGTCATTAATATGACTGTCCCATCAATCAAAGAAGCATGTTATCAACCATAGAGAAATCATATATTCCAAAAATAGTCCTGTACCTATGTGTCATGCTATATCAACTGACTTGTATGCAAGAGAAATCATAAATAGATTGAATAGGACTGCCAGATAAGGGCTTACAATGCCATCATAATGGGATAGTCACCCTAATGACAATTCATTCATCATATATCTACCATATGCATATGCAAATGAAGATATAATCATGGGCTACAAGAGTCATCAGCGGAGCTCATAATGCTATCAAAGAGAGATAGGGAGATATACCAAGTATAGTAGTCTTGATCAAAGGACAATCATAACTCAAATAAGATTAGTTATCATGCCAAGAATCCAAAAAGTAGAGAATATACATATGCCATAGGAGCTATTTGATAGTTATCACATTAGGAACAACCATATAGACTATAACAATGCCTCATGAAGATGGAGTTCATGATAACTTTCCATGTAGATTACATGAGATGCATAGGTGCAGCTATAGTCATCAAGAGCAGCCCTCATCATGTCCTCAATGCAAATAAAGATGAAAGAGATGGCAAGTGCATTACAGGACAATAAATCATGAAGAGAACTCATTATGCCCTCAGTGGGAGGTACATAAATACACATGATATATTTTTATTCTACAAGATGTGTGCAATGAAGTATATAAAGATGCATGCAATGAAGTATATGTTGATAACTGAGAGGGGGGGTGAATCAGTTATCTTAATTACTTTAACTTCCTATTCTTCTTTAACAACTAGTGCAGCATCAAATCATATAAGCATGTATAACCATGAAAGCAAAAATAAAATCAATACACATAACATAATGATTTTGACATGGAAAACCCTGTTAAGGGAAAAAGCACGGGTTGATTAATCCAAGATTGTATTCTCTGTTAAAAGAATAAGGTAGTACAAAATGGAACTTGCCAATAAGGGTTCATTGCCCGAGCACACTACTTACAAGAGGCTCAGTGCCTACGATAGTTTATAAAAAGAAACCAAGTACTTGAACTGATGAGAAGCATCCACATTTGTTGAGGTTCAGTTTCAGTTAGGCTCAATAAACTGATCTGATGCACTTCATTCTTCCTCTACTTTAGTGTTGTTGTTCTATCACATACTGGACCTATATTGCTACTTCCACACTGCTCTCTACTTTTCTTCGCACTTCACAACACACCACATGCTTTCTCATCAAAATCCATCTGGTATATATATCCACACCAAGGATTTCAACATCTTTCTAGTCGGCATCTGAAATACTCAATATTTTCCCAAACTATGGTTTGTAGACTGAATCCTTGCTTACTAAGTGATACGTATCAAAGAGATACTTATAGAAGTCATCAATCATGTTGGCCAATCATGAATGATCCCTCAAGAAACTTGATCACCATCAATATCTCATTTGGATTAAGGTCTAATGCTCTGCCGATCAGTTCTTCCTCAGTCTACTCTGCCAAACACTTAGGTGCTCATATCTTTTCACTCTTTCATCACCAAAGGCTCAATCTCTGGAATGTAGTAGTCATGGTACTCCTCTTGAATTCCCCAAGTCTACACTTTTTTGAGATACTTCCTCTGAGAGATCTAGACCTGATTGTCAGAGATTGTTGCATGCTCTGTTCTTGTTCACCGAACCAAAACACTCTTCACTCTGACTTCTGGTATATACATACTATGTGCTGTGGATGAGTGGGATGGACTTTTTTACCATCAATGACAACACTCATGAAGCCACATAGTGTCTCTTGCAAACAATCTCCCCCTATGGCATTGATGGTAACACTTAGTAAAAAATGACTAAGTGTCATAACAAACTCCCCCTTGGCTGATGCTCTATCTTATGTATATTTTTACTAGAGCTCCCCCTTAGTTGGATTCCATATTTTTCACTACTCTTCACTCCCCCTTTGACATCAATGGCAAAGGGTAGAATCCACACACCTAAATTTCAAAAAGTCAGCCTATACATATCCGCATAAATATATATACAAGTTACACTTACATATAATTAAGTATATCTGCAAAGATGGTCTTCAACTGTATAACTTCTATTGCCCAACTTTACTTCATCCTGTCCAAAATTGAAATGTGGATACTCAATAGAAATGCAAAATCTTCTGCCCTTTTTAAACCTATCGGATCACTGGTCTAGGTTGTAGTCTGAGCATCAGTTAGAGCCTCATGCATGGATTCTAACTTAGGGATAATTATCCCTCTTAGATCACTCATTCTTCTTATTCTATTCTTCTTCTCCTTCTCAAGCCTCTTTATCTCATTCATAGTGGAAATAGCCTAGCATTCTTGATTCATTATGGATGAGGTGTGATGAGTCTAGTTTATGACTCATATTTTGATAAACTTTGTTGTTTATTTGTTGTAACTATCTTGGACTTTGATGCTTTACTCTTGGTCTTTCTATGTCATTACCCCCAAAACTATAACTTGTTGAGCATAGGTCATTTCTTATATCCTTCTATGGCAAAGACATGCTATTTGAACTATCTATGTTAATGTTGCATATGGTTAATGAATATTACTCCAAGGTTGTTTCAAATGAGCAATTATTTGTGTGTACTAACATTATTTTGCAGATATAATTGGCATCCATAAAGTGAGGAAGATTCTGCTGGATGGTCATTTACCATAAAAGTCAAAGTTGGTGGCCGTTCAAATATCAAATGGAGGGAAAGCAACCATTTTGTAACTAATCTTAAATATCTGTTGAGAAAATTTAGGAGTTATAGTTATGCTAAATCTGTGTTAAAGCAACTCGCTTGACCTGATTTCCTTGCATGCGTAACTTCCTTCCACTTTCTATGTTTTCCATAATGTGGCGTCCTCCTATTCTGTTGGAGTTGACCGCCCTTCTAGTTAGTTAGTAGTCTTTCTTCTATAAATAAGACTTGGGTACTCCGTTTGAGGGGTTGTTGATTATTTGAAGATTGTACTTGTACTATCCAGTTTTCAGTAACACAGTTATCATGTTCAGTTGTACTCATCCTTTTGAATGAATAAAATAAATTTATGAGTTCACATTTCTGAGTTTACATTTGTTTTAGGGAATACTCATCCAAGGGGGCCCACTTGGTGAGAATTCCACCTTTTAGTTTAATTGCATTTTCTATTAAGTGTTTAGTAAATCTGGCATTGAATGTTCCTACAGCCACTAGAATTCTATTCTGTGTTTGTTCCTGTAGCCAAAGCAGACAGAGTAGTTTCCTATTTGTTTGCCTAGATTGTTACTTTGTGTTATGTACTTGATTCTAGAATAGCAGTTGGTTAATATTTGACATTCCTTTTACTTCCTTTTTAGCAGTTTATCTTTAGCATTGTGTCTTTTCTAGCTATAGAATGAACATGGCTACTTTGAAGTTCTTAGTGCCCATTTCAAGTTCACTTCCCTGGGTTGACAAGTGAAATGCATCTCCATAGTGATTAAGATAGCTACTCAGTTTAGATGTCCAATCTCTAAGTTACAATTTTAAGAGCTCAGTTATTAAGTCATTGTAAGAGACTAACATTTTTGGTGCCGCTGCTGGGGATGGTGTCAAACTAAGAAAATATTTGGAGTCATCTTTTAGTATTATTCCTTGCAGTTTTTCCTTAAATTGTGTGTTAGTCAAGAAGAAACCATTTACAACCAATCAATATTTTTTGTGTGAGAAGTGGCTGATATTGAGTATATTGCATGCATAGAGGTAGGAGAAGAGATGCTTTAGGGAGATTCCTTCCTAATGATTTGACTCACCCAGTAGAAGAAGTAGAAGTGAATCCTTTCCTTGATGCATTCCCTGATTTGAATAGCTTGAAATCTCCTCTGAAGAACAAGATACCCCAAATCTAGTTGAAAATCCATTTTCCTTGATAGTAGGTCAAGCAGTCATGGCTGCCCAAAATGGACCTAATCAACCACCATTTCCATTCCTGATTGCTCTTCAAAATGAAGTGGATAATCTCAAGAACATACCTACTTTAGTTGTCCCCAAGTTCTATGAACTTGCAACAGAGGACCCAGACACCTTCTTGTTTGAATTTGATACCCTCTGCAGAAGCTATGACTATACTACTGATGCTCATAGACTTAAGTTGTTTCCTACTACCATGAAGGAGGCTACATTAAGGTGGTTTATGAGTCTAGGTAGTGATGTTGTCAATACTTGGGAAGAAATGAAAGATAAATTTCTTGAGAAATATAAAGATTACTATAGGAGTGGGGATATGAGAGGCAATGATGTTTTTAGAATGCAGCAAAAAGAAGATGAAAGTTTGGAGGATTACATCTCAAGGTTCCTGTTTTGTTTACAAAAGTCTCCTCATCATGCACTCTCTAAGGACTCTCAGAAACTACTCTTCCTCAGGGGAATAAGTGAGCATTGTACAGATGCTTTAGATTTAATGGGAGGAGGATATATTACCCAAGTGTCTTGGGATGATATTAAGTAGTTGTGCTAGAATTATTCTAGAGCAGCCATGAAGAAAGGAAGAGGTTATCATTCCCTTGCAGTAAAAACCTCTACCAATGGAATTTCAAGGATGGAGATAAGACACTTGCTATCTAATTTTAAGCAAGATATTATAAAAAATATGGCTACTCAGTTGGATACACTCCAAGCAAAGAAGAAGCATGAAGAGGCTGAGGCAATGTTGGTAGAATATTGTCCTCATTGCAGACAAAAGAAGAGGGACTGCAAATGCAAGCATGTAGCTAACATTGATAGCAAGAAGATTCCACCTAACTTCAAGCCAATACAAGTTGAATAGGATCAAGTCTTCTATGTTGCACAAAGAAGGCCATGGGTTCCAAGACAAGGTATGTCACCAGATCCATTATCATATGTTGGTCCACATTTTAATACTTATGCATCTGGTAATCAATGGCAACAACCATTTCCATCTAGTTATGGAGGATATCCACCTCAGCCTTGGAACAAACCTCAAAATGCTTGGAAAAATTACCAAAGCTTTGTACCCCAGTGGTAGTAGCCCCCGGGGAATTGGCAGTCACCTCTAGGAAATTGGCAACAAACATCTCAATGGAGAGGACAACAATGGCCAAATCAGACCACTAATTATATGCAAACACCTCCTCAGCCCCAACAGCCTACCATAATGCCTCCACTTGCTAGTTCTAGTTCAAATACACCTAAACCTACTCAAATACCAGCTCAAACCTCACCTAACCCAAATAATAGACCACAACAATAGCCAGTATATTCTGCTGATCCAAATCAATACCCTGCATATGCTGTGAATGTCATTGATATACATCTACGTTCAGGAACTACTTTGGCAGCTCCTTCAAGACCTATCATTACTGAGCTTTTTGAGGAAGAAGTGGAACCTAACAAAACCCCCATTCAATCAGATGTGCCTAAAAATTCTGAACCAATGACAGTTAAATAGACTCCCCAAGAACCACCATTTCCACAAATATTAGAAATTGTGAAACATAAGGTGGTAGAAGAAGAATCTACCTTTGATATTCTAGAGCAGTTGAAACATGTATGTGTCAAGATACCTCTATTTCAAGCCATAAAAGATGTTCCTATATATGGCAAAGCAATCAAAGAAGCATACCTTAAGAAGCCAGGCATAAAAAGGAAAGACCCCACTATGGTCCATGTGGTGCGACAGTTGGCTGACATCATGCTTGGAAAAGTGACTGTTCCTAAATATAATGATCCAGGAAGTCCTGTAGTAGGAGTTGCCATAAATGGAATCCAAATCAGAAATGCTCTGATTGATCTTGGAGTAGTTATAAATGTAATGATAAAGGATATCCTGCAGCAACTGAATGTTGCAACTATGCGACCAACCCCCACTATCTTGCAGCTTGCTGATAGCTCTACTGTTAAACCTGATGGGATAGTTGAGGATCTTGTGGTATCCCTGGACTCATGGAATATCTAGCTAATTTCATGATACTTTCTCCTAAAGCTACATTGGGGGGATACCCCATCATTTTGGGAAGGCCGTGGTTAGTCACAATAGATGCTTATATTGGGTGCCGATCAGGAGACATGACCATCTTTGATGGGAGAAGCACTAAAACACTTGTTCCTTACCCGCCTGCACAACCGTCTCATGATATGGAGAATCTTGTTTGGCCTCATGTTGGTGAAGAGTTAGAGGAAGTTAATTCTATGGAGAAGCTTATGATGATTGGCAAAACTTCTTTCTTGCATCTTCAAGGAGAGGAGGAGGTGTTGTCTAATATAATCCAAAATCTTTATGAAGTTGAGGAAGCATCATCCTCTCATTCTGCTAATTCAGAAAGGATGCTTGTTCCAATTTTGCCTATAGCATCAGGTATGTTACATACATTGCTTCCACAAGAAGTTAAGGTACCTAGTATCAATGAACTATGGTTGATTTCACAACTCAAGTGGAAATTTCAAAGGACTGATACCTTAATATTAATAACAACTTGAGTCAAGCACAACAGCTGTCCTTGGAAAATTTGTTAAAGAAACATAAAAATGCTTTTGCATGGGATTATCATGACATGAAGGGATTGGATCCTACATTATGTACTCCCAGGATTTACATAAAGGAAGAATGTACACCAGTAAGACTACCACAAAGGAGAATCAACCTTGCACTAAGAGAAATTGTCAAAGAAGAATTATAGAAGCTATTAGATGTAGGATTTATTTACCCAATCTCAGATAGCCAATGGGTGTCCCCTTTGGTTCTTGTGCCCAAGAAGGGAGGAAAATGGAGAGTATGTATTGATTATAGAGAATTAAATTCTACTACCAAAAAAGATCATTTTCCCGTTCCTTTCATAGACTAGGTTTTGGACTCACTTGCAGGAAAGCAATACTTTTCCTTTTTGGATGGATTCAGTGGTTACAATCAGATTCAGATTGCACTTGGAGATCAAGAGAAGACAACATTTACCTATCCTTGGGGAACATATGCCTACTCAGTGCTTCCATTTGTCTTAGGCAATGCGCCTGCAACTTTCCAAAGAGCGGTCATTAGCATATTCTCTAATATCTCACATGATTGTATGGAAATCTATATGGATGATTTCACTACTTATGGTGCTACTTTTGAAGAGGCATTAGAAAACTTAGGCAAAGTTTTGGAAAGATGTGAAGACCACAGCCTATCATTAAACAGTGCAAAGTGCTTCATGATGATGCAGGAAGGTGTAGTACTTGGTCACTATATTTCTCAAAAAGGAATACAGGTAGTGTTAGACTTAGGGCACACAACTGAGAGGGGGGGTGAATCAGTTGTGCAAAACTTTCTCCAATTACACACTTAAATCCTCTTAGTGATTAACAGTATATCAATCATAAAACATAATGCATTCATATCAAAAGCAAAAATAGATCAACACATAAGACACCAATATTTTGACGTGGAAAACCTGGTTAAGGAAAAAACCATGGGGTGATTAACCCAAGATTGTATTCTCTATTAGAAGAATAGAAGGAACAAAATGGCACATGCCAATTAGGGATCGCTTCCTGAGCACACTGCTCACAAGAGGCTCACTACCTACAAGAGACACACTATCTACAAAGAGATAAGTATCACATACATGAACTGGGGAATAGTATCTTCCCTATGCTTGAATCAATTCCATTTACACCCAATACTTCTGCTCTACCTTTCACTCTCCTCCTCGCTACAATATTCTCATCTTCCCTTGGACAACTTTGAAACGACTTTGCAATCTCTTATTTATACAAGACATCAACTTAGGAATGATCATCTAAGTTAGAAAATATCCACAAGAACATCCGTAGGATGTGTAACTGATCCGGTCAGCCAATCTCAAGAAGAACACCATCATCCAGAAGTTATTCTTCTATTGCAAGCTCCAACTTCAATGCGGACCATCAACACGAACTGAACACAATCCAAAGACCTCCACAAGCTTGCCTGAATCACCAAGAACATCCACACTTCATCTACTTATTGAAACCCATCTCTCCTTCATCTGGAACCTCAAGAACACAGTCTATCATTACTGTCACAAAGAAATAGATGCTTGCGGACCTTCAAACCATGAACCAATAGAGTTGACACATCATAAGGACTTTCCCAACACTCCCTCAAATCTATAGAATAGGACAATGCATTTCCAGATCTCACTGGACCTTTCTATAACACTCTGTCACCTCTGAACACCTACCAGAACTAGTTTTACTTGAGTGGCCACAACTTCTTCATATCTTCATGCAGACATCTAAAGTCTCTACTAGATCACCTTAAGACACATATCTACAAACCCTTTAATCTGCATCCTCTGATCCTCATCCTATCTTTGACTTTTACCTTACTGTCATCACTTTTCTTCATTGTTCCTGATTGAGATTAATTTTCTCAATATCCTCAACACACAACTCATCCAATCCTTATCATTAATGCAACAAGAGTATGTTGACATCAATGACAACATTGGTTAGGCCCATACTTGCAACAATCTCCCCCTTTGTGATTGATGGCAACATATGATGTGAAAAACTATTTTAACCATCAAGACAAGAACTTCTCCTTACTGTCACAACTCCCTCTATCAGCAACATTCACATATCTTCTCTCCCTTTACTGCTCTCCCTTTGATCAACAACCACTTATTTTTCACATGTCTTCTCCCCCCTTTGACATCAATGGCAAAGGGCACATGCTTGCAATTCCACCACTTCAAAATCATACCTGCTGCTCCCCCTAAGTAGTAGCTCCCCATCATCAATCTAGATCACAAGGTATGATTATGATATTGTTGTTCATGATGTTGATCACTCACAAACATAGAATAAAAGTTACACAACAACCTTTACTCATCTTGAAAGATACGATGAATTTAGAGAATTCATGATCCCAAGTCTCCGTTGATTAGGTCTTAATCTACTGACGTTACTCAGTGGTTGATGTGTGTTGCTGTTTTCCATTCAGGGGCCTTACGTGTTTCTGCAAAGTTCATCATCATTATCTTCAAATATCCTGCTCTGGATGTCTGTTCTGCATAAATCTCCAACAATTCTACCTCTGCACTGTGAATTTAGTCAAATAATGTGCCTACAGGCTGATATTTGCATGATTTCTATCATTCTTTATGATTCTTTGCATGATATTTTCAATACTACATGCATTTAACTCAAATATGCTAATGATCTTCAGTTACCTACGGGATTTCAGCATATTTCTCTGTTTTGCTTGTTATTTATCATGATTTGCAGTTATGGTGATGAATTTATGAAATTGAAAGAAGAAAAAGGTTAAAGAATGAGATTCCCAAAACTACCTGACTTAGATCACTGATTCACATACAAGCTCCCATACATGCAATGAAAAGAAGGAAACTAAAATCATACTTCACCAGGACATTCCACAAATCCGCATGATCTAGTGCAAATCTTCAAAGGAAAAGTTGATAACAACATGTAATGAAATGAAAGCGCTTCTAGTTGAACACAGCATTCACCAGTACATACCCAGAAACCAATAGGAAGATTACGTAAAATTTACAATCAGGATGTAATCTGAAACTTCATATCCATTCAGTATGCTCAAGAACAGGTACATTTACAGTGATCTGAAGAAAGAACCTTGACATTTCAACAATTCTATCCTCATTAGTCTCAGTAATCCGATCTCCTAATTGATTCTACAGTAATTAGCCTTAATGCGCCGGATGCGTTTGTGTATTCTAATGTATATATATCTCTTCTCAGGCTCTGGCCTTTATATAGAGCAAATGCCAGAAAACGGTTACAATGATCCAAGGATCAAGATCCTCTCATAACAAACAACGGTCCAGATGAAAAGCACATGCTTCGTCAGTTGGCAAATGTACAGCTGGCACAGAATATTCCAGCATCTTTAACTTGATTCGGTCTCCAGCTGGCGAACAACATATTTGACAATATCCTCCTTATTTCTGGTTCATGTTGCCTCCATGTGCAACTTTGTAATTATCAGCTTCAGCAGCAGCTCTAACAGCATCATGACTTCAATGCTCAGCTTCAGCAGCATCATCATGACTTCAATGCTCAGCTTCAGCAGCAGCATCATGACTTCCTGCAAGTAAACAGACAAACATTAAGTTCATCATCATGTGGATAAACAACAGGAAGTTAAACGTTTTATTAAACAAGCCACCAAAATGCACAGCTACAGGCAATCGGGCTCCAAATCAGTGGAAAATTATGCACTAAATGCATAAACATCTTCAAAACACCCGGGTCAACCATCGTTGACTGGGAAATCAGCAATCGGGTCTTCAAATTTCCATCGCTTCATGTTTTCGCCCATTTTCTTGTATATCAGGTTCAAAATATGATCATGATGATCTCAAAATATACAAGGAAATAACCGCCCTTTAACCATCCTTCGAATCCGGCTTTGCATGCTCTGTTTGTATGTTTCGGGTCATCATCATCATATTCGCATCGGTGTGACCACATATGATCAGGGTGACAACATTAGACTTGGCCGATGGCAACAGTTATACCGACGCCAAAAATCATGATGATGCCCAACTCTATGTCTTCTATCTAGCCGCAGGATATCATGAAATATGATGCTCCTCCCCTCCGAATGCTCTGATGAAAAGCACATCAGGATGTTTCGCTTCTGCATATTGGGGAAAGAAAGACATCATCGTCATCATCATGATGAAGACAAATAGGAGGATTTGGAATATGATCCTGCTGCTGAGGAAAGGAATATGATGGTGACGTCATCGTCATATTCGGGCTTCATTAAAATGCAAAGGATGACGTCACCGTCATGTTTCGTTAAGATCAGGGGATAAATGTAATATCGGGTCACCTTAGGAAGATGATCAGGTGATGAAAGTAAAATGACCCCCTTTGCGGCCAAGGTAACCCTCTCGAAAGATTAGGATGATGATGATGATGATCATCATATCCACACTAGGTGATTAAAAAAAAATGATCCTGCTGAACGTCCAGATGACGTCATCAGGATATCCGGGGCCTTCGTTAAACTTCGAACATGACGTCATCGTCATCATCATATTGGCGAACAGAATCATGCCTTGGAAAATATCCTGCCGAAGGAGAAAGGTGATGGTGACATCATCCTGATATTTGCTTCTTCGTTTATCAGGTTGGGATGACGTCATTAGGATATTTGCAAAAGGTTATACTTCTCGGCAGGAGTATATTGCGAAATGTCGGGTAGACAAACAAGATCATGATGATCTTGACATCATGACTTCGGAATGGAATATCACCCTCCCCCTTTGAAAGATAGGGTGATCATCATGATCACGCAAAAGGAGATCAGGAGGATATTACGAAATATGATCCTGCCTTGAAAGATCATGATGATGATGATCACCAGGACTTTGTCGTGCGCATGCAAATTATGCAGATGGTGTATTTTCTAAGTAGGGTGATATTATAATATCAGCATGATATTATAATATCGGGTGATGTTAGAATATCATGATGCTCGCAATGTGCCTAAGGTCGCTTGACGGGTAAAACACACTATCACTTAAGATTGACGTCAGGATATTGGGACTGCATGATTTTTTATCGGGTGATAGACCAAGATCATGATGATGACCTTTCGCGATACAAAAGACCGCTTCGACGGGACAACCTACTACGACTTAAAGTTGACGTCCGGATATTTCAACCTCAGGATATTATCGGGGGGCGTTTCAAATATGATGATGATGATCTTTATACAGCAATTATCAAGTTTGACCAAAACTTTGACTATGCATAACTCCCTCATATGGACGAATTTTTGGGTGATGTAAAAGGCAAACCTGCATGGAATTTCAAGCTCTTTCTAACTATTGGGTCATAGAAACAAAATATGAACTTTGACAAACTGACCTCATGATGATGACCAACCTCATCCTGCCCTTCATGATGATGATGCACCTGACTTGTTTTTACCAAACCGCCAGAAAACAGACAACACAAGCCAAGCCAAAAGTTGGGTCCCTATTTTGATAAGTTAAAATGGGGCGTGTTGTGTAACCACACAACAACTTGCCACCAAAGAAAACAACAAAATTCAAATAATTCGAGTGATATGATCATATTCATCTATAGTATTCTAATTCTTTCTAAGTAAAATCATCATGATCTTTGAATGATAAAGTTTCATCAAGGTAACAGTGCTAACAAAGGATCATGTGTGTGCATATGATTAATTATCCTCATCTTGAAAGTAAGTTGAAAACATAAGTAACTGGTGTTAAACTACATAGTTGGAGATCATCCCTCATAGCCAACCTGGATAGAGCCTTGCTGCCAGCAGGCGTCCATAGCCCCGACAAGGTTATCTATACAATCTCCCTAAGTAGAACCCCACTGCCAGCAGGCGTCCATAGCCCCGGTAGAGTTACTTAGATGGCCTAAGTTTATTGTTTATATATTTTCTATTTATATACTTATATTTGATATCATCATGTCAGCTCATTTATACAAGGGATAGTCACTTGCAGCTTTAGGTTGGAGATTGTATTGGTAGCAAGGGAGTCCCTTTAGATTTTTCACTTAACACCTATACTCATATCTTCAACAAGCCCAAGGCTGTTAGGTGTTTCATTGTGTTTGATTCACTTTGGACAAGAAAAGGCACCTGATGAAAAAATATTATAAAACCTGATCATGAGTATTTATCAGAATGAATTACAATCTATATCTAAATCTGATCTCATCACTTGAATCCTAACAATTTAGTTATTTTCTTAGGTGATGAAGTGCATCATCTTGACTTACCAAAACAAAACTCAACCAAAACGACACAAAATAGAAGAAACACTATACAAACAACTAACCTACAAAAAGGAAACAACAGGAACAGAACAAGAAAGCAAAACAAGCAGACTGTACAAACAACTAACCTACAAAATTATATACAAACCACTACTAGGCAAACAAAAACCAGAAAAAGACCTAAGGACACCTGTATTTGCATACTTCTTTTGATTGTGCAGGAGCATCAGGGTATTAGTTATGGTTCTCAACCTAGCAAATTTATCTTTATATTCTTAAGAATATTCTGATATTCTGAATTCATTGTATTCAACAGAACAACTCTTGATGATCAGCAACTGAGGAAGCTCATCATGTTCATGATTAATCCATATGCATGTCTTATCTTCTGAATTTCCATAATTAAAATAATATTCAACATTATTTACTGTGGAAAGGAGAAATACAACCTGGTGTATTTCTGGCTTTGCTGGACATGCTTCTTCATTGACAGTTGGTCTTCCATTTGTCATTATATTTTCACTGCTTGGCTCAGTGCCTGGTCCCTCTTCAAATTGAAGGATGTATGACCTTTGATGTATTAATTCTTCATCTTTATCCAGCCTTATCCCTTCATTCTGGATGTTCAGTTTATCCTCCAGTTCAGGAAACTTCTCAATATTTTCTTCAATTTCCTGCACATCAGCATCTAAATAAGTATCTTTATTATCACAACCTGATATACAGAAATTTATCATTTCTAAATTATTTGACTGTAAAGGAGAAACAACTTTCACTTGATGAGGACACTCCCCTATTTCATTTTCAAAATATTTCTGGAGTGACATCCGATTATGCACAACAACTCCAAAATCTTCTACATCTTCATCTTTCAGGAATTGTTCATTAAATAATTCACATTTTCTATCTATTAGAGGATCTGGTTCCTTTAACCTGCAACATTCTTGCATTTGATCATTTAATTCAAAGAAGTCAGGTAATAAATCAGCATTTATTTTCTTCTCTATGACTTCCTGAGTTACCATCATAGGAACTTCATCATCAGGAGTGCATTTAAATTGCTCTACTATCTGTTTACACTTCTCTTTACCATAGAATGACTCCAGGAAAGATGTTTCATCTTCTTTATCAAAAGTATTAGGATCAGAATCAAAAATATTATCCTGATGAGTGATTTCTTCTCTAAAATTTTCACAAGATTCATACCTGCATACTGACTGGTCCTTACTTGTCATTATATTTTCTAGAATCTTTTTCAACATGACCAAGCAAGGGTAACAATCTCTCTCTGAATGCTCTTCATCATGTAATCTGCACCAGCTTTCAATCAAGACATCATCAATGGGCAAACCTAATATTTGACTACACTGTATATTTCTAGACAAGTATAATTCAAAATCTTCAGAATGATCTACTTCAGTGTCTGGACAATTAATAACTTCTGGTGCTGCATCTGCTTGTTGCTCTAGAATTTCTTCATTTTCCTGGCAGACTTCTTCATTTTCTTGGCAAATTTCAACCCTGAACACATCCAGAAAGAATATTAGTCCTTTCAAATATAAATCCAACCTTGTAAGGAAAGTTAAGCAATTTATTTCACTGTGTGCTGCAGTCTGGTGTATCCTGCAACAGGTACATAAACCAAAGTTAGACAAACTGTGAGGGTAAAGCTGCCTATTCAAAGTTTCCTGAAATAAAGGAATGTTAATTTGGCAATTATTTTCATATACATCCATCAAAATGAGACTCTATTCTTCAATTTTTTAGTATTTTGCAATTTTAAGGAGATCTATCATATCTCAGACTAAAACTTGAAAGTCCAGAAAATCAAACAAATATTTGATGCTTTGGGCCAGATCTTTGCAAAGGTGCAACCAAAACATCTCAGGTAAGAGATATTTGCAGACATTTAACTGAAATGCTGAAATATTTATGCAATATTTGCAGAAATCAAAAATTCTTTATTCAGGAACATGATCTATTTGCTGAGAAACAGCTCATGCCCTCCTTCTAGTGCCAATTTATGTTGCGTTAGAAGCGAGGGGCCTGCAGATACGTTAGCAAGATTTAAAGCGGGCTGCTAAACAGAGGCAGGGGATATCACTTCAAGTGAAAAGAATTTATTTGCTGAGAAATAGCTCAGCTGCCCTCCTTCTAGCGCCAATTTATGTTGTTCATGATGTTGATCACTCACAAACATAGAATAAAAGTTACACAACAACCTTTACTCATCTTGAAAGATACGATGAATTTAGAGAATTCATGATCCCAAGTCTTCGTTGATTAGGTCTTAATCTACTGACGTTACTCAGTGGTTGATGTGTGTTGCTGTTTTCCATTCAGGGGCCTTACGTGTTTCTGCAAAGTTCATCATCATTATCTTCAAATATCCTGCTCTGGATGTCTGTTCTGCATAAATCTCCAACAATTCTACCTCTGCACTGTGAATTTAGTCAAATAATGTGCCTACAGGCTGATATTTGCATGATTTCTATCATTCTTTATGATTCTTTGCATGATATTTTCAATACTACATGCATTTAACTCAAATATGCTAATGATCTTCAGTTACCTACGAGATTTCAGCATATTTCTCTGTTCTGCTTGTTATTTATCATGAATTGCAGTTATGGTGATGAATTTATGAAATTGAAAGAAGAAAAAGGTTAAAGAATGAGATTCCCAAAACTACTTGACTTAGATCACTGATTCACATACAAGCTCCCATACATGCAATGAAAAGAAGGAAACTAAAATCATACTTCACCAGGACATTCCACAAATCCGCATGATCTAGTGCAAATCTTCAAAGGAAAAGTTGATAACAACATGTAATGAAATGAAAGCACTTCTAGTTGAACACAGCATTCACCAGTACATACCCAGAAACCAATAGGAAGATTACGTAAAATTTACAATCAGGATGTAATCTGAAACTTCATATCCATTCAGTATGCTCAAGAACAGGTACATTTACAGTGATCTGAAGAAAGAACCTTGACATTTCAACAATTCTATCCTCATTAGTCTCAGTAATCCGATATCCTAATTGATTCTACAGTAATTAGCCTTAATGCGCCAGATGCGTCTGTGTATTCTAATGTATATATATCTCTTCTCAGGCTTTGGCCTTTATATAGAGCAAATGCCAGAAAACGGTTACAATGATCCAAGGATCAAGATCCTCTCATAACAAACAATGGTCCAGATGAAAAGCACATGCTTCGTCAGTTGGCAAATGTACAGCTGGCACAGAATATTCCAGCATCTTTAACTTGATTCGGTCTCCAGCTGGCGAACAACATATTTGACAATATCCTCCTTATTTCTGGTTCATGTTGCCTCCATGTGCAACTTTGTAATTATCAGCTTCAGCAGCAGCTCTAACAGCATCATGACTTCAATGCTTAGCTTCAGCAGCATCATCATGACTTCAATGCTCAGCTTCAGCAGCAGCATCATGACTTCCTGCAAGTAAACAGACAAACATTAAGTTCATCATCATGTGGATAAACAACAGGAAGTTAAACATTTTATTAAACAAGCCACCAAAATGCACAGCTACAGGCAATCGGGCTCCAAATGAGTGGAAAATTATGCACTAAATGCATAAACATCTTCAAAACACCCGGGTCAACCATCGTTGACTGGGAAATCAGCAATCGGGTCTTCAAATTTCCATCGCTTCATGTTTTCACCCATTTTCTTGTATATCAGGTTCAAAATATGATCATGATGATCTCAAAATATACAAGGAAATAACCGCCCTTTAACCATCCTTCGAATCCGGCTTTGCATGCTCTGTTTGTATGTTTCGGGTCATCATCATCATATTCGCATCGGTGTGACCACATATGATCAGGGTGACAACATTAGACTTGGCTGATGGCAACAGTTATACCGACGCCAAAAATCATGATGATGCCCAACTCTATGTCTTCTATCTAGCCGCAGGATATCATGAAATATGATGCTCCTCCCCTCCGAATGCTCTGATGAAAAGCACATCAAGATGTTTCACTTCTGCATATTGGGGAAAGAAAGACATCATCGTCATCATCATGATGAAGACAAATAGGAGGATTTGGAATATGATCCTGCTGCTGAGGAAAGGAATATGATGGTGACGTCATCGTCATATTCGGGCTTCATTAAAATGCAAAGGATGACGTCACCGTCATGTTTCGTTAAGATCAGGGGATAAATGTAATATCGGGTCACCTTAGGAAGATGATCAGGTGATGAAAGTAAAATGACCCCCTTTGCGGCCAAGGTAACCCTCTCGAAAGATCAGGATGATGATGATGATCATCATCATATCCGCACTAGGTGATTAAAAAAAAATGATCCTGCTGAACGTCCAGATGACGTCATCAGGATATCCGGGGCCTTCGTTAAACTTCGAACATGATGTCATCATCATCATCATATTGGCGAACAGAATCATGCCTTGGAAAATATCCTGCCGAAGGAGAAAGGTGATGGTGACGTCATCCTGATATTTGCTTCTTCGTTTATCAGGTCAGGATGACGTCATCAGGATATTTGCAAAAGGTTATACTTCTCGGCAGGAGGATATTGCGAAATGTCAGGTAGACAAACAAGATCATGATGATCTTGACATCATGACTTCGGAATGGAATATCACCCTCCCCCTTTGAAAGATAGGGTGATCATCATGATCACGCAAAAGGAGATCAGGAGGATATTACGAAATATGATCCTGCCTTGAAAGATCATGATGATGATGATCACTAGGACTTTGTCGTGCGCATGCAAATTATGCAGATGGTGTATTTTCTAAGTAGGGTGATATTATAATATCAGCATGATATTATAATATCGGGTGATGTTAGAATATCATGATGCTCGCAATGTACCTAAGGTCGCTTGACGGGTAAAACACACTATCACTTAAGATTGACGTCAGGATATTGGGACTGCATGATTTTTTATCGGGTGATAGACCAAGATCATGATGATGACCTTTCGCGATACAAAAGACCGCTTCGACGGGACAACCTACTACGACTTAAAGTTGACGTCCAGATATTTCGACCTCAGGATATTATCGGGGGGCGTTTCAAATATGATGATGATGATCTTTATACAACAATTATTAGGTTTGACCAAAACTTTGACTGTGCATAACTCCCTCATATGGACGAATTTTCGGGTGATGTAAAAGGCAAACCTGCATGGAATTTCAAGCTCTTTCTAACTATGAGGTCATAGAAACAAAATATGAACTTTGACAAACTGACCTCATGATGATGACCAACCTCATCCTGCCCTTCATGATGATGATGCACCTGACTTGTTTTTACCAAACCGCCAGAAAGCAGACAACACAAGCCAAGCCAAAATTTGGGTCCCTATTTTGATAAGTTAAAATGGGGCATGTTGTGTAACCACACAACAGATATCCACTGGACTGATGCACCTTAGTGCACCTTAGTTCATCACTGGAGGGGCAATAACTCCTAACTTCTCCTTGAGATACTCAAAAGAGTCCTTAGGTAGAGGTTTAGTAAAGATGTTTACAATCTGATCCTTGGAAGGCACAAACTCCAATTTGACTTCATTCTTGTTCACTTGCTCTCTCAAAAAGTGAAACTTGATGGATATATGTTTGGTCTTTGAATGTAACACCAGATTCTTAGATATGTTTATTGCACTTGAATTATCACAGAAAATTGTGATAGGCTCCTCATACTCCACTTTAATATCTCTTAACATCTACTTCATCCACAAAACTTGAGTGCAACTACTTGCTGCTGCAATATATTCTACTTTAGTTGTAGATAGAGATATTGCCTCTTGTTTCTTGCTTAGCCAAGAAACCAATCTCTTCCCCAAAAAGAATACTCCACCACTGGTAATCTTCTGGTCATCCACATCTCCTACCCAATCAGCATCTGTATATGCATGAAGAGAGAAATCATGATCTTTAGGATACCATAGACCATACTCAACTATCCCTTTTAGATATCTAAAAATCCTCTTTATTGCCATGACATGAGATTCTCTAGGATCAGCTTGGAATCTAGCAACAAGACCAACAACTTGCATAATGTCTGGTCTAGTTTGAGTGAGATACAACAATCCTCCAATCATTGACCTATACTTTGTCTAATCTGCCTTAGGAGAGTCATCATCTTTGCTCAATTTACATTCGATTGCCATGGGAGTATTCATTGGTTTTGAGTCTTCCATCCCAAATTTCTTCAAAAATTCTTTCACATATTTGGTTTGAGAAATGAAGATTCTTTTCTTTGTTTGAGTGATTTGCAGACCCAAGAAGAAATTCATTTCACCAAGCATGGACATCTCAAATTCACTTTTCATTTGATTTGCAAAAGTTTTACAATACTATCTCTTCCTCCAAAAATGATATCATCAACAAACACTTCAACAATTAGGATGTTTTCATGATCAATTTTGAAATACAAATTACTGTCAATAGTACCTTTGTTGAAACCAATCTTCAAAAGGTGCTTATCCAATCTTTCATACTAGGCTCTTGGGGATTGCTTCAGTCCATATAGTGCTTTCTTCAACTTGTAGACCATATCATCATGATTAGATAATTGAAATCCATCCGGTTGCTCAATGTATACTTCTTCTTCCAAGTCACCATTTAGGAAGGCAGACATGACATCCATCTGATATACCTTGAAATCCTTGAAAGCAGCAAAAGTAAGAAATAATTTGACTGCTTCAATTCTTGCCACTTCAAAATCAACTCCTTTTATTTGAGAGTAACCCTTGCAGACCAACCTAGCTTTATTTCTGATTACTTAACCAACTTCATTTAGTTTGTTCTGAAAGACCCATTTGGTTCCAATCACATTTTTGTTTCTAGGTCTGGGAATAAGAGCCCAAGTGTGATTTTTCTCAATTTGCATCAACTCTTCCTCCATTGCTTTAGTCTAGTTTTCATCATTGCAAGCTTCATTCACTGTCTTAGGTTCAATTTTTGAAATCAGACAATACTCATCTGAGTTTTGAGCAATTTTCCTTCTTGTTTGTACACCTTTACTTTTATCACCTATGATTTGATCTTCAGAGTGATTTAGTCTTACATACCTAGGCACTTTGGGAGTTACTTGCATATCTGCTTCTTGATTAGGCTCATTCAAACTTATCACTTCTTCCTGATTTACCGAATCAATCTGGATCTGAATCTCAGAAGAGGCTTGGGCTCCTTGAGTTAGAAAACCATTCTGATCATCTTCATCATATTCATAGAATCTTGAGGGTTTTTCAATTCCTTCATCAACCTTCACATTTGTACTTTCTATCATCTTTCTCAATCTCTTGTTATAACACCAGTATGCTTTGCTTTGAGTAGAGTAACCCAAGATTATTCCTTCATCACTTCTAGCATCAAACTTTCCTAGATCTTCATCTCTTTTAATGTAACATTTGCTACCAAAAAATTTTAAATACCTTACAGTAGGAGTGATACCAAACCAAAGTCCATAAGGAGTCTTACCGATATTGGTTCTAATTTGAACTCGATTGAGAGTATAGACTGCAGTGCTGACAGCTTCTCTCTAATAGATCTGAGGAACATTTACTTCCATCATCATGGTCCTAGATGCTTCCTAGATGGTCCGGTTCTTTCTCTCCACTACTCCATTCTGCTGTGGAGTCCTAGGAGCAGACAACTGTCTCTTTATTCCATGTTTCTCAAAGAACTCTATGAACTCACTAGATGTGAATTCTCCACCTCTATCAGACCTCAGACACTTCAACTTTAATCTAATTTCATTCTCTACCATAGCCTTGAATATTTTGAATTTTTCAAGAGCTTCTAATTTCTCTTTTAAAAAGGTTACCCACATCATTCGGGAACAGTCATCAATTAGTAGCATGAAGTATCTATCACCTTGAATACTCCTGATTCTTACCGGACCACAAAGATCAGTATGGACTAAGTCCAATGATCTGGTAGAAGATAGTTCCTTACTTTTGAATGTGACTCTACTTAGCTTCCCCAATTGACATTCTTTGCACAAGCTGTTAGTAGGTTTCACCAATTTTGGAAGATCTCTTACAGCTTGAGTATTTCTTATCTTGATGATATTATCAAAATTCACATGACACATCCTCCTATGCCACAACCAACTTTGATCAATTTGAACAAACAAGTAACTTTTTCCACTACCAACCAAGTGAAAGATATTGCCTTTAGTTTGAGTACCAGATGCAATCTCTATTCTGGAACTTTCAAAGATCTTGCATTTTCCATTCTTAAACTAGAGATCATAGCCTTTGTCCACCAACTATCCAACACTGAGAAGATTGTGCTTTAAACCTTCAACATACAGTACATTACCAGTTTTGTTCCTTCCATCAAGAGAAATAGTTCCTCTACCTCTGATTCTACTAGCAAAATTATCACCAAACTTTACCACTCCTCCTTCATATGTCTCCAAATCTATGAACTTATTTTTGTCACCTATCATATGGTGAGAGCATCCATTGTCAATGACCCAATCATCCTTCTCTTCAACTTGGGCAGCCAGAGCTCTTTCCACAGTCTTATGATTGATAGATACAGAGGACATTGGATCTTCTTCCTTGATGGCAATGAACACCCATTCATTTCTAGATTTGTTTCCTGTCTCTGATTCATCATCTGTTACTCCTTCATTATCATCATCTTCATATACATAGTAACCATTCTTTTGGAACTTTGGCTTGTTAGGAATTTGTTTTGAAAACCTTTCCATAAACCTTGAGGCAAAATGACCAATCTTATTGCAGTTAAAACACTTAAAAGGTAATTTTCCTTCATACTTACTAGATCCTCTTGGCAGCCTCTTTGCAATAAGGGCTTCAAGTTGAGCAGTTTCAACTTCTTCTTCTTCCAGATCTTTTCTTGCTTTTTCATACCATGATAGCTTCCTTGATGAATTCTCTCCTAGATCAAACCTTTGTTTACCTTTAACAGAGGCACTGGCTTTGAATGTAGATTCAGTCTTGGGGGGGTCATCTCCAAACTTTGTCATTTCAAATGCAGCCAATTTTCTAGCCAATTGATCTCTTGTGACAGTTGTATGGGCTCTGAATTCTTCAATGGTAGCAGCCTTGATTTTGTAAGAAGCAGGAATGAATTTGAGAATTTTTCCAACAATCTCATCTTCATCCAAGACTCCACCAGCATTTCTAATTCCAAAAACAAGCTCATTTACTCTTGGCATAAAAGTAGTGATGTTTTCATCTTCTCTCATCTTCAGATTTTTGAATTTTCCTTTCAGACTTTGTAACCTTGCACATTTGACATACTTGTCTCCTTCATGTAGAAGTTCTAGTTTTTGCCAAATCTCAAAAGCAGTTGGTAGGTCAATAACATTTGAGAGCTCTGAATCAGATAATGTGCTTAGAATAGCCTCTATAGTCTGCAGATTGTTTTCAGCATCTGTGATTTCATTTTGGGTTTTCGAACCACCCTGTGGAGGTACATACTATGTTGTAACCATGGTCCAGTATGCTATTCCCATACATCTCAAGTGACATTTCATGCGACCTTTCTAGAGATTAAAATTAGTTCCATCAAATTTTGGACTATCCTTCTTGTAAGACGACATCCTGGATCTCCTCAAGCGGTTAAGCTCTTTTTAGAGGAACTTGGCTCTAATACCAATTGTTAGAGTTAGGGCACACAACTGAGAGGGGGGGTGAATCAGTTGTGCAAAACTTTCTCCAATTACACACTTAAATCCTCTTAGTGATTAGCAGTATATCAATCATAAAACATAATGCATTCAGATCAAAAGCAAAAACACATCAATACATAAGACACCAAGATTTTGACGTGGAAAACCTGGTTAAGGGAAAAACCACGAGGTGATTAACCCAAGATTGTATTCTCTGTTAGAAGAATAGAAGGAACAAAATGGCACATGCCAATTAGGGCTCACTACTTGAGCACACTACTCACAAGAGGCTCACTGCCTACAAGAGACACACTGTCTACAAAGAGATAAGTATCACATACATGAACTAGGGAATAACATCTTCACTGTGCTTGAATCAGTTCCATTTATGCCCAATACTTCTACTCTACCTTTCAGTCTCCTCCTCGCTACAATATTCTCATCTTCCCTTGGACAACTTTGAAATGACTTCACAATCTCTTATTTATAGAAGACATCAACTTAGGAATGATCATCTAAGTCAGCAAACATCCACAAGAACATCCACAAGATGTGTAACTGATCTGGTTGACCAATCTTAGGAAGAACACCATCATTTGGAAGTTATTCTTCTTTTGCGATATCCAACTTCAATGCAGACCATCAACATGAATTGAACATGATCCAAAGACCTCCACAAGCTTGACTGAATCACCAAGAACATCCACACTTCATCTACTTACTGAAACCCATCTCTCCTTCATCCGGAATGTCAAGAACATAGTCTGTCATTACTGTCACAAAGAAATAGATGCTTGTAGACCTTCAAACCATGAACCAATAGAGTTGACACATCATAAGGACTTTCCCAACACTCCCTCAAATCCGTAGAACATGACAATGCATTTCTAGATCTCACCAGACCTTTCTGTAACACTTTGTCACCTCTGATCACCTACCAGAACTGGTTTTACTTGAGTGACCATAACTTCTTCATATCTTCATGCTGACCTCTGAAATCTCTACTAGATCACATTAAGACACATATCTATAAACTCTTTAATCTACATCCTCTAATCCTTATCCTATCTTTGACTTTTACCTTACTGTCATCACTATTCTTCGTTGTTCCTGATTGAGACTAATTTTCTCAATATCCTCATCACACATCTCATCCAATCCTTATCATTAATGCAACAAGAGTATGTTGACATCAATGACAACACTGGTTAGGCCCATACTTGCAATAGGTAGACCCAACTAAGATTGAAGTCATCATTAATCTACCCATTCCTGCAAAGCAAAAGGATGTCAGAAGTTTCTTGGGTCATGCAAGGTATTACAGACACTTCATCAAAGATTTCAGCAAAATGGCATCCCCATTATATACCCTTTTGACAAAGAACGCTGAATTTCAGTGGAATGAAGACTGTGACAAAGTATTTTCTGACCTAAAGGTAGCCTTAACCCATGCTCCTATACTTAAAGGTCCCAATTGGGAAATTCCTTTTCACATTCATACTGATGCATTAGATTATGCCATAGGAGCAATTTTAGGCCAGAAGGAAGGAGTCATTGAACATGCTATTTATTTTGTTAGCAAAAACTTACAAGGTGCTGAATTCAACTATATAGTCACATAAAAGGAAATGTTAGCAGTCATCTATGCACTTAATAAATTTAGGCACTACATAACTAGTTATCAAATCTTTGTGCACACAGATCATGTAGCCATTAGATATCTCATGAACAAACCTCTTATATTAGGTTGGTTAGCAAGATGGGTGTTGTTAATGCAGGAGTTTGACATCACTATTGTGGATAAATCAGGAAAAGCCAATGTGGTTGCAGATTTTCTTTCAAGAATGACTACATCAAAAGATAACCAGGTCATTGATGACTCTTTTCCTAATGAACATTTGTTTTCACTTTCTGTGCAAACACCTTGGTATGCTGACACAGCCAATTACCTAGTCACAGGTAGAGTCCCTCCTCACTTCTCTCCTAAGGAAAGAAGGGTACTCATTGAAAAATCCTTTCCTTTTTCATGGATTGCTGGATGTTTGTTCTACACTGGACTAGACAATGTCATGAGGAGATGTGTGAGAGAAGATGAAACATATGACATTTTGCATGCCTGTCACAATGAACCTTATGGAGGACACTTTGCAGTAAAGTGAACTACAATGAAGATTTTCAATGCAGGTTATTATTGGCCTACACTATACAAGGATGCAGCAAGATATACCAAGAAGTGTGATAGTTGTCAAAGGATGGGATGGCCAACAATGTCTGATGAGATGCCCCTTTATCCTTAGCTTGTGATTACTCCATTTGATAAATGGGGGTTAGATTTTGTAGGACCTATTGATCCTCCATCTAATGGTAAATCTTATATCTTAGTATGCACTGACTATGTAACTAAGTGGGTAGAAGTTAAAGCCATGAAACATGCAAGAGACAGCAAAGTTGCAGAATTTCTTTATGAAGAAATCTTTACAAGGTATGGAGTCCCCAGAGAATTAGTTACTGATCAAGGAGCTCAATTTACGTCAACTCTAATTGCAGCATTAGTAAAAGAATACAACATAAGGCACAAGAAGTCTACTCCTTATCACCCCCAAGCTAATGGCCAAGTTGAGGTGACTAACAAAGAACTAGAAGCTATTCTAACCAAAACTGTGGTAGTTCATAGGAAGGATTGGGCAAGTACATTGCCAAAAGCTGTCTGGGCCTATAGGACAACCTAGAAAACAACTACTAGTTTTACTCCTTTTAAGTTGCTGTATGTTAAAACAACCATGATGCCTATTGAATTTGAACATAGAACTCTTAGAACTACACTCGACTTGGGGATGGATTTATCTCAAGCACAAAAAGAAAGAATCATGCAGCTTAACGCTTTGGATGAGATGAGAAAAGGAACTTTACAACATACAGAAGTGGTGCAGAACTAGGGAATCAGGTGGCATGACAAATACATTAAAGATAAGAAGTTCTAGCTTGGTGATTGGGCTTTGCTTTATGATTTAAGGTATCAAGAAAATGCAGGAAAATTATAGACAAGATGGCTAGGCCCATATGAAGTTGCTAAAGTGTTTTCTAATGGTGCTGTTTAGCTTACTACTATTGACCTTGTCAAATTCAAACTATTAGTCAATGGTCATAGACTTAGGTTATATCATAAGATAGCCTCCAAAGAAGACTTCCTGTAGCAGTTCAATCAACATGCACCTCCAGAACTTCCTGCAGCCAATGGTAGCAGACCTAGTGTCCCTCCTTTTGGCTAACCAAGGTACAACGATAATCATAATAAGGATTTCCACATTCGTGGGAGTCCATTCTTTAACTTCTTCACCCATCCACCCACCCATATCCATTCTTCTCTCTTCCATAACGTGTATTGATTACATTTCATCCCACCTCGCTTCAGCCCACTTCACTTATATTCATTGCTCAACAAATTCTTATGCATTACCCATTACTTTCTTCGTGATTCTAGCAATAGATCTTCCTCAAATAAAGGTACACACACTTCAATAATTCTCTCTTAATTACCTTGTGGTTTGTTTATTTAATTATTGTATATTAATACCGATATTTCTCATAGCATGTCATTATTTCCTTCCTTGTCCTGTCACACCTCAAATCCGCATGTGTGGACACATGCCTAAATATAGGTTGGGGAGGGAGTGTAAATATAATGACCACGTGTCTGTCCGTCCATATGTTTTATGCCTGAATGTCAGTAAAGTTTTTGAAATTAAATAATTGGAATCCTGAGTGAGGTGATGGCTCACGAGTGTGAGATGACATCCTTCATCGATCATTCATTTGTGCCTGTACCACCCTTGTTTTGTAATCCCAAGAAAAGAAGCTGTAAAATAAAATACAGCTAGCATGAGTTTTTGAAAACTTACAGGGTTGCAGGAAGGTGAATCTCATTTTCAAAAACTTTACAGCATGTTTGATTTCAGACAGCTAAGTCATGGGAGGAGGTTTAATTCAAAATGAACCCATAGTTCATGATGCATTGTTACAGGATGCACTTGGCTAGGCTGAACTCAGAAATTGTGGTTGGATCGACTATTTCCTGAAATTAAATGGTTTTGATGAAAATATTGCATTGGAATTTGCTCAGACATTGTCTGATGGTAAAGTAGTGGTAAGAGGTTTAGAGGTGTTGGCCACATAAGAAAGGATTGCAGAGGTTACAGGTCTACCTGTTGATGGTGAAGAATACCCTATTGCCAGAGATGCCAGGATAGCTAGGGTCAAGTTTATTGAACCTAGGGATCCACCATTGATTATAGACAAGCAGGGAACCAAAAGAACCTCTCTGCCAGAGCCGTGGAAATAGGTAACTATCCATGTGGTGAAATACATCACTTGCGAAGGTTGATAGTTGAACCTTCACTCTGTGCATTTCAAATTGCTAAATCATATGAGACATGGAAGAAGAATGAACATGCCAAATGTGCTTCACCACCTTCTCTTAATTATGGCCACTGAGACTCAAAAAGGTAGACCTAATTCTGTCTCTCATCACTATTTAATCAAATTGCTTGTTGAGAAGTCTCTGCATGATGTATCTGATATGACTTGGGAGGAATTTCTAGAAATTGATCAAATAAGACCTAGTCATTTGTGACCCATGGTTGTACCACAACATCATAGAACTAGGAGAACAATACATGGAGTTGAAACTACTCCAGAAACTTCAACTTCTAGTGCAAACCCTCCTGCAGCAAAACCAACCATTAAAATTAGCTCTTCTAAAGCAGAGCATGCAGATAAAGAAAATTATATAGATTCTGACAATGAGGATATTCCTCTTGGTAATTTAATTCAAACTAGGGCATAGAGAAGAAGGGAAGAAATAAAGAAAGGCAAAACCAAAAAGAAAACCGCAGAAAGGAAGGTGTTGGACTCTAGGAAACGAAAAGCTAATACTATTCTTCCTGCAGCCGAAGAACAACATGAAAGCCCTTCTAGTAAACCAAGACTGTTGAGCCTACCTCTGGTGCATCTACACAGACAAGCCCTAGGATTGATGAAATGGCAACTGAGGAAACAGAGGCCCCAGTGGGGCATGATAGTGATGTAGAAAAAGAAGACATAATTAAGGAAGCAACAGATGTAACTCTGGTAGACCTTGCCACTGCTGCTGAGCATATGGAGAGACAGGAACATGAAAGTAAATAGGAGTTCCTATAGTAAGACACCCTGTAGCTAGATTTGGCCAAGCAATCAGAAACTCTACAACCTATGTTATAGGAAGAACTACCATCTGTGCCAGGAAAACCTTTGGTAGGCATTCACAGACCTCCTAATTTTTCAATGCAAATGGTTGCCATGAAATTGTGGAATGAAATGCAGAGGAGAGAGGAGGAATGGAAGAGGGAGAAACGTAGGTTGAAAATTGAAATTCAAAGGAAGGATGAAGAGATTAAAGAAAAGGATGCATAAATTGTAGTTTTAAAAGAGAGTAGATGGTATGGCAGCTTTGGTGCCTCAAGTATTAGAATGTAGGACTCCTCCAAGAGTCTATGCTCTACATTTAAAAGAAAGGTACCTCTCTTTTAAGTTGGTAAGAATTATTTCTGGGTTGAACCCTTCAATTGAAACTTCTCTTGAATTTTTCAATGCTTATAGGATTGCTCCTGCAGAAATAAAGAATTTGTTGTGTGAATTTTATTTGCATAATTTTGTTGTGTCCCAAGACCATGAGTGGAACCCCTTGTTGTATGTTGGGGATGTTCAGTTGAGGGCATTTATGTCTTGGATGCAAAATGAGGTTAGTTGGGGAAAACAATACAGGGCTTATAAGAAATTAGAATTCACCACTCCATTGCCTATTAGAAGAATCTGGAAATCCAAGAAGTATTTTTAATGATTGGCATAGAATGCTTTATAGGCCAAGTTATGGTAGCAGAATCTTGCATGAAAGAGAAATAGCCTACAAAGAATATGAAAATATGGCATGCACTACTAGAGAATCTGTGAAAGGACAAATGACATAAAGGTGGACTAGTTTATCTGATGAGCTAAAATAGGCAGAGCCTCACTCCCTATAGAGTTATGCTACAGCATGTAGAAGAGTGGACATATATATTTAGATTGGAAGGACAAAGGGATAGTTTTGGCTTCCCTTAATTTTTCAACCTCCCCTCCTATTGTGGCTAGTGCCAAATTATAGATTCTACCAGTATGATATTGCAGAAGAAAAACAAAGATGGAACAGGTTAGACAGACAACAAGGATTTTATTGGGATCCTACTTCACGCACCAGAGAGACTGATATTGGACAATTAGCAGTTGCTAACTTCAGAGCATTAACCAAGCAAAAGAACAACCCTTCCTCTACTAGATGACCAACACAGTCTTAGGTTGGGGAGAGTGATGAGTCTAGTTTATGACTCATATTTTGATAAACTTTATTGTCTATTTGCTGTAACTATCTTGGACTTTGATGCTTTACTCTTGGTCTTTCTATGTCATTACCCCCAAAACTATAACTTGTTGAGCATAGGTCATTTCTTATATCCTTCTATGGAAAAGACATGCTATTTGAACTATATATGTTAATGTTGCATATGGTTAATGAATATTACTTCAAGGTGGTTTCGAATGAGAAAATATTTGTGTGTACTAACATTATTTTGTATATATAATTGGCATCCATAAAGTGAGGAAGATTCTGCTGGATGGTCGTTTACCATAAAAGTCAAAGGTGGAGGTCATTCAAATATCAAATGGAGGGAAAGCAACCATTTTGTAACTAATCTTAAATATCTATTGAGCAAATTTAGGAGTTATAGTTATGCTAAATCTGTGTTAAAGCAACTCGCTTAACCCGATTTCCTTGCATGCGTAACTTCCTTCCACTTTCTATGTTTTCCATAATGTGGCATCCTCCTATTCTGTTGGAGTTGACCGCTCTTCTAGTTAGTTAGTAGTCTTTCTTCTATAAATAAGACTCGGATACTCCTTTTGAGGGGTTGTTGATTATTTGAAGGTTATACTTGCACTATCTAGTTTTCAATAATACAGTTATCATGTTCAGTTGTACTCGTCCTTTTGAATGAATAAAATAAAGTTGTGAGTTCACATTTCTGAGTTTACATTTGTTTTAGGGAATACTCATCCAAAGGGGCCCACTTGATGAGAATTCCACCTTTTAGTTTAATTGCATTTTCTGTTAAGTGTTTAGTAAATCTAGCATTGAATGTTCCTGCAGCCACTAGAATTCTATTCTATGTTTGTTCCTGCAGCCAAAGTAGACAGAGTAGTTTCCTATTTGTTTGCCCAGATTGTTACTTTGTGTTATGTAATTGATTCTAGAATAGCAGTTGGTTAATATTCAACATTCCTTTTACTTCCTTTTTAGTATTTTATCTTCAACATTGTTTCTTTTCTTGCTATAGAATGAACATGGCTACTTTGAAGTTCTTAGTGCACATACTGTGTTGAACCATTTCAAGTTCACGTCCCTGGGTTGACAAGTGAAATGCATCTCCATAGTGATTAAGACAGCTACTCAGTTTAGATGTCCAATCTCTGAGTTACAGTTTTAAGAGCTCAGTTGTTAAGTCATTGTAAGAGACCAACAAGGTGATAGGATCAAAATTTTGAGATAAACTTAATAGTTTATTCTCTTGTTCTTCTACCTTCTTGGTAATATCTCCTGTCATGATGGACTAGGATAAACAAAATTTGTATAGATCTCTGCCATCTTTAAGATCATTTTCTAAGCTCTTTATCCCAATATTCAAATTTCTCCTATCATTTGTTATAAGTCCTTGTATCTCAGAGAATCTCTTATCCAAAAACTCTTTCCAGACTTTCTCTTCTACTGCTTTCTCCAAAGAATCAAATGTGTGCTAATATAATTAACAAGAGATTTCAGATTACCAGATGAAGAGGTTGAAAGGTCCTTATGGAATGATGGCATGATCTTTTCCAACACACCGGATGTAATCTCTATCAGCTCATAGTCTTCCATGTGAGACTTTAGAAGTTTTTCTTTTTCCTTTGCTTGAGCAAAGGATGCTATCTTCATTGTCTAAACCAGGGAGAGGGAGTCAAAATTGAATGGTCCTTGAAATAGTTCTGGTTCATCAATATCCATCATTTCTTTGGTCAAGAAATCTTTAACTGTTTCTGCAGTGTCTCTTGCCGGAGACAGAGTCTTCTTTCCTTCTACAACCTCAGAGGTGTCAACATAGATCTTCTCTATTTGTTCTTCTTCTCTTCCCTTGACCTCTTCTTCTTGACTAATTTTCTCATCTTTTCTTTCTTCTCCTTCAGTTTCGGAGTCAGCAGGGGGATCCGAAAGAGAGATGTTTACTTCTTTAGGAACTTCCTCTTCCAGAGCAGAGGAATCCAAGTCTTGAGTCCTCTTCTCACCTATGTCCTTTGGCTCTTCTACATTTTTCACAATAGATTCTTCATTTCATGTACTCAGTCCTTCATCATCCATGGCAGAAGGTTCATCACCTAAGTCCTCTATAATAGGAATGTTGAATCTTTTAAATGCATTCTGGAGGATATCTTCTATTTCTTTTACCACTTGGTCAGTCTCTCAAAGTATAAGCTGGTTCATTCTTGCTTTGCTCCAGAAGTCATCCTTGTAGTCCTTGAAGATCATGTTCATTTGTTTTGTAGTGATGGAGGGGTAGAGCTAAATAGCTATCTATTCCCAGATCTCTAGGTCCTTTGCCTTGGCATTATTCTTTCTCATTTCAAGTTCCTTTTCTAGGCTTTTGGGAATTAGAGATATGATTTCAATGAATGCTTTATTGTAGATGTTTAGATACCTGACTGTAGCATCTTACAGGATCTTTTGGTCAGCTTCACTACATTCATCATAGAATTTTGTCATTGGTTTCAGATGTCCATCCACAGTGACTGCCTTGAGGACATCGTCAATGGAAAAAGTAGGCTTTTCAACAAATTCTTCTGCCTTCTCTTCTTCCGTGTTCTTGCCGGCAGATGATTCCACAAAAGTTTTCTTTTTCTTTTTCATTTTCTTGATCTCCTCATCTGATTCTGTCTCTTCATCATCCTTCTGAATAGTGTAAGACCTTGTGGCCTTTGTCTTAGTTCTCTTCTCTCCCTTTCTAGATGTCCTAACTTCTAGTTTTGAGGCTTTTTGACTCTTAGAGGTGGTTGGTGCAGAACTTTTGGAGGATCTAGTCTGGGAGGGGGCTTGCATCGGAGCACTTTCTTTTTCTATTTCTTGCCTTTCTTTCTCTGCCCTTTCCACCTTCTCTTTGTTGGCATCAACTACCTCCTTTGATATTCCATATCTCTTGGTGACTTCTTCTACTTCCTTTCTCACTTTTCTCTTGATCTCAGGCTGTCTCAGTTCAACATGAACTTTTACACTCAACTCTTGGAAGGTTCCAAATCTTTTTGCCTTAGGATCCTTAGGCTAACCTAGTAGGTGTTGGATCTATAGTTCCAAAATTTTCTCATCCACCTCATAGCCCATTGGCATGATCCACACTATTCTTGATTCCACTGCCTCCATTAGGCATTGATTAGTGTCTACCATGAAGCACACTGTATCCTTGTATTTTTCAACTAGAGATTGGGGGATTCTCCCTCTAGCCTGCATCATGCCTTGGAAGTTTTTGAAGTAACCCCAGAGAGCTGTACTTTGTGCCTTGGCATCACCAAGCCCATACATATAGTCTCTGATTTGTATGGCAACCGGTCTGTCATTTTGCCATATCCAACCACTAGATCTGGGAAGCTCATTCATGTAGTAAAATAAGAGACATAATATCAGGCCACCATATTTGAATGAGTTCTTCTTGTCCTTTTTGATATTTTGCAAGTTTTTCAACAGTTGGCTCAGAAGAAGCTCACAAAGATCATAGTCAGCATTTTTCCTTAGCATTTCATATGCAGTATATATAGCAGTTCCAGATATTGAATTCTCCTTGCTGGAGTGATATATTTTGTAACCAATTATCATAGAGGAAAATTTGATATCTAGATCTATGATGTCTTCTACTATCATTGCCCTATTATCAAATTTTGATCTAGTATCCTCACCTACAGTTTGGTTTTTGATTGATTTGAAAGTAGGCAACCCACCAGATGAGTGCAATCTAATTACCCCCCTAATGGCATCTTTTGTGATCTTAAATGGCCTCAACAACCACATGAAATTGTCATGCATTCTACTTAGAACATACCAGACCCATTCATCTTCAGCAAAATAGGGGAAATGGATGTAATGTCCAAAAAGCTTATCCTAGATGGCCTTGTATTGGGGTTTAAGTTCAAATGATTCATCTATCAGTTCCTTGTGGTAGATATCCATCAGCTTGGATTCCCCAAATTCTTCAATGTTTGCATGTATGTAGACCCTAACATCTTCTACATGCAGAACCCCATGCAGAATGCTAGAGAATGCGCTTAGGGGATCAACTTTCAGGGATTTGTAAGGATGTTTCTTGAACTTAGGGCATGGTCTATCAGTGATTTTAACAACATTTGGAGTAGCCATATTTCAAAGGATTGAGAGAGAGATTCAAGAGTGGAAAATACCTTTTATGCTTCTAGGGTTCGTGATAAGAGCCAAAAAAATTGCTGGTTGAGTCAGATTCTGCGGTTGATCCTTGAGAGAGAGTTGAACCAATGTTGTTGTAGAGCTCTTTCTTCCTTCTTCTCGAATGCAATTGTGCAAATGATGAATAAAAGAACCCTTTTATTTCTGCGCAAACCTTAATTCCATTTTGCAATAAATGGACAACTTAAGTTATTCTGGTTGCCTTGTTCTCCTTGTCCTAAGAGATCTTTTTGGATCACTGAGATGCACTTACAGTTATTCTCGGTGAATATTGACAATATATCTACCTTTCTCCAATCATTCCATTTATCCATAGATCAAGATACCTCAAATTTGAATCATACCGGATCTGACTGTGAAAATCCTACTCTTATCGGATGACTGTTAAACTAGATCAATCTTGGATGATTAACTTCTTCAAAACTTCTCGCAGATCTTCCAAATCTTTACCAAGGATTATTTAGATGTTTTCTCTGAGAATGCTTTAATCTACAACTTTCCATGTGCCAATTTTAGGCACCAATTGACTGGCTGGGGGAATTTGTTTTCCTTTTTGACTCCCCCTAAGCCAGAGCTCATCTATTTTGTTTCTGAAAGGAATATCAGCACCATATTCTGGTACGGATCCATCCCCAACATTTTCTGTACTTCTCTTTACCCAAATCTTGTTCATCTCCCTTCGAACTTCATCCGCATTCACTTTTCCTTTTCCTTTATCTTGATTTTGATTATGATGCACTGGACCCCTTTTATCTTGATTCTTACTTTTGCAGAATTTGGCAATATGATCGGATCTATTGCAGTTGTAGCAAACAACATTTCTTTGCATATTTAATTGATATTCTCTAGATCTGCATTAATTAGCCATATGTCTCATTCTATTGCATGCAAAGCATCTACCATTGGATGAATTGTTTGTTTGCATATTTCCACATTCATGAGATCTATGACCATGCTTTTTACAGTTGAAACACTGTCTGGAGAAGGATGAATTAGTCTGATTCTTTCTTCTTCTGCACTGATTTGTTTTAAGACCAAAGTTATTGCAATTGTGGCAGTATCCATTGATTGATGGATATCTTTGGGCATTTGGTTGTCTTACCAGAGGTCTTCTAGGTCTGTTCCTTGAATTTCTTGATCCAGAGTTCTTTTGACCAGATCCAGAGCTTTCACCTTTCTCATATCCCAGGCCATGGTTGTCATCTACCCTCTTTTGGCTTTCAAGAAGAACTTCAAGTTGAGAAGAACTTATCTTGAATTTTTCTTTGTATTCATTTGTTGTTTGAAGATCCCTTTTAAGAGTGTCTATCTAATTTTCAAGTTGTTCTTCATTATCTCTAGCTTCTTCAAGATCAGATTCTAGATGTCTGATTATTCTATTCATTTTGTTGTAGTCTTTTGACTTCTCCTTGAGAGATTGTCTTAGATTATCTTCCATTTTTCTTTTCTCTTCAATTTCTTGGGTGAATTTCATAACCCCTGATTCCATTTCATGTCTTACCATAATGACCTCTTTTGATAGCTTTTCACATAACTTGTTCTTCTCATTCAGATCTTCATGAGTATCATTGGCTTCACTTTGACTTGCTAATTGTTGAAGAAGTTCCTTTCTTTTCTTCATTGAGATACTTAATTTTTCTTTGAGTTCATTTATGAAATCATTAGCTTGTTTGAGTCTTTCCCTCAGGTTATTGACTTCAAAGTGAGATTGCTTAAGACCATCTAGGGTAGACTGAAGTTGATCCCTCATACCGTACATATCCATTGAGATTCCTAGATCTTCCTCAAGTTGTTAAGCTTTGTCTAGAGGAAATTAGCTTTGATACCAATTGTTGATAACTGAGAAGAGGGGGTGAATCAGTTATCTTAATTACTTTAACTTCCTGTTCTTCTTTAACAACTAGTGCAGCATCAAATCATATATGGGGGTGAATCAGTTATCTTAATTACTTTAACTTCCTATTCTTCTTTAATAACTAGTGCAGCATCAAATCATATAAGCATGTATAACCATGAAATTAGAAATAAAATCAATACACATAACACAATGATTTTGACGTGGAAAACCCTGTTAAGGGAAAAACCACGGGTGATTAACCCAAGATTGTATTCTTTGTTAAAAGAATAAGATAGTACAAAATGGCACTTGCCAATTAGGGCTAACTGCCCGAGCACACTACTCACAAGAGGCTCAATGCCTACAATAGTTTATAGAAAGAAACCAAGTACTTAAACTGATGAGAAGTATCCACATATGCTGAGGTTCAGTTCTAGTTAGACTCAATATACTGATCTGCTGCACTTCATTCTTCCTTTTCTTTAGTGCTATTGTTCTACCACATATTGGACTTGTATTGCTACTTCCACACTGCTCTCTTCTTTTCTTCACACTTCACAACACACCACATGCCTTCTCATCAAAATCCATCTGGTATATATATCCGCACCAAGGATTTCAACATCTTTCTAGTTGGCATCCGGAATACTCAATATTTTCCCAAACTATGGTTTGTCGGTTGAATCCTTGCTTACTATGTGATGTGTATCAAAGAGATACTTATAGAAGTCATCAATCATGTTAGCTAATCATGAATGATCCCTCAAGAAACTTGATCACCATCAATATCTCATCCAGATTGAGGTCTGATGCTCTGTTGGTCAATTCTTCCTCAGTCTACTCTACCAAACACTTAGGTGCTCATATCTTTTCACTCTTTCATCACCAGAGGCTCAATCTCTAGAATGTAGCAGTCATGGTACTCCTCTTGACTTCCTCAAGTCTGTACTTTGCTGAGATACTTCCTCTAAGAGATCTGGACCTTATTGTCAGACCTTACTGCATGCTCTATTCTTGTTCACCAGACCAAAACACTCTTCACTCTGACTTTCGGTATAGACATACTATGTGCTATGAATGAGTGGGATGGACTTTGTTGCCATCAATGACAACACTCATGCAGCCACATAGTGTCTCTTGCCAATAGTATATAGGTGCAACATTTGAAAATCTACAGTCAATTTGCCACAATCATTAGATAGAAAATATAGGCTTCTAGATGCATCAACATGCCATGGAACAGTTAGGGTATAGCTATAGAGTGCAAGAGATAGGTGCATAGTCAAAGAGAAATACCATTCACAACTATGCAAAAAGAGACATTTCACACATGAAGATACATCATGAAGACACTGAGGCACAAGATGAAAAATGTGTGAGAGCTTCATTACATATATGGAAAGGACAAAGCATCAGAAGAGCAACCTGTAATAGTCATGAGGATAAGGAGACAATTATCATATGACTATCAGATTCATTCCCATAGTCATCTTTGCCACTATACAATATACACGAGTATGAGATAATGATAGGAATATGACATTTTGTTCACCATTTTGTGAGAAGAGAGCAGATAGTTTCAATATGAGCCCTGTAGTAGTGAGTGTAAGAGAGGTTTAAATGCTTTACATCCACTTTTCCAAATGCTTCCTCTAAGATTGATTAGCACCATGGCATCAATCAACACTTGTCATCATTGACAGTGAAGTATGAGCATTGGGTATTGTGTTAAGTATTAGTGGTCTTTTATGAATCAATGCTCATCTTTAGACCCATGGTAACTTGGCAAAGCATCTATCAGATAGCAGATGGCAAAGGTAGTCAACATAGTAAGACAAAGATTTACAAATGCAGTGCCTAATGAAATTGCATAGGGGACTGTCTTGAACTGTATGACTATTGAAAGGAGAGTAGTCATGAGGATCCAAGAGAGAAATCATCTTTGAACAAAACAGAAAGAAGAATCATCATGAATAAACAAGCATATATAGTCATAAAAGATACAAGACAACCATTGGTGGAAAAGAGTACAGTGAATAGTGAAACAATACATTGAAAAGATAAAGTTAAGCTATAGAGTGAGTCCACTGTTATATGCCCAAGGTGGTACCAATGATACAATATGCACAGTGATGTGACAAAATTGCATGATCATGGTGTAGCAAGGTAGAGACAGTCATACAAGAGATATAAAGGATAGCAAATACTTTAAACTCATTCTTTAGGCTTCATCATGAAATGTAAAATCTACAGTGTATATGTGAGTTCCTTGGAGCAATAGAGAAAGAGTAAAGTCATTGTCCTTCTTTTAGGGTGACTATCCCCAGTATCCAAAGATCAACTTTGTTTGAAGAGCATAGAGAAAGAGTAGGTAAAACCCTAGTAGGGATTGTAACAAATAAGAGAAGAAGCCTCTTTCATCATTCCACTATAATAAAAACTCAAGCTAAGACAACATAGGAGGTAAACAAAATACTAAGAGACAGGGATATCTTTTATGACAGAGAAAAGCTAAAAATGGAGTATATTGTTCACCAAACTCTGCTAGGGTTTACATACAATAAGTAAAGCTTTTTACCTCTTTATTTCAATAGTTACATTCTTATTCCTATTACAGTCATGCCATGAGAATAAGGACCAGAGTATATAAGGAAATATAAGCTATATTTTCTCTTTTCAAGAGTTCAAAACCCTCACGGTCATTGTGCCATGGAGGCCGAGCAAGAGGAAGAAGAGTATACAAAGAAAGATACAATGAACTACAGGAGTACCAGTATGAATAAGTATCTCTCTTCCCTTGATTCTTTTTATCACAATAGAGAAAAGAAAATATGGAGCAAATACAAGAGAAAAAAGAGACGATTTTCATCATGTTACTATATAGAAACTAGAATGGAAGTAGCTACAAGAGCAGCAAATAGTGTATTTTTTCCACTTTTTCTTCCAAGAAAACAATGATATATAGAAGGGAACTTACTTGAATAAAGATGGCATTGAAAATAGCCCAAGAACAACAAGTTAAAACCTCCAGAATGCTCCAAAAATAGCTTCAAACCCTAGTGCATGTTGGCGGGTAGAACAACAAGAAGAGAAGGCTAAGTGTGAAATGAAGTTCTTTTTAGGTTTCATCTTCTTTTTTGGGTTGGTTGCCCTAGCTCAACTATGAGCTTTTGACCATATTCTATTTTAGAAATCATTGTTATCCAAAAGCTGCCCATGGTGAAAACTTTAAAGTCAATAAACCTAATGATGCCTTTTATTGATGCTTGTGTTTGGAGGTCTTTTGACCGTAGAAACATAAATGATGCAAGGTAGCACATGGGACCATGTTTTCCTTTTAATTTTCATACAGTTTTTGAAATGATAATGATGTAAGAGGATCACTTATGCAATAATATATCATGGATATGGCATGGGAGTTATAAGGGTGAGGTGATTATCTTTTTCCAAAGAGGAGTTATAAAGAGTTATTATTTTGAAACCTTTCAAAAATAATTACCCTCATGTTGCACGACTTAGACTCAGATGATAAACCAATGTAAACAAACAATAAAGTAAAGCAATTATAAATTACTTTATTATTTATCACAAAGTTGTAAAACAGTAATAAATAAATAAATTATTAACAACTGGTAAAGTAAGTCTATTGATTACTTTATTACTTGTTCACATTGTTTCCTCATGCCCAAATCATGGAAAATCAGGAGATGGAGTTAACTAAGCTATTTTTGAGCTTTTTGTAGGATTTTTAGTCAAACTAGAGGGAGTTTAGTGTACCACTTGGTCAAATTGAGTGTGAGGGGCAGTTTGGAGCTATTTTGCTCCTTTTCTTGCAGTTATGACCCTATTTTTAGTGATTTTTATGGTTGCTCATAGATCAGTTTTGGAGGTGTTATTTTTAGAGGCAGTTGACTGTAGTTGACCTTCTTAGGTCTTTTTGTGAGTAGATTATATTTTAGAGAAAAACTTATGTTTTTTTAGTTCTTGCCTTTTTTCTCTCTTGTGCATTGCAGAGAGAAGTGTTTGTAAGTCAATTTTTGCAAATTTATACAATACATCAGGTTACAGGTTATCTTTTTGCCTTTTTTTTTGCAATTATTCCTTTATTTTCACTAGGATCAAGTATTTACCTTCTCATTTTCTGCTATTCTATGAATGATTGGATGAGATTTTATTGTGTTTTAATATCCAAACCTTTAAATTCTTGTCACATTTATACTTGCATGCATTAAAAGTAGTAAAAATCACAGGTCTTAGGTTGTGCATTAGAATAGTCTTTTCTTTCATGCTGTGAGAACGTAATTTTCCTCTAAAAAGAGAGAGTTATTCAAGCCTTCCTTAGAATCAATTTTGTGGTCATATTGCCAAATTAGTTGTGTGGATAGATATTCTAAAAATTATTGTGAATTAGAGTTGCATGTTTCTATCAATTAGGTACATCACCACACATTTAGATCCAGTTGTAGTACTCTTATTAGAAAGTATTTTTAAACCCTTTTCCAGCAAAGTTATTAGTTTATTAGAGAATCAGAAGGGAACCAACCCATGATCTGGAGGTCTACTTTCACCATAGGGTACCCACAACCTAAATGTATTCCAATGTTACACACGATTAAAGAGCTTTTCATCTTTGCATCACGGTTACCATCCTAGTTGATAACAGTAAATGTGCTTGAACTCAAAATGATTAACTCATTCTCTAGCTCATGAGCTCTCACCTCATCTACCTTTCCAAATAGCTTCTCAAGAGCGAGCCATACGTAATTGGGAGTTGATGAAGATTCAACGTGAAAGAGTAATTTTGGAGAGATACTGAGACATAAACAACCAAAGGCCTAGTCACACTTGTTAAACCATTTCACTTTAGTGTCATCATCAGAGGGTTTTGTTTCAGTTCCCATTGTAACTGTGTATAACCTTTTGTTTTTCAACATTAGTTGGAGTTTGGATTTCTAGTCATGATAATTAAAGGGAGCTAAATAGCCTGAGTAGAATCCATATTGCAAGTTTGAACAAATGCAAAAAAAAGACAACACTGAGACAAATACCTTTTGATTATAACATGATCCCCCCCTAATTTGGCACTTTATAAATAGTGTGTGGGAAAAGATACCTATTACACAATTTTAAATTCTTGTTAGTTTATTTTTCCAAAGAATATTTGGACAAAAGTAAACTTTACAAGGAGGAGCAATTATTTTTTTTAAAACGAGTTTTAAAACAAGTCTAAATATAGTGTTTCTAAAAAACTTTGATTTTTTTGAAAAATGATTTTTAAAACAAGTTTAAGTATAGTGTTTCTTGAAAAAACCCCTAATTTAAAAAAAAGCAAAAAAAAATAGGGCAGATTTATGAAAAAATAGTCAAAAGATATCTATTTGGGCAAATCACCAAGAAAATTCCCCTGTCTAAAAATAAACTCCAAAAAACTATGAAAATCCCTGATGTAGAAGGTAGATTTGATGTTGATTTGGTGAAATTAACGTCTGCTGGGAAAATTTATGCTGAGTGGGCTCTTTTTGCTGATGTTAAAATGTAGAAGGCTTCAAAGGGTGATGAAAAGGCACAAATGGGTCATTTAAGGGCCTGTAGGCTTTTTAAACCAAGTTGCATCTTGTATGCAGGCCCAACGTACCTGTAAATAGGCTATGGGCTATAGACAGATGAGTCATGCCTGTTTAAAAAGTCAAACAGTTGCAAAAAAATCTCGTGGGTGGCTAAAAAATAGGTCACACGCTACCTTTAATACACATGAACAAGAAAAGAATGAGGCCGCAATGCTTGGATATGGCTTGCATGCCAGTCAAAACAAAAAACCATGCCTGTATACCAGTGTTGACCACCTTTTGACTAAAGTAGATCAATCAAATCAGAACTGGAGACAAAACTCATGCTAAAACTCCTTCAGAATAGTAGAATGCATTTGAATGATAAAAAACTCTTTTTTGAACCAGTAATGCAAAACAAATTGTGTTCAAGAATTTGATAGAAGAACAGGTTCACAACCTTTCCATAACTACTCTGATACCATGTAGAATTGAGCAAGATCGAATGGAAGATTGCAAAAACTGACAAGAGTCTCGAAAGATGAACTGTCACACACTCAATGCTATCAAAGACACAAGCAATATGTAAAGCAAACTGGATGAATGTATTAGCTCACATGAATGAGTACATATAGGCTATAGTCTCTCTATGTTTAGATGTGCCATAAATGAGAAAGCAAGCCTAAGAATAGTAGTTGCCCAAATGATAGGCATGCAACTACTTAACTTGGCATAAGTTGAGTTAGACACCTGTTCTTAACATAGACATGCTATTAAAAGCACAAGAACACCTAAATTTAGCATAGCTAAATATAGTCAACTAAGTGACCTTAATAACACTAACAAAGAGTGAGTACAAAGCCTCATGGGGAATCAAGCTACACTATAACATCTACACTAAAACATAAAATCACCATATGAATTCTTCAACATATGGAAAAGAACATTAGAATAATGAGCCAGATAATAAGGGAGATGTAATTGATATTTCCATCATACAATAAAGATATTTCTAAAATTAAACAATTGCACATTCAACATAAGAAGGATGTTCATACATAGAAATTGTAACACAAAGTTCACAAAGTCCTTTGATCTATTCCCATCAAAATCCTTTCATATGCATGAGAAATACCATAAAATTCTTAGAAAAATATCCAAATTTACAGTGATCAATCACCAAAATAAAATTTTCCAAAAGATCCCCTTAATCCTTTCATAACTCTATATATAGAGAAATAAAATGAAACTATCGTGATTGTAACAAATTCTTAAAACTTAAGATGATGAAATTAAATAAACTTTAAACAAAGGATATTTAAATAAGATTTACTTAATTAAATAAGTTTCAAAGCTATAAAATAAAAGATAGAAATCCTATCGGAACATCTTCAAGTCCTTCATTCAACTCAACTTCATTTAACTTATCTGTTGTAGGTACCTTGTATAGTGGGGGATTCATCTTTGCTTTGAAGTTTTGAAACCTGGTGATGATATGGCCTAGAATCTTCCCACTTAGACTTATGGTAATGCTTAGCTGAATCCTCCAAATTTTAGTCAGTTTATCTGCTTTAGTAATTTCCTTGTAAATATTCATGAGTTCCTTCTTGAAGTTGACGACGCAGAAAGATATATAACTAGTCTTTTCATTTGAAGCACCATTCACTGAATTCTTGCTGGTCAACTCTTCTGTAATAAGCTTCTTGAAACTTTGTTTAACAATGTTTACATCCACAAGGTTTTCTTCATCTTCATTTAGAATATTAGTCTCAAATGCTAAAAATTAGCTCTAATGTCTAACAGTTCCAAGTTATATTGGCTTGAAATCTTTTTTAGTTTGAATAAAAATTATTTGACAACCAGGAGCTTCCATTCTACTACACTCAACCACTAAATAGATTCATTCTCTTCCACCTTACTGAAAACATTCTCTGAAACAAAGATATTAGTATCTACCTTGACGATCTCCTGTAGATTCTTGGCAGCAACCGTGAGTAAAGTCTCCTCCTTCTTAATGTATTGCATATCAGTTTTCAAGTTTTTCATTTTAGCTAGGATCTTATTATACATTATCATTACTTCCTCAATGTACAACTATCCTTCAATAGTTGTTATATCAATCTAGGACACTATTGCTCTTGCTAAGGCTTGATACTTTCTAATTTGATCTATTACATCTGGACCGGCACCTTTTATAGGAGTATCAAGTACATCATCCAAGGTTTGAGAAGTAGTATCAACAATTGATTGAATACAAAAGGCACTGAGGACATCAATTTCTTCCTATAGCCTTTCTTTCTCTTTCTTCTCTACTTTCAACCTATTATCCAACACATTCACTGATAGCTTTACGTGATAAATGTCACCTTCAACCATAAGGGGTGCCATATAAATTTTACTAACACTGAAATCATCCTCAATGATGCTCTATTCATCTTTGTCTACCACAGGATCCACAATTTCAATGAATTGATGTCTTGAAAATAGATCAACTACCATTTGAGACATCCTTCGATCCTTTTTGGGCTTAGCATTGGCCTAAAGTAACTTAGCTACTGTATCAAAACTTAGCTACTGTATCAAAACTATGGTCCACCATAGGAGTATACTTCCTCTTCTTCTCTACAACTTTCTTGAGCTGGGTAGGAGAGGCAAAGATATATTTACTATTTGTAGTGTTAGGTCTAATATCAACTGAGGTAGAATCTGGCATTACCTTATGAGGTGCATCTAATGTAGAAGGTGAGACACTACTTTGACCAGCTTGTTGAGACAAGGAAGACATATCACCTTGAGGAGATGAGATAGCAAAAGTATCTTGATCCTCTTTTTGCTATTGTGAAGAGTCCCTTGCTTCAATAATTTCAGCCCTAGGATTTCTCCTTACAATTTATAACTTGTTTCTTGACACTACAACATATTCTTCACATTGACCTTTCAATCCCATGTTATCATCAATATTATCATCATCTCCTTTCTAGAGAGTGGTTTTCAATTTGGTGGAATATACATTTGATGAAGAAGGCCTTTGAGTAGAAGGAATAGTAGAAGACCTTTGTTCTTTCATAGTCTGCTCTCTTTGTGGGGAATCAACTTTAGTAAAAATAATAGCTTTACTTTTTATCCATCTTTGAGTCTTATCTAACACAAATGATGATTGCACATATAAATCAGTGATCTCCTTTTCTGACCACCTAATCTTAGGCAACGGTCTAGAACTCTCAATGTAAAAACCCACATCAATCATATCTGAATTATCATGATCCACCATATCTAGAATATTTAATCCAAGATTGAAATCCCTGGTTTGATTTGTTGTGAGCCTCATCTAATCACTTCTTCAAAATTTTCATGTTCATCACAACAATCTTCCCAATAATTTTCAAGATGGGATCGATGCTCATAAGATGACCCACCATAAAAATTCTTATTCACATATTTTTTACTGTCAAAGAATGGCCTTGTGGTGAAAAGGTGAAAATTGAATTTGAATAGGATTCTATACACATTTCTAGCATCATCATGATTCTTACAAGTGTAATGAGTCAAGCCTATAGGAAAGAGGAAACCTTTCTTTTTCACATCATGGTATTTCCTTCTTACCTAGGCCAGTTGTCTACATACTTCCAAGAAAATGATCAGATAATTGACATACCTAGGTAATTTATATGGGGCATTCTCAAAACCACCAATCCTCATATAGGTGAACCTATTGAATTGGATGAAGAAACTTCCAAATTGCATGAAAAACTATGTTGCTTCATGAGATATCCTTACCTCTAGGTTTCCATAAATTCTTCTCACATTAAACATTAAAAAGGTGGCATTCACATGCCTGTAGTCCTTATTTCCGTGTTCTTCTTGTAGTTGTGGGGAATATTCATAATTGGAGTATCACTGGAGGGAGTCCCACAGGTTCTCAAACTAGGCCACACCACCTGATTACTGGCTATAGCATAAAACAAGTAGGAATACATATGAAAAGTGTTGTTGTTATGGAAATTTACCAGTTGGTTGTCTATATGATTATTAATCAAGCTAGCCCAGTCTACATACTATGACTCATTACAAATTACCAATATGAATTGACACATTGATTTCTTAAAAGAACTAGAATCATTATTCCCTACTACCTGGTACAATAAAGTAATCATGTTTGATATATCTTCTTTGAAATGGGCCCTCACCAGGTTTTTGGGAACCTGAGAATTCCCTTTCTTTTCATTCTTGAGCCAATGTTTAGTAATGGATGTTAAACACCAATCTTTCTTATCGATGAAATAATTCCATCTAATTTCTATAGACATTTGTGCAAACTCTTCTCTTTCTAGTAGTTTAAGAACATGGCTCATTAGTTCAACATCCAATTTAGCAATCACAATCCCATCAAAATACCTAATCCCTTGGGATTCTGCATGATAATTCTTCACACAAGCAAGGACCAAATTGGGACACTAGACAACAAGTAGGAATCCACCTGCATGGGTTGGGCCACTTGAAAATGTTTTATCTACAAGCTCTGACCTAGGGTTTACATTCATCCTATTTCAAAAATCATTTAAGTCAACATGTCCTAGGCTAGTATCTTTGATTCCCACCAAATTGTTCCCTATGGTGGATGTCACATCAAAATCCTAGTATTTGTACTTCATCCTAACGAATTTCATTAACCACCAGATGTAGGAGTCAAGGATTCTTAATGAAAATTGATTATTCGTAGGTGGATAGAGGTCTTGAAGTGATATGAGGCAAATAGAAAGCATGGAACTCATCAAAACCTCTAGATGTTTGAACAATCAAAATTCAATTGAAAGAAACTTGCAATGCTAACTGAAAATAATATATATAAGGGCTTGTTGTTAACTAACCTTGACTTCAATGAACCTTGAACTAGTGAGATGAAGCAAACTCTAGAGAAGTTGTGACTACTAGTAGAGAATTTGGAAAAGGAACAGTGGCATAAAACACTTTGATAAACCAATCTTATATTTGCATTTAAGACTAATAAATGTTTCATTAATGATTTGCAAGACACATAGTATGATGGCACACAACATAGGTGTAAACTTCCCATCACTAATAATTACAATGTATGGTCTCTTTTGTTGTGCATTGGAAAAAATCAACTTTACCAAACCACCATTGGGGAAATGAAAGATTTGCCAACTAGGTGTGGCAGCAACGCATACAAGCTTCATCGCCATTGGCAAGCCTCTCTTGTCAGTGAATCGCTTAGTTGGTGAACTCTTTAAAACTTGGAAATGGATGCTGAGTGGAATAATAAGTTTGCAACTCAATGCTCCCACTAATAAACACTTCTAATTCAGCTCCTTTCTTCATTGGTAAGAAAACAAACTCAAGAACAAGCTTGAACCAATTGGGGAATTACAAATTTTGTGAAACATGAATTTGACTAACATGGAGACTTAGAGAAAAGTGTAAGTTAGAACTATTGGCAAGAGACACTGTGTGGCTTCATAAGTGTTGTCATTGATGACAACAAAGTCTATGCCTATACCAGAAGTCAGATTGAAGATTATTTTGGTCCAGTGAACAAGAACAGAGTATGTAACAAGGTCTGACAATCAGGTTTGGATCTCTCAGATGGTGTAACTTAGTAAGTCACAAACTTGGAGAAGTCAAGAGGGGTATCATGACTACTGTATTCCAAAGATTTAGCCTCCGGTGATAAAGAAAGAAAAAGATATGAGCATCTAAGTGTTGGGTTCTAGTGAGGCAAAGCAGATAGAGGAAGAACTAACCGACAGAGTATTAGACTTCAATATAGATGTGTAAAACATGATGATCAAGCAATATGTGATATTATACATTGTTGGCCAACATGATTTATGACTTCTATGCCTATGTTTTGATGCACATCACTAATCAAGCATGGATTCAGTCGACAGATCAATAACTTACAAATATCTGAAGTGTTCTTGTTGCCGACTAAGAAGTTGTTGGAAATCCTTGATGTAGATATATATACCTGATGGATTTGAGCCTATAAGTTTGTGAAATAAATAGAATGTATGGTTAAGTGCGAAGAAAAGTAGAGATAAGTTTGAAGGTAGTAATTCAAGCCCATAATGTGACAGGAAAGTTATATTGAGTAGAGGAAGAATGAAATGTGCCAAATCAGTATATTGTACCTAACTGGAACTGAAATCCTGCATGCATAGATGTTGTTCATCAGTTCAAGCACCTTGGTATCATTTGTAACCAATTGTAGACTATAAGTCTCTTGTAGGTAGTGGGCCTTTTGTGAGTAGTGTGCTTGGGCAGTGAGCCCTAATTGGAAATTTCCAAATTTGTACTCTTTATTCTTTTAACAGAGAATACAATCTTGGGTTAGTCACCATGTGGTTTTTCCCTTAACAGGGTTTCCACGTAAAAATCCTTGTGTCATGTTAATTTCTTTTTTAGCTCTTATGATTGTCTTGTTTTGGCATAACATTAAATGATAAGTTAAGAAAAGGAAAGAAAATAGAAAAGTTATAAGGTAACTGATTCACCCCCCCTCTCAGTTATTTGCATTGTTTCCAACAATTGGTATTAGAGCTAGGTTCCTCTAAACAAAGCCTAACACCTTGAGAAAGATCTAGGAATCTCAATGGATACATATGGTATGAAGGAACAACTTCAATCTGCCCTAGATGATGTTGAACAATCCCACTCTGAAGTCAATAATTTGAGAGAAAGACTCAAACAAGCTGATGATTTCATAAATGAGCTAAAAGAAAAACTTAGTATTTCTATGAAGAAGAGAAAGGAACTACTCCAAAAATTAGCCAATCAGAGTAAAGTCAATGATTCTAATGAAGATCTAAATGAGAAAAGAAAGCTATGTGAGAAGCTGTCAAAAGAAGTCATTATGGTAAGGCATGAAATGGAATCAGGGGTTATGAGATTCACACAAGAAATTGAAGAAAAGAGGAAGATTGAAGATAATCTAAAACAATCCCTCAAGGAGAAAATAGATGACTGCCATAAAATGGACATAATAATTAGGCATCTTGAATCTGAGCTTAAAGAAGCTAGAGACAATGAAGAACAACTTGAGAATTAGATAGACACTCTTAAACAAGATCTTCGAATTGCAAATGTATACAAAGAAAAGTTCAAGATAAGCTTAGCCCAACTTGAAGTTCTTCTTGAAAGCCAAAAGAGGGTAGATGATAAGCGTGGCTTGGGATTTGAGAAAGGTGAAAGCTCTGGATCCGGTCAGAAGAACTCTGGATCAGGAAATCAAAGAAACAGACCTAGAAGACCTTTGGTAAGGCAACTAAACACTCAAAAATATCCATCCTTCAATGGATATTGCTTCAATTGCAACAAATTTGGTCACAAAGCAATCCAGTGCAGAAACATAATGAATCAATTCAATTTATCCTTCTTTGGTCAATGTTTCAGTTGCAAAAGGTATGGACACAAATCTCATGAATGCAGAAACATGTAAATGAACAATTCTTTCAATGGTAAATGCTTTGCATGCAATAGGATTGGACATATGGCTAATGAGTACAAATCAAGAGGGTATCATTCAAATAAGAAAAGAAATGTTGTGTATTACAATTGTAATAGATCCGGTCATATTACCATATTCTATAGAAGTAGAAATTAGGGAAGAAAAGGTCTAGTGGAACATGATCAGAAACAAGATAAAGGAAAAGGTAAAGTAAATGTGAATGAAGTTCAAAAGGAGATGAGAAAGATTTGGGTAAAAAGGGGTACAATGAATATTGGGGATGGATCCGCACCAGAATTTGGTGTTGATATTCTTTTAGGAAACTAAAAAGTAAGCTCTAGCTCAGGGGGAGCTGCAGAGAAGATCCTTTTCCCCCAACTAGCCAGTGAGTGCCTGAATTTGACACTTTGAGTCAAAATAAGAGGTTAGGGTTTAAATGGTTTGAGGACACTCACTTGAAAGTCATCCAATCAAAATTTGACAAATCCACATGCATATTTGAGCTAGTTATGAGGAGATCCTGTATCAACAACTATCCAATAAAGCGTAATTTCATAGACAGATCTAGTATGATCCAAAATTGAAATATTTTAATCTGTAGACCTATGGCATGTTTGAATAAGGTGAAGATATGTTGTCAAGCCTCATAAATAATGATTTGAAGATCCACAAGACAATCCAAGAAAATCTCATTTCATAAGTAGGGTAACTGGATGACTTAAAGACTTGTGCATTTATTACAAAAGGAAATTAGGGTTTATGCAAGGATAAAAGGGTTCTTTCACTCCTTATTTACACACTTGCACTCACAAAGAAGAAAAGAAGAGCTCTGCAAAGAAGATCCTACAATTCACTCAATTTCAACTGAAAATCAAATTCAACAAGAGATTCATTCCAATTTTTGCTTCAAACCCTAAAGTGTGAAAAGGTACTTCCCTTCTGAAAACTCTCTCCAGATCTCTTGCAAAAATGGCTACTCCAATGGTTGTCAATATTTCTGATAGGCCGAGACCTAAATTCAAGAAACACCCTTACAAATCTCTTTAAGTTAATCCCTTGGGTACGTTTTCTAGCATTCCGCATGGAGTCTTGCATGTAGAAGATGTTAGGGTTGATATCCATGCAAACATTGAAAAATTTGAAGACTCAAAATTGATGGAAATTTATCACAAACAACTAATAGATGAGAATTTTGAACTCAAACCTAAATTCAAGGCCCTCTAGGACAAACACTTTGGACATTGCATACATTTTTCATGTTTTGCAAAAGATGATTGGGTCTGGTATGTTCTAAGTAGGATGCATGACAATTTTATGTGGCTAATGAGGCCATTCAAGATAACTAAAGATGCCATCAGGGTAGTGACCAGACTGCATTCATCTGATGGGTTACGTGCACTTAAATCTATGAAGAACCAAATGGTAACTGAAGCCACCAGATCAAAATTTGACAAAAGAGCAATGACTATAGATGACATCATAGATCCAGATGTCAAGTTTTCTTCAATGATAATTGGCTACAAAATCTACCATTCGAGCAAGGAGAATTTTGTGTCTGGTACAGCAATCTATGCTACATATCATATGTTAAGGGAAGACACAGATTATGATCTATGTGAGTTTCTTCTAAATAAGTTGTTGGAGAACTTGCAGAAGATTAAAAAGGATAAGAAAAACTCCTTTAAGTATGGTAGTCTAGTACTGTGTCTATTTTTCTATTATATGAATGAGCTACCTAGATTAAATGGTTGGGTCTGACAAAATGATAAACCCATTGCAATTTAGATCAGAGATTACATATATGGACTTGGTGATACTCAAGCCCAAAACATAGCCCTCTAGGGTTACTTTAAGAATTTCCAAAGCATGATGCAAGCCAGAGAAAGAATACCACAAACAATAGTTGACAAATACAAAGATATAGTCTACTTCATGGTTGACGCTGATCAATGCCTAATGGAGGTAGTTGAGCCAAGAACTGTATGGATAATGCCTATGGGATATGAGGTCGATGAAAAATCTTGGAGCTACATATTCAACACCTGCTGAGCCAGCCTAAGGATACTAAAGTAGAAAGGTTTGGTGCCTTTGAAGAGCTAAGTATAAAAATAGATGTTGAGTTAAGATAGCCGAAGATGAAGAGGAAAGTAAGAAAGGAAGTTGAATAAATTGCCAAAAGATTTGGCATATCAAAAGAGGTTGTAAATGCTAACAGAGAGAAAATAGAGAGGGCAGAGAAAGAAAGACAAGAAGCAAAGAAAGAAAGTGCTCCTGTACAAACCTCCTCGTAGACTAGAACCTCCAAGAGCTCTACTCCTGTCGCTTCCAAAAGCTCAAAGTCTACCAAACTGGAAGTCAAGACATCTAGAAAGGAGAAAAGAGGATAAAGACCAAAGCCACAAGGACATATACAAGCTATAAAGATGATGAAGAAATAGAATCAAATGAAGAAATTAGGAAAATAAAGAAGAAGAGAACATCTGGGAAGTTCTCTGCTAGCAGAAATGAGGAAGAGAAGGAAGAGGAATTTATTGAAAAGCCCACTCTTTCCATTGATGACATCATCAAGGTAGTTACTGTGGATGGGAACCTATAGTTGGTGATAGAGTTCTATGATGAATACAATGATGCTGACAAGAGAATTCTGGAAGAGGCTACTGTCAGGTACTTGAACATTTATAATAAAGCTTTCATTCAAATTATATCATTGATTCCTAAGAGCCTAGAAAAGGTACTTGACCTAAGAAAAGAGAATGCAAAGGCAAAAGACTTAGAGATTCAAGAGTGGATAGCAATTCACCTTTATCCTTCCATCACTTCAAAACAAATGAGTATGATTTTCAAGGCTTATAAGCATGAGTTCCAGAGCAAGGCGAGAATGAACAAACTCATGCTTGGAGAAACTGACCAAGTAACAAGTGAAATAAAAGATATCCTCCAGAATTCCTTGAAGAGATTCAATCTTCCTATTGTAGAGGAAATATATGAAGAACCTTCTACCATGGATGTTGAAGGATCAAATGATATCAATGAAAAACCTTCTGACAAAGATGTCGAAGGATTAAAGAAAATAAATGAAGAAATCTCTGAGAACTTAGACTCCTCAGTTTCGGAAGAGGAATTTCATGAAGCAACAAACATAGGTGACATCTCTCCTCCAGATCCCACTACAGCTATGACAAACATTCTGGACATTGAAGCTGAAGGGGAAGGTAGAAGAGAGGAGAAGAAGATTCAAGGAAAAGATGATAAAGGAAAAGAAGAAGAACAAGCAGAAAAGACTAATGATGACTGTTCTAATATCTCAAAAGGAAAGAAGTCTCAATCACTAGCAAGAGACACTACAGAGACAATGAAGAACATCTTAGATAGAGAAATGATGGAGCTGGATGAACTTTAGCTATTTCAAGGACCACTAAATTTTGACTCTCTCCCTAATTCAGACAATGAAAATAGCATCTTTTTCTCAAGCCAAAGCAAAAGAAAAACTCTTAAAATCTCACATGGCAGACTATGAGTTGTTGGAGATTGCATCTAGGATGCTGGAGAAGATTATGCCAACCTAGCAAAAGGATCCTTCTGCCTCTCCATTCGGTAATTTGAAAAACTTAGTCAATTATGTTAACACTCATTTTGAATCCGTAGAGAAATCAGTAGAGACTAAGGTTTAGAAGGAGTTCTTAGGAAAGAGGTTCAATGAAGTACAAGGACTAATTATAATGATAGAAGAACCTTAGGCATTGGCATAAAGAGCCTTGAAAATGCTCTTAAATATGGTGGGGACATATACAAATTTTGTTTAACTTGGCCTAAAGTGATAGAGGACATTGAGAAGAAATTGAAAGAACAAGAAGGAAAACTATCAAGTTTATCTCAAAATTTTGATCCCCTTACTACTTCTCTGGTGAATCATGAATGTCAAGATATTGCTATAATAAATGAAATTAAAGAATTGGTTAAGGAGAAAAATAACATAATAGATAGAATGGGTAAGCTTAGAGGAATAATCATCCCTAAGTTAGAGGCAACGCATGATGCCTTGATAGAGGCACAAAACACAATCCAGACCAGTAATCCAATAGACCTAAAGAGGGCAGAAGCATATGCATTTTTGTTAAGTGGACACATCTCCATTTTAGATGGAATGAAGAGGAGTTGGGCCACAGAAATAATCCAGTTGAAGACAACCTTTGTGGATATACTTAAGTATATGTAAGTGTAACATATGATTTATATATACTTATGCCGCCATGTATAGAATAATTTTTACAAAATTTTGGTATGCAGATTCCACCCTTTGCCATTGATGTCAAAGGGGGAGTGAAGAGTAGTGATAAATGTGGAGTTTAGCTAAGGGGGAGCTCCAATAAAATAGTGTAAAAGACAAAGCATCAGCCAAGGAGGGGTTACTGTGACACTTAGCCATTTTTCATTAAGTGTTGCCATCAATGCCAAAGGGGGAGATTATTAGCAAGAGACACTGTGTGGCTTCATAAGTGTTGTCAATGATGGTAACAAAGTCTATCCCACACATCCACAATACATAGTATGCCTATACCAAAAGTTAGATTGAAGATTATTTTGGTTCAATGAATAAGAACAGAGTATGTAACAAGGTCTAACAATTAGGTCCTAATCTCTTAGATGGTGTAACTTAGTAAGTTGCAGACATGCAAAAGTCAAGAGGGGTATCATGACTACTATATTCCAAAGATTTAGCCTTCGGTGATAAAGAAAGAAAAAGATATGAGCATCTAAGTGTTGGGTTCCAGTCAGGTAGAGCAGACAAAGGAAGAACTGACCAGTAGAGTATCAGACTTCAATCCGGATGTGTAAAATGTTTTGATCAAGCAATCTGTGATATTATACATTGTTGGCCAACATGATTTATGACTTCTATGCCTATGTTTTGATGCACATCACTAATCAAGCATGGATTCAGCTGACAGATCAATAACTTACAAATATCTAAAGTGTTCTTGTTGCCGAATAAGAAGTTGTTGGAAATCCTTGATGCAGATATATATACCTGATGGATTCAAGCCTGTAAGTATGTGAAATAAATAGCATGTGTGGTTAAGTGCGAAGAAAAGTAGAGATAAGTGCGGAGGCAGTAATTCAAGCTCAGAATGTGACAGAAAAGTTATATTGAGTAGAGGAAGAATGAAATGTGCCAAATTAGTATACTATACCTAACCAAAACTAAAATCCTGCATGCACAGATGTTGTTCATTAGTTCAAACACCTTGGTATCATCTGTAAGCAATTATAGACTGTAAATGTAAAGCCTCACAATTCAATTAAAAGCATTTAAACCAACTTAAAAATAAATGAAGTAAATAATCTGCTTAAATACAACATCGCAATAGCCAAAGTCAAAAAGAAGTAAATAATCCACTTAAATACAACTTTCAAAGATAAAATATGCACTTAATCCGCTTAATCACAATATCTCAATAAAAAGATAATCTTAAAAATAAAATCTCAATGTCAACACATCTGACATATTCATGTGCTAAATCCAAGTAATAAGCACTATGAATCAATATACATAAATGCTTTGGTAACATGCCATAATACATCTAGTAGGTACAAATAAAAGTACATCATAAATAAAATACACTCTCCAGCTGCACGAACCAAAGGGTCCACCACCTACAATCTGAGAGATGGGAACATGACTTAGGTGCTTTTCCACCCAACAATGAAGTATTTACACCTCCCTGGATCCCTTCTTGACACAAAGGAAACCTAGCCCTGCACAAAATGTCTAGCTACTTGGAAACAACTACAGGAGGGAACACCTGATGCATGCCTAATGTCTAAAAGTGCAATTCTATGTGATGAAAAGCAATTTGTCTCACAACAGGATGTGGCAGAGATATCAATAAATAAGCTTTTGCTAGACAATATACATCAATTTCAATGTCATCTCAATTATGCATAATCATTTTAAGTAACTTGGTCAATTCCCAAAAAAGAGGAAAAGCCTATCTCTAAATATCCACATTCGGCTTCCTAGTCCCAAAAGTAACCCAACACATTCCTAACGAAAATCTACTTCTTTCCCAAAGAAGCAATAAAGAAATAAAATAAAGGAATTAAAAGAGCAAGATCAATAAATCATTCCAATTCTATTTTTCCCAACATTAAATATAGGAAAATAAATGTTATAAGGCAATACATTAATTCAGTCAATTAATCTTTCAATAAAAACCAATTTACTTCACAAATCTACCTTCCTGTCATTTCTGTGACAGGAGGTTTATTCCTTAAATAATAATAAAATCAAATAAACAAATAAAAAAATAGACTTCACGTTGTTGTTGCGATAGGAGCTGTAGTAGCCATAAAAAGATGAAAATATGTTATAAATAATTCTATTTTTTTTCATACAAATAGTGTGAAAGTCTTGTATTTAGTTTTGTTCTAACTTATGTCAATCCAGTGACAGTAATTCTAACTAAAAATTGCATGCAAATTATATGCATGAAACTTTCATTAACCTTCTTATTGCTGTGGCGACATGAACTAGAATAGCAATGGAAAATAAATTATAACAAGTTTATAGATCCAGTTCATGTCATCCAAGATAATGGCATAAAAACAATGTTTATACATAAATTCATAAGGTAGATGTCTACAAGAATATAGTGGTTTTCAATCCCTTAAATAAAATCTAAAATTTCATCATAAGAAGTTGATTTGTTAAACAATCATTATTCTTAGCCATCATATAAGGAATATACAGAGAATTTTACTCATTTTACTAGTCATAAAATAAAATAAAAACAGCAGCGTGGGGTTTTCATAGGTTTCTATAATAGTTTAAACTTTAGATCTAGCACATACATATCTACAGTCGACTCCTTAGAATAGATAGAACGCCATAAAGAGAAGAGTTTTTAACTCTGAAAACAAATAGACCTTTCTGAGTTTCGCGGCAGCACTATAAACAAGGGTCGACTCTTACAGATTGGACAAGGAATAGGTAAAAGGATATTTAAAGATGGCGGCTAGATTTGAATCAACGACCATATTAGAGTTGACAAGTAGCTAGAAGGTAAGCGGCCAAAACAAAGAACAATGGCCAGGCAAGAGGAAATGATGACCATTCCAAAGCATCGCACATGCATAAATAATAGAAAAGAATCAAAAAATAAAGATAGGTAGTCAGTAAAAGAGTAGAATAGCCAAAGATATATGATCAGCCACCTCATGGGTCGACCAAACATATACAATCACCTTTAACCATGCAATTAACACCATTTCAACAGCCAAGAAACAATAGATTGATAGTCACACAACATAATTTCATTGCAACCAAAATAAACAAGAGAAAAACTTGGTAAGGTCCTTGATAGCAAAATAGTGTTTCTTGTGGTTGCTGTCGCCCAAGCAATTCCTCCTATCACTGATAAAAGAACTTCTTAATCGCTACTCAGAAAAGCTTCTGTCACTCCAAGAATTCACCCTTTCTGCTTAGAGATCGTGGTAGCCTCTACTATGTGATCTCTCTCTTTTAACAAACTACCTATTCTTATTATTAGAGATCTTTTTGCTTTTAGGTTTAAAACTGTAGTTCATATTTTTAGTTTTGTGTGCAAAATAAGATAAAATAAAAATAAATAAAACAATATATTTTCTATTTTGAAAACAAAATCTTTATTTAAAAATAATAAAGAAAACCAATCTTCTTTTACAACTTACTATCTAATGATAGAAATAAAAATAAACATAATTCTTTTTCTCAAAAACTCTAAATATAATAATATTATTCAACTATTTAATTTAAACAATCCATTAAATAATCACAAAGAGAATGCATTACATATTGTCTTCCAAACATTTTAAAGCAATATTTATTAATTATTTAAATAACATATGCACAAACACCATGTGAGCATATTTCAAAAAAGATAATAAGTTAAAGTAATCACATCATGCATTCGAAGGCAATTAAATAACCACACATTGATGCAATTAAAACCATTCAATAATGCATATGCAACTAAGTTGTGTGTGTTTGCATCAGGTAAATCCATCCATTAGTTCTTGCCAAGTGGCTAGAACATTTCTACCTCAGTCATGCTCTCGTCTTCGATGAGTATCTGCATCCAATTGTACTCAACTAGACATCAATAGGTTAGTATCTCAAAACCTAGCTGAATCAAATCACTGCATCAATATTCCATATTAAAAATAATTTCCAAATTTCATCAATTAACTCATAATGATTACATCCATGTAAGCAAAATTACTTAAGGTAAAATCAGTCACGATAATTGTTCACTAAACTAGATTAATCATATTTGTTCATAAAAAATGAGACGTGAAAGTAAGTCTCTTGTAGGCAGTGGGCCTTTTGTGAGTAGTGTGCTCGGGTAGTGAGCCCTAATTGGCAAGTGTCAAATTTGTACTCTTTATTCTTTTAACAAAGAATACATTCTTGGGTTAGTCACCCCATGGTTTTTCCCTTAATAGGGTTTCCACGTAAAAATCCTTGTGTCATGTGTTAATTTCTTTTTCAACTCTTATGATTGTCTTGTTTTGGCATAACATTAAATGATAAGTTAAGAAAAGCAAAGAAAATAGAAAATTTATAAGGTAGCTGATTCACCCCCCCCCCCTCCCACCCCTTCTCAGTTATTTGCATTGTTTCCAACAAGAACTTGGTGAGATTTACCGACAAGGAAAAAAGTGAATGTCATAAAAGACAAAGCACTTAATCTGTAAGTTTGAGAACTGAAGGAACTGTTGATTAGGTTTGAGAAAAGACAATACATCCAACAAAGTAAAGGAAAATCCCACAAACTTAAAATATTTTTCCACGAGGGCAAAAGACAGTTTGAAAATCTACCTAACCCAATGATAAGTATCTTAAAAAAACTATTGGTTAATAAATATGAAATTTTTAATGAGGAATTTAAATTACATTTCTAGAATTTTGAGAGTTTCCTCTATAATTATTTTTTATTTTATTAAATTTGGTTTAAAATGTTTATTAATTTCAAGGAAGAGTCATGGAAAATTTTAGGATAATAATAAGCATGTGATTTTACAATTTTTGGGACTCCCACTTGCCTAAATTAAAGTTAATTTTCCAAGGTATTTTTTAAGGTAATTCAAATTTGAGATAAAAATGTTATCACTTTTCCATTCAAAATCAAATCTACATCTAAATGCTAGCACTTTTCTATAGAGCATGTTTTTGTCATTGCCATTATTTAGCCCATCATAGTCTTGTATACACACCCTCCTAATACGTTGATGATACTCTACTAATGCATTGGATATGTAAATGGATGTTCATGTATTAGATTAAAAGACTCATTTAAAATAAATCAAGGTTTATCTTTTTATACAACACCCTAGCATGAAAATTACACATGTTTCATTGTCAAGTCAAACTGCAATAACTAGTAAGGAGTTAGATTGGACCATTCTAAAAGTTGAATCTAAAAACTTTTGGGGGTCAAATTTGTAAATTTGTGATTCTGAACTAGGTTTAGATCCATAAATGCAAAATTCACCTAGTGTAGGGAATGGAAGATATGCATATTGGATCTAGATCCTTGGGATGAATGGAGTCAAATTTAGTCAAAGCTCTAGTTAATTTCTAACATTCATGCTAAAATAAGCCACTTGTAAACTAGTCATGGCATATGAGGAAAATAGGTTAAAGTGAGCCCAAGAAAAGTGTAATATATGCACTTTTAACTTTTAGCCCCATTTTGACTTGCATGTGGACTACTATGAATCATGCATGTCAAATTAAAATAAACAATCAACATGGAAGTAAATAATAAGCACTCATATAAAGGATATGGATATGGATATGGATAATGATTCCATTCATGCTACCTATAAAGATCACACCATCTTTAACCATATATAGATAATAAAATATGAAATAGAAACAAGCAACTGTTTCAATGATATCATAGAAAAAGGAAAGTAACAATAGTGATATGATTGAGAAGCAGATTATAACAAAGAGTGAAGTGATTTTTATGAGGTTGTGAAGGAGCCTACATGAAGAAATTAATAAATTTTAACCCATATGGGAGCCATCATAAGCCATGAGATATTCATTGTAATCATAGTCAATAAAATAATGTTAGATCGATATCATATGTCCCCTCCAATTGGCTACATCTAAACATGTACGATCATTAGATATAAACAGAATAAGCATAAAAACAGTATTGTTCGATGCAATCATAAATTTACAAACATTAGATTATAAAAATATTTAAACATGATAAAAATTATGGAACATGTAAAAATATGGATCATGTGAACATGTGATCATCATAATATGAAATCATGTAAGTATGAAAGCATTATAACATAAGATAATATCTCTAAATATGGAAGCATGACATGGATAATATACATAGACAACATATTAAAGACTTACAAGCAAACAATACATAATATAGAAGTTGAAGTTGCTAAAGGAAAGTACCCCTTAAATTTGATGAACAAGCTCCCCTTATAGTTGTAGATGACTATTAGATAAGGTAAAGGCCACCCTAGGAGGTCAAAGCCACTCTCTTCACTATTAGATATAGTCAAGGCTACCCACCAAGACATTAGTTATTCATTTGAGTCCCAAAATAACTATTTGTGAACTCTAATTTTTTTATTACAGGTCCATGTTAGTCTCTAGAGTTCATACATGATAATAAGTTAGAGTTTTGTCAGGTGAAATTTGTCCATTTGTTATACTCTCTCTTCATGATTCAAGAATAGAAAGTCTATTGCTAGTGAAAATGAAGGATAGCAAACAAGGGAAAATAACAAAACCAAATGCATAAAACAAGTGATTATACCTTGAAGATCTCCCTCACTCCTTGATAAGGTTGATAAGCTTCCACCCTTAAATCCTAGCTTTAGTAAAATAATGATCAATTATATGTGGCATGCTCACAACACAACACAAAATGGAGATGATTCAAATCTATTTTGGCATAATAACTTTGTTTGAAGATGAGATATGAAAATGGCTTGGATGAGGTCTTATTTATAGGTAAATTTGGAGGGATTTTGATCCAATGGTGGAGATTGAAAGTTGAGATCAATAGATGAGATTGGATGAGAGATGGAGGGTTAAGATTTGATCAACAAATTTAGAGGTTGGAGAATAAAAATGAATCTTTTATTCATTTTTGGGGAAGGCTTTGCATTTAATGAGGATTAAAAGACAAGTGATGAATTAAAAATTCATTTTTAGGAGGATGTGGAATTAAAAATTCTATTTTATGTGGGAATGTGAAGGTCACATGACACATGGGAAATTTTAGAACTCACATGTGTGAGCTCATGGCATAGAGAAGATCTTAGGATGGAAATAGTAAGGTGAGGTGGAAGCGTCATGTGACCCATGGGATTATTTTAAAATTTTTAATTTATGGGTTGTGGAAGAATGGGTTAATGATGCTTTAACCAAGTTAATCAATGTGATTAACTTAATTAATGTGGCTGGAAAAACTTAGTGAATGGGTTAAACAAGGTTTTGGATTAATTAAATAATAATTTATTTAATTAATCTAAGTCTAGGGGCTAGGAACACTAGGGTCACTAATTAAATATTGGCTATTTAATCATCTAGGCCAGGTGTAAACTGATTAGAAGGGTAGATTAATTAGATAAGTGTGATTTAACATTATTAAGGTATAATGCTGAATTAATTTAATTAATTCAACACTATGGGTAAATTGGTGCAAAATAGATGGATGATCAGGGATGATGTAGGTTAATTAATTAATTAAAAACTTAATTAATTAATTGAATGGAAAATTAGTGATATGGATGGTGTTGAAGGGTGGTTGAAGGGTTAAGACATTTTTAGGTGTCTACATTTGCCCCTCTTTGACATGGTGCAGTGACCTAGTAGGGAAATGGTGTCAAGTCAAAGATTTTTCCCTAGATACTGAGAAGGAGCAAAATGGATGAGGGATGCCCCATCAAGAGGTCAAGTGAAAAAATTAAATTTTTCAGTTGAACTCTCGAAAGGACAAAATAGTGGTGAAAAACGAGTGGAGGATGGAAAATTAGGTGGTTGGGAAGAACAGAGGAAAAGGGTTATGTTTTGTGGCCTAGGGAGAGAAAAAGGTATATGGGGGGATGACATGGTGGCTATATATAGAAAATGTAGGCCCAAAGTGCCACATTTGTAGACTCTAAGATTATTGGATGAGAGAAGAGGAATAGACATCACATAACCTACGTTCCTATGATTCTGACACCAATCTGAGAGGGTGCAAGATTAAGACCGATCGATAGGGGCAAACCCATAGGTATGTTGGCCAACCCTAACTTTGTGTTTTTAGGATTTGGGTTAGTTTACGGGTTCAAGAAATGGGTAGTTAGGTAGAGTAGCACTATTGTACAACCATGTAGCACTATTAGGAAGTGGTTTAGTGTAATCCTCTAGATCAACACCATAGCAAAAATGGGGAAATTTTGGATGGTTTAGTGCCATCCATCTAGTGTTTAGCACTAACATCTAGTTCACAACCAAAAACTAGTTTAGCACTATTCATTAGTGCTTTAGTGCTATCCTCTCATTTAGCACTATATGAGTGCGTTTTAGCACGATCCTTTGGATTAGCACAGGGTAATTTAAGGTTTTTAGGTCAAATGGTAGTTTAGCACCATATAGTCAAGAATTAGCACTATACTCTCAATTAGCGTTAAAAGGACTAGGATTAGCACAATCCTCTAGATTAGTGCTATATGGCCAAGGATTAGTGCAATCCTCTGGACTAGTGTTATATGGCCAGGGATTAGCACCATCTTTTGGATTGGCGCTATATGGTTCTAAATTAGTGCCATAGGGATATTTTGGGAAAAAGATATGATTTTGGTGATTTTTTTAATGTAAATTCTTGGGAAGATCTTGCAGTCTTGAGAGCACTAGGTTCCATTGGTGATGGTATTGAGGGCACAATTTAATTAGGTGGATATAGCTTGATTGGAGAGGATATGGATATAGACAGTCTTTGAGATGCCCCAGAAATGGGCACATATGGCCATGATGTCAGCCCTAGTGGAGAGGTGGAGTAGTGAGACATGCTCCTTTTCACTTCCTATGGGTGAGATTATGATCACCCTAGAGGATGTATGGAGGATCCTTAGGATCCCCATATGAGGAGAGAGGATGATCTATGATGTACCCTCAGGAGTAGTGGCTTTGGATAAAACATTTGTACCAGTTTGTCTAGTATATGCCATGGATCGATGGGACATGAGGTATACATGGAATCAGATGGATGGAGTTGATCCATTTACACTGTATGTTTATGGATTGGTCAGAGGCCTATTGATTCATGATCGGTGATCACAAGATTTTTTAGTTGGCTGGGGTGAGTGATTGACATGATGGTCACTCAGGATGCAGTATTTGCATGGGGCCCATGCTTATTAGCCTAGTTGAATCATGAGATGCATCTGGTAGTTTACCATCTAGATAGGAGCTTGGGGGTAGGGTGATACTACTCCATGTGTGGGCATGGGAGCATATCAGGATCATGAGGCATGATGCTTATCATAGGGCACAGTTTGAGGCCTATGTCTTTTTGTATAGACCACTTGTCGTACATATGCATATTGGATAGTTGAGGTACTGATAGTGACAGATTGGTGACACGGATATGGTCATTTGTTGATTGTATATTGGTGTAAAGATGTGGTTAGATGACCACATACATATGCCCTTCATATTCCAGCCTCAATACATGATGGGGTAAGGAGATCACACAATTGAGAGGTATATTATGTCATGGGTGATGTGATAGTTTGGGCAAGTACAAGACCTTCCCCAGTTCAAAGTACCAAAGCATAGTTGATCTAAGAGTATCTCAAACAATAATCAAAATCACATATCATAGTCTATGCATGAATGAGAAATCTAAGCTATATCCTCAAATGAGGAAAATATTTATCAATCTCCTCTGTATCCTCCCATGTGGCACTATCCTTTGAATATTGGTTCCATTGGACCTTATATTGTACCACATCTCTACTACACAACTTAATGTTGTACTTCCCCAAAATGCGAGTGGGCTCCACCAACACCACCCCTGGATCCTAAACCTGTAAAGCATGCCAATCAAGAATATGTGACGCATCAAGATTATACAACTTAAGTAAAGACACATGAAAAACATTATTAATTCTAGAAAGTGTAGGTGGGAGTGCAAGTCTGTAAGGTATAGGATTAATCACTTCCAAAATTTCAAACAGTCCTACAAAATGAAGAGCTAGTTTGGACGCTTTACCAAACGACACTAAAATCTTATGAGGTTTGACCCTCAAAAAGACTTTGTCACCCACTGTGAACTGTCTAGGAGTTCTATTCTTATCTGCATGCTCTTCTGACAATTTGAAGCTTGCTTCAACTTCTCCTTGATCAACTTCATCTAATCATCCATTTCTCTTAACATCTCAAGACCAATCACAATCCTGTCCTCCACTCTATCCCAACTAATAGGTGTTTAACACCTATGCTCGTAAAGATCTTTGAAAGGTACCATTCCCAAAGATGCATGGTATGAATTGTTATATGAAAACTCAACCAATGGAAGATACTCCTCCCATTTATACTATCGATCCATACAATACATTCTGAAAAGGTCTTCTACCACCTGATTAACTATTTCTGTCTGACCATCCGTTTGAGGATGAGAAGACGAATTGAAATTCAACTTGGTACCCAAAGATGCATTAACAGTTGTCCAAAACCTGGATGTCATGCGAGTGTCTCAATCTGAAATGATCATCTCAGGTGCTCCATGCAATCTGAAAATCTCATGTACAAACTTCTTAGCTAAAACAATTGAACCATCAGAAAGATTTCCTGGAATGAAATGTGCTACCTTTGTCAACTTGTCTACAACCACTAAGATGACATCATGCCTATTCTTAGACATAGGTAACCCTTGAATAAAATCCATGCTAATCACTTGCCACTTATGCTCAAGGATACTATGCAGATACAACAAACCTATTGGATGCACATGCTCAGCCTTGACTCATTGGCATTCCAAACATCGAGCTACAAACTCTGTCACATCCCTCTTAAGTCTAGGCCAAAAATATAAAGGTTTTAAACCTTTAACCATCTTTGTCACACTAGGCTGACCTAAATAAGGTGCATTGTCGATCTCTTCAAGCACCAACTTCCTCAACTCTCCTGAGTTAGGAATGTACATCCTTCCCTGATATCTCAAAAGTCCATCTAATTCTGACACATAACTATCAAACTGGTGATCTAAGGGATCTACTTCCAAATCTTGTTTAACTCTTTCATAATGCTCATCCCCTTGCAGATTCTAAATCACTTTCTACTTCAAATTGGATCTCATAGATAATATGGTAGCCAAATGTCTTCTCCTACTAAGAACATCTGCCACTCTATTCTCTTTGCCTTTAATGTACTTAATCCCAAAGTCATACTCACTAAGGAATTCTAACCATCTTCTCTGTCTTGTATTGAGTTTAGGTTGAGTAAATATATACTTGAGCCCAAGATGATCTATCTTCAACTCAAAGGGCTTACCAAGAAGATAATGTCTCCACATCTAAAGTGCATGAACTATGGTAGCTAACTCAAGATCATGTAGCGCATAGTTAAACTCATGTTGCTTTAACTTTCTTGACTCATAAGCAACCACTTGTTCATTCTGCATTAACACTCCTCCTAATCCTTCCCCTGAAGCATCTGTTATAATTGTAAAGTGCCCATTAGGATCTGGTATGGTTAGGATAGGAGCAGTTGTGAGCTTTTCCTTAAGCACTTGGAAAGCTTGCTCACACCTTTCTATCCATTCAAACTTCTTACCCTTCTTCTAAAGTGCGGTAATCGGTGCTTCTATGGCTGAAAAGGCTTCCACAAACTTTCTATAGTAACCTACAAGTCCCATAAAATTTTTGACTTCTGTCACACTTTGCGGTGCAAGCCATTCCATTATTTCTCTTATCTTCTCAAGATCAACTATAATCCCTTCAGCTGAGATCACATGACCAAGGTAGTGCACTTTATCTTGAAAGAATGTAGACTTAGATAACTTACCAAAAATATTTCTTTCTCTCAACTGCTGCAAAACAATTCTCAAATGCTTTTCATGTTCTTCCACTAATTTAGAGTATATTAGAATATCATCAAGGAAGATTAACACAAAATCATCTAAGCAATCTCTAAAAATTCTATTCATCAAAATCATGAAAGCTGCTAGAGCATTAGTCAACCCAAATGGTACTACTGTAAACTCGTAGTGACCATATCGAGTCCTACAAGATGTTTTAGAAATGTCCTCATCCTTAATCCGTAATTGGTGATAATCGAATCTAAGGTCTATCTTTGAGAACACTATTTCTCCTTTTATCTGATCGAAGAGCTCATCTATTCTTGGAAGTGGATACTTGTTCTTTATAGTAGCTTTGTTAAGCATCCTATAATAAATGCATAATCTCAAAGTACCATCCTTCTTTACAAAGATTACCGGTGCACCCCATGGTGACACACTAGGTCTAATGAACCCTTGATTTAGCAACTCCTCCAATTGAGCCTTAAACTCATACAACTCTATTGTAGTCATTCTATATGGTGCCTTAGATTATGGCTCAATCCCTGGTAGCAAGTCAATTGAGAAGTCAAATTCTCTCTTTGGCAGAAATTCTGTCAACTCTACAGGAAAGATATCTCTAAAATCTTGAAGGATTGGATAGTAATTGAACACTAGTTATTCTTTATCAAGGTCCTTTACTTGGACAACATAAATGGCACATCCTTTCCTTTTGGCTTTCTTCAATTGCATAGCCAAAATTTGTCTAAGCTCTAAGGGTCTCTTTCTTCCATTAATATCCACTTGGTTTCCTAGGTCATCCAAACATCTAACAACCTTTTCTTCACAATTTACTAGAGACTTATGTTCACTTAACCGATTGATTCCTAAAATTACATCATAAGAGCCCAAAGGTGCTACATATAGATTCACTTGTGTCTGAAAACTAGGAGGCTCTAACTCACTACAAGCTAGACATGAGTCTACCCTCTTTTCTGCACTATTGTCATATTGTACCATCCAAGAGTTTTCCATATGTCTAGGTCTAATAGATAACATAGATACTACTCTAGGATCAATGAAACATTATGTGGCACCAGTATCAATCAAAATAGAAATAGGTAGTCCAGAGAGCTTACCTTGGAATTGAATAGGCGCTGCTTGAAATTCTTCTTGCCGATTATCCATTGCGGCATGAATCTGATGCTGCGGTGCTCCTTGCTAATTCTTATTTCCTCTTCTCTGTGGGCACACATTAGCATAGTGCTCTCCTCCATAGGTGTAACGTCCACCTTTAGGTGCTCTCGGTCCTTCATCTCTTTCCCTCTGATTATTGTTTCTATTATTGTTGCCACCTCTTTTGTTTCCACCATCCCCATCTTGAGAATTATTGCTTCTCTTTAGATTCCTGATCTGCTTATTATTGCCTTGGCTATTATTCTTTTGACAGTTCTGTTGGTTATTCTATGGTTTCTTATTTGGAAACTTAGCATCTCTCTGCTTATGGTAACTTGTTGTCTCAAATGTGGCATCCATAGTGGGTGGTTTATGAATGTCTACCCTAGTTCCACTCTGTGGCCTCAATCCCAAAATAAACTTTCTTATCCTGAATCTCTCATCTGTCTAATACTGAGGAACATATTTTAGTAAATGAGAAAACCTTTCCCAATAAGTGGTCACCTCCTTGGATCAAGTTCTAGAACTCTTTCATCTTCTTGTCGAAGAATAACTATGGTAACCACCTTTTTCTGAAGAGTTGCAAGAAAAATTCCCATGTTATCTCACCAGGGAACAACTTTTTATCTACCTTCTCATTGTCCCACCAAGTTGTTGCTTCACATAGCCTTAGTGTGATCTGAAAGGTTCTGGAGCCCGAAGTACTTCTCCATTTCTATTATCTAGGACTCAGCTCCATCCCCTAAGGTCTTTCCATCAAATTTTAGTGGTGATAACTTCTTGAGATCTTTCCCTAGTTCTTCAGCTATCTTAGCTTGATTATCTACATTAGTTCCAACTTCAGAGACTGGAACTTCTATCCTTGGGTTCTCACTTTGTGTCTCAACCCTTGGGTTTTCATTAACATTTTGACCTCTAGGGATTCCTCTGATCTCCTACTCAAGAGTATTCATCCCCGTGTCCTATCGAGTCAAAATATCAAGAATATGGTTAAATCTTCCATCATGGTCATTACTGGCATCTCCACGATCCATAGTAGTTTGACCACCACGAGAACCTCCACATGTACCTCCACATGATCCTCTACATCCATGACTTCCTTTTTATCATCATGATCAGTGTTTCTCATATTCATGATGGATAATTCATTATCAAGTTTACAACTTTAGCACAATAGTCCCAAAAGAAAGGCCCTAGTGTTAAACCTAGGGCTCTAATACTAAATGTAAAGCCTCATAATTCAAGTAAAAGCATTTAAACAAACTCAAAAATAAATGAATTAAATAATCCACTTAAATACAACATCGCAATAACCAAAGTAAAAAAGAAGTAAATAATCCACTTAAATACAACTTTCAAAGATGAAATATGCAATTAATCCGCTTAATCATAATATCTCAATAAAAAGATAACCTTATAAATAAAATCTCAATGTCAACACATCTTATATATTCACATGCTAAATCCAAGTAATAAGCACTATGAATCAATATACATAAATCCTTTGGCAACATGCCATAATACATCAAGTAGGTACAAATAAAAGTACATCATAAATAAAATACACACTCCAGCTGCACGAACCAAAGGGTCCACCACCTACAAGCCAAGAGATGGGAACATGACTCAGGTGCTTTTCCACCCAACCATGAAGTATTTACACCTCCTTGGATCCCTTCCTAACATGAAGGAAACCTAGCCCTACACAAAATGTCTAGCTACTTGGAAACAACTGTAGGAGGGAACATGTGATGCATGCCTTGTGTCTAAAAGTGCAATTCTATGTAATGAAAAGCAATTTGTCTCACAACAGGATGTGGCAGAGATATCAATAAATAAGCTTTTGCTAGACAATATACATCTTTTTCAATGTCATCTCAATTATGCATAATCATTTTAAGTAACTTGGTCAATTCCTGAAAAAGAGGAAAAGCCTATCTCTGAATATCCACATTTGGCATCCTAGTCCCAAAAATAACCCAATACATTCCTAATGAAAATCTACTTCTTTCCCCAAGAAGCAATAAATAAATAAAATAAAGGAATTAAAAGAGAAAGATCAATAAATAATTCTAATTCCTTTTTTCCCAACATTAAATATAGGAAAATAAATGCTATAAAGCAATACATTAATTCAGTCAATTAATCTTTCAATAAAAACTAATTTACTTCACAAATCTACCTTCCTATCATTTCTGTGACAAGAGGTTTATTCCTTAAATAATAATAAAATCAAATAAACAAATAAAAAAATAGATCTCCTGTCGCTGTTGTGACAGGAGCTGTAGTAGCCATAAAAAAGATGAAAATATGTTATAAATAATTATGTTTTCGATCATACAAATAGTGTGAAATTCTTGTATTCAGTTTTGTTCTAACTTATCTTAATCTAGTGAGAGTAATTCTAACTAAAAATCACATGCAAATTATATGCATGAAACTTTCATTAACCTTCCTGTTGCTGTGGCGACAGGAACTATAATAGCAATGGAAAATAAATTATAACAAGTTTATAGATCCAGTTCATGTCATCCAAGATAATGGCATAAAAATAGTATTTATACAGAAATTCATAAGGTAGATGTCTATAAGAATACAGTGGTTTTCAATCCCTTAAATAAAATTTGAAATTTCATCATAAGAAGTCAATTTGTTAAACCATCATTGTTCTCAGCCATCATATCAGGAATATATAGAGAATTTTACTCATTTTACCAGTCATAAAATAAAATAAAAATAGAAACCTGGGGTTTTCATAGGTTTCTATCATAGTTTAAACTCTAGATCTAGCACATACATATCTACAATCGACTCCTTAGAACAGATAAAATGCCATAAAGAGAAGAGTTTTTAAGTCTGAAAATAAACAGACCTCTCTGAGTTTGGTGACAACACTATAAACAAGGGTCGACTCTAACAGATTGGCCAAGGAATAGGCAAAAGGATATTTAAAGATGGCGGCTAGATTTGAATTGACGGCTAGATTAGGGTCAACGACTAGCTAGAAGGTAAGTGGCCAAAAGAAAGAACAGTGGCCAGGCAAGAGGAAATGATGACCATTCTAAAACATTGCCCAGGCATAAATAATAGAAAAGACTCAGAAAATAAAGATAGGTGGCCAGGAAAAGAGTAGAATGACTAAAGATATACGATCAGCCACCTCATGGGTCGACCAAGCATATATAGTCGCCTTTAACCATGCAGATAATAGCATTTCAATGGCCAGGAAACAATAGATTGGCAGTCACACAACATAATTTCATTGCAACCAAAATAAACAAGAGAAAAACTTGGTAATGTCGTTGATAGCAAAATAGTGTTTCTTGATGTTGCTGTCACCCAAGCAATTCCTCTTGTTGTTGATCAAAGAACTTCTTAATAGTTGTTCAGAAAAGCTTCTGTCACTCCAAGAATTTGCCCTTTCTGCTTAGAGATCATGGTAGACTCTACTGTGTGATCTCTCTCTTTTAACAAATTACCTATTCTTATTATTAGAGATCTTTTTTCTTTTAGGTTTAAAACTATAGTTCATATTTTTAGTTTTGCATGCAAAATAAGATAAAATAAAAATAAACAAAACAATATATTTTCTATTTTAAAAACAAAAGCATTATTTAAAAACAACAAAGAAAACAAATCTTCTTTTATAACTTACTGTCACATGATAGAAATAAAAATAAATATAATTCTTTTTGTCAAAAACTCTAAATATAATAATATTATTCAACTATTTAATTTAAACAATCTATTAAATAATCACAAAGAGAATGCATTACAATTTGCAAATTTAATCTATTCTATTTAATTATTTTAAAGACATATTGTCTTCCAAACATCTTAAAGCAATATTTATTAATTATTTAAATAACATACGCACAAACACCATGTGAACATATTTCAAAAAAGATAATAAGTTAAAGTAATCACATCATGCAATCCAAGGCAATTAAATAACCACACATTAATGCAATTAAAACCATTCGATAATGCATATGCAACTAAGTGGTGTGTTTTTGCATCAGGTAAAGCCATCCATTAGTTCTTGCCAAGTGGCTAGAACATTTCTACCTCATTCATGCTCTCATCTTCGATGAGTATCTGCATCCAATTACACTCAACTAGACATCAATAGGTTAGTATCTCAAAACATAGCTGGAGCAAATCATTGCATCAATATTCCATATTAAAAATAATTTCTAAATTTCATCAATTAACTCATAATGATTACATCCACATAAGCAAAATTACTTAAGGTAAAATCAATCACGATAATTGTTCACTAAACTAGATTAATCATATTTGTTCATACAAAATGAGATGTGATAGTAAGTCTCTTGTGGGCAGTGGGCCTTTTGTGAGCAGTGTGCTCGGGCAGTGAGCCCTAATTGGCAAGTGCCAAATTTGTACTCTTTATTCTTTTAACAGAGAATACAATCTTGGGTTAGTCACCCTGTGGTTTTTCGCTTAATAGGGTTTCCACGTAAAAATCCTTGTGTCATGTGTTAACTTCTTTTTCAGCTCTTATGATTGTCTTGTTTTGGCATAGCATTAAATGATAAGTTAAGAAAAGGAAAGAAAATAGAAAAGTTATAAGGTAACTGATTCACCCCCCCTCTTAGTTATCTGCATTGTTTCCAACAAGAACTCGATGAGATTGATCGACTAGGAAAAAATTTAATGTCATAAAAGACAAAGCACTTAATCTGTAAGTTTGAGAACTGAAGGAACTATTGATTAGGTTTGAGAAAAGACAATAGGTCCAACAAAGTAAAGGAAAATCCCACAGACTTACAATATTTTTCCATGAGGGCAAAAGACAGTTTGAAAATCTACCTAACCCAATGATGAGTATCTTAAAAAAAATATTCGTTAATAAATATGAAATTTTTAATGAGGAATTTAAATTACATTTCTAGAATTTTGAGAGTTTCCTCTATAGGTATTTTTTATTTTATTAAATTGGGTTAAATTTTTTTTTATTAATTTCAAGGAAGAGTCATGGAAAATTTTAGGATAATAATATCATGTGATTTTACAATTTTTGGGACTCCCACTTGCCTAAATTAAAGTTAATTTTCCAAGGTATTTTTTAAGGTAATTCAAATTGGAGATAAAAAAGTTATCACTTTTCCATTCAAAATCAAATCTACATCTAAATGCTAGCACTTTTCTATAAAGCATGTTTTTGTCATTGCCATTATTTAGTCCATCATAGTCTTGTATACACACCCTCCTAATACGTTGATGATACTCTACTAATGCAATGGATATGTAAATGGATGTTCATGTATTAGATTAAAAGACTCATTTAAAATAAATCAAGGTTTATCTTTTTATACAACACCCTAGCATGCAAATTACACATGTTTCATCGTCAAGTCAAAATACAATAACCATTAAGGAGTTAGATTTGACCTTTCTAAAAGTTGAATCTAAAAAAATTTGTGGGTCAAATTTGTAAATTTATGATTTTGAACTAGGTTTAGATCCATAAATGTAAAATTCACCTAGACCAGGGAATGTAAGATATGCAAATTAGATCTAGATCCTTGGGATGAATGGAGTCAAATTTAGTTAAAGCTCTAGTTAATTTCTAACATTCATGCTAAAATAAGCCACTTGTACACTAGTCATTGCATATGACGAAAATGGGTTAAAGTGAGCCCAAGAAAAGTGTAATATATGTACTTTTAACTTTTAGCCCCATTTTGACTTGCATGTGGACTACTATGAATCATGCATGTCAAATTAAAATAAACAATCAACATGGAAGTAAATAATAAGCACTCATATAAAGGATATGGATATGGATAATGATTCCATTCATGCTACCTATAAAGATCACACCATATTTAACCATATATAGATGATAAAATATGAAATAGAAACAAACAACTATTTCAATGATATCATAGAAAAAGAAAAGTAACAATAGTGATGTGATTGAGAAGGAGATTATAACAAAGAGTGAAGTGATTTTTATGAGGTTGTGAAGGAGCCTACATGAAGAAATTAATAAAGTGAACCCATGTGGGAGCCATCATAAGCCATGAGATATTCATTGTAATCATAGTCAATAAAATAATGTTAGTTCAATATTATATGTCCCTTCCAATTGTCTACATCTAAACATGTATGATCATTAGATGTAAACAGGATAAGCATAAAAATAGTATTGTTCGATGCAATCATAAATTTACAAACATGAGATTATAAAAATATTTAAACATGATAAAAATTATGGAACATGTAAAAATATGGATCATGTGAACATGTGATCATCATAATATGAAATCATGTAAGTATGAAAGCATTATAACATAAGATAATACCTCTAAATATGGAAGCATGACATGGATAATATACACAGACAACATATTAAAGACTTACAAGCAAACAATACATAATATAGAAGTTGAAATGAGAATGAAAAGATCATACAACAAGACATAAACTCTAACATGACATAAGACAATGGAGGATAAAGGAGGAATACAACAAACATGTCTTAATATATGTATGTAGTCAACATAATGAGAGTGGTTTCTAGTTATCGCATACATTACATCATTTGAAATATAGTGTAGGGAAAACACAAAAAACAAAGGAAAAGTGACACAACTAAAAAATACATGTTCATAGTCACTTGTGTCAACATGCATCATAAAGGATCCTTTTGGGTATGTACACAGAGATGGGGGACAATAAGTGACCAAACATGTTATAATAATAGAAATTGCATACTCTACAACTTTGTTATTACGTTGTTGTGTCCATTTTAATCCAATCTTATTTTTTGTGTGTTTTTGTGTTATTTTGACCCCTTATTCCTAGCCTAAGATTTTTCAAGTCATCCATTTACTCTTTCATTTGTTGTTATTATGACTTCATTTAGTGTTTCCATAGGTTCATTTCATTTATTTTTTATCCACTTTTTATGTCATTACCCCCCTCTTTAATTTTCCTCTAATTTATCCCCTTTTCTCCTTTATTAAACCATTAAATGTTGGTCCTAGTCATATCATATAATCAAATACCCACTATATCCCTCCTAAAACCTACATTATTAAGATTGCATTTAATGTTACAAACCACTATGAGATGGCCCCCTTTGAGCTTAAGGTTTCCTAAAAAAATGAGTCTAATTAGGCTTTAAGGTCACTTCCCACAATTTGGCACACTCTAGGACAACCTTAATTTTTTTTGGTCCCACCACTATATTGGAATAAATATTCATTAATTACTAGTTATTTTCATGTACTACATTTTCATCCTTGTTTCTCCTACCATGATCTTTAAATCAAGCCTCGTTTACCTCATTTTTACATAGGAAAAGCAAAATTTTAAGTTATTTGTATGGTTTAGGCTATCTCTTCTCATAGACAACACTTCTACATACTTTAACATATTGCATGAGTGATAAATATCCACCTTCAACTCCTAAGATACTTTTTATTAGGCTCTCAAACATTGTTTTAACAAAATCTTCCTCACTAGGTGGTTGATTTTCATGGTTTTCCTTGGGTGAGCTAATTCCATTTGTGGTTTTTATTTAATTTTTATGTAATTATTAATACTATATTTTTGTAGGTTCTACATCCTCCTTATTTCCTCCATCCAAATGATATATCCTCATAGATTTCTCTTTTCATTTGATCCTATTTTCCCATCTCCCACCATTTCCTTCTCTATTCTCAAGCCTCAGTTTGTAAGTCTCTCATTTCTTATATTTTCTAATTTTTATATGAAACCTCACCCCTATCTATTATCTTTTAACCCTCATCTTTCCATTTTGTCTTTATACTTTATTTTCCATTATGTCTTGTCTTATCTTTGTGTTCTCACACATTTGTTCACCCTCTTTGAGTGTTATTTGTCATTTTCCTATTAAATCACCATCCTTCTTTAGAATTATGTTTTATTCTTCTGATTTAAGTTATATTTGAAGTTACATTAGCAATTTTGTTTTTTGTTTCCACCTTGTTTCCCTAATCTTTCTTCTATCCCACTTGGTTTGCATTGTTTCCATTATCTATTTCCATCACCACTAAGTTTGTACTTATTTATGTTTTGATTATGGATGTTTCATTGAATAAGTTAGTTTATCAAATTATTTATCATATATTGATTTGGATAAATAGTGAAATCCCATGATGGGGCTAAGTGAGGGAAACTCCCTTCTAACAATTTTTTTTCCAAGGTTTCCACTCACATTATCAACCTACATGTTATTTATAGATAAATCATAACACTTATAAGATTAGTTGCTAAAGGAAAGTGCCCCTTAAATTTGATGAATAAGCTCCCCTTAAAGTTGTAGGTGACTATTAGATAAGGTAAAGGCCACCCTAGGAGGTCAAACCCACTCTCTTCACTATTAAATATAGTCAAGGATACCCACCAAGACATTAGTTATTTATTTGAGTCCCAAAATAACTATTTGTGAACTCTAATTTTTCTATCACAGGTCCATGTTAGTCTCTAGAATTCATACATGATAATAAGTTAGAGTTTTGTTAGGTGAAATTTGTCCATTTGTTATACTCTCTCTTCATGATTCAAGAATAGAAAGTCTATTGCTAGTGAAGATGAAGGAAAGCAAACAAGGGAAAATAACAAAATCAAATGCATAAAACAAGTGATTATACCTTGAAGATCTCTCTCACTCCTTGGTAAGGTTGACAAGATTGCACCCTTAAATCGTAGCTTTACTAAAATAATGATCAATTATATGTGGCATGCTCACAACACAACACAAAATGGAGATGATTCAAAGCTATTTTGGCATAATAACTTTGTTTGAAGATGATATATGAAAATGGTTTGGATGAGGTCTTATTTATAGGTAAATTTAGAGGTATTTTGATCCAATGGTGGAGATTGAAAGTTGAGATCAATGGATGAGATTGGATGAGAGATGGAGGGTTAAGATTTGATCAACAAATTTAGAGGTTGGAGAATAAAAATGAATCTTTTATTCATTTTTGGGGAAGGCTTTGCATTTAATGAGGATTAAAAGACAAGTGATGAATTAAAAATTCATTTTTGGAAGGATGTGGAATTAAAAATTCCATTTTATGTGGGAATGTGAAGGTCACGTGACACATGGGAAATTTTAGCATAGAGAAGAGCTTAGCATGGAAATAGTAAGGTGAGGTGGAAGGGTCATGTGACCCATGGGATTATTTTAAATTTTTTAATTTATGGGTTGTGGGAGAATGGGTTAATGATGCTTTAACCAAGTTAATCAGGGTGATTAACTTTCTTAATGTGGCTAGAAAAAGTTAGTGAATGGGTTAAACAAGGTTTTGGATTAATTAAATAATAATTTATTTAATTAATCCAGGTCTAGGGTCTAGAAATGCTAGGGTAGCTAATTAAATATTGTCTATTTAACCATCTAGTATAGGTGTAGATTGATTAGTAGGGTAGGTTAATTAGATAAGTGTGATTTAACATTAGTAAGGTATAATGCTGAATTAATTTAATTAATTCAGCACTATGGGTAAATTGATGAAAAATAGATGGATGATCAGGGATGAGGTAGGTTAATTAATTAAATAAAAACTTAATTAATTAATTGAATGGAAAATTAGTGATATGGATGGTGTTGAAGGGTGGTTGAAGGGTTAAGAAATTTTTAGCTATCTACATTTGCCCCTGTTTGACGTGGTATTGTGGCCTAGTAGGGAAATGGTGTCAAGTCAAAGAATTTTTCCTAGCTACCAAGAAGGACCGAAATGGATGAGGGATGCCCCATCAAGAGGTCAAGTGAAAAAATTAAATTTTTCAGGTGAACTCTCAAAAGGACAAACTAGTGGTGAAAAATGAGTGGAGGATGGAAAATTAGGTGGGTAGGAAGAACGGAGGAAAAGGGTTATGTTTTGTGGCCTGGGGAGAGAAAAAGGTATATGGGGTGATGACATGGTGGCTATATATAGAAAATGTGGGCCCAAAGTGCCACATTTGTAGACTCTAAGATTATTAGACAAGAGAAGAGGAAGAGACATTGCGTAAGCTACATTCCTATGATTCTGACACCAATCTGAGAGGGTGTGAGATTAAGACCGATCAATAGAGGTAGACCCATAGGTATGTCGGCCAACCCTAACTTTGTGATTTTAAGATATGGGTTAGTTTACAGGTTCAAGAAATGGGTAGTTAGGTAGAATAGCACTATCGCACAACCATGTAGAACTATTAGGAAGTGGTTTAGCACGATCCTCTAGATCAACACCATAGGGAAAATGGGGAAATTTTGGATGGTTTAGTGCCATCCATCTAGGGTTTAGCACTAACATCTAGTTCACCACCAAAAATTGGTTTAGCACTATTGATTAGTGCTTTAGTGCTATCCTCTCATTTAGCACTATACGGGTGGGTTTTAGCATAATCCTTTGGATTAGCATGGGGTAATTTAAGGTTTTTAGGTCAAATGGTAGTTTAGCACCATATAGTCAAGAATTAGCACTATACTCTCATTTGGCGTGAAAAGGACTAGGATTAACACAATCCTCTAGATTAGTGCTATATGGCTAGGGATTAGTGCAATCCTATGGACTAGTGTTATATGGCCAGGGATTAGCACTATCTTTTGGATTGGTGCTATATGGCTCTAAATTAGTGCCATAACGATATTTTGGGAAAAAGATATGATTTTGGTGATTTTTTGAATGCAAATTCTTGGGAAGATTTTGTAGTCTCGAAAGCACCAGGTTCCATTAGTGATGGCATTGAGGGCATAGTTTAATCAGGTGGATATAGATCGATTGGAGAGGATAGGGATATAGATAGTCTTTGAGATGCCCCAGAAATAGGCACATATGGCCATGATGTCGGCCCTAGTGGAGAGGTGGATTAGTGAGACATACTCCTTTTCACTTCCTATGGGTGAGATTACTATCACCCTAGAGGATGTATGGAGGATCCTTAGGATCCCCATATGAGGAGAGAGGATGATCTATGATGTACCCTCAGGAGTAGTGGCTTTGGATAGAGCATTTGCACTAGTTTGTCTAGTATATACCATGGACTGATGGGACATGAGGTATACATGGAATTAAATGGATGGAGTTGATCTATTTACACTATACATCTATGGATTGGTCGGAGGCCTATTGATTCATGATTGGTGATCGCAAGAATTTTTAGTTGGCTGGGGGAGAATGATAGAGGTGATGGTCACTCGGGATGTAGTGTTTGCATGGGGCTTGTTGGTTTTTTCTTCTGAATCAGCATTAGGGTTTGCCACTTCTAATGCACAGGCAGATTCAGCCAACTAAATACAGGAGGTTGTGTGAGCTGCCTCCCCTTCACTTCTGGTTCTGCCGCACCAAGGGGGGTATCCCTATAACTCAAGATGTAACCTTGACTAGCTCAAAGATAGAAGGATCTAACTTGACAACAACAGGCAGAATACTCTCATGTATGGACCAAGATCTGCATGATAGATCACAAGGCTGGCAACATTCTTGGACATGGTGTCTGGTTAGGTATGAGAGCATGCAGGGGGTTCCTAATCCTACTCCTACAACTAACAGGTGGAAGTATGAAATGTTTTAGTTTGAATTTTGGATGCAAAGCTGGACATGGTGTATAACACAAGAACACAGCATGATTGGTGCCTATCCAGGGCTTGGAGTCGGTAGACATACACCTGTGAATGATCAGCATGAATAGCTAAAACTGGATTTCAGGGGGATATACATGATATCTGCCATACAGATATCTCCCAATGAAAAGTGTTAAGTTATCTCTACTTATGGCATCCCTACTGCAGTATACCCTTCCCAATGTTCAACCTGAAAATAGTTTAATCTACCCCTTGAGCAGAAGTTAAAAGATCAGACATTCAACATAGGAATTCTATGCTCTAGAATCTAAACATTACCCAAATATCCAGATTCAGAAGAAGAATACATTCAATATTGGAGACAGAATTAACACAACACATGCTAAGATAGCATTACTCATATAAGATCAACCATGAAATCAGTGGATTCATGCCAAATCGTACAACAGGAGATACATAAACTCACAAGTTAGACTGTACATAGCAACCAGATTAGCTGGTTTTGGATTACAGAGCCAAAAATCCTCAACTTTCAACAACCTTGAATGAATAACACCGTCTGCATTATATAGCAGGAGGGTGTATTCAGCATTAACTACCAGGTTGACCAAAAATCTCGCCAGATATATAGTATCATAAAAATGGCGCTCAAACATTAATGCAGCAGGTAGGGGAGGAGACAGGAAGATTTTTTGAGCCCTGCGCCACCGCCTAGGGATCCAGATCTTCAACCGGGTACTAGATCAGCCCACGCCATCGCCCATACCTCTGCAACAATCGCCATTAATGGCGCACCAACCCGCGGCCTTGGGAAGAACATCCAACAGTCGATCGCAACCATTTCCCACCGAGATTCATCATCATGATATTTGAAAATGCAGGATATCAATTATCCCACATGCACCACGCAGCAACCTCATTAACACTTTATACACTAGGTCATGAGCATATATTATGTCGGTGCTTTTGCTCCTGACGACACTAGTATAAGACTTCATCATCATCATCCTCCAGCAGCATGATATCCTGTCGCTTGAAATATCACCCTGACGTCAGCATCATATCGCAATATAACCTGCATGATAATCGCCTTCATCGGCACAACCTGATCCATCGGAGGAACATCCTCCTGCTGAGCTTATACCAAAAGTCTGGCCGATGAACATCCTGATGACATCATCATCATATCCTGCTGACGTCATCAGCATATCTGCCTACTGCGCACCTCCTCATATCCGGATGACGTCATCATCATGTTTGCAAATATCGGGGGATCTCCACAAGATGATCTATGTTAGAAATATGACCCCCCCGGACCTTGATGACGTCATCATCATATTAACATCAGGATGATATTCGGAAGACAACCGGATATTTGGAAATATCATCCTGATGCACAAATATCAGGTTGCACTGTAGCTCCACTATAAGATCGGGGCGATAGATGAATATGATGATGCTTGAAAAGATCACCCCCACTAGATAATGCACGAAGCCGGCAAGCGGATATCTCCTTGATATCAGCATCATCATGACGCTGGAACAAACATACACCCGGGTGATATGAAAATATCACCCCCTCCTTCGGAAAAAACATGATGCAGATAGGCAGAGAAAAAGATATCACCCTGATATAAGGATGACGTCAGCATCATCAGGATGACAAAACAACGAACAAGAAGTGATACAACATCATCAGGATGATATTGACTAAGATCATCCTGACGTTCAAAATATGATGACCCCAGTGAATATCGGGTCACACTTAGAACTCTTCAACAACATCATCAGGATGATCATAACCAAGATCACCCGATGATAGAAATATCACCCCGGCGAAATATCATGAAGGCAGAAAATATGATGACCCTCGCAAGCAACACGGTGATAATTGGAAATATGATGATGATGACGACCCTTAAGAAAGAACAAGTCAGGTCGAACAACTCAAAGAATAACCCCTTCAGAATAACGGGGCAACATCATCATCATGTTTGGGCAAGGTGGTAAATGGAAGATCACCGGATACTTGAAAAATCACCCCCGCAAGCAAATCAGGGCGCACTGTAGCTCATCAGCATCATCAGGATAAAAACCAAACATCACCCGATATTGAAATATGATGATGACGATGAGAAACCGGTCGACGGATAACATGATGATGCTGACCACCATCAAAGGAAATATGATGATGATGACCTCCTCCTCAAGAAAATATGATGCTGCAGCTGAAAAATGCTGAGGAGGTCCAACACTTAGAACATTTTTTTGGATACTTGGGGAAAGTGCCTGCATGAAAATTGCTCAAAAACTGCCAGTCAATTCAGGCACTAACAGTGGCTCTGTCTGGGGACGTGCAGGTGCAAGACTGCAGCGAGAACCCCAGATCTCTGGGATGCAGACCAGTCCCTTATCCATTGGGCATAGAGTCATGAAGTTATCATGATCTGCATCACCAAACACAATATTTTTAAACATTATTTTGGCGGCCCCGGGCAGCCAAAAAGGAAAAACCATAATTTTTTCTTGTCAAATGCCTGATTCCAAGCTGAAAGATCCCAATCCCAACTGAAAAGATTGGCATAATCTGCCCATAATGTCACCTGCTTAAAAAGATATTCCACCAGTTTTGAAAGTTTGCCACCATCATTTTCAGCTCTGTCATTTTGGATTTCAGAAGTAGACATGTAACCATACACATAATATTCTTCAACATTAGGCAACACATGTATGTTATGTCCCTCAGACAGTACATCATACTGCTCTTGGCATTCTTTATCATTTATCTGGCTGCTGCACATTATCAGGCACTCATCCAGCTGATCCAACAATTCAAAATACTCAGAAAATATGAGACCCCTAATATCTACTGATATTGAAAACAAAACCTGATCCACACACCCAATGTTGCACATGTCTGAATCAAGTGATGATGAACATTCATTATTCACAGTTTGCAAATCAGTATCATCATCCTCAAACAAAGGGTTAATCCTGCACCACTGAAAGTCAAGACTCACAACATCATATGCATCAGCAGGCTCATCATAAAGGGGATTAACACTCACTGCAAAGGCCTCTGCTTCTTCTTATGACATTCCAATTCTTCTTCATTACTATCAGATCCAGAGTCATAAGAAAAACAAACCTGATCCATGAATTGGTCATGGTTATCATTTTTATCATCTAATTGCCCCGCATACAAGATTGCTACTGTTTCAATGCACTCTGAAGTTGAACAATCTGCATCATTTTCCAGCCCTCCAATGCTTCCTAATGAAACTGATATTGATTCTTGATCCATATGATCACAACTCTGCACAATTGGATCATTTAAACAGGAAGGCTCTTTGTTTAGGACTGGTATGCAAATTTTACTTGAAAAATTATTATTTTCAACTTCACTTGCTGGGCAAAAAAGGACATCCTCCTCTATGATAAAAACATCATCTACTTGGAATGATGCAAAAACTGGGACAACAGGGGTGTGAGTGCTATGACATTCATTGTCAATACCTGAATTAAATCCTTCATTAACACTGGGGGCTGCAGGACAACAAAAATTTTCAGAGAAATAACCCTTTTGTATTCCATACCTCCAATTGTTTTCAATATCTAATGCAAACTGATGTGCCTGATGCAATGAGGTGGGCTCCTTGTCTCTTAATCTGTAACTCATTTTCTTATCAAAGGCTCCCAAATAGATAACTAAGCACAGTGCATCATTAGGTCTCATGCATTCTGGAATTCTATTCAATGCCCTCATAAATCTGAGGTTAAAGGCTGGGATCAACTCATCTTCTTCAATATGGATGTACATGAAGTCACTAATAGCTGCATATTCAGAAACTCTTTCCCCATACTGTACTAGAAATGCTGATTTAAAACCATGCCAAGAGTTGACATAGTGAGCTGGAAGGTAGGAAAACCAGTCCCTTGCATCTTCATCTAGAGATTGAACAAATAATCTCATAACCACATCCTCATGGTCAATCTCAAAGTCATCTATCACATTCATGAACTGCTGCAAGTGTCTCTCAGCTGATTCATCCTTTACACCCTTGAATTTAGGCAAAAAATTTCTAATTTTAGGTGGAAAAGCATTTGGATAGCCACAAATGCCACTAAAATTTATGGGCTTATATCTATCTATGTTGAAACTTCTTTTATTACATTGTTGGGATTGACTGTTATACATTTTTGCATTTGACCCTTCACAAGGGTGCATAGGCTGATAATACATCCTTTATGTTATTGCAACCCTCCTCTCTACTCAGATTTTCTACAAACAATGACTTTAGGCACTCAAAGTTTAGACTGTTTTTTCAAACTTGCCTAAAGTCCTTTAAATGAGTCTTTTGAACAACATTGCATGCCCTTTGAAATACAGTGTAAGTTCTAATAGAAGCATGCAAGCTCTGCTTTCACCAATGTTCCCCTTTTAACCAGTGCTATCTCACCAAATAGGGAATCTGTCAAACAATATGAAATACCTGGATATGTTGCAGAAGCTGCAAATTCTTCTCTGGCTGATTTTGTTCTTTTATCAGGTTCTTTGATGCAGAGTCGCCACCTCCTTGAAGAGGAATGAGCTTCAAACAAGCTGAAGTTGCAGATTGATTTCTTTCATTCTGGGTCATCCACCAGCAGAATCACATATATAACCCTTTTCTCTGCTGCAACAAACAGTTTCCAGGTCTGATTTTTTTTATCTTGTAGACTCAAACTTTCATGGATATGACATTGATCTCCCCAGCAGAGTCGCCACTTTGTTGGTGACTCGGATGGGTCACATATATATTACTGGAGATGATTAGATAGCACTTTTACTTCTCACTCCCTAGCAGAGTCGCCACTTTGTTGGTTTTTTCTTTTGAATCAGCATTAGGGTTTGCCACTTCTAATGCAATGGCAGATTCAGCCAACTAAATACAGGAGGTTGCATGAGCTGCCTCCCCTTCACTTCTGGTTCTGCCGCACCAAGGGGGGTATCCCTATAACTCAAGATGTAACCTTGACTAGCTCAAAGATAGAAGGATCTAACTTGACAACAACAGGCAGAATACTCTCATGTATGGACCAAGATCTGCATGATAGATCACAAGTGGTGCAGGAGCACCCACCTGACAGCTGGCCTTCATGAGGCAGTTAGTAGTTTTAGGTCTTGTTTATGTTTCCAAGAAGGTCTGTTAAGACCAAATGCATGTAATAAGGTCATGCTAATCATGATAAGATCATGCTGACCATGCTTTTACTATTTTTAGCCAATTTGTTAGAACAGCTGTCATGATGTATGATCGGTTGGATCTCCCAGCCGCTTGGAGAGTTCCCAGCCGCTTGGAGTCGGGTCAGTAGTACTCGTAGGGAAATCTATTTAAGCATGAGGATCGTTTGATATTGGACATACAGATAGATATCATCGATCGAGCTAGGTTGCAGAGAGTGAGACTGAGAGAGAGATTGATCATTGTATCTTTTTGAAATCGAATAAAGAGATCCTGTTATTGTTCATCCTCTGTTGAATTCCATTTCTTGATCGATTTGCTGGTTTGGTGGCTATATGGATTTGCTGATCCATTCCACCGGTTGATCCGTCTGATCGGTGGAATGGCGATGTACAGTAGGTTAGGTTGTAGTTTGTTTTCTGTCTGCATGCAGGTGTGCAGGATCGCCGTCGAGAGATGTTGAAGACCCTAGCATGGGTATGTGCTAGGTCAAGCTGATAAGATAGAGTGTGGAAGATCACCCTAAGAGTGGATCGGGTCGTCCCTGGAGGATCGGCGAAGTGAAATTTCGCTAAGTGAAGAAGTTCGTTAAAACGGCATCATCAGGATATTTCTGCAAATATCCTGCAGTCAGTTCGGATATCGTCATCTGGATAAGTGGAGGAGAGCATGATGCTTTCGAGTGCATGAAGTGCAAGTGCGTCGGGGTGATCATCATCAGGAGGGCCGAGCAGGAGCGTATCGGCATCAGGTTGAAGATCGGGTTGATCAAGTTGATCACAGGCCAGAAAAAACTAAGTTTGGCCAACAACAGGATATGACGTCATCATCATCATGATATACGTCATCAGGACATTTCGGAGCGGCAGGATATTGAGCAGTTGCGGGTGACGTCATCATCATCAGGATATACGTCATCAGGATATCGGGTGACGCAAGCATCGAGTGAAAGGTGCGAGGAGTTAAGGTTTGTCATCATCAGGATAAATGGAAGGAACCGGATGTTCATTATCCTGTTGATTATCATGATGTCGAATATCATGATGTTGAAGGAAGAGAAGACGGAAGTTGTCGCTGAAATGAACAGTGGATGTCAGGAGGATGTTCGTGCTGGTCGAACATGATGATGCTGCCGAATATGATGATGCTGTCGATAATCGAGTAAGGTGATGCTGTTGACAGGCGAAAGTGCGAAGGCTTGTCTGCAGGAGGATATCGGTCGGCAGGTGACATATGATGATGATGCTGACAGTGAAGTCAAATATGATGATGATGAGGATGAATATGATGATGATGATGGGCTGCAGACATCCATGCTGTATGCGAAGGTTATAGTGTGGATGCCTCTGCACCATAGTGGTATCAGAGCTCAGCAAAAGGTCTGGGCTGTTGTGTGTTGATTCTGTCACCGAAAGGGTAGAGGTAGAGTTGATTGTGTGTTGTGTGTTGATTAAGAGGTTGACAAAATGCCTCCGAAAGGTAGTGGTACTGCAAGGGAATTGCAGGAGATGAAGGAGAAACATGCTAGAGAGATGAGGAATATGAAGGAGCTTGCTGAAGCACTTCAAGCCAGGCTTACAACCCTGGAAAAGAACAAAAAGAGGGAAGTGGAAGACAGTGAGTCTGAAGAAGATGAAGATACTGTTGAAGAGTATGAAGAGGTAGCTGAAGATCTGGATGCTGAAGACCAAAGATTGGCAAAACTGTTAAAGGCAGTGCAGAGTGATAAACCTAAGGTAAAGGTTGATGTTTCCAAATATACTGGAAGTTTGAATGAAGATGAGTTGTTAGATTGGATTGCTGCACTTGATAATCACTTTGAATGTGAAGATGTTGCTGAGGATCAGAAGGTAAAGATTGCAAAGACCAAGTTAGGAGGTCATGCTTTGGTATGGTGGGATTATGTACAATCTGAGAGAAGGAAACAAGGGAAGTCAAAGATCACTTCATGGGATAAGATGGTAGCAAGGATCAAGGGTAAATTCTTGCCAAGGGATTATGAAATCCAGATGTTTAAGAAGCTGCAATTTTTAAAGCAGAAAGAAAGGGATGTGAAGACATATACAGAAGAGTTTTATAAGTTGAGTATGAGATCTGGTCATCATGAGAATGAGGTAGAAAAGGTGGCTAGGTACTTGGCTGGTTTGAGGTTTAACATACAGGATGAGTTAGTTTTAGCTAACCCTAAGAATGTGGAGGATTGTTACCAAATGGCAATTAGGATTGAAGAAAAGATGAATAGAGGACATGATAAGTCCATGAGAGGAAGAGGAAACCATAGGGGAAGAGGAGCAGCCCCTGCACAAAAGCAAACCATTGAGGGTCAAGAAGACACTGGTAAAGGACAGGGACAGTCTGATTTCAGAGGTGGATGGAAAGGTAATAGAGGAAGATTTGGAGGTGGTAGAGGTTCTGCTACATTCTCAGGAAAATGTTACACCTGTGGTGAGTTTGGTCATCCATCTTTCAAATGTCCAGAAAACAAAGGTTCATCATCCAGAAATGATAGAACTAGTGACAAGAGAGTACAACTTGTGCAAGAAGAGAAAGTAGAAGAAAGTGCACAGAGTTCAAACAGAGAGGTTGATAATTATGGATATCCAGAGAGTGGAGAATCATTGATGCTAAGGAGAATTAGTTTGTAGGCATCAAAGGATCTGATGCAAAGAAGAGCTCTTTTCAAGACCACATGCAAGAGCAAAGGTAAAGTATGTAAGGTTGTCATTGATACTGGTTCAACAGACAACATGGTATCTCAGGAAATGGTGGATAAACTGCATTTGGAAAGGATTCCACATCCACACCCTTACAAGGCATCTTGGGTGAGTGACAGTCAATCACTTTTTGTCTCTGAACAGGCCTATGTGGATTTTCAGATTGGAGCATATCATGATAGAATTTTGTGTGATATTTTGCCTATGGAATGTTGTCACCTACTGTTGGGTAGACCATGGCAATTTGACAGAAGGGTCCTATATGATGGGTATGCTAATACCTATACCATCAAGAAGGATGGGAAGATTATTAAGTTGATGCCATTGCAGGCAAATGCTGCAGTACAGAAGGCAGCCCAAGTCATTTTAATGGGAAGGAAGGAGTATGTGCAGATGCCTAGAGGAGCAGGCATAAAGGCAGTTGAGGATACTGCAGGGAAAGGAGTTGTTAAAGACAACAAGCTGAAGAAAGTTTCAGTTGTGACTGACAGGGGTCAGCAGCAGGTTCAGAAACAGGTTTGCACACAGCAACCAGTTCAGAAGAATGACAAGGATGTTGTCATAGTTGGGACTATTGCTTTTCCTATAAAGATTGACAGGAAGATAGGATTGAACATTGCAGAAGTTCAAGAGGCAGTTCAGACAGAGGTTCTGGTCAGACAACCTGGCAAACACAGGGTATGTGAGAGAAAGGCCTACATCAACAGGCATGAGGATTTACTTGCCAGAAAGCAAGTTATAGTTCAAAAGACTTGGAGCAGCCAAGAGCCAGCAGGGGACAAAGCTGGAACAGTTCAGCATATTGCAAAGGCAAAGTGTAAAGGTGGAGGACTTCCACATACTAAACTCATGGGACATGAGTTCTTTTCTGTTGGGGAGTATGGTGCAGGAGCACCCACCTGACAGCTGGCCTTCATGAGGCAGTTAGTAGTTTTAGGTCTTGTTTATGTTTCCAAGAAGGTCTGTTAAGACCAAATGCATGTAATAAGGTCATGCTGATCATGATAAGATCATGCTGACCATGCTTTTACTATTTTTAGCCAGTTTGTTAGAACAACTGTCATGATGTATGATTGGTTGGATCTCCCAGCCGCTTGGAGAGTTCCCAGCCGCTTGGAGTCGGGTCAGTAGTACTCGTAGGGAAATCTATTTAAGCATGAGGATCGTTTGATATTGGACATACAGATAGATATCATCGATCGAGCTAGGTTGCAGAGAGTGAGACTGAGAGAGAGATTGATCATTGTATCTTTTTGAAATCGAATAAAGAGATCCTGTTATTGTTCATCCTCTGTTGAATTCCATTTCTTGATCGATTTGCTGGTTTGGTGGCTGTATGGATTTGCTGATCCATTCCACCGGTTGATCCGTCTGATCGGTGGAATGGCGATGTACAGTAGGTTAGGTTGTAGTTTGTTTTCTGTCTGCATGCAGGTGTGTAGGATCACCGTCGAGAGATGTTGAAGACCCTAGCATGGGTATGTGCTAGGTCAAGCTGATAAGATAGAGTGTGGAAGATCACCCTAAGAGTGGATCGGGTCGTCCCTGGAGGATCGGCGAAGTGAAATTTCGCTAAGTGAAGAAGTTCGTTAAAACGGCATCATCAGGATATTTCTGCAAATATCCTGCAGTCAGTTCGGATATCGTCATCCGGATAAGTGGAGGAGAGCATGATGCTTTCGAGTGCATGAAGTGCAAGTGCGTCGGGGTGATCATCATCAGGAGGGCCGAGGAGGAGCGTATCGGCATCAGGTTGAAGATCGGGTTGATCAAGTTGATCGCAGGCCGGAAAAAACTAAGTTTGGCCAACAGCAGGATATGACGTCATCATCATCATGATATACGTCATCAGGACATTTCGGAGCGGCAGGATATTGAGCAGTTGCGGGTGACGTCATCGTCATCAGGATATACGTCATCAGGATATCGGGTGACGCAAGCATCGAGTGAAAGGTGCGAGGAGTTAAGGTTTGTCATCATCAGGATAAATGGAAGGAACCGGATGTTCGTTATCCTGTTGATTATCATGATGTCGAATATCATGATGCTGAAGGAAGAGAAGACGGAAGTTGTCGCTGAAATGAACAGTGGACGTCAGGAGGATGTTCGCGCTAGTCGAACATGATGATGCTACCGAATATGATGATGCTGTCGATAATCGAGTAAGGTGATGTTGTTGACAGGTGAAAGTGCGAAGGCTTGTCTGCAGGAGGATATCGGTCGGCAGGTGACATATGATGATGATGCTGACAGTGAAGTCAAATATGATGATGATGAGGATGAATATGATGATGATGATGGGCTGCAGACATCCATGCTGTATGCGAAGGTTATAGTGTGGATGCCTCTGCATCAACAAGGCTGGCAACATTCTTGGACATGGTGTCTGGTTAGGTATGAGAGCATGCAGGGGGTTCCTAATCCTACTCCTACAACTAACAGGTGGAAGTATGAAATGTTTTAGTTTGAATTTTGGAAGCAAAGCTGGACATGGTGTATAACACAAGAACACAGCATGATTGGTGCCTATCTAGGGCTTGGAGTCGGTAGACATACACCTGTGAATGATCAGCATGAATAGCTAAAACTGGATTTCAGGGGGATATACATGATATCTGCCATACAGATATCTCCCAATGAAAAGTGTTAAGTTATCTCTACTTATGGCATCCCTACTGCAGTATACCCTTCCCAATGTTCAACCTGAAAACAGTTTAATCTACCCTTTGAGCAGAAGTTAAAAGATCAGACATTCAACATAGGAATTCTATGCTCTAGAATCTAAACATTACCCAAATATCCAGATTCAGAAGAAGAATACATGCAATATTGGAGACAGAATTAACACAACACATGCTAAGATAGCATTACTCATATAAGATCAACCATGAAATCAGTGGATTCATGCCAAATCGTACAACAGGAGATACATAAACTCACAAGTTAGACTGTACAGAGCAACCAGATCAGCTGGTTTTGGATTACAGAGCCAAAAATCCTCAACTTTCAACAACCTTGAATGAATAACACCGTCTGCATTATATAGCAGGAGGGTGTATTCAGCATTAACTACCAGGTTGACCAAAAATCCCGCTAGATATACAGTATCATAAAAATGGCGCTCAAACATTAATGCAGCAGGTAGGGGAGGAGACAGGAAGATTTTTCGAGCCCTGCGCCACCGCCTAGGGATCCAGATCTTCAACCGGGTACTAGATCAGCCCACGCCATTGCCCATACCTCTGCAACAATCGCCATTAATGGCGCACCAACCCGCGGCCTTGGGAAGAACATCCAACAGTCGATCGCAACCATTTCCCGCTGAGATTCATCATCATGATATTTGAAAATGCAGGATATCAATTATCCCACATGCACCACGCAGCAACCTCATTAACACTTTATACACTAGGTCATGAGCATATATTATGTCGGTGCTTTTGCTCCTGACGACACTAGTATAAGACTTCATCATCATCATCCTCCAGCAGCATGATATCCTGTCGCTTGAAATATCACCCTGACATCAGCATCATATCGCAATATAACCTGCATGATAATCGCCTTCATCGGCACAACCTGATCCATCGGAGGAACATCCTCCTGCTGAGCTTATACCAAAAGTCTGGCTGATGAACATCCTGATGACATCATCATCATATCCTACTGACGTCATCAGCATATCTGCCTACTGCGCACCTCCTCATATCCGGATGACGTCATCATCATGTTTGCAAATATCAGGGGATCTCCACAAGATGATCTATGTTAGAAATATGACCCCCCCGGACCTTGATGACGTCATCATCATATTAACATCAGGATGATATTCGGAAGACAACTGGATATTTGGAAATATCATCCTGATGCACAAATATCAGGTTGTACTGTAGCTCCACTATAAGATCAGGGCGATAGATGAATATGATGATGCTTGAAAAGATCACCCCCACTAGATAATGCACGAAGCCGGCAAGCGGATATCTCCTTGATATCAGCATCATCATGACGCTGGAACAAACATACACCCGGGTGATATGAAAATATCACCCCCTCCTTCGGAAAAAACATGATGCAGATAGGCAGAGAAAAAGATATCACCCTGATATAAGGATGACGTCAGCATCATCAGGATGACAAAACAACGAACAAGAAGTGATACAACATCATCAGGATGATATTGACTAAGATCATCCTGACGTTCAAAATATGATGACCCCAGTGAATATCGGGTCACACTTAGAACTCTTCAACAACATCATCAGGATGATCATAACCAAGATCACCCGATGATAGAAATATCACCCCGGCGAAATATCATGAAGGCAGAAAATATGATGACCCTTGCAAGCAACACGGTGATAATTGGAAATATGATGATGATGACGACCCTTAAGAAAGAACAAGTCAGGTCGAACAACTCAAAGAATAACCCCTTCAGAATAACGGGGCAACATCATCATCATGTTTGGGCAAGGTGATAAATGGAAGATCACCGGATACTTGAAAAATCACCCCCGCAAGCAAATCAGGGCGCACTGTAGCTCATCAGCATCATCAGGATAAAAACCAAACATCACCCGATATTGAAATATGATGATGACGATGAGAAACCGGTCGGCGGATAACATGATGATGCTGACCACCATCAAAGGAAATATGATGATGATGACCTCCTCCTCAAGAAAATATGATGCTGCAGCTGAAAAATGCTGAGGAGGTCCAACACTTAGAACATTTTTTTGGATACTTGGGGAAAATGCCTGCATGAAAATTGCTCAAAAACTGCCAGTCAATTCAGGCACTAACAGGGCTCATGCTTATTAGCCTAGTTGAATCATGAGATTAATCTGGTAGTTTAGCATCTAGATAGGAGCTTGGGGGCAAGGTGATACTACTCCATGTGTTGGCATAGGAGCATATCAGGATCACGAGGCATGATTCTGCTTATCATAGGGCACAGTTTGAGGCCTATGTCTTTTTGTATAGACCACTTGTTGTGCATATGCATATGAGATAGTTGAGGTACTGGTAGTGACAGATTGGTGACATGAATATGGTCATTTGTCAATTGTTTATCAATGTAAAGATGTGGTTAGATGACCACATACATATGCCCTTCATATTCCAGCCTTGATACATGATGGGGTGAGGAGATCACACGATTGACAGGTATATTCCATCATGGGTGATGTGTTAGTTTGGGCAAGTACAAGACCTTCCCCAGTTCATAGAGATATATTCATGAGGGCCTACAAATATGCTAGTGTGGCCTACATAGTTGTCACCATAGGTGGCTTTGTTGGATTGGGCTGCACTACAGCCAGTGCAATGGGACCGGGGGAGTAGGATAACTAATGCAGGGATGACTGCTACTTATGACTTATGGTGGTAGCAGGTGAGGCATGTTCATCTAACAGACCTAGAGGTAGATCCTTAGGAGGAGGAAGAGGGAGAGGAGGGGGATGAGGTAGAGGTGGAGTATATCTATGAGGATGTACCCATTGATGATGGAGATGGGATTGATGTATTGGCTATAGCAGCTACGGGATAGGCAGCATGAGGAGGGAGGTCATATGGTGGATAGGGCCCTCAGGTATAGGTATAGGTAAGGTAGGCTCCTCATCCTCAATAATAGGTAGGGTAAGTACTAACTAGATAGGTACCTATGGTACAAATTTCCCTAGTTTAGGTTGTTTGGGGATAGGGTCAGATGAGACAGGTGCTAGCTACTTAACCACTAATGCATGTACCATTATAGGCACCATTATAGGTAGGCACCTCAGATGTCAGGTCATCAGGTCTGGGACCATTATGTTAGGTCCATCAGAAGGAAATTAGGAGGAGGATGAGGTTGAAACAATATTACATGCGTAGGTAGCTAGCCTAGAGGACTAGGTAGTGAGGTAGCAACAAGATCTGACACAGGTGACTGTAGAGTGAGAAATCACTCTTATACAATTGTAGACTTTATGGGACGTATAGGCCCTTCTAGATGGTTTGAGTGGTGGTGATGGGGATCCTCATATCTAGATTTTACAAGTGCAAATAGGCCACCTTCATAGTCAGATGTAGGTACATGTAGCATAGGTAATAGGTGAGAGGGATGCAAAGACTATGATGAAACAAGGTGCTGAGGTTAAGCTACAAAGAGCCAAGAGCATGGCACAATAGGCTGAGGCTCAGCTGCAGTAGGAGGTTACATGCATTTAGGGTGTAATAGCTAGCACCAAAATGGCCTAGATGTGGGGAGATCACATTGCAGTACAGTTGTAGCTATAGTAGGTGCAACAATAGTTAGCCAACCAAAGAGCTAGGGTAGAGTAATATCATGGGGCTTACTGCACTGCGGTTCTTGAGGGGCAGAGATTGCTAAGTTACAACCAACGTGTCTAGTCTGGGATGCCAAGTTTGTAGAGACCTAGATGGTCTTAGTAGTCTGTTCAGTAGCCATTGCCTTCACAACAACCACCCTCTCAGCAGTAGTAGCCTATGGGGCCACTGCCACCTAGACCACATAGATCTCCTTTAGGTTCTCCTACTAACTCTACTAGGGGATCATCAGCCCACGGTTCTTGATATTTATACACCTTCAAGATTTATATTTTGATATATTTCAACCTTCAAGGAATTTTTGTATCATGACATTTAGTTTTTTGAACGATATATATATGATCTTGGCTGTGATTTATGATGATATGTCATGGTGTTGTAGCATGTTATGGATGTCTTTATGATTATGGTTATGGATGCATTGAGGTATTGTTATGATCAATTGATGATTATGATTTATTGTTATGTTTGATGATTATGAAGTTTTGTTTCTATGGATTATCGATGTATGGGTTTTAAGATGCATATGGTTTTATCGATGTAATGATATTGTTATGGATGTATGCGATGATTTATACATGTTTTGATGTGATGACTATGGTTTATGCATGTTTTTGATGAGACAAGATGACTATATATGCTCATATTAGTAAACATATATTATGCAAATGGATGAATGAAATGTAATGGAATTATATGCATAGATTAATGGGGTGGGTTTGGTACTAGGTCACTATAAGCCACATTATTAGAGGGGTTTTGTTAGAATGGCTATGGGATGGGTTGGGATGGGGGACAGGAGCTTGTTAGGATGGTTGATGAGATTGGGTTAGTTAAATGTAAAGATTAAATAATGATTTGATGGATGTGGGTAGATTAAGGATGATGGGTTGGGAGGGGGTAGTATGTTGATATTTTTGAGAGCATTCCTAGATTTATTATAGAAAAAGGGAATATTTTCACCAAGGTATAAAGGACCAAGGTGATGATTTATATTTGTCTTTACATGGACTAGACCCACAAACAATAGGATAATCCCATGCATGCCCAAGATAGTATAATCCTATCTAGATGAGAGAAGGGGACCCATAGCATAAATCCTTAGTATATAAAAGGTATGATTAACCTTAGATGCAAAAGGGGAACAATATGCTAGAACCAACCCTACATATTCAATGTATGAATACCATACTTGGAGCAATGAGACCAACCCCTAAGCACACCATACAAAATGTAGAGTGTTGAAACTCTACATTTTGTATTAGTTATGGTGAGTCTATAGGTTTCTTTTTGTTTCTATGCATGTTTCAAAGTATTTGCTATGTGGGTTTCTAATACTCTCTGCAGAAGCTGCCAAGTGTCAAGCCCCAGTTAAAGCCGTGGTTTTGTTTGTAATATTAAATTTGGTGTGGGGCATGCCACATAGCAGTAGTTTCAATATGTTTCAAGTTTCAGTTTTGCTGCGAAGGCAACCCCTAAGTCTCAAGTTTTATGCAGAGCATGCGGTGTGTCCATTTTAAGTGATGTAGAGGTTGCTGCGTAATTCTTTCCACATCTTGTTATTGTTCATAAGAAAGGATGGTAGGCCATTGTGATGTTAAGTTTCAAGCCTGCGGAGGTTGCCACCTGGTGGATGCGGAGGTAAAGTTGTTTTGTTTATGACCCTTCTCTGGTGAATAACTTAAAGTTTCTAAGCGATGCAGAACCTGCCAAGCGTCAGCTTTCACAGGAGTTTCAAAAGTTTCTAATGTTTCTAGAAGTAATGTGGGTGCCACCACCTATTAGTTATTGTGCACACGGAAGATGCCACCTATCCCAGTTTTCTCCCTTTGAAAGCTAGCGAGCGCTTACATTGTGGGTCCCATTTTTTCATATGTTTCAGAAGCAATGATGTGGGTTGCGACAGTTGTCAACAATGGAGGCCACCTGAGTATAAAGACACAGTTTTGTAGGCTTTGTAGAAAAAGACACGTAGATGTTTCTAATGCTGCAGAATGCGACAAGTGTCATTTTCCTATTCTTTCTTGAGAGACAAAGGAGTTTCTTGTTTTGCTATGGATGCTGCCATCTATCACAGTCTATTTAGTTTCAAGTGTGCGAGTCTCACCAAGTGTCTGTCCCTTAAATGGAAGGAGGCATGCCACATATATTTTTCCCCAGCTAATGAGCATGCAGGGAAGGAAAAGACTGTTGTAGATTTGAAAGATCTTAACTGCTGGAGACTTCCAGTTATCTTCAGTTCTGTTGGGCCATTGGGATTTGGTTGTTATAGACAACCTAGGGTCAAATCTTCGATTATAAATATGTAGCATTTGAGATTGACATACAAACATTATTTTTCATAGAGATACACAGTTAGAATTGTGATAATTTTGTCAGAGAATCTAAAAGAGAAGTTGGAGACTTTACTGTGGCTAGTTGATGTCATTTTGCCTTTATTTTGTTGTTCTTGATTAGAAATTTAATCTACCTATGCATGTATCTGTTCCTTTTATGTTGCTAGAAAATTAATGAGAAGAACTCTATTCTATGCCTTGGTTGATATTATTTGTGTCCTTGCAAAGTGTCTAATTGTTAGCCTTTGATTATATTCATTGCATCTATTTATGTTAATCATGTAGTATATGCTCTTTAATATAACTGAATCTTGAGAATAGTTTTCACTGTGCTTAATTTGAAGGAAATACTTTTATTCAGGCGCATCGCCATAGTTAGATTTGCTTAAATTGTATCTGTAATCCTGTTAGCTTCTACCCTTTTCCTCACCTATTTAAGATAGAGAAGAGCCAACTTCTTTAAAATCTAGAGGTTGTTTCAAGTAGCAAGTCCCGCATTCTTGAAACTTCCCATGTTGGTGTTGGAACCTGCGCAATTTTATACATCAATAGTTTTTGGCACGCCCTGTGGGACCTTTCTTGATGTTTCCATCAAGATCGTATGAGCCAGAGAGCCACAAGGAGCCCGAGCTATGGACCTACAACAAGAGCTCAATCTGCTGCTAATCCAAGCATTTTTTTGCCACCATTAGTAGCTACTCCAAGGAGAAGAGTGAATCAGTTTGTAGCAGCACAAGGAGTAAATATGGGATCACCTATAGCCCCAAGAAACTATGCAAATTGGAACACTAGCAGTCCTCTAATTCTCCCAGTACCACCAGCAACTTGGGATACTATTCCAACCAATTCTCTGAAGGCTCTACCTAAGTTCAATGGGGAAGATTTCAAGACACCTGAAGAACATCTGCAAGATGTATCTGATGTGTGTGTAATACATGTTATCACTCAATAGAATATGGCCATAAGATTGTTAGTAGCTTCTTTTAAAAGAAAGGCTCTGGATTGGTATAGATCTCTCACTCCAAACACAATATCTACATGGGATCAGCTTGGGGATGCTTTCGTTGCAAGATTTAAAGAAAAGGGTGATAAATCCTCCTTGCTACAATAATTGATCACTATCAAAAGGGCACCACAAGAAGCCATGACTAATTTCAACTCAAGGTTTCAAAAGACATGGGAGAGAATTCCTGCTACAACAAGACCATTACCAAGTATGGCTATTGTGTTTTACCTTAAAGCTTTAAACTCAGATATATCAGTAATGATTTAGTCTCTTGGAGGTCAGACACTACCAGAAGCTTATGAGTTGGTAGTCAAAGTTGAAAATAACTTGATAGATGCTGGAAAATTACCCATAAGGCCTCCTATGCCCACGTTTCTAGAAATTACCTTGCCTTTTCCACAAGAAGCTCCTAATCTTACAACTCCACCTGTGTCTATGTACTCATTTCCTCAACAACCTGCTAAGGTAACCACCTCTGTTCAACCATCTGAAATGGATGTGGTGCAGGAGCACCTATCCTATAGTGGCCTACATGAGGTAGTTAGTTAGTTTTAAGGTTGTTTATGTTTCCAAGAAGGTCTTATAAGACCAATGCATTGTAATAAGGTTTGAATTGACCATGCTTTTACTATTTTTAGATAGTTTGTTGGACAGCTGTTAAGTTTGTTAGATCAGTTGGGTCTCCCAGCCGCTTGGAGACATATCAGTACTACTGTTGTGAGTAGTAAAAATGCCCTAGATCAGGTCATTTGAGAGGAGCCTGAGATAGAGTCTGATATCGAGTCTGATAGGAGTCTAATATCGAACAGTTCTATAATGAAGAGTTAATTTATGAAGCTGTGAGATAGTTGTATATCTTTTCTACAAGTAATAAAGAGATTTTGTTTTGTGTCATTTCTCTATTTTGGATCTCACTATATAATCGAATTGTTGGTCTGGTGGGTGTATGGATTCATTTATCCATTCCACCAGTTGATTCTTTGAATTGATGGAATGGAGATGTACAGTAGTTTAGGTTTTTTATTCGCATTTTCTGTTCATTTGCATGCAAGTTTGCAGGATCACCGTCGAGAGATATGGAGAAACCCTAGCATTGGCATGTGCTAGGTCGTGCAAGTCAAAAAGGGTTTGAGAAACCATCAAGGAAGAGAACCAGACCATCGCAAAGTTTGACAGGTCAAAGTGGTATGTGTTGGAGGTATATCAGTGGAACAATTAAAGGTTGCACCGATGGTAGAAGCTTTGCCGATGAAGGGTTTGGAGTTGGCATCGGGGTGACAATAGGCAAGTGTCACCGAAGGGATTTCGTCAGTGTGAGTTGGAGCATCAATGAAGGATTTTTGAAGTCTTTCGATGAGTTGAGTCTCATCGATGGTCATGGGGGGAACAAAGGCTTCTTTGGGGTGAGATGTGTATCAGCATAAGATTTGGAGAGGGGGCCAATAGGTGTATGTCACAGCGATAAGTGAAGTGCGGGTAGTCCATTGGGGAGAGAAGAGTCATTAGTGAAGGGTTTCCAATTTCTCCCGATAGGCTAAGTCTCACCGATGGTAGTGGATGTTAAGTGTATCAGCATGAGTTGGTAGATCAGAGAATAAAGAGAAAGTCACTCTGACAGCATGAGTCTTGGTGATGGACCAGCTGTCGTAGGTAAGGACACTGGAAGGAAAGGTGGAAGTTTGGCATCGGCGTGAGGTGAAGCATTGCGGAGACCTTCCATGGCTAATCTGATAGTGTAAGTGTTGCCAATAGGCAACCAAAAGCAAATATCAATCAGCGAGAGGATAGCGATTAGTAGGAGTGGTAAGGAGTTCACCAACAGAGGAAGTGTGGCTGATTGTCAACAAGGTCAGAGTATGCATCAGTGAAAGAAAGGCTTCAGGGAGACATTCTGTGGAGAGGCTGAAGAACTAAGTGTTGTTGATAGATAAATAAATAGAAAATTTGGCATGTTTGCATATTTGATAATGCGTAGACATACATTTGTAAATGTATTTTAGGGTTTTGGGAGATGCTCTACATCAAATTGGTATCCGAGCTCAGCAAAAGGTTTGGGCTGTTTGTGTTGATTTTGTCACTGAGAAGACAAAGGTAGAGGAGTGAGAGGTTGACAAAATGCCTCCTAAAGGTAATGGTACTACAAGGGAGTTGCAGGAGATGAAGGAAAAACATGCCAGAGAGATGAGGAAGATGAAGGAGCTTGCTGAAGCACTTCAAGCCAGGCTTGTAGCCTTGGAGAAGAACAAGAAGAGAAGTAGAAGACAATGAATCGGAAGAAGAGGAAGATGATGCTGAAGAGTATGAAGAGGTAGCTGAAGATCAGAGATTTGCAAAACTATTAAAGGCAATGCAGAGTGAGAAACCTAAGGTAAAGGTTGATGTTTCAAAGTATAATGGAAGTTTGCATGAAGATGAGTTACTGGATTGGATTGCTGCATTAGACAATCACTTTGAATGTGAAGATGTTGCTAAGGATCAGAAGGTGAAGATTGCAAAGACCAAGTTAGGAGGTCATGCTTTGGTATGGTGGGATTATGTACAATCCAAGAGAAGGAAACAAGGAAAGTCAAAGATCACTTCATGGGATAAGATGGTAGCAAGGATCAAAGGTAAATTTTTACCCAAGGATAATGAAATTCAAATGTTTAAGAAGCTGTAATTTTTAACACATAAGGAAATGGATATGAAGGCATACACTGAGGTGTTTTACAAGTTGAGTATGAGATCTGGTCATCATGAGAATGAGATAGAAAAGGTGGCTAGGTACTTGGCTGGTTTGAGATTGAACATATAGGATGAGTTAGTTTTAGCTAACCCAAGGAGTGTGGAAGATTGTTATCAAATGGCAATCAAGATTGAGGAAAAGATGAAAAGGAGATAGGATAAACCCATGAGAGGAAGAGGCAGCAATATGAGGGGAAAAGGATCAGCCCCTACAATGAGGCAAACCAATGAGGATCAAGAAGACACTGGTAAAGGACAAGAGCAGTCTGATTTCAGAGGTGGATGGAAGGGTACCGGAGGTAGGTTTGGAGGTGGTAGATGTTCTACTACATTTTCTAGTAAGTGTTATACCTATGGTGAGTTTGGTCATCCATCCTTCAAGTGTCCAGAAAGGCAAGGTTCATCATCAAGAGATGATAGAAAGAATGAAAAGAGAGTTCATTTGGTGAAAGAAGAGACAGTAGATGAAGGTGAGAAATCTCCTAATAATTATGGCTATCCAGAGGAGGGAGAAGCATTGATGTTGAGGAGAACTATCTTGAAGACATCAAAGGATATGATGCAAAGAAGAGCTCTTTTCAAGACCACATGCAGGAGCAAAGGTAAAATATGTAAGGTTGTAATTGATTCTGGCTCAACCGATAATATGGTATCTCAGGAAATGGTGGATAAACTACACTTGGAAAGGATACCACATCAGAACCCTTACAAAGCATCTTGGGTAAGTGATAGTCAATCACTTTGGGTATATGAACAGGCATATGTTGATTTTAAAATTGGAGAGTATCAGGACAGAGTTTTGTGTGACCTATTGCCCATGGAATGTTGTCACCTACTGTTGGGTAGGCCATGGCAATTTGATAGGAGGGTAGTGTATGATGGGTATGCAAATACCTACACCATCAAGAAAGATGGGAAAACTATTATGTTGATGCCATTACAGGAAGAAGCTGCAGTACAGAAGGTAGCAAAAATCATTTTAGTGGGAAAGAAGGAGTTTGTGAAGATGCCTGCAGAAGCAGGCATAAAGGCAGTTGAGGATATTGCAGGAAAAGAAGTTGTTAAGGACAACCATTTGAAGAAAGGTTTATTTTTGACTGACAGAGGTCAGCAGTAGTTTCAGAAAAAGGTTTATGAGTAGCCAAAGATTGATTGGCAAGACAAGGATGTGATTATAGTTGGGACTATTATTTGTCCTATAAAAGTTGAAAGGAAGATAGATTTGAACATTGCAAAAGTTCAAGAAGCAATTCCTAAGGTTATTCAACTAGGTATACAGACAGAGGTGCTGGTAAGACAAACTGGCAAACATAGGGTATGTATGAGCAGAGCCTACATTGACAGGCATGAGGGTTTACTTGCAAGACAACAAGTTACAGTTTAGAAATCTTGGAACAGCCAAGAGACAGCAGAGGATAAAGATGGAGCAATTTAGAGCACTGAGATGGGAAAGAGTAAAGGTGGAATTTCTCCAAGACCAAACTCATGGGGCATGAGTTCTTTTTCTGTTGGGGAGTATGGTGCAAGAGCACCTATCCTATAGTGGCCTACATGAGGCAGTTAGTTAGTTTTAAGGTTGTTTATGTTTCCAAGAAGGTCTTATAAGACCAATGCATTGTAATAAGGTTTGAATTGACCATGCTTTTACTATTTTTAGATAGTTTGTTGGATAGTTGTTAAGTTTGTTAGATCAGTTGGGTCTCCCAGCCGCTTGGAGACATATCAGTACTACTGTTGTGAGTAGTTAAAATGCCCTAGATTGGGTCATTTGAGAGGAGCCTAAGATAGAGTCTGATATCGAGTCTGATAGGAGTCTAATATCAAACAGTTCTGTAATGAAGAGTTGATTTATGAAGCTGTGAGACAGTTAGTTGTATATCTTTTCTGCAAGCAATAAAGAGATTCTATTTTGTGTCATTTCTCTATTTTGGATCTCACTGTATAATCAAATTGTTGGTCTGGTGGGTGTATGGATTTGTTTATCCATTCCATCGGTTGATTCTTTGAATCGGTGGAATGGGGATGTACAGTAGTTTAGGTTTTTTATTCACATTTTTGGTTCATTTGCATGCAAGTTTGTAGGATCTCCATTGAGAGATACGAAGAAACCCTAGCATGGGCATGTGCTAGGTCATGCAGGTCAAAAAGGGTTTGAGAAATTGTCAAGGAAGGGAAGCAAACCATCGCAAAGTTTGACAGGTCAAAGTGGTATGTGTTGGAGGTATATCGATGGAACAGTTAAAGGTTGCACCAATGGTAGAAGCTTTGCCGACGAAGGGTTTGGAGTTGGCATCGGGGTGACAATAGGCAAGTGTCACTAAAGGGAGTTTGTCGGTGTGAGTTAGAGCATCGGCGAAGGATTTTTGAAGTCTTCCAATGAGTTGAGTCTCATCGATGGTCGCGGGGGGAACAAAGGCTTCGTCAGGGTGAGATGTGTATCAGCATAAGATTTGGAGAGGGGGCCGATAGGTGTATGTCATAGCAATAAGTAAAGTGCAAGTAGTCCATCGGGGAGAGAAGAGTCATTGGCGAAGGGTTTCTAATTTCTCCTGATAGGCTAAGTCTCACCGATGGTATTGGATGTTAAGTGTATTAGCATGAGTTGGTAGATTGGAGAATAAAGAGAAAGTCACTTTGACAACATGAGTCTTGGCGATGGACCGGCTATCATAGGTAAGGACATCAGAAGGAAAGGTGGAAGTTTGGTGTTGGCGTGAGGTGAATCATTGGGGAGACCTTCCACGGATAATCCAATAGTGTAAGTGTTTCCGATAGGCAACCAAAGGTGAATATCGATTGGTGAGAGGATAGCGATCGGTAGGAGTGGTAAGGAGTTCACCGATAGAGGAAGTGTGGTCGATGGTCAACAAGGTTAGAGTATGCATCGGTGAAAGAAAGGCTTCAGGGAGACATTCTGTGGAGAGGCTGATGAACTAAGTGTTACCGATAGACAAATAAATAGAAAATTTGGAATGTATACATATTTGATAATGTGTAGACATACATTTGTAAATGTATGTTAGGGTTTTGGGAGATGCTCTGCATCAAGATGATGTCAAGAATATTTTAAGGACCTTCTTAAATGAGATAATTAATCTAAAGAGACAAAAAAATCCCTATCCAAAGCCCCCTTATCAAGGTTACCAAGGAAATAGACCTCCCTTTCAGCCAAATCAATATCAAGGCCCTCAAAGGCAAGCTAATCCTCAGCGTTCAAACTAGTTGGTTACAGTCCCTACCCCTTTACAAATTGTTCCTCCTAATCCCAATAGGGAAATCATCCCAGGGCAAAATAATTTTGCAGATAGCACAAATGCTTGGTGCTTTCCCTACAACAATGCCCATATGCCCAAAGACTGTCCTAGAGGAAATTTGCACCAAAAGATAGCAGAACAAAGAGGGTTAGAAGGAAAATTTGCAACTTCTAACACTCCACCATATCAATCTCTTGGTGTTCAAAATGTAGTCATGATGGACTAGATGCAAGGGATGTCCATACAACAGGAAGAGGAAATAGCTCCCGAGCATGCTCTATTTTCATGGATTGAAGAGGAATATTCAGTGTTTCTGAATGAGGCATCTAATTCAAAGAAACCATTGGTGCAGTCAGACTATTATACTAGATCAAAGAGGAGAATGATGGAGCATCTTGAAGTCACTAATATTGAGATCATGGGAGCTCCTCCATTTCAAAATCATCAGAACACAGTTTCTAGACAAGAAATACCTCAGCCTGTGTAGAATCAAGTAGCCTCAGGACAACTTCTAGAGAAGACAAGGTACCCTTATTATTCAAAGGCCCAAGCATTAGGATTTGTGAATGTGGTGGACCAGCTGAAAATAACTCCAACACATGTATCAATCTGGGATATGTTAGCTATCCCTGAGCAAAAGACATTGTTGTAGGAAGCTCTGCAAGGCCAAGAAGTCCCTAAACATACTGGTACTAAGGGAGGAGCTACTGACAAAGGAAAGCTTCAGCTCAAAGATACTGTACCTCTACAAACAATAGCTTTGTTGAATAATGCACCTAAGGTAGGTAAATCTAAACCAGATCCCTTTTATTTGACTCTAATAGTTGGGAAAAAATTGCTGCATAATGTAATGATAGATTCTGGGGCCAGTACTACAGTAATTCCAAAATAGATAGCAGATGCTTTAAAAATAAAATATGAGCCACTTACAAAAGGGGTCATGCAGTTGGATGGAAAATCTATTCAAACAATAGGAAAAATCAAACAACTTCCATTACAACTATATACTTGCCCCAATATAATTATCAATCAGGATGTAGTAGTCATAGATATTCCCCCTGTATTTGGTTTATGCTTATCCAGAGTTTTCACAGCCAAAATGGGAGGTTACATGTCACTAGATTGGTCACACCTTATCCTAAGAACCAAATATGGGACAAAGATGAAAATATTGTCTGAGCCATTATCCAAAGACCACATCACAAATGAGCCAACCCCAATGTTAGAAGCATCTCATGCCATGCTAAATAAAGAGAGAATCTTTGTTGAAGAGTTAGGTGACTGGACTGAACATGACCAATAGGAAGAAGAGAATAATCAGTTATTCACTATGATGTAGAGTGATCCCTATGGAAATTATGACTCTACAGGTCTAGGCACTTATGTCATATTTGAAGAAGACCAAGAGATCCCTAATGCTTTAAGGAAAGAAGCATCACAGAGTCAAGAATTTGAAAAAGACTCAGAAATCTGGACCCTAAATTTTGATCGGGCTAGAAGTAAAAATGGTGCTGGAGCAGGAATTTGCCTTACTGCCCCAAATGGTGAGAAAATTTTAAGAGTCATCTGATTTTAGTTTTCCTGTACTAATAATTATGCTAAATATGAAACTTTGGTGCATGGACTCATGTTGGCAAAGAAAAAAGGAATAAAGAATCTGATAGTAAGGGGAGATTCAGAACTAGTAGTAAAACAAATCAGAGAGAAAGCAACAGCCAAAAATGTAAGAATGAGATCCTATAGGAACAAAATTTGGGACCTGATAGATGGTTTTGAGGCTTTGAATATTATGGTAGTTCCCAGAGCCCAAAATTTTGAGGCAGATAGAATGGCACAGATTGGTTCACAGTTTGACCCAACAAATGATCTGTTAGTCAACAATGAATCAGTCAAAGTTATAGTCAGATCAACTATTCCAGATAATGACCAAAATTGGCAAGTTTTTGATAATGATTTCCAAGTACCCTCATTCTTACAACAATCAAGTGAGTTTGCTAATCAATTACATCCCAAAATTGAAGAAGCATATGGTGACCAAATTATCCAGCTGAAGTCAAATAAACTCCCTAAAGGATTGATTACTTTAGAAAACTTGTTTGACCTAGAGGATGTAAGCCTAGAGAAGAGGAGGTTTCAAGCAAATAGGGAAGATTATTCTGAGATTCAAGTTAGTGAAGGAAGAAAATTGAAGGTTGGAAATTCTACAACCCAAGAAGAAAGGGAAAGGTTGATTGATTTGTGTGAAAAATATGATAGGGTTATTGCTTGGACCTATGAAGACCTGCATGGCTATAATAGAGATATCATCCAACACACCATAGAGCTTACTGAAGGATCTAAACTAGTCAGACATAAGCAAAGTTTAGTGAATCCTAGAATTGAATCTTTAATGGTGGATGAGCTACAAAAGCTCCTTGAATCAAAGATTATTTTTCTAATAAAGCATTCAACCTGGGTATCAAACCTAGTGCAAGTAAGAAAGAAGAATGGTTACATAAGACTCTGTGTAGATTTCAGGGATTTGAATAGAGAATCTTTGAAAGATAATTATCCCTTGCCCTCTATGGAATAGATTCTAGAGACTGTGGCTGGGTTAGAATGGTTTTCCTTGCTGGATGGTTTCTCTAGATACAATCAGATTTGGTTAGTAGATGAAGACCAACATAAGACTGCATTCACTACAAAGTGGGGAACCTTTGCATATGCTAAGATGCCTTTTGGCCTTTTAAATGCTGGAGCTCCCTTTCAGAAAGCAATGGATGTAGCATTTGGGGAACTTATAAATAAAATCATTCTGATCTATCTAGATGACCTCACTAATTTTTCCAAAAATGCTATAGATCATTTTGACCATTTAGAGGTTGTTTTTAAGAAATGCCAAGAGTTTGGAATATCTATGAATCCCAAGAAATGTATCTTTGCAGTACCTTAGGGTAAAATTTTAGGGCATATAGTGTCAAAAGAAGGGGTTTCTATTGATCGAGAAAGAGTCACTGCCATAATGAATCTATCTCTACCAGTCAACAAGAAAGCAGTCCAGTCCTTTCTAGGGAAAATCAACTTTGTTAGCCGATTCATAACTAATTTTATGGGACTAATTAGGCCAATGACACTATTGCTTAAAAAGGATCTAGTTTTCAAATGGACTACAGAAGGAAGACAGGCTTTTGAAGAAGTCAAGAAAGCCATTTCAATAGCCCTTTTACTCAAAAACCTAGATTTTTCTAAATCTTTCATAATGTATGTGTATGGGGGAGAATTTAGTGTTGCTGTCGCTTTAACTCAAAAGGATGATCAGCAAGAGGGAGAACACCCAATAGCCTTTTTCTCCAGGACTCTCAAGGAATATGAGGCTAGATACAATTTTGTGGAAAAGCAAGCATATGCCATGGTAAAAGCCCTTAAAAAATTTAGACATTTAGTAACAGGAAATAAGATTCTAATATTAGTAGCTCATCCTAGTGTAACATAATATATTATGGAGGGTGAGATCATTGAGAAAAGAGCCAATTGGATCACAAAGATCCTAGAATATGATGTAGAAGTAAGATCCACTAAGTTAGTTAGGGGCAAAGGATTGTGCCAATATATGACTCAAGACATGGAGAGAATGATGACACAAGAAATAGAAAGTGAAAATGTATTGAAAATCCAAGAGGTTGATCAAGACTCCTGGGTAAAAAATAGAATACAATTTATGAAGCATGGGATTTTCCCAAATGAGCTCTCCCATGATAAGAGGAGATACTATAGGCAGTAAGGGGTCCATTTTGTACTAATTGACCATATTTTGTTTAGAAGAAATGTTGATGGTATACTTTTGAGATGTATAGAGAAAGATGAAGCTCAAAGAATACTTCATGAATTACATCATGGAGCCTCAGGTGGACACTTTTCAGCAAGGACCACCGCAATCAAAGTGACTCAAGCAGGATATTTCTGGTCCACTCTATTTATAGATTGCTATCAGTTGGTTAAAGAATGCCAGGCTTGTCAGTTTTATACAGGAAAAAGGAGAAATGCAGCAATGCCTGTAAGCCCCATAGTTGTGGATGAACCCTTTGCTTAATGGGGTCTAGATTTTATTGGTATGATCAATCTAGTGTCAAGTATGGGACACAAATGGATCCTCATAGCCACATATTACTTTACTAGGTGGAGTGAAGCAGTACCACTCAAAGAGGCAACAAAAAAACTATACTAGAGTTTCTAGAAGGCATAATTGTTCAGTTTGGGCCTCCTCATACTATTATATTAGATAATGCTAAAGCATTTTTGGGAACCAAACTATCTAAGTTTGCATTAAGGAATGGGATTTATTTGAAGGCTTCTTCAAATTATTACCCTCAGGGTAATGGTCTGGCAGAGTCCACTAACAAGAACCTGATCAGACTCATCAAGAGGATAGGGACCAATTATCACAGAGAGTGGCATAAACTACTTAATACAACATTGTGGGCTGACAGGATCACACCAAAGCAAGTGACTAAAATGTCTCCCTATGAATTAGTTTATGGTAAACTAGCAGTAATACCACTGAGCTTGGAGATCCCTGCTTTGCAATTGTTAAAGCAGATAGAAATTGAAGAGAATGGCCCCATGCAAGTTAGACTTGCTAAACTATTGGAGGTACAAGAGAAAAGATAAAAGGCACATGAGTCACTGATGAAACATCAGAAAATAGTTAAGGACCATTTTGATAAGAAGACTTCAAATCCCCTTTTTGAGGTTGGATCACTGGTATTAAAATGGGATGAAAGAGCTACTAAGCCAGGTCGACATAGTAAATTTGAATCCTTATGGATGGGTCCCTATAAGATTCATTCATGTAAGCAACAAAATTCATTTGAATTGGAGACCATGGATGGGGAACCTAAAGAGATTACTATAAATGGGATCTATCTAAAGCATTTCAATTAAGCAGGGGCTCTAAATGTATCATAGTTAGTTTTCTTTTCCTGCTTTCCTATTTTCCCGCTTTCTTTTCCCGCTTTCCCTTTCAATAAGTGTTCGGTGAACACATGTCTGCAGCACAAAGCCCCTTCTCTTTTGGTCTCGCATTTATTAAGGTTGTTCGGCAATCCCCAAATTCCCCAAAAGTACATGCTTTTCATAAAGGATAGCCACTCTCGTAATGTATCTGACACTCCTTTTCATGCAAATTTCAAAAAGATACACTAACTGTTTCTTGATGTTAAATGCCATTTATAAGATATGATGTGTCATTAAATCCCCAATGAATTAGTGTTAAATCCTAAGTATAACTCACCTTTGTTTCCATCTCTCTACTTTGAATCACTGTTGTTTCCAATTTCCATCCCTAGCCAGTGCCTTTCAGCTGTGTGTCATTCTTGTGAAGCAGTTTCATCCTTTCCTATGTCAAGCTTCCCGCATTCTCTCTGCAGATACAGATATGTCTGAAGCATAGTCTCCTCAAGAGGGACTCAGAATTTATGAATCAATTAATAGGCCATTGAGCAGAAAATCATACGCTTCTGCACTCACACAGCCAAAGAGAGCCTATCAAAGAACAAGGGTCCCTGAGGTAGGGTATTCTATTGACCCAACAAAGGTGATGGATTACGTAGATGACTTTTTTGACACAACCCTTCAAAAGACTACTAAGACTCTCTAGGAAGGGGCACATCAGAGGTGTATTCAAATGGCAAAAAATGGGTAGTCTAAAACTTTTGGTAAGAGAATATGGACCTCGCGGTTGGCATAGTTATTGGTTCAAGTGTGCACCTGTGTCTCGAGCTAATTGAATTATGCATAGAACTATTTCATGCACCATCGAACACCATACAATAGGGTCCTTTCATTACACACATTATGCCCAAGGCCATAAGGGACATGTTGGCTTTGTAACATGATAGAATGGCCACATTTCCAACTATTGCTAAAATGCAAAACACATGGGCAAATGTAAACAACAAAGTTAAGTTCCTCAATTTAGAGATGCAGTTATGAGATAATAACACATAGATGCCCACACTACCCACTGGGAGGGAACAATTCAGCCAAAATGTTCAAGAGGCACTATCAATGCTAGCCTTCATCTTTGGGATGAGAGAGGATAATATAGAACATGACTAGAAAATAGCCATCATTTTCAGATTAAAGACTGTAGACAAATCACAAGAGTACCAGCTGGATTTCTCAGAGCAAATTACTAACACCATGATTGATCAGTTCGTGAATTTCAAGTCCAAGCGAGTCTTCAGGTATTCTACTTATCTATTCCATCTAATGCTATATTAGAACCATAGTCTTTTTGCACCCTATATGCATTTAAACATGTATGACCCAAATTTTGGCCAAAACAAAACTATCCCTGTGTCTGCATGGACACATGTGTTATCTAAGGCATCCAACCCTTATGAGTTTTGGGAACTTTTTGTAGCCCCTGCCTTTTGCCAATTAAGCCCTAAGCCTGTAGAGCATAGATTAACACAGGGTATAAGGGGATTTATGACCAACTTCCCAATTCCTTGTGATTATTTCTTTGGGGCACACAATACCATAATCAGAGTCCATGGTTTCAATGAGGAGCCCATGCTATTACCTAAAATATTGACCCCTAGGGTCGTATTCTTAGAAGTGACCTGGCAGATGTCTATGGTTGATAATGAATTTGGCCACAAGAAAAAGAAAAAGATGTATGACATCCCATGGGTCAGGAAAAATATGGCACTAGAGGTTAGAGATGCAGAACACCCTTTGTTAAGAAAACTAGCTACCCTTGGTTTCTTCATTATTGAAGATAAATGGAAGTATGACCCAGACAATTTTCTAGACTCTTGGATTAGAAAGAACATGGTCCGTGCTAAAATGGTACATGAGGGTCGGCCATTCTAGGAAGATAGGTGAAATCCAAAAGAAGACAATCTAGACCTATATGTTGAACTAGTTGAATTGCCTTATGAATGGCCTAGGCCATGGGAAAATTTTTATGTTAAAGAAAAAGTTTATGACCCTAAGGTAAAAATGACTATTGGTTTGATGAAAACTTTGAAGGCCCAAGATTGAAAGCCAGATAAAATTGAAGCCTATTGGAAGTATAGGCAAGAAATTTTAGAGTTAACACATTCTTTTGGGAATATTGATACAGATGAGAAATGGGAATCTATTTGGGATGAGTGGCATCCCTCCCTAGTCTCTAGTCCAAAAACTAGTAAAATTCAGAGGAAGGGAGAGGAATCAGAGGAGGAAATTGAGTCAGCCCACACTATGCAAGAGACGAGACAGGCTTCATCTGTTGCTCCTGCATCCTCATGGACCCAATCCCTCAGTACTTTAGAGAAGCAGAAAGGTGTGGTCTCATCACCAACTATAGGGGTTCAAGCATCTTTAGTATCTGGAGGTTCTAGTTTTGTTCCTTTGCAACCACCAGTGGTGGCAAATGTGGCAAAGTTAGAAATAGAGGAAGAAACAGGAGAGAGACCTAGGAAACATAGGAAACTACACATGCAACTAGAAGAGGAGGAAGAAGTAGAACCACTGCTACAACAACTGCTAGTCACATCTTCTGTTGCTCAAGTGTTTCTTCTCCCTTTTCCCCTCTGTCTCTTTCTTCTACTTTAGGAGTGGCAATACCAATTAGCCAAACATTTGTACCCCCTACCACTTTTGTTGTGCTTACATCAGCCCTTGCCCCAATTGCTAGTTCACAAGCCATGTCTTCATAGGCCATTTCATTACCACTCTTTTCTCCATCTATGCCAAAAACAGCCCCTCCTTAAGTTTCTCCTAGCCAACAATTATTGGCTATTCTCTATGGCTAGCCTCAAGGTCATCCTTTTGTTGGAGGCTACATTGCTTCACCTCCTACATTCAAAACCTAAGAGGACATAGCAAAAAGGGCTAGAGAGGGTAGAATGGACAAGAAGAGAAAGAAGGAAAACAAGAGCCCTGTTGTGCCACACATGAGGTCACTTTTTAACCCCATTCAACAATAGTTGACAGTCACACATTTGTCTCCAAATGTGGTGAAACCTAATGAACAGATACAGCCCCAAGACTATTCAATGAATGTTGTAGCTATGGATATGTCTCTTTTTAGGCCACAAGATATAGTCAAGCTACTAAATGAGACTACATCTGTTGTTGCAACTAATTATTTGAAAGTGTCTAAAAGGTTGCTGAAAGTTGAGAATGATTTAGCACAGGAGAAGGTGAATAATAGCAACCTTGCTGGGGAAGTTCAATCTAAGAAGAATGAGATTGAAAGTTTGAACAAATAGTTGCAAAATACTATTTTTTGCCAGATACATCAGGCTACACAAGCCTAGAATGCTTCTCTTAAGTCTGAGCTAGCACAGGAAAAAGTTGCAGTGAATGTTTTGAGACAGGAGAAAGCCACCTTGGAGAAGAAATATCAAGAGAAGTTGTAGCAAGCCACACAATTTCAATAGAAGTTGTTGAGTGAGTAGAATGCTAATGCTGCAATTTAGGCACAACTCCTTGCAGAGAAACAAAGAACAAAACAACTAACAATTGAGTTAGCTAATAGGCCACAGAATGTTGGAGTTTTGAATTTGGTAAAAGAGATTTATGTTTCAGTTTGGGAAAGAATCTCTAAGGAGATTATTCAGCTAAGACCATCTTTAACATTTTTGTTAAATGCACAACAACTGTGTGAGAAGGTTGAAACTTTGGTGCAAGCCACCTTGTCAACTATTTCTTTGAGAGTTTCAGACTCTCAACTTTTGTTAAAGAAATTATATGATACAACAGATGAGACTTTGTCAGTAGTAGGAATCAATGACAAAATGGTCACTGCTAAAAAGGTCAATGAGGTTCTGAGTTGCAACTCTATAGCTACAAATTGCAAAGAACTCTTAGATATAGTAAAATGAGTGAAGGACATGAAGAAACATATAGAGGATTTGGTGCAACTGGGTCTTCCTTCACCATTTCTAGACAATAACACAGTGCTAATGATTGATGATATCAAGGCCCTTCTCTTGACCAGGCAAAATGATCACACAGTTTTCCAGGGTTTGAGTGATTCTTCATTAGTCAAGGAAGTGGAAGCTGTGTTGATACCTATGGCCCAGCTGGAGTTTTAGTTAAAAGCCATGGTCCAAATTTTGCAAACATTTTCCCACAAAGATATAATTAATCTTGATTTTGCTTTTCAAGATTTACAGAGTAGACAGGGACTCCCTGATTCAGAATGATCTGTTTATCAGATGGCATTATAGAATTTGTGACTCTAGGTTATGTTTCAATACATATATTTTTGCCAAGTTTTGAGTTCTTTTCGAGTAGGCTTAGAAGTCCTCTTGGTTGCCAAGAACTGTAGAGTGTCGAAACTCTACATTTTGTATTAGTTGCAGCAAGTCCATGGGTTTCTTTTTGTTTCTGTGTATGTTTCAAAGTGTTCACTATGCGGGTTTCTAATACTCTTTACGGAAACCACCAAGTGTTGAGCCCCAGTTAAAGCCACGGTTTTGTTTGTAATATTAATTTTGGTGCGGAGCATGCCACGTAGCAGTAGTTTCAATATGTTTTAAGTTTCAGCTTTGCTACGGAGGCAACCCCTAAGTCTCAAGTTTTATGTAGAGTGTGCCGTGTGTCCCTTTTAAGTGATGCGAAGGTTGCCACGTGTTTCTTTCTGCATCTTATTATTGTTCGTAAAGAAGGATGTTGGGCCACAGTGATGTTAAGTTTCAAGCCTGCAGAGGTCACCACTTGGTGGATGCGGAGGTAAAGTTGTTTTGTTTATGACCCTTCTCCGGTGAATAACTTAAATTTTCTAAGCGATGCAAAACCCGCCAAGTGTCAGCTTCTGCGAGAGTTTCAAAAGATTCTAATGTTTCCAGAAGTAATGCGGGTGCTACCACCTGTTAGTTATTGTGCCCGCAGAAGATGCCACCTATCCCAGTTTTCTCCCTTTGAAAGCTAATGAGCGCTTAAGTTGTGGGTCCCATTTTTTAATATGTTTCATAAGCAGTGATGTGGGTTGTGACAGTTGTCAACAGTGGAGGCCACCCGAGTATAAAGACACATTTTTGTAGGCTTTGCAGAAAAATACACGTAGATGTTTCTAATGCTGCGTAACGCGATAGGTGTCATTTTCCTATTCTTTCCTGAGAGACAAAGGAGTTTCTCATTTTTCTACGGACACTGCCATTTGTCATAGTCTGTTTAGTTTCAAGTATGTAGGTCTTGCCAAGTGTTTGTCCCTTAAATGGAAGGAGGTGTGCCACATATATTTTACCCCAGCTAATGAGCTTGCAGGGAAGGAAAAGACTGTTGCAGATTTGAAAGATCTTAACTGATGAAGACTTCCAGTTATCTTTAGTTCTATTGGGCCGTTGGGATTCAGTTGTTATAGACAACCTAGGGTCAAATCTTCGATTATAAATATGTAGCATTTGAGATTAACATACAAACATTATTTTTCATAGAGATACACAGAGTTAGAATTGTGATAATTTTGTCAGAGAATCTAAAAGAGAAGTTGGAGACTTTGTTGTGGCCAGTTGATGTCATTTTTCCTTTATTTTGTTGTTCTTGATTAGAAATTTAATGCACCTATGCATGTATCTATGCCTTTTATGTTGCTAGAAAATTAATGAGAAGAACTCTATTCTGTGCCTTGGTTGATATTATATGTGTCATTGCAAAGTGTCTAATTGTGAGCCTTTGATTATATTCATTGCATCTGTTTATGTTAATCATGCAGTATATGCTCTTTAATATAATTGAATCTTGAGAATAGTTTTCACTGTGCTTAAATTGAAGGAAATATTTTTATTTAGGTGCATCGCCATAGTTAGATTTGCTTAAATTGTATCTGTAATCCTGTTAGCTTCTACCCTTTTCCTCAAACCCATTTAAGATAAAGAAGAGCCAACTTCTTTAAAATTTGGAGGTTGTTTCAAGTAGCAAGTCCCACATTCTTGAAACTTCCCATGTTGGTTTTAGAACCTGTGCAATTCTATACATCAACACAAAACAATGACCATGCTCCATTCTAGGTGTTTTCCACCATGTACCATGATATAGTGAGATTAGGGTAGCTTTGGAATGATCCTTAAAATGAGAGAAAAATATAACAATCAATAATCAAAGAGACCAACAAACCATACAAACATTCATTGTCTCTCTTGTCAAGATAAGTGTTGATAAGATGATGGATTTTGCCTATTTTAGGAATGATATATGCATTAAGGTAAGAATTGGTTGGATGATGTTGGATAAAATTTGAAGGATGGGCAAAAAAGATAGTAGGCCATATGTTTTGATTGTAGTTGGTGTGTTGATTGATGATTTTTTTGTGATATGTGATGCTTTTAAGAGTATGCTTAGCGAGTGTATTACTATTAGAATTAATAAGCTCAGGGACTAGGGACCATCCAAACAAGTTGGATGGGTGCATATTTTGTACCTACATACTAGATACTTCCTTTGTATTCCAGGCTGCCTACATACCCTATGTCCACGGAATCAAGGAACATCAAGATGTGGGTAGTGATGAATATGTAGTTTTTGTTTATAGTGATGATGTAGGGATGGTTCAGGGTGGATGATATTTTGTGATTAATGGGATGATAATGCATTTGGTGAGTTGGATGATTAGGATTGTTTTTGGGATTTTGTAATTTTTCTATTTTTGACTTGGGATACTTGATAGGTTAGGCATAGAATTTTTTAGGTGCATGATGTTCATTGGCTCCTCTAGAGGCTTCTTGTCAAGGTCCCAAACAAGAAGTGAGGTTGTCGCAAAACCAACTTGGAAGGTGATTGTGGTTTTCCTACATATCGGGTTGTGTGATGATTTCAATACCGGGTTGTGTGCTGATTTTCATACCAGGTTGTGTACTTATTTTCATACCAGTTTGTGAGTTCATCAAATTCTAGATTCTCATCCTTTTGTGGTGTTGCATTTTAACTTATGACTATTATGTAGGGGTAGTGTTCAAAGCTCTGGTTGATACCAAAATGAGCACAAGTCTGACCCCTTAGAGACGAAGAAGAGTAGTCTTGTCACTCATGCATGGATGAGTTGTTTGGGATGCTGAATGAATGTGCTACATGGAACATTAGGGGTGAATAAGAGTAATCCTATCATACCTAGGAAAGGTATGGTTCTGTGACATGGACGAGGGGCTAGTCATGACCAGTGAAGTTATGGATGGGTCAGGTAGTGTCTTGGATGGGTTGAGTGAGGTTTCCATAGTAGGACTAGGGGATGAGCTGGAAGTCTACCTAGGATTGTTTTAAGGATGTATGTTGATGAGAGATGCTAGATCTCGAGTCCCAGTATAGTGGGGCAATGTGACTTTGTGGAGGGTGTCTCAATGTTGGAGCTAGGATGGTGTCCATTAAGGCCCAAGAAGGTGAAAGAGTCATGAGGCATGTCTAGATGGACAATGTGGTGATAAGTTTAAGTGATGCGATAGTCTCAAGGAAAGGCTCAATAGAGAAATGTTGAGTTGGAGTGTGAGTCTAACATTCTAGGCAAGTAGACTAGATAGACTATCAATTACATTCAAGTAGCTCAAGATAGCTAGCATGGTAGGGATGTTGGTTCATGTTAGTATGATACCTGGGTAGTTGAGTACTTGTGGTGTTGGCATGGACACAAGTGAGTAGGATACAAGGAATCCATGTAGGCTTGGATCTAGATACTTGTAGGGAGTTCAAGTAGTACGAGCCTAGTGTGCAAGTTGTTTTAGGATGCATTATGAGTACATGGAGGTCTGAAGCGAAAGGAGTAGATACATGAGTGAACTCAGAATGGGGCCATGTAACCATGAAGAGATGGACACATAGTCTTATAGTCATAGTCTAAGTAAGTGGATAGGTATATAGGGGAACTTGGTAGTAGAGGTTCAAGGCTTTAGTGTGCTATAGGTTCAGGGTGTAGGACAATGACAGATTCAGTGTGTCAAGGAGTAAGGGCCAAGCCGTATGGCTATGAACTCCTGGAATGCGAGGGATCTTGAAAGAGATCATGAGAGGCAATAGATGTAGCTGGGAGGATGGGAGGTCTAGAGGGAAGTCCTAAGAGCTATGGCATGAGGTTGAATACATGTGGTCCATGTTTGTATGGATGTTAGGATGTTGGAGACAAGTTGAGGGCTGATAGGATGGCATCACGAGTTGGGTTGTGTCATATGAGCATTGTGTGGTTGAATATCAAGGGCATGCAAGTGAGTTGGTATGGTGTTAGTTTGAGTAGAGATGGGACATATGGTTAAGTTTATAGGGTGGCAACTAGGTTATGAGTCTAAGGGGAGTAATGTAGAGGGTTGTATCACAAGGGTGAGCAGACAGGGTGGAAACTAGGGTTGCAAGTTCAAAGGACAGGGCAGGGGGTGCTATGGCATGAGTTTAGGAATGAAGAGTGTAGACATGGCTTTGATGTGAAGTCATGGTAGACTCAATTGGGAGTTTACAAAGTGGCCAAGATGGAAAGTGAGCAAGTACCTTGTAAGGAAGTCATCAGACACAGTTGGGTGAGTTGACAGAGATATGTTGTGAGACTAGGTTGGGATGTCACTAGTTGGTGTGAGGCTTGGACAAGTAGTCTTAATGAGGCTACCATGTCATGACATGGTACACTGTAGGACTCAATGGATGGAGGTCAATGAGCTAAGGTGAAGGATGATAACCTGGGGGAAGGTTGTAATGTTGATGAGACTGAAAAGTATGGGATTCTTAGTGCTCAAGGTCTACATTAGTTCAACGGTAGGTCAATCTCTCGATATGTGAGAGAAGGGGATCAGAGTTAAAATACTTCAATATGTAGTGTGTGAGGGCATGATCCAGATAAGTTGGTGCAATGCATGTATATTATGCCATGTGTGTTGTGATTTGTTGAGTTGCATGGAGCATGAACTAGACTAGAGAAGAGAAGGCAAAGTCTAAAGTTTGTGGAGAGTTTTGTTCTCAGTGAGGGTCTCAAAGGGAATTAACGGTGCCACATGTGGTTGTCTTGGAGAAAATGCTTTGACAAAAAGGGCTTGGAGGCTGACTCCATGACAAGTGGTATCAGAGCTAGTTTGGATTTTGATGTCACATTTGAAGGCGCTCTGATACCATGAAAAGTAGTATCAGAGCTTGTTTTAGCATCTAGTGTGTTGTAACTGGATCTGGGATGGTGTTAGATTTTGTTATGATTCCGTAATAGTTGGTATTGAAGTTTGGTTTGGCTTCAAGTTTGTGATACCTGTATTTGGAATGGTGTTAGAGGTTGTTCTGATATCGTAACAGTTTGTAGTAGAGCCTGTGTTGGCTTCTATTTTGTGCTTTCTTGGATATTGTGATAGTTGTTCATGTTGGTATTGAGTAATTGATTGGGTTCCTTGTCTTAGAGGTGAGGGTGATGAGGGAACTAGTGATTTCAGTGACTGCTTGTGCTTTGAAAAGCCTCGAGGGCTTGTGTTCAAAGTTAGTGTTTTGGTGTTGGAAGTTTGTTTTGATGGTGTTGGTTCTTCTTCTGAATCAGCATTAGGGTTTGCCACTTCTAATGCACAGGCAGATTCAGCCAACTAAATACAGGAGGTTGCGTGAGCTGCCTCCCCTTCACTTCTGGTTCTACCGCACCAAGGGGGGTATCCCTATAACTCAAGATGTAACCTTGACTAGCTCAAAGATAGAAAGATCTAACTTGACAACAACAGGCAGAATACTCTCATGTATGGACCAAGATCTATATGATAGATCACAAGGCTGGCAACATTCTTGGACATGATGTCTGGTTGGGTATGAGAGCATGCAGGGGGTTCCTAATCCTACTCCTACAACTAACAGGTGGAAGTATGAAATGGTTTAGTTTGAATTTTGGATGCAAAGCTAGACATGGCTGTAACACAAACACAAAGCAAGATTGGTGCCTATCCAGGGCCTGGAGTCAGTAGACATACACCTGTGAATGATCAGCATGAACAGCTAAAACTAGATTTCAAGGGGATATATGTGATACCTACCTTACAGATATCTCCCAATACAGAGTGTTAAGTTATCTCTACTTATGGCATCCCTACTGCAGTATACCCTTCCCAATGTTCAACCTGAAAACAGTTTAATCTACCCCTTGAGCAGAAGTTAAAAGATCAGACATTTAACATAGGAATTCTATGCTCTAGAATCTAAACATTACCCAAACATCTAGATTCAGAAGAAGAATACATGCAATACTGGAGACAGAATTAACACAACACATGCTCAGATAGCATTTCTCATATAAGATTAATCATGAAATCAGTGGGTTCATGCCAAAAACATATAACAAGAGATACATAAACTCACAGGTTAAGCTGTACAAAGCAACCAGATCAGCTTGTTTTGAATTACAGAGCCAAAAATCTTCAACTTTCAACAACCACAAATGAGTAACACTTCCTGCTTATAACAGCCAGGTAGTGTACCATAGCAATTAATTACATGGTTGACCAAAAATCTCGCCAAATACACAGTATCAGAAAATGGCGCTCAACGCATTACTAGATTGGCGCCCAAACATGAATGCAGTAGGTAGGGGAGGAGACAGGAAGATATCTCGAGCCCTGCGCCACTGTCCGTTGATGTACACCTTCAATCGGGTACCAGATCTGCCCATACCTCTACAACCTTCGCCATTAATGGCACACCAACCCGCGGCCTCGGGAAAACGTCAATTCTACATCGCAACCATTTCCCGCCGAGATTCATCATCATGATATTTGAAAATATGCAGGATATCAATTATCCCACATGCACCCCGTAGCGACCCTTTAACATTTTATATACTAGGTCATGAGCATATATGATGTCGGTGCTTTTGCTCCTGACGACACTAGTATAAGACTTCATCATCATCATCCTCCAGCAGCATGATATCCTGTTGCTTGAAATATCACCCTGACGTCAGCATCATATCGCAATATCACCTGCATGATAATCGCCTTCATCGGCACAACCTGATCCATCGAAGGAACATCCTCCTGCTGAGCGTATACCAAAAGTCTGGCCGATGAACATCCTGATGACGTCATCATCATATCCTGCTGACGTCATCATCATATCTGCCCACTGCGCACCTCCTCATATCCGGATGATGTCATCATCATGTTTGCAAATATCAGAGGATCTCCACAAGATGATCAGTGTTAGAAATATGACCCCCCCGGACCTTGATGACGTCATCATCATATCGACATCAGGATGATATTCGGAAGATAACCGGATATTTGGAAATATCATCCTGATGCACAAATATCATGTTGCACTGTAGCTCCACTATAAGATCGGGGTGATAGATGAATATGATGATGCTTGAAAAGATCACCCCCCACTAGATAATGCACGAAGCCGGCAGGCGGATATCTCCTTGATATCAGCATCATCATGACGCTAGAACAAACATACATCCGGGTGATATTCAAAAATGAAAATATCACCCCCTCCTTCGGAAATATCATGATGCAGATAGGCAGAGAAATAGATATCACCCCGACATAAGAACGACGTCAGCATCATCAGGATGATAAAACAACGAACATGAAGTGATACAACATCATCAGGATGATATTGACTAAGATCATCCTGACGTTCAAAATATGATGACCCCAGTGAATATCGGGTCACACTTAGAACTCTTCAACAGCATCATCAGGATGATAAAACAACGAACACCCGATGATAAAAATATCACCCCGGCGAAATATCATGCAGGCAGAAAATATGATGACCCTCGCAAGCAACACGGCGATAACTTGAAATATGATCATGATGATGACGACCCTTAAGAAAGAACAAGTCAGGTCGAAACAACTCAAAGAATAACCCCTTCAGAAAATCAGGGTGCATCATCATCATAAAAGGGCAAGGTGATAATTGGAAGATCACCGGACACTTGAGAAATCACCCCCGCAAGCAGATCAGGGTGCACTGTAGCTCGCCAGCAGGATCAGGATGATATCCAGACATCACCCGATATTGAAATATGATGATGACGATGAAAAACAAGTCGAAGCAAACATGATGATGCTGACCACCATCAAAGCAAACATGATGATGATGACCTCCTCCTCAGGAAAATATGATGATGCAGCTGAAAAATGCTGAGGAGGTCCAACACTTAGAACATGTTTTTGGATACTTAGGGAAAGTGCCTGCATGAAAATTGCTCAAAAATTGCCAGTCAATTCAGGCACTAACACTGGCTCTGTCTGGGGACGTGCAGGTGCAAGACTGCAGCGAGAACCCCAGATCTCTGGGATGCAAACCAGTCCCTTATCCATTGGGCACAGAGTCAAATACTGCACTGACCTGCATCACCAAACACACTTGATGGCCTAAGGCCACCAAGAAAAGAAAAACATGTATCTCCCTTTGTCAAATATCCTGTTTTCATCTGCATGCACTGGGTCAACCTTGGAGATACTACAAAGATCCACCCACAAACAAATCTTGTCATCTGCATATTCAATCCTCTGATTTGGCTTGTCATTATCACCCCTGTGCAGATAACTTTCAGCATCATGTGACATGTGGGTGTAGAATGTATCAAGCAATGCATACTCATATGGCATATAGCACTTATCATCTATATCATCATCATGCATTGCAACATGATCTCCTAGCTGGACTGAAAATAGGAAACACTCAAAGTCCACCACACAGCTAGGAAGATCAGAGCTCATTGTATTATATGCTAGCACATCAAAAGAAAAGCTTTCAAAATCACAATTGTGCACATCATGTACACAACAATCAGCAGCACCAGGCTGGAAAAGATCAGGCTCTGGCATCTCTTTCAAATCAGGCACATTTTCACAGTCACTTACCTGATGCATGTTGTTTCCTCTTTCATCAGGATGAGAAACAGAATCCAAGCCAAAGATAGTGTCTAGATCTTCACCATACTCAAATAGATCCTCATCACCATATGTGTCATAAATGGGTGACCCAGGTGCATCAGTTTCATCATAGTATGCCATTTGTTCATGGGTAGCAGAGCACACATCTTCATCACCAATGGATTCACTCTGTGGAGGAGTATCAGCCTGTGTGTCATAAGCAAAATAGCCGTCAAATGAAAAACAATCATGCTCTGAACTAGCACTTATTTCAATTTCTGACTGCTCTTCATGATCTCCATGTGTTTGAAAGGTAGGCAATGGGTCACACATAGAACTGCTTCTCTGTTTGCTTGTATCTTCTCTGTCTTGAGTACAATACTCACAATTGTCTCCACAGGTCCATTCCAAAAATTGCTCATTGCTGTCCACAACCTCGTTATTGTTTTCATGGTCAGCTGCCTCATCATTGCAATGGGAAACCTCATTAGTCCTTTCACTGGCATCCTCAACTGGTGAACAATCCAGTTGAGCAGTATTGTTAGCATTATGTTCAAACACAGTAGTCTCAACCTCTATGCTTTTATTTTCATTTTTATCTGCACATGATGCCATAATCATTTGGTCATTTGCAGCTTCATAACCATTTCTCACACCAAGGCCTGGGGACAGGGGTTTCAGCAGGTACACATTTCTGATTTTTTCTATCTTTTCTATGAACCTGTATGCCATCTGCATACTTGTCACCTTGAAATCCCTCAGTATTGCACTAAAGCCCTCCTCAAAAGCTTCAAAGAATATGCCAACACACGCTGAAATATCAGGTCTGAAGACTTTTGGGATCTGTGAAAGGGCTATTGCAAACCTATGACTGAAATCAACACATGGCTCTTCATCTTGTTTTCTGATTCTCATCAATTCTGCAACAAGGTCAGCCGGTTCTTTTGCAAATTCTTCCTTGAAACAGTCAGCAAGCTCATCCCAACAGGCAAAGGATTTCTTTGGAAAGCTCAAATACCAGTCTTTTGCTCTTGCACCAAAGGACCTAACAAAAAACCTCATTCACATATCCTCATCTCTGAATGAATATTTTCCCATAAAACTGTGAAAATTTTGGATATGTGCATTCCCATCACATACATTGTGACCACTAAATCTAGGCATCTGACAATATATCCTAGCAGGCATAGTTTCTACTTTATAATCCACCCATGACAAATCCAGTTGGTCATACAAAGGATCAAAAGGGCTGACAGGAGGTTTAGCTTTTTGACTGGCAGACACAACAGGGTTACTGCTTTTTAACTGGGCCTGCTCATCCTCTAAGAATATCAACCTATTTCTTATCTCTTCTATTCCTTTATCCAACATTTCACCACTGAGTATGGGATAATTCATACTTGGATTCATAAAAATCTTACTCTTAGACATCGTTTGTCTGTCTAAGACCTAAGGCTTCCCCTGGCATCTAACCTATGCAGTAAAACAACAAATAAAGGGGAAGGAACAAGGTACCTTTTCTCATACAGATGCAGAAAAATGAACAACACATTTTTGTCACATCACATACATCCATCTTTCATGTGCATTTGGATCTTTTTGCAGAGTCGCCACCTCTCCAGAGAGGACAAAATTTTCAATAGCTGAAAGCTACTTTTCCAGGTTCATTCCACCAGCAGAGCATCATTTTGTTGCTGACTCAGATAGGCCACAAGATATAACACTTTTTCATCAATTTTCTCCCCAGCAGAGTCGCCAATTTGTTGGTTCTTCTTCTGAATCAACATTAGGGTTTGCCACTTCTAATGTATAGGCAGATTTAGCCAACTAAATACAGCAGGTTGCGTGAGCTGCCTCCCCTTCACTTCTGGTTCTGCCGCACCAAGGGGGGTATCCCTATAACTCAAGATGTAACCTTGACTAGCTCAAAGATAGAAAGATCTAACTTGACAACAACAGGCAGAATACTCTCATGTATGGACCAAGATCTGTATGATAGATCACAAGGCTGGCAACATTCTTGGACATGATGTCTGGTTGGGTATGAGAGCATGCAGGGGGTTCCTAATCCTACTCCTACAACTAACAGGTGGAAGTATGAAATGGTTTAGTTTGAATTTTGGATGCAAAGCTGGACATGGTTGTAACACAAACACAAAGCAAGATTGGTGCCTATCCAGGGCCTGGAGTCAGTAGACATACACCTGTGAATGATCAGCATGAATAGCTAAAACTGGATTTCAAGGGGATATATGTGATACCTGCCTTACAGATATCTCCCAATACAGAGTGTTAAGTTATCTCTACTTATGGCATCCCTACTGCAGTATACCCTTCCCAATGTTCAACCTGAAAACAGTTTAATCTACCCCTTGAGCAGAAGTTAAAAGATCAGACATTTAACATAGGAATTCTATGCTCTAGAATCTAAACATTACCCAAACATCCAGATTCAGAAGAAGAATACATGCAATACTGGAGACAGAATTAACACAACACATGCTCAGATAGCATTTCTCATATAAGATTAATCATGAAATTAGTGGGTTCATGCCAAAAACATACAACAAGAGATACATAAACTCACAGGTTAAGCTATACAGAGCAACTAGATCAGCTTGTTTTGAATTACAGAGCCAAAAATCTTCAACTTTCAACAACCACAAATGAGTAACACTTCCTGCTTATAACAGCCAGGTAGTGTACCATAGCAATTAATTACATGGTTGACCAAAAATCCTGCCAAATACACAGTATCAGAAAATGGCGCTCAACGCATTACCAGATTGGTGCCCAAACATGAATGCAGCAGGTAGGGGAGGAGACAGGAAGATATCTCGAGCCCTGCGCCACTGTCCGTCGATGTACACCTTCAATCGGGTACCAGATCTGCCCATACCTCTACAACCTTCGCCATTAATGGCGCACCAACCCGCGGCCTTGGGAAAACGTCAATTCTGCATCGCAACCATTTCCTGCCGAGATTCATCATCATGATATTTGAAAATATGCAGGATATCAATTATCCCACATGCACCCCGCAGCGACCCTTTAACATTTTATATACTAGGTCATGAGCATATATGATGTCGGTGCTTTTGCTCCTGACGACACTAGTATAAGACTTCATCATCATCATCCTCCAGCAGCATGATATCCTGTTGCTTGAAATATCACCCTGACGTCAGCATCATATCGCAATATCACCTGCATGATAATCGCCTTCATCGGCACAACCTGATCCATTGAAGGAACATCCTCCTGCTGAGCCTATACCAAAAGTCTGGCCAATGAACATCCTGATGACGTCATCATCATATCCTGCTGACGTCATCATCATATCTGCCCACTGCGCACCTCCTCATATCCGGATGACGTCATCATCATGTTTGCAAATATCGGAGGATCTCCACAAGATGATCAGTGTTAGAAATATGACCCCCCGGACCTTGATGACGTCATCATCATATCGACATCAGGATGATATTCGGAAGATAACCGGATATTTGGAAATATCATCCTGATGCACAAATATCATGTTGCACTGTAGCTCCACTATAAGATCAGGGCGATAGATGAATATGATGATGCTTGAAAAGATCACCCCCCACTAGATAATGCACGAAGCCGGTAGGCGGATATCTCCTTGATATCAGCATCATCATGACGCTAGAACAAACATACATCCGGGTGATATTCAAAAATGAAAATATCACCCCCTCCTTCGGAAATATCATGATGCAGATAGGCAGAGAAATAGATATCACCCCGACATAAGAATGACGTCAGCATCATCAGGATGATAAAACAACGAACATGAAGTGATACAACATCATCAGGATGATATTGACTAAGATCATCCTGACGTTCAAAATATGATGACCCCAGTGAATATCGGGTCACACTTAGAACTCTTCAACAGCATCATCAGGATGATAAAACAACGAACACCCGATGATAAAAATATCACCCCGGCGAAATATCATGCAGGCAGAAAATATGATGACCCTCGCAAGCAACACGGCGATAACTGGAAATATGATCATGATGATGACGACCCTTAAGAAAGAACAAGTCAGGTCGAAACAACTCAAAGAATAACCCCTTCAGAAAATCGGGGTGCATCATCATCATAAAAGGGCAAGGTGATAATTGGAAGATCACTGGACACTTGAAAAATCACCCCCGCAAGCAGATCAGGGCGCACTGTAGCTCGCCAGCAGGATCAGGATGATATCCAGACATCACCCGATATTGAAATATGATGATGATGATGAAAAACAAGTTGAAGCAAACATGATGATGCTGATCACCATCGAAGCAAACATGATGATGATGACCTCCTCCTCAGGAAAATATGATGATGCAGCTGAAAAATGCTGAGGAGGTCCAACACTTAGAACATTTTTTTGGATACTTAGGGAAAGTGCCTGCATGAAAATTGCTCAAAAACTGCCAGTCAATTCAGGCACTAACAGATGGCATGATAGTTTGCGTTGAAGTTATACCTAGACTTATCGAGTTAGTAAAAGTTACCACTTGCATACCAATTTCGTGTCAGGTGGATATGTGCTTCCTTGGCTTGTAGAATTTGTCTAAAGTCTGAATAGGGAATAGTGAATGGATAGATAATGTCAAGACTTTGTAGGCTTGGTTATGAACACTTGGAAGGCTAGTGTTTGGAGTAACAGTAATTCAACAGTATTTCGGTGGATGACAGAGTGTTCCTTAGTGATCAAAGTTAATGTTATTGAATTGAACACCATCTTGGTTGGACTTATGGTGTTTGTTCTAGTTTGGGATGGTATGGTAGGTTTTGGAGCTAAGTTCTCATTATTTTGTTACCCTGTTAGTTTAGTTGGAACTAGGTAGAGAAAGGTGTTGGTGATAGAATGCCACTAGAGTAAGTATTGTTGGCGAATTAGACATTCTAAGTGAGTAGGTTAGTCAAGAAGTTAACTTTTCATGGTTGGGATGTCATCTGGAGTTGATGGCATGGTCAAAAGTGTTTCTCTTTAGGTCTTGGTGTTAAACATACTCGAGGGAAAAGTAGGTCCATAGTTTTGTTAATGATGTTACATCGAAGAAGGTTGGAGAGATAGTTCTAGTATCTCATTTAGTGAGATAGAGTTGTGTGTTGGAACTACACTTGGTCAAAGACCTATAGGCCAAGATTATGATTGTTGAGTGGTTTCTTGGAATGAGATGAAAGTGTGAAGATGCAGTTGTCGTCATGTGGATTGGATTCTTGTCTCGATTTATAGTAGTTGTGGTCCATCAATTAGGTGGCTCATGAAGTTAGGAGCAGTTTATACTTACAAGTTAGAGGAGAAGAGCTTTGAAGGCTCATGAATCTACGAAGTTGAGAGTAGTGTTCTTGTAGGTCATCTTGATCGAGTTGGAGACCTAGACGTTGGTAGTGTTTTTGAAGAAAAGATTTAAAATTTTGGTCCATCAGTAGGGTGGTCCAGGAAGTCAAGAACAATTTATTCTTGCAAGAAGATTGGTTGGAGTAGCAGGTTCACATATCTATGAAGTCGAAAGTAATTCTCTCACAGGCTATCATGATCACAGAAACTTGAAGGTTAGTAGCACTGGTGGAGGAGAAGCTTCTATTAGTTTGGCATGGAGATAGAGTTAGACTTCATGTTGTGAAATCTTTTTGTTGGAAGGAGCCACTTGATGTGTGGTGGCCTTGGGCTGAATGGATTAGCGCTGACATGTTACCTGATTCAAGTGGGGGAGTTTGTAAGGGTCACAACCAAAAAGTGAGGTTAACAAATTAAGTTGGAAAGTGAGTGTTATTTTATTACATATTGGGTTATGTGGTGATTTCCATTCCAGGTTGTATGGTGATTTCCATACTAGGTTGTGTGGTGATTTTCATACCAATTTGTGAGTTCATCATATTCCAAATTCTCATCCTTCCGTGGTGTTACATTCTAACTTATGACTATTATGTAGGGGTAGTGTTTGAAGCTTCTGGTGATATCAAAATGAGAATAGGTCCAACCCCTTAGAGAGGAAGAATAGTAGTCTCAGTACTCATGCATGGATGAGTTGTCCTAGATGTTGAATGAATGTGCTACATGGAACTTCAAAGATGAATAAGAGTAATCTCACCGTACCTAAGAAAGGTGTGGTTTCGTGACATCAACGAGGGGCTAGTCATGATCGGTGAAGTTATGGATGGGTTAGGTAGTGTCTTAGACAGGTTGGGTGAGGTTTCCATGGTAGGACTAGGGGACAAGATGGAAGTATACCTAGGGTTTTCTTAAGGATGTATGCTAATAAGAGATGCTAGATCTTGAGTCCCAATATAGTGGGGCAATGTGACTTTGTGGAGGGTGTCTCAATGTTGGAGCTAGGATGATGTCCACTGAGACTTAGGAAGTTAAAAGAGTTATGAGGCAAGTCTAGATCGACAACATGGTGCTAAGGTCAAGTGATGTGATGGTCTCGAGGTAGGGCTCAATAGAGGACTTTCGAGTGGGAGTGTGAGTCCAATGTTCTTGTGAGTAGATTGGATGGACTATCAATTGGATTTAAGTAGCTCAAGATGGCTAGCATGGAAGGGATGTTGGTTCATGTTAGTATGATACCTAGATAGGTGAGTACTTGTGGTGTTGGCATGAGTGCAACTAAGTAGGATACAAGGAATTTGTGTAGGCTTGGATCTAGATAATTGTGGGGAGTCCAAGTAGGATGAGCCTAGTGTGCAAATTGGTTCAAGATGCATTGTGAGGACTTGGATGTCTTAAGAAAAAGGAGTAGATACATGGGTGGACTTAGAATGGGGCCATGTAACCATGAAGGGCTGTACATGTAGTGTCATAGTGATAGTCCAAGTAAGTGGACAAGTATATAGGGGAACTTGGTAGTAGTGGTTCAAGGATTCAATGTGCTATAGGTTTAGGGTGTAGGACAATGACAAAGTTAGTGTACCAAGAAGTAAGGGTTGAGTTGCATGGTTATGAACACCTTGAATGTGGGGGATTATGATAGAGCTCACGAGAGGTGATGAATGTAGCTGAGAGGATGACATGTCTACCGAGAAGTCCTAAGAGCTATGGCATGAGGTCAGATACATGTGGTCCATGTTTGGATGAATTTCAAGATGTTGAAGACAAGTCATGGGGTGATAGGATGGTAGCATGAGTTGGGTTGTGTCATGTGAGCAGTGTGTGGCTAGATGTTAAGGGCATGCAAGTGAGTTGGTATGGTGGTAGATTGAGTAGAGTTGGACCATATGGTTAAGTTGATAGGGTGGCAGCTAGGTTGCGAGTCTGATGGGAACAATGCAAAGGGTTTTGTCATGAGGGTGAGTAGATAGGGTGGTAACTAGGGTTGCAAGTTCAGAGGATAGGGCAGGTGGTGTTGTGGCATGAGTTCAGGAATGAAGAGCATAGACATCTCTTTGACGTGAAGTTATGGAAGAATCAAGTGGGAGTTTTCATAGTGGCCAAGATGGTGAATAAGGAAGTACCTTGTAAGGGAGTCATCAGACATAGTTGGGCAAGTTGATGCAGATATGTTGTGAGATTGGGTTGGGATGTCACTAGTTGGTGTTGAAAGCAAGCTAGGTGTGTAGAAATCGCTTCCTACACTTATCTAAAGAGAGATGAGTGCAAATTATTTTTAACCTTTATAATTACAATGTTATTAATCCAACAATAGAGATATTGTAGCAATACACAACACATGAATGTAAGATAGAAGAGAGAGAGAGAGACAAGATATAATGTGGGGAAAACCCTTACAAGTGAAAAACCCCACACTCCAAAACTTATACAATGTATTATCAGAACAACAAGGTTTACAACACACTTGCAATGCAAGTCTTTACAGGAGTCTTTGACAATTATATATGGAGACAAACCGGTAGCATAATAGTACCTATCAATCACATAATACATCTCTCAAAGCACCTTCTTAAATAGAAGTTTACAAGGCAAAAATGAACTTTCCTTGAGATGGGCGTCCAACTCGGCCTCATGGCCAAAAACCCATGCCTTGGGACACTTGTCCAACACTACAGCATGGTCATGACACTTTTCACATCACCCCATCCCAATATGGTCACCTATTCCCAAGTTGGGCAATGACAGATGTTCTTATGCTTCTTACGACTATCATAGAATCTATCATAACTAACAAATCTTATAGCTGTAAGAGAATATGTCATAACTACCTAAAAATAGCATATTCCCTTATAACACATCATCACCTTACTTGGGTCACCCAAAGATGCCTTTTTCCAAGATGGCTTGTGACATATGTCTTCACCTATCATAGAACCTTCCATTTACAATTCTTACACATCATAGATTTTGTCATAGAAATATGTCATAACCGTTTCAGTCAAGATTCACTTACACACTAGTCAAGATGCCAACACATGGCAGAAAACCTCTACCACACAAAGGGGATACCTATCTCCACATGGAGTGAGTTGAGCATCCTAGTCATCTTACAAGTGGAGTGACAACTGATTGTGCCACTTCACACTAAATGACAAAATAGGATGTGCAACAAAATTACAACATAGGGTAAATAAATAAATACACTAGAATAAATAAATGCAAGGAATTGCCAAGGTTGAGACACCTTAATTCCCAACATTCTCCCACTTGTCAAACACCTTGTAAGAGCCAATAGAAATAATAGGATTTAAATGCTATAGGGTGAGAGGCCCATAGACTCCGAACACCATCTGAACTTCTCTATGCCCACTGGTTTCATCAATGCATCTACAGCATTCTTCAAAGTGTCTACCTTCTACAAATTCACCTTCCCATCGTCTACCATGTCTCACACAAAATGAAAGTGTACATCAATCCGCTTTGTTCTGGCATGGAAAGTTGGATTCTTTGCTAGGTAAATCGCACTTTGATTGTCACAACAAATTATAATATGACCTGCATCAACACCAATATCTGAACACAATCTCTTAAGCCAAATGACTTCCTTGCAAGCATGAGTTTCTTCCATAGACTCAACTTCTATCATGGACAAAGTGATGACAAGTTGCCACTTACTCATCCAACTAATTGAACCACCAAACATAGTAAACATGTAAGCACTGGTGGATATCCTACTGTCAATATCACCTGCCCAATCAGAATCCACAAATCCATGAATACAAACTAAATGTAGAGGTCCTATAGGATTACCATGATAGAATATGGAATACTTGGAAGTACCCCTCAAATATCTAAACACTCTCTTTACTACATTCCAATGTACCCATCCAGGATTAGCCATAAATTGACTAAGGACTCCCATTGCTTGGGCAATGTCTAGTCTTATGTAGACCATAACATACATCAAACTGCCAACAACACTAACATAATATACCCTTCTCATGTCCTCTGCCTCACTAGGAGATTTAGGACAATCATTAACTGCAAACTTTGTCCCCAAAGAAACAGGAACACACAATGGTCTACAATCTTCCATGCTAAACCTATCCAACACAGTCTTCACATACTTACTCTGGCTTAACCAAAGTTTTCTGTTAGCTCCGTCTCTTCTAATTTTTATTCCTAGAATGTACCTAGCTACCCCTATATTTTCATCTCAAACTATGCTGACAACTGAGACTTCAAATTAGAAATCATATTCTTACCATTCCTAACTAACAAGATATCATCAACATACAATGCAATAATGAGAATACAATCATTGTCAAATTTATAATAGACACAATGATCTGATTTTGATATCAGAAATCCAATCAATAACACAAAGGCATCAAACTTCAGGTACCACATTCTAGGAGACTACTTCAAACCATACAAAGACTTTTTTAGCTTGCAAACCAAAATTTCTTTACCTTTCTCTATGTAATGCTTTGTTTGTGACATGTAAATCTCTTCATCCAAATCATCATGAAGGAATGTTGTCTTCACATCCATCTTCTCCACCTCTAAGTCATAAACTGTTGCAAGAGATAACATGAAATGAATAGATGTTAGCTTTGCAATGGGAGAGAAAATTTCACCATAATCAATTCCCTCCACTTGCAAGTACCCCTTCGCAAACAATCTAGCCTTGTACTTTTCAACACTGCCATCTACACTAAATTTCTTCTTGAACACCCATTTACATCCAATAGGTTTTCGTCCTTTAGGCAAAGGCACCAAGTCTCATGTTTTATTCTTCTCCAAAGAAGACATCTCATCTTCCATGGCCTCTTTCTAAGAACCTACATCTTTGATGCCCATATCCTCTATCATAGTTCTAGGCTCATCAGTGTTATTAAGCAAGGTAAAAGAACAACTAGAATCAAGCAGTGAATAACCAAACCTATTAATTTGCTTCCTTGTTTGTGTAGACCTTCTCAATGGTTGAGGTTGAGGTTTTGCTTCTTCTTCTAAACTTTCAAAGCTACCAGAGTTCTCCTCATCATCAGGTATCACAGGGTTTGTTTGTTTAGTCTTCTAAGGGGTAGAAGGAAACTAAACCACATCCTCTTTCTTTTCTATTTCTTCTAGTTGTAGAACAATGGGAGAAGGTGTTAGCTCTCTGAAAATAACACTTCTACTATACAAAAATTTTTCAGCCACAGGATCCCAAAGCTTGTATCCTTTCACACTGACACCATAGCCAATGAAAATACACTTAACAACCTTGTTCTCCAATTTAGACTGTCTCTCCCTAGGCACATGTGCATATGCCTCACAACCAAAAACACAAAGATGTATAACTAAAGGCTTCTTACTAGACCGCAACTCCATAGGTGTCTTACCAACAAGAGCTAATGTAGGAAACCTATTTACCAGGTAGCAAGTAGTGGCTATAGCTTCATCCCAAAACTTTTGCTTGAGACTTGCTCCACTAAGCATGCTCCTAGTCTTCTCCATCAGTGTCCTGTTCATCCTCTCTGTAACTCCATTTTGTTGTGGGGTGTATGGAGTTGTCTTATGTCTTTCAATCCCTTGCTCTTTATAGAACTTATTGAACTCTGTCAAATAAAACTCACCACCATTATTAGTCCTCAAACACTTAATCTTTTTACTAGTCTAATTCTCAACAAAAGCTTTAAACTCTTTGAATTGACTAAAGACTTCAGAATTGCTTCTAAGAAAATAAATCTATGTTCTACTATAATCATCTATAAAAGATACAAAATATTTAGATTTGGAAATTGAAGGAACACTAACAGGACCAAACACATCAGAATGAATAAGGTCCAACACACCAAAAGACTTGTGAGAACTAGAGCAAAACTGAACATGGTTTTGCTTTCCATATATACAATGTTCACAAAAGTCAAACTCAAGATTACAATCATTTAACTCCTCAACAAGGTTTTTATTTTTTAGGGTTCTAAGACCCTTGTCACTAATGTGGCCAAATGTCTTATGCCATAATATTGTCTTTTTAGCAGGAAGTTTAACTTCCAAAGCATGAGCACCCTTGGGTATCCAAAATGTACTACCATCAGAATTTGATACAACAGATTTCTTCACTACTGGTTCAGATGGTGGGGATGAAGTGACTACAACTCTTTTCTTCGAGTCAGAAGAACTATTGCACTATGAAGTTCATGCTTCTAGTTAAAATAGAGTACCTCTCTGAGTACCCTTCGCAAGCACCATAGATCCTCTTGTCATCTTGCATCTGTCCTTTGAAAAGATAACCTGCACACCTGCATCATTCAACTTACTTACAAAAAGTAGGTTTCATGCCAAGTTGAGGATGTGCATGACCCCAAAGATCCCCTTCACTCATCCATTAGGGAATCAGATTGAGACTCTTCCATGACCAACAATCTTTAGATGAGAATCGTCACCCAAGTACACTCTTCCACCATTGAACTCTTCATACTTCATGAACCAGATTCAATGCGAGGTCATGTGGAATGATGCACCAGAATCATCAACCACACATCATCAGATGCATGGGTGTCCAGGGCTACAATGAAGGCATCACCATCATCTTGTGAATTGTTAGAATATGAGTCTAGGACATTCTTCTTCTTCTTTTTCTTTTCTTCTTTGCATTCCTTTTAGAAATACCCAATTTTTCCATAGTTCCAACAGAGAGCCTTAGACTTTCTAGGAGATTTAGATCTCCAACAAGATTTGGATCTACCCTTCTTAGCTTTCTTGTCTTTCTTTTTCCCTTTCTCCTTGGGTCTTTCACGAATTACAAGAGCTTCTTTAGCTACTTCAGAGGACTTTCTCTGCATCTCTTTAGATAATAGCGAAGATACCACTTCATCTACTTTAAAAGTGAATGTGGTGCTCCCAATAGCCATAACAAGATGGTCCCACGAGTCTGACAAAGAACAAAGAAAGGTCATACAACGATCCTCCTCCTCCATCTTCACACCAACAAAAGTTAACTGTGCAACTAACATGTTGAAAGCATTTAGGTGATCTGTAACAAATCCTCCATCCTCCATCCATAGAGAATACACTTTTTTCTTAGAAAAAGCTTGTTCACCAGGGATTTGGCCTGATAAACATCTCCTAGCTTCTTCCAAAGATCTTTTGTGGTCTTCTCCTCATGGACATTTAACAGGACAGAGTCAACTAAACTGAGTCTTATCAGACCCTTAGCTTTCTGATCTTTGAGAACTAGTGATTTTTTAGTGGCTAATATTCACCAATTGGCTAATAGTTGAAATTGGGGATTCAAAATTTGGCTAATAGTACAAGATATAAGGTGACCTGAATCACCACATTTTTACAAAAAATTATTTTAGTCTTGATTAAATCACCAAAACATTTATTTTATTAAACCTTTTAAATACAAAAAATTGACACAATATTCGATACTTGATTAGATCATATTCACCTAAATTTTATAAGTTATAGTAGAAAATGAATATAATTCACCAATAATATTATATAATTATTGGTTACTTTAGGGCCATATTACCATTTTTTAATCACCACTATTGATTTTATTTATAATCTAATGGCTGGTGTTGTATTCCATGGGCTAAAATGTACACAGAGAGCTCTAATTCCCATTGAGCCTGAAATTGTATTTGTGTTGTTGATCTTAATTTACAATCTAATGGCTAGAGTTAAATTCCACAAGACAAAATGTACCCACAGAGCTCCAATGCCCATGGGACTCGAAATTGCATTTGGGCCATTGATCTCAATTGCGATCAATGGCCCAAATGAAATTTTGAGTCCCATGGGAATTTGAGCTCCATGGGTACATTTTGGCCCATGGAATAGAACCCAAACCATTAGATTATAGATAAAATCAATGGTGGTAAAAAAGAATTTAGGGCGAATTTAAAATATTCAATGTTTGATTTAAAATATTAAGGAATTAAGGAATTAGAGACATGAGCACTACACCTTTAACTAGTCAATCACTGCCACCCTTAGGCCCTTACTTTTCCACAAGAATTTATTTATTTTTTTAAAGGAAGAATTCACCATGGTAATTAATGCATTTACCTATTTTTCATCAAGATTCACCAAGATTTTCTACAAATTTCTAGTGACTTAAAAAAATTCGCCAATAATATTAATATTTTTCAAAAAACAGGAAATATTCACCAATATAAATTAATATTTTTTCTAAAAAAATGAAAGATTCACCAAGATTTTATATCTTTTTTAGGGGGAGTTTCTTAAAGTTATCACTATTGAGATCCCAATCAGCTTGTGCCATTGTATTTGGTTTTTCACCAAAAATAGTTTCCCATAGGTCTCGATCAACAAGCATGTCTTCCATCTTAAGTTTTCGTAACTCAAAATTTGTGCCATTGAACTTCTCCACCTCTAATCTTCCAGATGTGCCAGCCATCTCCTTCCTGCAACAAGATTACATAATACTCTACACAGACTCCCACTCAACCTAAGATTAGCTCAAAAAACCCCTACCCAGCAGCTAGAACCAAAACTGGCCAGGCTCTGATACCAACTGAAAGAAAGCTAGGTGTGTGAAAATCATTTCCTACACTAATCTAAAGAGGAGAGATGAGTACAAATTGTTTTAACCTTTACAATTATAGTTTTATTAATCCAACAGTGGAGATATTGAAGCAATACACAACACAAGAATGTAAGACAGAAGAGAGAGATAAGAAATAACGTGGGGAAAACCCTTACGGGTGGAAAACCCCACACTCCAAAACATGCACAATGTATTATCAAAACAACAAGGTTTACAACACACTTGCAATGCATGTCTTTATAGGATTCTTTGACACTCATATTTGGAGACAAACCAACGGCATAATAGTACCTATCAATCACATAACACATCTCATCTCAAAGAACCTTCTTAAATAGAAATTTACAAGGCAAAAATGAACTTTCCTTGAGATGGGTGTCCAACTTAGCCTCATGGCCCAAAACCCATAGCTAGGTACATTTGTGTAACACTATAGGATGATCATGACACTTGTCACATCACCCCATACCAATATGGTTGCCTATTCCTAAGGTAGCCAATGACAGATGCTCTTACACATCTTACAACTGTCATAGAATCTATCATAACTGACAACTCTTACAGTTGTAACAGAATATGTCATAATTGCCTAAAAATAGCATATTCCATTACAACACATAATCACCCTCCTTGGGGCACCCAAAGATGCCTTCTTCCAAGATGCCTTGTGACACATGTATTCACATGTCATAGAACCTTCCATTTGTGACTTTTATGCATCATAGATTCTGTCATAGGAGTCTATCATAACTGTTTCAGTCAAGATTCACTTACACACTAGCCAAGATGCCAACACATGGAAAAAAATCTCTACCACACAAAGGGGATGCCTTTCTCCACATGGAGTGAGTTGAGCATCCTAGTCATCTTACAAGTGGAGTGACAACTGATCATGCCACTTCACACTAAATGAAAAAATAGGATGTGCAACAAAATTACAACATAGGATAAATAAATAAATACATTACAATAAATAAATTCAAGGAATTACCAAGGTTGAGACACCTTAATTCCCAACAGATGTGAGGCTTGGACAAGCAGTTTTGATGAGGCTAGAATCTGGTGACATGATCCATTGTAGGACTTAATGGATGGAGGTCGATGAGTTGAGTTGAAGGATAATAACATGGGGGAAGGTTGCAGTGTTGTTGAGACTTAGAGGTATGGGATTCTTAGTGCTCAAGGTCTACATCAGTTCGATGATAGGTCAATCTCTCAAGATGTGATTAAAGGGGATCAGAGTTGCTTTACTTTGATGTGTAGTGCATTAGGTCATGAGTCAGATAAGCTGGTGCAATGCACATGTATTTCTCCATGCGTGTTGTGATTTGTTGAGTTGTGTAGAGCATGGACTCGAATAGAGAAGAGAAGGCATAGTCCAAAGTTCATGGAGAGTTTTTTTCTTGGTGAGGGATTCAAAGGGAATTAGCGGTGCTACATGTGGTTGGCTTGACAAAAAGATCCAACAAAAAGGGCTTGGAGGCTGACCCCATGACACTATCCCTTAGGTGTTGCAAGTTGATAAGATGGGGATCCATATCTAGCTATGATGACATAGGGTCCTAACCAATGGGCTTACAATTTCCTTTCTTATGGTGCTCGTGTAGGTTCTACTACTTTTCCATAAGGACAAGGTCACCTATCTCAAACTGGTGGTTCTTAATCTTCTTGTTATAGCTTCGACGTAGGCATTTCTAATAAGCGTAGAGATGGTTTAGAGCACTCAAATGTTTTTCATCCAATAGTTCTAGCTAATTTAGGTGTGCAACTCGATATGCCTCCTCAGTAATGATATTTTGTAATGAAACTCTGAGAGAAGAAAGCTTGACCTTGATAGGAAAAATAGCTTGAGAACCAAATAATAAAGTGTATGGAGTGGTTCTTGTGGGGATACCAATGCTTGTGTCATAAGCACATAGGGTGGGATTAAGGTGAAGGTGCCAGTCATGACCAGCTTCATTAACTATCTTTTTTAGGATTCGTAAGATTTTTTATTAGAAGCTTAAGGTATAGAGAAGTGGTGTTGGATGTGGAATTTTTCACAAAGGTGTGAACTTCTTGGTTCTTGAATGGTTTCCCATTGTCAGTGATGATGGAAAGGTGGATTCCATAATGGCATATTATGTAATGGAGGATGACTTTTGTGATTTGGATTCCAATGGTGTAAGTGAGTGGAATGGCTTCTACCCACTTGGTGAAATATTCAGTAGTGGTGATAATGAATTTATATGGTAGGAGCTTGTCATATTTTGTTTTGTATTCATTCTTGACTTGTCTGATAACTAGATGGGACTCACCATAAGATATAATCCTTTTGAAATATTCCACTGGATGGCCATGCAAAGTCCTATGATGAGGGCTTCATATTTTGCTACATTGTTTGTGCATGGAAATATTACTTTCTAGGATTTTGGAATAGTGTTTCCTTGAGGGGTAATAAACAAAATGCCTGCCCCCAAGCCAGGATGTCTTTAGGATCCATCAAAATACATTTTCCATGTATCTGTTGTTGGTGCTATTGCAAGTATTGACTCATTTGAGAACTCTAAAAGCAATGATTATTCTTTCGAGATAGTTTCGGATAGGTGCATTGATCAATTGATCAGTAATCACTTGTCCTTTGATAGCTTTTCATTTTATTTACTCAATGTCAAACTCACTTAGGATCATGACCCACTTAGTCATTCATCTTGTGAGAGCTACTATATTCAATAGATATTTTAGCGGGTCAATTTTGGCAATGAGCTTTGTCTTGTGATTGAGCATATAGTGTCTTAACTTTTGTGAGGTGAGGACAACGAAAAGACATGCTCATTCATAGGAGTATAATTTAGCTCATAGGTCACCAAAGTGTGGCTGATATAATATATGGCTCTCTTTTCCATGTTCATCATGCTGTGCTAGCAAGGCCCCTATTCTTGTTTTTGTCATTGAGATGTATAGAAGTAGGGGTTGTATTTGTTTTGGTAGAATAAGAATAGATGGTATAGAAAGATATTCCTTTAGTTGTTCAAAGGCTTTCTAACAATTGTCTTCCCATACAAATGTTGTATTCTTTCAAAGAAGATGTTGGAATGATTGGCACTTACTTGCAAGTTGTACTAAGAAGTGACAGATGGATTGAAGCTTCCCTTAGAGGCTACGAAGTTGTTTGAGTGTTTTAAATGGAGGCATATCCATTATAGTCTTGACCTTAGTAGGGTTGACTTCTATTCTTCTTCTTGATACAATGTACCCTAGGAGCTTTCCGGAGGTGACCCCAGAGACACATTTCTTAGGATTTAGCCGCACCTTGTACTATTCTAATCTATCAAAGATCTTTACCAACACATCCAATTGATCTTCTCTAGTCTTTGATCTTTCTAGTAAACCATATACACAATCTTCCATTATGCTATGGAAAAGGTCATGGAAGATGATTGTCATGGCTCTCTGATATGTGGCTATTGTATTTTTCAACCCAAAGAGCATCACAACCCAGCAGTAGGTTCCCCATGGACATATGAAAGAAGTCTTGTGTTGGTCTTCCTCTGCTATCCTGATATAGTTATAATTGAAAAATTTGTCCATTAAGGACAACACTTCATGTCCAACAGTGAGCTCCACAATGATATCTATGTTGGGTAGTGGAAAGTCATCTTTAGGACATGCCTTGTTAAGATCTTAGAAGTTTGTGCAACAATGGATACCCCTAGTGAATTTTACTATGAGTACAATATTTAATATCCATTCAAGATAGTCTATAGGATGAATGAATCCCACATTTAGGAGCTTCTTGAGTTCTTCTTTGATGAGGAGTGCTCCTTGTGGATTCATTTTCATTAGCTTCTATTTTACCAATTTTGCATTAGGATGTATAGTGAGATGATGGACAAATAGTGCAAGATCCAATCATAGCATATCAACATAGGTCCATGCGAACTTATGAATTATTTGCTTAAATAAGGCTAAAAAGGCCTCTTGTTCTATTACTATGAGGGATTCTGCTTGGAATGTGATCTTGGGTGCTTCTTCTATTCCAAGGTTCATTTCATGCGATGTTTCTATTAGGATTGATGACCTTTCTTGATAGAGCTCAGGTATCTTAGGGAGATCCAATATCTCATCCCCTAGCACCTTGGAGAGGTTTTCACTAGGGGATACATCCTTTATTTTGATTTTTTCATCATCTGAAAGTACCACAAAGTGGTTTTCACTAGGGGGTATTATTTTTTATTTTCATATTTTTGCAACTAAGAGTTTGGATTGTTTCCCCAAAGTATGCAGATGTATTTATTTCCATGATGTATCTAGCTTATGATCTCCAAGGGGCATATGATATCCAACCCCTAGGAATTCTGCAATAGCTTCATCATTTTGTGCAACATCAAGGATGGGAGGCCCTTGTTGGTCCCAATCTATGAGTTGGGGGTAGATGAGAGGTAGGTCATTGAATGTTGATGGCATGGTTGTTAGGGTGTAGATGGTACATATGGATGATTAAAAAAGATCAGAAAAATTAGTGTAGTCTTGATGGTCCTCTTCATTGATGCCATCAATCATAGGGAAAGACCTAGCATCCTCACTCAAGATACACTCAAGTTTGGCAGGGGTAGACTATTGTTTTTTGTATCCTAGCCCGTGGTGATAAGGATTCCTTGTTGCTTGAATGGGTTCAATAATTCCTTGTTCATGAAGGCCCATGCCACCTTGTCCTTTGTAACCCATGTATTTGACAATCTCAAGACCCTTTCCATAGATCTCGATTGCGAGGATAGGAACTTCTTGGTGCCTATCTTCATCTTTGTATAACCAAGAGGACATCTTGTTCCATGAAGTGTTTGTGCTCGCATATGGGTTTCCTTTGATGATTACCATGGAAACTTCATTGTCTTTAGGAGCACCAAATGTCTTAGGGGATGGTGGAAGTAAGACAACACAAAATGTATCATGTAGATCATATTCTCCACATCCCATGTCACTTATCTTGACCTTGACCTTAGGAGGGTGGAGGTTTGTGATGTGGATGCTATGTTGGAAGGATCAATGTATGAGATGGAATATTTTGGATTGGTGTTAGTTGTGGATGTTTTGGTGGTGTTGTTGTAAGGACAAAAAGTTTTATAATGTCCTTTTAAAAAAATGCAATATTGGAAAGGACGTGGATTGGCATAGATGGTTATACAATCTCTCAGTATCATTATATCATTTGATGGTTATACACTCAATAGATTCCTCAACCACATCGAAGTATCCCAAGTGTTTTAATAGTTTTAAAGTGCAAAGATTTAGACTAGAGCCACCGTATATTAAGACTCATTTAATGGTATGTTTGTGGATTAGGACTTCAATGTGAAGGGCTTCATTATGTGAGGAATTAATTGTGGGTAGGTCTTTCTTCAAGAAGGTGAGATGATGATGTGAGGAGATGTGTCCCACCATGGCTTGGAATTGATCAACATTCAAGTTAGTAGGGACTTGGGTTCCCATCAAGGCTTTGTTGAGGACATCCTTGTGGAGAGAAGATGTATGAAGCAACTCAAGGATGGAAAATTTTTGTGGGGGTCTTTTCGAGGTGATCAAGGAGCTTATACTTGTGAGTGAAAGGTGGATTAGTGGGTGCATATGTAGAAGGTTGATCATTTGTAGGAGCTCTATGGATGGAGATGCAACTGTGACGAGTAGTAACAACACAATGGGATGTCTTTTCTCTACTGGTGATGGTATTGACATGATTGGAAGAATCTTCTATTCATCCCACAATGGAGTCAAAAGAAGAAAGAGGCAACATAATGTTGTATGATCAATTTGAGGAAGAGGCTTTTCCCTTGTTGTGATTCAAAAGTGGATCCTTGTATGCTCCTAAATTAGCATTAGGTAATTTCTTTGGAGGTTCATCAATGGTTATGTTACCTCTCTCTACAAGATCTTGGATGAAATGTTTTGACCTCATATAGTTAGATGTTTTATGACCTTTCACACGATGGCATTCACAATAGGGATTTTCATCAAACCAAGAAGGTTTAAATTGGTTCTCATCATAGGGGAAAATGGGTGGTAATGTGATTAGATCCACTGACAAGATTTCTTAAAACATCCTCGATAGGTTCACCCAAGGGTGTGAATCTCCTTTTGGGTGCATTGTTTTGTTTTAGTGGTCCCTTAGGAATATTTACATTTTTGCTTATGGATGGATTTGATGGTGTGGTGGTTTGTATGTTTTTGATGGTGTTCACATCAATGACACTATCATTGAGGGTGTTTTTGTTTTTACCCCAAAAGTAGGGTTTGTCATTGGAGTGGGTGTTATTGTTTGTGTTGGAGGTGTTGTTGTCATTATTGTAAATTTTGATGGCCCCCTTTGCAATGACTGCTCTCTCTATGGTTGTTCCTTTATCTATGACCTCCTCAAAGGTTGACACACATTATATTTGTAACTTGTGGTAATGCCATTTCTTGGTTTAAATTAGTCACAAACATAGTGACTAATAGTTTCTTAGGAATATGCCAAGGGATCTTGCTTTCTAGGCTTCTCCACCTTTGTAAAAAGGTAGAGAAGTATTCCCCATTCTTTTTTTAGTGTTGCAAAGGGTGGTCATGGATATTTCATGTTCAAAGTTATACAAGAATGATTTACAAATTTCTCTACAAACTCATTGTAATGCCCCACCATGCAACCCTAGAGATAAGTTCAACTAAAACAATAAAAGGCAGAATTTTTTTTATAATGAAATATCAATAACAAAATCTTAACATAATCCAATTGCTTCAAGTTAAACTAACATCCCTAGGGATTACATAGCTCCATTATTGAAATTAAACAATATTCAACAACATACATAGCTCTTTCAAATTACATAAACTATCAACTTGTTTACATCATCAAATAGATATATCAACATTTTTGCAATAAAATTTACAAGTACATAATAGTTCAAGATACATAATTACATTGACACAAAATTTCTCATTTTTTGGATACATCAAAATTACATAATGAATATCATTGATAGACAAATCTAGATGCATATAGCACAATATCTATCTTTAGGAATAGGTGCAAACTAGGAATATAAGAGATATATCTTCATGCCACATGATCCACAATGCTAGAAAATGAATGGAATTAAGCAAAACCACTTGATCATGTGGAACCCTGAGGTCCACCCCCTGTGCTAGGAGATAACAGTTGAGGTCCCACAATGACAATAGTCAAGATGGAAAATATAAACAAGTAAAAGATTGACATGAATTCCCAATGATACAAATTCAAGAAATATAACAAGTGACTCAAACAATGCTCCTAGAGGCAACATGAACAACAAAAGGAACACAAGAGGGGAAACTAGATTGTAGTAGGAAGACTCTCATCACATTGTCCTAACATGGGTTATCCTGGTTGTCTCTCACTAGACACTGACCCCCACCTATGGTTATACTGGCAGCCACTCTCTAGGTACCAGCCCCATAGAGTGACACATCAGAACCGACTATCCTTTCATGAAGACAAGGAATTCGATCATGCCAACCAAGCCTTCTCCTCCCATCCTTACCCTAAATGAGCACTACAGGCATGGGTGAGACATCCAATTATCTTATTTAATGAGTTTATCTACCCAAACCCCCCTAGGTTAATTATTAGGTTATCACTTGATTACAACTTTCAAAGGGTTATCTAGGTAGCCACTTTGGGCACCAACCCCACAATGAAAGCCACTCTCCTACATGCACCTAGTAACCCTTGTAATATCACATGACAAGTATACAATAGAATTTGCAAGGTAACTCTCCTCTTGCATACAAATAGAACTATCAACTCAAATATCAAATACCAAATCACTTCTTTTCAATATTATACACCAATGATCCTAACAAACCAAAAGGCATAAAAAACACTTCATTATCTCAAAACAACATTTATGATCATCAACCAGGCCTCTGGAGCCTAACAACTAAACAAGTGAAAGCTAGAGCAAAATAATACAACCTATCATTAAGTTGAACCTAAGAACTACTAGGAAGGATTATTGAAACTATTTTTTGTATTGAGACACAAATCACATAATAATTCTAAATTTAGGATTTAAACTACAATCTTAATTCAACGAAGTCATTAATACAACAATATTAGACCAATGTTTAAATGACAACTTACAAATATAATATGACCTTTAACTAAGAACATAACTCAATCTAAATAAATATAATAACCTAATATTGATATTTACTCGACTAAGACATTAAATGCAAGAATCTTAAGTATTTTCATACCCTACTTTCTTGATCATCAAAACTACTAGTCCTCTATAGTCATAAAGAATACCAAAATTTATTAGAATGATTTGATATGTATTCTAGTATAATTTACTATAAAATAGATCCATTCAATTAAATAAATTTAAAATCTTAACTATAAGTGTAAAACAAAAGGAAGAAATATTTAAATGTCATGATATATATACCATTACGAATTGTGATAACAAAATCAGCTATTCTCCAATTAAACAGATAAATAATAAATTTGTTTATTTTCATACTCATATCAATGGATATATTTAAACTATTCTATTATTAACTTTATTCTAACAACTAATGGAATATAAACAAATTGATTAAAATAGATTAGGTAAATACTCTAGTGCCAAAATGTAATAGATAAATCGTATACTAATAAATAGATTCATAATCATATTATAAGAAATTAGAAATGTTATATAAATTTATATCATATTCTAATAATAACATCGATTAGTTACTATTAAAAGAAATGATTAAATTCTAAATAATAAGGTGATTGATGCTATAATCATGGCAATAAATTCAATGAAATGAATTAAGTAACAATTTAAACAATGCTTAATTTAGAAGCTTACTATTACGAATTCCTCCACTAAAACTCTTACTTTGAAGTTTCTATTAAACTGTGACTTTTTCCTTATCATCAGGCAGAGACTTAAACATGAATTAAATGTTAAAGTTTTTCCAGCCAAATTGGAGGAAATGAAAGCAAATTTTATTGACGATATCTAAGAGCCCTACTTGGGCATTCAACTAATTTTTCTTGTGCCTTAGAGAGACCATATGGCAGCATAGAAGCATGATTGTAGGGGAACCATAGAATCAATTAAAGGCTAGATGTTTCAAGCCAAGAAGTTGCCATGAAATTCAAGCCAAGGTAAAGAAATAATCAAACAAAGGATTTTGATGCCAGGTAAGCGAAGGAAAAGAAATTGCAAAAGGAACACAAAGTGGATTGCTAGCATGAACGTCTCATGTCATTAGATGTCTCCTACCAGATGACCTATGAAAAAAAATGAATTTAAGGAAATAACTCAAGTGAGTATAAGACTTGAGAATCAACCAGTTAAAAGCATATAACTCAGGTGAACATGCCAAATGTGAATTAGCCAATTTAAGGTAAATAATTCAAGTAAGCATAGTAATTCACAAGATTGGAGGATCACTAAAGGATGAATGAACAACTACAAAAAGGATCACCCAAAAACATTACTAAGTTATAGTTTTAAAGGTTGACAAAGGATGCAATAATATTGAATGCTACAAGTTTGCATGCTCAGAGACCAATTGAAAGCATGGATTGATTGTAGAGATGTTGTGATTAGCAGATTGACCAGGCAGATTAGACAATGTCTTCATTAGAATCAAAATACCATAAGGTAACAACTCTAATTAAAAAACTTCAGTGAGCTTATTAGATATAAGGTGAATTCCATGAGTAGATTGAATGATCCTCAAATGATTTAAACTATCGAAACAAGTATGTAGAATTAAAAAATACCAATAAAAAAGAAATGCAATGATAACAATGTGGACGATCCACATATTGATCATAAAATTGTTAAAAGGGCTTCGAGAAGCCTCTTTCGCTCAATCCAGATATGAGTTGATCAATGAAGAGAATATTTCCAAACACTGAGAAAAATAGGAAATATAATTTTGAAGCCATTGTGTTCCATAAAGTTGATGCTATAGGGGAAATGGGACACTACGAGAGAAGCTAACTGGATTATGAGTTGATTACAGAAAGAGAGGAGAATGGATTTGCTCTAGAAAAATCATCTTCAAGGAAAATTGATTAAAGAGATATTTAGATAAGGTGAGATTGCAATGCTAGGGTGAATGGCTAGATTAGGGATTATAAGTAGCCTTTGAGATAATTAGTGATAAGAAGTCAAGAATACCTATCAAAGCATAAAGGTGGCTAGTAGGAAAAGGATACAAAGGCTATCATGCATACACAGGAAGAATCAAATACTGAAATTTTCAACTAAGTCCAACAAAATCTATTTAATTACTTCAATTACATACCTGAAATTAATCTTCAAACTTTCTGCACCAAAACCTCTAGACAACTTCCTTTGCTCCCTCTAATTCTTCTTCTGCTTGGTCTTTTTCCCAATTCTTTTCTGTCCTCCATTCTGAAAAAAAACCCCCTTCAAATATCCCCTCCATCATAAAATAGTTATTTACCATAAATTCCCACTTCAATCTCCTGTTACTGGCAACCCACTTCCACCAAAATTAAATGCAATAAATCTCCACCTATAGGAGATTCTCAAATCTGGAAAAATTATTATTTTACCCCACTCACGACAAGTCACTTCAATATTAATAATCTATGAATAACATAAAATAATGACTTATATAAATATAAAACTACACACAAGATTATTTATTTACTTGATAAAATATTTACTATCTATAAATTATGTATTATTATTATTATTTATTAAAATCATAAATTTAATTCTTATTTGCAACAATATTTCCAAATTAACATCCCTTATTTAACAACATTAACAAATATTTAAAATACTTAAAACTTATTGTTATTTTCTTACAAAATGGATTAATAATCTACTTGATAAAACATTAGATCAACAAAACGACTCAAAGACTACATACCAAAGAGCAACAAGGACTCGATAATCAAGTCCATTTGGTCAAACTGACACAATCCATGACTGAACACTCATCCTAATAGAGGATGCTGACAAGCTAAGGGACCTCATGTTATCTCCCTTCCACAACATCCTTTGGTATGAAGGCATGCTTAGACCTGCCAATTTAGGTTGAGTTGATGCTTGGTACCTGCAACCTGTAGCAAACCAAAATGTCAAATACAAAAATATAAATATAATCATCCAAACAGTCACATAGTGACAGGGAATCGTACCATAGTAGGGTACTCATTATTATTAATACTACACTATCCCTTCACAAAACATATCACAAGTATCCACATCAAACAATTTCATCAATAACTAAACAACCATATATCATATCGTCAGATAGTTGCATGAAGCATATTAAAACTAATCTACATAATCAATTAACTCATAACTAATCATATCAAAAGCATAATGTACTAATCATAAGCATCAACAGTGTCATCAACATAAATGAGTGTCATGAACTACATCAAACAATAAATCCATCATTAGTAATATCTCAAAATGTTCAGATATAAAGAAATAACTAACAGTCTATCATAAAGCCAAAATGAGGGGCACTACATCCCCCCCAGAATCAGGCTTACTACTGGAAGCCTACAAACAGGTATGGATATAAGTCCCGCATCCTAGATGCATCCTCCCAGGTAGTTGAAGTCTCATTATTAGGATCCCATTGGACCTTGACCTGTTCCACATCTCTGCCCTGAGGGTCTATTCCCGATGCTGTAGAACGTGCATGAGCTCCAAAGAAAGCTTCTTGTCCTCTACCTATGGCCTCTAAGATTGTCCCTTGATACTCTGCTTGTCAGTGTTCAATCACTGTGAACACTCTATGAGACCTCCCTGCATCACCTATGATCAGCTCTGAAGCTCCCGACCTCTGATCAAATACTGTAGCATTCTTTTGAGGACATTACCTAGCTATGTAGCCCTCCTGGCCACAAGAGAAACATCATGTCCCTTTGCTAAAACCTCCGCCACCTGAGAAAGCATTGGACTACTAAAAACTATCTCTACTAACTGGAGACTATGTGCTCTGAGCCTCCTAATCAATACGATCACGTCTAGCCCGCTGCTAACTCTGATTCTTCTTATTCTAAAAATCTGTTACCCTACTAAGGCTAATAATTCTTTGGTTGTGAATGAGAATACTACTGCTGTTGCTGCTCACTCTTAGTGGGTGCATGATGACCTCTGGAAGAATCTGCTATCTAAGACTAACCACCACGTGCCCTAATGCCTGCAAAAGATGCCCTACCAATATGCACACTCGTATGACCTCCAAGAGCCATTACCAAATTCTCCTCTACCAAACGGGCCTTCTTAATTGCCATCTCCATGGTCTTAGGCTTGAAAACATGAACTCCTCCACTGATATGGGCATTCAAGCCCCTAATAAAGTGTTGTACTAACATAGCCTCATCATTGCCAATGCTAGGATCTTGCTTAAGCTCATAGAATCTATGCTCATATTGCTCTACCAACTTGACCATCTACCTCAACTAGTGGAACTCATCTACGCGGTACTGCTTCCTATGATATGACAGGAATCAAGCTCTAAACCTCTCCAAGAATAATTCCCAAGAAATTGTACCAATGTCTAAGTAAAACTTTTATTCCTCTAAACACCACCATGTAGAAGCAAAATGTCTGAGGTGCAAAATGGGACATCTTGCCTTGGTGTTACTACCATATGGATGCATGCAAAAACACCTACCAAAATCCAATAACTAGGTCTCTACCTCCAAACCACTACTAGAACCATCAAAAGTGGGAGGATGTGCCCTCAAAGATCTCTCATGTGATTGGCTAAGGTAGCCTCCTCCTCTGCTATCATCTCTCTCCTTCTAGGAGACCTCTCTCATTCCCTAACCTCTAGCTGATCTACCTCCTATCTCCCTCCTGGCTGATCTACCTCTTGTCTAGGAACTAGATAGGCAAGGGCCTCCTCAAGTAATTGACGCAACTAAGCTCCCTCCAATTGACCTTGATTCTCTTTATTCTATCCCCCGCCTTCCTGAGTACTCTCACGAGGGGAACTGGGAGGGGTTGTACCGCCACCACCTCTTTCGCATCCCCTACCATGACCCCGACCTTGATCTTGACCCCTAGGCATCTTCTACACTAAACCAACAAAGGACAACCTCAGGCTGATAGGTGAAGATGACAAAAGGGAAAACATGCTCTTACAGAGTTTAAGCAACTAGGTTGACATAATGGGCTCATTTATAACTAGAGTACCCAATGTTTAAACTTGGCTCTGATACCAAATGTAATGCCCTGCCATGCAACCCTAGAGATAACTACAACTAAAATAATAAAAGGCAGAAATTTTTTTATAATGAAATATCAATAACAAAATCTTAACATAATCTAATTTCTTCAAGTTAAACTAACATCCCTAGGGATTACATAGTTGCATTATTGAAATTAAACAATATTCAACAACATACATAGCTCTTTCAAATTACAAACTATCATCAGATAGATATATCAACATTTTTGCAATAAAGTTTACAAGTACATAATAGTTCAAGATACATAATTACATTGACACAAAAGTTCTCATTTTCTGGATAGATCAAAATTACATTATGAATATCATTGATACACAGATCTAGATGCATATAGCATAATATATGTCTTCAGGAATAGGTGTAAACTAGGAATATAAAAGATACATCTTCTTGCCACATGATCCATGATGCAAGAAAACCAATGGAATTAAGCACAACCACCCAACCATGTGGAACCCTAAGGTCCAGCCCCCATGCCAAGAGATAATAGTGAGGTCCCGCAATGACAACAGTCAAGATGGAAAATATAAACAAGTAAAAGATTGACATGAACTCGCAACGACACAAACTCAAGAAATATAACAAGTGACTCAAACAATGCTCTGAGAGGAAACATGAACAACAAAATAAACACAAGAGGGGAACTGCAGTAGAAAGAGTGTCATCGCATGGTCCTAACATGGGTTATCCTGGTTGTCTCTCACTAGACGTCGGCTTCCATCTATGGTTATCTTGGCAGCTACTCTCTAGGCACCGACCCCATAGGGTGACACATATGGAACCAACTATACTTTCATGAAGATAAGGAAGTTGATCATGCCAACCAGGCCTTCTCCTCCCATCCTTAGCCTAAATAAGTTCTATAGGCATGGATGACACATCCAATTATCTTATTTAATGAGTTTATCACCCAAACCCCCCTAGGTTAATTATTGGGTTATCACTTGATTATAACTTTCAAAGGGTTATCCAGGCAGCCACTTTGGGCACCAGCCCCACAATGAAAGACACTCTCCTACATGCACCTAGTAACCCTTGTAATATCACATGACAAGTATACAATACAATTTGCAAGGTAACTCTCCTCTTGCATACAAATAGAACTATCAACTCATATATCAAATACCAAATCACTTCTTTTCAATAATATACACCAATGATTCTAACAAACCAAAAGGCATCAAAAACACTTCATTATCTCGAAACAACATTTATGATCATCAACCAGGCCTCTGGAGCCTAACAACTAAATAGGTGAGAGCTAGAGCAAAATAATACAACCTATCATTAAGTTGAACCTAAGAACTACTAGGAAGGATTATCGAAACTATTGTTTATATTGAGACATAAATCACATAATAATTCTAAATTTAGGATTTAAACTACAATCTTAATTCAAGAAGTCATTAATACAACAATATTAGACCAATGTTTAAATGGCAACTTACAAATATAATAGGACCTTTAACTAAGAACATAACTCAATCAAAATAAATATAATAACCTAATATTGATATTTACTCAACTAAGACATTAAATGCAAGAATCTTAAGTATTTTCATACCCTACTTTCTTGATCATCAAAACTACTAGTCCTATCTAGTCATAAAGAATACTAAAATTTATTAGAATGATTTAATAGGTATTCTAGTGTAATTTACTATAAAATAGATCCATTCAATTAAATAAAATTAAAATCCTCACTATAAGTGTAAAACGAAAGGAAGAAATATTTAAATTTCATGATATATATACCATTATGAATTTTGATAACAAAATCAACTATTTTCTAATTAAAGAGATAAATAATAAATTTGTTTATTTTCATACTCATATCAATTGATAGATTTAAAGTATTCTATTATTAACTTTATTCTAACAACTAATGGAATATAAACAAAATTGATTAAAATAGATTAGGTAAATACTCTAGTGCCAGAATGCAATAGATAAATATACTAATAAATAGATTCAAAATCATATTATAAGAAATTAGAAATGCTATCTAAATTTATATCATATTTTAATAATAGCATCGATTACCTACTATTAAAAGAAATGATTAAATTCAAAATAATAAGGTGATTGATGCTATAATCATGCCTATAAATCTAATGAAATGATTTAAGTAACAATTTAAACAATGCTTAATTTAGAAGCTTATTATTACGAATTCCTCCACTAAAACTCTTACTCTAAAATTTCTATTAAACTGCAACTTTTTCCTTATCATCAGGTAGAGACTTAAACATGAATTAAATGTTAAAGTTTTTCTAGCCAAATTGGAGGAAATGAAAGAAAATTTTATTGAAGATATCTAAGAGCCATATTTGGGCATTCAACTAATTTTTCCCATGCCTTAGAGAGAGGCCGTACGATGACATAGAAGCATGATTGTGGGGGAATCATAGAATCAATTGAAGGATGGACGTTTCAAGCCAAGAAGTTGCCATGAAATTCAAGCCAAGGAAAAATAATAATCAAATAGAGGGTTTCAACGCTAGATGAGCCAAGGAAAAAAAATTGTAAAAGGTGCACAAGGTGGATTGCTAGCATGAACATCTCATGTTATTAGATGTCTCCTACCCAATGACCTATGAAAACAAATGAATTTAAGCAAATAACTCAAGCGAGTATAACACTTGAGAATCAGCCAATTAAAAGCATATAACTCAGGTGAACATGCCAAATGTGATTCAACCAATTTAAGGCAAATAATTCAGGTAAGCATAGTAATTTGCAAGATTGGAGGATCACTGAAGGATGAATGAACAACTACAAAAAGGATCACCCAAAAGCATTACTAAGTTATAGTTTTAAAGGTTGACAAAGGATGCAACAATATTGAATGTTGCAAGTTTACATGCCTAGAGACTGATTCAAAGCATGGATTGATTGTAGAGATGCTGTGATTAGCAGATTGGCCACGTAGATTAGACAATGTCTTCATTAGAATCAAACTACCATAAGGTAACAACTCTAATTAAATAGCTTCAGCGAGCCTATTAGATATTAGGTGAATTCCATGAGTAGATTGAATGATCCTCAAGCAATTTAAACTATCGAAACAATTATGTAGAATAAAAAAATACCAATTGAAAAGAAATGCAATGATAACAATGTGGAGGATCCATAGATCGATCATAAAATTGTTAAAAGGGCTTTGAGAAGCCTCTTTCGCTCAATCCAGATATGAGTCGATCAATGAAGAGAATATTTCCAAACACTGAGAAAAATAGGAAATATAATTTTGAAGCCATTGTGTTCCAGAAAGTTGATGCTATAGAGGAAATGGGACATCATGACAGAAGCTAACTGGATTATGAGTTGATTACAGAAAGAGAGGAAAATGGATTTGCTACTCTAGAAAAATCATCTTCAAGGAAAATTGATTACAAAGATATTTAGATAAGGTGAGATTACAATGCTAGGGTAAATGGCCAGATTAGGGATTATAAGGATCCTTCGAGATAATTAGAGATAAGAGGTCAAGAATACCTATCAAAGCATAAAGGTGGCTGGTAGGAAAAGGATACATAGGCTAGCATGCATACACAGGAAGAATCAAATACTAAAATTTTCAACTAAGTCCAACAAAATCTATTTAATTACTTCAATAACATACTTGGAATTAATCTTCAAACTTCTTGCACCAAAACCTCTAGATAACTTCCTTTGCTCCCTCCAATTCTTCTTTTGCCTAGTCTTTTTCCCAATTCTTTTATGTCCTCTATTTTGAAAAAAAAACCCTTCAAGTATCATGTCCATCACAAATTAGTTATTTACCATAAATTCTCACTCTACTCTCCTGTTACTACCAACCCACTTCCACCAAAATTAAATGCAATAAATCTCCACCTACAAGAGATTCTCAAATCTGGAAAAATTATTATTTTACCCCACTCATGACAACTCACTTCAATATTAATAATCTATGAATAACATAAAATAATGACATATATATATATATATATATATATATATATATATATATATATATATAACTACACACAAGATCATTTATTTACGTGATAAAATATTTACTATCTATATTTTATTTATTTTTTATTATTGTTATTATTTATTAAAATCATAAATTTAATTCTCATTTGCAACAATATTTCCAAATTAACATCCCTTATTTAACAACATAAACAAATATTTAATATACTTTAATCTTAATGTTATTTTCTTACAAAATGGATTAATAATCTACTTAATAAAACATTAGATCAACAAAATGACTCAAAGACTACATACCAAAGAGCAACAAGGACTTGATAATCAAGTCCATTTGGTCAAACTAACATAATCCACGACTAAACACTCATCATCATAGAGGATGTTGAAAAACTGAGGGACCTCATGTTATCTCCCTTCCCCAACATCCATTGGTATGAAGGCATGCTCAAACCTGCCAATTTAGGTGGAGTCAATGCCTGGTACCTGCAACCTATAGAAAACCAAAATGTCGAATACAAACATATATATATAATCATCCAAACAAGTACATAGTGATAGGGAATCACAATGTAGTAGGTTACTCATTATGAGTAATATTACACTCTCCCTTCATAAAACACATCACAAGTATCCACATCAAACAATTTCATCAATAACTAAACAACCAGATATCATATCATTAGATAGTTGCATGAAACATAATAAAACTAATCTACATAATCAGTTAACTCATAACAGATCATATCAAAAGCATAATGTACTAATCATAAGCATGAATAATGTCATAAACATAAATGAGTGCCATCAACTACATCAAATAGTAAATCCATCATCAGTAATATTTCATAATGTCTAGATATAAAGAAATAACTAGCAGTATATCATAAAGCCAAAATGAGGGGCACTACACTCATGGAATGTTTTGACACCAGGGAGAAGATGAGAACACTATTTGGTGGCTTGACCACCTGGGCTTCTAGGAAAGAGTCTTATCAAGTATATGTCATTATATGAGACCTCTAGGCAAGCAATGTAGAACTCCATAAGGTGTTCCCTAGGGAATCATAGCATAGTAGGGTACTCATTATGAGTAATACTACACTGTCCCTTCACAAAACACATCACAAGTATCCACATCAAACAATTTCATCAATAACTAAACAACCAAATATCATATCATCAGATAGTTGCATGAAACATAATAAAACTAATCTACATAATCAATTAACTCATAATAGATCATATCAAAAGCATAATGTACTAATCATAAGCATCGACAGTGTCATCAACATAAATGAGTGTCATCAACTACATCAACTAGTAAATCCATCATCAGTAATATGTCATAATGTCTAGATATAAAGAAATAACTAATAGTCTATCATAAATCCAAAATGAAGGGCACTACACTCATGGAATGTTTTGATACCAAGGAAAAGATGAGAAAACTATTTGGTGGCTTGACCACCTAGGCTTCTAGGAAAGAGTCTTGTCAAGTATGTGTCATTATATGAGACCTCTAGGGAAGCAATGTAAAACTCCATAAGGTGTTCCCTAGGGTCCCCTTTTCGCTTGTATTTTTAAAATTTTGGTGTTTCAAAATGTTTAGGGAAGGGTGGCATGGGAATAGTTCTATCAAATGGATATGAACAAATATCTTTGAAGGAATATTAATTTCTCTTGTACCCATGTTGCATGTCATCAACCTTTTGGATCAAGCTTTGCACAATGCTAGATAAATCTTGGGATGGTGGAGGTTGTGGTATGTGTGATTGTTCTTGATGGATTGATTTCTAGAGGAAATGGGGGATTTGTTGATGTTGAGGTGGGTTTTGGTTTTGATTTTGTTGGGTTTGATATTTTTGATAGGCAAGGAGTTGTTATATGACGTGTGGTGGAATTTGTTGTTGGTTAGAATTTTGAATGAAAGATGACACAACGGGTGGTTGTGAGATAGGTGGATGAGAGATGGGGGGTTGTGTGTATGTGGAGTTAGATAAGGGGTTGTTGCATGGATTCGTATTTGATGTGTTATAGGGTGGTTGGGAAAATAATTGTGTTATAAAAGATATGGTGTTCACATCAATTTGGGGTACATTGATGGAAGCATTCATGTACATGGCATTATTAGGAATGTTGTAGGTAATTTGGGAAGTGCATGTGGTTATGTTTGACATTTTTTGTGGATGAGGAAGTGGTGTTTGTGATGGTGTTTGAGGTTTGGGATGTATTAGGGAAGAGGTGGGTATGGTGGAAACCATTTTGAATGAGGAATTCAAGATATCTTTTTGGATCCAACTTTAGGACTCTATCTAGTATGTCCACAAAATTGACGTCTTACATGAAGTCTAAGACATCTTGATCCACATTGTTGATGTTGGTTGGGGGACCTTGTGATTGGATTCCAAAAGGATTTATCATAGCATTAGCATCAAGGGATGACTATTGTTGGAGTGTAAGGATATTATTGTGGTTGGTGCTAGGCATCCCAAAAGTGACTCTAAAAGATTCCATCTCCTTGTTTTTCTTAGTTTGGGACCTTGTCAAGGGCATGCAATGGGTTGGGTATGAATTGATTTGGTGTTGGAAAGATGGATAAGGGTTATTGACCTTAGAAAATTGATTTCAAAATATTAGACACAAGACATGAATGGTAGTGAATAAGATATGGATGAGGGATTAGCTTTAAATAATGAATCTCAAAGTATTGGACCCAAGTATGGGATGATTTTGGATGTTTGACCTTATAGATTAGACCTCAAAGGATCAAAGGTAAATGGATGGATAGATGATAAAAGGTAAATAGTTTTGGGCTTGATGATAAGATTTGAGGATGATGGATGATTAAAAGAGATACTTAGGACAAATTTGAAAGATGATGATTTTGGGAATGGATGGATTAAAGTATACTTGGGACAATTGAAAATTACCCAAGGATACCTTAGATGAAAAAAATGTTGGGTAAATTTGATGATGTTCTAAAAGGATGATAAAATAAAGAGAGAGATCAAATAAGTCTAGATCTTTGGATTTCAAAAGGATGTTCTCTTCTTACTTAAGGTAGACTAATGACCTTAAGCCAAAGAAGAGGGGGATTATTTCACTTGAGGGTAGACTAATGACCTACAAGAAAAATGGCATACCTTAGAGTCTATCAACTTAGGAGTTGTCTAGGCTCCTAAACCAATTTATCTAAGGGTTGATAAAAAAGCTAATTTATAAGAGAACTTAAGGTAGACAAAATCTTAAGCACCCTATAAATTAGAAGATGATGATATCTAGACTTAGTTTTGCAAAAATTTGATTTGAGGGATATTTTAGATGTCTTGATTCTAGATTTTGGATATTGATGATTGATGTTGATGATAGGTTTGGATAGATTTGATTTTGGATGTTGATGTTGGATTTTGGATAAGGTTGGTAAGGTTTGGATAATTTTGATGGATGAGGGGAGAATAATTTGAATAAGGACTAAGGTTGGACTAAGGCTAAGGTTGGAAGGGGGATAATGAATTTGGATTAGGGTTTTGTGAAAAATCTTATGGAGAAGGATCAAGACTTGAGGATATGGTGATTAATGGATGGAATAATGGTCAAGGGTCCAATATCAAATTGATTTTCTTGAAGGTTTGAATGGAATGATGTTTGGAAAAGGTTATGAGTGGCAATGTGGTCAAGGGTTAGAGTGAAAAAATGGAGAATTTGATTTTTGATGAATTTGACAAGATGCCTAGATGTTAAGGTTAAATGAAGCTTAAGGATTGGAGAATAAATTAGAAGGCACATTTTGGATATGGCCTATAGATAGCACTAATTCAGAGCAAGATGTCACTAAAATAGTGAGGAATGGTGCTGATATAGATAGAAATGGTGTTGATTGGTTGATCGATGGCACTATAGGAATAGCGCTAAAGGATGAATTTATAGTATTAAACAGAGAGTGTACAACACTAAATGACCGACAATCTTGGAACTTTGAATAGGTTTTTGATTGATTTGGATTTTTTTATTTTTGGCTCAAATTTTTTAGGCTTCAAAAGGTCAAATCTTAGATTTCAAAGGTTCAAATGATTTTTGGATAATTTTGATAAGGTTTCTTGGCAAGAACATTAATCAAACAAGAGAACACAATGGATTTTTTTACTCAAGGTGGACTTTGGATAAATTGGCTTGTACAGGTTTTGATAAGAAGACACACCAAACACATGAACAATCCTAATATTAGTAAAGTGGGAGTATCATACCCTGTAGATCTCACAAGGTTTTCGTGGGTCAATCTCAACTCAAAGTGAACCAAGATTCCCACTCCCACTAATACCTCTGGTGCTATAGGTTGGATAGATAGGGAAAGCAAGGTCATGGACCACCTTACCCCCTTACCAAGGAGACTTTCATCTTGCTCAATGTAATGCATATCTCAAGTATAATGGTATGGTGAGCATCTTCCCCTCATCTATAGCAGTGTGCTACAAGGTATGGCGGTCAAAATGTCTTAAGCTAGGATAGTACAGGCTTCTAGGGAGCCCTCTTTATACACAAAGTACATGAGGCACAGGACCATGAACACTAGTCCATTGAAGGGATGTGGTACCAAGCATTTAAGCAAGAACCACTTCACCTTGTGTTTGGAATCACCCAGGGCCCCCAGGCTGTCCCAATGACAATGCAACTAGATTAGGCTACAAATTTTCTTCTTCCCCCTTCTATATACTGCACATGTACATATGGTTAAGGTCATCCCTTGGGGTGATGAAATCCTTTGGTAGGCCTCTTATGAAAAAATTGCCCCTTGCTTTTGATCACCCAAGATCACACTAGGCATGATGGGAGAGCATACACAATAAAGAAAACCCCTTTGGGAATAACACTTAAAAGAAAGTAAAATGTTTGAATGTGGACTTTTGATCCCCAACATCACCCTAAGGTGTGAGGGGAGAGCATACATCTTACAATCAAACCAAACATGACATACAAATGTTAATTCCCACTACACTAATTTAGTGCTACTAAACTAGTATAAAAAACAAGATCTTGGACTATTGAAAACCTACAACAAACATGTCAGTAGTTTACAAATAATATTGGGTAAACATTTTAGTATCTATAAATAACTTGTTAATCACCTGCACAAAGCTCAAGATTATGTTAATAGAATGACACTAAAATAGAATAGAATAGCACTAAGACAAAGATTAAAGACACTAAAACAAACTTAAATGGCACTAAAAAATAGTGAAATGGCTCTAAGACATCATAAAATGGTGCTAAAATTGTTAGTTTCAATGTTTAAATAGAGAAAGACAACAAAGATACATAGTAACAAAATGGTGCTAAAGTAACACATAGCACTAAACCAGTGGAAAATGGTGCTAAAATAGTTTTACCTTTGTTTTGTTATCTGTCAATAGATTTTGTGTCACTATTCTAGGAGGATATGGCGCTAAATCAGGGAAAAGTACCAAACCTACACAAAACAACTTAAAAAATTGCACCAAATGTTGTTAAGAGATGTTAAAAAGTTGCAAAATCAGTCTACTATCCAAAACATAATATTTTGTGAGCAAAAAACTAAATTAGATAGAAAATGAAGATGAAATGAGACTAAACTAGCTTCCATAAACACATTTCACCAAAAACTTTGGCATTAGGACCCCTTAGATCTGTTAAAAGCTATCAAAAAATAGAGACCAAAAAGCCACAAATAATGATGAAAAACAAGAATATGCAATTAAAAATTTTCAAGCCAAAAAAGTTAGCATAGTCACCCAAAAATATCACTACAACTGTCGATAATAGTGCTAAAACAGAGAATTATAGTGCTAATATTTGAGGATATAGTGCTACTGCGTGGAGATATTGCGCTAAACAAACTTGCTCATCAAGAATCTTCACAAAAACACTTGAAAAAGAAGTTAGTTTGGACCATGAGGTCCCACCAGGCATGCCAAATGAAGATGAAGGAAAGAAAACAAGGGAACATAAAAAAACCAAATGCATAAACAAGTGATTATACCTTGAAGATCTCCCTCATTCCTTGATAAGTTTGAGCAGCTTGCATCGTAAACTCCTAGATTTACCCAAATGATGCTCAATTATATGTGGAATGCTCACAACACAACATAAAATGGAGATGATTCAAAGCTATTTTGGCATAATAACTTTTCTTGAAGATGAGATATGAAAATGGCTTGGATGAGGTCTTATTTATAGACAAATTTAGAGGGATTTTGATCCAAAGGTGGAGATTGAAAGTTGAGATCAATGGATGAAATTGGATGAGAGATGGAGGGTTAAGATTTGATCAACAAATTTGGAGGGTGGAGAATAAAAATGAATCTTTCATTTATTTTTGGGGAAGGCTTTACATTTAATGAGGAGTAAGGCAAGTGATGAATTAAAAATTCATTTTTGGTAGGATGTGGAATTAAAAATTCCATTTTATATGGGAGTGTGAAGGTCATGTGACACATGGGAAATTTTAGAACTCACATGTGTGAGCTCATGACATACAGAAGAGCTTAGCATGGAAATATTAAGGTGAGGTGGAAGGGTCATGGGACCCTTGGGATTATTTTGAAATTTTTAAGTTGTGGGTTGTGGGAGAATGGGTTAATGATGCTTTGACCAAGTTAATCAAGGTGATTAACTTAATTAATGTGGCTGGAAAAAAATATTGAATGGGTTAAACAAGGTTTGGGATTAATTAAATAATGATTTATTTAATTAATCCTGATCTAGGGGCTAGGTATGCTAGGGTGGCTAATTAATCAACTAGGCTAGGTGTATGTTGATTAGTAGGGTAGATTAATTAGATAAGTGTGATTTACCTAATTAATTATGTTTAGTAAAGTGGATAAATTAAGCAAATAAATATTTGGCATATTTATTTAACTAATTGAGATGATGTTAGTAAAGTATAATGCTGAATTAATTTAATTAATTCAGGATTATGGGTAAATTGATGAAAAATGGATGGATAATTAGGGATGAGGCAAGTTAATTAATTAATTAAAAATTGAATTAATTAATTGAATGGAATATTAGTGATATGGATGGTGCCAAAGGGTGGTTGAAGGGTCAATACATTGTTAGGTGTCTATAGTTAGATTTCATAGTTTCCTTGCAAGTGAAGAGATGTAATATTTTGGGACACTTCCATATGTTGTTACCTACGTCTCATATTAGTTTCAATTCCATATCTTATCATTTAATGACTGTTATAGATAGTAAGGTTAGAAATGATAATTCATGTGACTAGAAAGGGTTGATCACATCTAACTAGTTTACCTTTATCTATTTATTTTTTAACTTTCCTTTTGGAGGATCAAATATACATACATATGTCGAATGATTACAAAATAGGTCTAGAAGATGAAATCATTCATGTAACTAAACCATTTGACCTTCTATTTGTTTGACAATTGAAATTCTCTAAAAATTGGTGTTCCATTCCTAAACTAAATAAATCTATTGGAAATGCCACATGTGAAGGGTTATTAACTATGTTATGTTCAACAATATTTGCATGAAGATGTGAAGAATCATGTGTGATCACATGTAATGATGGAGTGTCTTGCATACAAAGTGCAAATATTTCTAGAACTTGCATTAGTGGTATGCTATTTTCATATTTATTTGGTTATTTGGTTAATGTTAGAATTAAGGTTAGGGTTAGAATTAGTGGTATATTACAAATAAAAATGGAGACCAAATGGGATTGGCTAGGGTAGCTAGGGTCGGTAAAGGATATATCTCAACAAAGCACAAAACTGTAAAAGAAAAGATATAATAATGAAATAAAGATAAGTAAGCATTTAAAATGACCCAACCCTAACTGTAAGCATAATTCTAATTAAGGTTAGACCTAGGGTTAGAGTTAAGGTTATAGTTAGGGTTATGATTAGAATTAGGGTTAGGGTTAGAATCAATATTATGATTAGAATTGGGGTTAGGGTTAGAGTTAGGATTAGGGTTCCTATTAGAATTAGGGTTGAAATTAAGGTGGGTTACTATTAGATTTAGGGTAAGAAGTAGAGTTACAGTCAGGGTTAGGGTTCTAATTAGAGTTAGGGTTAGAGTTTAATTAGGGTTAACGTTAGTATTAAGGTTAGGGTTAGGGTTTGAATTATAGTCAAATTTAGGGTTAAAGTTATGGTTAGGGTTAAAATTAGAGCTATGTTTAGGGTTAGCATAAGGATTAGAGTTAGGGTTAGGTTTAAAATTAGGATGAGGGTTACGTTTAGAATTAGAGATAGGATTACAATTAGCAATGTGGTTAGGGTTAGGGTTAGGGTTAGAATTAGGGTTAATGTTAGAATCAAGTTAGGGTTATAATTAGGGTTAGAGTTAAATTTAGAATTAGGGTTACTAAATTAGCGTAAGCATTAGAGTTACAATTAGGGTTAGGGTTAGGGCTAGAGTTAGGGTTAGGGTTACAATCATAGTTAGAATTACGATTAGGGTTAGAATTTAGGTTATTTTTAGATTTAAAATTAGGGTTATAGTAGGGTAGAATTAGGGTTATGATTAGAATTAGGGTTAGGGTTAGGGTTAGAGTTATGATTACAGTTCCTATTACAATTAGGGTTAGAATTAAGGTGGGTTACTATTAGAATTAGGGTAAGAATTAAGGTTATAGTTAGGGTTAGGGTTTAAATTAGAGTTAGGGTTAGAGTTCAATTAGGGTTAATGTTAGTATTAAGGTTAGGGTTAGGGTTTGGATTTGAATTATAATCAGGATTAGGGTTAGAGTTAGGGTTATGGTTAGGCTTAAAATTAGAGGTATGTTTAGGGTTAGAATAAGGGTTAGGGTTAGGGTTAAGTTTAAAATTAGGATTAGGGTTATGTTTAGAATTAGAGTGAGGATTACAATTACAAATTTGGTTAGGGTTAGGTTTAAAATTAGGGTTAGGTTTAGAATAAGGGTTAATGGGTAAGTGTAAGAAGATGGGGGCCAAAAAGGGGTCTTAAGTGGCCACTCTTTTCTAAAATCAGGAAATACTGACTTTGGATGAGAAATTGAGTATAGTTACACTCAAAATTTTAAGATGCAACAAAAATAATATTCGTAGTGCTCTAAGTCTACTTTCTAAACTACTATTTTTTTTTGAAAATGGTATGGATTAAGGGGTTCAAAAGAGGGAGCCACAAAAATTGGTGTTGTTTCTGTCAAAAAAACATAACATAGTGTGTTTTGTGGCTCCATCAAAAGGTTAACTTGTTTTGGTATTTTAAAAATCACTTCAGTGAGAAATTAGCTAACAGTATGTAGTTTATGCTTGATTTTTCTAATAATTTTTTAATGAATATTTGATTTTTTACTAATTTTCAAAGTGGACACATCCTAAAAAATAGAATTTTGGCCATGCTACCCTTATAAATTTTGAAATCTAACTAAAAATTATTTTTTTTAATATGTGTAGAATAGAGTCTAGTTTATAAAAAATGATTTTATTAAAAATTTCAATGAAGGATTAATTTATAATGAAAAAAATATGAAACACTAGTTTTTTGACCAAAAATGGACACACAAACAAAAGAAATTAAAGATGAAAGGCTTAACATTGTTAAAATGTGAAAAGAAATACATCATTAAATAGTTAAGAGAAAGCCTAACATTACCCAGGTGTTTAATTTGTTTGACCTTGAAACACGTGTAAACTAAGGGTTAGCATGAACAAAATTATGTGAAATCTTGTAGAATATGCAAAAACATGTCTTTGGATGTTGGGAAGGCACTCCAAGCCTTTGGGTTGAAAATCCAAAGTAAATCCCAAGCCTAAGGCTTGGGATTCCCAAAGCAAAATATAACGTGAGTGCATTAGAACATGCTCGCCTTATGTTTTTATTTTTTTCTTTTTTGAAGGTTTGCCTGATGTTTGCCTAGTTCAACATAATGCAAGTGCGTTATAATGCACTTGCATTATGTCTAGCTTGGAAGGATTTATGTTGAAGGTTCCTAAGTATGTTTAATGCATGTATATATGTATGCTTGTATGTATGTATGGTTGAATGTATTTATGTACACGTATCCATGCTTGTATGTATGTATATATGTATACATGTTTGTATTTAATGTGTGTACATGTATATATGTATGTATGTAAGGGTTTTGCTTTTAGGGTATATAAGGACTTGAGCCTATATAGTTTTTAGGGTTGAGGGTTGAGATTTTTGGGTTTAGGGTTTAAGGTATAGGGTTGAGGTTTGAGGTATTAAGGCTTAAGTAATAGGTGGAGGTTAGAGGTTAGAGGGTTGAGGGTTATAGTAGAGGGTTCATATTCATCTTGTTGAACAAGTGTATAAGATTAAGTGTGTAAGGCATGGGGATTAGGGTTTAGGATATTGAGTTTAGGGTTTACGATATGGATTTAGGGTATATAAGGCATAGGGTGACTTGGGTTGAGAGTGTATGGTTTAGGCTTAATTTAAGTATAGGGTTGAGGCACAATATTCAGGGTTTAGGGTATAAGGGTGAGGTTATGGGGTATAGGGATGAGGGTTTGTAGGTGTAGGCTTCAGAGTTTAAGGTATAGGGTTGAGGATTGAGGGATTATGGATTAAGTATATGGTTGAGGGTATAGGGTTGAGGGTTGAGAGTTTATAGTTGAGGGATAATGTTCAAGGTTGAGAGAGGTTTAGAGGAAGGGAAATATCTAGAGAGCCATGAGATATATACAATTGAGAGACCTACAACCAAGGGAGAGAGGGGTGAGAGAGATAGGGGAGAGATGGGGGTGAGGTAGATAGGGGAGGAGAGGGGTGAATAATGGTTGAGGGTTTAAGGGTTTATGGTTTAAGGGTCAAGGGTTTAGGGTTTAAGGGTTGAGATATTAAGGGTTTAAGGGTTCAGGGATTAGCGTTTAAGCTATAGTGTTGAGGGTTGAGGGTTTAGGGACATGGGTTAGGATTTAACTTATAAAGGTTGAGGGTTGAGGGTTTAGGGATAAGGGTTTAGGGATAAGGTAAAGGGTTTAAGGTATAGCGTCGAGGGTTAAGGGTTTAGGGATAGGGTTTAGGATTTAAGGTATAAGGGTTGAGGCTTTAGGGATAGGGTTTAGTGTTTAGGGATAAGTGATTAGGGTTTATGGTTGAGGGATAAGGGTTTAAGGTATAGTGTTTAGGGTTGAGGGTTTAGGGATAGGGCTTAGGATTTAAGGTGTAAGGGTTTAGGGTTGAGGCTTTAGGGATAGCGTATAGGGTTTAAGGATAAGGGATTAGGGTTGAGGGTTGAGGGATTAGGGTTTAAGGTATAGTGTTGAGGGTTTAGGGATAGGGTTTATGGTTTAGGGTTGAGGGATTATGGTTTAAGGTATAGTGTTGAGGGTTGAGGGTTTAGGGTTTAGGGTTGAGGGATTAGGATTTAGGGTTGACAGATTAGGGTTTAAGGTTGAGGATTGAGGGTTGAGGGCTTAGAGATAGGATTCAGGTTTGAGGGATTAGGGATAGGGTTTATAGTTGAGGGTTTAAGGATTGAGGGTTGAGGCTTTAGGGTTGAGGGTTAAGGGATTAGGGTTTAAGATATAGTGTCAAGGGTCGAGGGTTTAGGGATAGGTTTTAGGGTTTAAGGTTTAAGTGTTAAGGGATAGGGTTTAGGGTTTAGGGATAAGGGATTAGGGTTTAAGGTATAGTTTTGAGGGTGAGGGTTTAGGAATAAGGATAGCATTTAGGGTTTAGGGATAAGGGATTAGGATTTAGGGTTGAGGGATTAGGGATTATGGATTTGGTTTGAGGGTTGAGGGATTAGTGTTTAAGGTATAGTGTTGAGGGTTGAGGGTTTAGGAATAGGGTTTAGGGTTTAGGGTTGAGTGATTAGGGTTTAAGGTATAGTTTTTAGGGTTGAGGGTTTAGGGATAGGGTTTAGGGTTTAGGGTTGAGGGATTAGGGTTGAGGGTTGAGGGATTAGGGTTTAAGGTTAAGAGTTGAGGGTTGAGGGTTGAGGGTGTTGGCAAGAGACACTATGTGGCTTCATGATTGTTGTCATTGATGGAAACAAAGTCCATCCCACACATCTGCAGGACATGGTATGTCTATACTGGAAGTCAGATTGAAGAGTATTTTGGTCCGGTGACCAAGAACAAAGCATGCAGTAAGGTCTAACAATCAGGTCCAGATCTCTCAGAGGAAGTATCTCAGCAAAGTGCAGACTTGGGAAAATCAAGAGGAGTGCCATGAATAATACATTCCAGAGATTGAGCCTCCGGTGATGAAAGAGTGAAGAGATATGAGCACCTAAGTGTTGGGTTCCTGTGTGGCAGAGTAGACTGAGGAAGACCTGACCGATAGAGCATCAGACCTTAATCTGGATGAGATATTGATGGTGATCAAGTTTCTTGAGGTATCATTCATGATTGGCCGACATGATTGATGACTTCTTTAACTATCTTTTTGATATGCATCACTTAGTAAGCATGGATTCAGCCGACAGACCAGAGTTTGGAAATATCTTGATTTTTTTAGATGTCGACTAGAAAGATGATTGAAATCATTGATGCAGATATATATACTAGATTGATTTTAGTATGAAGGTGTGTGTGGTGTGTTGCGTTGTGTGAAGAAAAGTAGAGAGTAGCGTGAAAGTAGTTTTACAGGTCTGATATGTGACTGGACAATAGTACAAAAGAAGAGGAAGAATGAAGTGCAGTAGATTAGTATATTGAGCTTAACCAGAACTAAACATCAGTATATGTGGATGCTTCTCATTAGTTCAAGTACTTGGTTTCTTTCTATAAACTATTATAGGCAGTAAGCCTCTTGTGAGCACTGTGCTTAGGCAGTGAGCCCTAATTGGCAAGTGTCATTTTGTACTTCTTATTCTTCTAATAGAGAATATAATCTTGGGTTAGTCACCCCGTGGTTTTTTCCCTTAACAGGGTTTTCCACATCAAAAATACTATGTTACGTGTGTTGAGTTTATTTCTACTTCCATGGTTATGTATGCTTATATGTTTTGATATTGCACTAATTGTAAAAGAAGAAAATAATTAAGATAACTGATTCACCTCTCCTCTCAGTTATCAACAGAGGGTTTAGGGATAGGGTTTAGGGTTGAGGGATTAGGGTTGAAGGTTGATGGTTTAGGGATAAGGGATTAGGGTTTAAGGTATAGTGTCGAGGGTTGGGGGTTTAGGAATAGGGAGAGCATTTAGGGTTTAGGGTTGATGAATTAGGGTTTATGGATAAGGGAATAGGGTTTAGGTTGAGGGATTAAGGTTTAGGGTTGAGGGATTAACGTTTAAGGTTGACGGTTGATGGTTGAAGGTTTAGGGATAGGGTTTAGAGTTTAGGGATAAGGGATTAGGGTTTAGGACCTTAAAGGATCAAGGTTTAGGGTTAAGGCTTTAGGGATAGCATTTAGAGTTGAGGGTCAAGGGATTAGTGTTAAGGTATAGTGTTGAGGATTGAGGGTTTGGGGATAGGGCTTAGGGTTTAGGGTTTAGAGTTGAGGGATTAGGGTTTAGGGTTAATAGATTAGGTTTTAAGGTTGAGAGTTGAGGGTTTAAGGTTTAGGGATAGGGTTGAGGGTCGAGGGATTAGGGTTAAGGTAGAGTATTTAGGGTAGAGGGATTAGGGATAAGGTTTAGGATTGAAGGTTTAAGGATTGAGGGTTGAGGCTTTAGGGCTGACGGTTAAGGGATTAGGGTTTAAGATATAGTGTCAAGGGTCAAGGGTTTAAGGATAGGTTTTAATGTTTAAGGTTTAAGGGTTGAGGGTTGAGGGATAGGGTTTAGGGTTTAGGGATAAGGGAATAGGGTTTAAGATATAGTATCGAGGGTTGAGGGTTTAGGAATAGGGATAGCGTTTAGGGTTTACGGTTGATGGATTAGGGTTTAGGGTTTAAGGATAAGGGATTAGGGTTTAGGGTTAAGGGTCGAGGGATTAGGGTTAAGATAGAGTGTCGAGGGTAGAGGGATTAGGGATAGGGTTTAGGGTTGAAGGTTTAAGGATTGAGGGTTGAGGCTTTAGGGTAAGGGTTAATGGATTAGGGTTTAAGATATATTGTCAAGGGTTGAGGGTTTAGAGATAGGGTGTAGGGTTTAGGGTTGAGGGATTAGGGTTGAGGGTTGAGGGAATAAGATTTAAGGTAAAGTGTTGAGGGTTTAGGGATAGGGTTTAGGATTTAAGGTTTAAGGGTTGAGGGTTGAGGTTTTAGTGTTAAGGGTTAAGTGAGAGACCTAGATGGATAAGGACAGGTAGAGAGGTAGACAAGGAGTGATCGAGAGACGTGTTGATGATTATTTTTACACATTCATAACAAAGTTAAAATTCACAAAATGAACCTAACTAGCTTGAACGATATGAAGAAATCACTTACGAGTTCTTAATCCCAAGTTTCTATATGGTCAGGTCTTGCCCTTGTGGATAATTCAGTAGGTTGATGTGAAACTGTAATATTCAAGGGGCCTTACTTGATTTAAGATAATCATTGACTTACTAGACTCAAACTATGCAAATTGTTACAAATATCAACAAGTGTTTGTTCCTTTGCACAAATTCACTATTGTATTACAAAGCTTTGTAGTAATTTCTATGAAACAAACTATCTTTAAAATTAATATGAAAATTGCCAAATATTAACACAAATTCTTCCTATTTCTTTCAAATGTACGACAATTTTCTTAAGATTTCTGTGTTTAAGCTAATTATTTTTAGTTGTTGGAGAAAATTTAGAGAAACTCAAACTAAGTATCATCTCAAAATAGTATTTAAATGTTCTATTACTCATGTCCTAAAGCATACAGTAAATTGATTAAATCAACACATTCAAATCTTCAAATGTAAAGTCCTGAACATTTTTTCATGAACTTACACCAAAGATTGCAATCTTTTAAAGAATAATACTTCAGGTACTAGTAAGAACTAGAAAACACTCTATAATAGATGGAGAATTCCAAGTTTACTTGTATTCAAAGCACAAAGTCATATAAGATTTACAATGTGAGAATGACCTTTATTTCATTAATCAAATTACTAAACAACTTACAGACGTTTCTACAGATACACCAAGGAGACCAGACATTCCACATACTCCTTAATGCAGACACAGGCGACCTCCTTTTCTAAACTAAAAGAAAAATCTTCTCTATTCCAATACTCTGAAAAATTATAAGTGCAAGCTACAATTCTAAAATCCCTGTGTGTTTAATATACAAGTAGTAGAGCTTCTTATATAGAATTTGAAGCTTCATCCTGCTATGGCTATAAAACTTAATCTACAGTCATCATTCATCTATTCTTGATCAAGGGTGTACACTTGTTTCTAACCGTTTCTTAAAATATCTTGGTGGTATCCTTTCTACCTCAAAGGATGCTATTGGAATCTTTTCAAAATAGGATTCCCCTCCTTTGACTTTTCTATCCTGTTAACCCTTCCTGTAGATACCCTTTACTTGACTCCTCTATTAGTATTGTTTTATTCCCTTCTACATTTTCCTATTCCTTCAAATATGCTTTGAAATTATTTGTTACACCTTCTATAAAATTGATATTCCCCCCTGGACTCTTTGTCCGTACATATTCCTACATTGTGACCCCTTCTTTTAGTTTCTTTTCTTCTTTATCTGAACCTCCACTCTTCTTCTTATATTTCTTCATCTTGGCCCTTACCTCCATCACTATATCAATCATTTGTTTACTTAAATATGCCTCTGGATTCTCCATACATGGTATAAAAATGGTATTGAATTATGTTAATGCTCTTTGAAGTTCATATGCTGGTATATCCTTGCACTCGTGATCTAAGAGCCTTTCAATTATCCTTTTATGCATCTTGATCATGGTATCTAATTTTTCTTCTAAAACCTGAGTGGCTGCTATGCACCTTCTGAGATTATCATCTTCAAATCTTAATTCTAACCTTTCATGTGGCACTTGGTTTTCCATCGAAGGGGTAATTACTCCTTCATTTATTAATTCCTCTGCTCTCTCTTCAATTTTTGTTAACTATTCCAATTCAAACTTGCACTACTCTCTTTTAAATTGACCATTATATACAAGTATACTACATTTATTCTTTTCTATTGCATCCAATTCCCATCTTTTCACTACTTGTTTGATTACCTCCTCTCCTTCTTGCATGAATTCTTTGAACCACTCTTTGAAAACATTGGCCTTAAGCCTCTTATTTTCCATATCTTTCACCTCATCTTTAGACAAAATTGCTATTTTACTAGGTAACTCCAGTATTGTAGTATTGGGATCAAATATCCCCCTAATGAATTGTTGTAGCTGGACAATGTGTCCTTTCAAATATTCTTGTTTATCCTTATCCTTCTTTAAAAGTTCTACCATAACCTGGTGCATATCTTCCCATTCACTTATGTCTTTCTCCCTTATTGTATACCCTAGGTCAAAATTGAGTATTTTATATTCATTTAACGTTATTTCTCCTTTAGCCTTCTCCTTTTATGGTATGGCCAAGTTCAACATTTTGGATCCATCCGGACCTCTTTGTATTGCTGACATGTTTCTTTCATTCCTCTTTTCCTTTCTTGGCATTGCATCACCTAATAGACTTTTGATGCCTATAGGTACTAATTGTACCTCCACCTTTTCTTTCCTTATTTTTGCTCCTAACCACGCCAGAGCCTCTTTTGTGCCTACAGTAGTCTTTTCTTCATTAATTACCTCTTCTTGAGGCCTTTCTACTTCTCCCTACTCTTATTGTTTGATGTTCTTCTTGTTGCTATTGTGGAGGAGGGTGCTATTGAGGGGTTGGTTCCTATACCATGTGATCATTTTTCCATTTAGATTCACCCTCATTTTCTTCCTCTTCAATTTATGTATCCCGTCCACCTTCATTCTCTTCATTTGGACCTTCTTTTGATGATTCTTTCTCTTGATCTTCTCCTTTATTTTCTTGTTCTTCATTTGTCATGTCTATATCCTTGATTTGTTTTTCAGACTTATCTTCATCAATATTTTCCATGTTTTCTTTGTCTTCAAGTTTGTTTGTTGCATCCTCTATAGTTTCACCTTCCGTTTGTACCTTTTTAGGTATGCTAACTTGCTCTGTATGTGAAGGTAAACCTACCATTGTATCTGCCTCTTTTGTCTCTTTTCCCTATTCCTTTCTATTTTCTATATTTTTTTCTTCTTCACTTTATTCACCATACATATTCAGAATATTCAACACATCCACACCAGAGGCACCAGCTCCTATTTCTTCTTTGGTTTGAGCAAGTGTTTCTTTTACTGCTTCCTCACGAGCATCTTCTTTTTTAGGTTCTTCAATTTGATGTGCCACACTTTGCACATCCTTTATTATTTCAGGGGATACTAGTGTACCAAATGGATCTACTACTCCTGATTCCTCTTGTACATTTTCCTATTCAGACACTATATCTTGTGCAACTCCCATATCATCTTGAGTGTCTTGTTCTTCATCTTTACTTAGATATTCACTGGATTCTTCTTCTTTCATGCCAACTTCTTTTCCAGAATCCATTTCTCTCTCTTCACTTTCACCCCTGTCATCTTCAATGTTGACAGCCTCAGTAGCTTGTTTAGCTTCATGCACTTTTGACCCATGCAACGTTTCTTCAGCTAGTTCTATTTTTACCTTGGCATATACCTGTCTTTTTTCTGCTAAGGTAGATGCATTATGTTTTCTACTTAATTTATGATGCAGAGGAAAAGTGATAAACACATAACTTATACCAAATTTCAAAGCTTGTCTTCTAGATTGGGCCTCACAAAACCATATGAGGAAACTTCAATGAACTAGTTTTAATGCATTGCAATGATTCAACCCTTTCACAATGGTATAAGAGACATCTAACAATATTAACTCCACTCACCAAGCACACCCAAACCACTCCAAGAGTCAGGAGACTCCATCAATGCCCTTTTCACATATAGGTTGCTCTATTCCTAGTAGCCCTGTTTTATAGAACAGTCACTCATATCTTTTATCCTAGAACCTTCCTCAAGACTGTTATGCATGTTATGAGTACCCATTAAGGCATTCTCAAACATATCTAGAAATCAACATATGTTACTTTGGAAAGTTTTGCTAAACAAAGTACTATCAACGTGCATATTAGGCCTATTAGGCATTGTCACCAACAAGGGCTTATTGTTTCTCCTATCTCCAAGCTCTAACTATCATAACCAACACTTGGAACATTGTTAAATGGACCTACTCATGCTTATAAATCCATCCAAAGTTCCAAATTGTTAAACAATTTATTAGACCTTAAGTCCTTACCTCTTGACTGTCCATAAACTCTACCTTTCTGGACTGTCACACAGAAAAATAGTCATAAACTTTGCTTTTTCTCACATCCACCTTAGTCATATGGTCAGAGACCTCTAGGATTTTGAAGGTAAATACTACCATACTCATTCCCACCGAAGGTTAGCAACATGCAATGCATAAATCAGAAGAAACATAGGATTTTCATGTCATTATTTACCCTAATCAAGGTTATGATAGTCTTACACAAAAATGTAGATATCTAACTCCTAACAAAACAAAAATGGATGAGACTAGTTGCAACTAGAAGGTGATTGGAGGAACAAAGACTCATAACCAATTAAACATCCATGCATGCCCGTACGGAGCCGTACAAGGCCTGGAAACAACATTTTTCTGAAGGAAATGCATAAAAATAGTGCTTTTTGTTGATCTCATTCACATATTCAATCACCTCTGAGTTATTTGGAAGTTACAAGGCCTTTATAAAGGCATAGTAACTTGTCTTTTCAGTGACCAACTAATTTTTAACTTCCTCAAGTGAACTAACCTTTGGTGTTCCATCCCAAAACTATCTTTTTAGTAACTTGACTGTTTTTTCCAATTTTATATTGGCAACCTTTACATGGTTTGCAATATTTTGCATATTTAAGACTCCTAGTCTCCTAGACACATAATAATGACTCAAATAACCTTATTACAATGTGGGAGCATACAAATTTAATCAAACTCAAGGATTTGTCTAGGGTAATATTAATTTGCCAAGGTGCTCCTGCACCATACAACCAACCAACAGAATTTCCAAGTCCCTTGGAAATGTATCTGCAACAAAAGTCTTTTTCCTCTGTCTTTATCTTCAATCTTCTTAGCTTCAGGCTTCAAATCTTCTCATTCATAGAAAGGTGACCAACCAACCAAAAATTCTAAACTACCATCATCTTAGAGCATTTCCAGGCTCCCTCTACTCCCATCAGTGGAGTACTCTTCAGGCTACAACCTCAAGTGCTTCTTCAGGTATCCATCTCTCTCACTACTTCACAACAAACCAACTCACCAAACCATTCATCTCAGCCAACAACAGATCTTGGTGATGCACCTACCACTCTCTCCTTAGTGGTTTCTCTATGCACCCTTATCCAGCCTAATCTCCATTGGAGAATGGTCATGACAGACCTCATCTTGTCTGCCCACAAACACAACCTCAGAAAACATCCTTCTACAGTTAGATGGATAAGCACCTGCAACCAAACAACTTAGCAAACAAAAACAATGGTCACCAACACAATCTTTCCTTCAGTTCTTCACCTTCCTTCTCAGTGACAGGAACAAATACAACATCTCCTCCCAGAGATTTTTCTAGCTCTGATACCAATCTGATGCAAAGGAAAAGTGATAAACACATAACTTATACCAAATTTCAAAGCTTGTCTTCTAGATTGGGCCTCACAAAACCATATGAGGAAACTTAAATGAACTAGTTTTAATGCATTGCAATGATTCAACCCTTTCACCAGGGTATAAGAGACATCTAACAAGATTAACTCCACTCACCAAGCACACCCAAACCACTCCAAGAGTCAGGAGACTCCATCAATGCCCTTTTCACATATAGGCTGCTCCATTCTTAGTAGCCCTATTTTATAGAACAGTCACTCATATCTTTTATCCTAGAACCTTCCTCAAGACTGTTATGCATGTTATGAGTACCCATTAAGGCATTCTCAAACATATCTAGAAATCAACATATGTTACTTTGGAAAGTTTTGCTAAACAAAGTATTGTCAACATGCATATTAGGCCTATTAGGCATTGTCACCAACAAGGGCTTATTATTTCTCCTATCTCCAAGCTCTAACTATCATAACCAACACTTGGAACAGTGCTAAATGGACCTACTCATGCTTATAAAGCCATCCAAAGTTCCAAATTGTTAAACAATTTATCAAACCTTAAGTCCTTACCTGTTGACTGTCCATAAACTCTGCCTTTCTGGACTGTCACACAGAAAAACAGTCATAAACTTTGCTTTTTCCCACATCCACCTTAGTCATATGGTCAGAGACCTCTAGGATTTTGAAGGTAAATACTACCATACTCATTCCCACTGAAGGTTAGCAACATGCAATGCATAAATTAGAAGAAACATAGGATTTTCATGTCACTGTTTACCCTAATCAGGGTTATGATAGTCTTACACAAAAATGCAGATATCTAACTCCTAACAAAACAAAAATGGATGAGACCAACTACAACTAGAAGGTTATTGAAGGAACAAAGACTCATAACCAATTAAACATCCATGCATGCCTGTACAGAGCCGTACAAGGCCTAGAAACAACAATTTTTTGAAGGAAATGCATAAAAACAATGCTTTTTGTTGATCTCATTCACATATTCAATCACCTCCAAGTTATTTGGATGTTACAAGGCCTTTATAAAGGCATAACAACTTGTCTTTTTAGTGACCAACTGACTTTTAACTTCCTCAAGTGAACTAACCTTTGGTATTCCATCCCAAAACTGTCTTTTTAGTAACTTGACTATTTTTTCCAATTTTAAATTGGCAACCTTTACATGGTTTGCAATATTTTGCATATTTAAGACTCCTAGTCTCCTAGACACATAATAATGACTCAAAATAGCCTTATTACAATGTGGGAGCATACAAATTTAATCAAACTCAAGGATTTGTCTAGGGCAATATTAATTTGCTAAGGTGCTCCTGCACCAATTTAGCAACTACCTAATGTGCTCCTATAATTTCACTCTTTTTTGAAGTCTCCGCTTTGGATATGCCCACTGGTATTGCCTTCTTAACCTTCTGTCATGTTATTTCTTTGGAGGCATGTGCTTCTTTTGTACTAACATCATGGCTTAATGACTTTGCCTCCATAAATGTGCCAGATGATACTACTACTGTCACTCCTAATGCATAAGGATCCATTAGAGTAGCATTTTTGTCCTTCTCCATAATTTTGGCTTCCACAATCTTCCTTTTCATCTCATAAAAGCACTGGAGATCATCACTATGTTCTCTTACTCTCTTTTTGCCCTTCTTTGGATATGTAATCTCTACTCCTTCAGCCTTAAGCTCTTCAATTCTATCCTTCAACCATGTTTTTGAAAACAAGATGACTGGTTTGGATAATGTGTCCAAAGATGTGTTCCATGGTTGTGACCAATTAGGCTCTCTAATAGGAGCAAGCTTGGCACCTTCATAACTGTGGTGCAACAATTTATCATACTCTTTAACCTTCGGTGGTACATAGATATCTCCTATGGACCTCATTTGATCTATTGTTAATCTTTTATGAGCTCTCTTTCTTACCTCTTTGTCATTCTTACAATCTAACCAAAAATCCTCAATATGTATTTGATGTTTGAATTTAGAGTCAATTATATTTTGGATTCTATGAAAAGGATCAAATCTCTTGGCCAACTCAAATTCCTCAAATCCATAATATCTCAACTCCTTTTCTGAATAACCAGCATCCTCTTCACTATAGCATGAATACCTACCAATTACCCAAGGTAACTTAAGATTACCTCTGTTAAACCTCTTCTTATACATCATAAAGTCATTCAAATTCTGCCTTGAGAACTCTAGAACAATCAACTTGTTGGAAGGATACCTAGGTAACATGAAAGGCTTTCCTTCAAATCCCTCAGTTCTGATATAAGTAAAATTCAAGAATTGAGTATATGAGGAATTAAATAAACCAATTGTATCTTCTGCATCTGCAGACAACCTTTTATCTAGCTCTTCCCTTAAAATTCTAACCATGTATTTATAAAATACATCATTCACTAGAGCATACTTCCTCAATGAATTCTCCTCCTGTAAATCAGGATAATTCTCATATACCAGCTTCTGATCTGGGCCATTTCCTACGATTCCAACTCTATCAATCACATGCATGTAGGGTTGAACCATTGTTGTAGATGAATATAATACATATGAGGATGAATAGAAAGGCACCATCTTTTGCTTTCTTAACATTGCCTATTTCCATATGGCTGTGCTTATAGCCTTAGCCCAGTGAAATTGTCCTTTCTCTTTTTTTACTTCCCTCATGAATTAGATAACAATGAACATCCAAGGCTCACACTTAGTGCCATCTCTCAATCCCACTAGTCTGCTTAACATTGTGATCATCAAATATATTTCTTCTTTAAAGTATACTCTTTGCAGATTCTTGTGTACTCTTGCCACAGCCTTGGGCTTATTTTCTGCACTATACCAACTATAAAAGATCTTGCTTCTACAATCCCTTTCATTGTTATTGAAATCTTCATTATACTGATCTATATCAATATCTACCATTTTCTCATGTATTTCTAAGCCAAATGTTCTTGCAATCCCTTCTGTGGATGAGTCTGTAATGAACCTATCATGGAACATTATTTTTCTGGTAGCTCTGTCATACAAGTATATCAATCTAGACATAAATCCTTAGCTTCCATAGCTAACGGGAAACCTATAGCCCTGTATAATCCACTCTCCCATATACACCTCATATTAGATGTAGCCTCGACTGCTATAATTTTCTACAACACATCATCCACGTCATAATTTCCTATGCTGGTGTTCGTCCCCACTCCACTTGCACTGATCAATGAAGGGTACCCTCTGTGTATTGGCAACTCCTCCTCTGTTTCTTTACATGGCTTCCTTTCTTTTTTAACCTCACCTCCTGTATCTACCTTTTTCTTCTTTGTGGCCATCTTGTAAAAATGCATTTTTTTCAACTTGGTGTTTTATCTTCTTACCTAGGGTTTTACTATGAATTTTCTATTTTTTTTACATTTTACCCTAACCCCCATTTGTCTTTTCCCATTTTGACTTTTGCATTTTTTAACCCAAACTAGCTAATTAATAATCAACAGTAATTTTCTACTTGCTTACATTTCAAAATTAAATTACTGGAATTTACTTTGCACTTTAGCTAACTGAATTGTAACAATGTTTAAGATAAATACCTATATCTTTAGACATCTCAACTCTACAATGTTGACTTACTTTACAGTTTTCCACTCTGTTCCCACCTCTAGAATTCCATCCCGCGATGAAATTTTCATTCAATTTCTTTAACAACTCTTCTTTATGCAATTTTCATTTTAGCAATGCAAAGTTGAAAGAAAAACAACTTTAATTTTATCCTAACCCATTAAATTTTACTATTTTTGGTGTTAGATCAGCATTAATTACAGCAATTAATATGCCTACGGCTTTGGCTTCTTCTTTCAACATTTTATTTTAAACCCTCTATTTGTTAGTTTACTTTCTACATACATTGCATTCTCTTGTATCTTTCCTTGTATGTTCATTTGCATCTTTTTAATAAACAAGCCTATATGCAACGTGTTATAAACCATGTTATCCCTTTTCCCTTATATCCATGCTTGTATCTTTGGTTTGTATATCATAATGTATGTGACATAGATAGAAGCGCACATACATACAACCCATACAAGCCCTTTTTTACCTTTTATCTCTCCAGCAATGTCTTTCATTTCCTTGTATATCGGGATTGTACATTGTTAACATACATTCACCCAAACATACAAAGCCTTACCTTTATTTAATTTCTTTTGAAATCCATCTTGCATCTTTTGTTTGTACCTTTACGTGTATGTCATCTTGTATATTCATTTGTTGGTACAATATACAACCTCGAGATACAATCTGTGGGACCCACTTTACCTTCCCACTTGTATCTCAACAATACAACAATACTTGTATTTATTTTTAGATATGAGCCTCCATACAGGCAAACTCCTTTGTATAATCATCTCAGACTCCTCATCTTTTCTCAACCGTATTGCAGAACCTTTTAGATCCCCACATGTATATAAAGTGAATGCATCTTTTCAATATACTTTTAAGGTACGATGCATTACTTTCATCTGATTTAATTACTTTTTGACCTCTGCGTTGTATATATATTAAAAGATGCAAACCCAAATCATGCAACATACAAACACAGAAACATACCTTGATAAAACTAGATTTTATACTCTCCTTGGGTCCATGACATGTATATCGCATTGTATATCCCCTTGTATCCTTTTTTTTGCCAAACATACAACCTGAGATACAACTTGTGGACCTAACTAATTATCCATTTTAATTTTGAATCACATCAGGTCTGACTTGTATGTAAAGAATAAAACATTAACAACATGTGTACAAAATACCATGATTCCTAAACCCGACCACTTTACGCGACTCATATAATGACTTCACATCCAAACCTCCTTGTGCATGCAACATACAAACCTTCCTATAATTTATTTTACCAAGAAACATGCATATCTTACAGAATATTAGGAATTTTGAAATAGTTCAAAAAGCAACCTCTATTCATTTTTGACAAAGAATTCACCTCTATTTCACTCTGGTACTTAATGCTAATTTTTTTCATTTTCAACTAGGTTTGTGACCTTTACCTCTTTTCCCTTTTACCACCAAGTAGACCCACACACAAGCAAAAAGCCATAGCCACAACATGGGTCCTCATTTTGGTAAGAGGTAAAATGGGGCATGTTGTGAACATCACAACAACTAGCAACCAAACAAAACAATTAAATTAAAACCATTAAAAGAAAACTAAATGAAATAAATTCATAACTTCCAACTCTCTTCTCGACAGATCATTATTAAACTTGAGACCTAATGTATTCAATAAGGTGCATGAATCTTCCAATTGAGTTTAAGTGGGTGCACGTGATTAATAATCCTCATCTTGAAAATAAGTTGAACAAACTAGTGACTGATATTAAACTACATAGTTGATGTCATTCCCTCATAGCCAACCGGATAGAGCCTTCCTGCCAGCATGTGTCTATAGCCCCAACAAGGTTATCGTTACAATTCTCCTAAGTAGAGCCCCACTACCAACAAGCGTCTATAGACCCAGTAGAGTTACTTAGATGGCTTAATCTAGATTTTTAGTAAAATCCATTTTATTTATTTACTTACTATTATATATTTTTATATTTTGTGTAAAATAGAGACTTTATAAGATATTACCATTGTAACTTCATGATGCAAGGTGTGATCACTTGCTGAAATTAAGCTGAGAATTGTAATGGTAGCAAGGCTGACCTCTGATTTTTCACCTAACACCTACACTGGTATGTTCAACAAACCCAAGGATTTTAGGTGTGTCATTGTGAGAAACTTCCCTTGAATACTCAACCCACAGTTATTGAATACAAAATTTCACAAGCCAAACCATTTTCTACATTCATGATAGTCACAACAAGTTATGCATAAGTTTCAAATAATTAACCTGAATGTTCTAAATTTTCTATTGTTTTCAGTGGTTGTTAATCTACTCCTATATAGTTCAAAACAAAACCAACATCCCTACCAAGGAAACACAACACATAGACCAACACAACAACAACAACAAAAAAAAACAAGACAAAACCCAACAAACTGTATATTATTTACACTATGATACATAACCTAACAACTACCCTCACCTCAAGCCTAAAAGTAATGTTTCAAATGTTGGCCATTAACAGGTAATGGCACATCTTCTCCCATCAAGGTCTTGAGCCTAAACGTATTATCTTCTATTATCTCTGTGACCTATAATGGACCTAACCATAATTTGTTGAACTTTCCATGATTTCCTTTCTTTTCATGTAGTTTATCCTGACATAATACTAAGTTTGATATTCTAAATGTTTTGACTCTTGCTCTTTTGTCAAACCATCTTTTGACCATTGCTTGATGTTTGGCAAATTTTTCAATAGCTTGATCTCTCTTCTCGTCCAATTGTAACATTTGGATTATTTGGCTTCTCTGTGATCATCAAATCCTAAATATTCATTAGCAAACTTCCAAATAGGTATTCTTAAATTCACTGGAAGTATAGGATTAGTCCCATAAACTAGGTGATAAGGTGCATTGCCTAAGGCTGACTTAACCTTAGTCCTATCTACCTACAATGCATATTTTAACAATGTATTCCATTCTCTGGGACTTTTTACAATTAGTTTCTTTATTGTATCCAATAAAATCTTGTTTGTGGATTTAGCTAAACCATTCCCTTGAAGATAATAATTTGAAGAAAATTTTATAACTATCCCATATTCAAATGCCCATTTAGAAAATTTTAGAGAAGAAAATGTAGGGCCATTATCACATACAAGTGAATATGGAGCTTCAAACCTTGCTATGATGTTCTCTTCAAGAAATTTGATGAATACCATAGTAGTAGAGAACTTGCAACATGTGGCTTCAGTCCACCTCGTACAACAGTCAGTTACTGTCAATATAAACTTATGTCCTACAGATGATGGAGGATTTATAACTCCAATGAAATCTATGCCCCATTGTGTAAATAGCCTAGACTCAATGACGGGTTGTAATGGATTAGCCTAATTCCTTCCCTTGTCTGTTGTAGTTTGACATGCGTGACACCTTTGAATATGACTCTGTATCTTTAAACATTGTTGGCCAATAGTATCCCACTCTTAATATCTTATGTGTAGTAACTAAATGAGAACCATGAGCAGTTCCATATTTATCATGCAACTCTGATAATACCATATCTGCTTCAATTATGTTTAAACATCTTAAATATATGCCTTCATGGTTCTTCTTGAATAGAAGACCTCCTTGTACCATGTATCTCTATGCTTTAATTTTTAAAGCTCTCCTTTGAGAAGACTTTATCTTACTTGGATATTTACCTGATATCATAAATGTATTCAAATCATCATACCAGTTTGATGCATCATTACAGTTTAATACATACTGCTGCTTTACCAAATTTGGATCTGTATTTTCTATGGTCTGTACTAATTCTTGTCCTCTAACCAACTTCATTGGAATGGTCTACATATCAAACTCTTGCAATATTGTAATCCATTTGGCCCTTTTCTCTCTAGGCTCATTCTGCATTAACAGTATTTTTACTACTGCATCTGGTACTATGGCCTTAACTTGACTTCGTAAAATGTAATGTCTAAACTTTTTAACTGCCCTTACTAATGCAAATGCTTGTCTTTCTATGTCTAAATACTTTAGTTGTACATCCTTCAGAGGTGCACTCATGAAAGCTATGGGTTTTTCTTCATTATCTTCATCCTTTTTGTGTCAAGGCAGCTACAATTGAATGTGTAGATGCAAAAGAATATATGTAAAATGGTTTGGTATAATTTGGACTTGCTAACACAGGAGCATCACAAATGGCCTCCTTAATATCCTCGAATGCGGCCTTGGCTACTGGTGTCCATTCTATCTTTGCATCTTTCTTGAGCATTGCATTTAGTGGTTGTACAATCTCTACAAACCCTATAATAAACTTTCGAACAATGTTGATCTTATGAAAAAAAAGACTTTAATTCCTTCTTACTCTTAAGTAATTGCAATTTTCTTATTCCCTCTACTCTATCGAGATCAATGGGTATCCCATTTTCAGAAATGACATGTCCTAACAATTTTTCTTTAGTGACACTGAATGAACATTTCTTTGGGTTAAGAGAAATCTTGTACCTTTCACATCTTTTAAGTACCCTTCTTAAATCTTATACATGAGTGGATGCATCTTTAGAGTACACAGTTAAATCATCCATATAAATGAAAATGCATTTACCTGACAATCCACAAAATGCAATGTCCATGGCTCACTGAAAAGTGACACCTGCATTGATCAAACCAAACAACATTCTCCTATATGCATAATTACCCCACTTGCAAGTAAAAGTAGTTTTCAACCTATCTTCTTTATCAACTAAGACCTGGTTATATCCTAAAAATCCATCTTAGAAAGACATCATCTTAGCCCCATTTACTGCTTGCAGTACTTCATCTATTGGAGGCAAGGGATAATTATCTTTTTCAAAAGCTTTGTTCAAATTCCTAAAGTCAACACATAATCTAATGTCTCCACTTTTCTTTCTTACAGGCACCAAATTAGCTACCTAGGTTGAATGTCTTACTGGGAAGATTATCCTAGCAGACAACAATTTTTTCACTTCCTCAAAGATTGAAGGCTCTAAAATAGCATTCACAGGCCTTTGTTTCTATCTAAATGGTTTAACCTTTGGCTTCAAGGGTATTATATGAGTTATGATGGATGTATCATATGTCTTCAAATCTTCATATGTCCATGCTATTACATGTTTGTATTCTTTCAAAACATCCACAATTTCTTTTCTTAACTTCTCAAAGCAAGCCTTTCCAATTAGTACATTCTGTGGACTTTGCTCTATTCCCAAGTTATATGGGTCACACTTACCCCCTTCAGTTTTGGGCAAATCTTTCTATCTAACCACCCCATCAAAGTCAAAAAAAATTTCCAACTCAATTACCCCTTTAGGTAAGAAATTACTTTTCAAATTTATTATGTCCTCTTCATCCCAAGACACATCAAGCCTTTCCCGTTCATCAATGATTTGAGCTTCAAACACCTCATTACAAGTGAGAAAATCCACAATTTCTTGATCTCCTTCAAATACCTGAAAATGAGTAACATTATCTGGTATGCTTGCAACATTCACTAATTCAATAGCAAATCATTTTAAACCTGACAATGTTAAGGGTTCCAAAGTGCTAGCAGTAACTGCTAATGCATCTAGTCTATGATTCAATTCCCTAGGGATATGTTCTATGTTAAAGGCATCAAATGAATCTATCAAATCCCACACCCTATGCCTATAACAAACCATTTTCTTATAATTGCATGCATATAACTTTCTCACTTGTTTGACCACTAACTTAGAGTCTGAAAATACTCTGATAATCTTCACCCTTTTCTTGACAGCCATAACAAGTCTATAAATCAAAGCTTCATATTCTGCTATATTATTAGTACAAGGAAATTGTAGCCTATATGCTACTAAAAATGACTTAGCATTAGGATTTATAAGTTCAACACCTGCACCTGCACCCTGCTTAGATTTAGACCCATCACATTTTAGCGTCCACATGCCCTCCTTATTCCTTTGACCTTTTATTTTGGCATGTCTCACCCTTTCTGTTACCTGTGCTATAATATCTTGCTTCTTCACCGGGTGATTTGTTTTGATCTACTTGCATACTTATATTCTTAATTTGTAAATTAGAATGACAGACACTCTTGTCCTTTGTCCCTTTCTCTAAATCTAGAATTAATACATCCAGGTTATCATGTAAGTATATCTCTGGTTGTTCAAGATTAACCTTTCCTTCGTGCATTTCCATCCCTTTTGTGCACTTTATGTATTGATATTTTATAATGTCTTTGTGCATTCCACATTTCTCTTCAGAATGAGGCTTATTATGGACTCTGCACATGCATTTATACAACTTCCACTGAACTAGAATTTTTTGTTCAAAGCACTTTTCTATTTCCTGCCTAATGATCTGACCAAAACTACTTACTGCATTATCTCCCTCATCAGAAGAATTTCCATCAGACTCAATGAACACCAGTGTTTCTTTACTGATAGGTTTTTCCCTAAAATTCAGCATCCGGATTTCTTCAATTTGCACTCCCTTATTAGTGACTCTATAAACACCAGGTTCAACAGAAGCATATAGTATCTCATTTGTTCTATTATACTTTGTGATCATGTGTTTCATTCTAGGTTCAACTTCTATCTTGATTTGATTTGGAACACCTCTCCAAGGTAACCACATGTGTGAAAAATTAGTGGCCATATATCTATTTAACATTTTGGACCAATCTCTACTTAATAACATCCCATAATTCATAGGTATATCCACTACCTAAATATCAATAAACTGACTCACCCTAGGATCTGAGGCTAACTGCATTTGAATATGCATTAATTCTCCTATCACATTGACCTTAGTTTTGTCTAATTGTGTAACAACCTTGGTAGATTTGGTAGGAGTCAGCCCTAAATTTTTAAATATCCTTAAAGGCATTACATTGGCTGATGCACCAGAATCTACCATGCAATTATGTATGTTCTTTCCCAACATCCTAATGGTTAACAAGAAAGGAGGGGCTTCCCTCTTATCTGTATACATGACCACATTAGTGTTGGAAGGCTGTTTAGTTTTCTTACTCTTTTCTTTGGACTGTGGATCTTTACTAGGAACATTCATATCAGTAGAAACCTCGCTTGTCACAGATGTATCCAAGGACTTTATGAAAGCATTTCTAACCCCTGGACTTTTCAACAATTCACATAAAGGTATACTGACCTTAATTTTTTTATTTCTTCAGACAAGTAGCTCATTAACCTCATTGTTTCTACTATCTCTATTTTTCTTGTTTGAACTTTTGATGCTGTTGTCCCACCATTCACATGATGATTAGCCTTTAGTATAGCAGGGTTATTATTAGCATGCTAATCTAGAGGAGTATTAAAATTGTTGGGAGGAGTGGAAGTAGTGAAAGGACCTCCTAGCCTAGTGTTACTTCACAAATTGTAGGTATGATTCTTGTTAGACTGTTGAAAAGCCTGTACCTCCTCTGTTTCATAAAACACCTCATTTTTAGTTTCAAAGGGAAACTGAAATGAATTCAATACTAAGGCTTATTTAGGGTATAAGTTCTCACAAAAATAAGGTTCATCTTCTAACAACTGATCCGCTTCCTCCCTAGTTGCGAAGGTAAAGTCTCTAAGACTAAAGCAGACTGAAATCCCGAGTGCACTATTTCATTACCTTTGGGAATGAGAAACTTAGAGGTGGGAGCCTGCACATCCACATTAAAAATACTAGCCACTAGATGGAACTGAGGGCAATCTAATTCAACATGTGCATTGGTATTATGAATTCTATGCCAATTCTTTAATGTCACATTGGCCATTTGAATTCTATCTATTTGTTTTGTTTCCTGATTGTCCAAATTCTCAAATGGAGAAGCTAGAGTGTCATTATTCAACCCTATGTTCCATGTCCTAGGTGGCCTTGGATGATTTTGATTTCTATTGTTATTACCCCATGCCTTGTTATCTACAATGGGTCCTCTATTTTGCATTTCTTGTCCCTAATTATGATTTTGACTCTGATTATAATTCTGGTTTTGATTTGAACCTTGACCCTGGTTATGATTCTAATTGTGGTTCTGATTATGATTCTGACTATATCCTTGACTATTTCTACCATACAAATTTCCATTTCTTAGTTGTGTCATTTCAGTAGTCAACCTTCTCAGGTGTGCAGTAATTTCTTTGATCTCTTCCCTATCCTCATGTGCCTTTGGCACAAATGTATCCTAAGGAGGGTGGAAGAATGACTGACCACTACTCTGATTGTTATTAGTATTATTACCAGTATAGGGAACTATAGTCTAGATTGGGGAAGGATTATACATATGTGTGTATGTAGGAATTGGGTTTAATAATGGAGTATGATGTATAGGAACTCCATTCCAAGGTTGTGCTTGACTTTGCATCCCAGGGTTACCTCCATTAAGAAAAGGATTATAAGTTGTTTGCCTCATTTCTCGATTTATTGAGGCTGCTTCTTTATAAGATTTAGATATAGTATCTATATCAACCTTTCTTTTGACAAACATAGCAATTAGTGGATCAAGAGTGACATAATACATGGCTAATAACGCATCTGTAGTCACTGTGTAAGGAGCCACTAACCTAGAATAAGCCTTTTGAAACCTATCATTAAAGTTATCAATCAACTCTCCTTCACCTCTTTTAATTGTAGCCAATTTATGATATAAGGTGGAAGGGTCGACTGGTCCCCTAAACCTAGACAAAAATACCTCTTCCGTAAGTGCCCAAGAAGAAATATAACCATTAGGCAAGTTAACATACCAGTTAGAGGCATGCTCATTAAAGGTGTAAGGAAACAATCTACACACAACGTCCTCATATTCTAACCTGGCTCTAAAGCATGCCTCCTTGAATATCCTAATATGATCTTCTGGATCCTAATGCAATTGATATTTAGGACATATCTTTTCAAGATTTTTTGGCATCTTATGATAATCATTGAATGTTATAGGAGAATTGACATTGAAATACGCCATTGTAGGACTGCATGGTGGGCCTGGACCTCTATGAGTACCTAGATTTCTAGGTGGACTAGGATCTCTAAGAGGAATTAAACCAAGATTCAAAGATCTAAATGAAGAATTGTCAAGACTCACCATGTTATGGATGTTAAAAGGTGATCCAGGAGGTGTTCCACATGAGCCTCCTACATGTGATATTCTAGGATTCCAAATCAAAGGACCTTTACTCTGCCTTCTATTAGGTAATTGCACAAAGATATCCTCTGAACTAGATTTAGACCTGGTCACCCTACCATTGTCATGAGCTAGCTTTATTTAAATCTTACCTTAACTCCAATCAGACCCTCCTAGCACCAAAAACTGTTGATGATTGCTTTTACACATTCATAACAAAATTAAAATTCACAAAATGAACCTAACTGTCTTGAAAGACATGAAGAAATCACATAAGAGTTCTTAATCCCAAGTCTTTGTATGGTTAGGTCTTGACCTTGTGGACAATTCAGTAGGTTGATGTGAAAATGTAATATTCAAGGGGCCTTACTTGATTTAAGATAATCATTGACTTACTGGACTCAAACTATACAAATTGTTAAAAATATCAACAAAGTGTTCATTCCTTTGCACAAATTCACTATTGTATTACAAATCTTTGTAGGAATTTCTATGAAACAAACTTTGTTTTTCAAATTAATATGAAAATTGCCAAATATTAACACAAATTCTTCCTATTTCTTTCAAATGTAGGACAATTTCCTTAAGATTTCTGCATTTAAGCTAATTATTTTTAGTTGTTAGTGAAAAGTTAGAGAAACTCAAACTAAGTATCATCTCAAAAAGGATTTAAATGTTCTGTTACTCATGTCCTAAAGCATACAGTAAATTGATTAAATCAACACATTCAAATCTTCAAATGTAAAGTCTTGAACATTTTTCCATGAGCATACACTAGAGATTGCAAGCTTTTAAAGAATAATACTTTAGATACTAGTAAGAGTCAGAAAACACTTTGTAATAGAAGTAGAATTCCAAGTTTACTTGTATTCAAAGAACAAATTCATATAAGATTTACAATGTGAGAATGACCTTTGTTTCATTAATCAAATTACTAAACAACTTATAGACATTTTTACAAAACATCAAGGAGACTAGACATTCCACATACTCCTTGATGCAGACACAGGCGACCTCCTTTTCTAAACTAAAAGAAATATCTTCTCTATTCCAATACTCTGACAAATTATAAGTGCAAGCTACAATTCTAAAATCCCTGTGTGTTTAATATACAAGTAGCAGAGCCTCTTATATAGAATTTGAATCTTCATCCTACTACAGCTACAAAACATAATCTACGGTCAGCATTCATCTATTCTTGATCAAGGGTGCACACTTGTTTCTAACCATTTCTCAAAATATCTTGGTGGTATCCTTTCTACCTCAAAGGATGCTATTGGAATCTTTTCAAAATAGGATTCCCCTCCTTTGAATTTTCTTTCCTGTTAACCCTGCCCATAGATACCCTTTACTTGACTCCTCTATTAGTATTGTTTTATTCCCTTCTACATTTTCCTATTCCTTCAAATATGCTTTGAAATTATTTCTTACACCTTCTATAAAGGTGTGATTCCCCCTGGACTCTTTGTCCATACATATTCTTGCATTGTGGCTCCTTCTTTCAGTTTCTTTTCTTCTTTATCTGAACCTCCACTCTTCTTCTTATATTTCTTCATCTTGGCCCTTACCTCCATCATTGAATCAATCATTTGTTTACTTAAATACGCTTTGGATTCTCCATACATGGTGTAAAAATGGTATTGAATTCTATTAATGCTCTTTGAAGTTCATATGCTGGTATATCCATGCACTCATGATCTAAGAGCCTTTCAATTATCCTTTTATGCATCTTGATCATGCTATATACTTTTTCTTCTAAACCCTGAGTGGCTGCTATGCATCTTCTAAGATTATCATCTTCAAATCTTAATTCCAACCTTGCCTATGGCACTTGGTTTGCCATTGAAGGGGTAATTACTCCTTCATTTATTAATTCCTCTACTCTCTCTTCAATTTTTGTTAACTGTTCCAATTCAAACTTGCACTCCTCTCTTCTAAATTGACCATTATATACAAGTATACTACATTTATTCTTTTCTATTGCAGGCAATTCTGATATTTTCACTTCTTGTTTGATTACCTCCTCTCTTTCTTGCATGAATTATTTGAGCCACTCTTAAAAAACATTGGCCTTAAGCCTCTTATTTTCCATATCTTTCACCTCATCTTTAGACAAAATTGCTATTTCACTAGGCAACTCCAGTATTGTAGTCTTGGGATCAAATATCCCCCTAATGAATTGTTGTAGCTGGATAATGTGTCCTTTCAAATATTCTTGTTTATCCTTATGCTTCTTAAACAGTTATATCATAACCTGGTGCATATCTTCCCATTCACTTATGTGTTGCTCCCTTGTTGTATGCCCTAGGTCAAAATTGAGTATTTTATATTCATTTAATGTTATTTCTCCTTTATCCTTCTCCTTTTGTGGTATGGCCAAGTTCAGCATTTTGGATCCATATGGACCTCTTTAGATTGCTGACATAGTTCTGGCCTTCCTCTTTTCCTTTCTTGGTGTTGCATCACCTAATAGACTTTTGATGTCTATAGGTACTAACTATACCTCCACCTTTTCTTTCCCTATTTTTGCTCCTAACTAGGCTAGAGCCTCTTTTGTGCCTCCAGTAGTCTTTTCTTCATTAATTACCTCTTCCTAAGGCCTTTCTACTTCTCCCTGCTCTTGTTGTTGATGTTGTTGTTCTTGTTGTTGTTGTGGAGGAGGGTGTTGTTGAGGGGCTGGTTCTTGTACCATGGGATTATTTTGCCATTTAGATTCACCCTCATTTTCTTCCTCTTCAATTTTTGTATCCCCTTCACCTTCATCCTCTTCCTCTGGACCTTCTTTTGATGATCCTTTCTCTTGATCTTCTCCTTTATTTTCTTGTTCTTCATTTGTCATGTCTCTATCCTCCATTTGTTTTTTAAAATTATCTTCATCAATATTTTCTATGTTTTCTTTGCCTTCAGGTTTGTTTGTTGCATCGTCTATAGTTTCACCTTCCTTTTGTGCCTTTTCAGGTATGCTAATTTGCTCTGTATGTGAAGGTGAACCTACCATTGTATCCGCCTCTTTTGTCTCTTTTCCATGTTCCTTTTTGCTTTCTATAGTATTTTCTTCTTCACTTTGTTCACCATACATTTTCAGAATATTCAGTACATCCACACCAGATGCACCAACTCCTATTTCTTCTTTGGTTTGATTAAGTGTTTCTTTTACTGCTTCCTTAGGAGCATCTTTTTTTTTAGATTCTTCAATTTGATGTGCCACACTTTGCACATCCTTTATTATTTCAGGGGATACCAATGTACCAAATCGATCTACTGCTCCTGATTCCTCTTTTACATTTTCCTGTTCAGACACTGTATCTTGTTCAACTCCCATATCAACTTGAGTGTCTTGTCCTTCTTCTTTACTTAGATATTCACTAGGTTCTTCTTCTTTCATGCCAACTTATTTTCTAGAATCCATTTCTCTCTCTTCACTTTCACTGCTGTCATCTTCGATGTTGACAGTCTCAGTAGCTTTCTTGGCTTCATGTACTTTTGACCCATGCAGCGTTTCTTCAGCTAATTCTATTTTTATCTTGGCATATACCTATCTTTTTTCCTCTGAGGTAGAGGCACCAGGTTTTCTACTTAATTTAGCACCTACCTATTGTGATCCTATAATTTGACTCTTTTTTTAAGTCTCCCCTTTGGATATGCCCACTAGTATTGCCTTCTTAACCTTCTGTCTTGTTATTTCTTTGGAGGCATTTACTTCTTCTATACTAACATCATGGCTTAATTACTTTACCTCCACAAATGTCCCAGATGATACTGCTACTGTCACTCTTAATGCATAAGGATCCATCAGAGTAGCTTTTTTGTCTTCCATAATTTTGGCTTCCACAATCTTCCTTTTCTTCTCATAAAAGCACTGGAGATCATCACTATTTCCTCTTACTCCCTTTTTACCCTTCTTTTGATATGTAATCTCCACTCATTCAAACTTAAGCTCTTCAATTCTATCCTTCAACCATGTTTTTTAAAACAAGATGACTGGTTTGGACAATGTGTCCAAAGACGTGTTCCATGGTTGTGACCAATCAGGCTCTCCAATAGGAGCAAGCCTGACACTTTCATAACTATGGTGCAAAAATTTATCATCCTCTTTAACCTTTGGGGTTACATAGATATCTCCCATGGACCTCATTTGATCTACTGTTAATCTTTTATGAGGTCTCTTTCTTACCTATTTGTCATTCTTACAATTTGACCAAAAATCCTCAATATGTATTTGATGTTTGAATTTAGAATCAATTGTATTTTGGATTCTATGAAAAGGATCAAATCTCCTGGCCAACTCAAATTCCTCAAATCCATAATATCTCAACTCCTTTTCTGAATAAACAGTAAACTCTTTACTATAGCATGAATACCTACCAATTGCCCAAGGTAACTTAAGATTTCCTCTGTTAAACCTCTTCTTATGCAACATTAAGGCATTTAAATTCTACCTTGAGAACCCAGAACAATCAACTTGTTGGAAGGATACCTAGGAAACATGAAAGGCTTTCCTTCAAATACCTCAGTTTTGATATAAGTAAAATGTGGGAATTGAATATACCAGGAACTAAATAAACCAATTGTATCTTCTGCATTTGCAGACAACCTCTTATCCAGCTCTTCCCTTAAAATTCTAACCATGTATGTATAAAATACATCATTCACTAGAGCATACTTCCTCAATGCATTCTCCTCCTATAAATTAGGATAATGCTCATATACCAACTTCTAGTCTGGGCCATTTCCTAAGGTTCCAACTCTATCAATCCCATGTATGTAGGGTTGAACCATTGCTGCACATGAATATAATACATACGATGACAAATAGAAAGGCATCATCTTTTGCTTTCTTAACATTACCTATTTCCATATGGTTGTGCTTATAGCCTTAGCCCAGTGAATTTGTCCTTGCTCCTTTTTTTCTTCCCTCATGAATTAGATAACAGTGAACATCCAAGGATCACACTTAGTGCCATCTCTCAATCCCACTAGTCCGCTTAACATTGTAATCATCAAATATATTTCTTCTTTAAAGTATACTCTTTGTAGATTCTTGTGTACTCTTGCCATAGCCCTAGGCTTATTTTTTGCACTGTACCAACTATAGAAGATCTTGTTTCTACAATCCCTTTCATTGTTATTGAAATATTCATTATACTGATCTATATCAATAGCTACCATTTTCTCATGTATTTCTAAGCCAAATGTTCTTGCAATCCCTTTTGTGGATAAGTCTGCAATGAGCCTATCATGGAACATTATTTTTTTGGTAGCTGGGTCATACAAGTATATGCAATCTAGACATAAATCTTTAGCTTCCATAGCTAGTGGGAAAATTGCAGCCCTGTATAATTCACTTTCCCATAGACACCTCATGTCAGATGTAGCCTCGATGGCTGTAATTTTCTACAACACATCATCCGCATCATAATTTCCTATGTTGGTGTCCGTCCCCACTCCACTTGTATTGATCAATGAAGGGTACCCTCTGTGTATTGGCAACTCCTCCTCTATTTCTTTGCACGGCTTCCTTTCTTTTTTAACCTCACCTCCTGTATCTACCTTTTTCTACTTTGGGGCCATCCTGTAAAAATACATTTTTTTTCAGTTTTTGTTTTTACCTTCTTACCTAGGGTTTTACTATGAATTTTCTATTTTTTTTACATTTTACCCTAACCCCCATTTGTCTTTTCCCATTTTGACTTTTGTATTGTTTTACCCAAACTAGCTAATTAACAATCACAGTAATTTATTGCTTGCTTACATTTCAAAATGAAATTACGGGAATTTACTTTGCACTTTAACTAACTGAACTATAACGGTGTTTAAGATAAATACATGTATCTTTCAAGATCTCAACTCTACAACATTGACTTACTTTACCGTTTTCCACTCTATTCCTGCCTTTGGAATTCCGTCCTGTGATGAAATTTTCATTTAATTTCTTTAACAACTCTTCTTTTTGCAATTTTAATCTTAGCAATGCAAATCTGAAAGAAAAAAAAACTTTAAATTTACCCTAACTCATTAAATTTTATTATTTTTGGTGTTAGATCAGCATTAATTACAACAATTAATACACCTACGGCTTCAGCTTCTTCTTTTAACATTTTATTTTAAACCCTCTATCCATTAGTTTACTTTTTGCATACATCGTATTCTCTTGTATCTTTCCTTTTATATTGTTCCTTGTATGTTCATTTGCATCTTTTTAATATACAAGCCTATATGCAACGAGTTATAAACCATGTTATCCCCTTTTCCCTTATATCCACTCTTATATCTTTGGTTTGTATATCATAATGTATGTGACATAGATACAAGTACACATACATACAACCCATACAAGCCCTTTTTTACCTTTTATCTCTCCGGCAATGTCTTTCATTTTCTTGTATATCAGGATTGTACATTGTTAACATACATTCACCCAAACATACAAAGCCTTAAATTTATTTAATTTCTTTTGAAATCCATCTTGTATCTTTTGTTTGTACCTTTACTTGTATGTTAGCTTGTATATTCATTTGTTGGTACCATATACAACATCGAGATACAATTTGTGGGACCCACTTTACCTTCCCACTTGTATCTCAATGATACAACAATACTTGTATCTATTTTTAGATACGAGCCTCCATACATGTAAACTCCTTTGTATAACCATCCCAGACTCCTCATCTTTTCTCAACCGTATTGCATAACCTTTCGGATCCCCACATGTATATAAAGTGAATGCATCTTTTCAATATACTTTTAAGGTATGATGCATTACTTTCAACACAAAAACATACCTTGATAAAACTAGATTTTATACTCTCCTTGGGTCCGCGACAGGTATATCACATTGTATATCCCCTTGTATCCTTCTTTTCTCCAAACATACAACCTGTGGACCTAACCAATTATCCATTTTAATTCTGAATCACATTGGGTCCGACTTGTATGTAAAGAATAAAACATTAACAACATGCATACAAAATACCATGATTCCTAAACCTGACCACTTTACGTGACTCATATAACTACTCCACATACAAACAACCTTGTACATGCAACATTCAAACCTTCCTATATTGAATTTTACCAAGAAACATGCATATCTTACAGAATATTAGGAATTTTGAAATAGTTCAAAAAGCAACCTCTATTCATTTTTGACAAAGAATTCATCTCTATTCTTCTCTAGTACTTAATGCTAATTTTTTTCAATTTTTAACTAGGTTTGTGACCTTTACCTCTTTTCCCTTTTACCACCAAGCAGATCCACACACAAGCCAAAAGCCACAGCCACAATAGGGGTCCTCATTTTGCTAAGAGGTAAAATGGGGCGTGTTGTTAACATCACAAGAAGACGTAGAGAGGGGAGAGGTAGATAGGTGAGGGGGAGAGATAGGTTAGAGGTAGAGAGGTGAGAGATAGAAGAAATACATGGAGAAATGAATAATATTGTTTGATAATACTGTTATGCTTTAAGGATTTCTTGTTGCTTGAATAGGTTCAATAATTCCTTGTTCATGAAGGCATATGCCACCTTGTCCTTTGTAACCCATGTATTTGACAATCTCAAGACCCTTTCCATAGATCTTGATTGGGAGGATAGGAGCTTCTTGGTGTTCATATTCATCTCTATATAACCAAGAGGACATCTTTTTAGAATGAAGTGTTTGCGTTTGCAGATGGGTTGCATTTGATGATTACCATGGAAACTTCATTGTCTTTAGGAGAACCAAATGTCGTAGGGGATGGTGGAAGTAAGACTATGCAAAACATGTCATGCAGATCATATTATCCACATCCCATGTCACTTATCATGATCTTGACCTTAGGAGGGTGGAGGTTTATGATGTGGATGCTATGTTTGAAGGATCAATGTATGAGATGGAAGATTTTGGAGTGGTGTTAGTGGTGGATGTTTTGGTAGCATTGTTATAAGGATAGAAAGTTTGATAGTGTCCTTTTAAAAAACTACAGTATTGAAAAGGATGGGGACTGGTATAGATAGTGACTTTTGTGCCATTATATGGGAATTTTAGGCATTGATGAAAAGTGGATGGAATGGCTTGCATGGCATGGACACATGGTCGGCCAAGGAGAATATTGTATGGGAGGTCAAGATCAAGAACTTGACATTTGGTTTCTAAAATCTTTTGTTCCACTTGAATGGGAATTCGAATGGTGCCCTCAGACAATCTCTCTGTATCATCATATCCTTTGATGGTTATACACTCACTAGAATCATCAACCACATCAAAGTATCCTAAGTGTTTTAATAGTTTTAGAGTGCAAAGATTTAGGCTAGAGCCACCATCTATTAAGAATCATTTGATGGTATGTTTGCAGTAAAGGACTTCAATGTGAAGGGCTTCATTATGTGAGGAATTAAATGTGGGTAGATCTTTCTTCAAGAAGGTGAGATGATCAGGTGAGGAGATGTGTCTCACCATGGCTTGGAATTAATCAACATTCAAGTTGGTACAGACTTGGGTTTCCATTAAGGCTTTATTGAGGATGTCCTTGTGGAGGAGAGATGTACGAAGCAACTCAAGGATGGAAATTTGAGTGGGGGTCTTTCTGAGGTGATCAAGGAGGTTATACTTGTGAGTGGATGGTTGATTAGTAGATGTATATGTAGAAGGTTGATCATTGGTAGAAACTCTATGGATGGAGATGCAGCTGCAACGAGTGGTAATGACACAATCGGATGTCTTGGATCTAATGGTGATGGTATTGACAAGATTGGAAGAATCTTCTATTCATCCCACAATGGAGTCAAAACAAGAGGGAGTCAGCATAACATTGTAGGATTGATTCGAGGAAGAGGCTTTTCCCTTGTTGTGACTCAAAAGTGGACCCTTGTATGCTCCTAAATCAGCATTAGGTAATTTCTTTGGAGGTTCATCAATGATTATGTTACCACTCTCTACAAGATCTTGGATGCAATCTTTCAACCTCATATAATTAGATGTTTAATGCCCTTTCACACAATGGTATTCACAATAGGCATTTTCATCAAACCAAGAAAGTTTAAATTGATTCTCATCATAGGGGTGAATGGGAGGTAATATGATTAGATCCACTTTGACAAGATTTATTAAAACATCCTTGATAGGTTCACCCAAGGTTGCGAATCTCCTCTTGGGTGCATTGTTTTGTTTTAGTGGTCCCTTAGGAATATTTACATTTTTGCTTGTGGATGGATTTGATAGTGTGGTGGTTTGTGTGTTTTCGATGTCCTTCACATTGATGACACTATCATTGAGGGTGTTTTTGTTTTTACCCCAAAAGCGGGGTTTGTCATTGGAGTGTGTGTTATTGTTTGTGTTGGAGGTGTTGTTGTTGTTCTTTTCATTATTGTAATTTTTGATAGACCCCTTTGTGATGACTTCTCTTTCTATGGATGTTCCTTTATCTATGACCTCCTCAAAGGTTGATATGCATTGTATTTGTAAGTGGGATGCCATTTATTGGTTTAAATTAGTCTCAAACATAGTGACTAATTATTTCTTGGGAATAGGCCAAGGGAGATTGCTTGTTAGGCTTCTCCACCTTTGTAAAAAGGGCTGCGAAGAATTCCCCATTCTTTTGTTTGGTGTTTCAAAGTTTGTTCATGGATATTTCATTTTAAAATTATAGGAGAAATGATTTACAAATTTCTCCGCAAGCTCATGGAATGTTTTGATATCTGGGGAAGATGAGAAAACTATTTGGTGGCTTGACCACCTAGGCTTCTAGGAAAGAGTCTTATCAAGTATGTGTCATCATATGAGACCTCTAGGAAAGTAATGTAAAACTCCCTAAGGTGTTCCCTAGGGTCCCTTTTCAGTTTGTTTTGGTCAAATTTTGGTGTTTCAAAATTTTAGGAAAGGGTGGCATGGAAATAGTTCTATAAAATGGATATGAACAAATATCTTCAAAGGAATATTGTTTTCTCTTGTGCCCATGTTGCATGTCATCATTCTTTTGGATCAAGGTTTGCACAATGCTAGATAAATCTTGGGAAGGTGGAGGTTTTGGTATGTGTGATTGTTGTTGATGGATTAATTGTTGGAGGAAATGGGGGATTTGTTGATGTTGAGGTGGGTTTTGGTTTTTGATTTTGTTGGGTTTGATGTTGTTGATAGGAAAGGAGTTGTTATATGACGTGTGGTGGATTTTTTTGTTGGTTGGGATTTTTAATGGAAGATGAAACAACGTGTGGTTGTGATATAGGTGGATGAGAGACGGGGGGTTGTGTGTATGTGGACTTAGATAAGGGGTTGTCACATTGATTCAAATTTGATGTGTTATCAGGTGGTTGGGAAAATAATTGTGTTATGAAAGATATGGTATTGGCATCAATTTGTGGAAAACTCATGGAAGCATTCATGTATGTGACATTGCTAGGGATGTTGAGTGTAATTTGGGGAGTGCATGTCGTTATGTTTGACATTGTTGTGGACGCGGAAGTGGGGTTTGTGATGGTGTTTGAGGTTTGGGATGTATTAGGGATGGTGTTAGATGAGGATGGTTGTGAAGAGGTGGGTATGGCAGCACCATTTTGAATTAGTAATTCAAGATATCTATTTGGATCCAACTTTAGGACTCTATCTAGTATGTCCATGGAATCGGTGTCTTGCATGAAGTCTAAGACATCTTGATGGACATTGTTGATATTTGTTGGGGGACCTTGTGATTAGATTCCAAAAGGATTTATCATAGCATTGGCATCAAGGGATGACTATTGTTGTATTGTAAGGATATTATAGTGGTTGGTGCTAGGCATCCCAAAAGTTCTAAAAGATTCCATCTAGTTGTTTTTCTTAGCTTGGGACCTTGTCAAGGGCATGCAATGGATTGAGTATGAATTGATTTGGTGTTGGAAAGATGAATAAGGATTATTGACCTTAGAGAATTGATTTCAAAATATTGGACCCAAGAATGAATGGTAGTGAATAAGATATAGATGAGGGATTAGCTTTAGATAATGAATCTCAAAGTATTGTAGCCAAGGATGGGATGATTTTGGAAGAGTGACCTTAGAGATTGGACCTCAAAGGATAAAAGGTAAATGGATGGATAGATGATAAAGGGTAAATAGGTTTGGTCTTGATGATAAGATTTAAGGATGATGGATGATTAAAAGAGATACTTAGGACAAATTTGAAAGATGATGATTTTCGGGATGGATGGATTAAAGTATACTTGGGACAATTACAAATTGCCCAAGGATACCTTAGATGAAAATGATTTTGGGTAAAGTTCACGATGTTCTAAAAGAATGATAAAATAAAGAGAGAGCTCAAATAATTCTAGATATTTGGATTTCTAAAGGATGTTCTCTTCTTACTTAGGGTAGAATAATGACCTTAAACCAAAGGAGATCAAGGGAATTATTTTAATTGAGGGTAGACTAATGACCTCCAAGAAAAATGGGATACCTTAGAGTCTATCATCTTAGGAGTTGTCTAGGCTCCTAAATCAATTTATCTAAGGGTTAATAAAAAAACTAATTTACAAGAGAAATTAAGGTAGACAAAGTCTTAAGCACCCTAAAAATTAGAAGATGATGATATTTAGACTTAGTATTGTACAAATTTGATTTGAGGGATATTTTGGATGTTGTCTTGAATCTAGATTTTGGATATTGATGATAGGTTTGGATTTGATTTGATTTTGGATGCTGATGTTGGATTTTGGATAAGGTTGGTAAGGTTTGGCTAATGTTGATGGATGAGGGGAGAATAATTTGAATTAGGACTAGGGTATGACTAAGGCTTAGGTTGGAAGGGGGATAATGAAGTTGGATTAGGATTTTGTGAAAACTCTTATGGAGAAGGATCAAGACTTGAGGATATGGTGATTAATGGATGGAATAATGGTCAAGGGTCCAATATCAAATTGATTTTCTCTAATTTCTAAATGGAATAATGTTTAGACAATGTTATGAGTGGCAATGTGGTTGAGGGTTGGAGAAAAAAAAATAGATAATTTGATTTTTGACAAATTTCACAAGATGCCTAGATGCTAAGGTTAAATGAAGCTCAAGGATTTGAGAACAAATTAGAATACACATTTTGGATATGGTGTACAAATAGCTCTAGTTCAGAGCAAAATGGTGCTAAAACAATGAGGAATGCTGCTGATATAGATGGAAATGACGTTGATTAGTTCATGGATGGTGCTATAGGAATAGCACTAAAGGATGAATTTATAGCATTAAACAAAGAGTGTATAGCACTAAATGACTGACAATGTTGGAACTTTGACTAGGTTTTTGATCAATTGGATTTTTTAATTTTTGGCTCAAATTTTTTAATCTTCAAAAGGTCAAATCTTGGATTTCTTAGGTTCAAATGTTTGATTTTAAAGTTCAATTGATTTTTAGATAATTTTGATAAGGTTTCTTGGCAAGCACATAAATCAAACAAGAGAACACAATGAATTTTTTACTGAAGGTGGACTTTGGATAAATTGGGTTGTAGGGTTTCGATAAGAAGACACACCAAGCACATGAATAATCCTATCATTAGTAAAGTGGGAGTATCATACCTTGTAGATCTCACAAAGTTGTCGTGGGTCAATCTCAACTCAAAGTGAATCGAGATTCCCACCCCCACTAATACCTTTGGTGCTATAGTTTGGATAGATAGGGAAAGCAAGGTCATGGACCACCTTACCACCTTACCAAGGAGACTTTCATCTTGCCCAATGTAATTCCTATCTCAAGTATAATGGTATCGTGAGCATCTTGCCCTCCTCTATGACAGTGCACTACAAGGTATGATGGTCAAAATGTCTTAATCTAGGATAGTACGAGCTTCTAGGAATTCCTCTTTATACACAAAGTACATGAGGTACAAGAATGTGAACACTAGTCCATTGAAGGGATGTGGCACCAACTGTTTAAGCAAGCACCACTTCACCTTGTGTCTGGAATCACTCGAGGCCCCAAGGCTATCCCAATGACAATGCAACTAGATTGAGGTACAAATATCCTTCTCCCCCTTCTATATACCCCACATGTAAACATGGTTGAGGTCATCCCTTGGGGTGATGAAATCACCAAGCAGGCCTCCTAAGAATAAATTGTCCCTTTCTTTTGATTACCTAAGATTGCACTAGGAATGAGGGGAGGGCATATGCAATAAAGACAACCCCTTTGGGAATAACACTTAAAAGAAAGTAAAATGTTTGAATGTGGACTTTTGATCCCCAAGATCACCCTAAGGTGTTAGGGGAGAACATATGTCTTACAATCAAACCAAACATGACATACAAATGTTAATTCCCACTACACTAATTGAGTGCTACTAAACTAGTATAGAAAACAAGATCTTGGACTATCAAAAACCTGCAACAAATATGTCAGTAGTTTACAAATAATCTTGGCCAAACATTTTCCTACAAACAACTTGTCAATCACCTTTACAAAGCTCAAGATTATGTTAATAAAATGGTGGTAAAATAGAAGAGAATAGTGCTAAGATAGAGATAAAATAGTGAAATGGCTCTAAGATAGCATAAAATGGTGCTAAAATAGTTAGTTTCAATATTTAAATAGAGAAAGGAAACATAGATACATAGTAACAAAATGACGCTAAAGTAACACATAGCACTAAACCAGTAGAAAATGGCACTAAAATAGTTTTACCTCTATTTTCCTATCTGTCAGTAGATTTTATGTCACTATTCTAGGAGGATATGGCACTAAATCAGGGAAAACCACCAATCTTGCACAAAACAACTTGAAAAATTGAACCAAATGTTGTTAAGAGATGTTAAAGAGTTGCAAAATTAGTCTACTATCCAAAGCATAATATTTTGTGAGCAAAAAACTAGATTAGATGGAAAAAGAAGATGAAACGAGATTAAGCTAGCTTCCCTAAACACATTTAACCAAAAACTTTTGCATTATGACCCCTTAGTTCTGTTAAAACCTATCAAAAAATAGAGACCAAAAAGCCACAACTAATGATCAAAAATAAGAATTTGCAATAAAAAAATTTTCAAGCCAAAAAAGTTATCACAGTCACCCAAAAATAGCACTACAATAGTTGATAATAGTGCTAATACAAATGGATATAGCACTAAAACAAGGAATTATAGTGCTAATCAGTGAGGATATAGCACTACTACATGAAGATATCGTGCAAAACAAACTTTCTCATCAAGAACCTTAACAAAAACACTTGAAAAAGAAGTTAGTTTGGACCATGGGGTCCCACCAGGCATGCCTAATGAAGATGAAGGAAAGAAAACAAGGGGAAATAACAAAACCAAATGCATACAACAAGTGATTATACCTTAAAGATCTCCCTCACTCCTTAATAAGGTTTAGGAGCTTGCACCCTTAACTCCTAGCTTTACCCAAATGATGCTCAATTATATGTGGAACGCTCATAGCACAACACAAAATGGAGATGATTCAAAGCTATTTTGGCATAATAACTTTGCTTGAAGATGAGATATGAAAATGGCTTGGATGAGGTTTTATTTATAGGCAAATTTGGAGGGATTTTGATCCAAAGGTGGAGATTGAAGTTGAGATCAATGGATGAAATTGGATGAGAGATGGAGGGTTAAGATTTGATCAATAAATTTGGAGCTTGGAGAATAAAAGTTAATCTTTCATTCATTTTTGGAGAAGGCTTTGCATTTAATGAGGAGTAAGACAAGTGATGAATTAAAAATTCATTTTGAGAGGATGTTGAATTAAAAATTGCATTTTATATGGGAGTGTGAAGGTCATGTGACACACGGAAAATTTCAGAACTCACATGTGTGAGTTCATGACATAGAGAAGAGCTTAGCATGGAAATATTAAGGTGAGGTGGAAGGGTCATGTGACCCAAGGGATTATTTTGAAATTTTTAATTTGTGGGTTGTGGGAGAATGGGTTAATGATGCTTTGACCAAGTTAATCAGGGTGATTAACTTAATTAATGTGGCTGGAAAAAAATATTGAATGGGTTAAACAAGGTTTAGGATTAATTAAATAATGATTTATTTAATTATTCCTGGTCTAGGGGCTAGGTACGCTAGGGTAGCTAATTAAATATTGGCTATTTAATCAACTAGACTAGGTGTAGGCTGATTAGTAGGGTAGATTAATTAGATAAGTGTGATTTACATAATTAATTATGTTTAGGAAAGTGGATAAATTAACCAAATAAATATTTAGCATATTTATTTAAGTAATTGAGATGATGTTAGTAAAGTATAATGCTGAATTAGTTTAATTAATTTAGGATTATGGGTAAATTGATGAAAAAAGATAGATAATCAGGGATGAGGTAGGTTAATTAATTAAATAAAATTTTAAATAATTAATTCAATGGAAAATTAGTGATATGGATGGTGCCAAAGGGTGGTTAAAGGGTTAAGACATTGTTAGGTGTCTATAGTTAGATTTCGTAGTTTCCTTGCAAGTGATGCGATGGGATAGTTCTATATGTTGTTACCTATGTCTCGTATTAGTTTCAATTCCATATCTTTTCATTTAATGAATGTTATAGATAGTAAGTTTAGGAATGAGAATTCATGTGACTAGAAATGATTGAGCACATCTAACTAGTTTACCTTTATCTATTTAGTTTTTCAACTTTCCTTTTGGAGGATCAAACATACATACATATTTATAATGGTTACAAAATAGGTCTAGAAGATGAAGTCATTCATGTAACTAAACCATTTGACCTTCCATTTGTTTGACAATTGAAATTCTCTAAAAATTGGTGTTCCATTCCTAAACTAAATAAATCTATTGAAAATGCCACATGTGAAGGGTTATTAACCATGTTATGTTCACCGATATTTGCATAAAAATGTGAAGAATCATGTATGATTGCATGTAATGATGGAGTGCCTTGCATGCAAAGTGCAAATATTTCTAGAAATTGCATTAGTGGTATGTTATTTTCATTTTTATTTGGTTATTTGGTTAATGTTAGAATTAGGGTTAGGGTTAGAATTAGTGGTATATTACATATAAAAATGGAGACCTAATGGGATTGGCTAGGGTGGATAGGGTCGGTAAAGATAGATCTCAACAAAGCACAAAAATGTAAAAGAAAAGATATAATAATGAAATAGTGGTGAACATAACATAGTTAATAACCCTTCACATGTGGTATTTTCAATAGATTTATTTCATTTAGGAATGGAACACCAGTTTTTAGAGAATTTCAATTGTCAAACAAATGGAAGGTCAAATGGTTTAGTTACATGAATGATTTCATCTTCTAGACATATTTTGTAACCATTTTAAATATGTATGTATATTTGATCCTCCAAAAATGAAAGTTGAAAAACTAAATAGATAAAGGTAAACTAGTTAGATGTGTTCAACCCTTTCTAGTCACATGAATTCTCATTCCTAACCTTACTATCTATAACATTCATTACATCCTATGTTTTTATTTTGAATAGAAGTAACAAATTACTGCCAAAGCCTTCTTCTTGCATACTAAATTTTATTTGGTTTACTATTCTTCTATTACACCATGTATAATCTATAAACTCATCTTCCACAAGATTGGTTTTTCCCTTGGGCCACCTAGGATTCAAATAATTGGTATCAGAGTAGTTTTTTTCACATGCTAGTAAAACATGGACACAACAACATAAAGTTATCCAATTTGTTTAACTTCTAAGCATCTAGATGAATTATAATATATGGAATTGAAACTAATATGATACATAGGTAATAACATATATAAGTGTCCCAAAAGATTATATCTCTTGACTTGCAAGGAAACTCTGAAATCTAACTGTAGACACCTAACAATGTCTTAACCCTTCAACCACCCTTCAGCACCATCCATATCACTATTTTTCCATTCAATTAATTAATCAAATTTTTATTTATTTAATTAACCTACCTCATCCCTGATTATCCATCCATTTTTATCAATCTACCCATAATCCTAAATTAATTAAATTAATTCAACATTATACTTTACTAACATCATCTCAATTAGTTAAATAAATAGGTTAAATATTTATTTAGTTAATTTATCCACTTTCCTAAACATAATTAATTAGGTAAATCCTACTTATCTAATTAATCTACCATACGAATCAGCCTACACCTAGCCTAGTTGCTTAAATAGCCAATATTTAATTAGCTACCCTAGTGTAACTAGCCCCTAGACCAGGATTAATTAAATAAATCATTATTTAATTAATCCTAAACCTTGTTTAACCCATTCAATAATTATTTCTAGCCACATTAATTAAGTTAATCACCCTGATTAACTTGGTCAAAGAATCATTAGCCCATTCTCCCACAACCCAGAAACTAAAAATTTCAAAATAATCTCATGGGTCACATGAACCTTCCACCTCACATTACTATTTCCATGCTAACCTATCACATGACCCTTCCACCTCACCTTAATATTTCAAAATAGTGGAACTTAGCATTAGGACCTCTTAGTTTCGTTAAAACCTGACAAAAATGAGTGTGAATAAGATATGAGAAAAAGAAGATGAAATGAGACTAAGCTAGCTTCCCTAAACACATCTCACCAAAAACTTTGGTATTAGGACCCCTTAGTTTTGTTAAAACCTATCAAAAATAGAGACCAAAAAGCCACAACTAATTGTACCTCCTTTTGAATATGATATTTACCCCTCTTATACACTTGATTGGACATATGTATTTACTAAGCTCAAGGAGCGAGAGATGAAAGGAGCTAAGCGTGCAAGCTACTCAACCTTATCAAGGAGTGAGGGAGATCTTTGAGGTATAATCACTTGTTTTATACATTTGGTTTTTTTATTTTCCCTTGTTTTCTTTCCTTCGTCTTCATTTGGTACGTTCGATGGGACCACATGGTCAAAACTAACTTCTTTTTCAAGTGTTTTTGTGAAGTTTCTTGATGAGCAAGTTTGTTTAGCATAGTAGCATTATATCCTCATGGATTAGCACTATAATTCTCCATTCTAGTGCTATATCCTCACGGATTAGCACTATAATTCTCTATTCTAGTGCTATATCCATCTATATTAGCTCTATTATCGACTGTTGTGCTATTTTTTGGTGACTGTGCTAACTTTATTTGGCTTGAAATTTTTTTATTACAGATTCTCAATTTTCATCATTAGTTGTGGCCTTTTTATCTCTATTTTTTGATAGGTTTTAGTAGAACTAAGGGGTCCTAATGCCAAATTTTTTGGTGAACTGTGTTTAGAGAAGCTAGCTTAGTCTCATTTAATAGAAGAATTTCACCTAGTGAATGATTACAATTAGCAATCTGGTTAGGGTTAGAATTAGGGTTAGGGTTAGAGTTAGAGTTAGAGTTAGAATTAGGTTTAATGTTAGAATCAAGTTAGGGTTACAATTAGGGTTAGGGTTAAATATAGAATTAGGGTTACTAAAATAGGGTACAAGCATTAGAGTTACAATTAGGGTTAGGGTTAGGGCTAGAATTTTTGAAATGATTAATGTGGAAGAGTGATTAAATATATTATCCAAGAGAATGGGAAATGATTGTTCATGGGATGTAGCACATGGTGTATAATTTCTTTCATTTAGTTCATTTAGTGAGATAAGAGAATAATCCTCTAGAGTAGTTTCACAAGTGGAATTGCTACGAGGAGAAGAAAATTATTTAACATTAAAAATGAATAAGACAAATAAACATTAACTGTAATTCTAACCCTAGCCCTAACCATAATTGTAACCCTAACCCTAACCACATTACTTCTCTCTAATATACTTCCAGTAGATTTTCTTCGTTTATCATTGTCCTTCTAGCTTCTTGAACAATCTTGTTCTTCCTTTCAACCACTCCATTTTGCTATGGAGTTCTAAGAGCAGATAACTACCTCTTTATCCCATGATTCTCACAAAATACATTAAATTCATTAGAAGTAAACTCTCCTCCTTTGTTAGACCTCAAACATTTGATCTTCATATCCATTTCATTTTCAACCATTTCTTTAAATCATCTAAAACTATCTAGGGCTTCTAATTTTTCTTTAAGAAAAGTAACCCAAGTCATTCTAGAGTAATCATCAATGAATAACATAAAATATCCATCACCTTGGAAACTCCTTACTCTTGTAGGACCACAAAGGTCTGTATGAACCAACTCCAACAATCCAATAGATGATTGATCCTTGCTTTTGAAGCTTCTTCTTGTAAATTTTCCAAACTGTATTCCTTGCATACAATAGTAATAGGCTTTGTTAACTTTGGAAAATCTCTCACAACTTGAATTGAACTTATCCTTACTAGGCTGTAAAAATTGATGTGACACAATCTCCTATGCCATAGCCAACTCTCATTGATCTGAGTCATAAGGGAGTAACTAACACAACCATTGAGATGATAAGCATTTCCACCTATCTTCTTTCTAGCAACAATCACTGTTATGGAGCTTTTTTTGATCTCACATCCATTATCCTAGAATATAAGATTATAACCCTTGCTACACATTTTTCCAATACTTAAGAGATTATTCTTTAAAAAATTGACATAAAGGACGTCATCAGTGTTATGTTTTCCATCAAAACTAATTGAACCTTTTCCTCAAATCTTAGCAGCTTCCTCACCACCAAACCTTGCTATTCCACCATCATACTTTTCAAGTTTAATAAAATTACTCTTATCACTTGCCATATGATTTGAGCATCCACTTTAAATGACCCAGTCATCTTAGAAGTTGAACAAATTGGATAACCTTCCTTATGTTGTTGTGTCCATGTTTTACTAGCATGTGAAGAAAACTACTCTGATACCAATTATTTGAATCCTAGGTGGCCCAAGGAAAGAACCAATCTTGTGGAAGATAAGTTTATAGATTATACATGGTGTAATAGAAGAATAGTAACCCAACTCAAATTGAATATGCAAGCACAAGACTTTAGCAGTAATTTGTTACTTCTATTCAAAATAAAAACAATAGGATGTAATGAATGTTATAGATAGTAAGGTTAGGAATGAGAATTCATGTGAATAGAAAGGGTTGAGCACATCTAACTAGTTTACCTTTATCTATTTAATTTTTCAAATTTCCTTTTGGATGATAAAATATACACACATATTTAGAATGGTTACAAAATAGGTCTAGAAGATAAAATCATTCATGTAACTAAACCATTTGAAATTCCATTTGTTTTACAATTGAAATTCTCTAAAAAATGGTGTTCCATTCCTAAACTAAATAAATCTATTGAAAATGTGACATGTGAAGGGTTATCAACTATGCTATGTTCACCAGTATTTGCATGAAGATGTGAAGAATCATGTATGATCGCATGTAATGATGGAGTGCCTTGCATGCAAAGTGCAAATATTTTTAGAACTTGCATTCTAATGCTAAGTTCCACTAAGTCATCTTCGTTAACACAAAATGGCTATCAATGTGCATGCAATTTGAGTTGGTTTACTATTCTTCTATTACACCATGTATAATCTATAAACTCATCTTCCACAAGATTGGTTTTTGCCTTGGGCCACATAGCATTCAAATAATTGGTATCAGAGTAGTTTTTTTCACATGCTAGTAAAACATGGACACAACAACATAAGGAAGGTTATCCAATTTGTTCAACTTATAAGCATCCAGATGAATATTTTAGTGCTATATCCATTTGTATTAGTGCTATTATTGACTGTTGTAGTGCTATTTTTAGGTGACTATGCTAATTTTTTTTGGCTTGAAAGTTTTTTATTACATATTCTTATTTTTCATCATTAGTTGTGGCTTTTTGGTCTCTATTTTTTGACAGGTTTTAATAGAACTAAGGGGTCCTAATGCTAATGTTTTTGGTGAAATGTGTTTAAAGAAGCTAGCTTAGTCTTATGTTGCACAATCAAAATAGAGCGAAAGTAAGATTTTTGTTAGATATTATAGTTGGAAATGCCCGGGAGACACAAATGTAGGATGTGGATACACAGGCAAGGCAAGAGAATTGTTTGACAAAGATCCCCAAAATATGGATATCAAATCTAACAACTTTGGTGTTAACATGCATATTATCCAAGGCCTTGTAAATTCTACTATGGTATATACAAACATAGAAATTCTTGTAACTAAAGGAGAGCCAAGTATAAACAAATGATGTTGAATCATTTGCTAAAATCCCCAGAAATGAACACCTACAACTAGTGAAACAAACTATTTGACAGAATGCCTTGATAGCAATATGCCCATCTAATTTACACGAAGACTTGACATTTATCATAAGGTCAGTTCTATTTTAATGCTTCTAAAACATTTCTTCTAATGAGATAAAAAGTACAAGCTCGTGAAAGAGACTTTGTAATATTTTAAATATTTTGTAAAGTATAAAAGGTAATTAGTTGCAAATCAGTTAGAAATTAGTTACGGGTGTAGGAAGTCTATAAAAACATTGTTTTCAAATGTAAAGGGATTTCGGTGATTGAATTTGGCAATTCTTTCTTTGGTATTGGAAGAAGAGTTGAGAAAAAAATAGAGGGTTTTAAACTCACTTTGTACAAAAAGTTATTGTAGTTGTTTAACTTCAGTAAATATATATATGAAGTATTTGATTCTTGTGTCTCGAATGTTTTCTATCTTCCTTCGGCATCAACATGGTGAAACCTGAGCACTCTTTGAAGGCATTGACATGGACATCATCATCCTTGGATTAGCTTTAGCATGATTCAAGATCATACATACATCTTCTCGCATGGGAAGATATCCTTCATCTCCAGGTTGTTTCATTTCTTCTCAAGGGAAGGAACATTGTTCAACATTCTTGGATCTACATCTACATCCTTTTTCAACTATTTAGCATCACTATAGCAGGACATGTATTATGGGAGGGTCTCATAGACCTTTTATCATTTTCTTTCCTATGGGGGGAATCTTTTGGGGTGGATTTCTAAGCCTTTCATTCTTCTCTCTTTTGGAGGATAGTTATTTCCCATAGGGTTTTCTATCTTTTTCTATTTACGAGAGATTTGCATTGTAATTGAGTACCTTATTAGGATTCATGGTCGGGACTCATTTTTCTTTTGTATTCTACATGGGTATCTCACTAGGCTTATAATCGGGACCCATTTTTCATAAAACTCACCTTTAAGCTATGCTTAAGGGTGTGTTGGTGTATACCTTTAATCCTAGGTGTATACACATTTGGTTTAACCATAGTTAGGCATATTTTCCACATGTACTTTGAACTTGTCAAAGTAGTTAGACATTTTGAAGAGGTGTTGACTTGCATCAACACCTCACACTATCTTTGTGGGTGGTTACTCGCCACCACTTCATGTAGAGGAGTCATATCCTTGTTTCGTGGAGAATCATGTACACACACTCACCTATTTATATCAATCACTTTTGTGAATACAATGGGTCAATTTATTTGCAATCTCATGTGCTTGTAGTTTATTCTATGATCTTATTTTTTATATCTTTTTTTTACTTTTTTTCATGCTTTGGATAGGTATATCATTTTGTATTATCATGAAACCCCATTCATTAGTTTGCTAAAGAAATTATGAATTGTGCACTCAATATGAAGAAATGTTGTCATAACTTAGGTATCTAAGTTTGGATGCATTTATTTTTCTCATCTCACAGTGTGTGGGTCTACTTGTCTTTTTCTTCCATTATTGTTTCAACTCTATATTTCTTGTTTTTTTTCTTTCATCAAATGTATTTGGGAATGTAGTTTCAGATCTTATGATCAATATATCTATGTTAATTTACAAAACCCTAGTTAATATTTGTAAGTTTAAAATAGGGTTTTAGTGAGTTGTTTCCATTTATTTTCCTTTTGTTTACCTTTGGTATTTCAAGTTAAAATGCCATGAAACTCCCTATTTTGATCATATGAGGGACCTGCCACTCTCAAATGCAGAGGAAGACCACTATCCCATAGTGATCTCTCCAAATATTAGTCAATTTTTCATTGCTTTGTGGGAAAAATAGAGTCTTTCTTGAAGGTTTAACTACAATGACCAAATTTGTTTACCAATAGATTTTTGGTGACTTTATTGGGGATTTGAAGAAGTGAGATTGAAGAGTATCTCCCCAAAAAAGAACTTGGTGACTCTATCTGAAAGTTGAACCTAGAAAATTGGTTTAGTTTCTAGGAAGACAATCATCATCTATGGTTGGTTGTGATAGTGATGACAATGATGAAGAAGACTATTCTTTTTCTATGTACTAGCCTCGAAAAATTAGATTCTTGATGTACCCAAGCAAGTTGAGTTTCTAAAAAACTTTTATGGTGACATGTAGATCAATTCTAATTGGGTACACCCTTCTTTTCTCCAAACACTACAAAAGATTAGAGAAAAAGATAGAAAAGAAACTTGTTTTCTTGCTCAAACCATGAATCTTCATTAAAAAGATGATATATATCACAAAATAAAAATAATCAGGCTAGAATGTGTCACATGCATGATGAGAACAACGATAAAGAAGTAGAAATTTTTCCTACAAGTAAACCTATATTTGAAAAGAAGTCTTGTAATTGGAGCATTGGAAGAGCTGTGTCAAATAATACATGCACCAAGCACGAAGAAGTTATTGTATCTGCTAATGAGAATGTAAGCAAGCAAGATCAAAAAGAAAGTGTGGTGGAGAAAGAAAAATAAAACTATACTGAAGCATGCAATGATGAAGAGGAAATATTTATGAATAATAAACATTTTTTAAGCTTGATTGAAAATAAAGATCTTGAAGAAGAGCCACTGAATGTTCTCCTAATATGCATGTAGCCACAACTTGAAAAGAATGGTCAAAGGAGAATGTCTCAAGAAGAATCTTGTGATAGTTTCATTCAAGGTTGCTATCCCAATGTTGCTGATCATGATTTCTTTAATGAAGAAGATATTTGTATTTATCCTTCACTTGACAAAGAAGAAGTTCCTATTGGAGTTAGAGGTATGGATCCAATCTTTTCTTCCTCTTCTGAAGATTTGAACAATAAATTTTTTGAATCTACTTTTTCAAAGAAGGATAAAATATCTGGGGTGGGAATTGATCATATACACTTTGAAGAAGCTATCTATAAAGTGATTCTATAGCCTGAATTGGTAAAAGCTTCAAATCATCCATTTGTATTAGAGAAGAAATTCCCTTGGCTGAAACCAAACCTGCACAACAAGAGTTTAAGAAGGGATTTATCATCAAAACACCTTGTTTTGAAAAACATATACTTTCATTACAATTTTTTGGTTCTCAGAACATCAAAAATGTTCATGATTATGTTAAAGAATCTAGTTTGGATGATGATATTAATAGAGGAGAACATTTCTAATTTTGGAGAGCATACAAATTATATTTCAAGTAAACAAGATATTGATGACAACTGGTGTGTTACTTCTTCCTTCTCATCATCTTTAGCAAAGGATGTTGAGTAGATAATTTATGATTTTGAGTGCTATTCCTCACATTTTGAACAAGTTATAAAAGATAAAATTGAAGAATCTAAAATGTGGAAATAATAGGAAACGCAAAGTACACAACTAGAAAATGTTCTATTTCATATGTGTTGTCATTGATGTCAAAAGAAGAGTGTTGTGAAGGTTGCATGTGATGTCAATAGCGTAAGAGTTTAGAGGAGCAACTAAAGGAGCTATTAATAGGAGCAAACATTTGAGTTATGACTAGATGTGTTGTGAAGTGAAGGATATGGTGATGAATGTTTTGAGCATATTGTTGGATTAGTATTATCTGTACACAGTTGTACCTTATCTACTAAAGTTCATGGGTTGGTGAAAGTTGACAGGTTAAAGAGTATGCTGATATAAGAAGTTGTGGTTTCTTGTTTTTAATGAAAAGAACTATGATTATTATCTATGGTCTTTTGAATGTTGTATTCATTGTCTCTTGATGAAAATCATTGCAAAAGATATGAAGGAAAGTGTGTAAGGTTTCAAACTGGCTAAGGCAAAAAAAGTGGCACTAAAGTTAGGGAGAATGCACCCACATCCCTCTAAATTTCAAGGTAAGGCCTTGCGGTTTGAAAGATAGATAGAGATAGGTGTGAAGTATGTTCCTAATTTTAGAGCATAGAAGTTAATGCATAAGATTTCAGAGCTAGTAGAGTGAAGACAATGATTTAGTATGGTTGCAGATAGAAAGACTCAGAGGAATGCTCTGCATTTCTATGTAGTTGAAGACGTAATCTTACATCTTGAAGAATTGTTAGATACAGATGAGATTCACAATATATTCAAGTTTCAGATGATAAGATATACTACAGAGATTCTTTAGAGTTAGTAGAGCAAAGACAAATCATGTTGCTGATTAGGGTTGTCAGAAGGACAATGTGAAAGGCACCGCATTTCACCACATTATAATTTTTGGCTTTGTTGTTTGGAAGATGTGTTCATATTGTTTGTATGATTTCTGATGCAAAGGTGTTAGGTCTCCAATGATAATCTAACAAGATCAAAAGATTCAATAGCTTGTGGGCTTCAACCAATAAGACTTCTCTAGTATTCTCTTTGCCTTAAACTCCACCAAAGGTGCTCAAATTTGTGTTCCAACTTCTTAGATGAAAACTTATGCCTTGCAGGGTCTCAACCTACCCCAACCAACAAGATTCAATAGGTTTTACACACCATTTTTCTTGGTTCATTGACAACTCCATTTAACTAGGCCTAATCCTAGTAGCCCTGTTCAGCGACTAAACTATACTTTTCACCAAACTTTCCCAAAACACTCTTGAAAAAAATGACTGATTTGGATACCCTCTATTGATTTCTAAAACATATATCAAACTCACCTACTATTGTTTTAGACGAAATGTGACTGTCCTAACACCCTGTTGCCTTCCTACAAGGCCTAAATTGACCATTTTACAAAGGAACCCTATGAAAAACTTGTCCTGCACACTTCAAACCTAAAAGTAGTCTTAGGAAAGGGTTCAAAACCAAGGATTTTCTAGGTTTGATCAGTTTATTTTCTCATTTAGATGTTCAAATACAAAAACCTCATTTCTAGGGCCTAAAACCTAAGGCTTCCTAGATCTCCCACTTCCAATCACTTCCAGACCTCATTCAAAGGTATAACACCATCTCCATGATCATATTAGATAGTACCAAATATAAAAAGGTCACCTTGTTAAGATAGATCTTCGGATACTATAACCATGCCACCATTCTCATGTTCTTTTCACATGCAAACTTGACTCCAAATGGTGATCACCTCTCCCATTTACACTCCTCCTACGTCAGGGTTAGAAACATATGGTACATGTTAATAAGGACCTATTCCATGAGAATCAGGATCCTACATTCATGGAAAGGTCCAAAAAGGCATTGCAAACCCTCAAAATCTCTGTTTTCATAGTCAAACAGGCAGTTCCAGAAAATACGTGATATCTCCCTCAAAATTCACTAAAAAACCTCAAACTAATTGCAAATGAATGATAACTCAACCCCCTACCACATCCAATTGGTTTCAGATCAAAACAATTCTATACAAAGAAATGGTACAGCTTGGAACATCAGATTTACAGAAAAAAAATCAGAGAATTCTATTTTCATTCAATTTTTCCACCTAAAAACTCCCTCCAACCCCTCTCCTCGGGGTATGTGAGGGTATTTGTACATATTAAAGGTGATTTTCAACTGTCCACAACTATTTTTTCAACTGTGGGGTCATTTTCCCCTCTCTACAACACATGTTTACATTGGTTTTATAAAATAACTCTTAGAAAACCTTACATTGCATGACTTCCTTTGACTAGACATACTTCAAGGACCTTAACATGACTTGATTACATATGAGAGTGGTCACTTGGACTTTATTACATCATTTTGAATGGTCTCTAGGACCTTATTGAACCAAAACAAAACAACTTGAAGATCAAACAAGTCATAGATACCTTGGTGCTCCTGCACCATACTCCCTAGCATGATAAAAACTCTTGTCCCAAGAGATGTGCTCTGCTCCAAATATTTTTCAATTTTTTGGAATGTTCCTCTGATTTGTGACAGGAAACATGAACTCTCCAATGGTTATCCTTCTCCTTCTCCTTCTCCCACTTGCATGGCTCTTACAAACAATGTTAGCATCATAAAACATGTTTTGGTGTCCTTGCCTAGGACCTTGCTGCTGTGGTGTTTCTACCTTATTCATCTTGAGATTTGGATCTAGTTTTCCTTATTGTTTGCCTTCCCTTTCCTACCTCTCTATAGGGCAATGAATGTCCCCAATCTTGATGCAACTCATGTCCCAAATTTGCTGCTCTTTAGGAATGTTATAAACCTCCTTCTGCTGCAACTGTTCCTGCTATTTAACCTGCACATCCAACTTCAATTTCTCTCCAAAACAAATAATGGTATGTTATTTCTTGCCTCCACAAGGTAAAGGTATTAGTCTAAACTTTTTACCATCTTTGGGCACCAAATAACTATTTGTGTAAACATCATGAACTGTCCTTCTCAAATGCTGCCATGGTCTACCCAAAATGATATGCCCACACGTCATTGAAATAACATCACATAAAACAGAATCATGATATGGACCAATTGAAAAATCAACATATGCCTTCTAACTAACCCTTACTTGCTGCTCTTGACTCACCCAAGTGGCATTGTAAGGACTAGGATGATCAAATGTTTTCAACCCCAACTTGTGCACCATATCCCAGGAAACTAAATTATCATGTGAACCTAAATCTATAGTCAAATTGCACACTTTTCCATGGCTTAAACAATTAATTTTAAAAATGGATACCTGTGGTGCTTGCTACATTTTGCCTTTTTCCACCATGAGGAACTCTTCATTTGTAACTGGATACGCTGGTGCTGGTTCTTGGTCTTCTTTCTTTTCCTCTTCTTGTGCCAAATGAACTCTTCTCTCCTTGCTATTATCAACATCATCCTTCTTAGGACATTTGAAAGATGTGTGTCCCACTTCATTGCAATGATAACACCTACCTGTGAATACTCCTCTACCTGATCCAAACCTACCTCCACCTCTATATCTACCTCTCTGATCTGCAGAAAACTCTTTGCCTTTCTCATTGCTGCTCTGTCCTTCATTAGTAGGTCTACCCCTACCTCTATATCCTCTACCACTACCTCATCTTTTTTGCTTCCTCTTCACCCTCTCTTCAGCCCTTATGGGCAACTAAAAACATTCTCCAAATGATTTTGGTATGGTTAAACCAATTTCATCTTGCAAGTTGTACCTAAGCCCATTAAGGTATCTTGCCACTTTCTCTTCTTCATCTTCCAATCCTCCTCTAATACTAAGCTTATGAAATTGCTTAGTATAGGACATAACATCCATGTCCTTTTGTTTCAAATTCTGCCTCATCCTCTTTCTTTGAATGGAGTAATTAGATGGAAGAAATTGATCCTTCATCATATCCTTCATCCTACCCCAAGAAGTGATTCTTGTTCCACCTCTAGCCACTCTTTCTATTTGCACACTACTCCACCATGTAAGTGTTATCCCTCTCAACTTTGATTTTGCAAATTTAATCTTCTTCTCATCACTCATCTCCTCATACTCAAAGAAATTTTCAAGGGCATCTATCCACCCTAATAACTCTTCACTATCCATCTTCCCTTGATAGATAGGTAACTCTATGTTTGCCTTTGTTCCACTTCCTTGGACTGCCTTAAGCAATCTCACAAATTTCCTTTCTTCAACATCCAACTCATCCTCAGGAGTGTTCTCATCTGCCTTCTCATGTCCTCCATCATCTCCTTCTTGATCATCTTGTTCATCCCCTCTAGAATTCTTTTCCAATGCTTCCAACCTTGCCAAGATTGATGCATTCTCCCTTCTCACTTGTCTTAACTCTCTTTCTCTTGCAGCATCCTATTCTCTTCTATCCCTCAACTCTTTTTCTCTAGCCTCTAAGGCTTCCCTCAATTCATTATTCTCTCTAGCCATCTGATTCTTAGAAGGCATCCTTACAACTCTTACCAACCCCTAATTCTTTCACAAGATCTTACTACTCCTTCAAGGACCTACTTTCTGCTCTAATACCACTATGATGCAGAGGTGTCAGGTCTCCAGTGATAATTTAACAAGATCAAAAGATTCAATAGCTTGTGGGCTTCAACCAATAAGACTTCTCTAGTCTTCTCTTTGCCTTAAACTCCACCAAAGGTGCTCAAATTTGTGTTCCAACTTCTCAGATGAAATCTTATGCCTTCTAGGGTCTCAACCTACCCCAACCAACAAGATTCAATATGTTTTACACTCCATTTTGCTTGGTTCATTGACAACTCCATTTAACTAGGCCTAATCCTAGTAGCCCTGTTCAACAACTAAACTGTACTTTTCTCCAAACTTTCCCAAAACACTCTTGAAAAAAATGACTGATTTTGATACCCTCTATTGAGTTATAAAATATATATCAAACTCACCTACTATTGTTTTAGACGAAATGTGACTGTCCTAACACCCTGCTGCCTTCCTACAAGGCCTAAATTGACAATTTTACAAAGGAACCCTATGACAAACTTGTCCCACACACTTTAAACCTAAAAAAAGTCTTAGGAAAGGGTTCAAAACCAAGGATTTTCCAAGTTTGATCAGTTTATTTTCTCATTTAGATGTTCAAATACAAAAACCTCATTTTTAGGGCCTAAAACCTAGGGCTTCCTAGATCTCCCACTTCCAATCACTTCCAGACCTCATTCAAAGGTCTAACACCATCTCCATGATCATATTAGATAGTACCAAACATAAAAAGGTCACCTTGTTAAGACGAATCTCCGGCTGCTATAACCATGCCACCATTCTCATGTTCTTTTCACATGCAAACTTTACTCCAAACGGTGATCACCTCTCCCATTTACACTCCTCCTACTTTGTCAGAGTTAGAAACATATGGTACATGTTAATAAGGACCTATTCCATGAGAATCAGGATCCTACATTCATGGAAAAGTCCAAAAATGCATTGCAAACCCTCAAATTCCCTATTTTCATAGTCAAACAGGCAGTTCCAGAAAAAACATGATATCTCCTTCAAAATTCACTGAAAAAAACCTCAAACCAATTGAAAATGAAAGTTGACTCAACCCCTTACCACATCCAATTGGTTTTAGATCAAAACAGTTCCGTACAAAGAAATGGTACGTCCTGGAACAACAGATTTACAGAAAAAAATTAGAGAATTCTGTTTTTATTCAATTTTTGCACCTAAAAACTCCCTCCAACCCCTCTCCTCGGGGTATGTGAGGGTATTTGTACATATTAAAGGTGGTTTTCAACTGTCCACAACTATTTTTTTAACTGTGGGGTCATTTTCCCCTCTCTACAACACATGTTTACATTGGTTTTACAAAATAACTCTTAGAAAACCTTACATTGCATGACTTCCTTTGACTAGACATACTTCAAGGACCTTAACATGACTTCATTACATATGAGAGTGGTCACTTGGACCTTATTACATCATTTTGAATGGTCTCTAGGACCTTATTGAACCAAAACAAAACAACTTGAAGATCAAACAGGTCATAGATATCTTGGTGCTCCTGCACCAATTTCTCATGTCAAGTTTTTGGTGTTGAGAAGTACCACAAGTATGGTTTTCAATGTTCAATTTCATGACTGTGTATTCAGAGTTTGCAAGTGATGATGGGTTTAGTGTCTATGTGTTTGTTCTAGGAAGATGATCTATATTTCAAACAAAGGAATGTATAAGAATATTTTTGTAAGTCATAAACTATTTTTGAAGTGATCTACATGATGTTATTTGGTTTCTTCAGTACCTCTTTAGGTTTGGAGCTAATATGTGGAAGGATAAGTGTTTGTGAAGCTGACTTGATATATCTAGGCAATTGTGGCATGTGTTTGGAAGTGTGTACCAGCTTTGAGATGTGTACAAAGATAAAATAGGTCATGTTTATTAGTTGGTTTGAACTACATTGGATCTCTACATGACTTTGGGTGCTAACTTGTTGTGGTCGTTGCATGTTTCATGCTACATGTTTCATCTTGGCTGACAAAGGAGAGAGTTTTGGAATCTTGCAGAGGATATAAATGAAAGATCAAGTTTGTTGCAAAGAGTAAAAGTGTGTGAGAGTGTGCATGGATGTATGTGTGAGTGTGAAAAAGGAATATGTGCATTGTGAAAGTAGTAGAGTGGTTTGAGCAGAGTGTTGAATATACATGAAATGTGAAGGGCGTTGATGCTCTGGAGGTAATTGATCCATGGAATTTGTAAAGTGTGTTGTACAGAGGTTGTAGCCTCTTTATGTAAGTGTTGTAGCACTATAGGGAGTTGTACCTTTCTTTGGTTGAAGCCATATAAACTATGATTCAGGGAGTTGTAGCTTCCTTTGGGTTGTAGCTCATAAAACTTGTTTTAAATCTATCTTATTATTTGTGAGGCTAGATTTGGACAGTATATCCAAGCAACTTGCTCGCCGTGGTTTTTCCCTTCCAGGTTTTATGTGTAAATCTACTGTTATGGTTGTGTGATTGTGTGTTGTTCTTTGAATTGAATAATTTGATTCTTTATTTATTTAAGGTAGTAGAAATATTTGGTTGATAAAGTTAAATTGAATAAAGTTTTGGCATATACTGATTCACCCCCTTCTCAGTATATCAAAGTATTCTAACAAGTTCAATCAGATGTACAATTTCAAAGTCTTCCTATTATAAGTTGTCTAGAAATTTTAGATCATGACTTCATTTGCAAAGAAAGTGTCATTTATTTTTATTCATTGCTAATGGAAGGAGATTATTTAAATAACAAAACTAATGATGCTCATTGGCCACCACACCTTCTGTTATATCATCATCTAATAAACAGGTTTTCGAATCAAATGCATTTGATAAAGATCATGTTTCATTTAGAAATGATGATCTTTCATTTCTAGTAGTTGAGGTTTATGAGGCTAATTTACAAGATGAATCAGATAATGATTTCTTTTGTAGCAAAATTATTTCCCTTGATTCTATATTAGCTATGGATGAGAACTTTTTTGTAATCTAGTTGTTTATAGGAAAAAGTTAGATTAATAAAGATCAAGAAATGAATATTAAACCCAATCCTATAACCTTCAAAGAATATATGAAAGATGATAACAAAGATTCAAAGCTAAACAAAATGAAGAACATTACTACCCATGACCATGTTTATTCTGTGGTTCTTTGTGGATTGCTCTTGAAATTGCATAACCATGGTTGGAACAAGTGAATGTAGGTGATATGCTCAAAGGTTCGATAAGTGTGCTCAATGATGTGTAGTGTAGTCAAAGAACTATATGAATGCCCAAAGCTTAATGATCAAAGAGGGTTTGTGAAGAGATGAATGGATGTATTTATAGGTTTTAGAGGAAGATTGATCAACGATGGAGATAAATCAATGATATGAATGGATGAGATAAATTGAGAGATCATGAAGGAACGTGCACATGACATGTTTACATGCAAAAATATCTTTTATTGAGTTAATTGCTTTCTTGGATAAAACTAAGATTGATTTCATAAAAATAGAATGCTTTATTCTATTTTATGAGTTGATTGATAAAAAACAATGATTTAAAGCCAATTAACTAAACTTTTATTTTGTTTTTGGCATGCTAAAAATATACTGATTGTGCATAGAAGAAAAAGACTATTTTTAGAAGATTTGAAAGATAAAAAACAAATTAAATAAATAAATTTATTTAATTTATTTTTGTATGATAGAAGACAGGATAAGATATAAAAAAAATATTAATTTTATTTATTTAGAAGATATAGAAAAGTCAATTTTAAAAAAATGGAATAATTTATTTAATTTTAGAAGAACAATTAGCTAATTAAATAATTAAAATTATTTAATTATTGTAGATGAGAGGATTTTAGTGGTGAATTAATTAAATAATTGATTTATTTAATTAATGTGGATTTGAAGATTGAAAGAGAATAATTTAATTAAATAATTAAAATTATTTAATTTAGAAGAACAATGTGGGAATTTAATGAAATTAATTAAATAAATAGAATTTATTCAATTAATGTTGGAATTAGGAGAATTAGAATACATTAGTGAAATCAATTAAATAATTAGTTTATTTAATTAATGTTAGATGCAAGTGATTTGGAAGAATTTGATGTATAGTGTAATGGTCATTTTTAGGTCTCTACATTTTGCCCCTCTTCGAGATGGTGTTGCAAAGTAACATCGATTCAAAGAAGTTTAAAACATAGTGTTTGATTTGGTAGAAGAAGATTGATTTTGAAGAATATGGTTGGAAGAAAATGATTGGATTAGAGATGTTGATGCCACAGTCACTCAAAAGTGAGGGTGATAAGGAAAGATAATGGTGAGTTAATGAATAAGATGAATCATGATGATGCCCCCTCGAGAGGACATGTGGGTTCAAAGAACACAAGTGTGCTCTCAAAATGGAACTATTAGTATATAGAGAGATGGAGATAAAGATGAAAAAGGTTAGATGAAAGATGGACGATAGATGGAAAAAAAATAGAAGAATTGATCAAACTATGAGAGCTATAGATATTTATGTGGATGTATGGGTAAGATGGATTGGTGGGATGGATGCGGTGATGTTTCTTTGGTTATGCTTTATAAAATATAAAGAGAAATCCTTATTTTGATATAGCATGGATATTATGCACCAGGGTATATAAGACCAAGGTGACGATGTATCCAATGCATAGGACATTGACTTTGTAAACAAATAGTTTGAACTTATATCTACTAGACATAATAGAACCTTGTTAAATATGTGAATAGAAAATAGTCTTAGCGTAGAATGATTTTAATACACATAAGGCCTTGACAGAACCTTAGATGCAAAATATATTGATATGTAACATTCTAATCCCAACACAAACAAGATAAATATTAGCTATAGTAGGATAATAAGCTCATCCCACAAATATAGCATACGAAAGCAATGAGCATGCCCCAATAATTACTCCATCACAACATACCAAGATATAAAAAAATCAAGGTAGTCTTGAATAGGTTTTAGAAAGTAACAAAAGATAAACCAAAAATAAATTGACTTACGAAACAAACACATAGTCGACATATTATCTTGCCAAAGAGTGTGCTCATGGTAGATTGGGCCTTATTGTAGGAATGATATATCTATTAAAGGCTTTGTTTATCTAGGATAGATGGAATGTTGTAGCAGATGTGGAAAGCACTATGCGGGACAACGCGTTTCTTCAAGAGTAGTCGTTTGCTTCTGGTTTGATAAGTACTTAAGCTTTCAAAGGGTGCATAGTTCATTTTCTGCTTGAGTTAGTCAAGTCAGTGTGATATGATAGAGAGTGATAGATGGAAGAAGAAAGAGATGGAGGTGTTAATAGATTGGGATGGAGAATGGGGTGCATCTTATGTACCTAAGTACTAGATACTTCCTTCATATTCAAGACTACCTACATAACCTGTATCCACGAGATCAAGGTACATTAAGATGAGAAATATGATGATGATACATAGTTTTGGTTGGTGATGATTATATGGGATGTTTTAGGATGTGTGGATGGATATGATGATATCTTATGTGCTTGAGTACTGGATACTTCCTTCATAGTTGAGATTGCCTACATACCCTGTATCCATGCCCAATCAAGGCACATTAAGATTATGATGAGATGATGATATGTAGTTCTTACTAGTGATGATGATATAAGGTAGTGAGTGATATGCGCATAGCTCAAAAAAGAATCCATTCCTAGACCTAGGTTTAGGAAGATGTGCCCCATATAGGTAGATGTTTTATTATGGAGACTGATGGATGGACTGATTATGTGTTGGGTGAATATTTTGTCGTTAACTTGCTAACGGCAAAATGGGTATATCAGCCACAGCTATGATGAGACAAAGTCTCTCCTCTCAGCAAGGGGAGGTTCCCTCTAATTACTTAACTTTTGTAAATCAAACACTTATCAAATTTATGTACACTAAAAACTATGTTTGGGGTGGTTCCATCTCATCTCATTCTCTTTTTTCAGAATAGATGTTTATATTTCAAACTCTTGATATAAAACTTATAAATTATCACAATATCACAGAAACACAAAGTTTTCTGTTACCTCACTCACTACTTGTAACCAGAACTTTTTTGAAGCAAAATGCAGCCCAAAGTCTTCACTCTTCTTCAATATGATAAAAACAATTCAAATATAACAACTGGCAGCACAAAGTCCCCAAACTGTTGTATTTTCACGAACATGAACATATAACCCACAACCGATTTGATAACACAAAGTTTATCAGAATCAAATCTAGAGTGCTCTTCAATCACTTGAAACAAACTCCACCGTTCGATTATTATCAATTAAGATTATGATAGCAAGACATAAGAACAAAACTATCACAGCACAAATAATCCCAAGACAAAGATTGGAATTGAACTTGCTTTCTTGTATTGATGAATATTTGAATATTGATTTTCACAATAAGCACAAAGTCTTGATTTACTTTTCAATTCGCCAGAGTTTTCTTGCAATAGATAAAAGATGATATTTACAAAAGAGGTCCCCTTTATTTATAGGGAAAGACCTTGAGAAAATCTAGGAAATCTACAACTACTTTGACTTATTCAAAAATAGGAGTCCTCATTGACTTGGGACTTCCTATTTTTTACATGTAATTGCATATCAAAAATGTACATGTAAAAATGTCCAAAACTGTTTTGAAAGTACATATGGAAATCAGAAAATAAACTAGGGGAAAAAACCAGCTGCTTCAACTTGTGTCACCACCCTTTCTCACGTGGTCATCATACATAGTGAAGGTCGCCTGCATTTCAATGCTATCTGGTTTGAATGTGTTTTTGAAGATCATCCTGGCCCTCACTATGGCATCCCTTACTGTAGTGATTGACTTGGCATGATTGGTTAACCTGGTTTTCAAATTGTCCAAGGTTAACTGGTTGTCTAATATGCTGTCCACAGAAGTTATTGAAAATACCTTGTCTTCAAATTCCTTCTGAAACATGTCCTCAAATTCCTTAACCATTTCTTCTGCAGAAAGAAACTGGTTATCCTGTGATACCAATTTACAAGGCAACTCCTCCAGCTTATGCAAAATGTTAACATCATTTTCTTCACTGGTTTCCTTGGCAGCTTCGAGATCCTTGATCAAATTTCTTAGCACATTGCTCCTGTACATTAGAGCTTCCTTTGTCTCTATATATGAATCCCTGTTGGAAATGGCGCCAATGGATATTAAAGTGCTCATTTTCAGCTTCCTCATTTCAACCCACTTATCATGAGTATCCTCTGTGTGTTCAATATCATGAGAGATGGCATCAATGAGATCGTTGAGTTCTGCTCTTACTTTCCTCATCTTATCCGTTTTCTCAAATACCTCCTTGAGCAAAGAGATTCCCTGAGCTCGCATCCTATCTAAGTACTCTTCAAGTACTTTTCCTCTGAGGTGAGTCTTTTCCGCTTTCAGGATGACGGGGTCTTCTACAGATACGGCCTCTGGAGTAACTGCTTCTGAATTCAACGTGATTTTTCTTACCACTGCAGTCAGCTGTTCTGCTTTTGCCTTGTAGTAGTCCTTCATTTCTTTTTCCTTGTCAAATTTCTGGATCAAGATGTCCATGGCTGACTGCATATCATTTTTAGCGCTTTCATGGGTGATTTTGCCCAATTCAACCCTAGAAATAGAATAGTCATTCATGTCAAAATTTTCGACAGTTGCATCCTGTGGGGGTTTTGCTATCTCCAAAACTTTCTGCCCCTTTTCTTCAAGTACCCTTGAAAGGATCTTTGGTTTCTTTGGAGCCTTAGGTTTTGCAGGTGTCAGCTTAGTGAAATCAAATTCATCTGGAGAGATGACTTGCTTCTTTCTCTTTGGTGTGTAAGCTGACAACCAAGGTGGCAGCAGAGAAGTATTCACATTGGAGTCCATTCCTACCACTGGTGTTACCGGAACTGTACTTGTGCTGGTGGTAGATACAATAGGCGGGGTGTTGGTAAAAACCGCACCTGTTACATTGGCACTTGAAACTTGCTCAGTATTCATCACAAAATGATCAAACATAGAAGTATCTCCTATATCAAATGACGAAGAAGACAAACTAGGAATGGAGTCAGAAGAATGGAGAACATTTTCAAAAGTGCCCTGGGGATTATCAAAGATTGTCTTAGGAGGAGAGGGGGATTCAGAGGAAGGAATAATAATGGGGGAAGCAGGCACAGGGGGTGCAACAGGTGTATTGTCTTGTGGAGACAAAGCCTCTTTATCTTGTTCCTCTGACCCCTTATCTCCGACATCCATTTCTTCTGTAGCTGGCTCTTCAGTTGTTGGATCCTCTGCCGCTGGCTCCTCAATTTCCATATCTTTCGCTTCAGGTTCCTTCTCAACAACCTTTGCTTTCTTTGTCACAAATCTGATTTTAGGTTTATGTGTTTTAGAGGATGATGGAGCATCACTCTTATTCTTCGTTCTATTTTCAACCTTCTTACCAGTTTGCTCTTGAACTTCAGTTTCTAAACCAGTGAGGAATTCCTTCAGCGTAATTCCTTTATCTTCTAGCCACTTATTGGTGTTGGCCAATATAGGTTCAAATCTCTTCCTTAGGGAAGTCAGCTCCTTTTGGGACCATTGGATTGGCGGTAGAGGAGTACCAGCTATCTGTTCTGTTTCATACTTGGCATCAACCAATTCTCCATCATCCACAAGGTCCTCTGGGATATCAGCAAGTCCTAGGTATTCAATTTGCTCTAGAGACAGCCTGCTATAGTCCAGTTTCCTGATGTCTTCCTCTGTTCTCAAATCTATCCAGACATCTTCCACCATGGGTTCATGGAACTGTGTTTTCCTCTTGATTTTATCCTTTACACCCCGGTAATCAAACTTTGGTCTCCTCTTGAATTGCTTCATGGTGACCAGCTGCATCTCCGTTTCCATAGCTCTTGCCTTTGCGGCAGTCAATACTGAGTATCTGCCGATTTCTACAGGAAATCTGAAGCCAGGCTTCTTGAGTTCCATCTGTTTGTTATGCACGACAATCATTTGCCTGCACAACTCCATCAAGACCAATCTATCTGAAGGAAACCTTGGAAGCATATAAGGGTAACCTTGGAAAAAGCCAACCCTCAAGTAGGAGAAAGATGGAAATTGCAAAAACATACAACCAAAACCATTAACCACTGTCCATGCCTCATCTGAGATTCTTCTCTGCTCCAGTTGGGGATTGAAAAGACACAAGAATACAGCAAAGAATGCATCATTCACTCTCCTGAAATGGTGAATTGAGCCTTTCAATGTTAGCTGAGAATAGTACTGGTATACTGGGACTACTCTTCTATCCCCTTCTGACGACAATCCTGGAAAAATCCTCATGGAGGCTGCAATGTATACCAGATAGGAAGTCATGAAGAACTTGGAGGTAGTGGATACCTTCGTCAACTGATCATGCAAAGTGTTACTAATTTGCTCTCCCCAGAAAATAACCTGCTTGCCTTGGAGTATGACCTTAATGAAGGGATACATCCATTCCTGAAATTGTGAAGAGGAAGACAAACCTCTTATCCTGCTGAGGAGAGTAATCAAGTCACCAACTTCTTCCACGAAATCACTTCGAGGGAAGCTGCGTGGCCATCTAGACAAACTTGACCTCGCAATCTTCCACCATTTGTTGTTGATTACTTTCTTCGCCTTCTCTGGATTCTTATCATATTCCTTTTGAGCTTCGGTGAAATCAAGCTTCAACACCTCTGTTGCAGGAGGACACATGAACACCTTGTCAATAAACTCAGGATCCAACCTGATTATTACATTACCACTGGCGTCCACCACAGCTCTAATATCTTTGTTGTAGAAATGGGCGCACTGAAGAACAAATTCTGTATTGTGAGCCGCCACTGGGAAGGAGGATACCAGATGAATATTACTTTCCACTATTTTCCTCATCATAGCACTGGGGTTGCTCGACTTGGTTCTCTCTACAAACTCAGCCATATCAACATGGCCAATCTCTGTGTCTCTAATATCTTCAACATTAGAGTGGACTGAGGTGATTGGGAAAACACCTTGATATTTGTACTTCATAGCTTTTGCCTTCTTCGGAGACAAATCAGTCATTTGGACGATCTTTCACTGAGAAGAAATTTGACGTCGAAAGGAGCTCCGCAGAAGAAACTGCAACAGAAATCATGATCATGCAATCAGGGAAAATATGGGCAATCTGGGAAAATTGCATGTTGACGATCACGACTATGGGAGTGCGCTTGAAAAAGGGCTATAGTGCGAGCTGGCCAAGAATCAGAGGAGAAGCGGGCTCGGGAAAATGAAATTGGAAATTTTCCAGTGTTAGGAAAATTTGAGATAGTTTTTGTATGGGCGGCGAAATTCGCCGCCCTTGCATGTGAGGGGTTTGATATTGTGCATCGGTGGCGAATTTCGCCGCCCGTACAGTTTGAGAGAACCGTGAGATGGTTGGAGCGGCAAAATTTGCCGTCGATGCAGGAAATAGGACAGCGGAGGTTTGTTTGGTAAGAGCGGCAATTTTTGCCGACATTGCATTTGATAACTAGTAACTTCATCTTTTCGATGTTCCGTCGGCGATTTTTGCCGACACCACATGGGGGTTCCATATATGTATGAGCGGCGAATTTCGCCGACATTACATAGCAAGGTAAAGTGAAGAAGTCCGGGCGGCAAAAAACGCCGACGTTACATTGAAATGTGAAGTTAGCAGGTTTTGAGCGCGAAAACCTGAGGGATCCACCGACTGGACACTTGGCTAGGGTCGTGTAGCTCTTTTTTAGGAAGGCTTCGGCGAAATCGACCGATGCTACAACGATGGCATACTGCCAGGGTTCGGGGAAGAAGAAAGCTTTAAGGGTTCGAGGGCGAAAAACCTAGGGCAGCCTAGGGTTGACAACACAAAACGAAAACAAAAAATAAAAACTAAGAAACAAAACGTCAAACGCGAAAAACCTATGCTAAACAATCAAAGAAAAGGTAGAACGAAGAAACTCACCCGTGCTTAGATTCGAACCCTAAGACAGATGGCAGAGATCGATGACGCAGTCGAGCAGTGAATAAGAAGTTTGGAAAATAGCTCGGGACAACGAAATAATAAAACCATCTTCAAAACGCAATATATAACCCGCGCATAGACGCTGGGCGAGTGGCACGAGTGGCCATTAATGGCACTGCGTGACCAAAATCCGGAGGATGTTGTGCGAGCGGGGTTTCCAGCCGTCGATGCAGGTGTTTGGTCGAAATGCGCAGTGATGACCTAATTCGCCAGCTTCGGATCAAAACAAAAGTATGTAGTGGCAGCAAAATTTGCTGCCTCTACATAATAAAAGGGAACGCTTATATATAAGCGGCAAATTTTGCCGCTACTACACAAGTTTAAAAACAAACCGAATTACACATGAAGGAGCGGCAAAATTTGCCGCTTTTGCATGTGTAGTCAGAAAAAGAAGGTATGCAGGAGCGGCGAATTTCGCCGCTCTTGCATATCAAGAGTCAAAAATTTTCCAACTCGAAAACGACTAAAATTAACATCTTAACCGATTTACGACTTGGATTTTCCTCGCAAATATCGAGAAATTAATTCAAGGAAATGTCGCAAACGAGTTTTAAAATGTCAACTGACCTCGCACGAGAACAAGAAAATCTTTTCTCGATTTGCGAGCTTAGAGTGTAGATTCACGAAACGGACAAGTTTCGTGGGGTTGTCTACAAAATGAGCGTAGCTGATTTTGAGAACAACAGCTGGCTCTAACTGGGGAACTTCCTTCAGTCAAACTTTGAAACGATTGAGGGGAGTAGAATCCAGTCTCTAAGTGCCTTCATCCATGCCATTGGGCTATAGAGTCAAGCTAAAAAGAAAAAGACACAAAGACTAAATGAAAACACAAAAATAAAACACAAAACTATACAAATGTACAATTTAACTTATCTGAAACTTCAAGGATTGAAGTGCTTCAGATGCTGTCCACTGTGAGGCAACAAGAATGGTGTCCCATCTTGATACTCCAGCAAGAAACTGTTTTCACCACAGAACTGATGAATGGTGAATGGACCTCTCCACAAGGAATCAAACTTTCCGTGCATTCCTTTTGGTTCTCTCCTCTTGTCCCACAACAAGACTTGATCTCCAACCTGAAACTCACGAGCCTTTGCCTTCTTGTTGAAGAGTCTCTTTACTTGATTTTGGTGCTTAGCAATACGGTCCACCACAACAGTGCGCTGCTCCTCAAGTTCGGTCAAATACATGATCCTTTTATCAATAGAACTATCAAAAGTTCTATCTTCCAATGCCTTTACCAACTTCAATGCTGGCAATTCCAAGGTGATCGGTATCTCTGCATTCAGACCATATAGAAGCTGAAATGGCGACATGCCTATTGCCCTTTTGGGTGTAATTCTATCTGCCCATAAAGCATCGAACAATGCCTTATGCCAAGTTCTCTGATTCTCATCAACCAGCTTCCTGATGATAGTGACCAGATTCTTGTTGCTTGATTCTGCTTGACCATTCCCCTGCGGATAATAGTCTGAAGAATGGGAAAGAGTGATCCCATGCTCGTAGCAAAACTCAGTGATCTCATAAGAGGAAAAACAAGTAGCATTGTCTGCTACAATCTTGTTTGGGATTCCAAACCTGGAAATAATGTTTTCTTTAAGAAAACTACATACCACTTCTGAAGTGGCGTGTTTGACTGGAATAGCTTCCACCCATTTGGTAAAATAGTCTGTTGCTGTGAGGACATAGTTGTGTCCGGCACTTGATGATGGATTCACTGCGCCAATGAAGTCAATACCCCATTGCTGAAAAGGCTCCTCAATCACCACTGGTTTGAGAGGTAAGGCTGCCAATTTTGGTTTCCCAACAAACTGCTGGCATAACTCACACCTGCGTACCCAATTGTACGCATCTTGGAATAGTGTGGGCCAATAGTATCGAGCTCGCAAAATCTTGTGAGCCGTTACAGGTGCTGAAAAATGTCCACCACAAGCCAAATTGTGGAAAGACTCCAAAAGTTTACCTTGTTGCGCTTTATCCACGCAACGTAAAAATACACCGTCAAGACTTCTCTTGTACAAACCATTGTCCCAAAGGACGTAGTTAGCCACTTTTAACTTGACAGTTCTTCTTTCCTTATAAGACAAGTGAGAAGGGCACTCACCATAGGTAAGGAAATGAGCAATATTGGAATACCACTCGTCAGTTGTAGTAACAAAAAGAACAGTTGGCGTGTCCACAACTTCTTCTTCTCCGTCCCCTGTCTCTTTTGGAACGTTGTCTGCGATCAATTGACACAAACCTTTACCCCGCACAAGCTTGGTAGGCTTGATATCCAGATCGAATTCTTGAATTTTAGCGATCCAGTTACCTCTCTTCGTTCCGAACTCTTGTTGAGTTAGGATGGATTTGACTGTTGTATCAGGCACCATGACAACAGTGTGTGAATTTAGAATATAGAACCTGAAATGCTTAACCGCTTTGACTACGGCGTAGGCATGCTTCTCCATATTCGAATACTTCAATTCATGAGCTTTGAGAGGACAACTCATAAATGATATGGGGGATTCAACGCCTTCCTCATTCTGCTGAACCAGAATAGCTGAAAGTGTGTTTTCTGAAGCGTAACTATAGACTAGGAAATCCTTAGTGTAGTCAGGACAGACAAGAACCGGAGCATGAGCAATAGCTCTCTTGATATCCTCGAATGCTTCCTTACCTTCCGCAGTCCAACGGAAAGTGGCTTTACCCTTCATCATATTAACAATGTGACGGGTTTTTTCTGCAAACTCAGGGATGAACCTTCACAGAAAATTCACCTTTCCAAAGAAAGAATGAACAGCAGTCTTACTTGCTGGCAGAGTGAGACTTTGAATAGATTTGACCCTCTCCGGGTCGATCTTAGTACCTTCTTGGGATACAATGTGTCCGAGAAGCTTGCCTTTCGTTACCCCAAAAACTGACTTCTTGGGATTGAGTGAAATACCATTTTGCTGACAGCGCTCCAACACTTGTCGCAAATGATGTACATGATCATGACGGTTTTTGGAGAACACAGTCAAGTCATCGAGATACACCACGATGAACTTACCCATTTCATCTCTGAAAGCAAGATCCATCGCTCTCTGAAATGTTGCGCCAGCGTTGATCAGACCAAAAGGCATTCTGCGATATGCAAATGTGCCCCGCGGTGTGGTGAAGGCGGTCTTGAACTGATCAGCTTCATTTACCTCCACTTGATTGTACCCTGAAAAACCATCTAACATAGATAGCATTTCTGAACCTGTTATTGTTTGCAATACTTGGTCCATGATGGGCAAAGGGTAGTTATCTTTCAAAGAAGACTGGTTGAGATTTCTGAAATCAACACAGATACGGATTTCTCCGTTCTTCTTCCTTACAGGTACTATGTTTGAAATCCATGTGGAATGATGGATTGGAAAGATAATCCTCGCATTCAGCATCTTCTGAATTTCAGAAAGAATCGTACCTGATATCTTTGGATTGTATTGCCTCTGCTTCTGTTTGTAAGGCAACGATCCAGCTTTGAGGGGAATTTCGTGTCGAACCTCCTTAGGCCTGAAAGACTTCAAATCATCATAGGAGTAAGCCAAAACATCAATGTAATGGCGGAGGAGGGTAATGAATTTGAATCTTTCATCAGCAGTGCAGCATTTTCTGATGTTGACCATCTTAGGATCTGTTTCTGTACCCAAATTGACCTGTTCAAATTCCATGGAGGAATTCGAATCCTGCTGTTGTTGCCGCTGCTTGATATACCTGTCGTGTTTATCAAAGAACCTCTCAAGGGAAACCAATCCTTTTGGGATTTTATTTCCTTTCAACTGTAGAAATTCTTCGCCAGTCTGCGAATCTACCTCAGAAACATATTCACGAGGTGGTGATTCACTTCCTTCAAAGTAAAGCTCATCAAAGCTATCCATCTTTTCCAGGAAAGCAATGATCTGATTGTCACCATTGAACACCTGCCAATGGTCAGCGTTATCAGGTACACTTGGTCGAAAGACCAGTTCAATAGTGTACTTATTTCCTTTGAAATCTTTGTGAGGCACCATGAGAGTGGCGGAAACAGCCAATGAATCTGCACGGTCATTGAACTCTCTTGGCACAGCTGAAATATTGAAAGCATTGAAATCTTCAATGCAATCCCATACGCGATTGTGATAGTGTCTCAACCTTTCATTTTTTGTTTGGTACAAATTTCTTACTTGACAAACCACCAATTCGGCGTCCCCTTGAGCATGAAGGATCTTAACACCTCTGGCACGCGCCGCTTCCAATCCGAGCAACAAGGACTCATATTCGGCGGTGTTATTGGTATTGTCAAATTGTAGCTTGTATGAAAAAGGCAAAATATCACCTTGTGGCGATATCAAAACCACTCCAGCTCCAGAACTGGTAGAAGAACAGCTGCCATCAAATTCTAAAATCCAGACTCCATCAGAATTTGATTTCTTGGACTTCCTCTGATCAGAAGACTCCTCTTCATCGGTGAGGGAAGAATCTGGAATTGCTATATCTTTACCTGAACTTTCGTCTGAAAACTCCTCTGAGTCTCCATCTGACATATCGGAGCAATCACCCGATGTAGCCTCATCTGATGAATCGGAACAATCTTCAGTAGATAGAAAATAGTTACCCATTCCCGAGGATTCAAACAAAATTTGAGCTTTGGGGTTTGATGTTTGAGTAACAATATATTTCGCTTCCTTCTCAGGAAGCAATTTCTGCATGACACCTTTAACGGGTATCCTAGCTTCAGATAAATCCATGTTCAACTCACCACCCACATCTTTGCAGAAATTACGTCCAAGGAGAATGCCATATGAAGCTGGAACATCAGCTACCAGGACTGTCATCTTGATTCTCTTATCCGGAAAAGCCGCAAATGCAAATTGGGCATCTTTGATTTGACCCAAAAGTGGAACTTGCTTATTCTCCATAGAGAAACACCTCCCAAAAGTTTTGGTTAAGGTGAGGCCAAGGGCATCTGCTACCTTAGCAGGCATCACATTGTCTGAGGCTCCAGAATCTATTACGCAATTGCTCAATTTATGGCCATTTACTAATAGGGAAACATAGAAGGGTTCGATTTTTCCAGAAACCTCAGGGGGAGTAGTAACAAGATTGTTTTGGGTAGGTTTACTTTTAGAGGAGTCATGAGTAGCTTTGGGAAACTCTTGTCCTTTAGGGACGGTCTTATTTTTGACATATTTGGCTAATCTATCAAACTGTTCAGGATTAGCCTGTAAATATTCAACTTCAAACATTTGTATCTTAGTTCTCCTAGCATGGTCTATTATGTCGAACTGCTGAAAAGAATTAGATACGGAGGAAGAAAAACCATCATTTTGATTTTTGGTTGAAACAGCACTAGTCTGAGGATTAGAAGTGGAAGGTGCAAATTCATTAGAAACACTTACCTGTTTATTTACCACTGGGTCTTTTGACTGGAAAGGTAGTGGAGTCCCCCGTTTAGCAATCGAAATCGCCAGCTGAGATTCTTCTCTCACCTTCCCTTTATCAGCTTGAGGAGATGACTGATTTTGAGACCTAGTGAAAACAGCATATGCTCCTTCACTCACTTCTCCCTTTTCAGCTTCGTCCTGGTAGTTCAGAAAGCTGATGGTAGAGTCGCCAGCTAACTCTTCTTCTCCTTCTGTGAAGAGATTAGCACCGTTTTCATATTCCAACTCAGGTTGGAAAGAGAGTTCATTCTCGGCTTCATAGTAGCCAACAGCAGAGTTGACCGGCGCTGCCTCAATAGCAAGCTTCCCCTGAGTAGGAGGAAGACAGTTTTGCTGTCCTTGATTCCTAGCAGCAGCGCCTTGATATGAATTGTTTGGGAATGTCCTCCTGGGTATATCTCGGTAAGAAGGAGACGCAGATACACCTTGGGACATTTGTCTCTTGAGAGCCAGCAATTCATTTGCTAGCTTTTGCACCATGGGATCCGTGGTGCTTGTGGAATGGTTTTCAGTAGAAGAGGAGCTTTTGTTTCTATTAGTATCCCTTCTTATCTTACCCGCTAGGATAAGATCATCTTCTACTTTTGTTGCCAGAATCTGAGCCGCAGCAAGATCAGTAGGAGCAGCTCGCCTCAATAGGAAACTCACCTCTGGAAGCTGTGTATTAATAAAGAAACATTTGAGATTCTCCGCTGTGGGCTCAGCAGTAGCGGGAATCCTATTCCTCAATTTGTTGAACTTAGCGATGAAATCTCGCATTGGTTCCTGAGGTTCCTTTTTCATCTGTGTCAGCTGTGCTAACAACGCATGAGCATCTTCCGCAGGTTTGAACCTGGCCTTGAACTTAGTTTTGAGAGTAGCCCAGTTTGTTATGGTTTGGGCTTGGAGGTGATAGAACTAGTCTGCAGCAGCGCCTTGTAGTGTTTCTACAAAGAGTCGTACAGCCACGTCTTCGTGCTCGACACCTATTACACCGCAGGCTATACAGAAAGCCGCAATGTGCTCATCAGGATGAACTTTTCCGTCACCATAGAATTTGGGGAAATTCTTTCTTGAACTACGAGGTAGTTCATGTAATGGTGGGGTCAAGTTTAGAGGACCAAAGGTATTACCCCAAGGGCCTTGGGCTGCCATGATACGCCGGTTGAAAGGTGGTATAGTAAACCTTGGTGGTGTATGAACAGCCAAAACTCTATTAGTACTGGCAGTAGAAACTTCACCTGATATTGGAGACCTGGTGTTTGTAGGGGGAAAACTCCTGGTGCGCTGAAGACGAGGTCGTGGAGTTAAGAATCCAAAATTATTCTGCTGCATTAATTCAAATGCAGGATCAATAATACCCTGAGCCCTCTTACTTCTGGTGTACCGGGAATCTGCCAGACTGTATTATACTAACCACAATATTGCAAAAAAAATGGAAAAGAACTGAAAAATGCTTCAACTCGAAGCGTGAGGCTTCAAGTTGCGCGTTCGATCCCCAGCAGAGTCGCCAAAAAACTGTTGGGTGAATATTTTGTCGTTAACTTGCTAACGGCAAAATGGGTATATCAGCCACAGCTATGATGAGACAAAGTCTCTCCTCTCAGCAAGGGGAGGTTCCCTCTAATTACTTAACTTTTGTAAATCAAACACTTATCAAATTTATGTACACTAAAAACTATGTTTGGGGTGGTTCCATCTCATCTCATTCTCTTTTTTCAGAATAGATGTTTATATTTCAAACTCTTGATATAAAACTTATAAATTATCACAATATCACAGAAACACAAAGTTTTCTGTTACCTCACTCACTACTTGTAACCAGAACTTTTTTGAAGCAAAATGCAGCCCAAAGTCTTCACTCTTCTTCAATATGATAAAAACAATTCAAATATAACAACTTGCAGCACAAAGTCCCCAAACTGTTGTATTTTCACGAACATGAACATATAACCCACAACCGATTTGATAACACAAAGTTTATCAGAATCAAATCTAGAGCGCTCTTCAATCACTTGAAACAAACTCCACCGTTCGATTATTATCAATTAAGATTATGATAGCAAGACATAAGAACAAAACTATCACAGCACAAATAATCCCAAGACAAAGATTGGAATTGAACTTGCTTTCTTGTATTGATGAATATTTGAATATTGATTTTCACAATAAGCACAAAGTCTTGATTTGCTTTTCAATTCGCCAGAGTTTTCTTGCAATAGATAAAAGATGATATTTGCAAAAGAGGTCCCCTTTATTTATAGGGAAAGACCTTGAGAAAATCTAGGAAATCTACAACTACTTTGACTTATTCAAAAATAGGAGTCCTCATTGACTTGGGACTTCCTATTTTTTACATGTAATTGCATATCAAAAATGTACATGTAAAAATGTCCAAAACTGTTTTGAAAGTACATATGGAAATCAGAAAATAAACTAAGGGAAAAAACCAGCTGCTTCAACTTGTGTCACCACCCTTTCTCACGTGGTCATCATACATAGTGAAGGTCGCCTGCATTTCAATGCTATCTGGTTTGAATGTGTTTTTGAAGATCATCCTGGCCCTCACTATGGCATCCCTTACTGTAGTGATTGACTTGGCATGATTGCTTAACCTGGTTTTCAAATTGTCCAAGGTTAACTGGTTGTCTAATATGCTGTCCACAGAAGTTATTGAAAATACCTTGTCTTCAAATTCCTTCTGAAACATGTCCTCAAATTCCTTAACCATTTCTTCTGCAGAAAGAAACTGGTTATCCTGTGATACCAATTTACAAGGCAACTCCTCCAGCTTATGCAAAATGTTAACATCATTTTCTTCACTGGTTTCCTTGGCAGCTTCGAGATCCTTGATCAAATTTCTTAGCACATTGCTCCTGTACATTAGAGCTTCCTTTGTCTCTATATATGAATCCTTGTTGGAAATGGCGCCAATGGATATTAAAGTGCTCATTTTCAGCTTCCTCATTTCAACCCACTTATCATGAGTATCCTCTGTGTGTTCAATATCATGAGAGATGGCATCAATGAGATCGTTGAGTTCTGCTCTTACTTTCCTCATCTTATCCGTTTTCTCAAATACCTCCTTGAGCAAAGAGATTCCCTGAGCTCGCATCCTGTCTAAGTACTCTTCAAGTACTTTTCCTCTGAGGTGAGTCTTTTCCGCTTTCAGGATGATGGGGTCTTCTACAGATACGGCCTCTGGAGTAACTGCTTCTGAATTCAACGTGATTTTTCTTACCACTGCAGTCAGCTGTTCTGCTTTTGCCTTGTAGTAGTCCTTCATTTCTTTTTCCTTGTCGAATTTCTGGATCAGGATGTCCATGGCTGACTGCATATCATTTTTAGCGCTTTCATGGGTGATTTTTCCCAATTCAACCCTAGAAATAGAATAGTCATTCATGTCAAAATTTTCGACAGTTGCATCCTGTGGGGGTTTTGCTATCTCCAAAACTTTCTGCCCCTTTTCTTCAAGTACCCTTGAAAGGATCTTTGGTTTCTTTGGAGCCTTAGGTTTTGCAGGTGTCAGCTTAGTGAAATCAAATTCATCTGGAGAGATGACTTGCTTCTTTCTCTTTGGTGTGTAAGCTGACAACCAAGGTGGCAGCAGAGAAGTATTCACATTGGAGTCCATTCCTACCACTAGTGTTACCGGAACTGTACTTGTGCTGGTGGTAGATACAATAGGCGGGGTGTTGGTAAAAACCGCACCTGTTACATTGGCACTTGAAACTTGCTCAGTATTCATCACAAAATGATCAAACATAGAAGTGTCTCCTATATCAAATGACGAAGAAGACAAACTAGGAATGGAGTCAGAAGAATGGAGAACATTTTCAAAAGTGCCCTGGGGATTATCAAAGATTGTCTTAGGAGGAGAGGGGGATTCAGAGGAAGGAATAATAATGGGGGAAGCAGGCACAGGGGGTGCAACAGGTGTATTGTCTTGTGGAGACAAAGCCTCTTTATCTTGTTCCTCTGACCCCTTATCTCCGACATCCATTTCTTCTGTAGCTGGCTCTTCAGTTGTTGGATCCTCTGCCGCTGGCTCCTCAATTTCCATATCTTTCGCTTCAGGTTCCTTCTCAACAACCTTTGCTTTCTTTGTCACAAATCTGATTTTAGGTTTATGTGTTTTAGAGGATGATGGAGCATCACTCTTATTCTTCGTTCTGTTTTCAACCTTCTTACCAGTTTGCTCTTGAACTTCAGTTTCTGAACCAGTGAGGAATTCCTTCAGCGTAATTCCTTTATCTTCCAGCCACTTATTGGTGTTGGCCAATATAGGTTCAAATCTCTTCCTTAGGGAAGTCAGCTCCTTTTGGGACCATTGGATTGGCGGTAGAGGAGTACCAGCTATCTGTTCTATTTCATACTTGGCATCAACCAATTCTCCATCATCCACAAGGTCCTCTGGGATATCAGCAAGTCCTAGGTATTCAATTTGCTCTAGAGACAGCCTGCTATAGTCCAGTTTCCTGATGTCTTCCTCTGTTCTCAAATCTATCCAGACATCTTCCACCATGGGTTCATGGAACTGTGTTTTCCTCTTGATTTTATCCTTTACACCCCGGTAATCAAACTTTGGTCTCCTCTTGAATTGCTTCATGGTGACTAGCTGCATCTCAGTTTCCATAGCTCTTGCCTTTGCGGCAGTCAATACTGAGTATCTGCCGATTTCTACAGGAAATCTGAAGCCAGGCTTCTTGAGTTCCATCTGTTTGTTATGCACGACAATCATTTGCCTGCACAACTCCATCAAGACCAATCTATCTGAAGGAAACCTTGGAAGCATATAAGGGTAACCTTGGAAAAAGCCAACCCTCAAGTAGGAGAAAGATGGAAATTGCAAAAACATACAACCAAAACCATTAACCACTGTCCATGCCTCATCTGAGATTCTTCTCTGCTCCAGTTGGGGATTGAAAAGACACAAGAATACAGCAAAGAATGCATCATTCACTCTCCTGAAATGGTGAATTGAGCCTTTCAATGTTAGCTGAGAATAGTACTGGTATACTGGGACTACTCTTCTATCCCCTTCTGACGACAATCCTGGAAAAATCCTCATGGAGGCTGCAATGTATACCAGATAGGAAGTCATGAAGAACTTGGAGGTAGTGGATACCTTCGTCAACTGATCATGCAAAGCGTTACTAATTTGCTCTCCCCAGAAAATAACCTGCTTGCCTTGGAGTATGACCTTAATGAAGGGATACATCCATTCCTGAAATTGTGAAGAGGAAGACAAACCTCTTATCCTGCTGAGGAGAGTAATCAAGTCACCAACTTCTTCCACGAAATCACTTCGAGGGAAGCTGCGTGGCCATCTAGACAAACTTGACCTCGCAATCTTCCACCATTTGTTGTTGATTACTTTCTTCGCCTTCTCTGGATTCTTATCATATTCCTTTTGAGCTTCGGTGAAATCAAGCTTCAACACCTCTGTTGCAGGAGGACACATGAACACCTTGTCAATAAACTCATGATCCAACCTGATTATTACATTACCACTGGCGTCCACCACAGCTCTGATATCTTTGTTGTAGAAATGGGCGCACTGAAGAACAAATTCTATATTGTGAGCCGCCACTGGGAAGGAGGATACCAGATGAATATTACTTTCCACTATTTTCCTCATCATAGCACTGGGGTTGCTTGACTTGGTTCTCTCTACAAACTCAGCCATATCAACATGGCCAATCTCTGTGTCTCTAATATCTTCAACATTAGAGTGGACTGAGGTGATTGGGAAAACACCTTGATATTTGTACTTCATAGCTTTTGCCTTCTTCGGAGACAAATCAGTCATTTGGACGATCTTTCACTGAGAAGAAATTTGACGTCGAAAGGAGCTCCGCAGAAGAAACTGCAACAGAAATCATGATCATGCAATCAGGGAAAATATGGGCAATCTGGGAAAATTGCATGTTGACGATCACGACTATGGGAGTGCGCTTGAAAAAGGGCTATAGTGCGAGCTGGCCAAGAATCAGAGGAGAAGCGGGCTCGGGAAAATGAAATTGGAAATTTTCCAGTGTTAGGAAAATTTGAGATATTTTTTGTATGGGCGGCGAAATTCGCCGCCCTTGCATGTGAGGGGTTTGATATTGTGCATCGGCGGCGAATTTCGCCGCCCGTACAGTTTGAGAGAACCGTGAGATGGTTGGAGCGGCAAAATTTGCCGTCGATGCAGGAAATAGGACAGCGGAGGTTTGTTTGGTAAGAGCGGCAATTTTTGCCGACACTGCATTTGATAACTAGTAACTTCATCTTTTCGATGTTCCGTCGGCGATTTTTGCCGACACCACATGGGGGTTCCATATATGTACGAGCGGCGAATTTCGCCGACATTACATAGCAAGGTAAAGTGAAGAAGTCCGGGTGGCGAAAAACGCCGACGTTACATTGAAATGTGAAGTTAGCAGGTTTTGAGCGCGAAAACCTGAGGGATCCACCGACTGGACACTTGGCTAGGGTCGTGTAGCTCTTTTTTAGGAAGGCTTCGGCGAAATCGACCGATGCTACAACGATGGCATACTGCCAGGGTTCGGGGAAGAAGAAAGCTTTAAGGGTTCGAGGGCGAAAAACCTAAGGCAGCCTAGGGTTGACAACACAAAACGAAAACAAAAAATAAAAACTAAGAAACAAAACGTCGAACGCGAAAAACCTATGCTAAACAATCAAAGAAAAGGTAGAACGAAGAAACTCACCCGTGCTTAGATCCGAACCCTAAGACAGATGGCAGAGATCGATGACGCGGTCGAGCAGTGAATAAGAAGTTTGGAAAATAGCTCGGGACAACGAAATAATAAAACCATCTTCAAAACGCAATATATAACCCGCGCATAGACGCTGGGCGAGTGGCACGAGTGGCCATTAATGGCACTGCGTGACCAAAATCCTGAGGATCTTGTGCAAGCGGGGTTTCCGGCCGTCGATGCAGGTGTTTGGTCGAAACGCGCAGTGATGACCTAATTCGCCGGCTTCGGATCAAAACAAAAGTATGTAGTGGCAGCAAAATTTGCCGCCTCTACATAATAAAAGGGAACGCTTATATATAAGCGGCAAATTTTGCCGCTACTACACAAGTTTAAAAACAAACCGAATTACACATGAAGGAGCGGAAAAATTTGCCGCTTTCGCATGTGTAGTCAGAAAAAGAAGGTATGCAGGAGCGGCGAATTTCGCCGCTCTTGCATAGCAAGAGTCAAAAATTTTCCAACTCGAAAACGACTAAAATTAACATCTTAACCGATTTACGACTTGGATTTTCCTCGCAAATATCGAGAAATTAATTCAAGGAAACGTCGCAAACGAGTTTTAAAATGTCAACTGACCTCGCACGAGAACAAGAAAATCTTTTCTCGATTTGCGAGCTTAGAGTGTAGATTCACGAAACGGACAAGTTTCGTGGGGTTGTCTACAAAATGAGCGTAGCTGATTTTGAGAACAACATTATGGATGATGCCAATGGATGAACTGACTATGGAAGATGCTAATGGATGAAAACTGACACTAACAATTTCCATGCCATGATAGATGGGAAGCAGAAATGTAAAGTCAATAATGGATGAATGAAGGTTTTATTATGTATTGATATGGAATGAGATGGATGTATGACTTAATAGATGGGAGGTGTTGACTCTACACAATGCTTGTTTGCTAGGTTTTCACTATGGTACCTATCCAAGGTGCCTATTTAACAAGTTTTCACCATTGGATGAAGGATTTCTCTTTACTTTTTTTTCTCAATTATTTTCTTCTTTTAATTTAACATTTTTGGATAGGATGGAAGATGAAGACTCAAGTGCATGTTTCCAATAGCAAGGTAGTATGTTAGAATTTTAATGTGTATTTGCACATGGACTATATCATGTAGCATTATGCACATGGATCTTGATAGATGTGGGAATATGGAAACGGAAAGGATGATGAGTTATGAGGTGAATGATGGATGGATATGGAGGGATAAATGGGTGATGGAGCAAAATCATGGACCATAGAGGTATGATGGGGCAAGTATGGAGGATAATGGATATAAGATGAGGGGATGAAAGTATGTGGAAATGACATGGAATTGCAAGGAACCAAGGCCAACAGTTGCACACATCACAATACATTTGGAATCCTTTGATTTTGATGGGGATTGGGGAGTAATGGGAATTGAGATAGGGAATTTGGGAATCATTGATTTAGGGATTTAGGAACCCAAACGGACTTAGGATTTGCAAGATTTTTTAATATGGAATGAGAGTTTTGGAATTTATGGATAGATTGAGATATTGATGCTTCTTTTAGGGTAATTCTTTTTTCTTAGGGATCCACACCATTTCAATTTTTTTCTTTGAGGTGTGTGGGCATATGTAGCTTATGAGATGGATTTAGCTTTGAATTTGTGTATTGGTGCCTTACAACATGATATTCTTGAGACTTTTGTAGATATTTTTCTATATATGTGGCAACATCCAAATTTTTATTTTTGAATCTCATGGGGTTTGGGATAGCTTCATATGTGGTTGTTGTGTGCCTTTGTTGGCCATGATTAGGAATGATAGGGGGTATAAGGGAGTGGGATGTGTGGATGGAGTGATGAGTGTATAGATGGGTGAAGGGATTAGGGGATGGAAGGATGGGAATATTAGGAGTTGAAAGGAGTGGAAGAAGAGTAGATGGAGGGGGATGTATGATCACATGCTTTTGTGAATGGTATGACGATGGAGGAGGGATGGCAGCATATGAGTGAGAGGTACGATAAGGTGCACTAGGATATGGAGTGGAAGAATTAGCTAGAGAAGGAGTGGAGGTGGTACCAACATCTTTGAATTATTTTTCTTGGGATGAAAAACCAAGGCCATGTGCTCAAGGATGGATTGCAACATGGATGGGCTCTAAGATACCTTGTTCATGAAGGCCTAAAACTTTGTCGTGATAGTTCATGTTTTGGAACATATGATATGCAATGGGATGTTTGTTTTGGAAAAAAAGGTGCGAGTCCATTATGAGATGGAGAAGGTGAGGTGGTGGATGAAGTTTGTTTCTCTTTGATAAGAGAATCACCACGAATGAAAGTAGTAGGATCAATTGTATAGGATAATAGATTTGGAATGGGGTCGATGAGAGATGGTGTAGGATCAACATGAGATAATTGATATAACACCCTGCCATGTACACCTTAGATAACAACACATCTATGCTATGCAATCCAGAATAAATTTTTAAAAAAATGAATAAGATAACAAATTAATCTTTAACATAACTATATACACCATTAAACTAACCACTTGTCCTCTAAGGTTCCATGGTTGCATTACTGACAAATCAATTAACATTATCTATCATACATCATTAATTAACATTAGTAGATCATTCTAAATCTATTGCATTAAATGAATTACACATACATCTCCATATTGTAGCATCAGTTGTATAATCATTAGGATTATGCAAATAGAACTGCAAGTACATGTACAACTTTCTTCGCATGAGAGTACATCAATACATTGTATACAATATAACTACTTCTGATCACATCAAGATTACATTACATGATTGAATTTGATACATAAGACTACTACCTACAACATAAATAATCTAACTTTTCAAATCTAGTACAAGTTTGGAGTCTACTAAAGGAGATACATTCTTCTTACACACAAACATCAGCAAGGGAAAAACCAATAGAGATAAAAGCTCTTCCTCCCAATCATGTGGAACCCTAAGGTCCACCCCTTGAGCTAGGAGTTAACATAAGGTCCCACTACAATAGATAGTCAGGTAATAAGAACAATAGGAACAAGGTCTAAAAAAAACTCCAACACATCACATGACATTATCATAATCAACTCAACACACATCTAGAGGCAACACACATCGAATGGGGAGAGCACAACCATGGAATGAGAGGCTACAGTAGGGAGAGTGTCATGACATGGCTTGTCATGGGTTGTCCTGGTAAGCCTTCTTAGGCCTTGGCCCCCATCTTGGGTTGTCCTGGTAGCCTCTCTCGACTCCCCGCCCCCATACAAAGCTCATACAGAATCAACATACCTTTTATGAGGACAAGGTAGTTGATCATGCCATTCCAAGCCTTCTCATCTCATCTCAAGCCTAAAAAAGCACTTGAGCCATGAGTGAGGCATCCACTTATCTTTATTTAGTGTGAGTAACTATCCAACTCCCTAATTCATTAATTAGGTTATCACTTAATTAACAACTTTCAATAGGTTATCCTAATAGCCACTTTGGGCATTAGCCCTACATTGAAAGCCACTCCCTTACCCTCACCTAGAAAACCCCATCCATGAAGAAAGCCATGATAACAACAATATATTAGAGCTATGCAAGGAATTAACCTTCTTGTACGCTAAACATAATCACAAGGACATACTCTCAATATATCTAATTCACTTTCCACAAATCAAGTTTCGTAACCTTATTATGTAAGCAAATTGCACTCATCAACAACAACCCAACTTATAAATAATTTATGTTTATTTTAAACACTAATTGACAATATCATATTACAATTAACAATGTCATTTAAGTAAATTAACATTATCAAATTCAAACATAACTTGCAATTTATTTTTAATTTAGAATAAATCAACAAATCACATTTAAATAACTAAATAAGATTATTTGCTAAATCTATATTTAGTTACATTCTAAAATATGTATACACAATATAAATATTCCTCTCCTTATTATAAAAGAATAATTAATTTCCAAGGCATAGGCTTTGGTTATCTAGTTTGAGGCCTCCTTAATGTTGTCTTAGATTTAAATAAAATACAAGGATATAGATATAATTACATATCAAAATGCATAATTATAAAACTATAATACCTATTAAATAGTAGACACTAGAAAATAATGTAAATTGGGTAAATATATACTTTGTAATTTTAAATCCCAACTGCAATATTAATAATAACATCATTCTATATTTAATTTGTAAAGAAAAATCTAAGTATTATTATAAAAGGGAACACACAAATTAACTCTCACATAATAGAAAACCCTAAGCAAAATTATTTTACTCTCACGGTGAAGGTGCCAAAGGGTTTTCTTGGTGCCTGTAGATCACATATAATATAGGATTGAATATTTATAGCCTAAATTGTTTAAATACAACTATAATTCTATCAAATTTAGGCCTTAGGAGTTATTTGGGGGTTTAATTTTATGACAATCCTAATTTTGAACATTTTATATGAGTTATCCAATTGAGAGTAAAATAAACAGCCCATATGGGTATACGTTATTCTCATTTCTTGCTGGGCATCACTTGCAAAAGTGATTTATTTTAAATTTACTAAATATTAGATTGTAAAGTCCAGTAAGTACAAGAAATATAATTTCTTAAGGCATTAATGGGCTTTAACTTATCCTAAAATAAAATGTATTAATGGAATGCAATCCTGATTACAGCCATGAGATGCATTGAGAATATAGATTATGATAGATGCATGGAAAGTATAATAAGTGACTATATTCGTTTAGAAATTGTAAGTCTCATATCCTAAGCAAGAAAGTTTCTATATTAATAGGCTGCACACCTATCAGAATGCTAAAAAGGCTTTAGAAACTTCCAGGCAAAAAGTGATTCTTGCATTTTATGATCGTACCTCCGTTTAGCTCACCTCAAGGCTTGCAATTCGATATACTCACCTATATTATTTGTCTTCAACTGTTTCCATAGAAGAGATATCATCTCACGGAATACAATGGTTACAGACTATACATAAAATGGATCTATTTAAAAGACTTTTAATAATTTCAACCTACAACAGATTGATAGGCTAATTAGGATAGATAAACAACCTCTATTTGCCAACATCCTAACATCCTATGCACGTGGCCCTAAAGGTTTAATGGACGAGAGCTGTGTATGTTTCAATCACATTTAATAAAAAACCCTTATTGCATTACACCTATAGTGATGCTAAAACACATTCTTAACATTGTAAGACATGCATGTTAAGTGAACGGAGCTACAATCACATTTGCATCTCTTATTACATTACATTTATAGTGACCTTTATGTGAGAATATAAGAAATTTTTGCCAAAACCGCAAAAGCAAGTGGCCTTAAATGAAGACTAAGTTCCACATATAGAGACGACCATTGAGGTGAGCTAGTAGTTGGCATTCACCTGGAAGCATGAGTTCAACCCACCAGAGGACGCACCATAAAAAAGGGTGATCTAATTCAAGAAAGGATTTTTATTTTTAAAAGTATTACAATAACATTTAACAAGGCATAAGACAGTTCAATCCTTTTAACAGATATCCTATATCATTGAGATTCCTATTGAATCAGTGCTGGGTATATTGATGTGTTTTTTTTCTTGGTGTAGGTTGATCACATATGAATGCAAGCTTAGGAGTATTTACGGCAACAACATTTTTTGATTGTAATTTCTAACTTCTATGCAAATGTAACTACTATGGTAAGACTCCAACAAATTAAGAGATTGGTGAAAGATTATAGGAAAAGAGATTAAAAATGAATGAAACTCAATTCGAAACCTTTACTAGTTTCTTTCCTACCTATGCCAAAATTGGGTTCTTTGGACAAGATATGGACATCAATCCAGTCATAGAGAAATGATTGCAAGTTATACACTAAATAGAACGTCATTACTCAAAATAAACTCTAGCAGATAGTATATGGTACTAGACACATAGATGGGCCATGAAATATTTGATAGATTGCTCCAAAGGATAAAATCTCCACAATAAAATTTGTAAAGACTAATAATAGAGTTTCTCAAGGAAACATTATAAATAAAGAGAAATGTCGTATAATGTGCAAACATTTAACAATTAATATTGCCTAGTGTATGCCAAATCTGCCACCTCTACCGGTATACTTCCCAGCAAGTGCCTAAAGTCTCAAGGAAGTGTGATCCCTAGAATGCAAAGATTGCAGAAAGACACAAAAAATGGACTAAAATTGTTTTAGCAAATGTAATTGTCTGGTGTAAAATCTAGATCTGAGAATAGTTTAACAAATCACCTCAAGAAACCAAATTTGGCTCACAAGACAAATTGTTTGCAAGATATTAGGAACGATCAAGCAAATGTAATTGACATGATTTCAGGGTATGCACGAATTAGTTTTATTTCATACACGAATGACTTGGAAGTTCAATTGACAAGAAAATTCACAAAGGAGCAAAAATAAAATTTCAAGGAACCTGGTTACAACAATTAACTAGACTGAGGATTCGATGCCGTATTGTTGAAGCTGCGATCCAATCCTTCAATCTCCAAACGATTCTCTGCAACAAAGGATTCAATGCTCCTCAATTCTTCTTCCCCCCTCTTCTTTTCTAGCCCATTCTTTTTGTGTGAGAAATCTTCCCACCTTTTTAGGAGGAACAGCTCATGATCCAAGGTGACAACCATATATCCTTTTACAATATTCATAAAAATATTTTTTTTTATTATTTTAATGTTACCTTTAAATTTATTTTATCAAAATTTATAATTGTTTATTCATATTTATTTATGTATTTTATTTAATCATTTATCAAATTTATTTATTTTCATGTTAATTTTACCAATTATAAACAATTAAGTTGTTTATAATTAGTAATTAACATATTATTTCCCCTAAAAGTATTTATTTAACTCTAGCTTGAAATTATCATTATTTTAATGAAGCACTGACCAAGAGTTAAATCAAACATTTCTAATTGAATAACCCAACCTACAGAATGATACCTAACCATCATGCAAGACTACAAGACATGTTAACAACAATAAAAACAAACAGTCCAACTAACAGTCATGATTGGATACAATATTGGATACTCATCCTCTTTGAGGTTGTTGACTGAGTAGGGAACCTTATACTAACTTTGATCAACAATTCCATTGGTTAAGGCATGCTCAGACCTGCTAATTCAGGTGGAGTTGATGCCTGATACCTGCATCTTGTAGGAAACCACACAATCAACCATAAAAATATATATCATCATGCATTCATACAATGAACAGAAGTTGTAGTGTAGCAGGGTACTTGAACATGAGTAATACAACATTGTTCCATTCACGTAAACACATCAACAAATAACTACATGACACATAATTTCTGATTACTTATCAATAAAATATAATAATCAATTATATGATGATCTAATATAGCAAACACCATTAAAGCATTATAACTATGATCAAATAACACATTAAACTCATAATAAAATTAATCCATAACATCTGATATGTCCATCAAACTATGAAAGCATAAAATACTAGCAATCAAACATCATCATCAATAAGTCCATAGTCAACTAGCATAATAACAAAGAGTCCAACATCTAATAGAATGCCATAGTGTCTAATCCTACTAGGAAAACTATTAGTCTGATAGAAGACAAGGTGAGGGGCATCCTCCCCCCTAGGATCAGGCTTACTCTTGGAAGATTACAAAAAAGTATGGATATAACCCTCACATATGGGATGCATCCTTCTAGGTAGTTGAAGTCTCATCATTAGGATCCCCTTGGACCCCCTACCTGCTCTATGCCCCTACCCCTGAGGGTCAATCCCTGATGGTGCAAAACGTACATGAGCTCCAAAGAAAGTTCCTTGTCCTCTACCTACGGTCTCCAAGACTATCCCTTGATGCTCTACCTAGCAGTAATCAACTACTATGAACACTCTATGAGATTTCCCTGCATCACCCAGTATTGGCTCTGAAGTTGTCAGCCTCTGACTAAATACTGTAGTTTTCTTTTGTGGACACTGCCTGGCTATATGGCCATGTTGGGTGCAAGAGAAACATTCTGTAATTCTACAAAATCCTCTGCCACCCAAAGGTGCATTAGACTACTAAAAACTACCTCTACTAATTGTAGGCTGTGAGCTCTGAACTGGCTGGTTGGGATGATAATTCTTGGCCCACATCTAATTACATTTTTTCCCTGACTAAGGACCACCACCTTGCTATCATGCTCACATTTCCCATGCGGTCATGACATGTAACACACATGTCATGTCCGCATTTGTCATGTGGTCATGACACGTAATATAAAAAACATTTCCACGTGTCCTTAGAAACCCCCTCGCAAGCATTAGCATGCTCGGTGGAAATACACATAAGGTGTAAACATGTCAATCAAAACTCAAGAAAGAGAGTTTACATACGCAACCCCCTACGTGATGATAGTCGACTAGGGGGTTATGCGACATGAGGAGCTTTGTTATTAGGGTTAGGATCGATTTGGCCCCTAAGTTTCCTAGGTAAGTGATGATTTCGATAGGAGTCAAAATCTAACCCTAATTCTAGAGCATAAATAGATTTAAATATGCTTATGTTAAATTAATAGTCGCAAGGCAAATAAAATGTTAACTAATGCCAAGGAAAATTCATTTAAAACAAACACCCTAAATTCTAGAAAATTTTGGCAGCATAACACGTTATTAACATTTGGAACAAATATTTCAAAAAGGTCTCCCTCGAAAACCTTTATGAGAAAAATTAAATAAAAAGATTAAATTAAATTGACCTAATTAACAATATAAACATTATCACCCAAATAATAGAAAATCATTTTAAATAAAACTATTAAATAATTAACCCAAACAATAATAAAAAATCCACTAATAAATATAATTCCAACAAATATATTTATTAAGAAGTCAAAAGTAAAATTCTCCAAGAAAAGAGTTAAAACAACTTTCTCCAACCCTTAAAAAAATCAATCAACAAAATTAAATCAATAAAAGGGATCTCTAATTTAATTAAATTAAATCTCACTAGAAAAAGAGTAATATAGAAGTCTAAAAATTAAAAAGCAAAAGGGATAGAAAATCCCACTTAAATCCTAACTACATAACTCAATTAAAAACTCCACATGATAATATAAAATTCCTAAGTAACATTAAAGTCTAGTAAAATAAATAATTTAAAACACCCACCCACATGAAAATGACCAAAGTAAATAATAAAACATATAAACTACAATAGATTTCAAAAAAGAAAAGAAGAGGGAGAGTTAGGATTCACGTGCAAATGGAATGAAATAAAATAAATTCCTTCAATTTTCCCTCCCACTCTTCTTCTCAACACCAGGTCTCTCAATTATTTTATTAATTTCCTCTCATTTTCCCTAACCCTATTCTCTTTCTTTTTCTTCTTCTCTATTCTTTTCACAATTCATTTTCTCCATTTTGCTCTCTCTTTGTTTTTGCAGGTTAGGGTTTCAGCCATGCTCTTGGGCAGCCATGGATATGCTGCCTCAACAGGTATGTATTCATTAAATATCTATCTCATAGGGTTTTCTTTGTTTTCTTTTTTTTCTTTATATATATATATACACATATAAAAAAATAAGTTATTAATATAGATCTGGAAAGTATATATATATATATATTTTAAGTTACAAAGAATCATATATATATATATACACATAAAAAAATAAGTTATTAATATAGATATGAAAATCATAGCAATGATAAATCGGCCAAATCACAGGTTCGAGACTTACGGCGGCGATTGAACCAATGAGGAAAAATGCCAATAGCGAACATATTGTTCTCAAGTTTTACTAGAGGGAAAGCAAGTATTGGGGGGGGACCTCCCACCCACCCCCCACCATGCAGTGGGGGTTGGTGGGGGATCCATCCCCCAACCCACCATAACCTCAAACACAATGGGGAGGGGTCTCCAATCTTTTTTTTCTTTTAAAAAAAAATGAGGCCCTAACAAAAAATAGGGTTCGACCATGTAAAAACTATAGTCTCTTTTTTCTATTATACGTTGTGTTTAAAATGAGATTTGGATAGTATATATCAACAATTTGATTCTTTGGATTATTTCATTTGGATATATATATATATATTTGCTAGATAAGTGCCACCATAGTGGGTGGCTCCCATTATATTAAATCTAAGGATTACAAAAACCTGCTATACTTAGCAGAATGGATTACATACTAGCTGGAAAACAAAACCTAATATCTATTGTGCCACAACACTTTGAGACCTTTTGCCAGCTCCGAGGCCCTCTCAATTTAGGGAAGGGACAAGAGATCACCATAGCTTTGCATGAAGAAAGCAAAGGTTTCCATGTTGTTACAATCAATGCCTTGCCAAAAAAGGGCCAGAGCTTCGGCTGAAACTGTTGGAGTCTCAACTTTCATATCAATTGCAGCTGCATTAAAGACTCTCCCAATGAGACCACTAGTTGGGCATTTGTTGAAGGCTGTGATCACAGCCATAGTAGTGTCCCTCAAGTCTTCCTTGAAAAAAGCATTGGCAAAAGTTTTTCCGTGAGCTTTCCTTCCTGAAACAAGAACATAGGTGGCTAAAAATTCTTCGTAGATGAAGTTGTCATGGACATGTTCCTCTGGGATATTGTTTGTACCGATAACCTTGAGGATAGCCTTAGCTACCTAGTCGAATTCAACTACAAATAGTCTCTTTCTTTTCTCAATCTTTGTTTCTTGTAGTAGCTCCTCCAGGATGTTATGATCCTCTTGAACTTTACCTTCAAACTCTGACTCTCCTTGAATCCTTCAGAGGACTCATCTTCCTCACGCTGACAAATGCAAACATAGTTCATCTCCATGGTAGGGTATGGATTTTGGTAGTAGCCTGGGGTCTTAAAGGCTGTGTTAAGGAGGTTTCAGGTACAACATTACTACAACAAGTGATTCTCTAAATCCATTAAATCCAATAAAGATCATTGAATCATCTAATGCTATCTAAAATTGACCGATGTAACTCTAAATCTTGTTGTTAATGTAGAGGGAGATTCAGCAATGGTTCACATGACTATGCAATGATGGTGTCCTCCTCCTGAACACATGCCAAGTTTGCTAAATGGTCCGCCACCAAATTTCCTTCCCTATAGATGTGACTGAGCATGAAGTTCCCAAGCACAGGCAAGATCTTCCATATAGCTTCAGCAATATATTTTAATTTCCAATTGTAGATTTGCTTTGACTTTATGGCATTGATGTATATAAGAGAGTCCCCCTCAATGTTAAGGTCCACAAGCTTAAAATCCTTGCAAAGGCAAAGCCCTAGAAGCAAGGCTTCAAATTCTGCTTCATTGTTAGTCCCTTTCCGGAGTCTTTTTGAGAGCGCCACCACCAACTTCCCATCCTCGTTTCTTATGATGACTCCTACCCCTGAAGGCCTTGGATTGCCCTTTGCCATGCTTTCAAAATTTAGTTTCAAGCTCCCCTTTGGTGGGGTAATCCACTTTGTAAGGGCCCTTGCTTTCCTCCTATCTTTTGTAATTTCAAGATGAAAGCTTTGGGCTAGGAGCAAAGGATCGACCAACTTATCAGTATTTCCCTATCCCAACCGGTGAATGGTATCGGGGGTGAGCTAGCCAGTCTTATACTAACTAATTCACTAATGCCTACCTCGAGCTTCCCTAGAACAGATTCCAAACTTGACACTTTGTCTTGGAAGATCCTATTGTTCCTTTCATGCCAAATATGCCAAATCAGGAGCGAGGGGCTCGCTACCCACAAACCTTGCTATGTGGATTTATATCCTTTGGGCCACCCTTTGAAGAGGCCTTCAATTTTATTTGGGAGTGCATTGATCCATCCTAATTTCTTCCTCAGCCAATCCCAACACTTGGATGCGAATGAGTAGGAGATTAGAAGGTGGTCAGTTGTTTCCTTAGCCTCACTGCATAATACACATCTAGATGGACCTTCGATGCCTAGAGACTTAAGTCTATCACTTGTCAGGATCTACTTGTGAATAACTATCCATGCAAAGCCTCTTGCTTTGGGGAGCGTCCATTTTCTCCAACAAAGAGTTGAGTGTCAATCACTCTTCATCTACAAGTTTTGCATGGCGTATCTAAACTTGACTTTATAGTGTCCTAATTTTGAACTTGTCCAAAAGATTTCATCATCCTTTCCTGAGGGAATGATTCTTCTAACTTTGAGAGCTTCTTTCAATTCAAGCATTGCTTCACCACTTAATTGTAAAGATGAAATCAACTACTAATTCCATTCTAAGCCCTTAATGTAGCAAGCAACTTTCCTGCCATGGATTGTAAAAAAATCTCTCCAATGTTCCCTTACTCCTATAAGCTCTACCAGTGGGGGAAGGCCTCTTAGGGAGTCTTCCCAAAAATTGGCATGAAATCCATTATGAATAGACCAAGAGATGTGATCCGAAATGAGCCATCTACATTGCTGCATGAAATTCCAAATATGCGATCCTCTTGGGGGGTTGAGGGTCGTTAGGATGCGAGTTGGATCATCTATGTCCAGATATTTTTTCCTTAGAATCTAACACCATCTCGCTACTGGATCTTTGAACATAGTCCAAATTAGTTTGGTTCCCAAGGCTATGTTTTATTTTTCCAAGCTTCAAAAACCCGCACCTCGATCACCTTTGCTTTTGCAAGCCACTTGCCATATAATAAGTGGAATCTGATTGACTTCATTGGCTCCTTCCTAGAGGAATTTTTTAAGGATCCCTTCTATTGAGATACATGCTTTCTTGGTTGTTTGATTACTTCTCGACTGGAAGATAGGGATTGCTGAAAGGACCACTTTAATCATCTAAATTTTGCCTGGGAGCGTGAGCCATCTTCCTTGCTAGGAGGACACCTTGGACCTGGATTTTTGGATGGTATCTTTCCACAAAAATGTGCACAATGCACCTTTGAATAGGGGAACTCCAAGGTATTTTCTTGGGATCTCACCCTTCGAGAACTTGAGGATGAACAAAATCTATCATTGCAATCTCATGCTAGTGTTGAAAAAAAAAGATACTTGACTTTTCTTGGTTGATTTCTTTCCCTGAAGCTTCCTCATACCTCTATAGGAGTGAGGAGATTTCTACTGCTGAGTTTGCCTAAGAAGCGGTGAAGAGGAGTGTATCACTTGTGAACTGTTGGTGGGTGACCAAGGGAAAGTCATCTACTACCTTAACACCATCCCACCTTCCAGAGTTTTCCAAGTGTTGAGTGCTCCTTCCCAGGGCTTCCGCCATAATAACAAAGAGGAAAGGTGATAAGGGATTGCCTTGTCTGAGTCCCCATGTAGGTTTGAAGAACCCACATAGGGAACCATTGACTGAAATGGAATAACACACCGTGGATATACACTGAAAAGTCCATTCAATCTAGCTTTTATCAAATCCAAACCTCTCCATAATCTTTAGTAGAAATCTCTAATTAACATGATCATAAGCCTTGCTTATGTCCAACTTCAAGATCATGCAACTTTGGTTTGACGATGTAATGGAATGTAAAGTCTCATGAGCTGAAATAATGCTATCAATTATATTCCTACCTAGAGTAAAGCCACTTTTCTCCTCAGAGATGATGCACGAGAGGATACCTTTGAGCCTGTTTGCCATTGATTTTGTTACTATCTTATAGATGGTGTTGTAGAGAGAGATGGGTCGAAAGTCCTTCAGGGAAGTAGACTTTGCTTTTTTTGGAACTAGGGTAATGAAAGTGTTGTTGATGTCCTTAATCATCTTTTTTGATTTCCTCAAATCTTCAATAGCCCTCCAAATGTCATTTTCCAGAATGTCCAAAAATTCTTGATAAAACCTTGCAGGGAAGCTGTTAGGCCCAGGGGATTTATTAGTTGCCATCTAGAAAGCCACGGCCTTCAACTCTTCTTTGGAAAAGGGCCCCAGAAGGTAATCATTTTGTTCCATACTGACCACTTTTGGGATGAGATCTAAGAAAAATTGTTGTTTCTGTACATAAGAGGCTTCCAAGTTGGCCAACAGATTTTGAAAATACTTAACGGCTTCCTTTTGGATGAGTTCCTCATCAGAAATCTCTATGCCTTCTTTTGAGTGGATCATAGAGATTTGGTTATAGTTCCTTCTTTGTTTTGTGGAGTTGTGAAAGTACTTGGTATTTAGATCACTTTCTTCCAACTAGGTTTCCCTAGATTTGGATCTCCAATAAACCTCCTCTTTGGCAAGGAGTTCCTGATGGATTTTCATATGTTCTTTCTCCTTTTCAAATTTGAAATTAGTCATACCATTGTTTAGAACCTCTTGATAAAAAAAATCCAATTTAGTCTCTATCTATTCCTTTTCTTTAAAAATATTTTTGAAGGTACCTTCATTCTAGACTTTCAAATGCTCTTTTATTGCTTTTAGTTTTTTCGCAATAATAAACATCTTTGAACCTTTTTAAACCTCAGTATTTGTCCACCACTATTTTATTAAATCTTTGAAGGTTCCATCCCTCAGCCACATTTTTTCAAATTTGAATTGGCTTTTGGCTGTCATTTTATCTTCTCTAATAGCAATCATAACTAGAAAGTGGTCAGACCCTGAGATTGGAAGGATATGCGAGTCAATCGCAATAGGAAGCTCGACCCAATTTGTTGAGATTAAAAACCTATCCAACCTTTCCGCAATATTTTTAAAGCCTTTACACTTGTTGGTCTAGGTGAATTTACCATTTTTAGGAACAATATCTATTAGATTAGAATCTTCCACGAAGTGCTTGTAATCTTCCTGGCTTTGACTGATTTGGCTTAATTCCCCCTTCTTCTCTGCATTAGATAGGACTGTGTTGAAATCACCCCCAAGGACGAGCATATCATTCTTGTAGTGAAGGATTATCTCTGAAATAGAGTTCCAAACTTCAAGGTTCTCTTGTGTTTTAGTCAGGCCATAGACATTCTAGAGTATGAATTGAAGGTGTGTTTGTGTATCTTCTACAGTCATGGCCATCTAATTGTCCAATTCAGCTAGGATCTTGATATCCGTAGTCTTACTTTTCCAAAGTGCACAAAGACCTCCAGATGCACCCAAAGATGGTCTAGAAAGGCCAACCCATCCATTACAGAATTTGTAGAAAATTTCCTGCTCTTTTGCTGACAATTTGGTTTCTTGAAGAATCACAATATCAGCATCCACAATTTGAAGATGACACTTTATCAAGCGTTGTTTGTCAGGGGCATTAAGGCCCCTAACATTCCATCTAAAGATCTTCATTGGTTCCCAAGGGAGGTCCCTCCTCCCTTAGTACTATTGAAATTTCTTTTAAGGTGACTTGCCCACCCTTGGACGCCTCTTCCTCCTTTCGAGCTTTGTTCAATTTTTGACCCCCTTTTCCCCCCCTAACACTCAGATTAGGTTTTAGGATTTTAGCCGCATCTTGGCTAATGTATCTTTCCTCAATTTCCCCAAATTCATCTTCATCCATGGATTCACACTTTGTCCATTCGAAATCCAGCCCTTCTTCTCTAAAGTCCTCAGCATATGCAAATCCTAAGTCATTTCTGAGTTGCACAAGGGGTGACAATTCCTTCAATCCATGTGCCTGATCTTGGATAGTTTCTAGAACCCTTGATATGGTATCTAGAGAGGGAACAGGCTTAGGGGACGCATCTTCTAGAGGGGTCAAAGAAGGAGAAGCCTCCATGGCAAGCTCAACAGGAGCATGATGATCCATTTCTTGTGTCAGATTTCATCTTTTTTCCCTCCACATCTAATTGACTTTCCTAGGGCATCTCATCGTGGAGTGATCTCTCTGACCACAATTAAGGAAGAAGAATTTAATGTCCTCCTTCTTAACTTTGATTGTACACAATCCCTATTCTGTGGTGATGTTGATGAAATTTGGAATGTCTTTAATTGTCGCCACCTTTAATCTTGCATAGAGGTATGAGTCCCCGCTAAGGATTTCTTCATCTAGTTCAATCAGCATACCAAACAATTTGCTAATTTTCTTTAGGAAGGACCTAGACCAACACTCAAGTGGGAGATTGTACATTCAGATCCATCTTGGAGTATCATATGGATTTTCCTTGCATGGATTGAAGAGTGGTGTCCATTCTTGAATGAAAAGGAGAATACCCTCGATTTCCCATTAACAGAAGGAAAGGATCAGCTCACGTTCTTCTTAGCTTCAAAAAAGAATCATAGAAAACCCTTTGGGAAGGAACTTGATGGAGCTTGGCCATTTCTAGTTTTCCATGATTCAATCCGTAATTATTTTCCTTGCAAAATTTTTCCCCAGCGGCTTCCCAAAAATTGCAAATTTACTAAGATTTTCTAGATCCTGCTCCACTTCCTTGGAAAGGTCGAGTTCAATTTGTCCATTTTCTCTCCTTCCTATGTGGATAGTGGAATTCACTCCACAAAAATTTGCAGACCACTTCCTCTGCACCATTACATCCTATTTAGAGACATATATATATAAGCATATATATATATATATATATAAGCATATATATGTTATCAGGAATTGTAGTTAACAGCATAAAACCATTAATAAACAAATGAACATCAATAGAAATTTTGAATAACAAGATTAAACAAATAAAGCACAAACCTCACAAACCTTGTTATCCTGCAGCTTCCATTGTTCGCCTAGTCTTGATCGATCTTTTGTGATGAAAGTTGCACTCAAGAAGCACACTTCCTTGCTTTGTTCTTCAGGATGGCAACAGAAAAATGGCTATGATACTCTATTGCTATGAAGATGAGTTTCAAAGAAATGGGGGTGATCTCAAGCAAATGGATAGTAATGGGGGTGCCAAAGGCATGTTGGTAATTTGATAGAGTAATTATATTGAAAGCTTGGCTAATAGAAATGGAGGAATAAGGTTCAATTTATAGACTCAGAAGAGAAGAGATCAATGGCTGAGGAGTAAGAAGATCAACGGTTGAGAATGGTTGAGGAATGTGTGCGAATAGAAAGAGGACAAGTGTCCAAGCTCCTTCATACAATAGGGGAGTTAGCAAAATAGACCAACCAGTTAAGTGAATTGATTAGAGAGTTGACTGAATTGATTAACCAGTGAATTGGGTTGATTTAGGAGTTAATATAATAGATTGACCAGTGAACTCAATTGACTAATTAGTTAATAGATTTGACTGATGAGTTAACTAATTTTGACTAGAGGATAAATAGGAGATGTGGGTGAGAGAATATTAGCTAATTAAATATTTAAAATATTTAATTACATGTGCAACATGGTGAGGTGGAAAAGGTGAGGTGGATTGGTGAGGTGGATTTATGGAATTAGGACTTAGGATAGAGGAATTTAGGATTAATTAAATAATTTAGGATTATTTAATTATGTGAGATATTAGAAGAATTTAGGGAATTTAATTAAATAAATTGGTTATTATTTAATTATGGGATAGTGAACCAATCAAATAAACTTAGAATATTTATTTAATTGATAGAAGAACTAAGAATTAAGATAAATATTAAGATATTTACTTAATTCGACATGAGCCAATTTTAGGTGTACATTTTGCCCCTCTTTGATGCAATGTGTTTTATCATGTTGTTTCAAAGAATTTTTTTTTTTGACAATGATACATGCCCATGTTTGCCCCTGGTACAAGTTTAATGATAGGATGCCCCCTCGGGAGATTGGATGAAGAAGCCAAGGTGGAAGGCGTGAGATGGACAATCTCACGATGAAGAAGGTAAAAAATAGATTAAGTTGAAAAAAAATAGGTTACGGTTTAGGGCAATGTGAAGAAATGGGCTTGGGAAGTAGTCACAGTTGTCACATAGCCAGTTAAGATTCACTTTCTATATATAGGAGTTGGGTCCACAAGTCTTATTCATTTGTCCTTTGGTGATTTGCTTTTGAGAGCTTAGGAGAGCAGAGGAGATAGAGTACTTGACAGAGATATGGATATTCCATGCAAGGAGTACCACTTTGAGCAAGTTTGATTGTTCGGGCAGCTAGTAGAGGCAAGACCACCAATATGTAGCTCAGAAAATATCAGTCAACTAAGGTCTTTATAGGGTAAACTGTAATCTATTAGAAGGTTCATTTCTCAATTGGCAGACAAGTTCCACCCATTCACGCACCTCCTACATAAGAATATTCCTTTCAAATGGACTAATTCATGTGAACATACATTTCAACAATTGAAAGAATACATCATAAACCCATTGGTATTGATGCCACCCATCTAGGGTAAACCTCTGTTACTTTATATCTCTGCCACACAAACAATTCTGGGAGCTCTCCTTGCACAGTAAAATCATGAAGGAAAGGAACAAGAGATATATTACATCAATAGAACATTAGTTGGCTATGAGTTGCAATACATGCCAATTGAAAGAGCATGCCTCACGGTAGTCTTTTCTTTATAGAAATTGAGACATTACATGCTATCGCATTCCATCAAGCTAGTAGCAAAAGTTGATCCACTCAAATATTTTCTCAACAAAGCTACTCTTATAGGTAGATTATCCAACTGGGTTATGCTTCTCAGTGAGTTTGAAAACTTCACCTAGGGTCATTCATTAGCACAATAAATGCTAGGGAAAGTTTACTTAGATAGATATGCCAATCTGTAGTTCGGCACATATGCGCTCTGAAACTGTGCATCCGACATGGTGCAACACATATACGATATGTTACAGTGCATCTAAAATTTCTGCACATGCATGCTGGAAGTCGGTGCATATGTTATAGGTGTGTGCATATGTTATAGGATTGCACATCCGAGATGTCTTACTGCGCATGTAAACAAAGTTGTGCATAGGGTAGGAAACTGCACATGTGCTCATTCTGGCGGTGCATTCAGTGAGAAGTTGTGCATTTGACACGAGAAGCTGCGCATATGCCAGAATTGCACATATGTGATGAATAGGTGCATTTGTGACCTGATTTAGTACATTTGCACTAGGATAGTCAGCTAACTTGATGAAATTTACCCAATTGGCATCTTGATTGATGCATCAATTGATAAGCAATCTTCGAGATTTTTTGAATCTAGTCAGGAGATGATATGTTGTTTTGATCAATTTGATATATTAAGTCAGTGATAGGATAGTCTGATTGTTTTGAGTAGGTGTGTTTAGATATGGATTTTTCTTGATACTATGCTTTGCTTGTTGCAGGAGGATATTTGCGATATACTCATGTCACAGGAGCAGTTCCCTTTACCATTGTTGTAGTGGTACATGCTTACTGAGATGGATCGAGAGGCTCTTGGCACTATTGGTATAGACTATGTATGTTTCATGCCCAAGGTTCGTACAAACCTCTGTTTGTTTCCTACAATGGTGGAGTGATTCCACACCAAGGATAGGATGTTTCATCTACTGACTGGGGAGATTGTTGTTACTCTGGAGGATGTGTATAGGATTCTGCATCTTCCCATTCATGGAGAGTTGGTAGAGTACGATCCACAGTGCGATGTAGGATTAGCCAAGTGTAGACGTGTGTTTGATGACCTAGAGCTTGATAAGCAGGTGATTTCATGGCAGGACATACCCCACCCCGGGTTTCAAAAGGTTGGGTTCTGACTAGAATCCCCACCCAACCTGCCTAAAGAAACTACATACCCAACCAATAGGAAATTGCATGGGTTTCTGATTGGTTGGGGGAGGGTTATGGAGAGGATGATTACTGACGGGACTTGATACACATGCGGTATGTGTGTGCTCTCATACCTATATAGGGATATGCACCAAGTTGTGTATCACAGAGGGGCCAGCTTGTCGGTAGGTGTGTCCCTTTTGTAGTTTTGGTTATGGGAGCATATAGCGATCACACAACCAATCTATGTTTTTGTGAGATAGCAGTATGAGCCATATAGTTATGGGTATGGAGGAGTTATTTCCTAGCATAAGCTAGGGAAGCTCAAGTACTAGAGACATGTGTTGGATAATGTAGATGTAGTTATTTGGCACCCCTACATAGATTACAAGCGGTGTGAGGATGAGGATGATGAGCTATCGTATTGCTTCCAGACTTGGTGGCTTATTGGCAAGACGTGATACATACTGGAGCATCAAATTATTAGCAATGTGCAAAGGTAGTTTAGCAAAGTACAGGGTAGGCCATAGGGGTAGCCTCGATTTGCGAGGACCCATGCAGAGAGGCTGAGATGGGGTCTAGTGGCATCATATGAGGAGGCCTTGACAAATTTCTGATAGATTCCCTATGTAACCTTGCCTATGAGGAGGGAGATAGTTGATGCAGGGATGACCCCTGACTATGAGGAGTAGTTTGCCGCCTATCCATTTTTGAGATACTCAGGGCCTAGAGATCTAGCTCCGCAGATAGATGAGGAGGATTTAGATGATGAGGACAGAGCAAGCTAGAGGAGACAGAGGAGAGGGAGAGGAAGATGGAGAGATGGAGGAGATGGGGGAGACGGGGGAGATGGAGGAGGTGGAGGAGGTTGAGGCAGACAGAGGCAGAGGAGCAAAGTTGGGGAGGGACCCTCTGGTCAGCAACAGGTAGGGCAATAGAAGATTCAAATGTCAGCACCACAGTAGGTGCCCCAGTAGGTAGTACAATAGCTAGCTGCACCACAATAGGCACAAGGACAAGGTCAAGCACAACAGATGCAGGGATAGGGACAACATGTTCCACAGTCTAACTTACAACAACAAGCTATTACTGCACTACAGGGCTAGTTGAGGTAGCTGAGGGCACATCTTAGAGAAGTAGAGTCTAAGAGAGATGCAAATGCAGGTGTCATCTTGGGGCTTACTAGAGAGTGAGATGCAACAAAGGCAAGGGTGTTGGCCTTGCAATTAGAGAGAGATGCAGCTTTAGCAACCTTGGGGATAGACGGGGCAACTGCATTCTTGGTTACACAGGTGTAACAAGGACAAGCCTAGGTTCAGCAACTGCAAACATAGCTGGTACAGGTATAGGGTGAGCTTGCTAGGGCACAGTCTCAGACGTAGTATTACAGAGGATTGTACCATGGGGTAGTGTCGACAGACCAGAGGGCACCTAGCTATAGGAGTCAATCTGTGGTAGGTACACCATAGAGAGTAGGGGGTTCATGGTCAGGAGCATTTGTGATGGGCCCATAGTAGTTTGGGGCTAGTAGAGGAGGGGACAAAGAGGGTAGTGGTGGGAGTAGTGGTCCATGGCAGCATGGCTAGCCTATAGTTGCACTTGCACCGGATTTTGACTTTATGTATACACTTTTTGATGGCTTAGATAGCCTGATATATATATACTTGCATTATATTGTACAGAGACATGTATCATTATTTTTGAGATGTACACATTTGATGACTTTGAATTAGAGATGGGCTGTGATGTTGTACATTTGGAAATGTTTTATGTTATATTGATATGATGATGCAACTTATGTGTTGTATATGCAGTTGTTTTATGCTATATGTTATGGATGCATTCTATTTTATGATGTTTCACATGTGATGCATACTTTTGTGATGTTATCTAATGCAGACTTAGATGTTTATCTGATGCTATGTGATGGTATCTAATGTAGACTTAGATGTTTATATGATGCTATGTGATATTATCTAATGTAGACTTTGATGTTTATATGATGTTCTATGATGTTATCTAATGCATACTTAGATGTTTATATGATGTTCTATGATGTTATCTAATGTAGACTTAGATGTTTATATGATGTTCTGTGATGTTATCTAATGCAGACTTAGATGTTTATATGATGTTCTAATATGCAAAGTTGTGTTATGTGATCTATATGACTTTGTAGTTTATACGATGCTCTATGCTTTAGATTTTCCTGTTGAATGATATGCGGATGCAAATGTCCATGGATGACTTGATGTATCTATTATGCATGCAAATGAGTTAATCATGTTAATGACTATCTCATGTGGTATGATATGGAATTTGTGCTATGTTTTTGTTATGTCCAAATGTACTCAATTGACACAGAAATGACATAATGATAGACAAAAGACTGACTGATGGAAGAATGACTCGATAGAAGGACTGACAAGATTTTATTTCTATTAACTCTACATAGGAATCTTTATTGCATGGGATATGAATGTAATTGGTTATGTTATTGATATGGATATGGAATGGGTTGCCATCTTGACATTGCAAGTATTTTGAAGTGCTTTGTTTTATCATTGGGATTTTATTATGTTGTAAGAAAATACAAGCATCTAGGTATAATTAAATCGAGATGACCTAAGTATTACTTACATGGATTTTGATATAGCAAGCTAATACAAGCATCTAGTTAAATTTAATCTAGATGACCTAAGTATTTCTTGAGACCTCTGAAGTCCTCTATGATCTTTTGCTAATCATGTTGTTAGACAAAATTCGTCACATTACTAGAGATTAATCCACAAACAATAGATAAAGAAAAGTGATTATGCCCCCATCATAGCATCTCTAGCTTTTGGCATCCTCAAGTAGCATAGGAAGACATAATAATGAAAATCAAGATCCTCTAACTTAACTCTTTTCACAAAACATTCTTGTATTAGATGTGTTTTCTTTCCATAGTATTGATAAAATCATTTTTGATATATTTTTGGTCCTTGCTTTTGTTTTGAAAAGGTTGATGTTGTTGTGCCAAGATTTTGGTTTGGAAGCATGCTTTTTTCCACGTGTGCGCTTGTCTTAGTGAAAGGTGTCCTCTTAGAATATGTGGCACTCAAGAATCCAATTCCACAACAAGGTCAAGGACTTGGCCCCAGTCAAATAAAGGATCAACTTGTTATGGATGAATTGACAAATAGAGACAAAGAGACGGGCTCTAAAGGATTGACCTAGTGCCTCGAGGGCTCATTCCTAAATGGCCTTGCCTATGTGATGATGCAGAGGCATCATAGTTTGAGGTGAACTTGGTGGACCTAAGACCTAGGCGGTGGACAAAAATTTTGAATACAGATGGAGTGGCAGGAATGAAGCAGATGGGTCTCCTTGGGGGCACATCAGTACACGATGGCCTTGCCTATGTGATATCTCAGAGGTGACATAGTTTGACAACAGTTCAATGGATTGCAAGATAGATGACACGATGGATGCAAGTCTGGAAGGGAAGAAAGCGCTAAGGATGGGAAAACAACAAGCCATGATAGGTACACTAAGGTGATCGGAAGGACACTTGCTTTTAGAGGCATGAACAGGGAATCAAGGTTGAAAAAGATGGAGAAGGCGATTTATCACAAGGAGTGGCTATTTACTAGGTTTTCACCACTTGCTTTTATTTGCACAAAAGCTAAAAGTACACATGATGCCTGTTTGCCAAGTTTTTACCAAGGTACCTATCCAAGGTGCCTATTTACTAGGTTTTCACCAAAGGATGATTTTTTTGTTTCTTTTTTTTCAAATTTTTTGATTTTTTTTGTTATGTTTGCCATTTTTTTTGTTATTTCGACTCCCTTGCATTAGGGCTTTTTTTAAGTGTAGAACTTGCGAAGATGCATACTATTGATGGGATCGGCAAACAATTCACCTTCTGATGTGGCCAATTGATAAGCACCTGACCCATAGGTAGTAATGATGACATAGGGACCCAACCAGTTGGGTTCAAAATTTCCTTTCTTTTCACAATCTTTCTAATTTCTGGGATTTTCCCTAAGTACTGGATCGCCAACTTGAAATACCCAGGGTTTGATTCTATGGTTGTAATTTCTGGACATCCTTTGTTGATAAGCCTTGAGATGGTTAAAGGCCTATTGCCTTCTCTCTTCTAGTAGCTCTATCTCTTGAAGTTTGGATACTCTATACTCTTCATCTGTTATGAGGCCTTTTAATGATACTCGCAAGGAGGGGATCTCGACTTCAATGGGCAAGATGGCTTCCGATCCGTAGACCAGGAAGTATGGTGTTGTACCTATGGGTGTGCAGATACTTGTGCAGTAGGCCCATAGCATGGGATTCAATTAGATGTGCCAGTCATGACCAGCATCATTGATAGTCTTTTTTAGGATTTTTAAGATGGTTTTATTTGATGCCTCCACCTAACCATTTCCTTGGGGGTAATATGGGGTGGAAAAGTGGTGTTGGATATGGATTTTATCGCATAGTTCCTTGACATCCTGATTTTTGAATGGACATCCATTATTAGTGATAATGGATAAAGGGATACCATCGCGACAAATGATATAGTTTAGAATGAAAGAGGCAATCTATTTGCATGTTATATTGGTGAGAGGTATGACTTCGATCCACTTCCTGAAGTACTCAGTGGCAGTGATTACAAATTTATGATCACTAGAGGATGGAGGGTGTATCTTGCCCACTAAGTTGAGTCCCCATTGACAGAAAGGCCAAGGAGTCAATAAAGGCTGCAACTCCTGTGCTGGTGCATGTATCAGGTTCCCATGGACTTGGCACTTCTTGCACTTCTTTACAAACTGATAAGAGTCCTTTTCCATTATTGGCCAGTAGTATCCCATGCGTATGAGTTTCTTGGCTAGAGTAGGACCACTAGAGGGGGTCCCACATATACATTCGTGCACTTTGCTTAGGGTAGTTTGATGTTCCTTGCTATCGAGACACCTAAGGAGAGTACCATTGAGACCGTGTTGGTATAAGGTATTGGTGATAATAGCATAACGAGATGCTTGACAAATGAAGGTCCATTTTTGGTTACTTGAGAGATTTGGTGGGAGGATATTATATTTGCGATAGGCAAATACTTGTCCATAGAGGGGAGAGTCAGGTCCTATAATGTGCCAAATGATATGGGATTTAGGAGAGTTGTATGTAGGATGGGAGACTAGCTCTACTAAGAAATCATAATGTGATTGGTTGTCAAGGATATCAAGGAGAGAGGCAATCATGGCCATGGCGTCAACTTCTTTGTTCTCTATCCTTGGTATTTGTTCAAAAGAGATCTCAACAAAGTATTCCTTGAAGTCATCTACCATTCATTTGTAGGGTATTAACTTCTCATCCTTTGTTTGGTAGTCATCTGTCACTTGGTTGATAAGTAACTGTGAGTCACCATATACTTGAAGCTCTGTGATGTTCCATTCAACTGCCTGCTTGATGCCAATGACCAAGGATTCATACACTGCCACATTGTTGGTGTAAGGAAAGAGTAGTATATATGACTTTGGGATGGTGTTACCATGAGGTGTGACCAACAAAATACATATCCCCGATCCATGCTAAGTGTAGGAGCCATCAAAGTATAGTTTCCAAGTTGTTGTTATATGAAAGATGGAGTCATCTGGAAATTCAAAATTTAAAGGAGTATCATCTGTTAAATGTTCCTCATCCAGTTGATCTACAAATACTTGACCCTTTATTGTATGCCTGTCTACATATTCAATGTCAAACTCACTAAGAAGCGTAACCCATTTGGACAATCTACTTGTAAGAGTAGCTTTGTTGAGCAAATATTTGAGTGGATCAATTTTTGCTACTAGCTTGATGGAATATGATAACATGTAATGTCTACATTTTTGTGAAGTGAAGACTACCGCGAGACATGATATTTCAATTGGCGTGTATTTTAACTCATGGCCAACTAATGTTCTGCTAATGTAATATATCACTTGTTCCTTTCCTTCATGATTTTGCTACACAAGGAGAGCTCACAGAGATGTTGGTGTGGTAGAGCTATAAAGTAATAGAGGTTTACCTTGGATTGGTGACATCAATACCAGTGGGTTCATTTTCAACTGTTGAAATGCATGTTCACATGAATTAGTCCATTTGAAAGGAATATTCTTATGTAGGAGGTGTGTGAATGGGTGGCACTTGTCTGCCAATTGAGAAATGAACCTTCTGATAGATTGCAGTTTACCCTGTAAAGACCTTAGTTGACGGATATTTTTGGGTGGTGGCATTTCCATGATAGCCTTTTACCTTAGATGGATCAACTTCAATTCTATTTCCCAATACGATGTATCCTAGGAGCTTGTTAGATGTGATTCTGAATATGCATTTCTTTGGACTAAGGTGCACATTGAACTGCTCCAATCTTATGAAGATTTTATCTAACACTACTATGTGTTCTTCTCTTGTGAGTGATTTGGCCAATATGTCATCTACACAATCTTCCATTATGGTGTGCATCATGTCATGAAAGATTGTGGTCATAGCTCTCTGATATGTTGCCCCTACATTTTTCAATCCAAATGGCATGACACACCAACAATAGGTACCCCATAGATAGGTGAATGCGGTCTTATGTTGGTCTTTAGGTGTAATTTTGATCTGGTTGTATCCTGAGACACCATTCATTAGTGACAACATAGAGTGTCCCGCTGTGATAACAAGGAGTGGGTATTTACTAGGTTTTCACCACTTTCTTTTATTTGCATGAAAGATAAAAGTACACATGATGCTTGTTTGCCAGGTTTTTGCCATGGTACCTATCCAAGGTGCCTATTTACCAGGTTTTCACCAGAGGATGATTTTTGTTGCTTTTTTCCAAAATTTTTGATTTTTTTGTTATGTTTGCCATTTTTTTTGTTATTTTGACTCCCTTGCATTGGGGCTTTTTTTAAGTGTAGAACTTGCGAAGATGCATGCTATTGATGGGATCATCAAACAATTCACCTTCTGATGTGGCTAATTGATAAGCACCTGACCCATAGGAAGTAATGATGACATAGGAACACAACTAGTTGGGTTCAAACTTTCCTTTCTTTTCACAATCTTGCTAATTTCTAGGATTTTCCCTAAGTACCGGATTGCCAACTTGAAATAACCGGGGTTTGATTCTATGGTTGTAATTTCTAGACATCCTTTGTTGATAAGCCTTGAGATGGTCAAAGGCCTATTGCCTTCTCTTTTCTAGCAGCTCTAACTCTTGAAGTCTGGATACTCTATACTCTTCATCTATTATGAGGCCTTTTAAAGATACTCACAAGGAGGGGATCTCAACTTCAATGGGCAAGATGGCTTTAGATTCGTAGACCAGGGAGTATGGTGTTGCACCTATGGGTGTGCGGATACTTGTGCAGTAGGCCCATAGCACAAGATTCAATTGGATGTTCCAGTCATGACCGGCATCATTGATAGTCTTTTTCAATATTTTTAAGATGGTTTTATTTGATGCCTCCACCTGACCATTTCCTTGGGGGTAATATGGGGTGGAAAAGCAGTGTTGGATATGGATTTTATCGCATAGTTCCTTGACATCCTGATTTTTGAATGGACATCCATTATTAGTGATAATGGATAAAGGGATACCATAGCGACAAATGATATAGTTTAGAATGAAAGAGGCAATCTATTTGCCTATTACATTGGTGAGAGGTATGACTTCGATCCACTTCATGAAGTACTCGGTGGTAGTGATTATGAATTTATGATCACTAGAGGATGGAGGGTGTATCTTGCCCACTAAGTCGAGTCCCCATTGATAGAAAGGCCAAGGAGTCGATAAAGGCTACAACTCCTGTGCTGGTGCATGTATCAGGTTCCCATGGACTTGACACTTCTTGCACTTCTTTACAAACTGATAAGAGTCCTTTTCCATTGTTGGCTAGTAGTATCCCATGCGTATGAGTTTCTTGGCTAGAGTAGGACCACTAGAGTGGGTCCCGCATATACCTTCATGCACTTTGCTTAGGGTAGTTTGATGTTCCTCGCTATTGAGACACCTAAGGAGAGTACCATCAAGACCGCGTCAGTATAAGGTATTGGCAATAATAGCATAATGAGATGCTTGACAAATGAAGGTTCATTTTTGGTTACTTGAGAGATTTGGTGGGAGGATATTATCTTTGAGATAGGTAAATACTTGTCCATAGAGGGGAGAGTCAGGTCCTATAATGTGGCAAATGATATGGGATTCAGGAGAGTCGTATGTAGGATGAGAGACTGGCTCTACTAAGAACTTATAATGTTATTGGTTGTCAAGGATGTCAAGGAGAGAGGCGATTGTGGCCATGGTGTCAACTTCTATGTTCTCTATCCTTGGTATTTGTTCAAAAGAGATCTCAACAAAGTATTCCTTGAAGTCATCTGCAATTCATTTGTAGGGTATTAGCTTCTCATCCTTTGTTTGGTATTCATCGTTCACTTGGTTGATAACTAATTATGAGTCACCATATACTTGAAGCTCTGTGATGTTCCATTCAACTGCCTGCTTGATGCCAATGACTAGGGATTCATACTCTTCCACATTGTTGGTGCAAGGAAAGAGTAGTCTATATGACTTTGGGAGGGTGTTACCATGAGGTGTGACCAACAAAATACCTGTCCCCAATCCATGCTGAGTGTAGGAGCCATCAAAGTATAGTTTCCCAATTGTTGTTGTTATATGAAAGATGGAGTCATCTAGAAATTCAAAATACAAAGGAGTATCATCTGTTAAACATTCCTTAGCTAGTTGATCTACAAGTACTTGACCCTTTATTGCATGCCTGTCTACATATTCAATGTCAAACTCACTAAGAAGCATAACCCATTTAGACAATCTACCTATAAGAGCAGCTTTGTTGAGCAAATATTTGAGTGGATCAATTTTTGCTACTAGCTTGATGGAATGCGATAGCATGTAATGTCTCCATTTTTGTGAAGTGAAGACTACCACAAGGCATGTTCTTTCAATTGGCATGTATTTTAACTCATAGCCAACTAATGTTCTGCTGATGTAATATATCATTTGTTCCTTTCCTTCATGATTCTGCTATGCAAGGAGAGCTCCCAGAGCTATTGGTATGTTGGAGATATAAAGTAACAAAGGTTTACCTTGGATGGGTGGCATCAATACCAGTGGGTTCATTTTCAACTGTTGAAATGCATGTTCGCATGAATTAGTCCATTTGAAAGGAATATTCTTATGTAGGAGGTGTGTGAATGGGTGGCACTTGTCTACCAATTGAGAAATGAACCTTCTGATAGATTGCAGTTTACCTTGTAAAGACCTTAGTTGACTGATATTTTTGGGTGGTGGCATTTCCATGATAGCCTTTTACCTTAGATGGATCAACTTCAATTCTATTTCCCAATATAATGTACCCTAGGAGCTTGTTAGATGTGACTTTGAATATGCATTTCTTTGGACTAAGGTGCACATTGAACTACTCCAATCTTGTGAAGATTTTATCTAATACTACTACGTGTTCTTCTCTTGTGAGTGATTTGGCCAATATGTCATCCACATAATCTTCCATTATGGTGTGCATCATGTCATGAAAGATTGTGGTCATAGCTCTCTGATATGTTGCCCCTACATTTTTCAATCCAAATGGCATGACACACCAACAATAGGTATCCCATAGATAGGTGAATGCAGTCTTGTGTTGGTCTTAAGGTGTAATTTTGATCTGGTTGTATCCTAAGAAACCATCCATTAGTGACAACATAGAGTGTCCCGTTGTGAGATCTACAATAATGTCTATGTTTGGCAGTGGGAAATCATCCTTTGGGCAATCTTTATTGAGGTCTCTGAAGTCGTTATGTAGTCAAACTCTCCCATTTAGTTTGGTGATAGGCACGATGTTGGAGATCCACACAGGATAGTCTATTGGTCTAATGAACACAACATCTAGCAACTTCTTCAATTCTTCTTTTACCATGAGGGCAACCTATGGGTGCATCTTTCTGAGTTTCTTCTTAACAAGTTTAGCTCCTGGAGCTAAGGACAAGTGATGCATTATGAGGTTTGGATCTAGTCCCAGCATGTCTACATATGACCAAGAAAAGTTGATTTGTTTCCTTTTGAAGAATTCAGTGAACTCCAGTTTCTCTTGTGTAGTTAAAGATTGTGCCATGTGGATCATCCTTGGATTATCACCTGTACTGACATTGATCTACTCCACTGGTTCTATCAAGATCGACGATCTCTCCTGATGTGTTAGACTCGGAAGATGGTCAAGCCTTTCATCCTTCAGCGCCTCAGAGAGGTTTTCACTATTGGATACGTCTTTCATATTTTTACTATTTTCATGATCTAACACTACCATAGAGTAGTTTTCACCATTAGATCTATTTCTCATTTTTATATTTTTGAGACTGAAAGGCTTGGCATTCTCTCCAAAATAGGCCTTGTCATTGAGTTCTATGGTATAGCAATCCCTGTGATTCTCTACGGGTATATGTTCCCTAAGCTCTAGGAATTCTATGATGGCTTCATCATTTTGGAAGGTATCTAGCTTGGGGGTAGTATCTTGGAGGTCCCAATCTATTAGTTCTGGGTATACCAGTGGTAAAGGGTTTTTTGGTTTGTTTGGTTCTAGGACATTGATGGTTAAGATTGAGGAGTTAAGATAGTCATTATAAGCATTGACAATGCCCATGATGGTACTCTCCACTAGTTGATCTATCAAATTTGGGATCATTCCTTCCTCTCAAATTTCACTATCATTATTGTGTGGGTCGAACTCTAATGGTCTAGCCCTTGGACCTTGTCCCTCATTAGTTGCATGGGTAGGGACATACTCATGGACCACATCAATATCTTTTTCATCACAAGATAATTTAGAGAGACTATCCCATTCATACTCATTGGATTATGTGTCACTCCATCCCTATAGTTGGTGTATTTGATCTACTATGTTAGTAGGAGATGTTTTTGGTTGTTTGTTTTTATGCTTGTCTAATCCCTTGATCTTTGTTTTGCTGGTGTAGCCTAGCCCTGTAGTGTCACAAGTTGTTAATGTAAGAGGTTGGATAGGTTTAGTGATACCTTCCTTTCTCAATCTGATGCGTCCATGACCTTCATACCCCATTCATTGTAGTATTGAGAATCCTTGACCATACTAGGCAATTTGTACTATGGAGTGATGATCTTGTTATTGGGATACATGGTATTCATCTTTATATAACCATTGCATAATGTCTTTTTCATCACTCTCATCTTCAAGGCTTCCCCATTTGACAAATGGACCTTTAGTAGTTGCTATTTCTTGGGGCTTGCTCATGGAAGGCTTTCCATAGGATCTGGGGGAGATAGGGAGCTATGATAAACAAAAGGATTGAACAATAGTGTATTCACTTAGGCCCTTGTCTTTGACATTGAAGTTGGTTTGGGGTGCCTTTGATGTGGAAGGGAGTGAAGTTGGGTCGACATGGGATGAAGATGAGGTAGATGTACGGTTATGGGGAATCACAACTTTAGGTTTAGAGTGCATGGTATTACAATACTAAAATGGATTAGAATCACCTTGGATGGTGATTTCTTGACCTTCAAAGGGGAATTTTATACATTGGTGGTAGGTTGAAGGTACTTCCTTCATAGCATGTTTCTAAGGTCTCCCAAGGAGAATGTTATATGCCAACTCCATATCAAGGAATTGACACACTACATCTTTTACTATAGGTACCACTCTGATAGGTAAAACAACCACTCCTTTTGAAGTTCTTTCCTCTTCATCATAAACTTTGATGGTGATTTTGCTTTTTGGATTGATAGATTTCTCTGAAAACCCCAATGTAAGGATTATCTTTAAAGTACAAATATTTAAACTGGCCCCTCCATCAATTAGAACCCTCTTGATTTTGTGTTTGTGGATGAAGGCTTCAATGTGTAGAGACACATTATGAGGTTGAGTGGGAGACATATCATCCTTTTTAGTAATGATAGGGAGTGAGGTGTGGTAATGTTACCTACCATGGTCTGGAATTTCTCTTTGGCGAGGTTTTTTGGCATGGTGGCTTTAGAAAGAGCTTGATCCAGTATGGTTCTGTGAGATGGGGACAAGCACAAAAGTTCCAAGATGGAGATATGTGCAGGAGTTTTGTGGAGTTGATCCAGGACACTATACTGATTGGATGAAGAGGACGGCTTGGATGGGACCCCCTTAAGAGTAACCTTCCCACTCTGAGTGGTCACTTTACAATTAGGAGAATTATTTAGGGTATTAACATGTGACTCACTTTCAGAAATGTGGTTAACCACATAGTCAAATCCTATATTCATATAATTGGTGTTATTATTGCCACTGTTGTTTTGTCTGGAACCCCCGCCCTGCTCATAATTGGGAAGTGGATACTTGAATGCCAAGTGATCAGAATTAGAGGCATGTCCATCGAGTGACACCTTTTTCTAGTCCAATAGGTCTTGAATTGTATGTTTGAGTGCTATACAATCATTGGTTTTATGTCCTTTGTTCCAGTGAAACTCATAGAAGTCATTGTCATTCCACCAAGGAGGTTTGACTTTTGGTTCATAATCCTATGGGGTTAGAAGTGTTATGAGTTGACCTGCTAGAAGCTTCCATAGGTTGGTTTCCAATGATTCCCCTAGGGTGTGGATTTTCTCCTAGGTTAATAGTTTGTAAACTGTGATTCAGTGTTTCATGGTTTGTTTTGCTGGGGATTGTTTTGTGGGCTCGTTAAAGTGAAAATTGGTTGTTTTTGCTCCACAGTTTTGTCATCCACGACCCCATCATTTACAACATTTTGTTCTTGGTCTAGAAGCATGGTTTTTCCATGTTGGTATTTGTACTTGGAGTGTCTTTGTATAGTTTAATTTGTCCTTTTGCTACCAATGCTTTCTCAATGATCAAGACCCTCTCAATGACCTTGCTAAAGGAAGAAGGACATTGTATCTAGATTTGGTAGCTGAGGTCAGCATGGGGGTTATGAACGAACATTTCTAACATTTATTTTTTAGGTATTTGGTGCAGACATTTTCTCACCAACTATCTCCATCTTTGTAAGAATGCGGTGAATGAATCTCCACCTTTTTGCTTGGTGTTACAAAGATCTAAAATTGAGATGTCATGCTCAATATTATAGGAATAGGATGAACTTGTCCATGAGTTCATTGAATGTTCAGATGCCATGGGGTAGTCTAGAGAACCACTCCAATGCTTGTCCTCTCAAGCTTCTAAGAAACAGTTGCATTAGGTATGTGTCATTGTGGGCGACTTCTATGCATGTTGCACTAAACTCTCTAATGTGGTTTCTTAGATCACCTTTCCCTTGATATTTGTCAAATTTGGGTACCTCAAATTTAGAGGAAAAATGTATCATGACCAATGATTTATCAAAAGGATATGGTGAAATATCCTCTAGAGAGTAATGTTTCGTTGATGTGCCAGTTTTCATGTCTGTGAACTGTTGTTGTAAGGCTTGGATTTGCTGCGTTATTAAGCCTAAAGCATTGGTAGAGTCAATGGTTTCTTTCCCTTTGTCTATGGTTCTTTCTTCTCGTGTACTATCCTCAAGGATTCTTTCTCCTTTAGTTTCTCTTAATGCATTGACATCAAAATCCTTAGGTAGTTTTGCTCCTTGGTTAGCTAAGTAAAGAAAGAATCTAGAAGGGTCTTGGGTGAGCACCTTATCCATCAGTCATTGGAATTTGCGGTGTTGTTGAGTTTGTAGTAGCTCTTCTTGCATAATATCCTCATCACTATTGTGAGGGGTGGAGACATGCTTTTTAGAGGTGCCTACCATTTCTAATTGTTTTTGGTGTTGAGATCTTGTTAAGACCATACAGATGTGAGCTTTGGATGTGGTGATGTTGAAGTGAAAACTTGCAGTGGCAAGATTTTGAACAAGGGAAATCCTAGACCAACTACATCAAAAAGGAAGGTAGATACAAAACGACAGTCGAAGTAAGGATGTTGATATCTGATTACTTGATGTTGACTAGTCTTGCACAAGCCTCTAGAGAAGTTTCGAAGGATGATCAATAGTTGTTTATGGACATTTTCTTGGTTTGTTTGAGACTAAATTGATCTAGAATTTGTTTGTCCTAACTTGATTTTTGATACTTGGTATGCTTGTTGATTTTGGGAACCTTTACGAATTGTTGCAGAAGTGGACAGAAAAAGTGTTTGCATGGTAAAAACTGATCTCAAAAAATGGAATACAGTTGAAATGGGTACTCAGAAGTAGTGAAATTTTGCTCTCAAAAGGTGTGGAGATGCTCTCTATTTTGCATGCATAGAAAACAAATGCATAGGAATAGAGTGCAAAAGCGCAGCAGGTCACAATAAATGCATAGAACTGGAAAAATTCAAAAGCACAATAACAGATATTATATGTGCAAGAAGTCTGCTCAGATGCGCAGAAAGTCGAATCAAATGCATAGTTTTGTAGGATTATATGGGTAGATCTAGTTTTCTAAATGTTTTTGCAAAGTTTTTCGACACGTTTTTTAATTTTTTTGGGTATAGGTTGGTCTTTTGATTTTGATTTTATCAAATAATAGCAAGAAAACATAGCAAACACAGAACAATTTCATGGTTTTTTTAAAAAAAAATTTGAAAATTTTTTTGACTCTTTTTGAATGAAAGCAAGTACAATCCTAGGATGGTAAAGATAATATTTGTTCGATCCTCTAGCTGTGCATATTTGAAGTGGATAGCTTTAGGATCTTGCTAGCATTAGATCATCTCCACGACACACACTTCTCACGCATACCAAGATCTAGGTTTCCTAAGGTTGGTACCCCCATCGAACCTTAAGATTGTCCTTGCTATCTCTACTAAGAACCACTTGAATCGGGGAAGCTTCAAAGGTCCCACCTTTTTCACCAACAAATAGAAGGATTTTGGTCTACTAAAACAAAGGATATGTAATGAGGGTAGCCATTCGATTGGTTACCCATGCGGCAACACTACTCTTTGTTGTGGAGTCTTCCAGCCTGCAAGGGTTACACCTTGGAGGGTTTTGGGGGATTTTAGTTATAGGTGTAACACAAATACACTCATTATTTGAAGCTTTCACTTCAAACACAATTTATTTTGAGTGGCTTGGTAGGGCTTGGCTTTATCCTGTTACCACTTAGGGTCGTTCCTACTGGTATCCAAGAGAAGGCCCCTCTAAAGGTTTAACACATGTGAAATGATATTTCTGGCATTTTGATCACCCAAGATAGGGGAAAGCATATGCCTAATGTCATTCCAAAGACACAATGAAAAAAAACTAGATGTGTTACTCTACTTGGGCACACACATGATTGTTAACTTTGAAGTGATTGAAAGATAGCAATGGTTCATTCTTATCAAGATAGCAATGTAGCAAAGATCCAATGATATGAAAGATAGCAATGATTTAGTTACACACCTCCTAGTGAAAACTACGTGAGATTTGTATGCACATCATTTTTACTTCTCCCTCTAACTAAATCTACTATGATTTAACAAGTGTAGCTATATGATCTAAACTAGCTCCTATCCCTCCAAGTAGATGAGAATAAGAATCCTACAAACAAGTGTTAGCGTTAGAAAAAAATCACTAGTAAAACTCTAAAATCTCTAGTTTAAGACAGATGCATAGCTTCAGAGTCTAAATGCGCAGAAGCAAAACCTAGAAGCGCAAAAATTTAAAAGCGCAGAAATATAGTTTATATGCACAGGAACAAATATCATATGCGCAGCTATTTCAAAATCACTGAGATAGAGGTCTAAAGTGCAGAAATAGAGAACATATGTGTAGTATTATCAGATGCACAGTAAAATCATATGCGTTGTAACAAAGGTTGTATGCGTAGCTTCTGATGATGGATGCATCGAATGATTGCATGCATAGAAAGATTGCTTAGATACGTGTCATGATTGATCAGATGCGCATAAATAACCTATATGGAACCTATGCAGAATCTGTCACTCAAAAACTTAGTTTTGGATTAGATTTGGGGCAAAGGCCCCATGGTGGGCACCATAAATGTTATCAGGAATTGTGGTTAACAGCATAAAACCATTAATAAACCAATGAACATCAATAGAAACTGTGAATAAAAAGATTGAACAAATAAAGCACAAACCTCACAAACCTTGCTATCTTGCAGCTTCCATTTTTCGCCTAGTCTCGATCGATCTTTTGTGATGAAAGTTGCCCTCAGGAAGCACACTTCCTTGCTTCGTTCTTCAAGATGGCGATGGAGAAACAACTATGATAATCTATTTCTATGAAGATGAGTTTCAAAGCAATGGGGGTGATCTCAAGAAAATGGATAGTAATGGGGGTGCTAAAGGCACACTAGTAATTTGACATAGTAATTGTACTGAAATATTGGATAAGAGAAATGGAGGAATAAGGTTCAATTTATAGACTCAGAAGAGAAGAGATCAATGGTTGAGAAGGAATAAGAAGATCAATGGTTGAGAATGGTTGAGGAGTGTGTGCGAATAGAAAGAGGACAAGTGACCAAGCTCCTTCATGCAATAGGGGAGTTAACAGAATAGACCAACTACTTAAAGTGAATTGATTAGAGAGTTGATTGAATTGATTGACCAGTGAACTAGGTTGATTGAGGAGTCAACAAAATAGATTGACTAGTAAACTTAATTGACTAATTAGTTAACATATTTGAATTGTGAGTTAACTAATTTTGAATGGAGGATAAATTGGACATGTGCATGAGGGAATATTAGCTAATTAAATATTTAAAATATTTAATTACATGTGCAAGATGGTGAGGTGGAAAAGACGAGGTGGAAATGTGAGGTGGATTTATGGAATTAGGACTTAGGATAGAGGAATTTAGGATTAATTAAATAATTAAAATTGATTTGTATTTAATTATGGGATAATGAACCAATCAAATAAACTTTGAATATTTATTTAATTGATAGAAGAACTAAGAATTAAGATAAATATTAAAATATTTACTTAATTCAACATGAGCCAATTATAGGTGTATACAATATGTCAGATTTAGGGTAGACAACTAAGAGGGGGGGTGAATCAGTTGTCCAAAACTTTCTTCTTCATCAAATACTTAACTCCACACAAGCATAATAGTAAATCAATCATGAAAGCATAATGCAACAAGTTAAGAGCAGATACACATTAACACATGTGACACCAAGATTTTTGACATGGAAAACCTGATTAAGGGAAAAACCATGGGGTGATTAACCCAAGAAAATATTTTCTGTTAGAAGAATAGAAAGAACAAAATGGCACATGCCAATTAGGGTTCACTGCCTACAAGAGACACACTATCTACAAAAGAATAAGTATTACATACTTGAACTGGTAAATAGCATCTTCACCATGCTTGAGTCAGTTCCATTTAAGCCCAAACCTTCTGCTCTACCTTTCACTCTTCTCCTTACTACCACACACTCATCTCCACAAATCCACCTTGAAATGACTTCGCAATCCCTTATTTATACATGACATCAACTTAGGAACAAACATCTAAGTCGGCAAATATCTGCAAGATGTATAATTCATTCAGTCGGCCAGTCACAGAAAGAACACCTTCATCCGGAAGTATTTCTTCAATTCCGGGATCCAACTCTAATGTAGACCATCAACACAAAATAAACATGATCCAAGGACCTCAACAAACTTTCCTGAAACACCAAGAACATCCGAACTTCCTCTACTTACTAAAATCCTTCTTTTCTTCATCCAGAACCTCATGAACATAGTCTGCCATTACTATCACAAAGGAATAAATACTTGCGGACCTTCAAATCATGAACCAATCGAGTTAACATACCACATAGACTTCCTCAACACTTCCTCAAATCCACAGAACTGGAGAATGCATTTTTGAATCTCACCTGACCTATCTGTATCACTCTATCATCACTGAACATCTATCAGAACCAGTTTCACTTGAGCTGCCATAACTTCTTCATATCTTCATGCGAACCTCTGAAATCTCTACTGCAATATCTTAAGACACATATCTACAAACCCTTTAATCCACATCCTCTGATCCTTATCCTATATTGGACTTTTACCTTATGTCATCACTGTTCTTCACTATTCCTGATTGAGACTAATTTTCTCAATATCCTCAACACACAACTCATCCAAACCTTGTCATTAATGTAATAGGAGTATGTTGACATAAATGACAACACCAGTTAGGCCCGTACTTGACAATCTCCCCCTTTGTCATTGATGGCAACATATGATGTGAAAAACTATTTTGACCATCAAGACAAGAATTTTTCTTACTGTCACAACTTCCCCTATCAACAACCACCATTCACATTTCTTCTCTCCCATTACTGCTCCCCCTTTGATCAGCAACCATTTTTTTTTCACATGTCTTCTCTCCCCCTTTGACATCAATGGCAAAGGGCTCATACTTGCAACTCTACCACCTTAGAATCATATTTACTACTCCCCCTGAGTAGTAGCTCCCCATCATCAGTCTGGACCACAAGATGTGGTTGTGATATGCACCAGACTGATGCACCTTAGTACATTTTAGTTTATCACTAGAGGGGCAATAACCCCTAACTTCTCCCTTAGATACTTAAAAGAGTCCTTAGGTAGAGGTTTTGTAAAGATGTCTGGAATCTAATCATTGGAAGGCACAAACTCCAATTTGACTTCATTCTTGTTCACTTGTTCTCTCAAGAAGTGAAACTTGATGGATATATGTTTAGTCTTTGAATGCAACATTAGATTCTTAGAAATGTTTATTGTACTTGAATTATCACAGAAAATTGTTATAGGATCCTCATACTCCACTCTGATGTCTCTTAACATTTGTTTCATCCACAAAACTTGAGTACAACTACCTGCTACAACAATATATTTTGCTTCTACAGTAGACAGAGATATTGCTTCTTATTTCTTTCTTAACCAAGAAACCAATCTCTTCCCCAAAAAGAATGCTCCACCACTGGTACTCTTTCAGTCATCTACATCTCCTGCCCAATCAGCATCTATATATGCATGAAGAGAGAAATCGTGATCTCTAGGATACCACAACCCATACTCATCTGTCCCCTTTAGATATCTAAAAATCCTCTTAATTGCCATAACATGAGATTCTCTAGGATCAACTTGGAATCTAGCAACAAGACCAACAACCTACATAATATCTGGTCTAGATTGAGTGAGATACAATAGTCCTCCAATCATTGACCTATATTTTGTCTGATCAACCTTGGGAGAGTCATCATCTTTGCTTAACTTGCATCTAGTTGCCATTGGAGTGTTCATTGGCTTAGAGTCCTCCATGCCAAATTTCCTCAACAATTCTTTTACATATTTTGACTAAGAAATGAAGATTCCTTTCTTTGTTTGAGTGATTTGTAGACCCAAAAAGAAATTCATTTATACAAGCATGTACATATCAAACTTACTTTTCATTTAACTTGCAAAAGTTTTACACATACTATCTCTTCCTCCAAAAATGATATCATCAACAAATACTTCAATAATTAAGATATTGTCATGATCAATTTTGAAATACAAATTATTGTCAGCAGTACCTTTGGTGAAGCCAATCTTTAAGAGATGCTTATCCAGTCTTTCATACCAAGCTCTTGGGCCTTGCTTCAGTCCATACAGTGCCTTTTTCAATTTGCAAACCGTGTCACCATGATCAGACAATTGAAATCCATCCGGTTGCTCAATGTACACTTCTTCTTCCAAATCACCATTTAGGAAGGCTGATTTGACATCCATCTGATACACCTTGAAATCCTTAAAGGTAGCAAATGCAAGAAATAATCTACTGCTTCAATTCTTGCCACCAGAGAAAAAGTCTCTTCAAAATCAACTCCTTCAATCTGAGAGTAACCCTTGCAGACCAATCTAGCTTTGTTTCTAATTACTTCACCACCTTCATTCAATTTGTTCTGAAAGACCCATTTGGTTCCAATCACATTCTTGTTTCTAGGTCTAGGAACAAGATCCCAAGTGTGACTTTTCTCAATTTGGATTAGTTCTTCCTCCATTGCTTTTGACCAATTTTCATCATTGCAAGCTTCATTCACTGTCTTAGGTTCAATCTTTGAAATTAGACAATACTCATCTGAATTTTGAGCAATTCTCCTCCTTGTTTGCACCCCTTTGCTTTTGTCACCTATGATTTGATCTTCAAAGTGGTTTAGAGTTACATACCTTGGAACTTTGGGAGTTTCTTGGACCTCTAGTTCTAGATCAGTCTCATTGAGACTTATCTCTTCTTCCTAACTTACTAGATCAACTTGACTTTGTTTCTCAGAAGAGGCTTGGATACTTTAAATCTGAACACCATTCTAATCATCTTCATCATACTCATGAATTCTTGAGTGTCTTTCCATTTCTTCATCAAATTTCACATTTACACTTTCTACAATCTTTCTCAGTCTCTTGTTGTAACACCAGTATGCTTTTCTTTGAGTAGAGTAACCCAAGAATATTCCTTCATCACTTCTAGCATCAAACTTTCCTAGATCTTCATCTCTTTTAATATAACATCTGCTACCAAAAACTATAAAATATCTCATAGTGGGAGTAATACCAAACCAAAGTTCATAAGGAGTCTTACTGGTATTGTTTCTAATTTGAACTTGATTTAGAGTGTAAACTGCAGTACTGACAGCTTCTCTCCAATAGATCTAAGGAACATTTCCTTCCATCATCATGGTCCTAGATGCTTCCTGGATGGTCCAATTCTTTCTCTCAACAACTCCATTCTGTTGTGGAGTTCTAGGGGTAGACAACTGTCTCTTTATTCCATGTTTCTCACAGAAGTCTATGAATTCACCAGATGTGAATTCCCCACCTCTATTAGACCTCAAACATTTCAATCTTAATCCAGTTTCATTCTCCACCATGGCTTTGAATATTTTGAATTTCTCAAGTGCTTCTAATTTTTCTTTTAGAAAGGTTACCCACATCATCTGGGAATAGTCATCAATTAGCAACATGAAGTATCTATCACCTTGGATACTCCTAACTCTTGTCGGACCACAAAGATCAGTATGAACTAAGTCCAACAGTCTGGTAGAAGACAATTCCTTACTTTTGAATGTGACTCTGCTTAGTTTACCCAACTGACATTCTTTACACAAGCTATTAGTAGGTTTTACTAATTTTGGAAGATCTCTTACAGCCTGAGTATTGCTTATCTTGATGATATTATCAAAATTCACATGACACATCCTTCTATGCCATAACCAACTCTGATCAATTTGAGCAAATAAGCAATTTTTACCAGTACCAACCAAGTGGAAGATATTACCTTTAGTTTGAGTACCGGATGCAATCTCTGTTCTGAAACTTTCAAAGATCTTGCATTTTCTATTCCTAAATCTGAGATCATAGCCTTTGTCCACTAACTATCCAACACTGAGAAGATTGTGTTTTAATCCTTCAACATATAATACATTACCGGTTTTGTTCTTTCCATCAAGAGAAATAGTTCCTCTACCTCTGATTTTGCCAGTAGAATTATCTCCAAATTTTATAATTCCTCCTTCATACTTTTCCAAATTTAAGAGCTTATTCTTGTCACCTGTCATATGGTGAGAGCATCCACTGTCAATGACCCAATCATCCTTTGCTTCAACTTGGGCAGCCAAAGCTCTTTCTTCAACTTTATGATTGACAGATATAGAGGATATTGGTTCCTCTTCTTTGATGGCAATAAACACCCATTCATTTCTAGATTTGTTTTTTGTCTCTGATTCATCATCTATTACTCCTTCATTATCATCTTCTTCATGAACATAGTAACAATTCTTTTGAAACCTTGGTCTGTTAGGATTTGGTCTTGAAAATCTTTCTAGACATCTTGAGGAAAAATGACCAATTTTATTGCAGTTAAAACAGTTAAAAGGTAATTTCCCTTCATACTTACTGGATCCTCTTGGTAGTCTTTTTGCAATAAGAGCTTCAAGATGAGCAGTTTCAGCTTCTTCTTCTTCCAAGTCTTTTCTTACTTTTTCATACCATGATAGGTTCCTTGAAGAGTTTTCTCCTAGATCAAACCTTTGTTTCCCTTTTACAGAGGCACTGGATTTGAATGCAAATTTAGTCTTTGGAGGATTATCTCCAAACTCGGCCATTTCAAAAGTAACCAAATTACCAACCAATTGATCTCTTGTGACTGTTGTGTGAGCTCTAAATTCTTTGATTGCAAAAGCCTTGATTTTATAAGAAGTAGAAAGGGATCTAAGAACTTTGCCAATGATCTTATCTTCACTCAGGGTTCCACCTGCATTTCTAATCCCACAAACCAGATCATTCACTCTTGGCATAAAGGAGGTGATATTTTCATAATCTCTCATCTTCAATTTTTCAAGTTTCTCTTTTAGACTCTGTAACCTTGCACATTTAACATACTGGTCTCCTTCATGCAAAAGTTCTAGTTTATTCCAAATCTCAAAAGTAGTTGGTAGATCAATAACATTTGAGAGCTCTGAGTCAGATAATGCGCTTAAAAGAGCTTCTTTGGTCCACAAATTGTTTTCAACATCTGTGATTTCATTTAGGGTTGTTGGACCACCTTGTGGAGGTACATAAGCTTTTGTAACCATGGACCAATATGCAAATCCCATACACTGCAAATGACATTTCATGCAACCTTTCCAGAGAGAAAAATTAGTTCCATCAAACTTTGGACTATCCTTCTTGTAGGACAACATCCTGGATCTCCTCAAGCGGTTAAGCTCCTTTCAGAGGAACTTAGCTCTGATACCAATTGTCAGATTTAGGGTAGACAACTAAGAGGGGGGGTGAATTAGTTGTCCAAAACTTTCTTCTTCATCAAATACTTAACTCCACACAAGCATAATAGTAAATCAATCATGAAAGCATAATGCAACAAGTTAAGAGCAGATACACATTAACACATGTGACACGAAGATTTTTGACGTGGAAAACCCAGTTAAGGGAAAAACCATGGGGTGATTAACCCAAGAAAATATTCTCTGTTAGAAGAATAGAAAGAACAAAATGGCACATACCAATTAGGGCACACTGCTCATAAGAGGCTCACTGCCTACAAGAGACACACTATCTCAAAAAGAATAAGTATTACATACTTGAACTGGTAAATAGCATCTTCACCATGCTTGAGTCAGTTCTATTTAAGCCCAAACCTTCTGCTCTGCCTTTCACTCTTCTCCTTGCTACCACACACTCATCTCCACAAGTCCATCTTGAAATGACTTCGTAATCCCTTATTTATACATGACATCAACTTAGGAACAAACATCTAAGTCAGTAAACATCTACAAGAACATTTGCAAGATGTATAATTCATCCGGTCAGCCAGTCATAGAAAGAACACCTTCATCTGGAAGTATTTCTTCAATTCCGGGCTCTAACTCTAATGCGGACCATAAACACGAATTGAACATGATCCAAGGACCTCAACAAACTTTCTTGAAACACCAAGAACATCCGCACTTCCTCTACTTACTAAAATCCTTCTCTTCTTCATCTGGAACCTCAAGAACATAGTCTGCCATTACTATCACAAAGGAATAGATACTTGTGGGCCTTCAAATCATGAACCAATCGAGTTAACATACCACATAGACTTCCTCAACACTTCCTCAAATTTGCAGAACCAGAGAATGCAGTTCCAGATCTCACCAGACCTATCTGTATCACTCTGTCATCACTAAACATCTGCCGAAACCGGTTTCACTTGATCTACCATAATTTCTTCATATCTTCATGCGGACCTCTGAAATCTCTACCGCAACATCTTAAGACACATATCTACAAACCCTTTAATTTGCATCCTCTAATCCTCATCCTATATTGGACTTTTACCTTATGTCATCACTGTTCTTCACTATTCCTGATTGAGACTAATTTTCTTAATATCCTCAACACAGAACTCATCCAAACCTTGTCATTAATGTAACAGGAGTATGTTGACATCAATGACAACACCGGTTAGGCCCATACTTGCAACACAATATACACAGTAGTAATTTTAAAATATGAGAAACATAGTAAGGTTAAAAATAATATAAATATCTTAAAAGCTCTCCTCTTTTATACAATATAATATAATAATACAATATAATATAATAATATTTTAAAATTATACAATGTATACATAATAAATAGAAATTTAACTAATTTTAAATATAACAGGTAGGAGAGATTTTAAGAACTAAAATTTTTTTAACAACAAGAATGAAGTATGACAGTTCTATTATTCTTCTCTTTTTTTTTTTGATAGAAAAAATTGAAAATATAATAGTCTTATTAATTTCTTTAAAAACAACAACCATTATGAGGAGAATAAATATTGCTATGAACCATAGATTAAGAGTTTAATTATTTTCTTTCTTCCATAGCAACAACCACTATTTTTTTGTATAAAAATAACTCTACAACAGTCTTATCCTTTTCTCCTTTTCTTTATTTTGCAACAAACCATTTTAACAAGGAAATAGTATCCATTATAGGTTAGCAAAGGAACATTTACAAAAATCAACTACACCTCCATTAAAATATGTAGAAGGCACTTGCATTCATAAGGGAAATTTTATTACATAGTTAACAACTTTGAGAGTAACCTTTTACAACCAATACACTAAGGTCTCGAAGACGATGGCTCACAAAAACAACCAAAAAAATAATAAAAAATAAGGCCACAATGACCATTCTCCTAAAGCTCCAAGACCACCAAAATAACCTGCAAGATTTTAACACAAATAGGGGAAAGCCAAGCCACAAAAACCACTCTCCTCCCTACCATAGACTTGCAAGTGGGCCACCCCCGAGCTGGGAGGTCGATCTTCACACAGGTTCTATCAATCCAAAACAAAATCAAAATACAAGCCAACAACACAAAATCACCCATAGCTTTCACACAAAACGAAACTCATAGAAATGAGTTTGGAGAGGTAGGGGAGTGGACCACTCAACTCAAGAGGTCATTCCATAAACTTGTAGTCTCAACACTACAAGGCCTCAAGCCAACAAAAATGATATCTCCATGAAATAGAAAAATCACCATGGTACTCATGCCAACCAAAATAATCCCATACTCAATATAATGCCCTCAAGGCCATAAGAATACCAACACCAGGAGGGTGACCTTGAGGAGGTTCAGTCCTCCCCCACCCCACACAAGGAAGGACACACCCAAATGGGTAGTCTCATCCCAACACACCCAAAACCCACACAAAAGAAAATACTCCCAAAATAGAACCAAGTACATAAGAAAAAATATAACAAGCAAATGGAATGGCTAAATGCCATGAGGCTTACCTTAAGAGCCTAACAATGGATACAAGTTGAAGAAGAGCCCACAAGCTTTTTTTAAGCCTCCAATCCTCTAAAATCCTCTAAATCCTTCCCAAAACCCTCCAAAGATAGAAAAATTGCAAAAACCAAGAACCCTCAACTCTTCTCCAAGAGGAGTTAAAATAGGCCTCCAATCTAGGCCGTGAGGAATGAGAAGGTGGCACATGTCGCCTTCTCCTTCCTCATCCCATGCCACTTTTAAGGGAGAAGGAATGTGAGGGTGACATGTGTCACCCTCCTAGATCCATTCAAAACCTCACCCTCTCCACTTGTGCTCTCACACATGTGTCAGAGAAAAAGTGGAGAGGTGGCATCTCTCCCCATGGCTCCATGTGGATAAGGGATGACACATGTCATCACCTTATTCTTCAAGAGAGACCCTTCATTCCAAGATGCTCTCACACATGTGTGAGAGTCTTGGAGGAAGGTTCCACACACTTGGGGGTCTTGAAGATTCCCCAAGCCTTAGGAAGGGAGATGGGCCTCCTTTCAAAGCATGACTCATCTCCCACCCTTAGCCATTTTGAATTTTTGTTAGTTTTATTTAACCAAAGTTTAAGGTGACTAGATGGGAGTTATGCTAGGGTTTAGTAAGCCCAAATGGACCCTAGACCATAGGGGTACCATTTAGAGTTAGTTTAGACCTCTAATGAACAATTAAGGAGGTATAAATTCACATTAAGTGGTCCAAAAATAAAAAGGACACCAATTGGTGTGAATTAAAACACATATTTTACAACACATCAATTAAATTAAAGAACAAGGGGGAACTAGGCCAAATGATTAAATAAAAGCATTCATGAAAACATCATTCAATCACACATTATCCTTATCCCTCTTGGGAATGGATCAACGTAACAAGGGAACACATAAGTGTGAGATCGGCCTTCAATTTTCCATGGCCTGGGAAATCACCTACGCGCTTGAACAAACGGTCAATCCAACACATATAGATCATAGCTGAAGCAACAAAATGTAACAATCATGTCATCACATAATTCATATAAAACATTAAACAACTCACATCATAATTAGGATTCATAATTGCATTTTCTATATACTATCTTAGAATCAAAAATCATATAGCAAATCCATACAATGAGCTCATAATCAACATCACTAATAATCATCAAGTGTATCTCACATGTCTAACATCATAAGACCATCAAAATAGGATATAATCAAATTACCACATACTAATCAAAGCTAATCTAAAATAGGGAGATATAGTCTAAATCTACATAATAGAAATCGATAGTCTCTAAAAGTCTAAAATGTCTCCAACTATAATATGAAGTTATCAAAATGGGGAAGTGAAATAAATAGGCCTCACATCCTCCCCCTAGGACTAAACTTCCTCCTGGAAGTCATCAAAGAGGTGAGGATAAAGTACACTCAATCTAGCTACATCCTCCCATGTCACTATGACCTCATCATACTAATCCAGCTGGACTCTAACCTGGTCCAGCTCTCGACCTTGAAGGCCTAGCTTCTGACAAGATAATATACAAATTGTCTTGAAAGCCAACTGCTCATCTACCTCTACCTGTAGAGCACTCCAGTCGAATAAATGAGATAAATCAGATATATATTGCCATAACATAGACACATGAAAAACATTGTGGATGTGCGACAGGCTAGGTGGCAAGGCTAGACAATAGGCTACAGGTCCTATCCACTCCAAGATCTCAAAATACCCTACAAACCATGGTGTGAGCTTAGATCCCTTTCCATAATGGATTGGACTCTTGTGTGGCCGCACTCTCAAGAATACTTTGTCACCAACTGAGAAGCTCTGATCCAATCTCTTAGCATCGGCATACATCTTCTGCCTATCCTATGCCTCCTAAAGTCTCTATCTAATCAAGGTGACCTACTACTCCATATCCTAAAAAAACTTTGGACCAATGGAAAATCTGTCCTCTATTTGATCCCAACTCAATGGTGTCCTCCAAGGTCTTTCGTACAAGGCGTAATAATGAGGCATACCCAACGAGCTGTGATGCCCATTATTGTAGGTAAACTCAACCAGATATAGATACTTCTCCCATCTAGATTGGTGGTCCATAACATACATATAGAGTATATCCTCTAACACCTGATTCACCCTCTCTATTTGACCATCTATCTCAGGGTGATAAGCAGAGTTAAAGTTGAGCTGAGTGCCCAACGCTTGTTGCAAATCCCTCCAAAAGGATAATGTGAACACTGAGTCTTAATCAGAAATGATGTGGCAAGGTACCCCATGTAATCTTACAATTTCATCCAAGAATACTCTCACCACTTCTAGTGCATTGTACGTCATGCGTACAGGTGAGAAATGCACCACCTTGGTCAACTTGTCAACTGTCACCATGATGGCATCATTGCGACGAGTAGACATAGGAAGACCAACAATGAAATCCATGGAAATGGTGTCCCATTTCCACTCTGGTATCTCGTGAGGGTATAATTTAAGACCTGGTGGATGCTGATTCTCGACCTTGACCCTCTAGTACTCAAGGCATCGAGCAACAAACTCTGCAATATCCTATCTCATACCCACCCAATGGTACAACTATCTCAAGTTGGCATGTATCCTCATCACCCCCAGGTGCACTACATAAGGTGCTCTATGAGCCTCTGGTAACTCTACTTTACATAGGTCTCCTGCATAGGGTACATAGATGCATAGTCGATGATGAAGTAACCCATCTACCTCAAGGGAGTATCCTGCAAACTTGCCCACAAGGGCCCTCTGTGACTAGATCTCTTATTGCACCTCAAGAAACTGCTCATCCTCAAAAAGATGTTGAATAATGCATCCCCTCAAGTCCACACTCAAAGTCAAGGTTAGGATCTCATGGTGCCTCTGACTCAATGCATCAGAAACCATGTTCTTCTTCCCTTTGATGTAGTGGACATCAAAGTTGTCATAAAGAAACTCCATCCAATGCCTCTAACGGGCATTCAGATTCGACTGCATGAATATGTGCTGAAGACTATGATGATCTGAATGAAGCTCAAAGCGATGACCTAGTAGAAAGTGCCTCCAATGAACTAGAGCATGAACTACTACTGTAAGCTCTAAATCATGAGTGGGGTAGCTCAACTTATGGGTCTTGAGCTTTTGTGACTCATATGTGATCACTCTACCACCCTGCATAAGTACAGCTCCCAAATACTCAAGTGATACATCAGTGCAAACTATGAAATCCACTGTTGGATCAGGAACCGCTAAAGTAGGAGTGCTAGTAAGATGTTCCTTAAGGACCTCAAAGGACCTCTCATATTGCTTAGTCTAAGTAAAACTCTTCCCTTTCTGCTGAAGGGAAGTGATGGGGTGCACTATCCTAGAGAAGCCCTTAACAAATCTATGGTAATAACTAGCTAACCCCATGAAACTCCTGACCTCTGTCACACTGGTGGGTGTTGGCTAATCCTTGATAGCCCTAATCTTTGATGGATCTATGAAGATACCATCTCCAAATAAGATGTGTTCCAAATATTGCACCTCTGTTCTAAAAAATGCACACTTCGCCAAGTTGCCATAAAGATTCTACTCCCTCAAGCACTACAAAACCTGACGTAGGTGCTCCTCATGATCCTCCTCAGTTCACAAATAGATCAATATATCATCAAGGAAAATAATCATGAACTAATCGAAGTAGGTACAAAAAACCCCGTTCATGAGAGTCATGAACACTGCAGGGGCGTTTGTTAGTGAACTCATAGTGGCCATAATGAGCTTAGAAGGTGGTCTTATGGATGTCTGCCTCTATGATGCGCAACTGGTGATAACTAGACTTTAGGTCAATCTTAGAGAACACTCTGGCTCCCTACATATGATCGAAGAGATCATCAATCCTAGGTAGAGGATAACGGTTCTTCACCATCACCTTATTTAGCTACCTATAATCCATACATAGATGAAGAGACCCATCCTTCTTCTTCATGAAGATGACCGGTGCATGCCAAGGTGAAACACTTGGTTGGATGTGCCCCTTCTCGAGCAACTCCTCTAACTGTAACTTGATCTTCATGAGCTCATGAGTGGTCATCTTGTATGGTGCATGAGACATTGGCTCAGCACCCAGCACTAGATCAATATGAAAGTATACCTCTGAACAGGGTGGCATCCCTGGTAACTCTAGTAGAAACACATCGGTAAACTCTCTGAAGATGGGATGGTCATCTAGTGATGCCTCTAGCTCATCATCTAATCTGTCACTAACAGTGATGGTGAACATCTGGCATCCGTTATGCATGCAAGCTTAAGTTGCTAAGAAGATATCATACAAACTACCATGGGATTCTGAATGCTCACTATCTCGATTGGCATACCATGATAGTCTAATTAGCTAATCACCTTTCGACGATAATCTAGCTTGGCTCTATGAGCTGCAAGCCAATCTATGCCTAAAACCACACTATAGGATCCTAAAGGCATAATGCTAAGGTCATGTAATGTAGTAAAGGCCCCCAAAGATATCTCACAGTCATGATCTAAGGCACCTACTATCATCTTGGCCCCTATGGCCAACTCAACCTCCCACCTATCACCCTTCCTAGAGGCCACCAGCCTACAACGTTCCACTAACAATGGAGATATGAATGAATTAGTAGAGTCAGAGTCAAATAAAATAGCAATGGGAACATCCCCAATCATACCTGAGGTCTCAATCATTGATGCTTGAAAATTAGCTTGGTGATTATCAACTGCTGCAAACATATGGTGGGATCTACCCACATCACTAACCATCTACTCTGATCCACCTGCATGAGGTTGTCCCCTGCCATAAAGCCCTGTGGGTTCTCTCTAGTGAGATGTCCTGCTCCACCACAAACATAGCATGGGCCCCTAGCCTATACCTATCCAATTTGAGTCCTACTACTTTGCTTCTATCTAGTCTGACCAGTGGACCCCTGAGAACCCCTATAAGACTTATGTGATCTCGTGGGTCCTATAGGTGGTCCCTGCTATCTCTAATCCCTATGTGGGCCCTACTACTGCCAACCTCGATTATGGCCCCCATGTGCCCTCTGTTGTGGCCTAGACCTCTGCTGAAACTATTACTGTTGCTATTGTGGAGGCCTAGGAGGTAAAGGTGTAGAACTAAACCCTCCTCTCTGAGGTGGTGGTGGTGGTCTATGGTAACTCTGCTGCTGCTGCTAGCCACCATCCTAAAACTGAGGGCATGAACTCTGACCTCATCCCTGTATCTCCTCAACAATGTATGCCTTCTCGACAGGCTCACTCAAGGTCTAGGGGTTTGCCATGCGCACATGCCCTACTATCCAAGGATTCAAACCTTTGATAAACTTATGAACCAAAAGTTTTTCATCATGGAGATACTCCACATAATGTGACAGCTTGGTGAACCTACCCTCATAATGTGCTATAGTAGACCCTCGTTGTTGTAAATCATGGAACTCGTCAACACGATGCTTCCTGTACTGGTCTGATAGATATCACACATTAAAGCGCTCAATGAATGTGTCCCATGAAAGTGTATCCAAAGATAAGTGGCACTTGCACTCAGTGTGCCACCAAGTCGTTGCTGCATCTCTCAACAGGTGAACTACCATGTGTGCCTTCATGTTGCCCTCGTAAGGATACAACACAAAGCACCTGTCTAAATTGATAAGAGAAGCCTCTACCTTGGATCCCTCTGTGGTCCCGGCGAAGGTAGGTGGATTTAGCTTCAACAAATCTCTGATGGGGTCCCCATAGTCTCTATGCCCTCAAATAGGCTCATCCACACCAAAACCATAAGGCCCGTGAAAAACCTTCTCTACTCTCACTGCCTCCTCTCACCTAGCATGATGCGAAGGGCTCCTGCTACAAGCCCTGTAAGCCAAACCAACCTCCTCTGTTGTTGTATTAGGTATCTCAACATAAGGCTCTACATGTGGTGCCTCTTGTGGCTCGACACGGGGCTCCACACATAAATCATCTCGTGGCTCCTTACATGGCTCTTCTCACAGATCAATGTGGAGCTCGACATGTGGCTCAATATGCGGCTTGATATGTAGCTCAACTATGGCCAGTAGTAACCTATCTAGCACTACCTGTAATGTGTATAAGATCTGTGGTCTGATATTAGGTGCAGGTGGTGCTTGTGGTGCCTGCGTTGCCAATGGTCCCTGACCCTCAGCTAATGAGTCGCTATGCACCTCTATGGACTCAGTGCAGCATGAACATGCTTGCCTATTACGTCAGGGAGGCATCCTACAAGAACAAGGTATTCACAAGTCAATAAAAAATATGGAATATATAATGTGCTCAAACAAGCCTAGTGTTTAAACTTGGGCTCTAATAACAAATGTCATACCCATATTTCCCATTCAGTCACAACATGCAACACACGTGTCATGTAGTCATGATACGAAATATCAAACACTTTTCCACGTGTCCCTAGAAAACCCCTCACATGCGTCAACATGCTCAGTGGTAATATGCATAAGGTGTAAATATGTCAATCAAAACTTGGGGAAGAGCGTTTATATATGCAATCCCCTACATGATAATAGCTGATTAGGGGGTTATGCGATGTGGGGAGCACCACTATTAGGGTTAGGATCGATTTGACCCGAACCCTAAGTTTCCTAGGTGAGTGATATGATTTTGACATGAGTTGTAATCCAACCCTAATTCTAGATCATAAAATAGATTAAAATATGCTTACATTAAATTAATAGTCACAAGGCAAAATAAAATGTTAACTAATGCCAAGGAAATTTTTTTTCAAACAAACACCCTAAATTTTAGTAGCATAACATGTTATTAACGTTTAGAACAAATATTTTAAAAAAGTCTCCCTCGGAAACCTTTATGAGAAAAATTAAATAAAAAGATTAAATTAAATTTACCTGATTAACAATATAAACATTACCACCCAAATGATAGAAAATCAATTTAAATAAAACTATTAAATAATTAACCCAAACAATAATAAAAAATCCACTAATAAATATAATTCCAACAAATATATTTATTAAAAAGTCAAAAGTAAAATTCTCTAAGAAAAGAATTAAAACAACCTTCTCTGACCCTTAAAAAGTCAATCAACAAAATTAAATCAATAAAAGGGATCTCTAATTTAATTAAATTAAATCCCACTAGAAAAAAAATAATATCGAAGTCTAAAAATTAAAAAGCAAAAGGGATAGAAAATCCCACTTAAATCTTAACTACATAACCCAATTAAAAACTCCACATGATAATATAAAATTCCTAACATTAAAGTCTAGTAAAATAAATAATTTAAAACACCCACCCACATGAAAATGACCAAAGCAAATAATAAAACATATAAACTACAATAGATTTCAAAAAAGAAAAGAAGAGGGAGAGTTAGGATTCACGTGCAAATGGAAATGAAATAAAATAAATTCCTTCTATTTTCCCTCCCACTCTTCTTCTCAACCCTAGGTCTCTCAATTATTTTATTGATTTTCTCTCATTTGCCCTAACCCTATTCTCTTTTCTTTTTCTCTTCTCTATTCTTTTCACATTTCATTTTCTCCATTTTGCTCTTTCTTTGTTTTTCTAGGTTAGGGTTTCAGCCATGCTCTTGGGTAGCCATGGATATGCTGCCTCAACAAGTATATATTCATTAAATATCTATCTCACAGGGTTTTCTTTGTTTTCTTTTTTTCTTTATATATATATAATTGAATGCAGATATAATATGAAAATCATAGCAATGATAAATAGGCCGAATCATAGGTTCAATACTTAGGGCTTCGGCCGAACCAATGAGGAAAAATGCCAACAACAAACATATTGTTTGTAGGTTTTACTGGAGGGAAAGCAAGTATTGGTTGGGGAATCCATCCCCCACCCCACCATAACCTCAAACACAATGGGGAGGGGTCAGTGGCTAGGCCGCCGCCCCTCTCCAATCTTTTTTTTCTTTTAAAAAAAATGGCCCTAACAAAAAAAATAGGGTTCGGCCATGTAAAAACTATAGTCTCTTTTTTTAATTATACGTTGTGTTTAAAATAAGATTTGGATAGTATATATCAACAATTAAATTCTTTAGATTATTTCATTTGGATATATATATATATATATATATATATATATATATATATATATATATATATATATATATATATATATATATATATATATATATATATATATAGAAATTTAACTAACTTAAAATATAACAGTTAGGAGAGCTTTTAAGAACTAACACCTCTATTATTCTTCTCTTCTTTTTTTTTGACAACAAAAATATAAAATACAACAGTCTAATTAATTTCTTTAAAAACAAAAACCATCATGAGGAGAATAAATTTTGCTATGAACCATAGATTAAGAGTTTAATTATTTTCTTTCTTCCATAACAACAACCACTATTTTTTTATATGAAAATAACTCTACAATAGTCTTATCCTTTTCTCCTTTTCTTTACTCTACAACAAACCATTTTAATAAGGAAATATTATCCACTATATGGCAGCAAAGGAACATTTACAAAAATCAACTACAACTCCATTAAAATATGTAGAAGGCATTTGCATTCATAAGGGAAATTTTATTACATAGTTAACAACTTTGAGAGTAACTTTTTACAACCAATACACTAAGGTCCCCAAGACCATGGCTCACAAAAACAACCAACAAAATAATAAAAAAAAGGCCACAATGACCATTCTGCCAAAGCTCCAAGGCCACCAAAATAACTTGCAAGATTTTAACACAAATAGGGGAAAGCTAAGCCACAAAAACTGCTCTCCTCCCTACCATAGACTCGCAAGTGGGTCACCCTCGAGTTGGGAGGTTGATCTTGACATGGGTTCTATCATTCCACTACAAAATCAAAATACAAGCCAACAACACAAAATCACCCATAGCTTTTACACAAAACAAAACTCATAGAAATGAGTTTGGAGGGGTAGGGGAGTGGACTGCTTGACTCAAGAGGTCACTCCATAAACTCATAGTCTCAACACTACAAGGCCTCAAGCCAACACAAATGATATCTCCATTAAATACAAAAATCACCATGGAACTCATGCCAACCAAAATAATCCCATACTTAATATAATGCCTTCAAGGCTATAATAATACCAATACCAGGAGGGTGACCTTGAGGAGGTTCACTCCTCCCCCACCCCACACAAGGAAGAACACACCCAAAACCCACACAAAAGAAATAACTCCCAAAACACAACCAAGCACATAAGCAAAGATATAAGAAGCAAATGGAATGGCTAAATGCCATGAGGCTTACCTTAAGAGCCCAACAATGGATGCAAGTTGAAGAAGAGCCCACAAGCTTTCTCCAAGCCTCCAATCCTCCAAAATCCTCTAACTCCTTCCCAAAACTCTCCAAAGATAGAAAATTTACAAAAAGCAAGAACCCCCAACTCCTCTCCAAGAGGAGTTAAAATAGGCCTCCAATCTAGGCCTTGAGGAATGAGAAGGTGACACATGTCACATTCTCCTTCCTCATCCCATGCCACTTGCAAGGGAGAAGGAATGTGAGGGTGACATGTGTCACCCTCCTATCCATTCAAACCCTCACCCTCTCCACTTGTGCTCTTACACATGTGAGAGAAAAAGTGGAGAGGTGGCATCTCTCCCTATGGCTCCATGAGGATAAGGGATGACACATGTCATCACCTTATTCTCCAAGAGAGCCCCTTCACTCTAAGATGCTCTCACACATGTGTGAGAGTCTTGGAGGAAGGTTCCACACTTAGGGGTCTTGAAGAATCCTGAAGTCTTCAATGTGGAGGAATCCCCAAGCCTTGGGAAGGGAGATGGGCCTCCTTTCAAAGAATGACTCATCTCCCACCCTTAGACATTTTGAATTTTTGTCACTTTTATTTAACCCAAGTTTAAGGTGACTAGATGGGAGTTACCCTAGGGTTTAGTAAGCCCAAATGGACCCTAGACCCTAGGGGTACCACCTAGGGTTAGTTTAGACCTCTAATAAACACTTAAGGAGGTATAAATTCACATTAAATGGCCCAAAATAAAAAGGACACCAAGTGGTGTGAATTAAAACACATATTTTACAAGACATCAATTAAATTAAAGAACAAGGGTGAACTAGGCCAAATGATTAAATACAAAAATTCACAAAAAAATCATTCAATCACACATTATCCTTATCCCTCTTGGGAATGGATTGGCCTAACAAGGGAACACATAAGTGTGAGATCAGCCTCTAATTTTCTGTGGCCTAGAAAATCACCTACGCACTTGAACAAATGGTCAATCCAACATATATAGATCATAGCTGAAGCAATAGAATGTAGCACTCATGTCATCACTTAATTTATATAAAACATTAAACAACTCACATCATAATTAGGATTCATAATTGCATTTTCTATATACTATCTCAGAGTCAAAAATCACATTGCAAATCCATATAATGAGCTCATAATCAACATCACTAATAATCATCAAGTGTATCTCACATGTCTAACATCATAAGAGCATCAAAATAGGATATAATCAAATCACCATATACTAATAAAAACTAATCCAAAATAGGGAGATATAGTGTAAATCTACATAATGGAAATCAATAGTCTCTAAAAGTCTAAAATCTCTCCAACTATAATATGAAATGATCAAAATGGGGAAGTGAAATAAATAGGCCTCACACTTGCTGAGGTTGAGAATTCTTTGGTTTTGACTAAGAATACTGCTGCTACTATTGTTCAGCCTTAGTGGGTGCATGATGGCCTCTAGAAGAGCTTGCTACTTGAGATTGACGACCTTGAGAACCAAAGCCTTTTGAGAGCGCACTACTAATCTACACACCTGTATGACCCCCTAGGGCCATGGTCAAATTTTCCTCCACCAGTTGAGCCTTCTCGACTGCCACCTCCATGGTCTTCAACTCAAAGACATGGACTCCTCCACTAATATCAGCATTCAAGCCCCTAATGAAGTGTTGAACCAACATGGCCTCATCATTGCCAATGCTTGCGTGTTGCTTAAGTTCATAGAACCTATGCTAATACTATTCTACCATCATGGCCATCTTCCTCAACCCATGAAACTCATCAGCACGTCGCTGTCTCTAGTGATCTGACAGAAATCATTCTCTGAACCTTTCAAGAAACAATTCCAAAGATACTGTGTGAATATCCAAATGTAACTTTTATTCCTCTAAACACCACCATGTAGAAGCAAAGCCTCTAAGGTGCATAATGTCACATCTCACCTTAGTGTTACTACCATATGGATGCATGGCAAAACACTCGTGTAGATCTATCAGCTAAGTTTTTGCCTCCAAACCACCACTAGAACTATTAAAAGTGGGAGGATGTGCCCTCATGAGGTCTCTCATGTGTCCTACTAGAATAGCTTCCTGTTCTGTTGTCATCTCTCTCCTGAACTAGGTGACCTTTCTCTTTCCCTCACCTCTGGATGATCAACCTTTTGCCTAGGACCTAGACAAGCTAGGACCTCCTCAAGCAATTGATGCAACTAAGCTCCATCAGGCCGACCTTGATTCCCTGCATTCTCACTCCCACCTTCTTGGGCACTTTCATGAGGGAAACTAGGAGGAGGACTATCGTCACCACCTCTTTTGCATCCCCTACCTCGACCATGACCTCAACCTCAACCTCTAGGCATCTTCCTACACTATACCACCAAAGGATAAATCTAAGGTTACTAGGCAAGGATGACAAAAGAGAAAACATACTCTATAGAATCTAGAACAACATAATGAGCTTATACACACTTAGAGTACCCAGTGTTTAAACCCCACTCTGATACTAGATGTAACACCTTGCCATGTACACCTTAGAGAACAACACATCTATGCTATGTAATCTAGAATAATTATTTTAAAAAAAATGAATAAGATAACAAAGTAATGTTTAACATAACTATAAACATCATTAAACTAACCACTTGTCCTCTAAGGTTTCATGGTTGCATTATTGACAAATCAATTAACATTATCTATCACACATCATTAATTAACATTAGTAGATCATTCTAAATCTATTGCATTAAATGAATTACACATACATCTTCATATTGTAGCATTAGTTGTATAATCATCAGGATTATGCAAATAGAACTGCAAGTACATGTACAACTTTCTTTGCATGAGAGTACATCAATACATTGTATATATTATCACTGATTCTGATCACATCAAGATTACATTACATGATCGAATTTGATACATAAGACTACTACTACAATATAAATAATCTAACTTTTCAAATCTAGTACAAGTTTGGAGTCTACTAAAGGAGATAAATTCTTCTTGAACATGAACATCGGCAAGGGAAAAACCAATGGAGATAAAATCTCTTCCTCCTGACCATGTGGAACCTTAAGGTCCACCCCCTGTGCTAGCAGTTAACATAAGGTCCCACTACAATAGATAGTTAGGTAATAAGAACAATAGGAACAAGGTCTAAACAAAACTCCAACACATCACATGACATTATCACAATCAACTCAACACACATCCAGAGGTAACACACATCGAATGGAAAGGGCACAACTAGGGAATGCTAGGCTGCAATAGGAAGAGTGTCATCACATGGCTTGTCATGGGTTGTCTTGGTAAGCCTTCTTAGGTCCTGACTCCCATCTTGGGTTGTTCTGGTAGCCTCTCCTGACTCTTAGCTCCCATACAAAGCTCATGCAGAATCAACATACCTTTCATGAGGATAAGGTAGTTGATCATGCCATTCCGGGCCTTCTCATCTCATCTCAAGCCTAAACAAGCACTTGAGCCATGAGTGAGGCATCCAGTTATCTTTATTTAGTGAAATTAACTACCCAACCCCCTAATTCATTAATTAGGTTATCACTTAATTAACAACTTTCAATAGGTTATCCTGACAACCACTTTGGGCGCTGGCCCCGCATTGAAAACCACTCCCCTACCTACACCTTAAAAAACCCATCCATCAAGCAAGGCATTATAACAACAATATATTAGAGATATGCAAGGAATTAACCTTCTTGCATGGTAAACATAATCACAAGGACATACTCTCAATACATTGTCCATAGCAATACATGAACATTACTCTGTTACAATACTTGATGTCTCCCCATTTCAAAATCTAACACAAAACTCCATACAAGATAAATACAATTAAATGAACAATCAATACATCCACAAAGGGGATTATTACCTAATAATAATGCACTCACAACTACGAATCTTCATCATTTCACATTATCATTTACCAAACTCTCATACATAACAAGAGGCAACATACTTTTATAACTTCATTATCTCGAAACACTTATCCACCTGACACATGAAGTCAAGACATAACCATCCTATGCCTCTGGAACTAACCACTCAGGTAAATGCAACATATCTAATTCACATGCTGCAAATCAAGTTTCATAACCTTATTATGTAAGCAACTTGTACTCATCAACAACAACCCAACTTATAAATAATTTATGTTTATGTTAAACACTAATTGACAATATCATATTACAATTAACAATGTCATTTAAGTAAATTAACACTATCAAATTCAAACATAACTTGCAATTTGTTTTTAATTTAGAATAAATCAACAAATTACATTTGAATAACTAAATAAGATTATTCGCTAAATCTATATTTACATTCTAAAAGATGTAAACACAATATAAATATACTTCTCCTTATTATAAAAGAATAATTAATTTCCAAGGCATAGGCTTCGGTTATCCAGTTTGAGGCCTCCTTAATATTGTCTTAGATTTAAATAAAATATGAGGATATAGATATAATTACATATCAAAATGCATAATTATAAAACTATAATACCTATTAAATAGCAAACACTAGAAAATAATGTAAATTGGGTAAATATCTACTTTGTAATTTTAAATCCCAACAGTAATATTAATAATAACATCATTCTATATTTAATTTGGAAAGAAAACTCTAAGTATTATTATAAAAGGGAACACATAAATAAACTCACATAATAGAAAACCCTAAGCAAAATTATTTAAACCATTGAGTTTATATATCATTAAACATAACTTATCTCCTATTATAAAGTTTGTCTATTGGTTGTGTTATTTGGCCATGTTTTTCATCCACATTAATTGCACTGCATATTACATTTTGTTTATAAATTCTAAAGCTCTTCAACCACTTAAACTATGGTGAAGGTGCCGATGGGTTTTCTTGGTGCCTATAGATCACATATAATATAGGCTTGAGTATTGACAGCTATAATTCTGTCAAATTTAGGCCTCAAGAGTTATTTGGGGGTTTAATTTTATGAAAATCCTAATTTTAAACATTTTATATGAGTTATTCAATTGAGAGTAAAATAAACAATCCATATGGGTATATATTATTCTCATTCCCTTTTGGGCGTCACTTGTAAAAGTGATTTAATTTAAATTGACTAAATATTAGATTTTAATATCTAGTAATTACAGGAAATATAATTTCTTAAGCCATTAATGGGCTTTAACTTATCCTGAAATAAAATGCATTAGTGGAATGCAATCCTCATTACAACCATGAGATGCATTGAGAATGATGCAGAGGCTTCCACACTATAACCTTCGCATATAGCATGAATGTCTGCAGACCAACCTCATCATCATCATCTTCGCCATCATCATCATATTCCCTAAAACTACCAATAGCATCACCATGATCCGCGTTGCACAGTCAGCATCATCATATTTTGGACGATCGCAATTGTCCTCCTGCCGACTACTATTCACCTTCTCCGCTTTCCTCCTAACATCATCATCATGATGTTCAGCGGGCGCAAACATCCTCCGGTTGCATTGTTCATCAGGTGCCGAACTCCATCGTCATCATGATATGCAACACTTCCTTCGTCAGCAGGATATTCAACATCCGGTTGCTCCAATATCCTGATGACGATCACCTTCAGCAGCCTACCTTCGACGCTCCGCTAGTCGACGACACTAACAGCATCATGATATAATTCATCCGGTTCTCTTCGAAACCTCCTGGTGATGATGTTAACACACTTCCTGCCACGGACTTCCGCCGATACCCAAGCACTTAACGACGGTAGGATAAACTCGCACAGGGGGATATCTCAATATCCTGATGACGATGACGTCATATCCTGATGACGATGACATCACCCGTTATCCTGATGACTTCTTCAACACTTAGTCAAAAAAACAAACTTTCTCTCCCGCATCTACTCGCAATACGCGGATGTTTGGCACTCCCAATATGATGATCCTGATGCCGATACATGCACTTAGTCTATGTCCGGCCTAAAACATCCTGATGCACTCGCAACATGAAAACTCCAACAGTTTCATGACCCGATCTTCTTCCTGATGCCGATGCACTCCTCCTCGGCTCTTCCAGATGATGATGATCACCCCGACGAACTTGCACTTCATGCAATCGACATCATCATGCCGATCTCCTCCACTTATCCGGATGATGATATCCGAACTGTCTGCAAGATATTTGCAGAAATATCCTGATGATGCCGTTTTAACAAACTTCTTCACTTAGCGAAATCTCACTTCGCCGATCCTCCAGGGATGACCCGATCCAACCTCAGGGTGATCTTCCAACTCTGTCTTATCAGTTTGACCTAGCACATGAGGATGCTAGGCTTCTCAACATCTATCGACCACGATCCTGCACACCTGCATGCAAACGGAAAACAATCTACAGCCTACCCTACTGTACATTACCATTCCACCGATCAGATGAGTCAACCGGTGGAATGGATCAGTAAATCCATGAACCCACTCAAACCAGCAAATCAATCAAGTAATGGAATGCAACCAGAGCAAGAACACACAACAGGATCGCTTTATTGATTTCAAAGATGCAATACAATATGATCAATCTCTCTCTCAGTCTCACTCTCTGCAACCTAGCTCGATCGATGATATCTGTCTATATGTCCAATATCAACCGATCTCATGCTTATAAAGACTTTCCTACGAGTACTACTGACCCGACTCCAAGCGGCTGGGAACTCTCCAAGCGGCTGGGAGATCCCACCGAACACACATCATGACAGCTGTTATAACTAACTAGCTAAAAATAGCAAAAGCCCGGTCAGCATGATCTTATCATGATCAGCATGACCTTAATACATGCAACTGGTCTTAACAGACCTTCTTGGAAACATAAACAGGACCTAAACTACTAACTGCCTTATGAAGGCCAGCTGTCAGGTAGGTGCTCCTGCACCAGAGAATATAGATTATGCTAAACACATGGCAAGTATAATAAGTGACTATATTAGTTTAGACACTATAAGTGTCATATCCTAAGCAAGAAAGTTTTTATATTAGCAGGTTGCGCACCTATCAAAATGCTAAAAGGCTTTAGAAAATTCCAGCCAAAAAGTGATTCTTGCATTTGCTGATCGTGCCTCCGTTCAACTCACCTCAAGGCTTGCAATTTGAAATACTCACTTGTATTATTTTCCTTCAACCATGTCCAATAACAAGAGATATCATCTCATAGAATACAATGGTTGTAGACTATACATAAAATGGATCTTTTTAAAAGACTTTCAATACTTTCAAGCTACCGCAAATTGACAGGCTAATTATGATAGATCAGCAACCTCTATTTGCCAACATCCTAACAGCCTATGCACGTGGCCCTAGAGAGGTCTAATGGATGAGAGTTGTATATGTTTTAATCACATTTAATAAAAAACCCTTATTGCATTACACCTACAGTAATGCTAAAACACATTCCTAACATTGTAAGACATGCAGGTTAAGTGAACGGAGCTACGATCACATTTGCATCTCTTATTATGTTATATTTATAGTGACCTTTATGTGAGAATATAGGAAATTTTTTTCATATCATTGTGGCATTTATTAAATTTTTGCCAAAACTGCAAAAGCAAGTGGACTTAAATTAAGACTAAGTTCCACATATAGAGAAGACCGTTGAGGTGAGCTAGTAGTTGGCATTCACCTAGAAGCGTAAGGTCAACCCACTAGAGGATGCACCATAAAAAAGGTGATCTAATTCAAGAAAGTATTTTTGTTTTAAAAAGTATTACAATAGCATTTAACAAGGCATAAGATAATTCAATCCTTTTAATAGATATCCTATATCATTGAGATTCCAGTTGAATCAGTGTTGGGTATATTGATGTGTTTTTTTTTCTTGGTGCAGGTCGATCACATATGAATGCAAGCTTAAGAGTATTTATAGAAACAATGTTTTTTAATTGTAATTTATAACTTCTATGTAGATGTAATTGATATGGTGAGACTCTAGCAAATTAAGAGATTGGTGAAAGATTATAGGAAAAGAGATTAAAAATGAATGAAATCTGATCTGAAACATTTAGACAGGATATGGACATCGATCCAGTCATAGAGAAATGATTGCAAGTTATAAACCAAATAGAATGTCATTACTCAAAATAAATTCTAGCAGATAGTATATGGTACTAGAAGCATATACGAGCCATGAAATATTTGGCAGGTCAATCCAAAGGATAAAATCTCAACAATATGATTTGTAAAGACTAGTAACAGAGTTTCTCAAGGAAACATTATATATAAAGGGAAAGGTCATAGCACGTGCAGACATTTAACAATTAATATTGCCTGGTGTATGCCAGATCTGCCGCCTCTACTGGTATATTTCCTAGCCAGTGCCTAACATCTCAGGGAAGTGTGATCCATAGAATGCAAAGATTGCAGAAAGACACACAAAATGGATTAAAATTGTTTTAGCAAATGTAATTATCTGGTGTAAAATCTAGATCTGAGAATAGTTTAACAAATCACCTCAGGAAACCAGATCTAGGTCATAAGACAAATTGTATGCAAGATATTAGGAATGATCAAGCAAATGTAATTGACATGATTTCAGAGTATGTATGAATTAGTTTTATTTCATACATGAACAACTCAACAATTCAATTGACAAGAAAATTCACAAAGGAGCAGAGATAAAATTTCATGGAACCTAGTTACAACAATTAACTGGATTGAGGATTCGATGCTGTATTGTTGTAGCTGCGATCCAATCCTCCAATCTCCAAATGATTCTCCACAACAAAGGATCCAATCCTCCTTAATTCTTCTTCCTCCCTCTTCTTTTCCAGTCCATTCTTTTTTAGTGAGAAATCTTCCTGCCTTTTTAGGATGAATGGCTCATCATCCAAGGCGACAACCATATATCCTTTTACAATATTCATTAAAATATTATTTTTTTTATTATTCTAATGTTACCTTTAAATTTATTTTATCAAAATGTATAATTGTTTATATATATTTATTTATGTATTTTATTTCTATTTTAATTTTATCAATTTACAACTTGTAATTTATTATTTTATTCAATCATTTATCAAATTTATTTATTTTCATGTTAATTTTACAAATTATAAACAATTAAATTATTTATAATTAGTAATTAACACATTATTTCCCCTAAAAGTATTTATTTAACTCTATCTTGAGATTATCATTGTCTTAATGAAGCACTGACCAAGACTTAAATCAAACATTTCTAATTGAATAACCCAACCTACAGAATGATACCTGACCATCATGCAAGACTACAAGACATGTTGACAACAACAGAAACAAACAGTCCAACTAATGGTGACAAATGGATACAATACTGGATACTCAACCTCTTCGAGGATGTTGACTAAGTAGGTAACCTTATGTTAACTCCAATCAACAATTCCATTGGTTAAAGCACGCTCAAACCTGCTAATTTAGGTGGAGTCGATGCTTGATACCTGCATCCTGCATCAAACCACACAGTCAACCATGAAAATAGATATCATCATATAGTCATATAGTGAATGGAAGTTACAGTGTAGCATGGTACTCGAACACGAGTAATGTGACACTGTTCCATTCACATAAACACATCAAAAAATAACTACATGACACATAATTTGTGATTACTTATCAACATAATAGAATAATCAATTATATGATGATCTAATATAACAAACAACATTAAAGCATCATAACTATGATCAAATAACATGTTAAACTCAAAATAACTTTAACCCATAACATCTGATATGTCCATCAAACTATGAAAGTATAAAATACCAGTAATCAAACATCATCATCAATAGGTCCATAATCAACTAGCATAATAATAGAGAGTCCATCATCCAATAGAATGTCATAGTGTTTAATCCTACTAGGAAAACTATCAATCCAACATAAGACAAGGTGAGGGGCACTACAATTGAGGATCCACTAGAGACAATGTGGGATCATGCAATGGATGAATTGGGATGCTTGGATCTTGACTAACATTATGCTTAGTAGGAGGTGAAGCAGTAGGATCCAAGTTAGTTGTTTGATTGCCAATGTTTCCTTGGAGATCAAGTGTCTCATCTTCAAAAGAGGGTGTTGTGTATGGATGGGTAGAAGTAATTTGGATAGATTTCTTATGGATGATTGTAGGATTATGGATGGGTGAAGTGACAATCTCTAGCTCATGTAATACATAAAGTGAGCTAAGAGGATCATCATGGCTTTTGTGATCATAGATAGGGTCTTGATCATAGAGGGGAGTCTGATCATAAATGGTAGCTTATTCATGAATAGGAACTTGATCATGGATAGGAGCTAGAGAAGTTTGAATAGTTTGATCTTGACTTGGTAAGGAGCATTGTGGATCATGCTTTGGATTTGACTCTTGACATAGCTCTTGAATGTGGATAGGGCTAGAGGCAACATGGATGGACATGAGAGGCTTTGGATGTTCAACAATATGGCTATATGATAGGACTTGTTTTGCATTCATGGTAGGGAACTCTTCAATAGGATGCGACAACCATATATCCTTTTACAATATTCATAAAAATATTATTTTTTTATTATTTTAATGTTACCTTTAAATTTATTTTATCAAAATTTATAATTGTTTATACATATTTATTTATGTATTTTATTTCCATTTTAATTTTATCAATTTACAACTTGTAATTTATTATTTTATTTAATAATTTATCAAATTTATTTATTTTCATGTTACTTTTACCAATTATAAACAATTAAATTGTTTATAATTAGTAATTAACACATTATTTCCCATAAAAGTATTCATTTAACTCTAGCTTGAGATTATCATTGTTTTAATGAAGCACTGACCAAGACTTAAATCAAACATTTCTAATTGAATAACCCAACCTACAGAGCGATACTTGACCATCATGCAAGACTATAAGACATGTTGACAACAACAGAAACAAACAGTCCAACTGATGGTGACGACTGGATACAATACTAGATAATCAACCTCTTCAAGGATGTTGACTAAGTAGGGAACCTTATGCTAACTCTGATCAACAATTCCATTGGTTAAGGTACACTCAGACTTGCTAATTTAGGTGGAGTCGATGCCTGATATATGCATCCTATATCAAACCACATAGTCAACCATGAAAATATATATCATCATATAGTCATACAGTGAACAAAAGTTACAGTGTAGCATGGTACTCAAACACAAGTAATGCGACACTGTTCCATTCACATAAACACATCAAAAAATAACTACATGACACATAATTTCTAATTACTTATCAACAGAATAGAATAATCAATTATATGATGATCTAATATAACAAACACTATTAAAGAATCATAACTATGATCAAATAACATGTTAAACTCATAATAACTTTAACCCATAACATCCGATATGTCCATCAAACTATGAAAGCATAAAATACTAGTAATCAAACATCATCATCAATAGGTCCATAATCAACTAGCATAATAACAGAGAGTCCATCATCCAATAGAATGTCATAGTGTCTAATCCTTCTAGGAAAACTATCAGTCTGACATAAGACAAGGTGAGGGGCACTACAATTGAGGATCCACCAGAGACAATGTGGGATCATGCAATGGATGAATTGGGATACTTGGATCTTGACTAACATTATGCTCAGTAGGAGGTGAAGCAATAGGATCCAAGTTAGTCGTTTGATTGCCAATGTTTCCTTGGGGATCAAGTGTCTCATCTTTGAAAGAGGGTGTTGTGTATGGATGGGTAGAAGTAATTTGGATAGCTTTCTTATGGATCATTGTAGGATTATGGATGGGTGAAGTGACAATCTCTATCTCATGTAATGCATAAAGTGAGCTAAGAGGATCATCATGACTTTCGTGATCATAGATAAGGTCTTGATCATAGAGGGGAGTTTGATCATAAATGGTATCTTGATCATGAATAGGAACTTGATCATGGATAGGAGTTAGAGAAGTTTGAATAGTTTGATCTTGACTTGGTAAGGAGCATTGTGGATCATGCTTTGGATTTGACTCTTGACATAGCTCTTGAATGTGGATAGGGCTGGAGGCAACATGGATGGACATGAGAGGCTTTGGATGTTCAACAATATGGCTATATGATAGGACTTGTTTTGCATTCATGGTCGGGAACTCTTCAATAGGATGGATATGCATAGGAGAGGATGATAATGTTGGAGTTATAGACATGTTGTAAGACTACTTAACTACTCCTTGTAACACACATCCTAACTCATGTAGGCACTTGGACTTTGTGATTAATTGTTGAGCTCTTCAACTCCACCCCTACTATGATTGTAGAATGCCTCTCCGTGTAATTAGTTCTTGCCAAGGCAGGTACTATAGTAATTCATAAGCAATGTTATTAATAGTTCACTTGAAACTATATATTTGCAACTTCAAAACTTCTTATAGTTATACTAATTCTATGTTATTATAAAGTTTGTGTTTAAATTTATATCTGATATTATGAACTTATTCTCAAAACATTTATTATTTTGAAAGCATTTGTCAATCATTTATTATGACTTGTTCAAATAAGTTTTTTAGTTACAATCATGCATCCTACAACTATGCAGACATATAAACTAATTAACTATAACCAATAGCACATTATTTTAGCACATGTTTAAGCATGTAACTATTTTTAGGGGTAGTAGCAAATTCATTCACTACTAGGTTAGCCTAATCACTTGGTAGCTTTAAAACAACATCCCACATTACAACTACAATGACTTGGCCTTAATTTATTCTAGTCACATGGACTAGTGGTAAAACCTTGTGCAACAATGTTACCCATACCAAAATAAGAAAAGAGGTTAATTTTAAGAGATGTTACCAAGGCATCTTTCTCCAATGCCACAATAATATCTATTGATGATGCTATTTCACAAGGTACACAACATCCTCCGTTGCCCATTCTAGCTGACATCTATTATTCTTGTTGTCCTCTATTTATTATGTTGGGGTTTATTGTGGACACCTGTGATTTTGGGAGGGACAATTGTGGGAAGCACATTATTTTCTCTAGCACACAGGTGTAGGGGAAAAAGAGGGAGATGAGGAATGATAGAGGGTTATAGTGGGGAAGATAAATATTTTACAATGGATGGGAGGGAATATTGCTAGAAAATTTTCTACCAGACAATGGAGGAATCCTTCAACTTCTCTACTTATTTGTTATTATTGTAAGTCTTCATCACCCAAATATATTGGATTTAGAGGTACCAATTCATTATTTTCTCTCTATTATGAGTTTTTGATCTTATTTTATGTTTGAAAAAGGGTGTTGTATGGATTATAATTTTAGATTTTTCGTTCTATTATCGATAAAAGTAATTTCTTTCTCATTTAAGTGGCTGATATTAACATTATGGGTTGTGAGTATAAATCTAAGTAAATATTGAATCATTTCTATATTATGAAGCTAAAATTGCTATAAATCTATAAACTCATGGTTTGTGAAATTGGAGGAGTTGGGACCGTCATAATGACAAATACAAAGTGTATTGTTCCTAATATTTTCATTCGTGAGAATCATATTGGTGGCTATAGTGATTAAATAGATCCTTTTCTCTCCTCGATTTTCATCTCTATCAGCACAGTAGTAACTACAACATCTAACATATATCCCCCTTCCGTCACGTTTTGATGGATGCCCATACCCTATTCAAAACTCCCTGTTAGCAGAGGTAGGGAGGAAGCTGGCAAAGGATGAGGAGTTTGGATTTACACCTTCTAGTCACATTTGCTTGAAATTTTTAGAGCCTTTTCAACAAATCCATTTTGTGAACAACTAGTTCATGAGCACACATTCTCTTGGGTATTTTGTCAAATAGTTCTTCCTTTTCTATGTCTCCACATTTTATATACATGTCTACCCGTGCACTTTCTACTCCAACATCCAACAAAAATGTCCCCATTCCATTTTTTTGAGATGGATCTCCCTTCATTATCATTGGATACTTGACACTTCACAATATGATAGTGTAGGCCTATTTTTCTAATTACTTCATTTAGCAGCATCAATATGCTTCAGTAGAAAATATCCATGTTTAAAATGATGGAAATGGTTCATGTCTCTCACAAAAATTTCTCTTATAACAATCTGGAGATGAATTTCATTGTAGTGTGGAAGTCAACACATACTCGAAGGTTCTTAAAAACTTTAGTAGTTTTATGCTGGGCAAGTTAACATACCAAGTGCAATTTCCAACTTCACTATGATGGCAGGGAAATAATATTTTTTGTGTGGTATTAGTGACTGTCTTGAATTTAGAAATTATCCTACTACTGCTAGGCCAATTTCTCTTCCCCTACATATATGAATGTGATATATCTCGTACACGAAAAGTATGTGCCATATTATGGTCTTAAATCCAATCTATGACTTTCGAGAAGCAAACTTACCTGGGCTAATTCATGGCATTAACATAATTAATTACTTTAAAACTATAATATACTGTTAGTGTTGTCCACATGGAAAACTTGTTGGAAATAAAACAGGGGGAGAGAAGGGGAGGCAGAAAAAAAAAAACTAACCACCAGAAAAATAGGGCTATAGCTATGTATGATGGACATCATAAAACAAATGCAAACACACAGGAGACAAAACACAAAGGAGAAAACAATGTATCTTTATATATATTTTCTCTATTTCCAGATTACATACAAACTTCATGTACAAACTACAATCAGAGCTGCTGCTCTGTTTTCTTACTCTGCCCCAATCTCTAGAGCTACACACTGTATATCCTGAGCTGCCTGTGTGAACTCCGTAGCTATCTTACTGTTACTGCTGCAACATTCCTCTCTGCTATTCTCCTTCTGCTATTCTCTCTTGGAACATTCTCATTACTCTGCTATCATTCTTTTGCTGCTGTAAGTTGCACATTCTTCTCTACTCACCTACGGTTAACACACCTTTCCCTCTCTTTTATCTCATTCCATATGCCTAGCAAAAATGGGCGCTCAAACCATTTGAAATTCAAATTCACCTACCTCATTAATTTCTAGCAGGCCAATGGTGCTGAAGTCTAATGCGGGGGTAGAGGCAAATAAATGCACACTGACGAGGATTAAATTTCAACACTCCCCCTTAATCTGAAGTCAGACATCATTCAACAATTTTCATTCCAGAATTGATCTCTGGAGCTATACATTTGCCTTTGCCTTTCCGGAGCAGATCTTCGGACCTCTTTTTGTCATGCTGCATCATCTCCAGAGCTGCCCTCTGCATCTTTGGAGCTCCCTGTCTACATCTCTGGAGCTGACTCTGCAACTCCAAAGTTCCTTTTTTGCATCTCCGGAGCATCTCTAGAGCTGCACATACATTCCAGAGTTGAATCTCTGGAGCTCTCCTGCTGTCTTTCTGGATCTAAACCTCCGGAGCTGTCTTCTTTGTAGGACTGTACACCTCCATAGCTGTCCTCTTTCCGGGGCTGCACACTTCTGGAGCTGTCCACAATGCCAAGCCTATCTCTTAGGTGTTCAAAGGAATCTTTTGGCAATGCCTTTGTGAAAATGTCAGTGAGCTACTGCTCGGATCTGCAATACTGCAACTCAATCTCTCCTCATTCTACCAACTCCCTTATGAAGTGATAATGGATCTCTATGTGCTTGCTTCATCCGTGGAAGACTGGATTCTTTGTCAAGGCTATTGATGAAACATTGTCACAATGAATGGTTGTACCATCTTCTTGCTGCTCATACAAGTCTGCAAGGATCCTCCTCAACCAAATAGCCTAAAAAGCTATTGTATTTGCTGCAATATACTCAACTTCTGATGTAGAGAGAGAGATAATGGGCTACTTCTTGGATGCCCATGATATCACGCCTGAACCCATGTGAAATACATAGCCGGATGTGCTCTTCCGGTCATCAACATTTCCTGCCCAATCACTGTCCGTGAAACCAGCCAACTTAAACTCATTAGAAACATCATACAAAATGCCATAACCTGTTGTGCCATTGACATACCTCAGGATCCTCTTTCCTTCTTGCCAATGTGTGTCCTTAGGCTTCCCCATGAACCTAGAAATCAGGCTTACAACATACATCAAATCAAGCCTAGTTGCTGTCAAGTACATGAGGCTTCGAACCATGCTCTTATAGAGGGTTGGGTTTACTTCCTTGCTACTATCCTCTTTACTCAACTTCAGACTTGTGGCTGTTGGTGTAGGGGTAGGTTTACTATTGTCCATCTTAAACCTTTTCACAATCTGTTTGGCATAGTTAGTTTGCGAAATAAATATGCCATGCTCTATTTTCTTAACCTCAATGCCAAGGAAAAACTTTAGCAAACCTAAGTCTGTCATCTCAAACTCATTCTTCATTGCCTCTTTGAAATCAGCAATGAAAAGATCACTATTACCAGTAAAAATTAGATCATCTACATACAAAACAGTAATCAAAATTTTACCTTCGCCTGGTTTGATGTAGAGAGTGGGATCACTGCTACTTTTGCTAAATCCATTGCTCAACAGATATGAGTCAATTCTGCTGTACCATGCCCTAGGTGCTTGTTTCAGCCCATAGAGGGCTTTCCAGAGCCTATATACTTTATCCTCTTGCCCTGGGACTTCATAGCCAGGTGGTTGCTCCACATACACTTCCTCTTTCAGCACTCCGTTCAAGAAGGCTTACTTTACATCCATCTGAAACACCTTCCACTTGTGTTGGGCTGCAATTGCAATGACTTCTTGAACTATTTCCAGCCTTGCAACTAGTACATAGGTCTCATCATAATCTCTTCCAGGTTGTTGTTTGTACCCTTTGACAACCAACCTTGCCTTATGTCTTTTAATCTTTCGTTTAGCAGTAGACTTGGTCTTGTAGACCCACTTAACTCCAATCACTTGTTTACCCTTGGGTAAATCAGTTAGCTGCCATGTGTCATTCCTCACTATGGCATCTAATTCTTCATCCATGGCCTCACACCATTTCTCTTCTTTCACAGCTTCTTCAAAGTGGATTGGATCACTAGAAGAAAACAATGCAAAATTCAAATCTTCATCATCATCAGCATACCTTGTGCTGTCATAAATCTCCTTCACACTCTTTGTCCTCCGTGGCATCAATGATGCGAGTGTGGGGTTTAAAATGCCTCTGGAGCTGCTGCTGTTCTGACCTCCAGAGTTGCTACTGTGACCTCTGGAGCTGCAGTTCTGATGACCTCTAGAGTTGCTGTTATAACGTCCTCCGGAGCTGCTGTTCTCCAAAGTTGCAGACCTCTGGAGCTGCTGATCTCCGGAGCTGTAATGCTGTTGTCTACCTCCGGAGCTGCTATTTTCTAGTGCTCTACAGCAGTTTCTCCCCGAGCTGCTACTCTCCGTAGCTCCTCCAAAGTTGCTGTCCTCTGGAGCTTCTTCATCTTCAAGGGGTATTGTGACTGAAATACCCGTGGTGCTATCCACCATTCCATCCCATGCTTCATTCTCAATGAATTCAACATCTCTGCTGATCACAAGTTTTTTGGTGATGGGATTATACAGTCTATAGGCTTGTGATTCTTCACTATAGCCTAGGAAGATACATTTCTCACCTTTATCATCAAATTTCTGCCTCTTCTCTTTAGGCATGAATGCATATGCCACACACCCAAAAATTCTTAGGTGCTCAATAGTCCGTTTGCTGTTTGTCCAGGCCTCTTGTGGAATCCTATCATGCACGGCCTTTGTAGGACACCTATTCAATAGGTAGGCTGCGATTGCTACAGCTTCACCCCAATAATCATTTGACAGTCCCTTTGCTTTTAGCATGCTTGCTGCCATCTCTGTGATGGTTCTATTTTTCCTTTCAACAACTCCATTTTGCTGTGGAGTATACCTTGTAGTGAATTGTTTATGAATGCCTTCATACTTGCAAAAATTCAAAAATTGTTGGGAGATACACTCTCCCCCTCTATCTGTTCTTAGGGCCTTGATATGCCGGCCGCTTTGCTTTTCAGTCGATGCCTTAAACTCCTTGAACTTCTCAAAGGCTTCTAATTTGTTCTTCAAGAAATAAATCTAGATTTTTCTGCTATAATCATCTATGAAGGTCATGAAATATACATTCCCACCTAATGTGGGGGTCTTCATAGGGCCACATAAATCTGAATGCACCAACTCCAATGGTGCTCTTGCCCTTCTTGAATACCCTGATTGAAAGGGTTGTCTATGCTACTTTCCTAAAATGCAGGCTTCACATTTTTCATCGGGCTCTACAATGTTTGGTAGCCCTCTAACCATGCCTTTCCTAGACAGTAAACTCAAACCAGAAAATCTTAAGTGCCCATACCTTAAATGCCAGAGTTTGGATGGGTCTTTGATGACTGTCCTGATGGCGGTTTGCTGTCCCACTGTTGCAAGTGCCAAAGATAGTGCTAGAAACTGCGCTAGAGATAGCATTGGAGTTAGCACCAGAGATGGTGCCAGAGTTAATGATAGAGGAAACATTCTATTTCTCATCATCTGCACTGCTGCAATCACTTTCTTACTTTCTCCTCTATCAAATATAGTGCACCCTCTATTTTCCATCAGGATTCTATAACCATTTTGGACCATCTGTCCAATGCTTAGTAGGTTATACTTTATGCTAGGGGCATAATAGACATCATGGATCTGCATTTTCTCACCTTGCTTGCTGAGGACTGTGATGATGCCTCTTCCTATGACAGGAACCTTTTGACTGTTCCCCATCATGATTTCAGACTTGACATTTCTGTCAATGGAGGCAAACAAGTTTTCATTACCACTCATGTGGTTGCTGCACCTACTATCCAAATACTAGACTTTAGGGCTACTCTTCTCAGCAAGGTTGCACACAATAAATACCTTGGACTGTTTCTCATTTTCAGCCCTATTCTCATTTGCTACATTAGTGTTTTGGCCTCCATGGTCTTGCTATTTCTTTCTACACTCACTAGCATAATGGCCAAACTTATGACAGTAATAGCATTGAATATTACTTTTGTCATACCTTTGATTCAAATTGCTATTCTTCTTCATTCCTTGATAGCTTGGCTGTGAGCTGCTTGCCTCTTCTTGGCTATTTGAAACTCCTCTTCCGGAGTTGCTTCTTCCTCTACCTCTTTGACCTTTACCATTGTTGTTTCTTCCTCTTCCCCTACCTCTTGCATTGGTTTGAGCCTTGAAGGATTGCTCAAGGGAAGGAGCGGATCTATTAAACTACTGCTCATGGCTTTGTAGAGAGCCCATCAACTCATCCACTGTCATCTTGGATAGATCCTTTGTCTCTTCAATGGTTATTACTATATGGTCAAATCTAGAAGGTAGACACCTTAGGATTTTCTCAACAATTCTTTGTTCATCCATGGTTTCTCCATTTATCCTTAGCTGATTTAGCATGGTAGAAACCCTGGTGTGAAAGTCTAAAATAGACTCACTCTCCTTCATCTGAAGGGTCTCAAAATCTCTTCTAAACAACTGGAGCTTGACTGACCTCACTTTGTCAGTTCCCTTGTAGCTATTCTACAATATCTCCCAAGCCTTCTTAGGGTAGTTTGCTGCTACAATGTGGGGGAAAATAGCCTCTGTCAAGGCTGCCTCAACTAGACTGAGGGCTTTAGCATCTTTCATCCTAGTTTCCTTCAACTGGTTTCTTTGAGCATTCGTTAGGGCTGCATAAGCTGTTGGGTCTGTGGTGTCTGTGAACCCATTAGTGACCAAATCCCATAGGTCATTCGCAACCAGAATGGTCTTCATCTTCTTAGCCCAAATATCATAGTTCTACCCATCAAAAGTAGGTGGCTATTGCCATCCTTTGCTATCCCCACCTGCCATGCTTCTCAAAACTGAGAAGGCTGAGGATGCCTAGACAAACTAGGGCTTATAGAATACCCAAACAAACTTGACTGCCCAGAAAAAATAGGGCTCTGATACCACTTGTTGGAAATAAAACAGGGGGAGAGCAGAGGAGGCAGAAAAAAAAAAACTAACCACTAGAAAAATAGGGCTACAACTATGTATGATGGACAGCATAAAACAAATGCAAACACACAGGAGACAAAACACAAAGGAGACAATAATATATCTTTATATATATTTTCTCTATTTCTAGATTACATACAAACTTCATGTACAAACTACAGTCAGAGCTGCTGCTCTGTTTTCTTACTCTGCCCCAATCTCTGGAGCTACACACTGTATATCCAGAGCTACCTGTGCGAACTCTGTAGCTATCTTACTGTTGTTGCTGTAACATTCCTCTCTGCTGTTCTCCTTTTGTTGTTCTCTCCTGGAACATTCTCATTCCTCTGCTATCATTCTTCTACTGCTGCAAGTTGCACATTCTTCTCTACTCACCTACGGTCAACACACCTTTCCCTCTCTTTTGTCTCATTCCACATGCCCAGCAAAAATGGGTGCTCAAACCATTTGAAATTCAAATTCACCTACCTCATTAATTTTTGGCAGGCCAATGGTGCTGAAGTCTGACGCGGGGGCAGAGGCAAATAAATGCACACTGACGAGGATTAAATTCCAACAAAACTCACCCAATCACATGAAATATATATTAAATCTTCTCTTTAAAGACTATTATGGATAGTGATGACAAAATAAAATTATACACATCCATCTACATATATTAGGCTTATAATACAATCTCAAATGCTTCATACATGCTACATTTCAGGTATAAAGCATATTTATCAAACTAAGTTAGTAAGTGGATGGTTTCTATTATATGATTGGACTTGCGTCATAACTTATTTCATTGATACAACTTTAGGCCTGCATAGGGTCTTTGATTCTCTCTTGCATGATTTACTAGAACAACATTTGTAACCATTTTAGGCACCAATAAACTTTGTGAATGCTTTCTTATGTTGCACCATCCTATACACAACTTAATTAGTCTAATGCCTTAGTAGAAAATTATAATCTTTCTATGATTATCTGCATCCTCTCTCTAGGCTAAAACCCCTTGCATCTTTTGTTTGAGTAATTTTGCTGACTAAATTGCACACTTGGACTCGTTGCTTGATAATTTATTGTGGATAATGTGTTTTAGTCAAAAATTTAGTAAAGTGTTTAAAATATATTTGTTTATAAGAACGATTTTAAATTGTTATTAAACCTTTCCTATTTTTTCCTATTACAGATTAATTATAAATGGATCATTTGATGTCTATCTGCTACACTTTATAATAGATCTATCTGATTGTATTGTTTAGTACTTGTATGACATGGTAATTTCTCAAAATATCCAACTTTAGTTTGTTCTTATACTTCCAAATGATAAAGAACCTAGTATATAACTCACACCTATATGCTTATTGAATTCAAGCACCCTTTGGAAAGAAAGATTTAAATAATATCACTATGCTTGTATCTTAATGAAGAAAAGTTGTGAATTGGGTATTTTGTTATCTAATGATTTTCTATTGTGAGTTATATCTTCTCATGTTTCTGATCCTATGTGATTGCCTAGCGATAATTTTCTACCTCAAATTATATATTTCTCATATTATTGTGTAAAATTGTGAAACTAAGAATATGTGTGAAAAGATGTCAATGTTGGGAATGTTGTGTCTTTTATTGGATAAACAAGTTGATTTGAAAAGTCAAAGTTTTCTAAACTGTGAAGCCTCTGCGCTTTCACATAGGCAAGGCCATCTGGGATGAGACCCCAAAGCATAGGTTGGGCCCTTAGAACTTGTCTTCTTCACTCTTTCATTGTAATTTTACTCTAGAAAAAAAATACTAGAACCTTTTTACAAATTATAATGTATTATCTTACAAAATCTTTCTGCTATGTTCTATACACAGTTATTGCCATTGTGTGTAGATGTTTTTTGGATCAACTTTTCTATAAGTTATGTTCATTTGTGTAGTGTCCATGTTCATATGATTTGGGCATGGCATTAGGTATCAGAGCCCAATTTTACAACTCTGGGAACTCTAGGGAGTGTTTATTGGGTCTAACCTTTCATGTGCACATCTTAAACTAATAGTTTATCTGTATGTGATGAGCCATATAATTGACTCATCTATTTCATGTTATTTCTTCTATTAAGAACTCTCTTAGACACTTTGGCATTTATAATTACATATTATTATAACTATGTTTTTCTTTTAGTTAGATTATGCACATGATTATTTTTCATTTCCTTTGATGAAATATCTTGCTTTATTTTACTGGATTACATTTCAAAAAGTGCATATCTTATGTATTATGGTGCAAAGTTGTGAATGCTTGTATAAGGCTTATAGTAGGGAACAACTAGTGGTCTCTAGATTCCTTCAGAGCCCTCTATCCTAAGAAGAACTTGAACTTTGGACAAATTCAGATGTTGAAAACCTTCCTAGGGTCATCCTCCCCTTGAGTCGATGACCGCCACAAGCCCATCCTTGAGTGCAAACATAACTTGTGCTCCAATCATGCAACTGAGAAGGGTGACATCACCACATCACCACAATCTTGGTGACTAACTAAAATATCAGTTAGCTGACTCCAGTCCCAACTAAAGTAGCTACCATCTTGCGTTGCACCATTTTAGTGGAATCATCTAGTTTTCCATGCAGTTAGAATTAACACAGATCTCTGATCTATAGTTCTATTTAGGAATAATGATTGTAATAAACCATGCAATTGGCTCTAGTTAGACTTGATAGTTTTCTTCTTCTAATAATGCTGGACTGTATAAGTAGGAGCAATTCATTTCTTTCTAGTTAGTTCCAAGTTTCTAAGTTTTCATAGATAGTTATCGCTAGATTGCTGTAATAGGAGGAAAACTCCTCATGCTTGTAATTCCATCCATTTCTAAACTATGATTTAATATGAAGGGGAATTTTTTTTGAAAGAATTTAGTTAAGCAAGATGATCATCTCTGGTTGGGGAAGTAGGGCCTGCTTACCCATCTAAGGAAAAATCTCTCGATAATTTGGTATTTATGTAATTCTATTCTAATTTCTGTTAAGTTTTCTTTAATGTTCTGTGTGATTATTTTTAACTGTTCCCTGCAAGTTAGTTCTTTAAAATCTCAAAAATACTAAAAAGAGATAGATTTGTTCTTTATCAACATTGTCATATTTAGAGTAAGAATAACAGTGGATTTAATTGATCTTCATTTACTTTTTTGGTATGTTAGATTAATTTCTTTTACAACAAGTGCATTTGTTTCTAGAAATTTAAGATAGTTTCCCTTCTTGCAAGTGTGTTTCCTTTCCAACAAATTAATATAGTTTCCTTTCAAACAAGTGTGTTCATTTCTCAGCAATTAGATAGATGTTTATTTCTGCATGCACTTTCAATTCTGGCAAGACCAACAAACCAAGTCCCATTTAACAAACCACTCGACCAAAACCCCCCCATTCTAAGAATTCTTATCACAAATAGCTCCAGACACCTCTAGATTGATAAAAGTAAATGATGATGTATTAACAAAGCACTACTTCAACCTCATCATTTTTGGTGTTGTTGGGGAAAATCTACAAATCATTGTAGGTTTAAGGTGTTGATAAGACTTTCAATCCAGTAGGTTATGAGAAGACCTAGGGATGCCTTAGGTCAATTCATTAGACATCCTATAGAAGATATATCTCTAGAGGATAAGTTGGAAGAACCTTCAGATCACCTGATCAATCAAGGATCACCTATACTTATTACTACTTTTTAGTTCACACTTAAAAAATAGTTGGACCTAAGTGTAGTTGTTCAGAAGGAATAATAGAAAACTTCAAAGTTATGCATTCATTGAATAGTTGATGCCTTGACAAAGCAGAGAATGATATCCAGTTGTTAGGATAACCCATCAATTCAATCAAGACTGATAAGTTATCATGAAAAGAGAATTGATGTCAAGAAATCAAACATTCGAGGAGATATAGTTGTTCTACATACTTTTATCTTTCAGGAGTTATAAGTTAGATTGATTATTCAGTTAATTAGTTTTGAATAAAAGAGAGAAAGATATTGTATTGCACTATTATTTCATGTCATGTTTTGAACGTACATTTAGGTATCTGCTACTTTATCTCATGCATTGATTGAAAAAGGAAATACATATACATCATATGCATAAAAGAAATTAACTGATCATGTTTAAAAGAAGTGTTCAAATGTGTCCCACACAAGCCATGGGAGTAACTAGAATGAGCAATTGCAAACATGCAAGCTATGTATATGTTTGATGAAAGAAAAAGAAATGAACATATGATAAATCTAAACATCCATCATTGTCTGATGATGGAGGTTGTTGTTGAAGCTGGCCTTCAAGTCTTCAGTCTTCATTCTTCACTCCAAGCCATCATCATTTGAACCTGCAAAATTTTGGGGATAGTCCTATTAGTGCTCCAGATGTTTACAGTTATCACATGCTTTTATCAAATAGAGACATCTACTTATCATATCATGCATTTAGATAAGAGATCAGATCAAATATATGACACAAATCAGGAAGAAATCATGAAGGAGATCAATCAATACTATCAGGAACTTTTTTATGCTAACTTGTTTGTTCACTGTACAGGTATAGGACAAATTTTGTTGCTGGTTTGAAGACAAATAAGCATGTGGATTAAATGTGGCTCCCACAAGGGTTTGAGCCCAGCATGTTTGTTTTCATTTTTTGAAAAGAGTATCAAAAAAGACAGGATGCATCATTCTGAGCTATATCATGCATCATCTAATCAACTTGTAGAAAGAATATGTCATCATGGCATTATTATAGTTGATTAGAGCAAATCAGATTAACATGACTGAATTCAAAAAATTAGATTATAGTCATCCACATTATGAATGCATGTATTTATTTCACCACAACTAATAAAGAGCAACTGACAGAGTGCATTCATAGTACAAGGATATGATACAAGTTTTTAGATTAATGTGGCTGATAAAGAGATTAAAGACAACATAGAGAAAGATACAAGTTATGCCTTTAAAGAGATAAATCAAAACAGCAAGGTATTATTAGCTCTAGGTTGATATATGGCAATGTGAAAATGCTATCATGAGTATATCATTTTCTTGGACCAATAGCTAAGCAATCATTAATGCCTTGAAACTTCAAAACCATCAGGATAAATGGATATATAGTGAAACAATTCAAATGGGAGCAGATATGACTTAGTTTTCAAAGATGAAGCAACACTCTACACCAAGTATTGTATACACCTAAAAATGACACGATTTAGTCTAAATAAATATTCTTAATATTTATTCCCTTCTAATTCTTCTATCAATAAATAAATAAATAAATTTATTTATTTGATTCACATTCCTCTAAGTTAATTAAATATTAAAATATTTAATTACCTATTCTAAAGTCAAAATTAATAAAATCCTTTGTTTAATTAAATTCTTCCAAATAATTAAATAAATCTCAATTATTTAATTGAATCAAAATCATTCTTCCAAATTTGAATAAATCAATCAAATTTATTTAAATCCTTTCAATCTCCAAAAATAAAATACAATCAAATATTTTATTTATTCTTCCAAATCATGCACAACAATTAAATAAATTTATTTATTTAATTTACTTTTGCGCCTTTGGCACCAATTCCTTCATTGCTTGTGATCACACTCGTTACTACACACTACTATCATTGTTGTGTAGCTCATCTTCATAGTGAAACTATCATAGTCATTCTCATTTGAACATCTTGGAATCATAGCAAGGAAGTGCCCCTTCTGAGGGCCATATTCATAGACAAGATCGATTGAGATAGGCAACCAATGGAAGCTATGAAGCTTTGAGGTTTACAAAGGTTTTTGAAGTTCTTTTGTTTGATTGATCTCTTTTTTTCTATAATTCATTGAGTTTTGGGTATTTTTGGTACTGATATATTGATTATTCATGTTTACTCCAATTTTCCCTTAACATTTTTGGTGCCCACCGTGGGGCCTAGCCCCAAATTTAACCTAAAAACTAAGTTTTTTGTGTTTTAGAAAGTCATACACAGGAGGAAACTATGCATTTGACACATCCTAACACACATCTGCTTTCTGTTCTGGTGCATACATTCCTTCGGCGCATACAGTCTTCGATCTGACACATCTACTATATGTTCCAGTGCATACATTCTTTCGGTGCACACAGACTCTGTTCCAATGCATATATCCTTTGATACGACACACCTTTTAGTTCAGCACATATATACTATTTTCTATGCTTTTGACCTCTATCTTAGTACATATGTACTACAATGTTTCTAAGCTCTATTTTTTCACATTCAAGCTCTAAAGCTATTCATTTGATCAAGGTAGTGATTTTTAGGGTTTCCTTGAAGTTTTCTCTAATTCTAACATCTTTTTGCAGAAACACTCTTGATCTATTTTACAGGCTAGGTACTGGTTTAGAATCATATAGTTGCACTTGTTAACTCACAATTCAATTTCTAATAGGAAAGTAAATGGATGCTCATGCAAATCTCACATAGTCTTAACTAGGAAGGCGGTAATTGAATCATTGCTATCTTGCATATGATTGAATCATTGCTATATTGCTATCCTTCAAAGTTAACAACTCATTGCTATCTGTGTACAATTGAACCATTGCTATCTTGTTATCACTTCAAAGTTAACAAATTTCTGTGCTTGTCCAAGTAGATAGCTCATCTAGTTTTTCTAATTTTAACTAGGGGAAAAAGAACCACTGTCTTCTATGTTTTGGGAATGATACCAAACCTATGCTCTCCCCTATCTTGGGTGACCAAAATGCCAGACATATCATTTTTGCATGTGTTTTTCCTTTAGAGGGGCTTTCTCTTGGATACCGTTCATCCAAGTACAAACGACCCTAAGTGGTAACAGGCTAGATGCCAAGCCCTACCAAACCACTATAAATAAATTGTGTTTGGAGAAAAAGCTTCAAACAACTAGTGTAGTTGTGTTATACTGACAGCCAACCTCCCCTAAAACCCTCCAAGGCACAACCCTTGTAGGCTGGGAGACTCCATAATAGAGAGTAGTATTGCCGCATGTATAACCACTCGAACGGTTCCTTTATTAAACACCTTTGTCTTAGTGGCCAAAAACCCCTATAATCTATTGTAGGGAAGGGTGATTATCACCTCCCAAAGATGCCTCACTGGAGATAGTGAGAATTTGGTTTTATACTATCCTTTGAAACCTAGGTTTGTACTTGCTTTGTTTTAGTCCAAAAAGAGTCAAAAAATCACAAAAAAAAAAAAAAACATAAAAACATTCTTTGTGTTTGCTGTGTCTTCTTGCAATAATTTCAGAAAATCAGATCAAAAAGACCTTGTATCCAAAGATACCAAAAACATCAGAAAATTTCCAAAAACTTGCAAAAATCACTAAAAAAAACTAGAACTGTGTATTTGTTATCTAAAGCTGTGCATTTGTCCCGACTTGCTGTGCTTATATCACCTGTTACTATGCATCTACTTTTTACCAGTACTACGCATTTGTGTCAACTTTCTGTGCTTATATCCTCTACTATTGCACATCTAGTTCTACACATCCATGATAGTGAGCATTTCCACATCTTTTCAGAGAACATTTTTAGGTTTTCTAGGTAGCCAGTTTAGTCTTGTGTCAGGTTCTATTGAAATGACAAACCAATTAGAAGTAATTGCTTAAGAACTCCAATACCTACGAGAGCAATTAGACTTTGATATCTCACCCCAAGATCGTATAGAAATTTCTCAAGAACTCCAAGTGATACAACAAGAAATGACAATCTTACAGGCTGAACAGGCCAGTACTAGCTACACCTCACCCCAAAAGCATACATCCTTTTGTCATCTTCATGATACTCTTGACAAGGTAAGCACCACCTCAAGTTGGAAAACATATACCACTCCATCTACTAGTCCTCCTTCAACATCTCCTAGAACATATGGCCCAAAGCATACTAATCCTACCATGGAAATCTACCCATACACCTACGCAGGATGTGATCCAAGGGCTACTAGCAGAAAGTCAACCATATCCCCAAATTCTGGTCCTTGACCTTATCAAAGAACCTTCAAGCATGTCCATTACTCTAACGTCGTCATGTCACCTACAACCCCTTGAACCTATAGAAGGACCTCCTACCATGCACCAAATTAAAGGTTCGTCGCACCTTCATGTTGTTGACCAAGAGCCTATCCAAGAGTCTTCTACCTCAACTTCAATTCAAGTACATCAAGAGTTATGTCAAGAGCACACTTTAGAACATGTGGAAACATCAACTCACTGTCTAAATCAAGATCAAAGCACTCCCATCTGACCCTTACATAACCTTTATCTTTTTGATGATCCTATACCTATACATGAGCAAGAAGTCCAATTTCAAACAATGCATAACCTATATCTCTTTTATGATCAAGATACTACCTTTGATGAAGAAGCTATCCATGAGCAACTTGATCTAATACATGAGCAAGGGATCTAATTCCAACCTCTCCATAACCTCTATCCTTTCGGTGATCAAGATATTATCGTTGATGACGAACCTATACAAGAGTACCTTAATTCCATCACACTAAATCCTATCTATGATCGAGATCCCATCTATGATCACAAGCCTATCTATGATCAAGAAGACCATGATGATCCTCTTAGTCCACTTTATGCATTCCATGGTTCTGAGTTTATAACCCCATCTTCTCCTATCCAAGATCCAACAACTTCCTCTTCCTTTGATGAGACACTTTCCTCCCAAGCAAGTGTAGAAGATTGAACCAATAATACTCCTCTGCCATCCATTATCGACCATGTTGTAAATCCCCCACCATATATCCTTGGAATTACCACCTTCATTCATGAGTGTTCCTCCTTAGAACACTAGCCACCATTATCCTGTATCCCACCTTCTTCATCCAATAAGGAGCTTGTGTCTAGTGTTCCACCTACACATAATCTCGCTGTCCACTGCATACTCCAACATATGAACTATCAAGGTAAAGGCGTAGGCCTTCACAAATAATGTATTTTGGAGCTTGTCCATGTCAATGTTCCTCCTCCTTCATATGGCCTTGATACACACCCCAAGGTGAACAATCTCAAGATGTTGGTACTTCCTCCACTCCTCCTAAATCCCCACTTTTCATCGCAAACCCTATCATATCCCCAAAACATATGTCACCATCCCAAAAGCATGTGACCATATACCTTCCACCATCCAATCTACCTCTGCTACTTCCAACTCCCAACATCTCTCCATGCATTTTACCACCACTTCTTCCAATGCCTTATCCATCCACCAATAAATCCTCTAACAATCCCAATCATGACCAACAAATGCAAATGTTGTCGAAACAAAGAGCTTCCACCATCTCAAGAGAATTCACCAACAAAAATCTAGATACCTCTACCCCTAAAGTCAAAAATCCTAAGAGTCCTCATGACCTAGGATAGAAAAGCCAAGAATCAAAGAAGCATCCTTCTCAAGAGGGGCATACACCCACACACCTATATGCCAAGCTGAAAAAGGTATGAGTTCACATCCAACAAATGATTACTCCAAAAGCTGCACAAAAGCTGCATACACCCATAAAAACAAAATGGTTTGGGTACCTAAGCAAAAAGCCCTCAAGTTACATGAGGCATCTACCTCTCAAGAATCTCAACCATCCACTTTCTCCTATTCCATCCAAAAGTCTCAAATTCTTCCATCCCACATGACAAGCAAAAATTAGAAAAATACTCAGTCTATGTGGATCCCTACATGCCTAAGTCATTTATCCAAGCTTTAAGTATTGTTACTCTGCAGAAATTATAGCACGCCTTTGGCACCAATTCCTTCATTGCTTGTGATCACACTCATTACTACACACTACTATCATTGTTGTGAAGCTCATCTTTATGGTGAAACTATCATAGCCATTCTCATTTGAACATCTTGGAATCATAGCAAGGAAGTGCACCTTCTGAGGGCCATATTCATAGACAAGATTGATTGAGATAGGAAACCAACGGAAGCTATGAAGCTTTGAGGTTTACAAAGGTTTTTGAAGTTCTTTTGTTTGATTGATCTCTTTGTTTCTGTATTTCATTGAGTTTTGGGTATTTTTTATACTGATATATTGATTATTCATGTTTACTCCAATTTTCCCTTAACATTTTTAAGGGAAAATGTTAAGGAAAAATTGGAGTAAACATGAATAATTAATATATCAGTATCAAAAATACCCAAAACTCAACAAAATACAGAAACAAAGAGATTAATCAAACAAAAGAACTTCAAAAACCTTTGTAAACCTCAAAGCTTCATAGCTTCTGTCAGTTGTCTATCTCAATCAATCTTGTCTATGAATATGGCCCTCAGAAGGTGCACTTCCTTGCTATGATTCCAAGATGTTCAAATGAGAACGGCTATGATTGTTTCACCATGAAGATGAGCTTCACAACAATGATGGTAGTATGTAGTAACGAGTGTGATCACAAGAAATGAAGGAATTGGTGCCAAAGGCACACTATAATTCCTACAGAGTAACAATACTTAAAGCTTAGATGAATGAAATGGAAGAATATGGTTCAATTTATAGACTTGGGAAAGAGAAGATCAACGGTATAGACTGGTTGAGGAACATGCACGAATAAGAAGAAGACAAGTGTCACCCAAAAGCTATTTTATTTGAGTTAACTACTTTTTTTCTAAAGATAAGACATGCTTTGCATAAATTAGAAAGTTTTTTTCTAATTTAAGAGATATTGATAAAAACAAGGTTAATTGAGTTAGTTATCTCAACTTGTGATTTTCTTTTGCATGATTTGAGAGAAATTAAATAATAAATTATTTAATTTTGTGTGCATGAAGAAGACTTATTTTTAGAAGATTTAGAAGATATTTGAAGAATTAGAAGATAAGAAAGCAAATTAAATAAATAGATTTATTTAATTGTTGTGCATGATTTGGAAGAATAAATAAAATATTTGATTGTATTTTATTTTTGGAGATTGAGAGGATTTAAATAAATTTGATTGATTTATTTAAATTTGGAAGAATGCTTTTGATTTAATTAAATAATTGAGAATTATTTAATTGTTTGGAAGAATTTAATTAAATAAAAGATTTTTATTTAATTTTAACTTTAGAAGAGGTAATTAAATATTTTGATATTTAATTAATTTAGAAGAATATTAATCAAATAAATAAATTTGTTTATTTATTTATTGATAGAAGAATTAGAAGGGAATAAATATTAAGAATATTTACTTAGACCAAATTGTGTCATTTTTAGTCGTATACATATTGCCCCTCTTTAATGCAATGTAGTTTACGACGTTGCTTCAAAGAATAAATAGTTTGATAATGATACATGCCCCAATTTGCTCCTGGTATAGGTTTAACAATGATGATGCCCCCTCAGGAGATTGGATGGGAAGAAGGTAGTAGGCGTGAGATGGATAATCTCACGAAGAAGAAGGGAAAAATAGGTTAGGTTTGAAGAAAGAACTGAATGATACACGATGCAAGATAGAATGAAAACACACACAAGAAAGTAAGTATGCATAAATGATACAAGAACAAAAAAGGTATTGCCCCTGTCAAGAGGTAAACCAACGATATACTGATAACGATATATGACAGTGTTGTCATGGTTGGGAACAATATATCCCTAGACCAACATGACAGGTGTGTTGTCATGGCGAGGAATGATAGATCCCTAGAGAAAACATGAAGGATAATGTCTAGTTTCAGGAAATGAATCATGTGATGTAAGACGCTTGTGTTGGTCCAATTTTGACAATGTGACATCTTCTATAAGACAAATGATTGATTATAACTGATTTAGTTTACGACTAGACAAGGATCAAGACCATTTGACAAGATTGACTTGACTTGATTGGTATGGATTAAGGATGGACCTGCATTTGGATCACTGTTCAGATTGACCAGATTGAGAAGAATGAATCACAATGATAGATAGAAATTTGATCGATAGAAGAATGAATCGATAGAAGGAATCACAAGATTTTATTTGTAAACATTGATACTCTACGATTTGGATCTTTTATTACATGGGATATGGATGCTTTATGGATGTGAGTGGTTTTTTTGACATCTTAATATTGCAGGTATTTTGAAGTTCTTATTTCATCATGGGGCTTTTTTGTTTTTGTGTGTTTTTGAAATGTTGCAAGAAAATACAAGCATTGAGGTATAATTGAACTGAGATGACTTGAGTATTGCTTACATGGATTTTGATTTAGCAAGTTAATACAAGCATCTAGGTATAATTAAACTAAGATAACCTGAGTATTCCTTGTGTATCAATAGACAAGGATTTCCCCCTTTCATGTTAGACCTTTGATGTCCTTGATGATCCTTTGCTGATCATGTCGTTAGACAAGGCTTCACATTACTAAAGATTGATCCACAAGCAGCAGACAAAGAAAAGAATTGTACCCCCATCATAGCATTTCTATCTTTTGGCATCCTTGAGTAGCATAGAAGGACATGATAATAAAAACCAAGACACTATAACCTAACCTTGATCACAACCACAAAACATTTTTGCATTTTAGATGTGTTTGTTTCTTGCCATAATTTAGGTAAAATCATTTAGAGTGCTTTAGGTATTTTCTTTCTTTGATTTGGATAGGTTGAGGTCTTGCACCAAAATTTTTTCTTGAAAGCAGGCTTTGATTGTGCTTGCTTGCCTTGCAAAGGATTCCACAATCCTTACTGGTGAGACGGACCCTAAGGGACTGACCTAGTGCCTCAAGGGTGCATTGAAAAATAGACTTGCCTACGTGATGACGCAGAGGCAATGTAGTTCGGGGTGAACCCTAATGGACCTAAGACCTAGGTGATGGAAAGTGGCACGGACTCAAATAGACAGAAGGACCAAATATGGGATGGATGGGAAAGTGGATCCTCGGGGGCGCATTGAATAATGGCCTTGCCTACATGATAACGCAGAGGCAATGTAGTTTGGGACTTGGACCACGGATGGACTAGAGGAAAGACAACAAGATATGGGATGGATAGGAAAGCCTTGGGGTGCATTGATAATGGCCTTGCCTATGTGACAATGCAGAGGCAACGTAGTTCAAGGTTGACCCTATGATACTGATGACATACGCTATGCTAGGCTGACACTATGGATAGGATACTGGATAAGACCTTGGTTGACAAGGTGACAAAAGAGATAGAGTATCAAGCCAATGATAGGATAAGATGACATTATGGATAGCCTTAATGTTAGATATTGATGACAAGGAAACACCATGGATAGGTAAATGGATGAGTGATAGTAGATACAGATGGTTAGGTAGACAGAATCAAGGATGTGATCTCCAAGGACTATGTCGCATAAGAATAACTTGCCCCATTTGTAGGTAGAATACTTAGGATTTTTGATGGCAATGTTTGTGATGATAGTAGGACGAGAGGATAATGAAGGATTTGCGTGGTTTGGAGGGATAAGGTATGTCAAGAGACATCTAAAACATTTGTCAACATTGTGACCCCAATCTTTATCAAGATAAAAAATAGAGGAATGGAAGATTAGGATGGATAGACTGGACAGTATAGGTATGCAATAGATAGAAGGATAAGATAGGAAATGGCATGGAAAGAAACTGATAGGAGAAGAGTGACATGTTGATGAGACAAGGTGCCCCCAAGTGTAGGTGATGTAGAAGATCAACTTACACACGATGCCTATTTGCCAAGTTTTCATCATGGTACTTATCCAAGGCACCTGTTTGCCAGGTTTTCACCATTGGACCAAGGGATTTTTCTTTTGCTCTTTTTATTTTGAATATTAGAGGTGGATATGGAAGGGAGAGACTCAAGTATCTAGTTCCTTGAAAGGTGATAGTCCTGCTAGATGGATGATGTCATATCGACCATGTCAAGTGTCACTCATAGATGTTGGTAGGGGATTGCATGAAAGTGAGATGGAGAATGGTAGATATTGGATTATGGAGGGTGCAACAGTGGATGATGATGCAGAATACGGAGGACTTATGTAAGGATGGATGAAAAGTCTATGAAAAAGCATGGACCATAGGAATAGGATGGGGAAGATACTTAGGATAATAATGGAAGGAAGGGGTGATGGAGGTATATGGAAATGTTGTGGGATGGAAGGGAATCGTGACCAACGGTTGCACATACCATGATAAACATTGAAGCTGGTGATGGGAAAGTAGTACAGAGGATTTTGCTTGTAGATTGTGGAACGTTTTTCACTAGTTACAAGCGCGCACAAGAAAAGCCCGTTCCCAAGCAAACAGTTTTGATGCATGACATCAACCTATCCAAAGAAAAATCAAAAGCAAGCACAAACCAATCCAAATGATTCTATCAAATAATGGAAAGAAACAAACACATCTAAATGTAATAATATTTTGTGGTTGTGATCAAGTTAGGTTACGGCACCTTGATTTTTGTGATCATTTCTTTCTATACTACTCAAGGATGCTTAAAGCTAGAGATGCTATGATGGGGGCATGATTATTTTCTTTGTTTGTTGTTTGTGGATTAAACTTTAGTAATGTGAAGCCTTGTCTAAAGACATGATCAGCAAAAGATCATCGAGGACATCAAAGGTCTAACATGAATGGGGGCAATCCTTGTCTATTGATACGCAAGGAATACTTAGGTCATCTCAGTTTAATTATACCTAGATGCTTGTATTAACTTGCTAAATCAAAATCCATGTAAGCGATGCTCAGGTCATCTCGGTTTAATTATACCTTAATGCTTGTATTTTCTTACAACAATTCAAAAACACAAAAAAAACAAAAAAAACCCAATGATGAAATAAGAACTTCAAAATACTTGCAATATCAAGATGGAAAAAACTACTCACATCCATTCGCATCTGCAAAGCATCCATACCATATCCCATGCAATAAAAATTCTATGCAGAGTATCAATGTTTACACATAAAAGTTGGTGAGTCCTTCAATCGAGTCATTCTTCTATCTGTCGTTGCATCTCTCATCAATAGTTCTGGCTATCAGTCTGAGCAATGATCCAAATGCAAGTCCATCCTTAATCTATACTAATCAAGTCAAGTCAATCTTGTCAAATGATCCAATCACAATCAGTGGTCTTGATCCTTATTTGGTTGTAAACCAACTCGATCAATTTTAATCAAACATTTGTCTTATACAAGATGTAACATTGTTGAAATCAGATGAATACATGCATCTTACATGACATGCTTCATTTCCTAAAACCAGACACTATCCTTTGTGTTGCTCTAGGGATCTATCATTCCCCACCATAACAACACGCCTGCCATGTTGGTCTAGGGATATATCGTTCCTCGCCATGACAACACTATCGTATATCATTATCAGTATATCGTTGGTTTACCACTTGACAGGGGCAATACCTTGTTTGTTCTTGTATCATTTTTGCATACTTGCTTACTTGCTTGTGTGTGTTATCATTCTATCTTGCATAGTGTATCATTCAACTCTTTCTTCATCCTTCTTTTTCATGAGATTGTCCATCTCACACCTTCTACCTTCTTCCTGTTGAATCTCCTGAGGGGACATCCTATCTTCGTTAAACCTATACCAGGAGAAAACTGGGGCATGTATCATTATTAGACAATTTATTCTTTGAAGCAATGCTATAAACTACATTGTATCAAAGAGGGGCAAAATGTATATGCCTAAAAATGACACGATTCAGTCTAAATAAATATTCTTAATATTTATTCCCTTCTAATTCTTCTATCAATAAATAAATAAATGAATTTATTTATTTGATTCACATTCCTCTAAGTTAATTAAATATTAAAATATTTAATTACCTATTCTAAAGTCAAAATTAAATAAAATTCTTTGTTTAATTAAATTCTTCCAGATAATTAAATAAATCTCAATTATTTAATTGAATCAAAATCATTCTTCCAAATTTAAATAAATCAATCAAATTTATTTAAATCCTTTCAATCTCCAAAAATAAAATACAATCAAATATTTTATTTATTCTTCCAAATCATGCACAATAATTAAATAAATTTATTTATTTAATTTACTTTCTTATCTTCTAATTCTTCAAATATCTTCTAAATCTTCTAAAAACAAGTCTTCTTCTTCATGCACACAAAATTAAATAATTTATTATTTAATTTCTCTCAAATCATGCAAAAGCAAATCACAAGTTGAGTTAACTGACTCAATCAACCTTATTTTTTTCAATATCTCTTAAATTAGAAAGAAGCTTTCGAATTTATGAAAATCATGTCTTATCTTTAGAAAAGAAAGTAGTTAACTCAAATACAACAACTTTTGGGTGACACTTGTCTTCTTCTTATTTGCGTAAGTTCCTCAACCACTCTATACCATTGATCTTCTCATTCTTTCTATACCATTGATATTCTCTTTCCCAAGTCTATAAATTGAACCATATTCTTCTATTTCATTCATCCAAGCTTTAAGTATTGTTACTCTGCAGGAATTATAGTGCGCCTTTGGCACCAATTCCTTCATTGCTTGTGATCACACTCATTACTACACACTACTATCATTGTTGTGAAGCTCATCTTCATGGCAAAACTATCATAGTTGTTCTCATTTGAACATCTTGGAATCATAGCAAGGAAGTTTATCTTCTAAGGGCCATATTCATAGACAAGATTGATTGAAATAGGCAACCAATGGAAGCTATGAAGCATTGAGGTTTACAAAGGTTTTTGAAGTTCTTTTGTTTGATTGATCTCTTTGTTTCTATTTTTCGTTGAGTTTTGGGTATTTTTTATACTGATATATTGATTATTCATGTTTACTCCAATTTTCCCTTAATAGGTATTTATCATATTACCTCATATTGTCAAAGATGTTTAGATTTTAACAGTTATGTCACATTCAAGTTGCAAGTGTGTTATAGAGACAGTCAAACAAGATGCTACATGGAACAGCAGATGAGATAGCATCCAAGACAAGAGATACAGTGCATACTGAGAATGTGGCAGTCACATGCTAGAGGCAAAGATGCAAATGATAGATGCATATAGCATGCTCTTTGAAGAGCACTCATCAAGTGATAAATACTATCACTTAGTATCAAATATCTTAGAAGAAGAACAAAACATGAGCAAAATTCATTTATCATCACTGTCATGACAGATAAAATATAAATCCAAAAGCAAGAGACTGTCATGTCTAGGAAAAGAAGGATCCAAATACAGTATGCATAGTAGAGTATAAGAATGTCACAACCCAAAGATAACAAGGTGGTTTCCATACACCTCATCATTGTTTGATCAAACAAACTCTACCTTATAAACTTTGGGGCTACATTGATGCCATGGTGCATTCAAGAAGGTGCCACGCCTTAAAAAAAGATACAGTTATAGTCACCTCAACCATGAACAGTCAAGGTAATGACCAATGAAGTAGCTTAGATAGTCATGATATATCATAAGTTGCCATACCCATCTATAGAAGTGCATCAATGATGAAGGGAGAATAGTAGAAAAAGAACATGATACATGCCAGATGCTACAGTATTGATGATTGACATAGATCATTGACAATTCACAAAAGTAAAGGGCCCTCTTTCTTTTATGCCATCATGATGTAGTCATAGTAAACAAACATCCAAGGGGAAAAATGCATGATACATTTGATAGTATAACATTCAAGTGATGAGACAAATAGTGAATGTATGAATGTGTTTATCTATTCTACATGTATACCTTAAGAATGCCACAGATAGTAAGGAGGAAAATACATGATGTCTAGAGCACAGAAAAATCCAAATACATATGATAGTCAAGAGAAGACAAATGATATCTATGCCATAGTATAAATCCAGATGCAACAAAGATAGTACCCAGTCAAAGATGATGCCACATGACAAGGGTTCATCATACTATAGTTTGCAAGTTGAAGAGTACAAGTTATCATATGAAAACAAATAAAGAGACCATCTATGCTACAGGAGAGTCTCACAAAGGTGCCAATGTATGCTACAGAATATTAGATAATAACAATGTATGCTACAGAATATTAAATGATTTGTTGTCATAAAGAATATAAAGACTTGCTTATGCCAAGTAGCTACAGTGAGACCATAGTCAAGGAATTGCTATATAGAAAGAGAGACTGTTATGATAAAGAGTAAACCCATCTGACAGAAAATCAAACCCTAGTGCTAATTTTTGCACCCACAGTCAAGAAGACTCAAATAAAAGAGAAATATAGTCATATTCATTATAAAAGAGTAGCATTTTTTATGATAAGAGTGTACCAATCTATAGAATGAACATGGTCTTTCAAGATCCAAACCCTCATGTTTCTTTTACACTTACAAGTAAAAAGAAAGAGCAGTGAAAAATATAGGAAAGTGGTCATAATAGTTTGAAGCCTTGAAAGTACAGAAAGAGCAAACCCTTGACAGGAAGTTCAAAACCTTGTTTCTCTTCTTCATTTACAGTCATAAGCAGAAAGAGATAACAGTGAAAGAAGATGGTCATGGCAGTGTGAAGTATTTTTGTGCAAGAGGGGTTGAAACCCTAGCTTCCAAACTGAACAAACCCTCGACATGCTATATTTATTGATGCCTCTATTTAGATAGAGCATGACCATAATAGGTAGAGACCTTAAAAATACAAAAAGATGTTAAAAACCCCTCATTTCAAAAACTCAAACCCTCAGGTTTGATGCATCTACAGACAAGTCAAAGCCAAAAGGAGATATATATAGTCATGGCCAATAGTGATAGGCCATTTTTAATCAAAAAATTCAATACCCATGACCACATACAGTCTTGTCAATTTTCAAAGTGTAAAAACCAAAGATAAAAGAAGCTACAGAGGATGAAAAATGACAAGAGCTTATATCATTTTGCCACCAGGAAGAAGACTCTATCCACGGCCTCATAGTGGCCTTAAAACTTTCAAGAATAGGTGAACGTTGCAAGAAAGAAGATACAAAAACAAGAAAGAAGGTATTAAGGAATGCATAGCATATGGAGAGCCATGAATGAAGAAGGAGGCCGTAGCCATAAAAGAAAAAGCCACAGACCAAATATAAATGCCTTATATGAAACTCGAGTAGTGTTACCTTCTTTATGAATGGTGCAAAGTTCCAAGATGCAACCAAGGATGCCTTTGAAGGGAGAAAGACTAGAGCCATGATGAAAGCATTCAAACCCTAGGTCGGCGGAGCAAAGTTACAGAGCTTTGAATAAGGAAGTCAAAATGAAGAATGAACAAAATTAGGGTTGTTTCCTCACTTTTCTTCAAAGGTTCTTTTACCAAGTGTGTTTTTGACTTGTAAAAAACAAATAATTACATTATCCATAGGAGTACCATGATCAAGAATTTTTGTCTTGAATATCCTAGCCATCATAGCATGGAGTGGCCGATAGCAGTGCTTTAGACTTGATTTTTATTAAGTCAAGAGGGCTGATGTGATGTGAGGGAAAGGCTTTATGCCTTATAAACTTCTTAAAGATTCCTTGGTGGTTGGGTTATGCATAGACAAAGTTTCACATGCCAATGTTCCTTGTCTTATTCAAAACATCAAAAAGTTGAATACTTCCTGATTATGAATGATGGCTAACAAAGCCAAGAAGTTGTGATTTTTAGAGATGGCATATGTTCAAGACTATGCATAGAATTTTCAAAGGTAGGCATTTATGCATGATGGCAGTATGATGGTGTAGTGATGGGTCATGGAGTTTTCTTCTTTCTTGATCTCAAGTTGCATATAGGGATATAAGGTGGTTTAGAACATGTAATGTATGTGCACTAAGGTAACAAAGGGGAGTCATAAGGATGCTTATGCATATTGTTTTGTGCATAGAATGTCATGATGCATGGAGTGACTCAGATTTTTTTATATTGCAGAGTTGATCTTGGAGTGATAAGGATAATTTTTATCTTTTTTGCATTAATGTGTAGTAATTATGCAAAATGGGGATATTTTCTCACATGGAGATATAAGGAGTTTTCTTTTCCTTCTAAATCCTATTTTTGCTCATTTCATGCAAAATAGGCAAGTATAATTGGAGTGATAGTTTTCTTCTAATCATGCATGATTTTACAAAATTATTAATTGTAAATAAATAATAAAGGAATATTCTATAAATTACTTAATTATTTTTCACAAATTGTAAAATCAAAATTAGAACAAATTGTAACTAGTAATAAAGTAATATTCTATTACTTTATTATTTACTCACAATCAATTTTGCTCACGCAAAATCATGCAAATTGATTAGTGGAGTTAACTAGGTCAACTATGAGGTTTTGCATGACTTTTAGGAGTATTTTTAGGGTCCTTGGTCAATTTGTTTTTGGTCAAACATATGGAGAGGCCCAAATTGGAGCTACTTTTGCTCAATTTGTGGCAGTCTTAGGCCCTAATTTTGAGGATTTTTGAGGTTGCTTGGGAATGAGTATTTTTAGAAGCAGTTATTTGCAAGTCCATTTTTTTTTTGCATGCCTCTTGGAGAGAGAAAACCTATTTATTGTAAAGCAAAAGTTTGTTTTTTCTATTTCTTGATTCGCATTCTGATTCAGATAGATTGGAGAATTCTTGTAGCTCACTTTTATAGTTTTATTGAGAGATCAGCAAGTTACAGGTTATCTTTTGGTCTTATTTGCAAAACTTTGCTTTGTTTATTTCAGATCAGTTGAATTACTTTTCCTTTTTGTGCTGAATGTTGAAGTGATTTGATCAAATTTTGCTATGTTTTATTATTAAACCTTCAAAATTATTGTCTCACCTCCTTGTTTGCAGCATTAAAGCATATATTCATCATAGGTCTTAGGTTGTGTTAACCAGAAATAGTCTTTTTATGCTATGAAAAAACTATTTCCTTCATAAAAACTTGTTTTCAAACCTTCCTTAGAATCAGTTTTGTGATATTTATGTCAAGTATGGATTGTGTAAAAGTTAGATTTCTAGGTAAACATTATGGATTAGATTACATTATTTTTATCCATATTAGGTGCATCACCATTTTACCTTTAGTAGTCACTTAGTTTCTTTCTTCCCTTTTCTCAAAAAGTAAAGAACATACGTCTCAATAGAACATTTGAATGGAACCAACCCATAATCTAGAGGTCTAATCTTGTCATAGGGCACCCACAACCTAAGATTAGTCCCATGTTACATGGAATTGTAGTGCTTTAACCAGCCTTGCATACGAGTGTAATTCCCAGTGATAATAGTTTTTGGCACACCCGATGGGACTTTGAATTGATTTTCAGCTCAAAAGGACTTATTTCTTTTTGCTATTTTTGGTATGAGTAGCAGCATTTCAGCCTTTTAGAGGTTCACTATCAAATACCTGTGACTCTAATACTTTGGTTTTTTCAGATCAGATCTTGTAGCCTATGAAAAAATACCAGACAAGGTCAAGTAAAAAATCTAAGACGAAGCATAATCACTTATCTCCACCAAAGAGGAGAATAAAAGAATATAAAGAGTCTAATACAACAGACTTATCATTTGTTATAGATCTACCTAGTACACATCTTGACTTTTCTTCACATCAGAATCCATTATTTGCAAGTACATCATTAGAAATTTTTAGTTCTCCACCAGCAAGCCCAAGAGAGCAGATGAGAGGAACCTCCTGCAACAAAACAATGAAAATGCACAAAATAACAGAACACAGAAAGAATTTATTGATCGCAGGCCACTTCAAGGGGGCAACCTCCTTTGAGCAAGCTCAATACAATAAACTCGTGGATGCCTTCATTAGCCTCAACACGTACTTATATACTAAGTCTAATCTAAACAACTATTACTCCCCATGAATGTGGGATAATACAATATACTCACGAGACAACTTACAAAGCATATGCGTCCAATAGAAATATACTAACAAAGTAAAGAGAAGGGATAAACACGGGTTCCTAACATCCCCTCCCTCATAGAAAATCTTTGTCCTCAAATCTTAAGATGTGGAAATTGTTGTTGAATCTGAAGGAGTGGTTCCCATGTAGCATCCTTTGGTTGCATTCCATGCCACTGAATTAATACCTTTGTGATGGCTTGAGAGCGAAGTTGACGAGTGCAGCTGTCGAGGATTGCCTCCAGCTCCAAAATGATATCTATCTTTTGTTATCCAGTTCTAGTAAAATAGTTTGTACTCTGATGTTGGTGCTAAGAACTTTCTTTAGACAAGAGACATGAAATACTGGATGAATGCGGGAAGGAGGAAGCTCCAATTTATAAGAAACTGACCCAAACTTCTGAAGAACCTTATATGGCCCATAGAACTTTGGAGCCAGGTTATGACACCCTTTGAGTTTCAGGGAGGATTGCTTGTATGGTTATAGACGAAGAAAAACCATATCACCTACATGAAAAGTGCACTCAAAATGATGCTGGTCGGCTTGTTGTTTCATTCGATTTCCTGCCATGTGAAGATTGTCCTTCAAAATGTGAAGAATCTGATCTCGAGTTCAGAGAATCGTGTCAACTGTCTAAACTAGTGAACTGCTGGGGGTGTATGGAAGGAGCACTAGTGGTGCCTGATCATAGATTGCTTCATATGGAGTCATTTTAGATGCAATGTGGTAGGAGGTATTGTATCACCATTCAGTAAGAGGGAGCCACTTTACCCATTAATGTTGTTGTTCTAAGGTGAAAGAACAAAGATAAGTTTCCAAACATTTGTTGATAACTTCAATCTAACCATCTGTTTGTGGGTGATACCTTGAACTCATCTTCAGTTTGGTGCCAGTGTGGTGAAATACTTCTGTCCAAAAATGACTGGTGAAAGTTGCATCATGATCTGAGACAATGGAAGAAGAGATTCCATGAATACAAAAGATTTGGTCCATGAAAATCTGTATGACTGACGAGGTGGTATAGGGATGGCTAAGGGCACAAAAATGACTATATTTGGAGAGGTGATCAACCACAACCAAGATCACTATCTTCCCTCCAGATTTAGGGAGCCCCTCAATGAAATCTATAGAAATATCTATCCAAATCTGTGTAGGGATGGGCAAGGGTTTGAGCAATCCAGGAAGGAGTGTAGTTTCACCCTTTTTGCACTGGAAGGTATCAAATTCAGCCACCATCTGTTGAATTTCCCTTTTCATTCCCTTCCAAAAGAAGTTACGCTGTGCCTGCTCACAAGTTTTGAGGAACCTAGAGTGCTCTACCGATGGAGAAGCATGGAGTTCATAGAAGATAGCTTGTTGAAGATCTGTGCTCTACGGAAGCACTAGATGACCCTTGTATCTCAGAGAAGGACCATCCCAAGAGTAATGCAGTACAACAAAAGGGTTATTAGCCAACTATTGGATGATTTGAGATAAGGAAGAGTCATTGACATAGCCCTACTAGACTGATTCCAACCAATTTGGAATAGGCATAGAAATAGCTAAAAGAGAAGCTTAGTCATCAAATGTGCAAGAAAGAGCATCTACCACAATAGTATCCTTACCCTTCTTGTAAATGATCTCATAGTCATAACCCATGAGTTTGCTAACCCATGTTTGTTGTGCTAGGGAGGAGACCTATTGTTCTAGGAAATATTTCAGACTCTAGTGATCAGTCTTGATGCAGAAATGATTCCCTAATAGGTATGGCCGCCACTTTTGTATTGCATGTAAAATAGCCATCATTTCCTTCTCATATGTAGAGAGTACTAAATTCTTACCTGAAAGGGCTTTGCTGGTGAATACAATGGGATGTTCATCTTGAAGGAGAACAACACCAAGTCCATTGCCATAAGCATCACTCTCAATAGTGAAGGTCTTGGAAAAATCTGGCATAGCTAGAACAGGTGTAGTACACATAGCTTGTTTCAGTTTTTCAAATGCACACTCAGCAGCATGTGTCCATGTAAAAGCATCCTTTTTAAATAGAGTTGTTAATGGAGCTACAATCTTCCCATAATCCTTGACAAACTTGCAGTGTCAGTCCCAAAAAACCATGGAGGCTCTTGAGTGTCTGAGGATGCAGCCAATTTTTCATGGCATCTATTTTGGCAGGATCCACTCGAACCCCTTGGGCTGAAACAATATGCCTAAGATACTCCACGTCCTCCTGCCCAAAAACACATTTAGATTGTTTTGCATGGAGATGATGATCGGAGAGAAGTTGCAGTACAAGATCCAGATGCTGGAGATGCTTAGCCCATGTTTTACTATAGATGAGGATATCATCAAAGAAGACCAGAATGAATTTCTACAAGTAGAAATGGAATATTTTATTCATCAATGCCTGGAATGTGGAAGGAGCATTAGTGAGGCCAAAGGGCATGACCAAAAACTCATAGTGGCCATCATGCGTGCGGATGCAGAAAGCTGTTTTAGGGATATCATTCTCATGAACCCAAATTTGGTGATACCCAGAATGAAGATCCAACTTGGAGAAAAAATGAGCGTCATGAAGCTCATCAAGAAGCTCATCAACAATAGGAATCAGAAACCTATCCTTGATTGTGATGTGATTAAGTGCTCGGAAGTCAATGCAGAGGTGCTATGACCCACCTTTTTTCTAGACAAAAAGAACTGGTGAAGAAAAGGAATTGGTACTAGGGCGAATAATACCTTGCTTTAGTAAGTCTTGAATGAGCATCTCAATCTCTATCTTTTGGTGAAATGGGTAGCGGTAGGGCCTGATGTTGGGAGGAATCTAGGAAGGAGCTAAATATGATGGTCCTCTAGTCATGAAGGTGGCAGTCCCACTGGTTTAGCAGAGACACATACATATCTATCCAAAATTCGTTGTAGATCCAAAGGAGTAGTGGAGACTGTGGATGGTTGCATCTGAATGGAATGGAGCTAAGGGATGACTCCATGTGAATTCTTCTTAAGGATATTTTCTATATGATGTGAACTGATGATGCTAAGAGATCTCGGTTGTAAGCCCTTCAATGTGTGTTTTTTCCCATTGTCTAAAAGTTGCATCCAAAGTTCAGCAAAATCCCATAAGATGGGTCCAAGAGTGCGTAACCATTGAGCACCCAAAACCATTGAGCACCCAAAACACACATTATAATCATGGAGATACGCACATTAGTTCAAGGAAAACATGTCAGAGTGCAGGTTATAATCTCCAATAGAGATACGCACATTAGTGCAAGGCAAACATGTCAGAGCGCAGGTTATAATCTCCAATAGAGATACTCACATTGCGACACTTCCCTTTGCAAGGTAATGTGCCCCCATTAGCAATCATGACTTCAAAGCTAGAGCAAGGATGGAAAAAACAATTGGCCTATTTGGTAATCCGAGGGTCAATCAAGTTATGAGTGCTACCAGAATCAATGAGTATTGTAAGAGGGAGCTTCTTGAAGTAACCCTTGACCCACATGGTTTATGGGGTGGTGATTCCTGCTAAAGCATGGAGAGAGATCTCTTGGTTGTCTTCATGAGAAGGAGGGTCAACAGGCGGTTGTTGAATGTCAACCTAATCATCTACTATATCCCAAGCATCTTCATAAACTTTAGTTACAAGCAGAGAATCCACATCCAAGAGATAGAGCTTTTGTTTAACACATCTATGTCCTCGAGTGAATTTCTCATCAAAATTATAACAAAGCCCTTTTTCTCTACGTGCCCTCATCTCTGCTTTAGACAAATACTTGATAGGAGTTGTTATAGGAGTTGGCATGATTGGAGGTCTTTAGGAAACCATATTTCTAAATGGAACAAAAGTGGATTTGGAGCGTTGTTGAATTGTGATCTTGTCCTCCACCAACTTAGCCAACCCTAGGTCTTCCATCATTGTGTTGGGACAGAACATTTTAACCTTAGATTGGATTGCATCTTTCAGACCACTGACCAAACAACTCCTGAAGAATTCATTAGACAATCCCTCTGTGTGATTGGCCAGTTTCTCAAATTTTATTTGATATTCTCTCACAGTGCTAGTTTGGTGAAGTTTAGTGAGCACTCCTATGAAGTCATCAAAAGCACTAGGGCCAAATCATTGCAAAATGAGTTTACAAAAATTTGTCCATTTTGGCTCTTCATGAGCCTTGATGTACCAACAGAACCATTGAAGGGATTCATGTTGCAAATGAAAGGATGCAAGTGGGACTTTGTTGACATCAAAAGTATTATGCAGAATGAAATATTGTTCTACCCGGTATATCCATCCAGTCGGATCATCACCATTGAAGCAAGGAAAATCAAACTTTGGCCCACAAAAATTGCTAGAAGAAGAGAACCCAGTGTCTGCAGAAGACTCCGGTTGCCATCTATTGTTCATGGCTGAATACTAAAGATTGAGGCTGAGACTTTTTTCATCTAGATCTTGGAGTTTGGTCTTGAGGGCTGCAAGTTCATCCTCCATGTTTTTTCCTCCTGCATGGGTGATAACCATAACTAGGATTTTTTTTTTGGGGAATGGGTAGAAAAATAAAAATAGAAATTTTTTTAGTAAAGGAAAATTTAGATTTGGGAAAAACTCTGATGGGTAATTGGGGTTTGACTAGGTTTTGGATACTTTCTGAGGGACAGGGAAGCAGAAAATGGAGATTTCAGAAGCAAGGTGAAAGAATGGGAAAGTTTGTCCAAGAGGGACAAAGGAGGAGAAATAGGAAATGAACACTATGGAAAAATTTGAAGGTGATTGGGTGAGAATCGAAGAAGTTATGGCAAACCTTGAAAATAGACAAATGTGGGATTTCTGGCTTCAATAAGTGGAATTTGGGATAGGGTCCTCAAGGAAGGAAATATGCAGAATAGAATTTTAGGGGTTCTAGTGATTTTTTTTTTGGAAATGATCTACAACAGCTCTGGATAGATGCAATCTGTGATTTATCAACCGGCAATAGCTATGAACCCCAGATATGTTCATCTTCCTAAAGGTTTAAGGGATTCACTCGGCTACCAATGTTGTCTAACAACTTGCATATTGGGGTAGTACCCCTCACTCCATGGCTCAAGTAAAATGGATAACCGCTTTGCCACAAACGACAGCTCTTGGTTTACCTCATGGATGGGAACTAGTCAATCAAGTAGGGCTTGTTGTCCTTTTCGCTGGTAGGTCCTCTCAATGGGCTAGCTACTTCAGGGTTCTTATGGTACTCCTCACAATGAGTTTTGGGCTATGCCCAAGCACTTCTCACAGTTAAGCGGATAGGAATTATTCTCTAATTCTAACCTACAATTGAAATGAACAATACTGATGCAAAGAAAAAAGAACTATTGCAATAATCATAGTGCTTGGAGGCCACTGCAAAAAAAAAATTGGTAGAAATTTCACCCAGCGAGCCCAAGAAAATGCTTTGATACTAGATGAGAGGAACCTCCTACAACAAAATAATGAAAATGCATGAAATAATAGAAATAATAGAACATAGAAGGAATTTATTGATCATAGGCCACTTCAAGGGGTCAACCTCCTTTGAGCAAGCTCAATACAATAAAATTGTGGATTCCTTCATTGGCCTCAACATGTACTTATATACTAAGTCTAATCTAAACAACTATTACTCCCCATGAATGTGGGATAATACAATATACTCATGGGATGACTTACAAAGCATATGCGTCCAACAACAATATACTAACAAAGTAAAGAGAAGGGCTAAACACAGGTTCCTAATAGTAGATTCCTATTTTTCAAGAGAAACCTCTTCTTCTTGAGTTTACAAAGGAAGAACTTGTGTTACAAGAAAATTTCCAAGTAGTTTCAGTCCAAACACCAGCTCAAGTTCTACCCACTCTAATGTCTTTACTAGGAGGAGGTGGAGGAGTATTACCACCTTTTGGTGGAGGAGGTGGAGGAGTGTTACCACCACCCGGAGGTGGTGGAGGAGGTGGAAGAAATCCACCACCACCTCAAAATCAGCCTTTTGTGTCATTTAATTGAGGCAGCGCTTTGAATCTGAATCAGCATGATGACATTCCAATGGCTGCATTGAAAAGTTTACCAAGTTTTACAAGAGAAGATGGGACTACACCCATTGAACATATCAAAGATGTGGCTTCTTTATATGTTGTTCACCACATCACCGAAGAAAACATTGCACTCAGGTTGCTGGTAGCATCACTAAAAGGTAAAGCTCTTCAATGGTTTAGAGGCTTAAGAGTCAATTCAATTAGATCTTGGGATGAATTGGGTGTTGCTTTGAATAGGTAATTTCAAGACAAATCTGATCATTTATCATTAGTTGAACAAATGACTACTATTAAGAGGGCTCCACAAGAGCAAATGACAGATTTTAATTTTAGATTTCAGAAAACATGGAATAGAATCCCTGAAACAGTGAAACCATCACTATAACATGCTTTTTTGTATTATTTAAGGGCATTAAATTCTACTATTGTTGTTATGATACAATCCATGGAAGGGGTAACTTTACTAGTTGCTTTTGATATTGCAATAAGAGAAGAAAATAGTTTAATACAAGGTGGTAAGATAGCACCTAGGCCCCCAATACCAATCTTTCTAGATATACAACCTTTAATACCAATTCTAGTCCCACATATTTTAGCAATACCATCTTTTGGTTATTCAGCAAATACACAAAATAGTACAGATCCCATTCATTTTGAATTTTGAGAGTTCAAATAAAACCAACAAAGTATAGCAAAAATATTGCAAACTATGAGTAATGACTTAGTGAGTCTAAAAATTCAAACAAATCAGAATAATAGGCCTTACCAAGCAGCCCCTTACCAAGAAAATAGACCTGATTATCAAGCAGATTATTAGGGTCAAAGGAGGAATTATAACAATAGGCCAAATCAGCAATACATTCCAAATGCTCTCAGTACATCAAAAGAAATAGTGCCTATACAAAACAACATGGTTCAAGACTATGTTGGAAACAAGGTAGATAACTGAGAGTGGGGGTGAATTAGTTATCTCAAAATTTCCTTAACTTTCTTCTCTTTTGTTATCTTAATATTTAGTGTTGCATCAAAACATGAAGGCATATGTAATCATAATAATAGGAATAAAATCAACACACATAACACAAGGATTTTTATGTGGAAACCCTGTTAAGGGAAAAACCACAGGGTGACTGATGCAAGATTGTATTCTTTGTTAAAATAATAAAGGAGTACAAAATGGCACTTGTCAATTAGGGCTCACTGCCTGAGCACACTGATCACAAGAGGCACACTACCTACAAGAGACTCACTGTCTACAAAACTTACAGAAGATAATCAATTGTTTGAACTGTTGAGAAGCATCTACAAATGTAAGAGTTTAGTTTCAGTTAGGCACAATATACTAATTTTATGCACTTCATTCTTCCTCTGTTTAATGTTGTTTCTCTGTCACATACCAGACTTGAATTGCAACTCTCCCACTTATCCCTACTTTTCTTCACACTTTATTTCATTCCTTATTCACTACACACACCTACATACTAGAATCCATCTGGTATATATATTTGCATCAAGGATTTCATCAACTTTCTAGTCGGCAACAAGAACACTCAAGATATTTGCAAGTTACTGATCTGTCGGCTAAATCCATGCTTGATTTGTGATGTGTATCAAAAACATAGACATATAAGTCATTAATCATGTCAGCCAATAATGTATGATCCCACAAATTTCTTGATCAACACCATTTACTCATCCAGATTGAAGTCTGATACTCTATCGGTCAGTTCTTCCTCTATCTGTTCTACCTGACTGGAACCCAACACTCAGATGCTCATATCTTTTTCTTGATTTATCATCAGAGGCTAAATCTCTAGAGTACAGTAGTCATGATACCCCTCTTAACTTTCCCAAGTCTGCAACTTACTGAGTTACACCATTTGAGAGATCTGGGCCTGATTGTCAGAACTTGTTACATACTCTATTCTTGATCACCAGATCAAAACATTCTTCAATCTGACTTCCAATGAAGGCATATTATGTATTGCGGATGTGTGGGATAGACTTTGTTGCCATCAATTACAACACTTATGAAGCCACATAGTGTCTCTTGCCAACAATCTCCCCCTTTGGCATTGATGACAACACTTAGTGAAAAATGGCTAAGTGTCGTAGTAACTCCCCCTTGGCTAATGCTCTGTCTTTTGCACTGCTTTATCGGAGCTACCCCTTAGCTAGATTCCACATTTTTCACTACTCCTCACTCCCCCTTTGACGTCAATGGCAAAGGACAGAATCTGTACACCAAAATTTACAAAAATTTTCCTATACATGGCCGCATAAGTATATATATGTTATACTTACATATACTTAAGTATATCTGCAAAAGTAGTGTTGAGCTGTACAAACTCTGTGGCCCAGCTCTACTTCATCCTATCTAAAATGGAGATGTGACCACTCAACAAAAATGCATATGCTTTTGTCCTTCTTAAATCTGCCGGATCACTGGTCTGGGCTATGGTCTGAGCATCTATCAAGTTCTCATGCATTGCTTCTAGCTTAGGGATAATTATCTCTCTGAGTTCACTCATTATGTTTATTATGTTTTTTTCTTTGTCCATCCTCTTTATTTCAATGATGATAACAATATCCTGGCATTCTTGATTCATTAGAGAGGTAGTAAGGGGATCAAAATTCTGAGATAAACTTGACAATTTACCTTCTTGTTCTTTCACTTTCTTCTCAATGTCCTCTGTCACTTTGGGCCAAGATACAAAAAATTTGTATATGTCCCCACCATCTTTTAGAGTATTTTCAAGGCTCTTTATTCCAATGTCTAGGGTCCTCCTATCATTAGCAATCAGTCCTTGTACTTTAGTGAATCTTTTTCCTAGAAACTCCTTCCAGACCTTTGCTTCTGCTAATTTTTCTAGAGATTCAAAATGAGTGCTAACATAATTCACCAGAGATTTCAGGTTACCAGATGGTGAGGCTGAAGGATCCTTTTGGAAGGATGGCATGATCTTTTCAAGTATCCCAGATGTAATATCCAACAGTTCATAGTCTTCCATGTGAGATTTTAGAAGTTTTTCTTTTGCTTTGGCTTGAGCAAAAGATGCTATTTTCATTGTTTGAACCAGGGAGAGAGAGTCAAAATTTAGTGGCCCTTGAAATAGCTCAGGTTCCTCTATCTCCATCATTTCTCTGTTTAAGAAGTTCTTCACTGCCTCTACAGTGTCTCTTGCCGGTGATTGAGTCTTCTTTTCTTTTGGGTTATCAGAATAGTCATCGTTGGTCTTTTCTACTTATTCTTCTTCTTTTCCCTTAACCTCCTCTTCTTGACTCACTTTCTCCTCTTTTCCTCCTTCTCCTTCAACTTCAGAATCTAGAATGTGTTTAGTGGGATCTAGAGGAGAGATGTCACCGGTGTTTATTGCTTCATGAACTTCCTCTTCCGGAACAGAGGAATCCAAGTCCTTAGACTTCTCTTCATCTATCTCTTTTGATCCTTCTACATCAGAAGATTCTTCATTGGTTACATTTAATCCTTCAACATCCATGGTAGAAGGTTCTTCTACTATTTCCTCTATAATAGGAAGATTGAATCTTTTGAAAGCATTTGGGAGAATATCTTTTGTTTCTCTTGCTATTTGGTCATCTTCTCTAAGCATAAGTTTATTCATTCTTGCTTTACTTCGAAACTCATCCTTACAATCCTTAAAAATCATGTCTATTTGTTTTGGAGTGATAGAAGGATAAGGCTAAATCATTATTTGTTCCTGAATCTCTAGGTCTTTTGCCTTTGCATTCTCTTTTCTTAGTTCAAGTACCTTTTCTAGACTCTTAGGAATTAATGATATAATTTCAATGAAAGCTTTATTGTAAATGTTTAGGTACCTGACTGTAGCTTCTTCCAAAATCCTCTTGTCAGTATCACTGTATTCATCATAGAACTCTATTACTGGCTGCAGGTTCCCATCCATAGTAACTACCTTGATGATGTCATCAATGGAAAGAGTGGGCTTTTCAACAAATTCTTCTACCTTTTCTTCCTTATTTTTACTAGCAGAGAATTCCCAGGATGTTTTCTTCTTTTTCATTTCTTTGATTTCCTCATCAGATTCAGTTTCTTCATCATCCTTAAGGCTTGTGTATGACCTTGTGGCTTTGGTCTTCATCCTCTTATCCCTTTTTTTAGATGTCTTGACTTCCGGGGAGTGACAGATGCAAAGCTCTTGGAAGATCTAGTCTGGGAGGAGGCTTGTACTAGAGTGTCTCCTTTTTTTTCTTCTTGTTTCTCTTTCTCAACCTTCTCCATCTTCTCTCTATTTGCAACCACAGCCTCCTTTGATAGACCAAATCTTTTGGCAATTTCTTCAACTTCCCTTCTTACTTTCCTCTTTATTTTTGGTTGTCTTAACTCAACATGTATTTTTACACTTTGCTCTTGAAAGGTGCCAAACCTTTCTGCTTCAAGGTCCTTAGGTTGGCTCAATAGGTGTTGAATATGTAGCTCTAGGATTTTTTCATCGACCTCATATCTCATAGGCATTATCCACATAGTTCTAGGCTCAACTGCCTCCATTAGGCATTGATCAGTGTCAACCATGAAGCACACTGTATCCTTATATTTCTCAACTATGGATTGAGGTATTCTCTCTCTGGCTTGCATCATGCTTTGGAAGTTCTTAAAGTAACCCTAGAGGGCTATGCTTTGAGCTTTAGCATCACCAAGTCCATACATATAATCTCTAATCTGGATTGCAACTAGTTTATCATTTTGCCAAACCCAACCACTTGATCCAGGTAGCTCATTCATATAATAGAAGAATAGACATAGTATTAGACAACCATATTTAAAGGAATTATTTTTATCCTTTTTGATCTTCTACAGATTTTCTAACAGTTGATTTAGGAGAAGTTCACACTGGTTATAATCTGCATCTTCCCTCAACATCTAATATGCTGCATAGATTGCAGTGCCAGACACAGAATTTTCCCTGCTTGAATGATAGATCTTGTACTTGATTATCATTGATGCAAACTTGACAGCCGAATCTATGATGTCATCTATGGTCATTGCTCTTTTGTCAAATTTAGATCTGGTGGCTTCAGTTACTGTCTGGTTTTTGACAGATTTGAGCATAAGCAACCCACTGGATGCATGCAGTCCAGTCACTGCCCTGATGGCATCTTTAGTTATCTTAAAGGGCCTCATTAACCACATGAAATTATCATGCATCCTGCTTAGGACATACCGGACCCAATGATCTTCTACAAAATAAGGAAAGTGTATGCAATGTATGAAGTGTTTACCCTGGAGGGCCTTGAATTGAAGTTTCAGTTGAAAACTCTCATCTATTAGCTATTTGTGATAGATGTCCATCAATTTTGAGTCTCCAAATTCCTCAATGTTGGCATGGATATAGATCCTAACATCTTCTACATGCAATACCCCATGCGGAATGCTAGAAAATGTACCTAAAGGATCAACTTCTAGAGATTTATAAGGGTGTTTCTTGAATTTAGGACACGACCTATCAGTGATCTTGACAACCATTGGAGTAGCCATTTTGCAAAAGATTCAAAGAGAGATTTTTAGAATGGAAGTACCTTTTCACGCTTTAGGGTTTGAAATAGGAGCTAGAACAAATGGCTGGTTGAATTCAATTTTCCAGTTGATCTTGAGTGAATTGTAGAAACTTCGTTGCAGAGCTCTTCTTTTCTTCTTCACAAATGCAAATGTGCAAATAATGAGTGAAAGAACCCTTTTATCCTTGCGCAAACCCTAATTTCCTTTCGTAATAAATGCACAACTTAAGTTATTCAGTAACCTTGTTTTGAGAGAGATCTTCTTGAATTACTGCGCTAAACTTAGAATCATCGTTAGTGAGGATTGACAATGTATCTTCTTTTCTTCAATCATGCCATGAGTTTGTATATCAAAGTATTTCAATTTTGAATCATACTGGATTTGTCTGTGAAAATCTTGCTTTACCAGATAGTTGTTGGAACCGGATTAACTTGAGTGGTTAAAATTTTGCAAAACTCCATATGGATCTTTCATATTTTTACTGAAGGTTATTTAGATGTTTTTTTGAAAAACCCTTTAATCCGTAGCATTCCATATGCTGAATTTAGGCACTAGTTGACTGGCTAGGGGAATTTGTTTTTCTCTGTGACCCCCCCTGAGCCAGAGCTCATCTTTTTAGTTTCTAGAAGGAATATTAGCACCGAATTCTAGTGCAGATCCATTCCCAATATTTTCTATACTCTTCTTCACCCAAAGCTCACTCATCTCCTTTTGAACTTCATCCGCATTCACTTTACTTTTGCCCTTATCTTGTTTTTGATTATGTTGCACCAGACCTTTTCCATCTTGATTTCTACTTTTGTAGAATTTGGCAATATGACTAGATCTATTGCAATTGTAATAGACAACATTTCTTTGCATATTTGATTGATATTCTCTTGATCTACATTGATTATCCATATGTCCCATTCTATTGCATGTAAAGCATCTACCATTGAATGAATTGTTTATTTGCATATTTCTGCATTCATGAGATTTCTGACCATACCTTTTGCAGTTGAAACATTGTCCAGAGAAAGATGGATTAGTTTGATTCATTCTACTCCTGCACTGAGTCATTTTATGACTAAAATTGTTCCAATTGAAGCACTATCCATTGAATGATAGATATCTTTGAGCATTTGGTTGCCTTACTATCATGCCCACATTTTCCATGTGGTCACAACACACATCACACGTGTCATAGCCACATCCGTCATGTGGTCATGACACGAAATATCAAAAAAATTTCTCGCGCTTCCCTAAAAACCCCCTCGCATGCGTAAGCATGCTCGGTGGTGTTCGTTCAAGGCGAATACACTACAGTTGTCGGCGGGGTACAAGAACAATTGCGTGCAACCAGACGCAAGCAGACCAACAAGGGGGTCTCTACGACGCCGTTAACGTCACTACTAGGTTTAAAATATCAGGGTTCCTAAATCTAAATCTCGGCAAAATTTTGACAACATAATGCCTTACGACGTAAGTGGGAATTACTCAACACTATTTTACGCACGTGGTTCACTGATAGATTAACAACTTCCCACGACGCCTTGTTTCGACTAAACCAACTCGTGATCTCCCTATTTAATCATTTTTCAGCAAGGCACGGTTGTCTGTCTCCTCTCTTGCTTCTTGAAATATACTCCTCCTTCGACTTAGCATTCTCAACAAGGCGGTTCATTTGCTCTCTCTTCCCTTTTTTTTCTGGGTCTTAATTTTGATTGTATTTTTATCGCGCTCACCTTAACTATTTCTCTGATAATTTAGTTTATTTATATTTTGGTCTCTCTCTCTTTCGTTTTCCTTTCTTCATATTGGGCATCAATCAGGGTTATCACTGTTTCTATTGTTAATATTAAACCTAACTTCCGGATGATCCAGGTCACATAGGCTGGTTTACTACTTCGCTGGACTCGGTCTCCTAGTCTTCTCCGATCTAGGTTTCTTCTCTTGTATGTATTAATTAAACTTGTTCCTAAGCAAATTTTGGCTGGAGGGTCCATCGACTTAGTTCTCTTATCCCATGTGGGAATTGTCGCGCATTTTCTCCTCTGTGTTTTTCCAATGTTACTTTTTCTTCTTCTGACTCTCTTACAGGTTTACTTATATGGACGTTTACTACAGTTGAGATTAAAATGGCCTCACATGGAATGTCTGTGATGACTCCTTAAGTTTATTTCCAGTGACCTTTTAAACAAGGTGACGTGTAATTTTCCTCTTCATTTTCTCGGTTATTGAACCGCGTTGATAGTGAAACTTCTGAGAAACTCTTCCCAGAGTAACACAGTATATTCCTTTATGCTCTCATTAAATTATAATTTTATTTTCTCTTATCTATAATTACTGTTGTTATTATTACTAATCAGTATTATCAATACTCTTATTGTAAATCATTTACCGTTGTTAATATATGTAGGAGGCTCTCCTCTTTATAAAACCCTTATCATGGATCTATAACAAAATTTCTATTTAATTACGTTTATACTTTACTTACGATGAAAACATAATTCCCATACCTTGATATTTCATTATTAAAATTAATTTGTAAACTTTGTCAAGGTTTGAAACAAGGGCCTAATAAAATGGTCCGTAAAACTTCTCCCATATACATATATATATATATATATATATATATATATATATATATATATATATATATATATATATATATATATATATATATATATATATATATATATATGTATATGTAAATTACGAAAATGCTCTTTTAAATTTAGTTAGCAAACTCCGCGTAATCCCTTACTCGTATATATATATATATAAGTTATAACAAAATATAAATACATACCTATATATACAAGGTATGTATATATAATTAGATATTTATAAAGTTATATCTAGATATAAATAAATATCTATATATATACATAGATATGTATATATACAGCTATATATTTATATAACTTCAAACACCACTAATAGTGGTTTCTTTTTTTTTTTTTTTATTGTATTATTTTTGTTCAAACATAGGGTAGGGTTTTCACCCTAAAATTTCTTATTAAAAAAAATCTTGTTGAAAACTGCAGACAAGGGCGGCGGAAGAGCCGCGGCGGACACAGAGGAAGGGCCGCATGTGTTTGATGGCCGCGGCGGCGGCGGATGCAGAGGAGGGGGATGTGGGATGGGGCGGAGCCCCACCCACATCCCATGAGGTGGGGTGTGGGTGGGGCTCCGCCCCATCCCACACCTCCAAATTAATAAACAACGGCGGCAGCATATGGAAAACAGTGGCAGTGGAGATTGAACTCCGCATGGGGGCGAATGGAAGTAGGGGTGTGGGTGGGGCTCCGCCCCTCCCCACACCTCACGTTAAACAAAACAGCGGCGGTGGGGTCTCACCCACCGCCCAACATACTCTGCCCTCTACTGTGTATAATACACAGCAATCCTCAAGCATTTTAATTCTTTCAACATTTCATTATATGTAAAAAAAAAATGATATATATATATATATATATATATATATATATATATATATATATATATATATATATATATATATATATATATATATATATATATATATATATATGTTAAATCACAATCCCATTCTGTTATAACTTAATTATCACTATATATATATATATATTCTTTACTCGATTTTATACAATTTAGTTCTGTTATAAAACAGAATATAAATTTATATACATAAACATCTCAAAATATATATAGATATATATATATATATATCTAATATATTTATGTATAACATAATTAAGATCTTTGTTTTTTCACAAATGCATTTTAATATATATGTATATACTGCAGATTTATATATATATATATATATATATTGTTTTTTCAATAATGAAAATAGAACTACAGATAATTCATTTTTACAACTAAGATAAAAAGTAATATGATGTAATTTTTTTTTTTATAGAAACAAACCAGATACATACATCTTGCTAACCAATTATTTCCCAAATATTAAATAAAACTGTCGATTAGAGTAGTTAAGCAATTTGTTTTGTTTTATTTATATGCAAAGATCAAATTTAATATATGTAACAAATGGACTTTTCTTTTCAATCAAGAACACGTATAATACAAATAAATTTCTATTTAGATTTATTTTCCAAAGCAAGTTAACTTCAAGTTTTTGAACAATAAGACAAGATTTACAACTTGATTAATACAGTAAGCAAACCCTTTCCACTTACATTAAACAAGAGATAAATTTAAACCATGGAAACATACAACTAACTTTCCACATCTCCTACACACTCTAAGGGAGATATGAACTTTCTTCTCCCAATCACATACAACAGATAGCTTGTAACAACCAAGTAAAAGTCCATCAATAACAAGATCAGGGAGGTGATTTTCCTTCACTCCCAGGGTGTCAATAAGTTACAACAATATCAAGAGAGGTGCTCTCTCTTCAACTCTTATGAGATGAACATGATCTACTTCTCATGACAAAGGAGAATAAACTGTATCTTCAAATCCAACCAGAAGCTCCAAGAGGAAACCTGCGTATCAAAGACAAACAAAGAAGAAAACACCACTCATCTAGCTCTCCTCCCTTCCGTAGCCCGCAAGAGGGTCACCCCCGAGCTAGGGAGACCATACTCACACCTGGGTAACTCAAGCACTCCACTTCACAACAGGGACAACAACAAACCCAAAGCACACAAACACCCGTGGTAAATTACACAATACGGAAACTCAACTACAGTGAGTTTCATAAGGGGCAGGAGAGTGGACACACTCGACTCCAGAGTGTCACCCTTACAGATAATTTAACCAACACAATTTCCCTTGGCCTCAAACCAAGTTTGATCACAAATTCTTTTAAGAAAACTGCATTTGACTTCCAAGTCAAAGATACAGTCACAGATACATACCCTCAAGGCTTTCAACATCCCAAAAGATGGAATCAGGTATGCACCCGAGGAGGATCTCTCCTCCCCTACCCCAAACTTGATGAGCATTTCTCCCAAGTGGGAGAAGCTCTGTCAAACAACCCGACAACAAACCCCACAGAAAACACATCTATAACACAAACAAATAATCATCTTTCACACACTTTACATACACATTCAGATATATGAAAGAAAGGTAAAGACCAAACCAACCTTACAAAGCCCTCCTGGAATGAAACTGATGCAGAGCTCCACTGAGTTCTCTTCCAACCTTAGCCAACAACTCCTCTCTCTCTTTTCTCTCCTCTAAGCTAACTTTCCTATTCTCTGACCATAATAATAAAACTCCCCCAAAATTCAACTCACTCCCTCCCTTCCAAAATTAGAAACAAATAACCCAATTTTTTTTCAGTTTCGAGGAATGGGGAGGTGACACTTGTCACCTCCTCACCCTTCCCAAAACCACTATTCTGTCCTGGTGGCTTATGTCACTCACCCATCCCTAGAGTACCCCTTATCCCTTTCCTCATGTCATTTCTCTTTCGCATGGGAGAAATAAAAGGAGTTAAAGGAGGAAAAGACAGGTGACCCATGCCTCTTCTTCCCCCCTTCACATGGATGGCCCCACAACACATGGGGGAATCTCACTAATGGAGAAGATGACTTCAAGTCAATCCTTCAATAATGGATGGGTTTGTAGTCATCTCTTACCTTGGGGATTGAAGAGGGATGGGTTGGGTGTTGGTACAACCCATCATGTCCCCTCCATACCTCCAATTTTCGCCACTTAACTCCAGAGGGAAGTTAAGATGACTAGATGGAGGTTACTCAAGGGTTACCCATGCCAAATGGGCCCCTGGACCCATGGGGTATAACCCAGGGTCAACTTTAACCCATCCAGGACACCCATGGTCAAGGTAAAGCACATGAAAAGGCATCAAAGATTTAAATAAAATAAAGAAATTCAAATTCAAACTTTTTACAACACAAATCATAATATATTGTTACAAGAGGGTAACCAAACCCACTCAACCATACGAAAGACCATATTACAACATCACATCAAACACAGAAAGATCTTGGTTCCTCGTGGAACCCGATCGGCTTAACAGGGAATAACAATAACAAGGTGCAGAATGATCTCCGAAATCTGTGGTTCGATTAGTAAATCCTGCACACTAAATTACAAGATCAGTATCCACATATAATCATCATAGCCGAAGCAACTTTTAAACATGCATTATCATGACATAGTTCCAATTAACATAAATGAAATCATATTACAATTTTTCCAACATCACCTAATTAACTTTTCTGAAATGTAAACTTATCCAAATATCACCCAATTAGTTTTTCTGAAATCATAATAAAGTTCAATAGTTTGACAATTCCGGGAACTGCTATCCCACAAATATAAAAAGTAACAATAACAGTAATGTAAATAGTCATAACAACAGAAGTAAAAAGGGCGGTCCTCACATCCTCTCCCCCTAAGACGGTACTTCCTCCTAGAAGTCGTCAAAAAGGTAAGGATAAAGGGTCTTCAGTCTCTGCATCTTCCCATCTTGCAGTGACTTCGTCATATAGGTCCCACTAGACTCTAACCTGGTCCAGCTCTCGTCCTCGAAGGGCCAGCGTCTGATGAGCCAATATGCGAATTGGCTCCAGCGCCAGCTGTCCGTCTGCCTCTACCTGAAGAGCACTCCAATCCAACACGTGAGATAAGTCAGAAATATATTGACGTAAAACTGATACATGAAATACATCGTGGATACGTGACAGGCTAGGTGGCAAGGCTAGACGATAGGCTACTGGTCCTATCCGCTCCAAGATTTCGAAAGGTCCTACAAATCGAGGTGCGAGCTTAGAGCCCTTTCCATAACGGATTGGACTCTTGTGCGGCCGCACTCTCAAAAATACTCTTTCCCCCACAAAGAAGCTTTGGTCTATCCTCTTAGCATCGGCATACTTCTTCTGCCTGTCCTGTGCTTCCTGAAGTCTCTGTCTAATCTGTCTGACCTGCTGTTCCATATTCTGAACTATTTCTGGACTGATGACCGTTCTGTCCTCTATCCGATCCCAACTCAAAGGTGTTCTGCATGGTTTGCCATATAATGCCTGGAAAGGAGGCATACCCAACGAGCTATGATGCCCATTATTGTAGGCGAACTCGACTAGATATAGGTACTCCTCCCATCTAGACTGATGGTCCATCACATACATGCGAAGCATGTCTTCTAACACCTGGTTAACTCTCTCTGTTTGTCCGTCGGTTTTTGGATGATAGGCTGAACTGAAGTTGAGCTGTGTGCCCAACGCCTGATGTAAGGCTCTCCAGAACGAAGACGTAAATATGGAGTCTCTGTCAGATATAATGCGGCGAGGTACCCCATGAAATGTAACAATCTGATCAAGAAACACCTTTGCCACTGATGGTGCATTGTATGTTGTGCATATTGGTGAAAAATGCGCCACTTTAGTCAGCTTGTCAACTGTCACCATAATAGCATCATGGCGACGTGAGGACATAGGTAGACCAATGATAAAATCCATCGAAATGGTGTCCCATTTCCATTTAGGTATCTCGTGAGGGTACAACAGTCCCGCTGGATGCTGATGTTCGGCCTTGACCCTCTGACATTCTAGGCAACGAGCAACAAATTCGGCAATGTCACGCCTCATCCCGGCCCAATGATAAAGCTGTCGTAAGTCAGCATGCATCTTCTTCACTCTTGGGTGTGCTGCATAGGGTGCTCTATGAGCCTCTGAGAGGATTACTATACGAAGATTACCTGCATGGGGTACATAGATGCGCTGCCGATGTCGAAGCATACCATCAGACTCAAAGGTATATCCTGTAAATTTGCCCTCAAGGGCCTTCTGATTTAATAATGCCTGCTGCACTTCAAGAAACCATTCGTCCTCCGGCAGATGCTGTAAGATGCGATCCTTCAAGTCCACCTTAAAGGTTAGGGTCTGGATCTCGTGGCGCCTTCGACTCAAAGCATCAGCGACCACGTTCTCCTTCCCTTTGATGTAGTGGACATCGAAGTCATATTCGCATAGGAATTCCATCCAACGCCGTTGACGGGCATTCAAATTTGGCTGTGTAAAAATATACTACAAACTATGATGATCCGAATGGAGTTCAAAGCGTTGACCTAGGAGGAAGTGACTCCAGCGGACTAAAGCATGAACAACTGCTGCGAGCTCTAAGTCGTGAGTAGGGTAGTTTAACTCATGTGTCTTTAGTTTCCGCGATTCGTATGCGATCTGTAATGCCCCTCATCTCGTCGTCCATCAGATTGGTGTTTTCTTAGACTTTAAGATAGTGTCTTAGACAGTAGATGATGGATCTCTTGTTATCTTGTTACTTCATTATGGACCTAATCAGTATAGTAATGATTGTTGATGTTGGATTCTGTTATTTTATGCTTTAGAATTTGATAAATAAACTAGATGTTACAGATGTTTTGATGTCAATTGCGATATTGGATTGAATGTTTTATGTTGTTGATTAATATCGGATACATTGTTCAACATAGTTGATTGTTTATTCATAAACATGAATGGAACAGTGTTGTATTACTCGCTCTCGAGTACCCTACCCCACTACGATTTCCATTCACTATAGGACTGTATGTGGATATACATCTTGTTATGTTTAACCGTGCGTAGTTGCAGGAATGCAGGTACTAGGCATCGACTCCACCTGATTACAGGTCTGAGCGTGCCTTCACCAATGGATTAGTTGTTTGGAGTTAACGTGAGGTCCCATGTCAGTGTGGTCTGGTTGTCAGTTTATCCTTTTGGTTATTGTCTGTCATTCGATCATGATTTGCGGACAAGTAATATTGCACCTTGGAGTCTAACTAGGTTAGAAAGTGTCTAAGTGTGCAAGGTGTTGTTGTGCTTTTATTAGAATTATATTACGGAAAGTATAATGTTGATAGTTAAATGTATTGATAAAAGATAATATTGAGTCGATAGTTGTTAATTATTGTTGTAAATAAATTATTATTTTATTTGAAGTATAGTTGTTAAATAAAGATTGTAAGAAATTGTGTATTATTTAATATAATATTATTTATAATAAATATTTAAATAAATGAAATAGTTGTAAGTTATGTTGTAATTAGTGATTTGCAACTAAATTAATAAAATAAATTAATATATAGTTGTACAATTATAGATAGTTGTAATATTATAACTTTATTAAATAAAATATGGTTGGTCGGTTTTAAAATAATTATATGTTGTCGGAATTGTGTGCTAATATTTAAAAAAGAATAACCTCTTGAGATTAAAAAATTAAATAAAAGTATATCTCGAGGAGGGAGATGCACGGGATCGCGTGCCGAGTCCCTTGGAAGAAGGAAGGGGCTGTGTTATAAAAGAAAAGCTTGTAGAGGCAAAGAGGGGGAATGGCAGGTAGAAGAAGAGAAATGAAGGCGGGGAAAAAGAAGCTTGGAACTTCAGCAACTAAAACAAGACTAGTTGACTCGATATCAAAGCCAGGTTCCTCTAGTGCTCGATTTCTTCCTCTGATTCTGCATCTGTATATGCTGGGTTGATTGCTTCATTATTTGCAAATGGAATTCTTGTGGTTGAATTGCTTCCTACGGAACCCTTCTGTCCTTTCTGTGTTTACTCCTTTTCAAAGAATGAAATCATAGTATAATTGTGACTTCTTAGGAAACATCAATTTACCTTAGTCTTCTTATCAAAATGAACTTTATCATGGCGTTGAGGGTGAAACTCTGTTAGTTCTTTGATCGGCACTATAAATTTATCACGGTTTTAGCTATTGATTTGTATAACAACAGCAATACATAGATCTCCGTTTTATGTCATCCTTGAATCTAAGAAGGGACGTCTTTGATTTGTCATCAAACCGTAGTTTTATTCCTTGAAAGAGAGTAGGTATAAGCAATGGATCGAGTGCTGCGATTTGCTTTTGTGTAATCGTATTTTAGAAACCCTAGATTGTAATTAGTGGAGGTTTTCATTTCAGCAGTGATCCATCTCCATATAATCTTAGCACAGAATGATTTGGAGAAAAAGTCCACCGAAAAGGGTGGCTACAAATTGAGGGACATCCGGATCGGTCACATCAAATATTAGAAGGAAATACGTCAGCCAGTGCCAGAGGGACCAGATGTTTGGTCAGTCCCAATTGATTATCAAGTTATAAATGGTTGCAATGTATGTGATGCAACTAACATTACACTCTCTCTCATTTTACGCCGGGGCAAAGAAGAACTGAAACTCACAGGGCTTGTCATTAACGACACAGCTAATTACCAGCTTTTTACTATTCCTGCGGGAAAAATGGTCCCACAAAATGTTGAGTTGAGCGGATATGGTCCTCATAAAATCTTTCGACATGAAACAGACTATGCTGAATTTATCAATTGTAAATAAGCTCGTCACTTGATCATGCCTTCATTCTGTGCGACTTAATCCTACTTTATACTGTAAGCTTCGTTACAAAATAAATGCTGAGTAACAGCAAATGGAATTTTATTCAATATTCCCTGTTTTCGAGATATTCTTACAGTACATTGTTTTCAAGATGAAGGAATGCATATGAGTTAGAAAACAGGTCGATCTGTTCTACTTCTTAAGACAAACCTTGGATATGATGTCTCTATCTTCCTTTTTATGTCAACGAGGTCTTCGATAATTTCTGTATCCGAAATTGAGGTTGCAAACAGTGCTAGGGCATTTTTCCATCTAAAAACAATTTAATTTCCATTTGCATATATATTTTTAGATTTTTAATTTCCATTTGCTTACACTCTGGGAAAATGGTTGAAAACAATTAACTCAAAGCAAGCATATCAAATTGCAAGATTTGAGGTGAGCTGAAGGGGAGCGCGAACGGAAAACAAAAGAATCGCCTTCCGAGGAATGGATCCAAGGCCGTGGAGGAAATATTTTTTTAAGAAAATGGTGAGGAAGAACATTGTGATGTGTGCTATAGTGGTGATAAGGATGAATGGAATCAAATCCTGTCCTGCGTTGTTTGTGATGCTTTGGTTCACCAAGAATGCTATGGGGTGCAAATGATACCAAATGGCCAATGGCTGTGTTCCTGGTGTTCATATCAGTCTCAAGCTCAATCAGTGCACAAAAACCTTGTTAGACCTGGAAATAATTTTGTCAGTCCTATGTGGAGAAATGGTGGTTTAGATAATGATATACGCCCTTGCATATTGTGCACAAGAAGTGGTGGGGCACTAAAGCCGGTGGCAAGGCTATCTTCAGACAGAAATAGTAATGGATACTTACAGTTTGCACATTTATTTTGTTGTCAGTGGATCCCAGAAACATATATAGAAAATACAGAGACAATGGAACCAATAAAAATGTGGAAGTCATAAAGAGTGAACGGTGGAAGTTACTATGTTTTCTATGCAAGGATAAGCATGGTGCTTGTATTCAATGTAGCCATGGTAGAATGTACTTTGTCAGTATGCATAATAACTGCACAGAATCTGATGCACTTCACTGAGGAGAAGTCACATTTTGGAGGCAGAAACAGAGTTTTCTTATTTACTTTTCGTGCATTAAGGTTTATCGTTTCAACTCTAGTCTGCAGAAGCCCGTCATTGTTAAACCAGGTTAGTTGTGCTTTCTTGTATGCATTTCATCTGATTGGCTTAGATTAACCCTAGGAATGTTTATTTACTTTACAATGTGTTTGAATGCATATTAATAGAAGTACTATTAATATCAATCTTGTTATTAGTATCATTATTATAATTATAATTATTATTATTATCATTATTGTTAGTTTTACAATAATAATAATAATAATTATTGTTACTATTATTATTAATATTATCATTATTAATATTATTATTATTATTTCAAAGGTATAGTTGATTGTTTTAAAAGCCAAATAAATTGGGAATTTAGAATAATGTTGTCATTGTTTATTTGAGAAAATCGTTGTGATTATATATTATGGTTAATGAAATTTGATTTAGATTGACATCAGTTTTAATATGGTTTCTTCATTTTGTTAAGATAATGGATTAAGGATTAGGTATATGATTATTGTATTGGAAATTTGATTTAAAGGTATTAGATAATTAGTTAGTGTGAATTGAAATGGTCAAGGTGTAAGTTGTCAAGGGTTCAGTTCCAGAGGCCAAGGTTGTTGTGTTTTGACTTCATGCAATGTGTTGTTAAGTGTCCTGAGTTATTGAAGTCTTGTCGCCTTTTGTCATGTATAAGGAATTTGGTTATGGTATTGTGAGAGAATGTAAATGTTCTAAATGCATCATGATGTGTAGAAAGGCTCTTCGTGAATGTTGTGATTGATTTATTTATTTGTTTGGGATGTTGTGTTGGATTAGACAATGGGGAGACATTGGTATTCATGAAGAAGTATTTTTCTTATAAGTTGCTTCATTGGAAGCCATGGAAAATGTATTAAGAGTATGTCTTTGTATTTGAGATGATATGCAAGAAGGTGAATGCCTTACATTATTACATGTATATGTTCATAGCAGAATAATGGTTATGCAAGATGGTTAATTCCTTGCATGGTTTTTGTATCATCGTCGTCATGATGATGTTTGCTGTGTTTGTTGAGTAGGGTCTTCTAGATGCAGGTAGGGGAGTGGCTTTCAACGTGGGGCTGGCGCCCAAAGTGGCAGTCATGATAACTCGTTGGAAGTAGATTAATCAAGTGATAACCTAAATAATGAATTAGGGGGTTGGGTAGTTCAGCACACTAAACAAGATAAGTGGATGCCTCACTCATGGCTCAAGTGCTCGTTTAGGCTTGAGATGAGATGAGAAGGCCTGGAATGGCAAGATCAACTACCTTGTCTTCACGAAAGGTATGTTGATTCTGCATGAGCATTGTATGGGGGCCGGGAGTCGGGAGAGGCTACCAGGACAACCCAAGATGGGGGCCGGGTCCTAGGAAGGCTTGCCAGGACAACCCATGACAAGCCATGTGATGACACTTCTCCCTACTGCAGCCTAGCATTCCCTAGTTGTACTCTCCCCATTCGTTATGTGTTGCCTCTAGAAGTTCAGTTAAGTCAAGTAAGTTGTGTTGTATGTTATTGCCATGTGTTGTATTGGCATTTGGTTGTCCTTTGTTCTTGTCTGTCTTTTGTCTGCCTGACTGTCATTGTTTGGAACCTCATGTTAACTCCTAGCTCAGGGGGTGGACCTTAGGGTTCCACATGGTCGGGTGGAAGAGCTATTTTATCCATTGGTTATTCTTGTCGAAGCTCATGTACAGAAGAGATTTATTCCATTTTTCAAACAATTGTACGTGTACCAGTTGATGAAGATGTATGTGTATTATTTTGTACCAGACTTGTGTAATAGATCAATCATAATGTATGTGATTCTGATGTAATCTGAATATGGCAATGTAATGATGTATTTTCATGAAAGGAAAGCATTTCAGTTATGTTTTTGATCATGTAGATTGTATTATCTGACGATATGTAATGAATATGAATTCAGTTATTCATTTATGCATTGGATTTAGATCAGTTACTGATGAATGTTAAATTATGTTAGTAGGTTGTCAAGTAATGCAGCCTTGTATCCTTAGAGAATATGTCGTAGTTAGTTATGTTAACATTATTTGTTATCTTATACATTTAAAAAAAAAAAAAAAAAGTTCCCGTTTCATGTAGCATAAATGTGTTTTTCTTTAAGGCGTACAAGGCGGGCGTTACACAATCGCTCTACCACCCTGCATAAGCACGGCTCCCAAACCTTCTAATGATGCATCTGTACAAACTACAAAATCCTCTGTAGGATCTGGAACCGCTAAAATAGGAGCACTGGTAAGACGCTCCTTGAGGACTCCAAAGGTCTTTTCACACTGCTCGGTCCAATTCAAACCCTTCCCTTTTCGCTGAAGGGAAGTAATGGGATGTGCTATCCTGGAGAAGCGCTCGACAAACTGACGATAATACCCATCTAACCCCATAAAGCTTCTGACCTCTGTCACGTTGGTGGGTGCTGTCCTGAATTGCTCTGATTTTAGATGGATCTACGGAGATGCCATCGCCTGATAAAATGTGTCGCAAATACTGCACCTCTGTCCTAAAGAAGGCACACTTCGCCAAGTTGCCATAAAGCTGCTGCTCTCGTAATTGCTGCAAAACTTGACACAAGTGCTCCACATGCTCCTCTTCAGTCCGTGAATAAATCAAAATGTCATCTAGAAATATTATCACGAACCAATCTAGGTAAGTACGGAACACCCCGTTCATGAGACTCATGAACACTGCAGGAGCGTTCATCAGCCTGAAGGGTACCATTGTGAATTCGTAATGGCCATATCTAGTTTGAAAAGCAGTTTTATGAATATCTGCCTCCGTGATGCGCAATTGGTGATACCCAGATTTTAGATCGATTTTCGAGAACACTCTGGCTCCTTGCATCTGATCAAAAAGGTCGTCAATCCTAGGCAGAGGATAACAGTTCTTCACCGTCACCTTGTTCAACTGTCTGTAGTCCATACATAAACGAAGAGACCCATCCTTCTTCACGAAGATAACCGGTGCGCCCCATGGCGAAACGCTAGGTCGGATGTGCCCCTTCTCAAGTAATTCCTCTAACTGCAGCTTAAGTTCGGTGAGTTCATGTGTAGTCATCCTATAGGGTGCATGGGATATCAGTTCTGCACCCGGCACTAAGTCGATGTGAAAGTCCACTTCTCTGCGTGGAGGCATACCTGGTAATTCTGGCGGAAATACATCGGTAAACTCTCTAAGGACAGGGTGATCATCTAAAGTAGCCTCAGGTTCTTCCTCTGCTCTATCACTGACTGTGATGGCAAACATCTGGCATCCCTTCTGCATACAACGCTTAAGCTGCTGAGCGGATATCATACTAACAGCCGTGGGCTTTTGAATGCCCACTATTTCAACTGACGAACCATGATCGTCTAAACAGCTAATCATCCTCTGGCGACAGTCAAGCTTGGCTCTATGTGCCGCAAGCCAATCCATACCCAGAACTACACCGTAGGATCCTAATGGCATAATCCTAAGGTCACATGTTGTGGTGAAAGATCCCAATGTGATCTCACAGTCTTTAACCAAGGTATCTACTGACATCCTAGCCCCTGAGGCCAACTCAACTTTCCACCTAATGTCTTGCCTAGAAGCCACCAGCCTGCAACGCTCCACTAATGATGTAGACAAAAAGGAGTCAGTAGCTCCTGAGTTGAAAAGGATCGGGATGGGGAAGCCTCCAATCGTACTTGCTGCCTCAATGACGGAGGCCTGGAAGTCAGCCTGGCGATTATCAACCGCTGCAAACATGTGGTGGGATCTACCCATGTCACCTACGGTCTGCTCAGACCCTCCTGATCGGGGCTATCCCCCTGCAGTAAATCCCTGCGGGCACTCTCTAGCCAGATGCCCTACCCCACCACACACATAACATGGTCCTCTAGCCTGTAACTGCCCTGACTGTGTTCTGCCCGACTGTTGTTGCCCAGTCCGTCCCGTAGACCCATGTGAGCCTCTGTAAGACTGCTGGGACCTCGTGGGTCCTGCCGATGAACCCTGCTGTCTCTGATCTCTACGTGGACCCTGCTGCTGCCATCCACGATTCTGTCCTCCCTGACCCCTCTGATGAAATTTAGATTTTTGCTGATGTTGCTGCTGCTGTGGAGGCCTAGGAGGTAATGAGGAAGAGTTATATCCTCCTTTCTATGTTGTGCTTTGAGGCCTTCGAAAGTTTTGCTGTTGCTGGGGATTACGTTCCTGGTACTGCGGGCGTGAATTCTGTCCATGTCCCTAAATTTCCTCTGATATAAGGGCCTTTTCAACAGCCTCGCTCATGGTCTGGGGATTTTCCATACGAACTGGTCCTGCTATCCCGTGATTCAACCCTCTGATGAATTTGTGTATTAAGATTTTCTCATCGTGGAGGTACTCCGCGTAACGAGAAAGCTCAATGAATCGACTCTCATACTGAGTAATAGTGAGTCCCCTCTGCTGTAAATCATGGAACTCATCGATCCTGCACTGTCTATAATGTTCTGACAAATATCACGCATTAAAGCGCTCTATGAAAGTGTCCCATGTGAGTGTCTCTACGGAAAGTCGGCGCTTACACTCCTCTGTGAGCCACCAGGTAGCTGCGGCATCCCTCAGAAGGTGGACTACCACTCGTGCTTTTGTGTTGCTTCCATATGGTCGCAACACGAAACACCTGTCTAAACTAATCAGCCAAGCCTCGGCCACAGCTCCCTCTGTAGCACCTGCGAAGGTGGGTGGGTTGAGCCTAAGTAGATCTCTGATGGGGTCTCCTCTGTCTCTAAGTCTCACAACTGGCTCTTCCACACCATCCTCATACAATCCATGATGAACCTATTCTGCCCTCTGGTTCTCATCTCGTCTCAAAGGTCTCAGAGGACTCCTGCTCCGTGCACGGAAAGCTGACCCTACCTCCTCTACTGTTGTGTTGGGAATCTCAACGAAAGGCTCCACACGTGGCACCTCTAGTGGATCAACGCGGGGCTCCCCACGTGGCTCAATACGTGACTCGGCACGTGGCTCCCTACGTGGCTCCTCTCGCGGATCAACACGAGGCTCTACACGTGGCTCAGGAATCACTGGCGGTAACCTGTCTAACATAGCCTTCAGTGCCTATAGGATCTGTGGACCTATATCCAATACTGGTGTCGCCTGTGGTACTAGTGGTGCTTGTGGTTCAGGTGGTGCAGGTGGTGCTGTTGTAACTACGGGTGCTAGTCCCTCAGCTAAGGAATCGGTGTGCACCTCGACAGACGCTGTGTGACGTGACCGCGCTCGACAAACACGGGGAGGCATCCTACAAAACAAGGTAGAAACTAATTAGCCAAAGTTGCGGAATAACAACGTGCCCAAATACGCTCAGTGTTTAAACATGGCTCTGATACCAAATGTCATGCCCACATTTTCCATGTGGTCACAACACACATCACACGTGTCATAGCCACATCCGTCATGTGGTCATGACACGAAATATCAAAAAAATTTCTCGCGCTTCCCTAAAAACCCCCTCGCATGCGTAAGCATGCTCGGTGGTGTTTGTTCAAGGCCAATACACTACAGTTGTCGGTGGGGTACAAGAACAATTGCGTGCAACCAGACGCAAGCAGACCAACAAGGGGGTCTCTACGACGCCGTTAACGTCACTACTAGGTTTAAAATATCAGGGTTCCTAAATCTAAATCTCGGCAAAATTTTGATAGCATAACGCCTTACAGCGTAAGTGGGAATTACTCAACACTATTTTACGCACGTGGTTCACTGATAGATTAACAACTTCCCACGACACCTTGTTCCAACTAAACCAACTCGTGATCTCCCTATTTAATCATTTTTCAGCAAGGCACGGTTGTCTGTCTCCTCTCTTGCTTCCTGAAATATACTCCTCCTTCGACTTAGCATTCTCAACAAGGCGGTTCGTTTGCTCTCTCTTCCCTTTTTTTTTCTGGGTCTTAATTTTGATTGTATTTTTATCGCGCTCACCTTAACTATTTCTCTGATAATTTAGTTTGTTTATATTTCAGTCTCTCTCTCTTTCGTTTTCCTTTCTTCATATTGGGCATCAATCAAGGTTATCACTGTTTCTATTGTTAATATTAAACCTAACTTCTGGATGATCCAGGTCACATAGGCTGGTTTACTACTTCGCTGGACTCAGTCTCCTAGTCTTCTCCGATCTAGGTTTCTTCTCTTGTATGTATTAATTAAACTTGTTCCTAAGCAAATTTTGGCTGGAGGGTCCATCGACTTAGTTCTCTTATCCCATGTGGGAATTGTCACGCATTTTCTCCTCTATGTTTTTCCAATGTTACTTTTTCTTCTTCTGACTCTCTTACAAGTTTACTTATATGGACGTTTACTATAGTTGAGATTAAAATGGCCTCACATGGAATGTCTGTGATGACTCCTTAAGTTTATTTCTAGTGACCTTTTAAGCAAGGTGACGTGTAATTTTCCTCTTCATTTTCCCGGTTATTGAACCGCGTTGATAGTGAAACTTCCGAGAAACTCTTCCCGGAGTAACACAGTATATTCCTTTATGCTCTCATTAAATTATAATTTTAATTTCTCTTATCTATAATTACTGTTGTTATTATTACTAATCAGTATTATTAATACTCTTATTGTAAATCATTTACCGTTGTTAATATATGTAGGAGGCTCTCCTCTTTATAAAACCCTTATCATGGATCTATAACAAAATTTCTATTTAATTACGTTTATACTTTACTTACGATGAAAACATAATTCCCATACCTTGATATTTCATTATTAAAATTAATTTGTAAAACTTTGTCAGGGTTTGAAGCAAGGGCCTAATAAAATGGTCCATAAAACTTCTCCCATATACATATATATATATGTATATGTAAATTACGAAAATACTCTTTTAAATTTAGTTAGCAAACTCCGCGTAATCCCTTACTCGTATATATATATATATATATATATATATAAGTTATAACAAAATATAAATACATACCTATATATACAAGGTATGTATATATAATTATATATTTATAAAGTTATATCTAGATATAAATAAATATCTATATATATACATAGATATGTATATATACAACTATATATTTATATAACTTCAAACACCACTAATAGTGGTTTGTTTTTTTTTTTTTTTTTATTTATTGTATTATTTTTGTTCAAACATAGGGTAGGGTTTTCACCCTAAAATTTCTTATTAAAAAAATCTTGTTGAAAACTGCAGACAAGGGCGGCGGAAGAGCCGCGGCGGACACAGAGGAAGGGCCGCATGTGTTTGATGGCCGCGGCGGCGGCGGATGCAGAGGAGGGGGATGTGGGATGGGGCGGAGCCCCACCCACATCCCATGAGGTGGGGTGTGGGTGGGGCTCCGCCCCATCCCACACCTCCAAATTAATAAACAACGGCGGCAACGTATGGAAAACAGTGGCAGCGGAGATTGAACTTCGCATGGGGGCGAATGGAAGTAGGGGTGTGGGGAGGGGCGGAGCCCCACCCACATCCCACTCCACCCCAGCCACATCCCACGAAGTGGGGTGTGGGTGGGGCTCCGCCCCTCCCCACACCTCACGTTAAACAAAACAGCAGTGGTGGGGTCTCACCCACCGCCCAACATACTCTGCCCTCTACTGTGTATAATACACAGCAATCCTCAAGCATTTTAATTCTTTCAACATTTCATTATATGTAAAAAAAAAAATGATATATATATATATGTTAAATCACAATCCCATTCTGTTATAACTTAATTATCACTATATATATATATATATATATATATATATATTCTTTACTCGATTTTATACAATTTAGTTCTGTTATAAAACAGAATATAAATTTATATACATAAACATCTCAAAATATATATATATATATATATATATATATATATATATATATATACATATATATATATATAATATATTTATGTATAACATAATTAAGATCTTTGTTTTTTCACAAATGCATTTTAATATATATGTATATACTGCAGATTTATATATATATATATATATTGTTTTTTCAATAATGAAAATAGAACTACAGATAATTCATTTTTACAACTAAGATAAAAAGTAATATGATGTAAATTTTTTTTTTTACAGAAACAAACCAGATACATACATCTTGCTAATCAATTATTTCCCAAATATTAAATAAAACTGTCGATTAGAGTAGTTAAGCAATTTGTTTTGTTTTATTTATAATGCAAAGATCAAATTTAATATATGTAACAAATGGACTTTTCTTTTCAATCAAGAACATGTATAATACAAATAAATTTCTATTTAGATTTATTTTCCAAAGCAAGTTAACTTCAAGTTTTTGAACAATAAGACAAGATTTACAACTTGATTAATACAGTAAGCAAACCCTTTCCACTTACATTAAACAAGAGATAAATTTAAACCATGGAAATATACAACTAACTTTCCACATCTCCTACACACTCTAAGGGAGATATGAACTTTCTTCTCCCAATCACATACAATAGATAGCTTGTAACAACCAAGTAAAAGTCCATCAATAACAAGATCAGGGAGGTGATTTTCCTTCACTCCCAGGGTGTCAATAAGTTACAACAATATCAAGAGAGGTGCTCTCTCTTCAACTCTTATGAGATGAACATGATCTACTTCTCATGACAAAGGAGAATAAACTGTATCTTCAAATCCAACCAGAAGCTCCAAGAGGAAACCTGCGTATCAAAGACAAACAAAGAAGAAAACACCACTCATCTAGCTCTCCTCCCTTCCGTAGACCCGCAAGAGGGTCACCCCTGAGCTAGGGAGACCATACTCACACCTGGGTAACTCAAGCACTCCACTTCACAATAGGGACAACAACAAACCCAAAGCACACAAACACCCATGGTAAATTACACAATACGGAAACTCAACTACAGTGAGTTTCATAAGGGGCAGGAGAGTGGACACACTCGACTCCAGAGTGTCACCCTTACAGATAATTTAACCAACACAATTTCCCTTGGCCTCAAACCAAGTTTGATCACAAATTCTTTTAAGAAAACTGCATTTGACTTCCAAGTCAAAGATACATGCCCTCAAGGCTTTCAACATCCCAAAAGATGGAATCAGGTATGCACCCGAGGAGGATCTCTCCTCCCCTACCCCAAACTTGATGAGCATTTCTCCCAAGTGGGAGAAGCTCTGTCAAACAACCCAACAACAAACCCCACAGAAAACACATCTATAACACAAACAAATAATCATCTTTCACACACTTTACATACACATTCAGATATACGAAAGAAAGGTAAAGACCAAACCAACCTTACAAAGCCCTCCTGGAATGAAACTGATGCAGAGCTCCACTGAGTTCTCTTCCAACCTTAGCCAACAACTCCTCTCTCTCTTTTCTCTCCTCTAAGCTAACTTTCCTATTCTCTGACCATAATAATAAAACTCCCCCAAAATTCAACTCACTCCCTCTGATGCAGAGGCATCCACACTAAAACCTTGACATACAGCATGTATGTCTACAACCCATCATCATCATCATATTTTCTGTTAACATTGTCAGCATCATCATATTCTCTCTGCTAACCGATATCCTCCTGCAGACAAACCTTCGCCCTTTCGCATGTCAGCAGCATCATCATATCCGACTATCGGCAGCATCATCACATTCGGCAAGCGCAAACATCCTCCTGATGTTCACTGTTCACCTTACCGCCAACCTCTACCTTCAGCATCATGATGTTCAACATCATGTTCATCAGCAGGATATAGAACATCCGGTTCCTCGCATATATCCTAATGACGACAACCTCATGCACCTTTCCTCCGATGCTTACGTCACCCTGATATCCTGATGATGATTATCCTGATGACGATGACGTCACATGCAGTTCCTTCGATATCCTGCTGTCGGCCAAACTTAACATTATCGGCCCACGATGGTTTTATCAACCCGATCTTCTACCTTATGCCGATACGCTCCTCCTCGGCAACACCTGATGATGATCACCCCAATGCACATTCACTTTATGCAATCGACTGCATCATGCTCATCTCCATCTACTCGGATGACGCCCGAAGTAACTGCAGGATATACCCAGAAATATCCTGATGATGCCGTTGCGATGGATTTTCCAACCTTAGCGAATTTCGATCCGCCGAACCTCCTAGGATGACCCGATCCGCTTCCAGGGCGATCTTCCAGACTCTAACTATCAGCACGACCTAGCACATACCCATGCTAGGGTTCTCAACACCTTTCGACTGCGATCCTGCAAACATGCATGCGAACAAACAGAAAAAGCAAACTAAATCCTAACCTACTGTACATAGCCATTCCACCGATTCGACGAATCAACCGGTGGAATGGATCAGCGAATCCATGAAACCACCAAAACAGCAACTTGATCACACAAAGGAATCCAAACAGAGAATGAACACAAATAGGATCTCTTTATTGATTTCAAAAGATGCAAATACAATATTCAGTCTCTCTCTGCAATCTAACTCCTCTGCTCAATGCAATGCTATACTATGTCTAAAACCAACCGATCCTCATGCATAAATAGGATCTACTTGCGAGTACTACCACTCGATTCCCAGCGGCTGGGAGCTTCCAAGCGGCTGGGAGGATCCAACCGAACTAACAACCTAAACAGCTGTCCAAACAAACTAGCTAAAAATAGTAAAGTATGGTCAACATGACCTTATTACATACATTGGTCTTATAAGACCTTCTTGGAAACATTAACCAGACCTATAACAAACTAACTGCCTCATGGAGGCCAGCTGTCAGGTAGGTGCTCCTGCACCACCCTCCCTTCCAAAATTGGAAACAAATAACCCAATTTCTTTTCAGTTTCGAGGAATGGGGAGGTGACACTTATCACCTCCTCACCCTTCCCAAAACCACTATTCTGTCCTGGTGGCTTATGTCACTCACCCATCCCTAGAGTACCCCTTATCCCTTTCCTCATGTCATTTCTCTTTCACATGGGAGAAATAAAAGGAGTTAAAGGAGGAAAAGACAGGTGACCCATGCCTCTTCTTCCCCCCTTCACATGGATGGCCCCACAACACATGGGGGAATCTCACTAATGGAGAAGATGACTTCAAGTCAATCCTTCAATAATGGATGGGTTTGTAGTCATCTCTTACCTTGGGGATTGAAGAGGGATGGGTTGGGTGTTGGTACAACCCATCATGTCCCCTCCATACCTCCAATTTTCGCCACTTAACTCTAGAGGGAAGTTAAGATGACTAGATGGAGGTTACTCAAGGGTTACCCATGCCAAATGGGCCCCTGGACCCATGGGGTATAACCCAAGGTCAACTTTAACCCATCCAGGACACCCATGGTCAAGGTAAAGCACATGAAAAGGCCTCAAAGATTTAAATAAAATAAAGAAATTCAAATTCAAACTTTTTACAACACAAATCATAATATATTGTTACAAGAGGGTAACCAAACCCACTCGACCATACAAAAGACCATATTACAACATCACATCAAACACAGAAAGATCTTGGTTCCTCGTGGAACCCGATAGGATTAATAGGGAATAACAATAACAAGGTGTGGAATGATCTCCAAAATCTGTGGTTCGATTAGTAAATCCTGCACACTAAATTACAAGATCAGTATCCACATATAATCATCATAGCCGAAGCAACTTTTAAACATGCATTATCATGACATAGTTCCAATTAACATAAATGAAATCATATTACAATTTTTCCAACATCACCTAATTAACTTTTCTGAAATGTAAACTTATCCAAATATCACCCAATTAGTTTTTCCGAAATCATAATAAAGTTCAATAGTTTGACAATTCCGGGAACTGCTATCCCACAAATATAAAAAGTAACAATAACAGTAATGTAAATAGTCATAACAACAGAAGTAAAAAGGGTGGTCCTCACACTTACCGGAGGTCTTCTAGGTTTATTTCTTTGATTTCCTAATCCAAAGTTCTTCTAACTAGATCCAGAGCTTTCACCTTTATCATATCCCAAGCCATGCTTATCATCTACCCTCTTTTGGCTTTCAAGAAGAACTTCAAGTTGGGTTGAGCTTATCTTGAATTTCTCTTTGTAGTCATTTGTTGTTTGAAGATCTTGTTTAAGAGTATCTATCTAATTCTCAAGTTGTTCTTCATTGTCTCTAGCTTCTTTAAGATCAGATTCAAGATGCCTGATTATTCTATCCATTTTGTGGTAGTCCTCTATTTTCTCCTTGAGGGATTGTTTTAGATTATCTTCAATTTTCCTTTTTTCTTCAATTTCTTGGGTGAATCTCATAACTCATGATTCCATTTCATGCCTTACCATAATGACTTCTTTTGACAGCTTCTCACATAGCTTATTTTTTTCATCCATATCTTCATTAGTATCATTGACTTGACTCTAATTGGCTAATTTTTGAAGTAGTTCCTTTCTTTTTTTCACAGAGATACTAAGTTTTTATTTTAGCTCATTTATGAAATCATCAGCTTGTTTGAGTCTTTCTCTCCAATTATTGACTTTAGAGTGGGACTGTTCAAGATTATCTAGGGCACACTGAAGTTGTTCCTTCATACCATATATATCCATTCAGATTCCTAGATCTTCTTCAAGCTGTTAGGCTTTGTTTAGAGAAACTTAGCTCTGGTACCAATTGTTGGAAACAAGGCAGGTAACTGAGAGGGGGGGTGAATCAGTTATCTCAAAATTTCCTTAACTTTCTTCTCTTTTGTTATCTTAATATTCAGTGTTGCATCAAAACATGAAAGCATATGTAATCATAAGAATAGGAATAAAATCAACACACATAACACAAGGATTTTTACATGGAAACCCTGTTAAGGGAAAAACCATGGGGTGACTAACCCAAGATTGTATTCTCTGTTAAAAGAGTAAAGAATATAAAATGGCACTTGCCAATTAGGGCTCACTGCCCGAGCACACTATTCACAAGACGCACACTAGCTACAAGAGACTCACTATCTACAGAACTTACAGAAGATAATCAATTGTTTGAACTAATGAGAAGCTTCTACAAATGGAAGAGTTCAGTTCTGATTAGGTACAATACACTAATTTTATGTACTTCATTCTTCCTTTGTTTAATGTTGTTGCTCTGTCACATACCGGACTTGAATTATAGCTTTCCCACTTATCCCTACTTTTCTTCACACTTTATTTCATTCCTTGTTCACTACACACATCTACATACTGGAATCCATCTGGTATATATATCTGCATCAAGGATTTCATTAACTTCTAGTCAGCAACAAGAACACTCAAGATATTTGCAAGTTACTGATTTGTTAGTTGAATCCATGCTTGATTTATGATGCATATCAAAAACATAAACATAAAAGTCATTAATCATGTCAGCCAATAATGTATGATCCCACAAATTGCTTGATCAACACCATTTACTTATCTGGATTGAAGTCTGATACTCTGCCGATCAGTGCTTCCACTGTCTTCTCTGCTTGACTGGAACCCAACACTCAGATGCTCATATCTTTTCCTTGATTTATCAGTGGAGGCTAAATCTCTGGACTGCAGTAGTCATGATACCTCTCTTGAATTTCCCAAGTCTGCAACTTACTGAGTTACACCATCTGAGAGATCTAGACCTAATTGTCGTACCTTGTTACATACTTTGTTCTTGATCACCAGATCAAAACATTCTTCAATCTGACTTCCGGTGAAGGCATATTATGTACTGCAAATGTGTGGGATAGACTTTGTTGCCATCAATGACAACACTTATGAAGCCACACAGTGTCTCTTGCCAATAGACTATGCATGGTGATATCCCTATAATTAGCCTTACAGTTAGGCCACTTGCCCAAATGGAATAGTAAATCAAGCTTTGATGGTACAGAATAACTATGTTGTTTCTAAACATTCAGCAAGTGATGTAAAACAACCAGCTGGACATTCAGACTTAGTATGTTAATCCCAACGTAGCTTTAATGAATTGGTAGGCTAATAAATTTTGTGGTGTAAATCAATTGCTAGGTCAAAAGCAATCTTTTACTAATATTGCAGCAAACACAAGATTGGAAAAGAGAGTTGTTGACTTGCAACAATAGTCCAGAAATACAAATCAGCAAGCTGAAATTGGTAAACAACAAGCTGCAAATGTATCACAGCTAGCTAATGAAGGAAAAAATATAGTTTCTACAGCTCAAAATGAACAGAATCAAGCCTCTACATCAAAGGATTTGCACATTTTGTCAGGATAGCCAACTACAGAAAATAAATAGCCAACAAAAGACCAACCAGAGGTTGTTGTCTCAAAAGTATGGCAAAAGGTTAGTGGCCCTGTTTTTAATATTTTGGCTCGTATGAAAAAGACAATAGTAAGCATGTCTATTTTAGATGCTTTACACACTCTAGGACAAAAGGCTTTGTTGCAAAATGCTTTATCTTAGTTGCCTTTGTCAAATGAAGTACAAAAATCACATCAACCTCAGATTATGATTACAAATGAGACAGAAAAAAGAATAGAACAATGTAAACTAGTAGGCAAACCTCCACCATTTTATGTCACTTTGATTGTAGGTGACTATTTAGTACATAATTGCATGATAGATTCAGGAGCCAGCAGCTCAATTATGCCAAAATAGCTACCTGATAAGTTAGGTCTGAACTATGAACCTATTGTTAGAGGTGTTATACAAATGGATGGAACTGAAGTGAGTACAATTGGAATGTTCAAAAATTTGGTCCTTACTTTACATGCTTGTCCAAACTTTGTTATATACCAGGACATTTATGTCATTGATCTGCCACCTACCTTTGCCATTTCCTTATCCAGAGACTTTATAGCCAGGTTAAGGGGGTATTTATCATCTGATTGGACACATTTATTTTTCAGAACTAGATATGGAACCAAGGTTACAATCAAGTCTGAACCACTAGCAAAAGATTATTTGGAACCTTACACACCTAGTTTTATAAATACAAATCTTCCCATTTTTTATCAAGAGGATCTGATTCCTGTCCAAGGTCCAAACACACCTTTAGAAGGAATTCTAGCTATGGTTTTAGACCAATGGGCAGCAGAAAATCATGAAATAGATCCATTTGAGCAAATAGATGAGATTGGCCTTGGTGTGTACATGATTCAAGAAAATAATACAGTTATTCCAAATCTGATTAAAGAGGAAAAACAACAAACTATAGAGTCTGAAAATAATGTTTGGGAACTATATTTTGATGGTTCTAGAAGCAAAGTAGGAGCTAGAGGAGGTGCTATTTTAGTTTCTCCCACATGTGAGAAATATTATTCATCTTTCAGATTTGCTTTTAGTTGTTCTAACAACTCATCTCAATATGAGGCTTTAGTTCATGGACTAGAATGGGAAAGAAAAAGGAAAATCAAATGTTTAAAAGTTTTTGGAGACAGTGAGTTAGTGGTTAAACAAGTCAAAAACCTTGTTGCTACTAAAAATGACTTGCTGAAATTATAAAAACATAGAGTTTGGGACATGATAGAAGAGTTTGATGCATTTAATCTGATATCTGTACCTAGAACTGATAATAGGAAAGCTAACAAACTAGCTTCTATAGGAGTTGAGTATGATATTCATGCTAAAATGAAGAATATTCACTCTCCTTTATATGTCAAAGTTGTTGTTAGACCATTAGTTCTAGATAATAATGTTAGTTGGCAAGTGTTTGACAGTGATGAACAGATTGTAAATTTCTTAATGGAAGAAGCTAAATTTTTTGCAGGTAATCAATAGAAATTTGTACAACAATATGATGATCAAATACTTCAGTTAAGATCAAATAAGCTACCCAAGGGCTTAGTGACCTTCGAATCTATCTTTAATACTGATGACCAAGTAAGAAAAGACAAGGCTAGCTTGTCAATAAAGTAGGAACATTATGAACCTATTGAAATCTTTAAAGGAAAGTTTCTCAAGCTTGGAAAGATATGTACAAAACAAGAACAACAAGCATTCATCCAGCTTTGTCAAGAGTTTAGTGAAATTTTTGCGTGGGAATATGGAGATCTGAAAGGTTTCCACCTTGAGTTAGCTCAACACACAATAGAGTTGGAACCCAAAGCTAAACCTGTTAGACAGAAGCAAAGGCCATTGAATCCCAAATTGGAAGTGCTCATGAAGACAGAACTCAATAAACTCATTGAAGGTAATATCATTTTTCCTATCAAACATACTTCATGGGTTTCTAACTTGGTTCCTTCCAGAAAGAAAAATGGAGAAATTAGATTATCTGTTGATTTGCATGATTTAAATAGAGCATCTTTAAAGGATCATTATCCTTTTCCATCTATGGAACAGATATTGTAGGTTGTTTCTGGATCATAGAGATTTTCTTTATTGGATGGTTATTCAGGTTATAACCAAATTCTTGTAAAAGAGGAAGATCAATACAAGACATCTTTTACCACAAAGTGGGGCACACTAGCATACAGAAAGATGGCATTTGGCTTATCAAATGTAGGTACAACATTTCAGAGAGCAATGGACATGGATTTTCAAGGCCTGATTAATAAAATTGTACTTGTATACTTAGATGATGTGACTATTTTTTCTAAAAAAGTTGAAGATCATTTTCATCATTTAAGACTAATCTTTGAGAGATGTAGAGAATTTGGGGTATCATTAAACCCAAAGAAGAGTATTTTCTCTGTTCATGAAGGCAAACTATTGGGACACATTGTGTCTAAGGATGGAATATCAATTGATCTTGAAAGAGTTACTGCAATATTGGCATTACCTTTTCTTGCACATAAGAAAGGCTTATAGAGCTTTCTGAGAAGAATTAACTTTGTAAGAAGGTTTATTCCAAATATAGTAGCACTTTTACAACCTCTTATAGTAATGCTGAAGAAGAATATTCCCTTTAACTGGACCAAAGAAGAGAAGCAAAGTTTTGAAGAGATAAAGGAGGCACTTGCTACTGCTCCAACTCTGATAAACCCAAATTTTGATAAAGACTTCATTCTATATGCATTTAGCAGTGTGGATACTATATCAGCTATGTTATGTCAGCAAAACAGTGAAGGAATGGAACAACCTCTGGCATTTTTCAGCCAGGTTTTACATGACTACAAGGTAAGAAATTCTTTTGTTGAAAAGCATGTATTAGCTATTATCAGGAGCTTAAAAAAATTCAAGCATATGCTTTCAAATAATATAATTTAGTTAATGGTTGTTCACCCAACAGTGAAACATTTTTTTCTCGGTAAAGATTTAAATGATAAGAGAGTAGGGTGGATAACAAAGGTCATGGAATATGACATACAAATTAAGTTAACAAAGCTAGTTTGAGGCAAAGGACTGTGCAAACAGCTTGGAGAAAGTGAAGGATACAGCAAGGAACTTGAAGGAGAGGTTGAGATAGTGCTTTAAAATAATGAAACAACCGCTGTCCCAGAACCCCCTGCAAGTTGGGTGCATGATATGATTCATTATCTGCACACTGGTGATTGTCCACAAGGCCTGGACAGATCTAAAAGAAGGTATTATAGATTACAAGCAATCCCTTATGCCATAATTGATGGAATTCTCTAAAAAAGAGATTTTAACAATGTTTTACTAAGATGTGTACAACCAGATCATACTCAAAGGATTCTAGAATAATTTCATGATGGACCTGCTAGAGGTCATTTTGTAGCTAGAACAACTCTAAAAATTATGAGAGCTAGTTACTATTAGCCTGAAATGTTCAAGGATGCTCATGAATGGGTAAAGAAATGTCTGAAATGTTTAATTTTTGTAGGTAAACAAAGGCTGGCAGCAATGCCCTTGCATCCAATTCAAGTGGAACAACCATTTGGCAAGTGGGGATTGGGCTTCATTGGTCCTATCAACCCACCTTCAAGCCAAGGACACAAGTGGATTTTGACTACTACTGATTATTTCACTAAGTGGACTGAAGCAGTTGCTTTGAAAGATGCTAATAAAACATCAGTCATGAATTTTTACCAAGATCTAGTGTCTAGGTTTGGAACTCCTGGCTCAATTATTTCAGATAATGCTTTAGCATTTATTATATTAAGAATATCTGATTGGTCTATCAAAAACAACATATTCTTAAATACTTCACCAAATTATTACACTCAAGGTAATGGACAGGCTGAATCAACTAACAAAAATCTGATTAAGATCATAAAGAAAGAGTTGATGAGAATTAGAGAACTTGGCATGATAAGTTAAAGTTAGCATTGTGGGCTGATAGGATTACACTTAAAAGATCAACAGGTAATTCACCCTATGTGCTTACATATGGAAAGGAAGCCAAGTTACCAATAATAGTGGAGTTACCAACACTTAACTATATAAAAGAGCTTGAGTTACTTGAAGAACAACCAATGGAAATTAGGCTTTCATAACTGATTGAACTTGAAGAGATCAGAAAAGAGGCCTTAAAAACATTGGAAGTACACCAGGCCCAAGTGAAAGGGAATTTTGATAAAAGAGAAGTACTAAGAATTTATAAAGAAGGAGATCTAGTTTTCAAGTGGAATGAATTGAAAAGCAAACTAGGACAACATACAAAGTTTGATGTAATGTGGGATGGACCATATATAATCACAGAATGCAAGCAACACAATATATTTTAGCTTGCTAAGTTAGATGGTGAGGTGTTGCCAATCCTAGTTAATGGGATTCACCTCAAGATATGTTACTAAGTGAGGTAGCCTTATGCTACAAATAAGTGCTTTTGCACAGTTAGTTTCAGTTTTGTTGTTTTGTTTCCAAGAAGTGCTTTTGCACATGTAGCTAGTTTTGTTTTAAGAAAATCAGATTTAGTTTAGTTTTCAGTTAGTTGTTGCTGTTGTTTTCAGTTAGTGTGATTTACAGAATTTCTCTAGGTTTAGGGCAGAAATGACTATATGCCCAATGAGAAGGCAAGACTACTGGTTCTAAATTATTTAGTAGGCAAACATGCCTGAGAGGTCACCAAAAATGTTACTAATTTTTTGTTCACGCTTAAAAATTAGTTGGACCTAAGTGTAGTTATTCAGAAGGAATAATAGAAAACTTCAAAGTTATGCATTCATTGAACAACTGATGCCTTGACAAAGTAGACAATTATATCCAGTTGTCAAGATAACCCATCAATGTAATCATGACTGATAAGTTATCATAACAAGAGAACTGATTGTCAAGAAATCAAACATTCAAGGAGATACAATTGTTCTACATAGCTTGATCTTTCAGGAGTTATAATTTAAATTGATTATTTAGTTAATTAGTTTTGAATAAAAGAGAGAAAGATATTGTATTGCACTGTTATTTCATGTCATGTTTTGAACATACATTTAGGTATATGTTACTTTATCTCATGCATTGATTGAAAAAGGAAATACATATACATCATATGCATAAGAGAAATTAACTGATCATGTTTAAAGGAAGTGTTCAAATGTGTCCCACACAAGCCGTGGGAGTAACTAGACCGAGCAATTACAGACATACAAGCTATGTATCTGTTTGATAAAAAAAAGAAATGAACAAATGATAAATCTAAACATCCATCATTGGATGATGATGGAGGTTGCTATTGAAGCTGGCCTTCAAGTATTCAGTCTTCATTCTTTACTCCAAGCCATCATCATTTGAACCTGCAAAATTTTGGGGATAGTCCTATTAGTGCTCTGGATGTTTACAGTTATCACATGCTTTTATCAAACAGAGACATCTACTTATCATATCATGCATTCAGATAAGAGATCAGATCAAATATATGACACAAATCATGAAGAAATCATGAAGGAGATCAATCAATGCTATTAGGTAATTTTTTATGCTAACTTGTTGGTTCATTATACAGGTATAGGACAAATTTTGTTGCTGATTTGAAGACAAATAAACATGTGGATTAAATGTGGCTCCCACAAGGGTTTGATCCCAACATGTTTCTTTTCATTTTTTGAAAAGCGTATCAGAAAAGACAAGATGCATCATTATGAGCTATAGCATGCATCATCTAATCAACTTACAGAAAGGATATGTCATCATGGCATTATTACAGTTGATTAGAGCACATCAGATTAACATGACTGAATGCAAAAAATTAGATTACAGTCATCTAGGCTACAGGAGCCATCTAAGGTATAGTATCATTATGAATGCATGTTTTTATTTCATCACAACTAATAAAGATCAATTGACAGAGTGCATTCATAGTACAAGGATATGATACAAGTTTTCAGATTAATGTGCATGATAAAGAGATGAAAGACAACATAGAGAAAGATACAAGTTATGCCTTTAAAGAGACAAATCAAAACAGCAAAGCATTATTAGCTCTAGACTAATATATGGAAGTGTGAAAATGTAGTCATGAGTATATCATTGTCTTGGACCAATAGCTAAGCAGTCATCAATGCCTTGAAACTTCAAAACCATTAGAATACATGGATATATAGTGAAACAATTCAAATGGGAGTAGATAGGACTTAGTTTTCAAAGATGAGGCAACACTCTACACTAGGTATTTCTCATATTACCTCATATTGTTAAAGATGTTTAGAGTTTAACAATTATATCACATTCAAGTTGCAAGTGTGTCATAGAGACAGTCAAACAAGATGCTACATGGAATAGCAAATGAGACAACATCCAAGACAAGAGATACAATGCATACTGAGAATGTGGTAGTCACATGCTAGAGGCAAAGGTGCAAATGACAGATGCATATAGCATGCTCTCTGAAGAGCACTCATCAAGTGATAAAGACTATCACTTAGTATCAAAGATCTTAGAAGAAAAACAAAACAGGAGCAGCATTCATTTATCATCACTATCATGATAGATAAAGTATAAATCCAAAAGCAAGAGACTGTCATGTCTAGGAAAAGAAGGATCCAAACATAGTATGCACAATAGAGTATAAGAATGCCACAGCCCAAAGATAACAAGGTGGTTTCCATACACCTCATCATTGTTTGATCAAATAAACTCTACCTCATACACTATGGAGCTAAAGTGATGCCATGGTGTAGTCAATAAGGTGCCATGCCTTAAATAAAGATATAGATACAGTCACATCAACCATGAATACTCAAGGTAGTGACTAATGAAGTAGCTTATACAAACAAGAGACAGTCAGGATATATCATAAGTTGCCATACCCATCTATAGAAGTGCATCAATGATGAAGGGAGAACAACAAAAAAAGAACATGATACATGACATATGCTACAGTATTGATGATTGACATGGACCATTGACAATTAACAAGAGTAAAGAGCCCTCTTTCTTTTATGCCATCATGATGTAGTCATAGTAAACAGACATCCAAGGGGAAAAATACATGATACATTTGATACTATAACATTCAAGTGATGAGACAAATAGTGAATGTATGAATATGTTTATCTATACTATAGGTATACCTTAAAAATGCCACAGACAGCAAGGAGGAAAATACATGATGTCTAGAGCACAGAAAAATCCAAATACATATGACAGTCAAGAGAAGACAAATGATATCTATGCCATAGTATCAATCTAGATGCAACAAAGATAGTACCTAGTCAAAGATGATGCTACATGACAAGGGTTCATCATAATGCAGTTTGCAAGTTGAAGAGTACAAGTTATCATATGCAAACAAATAAAGAGACCACCTATGCTACAGGAGAGTCTCATAACAATGTATGCTACAAAAAATTAAATGATTTGTTGTCATACAGAATATAAAGACTTGCTTATGCCAAGTAGCTACAATGAGACCACAGCTAAGGAATTGCTATACATAAAGAGAGACTATTATGATAAAGAGTAAACCCATTTGACAGAAAATCAAACCCTAGTGTTAATTTTTGCACCCACGGTCAAGAAGACTCAACTAAAAGAGAAATATAGTCATATTCATTACTGTAGAGTAGTATTTTTTATGATAAGTGTGTACCCATCTATAGAATGAACAAGGTCTTTCAAAATCTCAAACCCTCATGTTTCTTTTACACTTACAAGTAAAAAGAAAGAGCAATGAATAATACAAGAAAGTGGCCATAAAAGTTTGAAGCCTTTAAAATATAGAAAGAGAAAACCCTTGACAGGAAGTTCAAAACCTTGTTTCTCTTCTTCATTTATAGTCATAAGCAGAAAGAGATAACATTAAAAGAAGATGGTCATGGCAGTGTGAAGGATTTTTGTGCAAGAGGGGTTGAAACCCTAGCTTCCAAACTAAACAAACCCTCAACATTCTACATTTTTTTATGCCTATATTCAGATAGAGCATGACCATAATAGGTAGAGACCTTAAAAATGCAAAAAGATGTTAAAAACCCCCATTTCAAAAACTCAAACCCTCAGGTTTTCTGCATCTACAGACAAGTCAAAGCCAAAAGGAGATATATACAGTCATGGCCGATAGTGATAGGCCATTTTTAATCAAAAAATGCAATACCATGACCACATACAATCTTGTCATTTTTCAAAGTGTAACAACCAAAGATAAAAGAAGCTACAGAGGATAAAAAATGACAAGAGCTTACCTCATTTCGCCGACAGGAAGAAGGGTCTACCCATGGCCTCATAGTGGCCTTAAAGCTTTCATGAACAGGTGAAGGTTGCAAGAAAGAAGACACAAAAACAAGAATGAAGGTATTAAGGAATGCATAGCATATGGAGAGCCATGAATGAAGAAGGAGGCCACAACCATAAAATAAAAATCCATAGAACAAATATAAATGCCTTATATGAAACTTAGGCAGTGTTACCTTCTTTATGAACGATGCAGAGCTCCAAGATGCAACCAATGATGCCTTTGAAGGGAGAAAGACCAAAGCCATGATGAAAGCTTTCAAACCCTAGGTCTTCAGAGCAAAGCTGCAGAGCTTCGAAGAAGGAAGTCAAAATGAAGAATGAACAAAATTAGGGTTCTTTCCTCACTTTTCTTCAAAGGTTCTTTTACCAAGTGTGTTTTTGACTTATAAAAAACAAATAATTACATTATCCAAAGGAGTGCCGTGGTCAAGACTTTTTGTCTTGAATATCCTAGCCATCATAGCATGGAGTGGCATACAACAGTGCTTTAGACTTGATTTTTATTAAGTCAAGAGGGCCGACGTGATGTGAGGGAAAAGCTTTATGCCTTATAAACTTCTTAAAGATTCTTTGGTGGTCAGGTTATGCATAGACAAAGTTTCACATGCCAATGTTCCTTGTCTTATTCAAAACATCAAAAGCTTGAATACTTCCTAATTATGCATGATGGCTAACAAAGCTAAGAAGGTGTGATTTTAGACATGGCATATGTTCAAGACTATGCATAGAGTTTTCAAAGGTAGCAATTTATGCATGATGGCAGTATGGTGGTGCAGTGATGGGTCATGGAGTTGTTCTTCTTTCTTGATCTCAAGTTGCATATGGGGATATAAGGTGGTTTAGAACATGTAATGTATGTGCACTAAGACAATGAAGGGGAGTCATAAGGATGCTTATGTGTATTGTTTTGTGCATAGAATGTCATGATGCATGGAGTGACACTGATTTTTTTATCTTGCAAAGAGAGATAATTTTCTCATTGATCTTGGAGTGAGAAGGATGAATTTTTTTTTTGCCTTAATGTGTAGTAATCATGCAAATTGGGGATGTTTTCTCACATGGAGATATAAGGAGTTTTCTTTTCCTTCTAAGTCCTATTTGTGCTCATTTCATGGAAAATAGGCAAGTGTAATTGGAGTGATAAGGAGTGATATTTTTCTTCTAATCATGCATGATTTTACAAAATTATTAATTGTAAATAAATAATAAAGTAATATTCTAGGCATCAGTTTTCCACAATCCATAGAATTAAGAATAGCAATTGCTTTTGGATTTCACTGTGTGTGTTTCTTTGTCTCGAAACACACATAGTGAAATCCAAAAGCAATTGTTATTCTTAAGTAATATTCTATAAATTACTTTATTATTTTTCACAAATTGTAACCAATAATAAAGTAATATTCTATTACTTTATTATTTACTTACAATCAATTTTGTTCCTGCAAAATCATGCAAATTGATTAGTGGAGTTAACTAGGTCAGCTAGGAGGTTTTGCATGACTTTTAGGAGTATTTTTAGGGTCCTTGGTCAATTTTTTTTGGTCAAACATATGGAGAGGCCTAAATTGGAGCTGTTTTTTCTCAATTTGTGGCAGTTTTAGGCCCTAATTTTGAGGATTTTTGAGGTTGCTCGAGAATGAATATTTTTAGAGGCAGTTATCTGCAAGTCCATTTTTTTTGCATGCCTCTTGGAGAGAGAAAACCTATTTATTGTAAAGCAAAAGTTTATTTTTTCTAGTTCTTGATTCTCATTATGATTCAAATAGATTGGAGAATTCTTGTAGCTCACTTTTACAGTTTTATTGAGAGATCAACAGGTTACAAGTTATCTTTTGGTCTTATTTGCAAAACTTTCCTTTGTTTATTTCAGATTAGTTGAATTACTTTTCCTTTTTGTGTTGAATGTTGAAGTGATTTGATGAAATTTTGTTGTGTTTTATTATAAACCTTCAAAATTATTATCTCACCTCCTTGTTTGTAGCATTAAAGCATATACTCATCACAGGTCTTAGGTTGTGTTAACTAGAAATAGTCTTTTTATGCTATGAAAAAACCATTTCCTTCATAAAACCTATTTTCAAACCTTCCTTAGAATCACTTTTGTGATATTTATGCCAAGTCTAGATTGTGTCAAAGTCAGATTTCTAGGTAAACATTGTGGATCAGATTGCACTATTTTTATCCATATGAGGTGCATCACCATTTTTACCTTTAGCATTGACTTAGTTTCTTTCTTCCCTTTTCCCAAAAAGTAAAGAACATACATCTCAATAGAACATTTGAAGGGAACCAGCCCATAATCTGGAGGTCTAATCTCATCATAGTGCACCCACAACCTAAGATTAGTCCCATGTTACATAGAATTTTAGTGCTTTAACTAGCCTTGCATACAAGTGTAATTCCCAGTGATAACAACACTATCAGACTCCCCCAATTCATTTGCTATATCTTCAATGATGGACGATAATGGTGGTAACCATGATGAACAAGCCAATAATAGAACATTCTCTTATCTAATCTCCATCATTCCTGAGAGAAATGAACATCTTATGAAAAACATATGTCCTGCATTTCTACCCACCTTTAGAGGAAAAACTTTAGAAGATCCAGACCAATTTCTATTTGAATTTAAGGTCCTCTGCCAAACTTATGACTATGTCATAGATAAATAGAAATTAAAATTGTTTCCTTCCACTCTTAAGGAATCAATTTTACGATGGTTCATGGGTTTGACTACAAATTCTATCACCACCTAGATGGAAATGGAAACTATTTTTCTTGATAAATATCAAGATTATTGTAGAGTCAACGATCAATAATATGAACTTTTCCGCATTAAACAAATGGAGGATGAAAACTTAAAAGATTATGTGGATAAATTTTTATTTGTCCATAGGAGGTGTGGAAACAACCTAGATGAAGAATTAAGTAAGACCATCTTTCGAAGAGGAATTGATAATGCGATCAGAAAAGCATTAAATCTAATGGGTAAGGGAGATATTACTAAACAAACTTTTACAGAAATTGCAGAAGTTTGCAAAAACTATTCTCACACAAGAGTAGGCAAAATAATTTTTAAAAGGGGTAGTACCAATGACGTTACAAAAGTAATGGAGGAACTAGCAAATCTAAAAACTACCATCCTGCTTCATTTGAATACCACTTTGGATGGCACGCAAGCTAGTAAAAAGAACACTGAACCCTTAGCTATTTAGTGTCCTCCTTGTAGAGAGAAACATCCACTTAGGGAATACCCCTTGAATTGAACTAAGTTGTGTAAAATCTGTGAGAAAAATCACCCTACCAATGAGTGTGGGTTGCTTCTTGAAATTAAAAACAACTTGAAAAAGGTTCTAGCAGATGAGGAATAACTAAATTTTATTGGCCAGAAACAACCTAATTATGGATTTAATTAGTTTCAAAACCAATATGCTCGAAGGGGAAACTCTTATAATGGACCTTGGGGAATGCAAATGCTAATGCAATGGGGTCCATGGCCTCAAAATGATTAGATAAATCAATCTTGGACCAATCCACAATGGTCAAATCAGAAACAATATCAACAACAATGGACACTTCAATACAACCAAGGAATGAGGAGATTTGTAAACCAACCTAAAGCCTTACTCCCTAGACCTTCACAACATGCGAATGCAAATTCTAATGAGCAGGTAAATCAGCCATCAATGCCTGCACAACCAGTTCCAAACCCCATGAATAATAGGCCACAATAACAGGTGTACAATACTAATCCAAATACAACCAACCTAAATCTAGTAGAGATTAATTATATCCAACTCTGATCTAGAAATATTCCTATAACTATTCCTATTGAGGAAGTCATTGAAGAAGAAGTGAGTCCTAAGGATGATACACAATAATCCAATAAGAAGGCTAAAGCAAAAAATTAGAAGAAATTCTAAAGGAAACCTCTGTTCCATTCCCAGAACAATTAAAACAAGTTCCTCCACAATCTAAGGAAAACAAATGCTCACATGACAACTCCCAAGTAATTAAGGAACTTAGAAAAATGCACATTGAAGTTCCTTTGTTACATGCAATAAAAGATATTGCTAAGATAAACTAGAACATTAAGAGTTTGTGTCTAAAACTTCTAGGAAGAAAAATAAAACTACCCAATATTATCTAGTTGAAGGAAAATTTGCTGATGTCCTATCAGGCAAGTTAGTTCCTCAAAAATATCAGGATCCTAGGAGCCCTATCATTACAATAGACATAAAAGGGGTATCAGTTTGATATGTTTTAATAGATTTGGGTACTGCCATTAATGTAATGACATCAGACATTGTAGAAGCTTTGGCATTAACACATGTTCAACCAACATCAATTGTATTACAACTTGTAGACCTATTTATTACCAAACTAGAAGGAATTTTGGAGGATATCATAGTCATTATTGATACTTGGGATTATTCAGTTGATTTCCTTATCCTACAGACAAGAAAGAAACATTCAGGATACCCAATAATTCTGGGAAGATCTTGGCTGGCTACAGAAGCAACCCTTATTGACTATAGATATGGAAATATGACTATTTCAAATGGAAAAAGATTTAAGGAGCTTTCTATCTACCCTCCTACCAAACCATTCCTGTAATATGAAAACAAACCATGGATAGATGACTTGATGGATTCTGATGAAGAAGATGCCTCCTCATTGTTAATGGTAACAATTGTAGAACACTTTGTAGAATGTAATGAGGAATATAAAGAGCTAGAACCAAATGGTGAAATCTCTTTATATAGTGCTACCTAGCAAGAGGTCTCCAGATGGCTCCAGAGAGATCTGAAAGGATCCTCCAAAGCATTCAATTTCCCATATTCTAAAAAGATTGCCTCGCATGTAAATTATCAACAAGAAAAAACTCTCCACCAAGTTGTACCTCATCTTTGTCCATTAAACACATTGTTAAGTTCTTATGAAGAACTTCTTTCTATCCATGTTGGCACAAAGCAAATCCTAGTCCAAACCAACAAACAACTTTCTATCAGCAGTTAGTTAATAGAAGTAGAAGAAGTTTGTTTGGCAAATTTGTTAAAAAAGTATACCCAAGCCTTTGCATGGGAATACAAGGACATGAAAGGAATCCATCCCAGTGTTTGTACACACCACATTTATACTAAGGATGTCTAACCTACTAGGTAACCACAATGAAGGATCAACCTCACCTTGAAAGACATAGTGAAGGAGGAAATAGAGAAACTATTGTAGGTAGGATTCATTTATCCTATTTCTGACAGTCAATGGGTATCACCATTAGTAATAGTACCCAAGAAAAAAAGAAAATGGTGAGCCTACATTGATTATAGAGAATTGACCAAAGCTACAAAGAAAGACTATTTCCCACTTCCTTTCATCAACCAAGTGCTAGATAATCTAGCTAGTAGTCGCTACTTCTCCTTTCTAGATGGATTTAGTGGCTACAATTAGATCCAGGTAGCTCTGGAGGACCAAGATAAAACAACTTTCACCTACCCATGGGGGACATTTCCCTACAGAGTTTTGCCATTTGGATTTTACAATGCACCAGCCACATTTCAACATGATGTTTTGGCAATCTTTGTTGATGTAGCAAATACATGTGTGGAGGTTTATATGGGCAATTTCATAGTGCATGGAAAAACCTTTGATGAAGCCTTGAATAGTTTAAATAAGGTGCTTGAAGGATGCAAAGAACATTAACTATCTCTAAATCATGAAAAATGCTTCCTTATGATGGCTGAGGGAATTGTACTTGGTCACCACATCTCACAACAGGGAATCAAAGTAGATCCCAAAAGGTTGAAATTATTATACAAATTCCCCCTCCTCAAACTCAAACCGAGGTAAGAAGCTTTCTGGGACATGTTGGATACTATAGAAGGTTCACTAAAAATTTTAGTACAAAAGTTGACCCTATGTTCACTTTACTGAAAAAGGATTCTGACTTCAAATGGACACCAGAATGCCAACAATTATTTGAGGCTATCAAAAGTCCCCTCATGACAGCTTCAATGATAAAAGGACCAAACTAGGGTGAGTCATTTCACATCCACATAGATGCTTCCAATTAGGCCATTGGAGTAGTGTTAGGACAACTAAATGAGTCTAGAGGTATGCATGCAATATATTACATTAACGAAAACTTGAACCCTATAGAGAAAAATTACACCACAATTGAAAAAGAATTTCTAGCAGTTGTTTATGCTATCAACAAATCTCACCACTACATCATAGGCTACAAAATCTTCATACATATTGATCATGCAGCCATAAGATATTTGATGAATAAAGTTGTAGTAGGAGGTAGAATTATTAGATGGCTATCATTATTGCAAGAATTTAACATAACCATTGTTGATAAACTGGCAAAGATAATGTTGTTGCTGACTTCTTATCTAGATTGAATGTGCAGGGAAATAACAAACTAGTGGATGATGCATTTCTAGATGAACATTTGTTTGTTATCTCTATACAATCTTCATGGTTTGCAGATCTAGCTAATTATATGGTTTTAGGGAAATTCCCACAACACTTCAATCCAAATGAAATCAGACGGCTAGTTGAGAGAGCTCCAGATACAAGTGGGTAAATAGTCTCTTATTTAAAAATTGTCCTGATCATGTATTATATTGGTGTGTGCAGGAAATGGAGGTGTCTGACATAATCCATGCATGTCATGACGAACCTTCTAGTGGACACTTTTCATCCATTAGAATAGGGCACAAGATCCTAGGAGCTAGATATTTTTGGCCAACAATGACCAAAGATATTCACCAATATGTGAAGCAATGTGATCAATGTCAAAGAATGGGACTTACAATTCCCACCACAGAGATGTTGCTCCATCTTGAAGTGGTTTTAGAGCCATTTGAAAAGTGGGGAATAGATTTTGTGTGACTAATTGATCCACCATCCAAAGGAAATCACTGCATTCTAGTCTACATGGACTATGCCACTAAATGGGTTGAAGAAAAAGCATTACTAGCAGCAAAGGAAGAGAAAGATGTAGATTTTCTGTACAAACACATCTTGTAGTGGTATGGACCACCCAGAACTCTTGTTTTTTATTATGGACCACAATTTATGTCTGCCATGATCAAAGTATTCCTGGAAAGATATCAGATCAGTCATAGAAAATATTCACCATATCATCCCCAGAGCAATCGTCAGGTTGAAGTAATAAACAGAGAATTGGAGAACATCCTCACCAAAACCATCTCAAGCAAAAGGATAGATTGGGCTGACAAAATGATAGAAGTTGTTTGGGCTTATAATACTACTTGGAGGTCCACAACTAACTTCATGCCATATGAGTTAGTTTATGGGAGGCCCAGTGCTGCCCATTGAATATGAGGTAGAGACATTAAAAACAACACTTAAAGCCGGTATTGATTTGACCAAAGCACAACTACAAAGGATATTACAGTTAAATAGATTGGGCGAGATGTAGATGGAGACACTACAACATACGGAGTTAATTCAACATTAGAGGAAAGAATGGCATGACAAGCACATTGCAAGCAAGGAGATTGGGCCCTATTGTACGATTCTAAATACCAAGATCTAAAAGGGAAACTACACACTAGATGGTTGGGGCCTTATGAAATTCAAGAAGACTTCAACAATGGAGTTGTTCAGCTAGTTCTCATTGATGGAGATCATAGAGTTTTTTTGGTCAACGGACATAGAATCAATAGACATAGATTGAAGTTGTATCACAAACTAGCCTCTAAAGAAGAATTCTCTGCAAAAGTTTAGTCTCGGATAGAACATTTTTTGTGGAAGATATTTCTTCCATGGGAATCATGTTCTAAATGATGATTCTTGAATAAATAAAGTAGTTGAGGTTGAAAACCAGAAATGGCGGCCTCCCCTGTCAGAAAACACAAAAAACAAATGGCGCAAAAGTTGAAAACTAGCAATGGTAGCTTTGCCTAGAGGAAAGACTAAAAAGTAGCAATTGTGGTCTTTTCTTCGAAATCCCCTTTTCCTTCAATAAAATTCCTTTTCTTTGCAGTTTTGCAGGTCGGCATGATAAATTACATAGAGAGCTCTTAATAGTTCCAGAGAGCTCCTGACGGCTTCTAAGAGCTCTAGATAGCTCTTGATGGATACAGATTCCTCCAGAAAATGTCAGCAAGTATTACCTGTCCAAGCACCATTAATTGCTAATTTCTATGCATCACGAAAATTGATTCGCTGAATGAAGTTAAGGCAAAATAATTAAAGGCATGAGAACTTTTTGTTAAGGGAAAATTGGATTCAAATGAATAATCAATAATATCAAATATCAAGATACCCAAAACTCAATGAAATGGTGAACAAAAGAGATTCAATCAAAACAATGAACAATACAAAGCAAACCTTCTTTAATTCGAAGCTTCCATTGGCCGCCTATCACAAATGATCTTGTCTACGAATATGACCCTCAGAAGGTGCATTTTCTTGCTATGATTCCAAGATTGTCAAATGGGAATGGCTATGATAATTTCACCATGAAGATGAGCTTCACAATGATGATAGTAGTGCATAGTAACGAATTTGATCACAAGCAATGAAGGAATTGGTGTCAAAGGCGCGCTGTAATTCCTGCAGAGTAACAATATTTAAAGCTTGGATGAATGAAACGGAAGAACAAGGTTCAATTTATAGACTCAGAAGAGGAGAGATCAATGGTATAGAAAGAATAAGAAGATCAACAGTTGAGAATGGTTGAGGAACGTGTGCGAATAAGAAGAAGACAAGTGTCTTACTCTATTTTGCATGAGAGGAATTAATAAAATAGAAGAATGAGTTAACTAAAGAGATTAATCAATTAAAAGAATAGATCAATCAGTTAAGAGAATAGAACTAGAGAATAGAAATTGTATGAAGGTGAGAAGATATTTTAGCTCAATTAAATATTTAGAATATTCAATTGCATCTGCACAAAGATTGAATTATATTTAGAGATAACTCAATTTAGAAGAAATGGACAACTTAAATAAATATTTGATTTATTTAAATTTAGAGAAGATATTATTGGAAGAGACAATTAAATAATTGATATTATTTAATTTAGAATGATTTTGGAAGAATAAGATAAAATATTTGATTATATTTTATTTTTAGAGATTGAGAGGATTTAAATAAATTTGATTTGATTTATTCAAATTTGGAAGAATGAATTTGATTTAATTAAATCATTAAGAATTGTTTAATTGTTTCGAATAATTTAATTAAATAAAGGATTTTATTTAATTTTGACTTTAGAAGAGATAATTAAATATTTTGATATTTAATTAACTTAGAGGAATGTGAATCAAATAAATAAATTTATTGATTTATTTATTGATAGAAGAATTAGAAGGGAATAAATATTAAGAATATTTACTTAGACCGAATTGTGTCATTTTTAGGCATATACATTTTTCCCCTCTTTGATGCAATGTAGTTTATGCAGTTGCTTCAAAGAAATTGATTGTTGAATAATGATGCATGCCCCAATTTGCCCCTGGTACATGTTATGATGATAGGATGATGCCCCCTTGAGAGATTGGATGGGAAGAAGGTAGAAGGCATGAGATGGACAATCTCACAAAGAAGAAGGATGAAGAAAGAGCCGAATGATACGTGATGCAAGAATATAATGATAATACACACAAGCAAGTAAGCAAGTATGCACAAATGAGACAAGAACAATCAAGGTATTGCCCTTGTGGAGCAGTAAACTAATGATATACTGATAATGATATACGATAGTGTTGTCATGGCGGGGAACAATATATCCCTAGACCAACATGGTAGGTGTGTTGCCATGGCGGGGAATGATAGATCCCTAGAGAAACATGAAGGATAGTGTCTGGTTTCAGGAAATGAAACATGTCGTGTAAGACGCATGTGTTGGTCTGATTTTGACAATGTTACATCTTGTATAAGACAATTGATTGATTAACTGATTGAGTTGGTTTACAACTAGACAAGGATCAAGACCACTAATTGTGATTGGATCATTTGACAAGATTGGTATGGATTAAGGATGGACTTGCATTTGGATCATTGCTTGGGTTGACCGAATTGAGAAGAATGGACCACAATGATAGATAGAATATTGATTGATAGAAGAGCTCACAAGATTTTATTTGTATTGATACTCTACATTGTTGGATCTTTTATTGCATGGGATACAGATGTATGGATGTATAATGGATGCTTTACTTTTGACATCTTGACGGTGCAAGTATTTTGAAGTGCTTATTTCATCATTGGGTGATTTTTTTTGGTACGTTTTCCAAATGTTGTAAGTTAATATAAGCATCTAGGTATAATTGAACCGAGATGACCTGAGCATTGCTTATACAGATTTTGATTTAGCAAGTTAATACAAGCATCGAGGTATAATTGAATCGAGATGACCTGAGTATTTCTTGCATATCAACAGACAAGGATTGCCCCCATTCATGTTTAGACCTTAGATGTCCTCAATGATCTTTTACCAATCATGTCATTAGACAAAGCGTCACATTACTAAAGTTTAATCCACAAATAACAAACAAAGAAAATAATCATGCTCTCATCATAGCATCTCTAGCTTTTGGCATCCTCGAGTAGCATAGAAAGGCATGATAGCAAAAAATCAAGACTCTATATTCTAACCATGTTTCCAATCCACAAAACATTTTTGCATTTAGATGTGTTTTTTTCTTGCCATATTTTGGGTAAAATCATTTAGAATGCCTTAGGTGTTTGTCTGCTTTGCTCTAGATAGGTTAATGTCTTGCGTCGGGATTTTTACTTGCAAAGATTGGGTTTTTCTTGTGCATGCTTGCCTAGTGAGAAGATTCTACAATCTTTATTGGTGAGACGGACCCTAAGGGATTGACCTAGTGCCTCAGCGGCTCATTGCTAAATGGCCTTGCCTACGTGATGACGTAGAGGCAACATAGTTTAGGGTAAATCATAACAGACCTAAGACCTAAGTGGTAGAAATTGGTACAGACTCAGATAGATAGAAGGACTAAACACGTGACGGATGGGATAGTGGAGCCTCAAGGGCGCATCTGAATAATGGCCTTGCCTATGTGACAATGCAGAGGCAACATAGTTCATGGACTCGGACCATGTGGACCTAAGATATGGATTAGATGAGACATGATATGGAACAAATATGGATCAGATATGGAACAGATATGGATCAGATAAGACATGATATGGAACAGATAAGACATGATATGGAATGGATATGGATCAGATATAGATCAAATAAGACACAATATGGAATAGATAAGACATGATATGGAATGGATATGGATCAGATATGGAATAGATATGGATCATATAAGACATGATATGGAATAGATAAGACATGATATGGAACAGATATGGATCAGGTGATACTGATGACAAGGAAACACCACAGATAGGTAGATGCATGGGTGATAGTAGATACTAATGGTTAGGTAGAAGGAAACAAGGTTAGGTAGATATCGTAATAAACATTGAAGCTGGTGATGGGAAAGTAGTGTAGGAAGCAATGAAGACTTTTTCTTGTGGATGAATGACTTAGGCATGTAGACATAGACTGAGTATTTTTCTAATTTTTTCTTTCCATATGGGATGGAAGAATTTGAGACTTTTGGATGGAATGGGAGAAAGTGGATGGTTGAGATTCTTGAGAGGTAGATGCCTCATGTAACTTAAGGGCTTTTTTCTTAGGCACCCAAACCATTTTGCTTTTAGATAGTACCTGTGAGGGTATGGGTTTGGGTGTATGTAGCTTTTGTGTAGATTTTGGAGTAATCATTTGTTGGATACGAACCCACACCTTTTTCAGATTGGTGTATAGGTGTGTGGGTGTATACAGCTCTTGAGAAGGACACTTCTTTGATTCTTGGATTTTGTATCCTAGTTCATGAGGACTCTTAGGATTTTTGACTCGATAGGTAGAGGCATCCAGATTTTTATGGTTGAATTCTCTTGAGATGGTGGAAGTGGAGTTGGTAGAAGCTCTTTGTTTAGACAACACGTACATCTACTGGCCATGATTGGGTTTAGAGGATTCATAGATGGATGGATAAGGTGTTGGAAGAAGTGGTGGTAAAATGCATGGAGGGATGTTAGGAGTTGGAAGTAGTGGAGATAGATTGGATGGTGGAAGGTGTATGGTCACATGCCTTTGATGATTATAGGATGATGGAGGTGGAATGGCAACATATGTTTTGGGGATATGATAGGGTTTGCGATGAAAAGTGGGGGATTTTGGAGGAGTGGAGGAAGTACCAACATCTGGAGATTGTTCACCTTGGGGTATGTATCCAAGGTCATACGAACGAGGAGGAACATTGACATAGACAGGCTCCAAAATACCTTGTTCATGAAGGCCTAAGCCTTTACCTTGATAGTTCATATGTTGGAGTATGCGGTGGACAATGGGATTATGTGTAGGTGGAACACTAGACACAAGTTCTTTATTGGATGGAGATGATGAGATAGAGGATAATGGTTGCTGGTGTTCTAAGGAGGAACACTCATGAATGAAGGCGGTAAGACTAAGGATATAGGGTAGGGGATTTACAGCATGGTTGATAATGGACGATGAAGGATTATTACTGGTTTGATCTTCTACACTTGCTTGGGAGGCAAGTGTCTCATCAAGGGAAGTGGAAGTTGTTGGATCTTGGATAGGACTAGATGGGGTTATAAGCTTAGGACCATGGAATGCATAAAGTGGGCTAAGAGGATCATCATGGTCTGCTTGATCATAGATAGGCTCTTGATCGTAGATGGGATCTTGATCATAGATAGGATTTAGCATGATGGAATTAAGGTTCTCTTGTATAGGTTCATCATCAATGATAATATCCTGATCATAGAAAGGATAGAGGTTATGGAGGGCCGAAATTGGATCTCTAGCTCATGTATAGGATCAAGTTGCTCATGGATAGCTTCTTCATCAAAGGTAGTATCTTGATCATGGAAAAGATATAGGTTATGAATGGTTTGAAATTGGACTTCTTGCTCATGTATAGGTATAGGATCATCAAAAAGATAAAGGTTATGTAAGGGTCACATGGGAGTGCTTTGATCTTGATTTAGACAAGGGGTTGATGTTTCCACATGTTCTCAAGTGTGCTCTTGACATAACTCTTGATGCGCTTGAATTGAAGTTGAGGTAGAAGACTCTTGGATAGGCTTTTGGTCAACAACATGAAGGTGCAACAGACCTTGACTTTGGTGCATGGTAGGAGGTTCTTCAATATGCTCATGGGGTTGTAGGTTACATGAAGGGGTTGTAGGATTTGACATGTTTGGAGACTCTTTGATAAGGTCAAGGACCGGAATTTGGGAACATGGTTGACTCTTTGCCAGTAGTCCTTGGATCACATCCTTTGTAGGCATTTGGGTAGATGAATGAGGTAATGGATGAGTGGCTTCGGAGTTCTCCCTATCTTTTCTTTTGTTGTGTAAATCTAGAAAACATCTTTCCCAAAAATCATCTGAGGCTTTTTTGGTTGTCCATTTAGAGCTCGGGGAACTCGATGGCGGTGTTGGTGTAGGATTGGTATGCTTTGGGATATGTGTCTTAGAAGATGGTGAAGGAGGACTAGTAGACAAAGTGGTACATGATTTTCAACTTGAGCTGGTGCTTGCCTTGTAATGAGCATCATTAAGACAGGAAAAGGATGTATGAGTTTGGGGCGAGATGTAGCTAGTACTGACACGTTCAGCTTGTAAGATTGCCATTTCTTGTTGTATGACTTGGAGTTCTTGAGTAATTTCTATACGATCTTAGGGCAAGGTGTCAAAGTATAATTGCTCTCATAGGTATTGGAGTTCTTGAGCAATTACTTCTAATTGGTTTGTCATTTCAATAGAAAATGACACAAGACTGAAATGGGTACCTAGAAAACCTAAAATTTTTCTTTGAAAAGATGTGGAAGTACTCACTATTACGCATGCACAGAACCATATGCACAGCGGTAGAGGATACAAGTGCAGAAAGTCAACACAAATGTGTAGTACTGGTAAAAAGCAAATGCGCAGTAACAGGTGATATAAGCGCAGTAAGTTGGTACAAACGCGTAGCCAGTCAAAACAAATGTGCAACAAAAAGTGATAAAAGTGCAACTATAGTTTTTTTAGTGTTTTGCAAATTTTTGGCAATTTTTTGATGTTTTTGGTTTCTTTTCTTGCAAGATGGTCTCTTTGATTTGATTTTCTGAAATTATGGCAAGAAGACACAACAAACACAAAGAATGTTTTTATGGTTTTTTATTTTTTTGTGATTTTTTTGAATCTTTTTGGACTAAAAAAGAAAAACAAGTATAGTCCTAGGCTTCAAATGGATTACAGGGGTTTTTGGCTACTAGAACAAAGGATGAGTAATAAAGGCAACCGTTTGAGTGGTTTTACATGCGGTAGCACTACTCTCCATTATGGAGTCTCCCAGCCTGCAAGGGTTGTGCCTTGGAGGGTTTTGGGGGAGGTTGGCTATCGGTATAACACAACTGCACTCATTGTTAAAAGCTTTCACTCCAAACACAATTTATTTATAGTGGCTTGGAAGGGCTTGACGTCTACCCTGTTACCACTTAGGGTCATTCCTACTTGAATGAACGGTATCCAAGAGCAGTTCCCTCTAAAGGAAAAACACATGCGAAAATGATATGTCTGGCATTTTGGTCACCCAAGATAGGGGAGAGCATAGGCCTGGTATCATTCCCAAAACAAATAATACAGTGGTTCTTTTCCCCTAGTTAAAATGAGAAAAATTAGATGAGCTATCTACTTGGGCAAGCACATAAATTTTTTAACTTTGAAGTGATAACAAGATAGCAATGGTCCAATTTTACCAAGATAGCAATGATGTGTTCAATTTTATCCACGTAGCATGATTTGTTAACTTTGAAGTGATAATCGAGATAGTAATGCTTCAATTTTACCCAAATAGCAATAATGAGTTCAATTTTATCTAGATAGCAATGAGTTGTTAAATTTGAAGTGATAATCAAGATAGCAATGGTTCAGTTTTACCCAGATAGCAATGATGAGTTCAATTTTATCCAGATAGAAATGAGTTGTTAACTTTGAAAATATAGCAATATAGCAATGATTCAATGATATGCAAGATAGCAATGATTCGATTACTACCTTCCTAGTTAAAACTATGTGAGATTTGTATGAGAATCCATTTACTTTTCCGTTAGAAATCAAAGTGTGAGTTAACAAGTGCAACTATATGATTCTAAACTAGTACCTAGCCTACAAAATAGATCAAGAGAGTTCCTACAAAAAAATGTCAGCATTAGCAAAAATTTCAAGGAAACCCTAAAAATCACTACCTAAAATAGAGGCACCACTTCAGAGACTGAATGTGTAGAAATAGAGATCAGAAGCACCGCAATACATATGCACTAAGACAAAGGTCAAAAGTGCAGGAAAAAAGTGTATATGCACTAATCTGATATATGCACCGTATTAGAGGGTAAATGTGTCATAACAGAGTCTGTATGCACCAAAAGGATGTATGTGCCGGAACAGATAGTATATGCATTAGAATAGAGACTATATGCACTGCAAGAATGAATGCACTATAACAGACAGTTTATGCTTGTTAGGATGTGTCAAATGCGCGATTTCCTCCTGTGTATAGCTTTCCAAAACACAAAAACTTAGTTTTTGGGTTAAATTTGGGGCTAGGCCCCATGGTGGGCACCAAAAATGTTAAGGGAAAATTGGATTCAAATGAATAATCAATAATATCAAATATTAAGATACCCAAAACTCAATGAAATGGTGAACAAAAGAGATTCAATCAAAACAATGAACAATATAAAGAAAACCTTCTTTAATTCGAAGCTTCCATTGATTGCCTATCACAAATGATCTTGTCTATAGATATGGCCCTCAAAAGGTGCACTTCCTTGCTATGATTCCAAGATTGTCAAATGGGAACGGCTATGATAATTTCACCATGAAGATGAGCTTCACAACAATGATAGTAGTGCGTAGTAATGAGTTTGATCACAAGCAATGAAGGAATTGGTGCCAAAGGCGCGCTGTAATTCCTGTAAAGTAATAATACTTAAAGCATGGATGAATGAAATGGAAGAACAAGGTTCAATTTATAAAGTCAAAAGAGGAGAGGTCAATGGTATAGAAAGAATGAGAAGATCAATAGTTGAGGAACGTGCACAAATAAGAAGACAAATGTCTTACTCTATTTTGCATGAGAGGAATTAATAAAGTAGAAGAATGAGTTAACTAAAGAGATTAATCAATTAAAAGAATAGATCAATCAGTTAAGAGAATAGAACTAGAGAATAGAAATTGTATGAGGGTGAGAAGATATTTTATCTCAATTAAATATTTAGAATATTCAATTGCATGTGCACAAAGATTGAATTATATTTAGAGATAACTCAATTTAGAAGAAATGGACAACTTAAATAAATATTTGATTTATTTAAATTTAGAGAAGATATTATTGGAAGAGACAATTAAATAATTGATATTATTTAATTTAGAATGATTTTGGAAGAATAAGATAAAATATTTGATTATATTTTATTTTTAGAGATTGAGAGGATTTAAATAAATTTGATTTGATTTATTCAAATTTGGAAGAATGAATTTGATTTAATTAAATAATTAAGAATTATTTAATTGTTTGGAAGAATTTAATTAAATAAAGGATTTTATTTAATTTTGACTTTAGAAGAGATAATTAAATATTTCAATATTTAATTAACTTAGAGAAATGTGAATCAAATAAATAAATTTGTTGATTTATTTATTGATAGAAGAATTAGAAGGGAATAAATATTAAGAATATTTACTTAGACCAAATCGTGTCATTTTTAGGGGTATACACTTTTTAAGGTATATTATTTCCTTAACACTTATATAATTATTTTAATATGTTTTGTATATGCCACGTGTTTCCCAAAGTACCCTACATGCAGTTTAGCAATCCACAGTAGTTGTATTAATCATTGCAGACTAATAGGTGCAATTCGTAAGATTATCTAAAGATCTTGCATACCCCAGAATAATTATAAGTATTGGCCATCATTACAAACAACATTTGAAATAAATGCCATAAAATGGAATGAGTGCTGGATTGAGAGACCATGATAACCAATACTTATGATTATTTATGGCAAGTGCCATGACAAGCTCGATTGTTGATGCCAGCTTCAGATTTGGATGGAAAAACAATTAAAGTGGCAACTGAGACACTACACTTCGCACGCGGCCAACTTGGTGCATAACTCCAAAGTACATGCCATGAGGAATGCAAGGACATGCAGCATAATCGTCAACTTGTCAAATTCGCATGCCATTACTCTTGCACACATATCTGCAAGTAACAACACAAAATTCATAATACTTTTCCATTTCAAATGAGAGTTAGAAGATAAAGAGAAAAATAGGAAGAACTCCATTGTAAAGACTACTGCAGAATCATACACAGTTAGACAATCAAAATGGGTAACAAGAGGAAGACAAAGCTAGAGAATGTCATCTTCGATGATGCAAGTGCACAAATATTTTAGCAAGTCGGTTGGCTTGAATTCCTGCAGAAATTCAAAGGGTTTGAGGCAGAATTGATTGAGGAATTTGTCACAAATTTCCATACAACTTTCACCACCTTCCAAGGGGTAAGATTTCAAATAAACCCAACTATCATTAGTCAACTTTCTAGTATTCTTGCTATTGGGGTTGATTTGTTTGCAAGTAAACCCTCCTATGAAGAGTTAGTTCGGAACTTCCATGTTGCTTTAGAGCCCCTGCCTTGGTACATTGTAAGCAAAGGACCAATGAAAGGTATTGTGAGGACCAATCTTCCAGACCCATGGAAGATTGTAGTCCTCTGGGTCATGAAATTCTTTACATGTGAAGGGTAGTATGGTACAGTCTTAGGCCCTAGTATGAGGTTGATAACTCATCTGAGACTTGGAGCCAATAACTCTTAGTATTTGATAAACATCCCTACTTTTCTGCATGCCAACTTGGTCACCATGATGACCAAAACAAAGGACAAGGAAGGACAAATCACTCACCCTAGACTAATACACTTGATTATGAAGCACGACTTCCTGTCATGGGAAGATGGTTAGAAGAAGTAGGAAGACTTTCTTGCCTTGCAACCAAGAAGAAAGAAGGTGAAGCACCAAGCCTCTGATGTGTCTACTTTAGGTGACCTTGTTGTAGTTTCTTCTAAGCCTCCAGAAGTTCAGTTTAGATGGCTCCAGAAAAGGACAGAGTAGGATGCTCAAGCAAGTGTAGCTGTTGATACTAGAATCCATCACCATCACTTGATCATCTCTTAAGATGAAGAGGAAGAACAAAACCTTAGAGCCATTGCAAGTGGGCAATCATCCCCTACTGTGCAGCCAGTAGAAGAAGAAACTCAAGAGGAAGAAGGAGGAGTTGAAGAGGCTAGTGGCAGTGGAATTCTAGAAGAAATTGGTGAGGAAGATCTCACTGAGTAAATAGGGTAGGCTGGAGATGTCCCTAAAGAAATAGAACAAGCTACTCTGCAGCACAGCCACATAGAAGGCAAATAAATGCTTGAAGAAGGTTCTAAAGACATTGCTGCATAGGAAACAAGGTATGCCCTCATTCTTTCTAAGATTGAATTCAAGTTAAAATAGTGTAAAGCATAATTGGAAGCCATGGCCTTGCAATTAAAAAATAAAGATGAGGAATTTGAAAAGAAGATGAAAAAGGTAGAGGAATAGAAACAAGAAAAAGAACAAGAAATTTTTGTTTTCAAGAAATAAGTTTAGAACCATAAAGGTATGGTGGCCTAGAGGGATATACAAATTACTCATCTTATGCAAAAGATTTCCTAACAAAACCTTGCACCCATTTCATTATAAATATATGTTCAAAATTTTTAATTAGCACAGGAGAACAAACAACTCTAGAGTGAAATTAGATAACTCTGAAGGGAGCTAGAGACCATAAGAGAAGAGAAGTTGATAGTGGAGAAAAATCTGGCCCTAGCTTGCAAAACAGGGGAAACTCTGCTAGCTCAAAGGGCACCATCAGGTATGTATGCCCTGTTCCTGAGGGAACAATATTTAAGATGGAAATTGTTAAGGATAAGTTGTAATCTTCCCTTTGACTTTAATAATGATATGGAGTTTATAGAATATTATTTGCAAAACCCCAAGGACCAAAAAAATCTATTGTGTGAATTTTTCCAACATGGTCATATCATGGGCCATGTAAATAATTTAATGCTAAATTTGTATGTGGGAGAACTGCAGATCAGGAGCTATCTGTCTTTGCTTAATAACCATAGATTATGGGAAGATAGAATGGAAGAGTATAATGCTTCTATATGGTCAATTGGGTTATTGATGCACCATGAATTCCCTAAAACTACTTGGTTCACCAACACCTTCAAGGCAAATGTTTACAAGCAAGGTGTTATAGCCCAATACATGCAAAATTTGAATTCTTGTATTTCTGACTTTTTCACCATTGTTGGATATCTCCCAAATGTAGAAGTCCCAAGCAATATAAATAGGTTTGAGGACTTGCCCCAAGTTCTCAAGTGAAGAGAGCCTATTTCACCTACCAGTATTAGATGAATGACTAACAAGGTGAGAAAGATTATACCATTAATTCAATAGAAATAACAAAACTAGGTTAGAATGAGATTCAGACCTCCCTTAATTCTAATACCAGCTCCTCAATTGAATCATCCACCAGGGCATGGAATGAGAGAAGGGAAATTTAGGAAATGGTTCAATAGGGTGCAAGAAAATGATGGGTTCCAACCCAAAGGGAGACAACTGTCACAGTACAATTATGATGAGGATTATGACTGTAGCTAGAAAATGGAGCGCAAAACATATTGGATGAAACAGACTAAGCATAGCCATGAGGACATGGCATATGTTTAGTAGGGGATGATGATAAGCCTTATAATTGACTCATCTATTTCATGTTATTTCTACTCTTAAGAACTCTCTCAGACACTTTGGCATATATAATTACATATTATTATAATTATGTTTTTTTTTGGTTAAAGATTATGCACATGATTAGTTTTCATTTCCTTTGATGAAATCTCTTGCTTTATTTAACTAGATTACATTTAAAAAGTGCATATCTTATGTATTATGGTGCAAATTTGTGAATGTTTGTATAAGGCTTGCAGCAGTAGGAACAACCAGTGGTCTTCGGATCCCTCAAGAGGCCTCTGTCCTAAGAAGAACCTAAACTCTGAACAACTCTAGATGCTAAAACCTTCCTAGGGTCATCCTCCCCTTGACTCGATGACCGCCACAAGCCCATCCTTGAGTGCAAACATGACTTGTGCTTCAATCACGTAGTTGAAAAGGGTAACATCACCATGTCACCACAATCTTGGTGACTAATTGAAATATCGGTTAGCTGACTTCAGTCCCAATTGAAGTAGCTACCATCTTGTGTCGCACCATTTTAGGTGAATCATCTAGTTCGCCATGCAGTTAGAATTAACACAAATCTCTAATCTATAGTTCTATTTAGGAATAATGAATGTATTAAACCATGCAACTAGGTCTAGTTCCAGTTCACTCCGGTTAGACTTGCTGTTAGTTTTCTTCTTCCAATAATGCTCAACTATATAAGTAGGAGAAATTCATTTCTTTATAGTTAGTACCAAGTTTCTAAGTTTTCATAGATAGTTATTGCTAGATTGTTGTAACAGGAGGAAAACTCCTCATGCTTGTAATTCCATCCATTTCTAAACTATGATTTAATATGAAGGGGAATTTTAGTTGAAAGAAGTTAGTTGAGCAAGAGGATCATCTCTGGTTGGGGAAGTAGTGCCCGCTTACCCATCTAACGAATGATCTCTTGATAATTTGGTATTTATATAATTTTGTTCTAATTTCTGTTAAGTTTTCTTTAATGTTCTATCTGATTGTTGTTAACTGTTCCCTGCAAGTTAGTTCTTTAAAAACTCTAAAATACCAAAAAGAGATAGATTTGTTCTTTATCAGCATTGTCATATTTAGAGTATTTCATTGGTGTAGAATAACAGTGGATTCAATTGATCTTCATTTACTTTTTTAGCATGTTAGATTAATTTCTTTTACAACAAGTGTGTTTATTTCCAACAATTTAAGATAGTTTCCCTTCTTGTAAGTGTGTTTCCTTTCCAAAAAATTAATATAGTTTCCTTTGAAATAAGTTTGTTTATTTCTCAACAATTAGATAGATCTTTATTTTTGCATGCACTTTCAATTCTGGCAAGATCGTCAAACCAAGTCCCATTCACCAAACCACTCAACCAAAACCCCCCATTTTAAGAAGTCTTATCACAGATACCTCCAGACACCTCCAGATTGATAAAAGTAAATGATGATGTATTAACAAAGCACTACTTCGACCTCATCGATAAGTTCCAACTTATTAGTTGTGGACTTCACTATTATGTCAAGGGATAATAAATTATAGTTTTATCATGTTTATAATATCTTCCCCTAATATGGACAAGGATTATGGTCTATAGAATATTATATTAAATGAGATCCATTTGCATAATAGATTTTGTGTAAGGATTATGTTTCCAACATTTAGAAATAAAAGTTAGAAAAGAATGGTGTTCTTGTACTATGTGAATATGAACAACTTGGAGCTTGATTATCCTAGACGATGTTGTGGTAATGTATGTGTAATGTAGATATGTGTTGTGATGTGTAAATACTTTTGAATGTTGTGATCGTACCTCATGTATGTGATACAAGGTATCCAACTTGAGTAGAAGGGTTGTGGAAATAATATGTGATCCACTTATGCATTACCATTGTGATAATTGTACATGTGTTTGAATAACTATGTTGGCCTAGAAGTGTGTTTGATGTGTGTTGTTTAGAGATGTGTGAGTTACTTTGGATATGTTCTTATGTGTTGTGAAGTCTTAATATCACCCCTAGCATTGGACCTCCCACTCAGATGAGAGAATGCTAGTGTAACTAGGGGGTCAAGGGAGGAGTGAAGGCCTCCTTTGGGACATAACTTGTTTCAGGGTGAGCTATGGTGGCCCCTATTTGAGGGCATTCCATCATAGTCACATTAGAGTGTGTAGCCCCTCTTCTTCCCCACACATTAGAGCTACACTAGTTGGTTCATAGTGCAAACCCACTCCTTTCTATTTGTTCCATGGGTTGGGATGGACCCTAGTGTGCTCTGAGCCTATATTATTTTCTAGCTTCATACACTTGACAATTCAAATGGGATGAATACCAAAAATAATTATTGACTTTTGGGAAAGTTGATGTCATCATGGACTCCTAGTTTGGGAAGCTACTATCAGCTCTGGGATGTTAGCACTACTTTTTGATAACTATCTTAATTTCAAGAACTTGAGAAGTTTTGTGAACAAGTGGGATTGATAACTTCTATCACTAGCACATAATGTGTTTTCAAGATGTTCAAAAATACATCAGTTATGAATTGAGATAATGTAACATGGTAATTTGGGTAGCTTGATATTAGGGATAGAGTGACAATAAGTGTGAAATGAGACTAGTAGTTGATACTTTATTACATGGATGAATGGACATAAATATGGCTATTGGTGTATGCATGGTGTGTATTAATCTTTACTTAGGATAGATGTAGATGATTTTTATATATATGTGATATTTTAGACACATGGTACATGACAGTCGTACAGGCTTGTGGTTTCTCTTTTGTGGGGTGGATATCATATTTAATGACTAGTTCCTTTTGTGACATATTTTAGTGGGTCTTTTCATGATGGCCTACCCTGAGTTATGTGGGGCATGTGACTATTCATTTGTATTTTCTATACAAATATATGATGAGGCTGCCTAAGTTCTGTGGGACACGCTTATTACGATATGGTGATTTATCATTGAATTTTATGTGGTTTGAGACCACCATATTATCTCATGTGGTTTGAGACCACCATGACATGGCATGCTATTATCTTATGTGGTTGAGACCACTGTATGATTTATCTATTTCAGTGGTAGTATGTCCACCCAATTCTCCTCCTCCCCTTAGGTGGCCTTGTTGCAAGACCTTGCATGGTGATTGTAACATGCAATTTCTAAGAGATTGTTGGATTATTTATTTATGTGTTAAATATTTTTTCTTACAAGCCAACAATGTTTTGTTACTTTGGGCTAATTAGTCATTTTAATGTTGAGATAGTCCTTTTGCCTCAAGGACATGTTATTGGACAAACTTGGGATGATACAATGATCATTATTAGATCTCCATGATTCATTTTATTTTATTTGCATTTTTTTTAATTTATTTGAGGATTTAACTTATAAAATTACTTTACTTCTATCTTCTTGTTTGAGGCACTTTGATGTTGCAATTGCTGGTATGTGTGGAGTAATGTGACTACTATATACTGTGATATCTTGGAGGGATCACTGGCAGGTTGTATAGGGGAGTAGATGGCTGGGGGAATCTAGTTTATACTAAAAAATGTATGGTGGGATCCTTTGAGAGGACCCCAAGACCATCTTTTGTAATCTGTTACTGAGCACTATGGTATGGATGATATTGGTTTCCTTTGGAGGTGAGATTATATGTTGTTACACTAAATTAGATAGTGGTACAGTGATTCTACATGGCATGGTTATTCATTTATTGGTTATTTGGCTCCATGGCACTATGGATTACTTAGTGGTGTGTTAGTGTTTGTCCTTCTCATAATACTCATTCTTGTTGAGCCTTGTGATATGAGTCATGTGATGTCTTTGTGAGGAGTATAGATTGATACATGTGAATATGGTCTTCATCATGTGTTTCACCTAGGAGAGGTATGTGATGTGAAAGAGACTCTAGTTCCAATGATGTGTTATATGTGGAATTATGTTTTTATGATATATGAGTCCATAATGTGTTTTATGAGGAATTAGTTTTATGTTATATGTCAGTATTGAAATATGTTTATGAGAAGTCAAAATCTTGTTATTATGTGATGTGATGCACAAAATATATATATGTAGACTTAATCAAATTAATGCTAGATAAAGTACATGTGTGGTTGAAAGAAGTGAGACATGTGGTCTTACATGATATTGACTTGTGATAATATGGGTTATAGACTTTTGATTTTATGATGTGGTAAAGTATATATCCTTGTTACTCTTAGATTGGTCATTTCAAGTGGGTCATTCCCTTCCCTTTTGGACTTCCAAGAGGAAGTCTATACAAGGTGGGAGAATGTAAGACCGCTTAACTACTCCTTGTAACATGTATCCTAACTCATGTAGGCACTTGGACTTTGTAAGTAATTGTTGACCTCTTCAACTCCACCCCTGTTGTGATTATAGAACACCTCTCGGTGTAATTATTCCTTGTCAAGGCAGGTACTATGGTAATTGATAAGTAGTGTTATTAATGGTTCACTTGAAATTATATATTTGCAACTTCAGAATGTCCTATAGTTATATTAATTCTATGTTACTCTAAAGTTTGTGTTTAAATTTATATGTGAAAATATGAACTTATTCTCAAAACATTTATTATTTTGAAAGCATTATGTCAGTTATTTATTATGACATTCAAATAAGTTTTTCAATTACAAACATGTGTCTTAAAGCTATGCGGACATATAAACTAATTAAATATAACTAGTAGCACATTATTTTAGCACATGTTTAAGCATGTAACTATTTGTAGGGGCAACAACAAATTCGTTCACTATTAGGTTAGCTTGATCACCTGACAGCTTCAAAATAGAAGCCCACATTACAACTACAATGTCTTGGCCTTAGTTTATTCTAGTGACGTGGACCAGTGATAAAACCTTGTGCAACATCTTTACCCATACCAAAATAAGAAAAAGGGTTAATTTTAAGAGATGTTACCAAGGCATCTTTCTTCAATGCCACAATAATCTCTAGTGATGGTGCTATTTCATAAGGCATGCAACATCCTCCACTACCCTTTCTAGTTGACAACTATTATTCTTGATGTCCTTTGTTTAGTATGCTGGGGTTTATTGTGGACACCTGTGATTTTGGGAGGGACAGTTGTGGGAAGTACATTGTTTTCTCCGGCACATAGGTGTAGGGGAAAAAGGGCAAGATGAGGACCGGTAGAGGGTTACAGTGGGGAAGAGAAATGTTTTACAATGGATGGGAGGGCATTTAGCTAGAAAATTTTCTACCAGACGGTGGAGGAATCCTTCAACTTCTCTACTTATTTGTTATTATTGTAAGTCTTCATCACCTAAATATATTGGATTTAGAGGAACCCATTCATTATTTTCTCTCTAGTATGATTTTCTCATCCTATTTTATCTTTGAAAAAGGGTGTGGTATGGTTTATCATCTCATATTTTTCCTTCTATTATAGATTAAGTAATTTCTTTTTCATTTAAGTGACTGATATTAACAATATGGGGTGTGAGTATAAATTTCAATGAATATTCAATCGTTTCTATATTATGAAGCTAAAATTGCTATAAATCTATAAACTCATGGGCTATGAAATTAGAGGAGTTGGGACCTTCATAATGACAAATACATATTTGGGGCGAAGTTTGTTGACAGTGTTGTGTTGTTTCTAGAATTGTGGGGTTTTATGTTCAGACACAATTTTATTTCTTATTGTTTCTGGTGTTGCTATACATTTTGCTTTTGTTGTAGCATATTTTATCAATTTACATCAGTTTATACCAATAGGATAAGTCCTTGTAATTTCTATGCAAAACTATGTCAATTTGGGAACAATATCATGATGTAATTGTTGGATTTATTTGTGGGTATTTCAAGACATGTTTAAAAATAATTTCGTGAGGGTTTGCACATCATTTTTTTCTTCATATTTTCTATGGTTTAATTTATTTAAATTAATTTTGCCGATAAGGGTGTGGTTTGGTGGTTAAGTCACTTGGTTGTAGTGGTGGCCACTAGAGTTCAAACCCCTGCTGGGCCAACAAGCTCGCGAGTTTGAAGTGTTCTTGCTAGGGGATGAGGTCCCCTATGTTGTGGCCTCACCAGTTCATTGCTCTAGGCAAAAGCATTCACATGGAACTGGAGGAAGTGTCAAACCAGTGTTGCCAGTCACGTTAAAAGTTTACTAGGTGCATTAAAAATATATATTTAAATTAATTTTGGAAAATTATTCCATTTGGGATATTATAGTGACCTTGTTTTTACCCCACCCAACTACTCTTATTTTTCCTTTAGGGTTTTATTTGTTGTTAATTTTAGATCTAATTGCTTGCTAATTTTGTTATTATAAATCAGACCCTTCCCTTTATTTTTCATCATTTGCTCTTTAGGGCTTTGGGAGTTGTTTGCATGCCAAGATCTCATTCCCATCCTTACATCTCTTAAGGAGAAGCCCTCTTTTGCATCCTCAATATATAATTTATTAAATAAGTACTTTTAATATTAATATTTCACCAATTATATATATGAATAAAATTCTTTTTTGGAATAACAACACTTTTTTATTTTATATATGTTATTAACTTTTATTTTATTTTTTATTAATATTTGAAAAAATTATATAAACAAAAAAATATTTGATTCTTTGAAGCCCCCTCTAGTGGATGCTCTGGCATCCCTATGGCCACGACCATGGGTCTGCAACCCCACAAACCCTTAAGGCATATGGTGGTAGGGTATGGCCCTACCATCCATGTTGCCTTAGAGGCACATGGAAATACAAAATAAAAATACTTGTTTAAATCAAACTTTTATTTTCTATTTTTTAAATTTTGTTTTCCTTTTCTTTTTTTTAAATGTATTATATAAATGAAATTTACACAATGAGTTATTTATATATTTATATAAACATCAAGTTATGCTAAATAAATAAAATATAAATATATGGTATATACATGTTGCTATATATAAGTTTGTATGTATGTATATACACATAAGGGGTAAACCTTTATAGATGAGCATATATAATATTTATTTATTTATTTATTTATTAGGCATATATACAAGATTCCATCTATTCTTTAATGTGTCTTAAATTTCATGCCTATAAATGTTACTGCTTTCCCTTCTCTCTTTTTTACATTACACGAATCTATATCACTATTGTGTTACTTATTATGTAACAATAAGACCAACTTCTATCCTTTGCAAGTTTATTGTACATGCACGAATTTCTACCTTTACAAGGGGGAATTTAACAATCTCTTAAACTTGCAGACTTTTTATAATAAGGGGATTATTACATTTGACATCATTATCTTATACAATTTTTTAAAATTTGTACATTCACTTCTTCTTTATGATCCTTCCATTCCCAAATAAGTGATGCTCCAATGAAGCTTGGAACAAACCAGTGGGGAGATAATGATCCCCACCCATTGATTATGGCATCATTAAGTGTAGAAAAACAAGATCATAGAGTAAACTACAAGCACACAAGTATGCAATGAATTGACCAATTGTATTCACAAAAGAGATAGATATAAATAGGCAAGTGTGGGTACTTGATTCTCCATGAAACAAGGATATGACTCCTCTACATGAAGTGGTGGCAAGTAACCACCCACAAAGATAGTGCGAGGTGTTGATGCAAGTTGACACCTCTTCAAAAAGACTAACTACTTTGACAAGTTCAAAGTACATGTGGAAAATACACCTAACTATGGTTAAAGAAAATGTGTATATGCCTAGGATTAAAGGTATACACAAACACCCCCCTTAAGAATAGCTTAGGTGAGTTTTATGAAAAATGGGTCCTGGCTACAAAGCCTAGTGAGGTACCCATGCACAATGCAAACTCTCTAATAAACATAGTAAAATAGAAACCCAGTGGGAAAAAAACTATCCTCCAAAAAGAGAGATTATATCGGTGAAGAAGTACTACTTCTTTCACTAAGTACAATATAAGATTCCCCCATAGGAGAGAAAATGATAGAAGGTCTATGAGACCCCTCATAATACATATCCTGTTGTAGTGATGCTAAATAGTCGACAAAGGATGTAGATGTAGATCCAAGAATGTTGAACAATGTTCCTTCCCTTGGGAAGAAAAGAAACCACTTGAAGATGCAGGATATCTTCCCCTACGAGAAGATGTATGTACGATCTTGAATCATGCTGAAGCTGATCCAAGGATGATGGTGCCCATGTCGATGCCTTCGAAGATTTCTCAAGTGTCCCCATGTTGATGCTGAAGGATGCCATAATCAAATCAAGTGCATGCATGATAGATGAGGATGATGACAATCTAGAACCATGTGTAGGATGATGTAGAGCATGAATATCTAAAGAGTACAATGGAGAGGTAGTTTCATCAAAACTATCATCAAAGAGAAGATGGATGTCCTTAATGTGTGCTTCCAAGTCAGTAATATGAGACTCTATAAACAGACAAGTGATGTCAGGTAGAAATCTGTCCCAATGAGTAATTCTAGGAATACTAATATCCTTTTGCAAAGAGGCACTAGAAGATTTTGAGGAAGTGACTCTGGAATTTGAAGAAGCAATAGTAGGAGTGATGACTTCTGTGATGTCACTGGAACATTTTTTTTTGTATCATGATTAGGGATGTGAGTTGTGATCATGGAAGGATCATGTGGGAATGAAGAAACATTTGAGTCTCCATATATCTCCCAAATTTTCATCGATAATGCATGTGGACAGTCAATATCCATGATGGCATACAAACTAACATCTAGAATATCTAAACTAATGAATCCAACAATGTGATCACGATGACTAAACCACTTAGCCTTCTGAGATTGTTTACCAGGTTTAGGGACAAGTCAATATAGATGACATATGAGATTATGGATCCTGAGATTTTTTTGGATGCCTTCACACTAGGACTTATAGTTTCCCTTGTTTAGGTTGATTACATACGAGTGAGTTTCATATCCCATGATTAGAACAAGTTAATTTGTTAGACAATAGAAATCAACACAATTAGGCAACCTAGATTAGGTAGATCCCTAATTGAACTTTATGTAAAGTGGCACTTTATAAGTTGAGTGCATGATTTTGCTTAATCCCCCCTTAAAGTGGTACTTTATAAATTTAGTGCCTTGTGAAAAATGAACACACAAGACCCCCCCTTAATTATGTGTTTTCCCCCCAAATTTGGCACTTTATAGGAGTGTGTTAGGTCACCCTAAAATAGCATAAACATGCACTTTATAATTTAGTGCGATTTTAGGCTAGTTAGATCAGTGACAAAAAAACATCCACTTTTACAAAAAGAATCACTCGATTTTGAGTTGATTTGTAAAAGTTATAGGACTTACAATATTTTTGCATTCACAAAAAAATCCTTCTTGAGAACAAAAAAGAAATTTTAGATTTTGGAATTTTAATTTGCATGCAATATTTGGTGGAAAAAAATTGAAAAGAGGAGAAAAATAAGCCCCCCTGGGCTATGCATGACTAGGGGCTAAAACCCCATGTGACCAAGGGATTAAGTTTTAAATTGGTTAAGATGAATAGTGCCAATGTTTGTGGGAATAAAAATGACACCCGTCCAAGCTTTATCTAGCCAATTTGGGCACTAAATGAATAGGCAAAATAGGGGTAGTGAGGGCAAATCAAATGGCACAATGGAGGTGCCTTTGTGAATAGGGTAGAGGCCTTCTAAGAAGGGTCGAAGGGCACCGATATGAGGTGCCTTGTCACCTATGAGAAGGTGCTTACCAAATGCTTGTGAAGATGCCTTTGGAGGTTGTGTTGTGGGCATTACGATGTGCTTGTGAAGGTATCCAATGCAAACTCCACGCTTTGTGAAATGTGGCTTGCCATGTCTCGATAGGGGCTGACTATTGTAAGCTAAGAAAATAGTGAAAAAAGGGTCGTGGGTCAGCCTTTGTGCAAACCATGGTGCCAAACAAGGGCCTAGCCTCCTTCTACAAACAACAAGATTCCTCTTTGTGGCAAGCAAACAAAAGCACAGTTAAATCAAAACAAACCAAGAAATCAAAGAAATAATGCCTCATAGATTTGAAGCTTGATTCCAGCTGAATTAGGTGAGTTGCACAGTAGAGAACCATCATCTTGAAGCTATTCCAAAAATCTCTGATGCCATGTAAAAAACAAGATCATAGAATAAACTACAAGCACACAAGTATGCAATGAATCGACCAATTTTATTCACAAAAGAGATAGATATATATAAGTGAGTTTGGGTACCCGATTCTCCACGAAACGAGGAAAGGACTCCTCTACATGAAGTGGTGGTGAGTAACTACCCACAAAGATAGTGCGAGGTGTTGATGCAAGTTGACACCTCTTCAAAATGACTAACTACTTTGACAAGTTTAAAGTACTTGTGGAAAATACACCTAACTATGGTTAAATCAAATGTGCATATGACTAGGATAAAAGGTATACACCAACAATAAGTTTTATGAGACTCTAGCCATCCTCAAAGTGAGGAGAGCCATGAAGAGCCCATTTAAAAACTAGAAACAGAAACATCAGTACAGGATCGAGGGGAAATGACAATAAGAAATGAATACATATACATCATGACACAATAAGATTAGTTTCAATCTAAGACAATAAGCCAACATGAAGGAACTTTGCTTTCAAAACACACTCAAACTATAGGAAAACAAAAGATGAATCTTATAATCAAAATCCCTTCCATCTAGAAACACACAAACAAACACAAGGTTATACAAGGAGAAGGACTATCTCTTCTAATAAAACTATTGGTGATGAAACATATCCTTATCCTACTATCTTGTCTCCATGGTCTTTTCCTACTCCAAGCTCCACACATTTATCTCACATGTTCTCCTATCATGCAAACATCCCATTCCAAAAAATGAATTCACAAGGAAAAATAAGACCAAGAACCCCCCTCAAGCCTAGGAGGGAGATTATAAATAGGGAGTTCCATATCACTTACCCTCACCTAATGAGAGGGTGACATATGGCCTTCAACTCAACCCCCTACCCTAATTCACAAACCCTAACATGTCACATGATTTCTATGTGCTCTCACATGTATGAGACCTAGCGAAGAGGAGTATACTTGTACACTATTTTCTATGCAACTCTCCTAGGGAGTGCTCCCACACATGTGAGGCATTGGGATTACGATGTGCACCTAACACAACTCCTCAATCAAAACTATAGGTAGGGGAGATTAGAGAGTGGCAAATCAACCTTTGATGTCTCCCTACAAGTTAGGTCACGTCAAATCCTTTCCAAGGAACTATAAATGGGTCAAATATTGTCCATAACTCAAGATTAGTATACCAACAAGTCCCCATCTCATATATAATTTCCCTAGGTGTCTGATTTCACCAAAAAATCAAGGAAAATAACTTTGTAACACCTTTTAAAATACCTAACAAGTGCAAATCTGAGTTCACGTCGTAATGAGACTCTAGTCATTCCTTAACACATACCTAATACACCTTAGACACATGGTTCTCAAACAAATAATTCAAATATTAAACACTACAGCAATTTATCACAAGAATAAACTTAGTCAACATTAGGATACATAATTATTTCACCCAGGTACATGGTCATAGCACATAACTTCACCATGTGAAGTGATTTACATTAGGCTTTTTATGATTCTCCCATTGGCAATTACACCTGCACACTCATTACAACATCATTATATCTAAAATATGTATAGCTGAAGCATCTTAATCATAAGTTATATCATATCCACTCGCTATCTTTATTAGCACCAAAAATCACATTCTAGTTGGAATTAGTTCATATAAATGATGTCCTATTTAATTTTCCATAACAATTAAACTGAGAAACTTAGAAATTATGGATAAAAATTTTAATTAGACAAACGTAAATAAAGTCTAGTCTATGCAAAACAAATCTAAACTACATAATGATGACTTGAAACAAAACAAATTATAGTGTGATCCGATGATGGATCATGGAGTGTGATCTAAAACATTCAAGCAAAAAATCAATACATAGTTTTTCCAGAAGCACTACATTTTCAAATTATAGTGTGTTTTTCACACACACTCCATTCAAGTAGTCCTTTCTACCATAGACGGATTCGTTGGGTCCCTTTTAGTAGTTTCTCTTTGTCTCTAGACCCCTCACTAGTCCTAAGGTTCCTCTTCTTCATGTCCTAGATTGTTTATTATGATTTGTGTGACTCAATTCTTGAGCTATGAGTGTCATAGTGTTGATGGAAGTTTTCTCTTAGATTTTAGTGTCTTGGTGGTACTTATGCCTCCTTATTTAGAGATTTTAGCTATCCTTAGCCTCTCTAGAAAGATATCAATGTTGTATCTATCAATTCTAAAGAATTCTTTTCTTGTGAGCCTTTTTCTTGCATGGGCCTCGCTCCTTCCAAGTCTAATTAGATTCACATTCTTTCTTTCCCTTTTGGTGAGATAGTAGGCTCAAGTCCCCATGTGATACCCATTGCTTCATCTAATGATGTAGGTATTTTCCTTTTGAAAGACATTGATGTCATAGTAGGTCTAACATCTCTCTCATCATTTTTCTCTTTTGGAGGTTTCTCTTGATTATGTCTATGTAGGCATTTCTTGAAATGCACCAGCCATTGATTTCTAATAGTGCATTTTATTTCATGTAGCCTCTTCCATGTACTACCAAGATTAACCTCATGTTAGGCCTACTTTAATTTGTCTTCTCCTCTATTGGGGAACATTTTAAGCTCTTTCCATGTTGGCACCTTTCTATTTGTGCTAGCCATTGATGTAAAAGCATGATCTAATGGTTTAGAGCTTCTTGAGTTTTCCTTTGTCAAATGATGCTAGACATCTATGAAGATCTTTATGCAAAAGATATCACCTCTCCTAGTGATGTCAACATGTTCTTTTCACCAAGTGTGTTTAACCCCCTATTCTATTGATACCAATTTGATGTGGCATCTCTTGGGTAATATTCAACATACACTCCACTACTCTTATTAGCCATTGATAAGTGACCATCACTTGAAATTTAATATGGTTGGCTAAGATTTACTCTTTACTAGATTTCATTTTCCCTCTTCATTCAAAATATAATAGGTGGCATGAGTATACATGGGAGGCTATCATAGATCTAATTATTTGTATAGATTTGATAGACTATAATTGAAGCTTCTAACTGCATATACATACCTTATCTCATTTATCAATCTGGTATCATTTAGTGATCATCTAGTAGATGTTGCATCCCTTCCAACATCTATCTCTCTTCTATCATTCTTTATTCTTTGGAATTTATTCTAGGCTCATTTGATTGTTGTTTTTCACAAGGACTTCTTGTAGTTGTATAAAAGGGGGCTATACCTTGATGTAAATATTTGTTGGATTTATAATATAGAATTAGCTTTTGATATTTGTACTAAAGAGTTGATTGATCATGATCTAATAGATTATATTGAATTTGAGTGTATTGTCGCTACACCTCTTCTCAAAGATTGTTCCCTAGTTTGATACTATGAATGTACATGAGAGTGTCTAGTGATGCCCTCCAAATTGAAGTGAACTATTTGTGTGTATTTGAATGTCCACTAGCAATAGATGTTATTTAATGTTGTTTTGTATTAAAAATAGGTTAACATAATATAATTTGAGGCAATCCCACCATAGGCATATGTTTACTCATAGAGAAGAGTTGGTTGTGTGGTACATAGAAAGATGTCTAATCACTTGTAGTAGTAGGATATGTTTAGATAGTTTTTCTTTAGGTGTAGAATAGAAGAAGAAGTTGGCTCTCTTTAGAGATTCCTTGTCACAACCCTTATTTTTCCTATCATTTAATTTGAATTTTAAATAATATTATTGGGATTAATTAATCAACTTGATGGTAGGAATAACACTCTCTGGATGCAGAGAGAGTATCATCAAGGAGGGGGCATCTATTCGAATAAAGATGTATTGTGGCAAAGGAAATCTATGCACACACCACTTAGTTAATTTTGCATAAATGTGTCTGCATAAAAATATATATTGCATTTATTTTATTGCATAAATATTTTGAATGATATACTTAAGAAAATATTACTTGCAAATAAATTTATGTGCAATTTTAAAAAATTAGAAATACATGCATTTTCAACTTATATCTTTTGAAAAAATTCTTTTATGCTCCATGTTTAAGAAGTTGTTTCTAATATAAGCCATAAGTATGAAGTGGTAGTTTCCTAAAAAGTAATAAATCTCTTTGAGGGAATCTGGGATTTTTTCTTTTGTTCTAAGTTTGTCACTTTGGTGGTAATTTACCGTTATGCTCCTATGCATCTCAATTGTTCTATATTGAATCAAGTTGCAATCTTTTCCACATTTCCTTTAAGTCGACTTGTTAAGAAGCTTGTATACCATTGATAAAGATTCTCATAATCTTCATCTTATATTGATGATTCTGAGTTTGTGGAGACTATGGAGGAAGGTGGGGATGAAACCCCCATGGAATCTACTCATGAGGTTGAAGGTACCAATCATTTTGCCTCTATGAACGAATCAAGGTTTGAAGGTCTGGGTGACACTGTGAGGGCTGCTGTTGGTAAAGACTCCGGGAGGGGTGTTGTGGAGCAAGACAAAATGGGGAACTGTGCCTTGTGTGACAAGAATGCTAAGGATATCTAGTGCCTCTAGAGGAAGATGGAAACCATGCAAAAGAACTGGAAGGCTATGGCAGAATTTGCGGCCAAAGCCCTGCACAAGGCTACTTCCATCTTTGTTGTAGTCAAAGATCTAGATGAAAAGGTCGAGTAAGTGGGAATTGACAATTTGGGTGATTACAAGGAGATGGTCAAATTCCTTGCTAAGTTTAGGGTGATTGATAGCCCATAGTTTCTTATTTCTATTTTTTTTGTCGTCCTTGTTGTTTTCGTGGTTTTTGATTAATTATTTTTGTTGGTCTACTGTTCTTGAGCTGTTAATCTGTTGTTTCTAGCTCGTTAATGGCTTGACACCCAGGGGCTATTTGTTAAAGGGATCTGGACCCTCTTTTCCAACTAAACTAATAAAAAACAACACTCTTCAGAGACATCTCTGTGTCTTCCATGATCCGTTAGTGTTGATGTTTTGTGCATCCTCCATCAAGGCACTAGTTTTAATTCAAATCCAACACTTCTAACATATAGTTTATCTATATTTTTGTCCCACAATTTCTTTAGATATTTTGCAACTTCTTTCCACAGTCATATCATCATTACTTAGCCACCCACCCACACACACACACACACACACACACACACACACACACACACACACACACACACACACACACACACACACACACACACAGAGAGAGAGAGAGAGAGAGAGAGAGAGAGAGAGAGAGAGAGAGAGAGAGAGTTCAATGTAGCACCTTTTCACCCTCTTTGTGTTTGTTCTAATTCAAGCTACAATGTCTCTGTGTTTGCCTATACCTCTATCCTTTTAAGGTTATAAACATTTCAAGGCAAAAATTATCACTTTGTAACTTTCTTAGAATACAATTTGCTATATTTGAGCTTTCATAATATGCTTATGCAATTCTCAACAAATTTAGCAATCTTTCTTTGGTTTGGTAATCTTTCATGAATGTAGAAATCCTTATAGCATTTTTCTCACTTTTACACCAGATCATTCTCTTAAATCTCTTGATCATTTGTATTTTTTTCTAGAGATGCATCTCCTATTATTCACCTTGAGAATTTTTTTGTTTTGAATGACTCATATCAAACTGTGTGTGTTATGTTTTGTTTTATTGCCCCACTAAAATTAGAGATCATTTTAAGACTAGTGATTATTCTTAGCCTAAATTCATATCTCATACATTGAATGTTAGTTAGATACACACTTTCTTAAAATACATAGAATAGATCCTTATCTTGGGAATTTGGGAAATATCAAAATGTTTAGATGCCATTACATATAATTATAAATATTTATCATTGGACATATGTAAATGGTATCTTGATATCCACCACAAACTTAACTTTTTATGTTGAGGGTATGAACTAATGGTGAGGTTATATTTTCCTCTCTCATATTATATAGAATTCCTATCTTAGAAGTTTAAATAAAACAATGTGTTTTTGTTTCCTATTTAAGTTTGAACCAGGATTTTAAAGTAGAGGTTAGATCTTAATAGGTTTTTATTAATGATCTTTTTCAATTAACATAATAGGAAGTGTCCATATATATCTCAAAATGATTCAATATTTTAGATAAAATATTTTGAAATGTTATTGTCTATATTTGAATATGTATTTCATATTGCACATAAGATAGAAATATATATACATATGGTGGACATTTTAAATTGTATCTTAAATATATATTGCAAACAAAGAGGTAGTTTTAGAAATGGTGGGATAAAGAGAGTTCTTTTAATTTGAGAGTGTAAATGTGCTTTGTGAACTACAGGGGGTATGTTTGCCATTCACTCAGTCTATGTGCAAGATAGTATTATGTCGTTGATAACTTATCAATGAATGGTTAGAGAAATATTGTTATTGGAAATAGCTTCCTTTTTCTAAGAGAGAATAATAGTATCTATGGAATTATGCTTGCATCGTTAGACAAAAGGATGCATAAAGATTGAAATATTAAACCATGCTTGTGAATGATTATTTTGATTGCATCAATGGATGTGGTATGGTGATCTATGTTATTGTGTGATGCATCTTTCTTTGTAAGTGTAGTTAGAGAAAGAGCATGGACGGGTGTCAAATATGGGGTAACAGAGAAGGGTATGTCTATGTTCCTCTAGCCTATCTATCACCAACAACAAAAATATGTGTAGAGTAAAAACTCTACATTTTTTTATGCATATATATTAAGTATCAGTTAAATATAGAGGAAAGAGTCTCAAGACCACATGATGTGACAAATGGCACACCGATGCTCATTTGAAGATTCAGGGGAGGAAAGAATCTCTTAAGGAGTGTGAAGGCTCCATGTGGCAAAGTATCAGCAGAGCAAAGTCTAAAGAGTCTTTAAGAATCTTTTGAGGAAGTGGCAGAGGTTGTCACGTGTTAGTGTCCACATCCCATTTTGAGATCTCTTTTTTTAAAGATTGAGTCTACATGGATATTGCCAAGTGTCGATAGCCATGTGCTATTTTGAGTTCCCTTTATAAGCTTTTAAGTTCTCACAAAAGATACCACATGTCGCAACGACAGGCATTTGAGGGGAAACTTTTGAGAAATTTTGTCAAGTGAGCGTAAGCTCATTGCATGTCTTTTTGTTGAGCCTCTTTTGATCAAGATCTTAAGTGCTACAAAAATTTCAACATATCAAAAAGATTAAAGTCTTTTTTGTTGAGCGGGGAGTGTTGATGAATCTACCACGTGTCATCACCACACTCATTTGAAGAGTCATTTGAAGAAATCTTTCTCGAGGAGCATGAAGCTGCCACATATTCCCTTTTAAGTCTTTTGAGATCCACAGGTTGCGCCATCTATCCTAATGGTGTAGGCGGTCAGACTCTATGTTCAAAGGCCTGTATCTATTGTACAATTGGTTGATGCAACTTAGCAAAAGGCAGGAGAATCCATAATATCTGAGACTCATACAGTCGGTTGCAATAGAAGGAGGAAAACAACGACCTAGAATCTAGAGGAGATTTGTAGCACATGGGTTGATGACTAAATCATCAGTTAACTGATGATACTGGTAGCTAGGTGGTTAAGATCTCAATGGTGATAGGAGAGTCTTGGAGCCTCATTTTATGCTATAAATAGCAGGTTCTATTGTAAGGATAAGGATATATATATTTTCTTAAAAAACAAAAGGGACAGACACAAAAAAAGAGACTTTGAGTTGTTTAGCTGCTAGATCAGAGAAATATCATTTTCCTTAACAGATACCTCTCTTGAGGGATTGAATATTGTAATCTGTGCATCTTGCCTTATGTACTCTGTTTTCCTAACCATCAATGAAGAGAGAGTGGTGTCCTGTGCATGTTATGGTGTTTTTCTGAATCTTTCTTCCATTTTTTTGTATTGAGCCTTTGATAAATCTATGGTATATTATTTGTTATTATTAATCATGCATTATGCTCTTTATCTTGGTAGTAAATCTTTAAGGGTTTAATCACATTGTTCTCGATTTGAATCTCAATATACATTCTCGGTGCACCACTTTAGAAAAATAGTTTCAAGGATTTTATCTATATATTATGTTTTCTTCCCTTTACATCAAACCCCATAGAGAAGAACCAGCTTCTTTAAAATCTAGAGGTTATCTTAAGAGTCAAGTCCTGTATTCTTAGGATTTCCCATGTTGGTGATTAACCTACAAATTTAAGCATCAATAGTTTTTAGCATGCCTGGTGGGACCTTTTCTAAGTTTTTGATTAGAATCATATGAGAAACCACTCGGGAGGAGTTAGAGTTGCAGACCAATGACCAGAGCTTGATTAGATACTAACCTAGGACTCTTGCTACCGCCATTAGCAACTACTTCAAGAAGAAGAGGGAATCAACTAGAAAGAATACAAGAAACTATGGCAACTCCTATTCCACTCCAAAACTTCATAAATTGGAATAATGGGAGTCTACTCGTTCTTCCAGTGCCTCCAATTACATGGGACCCAATTCTTGCTAATGCTCTGAAAGAATTGCCCAAATTTATAAGCGAAGATTTCAAGACTCTAGGGGAGCACCTTCAAGATGTGGCTGATGTATGCATAATACATTTTATCATAAAGAAAAATGTGGCTATGAGGTTGTTAGCTGCTTATTTCAAAGGGAGGTCTCTTGATTGGTACAAATCTTTAACGCCAAGTTCTTTATGTGGGATCAATTGGGGGATGCATTCTTCAAAATATTTAGTGAAAAGGGTGATAGATCATCCCTTCTACAACAATTGATCATAGTAAAGAGGGCTCCCCCAGAATCCATAAATAATTTCAACACCTAATTCTAGAAGACTTGGCAAAGAATCCCTGCAGCAGCTAGACTGTTAGCAGGTATGGCAATTATTTTCTACCTTAAGGCTTTTAACTCTAATATTTCAGTTATGATTCAGTCCTTAGGAGGATAGACCCTACCTAAAGCATATGAGTTAGTTGTTAAAGCTAAGAATAGTCTAATAGATGTTGGGAAGTTACCTCCAAGACCCCCCATGCCCATGTTTCCCAAAATATGAATTCCCCTTCTAGAAGAAGCCCCTAATGTTTTGTCAGCTCATGTTTCTATGTATAATTTTCCTACACCCCAGAGAACTACAACCCTAGCACCTTCTACTCCCCCGTATGAAATGGATGATGTTAAGAGTATTCTTAGAACCTTTTCTAATGAAATTATTAACCTCAAGAGGCAACAAACCTCATATCAAAAACCTCCTTACTAGGGATTTCAAGGAAATAAACCTCCATATAAGTCAAATCAATACCAAGGGCCATAGAGACCAAACTTTTCATAGCCATCTAATTAGCTTGTCCATGTACCCACACCATTACATACTGTTTAGGCCAATCTAGGGAGGGAAATGGTTCCTAGACAAAATAATATGGCTGAGGAGGTAAATGCATGGTGTTTTCCCTGCAATAATGTACATATGCCCAAAAACTACCCTACGGGTAATTTACAATAGAAGGTAGCAGAGCAAAGAAGAATGGAAGGCCATACTACCTCATCTTCTGAATCTTTCCCATACCAATCACCTGGTGTTCAAAATGCAACAATAACAGCACAAATGCAAGGGATGTCTATTGAGCAGGAAGGAGAAATTGCCCCAGAACATGCACTATTTTGATGGATCAAGGAGTAAGAATTAGTGTTTGTAAATTAAGCATCAATCTCCAAGAAGCCTCTAGTGCAGTTAGATTATTACACTAGGTCAAAGAGGAGGATGGTGGATCCACCTGAAGTTAATCCCAATGAAATGACTAAGGGGCTTTCAGTTTAAGCTGCCTATATACCCACACCAAGACAAGAGGTATCAATGACAACTCATAATCAAGGAGTCTCTAATCTAGTGGTGGAGAAGACAAGGTATCCCTACTACCATAGGGCACAATAATTAGGACCCATGAATGTGGTCGAACAATTGAAGAAGGCTCTTACTAATGTATCCTTATGGGATATGTTGGCCATTCCCAAAAAGAAACTGTTATTACAAGAATCTCTACAATCTCAAGGGGAGCCTAAAGTTGCCAACACCAAAGAAGGAGAAGTTGATAAAAGAAAAGTTCAATTCAAAGAAGCCCAATCACAGGAACATCCGCTCTAGTAAATACCAAGGAAGAGGTGAGTAGGACTAAGCCAAATTCCTTTTATTTGACCCTAATAATAGGGAAGAAGTTGTTGCACAATTCCATGATAGATTCGGGTGCCAACACCACAGTCATGCCCAAGCAAATAGTAGATGCCTTGAAGATAAAGTATGAGCCACTAGCCAAAGGATTCATGTAATTAGATGGAAAGTCAGTCTAGACCATAGGCATTATCAAATAGCTCACACTACAGTTGTAGACTTTCCCAAACATAACTTTCTTGCAAGATGTAGTAATCATTGATATTCCCCCTATCTTTGATTTATGTCTATCTAGAGATTTCACCACCAATATTGGAGGGTACATGCCATTATATTGGTCACATTTAATCATAAGGACTAAATATGGTACAAAGATGAAGGTGTTGTCTGATGTAAGGACCTGACTCCTTAATAACAAAATATTACTAACTCTAAATTTGAAAATACCGAGGAAGTAAAAATTTTGATATAACAAATGCATGAAATGTAATATTTTTCTATTAATTCCAAGAAGTGCTTAATGCATGATATAGAGATGCAACAAACTTGAATTTAGTGTTCTAAATCATCAAGCTCTGAAAGATCACCAATTGTAAATCTAGTGAAGAGAGAGAGTACATTATGAGGGAAGGTACATTACACAAGATAACCTATAAGAACAATGGATCACACATACCTTAAGTTCTTTGTTACATCCTACATTCACTTCTAACAACTTGCTTTCTCCCTAATGACTTGTATCCTAATCATTTGCATAAAACTAACTAGACAATCTCATGTTAATACGACTCAGAAATCACTACACAGAAAGTTATGATCACGATGTTAATTATAAAATAGTATCCTATATCCGAGGGACCTGAGTACTGGGGCATCCTTCACCATCCAAACTACCTACATACCCTGTATCCATGGGTTCAAGGCCCTCTCTGAATGTGATTGGCACAGGAAATGCGAATATGTAGTTCTATCTTGCACTATGTTTGATGTAACTGTGAGTGCGTTCGCATCCCTTTCTAGGGCCTAGTTTCCCCAAACAATTCTTCACTGACTGCCACCCTCGCAAGTGATAGAATGATGGAATTCCTAAGAAACTACTTTTGCAAACATACATCCCAGGAGTGTTTGACGTTTAAGTTTTTCATATGTGAATGGTTTACCTAGTACACATTTTCTTGTCCGGTGAGGTTTTCCATTGATAGTTTAAAAAGGTTTTCTATCATGATAATCATCGTACAACTATTTTGATGGACCCGTCCTTTCTTTTTAGTTAAGATTTTTAATGAGGTATCCGAAGAGATTTTCCCTTCCTACGGATTTGACTTCGACATGTCCGTTATGTCTCCCAGATGATTTAGAGGGACAGTGCCTAGACGTCATTGTTGTAGCTATGTTAGGCGTAAGGTACTTGGTTCAACATGATGGCATTACTCATAAACATGACACAAAGGTACTATAAAAACTGAACATTGCGATTTGTTTTATGTTTCAAGGATGTTTATTTATAAAGTTTACCTATCTAGTTGAAAGGAAAACTTGTATGATAACTAATAAAGAAATTAATGAAGGAAATATATTTCATTGAATTATAGTGCAGGTAAAAGAAGCTTGATCAATTCATTTATGTAAAATGAATAGGACTAGAAATGATACAATCAATGTCATCAATTCATAATTGTACATGCCATATACTAGAAATGATATTCTATCAATAATGCATATAAAGATTCAGTATTAAGAGAAATAAGGGAACCTTATTTTATCATACAAGTAAAGAATTGATACAAATTTTTGCATGATCATTACTAACTTACTTTTAATTGGAACCAATGAAAACTTTCTAAATTAAGATAGTTATCCCAGCAATAGGTTTACTTGAAACTCCCTAAATGGATTTATACTTTAATAAAATTGGTTAATTCCATTGTTAACAACTTGCATCAATAAATAAGTGCATTATAACAACAATATTCTAACATCATTATTAGAAATATCATTTTACGATTAAACTTCTTATGGATCACAAAACAACTATACTACATGATTGGTCAACTCTGATCATATTTATAATCTGCGAACTCATAATAATAATTTTCTTTAACTTATTCGATTCAAAAGCATAAGACTTAAAAAATACTTAATCAATAAAGTATCTAATGATCTAGTAGAATACCAAGGATTATTGTTAATTAAATTATTGAACACAAACATTGTTTAAAACTTTAGTACAAGGATCAACTCCTTGCAAAAGCATTCGACTTACTTATATTGTAAAGTGGATAGGAATTTATGATATTTGAATCTTAATAAGTTTCTCAATTGAAACTTTTCTAAATGTTAGCACTATTAGTCAAACAAGATTTACTTCTTTTCATAAGTCATATTGGATGAATCTTTGATATCTTAATTGAGACAAATGAAGTTGACAATCATGATTTATTTCCAATTGTGATTCTTACTTTAATCTTAAAACATATGACAAGGTCTTAGTCCAACAAATCCATATTTAAGAAATCATGATTCATTCTCTAATTGTTCCATAGATTTAAGTCGGTCAATAATGAGCTTATCCTTTACTTTTATTTTTAAAATAATTTTCTTTTGAACAACCATTTGATAGCCAACATCATGGCTAATACACTTATAAGTATGTCTATGATGGTAGATTTGTTACATAACTTTAAAAAATCAATAACACTTGAAAACTAGGAGATAATAGGGGGGACTTAAAAACCATTTAGGGAAAACATAATTATTATTATAAATGACACAATTGATCATACATCATAACATTCTTGAATTTTAATTCAACCCAACTCAAAGTTCGATTAATGTATTAAGGTATACTATAATGTCTAACAAGGATGAAACATATTTCAATTCTCAAGTACATTGAGCCTTTAAACTATCTACGTTATCTAAATTTCTCGTGATTATAGAAATAACATGTTCAAGTCCTCAACTATACTAAGTTATCATTAATAAAAAATAATTCCCTTCAAGGGTTATCACCTAGATTTTAATGGTTTACGGAAAAAATGAACATTTGCTAGTAGGAATAAAAGAATTCTTGGTAGTTAATAGACACCAAAATTCTATGTAGTTTGATATCATGAAGGATATAGGATTTGTTTTAAATACCGAGTTTCCAATAAGTCTTTTTGAGAGCAATATACAAGCAACACAAGAAACTTTTACCCATTTCTTGCATTTTCACAATTGAAAGAAAAATCAATTCTATAGAACTAGTTGACTCATGTTGATGGTATAAAAGAAATATTATTATCATACTAATTTCTCGAATTCAAGAGTAGTGATCTAACCTTAAGAGTGGAGCTTCAACATACAATAAGATATTACAATAGTTCTTCTATATTCGTATTCTTTGAATTATTTCTAATTCCTTCTTATAATATTATAAGTCTAACTTCCTTAGGTGTTATTTTCCTAATATTATTACGAGGTTATACTAGAACCTCTTGATTCATTGATCCTCATGGTGATCTTTGATTATTTCTCTGCTATTGTGGAACAATTATTAGAGTATTAATCCCTAGTACATATGAAACTACATATAAAGAGAGAGGATGAGTGAGGTTGAGACTATTAGATTATTTCTTTGCTACATATGAAACAATAGTTATTTTCAATCTAAGAAGGGTGAGAATGAGTGCATATAAAGAGAGAGATTAGTCCCTATGAGGTTGGACCTTCTTAGTAGAGAAAATTCAAATATTTCTTTATAAAGATTAGGTGATGCATTCTCCTCAAGAATATTGACTAGCCTTTGGGAACCAAAATAGTTAACAGTAGTAACCTCCCTAGAAGAAAAGGTCACACATAAAGGTTTTAACACATTAGTGTTTAATTAAGTAATTTGATCTATACATTTTCTTATTAAATTTAGTCATTTCATTTTTATTATGAGAATTGACCTCAAAGATTATAATCCATGGAATTTTGCCTATGACTAGTATAATATAGTTCATAAAAAAATAAATGTTGGTATACAATAGTTTTTATCGTAAGTGGATTATAGGAATTGAATAAAATTTTGTACACAAACTCTATAAGAACAATAGTCACCAATAAATCAATTGGAGATAATTTACTCCCATGCAACCATAGAGCATGTTATTGATAGTGTCCTTGTAGAACAAGGTGGTCCAATATAATTCAAAATAAATAACATAACTTTTATGATCTTATCTCTACATTCTATTTTAAAATATGTACTTTATGTATTTAGCATTTATATCAACAATCCCTAAAATATCTAGTGAGACTCATTACCTTTAAAGAGATACACTTCCCAATTCTTATACATCTTTAGTCAAAGTATTGTTCTACATGATATAATTACCTATTCACAAAACTGAATTTATTTTATTGACATGATCCATTTATAAATGTGTTATTGATCGGTCTAATTTGTAAGCTTGTCTTGAAATAGTGTTTACAATGTTAGAAACAATTGTCATGCTCGAAGCAATAGCATTCAAACATAGACAAATGGAGCTTCTTAAATGAACATATACTAATGGCGAAGAACAGTGGTAAGGAGTCAGAACTATTTGTTAAGAACCTTCGAGTATGTGCTGATTGCCATGTGGAAATAATGAAGGGACATCTATGAAAGCATAATAGAAGGGGGAAATCAGATGTTGACTTGCAAGTGCCCTAGTAGATATGACTGCAAAACGTGGCAGCATAAACAAGGTATGTGAACTGTTTGACAAAATGCCTAAAAGAAGTATGGTCTCATAGACCATATTGATCGCAGGGTAAGCATAAAAAAATGGATTTGTTAAAAAGGCTTTAAAAACCCTCAAGAAAAAGTGATTGGAAAGTGTAAAACCAGACTCTGCAACATTTGCTAGCATCCTCCCTGCATACGCCAGAATGGGGGTTTTCGAATAGGGAATCAAAGCATAAAGGAAAGAGGACTTTTTGCCAGGTATTATAGTTGGAAATGCTCTGGTAGACATGACTGCAAAATGGGAAATACACACAAAAAACATGTGAATTGTTTGACAGAATGCCTTAATGAGATGTCGTCTCATGGAATGCTGTAATGGCAGGATATGCACAAAATGGATTTGTTGCAAAGACTTTAGAAACTTTCAATACAAAAGCAATTGGTAGGCATAAGGACAAATTTCACAACCTTTGCTAACATTCCCTCTGCCTGTGTAAGCTAGGAAAATAAAATAGTGTATGGGTATCCTTCAAGAAAACAGAGGGGGAATTAAGATGTAATTTGCAAGTCAGGAATGCAAAAATGTGAAAGTATAGACATGCACAAAAACTACTTGAAAGTATGCCTCTAATAAATGTAGTCTAGTGAATCACCCGTGATTGTAGGACATGCAAAAAGATAAGGATTATTTGGAAGTTTGTACCTATTGAGCAAGTTGCCTCTGGTCTGCACCTAGCCTGCTCTCTTCTTTTTTCCCTTCCTCCTCTGCCATGCCTCCTTCTCCTCTTTATTTCCAGTGGGTGATGGAAAGTCCTACAAACCTTGACTTTATCCTCCCCCCCCCAAATCTCCTTCTAGATATCTTTTTTTTCTTCCTTTTATGCCAAGAAGCTTCCATGATAAATTTCTATCAGAATTAGCTGGGGTAATAAATTGAGGATGGTGGCAGAGTCTTATTTTAAGGTGACCAAGTCACTCATTCATTTAACATAAATAGATTATGGACTTGTTCAAAATGAGTCCGTGACATCTGAACCTTTGTCTAAGGAGCATATTACTAAGGAACCAACATCAAAGTTTGAAGCATCCCATGCTATGATCAATAGAGAGGAAAGCATCTTTATGGAAGAAATAGGAGAATGGACTGCACATGATGAAAGGGAAGAAGAGGATAATTAACTATTATCTATGATGTAGAGTGCCCTTATGGAAATTATGAATCTATTGGCTTGGGAACATATGTTATCTTTGATGAAGATCAAGAGATACCTGAGATAATGGAGTAAGAAAATATGAAAGAGGAGAATTCTAATGAAGACTCTAAGATTTGAACCCTAAACATTGATGTAGCTAGAAGAAAGAATGGTGCTAGAGTAGGCATCTGCCTTACCTCACCAAAAGAGGAGAAGATGCTCAAAGCCCTGTGCTTCCATTTTTCTTGCATCAATAATGAAGTTGAGTGCAAATCTCTAGTGCATGACCTAATTCTTGCTAAAAGGAAAGGTGTCAAAAATTTGAAAGTTTTAGGTGACTCAGAACTGGTAGTAAAACAAATCAGATAAAAGGTTGTGGCAAAGAATGTGAGAATAAGATCATATCGCCACCGAATATGGGATTTGATTGAAGATTTTGATGCCTTCAACATAAAAGTCATACCAAGATCTCAGAATACTGAAGCATACAGAATGGCCCAGATTGGATCTCAGTTTGACCCAACTAAAGATCTATTGGTCAATGAAGAGGCAATCAAGGTTTTCATCTGCCCCACCATTACTAATAATGGAGATAATTGGCAGGTTTTTGAAGATGACCATTAGATTCTCTTATTTTTATAGCAGTCTGAGGAATTTGTAGATTAATTGTAGCCTAAAATTGAAGAGGCATACGTGATAAGATAATGCAACCAAACTCAAATAATCTTCCAAGAGGATTAATAACCTTGGAGAATATTTTTGACCTTGATGATGCAAGTTTAGACAAAAGGAAGTTTGTAGCAGACAAAGATGACTATTCAGAGATCGAGGTTGGTGAAGGAAGGAAGCTGAAAGTAGGCAATATTACTACTCAAGAGTAAAAAGATAGGCTGATATCTCTATGTAACAAATATGACAAAGTAATTGCCTAGACTTATGAAGATCTTCATGGTTACAATAGAGACATAGTCTAGCATACTGTTGAACTCATGGAAGGGTCAAAACCTGTACATTAGAAACAAAGACTAGTGAATCCCAAGATCGAGTCACTTATGGTTGAAGAGCTCCAGAAGCTGTTAGAATCTAAAATAATTTTTCCAATTAAACACTAAGCATGGGTGTCTAACTTGGTACCGATAAGGAAGAAGAATGGGGAAATTTAGACTCTGTGTTGATTTTAGAGATCTAAACAAAGCTTCATTGAAATATCACTACCCACTTCCTTCAATGGAACAAATTTTGCAAACTGTAGCTGGTTCAGAAATGTTTTCTTTGTTGGATGATTTGTCAGGTTACAATCAAATTTGGGTGGATAGGTTGGACCAATATAAGATTGCTTTCACCATCAAGTGGGGAACCTTTGCATATGCAAAGATGCCTTTTGGGATTTCAAATGCTGAGGCAACTTTACAACATGCTATGGATATAGAATTCAAGGGGTTTATAAATGAGATCATCCTGATCTATTTAGATGATTTGACTGTGTTAAAAAAAAATGCTAATGATCACTTTGATCATTTAGAGGCTATTTTCCAAAGGTTTCATTTGAGCCCTAAGAAGTGTGTGTTTGGAGTACCTCAAGGAAAGTTACTAGGACACATAGTTTCAAAAGATGGAATCTCTATTGACCTAGCTAGAGTTAAGGCAATAACGGATTTATCTTTACATGTCAAAAACAAGGCATTGCAATCCTTTTTGGGGAGGATTAACTTTGTTAGTAGATTTATATCTGATTTTTCAAGATTAACTAGACCCATCACTTTGATGTTGAAGAAGGATTTAAATTTTAAGTGGATAGCCAAAGGCAGACAATCTTTTGAAAAATATATAGAAGGCAATCTCTACTGCCATAGTACTGCATAATCTAAAATTTTCAAAAGACTTCATAATGTATGTTTATGGGGGAGAATACAATATACCAACTGTCTTAACCCAGAAAGATCACTTAAGAAGAAGGAGAACATCCTATTTCTTTCTTTTCTAGAACATTGCGGGAATATGAATCTAGGTACAATTTTGTTGGAAAGAAAGCATATTCCATAGTTAAAGGACTGAAAAAATTTAGGAACTTAGTGATAGTAAATAAGATTTTGATACTGGTAGCTCATTCAAGTGTTAAAGAATACATTATGGAAGGAGAAATCACTAAGAAAAGATCCAATTGGATAACTAAGATTCTAGAGTATGATGTGGATGTAAAGCCCACTAAATTGGTAAGAGGAAGAGGACTCTGCCAATTTATTGCTCAAGACTCAGAAGTGTCAACAATGAAAGAAGATGAAGAAGAGACTGTACTAACAGTACAAGAAAATGATCTAGACTCTTGGGTTAGTGAAATGATACAATTCATGGAGACTGGTCAATTCCCTAGGATACTCTCCCCTAAAAAGAGAAGATACTATAGACAACAAGGATCTAATTTCATCTTGATAGATCATGTGCTTTTTAGAAAGAATTTTGATGGAATCTTACTCAGGTGTGTGGAAAAAGATGAGGCTCAAAGGATATTGCATGAATTGCATCATGGGACATCAGGGGGACTTTTTTTTGCGAAGACTACTGCAATTAAGATTACTCAAGTAGAATACAATTGGCCTTTAATATTTTTTGATTGCCATTAAATGATTAAGGAATGTCGGGCATGTCAGTTGTATGTTGGAAAAAGGAGAAATGCAGCTCTATGTTTGAGTCCAATAGTTGTAGATGAACCTTTTGCTCAGTGGGGGTTGGATTTCATAGGAATGATTAGTTTAGTTTCAATCTTAGGACACAAGTGGATCCTTACTGTGGTAGATTATTTTATTAGGTGGAGCGAAGCTTTCCAATTGAAAGAAGCCACTAAGAAGATTATTCTAGATTTTATTGAAGGAATAACTACTTGTTTCGGGCACCCTCAGACTATTATATCTAATAATGCTAAGGCATTCTTAGGATCAAGATTATCTAAGTTTACTTTGAAAAATGACATCTATTTGAAGACTTCATCCAATTATTATGCACAAGGGAATGGTCTAGTAGAGTCAACAAATAAGAATCTGATAAGACCCACAAAAACAATGTGAATAGATCATCAAAAGGAATAGCATAAGCACCTCAATGCAGCATTATGGGATGATAGAATCACACAAAAATAGGTGATTAAAGTGTCTCCTTATGAACTAATGTATGGGAAAAGTGCAATAATGCCTCTGTCAATTCTAGGTTACACTTTTTGGCCAAACTTGACATTGAAATCAATATTTTGAACTAAATCTTCGCGTTCTGACACCTATAGCTACTAAACCATTAGGAATTTGAAGATGATGCAAACTAGTGATTTGTGATATTTTCTTTTTAGATTCTAAATAGATATGTTTTAAAAAATTTGGAGTTAAATTATAAATTGTTTTGCATCTCCTTTGATAACTAGTTTTTAATAGTACAAACAACATTTTTTTAAAGTGATGTGTATTCCGTAGCACATAACTTTGTTTCTACAAAGGATAAAATTTTGATTATTTTTAATTTAGATTGGTAACACCGATATATAGTGTATACATTTAGTTTTATAATGTTTTGTTGAATATATATTTTTTAATTATTTTTTGAAGTCAAACCAATTATAATTTAGACATAGGTGTATTCTGTAAAACATAACATTTTATGTATGTATCGAAATTCAATTTTTTTTCTTTTGTTGAAACAAGGACATCAATACCTAGTCCATAGATATTTTTTAGAATTTTTTTCAGTAATTTACTAATTTTCCATGTGTGTAGAATAGAGAACTTGATGTTCAGTGAAAAACATACATTCACGAGAAATAAAAAATAAATATAATAATCAAATTAAATATATTTAAAATTATATTTTTTGGGAAGCTTATATTAAGGACTACATACTTACAAAGTATAAATTTTAAATGAATTCATTTGATCCCTCAAAAGATAAATCAAAATTGGTTTTTTATCAACATTTTGATAGGTGTAGAGGAGACTCCATTACAGGTATGGTTTAAAACTAGCAGAGTTATATCCAAGGAGGTTTGAATCTAAGGGGGTTTGATCAAACCCTCTTGAATTAAAATCTTTTAAATGGAACCTTTCAAAGCTTAAATCATTATATTTTTTAAACATATGTGATTTCAACAAAAATTAGGATATCCCAGAAAGTGTAACCCATTATTGTGGCAGCGCCTTGTAACTAGAGATTCCTACCTTGCAGTTAATGAAGTAGATGGAAATTGAAGAAAATGGTCCAATGTATGTGAGGCTTATAGAATTATTAGAAGTGCAAGAGAAAAAGGAGTTAGCCCATGAATCTTTGATGAATCATTAGCAAACTGTGAAAAGTTGGTTTGATCAAAGGGATTCTGAACCAGATTTTGTGGTTGGTTCTTAGGTCTTAAAGTGGGATGAAAGGGCTTCAAGGTCAAGTCCCCACGGCAAGTTTGATTAATTATGGATAGGCCCCTTTAAGATTCATGCTTGTAAGCAACATAATGCTTATGAACTAGAGACTATGGAAGGAGAATCTTTGGAGATTCCTATCAAACTGATCTTTCTTAAACACTTCACATAGAAGATAATGTTACCTCTGTATCATAGTTAGCATAGTTTCCTTATGTTTTGTTTCCTTTCTAATTTTTTTTTCCCACTTCTTCAAATAAGTGTTCTTCAAACATGTGTCCACAGCTAATAAGCCTCTTAGTTGTCTTTTCGATAGAGCTGTTAGTAAGACGCGTAAGTCTAGGATGATGGCCAATCATTTTAAAAGGATCACCAGATTAATGATGAGTCAGTGTAAGATTTGCTTTAAGATCTAAAGGGTCCAATAACCACCATTGTGACACATATTCTTAGACTCATTTAATGAGAAGTGATGGTCCCATTAATGTATGACATTAATTCCTATTAGAGCTGAAGATTTAAAAGGATGCCTCCACTCTTCATTATCATATTATTATTATAGAATTCCTTCTAAGAGCCTGAGTCTTCAAAATTCTTGTGCAAAGGTCAAGCTCAAGACAAATTATAGAAATGGTGGATGAAGGCCAATCTTCAAGGGGTAGGGAATAAGAGGTTCTTTTTTATTTGCCTGAAAGATGGAAGAAGAGTAAACCATATGCCTCGGCCAAAGTGCAGCCTAGGGTTAGCCTACTAAGAACCAGAGTTTTTGAAAAAATTAAAGCCGTAGACTCTTCCCAAGTGATAGACTATGTGGATGGAGTATTCAACCCTAGAATTTCAAAGAGTTTGAAGAACTTGAGGGAAGGAGTGCATGCAAGATTCCTTATCCAGGCGAAACAGGGAAAGGCATAAATTTTTGGTATGAGGATTTGGACTTCTAGTCTATCCCAATTCATGGTTCTGTTTCTCCACTCCTATCCAGAGTTAATATTCTTGTGTGTAATTCGTTTTGATGCCCCAACTGCAACTATTCAGAAGACTAACTTTATGCTACACATTACTCCAACTTGGCAATTCGTGATATGTTGGGTCTACTATATGATTAGAATGCCAATTTTTACGACGTGGCTAAGATGCATAATGGTTGGTGGAATGTGTAGTACAAGCAAAATTTCTTAAACCAAGAGCTGTGTCTTGATTAATACAATACTTAGATGCCATCGCTTCCCCTAGCTCAACATTTGTTGACCACAGACATACAAGATGCTTGCTCAATGTTAGCCTTTATCTTTGGCCAAGATGAAGACGCAAATGTGCATGATTGGTAATTTGGGGTTGTTTTGCACCTCAAGAAGGTCACAAAGACTCAAGAGTATTTAAGTTTGATCTTTCAAAGCACATTGCCCACACCCTCTGTGATCAATTGGCTAACTTCAAACTTATGCAAACTTTCAAGTATTGATCGTACCTCTTCCATTTGATTCTATATCAAAAATACCAAATATTCCAATAGTACATACATTTGAACATGTATGACTTAGAGGTGGATGATAGGAAGACTATTCATGTGTCTACATGGACTCATGTTTTGTATGAAACCTCTGACCCATATGAATTTATGGAATGTTTTGTGGCCCCCATATATGAACAATTGGACTCGAAGGAGATTTCAAATAGAATGACCAATAGAGTGAGAGGGCTCATCACAAACTCCCCAATTCCTTATGATTACTTTTATCGAGCCCAATTTACAGTGATTAGAGTCCATGGTTTTGTGGGTGAGCCCTTTTTTCTCCCAAAGATCCTAACTGCTATGGTCTTGGCCCTAGAATTGGCTAGCCAATTGTTAATAATTTATAATCATTTTAGAAACAAAAAGAAGAAAAAGGATTTCTATGAAACCCCTTGGAATAAGGGTGGAATAATAGTCATGAGGAGAGAGTCAAAGCCTCTTTTCTAAAAGAAGCTAGTAAATTATGGGTTGGTCATGATGCAAGATCAATGGAAATATGACCTTGACAACTTTCTGGCTTCTTGGCTCATAAATAATAAGGTTCATTCTACCTTCATCCATGAAAGCCAACCATTCTAGGAACATAGGAGATTACCACAAGATGATACCCTAGATGTCTATGTAAAATTGAGTGATATACATGGTGATGTCCCTAAACCATGGGAGACATTCTATACTCCTATCAGAGATTATGATCCAAAGAAGAAGATGACTCATGGTTTAAGGAAAACCCTAATTAAGAAAGGTTGGATTAATGACAAGATCTTAGCATATTGGAAATATAGACAAGAGATTGCTTAGCTTGAGAAGACCTTTTAGCAAGTTGAGTCAGATGAGAAATGGGAGATGTTGTGGGATGATGATCATATGACCCTAGTCTCAAGCCCAGATACAAGCAATCTCCTGGAGCATGAAAAGTCAAAAGAAGAAACAACTGAGAAAGACCCTAAGTTAACCACATGGCCACAATCTCTCAGTATTACTTAGCAACAAAGGGCTACACAACAATTTGCTCACTAGGTCCAAATAGCTTCAACATTTGGGGACCACGGAGTGGTAATTTCACATGAGTCATTCATTTCAATGCAGTAAGCAATGACAAAAGAGGCATAGGTCTAAGGACCCAGTGGTTAGACTCTTGAAGAGGAAGTATAAACTAGTTTTGGAGAAAGAAGAGGAAGAGGAAGAATTTGAAGATGTTCCATAAAAGCAAATCCTTGCAACTATGGAAGCCCCACAGGTAAGTGTATCTTTATCCTCTTCTTCTCCTCATTCTTCTTCTTCTTTGGGGTTGGCTACACAATTGCCTCAAGTTTCCATATCTCCTGCCACATCTGTTGTGCCCTTGTAATCTTTTTCACCTTCTCCTAGCTCCACATCTTTATCTATTCCCCAAAATTTTAGTTTACTAGTCTTTTCCCCATTAATGCCTAGAACCACATAGTCACAAGACCCAAGCCAACAAATAATGACTACCATACGTTATGGCTTATTCAAAGGCTTCCCCTTTATTGATAGCTTAATCAGCTCTCCTCCCACTTTTCAAAGTCAATCAGAAGCTACCAAGAAGGAAAGAGAGGCAAGAAGGGAGAAGAAACAAATAAAAGAGGGCAAAACCCCTGCTGCTCCTCAAATGCAATCCCTGTTTGATCCTACCCAACAATCCTTGACTATAACCCACATGAATCCTAATATAGTCAAGCCTCTTGAGCAAATGAGGCTAGAAGACTACACAATGAATGTTGTGGCCATGAACTTGACCTAGTTCAGACCACATGATAAGGTGGAATTAATGAATGAAACCTCAGCAACAGTGACTACATACGATCTCAAGGTCACTAAAAAAATATAGAAGGTGGAGGCAGATTTGGCTAAGACTAAATCTACAATAGATTGCCTCTTTGTAGAGCTCAAGGCCAAGGACCCAGAGATTGATAAATTGAATATGAATATCAAGGTTGTTGTGTCTCAAGAGATTCATCAGGCATCACAAATGAAGGTGACTGGACTGTAGTCTGAATTGGCAGAAACTAAAAATGTTGTGATAGAAATGGAACAAGAGAAGGCTCTCTTAGGCAAAAAATGCAATAATAAGGCTCATGAAGTATCTCATCTTCAGTAGATTCTTAAGGGTGAGATGGATCAGGGTAATGTTTTGTGGGCCCAGTTTTTAGCTAAACAAGAAGAAGTGAAGAAATTGAATCTAGAACTCAACCAATGACCCCAGAATGTTGGAGTTCTAACAATGGAACTAAGGAACTATATGTTTCATCTTGGCAAAGAATCTCTGATGATGTATCGCAATTGAAGCTTGCCCTCAACTTTCTTTTGAATGCTCAACAACTGTGTGAGAGGGTGGAGTCTTCCATCAAAGCAATTTTATTTTCAATTTCTATTAAGGTTTCAGATTCTCAACTTTTGCTCCAAAAGTTCTATGATACCCTTGATGAGATAATATAGGTAGTAGGGATAAAGGACATAATGGTAGCAGCAGAAAAGGTGAATGAAATCCTAAGTTGCAATAAAGATGCTACAAAATGTAAGACTCTATTGAATATGTTGAAGGAAGGAGTCAAAGGGATGAAGGGACACATTGAGAATATAGTCTAATTAGGACTCCCCTCACCATTCCTCGAAAACAACATGGTCTTGATGATAGACCAAATAAAAGCTTTGCTAATTTTGAAGCAGAATGATCAAACAAATTTTTAGAGTCTAAGTGATTCATCCAGTGTGGTAGAGGTAGAATCAATTCTGCTCCTAATGGCTCAACTGGAGTTTCAACTGCATGTTGTTGTACAAAGTTTACAAACATTTTCCCATAGAGAAATAGATGAGCTAGATCTAGCATTCCAATTTCTTCAAAAGAGGAAGTGCCTAACAAATGTAGAGTGGTCTAATTATTAGGTTGCCTTATAGAAACTATGAAGTTCCTAGTTGGATCTCAATTTTGGTTTTGTTTCTTTTTTGCGGAAGATTTTGGGTTCTCTCTATGCAGGCACTGAGTCGCATGTGAGTTGCCAAGAGCTGTAGACTAAAAACTCTACATTTTTATATGCATATATATGAAGTATCAGTTAAATATAGAGGAAAGAGTCTTGAGGCCGAAGGATGTGACAAATGGTGTAGCGGTGCTCATTTGAAGAGTCAGAGGAGGAAAGAATCTCTTAAGGAGCATGAAGGCTCCATGTCACAAAGTATCGGTGGTGCAATGTCTAAAGGTAAAAGTATTAAGAGTCTTTAAGAGTCTTTTGAGGAAGTGGTGGAGCTTGCCATGTGTCAGTGTCTGCGTCTCATTTTGGGATCTCTTTTTTGCAAAGATTGAGTCTACACGGATATTGCCAAGTGTCCACACCCATGTGCTATTTTGAGTTCCCTTTATAATCATTTAAGTTCTTGCAGAAGATACTACGTGTCACAATAGTGGGCATTTGAGGGAAAACTTTTGAGAAGTTTTGTCAAGTGAGTGCAAGCTCACTGCATGTCTTTTTGTTGAGCCTCTTTTGATTAAGCTCTTAAGTGCTGTGAAGCTTGCCACATATCAGAAAGATTAAAGTTCTTTTGTTGAGTGGGGAGTATTGCTGAAGCTACCATGTGTCATCATTGCACTCATTTGAAGAGTTCTTGCTCGAGGAACGCGAAGCCGCCACATATTCCCTTTTAAGTCTTTTGAGAGTTGTGAGTGGCAGTATCTATCCTAACGGCATAGGTGGTTAGACCCTATGTTCAAAGGCCCATATCTATTGCACCATTGGCTAATGCAACTAAAAAAACGGTGGGAGAATCCATAATATTTGAGATTCATAGAGTTGGTTGTAATGGAAGGAGGAAAACAACGAACCAGAATCTAGAGGAGATTTATAGCACATGAGCTGATAACTAAATCATCAGTTAACTGAAGATGCTGGTAGCTAGGCAGTTAAGATCTCAATGGTCACAGGAGAGTTGTGGAGCCTCATTTTATACTATAAATAGCAAGGTCTATTGCAGGGATAAGGATATATATATTTTCTTAAGAAAAAGTGATAGACACAAAAAAGAGACTTTTGAGTTGTTTATCTGCTAGATCAGAGAAATATCATTTTCCTTAATAGATACCTCTTAGGAGGGATTGAATATTGTAATCTGTGCATCATATCTTATGTACTCTATTCTCCTGACCATCAATGAAGAGAGTGGTGTTGTGTGCATGTTATTGTGTCTTTCTGAATCTTTCTTGCATTTTCTATATATTGAGCCTTTCATAAATATGTGGTATATTTTTTGTTATTGTTAATCATGCATCATGATCTTTAGCTTGGCAGTAAATCTTTAAGGGTTTAATCAATGTTTTATTGATTTGAATCTCAATATACATTCTCGACGCACTACCTTAGAAGAATAGTTTCAAGGATTTATCTGTAATCTTGTTTTTTCTTCCCTTTACATAAAACCCCATAGAGAAGAACCAACTTCTTTAAAATCTGGATTTTGTCTTAAGAGTCAAGTCCTGCATTCTTAGGATTTCCCATGTTGGTGATTAACATGCAAATTTAAGCATCAACAATATGCTTTGGCCAAAGATTTTGAAAAATCAAACTAAATATTTGCATTGGTTTGGATTTATTTACTCTGCCATATCATGATATATGTTCATTTACACTTGTTTTTCTATTGCTAAATCTTAGAGATATCATGCCACACCAGATTCCTTCTTGCATGCTAGTTTTAGTTTGCTAGACCCCTCATGAAGGGCCAGGCTGCTCCATTTTGTAGTAAGACCAAGAGGCGTAAGGCTTGTGGATGGATAGTTAATCACCTTAATCACCTTTATGATATCACCAGGTTCAATGGTGATATTGTATGACATAACTTATTGTATATGACATAGTCCTATTTGTACTCTAAGCTAATGTTGAGTAGCTTATGTGATATTCTTTTATTTGAATATAATTGAGATGAGAGAAATTTGTTTCATGATATATTATATTTTTATTGGAACAAATTGTAATCATATTATTTTATTCTATTTTAATAGAGTTTTCTCTAAATTCCCACCCAATTATGCAAAAGCAACTATTGATGCATGTTCCCTATTTATTGGAGCTTCTTAGGTACCAACAAGATTAGTAGGTGTAAATTCGTATTTTTGATGTATTTGGTGAGTGGTGGTCATGGCTATAAGATTCATACATGTAGGAGGCCTGGTGTACATGCTCATTTATGAGAATCAATATCCCTTCTCATCTCCTTTTTGTGAGAGCTCTTTCTCAACATCTGTGATTAAAAATAAACCACCAGCAATTAAATTCTTGGCATGCTTGGTCTTGACTCAATCTTCCCATGGTTCTTATACTTGAAACAATTTTTGTATACCATTGTGTTTATACTTTCACTATCCCCTCTCTCCAACATTGGTGAAGAATTTGGGATCTTTTCCTTTCTAATAAGTGTGCATTCACCTAGTGACTCCATTGTTTCAATTCTCTCAAAGATTGTGCCCTTGTAGTAGATAAATTGAAACTAGGTTTCAAGAAAGAAACATTTCTAGGTAGTTTTAAACTAAAAGAGCTCCCTCGGGCCCCAAGGAGTAATCTTAGATAACTACCTCCTCAAGGTTTGTCTCTATTAGTTCCATAGTTCCTCTATCATCAACCAACCATATTTATTTTGAAGTATAAAACATTTTCCATTTGGGACAACTATGGCCCTCTTCGAATCACTAAATAGGATGAGCTACCTACTTCTACTATGAACATTCTTCCATTATTCAACCAAGAAGATTTTATCACTCTAGTAAAGCATATAAAAGATCTCACCAATGTGTGTGCCTTGTAACATGTCATTGATGAGGATGTGGCTATTAGATTTTTCTTGTCTCTTTTAGAGGCAAGGATATGGATTGGTTCCACACAATTGAACCCCTATATGTCTAAAGTGGGGATATTCTTGAGAGGCCTAATTCACATATGTTTCAAAGAAAGGGGAGAATTTGTAATAACTGCTAGAATTATTTTTTCATATCTAGTGAGCCCTTGCAAAATCTTTTTTGAATTCAACATACATTTTCAAAAGACCTAGGAAAGGATTCCTTTGGGAATTTGGCCATCTATATGAACTATTCATATATTACCTTCGACCAATCAACTTTGACCTTGCTTTGTTGATTCAGGATTTAGGCATCACCAAGATTAATGACACCTTTGATCTAGCCTTTTAGGCAAAAAAATAGTTTGATTTTGGTTGGAAAGATTACCCTAAGACCTACTATGCCCATTTTCCTATATATTAGACCCCCTTTTAGAAACCTATTATTCCAACATTGAATCAATGTACTTCCCTTAACCTCATACCTACTCCCTCTACTCCTTTGAGAGAGACATCTTCTTTAAGTTCTAAGAATGTATAATTTAACAAAGGTTTATTAGAGATGATGTGAGGTATCACCAACAATTTAACCACCATAGAGAGACATCAACGTAAACACTCCAAGGGTATTATATGGGTAATCATCAGGGATACAAATTGAATTTGTATTTTACCCAATGACAACATTCCTATGTTGCTCTTCCTTCTTGTCCTCATCTAAACCCACATCTACTAATAAATAATAACCATTTTAAATCTATTGTGTTAGTCTCATTATAGAATATGATGTTGGAGGAAATCCCAATCCTTAATTATTGGCACACCCATTGCAACACCAAACATTATCTGGTTACTTATGCATAAAAAAAGATCATCTTCAATCTACCTCTAAGGCTCTTATTATGTGGGACTCTCCTTACGTTGTTTGACAAAGGAATCCCTTGAAGAGCCCCTAGACATCTCTGAGGTGCAACCATTTTAAACTTTATGGCTAATGAAGTTCCTAACACAAGTAAATGTGTTTTGTTAACAAACCCACTCATAACCGCTTTACCTAGGATAATCGAACAACATTATATGAAGTTGGGAATTTTGACTATTGGGGACTTATTTTAACAGACCTCAAAATTACAAATTTTTGTAAGTTCAGAATTTTCTTAAGTGCACATTTTCTTAAGTTCAAATTTTTGACCCTTGGAACCCATTTTAACAGGCCTCAAAATTTGCATTTTTTTAATTCATGTGCCCCTTTGTTGTCTTGGCCATGTTTTGCCCATCATTGATAAATCCCTTTAATGGACACCCCTTGATCAAATTATATACTTGGTATAATACTTAGCTTCCCCTTATACTTAAGCCATGTACCCAAGTTCTAAAAATTTATAAATTTCTAAATATGAGATTGTTTATGCTCATTTTCTATTATTTTCAGGGTTTACATAACTTCTAGGGATTATGACCATCTTCCACATTTCCACTTTTGCCTTTTCTTCCAACACCTTTGCGTCTTTGTGTCATGCCCACATTTCCCATGCAGTCATGACATGCATCACGCATGTCATGTCCACATTTGTCATGTGGTCATGACACAAAACATCAAAATTTTTTCCACGCTTCCCTAAGAACCCCCTCGCACGCATAAGCGTGGTCAGTGGTGTATACTTAAAGCGCAAACAAAATAGTTGAAGCGGGGTAATATGCACACGTGCACATACCAATCACGAGAAGACCATCAAAGGGGTCATCAAGATGTAGTTAACGTCTCTAATAGGGTTCAACTTTACTAACCTAACCAAACCCTAAATTCTAAGAAAATCCAGTAGCATAACACCTCACGGGTGTGAGTAGGGTTTATTGTAATCAAATAAATTAATTCCAAAGGTTAATAAATTTCTTACATCTCACTAGTTGCATTGGTAATACAGTTGATTAAGTTATTGGAACATTTTTCAACAAAGTCCGATCATCTGCTCTCCTTCACATTTTCTAATTTTAAACATTTTTCAACAAAGCCCGAACATTTGTTCTCCTTCCCATTTTCTGAAATTTAATATTAATTTTTTCTCCTTCACGTTCTCTATCAATTAGAGTTATCACTGCATCCTTTACATTATTCCTAATTTCTTGGTAGATTAGATCTCTATCAATTAGAGTTATCACTGCATCTTTTACATTATTCCTAATTTCTTGGTAGATCATATATTAGAAACATGGGGTAAGTGCAAAAAGATGGGGGGCCAAAAAGTGGCCAAAATAATTTCAAAAAAATTAAAGTCATAACGTGAGCGCGTTATAATGCGATCGCGTTATAACGTGCTCGCATTATGACCTTGTATAAATTTAAAAAAAAATTGAATTTCATTTCACTCTCATTCTCTCCTCTGCCCGCGGCTTTCAAACCCTCAAAAACACGCTCGCGTTCTGCAAAACGCCAATCAACACAAAAAGCTTATCAATTCGTCGCCAAAATGCCGCCGCGACATTGAGCACGCCAAAGGGGTGAGTTATCTTTATTTTTTTGTTTGAATTTCTTTCTAAATAAGTAGGTTTTTGTTGATTTTTGATGTATATTTCGTTAATTGTCAGGAAATGTTAATGCACCTCCTCCTCCTCCTCCTCCTCCTCAAAATCCACAAAATCCTGAGGAAGAAATACCTGCAGAACAACAACCTCCTCCATTCATTCCTCAACATGCTCCTAGAACACAAGATAATATAATGGGGCAAATTGAAAACAATAAAAAATAAATTGAAGATATAATTGCAAGGTTGAAAGATCCTTCCACTTCAACCTTGCATAGGTCCACACTTGCCGAATCTCTTGAGTCTATGTTATCAAATGTAAATTCAATTAGCAAGAAAATAACTAGTTGGACCGATAAAAGGAGAGAGTTTAGAGATTACTATGCAGACAAGTTGTCATACCAAGATGTCAAAAAATTACAAATTACAAAATTAGACTTGTGTTCAATTTTCACAAACCCACAAACAAATCAACCTCCACCCATTACATGCAAGAGGTTCCCTATCCATTGGTGCAACAACCAAGTGATAAGGGACAATTTCGAGTAGAGGTGGTGGATGGTTTTTGACCATCCTCCATGCAATAATAATGAGGTCCCACAATACTTTTTGAGGAAACTCTACTGCGAGTTTGTCCTCAATAAAGTGCCAAATTATTTTGATATGCGGGACTTCTAGGGTAGAGGTGGGGGCTTAGCACAGGATAGACTAGGGGCATGTCTTGACCCATAGCAGGTAGTGAGATGAGTAATCAACAGACCAGCCCACAAGCATGTTTCTATCCCTTCCATTATGAAGGAGAGTGTTGAGGTCGATACACTGAGGTCGATTAGTGCCTTGACCCAGAGCATCATAGAGCATGCTGATCCTGCAACATAGAGTGGGTTGGGAGATAGTGCAAGGAGTAGGGTCCCACTGCATACTTGCCAGGCTTGCGGGTCAGCCTGTGGTTATGACCCCATGGATAGTCAGGATGCAGGTGCACAGGCTACATCTGCAGCTGAGCAGATGGTGATGACAGATACCCTCCTGAGTGAGACTTTCAGCCTTGATACTCAAGTAAATATTAGCAAGTTTATTGAATTTAATTTATTAAATTTCATTTTTGAAATACAAGATTAACTAATTTAAATTGATGATTTTAATGAAATTTCAGGGTCATAGCTTCGATGCAGTTTTCAGTGGTTCTCCAACTACATTTTTCACTAGATCATCTACTGTCGAGGTATGTAACTAGTAAACAATTATAAATATTACATGTGAATAGCATCGTTATATGAATGGTATTCTAATTTCTGATTTTGGATGTTGAATAGGTTAATACTGTAGATTTCATGGCAACACCTACCAGCGGTGGTGGACTTCAAAGCTTTACAGAGGTAATAAAATAAATAGTTTAATGGATGAATTGTACTTACTAAATTTTTGTATGTGATTTGTGTGTTTTATTGTGTGTACTTCCATGTTTAGATGAACGTGTGTGTATGTTAGGAGCCATGATTTGCATCACTATTATAGTTTTCGTAATTGAATAATGTTATTTTATTTCCAGATGATGCATGCTGCAGAGACACCTCCCCATGTTCATAGGGCAATGGAGCAGGGTGTGGCCTCTGCGATTCATAGCTCCATGGCATTGACAGGGGTATGAGGCAGATTAGTAAATTTCAATTTACATTCATTGTTATAGTTGTCTATTTTTGAAAAATCAAAAGATTATTGATTTGAAGTTTAATTTCTATCTGGATGGTTTCTATAGGACATGACATCACCAGGGCCTATTCCTGCTACTGAGGCAAGTGAGGAGATAGATTATATGTTAGTGGTAAGTGATTATTTTGTTAAATGTTTCATTTTTTTATAACATGTAATTTCTATATATTAATGTCTATACTTTTTTTTGTAACAGGTAAAGGTGCAGAAAGAACTAAATAGGAGGAGTAGCCCTTGGGTTTGTAGTAGACCACCCACATGCATGTCTCCATCCCCTAGAAGATCAAAGGCTCCTCATGATTTATTCTCTTCACCAGCCAGAGGGGAATGACTTTTTATTGTGTTCCTTTGTTGTATGCCTATATGGCATTTGTGGACATATATTTTGTATTGTACATAGTTGACATTGTATGCCTATATGGCATTCTTGTAAGCCTATATGGCTATTTTGTATATATGTTATACTTATATCGACATATATTGATGTATGCCTATATGGATATTTGGTTAATACAAATCTTTTTTATTGATGGAGTCCATACTTGCATTATAAATCCACTTTTGAATGTATATTTGTAGATGGCTACTTCAAATATTTAAAGTCCGATTGTATTACATAGGATGTTTGCATTTTCTTTGATAGGCTTGATAGGCCATGGATTACATGATGGTGTTTGATGGAAAAGTATGGTACTAGAAGACTCTAGTTCATTCTTAATAGGCTTATGATTGATAATATCTTTGCATTATTGCACTTGATCTTGGATCATGGGCATGTTGTTAGGATTTTGATTGCATTGTGATGTTTGATGGATAGGCATGGTGTAAGATACCCAACTAATTCTATGAAAATTTTTCCTTAAACAATTTTACTTGCTATCAATTCATCAACTACTTCAACAACACAAAATGAATCAACCTTAGAGTTGGGTACTTGTCTAGTTATTTGACTCAATCAACTTGCAATGTCTTATTACATGGATAATGCTTTCAATAGCATGAAGTTACAACTTATTCAATGGAGATACAAAAGAAAGGCCTTGAAGCCTTGATGTTTACAATGGCATCTACACTTGATCAACTCAATCAAACTCAATGATGTCAACTGAATGTCAACACCTCACAATATCACAAGGGAGCATCACCTTGCTTGTTGCATGGATGAATGTCATAGTTGCAAGACTCTTAGGGTTAGGCGCCAACTGAAGGTAGTAGAGACCAGACTAGGCACCATCCTAAGTTGGGTGCTTCCTTGAGGTGGTAGAGACATGGATGAACGTCTGGTGGGGTTTGATGACTCTATATTGACACTCAAATTCACTTAGGCATAATATTAGTGTTCTTCTAACTAGGCGCCAGATAGAAGGATTTTCAGGGGTTTTGGCGCCTAGGTTACAACTTGTCAATTTCTCAAAGAATCTTTGAAACACTTGACTTCATCATCTTACCCTCTGATAGAGCGCCTTGTTCCAAAATTGGTCTTGGGGACTTGCATCTCTCTTAGGCGCATGTTTGGAGTAATGTCAACTGGTATCAGCACCTATTATATCAATTCACACTTGACATCAAACTTTTGAAGCTCTTTTACCATAGCACCTTTATCTTCTATCAAGCGCCTAACATTCTGGAGGTGAATTCCATCTTAATCCAAGTCTTCAAGGTACTTCCAAGTTTAGGCGCCAAAACAGGGTTATGGAGGAGTAGAACCACGCCTTAGGAAGATGATTGAACCCTAGGCGCCAATTTGAGGTTGCAAGAGCATAGGTATACGCCAAACAGAGTTTGATGCTCAAAACATTAACATTATTCAGTGAAATCCTTTTTTGACTCTAGGCGCCATTTGGAGGCTAGAAAGAGGGAAGTTGACACCAACTGCATTAGGCGCATTTCTGAGGTGATGGAGACCAATAAGTGCACCTTGTCCTCTAGCTCTATTCCTTATTAACTTTACAAGTTAGATTATCTAAACAACACTGAGAATGCTTCCCTTCTTCCTGATACAAGTTGAAAGATCCACTGGGTGCCATTTCAGGTGTCTGGAGAGATCATCAACCAAGGGCACTAATAGAGCCTTTGGCAAATGGAAAGAGCGCCTTACTTTGATTTGATTTCTAGATGCTAGAATTGAGGAATTTTGCACCTTGGCTAGGAGTTTCTCATTTCAATCTTGATTATTCATCTAAGTGACTTTCCTTAGCTCCCAAGCCTTCAATCTATCCATTACCCCCTGCTAGGCGCTCAAAATAGAGTGTTAACACCTTATGAAGGTTAGGCGCATTCTGAGGGTGGGGTAGGCAAGTGAGGGCGCCAGACCAGGCCTTGAGACTTCTCTCCTCATCAAAGGCTTTCAATCCTAGGCGCCAGATCCAAGGAGTTCCAACCAACACATGCGCCTAGTGCTGTGAGTTCACCCAAAGGACATCTTTAACTTGAAAACTTTCAATCTTCATCCATCTATGCTAGGCACTCAATTGGAGGATCCCTAGAAACATGTATAGGCACCTTGAGGTTCTTAGGCGCTTAATTTGGATGATCCTTGTGCTAGGCGCTTAGTAAGGAAAACTAGAGTGAAATGGGCGCCTAGGCTCCCAAGCTTCCATACTTAGTCAAATTTTAGGGTTTTGACCTTGTTCTTGCAAAACAAACAGATAGAGTTAGTCTGAAACCAATTCATTCCCTCATCATTTGGAATTAGCCTCTGGGAATGAGGAATAGGCTAATCCATTATACACTTGATGATCAAGCTGGGAATGGGGACATGACACATGGTACTAGGCTAATCATTTTGGGTTTTGCATGAGCCTCGGACAAGGTAATAGGCATAGGGTTTTTATCTTGCATAATGATTTTTTCAAACCAAGGGTCCATGATGGAAATGATTAAGGATGATAGAATGTTTGGAGTTTGGACTTTGAGATGTTTATGGTTGTAAATGTTTATTGTTTGGACTCAAATTTTGTTAAATGGTTATTTGAAAGAGGACACATCAAACACAACAATAAGATTGGTTTAAGTATGGATGCAAATGATGTTTACTAGTTTACTAATGTGATGATGTTTACTAATGTGATGATGATTACTAATGTGATGATGATTTTGCATATTTTCAATGGTTGGGGTCTACAAGTTATGCATTTTTTTGGGATGCACACCTCATTGATTGTAGTGGGATGACTTGAATGCATATTGCCTATATCCATGGGATGACTTTGTTATTTTTCCTTGTCTATGCTCATTTGCGCATTGGTATGTTGCGTTAGGATGAGAGGATGGATGTTGCTTTGATAGTGATGTGTGTAAGGGTAAAACATGAATCAATCAAATGAATAATGCATGACCCGAACATCAACAGAATAGGAGATAACAAAGAAAATTTAAACAAAAATAGCAATGAATAACACAAAGCAAACCTTCCCTGAAATCGATGCTTCTGTTGTTTGCCTATTACAACCATCCTTTTGCAAATGAAGTGAGCCCTCAGAGAGTGCACTCTTTTAAGCTGTTTGTAGGAAGTCGATGGTAAATGGCTGTTGTGATATGTAGTGAAGATGAGCTTCAAAGCAAGTATGTGATCTCAAGCTTGTGGATGGTAAAAGGGTGCCAAAGGCGCACTGGTGATATTTCTGTAGAGTAACGATGTCAAAAGCCTGGATGATTAGAATGGAAGAATGAGGTTTCATTTATAGACTTGAGAGAATGAGAATCAACGGTTGAGAAGAAGTATGATGATCAATGGCTGAGAATGGTTGAGGAATGTGCAACCAGTAGAAATGTGACAAGTGTCCCAGCTCCATCATGAAAGAGGGGATGTGACAAAATTGATTGGAGAGTTAACTCCATTGATTGAACAGTTAACAGACTTGATTGATTAGTTAGAAAAGTGGATTATGGAACTGACTGAATTGATTGAGGGATTGACTCAATTGACAGGTTAGTTAACACATTTGATTGATTAGTTAACTAACCTCTGATTTGAGAAGAAATAGGCCATGTGGGTGAGGGAAAGTAAGATATTTAAATATTAAATATATTTAATTACATGTGCAACCTAATGAGGTGGACAAGGTGAGGTGGAAAAAGGTGAGGTGTAAAGGTGAGGTGGATTTTTGAATTTAGAACTTAGGATAGAGGAATTTGGATTAATTAAATAATTTATAATTATTTAATTGTGTAGGACACTTAGAACAATTTTAATTAAATAAATAGAATTTATTTAATTATGGAATAGTGAATCGATTAAATAAATTTAGAATATTTATTTAATTGATAGAAGAATGGAATAAATATTTAGAATATTTATTTAGGATGAATCATGTCATTTTTAGGCATATACATTTTGCCCCTCTTTGATGCAATGCAGTTTATAGCATTGCTTCAAAGAAATCGATAGTCTGAATGACGATACATGCCCCAATTTGCCCCTGGTACAAGTTTAATGATGATAGGATGCCCCCTCGGGAGATTAGATGGAAAAAGGGCAAAAGATTCGAAGATAGACAATCTCACAAAGATGAAGGGGTTAGGATAGGTTGGAGGAAAAGGGATGAAGAAAAGGGTCAAATGATACATGATGCAAGAAGAATGATGACACACACAAGCAAGCGAGCAAGTATGCACAAATGATACAAGAACAAACAAGGTATTGCCCCTGTCAAGCAGTAAACCAACGATATACTGATAACGATATATGACAATGTTGTCATGGTGGGAAATGATATATCCCTAGACCAACACAGTAGGCGTGTTGTCATGGCAGGGAATGATAGATCCCTAGAGCAACATGAAGGATAGTGTCTAGTTTCAGGAAATGAAGCATGTCATGTAAGACGCGTGTATTGGTCTGATTTTGACAATGCAACATCCTGTATAAGACAAGTGATTGATTAACTGATCGAGTTGGTTTACGACCAGACAAGGATCAAGATCACTAATTTGTGATTGGACCATTTGTGCAAGATTGACTTGACTTGATTGGTATGGATTAGGGATGGAGCTTGCATTTGGATCATTGCTCAGACTGACTAGACAAGGATGAAAGATATGATGATAGATAGAAATCTGATTGATAGAAGAAAGACTCGATAGAAGAACTCACAGGCTTTTATTTGTATTAATACTCTGCACTGTTGGATCTTTACTGCATGGGGTATGGTATGGGTGTATACATGGATATAGGATGGATGCTTTGCTTTTGGAGTGCTTTATTTCATCATTGGGTGTTGTTTTTTTTGTGGTACTTTTTTGAAATGTTGTAAGTGAATACAAGCATCGAGGTATAATTGAATCGAGATGACCTGAGTACCGCTTACATGGATTGTGATTTAGCAAGTTAATACAAGCATCTAGTCAAAATTGAATCTAGATGACCTGAGTGCTTCTTGCATTTCAACAGACAAGGATTGCCCCTATTCATGTTATACGTTTGATGTCCTCGATGATCTTTTACCGATCATGTCCTTAGACAAGGCTTCACATTACTAAAGTTTAATCCACAAACATCAAACGAAGAAAGTAATCATGCCCCCATCATAGCATCTCTAGCTTTTGGCATCCTCGAGTAGCATAGGAAGGTATGATAGCAAAAATCAGGACTCGAACTGTTAACCATGTTTCTGATCTACAAAGCATATTTGTGTTGATATGTGTTTAGTTCTTGCCTTAATTTGCATAAAATCATTTAGAAGACCTTGGGTATTTGCTTTGCATTGGATAGGTTAAGATGCTCACAGTCAAGATTTCTACTTGAGGCACAGGTTCTGCTTTCATTTGCTTGCTTGGTGAGAAGATTGCACAATCCTTATTGGGGAGATGGACCCTAAGGCACTGACCTAGTGCCTCGGGGGCTCATTGCTAAATGGCCTTGCCTATGTGACGACGCAGAGACAACGTAGTTTGGGGTAAACCCTAATGGACCATGGATGGACTAGAAGAAAGACGACAAGAATGAAGACAAGAAAGGGGATGAATGGGACCGTGGGAGAAATGGAAGCCTCAAGGCTGCATTAGGAGAATGGCCTTGCCTATGTGACGGCGCAGAGGCAACGTAGTTCACGGACTTAGACCATGGACACTGACAAGAGACCCTATGCTAGGCTCACATTGAGGAGACGGTATGGGACAAAACCTTGGTTGACAAGGCCACAAGGAGAGTATCAAGCCATGATAGGTAACTATCAAGTGTTTATTTGTGGGATAGATATGGGTCAAATAGGGTAAATGGAGAAAGAATGGACTCAAGGTGATTGGATTCCCAAAGATGGAGAAGGCGGTTTATCACAAGTAACGCCTGTGTATCAGGTTTTCATCACTTGCTTTTATTTGCAGGAGAAGCTAGAAAATAACATGATGCCTGTTTGCCTCATTTTCATCATGATACCTATCCAAGGTGCCTGTTTGCCAGGTTTTCACCAAAGGATGATTTTTTTTGGTATGCTTTCTTTTTTTTTCTTTTTTTTTTTGTATTTTCTCTTTTCAACTTTTTTGACTTTTTGATTTTTTTTTTTTTGACTTTATTGTGACCCCTTGCATTGGGGTTCTCCTAGGTATAGAACCGGCAAAGGTGCATGCTATTGATTGGATCATCCAACAACGCACCCTCTGAAGTGGTCAACTGATATGCCCCCGATCTGTAAGCAGCTACAATCACATAGGGCCCAAGCCAGTTAGGCTCGAACTTACCTTTCTTTTCTCTGTCTTGTTAATTGTGAGGGTTCTCTTTTAGAACTAGGTCCCCAACCTTAAAGCATCGTGGGTGAACCTTGTGATTATAGCTCCTTGACATCATCTGTTGATATGCTTTAAGATGATCGAAGGCTTTCTGGCGCCTTTCTTCTAGCAGCTCTAGTTCTTGCAACCTGGAGACTCTGTATTCTTCATCTGATATGAGACCTTTCAACGACACCTTGAGGGATGGTAGTTCGACCTCAATGGGAAGGATGGCTTCTGACCCATAGACAAGGGCGTAGGGTGTAGCACCTATGGGAGTGCATATACTGGTTCTGTAGGCCCACAGAGCGGGGTTGAGTTGGACATGCCAATCGCGGCCAGCCTCATTGACAGTCTTCTTTAGGATTTTTAGAATGGTTTTATTCGATGCCTCAGCTTGGCCATTACCTTGGGGGTAGTATGGAGTGGAGAAACGATGTTGGATTTTGAAACGCTCACAGAGTTCCTAGACATCCTAATTTTTGAATGGTCTTCCATTATCCATTATGATGGATGAAGGGATGCCATATCTATAGATAATGTAATTCATAATGAAAGAGGAAATTTGCTTTCCTGTGATGGTGGTTAGGGGAATGGCTTCAATCCACTTTGTGAAATACTTCGTGGTAGTTATGATGAATTTGTGGCCATTGGAAGAGGGTGGATGAATTTTTCCCACAAGGTCAAGTCCCCACTGACAAAAGGGCTAGGGTGTCGTTAAAGGTCTCAACTCTTGAGCAGGTGCATGGATCAGGTTCCTGTGTATCTGGCATTGTTTGCACTTTTTAACGAACTGATAGGAATCCATTTCCATATTTGGCCAGTAATAACCCAAACGCATGAGTTTCTTGGCTAAGGAAGGACCGCTAGAGTGTGTTCCACATATCCCTTCATGTACATCTCGCAAGGTAGTTATGGATTCTTCTTGTTCCAAACAACGGAGCAAAGTACCATCCAGACCACGTCGGTAAAGGGTATTGGCTATGATGGTGTAACGAGAGGCTTGTCGGATGGAAGTTTGTTTTTGGTTGGAAGAGAGGTCCGGTGGGAGAATATTGTCCTTGAGGTAAGTGTAAGTCTTACCGTACCAAGGTGAATCAGATCTGACTAGGAGACAAATGGAATGGGTTTCAAGGAGATCATAAGCCGGTTGCCGGATGGTTTCCACTAAGAACTCATACCGTGACTCATATTCAGGAATTTCCAGAAGAGAGGCTATGGTAGCCATTGCATCTATTGCTTTGTTCTCTATCCTAGGTATTTGTTTGAAGGAGATGGTCCCAAAGTGTTCTTTGAGGTCGTCGACCATCCGTTTGTATGGGATGAGCTTCTCATCTTTGGTTTGATACTCATTGTTGACCTGATTTATGATAAGCTGAGAATCACCGTAGACATATAGTGCTTGGATTTTCCACTCAGTGGCCATCTTGAGACCAATTACCAAGGCTTCATATTCCGCTATGTTGTTTGTGCATGGAAATAACAACCGGTAGGACTTCGGAATTGTGTCACCTTGGGGGGTGATAAACAGTATACCTGCCCCTGAACCATGGTTGGTATAAGACCCATCGAAGTAGAGTTTCCAAGGAGATGTTGATAGAGTGAATAAAAACTCATCAGGAAACTCGAATTACATTGGTGAAGTGTCTTGTAATGGTGCCTCGGCCAGTTGGTCAGCGATGATTTGTCCTTTGATGGCTTTTCTGTCCACATATTCTCTATCATATTCACTAAGAAGCATAACCCACTTTGCTAGTCGACCTGTGAGAGCTGCTTTGCTGAGAAGATATTTCAGTGGGTCAATCTTGGCAATGAGTTTGACAGGATGTGCCAACATGTAATGTCAGAGTTTTTGTGAAGCAAAAACTACCACAAGGCATGACCTTTCTACTTGTGAGTATTGCAGCTCGTAGCCCACTAAGGTTCGACTGATGTAGTATACAGCTCTCTCCTTGTTCTCATAGTCTTGCTGCGCTAGAAGAGCTCTAAGAGCAGTGGCTGTAGCAGAGATCTAGAGAATTAAAGGCTTTCCTTGGATCAGAGGCATGAGTATGGGAGGATTCATAAGATACTCCTTTATCTTGTTGAATGCCTCTTCGTACCGCTCATCCCATTTAAATGGAATGTTCTTATGTAGAAGGTGGCTGAAAGGTTGGCACTTGTCTGCCAGCTGTGAGATGAACCTGCGGATGGCCTGCAACTTGCCCTGTAAGGATCTCAACTGAGTTAGAGTCTTAGGCGGTGGCATGTCTATTATAGCTTTGACCTTGGTTGAGTCTACCTCTATTCCATTTGTCGACACAATGAAGCCTAGCAGCTTGCCTGAAGTTACCCCGAACACACATTTCTTTGGGTTTAGTTTGACTTGGAATTGGTCCAACCGTTGAAAGACTTTTTCTAGGACATCCAGGTGTGAGTCCCTTGTGAGAGATTTTGCTAAGATATCGTCAACATAGTCCTCCATAGTTACATGCATCATGTCATGGAATATAGTTGTCATGGCCCGCTGATATGTAGAACCTACATTTTTCAGCCCAAAAGGCATAACATTCTAGCAAAAGATACCCCATGGGCAAGTAAAAGCTGTTTGTGTTGATCCTCTAGTGCTATTTTGATTTGGTTATACCCTGAGAATCCGTCCATGAGTGATAGCATTGTATGTCTTGCAGTCAGGTCGACTATGATATCGATGTTTGGCAATGGAAAGTCATCCTTGCGGCATGCTTTGTTTAAGTCTTGAAAATCATTGCATAGTCGAACCCGGCCATTTGGTTTAGACACTAGCACAATATTAGATATCCATTCTGGGTAATCTATGGCTCTAATGAACCCCACATCTAGCAATTTCTTGAGTTCTTCTTTGACAAAAAAGGCTATATGAGGATGCATTTTTCTCAGCTTCTGCTTTACTGGTTTCACCCCTGGATCCAATGGCAAATGATGTAGAATCAGGTTTGGGTCTAAACCTGGCATGTCTACATATGACCAAGCAAAGCTGCCTCTCTTCTTCTTAAAGAATGGTACAAATCTGGTTTTCTCTGGTGGTGTGAGAGATTTGGCAAAGTGGATAATCTTGGGCTGCTCTTCGGTTTCAATGTTCACAGGCTCTATCAGCTCCACCACAATCTATGACCTTTCCTGATACATATCACTAGGGAGAGTGTCAAGCATTCCATCGTCGGGTGCCATTGTTGGGTTTTCATCGTCAGATGCGTCCTTTCTTTTTACTATTTTATGATCTGACACTGCCACAAGGTAGTTTTCATTGTTAGATCCATTTTTGATCTTGATGTTTTTGCAACTGGAAGGCTTGGCACCCTCTCTGAAGTAAGCCACTGTATTCAGTTCGATAGCAAAACCAACTTTATGATCTCCTTTTGGCAAGTGGTCCCTAAGTTCCATATAATCAATGTAAGCATCATCGTTCTGGAACATATCTAATTGGGGGGTTCCTTGAAGGTCCCAGTCAATAAGCTCAGGGTGTAAGAGGGGAAGGGAGTCGGATGAGAGACTTGATTCATTGATGGTGTGAATGGAAATGTTAGGAGCATTGGCGGGGGTAGTGTTCTGGGTGGTACTTTCCTCCAAGTTGTTTATCGCAATGGAATCTAAACTTTCCTCGAAAGCCATAATCTTAGGGGTGGGCAAATTAGACTCCAGTGGTCTGTCCCGTTGCGTTTGTCCCTCATGGTAGGGGCTAAGAGTTTGGATGGTGTCAACCTCTTTGTCATCGTAGGAGTGCTCTATTAGCTCGTCCCACTCATACTCATTTGAATCATCTAAATCTGTGTCACTATCCACTTGGATTGTTTGGATTGTCTCCACAAGGTAGGCATTTTCCTTGGCTTTACCCTTGCCTTTGTACCCTAGGCTAGTTGTATTTCTAGCCGAAGAGGATGAAGAAGGTTGTATAGGTTCAATGATTCCTTCTTTTCTGAGTCCTATGGGGCCTTGTCCTTCGTACCCCATCCTGTGCAAAATAGTCTTACCCCACCCATAGAGTTCTGTAGGGAGTCTAGGTGGTTCTTGGGGTGTGTTTTCATCTTCAGCATAAAGCCATTATAGGAGATCTCGCTCCTCTGTTTCATTAGATAAGGTCCCCCATTTTACAAAGGGATTTGCGGGAGCTGCAGGAGGAGCAGATGGCTTTGGAAAATGTTTGGGTGGATGTTTGGGTTGGCCAAAAGAGCGAGGAGACAAAGGCATCTTGGCAAGGTTGAGGCTGTGCTCAATGGAGTATTCCCCCATGCCATTTTCTTTTATGGTAAGTTTCAGTGGTTTGGGTCTTGAGGAAGAAGCTTCAGCGATATGGTCCTATTGCGGGGTAGGGGAAATGTAGGCTCTGTTGTTGGGTATGACACATTTGGGTTTTGCATGGAAAGAATTGCAGTGCTGGCAGGGGTTAGGGTTGCCTTGAATGGTGACCTGCTTGCCATTGTGTGGGAACTTAATGCATTGATGATAGGTCGAGGGGATAGCCTTCATGGCATGGATCCATGGTCTCCCTAGTAGAATGTTATAAGCAAGCTCTCGATCAAGGACTTGGCACACCACATCTTTAATTACCGGTCCCACTTGAATGGGTGGGACAACCGTTCCTTTTGTGGTTCTTTCTTCCTCGTCATATGCTTTAATGGTAATTTTCCTCCATGGATCAACTGCTTGTTCGGAGAACCCTAGTGCAAGGACTAGCTTCAATGTGCAGATATTTAAACCGGCACCCCCATCAATGAGAACCCTCTTGATGCGATGCTTGTGTATGAATGCGACAATGTGCAGAGAGGTGTTGTGGGGTTGAGATACAGAAAGATCATCTTGCTCAGTAAATGATATGGAATTGGAGGATGTCAAATTGCCTACCATGGTCTGGAACTTCTCTTGGGCTAGGTTAGTGGGGACTGTGGTTTCCACTAAGGCTTTCTCAAGAATCTCCTAATGAGAAGGAGATAGCCGCAATAGCTCCAATATAGAAATGTGAGCTGGAGTTTTTTGTAACTGGTCAATGACATTGTACTGATGGAAGGTGGATGGAGATGGTGATGACCTTGGAGGAACGGTATTGAGCGTGACTTTACCACTGCGGGTAATTATACTACAACCAGTTCGGTGAGGTCCTGGTTGTTGGTTGGGTGAGATGACATTGACCTGTGGAATATGTTCAGAAATGTAGTTTATGGTGTAGTCAAATGGAACACTTGCATAGTTAGCATTACTCGTCCCGCTGTTCTGATTTGGCCGGTTGCGATTATTGTTGTTGTCATTGCTGTTGTTGCCATTGTTGTTGTTGTGGCCATTGTTGTTATATGGCCTGTTATGATTCAGAAGTGGATCCCTATAGGCCACATGAGTTTCATTGGAGGTATGCTATTGTGTCCCTCCCTGATTCTGATCTAGTATATCTTGAATGACATTTTTGAGGCAGATACAATTGTTAGTTGTATGCCCCCTTCCTCAATGATATTCACAATAGTTTGTGTCCTTCCAGTAGGGAGGTTTGACTATAGGCTCGTAATCACTTGTTGGCGGTAGAGAAATTTTGTTGTTTGCCAACAACTTCCGTAGTGCAGACTCTTGAGACTCACCCAATGGTGTGAATTTTCTCCTTGGGTTTGAATTGAACCAAGACCTAGGCTCCCTAGAGGGTGGTTTGTTGATTGCACCATTGTTTGTGTCCCCCTTAAGAGTGAATATGGGTTGTTGTTTAGGGGCTGCCACCTTGGCATCCACTACTCCATCATTGACCACATTCTTGTTCTTGGTCCAAAACTTAGATTTATTTGTTGTGTAACTGGAAGTAGGTGTGTCCTTGTAGAGCTTGAGAGTTCCTTTAGTGATCATAGCTTTTTCAATGAATAGGCCCATTTCAATGACTTTGGAGAATGATGTAGGGCATTGTATCTGAATCTGATAGCTAAGATCCATGTTTAGGTTGTGGAAAAACATTTCCAATAGCTGCTTCTCAGGCATATCGTAAGAACACTTACTAGCTAGCTATCTCCATCGTTGTAAGAAGGTGGCGAATGACTCACCACTCTTTTGTTTGGTGTTGCATAGATCTAGCATAGATACCTCATGTTCTATGTTGTAAGAGAAGTGCATTATGAATTTATTGACAAGTTCATCAAAAGTTCTGATTCCTGGTGGGAGACGCGAGAACCACTCCATAGCTTGACCACCTAAAGATCTTGGGAATAGTCTCATCAAGTAGGTCTCGTTGTGAGCTACTTCTAAACATGTGGCATTGAATTCCCTGATATGATCTCTAGGGTCCCCCTTCCCTTTGTATTTGTCAAACTTTGGGATTCTGAACTGAAAGGGGAAGGGTTTCATGACCAAACTTTTGTCAAAAGGATACGGAGCTATATCTTCCAAAGAGTATTGCTTGGAACTTGTACCGGTCTTAAGGTTGGATAATTGTTGCTTTAGACTTTCGATTTGTTGTCTCACGTCTTCCATAGGAGCATTTTGATCTATGGGTTTCTTGCCTCTATCTTTTGTATCTCTCTCATTTGCATGTGGGACTGTGTCATTCGTGCCCCTCTCATGATCATCACATCTCCGCTCATGACCATTGTCTACATTTTCCATGATGGAGCTTATGTCAAAGTTTGCTTGGAGTTTGACTCTGAGATTAGCAAGATGGTGGAAGTATTTATCAGGGTCTGCAAGGAGCACCCTCTCTACTAGGCGTTGGAATTTTCTATCTTGGATGTGCGCTACTAATTCTTCATGAGAAATTTCTTCATCACCACCACGTGGTGGGGCGAGGTGATCAGATGAGTTGGCCATTTCAATTTGCTTGTTGTATTGGGATCGAGTAAGAACCATGCAAGGTGGGGTGGGATGAAGTAGACCAGGATTAGAAATTTTGGTGAGGTGCCGACTGAGACTGTTGTGAATGGGATACCTAGGACAAGATTTGGACAAAGGATTCTCTCGCTCAATGACTTCAAGTAAGATGGTTGACACAAGACGTTGGCCACTAGTAAGGGTAGTCGATACCAGTCTTACTGTGTAGGGCTTAGTCGTTCAACAAGACTACTAGCAAAGGTACGGTGACCTACTAGGCTTACGTGAATTCACTAATGACATGAAAAAGGGACCTATGTCAAATTGGTATGGGACAAACTGACTTTGGGACAAGAGGCGTTTGGACGGAAAGTAAATGGGATGATTGATGAAAGAGAGAGACTCAGGTGAAATGGATGAAGACTGACTGCAAGGTGGAATTTGATCTCAGGAAGTGAAATTGGCTGAAATGGGTGCTCCAACCAAGTGAAAATATTCTCTCAAAAATAGGGCAAGTGCTCACTGTCGCATATGCGCTGAAACAAATGTGCAGCAGGAATGAACAAATGCACCGTAAGTCGCAGTATATGCACAGCTCTAGTTAAGTACAAATGTGCAGCAATAGTGTGTATATGCAGAGCAACAGTATATATGCGCAGCAAGTCGTTACAAAAGCATAGCAAGTCGCTACAAATGCACAGCAGAAAGTGGTAAATACACAGCTCTGATTTTTTTTGGCAAAATTTTTGGATTTTTCTTCTGTTTTTGGTATTTTTTGGCTTGAAAAGGTCTTCTTGATCTGGTATTATGAATTAACAGCAAGAAAACACAGCAAGCACAAAGAATATTTTGTAGTTTTTCATTGTTTTTGTAGTTTTTTCGACTCTATTTTGGACTAAATCAAACAAAAGCAAGCACAAAAATCCTAGGTGAGAAATGGATTATAAGGGATTTGGGCCACTAGAACAAGAGGTATTTAATGCGGGCAACCGTTCAAGTGGTTACATGTGCGGCAGCACTACTCTCCGTTATGGAGTCTCCCAGCCTCAAAGGGTTGCGCCTGAGAGGGTTTTGGGGGAGGTTGGCCGTCGGTGTAACATAACAGCACTTGTTGCAGGAAGTTTTCACTTCAAGTACAATTTATTTTAAGTGGCTTGGTAGGGCTTGGCGTTAGCCTGTTACCACTCAGGGTCGTTCCCACTTGGACAAGTGTGCATCCAAGGGCAGGCCCCTCCTAAAGGTTAAACAAATAGAATGACAAGTCTGGCACTCTGATCACCCAGAAGAGGGGAGAGCCTAAACCTATTGTCATTCGCAAGCACAGAATACACTGATTAATCCACCCTAGTTAAAAGTGAAAAACTAAATGGGCTAATCTACTCAAACACAGAACTTTGAAGTGATTTTAGCAATATAACAGTGGTTCAGTTTTAACCCCAGAAAGCAGTGGTGAGTTCAATTTTAAACCGCGTAGCATGAGATAGTTAACTTTGAAGTTTTGGTCTCATGACATAGCAATAGTTCATTTTAACCTCAAGATCAATGGTGAGTTCAGTTTTAAACCGCGTAGCATGAGATAGTTAACTTTGAAGTTTTGGTCTCACGACATAGCAATAGTTCATTTTAACCCCAAGATCAATGGTGAGTTCAGTTTTAAAATTAGATAGCAATATCTTGGAAGGTGTTGCAATGCAAGCAAGAAATAATCCAGTTACTTTCTCCCTAATTAGAGCTAGATGAGGATTTGAATGCACGTCAGTTTTACTATCCCTTGGAAAGTGAAATGTGAACTATTTAGATGCAACTACATGGAACTAAACCCGAACCTATCCTGCAAAATAGCTCCAGCAAATACCTACAAAAAGGTTAGCATTAGCAAATTCCTCTAGAAAAGTACTAAAACCATAGCCTATTACAAATGTGCATCTTCAGTGATTAGATGCGTAGAAATAATCAACAGAATTGCAACAATAATGAATGCGCCGTAATATTGCATGTATGCGCTGTGAAAATGAATAAATGCACAGCACTAATGAATGTGCAGTAACAGTCTTCAAAAGTGCAGCACAAATGAACAGATGCGCAATATAATCAAAAGCACCATAACAGTGCGCAAAAGCACCGCAAAAATACACAGATGTGCAGAAATAATAGAAGCACCGTAACAGTCTTTATATGTGCTGCAGAAATGTTTAAATGCACTGAAGTAACTTGTGCGTGACTTTGCGTGACCTGTACGGAACCTGCCTTCAAAAAAGCTCAGATTTTGATGAGATAAAGGGGCAAAGGCCCCACGGTGGGCACCAAAAATGTAAGGGTAAAACGTGAATCAATCAAATGAATAATGTATGACCCAAACATCAATAGAATAGGAGATAACAAAGAAGATTTAAATGAAAATAGAAATGAATAACACAAAGCAAACCTTCCCTGAAATCGATGCTTCTGTTGTTTGCCTATTACAACTGTCCTTTTGCAAATGAAGTGAGCCCTCAGAGAGTGCACTCTTTTAAGTTGTTTGTAGGAAGTCAATGGTAAATGGTTGTTGTGATATGCAGTGAAGATGAGCTTCAAAGCAAGTATGTGATCTTAAGCTTGTGGATGGTAAAAGGGTGCCAAAGGCGCGCTGGTGATATTTCTGCAGAGTAACGATGTCAAAAGCCTGGATGATTAGAATGGAAGAATGAGGTTTCATTTATAGACTTGAGAGAATGAGAATCAACGGTTGAGAAGAAGTATGATGATCAATGGCTGAGAATGGTTGAGGAATGTGCAACCAGTAGAAATGTGACAAGTGTCCAAGCTCCATCATGAAAGAGGGGATGTGACAAAATTGATTGGAGAGTTAACTCCATTGACTGAACAGTTAACAGACTTGATTAATCAGTTAGAAGAGTGGATTATGGAACTGACTGAATTGATTGAGGGATTGACTCAATTGACAGGTTAGTTAACATATTTGATTGATTAGTTAACTAACCTCTGATTTGAGAAGAAATAGGCCATGTGGGTGAGAGAAAATAAGATAATTAAATATTAAATGTATTTAATTACATGTGCAACCTGATGAGGTGGACAAGGTGAGGTGGAAAAAGGTGAGGTGTAAAGGTGAGGTGGATTTTTGAATTTAGAACTTAGGATAGAAGAATTTGGATTAATTAAATAATTTATAATTATTTAATTGTGTAGGACACTTAGAAGAATTTTAATTAAATAAATAGAATTTATTTAATTATGGAACAGTGAATCGATTAAATAAATTTAGAATATTTATTTAATTGATAGAAGAATGGAATAAATATTTAGAATATTTATTTAGGATGAATCATGTCATTTTTAGGCGTATACAATGTGTATTCATCACCTAGTGATGGATGATCTTATATAGTGGTTGGGTGTAATGGTTATCTTCATGTGGTTGTAGATGTTGATCCTTGGTTTAGAGGTGTTTGGTAGTGTGTCTTGGTGGACTCTTGATTCTAGATTAGAGTATTAGCATGATACAAGTTCTCTTGAGACTAGGATGTCTATATTGGTGCATGTGATCTTCTAGGAGGAGATGTTAGATCATGATGTCATGTTTGGATACCTAATTTTGTAGTTGGAGTTTTGACAGTGGTCTTGTTGGTTCTCTTGGTATTGAGTACATTGGTCATGTGCTTGGGAGCTTCATGATAATGTGGTGTTGCATTTGGAGCTTAACATGGATTGATTGGTTGTAGGTTCTCATACATACTTTGAGACTTGGGTGAGGCTAGAGTTCTCTTGGGATTAGAGACACTTGTTGAGATGGTTACCCTTTAGAGGTTTTAGCAGGAAGACCAAGGAGACTTTCACTTGGATATGGGCATGAGTTAATTATGGACCTAGAGAAGATTCTTATTGGAGAGAGTCATTGTGGCTTGGTGTATCTTCGACGAGCATTCTCATTCCCCACTCTTGGTCTACTCGGCAGACTATCATCTAAGAGGTATTTCCCATCCTTTAGATGAATTTTTTTAATGCTTTATCTTCTCATGGTTATGGATCTTGAGCTATGGTTATTGGTTCTAGAGGGTTCATTCGAGGGGTGTCTCTAAACATGCTCTTTCTCAGGTGCTAAACTGGAGTTGTCTAGATGCACAAGTGCGCCTCCCTCAATGAAGTTCCTTTTGTTAACTTAGTTCATCCTAGTGACTCAAGAGGTTGTTATATTCTTTAGGTGCAATCTTTCATAGACTAAAACATTCACTCCATGTTAAGGCACTCAAAGGAGGCTCTGGAGATGGAAAATTGCACCTTAACTCACTTATGTAAATTTTGGACTTTTAGGCAATTGCAAGATGTCTTGGAGGGCTCAATTCTTCAAGGTTCCCATTTTGTTCACCACTTGTAGCATCACTTGTTCAAGGCGCATGTGTGATTTGGTCAAAAACAGGCACCTAGAGTGAATAGGTTTTCATCCTGACTTAATACACTGCCTCCTTCTGATGATTTTTGGGGCAGTAGAAAACCTTTCACCACGGGCAAATGCCTCAGAGCTATAAAAAATTGAGAGAGGTTATTGTAGAGGCACTCTACATGATCGCGTTGCCTTGGACGGAATATTTCTAAGTGAATTGGTTTTTGAGTAACATCTCGTCAAAAATTGCTGCCTTTTTGCACTTTGGACTCTTCAGGGATATCGTCGGTACAATGTAGCTCTGACTGTTTCGACATGTTTGGGTGAAAAACAGGACCATGCCTAGCGTAAATGTACCCATTCAGACGCGTTGGAATAGTCAGTTTGGTCGCATCAGGAGCAGGAGGAAAGTTACACCCCTTTGCAACTTTACACTGCCTCCTTTTGATGATTTTTGGGGCAGTAGAAAACCTTTCACCACGAGCAAATGCCTCAGAGATATAAAAAACTAAGAGAGGTTATTGTAGAGGTACTCTACATGATCGCGTTGCCTTAGACAGAATGTTTCTAAGTGACATGATTTTCGAGTAACATCTCGTCAAAGATTGCTGCCTTTTTGCACTTTGGACTCTTTAGGAATATCGTCGGTACAATGTAGCTCTGACTGTTTCGACATGTTTGGGTGAAAAATAGGACCATAACTAGTGTAAATGTACCCATTTAGACGTGTTGGAATAGTTAGTTTGGTCGCATCAGGAGCAGGATGAAAGTTACACCCCTTTGCAACTTTACACTGCCTCCTTCTGACAATTTTTGGGGCAGCAGAAAACCTTTTACCACGGGCAAATGCCTCAGAGCTATAAAAATTGAGAGAGGTTATTGTAGAGGCACTCTACATGATCATGTTGCCTTAGACGGAATGTTTCTAAGTGACATGGTTTTCGAGTAACATCTCGTCAAAGATTGCTGCCTTTTTACACTTTGGACTCTTCAGGGATATCGTGGGTACAATGTAGCTCGGACTGTTTCGACATGTTTGGGTGAAAAATAGGACCATGCCTAGAGTAAATGTACCCATTCGGACGCGTTGGAATAGTTATTTTGGTCGAATCAGGAGCAGGACGAAAGTTACACCCCTTTGCAACTTTACACTGCCTCCTTTTGAAGATTTTTGGGGCAGCAGAAAACCTTTCACCACAGGCAAATGCCTCAGAGCTATAAAAATTGAGAGAGGTTATTGTAGAGGCACTCTACGTGATCACGTTGCCTCAGATGGAATGTTTCTAAGTGACACAATTTTTGAGTAACATCTCGTCAAAGATTGCAGCCTTTTTGCACTTTGGACTCTTCAGGGATATCTGGGTACAATGTAGCTCGGACTGTTTTGACATGTTTGGGTGAAAAATAGGACCATGCCTAGCATAAATGTACCCATTCAGACGTGTTGGAATAGTTAGTTTGGTCACATCAAGAGTAGGACAAAAGTTACACCCCTTTGCAACTTTACACTACCTCCTTCTGACGATTTTTGGGGCAGCAGAAAACCTTTCACCATGGGCAAATGCCTCAGAGATATAAAAAATTGAGTGAGGTTATTGTAGAGGCACTTTACATGATCGCGTTGCCTTAGACAGAATGTTTCTAAGTGACAGTTTTTGAGTAACATCTCATCAAAGATTGCTACCTTTTTGCACTTTGGACTCTTCAGGGATATCATCGGTACAATGTAGCTCAGACTGTTTCGACATGTTTGGGTGAAAAATAGGACCATGCCTAGCGTAAATGTACCCATCCAGACATGTCAGAACAGTTAGTTTGGTCACATCACGAGCAGGACACCAAAAATGCAAAAGTTGCTTTGTGCAACTTGACAACATTGACACTTTTTTGCAACATGACTCAAAGACTCAAACTGACCCCAAATGACTCAAAGTGACTTAAAATCACCTTGATTTGGTGCCCAATGTACATTATAGAGGTCAAGGTGCTCCTTATCATTCAAACATCTTAGATGAGCGCATAGGAAAGGAAAAAGCTCTAAGTTTCATCATCATGAGCGCCTAATATCAAGAGACTTTAATGGCTCAAACCTTAGCATGGAGTCCTAAGGCACATTTCATGTCTCCTTTCATCCAGTTTGGCACCCATATGTAGATTTTTCAACTTGATTTGGCGCCCTATATGTGAAGGAAGATCTAAAGGCATGAAAGTGGATGTCATATTGCAAGAGTTTGGATCATCAAAATTGAATGAAATAAGTCTATTAAGCTTGGGCACCCTTGGTCTTATTTTCATTCATTATGAGTGCCTTGGGAGAATGGTATATAGGTCATCATCATGATTGGGCGCCCTCAACCCTCAACCCTCAATGTCAAATCCTAATCCCTTAACCCTCAACCCTATCCCTAAACCCTCAACCCTCAATGTCAAATCCTAATCCCTCAACCCTCAACCCTATCCCTAAACCCTCAACCCTTAACGTCAAATCCTAATCCCTCAACCCTCAACCCTATCCCTAAACCCTCAACCCTCAACGTCAAATCCTAATCCCTCAACCCTAATCCGTCATCCCTTAACTCTAATCCCTCATCCATAAACCCTAAATGCTATCCCTAATCCTACACCCTCAACAGACTCGATACTATACCTTAAACTCTAATCCCTTATCCGTAAACCCTCCAACCATATCCCTAATCCTTACAACCCTCAACCCTAATCCCTCAACCCTTAACTCTGATCCATCAACCCTCAACACTATACCTTAAACCCTAATCCCTTCAACCTCAACCCTATCCCTAAACCCTTGACCCTTGAACCTTAACCCTCAACCCTCGACGTCAAACCCTAATCCCTTAACCCTTAACTCTGATCCCTCATCTCTCAACCCTAACCCTAAACCCTAAACCCTAAACCCTAAACCCTCAACATCAAATCCTAATCCCTAAACCCTCAACACTATACCTTAAACCCTAATCCCTCAGCCCTCAACCCTAAACCTTATCCCTAAACCTTAATCCCTCAACCCTCAACCCTAATCCATCATCCCTCAACTCTAATCCCTCATCCCTAAACCTAAATGCTATCCCTATTCCTACACCCTCAATAGAATCGATACTATACCTTAAACCCTAATCCCTTATCCCTAAACACTCCAACCCTATCCCTAATCCTTATACCCTCCACACTCTACTTTAACCCTAATTCCTCAACCCTCGACCCTATCCCTAAACCCTTGACCCTCGAACCTCAACCCTCAACCCTCAACATCCAACCCTAATCCCTCAACCCTTAACTTTGATCCCTCGACCCTCAACACTATACCTCAAACCTTAATCCCTATCCCTCAACCCTTAACCCTTAAAACTTAAACCCTATCCCTACACCCTCAACACTTGACACTATATCTTAAGCCTTAAACCCTCATTCCTAAAGCCTCAACCCTCAATCCTTAAACCTTCAACCCTAAACCCTATACCTAATCCCTCTACCCTTGACACTCTAACCCTAACCTCGACATTAAATGCTAATCCGTCAACCCTAAACCCTAATCCTAAATGCTCAACCCTCAACCCTCAACACTATACCTTAAACCCTAATCCCTCAACCCTCAACCCTAAACCTTATCCCTAAACCCTAATCCCTCAACCCTCAACCCTAATCCATCATCCCTCAACTCTAATCCCTCATCCCTAAACCCTAAATGCTATCCCTATTCCTCCACCCTCAACAGAATCGATACTATACCTAAAACCCTAATCCCTTATCCCTAAACCCTCCAACCCTATCCCTAATCCTTATACCCACCACACTCTACTTTAACCCTAATTCCTCGACCCTCAACCCTATCCCTAAACCCTTGACCCTCGAACCTCAACCCTCAACCCTTAACTCTGATCCCTCGACCCTCAACACTATACCTTAAACTCTAATCCCTATCCCTCAACCCTTAACCTCTAAAACTTAAACCCTATCCCTACACCCTCAACACTTGACACTATATCTTAAGCCTTAAACCCTCATCCCTAAAGCCTCAACCCTCAATCCTTAAACCTTCAACCCTAAACCCTATCCCTAATCCCTCTACCCTCAACACTCTAACCCTAACCTTGACATTAAATGCTAATCCATCAACCCTAAACCCTAATCCTAAATCCTCAACCCTCAACCCTCAACACTATACCTTAAACCCTAATCCCTCAACCCTCAACCCTAAACCTTATCCCTAAACCCTAATCCCTCAACCCTCAACCCTAATCAATCATCCCTCAACTCTAATCCCTCATCCCTAAACCCTAAATGCTATCCCTATTCCTAAACCCTCAACAGACTCGATACTATACCTTAAACCCTAATCCCTAATCCCTAAACCCTCCAACCCTATCCCTAATCCTTACACCCTCCACACTCTACTTTAACCCTAATCCCTCGACCCTAAACCATATCCCTAAACTCTTGACCCTTGAACCTCAACCCTTAACTCTGATCCCTTGACCCTCAACCCTATCCCTAAACCCTAAACCCTCAACCGTAATCTGTCATCCCTCATCCCTAAACCTTAAATGCTATCCCTATTCCTAGACCCTCAACGGGCTCGATACTATACCTTAAATGTTAATCCTTCATCCCTAAACCCTCCAACTCTATCCCTTATCCCTTAACCCTCATTATTAATAAACTTGAACGTAAAAAAATTTGAGGTGAACATAACGCAAGCGCATTATACCGCACTCGCGTTATGTCAAACATGACAAAAACAGACTTGCGGGAAAGAAAAATGCAAGGCAAAACATAACGTGAGCGCGTTATAACGCACTCGCGTTATTTCTTGCTTTGGGAATCCCAAGCCTTGGGCTTGGGATTTGCTTTGGATTTCCAACCCAAAGGCTTGGAGTGCCATGTGAACAGTCACAGACATGTTTTTCTATATTCTTCAAAATTTCACATAATTTTGTTCGTGCTAACCCTCAGATTTGCATGTGTTTCAAGGTCAAACAAATCGAACACATGGGTAATGTTAGGCTTTCTCTTAGCTATTTAACGATGTGATTTTTTTCATATTTTAACAATGTTAAGCCTTTCATCTTTAATTTCTCTTGTTTGCGTGTCCATTTTTAGGCAAAAACCACTATTTGGTCTTTTTTTCATTGTAAAATAACTATTCATTCAAATTTCAAAAAAATTACATATTTAGAAACTAGACTCCATTCTACAAATATTAAAAAAATAAAAAAATGATTTTCAATTAGTTTTCAAAATTTATAGGGGTAGCATGGCCAAAATTCTATTTTTTAGGATGTGTCCACTTAAAAAATTAGTAAAAAATCAAGTATTCATAAAAAAATAATCAGAAAAATCAGGCATAAACTACATGCTATTAGCTAATTTCTCACTAAAGCGATTTTAAAAATACCAAAAAAAAGTTGACCTTTTGAGGGAGCCACAAAACATGCTATGTTATGTTTTTTTGACAGAAACAACACCAATTTCTATGGCTCCCTCTTTTGAACCCCTTAATCTATGCCATTTTCAAAACAAAATAGTAGTTTAGAAAGTAGATTCGGAGCACTACAAACATTGTTTTGGTTGCATCTCCAAATTTTGAGTGTAACTATGCTCAATTTCTCATCCAAGGCCAGTATTTCCTAATTTCAGAAAAAAAGTGGCCACTTAAGACCCCTTTTTGGCCCCCCATCTTCCTGCACTTACCCCATGACTTATTAACTTCATTTGATGAAGTTTGCTCGGTTTCCGTTCTAGGTTTAAATCAACGTTTGATTTAATTTTTGTTAATTAAATTGCCCCCAATTAGGATTAATGGATTATTAAATCTTAATTAGTACTCTTAGCCCTATTCTAGAAAGGTCGTGCATTTTCTCCTCTTTGTTTTCACTTTTATCTTTCTTTCTCTTTTTCTCTCATTTTTCTCTCATTTTCTCAATTCAACATTTTCTCAACGTATAGGTTGAGTTTAAATGGCCACATATGAAATGCATATGATGGTTTCAAATAAATGTGAAGTTATAAATACACACACACATATGCTATTTGTATTTACAACACTAGGTTTTCTTTTAATAATTATATGTAAATAGTTATATATTTTTTTTCATTCTAAATATATATATATATATATATATATATATATATTATTTTACTTATTAGCAAAGTTTATTTTTCTTTGTTATATTTTGTTTTGAAATAAAGTTGAAGCCCTAAAATCTATATGTATAGATTCATTGGGTGAGCCCTAATTTTATGTGGTTCTTATTAGCAAGGTTCATGGAGGGTGGCAGAGGTGCATGGGGAAGAACACAGAGTGGTGGCTACAAAGGTTTAGAGAGGGGAGTGGCGGTGGAGAGGGTAGAGGTGGCAAGTGGGTCATGCGGTAGAGGGACACCGCAGAGGGGAGAGGCAACGGTCGCTGCAGAGGGAGTTAGGCAGTGGAGAGGCTAACGGTGGTGGTAGAGATGAAGGGCAGCGTAGCACAGGGAGTGACAAAGGATAGGCTAGAGGCTGCGGGGTTTTAAAGATGTAAGGGAGTGTGGGGAGGGGGACAAAGCCCCCACCCACATCCCATTCGATGGGGTGTGGGTGGGGGCTCCACCCTCTCCCCACACCTAAAGCCACGGTAGTAACGGTGGTGGGGGGGTTCGACCCCCCACCAAATGTAAACGCATTTTCCTTGAGACATTCGTAGACTGTAAAAAAATAGTCACTCCAAATTTTCATATTTATTAATGTTTATTTTAATTTTAATTTATTATATATATATATATTATGAGTATATTTCAAAAAGTCCATTTGTTGGGCAGAATTAACGTAAACAACTAATTTTAAATACATAAAAAAATTACATCTATGTAATTTACTATATATATATATATATATATATATATATCTTATAATGAATAGATTTTTAAATGAGTTCTTTGACTCTTAGAAGGATTGAGAAAGGAAAAATATTGCTACATATAATCTTGTATATTTGTTTTAAAATAGAAATCCTATGAGTACTTAGAAAGAAAATATACAAGATTATATGTAGCAATATTTTTCCTTTCTCAATCCTTCTAAGAGTCAAGGAACTCATTTAAAAATCTATTCATTATAAGATTTATATTTACACATTTTTTTTTGAAAGGGAAGAATTAAATGTATTTGCAAATAATCAACAAAAAACAACTCTAATGCTTAACTACAACCATTTTTCATTTCTTTCAAATAACAAATTCTAATTTCTTATTTGCCATAATAACAACTTCATAACTTATCAAATTGATATTTCCATTTTGACATACAATGAAATAGATTATAACAAACTTTCCTCATTTCATCCTTTGAATAATATACATTTAAACTAACAATTTCTAACTTTCAATTCATTGATAAATGTCCAACACACAACTTCAAAAATGTAATTTTTCAACCAAAAGATAGAGCCAAGTTCTCATCTTGACAACTAACAATGGTAAGATCTCCAAAAAGGCCAAGCTCTCTCTCATGAGCTTTAAGAGTAAAGGAAAATAAAATATTTTCCAAGACAAATAATTTCTTCAACTTCACACTAAGCTACAAGGAACCTGCATACCATACAATGGAAAGAAACACCACACATCTTGCTCTCCTCCCTACCGTAGCCGTAAGAGGGTCACCCCCAAGCTAGGGAGGTCATCCACACACCTAGGAAACTTAATTCTACTTCACAACAAGACACACATTCATCTAAAAAACACAATATTACACCCATAGGAAAAATACAACACACAAACTCAACCAAGGTGAGTTTAGAAGGGGTAGGAGAGTGGACGCACTCAACTCTAGAGTGCCACTCCTTCAAAATATCTCAACACAATTTCTCTTATGGCCTCAAGCCAACATGTTAACAAAATTTCTAAAAGAATTCATATTTTGGCTCTCAAGCCATATAACAATTTGCTCAAAATCACATAAAATGCCCTCAAGGCTTTCAACATCCCAAAACAAGGTAATGACCTCGAGGAGGATCACTCCTCCCCTACCCCACACTTGTTGAGCATTCTCTCCCAAGTAGGAGAGGCTCTTACAACACCCAACCAAATTTCCCCACAATAACAATAACACTCAAGGAAGAAAAACACACACATATGCATCAAGCAGGCAACTAAAATACAAGAGGAAGGCCTTAGCCTTGAAAACCAACCTTTAAAAGCCCTATTATGGAAGAAGTTGATGTAGAGCTCCTCCAAAATCTCCTTCAACATAAGCCACCAAACTCCCTCTATCATTTTCTCCCAAAAACAATTTCCAACAATCAAAATTCTAAAAAATTCAACAACAACCCCTCACTTTATCCCAAGTGGGATTAAAATAAGCCCAATCCATGAGGTTAGAGGAATGGTGAGGTGACACTTGTCACCTCTTCACTCTTCCTCCCCACTACAAGCATGTCCCAAGGGATGGGTGTTGACACATGTCACTCACCCATCCGCAAAGTCTCCCTCACCCTTTACCACATGTCCTCTCTCCAACACATGGGAGAGAAAAGGGAAGTTAAAGAGGGAAAGGGTGACACATGTGTCCCCTTCTTTTCCTCTCATGAAGGACCACACAACTCCATGGGTACTCTCACCAATTGTGAGAGAGACTTGAAGTCAAGTCCTCCACAATTGGTGGGTCTTGGAGTCATCTCTAACCTTGGGAAGTGAAAAGGGATGGGTTTGAGTGTTGGTACCACTCATCCTATCCCTCCCATGCCTCCAAATTCGTCACTTAACTTTAGTGTGAAGTTAAGGTGACCATATGGAGGTTTACCAAGGGTTACCCAAGTCAAAAGGGACCCTAGACCCATGGGGTATAACCCAGGGTCAAGTTAAAACACAAGAAAAAGGGTCTCCAAAAATTTAAAATTTAAAAATGTAATTCAAAGATAATTCTTACAACACATCATAATTCAAATGAAAAGAGGGTAGATTTAACCCAATTAACCTCATGCAAATTAACATTACAACATTTCATCATACACAGAGTTTATCTTGGTTCCTTATGGAACTAGATCGGCTTCATAAGGGATTACAACATCAAATATGGGATGATCTCTAGTATCTGTGGTTGGTTAGAAATACCTGCGCACTCAGTTGCAATGTTAATTCAACATGTCAATAACATAGCTGAAGAAAATTAAAACTTGCACTTGCATAAGATATTACAAGTTCTCTTAAGCATAAAGGAAATCACATTACAATTTTCTAACTAACATCACCCAATTAGTTTTCCTATAATATAAGCATCTATCTAACATCACCCAATTAGTTTTCCCCTAATACAAGCATCTATCTAACATCACCCAATTAGTTTTCCTATAATATAAACATCTATCTAACAACACCTAATTTGTTTTCTCCTAATACAAGCGTCTATCTAAAATCACCCAATTAGTCTTCCTATAACATAATAAAGTCTAATAGTTTGGGAATGCGGGATCAATAGTCCCACAAGTATAAAAGTATCAACAACAGTAAGGTAAATAGTCACATGAATAGAAATGAAAAAGGTAGGCCTCACATCCTCCTCCCTAAGGCTGTACTTCCTCCTAGAAGTCATCAAAGAGGTGAGGATAAACAGTTCTCAATCTTGCTGCATCCTCCCACGTCGTAGTGACCTCGTCATACATATCCCACTGGACCCTAACTTGGTCCAAATCTTGACCTCAAAGGCCTAGCGTCCAACGAGCCAATATCTGAATTGGCTTCAAAGCCAGCTGACCATCTACCTCTACCTGAAGAGCACTCCAATCCAATACATGGGATAAGTCAGAGATGTAACGACGTGAAAATGAAATGTGAAAGACATCGTGGATACATGACAGGCTAGGTGGCAAGGCTAGACAATAGGCTACAGGTCCTATCTGCTCCAAGATCTCAAAAGGTTCTACAAACTAAGGTGCGAGCTTAGAGCCCTTTCCATAACGCATTGGACTCTTGTGCAGTCGCACTCTCAAAATAACCTTGTCACCCAGTGAGAAGCTCCGATAAGTCCTCTTAGCATTAGCATACTTCTTCTGTCTATCCTGTGCCTCCTGAAGTCTCTGTCTAATCAGTGTGACCTGCTGCTCCATATCCTAAACTATCTCTGGACCAATGGCAAACTTGTCTTCTATCTGATCCCAACTCAATGGTGTCCTACATGGTCTGTCATATAAAGCCTGAAAAGGAGGCATACCCAACAAGCTGTGATGCCCATTATTGTAGGCAAACTCAACTAGATATAGATACTCCTCCCATCTAGACTAATGGTCCATAACATACATATGAAGCATGTCTTCCAACACCTGATTAACTCTCTCTGTCTATCCGTCGGTCTCAAGATGGTAAGGTGAACTAAAGTTGAGCTGAGTGCCCAACGCTTGCTATAAGGCTCTCCAAAAAGCTGAAGTGAAAATTGAGTCTCTGTCAGAAATGATGCAGCGAGGTACTCCAAGAAGTCTAACAATCTGATCTAAAAACACTCTCACCACAAATGGTGCATTGTACATCATGCGTACAAGTGAGAGATGTGCCACTTTGGTCAACTTGTCAACTGTCACCATGATGGCATCATGGCGACATGATGACATAGGTAGACCAACAATAAAATCTATGGAAATGGTGTCCCATTTCCACTCAGGTATCTCGTGAGGGTACAACAGTCTTGCTGGATGTTGATGCTTGACTTGACCCTCTAACACTCAAGGCAATGAGCAACATATTTTGTAATGTCTCGTCTCATCCCAGCCTAATGATATAACTGTCGCAAATTAGCATGCATCTTCTTCACTCCTATGTGTGCTACATAAGGTGCCCTATGAGCCTCTGAGAGAATCACTACATGTAGATCACCCGCACGGGGCACATAGATGCGTTGTCGATGTCTAAGCAAACCATCAAGCTCAAGGGAATATCCTACGAAATCTACCCTTAAGGGCCCTCTGTTTCTAGATTCCTGTTGCACCTCAAGAAACCACTCGTCCTTAGGCAGATGCTGTAAGATACGCTCTCTCAAGTTCACCCTCAATGTCAAGGTTAGGATCTCATGGCACCTTTGACTCAAGGCGTCAGTGACCATGTTCTCCTTCCCTTTGATGTAGTGGACATCAAAGTCATACTTGCATAAGAAATCCATCCAATGCCATTGGCAGGCGTTCAAATTTGGCTATGTGAAAATGTACTGTAAGCTATGGTGATCTGAATGGAGCTCAAAGCGTCAACCCAAAAGGAAGTGTCTCCAACAAACAAGAACATGAGTAACTGCTACGAGCTCTAAATTGTGAGTAGGGTAGTTTAGCTAATGTGTCGTGAGCTTACATAATTTGTAGGCAATCGCTCTACCACCCTGCATAAGCACGGCTCCCAAACCCTCTAGTGATGCATCTGTTCAAACAACAAAATCCTCTACAGGATCTGGAACCACTAATATGGGAGCACTAGTTAGACGCTCCTTGAGGACCCCAAAGGCCCTCTCACACTGATCGGTCCAAGTGAAACCTTTCCCTTTCCACTAAAGGGAAGTGATGGGATGCGCTAATCTGGAAAAGCCCTCAACAAATCTACGATAATAACCGGCTAATCGCATAAAGCTCCTGACCTCTATCACACTGGTGGGTGCTGGCTAGTCCTGAATCATTCTGATGTTCGATGGATCTACGGGGATGCTATCGCTTGATAAGATGTGCCCCAAATACTGCACCTCTGTCCTGAAGAAGGCACACTTTGCCAGCTTGCCATAAAGCTGTTGCTCTCATAAGCACTGCAAAACTTGACGTAGATGATCCACATGCTCCTTCTCGGTCCATGAATAGATCAAAATATCATCGAGAAAGATGATCACGAACTGATCCAAGTAAGTAAGGAACACCCCATTCATGAGACTCATAAACATTGCAGGGGTGTTCGTCAAACCAAAGGGTACCACTGTGAATTCATAATGGCCATATCTGGTTTAAAAAGCAGTCTTATGAATATCTGCCTCTGTGATGCGCAATTGGTGAAACCTAGATTTTAGATCAATTTTTGAGAACACTCTAGCTCCCTGCATTTGATCAAAGAGGTCGTCAATCCTAGGCAAAGGACAATGGTTCTTCACTATCACCTTGTTCAACTACATGTAATCCATGCATAATTGAAGAGACTCATCCTTCTTCTTCACAAAGATAACCGGTACCCCCCATGGTGAAATGTTAGGTCAAATGTGCCCCTTCTCAAGTAACTCCTCTAACTGCAATTTGAGCTCTATAAGTTCATGTGTAGTAATCCTATAGGGTGCACGAGACACTGGCTCGACACCTAGCACTAGATTGATGTGAAAATCAACCTCTCTGCATGGAGGCATACCCAGTAATTCCGGTAGAAACAACCCTCACCTTATCCCAAGTGGAATTAAAATAATCCCAATCCATGAGCTTAGAGGAATGGGGAGGTGACACTTGTCACCTCCTCACTCTTCCTCCCCACTACAAGCATGTCCCAAGGGATGGGTGTTGACACATGTCACTCACCCATCCCCAAAGTCTCCCTCACCCTTTACCACATGTCCTCTCTCCAACACATGGGAGAGAAAAGGGAAGTTAAAGAGGGAAAGGGTGACACATGTGTCCCCTTCCTTTCCTCTCATGAAGGACCACACAACTCCAAGGGTACTCTCACCAATTATGAGAGAGACTTGAAGTCAAGTCCTCCACAATTGGTGGGTCTTGGAGTCATCTCTAACCATGGGAAGTGAAAAGGGATGGGTTTGAGTGTTGGTACCACTCATCCTATCCCTCCCATGCCTCTAAATTCGTCACTTAACTTCAGTGTGAAGTTAAGGTGACCATATGGAGGTTTACCAAGGGTTACCCAAGTCAAAAGGGACCCTAGACCCATGGGGTATAACCTAGGGTCAAGTTTAACCTAGTTAGAACACCCAGGGTCAAGTTAAAACACAAGAAAAGGGTCTCCAAAATTTTAAAATTTTAAAATGTAATTCAAAGACAATTCTTACAACACATATCATAATTCAAATGAAAAGAGGATAGATTTAACCCAATTAACCTCATGCAAATTAACATTTCATCATACATATAGTTGACCTTGGTTCTTCGTGGAACTAGATCGGCTTCACAAGGGATTACAACATCAAGTGTGGAATGATCTCCAATATTTGTGGTTGGTTAGAAATACCTGCACACTCAGTTGCAAAGTTAATTCCACATATCAATAACATAGCTGAAGCAAATTAAAATTTGCACTCACATAAGATATTACAAGTTCTCTTAAGCATAAAGGAAATCACATTACAATTTTCTAACTAACATCACCTAATTAGTTTTCCTATAATATAAACATCTATCTAACATCACCCTATTGTTTTTCTCTTAATACAAGCATCTATCTAACATCACCAATTAGTTTTCCTATAATATAAACATCTATCTAATATCACCCAATTTGTTTTCTCTTAATACAAGCATCTATCTAACATCACCCAATTAGTTTTCCTATAACATAATAAAGTCTAATAGTTTGGGAATCCAGGATCAATAGTCCCACAAGTATAAAAGTATCAGTAACAGTAAGGTAAATAGTCACATGAATGGAAATGAAAAAGGTAGGCCTCACACTTTGCACTTCTGTGGAGTTTCCTCAAACTTGTGGACTTCTTCCATTGTTTAGACTTATCTCTCAATCCTATAAAACTTCCTTCCCTTTTCGCACTTCTTACAAACTTTTTCTACTTTTCCTTTTTGGTCTAAAGTATGGATGTCTAGATGATCCTTGCACTATTTACAAATAGTAAATACTTTCACAAATATGGTCATTTATGGGATTATCTTGGCCTTCTAGATTTCTGAAGGATTTTAGTCCAAAGTGCATATGTCTAGTTGGACCCCACATTTTCTAGAACATTGAAATGGCTTATGTTTTGTAGGATTTTGCTTCTTATCTTCCCTCTTCCCTTTCAATCTAACTTCGCCTTCCAAATTGGACTTCAGCAAGCCCATTTCACCTTTCACTACTCCTTGTGGACTTGCGTCTTTCATGTGAACTTCTTCCACTTTTTTAAAGTTCCCTAAGTCCAAAACAGCCTTACATTTCTGTATTTCTCCCATATCCAAAATCATTCATATTCTTCCATTTTCACCATTAAGGGATTATTCATAACTTCTAAACATCCTTCACTTCCATATCTCCCTTAGTTTCTCTTGCCTCTTCAAGTTCATTTTTTCGACTTTCCATGAACTCATGGACTTCTTCCACTCTTCCCTCCATCCTCCAAATTCCCAATTCCCTAGATTTCCTTGTTTCCCCTCATCACTTCTCGTTTGCAAAATTTCTAAGTTCCCTTGGACTTGTCCACGTCTAACCTCCAATTCTACATCAGATTCCCACAAATATTCCAAACACCTTACCCACTCCCTGAACTCGCCAAGACAACACTAATTGCCAAATTTGACTCTCTATAGCTATACAAACACATTTAACGCACCAATTTTTTTCCTATGCTAAGGGTGTGGATCCACATTTGTATTTGAAAAGAGGATGAAAAAGATGATTTGATCAACATGAATGCTACAATTGAAACCACAGCTATTGCTAGTTTATGTGCAAGTACAAGCTATCCATTTTGAGTTGTAAATGTGTTTTGCTTCTAAGATCTTTCCTTCTAGTCATCTCAATATGGATCTCAAAGTATTCAGTGTACTTTCTCACATTTAATGCTTCAATTGAAAGAAAAACTTATAAAATCTTGATCAGTTGTAAGATGGCACAAATATGAAATGTTATAAATATATAAGGTTATAAGATATTGCAAGGGTTGGTTATTGAACCAATTTATTAATTATAATTGTCTCAATGATGCAATTCTGCTTTGCAAGGGGATGGACTATATATTCTATAAATCATAGGAAGGGTATTCAATGAACACAATTCATGCAAATGGTATATCTACATGGTAGTTTGTAATTACTCGAAAGGGGGGGTGCTCAAACTTAGTTGTGGATCCTTTCTTTCCACATTTTGTTGTGAATGTAACAAGGGTTAGATGAATGTGTGACAACCTCTAATTCATTGAAAGATTTTTTGACATTTTCTCTCTCATTTGTTCCAAGTGGGTTATTGCAGTAATGAGATGGATTATTAAGTATGTCTATTTACATTAAGTGTCATCTCTGATTTGTATGTATATTCATATCTAGTTCCATTTATATGCTTTGTAGGTGTATCTTTCTTTTCCTTATAAGTTACAATCTCTATTGCCCAATGAAGTAGGCACTAGTCTAATTAGTGAGAGGCTAAACATCTTTTATTTTATCATTCCTTTATCTTTAGTAGATTAGGGTTCTACATACTTCCATGATTTAGTATTATAACTCAAGGAACATTCTAAATGACCTTAAACATATAGATGGTTAGAGAATAATGTCATGCATGCCTACACCTTGCACTTGTGTATGACCTATTAAGTGTATTCACTTGTGAAGATATAATACTATTGTCATTTGTAGGTGCATAATTAATGTTGTAGTTATCAATTTAATAAGAGGTTTTATAGGTCCAACTAGTTGGTATTTGGTCTAGTGGGAAATATTGGGGTCAAGTGTGCATTAGGTATAGATGTTGTTTCAATCATGGTTCATATTAATTAGATAAATTCCCTATTAAGGAAACCTTTAGAAATACCCATGTGGGTCTAGATGAGCCCTACATATAATTTGTTAATGACCCCATGTCATATTCTATGGAAGACAATATAGAATTGTAGAGCTAGAATTTTGGGACCCCATAGAATGACACTATTACTAGGGATAGTTTAACTTTATTTCTTATCTTCTACACTTCTATAACTTGAAAGATTTTATACAATGTTCTCAATTTGTTTGAATGGTATGTTGGCATCTCGTCAACTTACATTGATAGAATGGCACCATTGTTGGGGATAGTTTAATAACTTTGGTTCTTATATTCCACATCTCTATTTTTGTGGTGATTTCTAGCCCATCAACTTATGCCAACAAAATGGTGTCATTCTTGAGCATATGTTAATGTTGAAGTTACTTTGAATACCCTACAACTTAGTGATATTTGCAACATTATAATTTTATTTACATGCAATCAGTTGATAGCTTTTCAACTTATTCTAATAGAATGGAACTATTGTTGGGGAGGCATCAAAGGTTTGAAGTTCATTGAAAATCTATGGGTATAAGACATCTAAAAAATTTTCTTTCCTTGGTGGTTCTTTTTAGTCCAAAGATGTCCTCTTTTGAAGAGGTGGTGACTTTATTGTCACACTTCCAAAGTTTTTTTTGGTGTTCTATTCCTATTGCTGGTGCTATGTCTAATGTTTCATGTTGGTGTAACAATAGGTTAAGGTACGTGAATTTTTTCTTCTTGTTGGTGAGACTTTGTTTCTTCCTTAAGAGAAACTTATGTTTGTAAGAGTTGTAATCCTATTTTAGCATGTTATGAATTCATAATCATGACCTTTAGGTCTAAAAATTGCTCTAGGGATATCTCTTCATAGCCACTTTCTTATGATTCAAACCCTATGTATTGTGCTTATGAGTATGATTTAGACTACTATAGTGATACATGTTATTTTGGCTCTAGTATTCATACTTCATCTCCAATCTATTCCAAAAACTTGCAAGTATCTTTGCAAGATCATAATGAGCTCATTAGGAAGTAGAAATAAAATGAAAGCCTAATCAAACTGCTTAAATCTAGGTTGCAATCCAATACTCATCTTGCTGCCCCAAAAAATAAGATAAATTGATATCATATTATCCCTCTTGACACCACCTACAAACAACTAGACCTCTCTTGGGTCAATTATTAAATGGTGACTATAACAACCAAGGTCTTGAATTAGATCCCTAGATTTAATGGGTATGATATTTATGAAGGGGAAGGACATGATAAATTCTCAAATTTTAATGAGGAATACCATTTTGAAGATGAAGACATGTGGATGAGATTCTTTCTTAGGTCTCTAAATGGGAACATGCAAATATAGCTTAGTTGTTTTCTTGAGCACCATTTTTCTTCTTAGAATGACTTTGTGACTGTATTTGTTGAGAATTACACATGCAATGTTGACCATGTACTTCTCTTGTCCAAAAACTAGTGAGTATTAGAAGGCAAGAGGGAGAGTTAAGTTATAATTTCAGTCATAGTTTTGTTATGGCCCTCTCTAAAATCACAAGTGATTATAAGCCTAATACATCTACATTTACAAACATTTTCTATGAGGCCTATGAGGCTAGCTTCAACTCCATGCTAAATGAGTTGAAGCAAGGTCAACAAAAAACCTTGTCTGTAACACCTAGGACCCAAGGTGATCAATCTCTGATACCAAAATGAAAGGAATAAGAGGTGTAGAATACACTTTCTACACTAATCTATGAGAGGAGTTATGCACTAAATATAAGTTGATCATATAGTTACAAGGAAACAAACACAAAAGGATTATAGTAACACAATGATTTATGTGGGGAAAACCTTTTGGAAGAAAAACAACATACTTCAAAGAAATTCAATATATTATTTAGTAATCAATAGTTATAATACACTTGTACAGTCTAGGCCTTTATAAGATTATCACCAAGAGATCTAGAGCAATTCTAGTAGCATAGCAATGCTTACAAAACTCACTCTGAAACCTTCATCTCAAGAACCCAATAAATAAGAGAAGCAATAAATGAAACTATCAAATAGTAGGAAACCATGAGCTAAATTCACCCAAAATATGGCACCCAAATCCCTAGTGAAATCTAACATCCAAATCCCAAAATGAGTCCATAGGCTACACATAGCATATCTATTTCACTTGTCATAAGCTTGTCATAATCTACTAACCAACTTGGGGACTCTATTTTGGCTCTAATATCTCTAATCAAAGATTCCTTATAATGTATCATAACATGCATCCTAAGTTAGTTAACAAGTGCAACTCCCTCTTACAACTCACTTATGTGTCATAGATTTCTTACTTTTTTTTAATGTGGGAGGCGTAACTTTCAGAGGCCATAACTTTTGATTTGGAAAGCCAAGTGAGTCCATTTTTTTAAAAAGATCTCAAGGAGATCCATGTTGTCATAACCAACTTGTTGCAATTAAGACCTATTTCAACATTTTTTCTAGGCTAAAATCAACCTCTAGAGCCTTGAAAGTTATTTTTTGTGTTCTTAACATTAGGATGCAAGATTGAGACACCCTTCCTAACACTATAGAGGCTCAAGAGAATAAAAAAATTATATGAAACAAAAACTATTAGTACAATGCAACATAAGTAAATGAAAACAAAAATTCTACATATATAAAACAACACTTTAAAAAAAATCATACCTAAATATGAAATCATCGAGATATTGAGAAAAGGTCAATTGTTTGGTTTGAGCACTACATATGAAGTGTCCAAAATATTTACTTTACTTATTCTTAATTTTTAGATGGTATGATTTTTTGAGAAAGTTGCTAAAAATGGATGTTGTTCTAGTTTTTGTCTATTCATAATAAATAGGTTCAGCGTAAGGGGTTTGGGCCAAACTTGTTTCAACCAAACCTACTTCAACTGAACATGCTTATTTGTGGAGGTTTTGGCGGCAATTTCATTTAGTTCAAATTATATTAGTTATGCTCAACTCAACTTGTAAATAAAAGTTTTACCACTTCCCAATTAAAAAAGACATGACTGGTTAGTGCGAATTTCTAACTTGTATGAGAGGGATGTAATCTTGACATGATTGGACACGTCTCTCTATCTTCACTGTAAATAAATTGTTGAACACATTGAAAGGTATACGTAATGAATTCAGAGCAGCAAAGTATGGAAACACCGGGAGGATTACATTGCGATGGGTGTGGCAAATGCATTACTACTGCTGCCCAATGTGGATGCCAAGAAGCCTTCATTCTTACCGGAAATGAACAACTGTACTTTTATCGGCAGCAGCTCCTCCATCTCATCATATACTTCATAGAAAAAGGTCTTCCAAGTCCATCACAACTCACTCCACGTATGTCTGGTCATGTCTTAGAAAGAATTGCCTATTTTAGTTTTGCAAGGGATGAACCCAGAAGGATTAATGACATGTTTTATGCAACGAACGGTGTTCAGATTGACTTAAACACAAAGTTTAAGAAATGCAGAAATAAACAACGGAATTCTAACAAGAAGAGTAATCTGGATTCTGAAACATTAAAATCCAACCAAAACTCCTTTGATAATGGGGAGGCACAAAATGAAGACAAACATAATCCTACTATTCATGTCCGAATAGTACAAGATTGGGATGGAGTTTTTCCTTATTCTCGAGTTCAAATAGTTGGGGAGAGGTTGGATTGGAAACGGATAGATATGAGACATTTGGCATGGCATTTTTATTCATGGATGTGGAGTCCAGTTTTAAAGTGCTTTAAGTGTCATACAATTGTTAATACTGCCTCTGGAGAATGTGAATGTTATGAGACAGCCATTGTGAATAAACAAGATAGAAAGTTAATGGAGTTCTATAGGAACCAATTTTTGCATCTAGTCAAAAGCTGCATCAAAGAAAAAGTCCTAAACCCATCACAAATGCGGGAAAATACACCTTATGAATGGAGAACTGAGAACGAAGTTTTTGCGTATATGAATTTCTCAGTGAATGGAGTTTCCATATGTACAAACAATTGCTTTTCCAATTACGCTTCAGTGATTAGTGGGAATTGGAGGCAAATTGATCTCAAATATGGCAGTGAAGGAGAAAAAGGAAAGAGAGACAATACAGGAAAAGTAAACAATGAAAACAATGTTACTATTCATCTTCGTTTAAGGTGTTTCTTGAACAGGTGCTCACAATCAGAACTGGAAATTGTAGGCCAAGCTTTAGAATGGCAAGGCATACTTGAAGCTGTAGAGTCTAATACTGCCAATTTAGTGTGGCATTTTTATTCTCTTAATTCTCCTCCTGATAATCAACAATTCCAAGCGGAGGATAATAACGGGGTGGAATATGAAGGTGGAGATTATGTTCATGACCAACAATTTGAAAGTCTTGTTAATCAACTATTTCAGGATGGTAATAGTTTCCCCAGAGCTCCTCCACGAGCGGCTCGTACTGCAGTAGAAAATTTAGCAACAGTAGAGATGGTAGGAAGTAGTGATGCATTATGCTGTATATGTCAAAACATAATGGCAGAGGGTGAGTCAATGAACAAGTTACCTTGTGAGCATACATTTCATAAGCTTTGTATTGTAGATTGGTTGAGTGTTCGTAATTTCTGTCCAGTCTGCAAGTATGAGTTGCCCACGGATGATGATGCATAAGAGCAGCACAAGCACACAAGATATCATCATTCTCATTTTTAATTATGAACCGTTGTATTTTTTGATGGCACAATTGATATAGTAAGTTAAACCTTATTTTTTGATGGCACAATTGATATAGTAAGTTAAACCTTCCTACTGCTTCATGCATTTTATAGAAAATTGTTAGAGAGTAATGAATAATTGAATCAGTGTGAATGCTGGCAATTGTTGTAGATGTGTCAATCAGAGTCGTAGTTGTGTCAATAGTTGTTAGTGTGTTGTCAATTAGTTTAATTATGTGTCAAGTGTAGATCCACTTTTGTAGGACTTTGCCATAAGTTTGTAATCTCTATAAATTGTAACCTTCATTTATTGAATAATGAAGAATGCCGCTGTATCTATTTTCTAATTTGATATCAGAACTAGTTTGGCTGTGACTCCATCATGGAAGTCCCAGAAAGATGAGAGAGCCAGCCATGGCCATGTGTAGTGTGCAGGCTGTTGTGTCCTTGCCGAAGTGAAAAAGTTTGCAGCTGTGCTATTACACAGTTCATCACGATGCTGCTGCCGAAGACTGGCAGGATTCTTAAAATGGCTCTGCTTTTCTCCACTTGGTCTACACTTCAGCTGTGCCATGGATTGGAATCACCACTAATGCCCAAGGCTTCTTTGTTCAGAATTTGTTTTAGTCAAAAATATATTGATCAAATTGTTTTGGCAATGGAAAAATGGTATTTTTTATATTATGTATATCTTAAATTGGTTTGTAAAATTGTTTGTTTTTTTGAAAAGGAGAGAGTCCCTTCCGTGAGAAAGAGAAGGCTGCCATTGTTAGTGTGTGAGAAACAAAAAATATGTTAGTTATGTTGGGATCATCAAAGCACAATTTAGAAAAAGTTGTTAGAGGAAATATGGGTTCCTCAACATGCCTCCATTTATGGTGTTAGAGGAGGAGAGGTGCATGAGGTCTCAAAGGAGCATGGTGTGTTCAAGTGAGAACTTGGAAATATTTTCAGTTCTTCATTAAGGGGGAGTATTAGAGAGTAATAAATCACTGTATCAGTGTGTGTGCCGGCAATTGTTGTAGATGTGTCAACTAGAGTTGTAGTTGTGTCAATAGTTGTTAGTGTGTTGTCAATTAGTTTAGTTATGTGTCAAGTGTAGATCTACTTTTGTAGGACTTTGTTATGAGTTTGCAATCTCTATAAATTTAGTGAACTATTTGTCCAAAATAAATGCATGTATATTTTAGTTAGTTTCTTTATTTTAGCTGGCTACTATGAACTCTATAAAAAAAAATTTTGCAATACAGAATAAAACTTTTTGTTTGATGTACTTCACCTCTTTTAAAAGATGATCAATCTCCTTAAAAAAGATCAACAATTCCATGTTCTATATAACTAGATCTTGGCCATGCAGGACAGCTCAATGACCTTGTAATACTATTTCAAATCAAGGGGTTGAAGACATGCATGTTCAGTGCATGCTCAACAGCTATAGATTGCATGATTGGTTTTATTTCTTCTTTTACGCATGCATGTTTAACGGCTTTAGATTGCATGATCTTTTTAATTTTTTTCCTTCTACACATTTTTTGCTATTTTATTTTAGGAAACTGCTCATCCAAAACAAACGTATGGTAAATGCATGTTTACATAGTATAATTAAACTTTTATTTTTAGTTGGCTGTTATGAACTCTATAAAAAGGTTTTTCCTTTGTACTGTTGTAGTAGGATAAAAGTGTTTGCTTGATGTACATCTCACCTCTCCTAAAAGGTGGTCAATCTCCTTGAAGAAGATTAACAACCTCAAGGTCTATATAACCAAATCTTGGCCATATAGAATGGTTGAGTGACAATGTAATATTGTTTCAAATCAATGGGATAAAAGACATCCATGTTCAATGGATGCTCAATGGCTACAAGTTGTATGATCCTTTTTATTTTTTCCTTTTACACTTGCATGCTCAATGACTGTAGATCCCATGATCTTTTTTATTTTTTATTTTCTTTTATGCATGTTTTTTGTTGCTTTATTTTAGCAAACTATTCATCCAAAATAAATGTATGGTAAATGCATGTATACATAGTATAATTGAAGTTTTATTTATAGTTGGTTACTTTATTTTAGTCAAGTGCTATGCACTTTAGAAAATGGTTTTTGCTCTATATTGTTGTAGAAGGATAAAATATTTTACAGTATATTGTTGTAGCAAAATAGAAATTTTTTTGTTTATGTATCTCACCTCTCCTAAAAGTTGATCAATCTCCTAGAAGGAAATCAACAACCCCAAGGTCTATATAACTAGATCTTGGATATGTAGAATGGCTCAAGTACCATGTGATACTATTTCAAATCAAGAGAATGAAAGGGTGCATGATCAACGCATGCTCAACAGCTGTACACTGCATGCTCAATGGCTTCATATTGCATGTACTTTTTTATTTCTTTCCTTTTATGCATCTATTTTTCTATGTTATTATAGTGAACTACTCATCCAAAATAAATCCATGGTAAATGCATGTATACATAGTTTAATTAAACTTTTATTTTAGTTGGCTACTTTATTTTAGTCAGGTGCTATGAACTCTAATTTTTTTGGTGTGTACTATTGTAGTAAGATGAAAGTTTTTTTCTTGATTTACCCCACCTCTCCTAAGAGCTGATTAATCTCCTCGAAGAAGATCAATAATCCCAAGGTCTATATAACTAGATCTTGGCCTTGCAAGATGACTCAATGACCATGTGATGCAGGAGCATCCATGTGCATGCGCAATCCTGTGTCGACCAAAAACATTTCAAGTTGTTTTTTTTTTGGTTTAGTTTTGTTTCATTTCCATTGTTTTTGTGGTTCACTTTAGGAGTATTTTCAAATTCAAAATTTATTGATTTTAGGCCACATTTGGTAAGTTTTAGTTTGATGAAGTTAAGTAAATTTTTTGTGCATTTTGGAACAATTCGACCATATTTGAAGTCCTTGAACTTCATTGCATATTGAAATGTATTTTGGGAATCTTTCAAGGTTTCACAATGTGTTCAGAGCAGACTTAAGTTCTTTTCACTTCATCGAAAGGTATTTTGTGGAACTTAAAGTAGCTTGTATGAAGAGTTTTGCCAAATGTGTGAGTTCAAGGACTCTTTGTTTGGGCCAAAAGAGTTCAATGGAAATCTTACTTTTGTGAAAGTGTCCTGCAACACTAAAGACTTTTGTGAAGTGTATTGGCAAAATGATCAAAATGTAACAACACTTCATATTATTGAAGGGAATTTTGAAATGCTTAAGAAATTTTATAATTGCTTTGGTAGAATTGTCGAAACCTGAACTAAGTAATGTACCAATGAAGAAGTCATGCATTCGCAAAAGTATTAGTGCTGATGAAAATTAAAGGGGTCCTAAGTTCAATATATGTCAATTTTGCTATAATGTGATATTGGGGAAGTTTGAAAGTTCATGCCATTCTTGAACCATCGAAATATGTTTAGTGAAGACCCAACATTTCAGGTAATTTCTAAGTTCTTGTACTAAGTGAATCACCGACAATGGAGTCCGTTGAGGTGTTAAACATAATAAACAGAGATTGAAATAATAATGAAAGATTGCATATTATTCAATGAACATTGTTAGATACTTATAGTTGTTGATATCTCAACAATATCCTATAAACTTGCAAATGAGAATGACAATGAAGTGAAGACTTGTGACAACAAATTAAAGACTTAAAAGACACCTCATCAACATTATTTGAGACACCTCTATCTAACTGGATAGGCATAGAATGACTCAGTAGAATTTAGTTATGATTTATAGTTAGTTATGCTAACACTCCTCCTTAATGAATAATTGAATTCTCATGAACTGCTAGCATATTGCTACATTGTACAAACTTTATCTTTTTCAATGGCTTTATAATACATCAACTCTATCTCTTGAGATTGAATCTTTTATCTAACAAAATGATGTTGAGTTTCAATACTTTTTGATCTGGCATGATACACTGGATTGTTCTCCAACTTAATTGAACTTTGATTGTCACATTTTATAGGAGTTGGTCCTTCTTGCTTTTGTCCCATATCTTCAAGAATACGCCTTAGATAAATAGCTTTACAATTAGTACTACACAATGCTTTGTACTCAGCTTTAGTAGAGGATAATGAAATAGTTGGTTATTTCTTACTGCTCCAAGAAATAGTGTTCGAACCTATGTTGAATTCATAAGCAGTTGTGGATCTTTGATCATCTGGATCACCTTCCCAATCAAAATCTAAATAACATGTTGACTCAACATTCAAATGGTTAGTATATTCAATAGCAAAGTTAATGGTTAGGTATCAAACAAATCTCTTTGTTGCTTTCCAATGAGTCTCAAGAGGTTTAGCCATGAATTAGCTAAGTATACCAATTGAATATGCAATATCTAGTTTTGTTGTGGTTAAGTAGTTCAAACATCTAACCATTTGCCTATAAAAAGTGCCATTTACTTCTACTGTACAATCATCAATAGAAAACATAAAATTTTGTTCTAGTGGAGGTGATGCTACTTTACAATCTTGCATTTTAAACCTTTGTATCAATTTCTTTGCATACTTAATTTGAGTAATCAAAGTCTTTCCATCTTCTCTCCATACTTCAATTCCTAAACAATAATGCATTTTTCCAAGATCCTTCATTTGAAATTCCCGTGATAGATCTCTTTTGATTTCATCAATCAAATCTATAGAACTTCCTGTTATGATTAACTCATCAACACACAATGAAATCAAAACCAAATTCTCATGTTCATCTTTCTTTATGTATAAATTTGGATCATTCTTTTGATAAACCCTTGTTGGAAGAAGATGTTATCAATTTTCACATACCATGAACTTGGTGCTTTTTTAAGACCATATAATACTTTCTTTAACCTACATACAAGATGTTCTTGTCCCTTTTTTACAAAACCTTCTAGTTGTACAAGATAAATTTCTTCTTTTAAATCACCATTCAAAAATGTTGACTTAACATCCATTTGATGTAGATCCCAATTATACTTAGTAGCAAGTGCAATCATAAGTCTAAGGGTGTTCATTTTAGCTACATGTACAAATGTATCTTCATAATCTATTCCTTTCTTTTGTGAATAACCTTTTGCAACCAATCTAGCTTTGAATTTATCAATACTACCATTAGAATTAAACTTTGTTTTGAACAACCACTTAGAGCCTATAGGAATTCTATTTGCAGGTAATTCAGTTAGTTCCCAAGTGTCATTGTTCACAATTGAAACATATTATTCTTGCATAGCATTCATCATTTCTTTATGATTTGTAGCTTCTTCAAAACTATGAGGTTCATCTACACTCATTACTTGAGCCATTAAAGCATAGTCATTATACCTGATTGGTGTCTTGATTTGCCTCATTAATCTTATTAATGCTTCAATCCTAGATGGAGTAACTCTATTTTTCCTTGTCTCAAGCCCACTTTGATCATGAATTTGTTGATTTGCAGTACTTGTACTCTTAATGTCTTCTTCAAGAATTTCCCACGAACCAATACTTTCTTCCTTTTCTTTTTCTTGAATATTATCTGCATATTCATGAAAGATAACATCTCTACTAGAAAACACTTAATGAGTAGTAGGATTATACATTTTTTAGGCCTTATGATCACCACAATAACCAATGAAAATACACTTTTTGATTTTGCATCAAGTTTCCTGCTATTTTCTTTTCGAATATGACAAAATCCTTTACTTCTAAAAATTCTCAAATGACTTACGATAGGTTTAGTACCAATGAGGGCCTCATAAGGAGTTTTCTTTTCTAGGTACTTAGTGAGTCTTCTAATCAACATATATACAACTGTACTAACTGCTTCAACCCACAAATTATTAAGGAGATTCTTTCCTTTGTGCATACTCCTAGTACACTCAACAATTGATCTATTTTTCCTTTTATCCACACCATTTTGTTTTGGATTATGAGGAACTGTGTATTATTTGATAATTCCATTTTCTTTACAATACATCACAAAAATTTCTGAAATATATTCCCCCCCTGATCTGATCTTATAATCTTAATATTATAAGTTGTTTGTTTTTCCACCATATTTCTAAACTATTGAAGCATTCAAAAACTTCACTCTTATGTTTTAAGAAATAAACCCATGTGTATCTAGTGCAATCATCATCAAATATGAGAAAATAATAAGCACCCCCAAGTGACCTATTTTGCATAGCATCACACACATCTGTATCTACTAATTCAAGAATATTTCTATGCCTTTTATATGACCTTTGTAGAAATTGATTCCTATGTTGTTTACCCAATGCATAGCCATCACAATTAACATGGCCATTCTTAAAAATTGGAAGACCTTACACCATTTATTTTCTTTGTAAAGAAATAAGATCTCTAAAATTTAGGTGACCATACCTCATGTGCCATTCTTCTATTGTTGAGATGCATGTAGATGTCATTGATCAATGACATTCTACAACTACATCAAGTTTATACAATCCTCCTATTTAAATTCCTTTAGCTATCACATTATAGTATCTTTCATATCCTTTACTTGGCAACCTGTTTTCAAGAATTCAACTTTTAAACCTTGATCAGTAATGGCTAAGACTGAAATTGAATTCTTGTTAATTCATGACACATACTTTACATTTGAAAGTTGCTTTACATTCGATTAGGTAAAAGTACACTTATACCACCATGAACTTTGTTGTCATGAAACGTATCATCTTCTAAATAGATCTTGCTACCATCATTTTGATCATGAAAATCTTTAAACCAATCTCTATGATAGGACATATGAATTGATGCCCTTGAATCTATAAACCAAGCATTACTATCATCTATATGAGTAGAAAGAGTACCATCTAAAATAAACAACTTAATATTATGGAGGTCATCTTTTATCTCATCATCACCATTCACAAATTTTCCTTCATATTTATTATGTTTGGACTAATTATACTTCTTTTTCCTACATTCATAAGCATAGTGTCCTTATTTTCCACAATAATTATGTACAATTTCCATTTTTCTTTATATTAGAATTTGACTTAGATGATGCTCCTTCTTAATTCCTTTTATCATTTTGATACATTTTGTTATCAAATTTACCTCCTTTATTCTTTGTCCATGGATTTCCTTTGGATGGCTTCTTATCCTTGGCCATCAAAGCTGAATCTACAGTCTGGAGTCTAGCGTCTACATGCTTATTCCTTTCTTCTTCTTGTAGAAGGATACTTGCTAAATTGTCAAAAGAAGGTGCATTTTCTCTTAAAACCAAACTAGTGATAAATACTTGATAGTCACTTAACATAGCATTCAAAGTAACAGTGACTAAATCACTACTTGAAATTGTTTCACCAATGTCAGCTAATTTATTCTTTAATATCTTAACTTTGGACAAGTAATCACTAATACTTTCACTTTCTTCTGTTTTGATTGAAATTAATTTGCACTTTAGAAATATAATTCAATTTGTTCTTGTAATTTGATACAAACATTTTAGAGTAATATACGTAATAGAAGAGGTAGTGATATTTCAAATATGAGGGATAATGGAGTCCTTCACAGACATATGTAAGAGAATCTTAGCTTTGCATTCTCTATTTTTCCAATCTTTAATAGCATTTGTAGGCATAGTACGTTTGGTCTCCGTACTATTTACAATGGTCCACACATTGTACCCTTCCATTAGAGTCTACACCTTAAAATTCAAATTGACATAATTTGTGTTATCTAACTTATTTGATTCAGATACATATGAGTCTATGAAATTTTCCATTTTAAAGAGATACAAAATTATAGACACACATCTTTTACAAATCCCTCTTAACACAATTTACATTTCACTTGACTTCTCAATTTTCCACCCAGGTAATAAAAATGGTAAAACAAAAAATATATTACCAGTAATTATTGTGTATCATAGATGGTGCCAACGTCTAATTCATTGGTCTTATATTTGAATAGATGAGGATGCTCTCCACAGACCTCAGATGAATGCCTCGCTACAACAATGGCTTCAATCTACTTCACATATGTTTCTCTCTTTCAAGAGTCTCCTTCAAACACAACACTGGCACAAAATTAGCAACATCTCTCCTTCAAATGCAACACTAGCACAAAAATAGCAACACCTCTCCTTCACATAGAAGTGGTGACTTTCTCTCTTGACATCATCATATATGATAGCCCTTTGCTGGCTTTCTCATGCAATATACACAACAATTAATTTTTTTAATGTAACTTCCTATCACCAGGCTCTGATTCCAAAACAAAATAAACAGAGATTGGAATAATAATGAAAGACTATGTATTATTCAATGAACACTATTACATTCTTATAGTTGTTGATATCTCAACAATATCCTATAAACTTACAAATAAGAATGACAACTAACTGAAGACTTGTGACAACAAACTGAAGACTTAAATGACATCTCATCAACATTGTTTGAGACACCTCTATCTAACTGGACACCTGGACAATGACTCAGTAGAATTTAGTTATGATATACAATTAGTTATGCTAACAATGTTGGTATGCCAACGAAGATTTTAATAGTTCATGAAGGTGTTGGAATAGTAATCCCAACCACTCAACTTATTTAATGCAGATAACTCCTTCTATTGACTACTTTCTACTTTCCTCTATCATCGTGCTCTTTTCATTAATATTTTTGCAGGATGTATCATGTGAGGTATGGCCTCCCTTCTCTAGTTTCTCATAATTTTTCTACAGGGAATGGTCTTAGAGGTATGGCCATCCTGTGTGCCTAAGCTTCTCCAACGCAGGATTGAATTTGATGACCTTGTCCATAATTTTAAATGCAGTCAAGTCTTTTGGAAAAAGTGTGTTGTTTGACTTAGTGTGTGCAGCGAAGAAAAGAGAGATTTATATAGAATGCTCTGGTTTTTTTTCTTTTTTGTATTGTTTTTTTGGAAGAGCTGAAGCTCTTAAACTGAATATATATATATATATATATATATATACTTGTGTTTCTTTTGTTAAAAAGACTGCATGTCTTATAGGTTATTTTTATGATGTGGTTCAACATTATTGAAGAATTAAAAAAACTTGGTATGTGCAGTCTCTATAACTCATATGCTCTGTTTTCTATTTTCATGAATATGAAATTAAAAGTGCAGTAGCTCTGTATTTCTATTTCTCCTCTACCTCTTAACTAGTAAGTGGTATCAGATCCATGGTGATGAGATGAAGGTTTCAAGCAAAGTTTTATCAGTGGTAGAGTTTTTTTTCAAGAAAAGTTTTTTCAAGAAGCAAGTTTCACAATCAACAATGGCAAGAACAAGCACAAGTTTAACAAATCCTCAAATCCCATAGTTCAATGGGAAAAATTATGATCACTGGTCCATAACAATGAAGGCGCTATTTTGTTCTCAAGACATATGGGATCTTGTAGAGAATGGATTTCCAAAGCTAGCTGATGCAGCAACATACAATGCATTGACACAAGCAGAGAAAGATTTGTTGAGGGATAATAGAAAGAAGGACTCCAAATCTCTCTTTTACATCTTTGAAGTAGTGCATGAGAGCATTTTTCTAAGGATTGCAGCAACAACAAAATCTAAACAGGCATGGGATATTCTTCAAACAACCTATCAAGGCATGGCAAAGGTGAAGACAGCTAAGTTGCAAATGCTAAGAAGGGATTTTGAAACAATCTTCATGAAGGATTTAGATTCAATAGACACTTTCTTCACACAAGTGATGGGTTTAGTTAATCAAATTGGATGTCATGGTGAGACACTTGAAGATAGAAGGATTGTTGAAAAGATTTTAAGGAGTTTACCCACAAGGTTTGAAACCATAGTTGTGACCATAGAGGAAACAAAGAACCTCTCATAGTTTTTAGTTGATGAGCTTCATGCATCTCTTATTTCTCATGAGCATAGGCTTAGCAGGTCAATAAAATCATCATTGGAGCATGCATTCAAGACACAAGATTCAATCAGCCATGGAAGAGGTAGAGGAAGATATAATGTCAGAGGTAGAGGAAGGAATTCATATAGAGATGGAAGAAGCAGCCCATCAAGCTCAAGTGGAAGAGGTAGCAACCAAAACTCAAGCCCAAACCTATCTCAAAATCCACCACAAGGTCAAAGGTATGACAAATCTCAAATCCAATAGAATTATTGTAAGAAATATGGGCATTATTCAAATGACTGTAGGAAAAAGCAATCTAATTTCAACAAACAAAATACAAACTTTACAAGAGAAAACCAAAATTAGAGTAATAAGTTCATAGAATTCAATGTAGCACAAGAGAATCAAAAGGATGTAAGGTTTTTAGACCTAGGTTGCAGCAATCACATGATAGGAAACTTAGAAATGTTCTCAAGTTTAGATGAAAGTGTAAAATCAAATGTCACATTAGGTAATGATAACAAAGTTTCAATTATGGGAAAAGGAATAATCAACATTCTAAATAAACAAGGGGAGAAGAAGTATATTTTAGATGTGTATTTTGTGCCTAGTCTAAAACATAATCTAATGAGCATTGGACAGCTTGTTCAAAAGGGGTATAGAGTTTTCTTCAAAAATAAAGAATGCACTATTCTAGATAAATTTCCAAGTAACTAGCTCAATGCTAAAGTGCAAATGACAAACAATAGAATGTTTCTCCTAAAGATTAAGCTAGATTTGAATGTGGAATATGCTCAAGCACAACTCACAATGAACCCACAAGAGGATAAAGAAGAAGTTGCAGCAGTGACACTAACCATCTTTCAAGTAGAAATAAAAGATGGAAATTGGTTATGGCATCTAAGATTTAGGCATCTCAACTTTGGAGGTCTAAATTTGCTTCATAGAAAAAGTATGGTAAAGGGTTTGCCATTTATAGAGAAACCAAAAAGAGTATGTGAAGGATGCATCTTGGGAAAACAACATAGAGAGACATTTCCAACTGTCAAGTCAATTAGAGCAAAGGCACCTTTAGAAATTGTTCATTCAGGTTTATGTGGGCCAATGCAAACACCCTCAATTGGTGGAAGCTACTACTTTTTGAATTTCATTGATGACTATTCAAGGAAAACATGGGTCTACTTTCTAAGGAGAAAGAATGAAGTGTTTGATTACTTCTGTCAATTCAAGGCACTTGTTGAGAAGCAAAGTGGGCACTACATCAAAGCATTGAGAACAAATAGAGGTGGTGAATACATCTCAAATGAATTTCTACATTTTTGCAAAGACCATGGGATTCACAAGCAATTCACAACCAGGTACACACCTCAACAAAATGGGGTAGCCAAAAGGAAAAATAGAACAATCATGGAAATGGCAAGAAGCATGTTGAAAGTAAAGCATTTGTAAAATGAATATTGGGCTGAAGCTGTAGCTTGTGCAACATACATTATGAATAGATGTCCAACAAAGAGTGTGAAGAATATGGTTCTTGAAGAAGCATGGGCCGGAAGAAAACATAGTGTTGCTCACATGAAAGTATTTGGATGTGTGGCATATGCACATGTGCCAGATGAGATGAGAAAAAAATTGGACAAGGGAGAAAAGTGTATATTTGTTGGTTATAGTGATGAATCTAAGGCATACAAACTATACAATCCAATAAACAAGAAATCTATAATCAATAGAGATGTGCAATTCATAGAAGATGAAGCATGGGATGGAAGTTTGGAGAAAACAATCAATATTGCAGCCAACTTACCACAAGAAGATAGAGAAGTTTTTATACCAGCAGGTACTCCATCAAATGTAACTCCTTCCACACCCATTCAAGGTCAACAAAGTGGTCATCAAATGACACCATCATCAAGTGTAAGGACAACCCCACACATTCAAGCATCCACTCCTTCAAATGTATAACAAACACCATCTACAAGTGGCAATCAGGGTGCAGGGCCATCAAGTCTACATTCCATAAGTCCAAGTTCAAGTGATATGTCAAATCCTACATTGGCAAGCTTGAGGAGACAAAAAATTAGAAGTTTGAGAGACATTTATGAGCAAAATGAAGGTGAGAACAATGCTGGTCTAATTTCTTTTTTTGCATTTTATTCACAATTAGAAGATCCAATTCATTACCAAGATGCTATCAAACATGAAAAATAGGTAAATGTAATGGATGATGAAATTGATGCAATTGAAAAGAATCAAACATGGGAGTTGGTGAGTCTTCCAAAAGACAAGGATGTCATATGAGTGAAGTGGGTTTACAAGACTAAATTAGATGCAAATGGTGATGTGCAAAAACATAAAGCAAGACTAGTGACAAAAGGATATTCACAAAAACCCAGGGTTGATTACAATGAGACATTTGCTCCAGTAGCTCGATTAGACACTATGAGAACTATACTTGCAATAGCAGCTCAAAATAAATGGCTAGTTTACCAAATGGATGTAAAATCAGCTTTTTTGAATGGCTACCTTGAAGAAGAAGTGTATGTGGAGCAGCCACCAGGGTATGAGATTTTTGGTCAAGAAGACAAAGTATACAAACTAAAAAAGGCACTCTATGGACTCAAGCAAGCCCCAAGAGCTTGGTATAGTAGAATCAACTCTTATCTTTTGCAAAATGGCTTGAATAGGTGCAACAGTGAGCCTACATTGTACACCAAGATGAATGAGCAAGGTGAGATCATAATTTTTTTCTTGTATGTTAATGATTTGATATTCATGGGTGATTTGGCAATTGATTTGTTTAAAGGAGCTATGAAAAAGGAGTTTGAAATGACTTATTTGGGACTCATGAAGTATTTTCTAGGCATTAAAGTTAATCAAAATGACAATGGTATATTCATCTCTCAATCTAAGTATGCAAATGACATTTTGAAGAGGTTTAACATGACAAATTGCAAATCAGCTCCAACACCACTTGTCACAGGATTGAAATTAAGCAAGGATGACAAAGGAGCCAACATTGATCCAACTTTGTATAAAAGGCTTGTTGGTAGCCTCATGTATTTAACAACCACAAGGTCAGACATTATGTATGCAGTTAGTCTCATTTCAAGATTCATGGAGTCTCCAAAAGTTTCTCATTGGCAAGCAGGAAACAGGATTCTCAAATATGTGAGTGAAATAAAGAACTATGGCATTTAGTATTCAAGGTCAAATGAGTTCAAGATGATTGGATATACAGATAGTGATTGTGTAGGAAACATTGATGATAGGAAGAGGACTTCAAGTTTTGTTTTTTATTTTGGAACATGTGTAGTTTCATGGGCTTCAAAGAAACAACCAATTGTTACTCTTTCATCGTCTGAAGCAGAGTATGCAGCAGCCACATGTGCATCATGTCAAGCAGTTTGGATGAGAAGAATGTTGAAAGAACTCTGGTAAGGACAAGAAGAGGCAACAAGGATCTATTGTGACAACTCAGCTATAGCATTGTCAAAGAATCTAGTTTTTCACAAGAGAAGTAAACATATAGACACACGGTATCACTTCATTAGAGAACTAATCAACAATGGAGAAATCTTTCTAATTTTTTGCAGGTCTCAAGATTAGTGTGTAGACATTTTCACCAAGGCATTAGGGAAAGAAAATTTTGTGTTTCAAAGAGATCATTTGGGTATCAAATAAGGTAGTAGTTACAATTAAGGGGAGTGTTGGAATAGTAATCCCAACCACTTGCCTCATTTAATGTAGATAACTCCTTCTATTGACTACTTTCTACTTTCCTCTATCACCGTACTCTTTTCATTAATATTTCTACATGATGTATGGTGTGAGGTATGGCCTCCCTTGTCTAGTTTCTCATAAATTTTCTACAGGGAATGGTCTTGGAGGTATGGCCATCATGTATGCCTAAGCTTCTTCAACACAAGACTGAATTTGATGACATTGTCCATAATTTTAAATGCAGTCAAGTCTTTTGGAAAAAAGTGTGTTGTTTGACTTAGTGTGTGCAACAAAGAAAAGAGAGATTTATATAGAATGCTATATTATATGTGTGTGTGTGTGTGTGTGTGTGTGTGTGTGTGTGTGTGTGTGTGTGTGTGTGTGTGTGTGTGTGTGTGTGTGTGTGTGTGTGTGTGTGTTTTACTTATGTTTCTTCTATAAAAAAGACTGCATGTCTTATAGGTTATTTATATGCTATGGTTCAACATTATTGAAGAATTGAAGATACTTTGTATGTGTAGTCTCTGTAATTCATATACTCTATTTTTTGTTTTCATGAATATGAAATTAAAAGAGTAGTAGCTCTATATTTCTGTTTCTCCTCTGCCTCTTAACCAACAAGTCTAAATCACTGATCAAAAGTTTAAATGTTTGAAATGGTGCCGAAGGCAAAGTTTATAAGTCCCATTCGATACTGATTTGCCAAAGAATAAATAGAAGTGATGTAAATAAATGGTTGGATGATTCTGGTAGGTTCCAATCTATCGAAATCAAAGTTCAAGTTCTCACAGTTGCTAATTTGCCAAAATTAAATTCCAAAGGAGTCGTCAAGAGTATTTGAAGTGTTGAAAGTCTTAGTGATAGTGATGGAACTAGTTCATGGAGGAAATGAATTGTCAATGTGTATTCACAAGTTCTCGAATGTATTGATTCACTGAAACATAATATTGATGAGAGTTCAATTTCTTAAAAAGTTGTCGATGCAGTATTCAATAGTTTACATTAACTCTGATTTGTTGAATGTTGTTTTATTCAATGATTACCTTTAGTTCCTAAATGCTTTCAAGTGCTGAAGAACATGATTTCAGTGAAGGTGTTCATGTAAGGACCATTCGTAGTTTTGAAATATGTTATTCCTTCCTTTTTGTTGGCTATTGGGATGCTCGATGGTTCAGTCCTATAACCATCCACTTTGGGTAGTGTTTCAACTTCCCTAAACCCATATTATAAAGGACACATTGTGATATTTTGGAGAGGTTAGGTTGGCCTATATCACCTGAGTTAAAGACAAAGCAATTGTGAAGGAGAGGATTGTCAGAAGAGATGGTAGAGACTTGAAAGGCCTGGTGGGGTATTGTAATGTGAAATGACTAGAGGTGAAGTTTTGTAAAGAAGAAGAGACCCAATTGAAGATTGTAAAATTTGTATTCCTCATTTGTTACTACAATGAATATATGTTTATAATTGGAATCAATTTAAATGAAATTGTATTGTTTTGTGAATTTGACATTGTGTTGGTTGTGTGATTGGGTGCAAAGTCTAGGATTTACTTAATCAAAATGAGATACAAATTGCAAATGGCTAAAAGGAGTCATGAGGATTGGCCTTCAGAGATGTGTTGGAGCCATTGGTGCCTTCCAAAGGTAGGAGATTTTGCGTGGATGGCCTGACACAAGAGGATTCTAAGCAGGGATAGGTTGAGAACTCTTGGTATTTTTGGCCCATCCTGCTGTGTCTTATGCAAGACGAGTGAAGAAGATACCAACCTCCTACTTTTGAACTACAAATTCTCTATGCAATGTTGGGAATGGTTTATCAGTTGTCTAGATTATAATGGTGTACTACCAAATGATATGGGTTTCCAATCCTTCCTTATGTTGGTGTTATTGATTTCATATAATCCCTTCAAAGTCTTGAACATATCTCTAGCCGTCTTCAACTTGGAGATGATAGGCACAAGGTGATCCTTCACGAAATCAATAAAGATCTTCTTGGCCTTCATTGCAATCTTCCTCCATTGAATTTTCTCAGTCTCATCGGAAGGTTTAGGTACTTCACTCTCTACAAACTTGAGAATATCATTCTCTTCCAATGTAATAAGTACTCTAAACTTCCAAGAGGTGAAGTTAGATGCACCATCAAGTCTATCTTCAACCTTGACTCCATTCACCATTTTCAATGCTTGAATAGACGCTCTAAGATGAGAAGAAGACTTCGTTGCTTAAACAAATCTGATCTGATCTTTTCTTAGACATGGCTTTGATACCATGTTGAGACATGGACCAGCTAGGACTTAAACCTAGGACCTTCCATACGCTGCTGGAGTGCTCTACCACTGAGCTACTGGCCCCTCTTGGACCAGTCCATCGTCAGTCTAGGTGTGGCTTATTTCCGGCACCAACACCTTAATATTGTGGAACATTTGGAAAGAGTGAAATAACATAATATTCAAGGACAAGGAAGCCTCAGTGGAGGCATTGATCAAGAAAATTGAACAAAGCATCTATGAAATAGTCATGACCAACAAGAAATCTAGAAAATCTTTTCCAAAACTGTTCACTTCATGGGATCAAAACATAATGCAAAAATGGATCTCCCTCAAACTTGAGTAGCCTCATATAATGTTGGGGGATCATATAAGAGTAATAAAATGAAGTGGTTTATTGTCAAATGGAACGCCCTCCCCGAGGTAGACTCAAATTAAATTTCAATGGCATGGCAAAAGGAAATCCTGGAACATTGGGAGATAGTTGCATAGTTAGGAATGAAAAGGAGAAGTTGATATGGGCATTATCAAAGAAACTCTCTCCTAGAACCAATAATGAAGCAAAATTTCAAGCACTATTGGTAGGTCTAAGGATGTGTAAATAAAAAAAGCTAAATCTTGATATAGAGAGAGACTCTCTTATATGCATTACATAGCACAACTCACCCAATTGGAAGATCCAAGGGATTGATGAGGCCATATGGAAGATTCTAACCACCATGAGTGACTACAAATTGTGGTATTTCTACTGAGAAGCCAATGCATTCACAGATGTGTTGGCTAACCTGGGCTGCACAAAACAAATAGATGAAGTTTTTGGTTGTGAGGCTATGGTCTGGGGCATGTTGCCAATTTGGTTGAGGTGCTTTCTTCTAGAAAACTTGTGATTTAGTTGGTCTCACAACTGGTCTCTATTGTCTAATGTCTTAGCAGCATTATGCCCTAACATAGATTTTTCTTCAATTCTCTATGGGAGCTACCCCATGCAGCAATTTACGCCTTAAAAAAAGTTTAATTCAAGTCTTTTGGCCATAGTAAAATGTTATTTTCTTTCCTTGTCATTAAAAAAACCTAAGAATGGGTGAATAAAAAATATTTTAATGAGAAAACTTTTAGCTTAGGTCCTAAGTTTTAAAATTTCAATGCATCTTTGGTCTTCAAGAAATTTAGAGATTATAGTTTTTGGCAATGGTTGGTAAAAAGGAACATATGCTAAAACAAAAATAGAGAACTCTCTCCTTCACATTGATACATGTTTATCCGCTTCTAAGAAGAAGGAATAGGGAAATATTTTGAGGAATTAACATCTTTGGTAGGGAGAAAAAAGGGGATTTTGGTAGATGGTGGTTTTCAGTGCGGAATTTGTAGGCTGGTACAAATTTTAGTCTCATTAACTAGAAAACACAATAATCTTATTAGAAGCATCTATTTCTTCAAATTCTTTAGGTATGCATGAGAGGCAACATGAATTATTTTTTGTTTGAAATAGAGAGGTAAGATAAAGCCTCACTTATCTCTTTCTGGTTTCATTCTTGTGAACATTCTTTTAACACATGTTCCACCAAATGCCTTCTCCCCTTCAGTGCATTTTTTTATTCACCTTATTCTAAATTCATCAAATCTATGTGAATGGTGAGAGACTTCAACTCCACAAAGCCACCTTAGAGCCTCGCTTTAATGGTTTAAGGTACTATTGTTTTACAATTTTTGTATACTTACCTAAGGCATCTGAGTTTTAGTGACAATCATTACCAATTTTGAATTATAGGTGGTGCAAAATATGCACAAACATAAAATACTAAGAAATACAAACAAAACAAATGCTAAAATTCTTCAACTTTAATTAATTCTCATTGATCTCTTGATACAAACATTACAAATGCCCATAATGCTACAACATTCAATAAACTCTCTATTTCTTGATCGTTTGACCATATAATCACATAAACACATACTTAATGAAAACTATTACATCATGCCTCTTTTATACCAATATGATACTTGTACATCACATTAAATGAATTTGCCTTTCTAGACTCTTCCAATCCTCATCTTGACTTATTAGAAACCTTCTACAACAATCCATTTAATTATTTTTCCTTCTAGAATCTTCATCTTTATCCTTTATCTTCTTTTGTAAGATTCCTCTCTCTTTCTAGACTTTTCCAATTTTACCTTTATATCTTTTTCATTAAATTACAAAATAATTAATAATATGTTTTAGGGATAAATTAATCACCAAGATGAATGGACATCTAATTCTAATTAATCCACTTCCAACTTTGTATGGGCGATTGGAATATTGGGTGTCTACTCTTATCAACTCAATTCCAATTTGTGTACGGTGGCTAGAATACTAGGCTTTTGATTGTAATTAAATCACTCCCAAATTTTATATGGGTGGATGGAATGTTGGGTGTTTGATTTTAATTCAATCACTTCTAATTACAAATGTGTCTCATGGGATGATAACTCTCCAATGCATTTTAACAAACAACCCACATATGTTATATGTGCTTTCATCTTTAGCACATGCTCAATTAACTATTGCAGCACCTAAGTAAGCTAGGTGCAGTGCAAGTATTAAACATTTTTTTTGTCATTTTCCTTTTCATCTGTAGGCTATAATTTGTCTTGTATGCCTGAGAAATTTTGGACAATTAACTGGCACTAACTCAAACTACACAATAACATTCTTGACAGTAAGTTCGGCATTGCCTCCTAGATACAAATTGATCATATGGTCAAATATGTTAGAACATGGAGTAATTTCTCCCAAAATAAAACATGCAATTAGTTTACTAGTTTAGTTTTAGTTGAGAGGAGAATAAAATAAGTTTTCATGGTTGTTTCTTTTAGAGTTGGAATTTAAACAATGTGCATGTATTTTGCATATTAATTTTAGAAAATTCTTGTAATTTTAAAACCTCTATATTATGAGGTGTTTTGTAATCATTTATGTATGACAAAAATCAATAGAATAGTTTTATTTTTCTAAGTGTTGTAGTCTCTGTTGTAAGGAAGTTAAAGTAGTGGAAACAAATTCCTACGCCAATCTTGAGGAGAGATATTATGCAAAACTTTTAAAAACTGATCTACAATTATAAAAATTCTAGAAGCACCTTCAAAACATGAAATAAATAATGAAACACAAAACACCAAATATAAATGGGGAAAACCCTTTCAGGTGAAAAACCCCACTCCAAAAACCTGCTCAATGTATTCCAAATCCAACAATAAGATTACATATACTTGTAGAGCAAGTTTATTATAGGAGTATCACTAGTAAACAAGTTTGGAAGAATTCTAGCAGCATAACAGTACCTACAAACTCACACATACAAACTACTCCTCAAGCTTCCAATTTATAGACTTATGTCTATACAAGAAACCATTTGTGGTTTTACAAAACCATGTGCTTAACTTCTTAGTCAAGATTCCAGTCTAGAAATAAGCTTCACGTCTAAAATGATATCCCCTATTTTTGACCCTTATAGTTGTCATAGAATATGTCATAATACCTCTAAAAATAGTCCTTCCATGATATACTACAATGTGGGCATCTTTTGACAACTAATATTTTAATTTTCAAGGCACTGACATGTGGCAAAAGTACCAATTAAGAGATCAAATGCCCCTACATTATTTTGGACTAAATAAAACAATAACTAGCTATGGGAAAATATTAAATACAAAATAATGCTATAAGAAATATGCAAGGTTGAGACACCTGATTTCCCAACATTCTCCCACTTGTTGAATACCTTACAAGAGCCATGGGAATAATGCCATCATGGATCAACTGCTAGAGGCCAAAAGGTGTTGCAACTATGTGCTTATCGGTGTTGTCATTGATGTCAATATATCTGTGTTGTCATTGGTGTCAACTATGCTCTTATTTTGATGCTTTCTTAGTTGCTTTGTATTGACTTATACAAGTGTTGAAGATAATGAGAAAGTGTTCTTGATATTGAATTTCCAAGTGCTTTTGAGAAAATTGTCTCTCCTAGTGGAAGGGTCAGTGCAAGAAGTTGGGTCCACTTTTTGGCCAAAAAATGGAAGTGTTTTCCCTGATTTTTAGAATTTGTCACATTTGACCTAAACATTTGAGGTACTTAACGATTGAATCTTTAAAAAAGTTAGTAATATGAAATATAGTATGCGGAGTCTAGTTTCTAAATATGTAATTTATTTTAATATTCAGATGATACAAATTGATTTTCAATAGGCATTTCTAAAAACCACTGTTTAAAAGTCACTTTTTTTTACTGTACCATGCACATGTAAGGCCAACATAATTTGACCTAAATAAAAGTTTTTTTATAAATCCTTTTCGGGGAAGATGTGTAGTATAGTGAAGTTTGATGAGGATATTTTTTTATAATTTTTTTCCAAATATTTTTTTTATTAATTTTTTATTGGCCCTAATTGTTGTTTTTGAAAACCCCTCATGTACAACCAACATAATTTGAGCAAAACTAATCATAAAATAATTTTTTTTTTCATTGTGTAAAGAATGATGTGTAGATTGATGACATATAATTTTAAAAAAAAAACTTTAAAAATTAAAAGTTATTAAAAAAATACAAACACCTGTCATTTCAAGTTTTTGGACCAGTTTGCTCATAAATTAAAAAAATACTAGGAAAACAAGTCAAATAAAAAAAATTACATATTTGAAAACTAGACACTGTGATCTATAATGGATTTTAATTTTGTAAAAAAAAAATAGAAAAAAATGTCATCAGCCATATAGGTGAAGTGAGTCTTTCCTCTAGTTCTATACTTGAAGAAATACTTGCAGGTCCAAGGCTCAAGGTTGGCTACCCATGCCTTTCTCGAGCCTAAAACCAAACCAAAAGCATGGGTGTGAAATTTAAAATTTTAGAAATGGGTACCCTTTTTAAATTGGGTACTCATTCTAAAAAATAATAGAAAACAAAACAGGTACCCGTTATAAAATGGGTACCCATTCTAAAAAACAATAAAAAATAAAATAGGTACTCATTTCTAAAAATAGTAAAAAACAAAATAGGTACCCATTTTAAAATGGGTACTTGTTCTATAAAACAAAATGGGTACCCATTCTAGACTTGGGTGCCCTTTCCTAAATGCGTGCATGTTTTCTTTAAAATGGGTACCTGTTTTCTTTAAAATGGGTACCTGTTTCTGTTGAGATTTTTTTTTGCATGACACTTCCCCTATATGTGGACCCAACTTCTTACTTTTACCTAGAAACAATGTGCTGTAGAGTTTCCTGGCTTACAAAAGTACATTGTAGTGTTTTGCTCTGCATATTCTATATATTGAATATCTTTGTCCATAGATTGGAATTTATGATAAGGGATGTCTGTAGTTGCTATATTTCAAGTTAGAGCCTCTGATGTGAAAATTTGAGTAAGTTCTGTTCACAGAGTAAAAATTATTTTTTTGTGTATTTAATGATGACAGGGAGAATGTATTCTACTTCGCATTTCTCCACATTTAAGTTTTATAGTCTGCAGTTCTAGAATTAAGTTTGTAATGATATTATGTGCCTTTAGTTCAAATGGTTCATGATTTGGTATTCTGCAAGTGATCTTTCCTTTATGACAGTGGCTAATGGTAATGTTCAAGTGCTCTAGTTTGAAGAATCTTATGGACAAAGTATTTATAGGTTGTGCGGATGTTCTTGGTGATTGAAATGTGCTTGTGGATGTCTCTAGATCATGTTCCTATCTTTTATTGGGCCACAAAGCATAATTTAGATCATGGATAAAGTGTGTTCCTTAAGGTCTTAAGTGGTAACTCCAATCTTAGCCGACTTGGTTGTTCTCACTACTTGTAGTTATGCTTTGAAGATTATGGAAGCATGTTATTGCATGGAAGATCGCAATTAAGTCCTGGAGATAAGGTGTGGCATGGTCTAAATTCACTCTTTTATCTCTGAAATATGTTTAGGTCCAGACCTATCTTAATGTATGCATGTTTGCCGATCTTGGATATTGTTCCAATGGTTTATGATTGTAATGCTAACCTTGATGTTAATTCTAAGGTTGATGAATAGTATAAAATCATGTAATGAAGTCATGAATTAGCAGTGTGTGCAAAAATGCAAATATAATTATGTAAGTGAAGAAGGTAGAAAAGAAGAAGAATCAGTGTGCTTCAATGGAACTAAACCCTACCATAGTGTAGATTCTACTATCTCAGTTCACCAACTCTAGCAATGAGCCATCCACTGACAATGAGCCACTTCATTGGCAATGAGCCTCTTCTTTTGTAGTGAGCATTCTGGGTAGTGAGCCTTAAGGTAGTAAGCCTCTCATTTTCAGTATTGTTATTACATATTATATTGTGAGCTAACACTCATCATGGTTTTTCCCTTATTAGGTTTTCCACGTAAAAATATGGTGTCTCATGTGTTAATGTGCTTAAGTTTCTGATTTCATGCTTTTATGGTTAAAATACAATACAATTGTTAAGTGGTTGATGTGTCAATGGTTTTGAAGTTTTGGTTACAACTTATTCAGCCCACCCTCTTGATTGTCTTGGACTTTTAAACAAAAGGCCCATAGACTCGAAACACCACCTAAACTTCACTATGCTCATGGGCTTAGTTAATGCATCAACAACATTTTCCACTATCTCTACCTTTTCTAGCTTCATCCTGCCATCCTTGACCATATCTCTCATGAAGTGATACTAAACATCAATGTGTTGGGTCCTGACATGAAAAGTCAAGTTCTTTGCAAGGCAGATCGCACTCTGACTGTCATAATAAACTGTAACACCCTTTTTCAATCCAATATCTAAACACAAATTCTTAAGCCAAATATCTTCTTTATAGGCATCGGTAGCTTCCATGTACTCTGCCTTAGTAGTGGACAAAGTGACCACAACCTATCACTTGCTCATCCAACTGATTGCACCACCATTAAGAGTAAAAACATATGCACTGGTGGACCTTCCTCTTTCAACATCACTAGCCCATTTTGAATCCACAAAAATATGAATACTAAGGGAATGCTCATCTACTATACCATGAAAACATATATAATACTCTATTGTAACCTACAAATATATAAAGACCCTCTTAATTGCATCCCAATGCACTCTTCCAAGATTAGACATAAAATGAGAAAGAACTCCCACTATTTGGGCAATGTCTGGTCTTGTACAGACCATAGCATACATTAAGCTCCCAACTACACTCTAGTAAGGCACTCTGCTCATGTCTTCCATCTCTGATGGGGATGTAGGACATTGTGAAATAGAGAGCTTCATTCCCAATGTAACAGGAACACAATGTGGTTTACAATCATGCATGTTAAACCTTTGCAAAACTAAACAAACATACTTACTCTAGCCAAATGATAGCTCTATTCTCATGATCTCTTTTGATCTCGATCCCATGTATTTGTTTTGCCACACCAAGATCTTTCATTTTAAATTTCTAGAGATTTGAGATTTCAATTCTACAATCAAACCTTTGCCTTCCCCAATAAACAACATATCATCAACATATAAAGAAATTACAAGGAAATAATCACCATCAGATTTAAAATATACACAGTGATCAAATTTAGACCACACAAATCCCAAACTCAATACATAAATATTGAACTTTTGGTACCACATCTGAGGATTTTATTTAAGGCCATATAGAGATTTCTTTAACTTACAAATGAACTTTCTTTTACCTTTCACCATGTAGTGCTCTGGTTGTATCATATAGATTTCTTCCTCCAAATCCCCATGAAGGAAAGTAGTTTTCACATCCATTTGTTCAACCTCTGGGTCATAAGATGTTTCAATAAATAATAAAAACTAAATGGATGTCACTTTACCAATAGGAGAAAAGATCTCACTGTAATCAATACCCTAAACCTGAGAGTATCCGTTCACAACTAATCGTGTCCTATACTCTTCAACATTTCCATCTGAACCAATCTTTTTCTTAAGCACCCAATTACATCCAATAGGTTTCTATCCTTCAGGCAATGGTACTAAGTCCCATGTATCATTTCTTTGAAGGGTTGCCATTTCTTCATCCATGGCTATTTTATAGGACTTTGCATCATTCATACCCAAAGCCTCTTGCACAAATCTCGGTTCATCAATGTTAGTACTCAAAGCAAATATACACTTCCAATCATCAGGTGAACACCCATACCTTTCAGGCTATTTCCTATGCCTTGTAGACCTTTGAACAAGTTGAGGTGGAGGTTCTTCCATTTCTTTCTCCTCCTCTTCCTCTTTTGAAGATTTAGAGCTTGATGAGCTCTCCTCAACTTCTAGTCTATCTTGGGGTCTCGATTCAACTTTTTCAAGCATAGAAGGAAGTTGAATCATATCCTTTTTTTATTCAATTTCTTTATGTTGTTGTGGCTGAAAAGTACCAGGAGAAGATTTAGTCTCTCTAAAAACAATACTTCTAGAATAAATTACCTTATGTCCAATAGGGTCCCAAAGCTTGTATCCTTTCACACCATAGTTGTAGCCGATAAAGATACATTTGATAGCCTTAGAATCCAACTTTGTTCTCTTTTCCTTAGGCACATGTGCATATGCCTTGTCACGACTGTCACAACCCATTTTTATAATGTTTTGAGTTCTAAATTTGATGCATACTTAATTTTTACTTTAAATTATGTATTTTAATTTTCAAATGTTCAAAACACACATAAAAATTATTAAAATATATAGTCTCATTTAAAAACAAAATGATAAAAATATTGATGATAATAATAGATAATTTTTTTAATCCCAAATTCTAAATAAATAAATAAAGGTACACTTCTAGAAAGAGGACTAAATGAGGTTTAAACCCCTTCATTCTCAAGTCAAGACTCCAAGCTCACATTTATAAAATAAATGAGATCTTTTCCACTTGAATTTATTGAGGCTTTGGAGGTTTCCACATGCATTGATGACAATTGGAAAATTTGAGAGAAATCATTTAAGATTAATGAGTCCTTTTCCACAAAATTTGAATAGTAATTTGAAAAATGGAAAAGGAGAATTTAATTAGAAGACTTGACTCAAGACTTGGATTTTCCTCCACAAGGGTTAGAAATTTCTATAAATAACATAGATAGGAGGAAGGAGAGACACACTGAAATCTAGTTTGGAGTGCTGGAGAAATCTGTAAGAGATCTCCTCTCCACAATTTTGTTTCCCTTCGTTTGAAATTTGTGTTCATTATTAAGATGAATTATTTTATTTGTATGATTGTTGTTTACAGTATTTAACTAGCCTAGATTGATATTAAAGAGAGAATTGATGCATAAGTTTTTTTTAAATACCCTGTCCATACCCTATTTGAAAGACTCATGCAGGCACGGGTAGGGAGGGTGCCATCAAGGTTGTAGAAATTTACTTTACTCTTGCCAATTTCTTTTTCTTGAAAATTCTAAAGACTTATCAACATGTCAATTTTTTTTTAGGCATTTTGTCAGACAGTCCATGTGTTTTGTGTATGCTCCTCCATTCTATACAAGACATTTGCAACTACAAGATCTGATGAAATTTGTCTTTTTTTATGCTTTGATGTATGTTTGTGACCTATTTCAAAGCTCCCACGTAGGTAGAGGCAGGGAAGGCATAACGTAGGCTATGGAAATTGACTTTACATTTGCAAATTTTCTTTCAAAGTTTCTAACTCCTTTTCAACTAATCCATTTTTTGCACATCTTGCAATTGTTGTAGTCCACGAGACAACATTCCTTTGATGGATTTTGTTAAATGGTTGGCGTGCCTTGTCTGTGCATTCCCCATTTTGCAATCATGACTACCAGACCATTTCCAACTATACTACTTGACAAAAAATCCTCTTTCATTTATGATTTGATGCCCTATTTGAAAACCCCCATTCTAGTGTATGGAGGGAGAACACTGGTAAAGGTTATAGATTTGGCTTTACACCTACCAATTCCATCTTCCCAAAAGTTTCTATAGCCTTTTCAATGACTCCATTTTGTGCACGTCTTGCAATCATTGCAGTCCATGAGACAATACTTCTTTGAGGGATTTTGTCAAATAGTTAGTGTGCCTTGACTATGTTTCCTCAGTTTGCATCCAACTATAATATCTAAAAAAAATCCCCCTTTTGTTCTATTTTTCCAGAAGTCTATACCCTATTCCTAAACGCCCATTTTGGCATATGTGGGGAGGATGCTGGCAAATGTTACAGAGTCTAGTTTTACACTTTTTAATCACTTTTGCTTGAGGGTTTTTAAATCCTTTTTAACAAATCCATTTTTATACTTACCCTGCAATCAATATGGTCTATGAGACCATACTTCTTTTAGGTATTTTGTCAAACAATTCATGTACCTTGTCTATGCTACCATGTTTTGCAATCATGTCTACCAGGACACTTGCAATTCAACATCTGATTTCCCCCTTTTGTTATGCTTTCATTGATGTCCCTTCATTATTTCCACATGACAATTGACACATACTTGAAGGTTCTTAACAAATAGTTCTGACTCCTTACCATTGTTCTTCACCATTAATATATGTTCATTTAAGAAGCTCCATTTGTTTATGTTTTAATGCTATTGCTTTGAGCATGACAATTGTTTCTAACATTGTAAACACTATTTCAAGACAAGCTTACAAATTAGAGCAATTGATAACACATTTATAAATGGATCATGTTTAGTTTTGTGAATAGGTAATTATATCATGTAGAACAATACTTTGACTAAAGATGTATAAGAATTGGGAAGTGTAGCTTTAAAAGTAATGAGTCTCACTAGATATTCTAGGGATTGTCTAACATAAATACTAAATACATAAAGTTCATATTTTAAAATAGAAAGTAGAGATAAGATCATCAAAGTTATGTTATTTAGTTTGAATTATCTTGGACCACCTTGTTCTAGAAGGACACTATCAATTTAACATACTTTATGGTTGCATGGGAGTAAATTCTCTGTAATTGGTCTATTGGTGACTATTGTTCTTATAGAGTTTGTGTACAAAATTTTATTCAATTCTTATAATCCACTTATGATAAAAACTATTGTATACAAACATTTTTCTTTATGATCTATATTATACTAGTCATAGGCAAAATTCCATGGATTATAATCTTTGAGGTCAATTCTCATAATAAAAATGAATTGACTAAGTTTAATAAGAAAATATATAGATCAAATTAGTTAATTAAACACTAATGTGTTAAAACCTTTATGTGCAACCTCTTCTAGGTTGGTTAGTACTGTTAATTATTTTGGTTCCCAAAGGCTAGTCAATATTCTTGAGGAGAATTGGTCTCCTAATCATTATAAAGAAACATTTGAATTTTCTCTACTAAGAAGGTCCAACCTCATAGGGACTAATCTCTCTCTCTTCATATGCACTCATCCTCACCCTTCTTAGATTGAAAATAACTATAGTTTCATATATAGCAAAGAAATAATCTAATAGTCTCAACCTCACTCATCCTCTCTCTTTATATGTAGTTTCATATGTAGTAGGGATTAATACTCTAATAGTTGTTCTAGGGTAGCAGAGAAATAATCAAAGATCACCTTGATGATTAATGAATCAAGAGGTTATAGTACAACCTCGTCATAATATTAGGGATGAAGGAACTCTATATAAAGACTAATAACACCTAAGGAAGTTAGACCTATAATATTATAAGAAGGAATTAGAAATAATTCAAAGAATACGATTATAGAAGAGCTATTGTAATATATTATTGTATGTCATAGCTCCACTCTTAGGGTTAGATCACTACTCTTGAATCAAAGAAATTACTATGATAATAATATTTCTTTTATACCATCTACATGAGTCAACTAGTTCTATAGAATTGATTTTTCTTCGAATTGTGAAAATGTAAGAAATGGGTAAAAGTTTCTTGAGTTGCTTGTATATTGCTCTCAAAAAGACTTATTGGAAACTTGGTATTTTAAACATATCCTATATAATTCATGATATCAAAGATAATAGAATTTTGGTGTCTATTAACTACCAATAATTCTTTTATTCCTACTAGCAAAAGTTCATTCTTTTCGTAAACCATTAAAATCTAGGTGATAACCCTTGAAGGGAATTATTTTATATTAAGGATAACTTAGTATAGTTGAGGATTTGAAAAAGTTATTTCTATAATCATGAGAAATTTAGATAAGGTAGATGGTTTAAAGGCTCAACGTACTTGAGAACTGAAATACGTCTCATCCTTGTTAGACATTATAGTATACTTTAATACATTAATCGAACTTTGAGTTGGGTTGAATTAAAATTCATGAATGTTATGATGTATGATCAATTGTGCCATTTATAATAATAATTATGATTTCCCTAAATGGTTTTTGAGTCACTCCTATTATCTCCTAGTTTTCAAGTGTTATTGATTTTGTAAAATTATGTAACAAATCTACTATCTTAGACATACTTATAAGTGTATTAGCCTTGATGTTGGCTATCAAATGGTTGTTAAAAAACAAATGTATTTTAAAAATAAAAGTAAAGGATAAGCTCCTTATTGAATGACTTAAATCTATGGAACAATTAGATAATGAATCATGATTTCTTAAATATAAATTTGATGGACTAAGACCTTGTCATATGTTATAAGATTAAAGTAAGAATCACAATTGGAAATAAATCATGATTGTCAAACCTTTAGGGATACCAGGAGGTACAAATAGAACACTTAGTGATTTAGAACAACTTCATTTGTCTCAATTAAGATATCAAAGATTCATCCAACATGACTTATGAAAAGAAGTAAAGCTTGTTTGACTAATAATGCTAACATTTAGAATAGTTTTAGTTGAGAAACATATTGAGATTCAAATATCGTAAATTCTATCCACTTTCCAATATAAGTAAGTTGAATGCTTTTGCAAGGAATTGATCCTTGTACTAACCTTTTGAACAATGTTTGTGTTCAACAATTTTATTAACAATAATCCTTGGTATTCTACTAGATCATTAGATACTTTATGGATTAAGTATTTTTCAATTCTTATGCTTTTGAATCGAATAAGTTAAAGAAAAGTATTATTATGAGTTCATAGATTATAAATATGGCAGGGTTGACCAATCATGTCTAGTATAGTTGTTTTGTAATCCATAAGAAGTTCAATCGTAAAATGATATTTCCAATAATGATGTTAGAATATTATTGTTATAATGCACTTATTTATCTATGTAAGTTGTTAACAATGGAATTAACCAGTTTTATTAAAGTATAAACCTATTTTGGGAGTTTCAAGTAAACCTCTTGTTGGGATAACTTTCTTAATTTACAAAGTTCTCATTGGTTCCAATTAAAAGTAAGTTATTAATGATCATGCAAGAAATTGTATCAATTCTTTACTTGTATGATAAAATAAGGTTCCCTTGTTTCTCTTAAGACTGAATCTTTATATGCATTATTGATAGAATATCGTTTCTAGTTTATGACTTATACAATTATAAATTGATGACATTGATTGTATCATTTCTAGTCCTATTCATTTTGGATAAACGAATTGATCAAACATCTTTTACCTACACTATGATTCAATGAAGTATCTTTCCTTCATTAATTTCATTATTAGTTATCATACAAGTTTTCCTTTCAACTAGATAGGTAAATTTTATAAATAAATGTCCAAAACAAAAAACACAAAACAAATCATAGTGTTTAGTTTTTACGGTACCTTTGTGTCATGTTTACAGGTAATGCCATCATGTTGAACCAAGTACCTCACACCTAACATAGCTGTAACGATGATGTCTAGGCACCGTCCCTCTAAATCATTAGGGAGTAATAAGGGACATGTTGAAGTTAAATCTGTAGGAAGGGAAAATCTCCTCGAATACCTCATTAAAAAGATTATGTCATGTCTCGTTTTTATGGACAATACTATTATTTAAATTAATGAGCATTTATCATCGTTGACTTACTTTGAGTAATTTCAAAAGAGTGAAAGTAATTATTATTAAGGTATATTGGAAAATGGATTTACATGTTAAGTAATATTGATGTAAATGCAATGATTTGTTTCATCTATGTTTTGGAGACACTAACCTATTGATGTTGAGTTGAGTGCAATTGGATGCAGGAACTAATTGAAGATGAAAGCAAGGTTGAGATAGAAATGTTCTAGGCACTTGGAAAGAACTGATGGATGGATTAACTCCGATGCAATCACACACTCACGTAGTCTCATATTGCATTTGAATGAATTATTATGCATTAATTGTGTGGATAATAAATGTGATTAATGGTTAGATACTTAGAAAATATTATGTTTTAATTGCGATAGTAAGTGAGTGCATGATTTAATTATAAATATTAAAAGTTCTTTCAATTATATTTTAAATGGGTTATTTTTAATGGTTTATTTTAAATAGTTTATTTTATGATATTTAAATAAATATTGTATTTAAATTATTTAAATAATAAAATATATAAGTGTTCTCCTATTCTTAGAAGTATCGATGTTTGGAAGACAATATCTAAATTAGATTTAAATTGCAATAGATATATATTATTTTAAATATTATTTAAATGCTTCTTGATTGATTTAAAGTGTTTATGTGCTATTAAAGCTAGATAAATTGCTTTATTTTTATGAATATTATATTGAGAATTCTAATAAAAGAATTAAAAGAGTAATATTTTTGTCATGCAACCACAAGAAATAAATAAGTTTATATTATTTTAATTTTTGGAGGCTTTGAAAAAGCTAAATTTCATGCAAACTTAAAACAAGATTACAGTTAATAAAAAGTAATCAAAAACCTAATTTCAACGCCAATATTAGGGAGTTTATTTGGTTAAAAAGAAAGAAGGTTGGGCAGACAAGAGGAAGGAAACCACATTTTTCTTTGGCAACAGTAGAAAGGAGACGTTACTATTTTTTTTTTAGCAACGACAGGAAGTACAGGAAAACAGTGATAGGAAGTAGAATTGATCTCTTCTTCACCAAACAAAACCAGGAATTTTTCCTTATTTAATTGCATTAATTTATGATTGATTATGGATGATAAAGACATAGAAATCTAGCCTGCATACTATTCTTTTACGGTCTGCAATCTTTCTTTCCTCATGTCGATTTGGAATCTGCCTTGTTTTTAAGGCATTGGTTTGCATAAAGAATGATCTACCTAATGAGTTGACTACAAAAATAGATTTAAAACATTTACTATTATCCTTGGCTACTAATTAAACTAGATCATGCCTATGTTTACCTTGTTTTGTCTCCATTTTTATAGAGAGTTTGGCCTTGTTATGGAGAATGACTCTATTAACTTAGGTGACAGAAAATAATTTCCTAATACTGATCTATATTGGTGTTTTTCAACAGTGTTAATCCATTCTACTGATCTACTGAGGAATTTGTTTGAAACCCTGTCGCAGTCCTTCTATCTTTTATTATTGTTATTTAATCTTGATTAGTTCCTGTAGTAGAGTGTGTTGCTATTCCTATAACTTTCTGTTGTTCATGTCGCATGCATTTTAAAGTTCCTAGTACCTGCGTTTTGAAGTTCATCTCGCATGCATTTTAAAGTTCCTGTCACCTGTGTTTGGAAGTTCCTGTCGCATGCATTTTAAAGTTCCTGTCACCTAGTTTTCAGGCTCCTGTAACAAACTGTTCTGTACGGTTCCTATAGCACATAGCAAATTGTTCCTATAGCAGACTTATGCTCGATGCCTATAGCTGAATAAAATGTTCATGTAGCTTAGTTTTATACTCTTTTAAACCATTGTGATAACTTTAAAATAGAGATAGTTTGGGATTTGATTAAATACTTATCTCCTTGTGGGTGTTGGGCTGAAACAAGTTATAATTTAATATTATATATGCTTCATATGTTAGTGATTATAGAAAGGATAAATAAAATTGTTTTGATTAAAAGTTTCTTGAAGGGAAATTGTGTAATCGAGATGAATGAGATGGAAAATTTTACATGTTGCAGAATTTAAATGAAATATTCACTAGGAATGAAACTAGTTTAAATAACCATTTATGCAATTGAAAGATCAATGGATTATTGCTTGGAAAGTGTGTTTCCTTGATTAGTGTTTTGGGGGTTTTAAATAATTTATAGAAGAACATTAATTGTTTTATTCTATTATTCTATTTACTTAATCTTGAGGAAAGATAGAAATAATATTTGACATAAGTATGCATGAAACCTCACTGTATGAGAGTGGAGCAGTCAACCTTGTCATTTGATTTTATTGCTTGATTTATCAAATAGTATTTGGATATGAAGCAAAATCATTAGTTTGTACAATCTATTTAACCATAGAAATATGAATTGAGGATATAATCAGATATATTGCTTTATGATGATTCTTCATTAATGCTTGATTGAAAAGTGTACTTTCTTCATTAATGCATGGGAAAGGGATCAGAAGTGGTCATAGGTGATTTTGGACCTTTATTTCTTGGATTATTTAATTACTTGCTTATTTTCTTCTTGGGGAAAGAAGGTAGATTTTTATCTAGGAATGTATTGGGTTACTTTTGGGACTAGGATGCCGAATGTGGATATATTAGAGATGGCTTTTCCTCTGTTCAGGAATTGACCAATTTACTTAAATGATTAGATCTAATTGAGATGCCATTGAAATAGATGTGTATTGTCTAGAAAACATATTTATTAATATCTCTGCCACATCCTGTTGTGAGTTAATTTTCTTTTCATTATTAGAATTACACTTTTAGACATTAGGCTTCCATCAGCTGTTCCCTCCTACAGTTGTTACTAGGTAGCTAGACATTTTGTGTAGGGATATGTTTCCTTCATGTCATGAAGGGATCCGGGGAAGTGTAAACACTTCATGGTTGGGTGGAAAAGCACCTGAGCCATGTTCTCATCTCTCGGCTTGCCACTTGGTTCATGCAACTGGAGAGTGTATTGATTTATTTATTCATGATGTTCATGATTGTTGGATGTATTATTGCATGTTTTCCAATGGATTTATATATATGATTTTATAGTGCTTTTACTTGGATTGAGCGCGCAAGATGTAATATTTAATGACTTATTTGATTTATATCAATGGGATTTTCTTTGTGAAGATTTATTGACTCTTTTGAATCTTATTGATGAAGTTATTGTTTATTTTAATATTGTAATTAAGAGGATTAATTACACCTTTTTACCTTTGAATATTGTATCTAAGTGGATTATTTACATCTTTTGATTTTGGTTATTGCAATGTTGTATTTAAATGGATTTCTTACTTCATTTATTCTTGAGCTGGTTTAAAAGCTTTTACATGATTTGTGGGGCTTTACATTTGGTATCAGAGCGTAGTTCCAACATTGGGAGCTCTAGGTGTGTGTGTGTGTGTGTGTGTGTGTGTGTGTGTGTGTGTGTGTGTGTGTTGCTCAGTTTGATCAAGCATGTGTGGGTCCTTGTGTGTTGGCCTACTGTGGATAGCATGTGCCTTCTTCATTTGATAGGGTTAGATACACCCTGATGATTATTCTTGACTATGAAGGACTAGATTCTTTTCTTAGGGTTATGCATTAGTGTGTGAAAAAGGATGTTGGATCATATGCTTGACTTATCTTATTTCTCCTTCTAATGAATGCTTGCTTGAAAAGCATGTTGCATTATTTTATTGAGAGCATGATCATGAATATGAATTCATTTATATGGGTATAAGAAAGATAGTATTACATTTGCCTTATTGAAGTTTAAGGAAAGAAATGATAACCGTTGCTTGTAGGAAAGAATGGTGTGTTATGATATCTTGGTTTGTGAACCTGATTTTATCCTAGCTTAAATCTTGGTTGATTGAATGTTTGTTCTTTTGGGTAGTTGCCTTCTAGGATGGGTACCGAATATGGAAAAAAAATAGGGAGGTAGGTTTCCTTTCCAAAAACCAACCCACTGTTAATTGGTTTTAATTATTTAAATTCCTCCCATATCATGTTAATGAGATGCTACATTCAAGTCGGGGATGCATGTAGGTTAACAGGGATGCACTAGGTTAGGTTGGGCATTCTTTAGTTTGATTATGATTCTTGGGTCAGAATGCAATTTTGTTGCTAAGTGCCTTGACCGATGTTGTGTGGAAATGATCTTATGATATAGAGGTGTTTAGAATCTTGGAGGACTAGGTTGCTTGTGTGTGATTGAGTGTGTACTCTTAACTTGCCTGAATTTTGGTACCAGGCGTAGTGTAGCATCGTACTTCCTCACTAGTGGCTAGAATTAGTCACATAGTCCATGTAATGTGAATTTTTGAATTTGATTTTTATCTTTTTGGCTTTGATAATTTCTCTAAATGTTGTAAAGACCAACATTGAAATTTTTTAATTTTATTTATAAAAAAATCTAGCCATCAAAATTTGATATTTACTTATCTTGCAACCATGATGGTCATGTCTGATTTACTGTTGAAATTGAGCTCATTTTATACCTTATTGTTGGAATTGAAATTTTCTTTTCTTTGAGATTTATTTATTTATTTATTATTGGTGGCTATGCTTTAATATTTTTCAAAACTGTTGGTCATGTATCATGTTATGTGTAGTGCCCCCTCATTGTTGGCTTGTGATAGCAGTGGTTATGCATTGCCCTCTGTTAATCAGAGATAGTTGTTAGTCGTTCATTGCATTGATTCAGTCTGAGACATTTGATTAGTAGGTTATGATTTATGTTTGTTTTAATGAACTAGGTTTGACTGATATAATTAGACAGGTGTTATGAATTATGATGGCACTACTATTATTTCAGTTATGATGCGAATTAATATAATCATGTGTCATTTGAATTGTGGTGGTTGAATTCAAATAAAGTTGTTATGATATTGTTCAAGAGTAGAGACGGTGTAGTACTACTCGCTTCGAGTACCCTACTACGTCGCAATTCTCTGACTCTTTGCGTGTGATGACATATATGTGTTTGATTTTATACAACCAATTGCTCAGATGCAGGCTACAGGTACCGAACCTTGACTCCACCTGATATAGCAGGTTTGAGCAGGTTCTTACACCAATGGGTATCAGTGATGGGAGGTAACACGAGGTCTATTCCACTAGGTCGATCCTCGTCTTTTGTTGTGGTCTCGAGTTGTGTTGTGTCGCTTCGTCCTAGCATGGCATGTGGGTAATCTTGTGTTGTTATGTATAGTCATGTTGTGTTAATAATGTTTTTTTTGTGATTGGAAAAATACTTTAAGGAATTAATAATAATGCTTCTATTTTGTTTATTAGATAATATTAGGTTTAGCCAAGATTTTGGAATGACACCCTTGTAAGATTTTACAATGGGCTAGAATTAATTATCTATTGTCCAAGATTGTGTGTGTCATAAGTTTTCATTTCGGGATATTAGTATTTGGCTAATTTAAGAATAATATTGGTTTTGTATTAATGGTTGTTGGTTATCGGATATGATTCTCTGATTTGTGGAATATCTATTATTAGTAAATTTTTAAATTCCTCAGGAGTGGGTTGTTGGGGAAGGATGCATGTTTGCATTTTTGTGAGGAGTTGAATCTTTTTAAGGGGAGATCTGGGGAGGAAATTGGGGGGGAGACAACATTGGGAAAAGGAAAATTTTATAGTGTTGAAGAAAATCTCATATCTTCAGCCTCTATACATAGCAGATCATCTATTTGGGAGTTGCTATAATAGGTGCATCTGAACCTATTCTTCATTTCTTAATTTGATTTGTGTGGATATTGTTTTAGGCATAAATTGTTTCTTTATCTCTGTTTGTTAATATCTGAGTAAAAGGAATTTTAGTCAACCTAGTCTTGAAGGAATTGAATCTTGTTGTTCTCTGTGGAAGTAATCTTTGTTCTTCGTTGTGATTTGAAATCTGCAATAAGAAATACCCTTGTGGTTGATATGAATTAAATCTCTCTCTCTCTCTCCCTTATGAGTTATCTACATTTTCCATGCTTGCCTGAGTCTAATGCTTCAACCGTAACTCCTAAACCCTTTCAAATTTGAGAAAATTGCTCCCAAAACTACTCAATATGGGCCATTCTGCACAAAACCCATGTCCCAGAATTTTGAGATTCATCTTCATATGCGTACAGTTTGAGACAGAAGTTGACTACCTGGAAACTACTGAAAAAAATATGGGTTTCACTATATCTGTGTTAAATCTATATTTTGACCATTCCATAGAGGCATTGAATCTTAGTTTCCATACCTTAGCAAATGTAATTGATTTGAACTGATTATGTTTGAAGTATTGTGGCCTAAGTTCAAGCTACTGAATGGGGTTTGAAAGAAACATAAAATTTGAGTGTTTATGGTTCATATTGACAAAATAAATGATGCATCTTTGATGCAAAATAGATAAAGAAAGAAAAATAAACATTTAGATGTTATCTTTGAGGCATGTTGTCAAACGGTTCAAGTGCCCTCTCATGCTTCCACATTTTGCATACATGTCTACTATAGCCACTACAATTTCAACATCTGTCGATATTCTCTCTCCTTTATGCCTTATGGATGTCCATACCTTGTTCAAGCTACCATTTTGGCACAGGCAGCAGAAGCCACAAACCCGGTTGAAGTAGTTTGCATTTATTAAAAGTTTCCAAGACATTTCAACAAATCCATTTTGTGCATAACCTGTAATCATTGTATTTCATAGATGGTGCCCTTGGTGCATTCTGTGTCTATGCTTCCTCATTTTGCATGCATGACCACTGGAGTATTTCCATCTATAATTTCTAACCAAAAAAAAAAAGTCTTTCTTTATGCTTCAATGGATGCCATAGATTCCTCAAAAAATGTCAAACTTGTATTTTCTCAAAAGTTTCTAAAGCCCTTTCAACAAATCCATATTGTGGGTGTGTGCAAGAAGTTGTGTCCACTTTTTGGCCAAAAAGTGGAAGTGTTTTTCTTGATTTTCAGAATTTGTCACATTTGACCTAAAAATTTGAAGCACTTAAAGGCAGAATCTTGGAAAAAGTCACTAAATATGAAATGTAGTACTCGAAGTCTAGTTTCCAAATATGTAATTTTTTTCAATACCCAGATGATAGAAATTGATTTTGAATAGGCGTTTCTAAAAACCACTGTTTAAAAGTCACTTTTTTTTTACTATACCATGTACGTGTACGTCATCCATATTTTGACCTAAATAATCATATTTTTCAAAATCCTTTTGGGAAAAGCTTTGTAACTCACTGAAGCACGTTTTCCATATTTATTTGTAATTTTTTATTGAATATTTTTTTTTTTATTAATTTTTTATTGGTCATTTTTTGTCTTCTAAAAAATCATCGTGTACGTCACGCATAAGATGACCTAAACTTAACATTTTTTGAAATTTTTTTTTTTAAAATTGAAAAGAATTGTCTAAAGTACGTTTTCATACAATTTTTTTTACAAAAAAATATTTTAATAAAAAGTTATTAAAATATTAAAAAACCCTGATAATTCAAGTTTATGAACCTATTTCATCATAAATTGATTAAAAAATAAAAAAAATAATTTAATTGTAAAAAAAATTACATATTTAGAATCTACATTGTCTCCTCTATAATGGGTTTTAATTTCGTCAAAATATTCTGCAAAATAGACCTTTAAATATATGCCCAAAGTCACTATTTTGTTGTAACATTGACAGGGCCTTCAAGGTGCAGGTCAAACTAGGACCAGAGGTCAAGGTCGGGTCCCCAAAACATTTTCTGAAGTAGGTTACAAAGCAAAACCCAAGCCTACAATTCAAATTTTGAATAACGGGATCCCGTTTATAGAACGCGATCCCGTTTATAAAACGGGATCCCGTTTATAGAACGCGATCCCGTTTATAAAACGGGATCCCGTTTACTACTAATAAAACAGGATCCCGTTTAATAAACTCGGGATCCCGTTTTCCTCTGTCGCCTGTCGCTGTTAAAAATGGGGTCTCTGCTGTTTTTTAAAAAATTTAATACTTTTCACAAACGGGACCCCGTTTTATAAAATGGGATCCCGTTTTATATAACGCGATCCCGTTATATAAAACGCGATCCCGTTTATAACGGGATCCCGTTTTATATAACGGGATTGCATTTATGGCCTCTAGGTTCGGGATCCCGGGAAAAACGGGATTGCGTTTTTGGTTCTAGGCTCGGGATCCCGAGGCAAAACGGGATCGCATTTTATATAAACGGGATCCCGTTTTATATAAACGAGATCCCGTTTTTCGTTCCCCGATTTCGGATTTTTTTCTAACTCCGAAACTTCCACCTTAAGTGGACACAACTTCTTGCATCTACCCTTGTGCATTTTCTTTGATCAAAGGTCATATGGATTTCACCAGCAATTTGTTACCTTGTGAGTTCAATTTACGGTGGCTTACAAGTGGAAAAGTATTTGTCATCATATATACCATCTCCATACAAGAGAGATCTGAATTTTATTTCTTGCATAGGTTGTAATTCATTTCTAACTACCTTTTCCTCTTGTGCTCCAATCCAATACTTCAATACATTTCAACAAAAAAGATACGGCTGCAAAGAACACCAGCAAGCTTTCAATAATCAATGTGTTTCATTAATTCAAAAATTTTGAGAGTATCCTCCCAAAATCCAATGAGTGTATTTTACAATTATTACATCATATAAAACAACTTATCTTATGTCTTCATTTACTTTTATTTTAAAAAATTATATATGGACCAATTCATTTCCTAAATTAAAGATATGTTCTTTTTAGAAATAAAGAAGAGCCTACATAACTCACTCTTTTTTAACATTTAAATTAGAAACTAAACTCTTCTCTAATATAAACTATTTCCTTTTTAGAAACATATTAAGTTATAATTAATCCTTTTGAATTATTTTTATTCTATAAATTGAGCTAGAATTCTACATTCTTTATTTAAAGAAAAGTAAGAAAATAAATCATTTTATAGAAAGTTTCTTAAACTTGATTCAATTAATTTGTAATAATATATTTTCTTAAATATGCAAATAATTCCTATATTAGAATAGAAATTAGAGAAAAAAATTAAGTATTAAATTATAGAATGAAGGTGTTAGGGAGAGGAAAATAATTAAAAGTATTTATTCTTTTAATGATCTTAGACTTAGTTTTGAAGTAGTAGTTTATATTATAGTTGATTGATTTATAGGTTAGCACACATACACTTGACACAAAGTGAATATCAGTGTTTTTTGTACACACATAAAGTGAGTGCCAAAGCTCATTCAGACACACACATGTACACATAGAGTGAATGCAAAATTTTATTCAAATACATAGGCACATACTTCACACAAACTGAATGACAAAATTAACTTTCAAAGAAACAAACACACACTTCACATGAAGTGAGTGCCAAAGTTAACTTTCAAATATGCACACAATGAATGCTGAATTTTATTCACATCATTCAAACACACAAAGACTCACAATGAACATCATTGAAGTTTGTCTGTAGACACATTCTACACAAATTGAAAATCAAAGTCTATTCATACATCACACAAAATATTTAGTGATAGGCCCATAAATATTTGTGCCTATCGGCCATCTGAAAGCACCTTTGGTGCTTTTACTAGTCTTATAGTCATGGTTAATGGGAAGTAAAGGTGTTGTGTTTTTGTCTCCTGAGGAATTAGTTGTGGGTAATATGTTTACATTGTTAGGTAACAATTTATATTGTTTAGTTGCCTCTTGTTTTTAAATTGTAGGTAGTAAACATGTTGATGAAAAGTTTTGTTTTACCTTTATAGTTGTCCTTGGAAATTTTAGAGTAATTTGTATGAATGTTCTTGTTCCATGAGATAACAATTTTGTGCTTCAGGTATTAATTACCTTATTATATATTAATCCGTTTTGATTATATTACGGGGTATTGTAGTGTCTTTAACTTGGGATTATGTTATTAATGGAATTATTTCATGAGCTTCCCTTGACTTTTGTTTAAGTAAGGATGTTCGGTTTATGCTTCACCTTCCTTGCCTTATTAATTCCTAGTGTTTTGAAGTTTTGGTAATTGTGATAACTTGGTTTAAGATGATTTCTTGATTGAATTAGGAGTTCATTGAACTTCATTGCTCGATTTTCTCCTTGGTCTTATCTTATGGTTGTATTGGTGTAATATGTTTCTTGGGGTGGAGTTTATGTCATTGTATTGGGTTGTTGGGAAGTAGGAATCTGGTGAGATGTCCTGGCCACTTGTTGTCAATGTGGAAGCATTGACCTTGTCAGATTATGGTTTCTTTATATTTGGTTGTACCTAACTCCAGAGGTGAGGTGTCTTGATCTTTGGTCCAGATAGTGGCATGGCAATGTAATGAGATATCTAGATTTTCATATCTTGTAATGAATGGGGATGTTCTCTTGAATATAGTTCTTGTTTTCTTGATGGTATTGCTTCACATTTTGAAGGGATTCTACGGACTTATTGTTGTGGCCTAGTGAATGGTGTAAGTTATGGCTGGGATCTGATTGGTGACTTTTACCTACATGTGTGGTATATATGATTGACCAGAGAATGCTAAGGGAGTGGCTTTCATGGTGGGGCCGGTGCCTAGTGAGAGGTTGCCTAGGTAACCCCATGGATGTTGTAAGCATGTGGAAAACTTAATAACTTAATTAAGAGGGTTGGGGGTATTAAAGCACTTAACAAGATAAGTAATAGACCTCACCCATGCCTTGAGTGCTCTCACAGGCTAAGGATGGGATGAGAAGTCCTGGCTGGCAAGGCCGACCTCCTTGTCTTAATGAGAGGACCTGTCGGCTCCGCATGTGTCACCCTATGGGGCTGGTACCTAGAGAGAGGCTGCTAGGGTAACCATAGATGGGGGCCAGCTTCTAGGGATAGATAGCCTGGGTAACCCATGTTAGGACTGTACGATGACACTCTCCTTACGCAGTTCTATCATTTCTTGGAAGTGCCTCTGGAGTGATGTCTTGTCTTGTACAGTTTGGTTGATATGGTCGGTTTTGTCAAGTTAGTTGTCATTCTTTTATTTTTGGATGTTGGTTCTTAGCTTAGTGGAATCGTCGTCATTATCTCCTAGCTCAGAGGGGTGGACCTTAGGGTTCCACATGGTTGGGAGGAAGAGCTATCCATTGGTCTTCTTGGAGATTCAGTTTGAGTCCTATGCAATGGTGCTCCAGTTCCAGTTTACTTTCCTCTTTCAGTGTTGTTGTATACTTTCTTATGTTCTCTTTTGTAAACCGACAAGATCAGTCTTGTAATCTTGTAATCTTGTAATCTTGTACTAAGACCTTGATAAATTAACTATCTTGCTAATGTAAAAGTTGATCTGATTTTTAGCAGTAGTAAAATGGTTATCACTTGTGTGGTTTATACTTTATATTCTCTTGTAATGTCCCCTTCTTGCAAGCCAAAATTTTCGCACCCTTGTAAACAATTTCAACTTACCAAAAGAGAACATTAGTATTCCATTTTTCATTTCCTTTTAATCTTGATGATAATCATAAACATAACCATATACTATTTGCCATTTCATAAATCCATTTTTCCATACATCATGATTCTCCTTGGGTGAGATAATCCTAGGCCTCTTATTAACCTCACCTTCGACCTTGTGAGAGAAGATTCGTTAGGTAGGTGATGTCATCTCAATCGTATGGGTCCATTAATATTATTCCTTAGTTTGTCAACCAATGCCCATAATTCCTTAGTTCGTCAACTAAGGCGTATAATTCCTTAGTTCGTCAACTAAGGTCCATTCCTTCGATACTTAAATTGAAGGTCCATAGTAATACCCTTGATTCGTCAATCAAGGCCCATAATATCTTTGATTCGTCAATAAAGGCCCATTCCCATGGAATGATCAATACCTACCATAACTATCTACCCCACCTTCTTAGTGTTAGGTGGTTAATTAGGAAGTCTCGTATCTACCCATAGGAATTCATGCCTTTATTAATCTTTAGGTTTTACCCTAAAGCCTTCATTAATCTTTAGGTTTTATCCTAGAGCCTTCTCCTTAAGTTTTACTCTAAGGCCTTAATTAATCTTCATCTATGCATATACATACTTGTTATCTCTCATCTGTCATTTATTAACAACTTATGTGAAATGAGATGAGAGTTTCCATTATCCACCATGGGGCTCTAATGTCTCCCATCCTTACTCAAGAAGTACCTTTGTACTCTTGGAGCTAAGGCCTCTGTGAGACTCCTTGGTACTCTAGGTAGCCAAGGCCATTAATTCACAATCCTTGCACTATGGGTACCTCATACCTCATGTGACAAGGCCTCTATGTGATAAATATCCATGAATGGCCTCTTAGCACTTTCTACTCTTTCCCACATATGGTGTTAATAAATAACTTATGAATTCAAATCATACAAGATACATATTTAAAATATAAATTTTAGACATAAATGTATGTATCACATATATCAGTTTCTACTTAATAACCGTATTATTTATATCTTTCAAGTTATAAATTGAACAAGTAATTGTAAATTCTTACAAATCATAAATTGAATAAGTAAATATAAATACTTACTTACTTACTTTACCTGGGATTCCTTACCTATGCTGCAGTAATATAGTCTTTATTGTATTGTTGTTATAAAATGTAGATCTAAATATATGTATTTATCCCATACTCTTTTTATATTTTCTCCCCATGATCCTTTTCCTTCTTGGCTGCCCTCGTGTCTTCCTTGTGATATTTTCTTGCTGTGTCTTTGATGAATTCAAATGATGTTTCTTCTTTATTGCCTTTATTGAATTCACAGCTGTTTATTTATTTCTTTTTATTACTTCATTCTTTCAATGATGATTTCCTTCTATCTCACAACCTTTATTTATTTCCCTTTCAAGGGGTATGTTTGAAAAGGTATGTCTCTTATTATTTTTATTACTTTATATTAATTCCCTTTTGTGGTAAAACTAGTTCTAACCATACGTAACTCCCTTATCATAAGAGGATAGGTTAAAAGATGTTTACTATTATTTATTTACCTTATTTGTATTTATATTATATCATTATAATAAATGATATATTATTTATATTTATATTACAATATAAGATAATAATAATAATAATATTTGTATAATTTGGGGTGGCAAATTCTTTCTTATGTCCCTTTTGCCAGGAGGTGGAGGAATCTGTAGATCATTTATTGTTGAATTGTGATTTCTTTTTTCAGGTTTGGAATTGGCTTATCTCTAGACTGCACTGGTTGGGTTCTCTTCCTTGTTCTTTACTACAAGTTTTTCAAAGTTGGCCTATACTATTCTCTACATCTACTTTTTCTTCCTTGTAGATTGTTTCGCCAAGCATTGTCATTTGGTCTCTCTGGTTAGAAAGGAATAGAAGAATTTTAAAAAAGTTAGCAATCCTCTTCATATTGTGTTGGGTAAAGTTGAAACAACCATTTCAGAAGTAGTTTTAGCTTCTTTGTTATCTAAGAAGGCAAGTTCTCTTATTTTTGCAAGTTGGGATGATATGATTTTAAAGAATTGGAAGCAATTAAAGGTGCCTAATAATGTTTGCTTTAAGTCTGAAGTTTCGATTGATCGATCAGTTATTAAATGGGTTCCTCTTATTGACTCCTTTGTAAAGCTTAACTTTGATGGAGCAAGTAGAGGTAATCCAGGATTCTCTAGTGCTAGTTGTGTTATTAAAGATCATCATGGAACAGTCCTTAGAGCTCTGTCAATAAAACTTGGCATAATAACAAATAATGAGGCTGAGGCTTTGGCTCTAATAGCAGGATTGAACTTAGCATTAAAATATGGTTTTACTAATATCATCGTGGAAGGGGATTCATTTAATATTGTTTCAGCTTTTTCCAATAATTCGTCTCCGAGTTGGAAAATAGCATATATCCTTAAACCAGGTAGAGATCTATTACAACAGTTTCATTCTTTCCAGATAAGGCATACATATCGAGAAGGTAATCTACTAGCTGATTTTTTTCTAATATTGCTTTTAGTCTTACAGAAGATGTTACTGAATGGACTCCCGAGTCTCTTCTTCAGAAACCTGGTATAAGTTATATTTTGGCTAAAGATTCAATTACTTAAGTTATGATATTTTGGTTAAATTAGTTAGATATTAATCTTCATGATAAGCATTTTTATTGTCCTATATGATGATTAGCTGACATTGTTTTAAGTGTGGTGATCTTTGTTTTGCTGGGTGGAACGTACCTTGTTGCTTGTTCCTACAGACGGTTGGCAGTCCTCACACAAGGGATTTGGCTTTTCACTGATTACTATTATTAATGAATTCTACGAAGCATCTTTTCCATTTTGGTTCTATGCTTGTTATCTGTGTTCGCGGAGGTTATAGTTTCATGTTTTTAACCATAGCCTGGTATGAAGCCCTGACTCTTGTTCTTGCAGCTATGACGGTATCAAGTTCTGGTTTATCTCAGTTTTTAGCAGATTAGAATGGGTTCCATTCACCGAAATAATAGAATCTCTTGGCCTATCTGGAATTGGGAGCACCCTGTTCTTGGTTGTTCTAGTCCTAACACTATGCAAGAAATTTTCAAGGTGTATGAGGTATCGGTGGGCACTGCTATTAGTCAGGTTTGTAATCTACCAGCCCTTCACACTCCAGTTGCTATCTATCCTTCACAGGTTGCTTCTCATTTTTTATCCAATGCAATGGATCTTTTGCAATCTAGAGACAGAGTAAGGGATTTGGGGTTTACTTTTATTCAAAATGTCCATTTTTCTATTGATGCTTTTAACTCTGCTCTAGTTGATTACGATGTGCATGAAGGGTTTGCTCCTGTTGGGGGGCTATTTGATGGTAGGTGTTTATTTCGAACGCTAGGGTTACACTGCCTTTTCAACGCCTTCACACATGGCCTCCGCAATAATTGTATTATTTCCTTTCAAAATTTAATCCATTGCCAGAGGCAAGAATTGGGAAACCAGTTGGCAGACAAGGCTGTGGAAGTGTTTAATGCTTTGTTATTTTTGTTGAATTATGTGCCTCCTCCTCCGCCTCCCCCTCCTCAAGTTGCAGAAGATGATGAGTTCGCCGAGGATCAGGATTTGCAGGTTATCGAGATAGCAGACTAATGGGGTCCTTCTTTGTGTTTTTTTGTCTTTAACGGTCCCTTTTTTGTTGGTTGTGTACATGCCAGAGGCTATGTAATTTCTCTTGAAAACTGTATTATTTTCTGGCATGACTTTAGTCCAGTTCTTCCGATCTATGTTTCTGAGATAAATATGTAAAATTTCATTAAATATAGGCTATAACCGGAGGTTTTCTTTGCCGATTCTTTCCTGCCGGTATGCCTTTTCTGAATCTGGCATTTTGTAACTTCTTTTTATTAATAAATTTTAGTGGTTCGACCACTTTTGTTTCAAAAATAATAATAATAATAATAATATTTGTATTTATATTATTAGATATATTTATAATATATTATTTATTAATGTGTTGCACTTATAAATATCTTCCTTCGACCTCCCCTTAATCTTTTTAAAGTACATTATTTATATAATATATATAGTATAAATAAATAGTTTTGTTATTAAGTACGGGAGCTCTTTTATTTTATTTTATTTCCAAGCATATAATATGGTGGGATAATGTTTGTCTTATTAGACTTTTATTTTTATATGATTTTATTTTGAATTTAACCTTTTGTTTAACCGTATTACTTTGTCTTATTCCAAATTACTTTACTTTCTAACTTTAATAGGTAAGACTCTTCATAATATTTATTTTTATATATAATAATATATCTTATTAATTACTCACATAAATATTATATTAAAATATTTATATATATAATATATCTAGTTAATTAAAATATAAATATATATATTTCATATATTTTATAATATTTAAATTATATTAAATTAATAATATTATTTATTAAATAATACATATTAATAATATATTTTAAATAAATATATTATATATTTAGTTTATATAAGGCTAACTTATTATTTAAATAAACAATTCAATTATAAATCATCATAGGGACATGACAACCCTCCCCACTCAAGATTGCTTGTCCTCAAGCAATTATAATTAGGTATCCTAAAGTAATATTTAATAACATTATATTTTATTATGTTTCCTTATATAACATAAGGTTTCACTCACCAATAATATAAAATAACCTCTAGAAAATGTAACAAATTAATATAGCTAATAAACCATAGTGCTATGAATAATATAGGGGCCTAAAATAATAATTTATAAATTTGGGTTTACCCTTTTAAATTTTCAGCACTAAATTTGCATAAAGGCATTTCTATTTATTTAATTATCAAAAATGTTTTAATGACTACTAATATTATTTTAATGCCATGATTAACCAATAGCATCAAATGAACAATCCAAACCAAATAACCAAATGTCAAACATACCTGACACAACCAAAGTGGAAACGGAGGGGGGCTACATCTCTAATGCAGTTATGTTTCCCTAGAGGAGTTAGAAGTGCACTTTTCTTCATGTTGTGTATTATGACATCTTTGGTTACTCTTATTGCATTTACTTCCTTCCAAAAAAAAATTAGTTCTGTAATTTTGCACTTTTAGCCTTGCACTCTAGAGTTGCATGACGGGGCATTACATTTGGTATCAGAGCCAAGTTTAAACACTGGGTACTCTGGTTATGATTGAGCTCATTATGTGACCTAGTGCTTAAACTCTGTAGATTAACTGTATTCTAGGTTGCAACACTAAGACCTCTGGATTGTTGTTGTTTCCCTAGGTTAAATGATTTTCTCGTTGTAGTGAGTTGGTACGAAGGTTGATAAGTTTATAGACTTGCTCTTTAAGAAATGAATGCTTTATGCTACTTAAGTGTCAGCTATGTTCTTTCTCCTTCTTCTCTGGAAATGTAATGTTACATCTAACAATATGTTCTCCCTGCATGTTAATGCATCTAATCATCTGGTGACATCATGCATCATGAGTTATGTAGTTATGTGATGTTGACATCTTTACATGGTTGCTTGAAAATCTATATCTAATGCCTAGATGGTCATGATCTCTTATGGAAGAATTGTTGTAATCATTGTATATGCCTGTGTGAGAACTGTATGCAGGAGATCAAATGAGAGCTTGTGTTGGGCCGATGAGATCAGGTATGTGATAATGTAAGTCAATTATAGTTTGTGTTATTCCTATATGTGATATCATATATTTCTTTTATATCTTCTTGCGTAAGGAAGCAATGCCTATCTTCGTAGTGTAGTAGAAAGAAATTGTATTATATTAAGATAGAAGTTGTTTAGATAAGAGAATGTAGTTAACATAATTATTCGAGTGTTGGTGTAAATTCTTGAACACATTCTGGATCTTGTGTCCTTGAGTGTTGTGAAGCGGATACTCCCTTTTTGTGGCTAAAATTAGTCACATCGTGATGTGAATTTGTTGTAATTTGGTTGTTTTTGAAATTTTGACAGTTGTTTCATGTGTTAGTATGGAGGGGTTAACAGTGAGTTTTCTTTCTTTGAACCATGCCAGGAATGGTCACCAAGACTCTTTTCTTATTCTTGATTTATTGAAATTTGCCAGCACTTTGTGACTTAAAGTTGGATTTGAATGTTTTTCCATGTGGATTTGTATTTATTTTTATATTTTCTATCGTGGAAATTATGAATGTTTGATTTTGTTGGCCTCATTTGGTGGTAAGTGTTGTTTCTATCATGTTCATTTCAAACCTCTGATAGTATGTTCAAGGGATGACTTCGTGGAGAATTGCATTTTGCATGGTTGGTAATTAGTTGAAATAAGATATAAGATGAATCTTTCAGTAGTTGTATGTGGCTGCAATTATTTTGATTGTATGAGATTGCCAAAAAATTGTAATTAGTTATGAGTAGATCACAAGATGCACCATAAAGGTAAAGAATTGATGTTTCTATGGTCTTTTATTGAATATTTGTGCTTGATTTATGAACAATTGTTTATTATGGATGAGTATGTTGGCAATGGAATTTGGCAATATTAATATATTATGTTTCTACCCTGATCTGTGACTTCTAGGAGTAAGTCAAGTTTTAGGGGGGGAGGATGTAGTGCCCCCTCGTCGTTGGCTTGTGATAGCGGTGGTTCTGCATTGCCCTCTATCAATCAGAGATAGTTGTTAGTCGTTCATTGCATTGATTCAATCTGAGACAGTTGATTAGTAGGTTATGATTTATATTTATTTTAATGAACTATGTTTGACTGATATAATTAGACAGGTGTTATGAATTATGATGGCACTACTATTATTTCAGTTATGATGTGAATTAATATCATGTGTCATTTGAATTGCGGTGGTTGAATTCAGATAAAGTTGTTATGATATTGTTCAAGAGCAGAGATGGTGTAGTACTACTCACTTCGAGTACCCTACTATGCCACGATTTTCTGACTCTCTGTGTGTGATGACATATATGTGTTTGATTTTATACAACCAATTGCTTAGATGCAGGCTGCAGGTACCGAACCTCGACTCCACCTAATATAGTAGGTTCAAGTGGGTTCTTACACCAATGGGTATCAGTGATGGGAGGTAACGCGAGGTCTATTCCACTAGGTTGGTCCTCGTCTTTTGTTGTGGTCTCGAGTCGTGTTGTGTCGCTTGGTCTTGGCCTAGTATGTGTGTAATCTTGTGTTGTTGTGTATAGTCGTGTTGTGTTAATAATGTTTTTTTTTGTGATTGGAAAAATACTTTAAGGAATTAATAATACTGCTTCTATTTTGTTTATTAGATAATGTTGTGTTTAGCCAAGATTTTGGAATGACACCCTTGTAAGATTTTACAATGGGCTAGAATTAATTATCTGTTGTCCAAGATTGTGTGTGTCATAAGTTGTGGTTTCAGGATATTAGTATTTAGCTAATTTAAGAATAATATTGGTTTTGTATTAATGGTTGTTGGTTGTCTGATATGATTCTCTGATTTGTGGAATCTCTATTATTAGTAAAATTTTAAATTCCTCGGGAGTGGGTTGTTGGGGAAGGATGCATGTTTGCATTTTTGTGAGGAGTTGAATCTTTTTAAGGGGAGATCTGGGGAGGAAATTGGGGGGGAGACAACATTGGGAAAAGGAAAATTTTATAGTGTTGAAGAAAATCTCGTATCTTCGGGTTCTGTACATAGCGGATCATCTATTTGGGAGTTGCTATAACAAGTGCATCTGAGCCTATTCTTCATTTCTTAATTTGATTTGTGTGGATATTGTTTCAGGCATAAATTGTTTCTTTATCTCTGTTTGTTAATATCTGAGTAAAAGGAATTTTAGTCAACCCAGTCTTGAAGGAATTGAATCTTGTTGTTCTCTATGGAAGTAATCCTTGTTCTTCGTTGTGATTTGAAATCTGCAATAAGAAATACCCTTGTGGTTGATATGAATTAAGATCTCTCTCTCCCTTATGAGTTATCTACATTTTCCATGCTCGCCTGAGTCTAATGCTTCAAACGTAACTCCTAAACCCTTTCGAATTTGAGAAAACTACCCATGTGACTACTCAATATGGGTCATTATGCACAAAACCCATGTCCCAGAATTTTGAGATTCATCTTCATATGCATGCAGTTTGAGACAGAAGTTGACTACCTAGAAACTACTGAAAAAAATATGGGTTTGACTGTATCTATGTTAAATATGTATTTTGACCATTCCATAGAGGCATTGAATCTTAGTTTCCATACCTTAGCAAATGTAATTGATTTGAACTGATTATGTTTGAAGTATTGTGGCCTAAGTTCAAGCTACTGAATGGGGTTTGAAAGAAACATAAAATTTGAGTGTTTATGGTTCATATTGACAAAATAAATGATGCATCTTCGATGCAAAATAGATAAAGAAAGAAAAATAAACATTTAGATGTTATCTTTGAGGCATGTTGTCAAACGGTTCAACTGCCCTCTCATGCTTCCACATTTTGCATACATGTCTACTATAGTGCTACAATTTCAACATCTGTTGATATCCTCTCTCCTTTATGCCTTATGGATGTCCATATCTTGTTCAAGCTACCATTTTGGCACAGGCGGCAGAAGCCACAAACCCGATTGAAGTAGTTTGCATTTATTAAAAGTTTCCAAGACATCTCAACAAATCCATTTTGTGCATAACCTGTAATCATTGTATTTCATAGATGGTACCCTTGGTGCATTCTGTGTCTGTGCTTCCTCATTTTTCTTGCATGACCACTGGAGTATTTCCATCTATAATTTCTAACCAAAAAAAAAAAACTCTTTCTTTATGCTTCAATGGATGCCATAGATTCCTCAAAAAACGTCAAACTTGTATTTTCTCAAAAGTTTCTAAAGCCCTTTCAACAATCCATATTTTCCATTTTCTTTGATCAAAGGTCATATGGATTTCACCAGCAATTTGTTACCTTGTGAGTTCAGTTTACGGTGGCTTACAAGTGGAAAAGTATTTGTCATCATATATACCATCTCCATACAGGAGAGATCTGAATTTTATTTCTTGCATAGGTTGTAATTCATTTCTAACTGCCTTTTCCTCTTCTGCTCCAATCCAATACTTCAATACATTTCAACAAAAAAGATATGGCTGCAAAGAACACTAGCAAGCTTTCAATAATCAATGTGTTTCATTAATTCAAAAATTTTGAGAGTATCCTCCCAAAATCCAATGAGTGTATTTTACAATTATTACATCATATAAAACAACTTATCTTATGTCTTCATTTGCTTTTATTTTAAAAAAATATATATGGACCAATTCATTTCCTAAATTAAAGATATGTTCTTTTTAGAAATAAAGAAGAGCCTACATAACTGTCTCTTTTTTAACATTTAAATTAGAAACTAAACTCTTCTCTAATATAAACTATTTCCTTTTTAGAAACATATTAAGTTATAATTAATCCTTTTGAAATATTTTTATTCTATAAATTGAGCTAGAACTCTACATTCTTTATTTAAAGAAAAGTAGGAAAATAAATCATTTTATAGAAAGTTTCTTAAACTTGATTCAATTAATTTGTGATATTATATTTGATTAAATATGCAAATAATTCCTATATTAGAATAGAAATTAGAGAAAAAAATTAAGTATTAAATTATAGAATGAAGGTGTTAGGGAGAGAAAAATAATTAAAATTATTTATTTTTTTAATGACCTTAGACTTAGTTTTGAAGTAGTAGTTTATATTATAGTTGATTGATTTATAGGTTAGCACACATACACTTGACACAAAGTGAATATCAGTGTTTTTTGTACACACATAAAGTGAGTGCCAAAGCTCATTCAGACACACACATGCACACATAGAGTGAATGCAAAATTTCATTCAATTACATAGGCACATATTTCACACAAACTGAATGACAAAATTAACTTTCAAACAAACAAACACACACTTCACATGAAGTGAGTGCCAAAGTTAACTTTCAAATATGCACACAATGAATGCTGAATTTTATTCACATCATTCAAACACACAAAGACTCACAATGAACATCATTGAAGTTTGTCTGTAGACACATTCTACACAAATTGAAAATCAAAGTCTATTCATACGTCACACAAAATATTTAGTGATAGGCCTATAAATATTTGTGCCTATCGGCCATCTAGAAGCACCTTTGGTGCTTTTACTAGTCTTATAGTCATGGTTAATGGGAAGTAAAGGTGTTGTGTTTTTGTCTCCTGAGGAATTAGTTGTGGGTAATATGTTTACATTGTTAGGTAACAATTTATATTATTTAGTTGCCTCTTATTTTTAAATTGTAGGTAGTAAACATGTTGATGAAAAGTTATGTTTTATCTTTATAGTTGTCCTTGGAAATTTTAGAGTAATTTGTATGAATGTTCTTGTTCCATGAGATAACAATTTTGTGCTTCAGGTATTAATTACCTTATTATATATTAATCTGTTTTGATTATATTACGAGGTATTGTAGTGTCTTTAACTTGGGATTATGTTATTAATGGAATTATTTCATGAGCTTTCCTTGACCTTTGTTTAAGTAAGGATGTTTGGTTTATGGTTCACCTTCCTTGCCTTATTAATTCCTAGTGTTTTGATGTTTTGCTAATTGTGATAACTTGGTTTAAGATGATTTCTTGATTGAATTAGGAGTTCATTGAACTTCATTACTTGATTTTCTCCTTCGTCTTATCTTATGGTTGTATTGGTGTAATACGTTTCTTGGGGTGGAGTTTATGTCATTATGTTGGGTTGTTGGGAAGTAGGAATCTGGTGAGATGTCCTGGCCACTTGTTGTTAGTGTGGAAGTGTTGACTTTGTCTGATTATGGTTTCTTTATCTCTGGTTGTACCTAACTCCAGATTTGAGGTGTCTTGATCTTTGGTCTAGATAGTGGCATGGCAATGTAATGAGATATCTAGATTTTCGTATCTTGTAATGAATGGGGATGGCCTCTTGATTATAGTTCTTGGTTTCTTGATGGTATTGCTTCACATTTTGAAGGGATTCTACGAACTTATTGTTGTGGCCTAGTGAATGGTGTAAGTTATGGCTCGGATCTAATTGGTGACTTTTACCTGCATGTGTGGTATATATGATTGACCAGAGAACGCTAAGGGAGTGGCTTTCATAGTGGGGCCGGTGCCTAGTGAGAGGTCGCCTGGGTAACCCCATGGATGTTGTAAGCATGTGGAAAACTTAATAACTTAATCAAGAGGGTTGGGGGTATTAAAACACTTAACAAGATAAGTAATAGACCTTACCCATGCCTTGAGTGCTCTCACAGGCTAAGGATGGGATGAGAAGGCCTAGTTGGAAAGGCCGACCTCCTTGTCTCAATGAGAGGACATGTTGACTCCGCATGTGTCACCCTGTGGGGCCAGTGCCTAGAGAGAGGCTGCCCAGGTAACCATAGATGGGGGCCAGCTTCTGGAGATAGATAGCCTGGGTAAGCCATGTTAGGACTGTGTGATGACACTCTCCTTACGCAGTTCTATCATTTCTTGGTAGTGCGTCTAGAGTGATGTCTTGTCTTGTGTAGTTTGGTTGATATGGTTGGTTGTGTCAAGTCAGTTGTCATTCTTTTATTTTTGGATGTTGGTTCTTGGCTTAGTGGAATCCTCGTTGTTATCTCCTAGCTCAGAGGGGTGGACCTCAGGGTTCCACATGGTTGGGAGGTAGAGTTATCCATTGGCCTTCTTGGAGATTCGATTCAAGTCCTATGCAGTGGTGCTCCAATTCCAGTTTGCTTTCCTCTTTCAGTGTTGTTGTATACTTTCTTATGTTCTCTTTTGTAAACCGACAAGATCGGTCTTGTAATCTTGTACTAAGATGTTGATAAATTAACTATCTTGTTAATGTAAAAGTTGATCTAATTTTTACCAGTAGTAAAATGGTTATCACTTGTGTGGTTTATACTTTATATTCTATAATGCAGTTATGTTTCCCTAGAAGAGTTAGAAGTGCACTTTTCTTCATGTCATGTATTATGACATCTTTGGTTACTCTTATTACATTTACTTGCTTAAAAAAAAAAATAGTTCTATAATTTTACACTTTTAGCCTTGCACTCTAGAGTTGCATGATGAGGCATTACATTATGTTTTCTATCATGTCCATGATGGGCCTCTGATAGCTTGTGTAAGGGAGTAGGATGTGGAGAATGTGCTATTTCATAGAAAGTGTAGATTGAGTTCGTTAATTGTTTTTAGATATATTAACATTGTTGAAGTGTTGAGGAAGTCCTGAATTGGATATTGGGTATCACTTTGGATCACTTGAAGTAAGTTGAAATTTTGAAAAAAAATTGATAGAAGAATTGAAAATGGTAAATAAAGAATTGAGGAATGATAAAAAGGAGTAATATAGATTATTGGGAATGAATAAAAGAGTTAGGAAAGGAAAAGTATGAAAAGTTTTGGTGAAAATGACTTTTTGGGAAAAGAATTGGTGAAAGAAGAGTTGAAGTAGTTTAAGGAATGAATAATTGCAAAAAGTTGAACCTAGAAGGAGAAAATGCAATAGAAAGATCAAAAGGATGAGTTAAAACAATTGGTTGCAGCACTTTAAAAAGAAAATTGGAAATTAAGTTGTTAAATTATGAAGTCTCTTGTGACATAGATGATTTTGTTCTTTTGAGCAATCACTTGGTAGCTTGCTTGCTGAAGAATGTAAGGTTGAAAATAATGATGAATCTACTCATAGCTAGTTGTTTTGATGATAATGTTGGTTTGAAAATCTTGAAGAAAATTAAATATATAGGCTAAGGATTTGGGTAAGCATGGGCAAGGAATCGAAGAGCCCATTGAGTTAATTGTGGGGACTAAGTATGAAAGTCTTATTTATCGAAGTAAAGGAAAAGAAAAGACAAATGTTTTTGTAAGTACTAAGAAGTCATTTCAAGAAAAGAAGATTTTACATTGTTCACATTGTGATAAGGAAAGACATAGAAGATAAAATTGTTGGAAATGACATCGTTGCAAAAGTTTGGGGTTTGAAAAGAAATCACAGTGAAAATAAATATTGAAATAGAGAGTTGAAAAATGAATCTAAGACAAGTATTGGAAAATGAATTATGTTTGGACAGATGTTTTTGAATGATAAAAAGCATTGAAATGTTTAGAATATTTTATAGATATAATTCTTCTCATGTGGAGAAAAGGAAAAGAATTAGACAACAAAAACAAAAAAATGACTATAGTAAATGGCCAAGTGCATAGAATAGAAAGAAATTGATGAAATTGAATTGTTTTAATTTTTGCGCAAAAGCATGAGAAAGACAAGAAAAATTTTTCTGAGAATTTTTTAAATGTAGATCAGGTTGAGATAAAGTTTGGTTACAAGTAATGAAAGAGGAAATGGATTCCATTGGTAGGAATATTATGACAGGTATAGTTTTAGAGGAGTTGTTTGCACACTAAGTGGTTATGACCTAGTTGGTGCACCTTTAAGATTTTGTCTTGTTGTTGGAGGTCTCCACCCTTCTTTGTTTGGAGATTAATCTTTTGATTATATTGTGTTTCCATGAGGTTGCATGTGCATTGTGATGAATTAATTATGCCTTCTTGATGTGCATTAAAGATGTGATTGTTACTCTTATGCTAGAATAAATGTAATTGAGTGGTAGTTGTACCATGCGATGAATTATATACATTGAATTGGTAGTTGTGCCATGTTAATTGATTAATTGATTATACTTGGATTTATTTGTTGGATGCAATGTTAAATGACAAATTGAGATATTGTTTTGTATAAGGTCAAGTAGGACCAATACTTTTGTGGATGGTGCCACATGGGAATATGTAAAGAGACATTACTATGCTTTGTTAGAATTGATGATACCTTCATGAAACTTTGAGTTATTATTTTATGATACTTTGATACATTAATGGCGGTAGATTAATAGATTATTGTTTTGATGTGTAATAAGACATCGAGACGATGTCTCTTCCAAGTGGAGAAGGATGTCACATCTTGTTTTTATGGATATTGCTATTATTTAAATTAATGAACATTTATCATCGTTGATTTACTTTGAGTAATATCAAAAGTGTGAAAGTAATTATTATGAAGTTATATTGGAAAATGGATTTACATGTTAAGTAATATTGATGTAAATGCAATCATTTGCTTCAACTATTTTTTGGAGACACTAACCTATTGATGTCGATTTGAGTGCAATTGGATGTAGGAACTTGTCAAAGATGAGAGCATAACTGAGGTAGAAATGTTCTAGCCACTTGGCAAGAAATAATGGATGGATTAACTCCAATGCAATCACACACTCACATAGTCTCATATTGCATTTGAATGAATTAGTATGCATTAATTGTGTGGATAATAAATGTGATTGATGGTTAGATACTTAGAAAATATTGTGTTTTAATTGTGACAGTAAGTGAGTGCATGATTTAATTATAAATATTAAAAGTTCTTTCGATTATATTTAAAATGGGTTATTTTTAATGGTTTATTTTAAATAGTTTATTTTATGATATTTAAATAAACATTGTATTTAAATTATTTAAATAATAAAATATATAAGTGTTCTCCTATTCTTAGAAGTATGGATGTTTAGAAGACAATATCTAAATTAGATTTAAATTGCAATAGATATATAGATATATATTATTTTGAATATTATTTAAATGATTCTTGATTGATTTAAAGTGTTTATGTGCTATTAACGCTTGGTAAATTGTTTTATTTTTATGAACATTATATTTAGAATTCTAATAAAAGAATTAAAAAAATAACACTTTTGTCATGCAGCCACAAGAAATAAATAAGTTTATATTATATTAATTTTTGGAGGCTTTGAAAAAGCCAAATTTCATGCAAACTTAAAACAAGACTACAGTTAATAAAAAGTAATCAAAAACCTAATTTCAGTGAAAGGAAGCTAGGTGTGTGGAAAACGCTTCCTACACTAATCTATTGAGGAGAGGGCTATGCAAATTCAAATTTATCCTAACTATTATAGCAATGTTAAACCATTAACATGAGATATTGTAGCAAAACACAAGAGCCAGAAAGAAGACAGAAGAAGAGAGACAGAGATTTATGGTGGGGAAAACCCTTATCGGGTGAAAAACCCCACACTTAGAAACATGCACAATGTATTAACAAATTTGAAAGAATGTTTACAATACACTTGCAATGTAAGCTTCAATGGTCTTTGACACTCGTGTCTAGAGTCAATCCAGCAGCATAACAGTACTTGTAAACCTGTGATACAAACTCCATCTCCAAACACCTGTATATATAGAGAAGTAGTACAATGGAGGTAGCTTCTAGAGCAAGTCACACAAGGAACTCAGCCAAATCCATGTGGCCCAATTTCCAAGGCCATTAAACATGCGTATGACACTTGTAAGTGATTATCTTTCATCCCTTACAACCCCCCAACTTGGGCACCCCAAATTTAACCAATTAAGGTATGACAAATGCTCTTACAATGTCATAAAATTTGTCATATATATGACAACTCTTACAATTGTAAGAGAATCTGTCATAACTGTCTATTAATAGCAAATTCTCTTACAACCTTGTCATAGTCAAACTTGGGTGCCTACTTCCCCATGCAAGATGCTTTCGGACACTTGTCTTCACCTGTCATATAATCTTCCATTTCTGACCCTTACATGTCATAGATTCTGTCATAGGAATCTGTCATAATTCTTATGCATCATAAACCTCTTACAACACCCAAAAGATGCTGACACATGGCAAAACTCTTCTACCACAAGGTGGAATGCCTATCTCCTCATATGAGGACAAAAAATACATGTGGTCACCTTCCATGTAGGATGACACATCACCGTGCCAACTCCCACAAAGTGACGAAATAGGATTTGCATCCAAAAATACAATAATAGGCAAAAAATAAATACAATTAAATAATAAATGCTAGAAACTTGCAAAGGTTGAGACACCTTAATTCCCAACATTCAGTTCCAATATTAGGGGGTTTATTTGGTTAAGAATAAAGAAGGCTGGGTAGAGAAGAGGAAGGAAACCAAATTTTTCTTGGGCAATAGTAGAAAGGAGACATTACTATTATTTTTTTAGTAGCGACAGGAAGTACAGGAAAACAACGACAGGAAGCAGAATTGATCTCTTCTTCAACAAACAAAATTGGGTATTTTTCCTTATTTAATTGCAATAAAATATGATTGATTATGGATGATAAAGACATAGCAATCTAGTTTGGATACTATTCTTTTAGGGTCTGCAATCTTTCTTTCCTCATGTCAATTTGGAATCTGCCTTACTTTTAAGGTGTTGGTTTGCATAAAGAATGATTTGCCTAACGAGTTGACTGTAAAAACAAATTTAAAACATTTACCATTATCCTTGGCTACTAATTAAATTGGATCATGCCTGTGTTTGCCTTATTTTGTCTCTATTTTTATAGAGAATTTGGCCTTGTTATGGAGAATTACTCTATTAACTAAGGCGATGGAAAATAATTTCCTATTGCTGATCTATATTGGTGTTTTTTAGTAGTGTTAATCCATTCTTTTTCATTCTTCTGAAAACTTGGTTTCTCTACCTAAAGCTTTTGTATTCATTACTGAGGAATTCATTTGAAACCCTGTCGCAGTCATTCTATCTTTTGTCATTGCTATTTAATCTTGATTAGTTCCTATAGCAGAGTGTGTTGTTGTTCCTGTAGCTTTCTTTTGTTCATGTTGCATGCATTTTAAAGTTCCTATCACCTGCATTTTGAAGTTCTTGTTGCATACATTTTAAAGTTCATGTTGCCTGTGTTTTGAGGTTCCTGTCACGTGCATTTTAAAGTTCATGTCACCTACATTTTGAAGTTCCTGTCGCATGCATCTTAAAGTTCCTGTCGCCTGCATTTTGAAGTTCCTATTGCATGCATTTTAAAGTTCTTGTCGCCTATTTTTTATGCTCTTGTAGTAGACTATTCTATACAGTTCCTGTAGTAGATAGCAAATTATTCCTATAGCAGACTTATGCTTGATGCCTATAGCTGAATAAAATGCTCCTGTAGCTTAGTTTTATACTCTTTTAAACCATTGTGACAACTTTAAAACAAAGATAGTTTGGGATTTGATTAAATACTTATCTCCTTGCGGGTGTCGGGCTAAAACAAGTTATAATTTAATATTATATATGCTTCATATGTTAGTGATTACAGAAAGGATAAATAAAATTGTTTTGATTAAAAGTTTCTTGAAGGGAAATTGTGTAATCGAGATGAATGAGATGGAAAACTTTACATGTGGAATTTAAATGAAATATACACTAGGAATGAAACCAGTTTAAACAACTTTTTATGCAATTGTATGATCAATGGATTATTGCTTAGAAAGTGTGTTTCTATGATTGGTGTTTTTCAATGCATCTGTAATATTCTTCAAAGTATCTACCTTCTCCAAATTTACCTTTCCATCCTCAACCATGTCCCTCACGAAGTGAAACTAAACATCAATGTGCTTGGTTCTAGCATGGAAAGTTGGATTCTTTGCAAGGCAAATTACACTCTAACTATCACAACTAATCGTGATCTGACCTGCATCAACACCAATATCAGAACACAATCTCTTAAGCCAAATGGCTTCCTTACAAGCATGAGTTGCTGCCATATACTGATCTTCCATCATGGACAAAGCAACAACAGGTTGTCACTTACTCATCCAACTAATAGCACCACCAAATAGTGTAAAAACATAAGCACTGGTGGATCTCCTGCTATCAATGTCACCTGCCTAATCTAAATCCACAAATCCACAAATATCAGCAGAATGCGGAGGTCCTGAAACATTACCATGATAACAAATGGAATACTTGGAAGTACCCCTTAGATATCTGAACACTCGCTTAACTGCATCCCAATGAACCCATCCAGGATTAGCCATAAATCGACTAAGGACTCCCACTACTTGGGCAATGTCTGGTCTTATACAGACCATAGCATACATCAAACTGCCAACAACACTAGCATAAGGTATTCTCCTCATGTCCTCCACCTCACTAGGATATTTTGGACAATCCTCAATAGACAACTTTGTCCCCAAGGAAATGGGAACACATAATGGTCTACAATCTCCCATGCTAAATCTGTCCAACATAATCTTAACATACTTACTCCGACTTAACCAAAGTTTTCTATTGGTTCTGTCTCTTTTGATTTCCATTCCTAGAATGTACCTGGCTACCCCTAAATCTTTCATTTCAAATTGAGTTGACAACTAAGATTTAAAATCAGAAATCATGTTCTTACCCTTCATAATGAGCAACATATCATCAACATATAGTGCAACAATGAGAATACGATCACCATCAAACTTATAATAAACACAGTGACCTGACTTTGATCTCACAAATCTAATTGACAACACAAAGGCATCAAACTTCATGTACCATCTCCTAGGGGATTCCTTCAAACCATACAAAGACTTCTTAAGTTTGAAAACCAAATTTTGTTTACCTTTTACCATGTAATGCTCTAGCTGTGACATGTAGATTTCCTCCTCAAGTCACCATGAAGGAAAGCTGTCTTCACATCCATCTGTTCTACCTCCAAGTCATAAGCTGCTGCAAGAGACAATAGGAATCGAATGGATGTCATCTTTGCAATGGGAGAGAAGATCTCACCATAATCTATACCCTCCACCTATGAATACCCCTTCACAACCAATCTGGCCTTATACTTCTCAACACTACCATCTTCACCAATCTTCTTCTTGAACACCCATTTGCATCCAATGGGTTTCCATCCAAGAGGCAAAGGCACCAAGTCCCAAGTTTGATTCTTTTCCAAAGAAGCCATTTCTTCCTCCATGGCCTCCTTCCAGGAACTTGCATCCTTCATATCCAAAGCCTCTGATACAGTTCTAGGTTCATCACTATTAGTAAGCAAAGCATAAGCACAACTAGAATCAAGCAATGTAAAACCAAACCTTTTAGGTTGCTTCCTTATCTGTGTAGACCTCCTTAAGAGCTGAGGTTGAGGTTCAACTTCTTCTTCTTCTGAGCTTTCAAAGCTACTAGAGCTCTCCTCATCATCAGGTCCAACATTGTCTTTCTATTCAGTCTTCTCAGGGGTGAGAGGAAACTGAACAACATCTTCTTTCTTTTCTTTTTCTTCTAGCTACAAAATAGTGGAAGAAGGTGTAAGCTCTCTGAAGATGACACTTCTTCTATACAACACTTTTTCAGCCATGGGATCCCAAAGCTTGTATCCTTTCACACCAACACCATAGCCGATGAAGATACACTTAACAGCTTTATTCTCCAACTTTGACCACTTCTCCCTAGGCACATGTGCATATGCCTCACAACCAAAAACATGAAGATGCCTTACTAAAGGCTTTCTACCAGACCACACCTCCATAGGTGTCTTTCCAATAAGAGATGATGTAGGAGATCTATTTACCAGATAGCAAGCAGTGGCAATAGCTTCAGCCCAAAACTTTTGTTCTAGACCAGTTCCACTAAGCATACTCCTAGCCTTCTCCATCAGTGTCCTTTTCATCCTCTCTACAACTCCATTTTGTTGTGGTGTGTATGGAGTTGTCTTATGTCTTTCAATCCCAAGTTCCTTGCAATACTTATTAAATTCTGTAGAACAGAACTCACCACCATTGTTAGTTCTCAAACATTTAATCATTTTACTAGTCTAATTTTCAGCAAAGGCTTTAAACTCCTTACACTTGCTATAGACTTTAGATTTACTTTTGAGAAAATAAATCCATGTCCTTCTACTGTAATCATCTATAAAAGATACAAAGTATACAGATTTTGATAACAAAGGAACATTAACAGGACCAAACACATCAGAATGAATGAGGTCCAACACACCAAAAGACTTATGAGAACTCGAGTAAAACTAAACACGGTTTTGTTTTCCATAAATGCAATGTTCACAAAAGTCAAACTCAAGATTACAATCATCTAAACCCTCAACAATGTTCTTATTTTTTAGAGTACACAGACCCTTCTCACCAATGTGGCCAAATCTCTTATGCCATAACATTGTCTTTTATGCAGGAAGTTTAACTTCTAATGCACGATTACAACCATCAGGACTAGAAACAACAGATTTCTTCACTGCTAGTTCAGATGGTGGGGATGAAGTGACTGCTGCCCTCTTCCTTGAGTCAGAAGAACTATTGGATTGTGCAATGCATGCATCCAACTGAAATAGAGTAACTCTCTAAGTACCCTTAGCAAGCACCATAGATCCTCTAGTCATCTTGCATCCTTCTTTTGAAAAGACAACCTGCACACCTGCATCATTCAATCTACTTACAGAAAGTAGGTTCCGTGCTAATCCTGGGATGTGCATAACCCCAGAGATCCCCTTCACTTGACCATCAGGGAATCAGATAGAAACTCTTCCTTGACCAACAATCTTTAGATGAGAGTTGTCACCTAGATACACCTTTCCACCATCGAACTCCTCATACTTAGTGAACCAGTCTTGATGTGAGGTCATGTGGAATGATGGACCAGAGTTGATTAGCCACACATCATCAAATGCATGGGTTGCCAGGGCTACAATGAAGGCATCACCATCATCTTGTGATTTGTTAGAATCTAAATCAAGAGCTTTCTTCTTTTTCTTCTTCTCCTCTTTGTATTCCTTTCAAAAATGCCCAGTCTTTCCACAATTCCAACAAAGAGCCTTGGAATTTCTAGGAGATTTGGATCTCCCACAGGATTTGGATCTACCCTTCTCATCTTTCTTGTCCTTCTTCTTCCCTTTCTCCTTGGGTCTTCCACGAACTGCAAGGGCTTCTTTGGCTGCCTCAGAAGACTTTCTCCACATCTCTTCAGATAACAGCGAAGAAACCACCTCTTCCATTTTGAATGTGGATGTGGTGCTTCCAAATGCCATAACAAGATGATCCCATGAGTCTGGCAGAGAACAAAGCAGGGTCATACACCGATTCTCCTTCTCCATCTTTACACTAATAAATGTTAATTGTGCAACCAGCATGTTAAAGACATTCATATGTTCAGCCATGGATCCTCCATCCTCCATTCGAAGAGAATACAACTTCTTTCTTAAGAAAAGTTTATTGACAAGGGATTTGGCTTGATACACATCCCCCAACTTCTTCCAAAGGAGTTTTGTAGTGGTCTCTTCATGGACATTTAACAACACAGAATCGGCAAGACTAAGTCTTATGAGACCCTTAGCCTTCTGATCCTTTTGATCCCACTCAGCTTGTGACATTGCAGTTGGTTTATTTCCATTCGCACTATCCCAAAGATCTTGGTCAACTAACAAGTCTTCCATCTTGAGCTTCCACAGCTCAAAATTACTTCCATTGAACTTCTCTACTTCATACCTTCCTGATGTGCCTGCCATCACCTTGCTACAATAAGATACAAAATGCTCTGCACAGACTCCCACTGAACCTAAGATTAGCTCAAAAAACCCCTACCCAACAACTAGGACCAAAGGTGATCAAGCTCTGATACTAACTGAAAGGAAGCTAGGTGTGCGGAAAATGCTTCCTACACTAATCTATTGAGGAGAGGGCTATGCAAATTCAAATTTATCCTAACTATTACAGCAATGTTAAACCATTAACATGAGATATTGCAGCAAAACACAAGCGCTAGAAAGAAGACAGAAGAAGAGAGACATAGATTTACGGTGGGGAAAACCCTTATTGGGTGAAAAACCCCACACTTAAAAACCTACACAATGTATTAACAATTCTGAATGAATGTTTACAATACACTTGCAATGCAAGCTTCAATGGTCTTCGACGCTCATGTCTGGAGTCAATCTGGTAGCATAATAGTACCTATAAACCTATGATACAAACTCCATCTCCAAACACCTGTATATATAGAGAAGTAGTACAATGGAGGTAGCTTCTAGAGCAAGTCACACAAGGAACTCGTCCAAATTCATGTGGCCAAATTTCCAAGGCCATTAAACATGCGTATGACACTTGTAAGTGATTCTCTTTCATCCCTTACAACCCCCCAACTTGGGCACCCCAAATTTACCCAATTAAGGTATGACAGATGCTCTTTCAATGTCATAAAATCCGTCATATATGACAACTCTTACAATTGTAAGAGAATCTGTCATAACTGTTTATTAATAGCAGATTCTCTTACAACCTTGTCATAGTCAAACTTGGGTGCCTACTTCCCCATGCAAGATGCTTTTGGACACTTGTCTTCACCTATCATATAATCTTCCATTTCTGGCCCTTACATGTCATAGATTCTGTCATAGGAATCTGTCATAACTCTTACGCGGCATAAATCTCTTACAACACCCAAAAGATACCGACACATGGCAAAACTCTTCTACCACAAGGTGGAATGCCTATCTCCTCGTATGAGGACAAAAAATACATTTGGTCACCTTCCATGTAGGATAACACATCACTGTGCCAACTCCCACAAAGTGACGAAATAGGATTTGCATCCAAAAATACAATAATAGGCAAAAAATAAATATAATTAAATAATAAATGCTAGAACCTTGCAAAGGTTGAGACACCTTAATTCCCAACATTCAGCGCCAATATTAGGGGGTTTATTTGGTTAAGAAGAAAGAAGGCTGGGCAGAGAAGAGGAAGGAAACCACATTTTTCTTGGGCAATAGCAGAAAGGAGACATTACTATTATTTTTTTAGCAGCGACAGGAAGTACAGGAAAACAATGATAGGAAGCAGAATTGATCTCTTCTTCAACAAACAAAACTGGGTATTTTTCCTTATTTAATTGCAATAAAATATGATTGATTATGGATGATAAAGACATAGCAATCTAGCCTGCATACTATTCTTTTAGGGGCTGCAATCTTTCTTTCCTCATGTTGATTTGGAATTTGCCTTATTTTTAAGGCGTTGGTTTGCATAAAGAATGATTTGCCTAACGAGTTGACTGCAAAAATAGATTTAAAACATTTACCATTATCCTTGGCTACTAATTAAATTGGATCATGCATGTGTTTGCCTTGTTTTGTCTCTATTTTTATAGAGAATTTGGCCTTGTTATGGAGAATGACTCTATTAACTAAGGCGATGGAAAATAATTTCCTATTGCTGATCTATATTGGTGTTTTTCTGTAGTGTTAATCCATTCTTTTTCATTCTTTTGAAAACATGGTTTCTCTACCTGAAGCTTTTGTATTTATTACTAAGGAATTCATTTGAAACCCTGTCGCAGTCATTCTATCTTTTGTTATTGCTATTTAATCTTGATTAGTTCCTATAGTAGAGTGTGTTGCTGTTCCTATAGCTTTCTTTTGTTCATGTTGTATGCATTGTAAAGTTCCTATCACCTGCATTTTGAAGTTCTTGTCGCATGCATTTTAAAGTTCATGCCGCCTATGTTTTGAGGTTCCTATCACATGCATTTTAAAGTTCATGTCGCCTACATTTTGAAGTTCTTGTCACATGCATCTTAAAGTTCCTGTCACCTGCGTTTTGAAGTTCCTGTCACTTGCATTTTGAAGTTCCTGTCGCATGCATTTTAAAGTTCTTGTCGCCTATTTTTTAGGCTCCTGTAGTAGACTATTCTGCATAGTTCTTGTAGTAGATAGCAAATTGTTCCTGTAGCAGACTTATGCTTGATGCCTATAGCTGAATGAAATGCTCCTGTAGCTTAGTTTTATACTCTTTTAAACCATTGTGACAACTTTAAAATAGAGATAGTTTGGGATTTGATTAAATACTTATCTCCTTGTGGGTGTCGGGCTGAAACAAGATATAATTTAATATTATATATGCTTTATATGTTAGTGATTACAGAAAGGATAAATAAAATTGTTTTGATTAAAATTTTCTCGAAGGGAAATTGTGGAATAGAGATGAATGAGATGGAAAACTTTACATGTTGTAGAATTTAAATGAAATATTCACTAGGAATGAAACTAGTTTAAATAACCATTTATGTAATTGTACGATCAATGGATTATTGCTTGGAAAGTGTGTTTCCTTGATTAGTGTTTTGGGGTTTTTAAATAATTTATAGAAGAACATTAATTGTTTTATTCTATTATTCTATTTACTTAATCTTGAGGAAAGATAGAAATAATATTTGACATAAGTATGCATGAAACCTCATTGTATGAGAGTGGAATAGTCAACCTTGTCATTTGATTTTATTGCTTGATTTATCAAATAGTATTTGGATATGAAGAAAAATCATTAGTTTGTACAATCTATTTAACCATAGAAATATGAATTGAGGATATAATCAGATATATTGCTTTATGATGATTCTTCATTAATGCTTGATTGAAAAGTGTACTTTCTTCATTAATGCATGGGAAAGGGATCAGAAGTGGTCATAGGTGATTTTGGACCTTTATTTCTCAGATTATTTAATTACTTGCTTATTTTCTTCTTGGGGAAAGAAGATAGATTTTTATCTAGGAATGTATTGGGTTACTTTTGGGACTAGGATGCCGAATGTCTAGCTACCTAGCAAACTTATTTATTAATATCTCTGCCACATCCTGTTGTGAGTTAATTTTCTTTTCATTATTAGAATTACACTTTTAGACATCAGGCTTGTATCAAGTGTTCCCTCCTGCAGTTGTTACCAGGTAGCTAGACATTTCATACAGGGCTAGGTTTCCTTCATGTCATGAAGGGATCTGGGGAAGTGTAAATACTTCATGGTTGGGTGGAAAAGCACCTGAGCTATGTTCTCGTCTCTCGGCTTGCAGGTGGTGGGCCACTTGGTTTGTGAACTAGAGAGTGTATTGATTTATTTATTCATGATGTTCCTTATTGTTGGATGTATTATGGCATGTTTGCCAATGGATTTATGTATATGATTTTATAGTGCTTTTACTTGGATTGAGTGCGTAAGATGTAAGATTTAATGACTTATTTGATTTATATCAATGGGATTTTCTTTGTGAAGATTTATTGACTCTATTGAATCTTATTGATGAAGTTATTGTTTATTTGAATATTGTAATTAAGCGGATTAATTACACCTTTTTACCTTTGAATATTGTATCTAAGTGGATTATTTACATCTTTTGATTTTGGTTATTGCGATGTTGTATTCAAGCGGATTTCTTACTTCATTTATTCTTGAGCTAGTTTAAAAGATTTTACATGATTTGTGGGGCTTTATAGATTAACTGAAAACAAAGGACAAGTCCATAGAAATGGTTGTATGATGATTACTATGATAGAAAACCTTTTTAAACTATCAATGGAAAACTTTGTTAGACAAGAAAATGCGTACTAGGTAAACCATTCAGATATGAAAAACTTAATTTCCAAACACTCTTGGGAGGTATGTTTGCAAAAGTAGTTTCTTAGGAATTACGTCACTATAACACTCAAGTGGGTGGTAGTCAGAGAAGAACTGTATGGGGAAACTAGACCCTAGAAAGGGTTCTGTACCCACTCACAGTTGCATCAAACATAGTACAAGACAGAACTACATATTTGCATTCCCCACGTCAGTCACATCCAGAGAGGGCCTTGATCCCATGGATATAGAGTATGTAGGCAGTCTGGATGGTGAAGGATGCCCCCAGTACTCAGGTCCCTAGATATAGTGTTACATCTCCAATTTTTGTCTTGCTAATACTTTTTACTTTTACTTGGACATAAGTAAATTTAATTTGATGTTTAGATTAATATCAAGGAAAAACATAGATTTTATTGAATGTCATTTATGGAATTATAGAAATGGATAATGTTATATCGATTTAATAATTGCATTATGAGAATTTGGTTTATTATTTGAATAATGATGCACTGATCATAATATGTTGATTTCAAGTTTTATACAGGATTATAGGTTTCAGATGACTCTCAGAGAAAAGAGAGAGAGTATCTTTTGAGGAGAGAGATATAGAGCTCAGGTTACAAGTGATTATTTACCAAAATGAGTATGAGTGTTTAGCAAAACGTGAACCAGTATCGATAGAGGTAACTCATGTCTTGTCAGTATACTTTAGGATCTAATCAATAAGTAGTTGATATCTTTTGATTCTTCTCTAGTCAAGTCGTGTGTGTTTGTGTGTCGACATTGTCGTCTATAAAGAAAAGGACAATGTCTAAGTAGGATGGTGTCCATTGACGATTATGTAAGTATTACATCATCATTGTCACAAAATGGTTGTGTTAGTATACTTGAGTCATATAAGGTTTTATTGTCAACATTTAACATCATATAACAATCTAGTCAAGACAAGTTGATGTGATTTTAACAAAAAAATGTGAAGGGGAGACAAGCTCGACCCATTCACATTTGCAAGCCTTTCAACTTACTATAATTATATGTATTGATTAAAACATAAACCATCAAATAAGATAGATGTTATGTTAAATCATATTTAATTATATAAACTAATATGTGTATGCTTCGATTGAGGTTAACACCTCATAATAGTTATTAATGCTTGCTCAATCATGGAGCAGCCATAGGCTTGTATATAGGAATGCCTACTTTCATTTCAAGTGATGGACCAAACCACTCTAAGTGATCATTAAATGATCAAACTATGCTTTTATTGACATGTCAACCTTTTTTAGAGGGAGTCATGTGTTATACCACATATTCTTCCCCTCTTGATGAGTGATCGAACCTCATTGAGCTAGCATGTAGCTTCTATGGTTTGATAGATGTGTTTTGTTATAACTATATAATTATGGATTCCTTTTTGACCAATATTTATTGTTGTGTGAGTAGTACTTATTGACCATGTACTCCTTTATCCTTGTTGTCCATCCAAGAACCCTTCGTAGTCTAAAATGGTGGAGATAACCACGTTCAATTGGAGATGGATAACTGTTTTAGGAGTGGTGTCATTATGTTAGAGAGTCGTGGTTGTTTACTATAGAGAAAAATGTCTTATTTATTGGGAGTCAGGTAGAGAGGAAAGGGAGGTTGTTTCTTTTAGTCATTATAGAGATATGAAGAAGGGGAGTTTAGAAGAGCATCAAGGGAGTCGTATGAAGTATTTAAAGAATAATCACTCTCGTAAAGAGAACACAGGGGGAGGAAATAGAAAGAATTGTTAGTTGAGTCATTTTAGGGTGAGAGAATAAATGTTTTTTCATAAGAGTCAAGTGATCTCTTGAAAGAGGCTCACGTCCATGCACTTGGGGGCTTAGTCATCTATAAAAAATTTAATAGAGGAACATTTATTGTTAGACAGTGAGAAAGTTTAAACAAAGAAGAGAGTAGTTCTTGCGAACTCAAAAAGAATAGTGAGATTACTTCCACACAAGGAAAGAAGATAGTCAGTAGCATAGGAAGAAGGAAATCTCTACGTGGGCAATCCTACTCTGTCAAGAAAACCTTACCAGGTTCTTACTTTCTAGGAAGTCTTTGTCAATATAAATTGTTTAAGTAATAATTCATATTGTTGAATAAATGCTAAGTTGATTTTTCTATTTATTCTAAGGTCTATGTTTTTGAAAGATACCAAGGCCGATACTTGTATGATAGAAGGCCTGCATGTTAGTTCTATGTCTTTTATAATCATAAATCCTTGTTGCATTTATAAAGATGATTACATTGAAAGATTTTGACAATTTAGGATGTTGTTAAGTTGATATTGTAATTATACTTATGCATGGTCGAATGAAAGAATTATGACAGATATTTTGAGAATGATTTTCTTGATAAGTTTTTGTGTCATTCTTTTACATTGTCCATACTGAATAAGATAAGTAATACATTGGGTAAACTACTTAGTGCCTACATGAATCTACATGATGATAGGATTCAATTTAAAACGTTACATGCTAGACAACATAGGTTATATAAGGCATAGGATATTATGATCTTAAAGAACCACTAGTTTTTATACAAGTCTAGTGCTATAGACCTTATTTTGTTTTACATCGACTTGACATAGAGAATATTATCAAATATATATATATATATATATATATATATATATATATATATATATATATATATATATTGTAATCATTATTATTTACTTAGGGAACAATAGAGATAGTAGTAATCCAAGACAACTCAGTGTATTACTGGAAGAGAAACTTTTGGATATTATATTCTAATGGTTATCAATACTAAGAGGATAATCTCTTTCCTAAGATATCCTTTCTTACTTAGCAAAGGTCAAAGAACTACAAAGAATATAATTGAAAGAAATAATCTATCGATAATGAATATTAGTGGAAAGTAAACTTGGATTTGTCTATCTTGGTTGATATCTTAATCTTTATGGAATCATAAGGATAATTGTAAATAAGTTTTCATTGTAAAGGAGATAAACCTTATCATTAGAGATTTAACAACCTCATAATGATGAGAGCATTTATGTCGAAGGCAGATTTAGCATGTTTACGGTAGCTATAGTCTTTCCTTCTTTTATGAAGAACATTTTAGTTCTAGAAAATAAGCTTTTCTTATAAGATGTATACTTGTTTATAATTAAGATTCGAGGTGTGATGATTCCTCTATAGAAGTTTAAGACTAGTACACTTGCATGTTTAGCGTTGTTAAGGCAAAAAGAGGGAAACATAGATTTGTTTTTCATTTAGGATAGCAACTAGAATTAATCCATCATTATTTGGAGTCAAACTATACCATTTTGACTTTATAGATTGATATATACATTTGTGATTCTTTATTCCATTATGATGGAATAGGAAAGAAAGACAAAACCCTAGATTGATCCAATAGCATAAATTTAATAAATGTACCTTTTTGGATACAACTTTTATAACTATTTCTTTATAGGTCATTATATGAAGGGTCAATAACCCTAATTTGATTGCCTATTTCCCAAGTCAAAGTATATTTTTATCATAACCTATAAATGCCTAATCTTGATAAATTGACTATTTTAGACGTTATAAATCAACTTAGGTTCTTAAGTCTCGATAATCTTAAGATATCGAGTATTACAAAGATGTAATGAGAATCCTAGTAAATGAAAGGTAATTGATAATGGTCTATGGATTATTGACATATATTACAAACTAGCCTAACGTCAGATAACCTAAAGTATTGTAGTTGATAAGACTATTATCATGACAAGATGATAAAACTATCTATGTAAACATAGTTGGTGAGGATAAACTGCGAGAATACGACAGTATCCATGTTGAGTAGGGGTGGGTGAACACTACAACCATGTTCATTATGAATGTTATTGATATTAAAACTTTGGCCAAAGTAGTGCATTCATTTTCTACATGCATTGTTAGTTCACTGTATCTAGATTGCATAGCCTATCAGAAATCATACTTAGCTAGAGGGTATCTAGGGTTGTATGGTTGATAGAGTTATGTAGGATACAACACTATGTACTCAAGAAGGAAAATTACCACTGGTCAATTTTGGTCTACATTCCTCATGAAGGGTAGAGCCACTTCCTATGTGGAAGATATGTGGGATACCACTAGTTTGTGGATGGAGGTAAAACACTGGGAAGATACTCTCTCTCTCCTACAGAAAACAACCCACATTTAAGCTAGGATTTTGTTTCAAAACCACATAACATACATTCCAAACTAAATTTACACTTTTAAGAAACCAAAAGTCATGGAAATGAATCAAGACCACACCAGGAGAATAAATTAATTACACATGTCTAAGGGATCACACACAATAGGAGAATACACAAGGCATCTGATCATCTATCCAACACAAGAGTCCCTATCACATGCATAAGAAGAATTAATTATAACTAGACATGGGAAACAACATTAACTAGAGATTCCAGTACTGCAACTTGGCTCTGATACGAAATGTAATGCCCCACTCAGGAACCTTAGAGAATAACACAATTATGCTATACAAATAGGATAATTTTTTTTAAAATGCTAGAAATAACAAGTAATGTTAAACATATCTATACATATCATTAAACTGAGCATTATCCTCTAAGGTTCCATAGATGCACTACTTAACAAGTATTAATAGGATCTAACCAACATTATGAATTAACTGACAACAATAATTCTAAATGTATTGTATCAAATGATTTGAGTAAACACATATATTTCCATATTGTATCATTAGAAAGGTAGACATCAAGATCATGAATATAGGATTTCCAGTACATATATAATTTCCTTTACATGAGAGTACATCATTACAATGCTAACAATATCACTTTCCCAAATACACTAGAGCACATACATCAAAGTTACAATACATGTTTCCATTGATATACAAGACTAGAATATATGAATAAATGTCTCCTCAAACTAGTAAAAGATCTGGAATCTATCACACAAGATACACCCTTCTTGCACACAAATAATGGAAAGGAAAGTACCAATGGAGAAAAAGCACAACCACTCAACCATGTGGAACCCTAAGGTCCACCCCCAGTGCTAGGAGATAGCATATGGTCCCTCTTTAGGAAATAATCAGAAAGATAGTAGACTAACAAGTGCAAGGACAACACATGACTCCATTACAACACGGGTCAATTAGAACATCACAAGTAACTCAAGCAACACTTACAGAGACAATCACACAAAAAGAGGGAAAAATAGAAATAGGGAATGCTAGGTTGCAGTAGGGAAGAGTGTCATCATAATCACATGAATAGGTACATTGAGCAAGACACTAACCATCTTGCACATGAATCATACCAACATGAATATGAGGCAATATTTCAAGAATGCATTTCATTCGACTCACATGCACACATAGCCAACCCCCCCACACAATCACACCCTCCTAGGCCTCTGGAAACCATTTCCCCAAATAATATAAACACTTGACACCATTAAAACATAATGGTCACACATCACATTCATTTTCCAATGCACATCATAAACTAAGATTCTTCATCAATATTTCAATTACAATATCATGAGTGCAACCTATGATATGATGCACTAATTATGGTTCTAAAAGAATGTAACATTCATCCAATCATGATCAATCATCTAACAAACATAAAGTGAATTCTATCTCAACAATGTAGAACAATAATTTCTAATTACTACAAGCAATTACTAATATGATCATCCCTAAAGCATGTGTCAATGCATATACTGAATCTAAATCATGGTATCCTAGAGAGAAACAAAGTGTCAAACAATAACTATAATAGGGTTTGACTGACAAGCTTTGGTTAGGTCACATTGCTATAAATATAACATTTAAACCCACATATAATTTCTTCCTAGTAACATTCACCATAGTTCAAGGATAAAAATACTACATTAACATCTAACACTTAAGTTCTAAAGATGATTCAAGAGTATCCTCATAAAATAAGATTTACTCTTTTCATATCTGTTATAAGTAAGCATAAAAACTCTTTGAACTTGCTAAGTAAAACAATAACAAGGATTAAGAATGCACATATAGATTAAACATATACATATAATAGAGATTTCAATAGGTTATTAGAAGTATCATAATGCTTTTTAAATAGTATGATGATGACTAGTATAATTGAATTTAAACAACATGGAGAAAACCTTTAAATATTTGGATAAGGTTGAGAACATGAAGGTCTGGATGCCAATTCTTGTTGTAATACATGACTAAGAAGTGATATCGACTTGATATTTATAAGGTCTAAGGTGTTTTAATTCAAGTTGACATAGTGAAAAGGTTCATAAGAGATAGGAATCAATCATTACTGGGAATTAATAGAGTATTGTAATAATACTTGATTGGTCTTAAATCTTTTGAACAAAACCATAACATAATAGACTCTACAATTAATCTCCTGCAAAACTAAAATAACACTGACAAGTTTCGAAGTTATAGATATAAATATTTTATTGCAGTGTGGAACAATTTTCCCAGCACTATATAACTTTCCTAATTAAGAGCCTATTAGCCAACAAGAAAATCTTTTAGAATCACAAAGAAATAAGAAGGCACATGGTACAATAAGGTTAGAAGGGGCACTAAAGGTAACATTCTTGGAAGATTTTATTAATAGTAAGATTACTATGGATAGACTTGGATGTGATTCCTCTTTGCAAATGTTATCTTTTCATGTATAAGGTCTAGATTGCTAGATATAAGCGTTGAAAATGCTATGGTAGACATGCAAGCAAAAAATGCAAGGGTAAGTGAATTGGTTGACAGGGTACCCCAAAGAGATGTTATGCAATGATCACAAGATAGACAAAAAATGGATTTATTTAAAAGGCTAAAGAAACTCTCAAGCAAGTGTAATTGACAGGTTAATTCATACTAATGCTTGTACCCATTTTTGGTTCAGTGAATACACCGACAGGAACAACAAGTTTAGAAAATTTATGAAGTGAATTTTCTTTATGGCATGACATGACCCCAAGCACCTTGACATGCTCACTTATAAGACATCTATGGAATAATAAATAACAACAAGCCATTTAATTGGATGCCTAAGAGGGGAAGTTCACCACGAGATGTATAATGATTGCAGCTAAATCCAAAATGAATGGTTTTGTTTATAATATTATTGGCAAGACAACCATACAATAGATTCATTATACAGCTTAAGAGTATTTTGAACAAATGCAATTGGCAAGTGTGAATTTTGGATACTTCAAAATACAAATGTAAAAAGAATTTATAAACTTTTTGAGAGCTAGGACTACAAAGATTGCAGGATACACACATAATGGATTTGTAGATTTAATAACAATAATCAAGATGGCATAGGAATGTCTATCACTAACTGATACATATTGGTAAAATGGTTCATGCTAATTTTTGTATATAATTTTTAGAAATAAGAGTTGAACCTTATATAAAAAGTTTAGAGAAACCTAGTTTGAAAATATAGAGTTATTGGTGATGCAACTAACTGTTTTAATAGAGACGAAATAGGTGATAGGTAGACAGTCACAAAATATTCATATCTCCAAAATGGCAAACTGGGTAGGGCTAATTTTTTTATATAATTTAGATAACTAGGTCATACACCATATATAAAACTTCTAGAAGAACCCAGTTCAAAAATATAGATTTATGGCTAATGCAACAGACTGTTAAAATAGAGATGAAATGGGTGAGAGATAGACAATCACAAAATATTCATATCTCCAAAATACAAAACTGGGTAGGGCTAAATTTTTGATATGATTTAAATAACTAGGTCATGCAACATATATATAAATTGTAGAGGAACCCAGTTCATACACAAAGTTATGGCTGACGTAATAGACTAGGTTCATAATATGCAGTAGAGAATTCACAGAATAATATAAAGCTTGCATATGATAGATTCATTTCACTAAATCTAATGCAATAATAAATCAGTTTCATATCTCAGTCCATACCTAGAATATTAAATCTATCACATCTTCACAAAATTTACCATCTCGCATCCATTTTTTCCCAAGTCATTTCTTCTAGAAGTTATGTTTTATAGTGCCAAAAGAAAAATGAAAAAACTTCCTGAGAGAAAGAGAGATCCCCAAAACATAAAACATTTTCTCCTTCTTTGAAACGCATGCTTCTTCCCAAATTATGTCTTTAAATTTCAAAATAAAGTTGAGCCTGCATAACCACCCACATGATTTCTTTTAGAAGATTCTCCTTATTTAAGGCAATAAATTCCACCTTTTATTACTTTCTTACAATTTTCTATTTTAACGAGACAATAATTTCTCTCTGATTTTATTTATTTTAGAATTTGCTATGTATATAAGTTTTTATGACATCTCATAATTATCATTACAATATAGTATATTTTATGACAACACACAAATATTATCTATTTTTATTGCCACTTAACACAACATTTAATTATATTAATTAATTAATTTATCTTTAGCTAGCATTTACATTTATTACTATTTTTTTATTATTTTGTTGGGTGAATATTTTGTTGTTAACTCGCTAACTGCAAAATGGGTATATCAGCCACAGCTATGATGAAACAAAGTCTCTCCTCTCAGCAAGGGGAGGTTCCCTCTAGTTACTTAACTTTTGCAAACAAAACAACTTATGAAATCTATGTACACTAAAAACTATGTTTGTGGTGGTTCCATCTCATCTCATTCTGTTTTTTCAGAATAGATGTTTATACTTCAAACTCTTGATAAAGGACTTATAAATTATCACAAAATCACAGAAACACAAAGTTTTCTATTACCTCATTTACTAATTGCAAGTAGAACTATTTGAAGTTGAATGCAGCCCAAAGTCTTCACTCCTCTTCAAGATGATAAAAGTAAATTTAATATAACAACTTGCAACACAAAGTCTCCAAACTATTGTATTCTCACAAACATGAACATAATCCTCACAAATGATTTGATAACACAAAGTTTATCAGAATCAAATTAAGAGCGCTCTTCAATCACTTGAAACAAACTCCACACTTCAATTATTACCAAAGAAGATTATGATAGCAAGACGTAAGAACAATACTATCGCAACACAAATAATCCCAAGATAGAGATTGGAATTGAACTTGCTTTCTTGTATTGATAAATATTTGATAATTGATTTTCACAAAAAGCACAAAGTCTTGATTTGCCTTTCAATTCACCAGAGTATTCTTGCAATAGACAAAAGATAATATTTACAAAAGAGGCACCCTTTATTTATAGGGAGAGGCCTTGAGAAAATTTAGGAAAAACCTAACTACTTTGACTTATTCAAAAATAGGAGTCCTTATTGACTTGGGACTTCCTATATTTTTACATGTAATTACATATGAAAAATGTACATGTAAAAATGTCCAAAATTATTTTGAAAGTACATGTGAGAAACATAAAATAAACTAAGGAAAAATGACTACTTCAATTTGTGTTGCCATCTTTCCTCATATGAGCATCATACATTGTGAAGGTAGCTTGCATCCCAATGCTATCTGGGTTGACTGTGTTCCTAAAGATCATCTTAGCTCGGACTATGGCATCCTTCGCTATAGTGACAGATTTAACATGATTAATTAACTTGGGTTTCAAATTATCCAAAGTTAACTGGTTGTCCAAAAGATTGTCCACAGAAGTCATTGAAAATGTTTTATCTTCAAACTCTTTCTGGAACATGTCTTCGAATACTCAAACCATTTCTCCTGCAGGAAGGAATTGGTTGTCCTGTGATACCAGCTTACATGGCAACTCCTCCAACTTATGAAAAAGACCAATATCGCTTTGTTCACTGATTTCCTTTGCAGCTTCAAGATCGTTGATCAACTCCCTAAGCACATGGCTCCTGTACATCAATGCTTCCTTTGTTTCTGTATATGAATCCCTATTAGAAATAGTGCCAATTGATATTAGGGTACTTATTTTGAGCTTCCTCATTTCTACCCATTTATCATGTTTCTTCTCTACACGTTCAATATCTTGAGAGATAGCATCAATGAGATCATCAAGCTCTGCTTTTACTTTTCTCATTTTATCTGTCTTCTCAGATACGTCTGTGAGCAAAGAGATTCCTTGTGCATGCATCCTATCTAAGTACTCTTCAAGTACTTTTACTTTGAGGTGGATCTTTTCTACTTTTAGAATGATGGGGTCTTCCACAGATACGGCCTCTGGAGTAACTACTTTTGAATTCAAAGTGATTTTCCTTACCACCGCAGTTAGCTGTTCTACCATTGCCTTGTAGTGATCTTTCATTTCTTTTTCTCTGTCAAACTTCTAGATTAGGATGTCCATGGCTGACTGCATATCATTTTTAGCGCTTTCATGGGTTATCTTGCCCAATTCAACTCTAGAAATAGAATAGTCATTCATATCAAAATTTTCAATAGTTGCATCCTGTGGAGGTTTTGCTATCTCCAGTAATTTGTGTCCCTTGTCCTCAAGTACTCTGGAAAGAATCTTTGGTTTCTTCGGGGCCTTAGGCTTTGCTGGTACCAGCTTAGTGAAATCAAAGTCATCTGGAGAGATGTCTTTCTTTTTCTTTTTTAGTGTGTAAGCTGATAACCAAGGTGGGAGCAGAGAAGTACTCACATCGGGATCCATTCCTACTACTGGTGTTCCCGGAACTGTGCTTGTATTGATAATAGAAACAATAGGTGGGGTGTTAGTAAAAATCGCACCTGTTACATTTGCACTAGAGACTTGCTCAATGTTCATCACAAAATGATAAAAAATGGATGCATCCCCAATATCAAAAGATGAAGAAAACAAACTAGGAATTGACTCAAAAGAATGGAGAACATCTTCAAAAGTGTTTTTGGGATTATCAAAAATTATTTTAGGAGGAGAGAGAGATTTAGAAGAGGGAATATCAATAGGGGAAATAGACACAAGAGATACAATAGGTGTATTAAACAATGGGGATGATACTCCTGTTTCTTGTTGTGTATTTTCCTGTGGAGACAAAGCCTCCTCGTCTTGTTGATCTGTAGTCTTATCTTCAACATCCATCTCTTCTGTGGTTGGCTCTTCAGTAGCTGGCTCTTCAACTTCCATATCTTTTATCTCAGGTTCTTCCTCCACAACTTTTGATTTCTTCATAATGAATCTGATCTTAGGCTTATGTGTTTTAGAGGTTGAGGGAACATCACTCTTGTTCTTCATTCTATTTTCCAACATTTTAACAGTTTGCTCTTGAACTTCAATTTTTGATCTAGTGAGGAATTCTTTCAGAGCAATTCCTTTATCCGCTAGCTAGTTATTGGTGTTAGCCAATATGGGTTCAAATCTCTTCCTTAGTGAGGTCAACTCCTTTTAGGACCATTGGATTGCAAGGAGAGGAGTACTAGCAATCTGTTCTACATCATATTTGGCATCAACCAATTCCCCATCATCCACAAGATCTTCTAGAATATTAGCAAGTCCTAGATATTCAATCTATTCCAGGGACAACCTACTGTAGTCTAGCTTCCTAATATCCTCCTGTGTCCTCAAATCTACCCAAACATCTTCTACCATGGGTTCATGAAATTGAGTTTTCCTTCTGATTGTATCCTTTACCCCCCTATAATCAAAGTTTGGTCTCCTTTTGATTTGCTTCATAGTGACCAACTGCATCTCTGTCTCCATGGCCCTTGCCTTTGCGGCAGTCAATACTAAATATCTATCGTTTTCCACTGGGAATCTGAAACTAGGCTTCTTAAGTTCCATCTGTTTGTTATGCACGACAATCATTTGTCTGCACAACTCCATCAAGACTAGTTTATCTGAGGGGAATCTTGGAAGCATATAGGTGTAACCTTGGAAAAAGCCAACCCTCAACTATGAAAAAGTAGGAAATTGTAAAAACATAGACCCGAAATCATTCACCACTGTCCATGCCTCATCTGAAATTCTTCTTTGTTCTAGTTGGGGATCAAAACTACACAAAAACACAGCAAAGAATGCATCATTCACTCTTCTGAAATGATGGATTGAGATTTTCAATGTCAATTGGGAATAGTATTGGTATACAAGGACTACCCTTCTATCCCTTTCTAATGTTAATCCTAGAAAGATTCTCATAGAGACTGCAATGTATACCAGATAGGAAGTCATGTAGAACTTAGAGGTAGTGGATACCTTCATCAGCTACTCATGCAAAGCCTTACTGATTTGTTCTCCCTAGAAAATGGTTTGCTTACCCTGGAGTATGACCTTAATGAAAGGACACATCCATTCATGAAACTGTGAAGAGGAAGACAAACCTCTTATCCTACTGAGAAGAGTAATCATGTCACCAACTTCCTCTATAAAATCACTTCGAGGGAAACTGCATGGCCACCTCGACAAATTTGATCTTGCAATCTTCAACCATTTGTTGTTGATTACTTTCTTTGCTTTCTCTGGATTCTTGTTATATTCCTTCTGAGCTTCAACAAAGTCAAGCTTCAATACCTCTGTCACAGGAGGACACATGAACACCTTATCAATGAACTCAGGATCCAACCTGATTATCACATTACCACTGGCATCCACCATAGCTCTAATATCTTTGTTATAGAAATGTGCACACTGAGGAACAAATTCTGTGTTGTGAGTTGCCACTGGGAAAGATGACACCAAATGAATATTACTTTCCACTATCCTCTTCATCATAGCACTAGGGTTGTTAGACTTGGTCCTCTCTACAAACTCAGCCATATCAACATGGCCGATCTCTGTATCTCTAATGTCATTAACATTAGAATGGACTGAGGTGATTGGGAAAACACCTTGATATTTGTACTTCATCGCTTTTGATTTCTTCGGAGACAACTCAGTCATTTGGATGAGCTTTTCACCAAGAAGAAGTTTGATGTTGAATGAAGCTCCACAGAAGAAACTATAGCAAAAAGTCATGATCATGCAATTAGGGAGAATACTGGCAATCTGGAAAAATTGCATGTTGATGATCACAACTATGGGAACGCGCTTGAATAAGGGCTATAGTGCAAGTTGGCCAAAAATTATAGGAAGAGCGGGCTCAAAAAATTAAAACTAGAAATTTTCCAGAGTTAGAAAAATTTGAGATAGTTTTTGCATGGGCGGCAAAATTAGCCGCTCTTACATGTGAGTATTTTATTTGTATATGTATTGGCGGTAAAATTAGCCGCCACTGCATGTGGTAAGGGTTTGAAGTTGGTATGAGCGGCAAATTTTGCCGCTACCGCAGGTAACAGATTTCGAAGACTTGATGTCAAAGCAGCAAAAATTACCGCTTTCGCATGGGGTATGAATTGGAAGATCCTCGTGTAAGGGCGGCGAATTTTGCTGCCCATACAACATACAAATATCCATGAAGACATACACCCACAGCAAATTTCACCGATGATGCATGTGGGGTTGGTTTTAGTCTTCGCGATGTTTGGTCGGCGAAAATGGCTGACATTGTATGTAGGGTTGGTTTTGAAAATAATTCAAGGTTAAAACGAAACTTAGTGATGCCACTAGAGTTATGGGATCAATTGTGTTAAGGCGGTGAAATTTGCCGTCGATACACATATTCGAAGGTGGCATCGCTACTCAAGGGTTTGGAGCGGTGAAAACCTAGTGACTTTTAGATGGAAAAAGAAACAAGAAAAAACCTAGGGCACCATTGGTTTGGTTCGAAAACAAATTAGACACATCAAACAAACTCGCACAACAAGTAGAAAATAATCACAAAAATAACAAACAAAAAAAAAAATGTAACAAAAATCTAACAAAACAAAATCTAAAAGATACACATATGAAACAAAACATTAGGAAGGGAAACAGAAACAAATGAGAAGCTTACCCGTAGCACTGACGACAAACCCTAATCGTGATGACGAATTTGATTGAGCTCCCAGAAGAAACTGCGTGATCTAATGGCATGAGGGAAGGCTGACAGACTGGCTAGGTAGGAGGAGAAATGATAAAAAGAATGATCAAATAAGTATTTAAGATCCAAAAAATGGACATTAAATGGATGGCATGAGTGACCATTAATGGCACTCGGTGTTGAAGATCCAAAGGATCTCGCTTGAGCAGGAGTTTCAGCTGTTCCGGCATGAGTGTCAACAAACATGAGACAACGGCAAAATTCACTGACCATGCGAGAAAATGGAGAAAATTATGTAATGGTGGAAAAATTCACTGCCTTCACATGTTTAATGAAAAACACATGCAAGAGCAGCAAAAAATGCCGCTATTGCATATATAATAAAACAAGTCAAAAAGATATATGTAGGAGCGGCAAAAAATGCCGCTATTACATATCAAGACTGAAATTTTACTAACTCCTAAGAATGACCTAAATTGACATTTTAACCAATTTACAACTGGAACGATCTTCGCGAATATCAAGAGACCAATTCAAGGAAATATTGCATATGATTTTAGAATGTCAAATGGCTTTGCACAAGATCAAGGGAATCTTATCTTGATTTGCGAGCTTAGAGTGTAGATTCACGAAATGGACAAGTTTCATGGGGGTTGTCTACAAAAACAAGCGTAGTTGATTTTGAGAACAACAGCTGGCTCTAACTGGGGAACTTCCTTCGATCAAACTTTGAAATGAATGAAGGGAGTAGAATCTAGTCTCTAAGTGCCTTCATCCATGCCATTGGGCTATAGAGTCAAGCTAAAAAGAAAAAGACACAAAAGACTAAACAAAAACACAAAAATAAAAACACAAAACTATACAAATGTACAATTTAACTTATCTGATACTTCAGGGATTGAAGTGCTTTAGAAGTTGTCCACTGTGAGGCAACAACAATGGTGTTCCATCCTGATACTCCAGCAAGAAACTATTTTCACCATAGAATTGATGAATGGTGAATGGACCTCTCCATAAGGAATCAAATTTTCCTGCATTCCTTTTGGTTCTCTCCTCTTGTCCCACAACAAGACTTGATCTCCAATCTGAAACTCATGAGCCTTTGCCTTCTTGTCGAAGAGTTTCTTTACTTGATTTTGGTGCTCAGCAATACAATCGACCACTATAGTGTGCTGCTCCTCAAGTTCAGTTAAATACATGATCCTTTTATAAATAGAACTATCAAAAGTTTTATCTTCCAATGCCTTTACCAACCTTAATGCTGGCAATTCCAAGGTAATTGGTATCTCCGCATTCAGACCATATAGAAGCTGAAATGACAATATGCCTATCGCCCTTTTGGGTGTAATTCTATCTGCCCATAAAGCATCAAAAAGTGCTTTATGCCAAGTTCTCTGATTCTCATCTACCAATTTCCTGATAATAGTGATCAGATTCTTATTGCTTGATTCTGCTTGACCATTACCTTGCGGATAATAGTCTAAAGAATGGGAAAGAATGATCCCATACTCATAGCAAAATTCAGTAATCTCATGAGAGGAAAAACAAGTAGCATTGTCTGCTACAATCTTGTTTGGAACTCCAAACCTGGAAATAATGTTTTCCTTAAGAAAACCACATACCACTTCAGAAGTAGCATGCTTGACTGGAATAGCTTCCACCCATTTGGTAAAATAGTCTGTTGCGGTGAGAACATAGTTATGCCCCGCACTTGATGGTTGATTCATAGTACCAATGAAGTCAATACTCCATTGCTGAAAAGGCTCCTCAATCACCACTGGTTTGAGAGGTAATGCTGCCAATTTCGATTTCCCAACAAACTATTGGCACAACTTACACCTACATACCCAATTGTACGCATCTTGGAATAGTGTGGGCCAATAGTATCTAGCTCACAGAATCTTGTGAGTTGTTACAGGTGCAGAAAAATGTCCTCCATAAGCCAAATTGTGGAAAGACTCCAAAAGTCTACTTTGTTGCACTTTATCCATGCAATAGAGAAATACACCATCAAGACTTCTTTTGTACAACCCATTGTCCCAAAGGACATAGTTAGTAGCTTTCAACTTGACAGTTCTTTTTTCCTTATAAGACAAGTGAGAAGGACACTCACCATAGGTAAGGAAATGAGCAATATTGGAATACCACTTTTCAGTTGTAGTAACAAAAAGAATAGTTGGTGTGTCCACAACTTCTTCTTCTTTGTCCCTTGTCTCTTTTGGAACGTTATCAATGATCAATTGACACAAACCTTTACCATGCACAAGCTTGGTAGGTTTGATATCTAGATCAAATTCTTGGATCTTAGCAATCCAATTACCTCTCTTTGTTTCAAACTCCTGTTGAGTTAGGATAGATTTGACTGTTGTATCAGGAACCATAACAACAGTGTGTGAATTCAAAATATAGAACTTGAAATGCTTCACCACTTTGACCACGGCATAGGCATGCTTCTCCATATTCGAATACTTCAATTCATGAGCTTTGAGAGGACAACTCATAAATGATATGGGGGATTCCACGCCTTCTTCATTCTGTTGAACCAGAATAGCTGAAAGTGTGTATTCTGATGCATAGCTGTAAACTACGAAATCTTTAGTGTAGTGGGGACAAACAAGAACCAGAGCATGAGAAATAGCCCTCTTGATATCCTCAAACACTTCTTTGCCTTATGCAATCCAATGGAAAGTGGCCTTACCCTTCATCATATTGACAATCTGACGGGTTTTTTCTGCAAACTCAGGAATGAACCTTTACAAAAAATTCACCTTTTCCAAAGAAAGAATGAACAACAGTCTTACTAGTAGGCAGAGTAAGAATTTGAATGGATTTAACTCTTTCTGAGTCAATCTTAGTACCTTCCCGGGATACAATGTGTTTGAGAAGCTTACCTTCCATTACCCCAAAAACTGACTTCTTGGGATTGAGGGAAATACCATTTTGCTGACAACATTCCAGCACTTGTCGTAAATGATGTGCATGATCATGACAGTTTTTGGAGAAAATAGTCAAGTCATCGAGATACACCACAATGAACTTCCCCATCTCATCTCTGAAGGTAAGATCCATTGCTCTCTGAAATGTGGCGCCAGCATTGATCAGACCAAAAGGCATTCTGCGATATGCAAATGTGCCCCATGGTGTGGTGAAGGTAGTTTTGAACTGATCAGCTTCATTGACCTCCACTTGGTTATACCCCAAAAAACCATCTAACATAGACAACATTTCTGAACCAGTTACTGTTCGCAATACTTGATCCATGATGGGAAAAGGGTAGTTATCTTTTAAGGAAGACTGGTTGAGATTCTGAAATCAACACAGATACAGATTTCTCCGTTCTTCTTCTTTACATGTACTATGTTTGCAATCCATGTGGAATGATGAATTGGAAAAATTATCCTTGCATTCAGCATCTTCTGAATCTCAGAAAGGATCGTACCTAATATCTTGGGGTTGTATTGGCTCTGCTTCTGCTTATGAGGCAATGATCCAGCTTTAAGGGGAATTTCATGTTGAACCTCCTTAGGTCTGAAAGACTTCAGATCATCATAGGAGTAAGCCAAAACATCAATGTAATGGTGAAGGAGGGTAATGAATTTGAATCTTTCATCAGTAGTGCAACATTTTCCAATTTTGACCATCTTAGGATCTGCTTCCGAACTCAAATTTACCTGCTCAAATTCCATAGAGGAACTTGAATCCAGTTGTTGCCGCTACTTGATATACCTGTCATGTTTATCAAAGAGTTTCTCAAGGGAAACCAAACCTTTTGGGATTTTATTTCCTTTCAATTGTAGAAATTCTTCGCTGGTTTGTGAATCTATCTCTGAAACATATTCCTGCGGTGGCAATTCATTTCCTTCAAAGTAAAGCTCATCAAAGCTATTTATCTTTTCTAGGAAAGTGATGATTTGGTTATCACCATTGAACACCTGCCAATGGTCAGTGTTATCAAGTACACTTGGTCGGAAGACCAGCTCAATAGTGTACTTGTTTCCTTTGAAATCCTTGTGAGGAACCATGAGAGTGGCAGAAACAGCCAATGAATCTGCTCGATCATTGAACTCTCTTAGCACTGCAGAAATGTTGAAAGCATCAAAACCTTCAATGCAATCCCATACGTGATTGCGATAGTGTCTCAGTCTTTCATTTTTGGTTTGGTACAAATTCCTTACTTGACAAACCACCAATTTAGCATCCTCTTGAGCATGAAGGATTTTAACACCTCTAGCACGAGCAGCTTCCAATCTGAGCAACAAGGACTCGTATTCGGCAGTGTTATTGGTATTGTCAAATTGTAACTTGTATGAAAAAGGTAAGATATCACCTTGTGGCGATATCAAGACCACTCTGGCTCCAGAACTGGTAGAAGAACAACTTCCATCAAACTCTAAAATCTAGACTTCATCAGAATTTGATTTCTTGGAATTTCTTTGGTCAGATGATTCCTCTTCGTCAGTCAGGGAAGAATCTGGCATTACTATACCCTCACCTGAACTTTCATTTGAAAACTCTTCTGAGTCTCCATCTGACATATCTGAGCTATCACCCGATGTACTCTCATCTGATGAACTAGAACCATCTTCGGTGGATAAAAAATAATTACCCATTCCCGAGGACTCAAACAAAATTTGAGCTTTGGGATTTGTTGTTTGGGTAACAATGTATTTTGCCTCCTTCTCAGGAAGCAACTTCTGCATGACACCTTTAACAGGTATCCTTGCTTTAGATAGATTCATGTTCAACTCCCCACCTACATCCTTGCAGAAATTACACCCAAGAAGAATGCCGTATGAAGCTGGAACATCAGCTACCAGGACTATGATCTTGATTCTCTTATCTGGAAAACCTACAAATGCAAATTGGGCATCTTTGATTTGACCCAAAAGTGGAACTTGCTTATTCTCCATAGAGAAACACCTCCCAAAAGTTTTGGTTAAGGTGAGGCCAAGGGTGTCTACTACCTTAGCAGGCATAACATTGTCAGAGGCTCTGGAATCTATTATGCAATTGTTCAATTTATGACCATTCACTAATAGGGAAACATAGAAAGGTTCAATTTTTCCAGAGGCTTCAAGGGGAGTAGTGACAAGATTATTTTGGGTAGGCTTGCTTTTGGAGGAGTCATGAGTAGCTTTTGGAAAATCTTGTCTTGCAGGGACGGTCTTAATTTTGACGTATTTGGCTAATCTATAAAATTGTTCAGGATTAGCCTATAAATACTCAACTTCAGACATTTGGATCTTAGTTCTCCTAGCATGATCTATTATATCAAACTGCTGAAAAAAATTAGAAACGGAGGAAGAAAATCCATCATTCTAATTTTTTGTAGAGATAGTACTAGTCTGAGGAGTAGAAGTGGAAGGTACAAATTCGTTAGAGGCACTTACTTGTTTATTGACCACTGGGTCTTTTGATTGGAAAGGTAGCGGAGTCCCCCGTCTAGCGATTGAAATCACCGGTTGAGATTCTTCTTTCACCTTCCCTTTATCATCTTGAAGAGCTGACTGATTTTGAGACCTAGTGAAAATAGCATATGCTCCTTCACACACTTCTCCCTTTTCAGCTTCGTCTTGGTAATTCAGAAAGCTGATGGTAGAGTTGCCAGCTAATTCTTCTTCTCCTTCTGTGAAGAGATTAGCACCATTTTCACAATCCAACTCAGGTTGGAAAGAAAGTTCATTTTCAGCTTCATAATAGCCAACAGCTGAGTTGACCGGTGCTACTTCAATGGCAAGCTTCCCCTGTGTAGGCAGAAGACAGTTGTGTTGTCCTTGATTTCTAGCAACATTGCCTTGATATGAATTATTTGGAAATGTCCTCCTTGGTATATCTCGATAAGAAGGAGGAGCATACATACCTTGGGACATTTGTCTCTTCAGAGCTAGCAATTCATTTGCTAGCTTTTGCACCATGGGATCCATGGTGCTAGTGGAAGAATTCTTAGTAGAAGAGGAGCTTTTATTTCTGTTAGAATCCCTTCTTATCTTACCTGCAAGGATAAGATCATCTTCCACTTCAGTTGCCAGAATCTGAGCTGCAGCAAGGTTGGTAGGAGCAGCTCGCCTCAATAGAAAACTCACCTCAAGAAGTTGTGTATTGATAAAGAAACATTTAAGGTTCTCCGCTGTTGGCTCAGCGGTGGTGGGAATCCTGTTTCTCAACTTATTGAACTTAGTGATGAAGTCTCACATAGGTTCATGAGGTTCCTTTTTCATTTCTGTTAGTTGTGCCAACAATGCATGTGCATCTTCTGCAGGTTTAAACCTAGCTTCAAACTTGGTTTTGAGAGTATTCCAATTCGTTATGGTCTGAGCTTGAAGGTGGTAAAACCAGTCTGTAGCAGCACCTTGCAGTGTTTCTACAAAGAGTCGTATAGCTACAACTTTGTGCTCGACACCTATCACACCACAGGTTATACAGAAAGTCGCAATGTGCTCATCAGGATGAACCTTCCCATCATCGTAGAATTTGGGAAAATTCTTTCTTGAACTATGAGGTAGTTCGTACAAGGGTGGGGTCAAATTCAGAGGACCAAAGGTATTACCCCAAGGGCCTTGGGCTGCCATGACGTGCTGATTGAAAGGTGGGATAACAAACCTTGGTGTCGTATGAATAGACAAAACTCTGCTAGCACTAGCACTAGAAGCTTCACCTGGTATTGGAGACCTGGCATTTGTAGGAGGAAAACTCCTAGTGCGCTAAACACAAGGTCATGGAGGTAAGAGTCCAAAATTATTTTGCTGCATCAATTCAAATGCAGGATCAATAATACCTTGAACTCTCTTGCTTCTGGTGTACCAAGAATCTGCCAAAATATAGTATGCTAAACAAAATTTTGCAACAAATGGAAAAGAACTGACAATGCTTCAACTCGGAGCATGAGGCTTCAAGTTATGCATTCGTTCCCCAGTAGAGTCACCAAAAAACTGTTGGGTGAATATTTTGTTGTTAACTCGCTAACGACAAAATGGGTATATCAGCCACAGCTATGATGAGACAAAGTCTCTCCTCTCAGCAAGGGGAGGTTCTCTCTAGTTACTTGACTTTTGCAATCAAAACAACTTATGAAATCTATGTACACTAAAAACTATTTTTGTGGTTGTTCCATCTCATCTCATTCTCTTTTTTCAGAATAGATGTTTATACTTCAAACTCTTGATAAAGGACTTATAGATTATCACAAAATCACAGAAACACAAAGTTTTCTATTACCTTATTTACTAATTGCAAGTAGAACTATTTGAAGTTGAATGTAGCCCAAAGTCTTCACTCCTCTTCAAGATGATAAAAGTAAATTTAATATAACAACTTACAGCACAAAGTCTCCAAACTATTGTATTCTCACAAACATGAACATAATCCTCACAAATGATTTGATAACACAAAGTCTATCAGAATCAAATTAAGAGTGCTCTTCAATCACTTGAAACAAACTCCACACTTCAATTATTACCAAAGAAGATTATGATAGCAAGACGTAAGAACAATACTATCACAACACAAATAATCCCAAGACAAAGATTAGAATTGAACTTGCTTTCTTGTATTGATAAATATTTGATAATTGATTTTCACAAAAAGCACAAAGTCTTGATTTGATTTTCAATTCACCAGAGTATTCTTGCAGTAGACAAAAGATAATATTTACAAAAGAGGCCCCCTTTATTTATAGGGAGAGGCCTTGAGAAAATTTAGGAAAAACCTAACTACTTTGACTTATTCAAAAATAGGAGTCCTTATTGACTTGGGACTTCCTATATTTTTACATGTAATTACATATGAAAAATGTACATGTAAAAATGTCCAAAATTGTTTTGAAAGTACATGTGAGAAACATAAAATAAACTAAGGAAAAATGACTGTTTCAATTTGTGTTGCCATCTTTCCTCATATGAGCATCATACATTGTGAAGGTAGCTTGCATCCTAATGCTATCTGAGCTGACTGTGTTCATGAAGATCATCTTAGCTCGGACTATGGCATCCTTCACTATAGTGATAGATTTAACATGATTAGTTAACTTGGTTTTCAAATTATCCAAAGTTAACTGGTTGTCCAAAAGATTGTCCACAGAAGTCATTGAAAATGTTTTATCTTTGAACTCTTTCTGGAGCATGTCTTCTAATACTTGAACCATTTCTCCTGGAGGAAGAAATTGGTTGTCCTGTGATACCAGCTTACATGGCAACTCCTCCAACTTATGAAAAAGATTAATATCGCTTTGTTCACTGATTTCCTTTGTAGCTTCAAGATTGTTGATCAACTCCCTAAGCACATGGCTCCTGTACATCAATGCTTCCTTTGTTTCTGTATATGAATCCCTGTTAGAAATAGCACCAATTGATATTAGGGTACTTATTTTGAGCTTCCTCATTTCTACCCATTTATCATGATTCTTCTCTACACATTCAATATCTTGAGAGATAGCATCAATGAGATCATCAAGCTCTGCTTTTACTTTTCTCAATTTATCTGTCTTCTCAGATACGTCTGTGAGCAAAGAGATTCCTTGTGCATGCATCCTGTCTAAGTACTCTTCAAGTACTTTTCCTTTGAGGTGGGTCTTTTCTGCTTTTAGAATGACGGGGTCTTCTATAGATACAACCTCTGGAGTAACTGCTTCTGAATTCAAAGTGATTTTCCTTACCATCGAGTTAGCTGTTCTACCATTGCCTTGTAGTGATCTTTCATTTCTTTTTCTCTGTCAAACTTCTAGATTAGGATGTCCATGGCTGACTACATATCATTTTTATCGCTTTCATGGGTTATCTTGCCCAATTCAACTCTAGAAATTGAAGTCATTCATATCAAAATTTTTAATAGTTGCATCCTATGGAGGTTTTGCTATCTCCAGAAATTTGTGTCCTTTGTCTTCAAGTACTCTAAAAAGAATCTTTGGTTTCTTCGAGGCCTTAGGCTTTGCTGGTACTAGCTTAGTGAAATCAAAGTCATCTAGAGAGATGGCTTGCTTTTTCCTTTTTGGCATGTAAGCTGATAACCAAGGTGGGAGCAGAGAAGTACTCACATTGCGATCCATTCCTACTGCTAGTGTTCCTGAAACTATGCTTGTACTGATAGTAGAAACAATAGGCAGGGTGTTAGTAAAAACCACACCTATTACATTTGCACTAGAGACTTGCTTAGTATTCATCACAAAATGATCAAAAACAGATGCATCCCCAATATCAAAAGATGAAGAAGACAAACTAGGAATTGACTCAGAAGAATGGAGAACATCTTCAAAAGTGTTTTGGGGATTATCAAAAATTATTTTAGAAGGAGAGGGAGATTTAGAAGAGGGAATATCAATAGGGGAAATAGACACAGGAGCTGCAAAAGGTATATTAAACAATGGGGATGATACTCCCATTTCTTGTTGTGTATTTTCCTGTGGAGACAAAGCCTCCTCATCTTGTTGATCTGTAGTCTTATCTTCAACATTCATCTCTTCTGTGGCTGGGTCTTCAGTAGCTGGCTCTTCAACTTCCATATCTTTTATCTCAAGTTCTTCCTCCACAGCTTTTGATTTCTTTGTAACGAATCTGATCTTAGGCTTATGTGTTTTAGAGGATGAGGGAACATCACTCTTGTTCTTCATTTTGTTTTCCACCTTTTTACCAGTTTGCTCTTAAACTTTAGTTTCTGATCCAGTAAGGAATTCTTTCAGAGTAATTCCTTTATCCGCCAGCCAGTTATTGGTGTTAGCCAATATGGGTTCAAATCTCTTCCTTAGTGAGGTCAACTCCTTTTGGGACCATTGGATTGGTGGGAGAGGAGTACTAGAAATCTATCCTACATCATATATAGAATCAACCAATTCCCCATCATCCACAAGATCTTCTAGAATATCAGCAAGTCCCAGATATTCAATCTGTTCCAAGGAGAACCTATTGTAGTCTAGCTTCCTGATATCCTCCTGTGTCCTCAAATCTACCCAAACATCTTCTACAATGGGTTCATGAAATTGAGTTTTCCTTCTGATTTTATCCTTTACCCCCATGTAATCAAACTTCTGTCTCCTTTTGAATTGCTTCATAGTGACCAGCTGCATCTTTGTCTCCATGGCCCTTGCCTTTGTGGCAGTAAATACTAAATATCTACCGATTTCCACTGGGAATATGAACTAGGCTTCTTAAGTTCCATCTGTTTGTTATGCATGACAATCATTTGTTTGCACAACTCCATCAAGACTAGTTTATCTAAGGGGAATCTTGGAAGCATATAGGGGTAACCTTGGAAAAAGCCAACCCTCAAGTATTAAAAAGTAGGAAATTGTAAAAACATACACCCGAAATCATTCACCACTGTCCATGCCTCATCTGAAATTCTTCTTTGTTCCAGTTGGGGATCAAAAAGAAACAAAAACATAGCAAAGAATGCATCATTCACTCTTCTAAAATGATGGATTGAGCCTTTGAATGTCAACTGGGAATAGTATTGGTATACAGGAACTACCCTTCTATCCCCTTCTAATGTTAATCCTGGAAAGATTCTCATAGAGGTTGCAATGTTTACTAGATAGGAAGTCATGTAGAACTTGGAGGTAGTGGATACCTTCGTCAGCTACTCATGCAATGCGTTACTAATTTCTTCTCCCCAGAAAATGGTTTGCTTACCCTGGAGTATGACCTTAATGAAAGGATACATCCATTCATGAAACTATGAAGAGAAAGACAAACCTCTTATCCTGCTGAGAAGAGTAATCAGGTCACCAACTTCCTCTACAAAATCACTCCAAGGGAAACTATGTGGCCACCTTGACAAATTTGATCTTGTAGTCTTCAACTATTTTTTGTTGATTTCTTTCTTTGCTTTCTCTAGATTCTTGGCATATTCCTTCTGAGCTTCAACAAAGTCAAGCTTCAATACCTCTGTTGCAGGAGGACACATGAACACCTTATCAATGAACTCAGGATCCAACTTGATTATCACATTACCACTGGCATCCACCATAGCTCTAATATCTTTGTTATAAAAATGGGCACACTAAAGAACAAATTCTGTGTTGTGAGCTACCACTGGGAAAGATGACACTAGATGAATATTACTTTCCACTATCCTCTTCATCATAGCACTGGGGTTGTTAGACTTGATCCTCTCTACAAACTCAACCATATCAACATGGTCGATCTCTGTATCTCTAATGTCATCAACATTAGAATGGACTGAGGTGATTGGGAAAACACCTTGGTATTTGTACTTCATTGCTTTTGATTTCTTCGGAGACAACTCAGTCATTTGGATGAGCTTTTCACCAAGAAGAAGTTTGATGTTGAACGAAGCTCCACAGAAGAAACTGCAGCAAAAAGTCATGATCATGCAATTAGGGACAATACTGGCAATCTGGGAAAATTGCATGTTGATGATCGCGACTATGGGAACGCACTTGAAAAAGGGCTATAGTGCAAGCTGGCCAAAAATCAGAGGAAAACTGGGCTCAAAAAATCAAAACTGGAAATTTTCCAGAGTTAGAAAAATTTGAGATAGTTTTTGCATGGGCGAGAAATTAGCCGCTCTTGCATGTGAGTATTTTATTTGTATATGCATTGGTGGCAAAATTAGCTGCCACTGCATGTGGTAAGGGTTTGAAGTTGGTATGAGCGGCAAATTTTGCCGCTACTGCAGATAACAGATTTTGAAGACTTGATGTCAAAGCGGCAAAAATTACTGCTTTCGCATGGGGTATGAATTGGAAGATCCTCATGTAAGGGCAGCAAATTTTGCCGCCCATACACCATACAAAAATCCGTGAAGACATACACCCGTGGCGAATTTTGCCGACGATGCATGTGGGGTTGGTTTTAGTCTTCACGATGTTTGGTCAGTGAAAATGGCCGACATTGCATGTAGGGTTGGTTTTAAAAATAATTCAAGGTTAAAACAAAACTTAGCGATGCCACTAGAGTTATGGGATCACTTGTGTTAAGGCGGTGAAATTTGCTATCGATACACATCTTCGAAGGTGGCATCGCTACTCAAGGGTTTGGAGCGGTGAAAACCTAGTGACTTTCAGACGGAAAAAGAAATAAGAAAAAACCTAGGGCACCTTTGGTTTGGTTCGAAAACAAATCAAACACATCAAACAGACTCGCACAACAAGTAGAAAACAATCACAAAAACAACAAACAAAAAAAAAATGTAACAAAAATCTAACAAGACAAAATCTAAAAGATACACATATGAAACAAAACATTAGGAAGGGAAACAAAAACAAATGAGAAGCTTACCCGTAGCATTGGCGACAAACCATAATCATGATGATGAATTCGATTGAGCTCCCAGATGAAACTGCGTGATCGAATGGCATGAGGGAAGGCTTACAGACTGGCTAGGCTGGAGGAGAAATGATAAAAAGAATGATCAAATAAGTATTTAAAATCAAAAAAATAGACATTAAATGGATGGCACAAGTGGCCATTAATGGCACTCGGTGTTGAAGATCCGAAGGATCTCACTCGAGCGGGAGTTTCAGCCACTCCGGCATGAGTGTCAACAAACATGAGATGGTGGCAAAATTCGTCGACCATGTGAGAAAATGGAGAAAATTATGTAATGGTGGCAAAATTCATCGCCTTTACATGTTTAATGAAAAACACATACAAGAGTGGAAAAAAATGCCGCTATTGCATATATAATAAAACAAGTCAAAAAGAGATATGTAGGAGCGGCAAAAAATGGCGCTATTGCATATCAAGACTAAAATTTTACTAACTCCTAAAAATGACCTAAATTAACATTTTAACCAATTTACAACTTGAACGATCTTCGCGAATATTGAGAGACCAATTCAAGGAAATATCGTAGATGATTTTAGAATGTCAAATGGCTTCACATGAGATCAAGGGAATCTTATCTCGATTTGAAAGCTTAGAGTGTAGATTTATGAAACGGACAAGTTTCGTGGGGTTTGTCTACAAAAATGAGCATAGCTAATTTTGAGAACAACATATTTATTTCCATAAACTCAAATTCTCATAAAGGTATTTATATTTATTTATTTAACGAAAATACTTTCATAACTAATATTATTATTTTAATGCAACAATTAACCAAAGCAACAATCAAACAAAGCCAAACAAAACAAGCCAAATGTTGGACAATACCTGACACAAAGCACGATCGAAAGTGTGACCACAATGACAGTGACTGATTATCACACCCATACAGACAACACTGACTAGGTGTGAAATTGGATACTCATCCTTTTCAAGGATGATGGCTAACTAGGGGACCATATGTCATCTTTGTTCAATAGTTTCCATTGGGTTTCAAGGTACGCTCAGACTTGCCAATTCAGGTGGAGCCATAACCTAGTACCTGGTCACTCAAGCATACCAATTAGAGCACAAATTCTTAATAGTTGAAGCACTTAGAAAGGAACTCTAACATTCGTATCTCATTCCTGTATGTCCCCTATATGTTCAATGGTATGATATCACCCTTTCCACCTATCCTAACAACATACTACTACATCACCCGACTTTCCAAATAAATCTCTACATAATAATAATAACATAACAGTATGCATCATACCCACGAAAGTACTAACAAAAGCTTATGTTCCATCTTCATTTTCAGGTTCCTTAGCCAGACTACCTGCACAACCAAAGTGAAAATAGAGGGGCACTACATTGTTGGTTCACTATATCTAGATTGCATAGCCTATTAGGAATCCTACTTAGCTAGAGGGTATCTAGGGTTGTATAGTTGATAGAGCTATGTAGGATACAATATTATGTACTCGAGAAGGCATATTACTACTGGTCAATTTTGGTCTACATTCCTCATGAAGGGTAGGGCTACTTCCTATGTGGAAGATGTTTGGGAGACTGCCAGTTTGTGGATGGAGGTAAAACACTGGGAAGATACTTTCTCTCTCTCTAGCAGAAAACATGTCATAGCTTCTAATAAGGATGATAGATATTCAGAAGTAGTAATTATTCCAAATTTGTTTATGTAATTGATTTACTTTTGCAGATTTTGTAATTGAGAAAGACAATATGATATATTGTATTATGGAAGAGAATCTTGCAAATTGTTGTTACTTGATTATATGTGAAATAAAAGAAAATTTTTCTCTCTGTCATTTTTACCTTATTGAATTACTCTATGCTAAATTCTTGATTTTACTATGTTTTTAGAATGTGGATGTTACATATAGGATACTCTTTTGTAATTAACATTGTGATCATGAACATTTTCTAATATTTAGATTTACAAAAGCAAGAGAGGAGGCGCTCTACAACTGTACAGATGACATTTGAATTTAGAATTGGTTCTGGGTGGGATTGGATGGAGATAGTCCAGGGGCATGATTCAGTCCCCTCCCTTGACCCCAGGGGATGCTTCTAAAGGCACAAACTGTCAGAGGGATCACGTGGCTTTAGCCTTGAAACCAGATCCCAAGAAGTGGAAGGAGGCACTTGTGGGTGTTGTTCATGGCTTTGCAAAGACTTTGTTTAGTCAGTCAGTTTTCTCAGAGGTGGACGGTGCTAAGGTACTTAAACTATCGATCCAAATAATGTTGCGGGTGGTGGCATCAATGGATAATACTTTGGTGGGGAAATTCTTCCCCTTTAGACCTAATATCGACTTGGTTCACCACTCAATGATGACCAAATGGTCTATTAAGGGGAGTGTCTCAACCAATGTAATGGTGGGAGGTATGTTCTTTTTTAAGTTCACCTCTCAGGAGGATATGCTCTCAATTTTGGTAGGGGGTCCATGGCTATATGGAAAGCATTCCTTATCTCTATGCAAATGGAAGCCTAGTTTCGACCCCAAAGCTGACCTTAACCAGTCGGACTGGTGTGGGTTCGTTTGTTGAGTCTTCCCTTGGAGTTTTGGGATGAGGAAATTTTTGCATGGATAGGAAACACTTTTGGGGACTATGTTACTATTGACAAAGTAATGAAGGCTAAGGAGAGACTTTTCTATGCTTGATTTTGTGTGAATGTTGACATTCTTAAAGTTCACCCCACTTCTATCATACTAGAATCCAAGTTTAGGAAGTGGAACCAGAGCATCCAGTATGAAAACTCTAGAGTCTTCTGTCAAAAGTGCATGAAAGCTAGTCATGTCTTTACCCAATAAAGAGCCCCAAAGTACCACCCTCCTTTGAAGATGAAGCAAGTCGAGGAGATTTTGGAGGATTACCCCTTCAAGAATGATATTTTGAAAATCATTGACTCCCCCCTGGCTTCACCAAAGAAGGATGTAGTTTTGGAGACCCTGGCAGAGGTCATTCTATAGGACCCTTCAATAACACAAGGCACTCCACATGAGACTCTAGTCTCTCTAATTCATGTGGAGGACAACCTGGTAGGAATTGAACTCTTAGTCATTGTTGATGAGGAGACATAGAAGATGAATGGTGAGAAGCTAGTGGACCCCCCTAATTGTTGATAACTGAGAGGGGGGGGGTGAATCAGTTATCCTAATTATTTCCCTTATTAAACTTTCCTTTTAATTGAAGCAGCATAAAATCAAACACAAACATAAACCATGAAATAAGAAACACATGACACAGTATTTTTGACGTGGAAACCCTGTTAAGGGAGAAAACCACGGGGTGATTAACCCAAGAATTATTCTCTGTTAGAAGAATAGAAAATTACAAAAATGGCACTTGCCAATTAGGGCTCACTGCCCGAGCACACTGCTCACAAGAGGCTCACTGCCTACAAGAAGACACACTGTCTTACAAAGTGATTAGAATCACAGTCTTGAACTGATTGGAAGCATCTGCATATGCTGGAGTTCAGTTCCGGTTAGGTTCAGTATACTGATCTGCTGCACTTCATCTTTCCTCTGTTCTTTAGTCTGCTGTCCTTTCACATACCGGATCTTTCTTGTTACTCCTGCTCTACTCTGGACTTGTTCGCATATCCTCACACACATTCGCACCCTTTACCACTAAATCCATCCTCTATATATATCCGCACAAGTAATTTCATCATCTTTCTAGTCGGCATCCGGAACAGTCTAGTTTCTTACAAACTTAGTTCTGTCGGCTGAATCCTTGCTCACCAAGCAATGCGGATCAAGCATATACTTGTAGATATCATCAATTATGTCGGCCAAACATGATTCATGCCTCCGCAACCTTTATCATCATCTGTAACACATCCGGAAAGTAGTTTGATACTCAGTCAGTCAGTTCTTCCTCTGTTTTCACTGTCTCTCAGGAATCCGGTACTCAACTATTCATATCTTTTTCCTTGTCCATCTCCGGAGGCTAAATCCTTGGAATATACTACTCAAGATAGTCCTCTTGACTTCCCCAGATCCGCACTGCACCAAGACACTTCCTCTGAGAGATCCGGACCAATCTGTCGGACCTTGCCACATGCTCTGTTCTTGTTCACCGGACCACCACAATCTTCAATCTGACTTCCGGTAGAGACATATCATGACTTGCGGATATGTGGGATGACCTTTGTTGCCATCAATGACAACAACCATGAATCCATATAGTGTCTCTTGCCAACAATCTCCCCCTTTGGCATTGATGGCAACACTTAGTGAAAAATGACTAAGTGTTTACACTATGCTCCCCTTCTGCTGATGCTCTGTCTTTATATACAATTTCCGGAACTCCCCCTGAGTTGGATTCCTCATTTTTCACTGCTCCTCACTCCCCCTTTGACATCAATGGCAAAGGGTAGGGTCCGCACACCAAAATTTTCAAAAATTTTCTATATATAGCCGCATATTTACATACTCACATATACTGCAGAATGTCTGCAAAGGATGTCTGCAGTTGAACCATTTCAGTAGCCCAACTTAGCTTCATTCTGCCCAAGATTGAAATGTGACCACTCAACAAAAATGCAAAAGCTTCTGCCCGCCTGAGATCTGTCGGATCTTTTGTATGGGCGGTGGTCTGGGCATCACTGATGGCCTCATGCATAGTTTCCAACTTAGGGACTATAATCCTTCTAAGTTCTCCCATCCGGTTGATAATGTTCTTCCTCTCCTTCTCAAGATTCTTTATTTCATTCAAGACTGCAATAGTCTGACATTCTTGATTTATTATAGAGGAAGAGAGAGGATCAAAATTTTGAGATAAGCTTTGAAGCTTGTCCTGTTCCTCTTTTATTTTCTTGTCAATTGCTGCTGTTGCCTTTGACCAAGATATACAAAATTTGTAGATGTCACCGCCATCCTTAAGAGCATTTTCTAAACTCTTTATTCCAATGCTTACAATCTTCCTATCCTTAGAGATTAATTCTAATATTTCAGAAAATCTCTTATCCAAAAATTCCTTCCGGACCTTTTCTTCAGCTGATTTTTCTAGAGAATTAAAATGTGTATCAATACTGCTGACTAAGGTTTTTAGATTACCGGAAGTGGAGGCTGTCGGATCTATCTGGATTGATGGCATGATCTTTACAAGTACTCCGGAAGCAGCCTCTATCAACTCACAGTCTTCCATATGAGACTTCAGGAGTTTTTCATTTGCCTTGGCATTTGCAAATGAAGCTATCTTCATTGTTTGTACCGGAGAGAGAGAGTCAAAATCAAATGGACCTTTTAGAAGCTCCGGTTCATCAATCTCTAGAGTTTCTTTGCTCAAAAATTGTTGAACAGTTTGTGCAGTGTCTCTTGCCGGAGACAGATGTTTCTTTTCTTCTGCAGTCTTAGAACTGTCAACCTCTTTGTCTGTCACCACTGCTTCCTTCTCCTGCAATTGCTCTTCTTCTTTGGATCCGGAGACTGTAGGGGAAACCGGAGGAGAGATGCTTGCTTGCTCATGGGCCACTTCTTCTGGAGCAGAGGGTTCCAAGTCCTCACTTGTCTGTTCATGGCTCACTTCTTCCGGAACAGAAGATTCCAAATCAGCAGCTGTTTCTGCACCTAAGTCCTCTACAACAGGAAGATTGAACCTTTTGAAGGCCTTCCGGAGGATCTCTTCTGTCTCTTGTGCCACTTTGTCAGTCTCACCAAGCATGAGCTGATTCATCCTGGCTTTACTTCTGAACTCATCTCTGCAGTCCTTGAAGATCATGTTCATTGTCTTGGGATCAATTTGAGGATATAGCTGAATAGCTATCTGCTCCCGGATCTCAAGATCTTTGGCATGAGCATTATTCTTTCTTACTTCCATTTCCTTCTCTAGGCTTTTAGGAATGAGTGATATGATCTCAATGAAAGCCTTATTGTATGTGTTCAGATATTTAACTGTGGCTTCCTGCAGAGTCTTTTGGTCTGCCTCACTGAAGTCATCATAGGATTCAGTCATTGGTTGAAGGTTTCCATCCACCGTGACCAACTTGATTATGCTCTCTAGTGACAGAGTGGGCTTTTCAACAGTTACCTCTGCCATTTCCTCCTTGTCTTGGCCTGTGGAGGGCTTACCGGATCCTTTCTTTTTCTGTTTCTTTACTTCTCTTACTCCTTCATCTGATTCTGTCTCCTCTTCATCCTTTTGGCTTTCATAAGCCCTTGATGCTTTTGTCTTGGATCTTTTACCGGATGCCTGGACTTCCGGTTTTGAGCTTTTGGTTGTGGAAGGTGCAGATCTCTTTGATGATCTGGTCCGGGTGGGGGTTTCAACCGGAGCACTTTCTTTGCTTTTCTCTTCTTCCTCAGCCTTTCTCCTCTTTTCCCGGCTGGCATCAAGTGCCTCTTTTGAGATGCCCAGGCCTTGAGCAATGTGCTCTACTTCTTTTCTCACTTTTCTCTTAATCTCAGGTTCCCTGAGTTCTACATGTAATTTCACACTCAGCTCCTCAAAGGTTCCAAACCTTTCTGCCTTAGGATCTTTGGGCTGACTTAGCATGTGTTGAACATGCAGCTCTACTATCTGTTCATCAACTTCATACCCCATGGGCATGATCCAGACAGTCCTTGGCTCCACTGCCTCCATTAGGCACTGATCAGTGTCAACCATAAAGCATACTGAGTCCTTGTATTTCTCAATGAGAGACTGGGGAATTCTCTCTCTTGCTTGCATCATGCTCTGAAAGTTTTTGAAGTATCCCCATAGAGCTGTATTTCTCGCTTTTGCATCCCCAAGTCCATGCAAATAGTCTCTTATCTGGACTGCAACAGGTTTGTCATTCTGCCATGTCCATCCACTTGTTCCGGGTAGCTCATTCATGAAGTAAAAGAATAGACATACAATGAGAGTACCATACTTAAAGGAGTTCTTCTTGTCTTTCTTGATTTTCTGTACATTTTCCATCAATTGGCTTAGTAGTAGTTCACAAAGATCATAATCTGCATTTTTTCTTAGCATTTCATATGCTGTGTATATTGCAGTTCCGGATACAGAATTCTCCCTGCTGGAGTGATAGATCTTGTATCCTATTATCATTGATGCATATTTGATATCCGGATCCGAAATATCTTCAATGGTCATTGCCCTCTTATCATATTTTGATCCGGTGGCCTCAGTTACAACGTTGTTCTTGACAGATTTGAGGATAGGTACCCCCCCGGAAGAGTATAGACCAGTTACTGCTCTAATTGCTTCTTTTGTGATCTTACAGGGTCTATCTAGCCAAAGGAAGTTGTCATGCATCCTGCTCAGTACATACCGGACCCATTCATCTTCTTCAAAGCTAGGGAAATGAATGAATTGCTCAAATTGTTTCTTCTGGATACCCTTATACTCTGGTTTGAGCTCAAAAGCATTGTCTATCAGTTGTTTGTGATAGAGGTCTCTTAATTTGAATTCCCCAAATTCCTCAATGTTTGCGTGTATGTAAACCCTAATATCTTCAGTATGTAAGACTCCGTGGGGAACACTAGAGAAGGCTCCTAGTGGATCTACCTCCAACGATTTGTAGGGATGTTTCTTGAATGAGGGGCGAGGTCTATCAGAGATCTTAACTATGTTTGGAGTAGCCATTCTTCAAAGATTTGCAGTGAGGCAATGAAAAACGAAGAATACCTTGTGCGCCTTCGGTTTGCACGGAGTGGTTGGATTGATTTCTTTATGCAATAGCTTCGGCAGGAGATCCTTGGTGTGCTTGATGAACCTTGTTGCAGAGCTCCACTATTCGCTTCTTCTCAAGTGTAGAATGAGCAGATAACTTTTGAGAAATCCCTTATATTGCTCCGCAAACCCTAATATCTGTCTGCAATAAATGCTTCACCTGCATTATTCCGGTTTACCATGTCTGGACAGCTTGGAGTATCCCGGATTAGTCCTGATCACTGAATATCATCCTAATCTTTAAATCATGAATAAATCTAGGTAACATATTACAAGAACATCCCAAACACTCTGTCCAATCCGCAAGACAAGATCGTGCACTTCCGGATCTCTCCGGACCTTTTTGTAATCCTTTATCATACCGGAGCACCTCCCTGAACAGGTCTAACTTAATCGAACACAGCTTCTTCATAACTCCATGCGGACCTCTGAAAACTTGAATGAAGCATCTCAGGACTTATATCTACAAACCCTTTAATCCGCATCTTGTGCCACATCCGGCACAACTTGTTTGGCTGGGGGAACAGAATCTTCTTTGAGTCTCCCCCTGAGCCTGAGCTCACTTTTTAATTTCCGGAAGAAATATCAGCACCAGAATCTGGTGCGGATCCAACCTCTACATCCTCTGAGCTTTTCTTCACCCAAATCTTGCTCATCTGATTCCTAACTTCATCCGCATTCATCTTTTGTTTACCCTTGTCTTGATTCTGATTATACACCGGACCTCTTTTGTCCTGATTCTTGTTTCTGCAGACTTTAGCATTATGACCGGACCTATTGCAGATTTGGCAAATAACATTTCTTTGCATATTTAACTGATATCCCCTTGATCTGCATTGATTAGCCATATGACCTACTCTATTGCATGTAAAGCATCTACCTTTGAATGATTTGTTTACTTGCATAATTCTGCATTCATGGGATTTGTGTCCATACCTTTTGTAGTTGAAGCACTGTCCGGAGAAGGATGAATTAATCTGATTCATTCTCATTCTGCACTGATTAGCTTTGTGACCAAAATGGTTGCAGCTGTGGCAGTATCCATTGAAGGATGGATATTTTTGAGCATTTGGCTGTCTTACCGGAGGTCTTCTAGGCCTGCTCCTTGGATTTTCTGATCCAAGATTCCTCTGACCGGATACGGAGCTTTCTCCTTTCTCATATCCCAAGCCATACTTGTCATCTGTCCTCTTTTGACTTCCAAGAAGAATTTCAAGTTGAGCAGAACTTATCTTGAATTTCTCTTTATATTCATTTGCTGTTTGAAGGTCTCTTTTGAGAGAGGCAATTTGATCCTCAAGTTTTCCTTCATTATCTTTGGAATCTTCAAGATCAGATTCAAGGTGTCTGATAATCCTGTCCATCTGGTGGCATTCTTCTGATTTTTCTTTAAGAGATTGTCTTAGATTGTCTTCAGCCTTTCTTTTTTCTTCAATCTCTTGAGTAAACTTTATAGTTCCTGATTCCATTTCATGTCTTAACATAATGACTTCTTTTGATAACTTTTCACATAACTTGGTTTGCTCAGTCAATTCCTCACTTGTATTGCTTTCTTCACTTTGTCTTGCCAACTGTTGAAGCAGCTCCTTTCTCTTTTTCATAGAGAGACTTAATTTGTCTTTTAATTCTCTCATGAATTCATCAGCCTGTTTGAGTCTTTCCTTTAATTCACTGACTTCAGAATTTGACTGTTCAAGATCCTCAAGGGCAGTCTTGAGTTGCTCCCTTAAACCATATGCATCCATTTGAAATCCCAGATCTTCCTCAAGCTGTTAGGCTCTATTAGGAGGAACTTAGCTCTGATACCAATTGTTGATAACTGAGAGGGGGGGGGTGAATCAGTTATCCTAATTATTTCCCTTATTAAACTTTCCTTTTAATTGAAGCAGCATAAAATCAAACACAAACATAAACCATGAAATAAGAAACACATGACACAGTATTTTTGACGTGGAAACCCTGTTAAGGGAGAAAACCACGGGGTGATTAACCCAAGAATTATTCTCTGTTAGAAGAATAGAAAATTACAAAAATGGCACTTGCCAATTAGGGCTCACTGCCCGAGCACACTGCTCACAAGAGGCTCACTGCCTACAAGAAGACACACTGTCTTACAAAGTGATTAGAATCACAGTCTTGAACTGATTGGAAGCATCTGCATATGCTGGAGTTCAGTTCCGGTTAGGTTCAGTATACTGATCTGCTGCACTTCATCTTTCCTCTGTTCTTTAGTCTGCTGTCCTTTCACATACCGGATCTTTCTTGTTACTCCTGCTCTACTCTGGACTTGTTCGCATATCCTCACACACATTCGCACCCTTTACCACTAAATCCATCCTCTATATATATCCGCACAAGTAATTTCATCATCTTTCTAGTCGGCATCCGGAACAGTCTAGTTTCTTACAAACTTAGTTCTGTCGGCTGAATCCTTGCTCACCAAGCAATGCGGATCAAGCATATACTTGTAGATATCATCAATTATGTCGGCCAAACATGATTCATGCCTCCGCAACCTTTATCATCATCTGTAACACATCCGGAAAGTAGTTTGATACTCAGTCAGTCAGTTCTTCCTCTGTTTTCACTGTCTCTCAGGAATCCGGTACTCAACTATTCATATCTTTTTCCTTGTCCATCTCCGGAGGCTAAATCCTTGGAATATACTACTCAAGATAGTCCTCTTGACTTCCCCAGATCCGCACTGCACCAAGACACTTCCTCTGAGAGATCCGGACCAATCTGTCGGACCTTGCCACATGCTCTGTTCTTGTTCACCGGACCACCACAATCTTCAATCTGACTTCCGGTAGAGACATATCATGACTTGCGGATATGTGGGATGACCTTTGTTGCCATCAATGACAACAACCATGAATCCATATAGTGTCTCTTGCCAACACTAATATGCAAATGACTGAAGCTACTGCTGAAGGTCAAGAAGCTAGGAAAGAAGGAGAAATAGGATCAGATCTTAGTCCACAAAAGAGTGCCATCTCACAACAGAGCATGACTAATGCAACTTGTAGCCCTAGTGATCTATTGGGGTTCCTTAAACCCAAACTAAAGCTACTGGAAAAGAATGTCCCCTATCCCTGGGGGCAAGTTCAAGCAGAGGGATGGAGGATTTGGAAGGATGGTCCATTGCGAAGAAGAAGGGGAAAGGCAGTAGTTGAAAGACAACTGACGTGGGGGAGATAGCTACAAAGGAAGGCCATCCCACATGAACACTAGATAGAGAGATGGAGAAAGAGATTTCTAGGGGGAAATAGTCCACCTTGGTGGCCCCCTGTAGAAAGAACAAAAAATGAGAATCATCTCATGGAATATAAGGGGGCTAAATAGCCCCCACAAGCAGTTACTTGTTAGGAATTGCATCTTTGATAACAAAGTTGATATCCTTCTTTTATAGAAAATTAAAATGATGGAGGAGAATTCTAGGATTGTGCTTAAAAACATTTGGCCCAATGCGAAGTATTCTATAATTGAGACTACAGGGGCTTCACGAGGCATTGATAATCATTGGAGACAAGATCTTATTGGTAACTTTATTTCCTACTCTAAGCATCACGTTGAAGTTTCATTTCATTATCTTCTTGAATGGTGGACGTTGATCAACATTTATGCCCCCAATACTTGAAGTAGCCAAAAGGGAGTTTGGGAGAGTTTGGTGGATAAAATCAAGAAAAATAGAAGCATTAACTAGATGGTGGAGGGGGATCTTAACTTCCCCCTATATCCCTTAGAGAAAATGGGGGGCTTAACAGACTATTCTAACAGTATGTCCAACCTTGCTGATTCCCTTGGGAATGCTAGCCTCATGGATGTGGAGTTATCGGGACAAGCCTTCACCTGGTCTAATACGAGATAGGGGAGTGATCTGATATAGGTGAAACTTGACATATTCTTAATCTCTTCTTACTGGGCTATAATGAATGGGTTGCATCTATCAACTCTCCCTAGACTCAGCTTAGACCATAGCCCTCTTTTGCTTAATTGGATTGGGAAGGGTTGTAAGGGTCCTTTTTCATTCAGGTTTGAAATGATGTGGGCTCTGCATTTAGATTTCAGAGATTGCCTATTTAACTAGTGGAAGACTTTGGTTCAAGGGCCATCAATGTTCAGGCTGGCTAAGAAATTGGCCAATGTGAGAAACAAGGTGAAAGGTTGGAATAAGTTTACTTTTGGAAATGTTTTGAGTAGGAAGAAAAGTATTATGGAAAACCTAAAAGAAGTTTAAAGAAAAATTAAACAGGGAGACATTTCAGAGGATCTATAATCTTTGAATAATAATCTCTCTAAGGAATGGACCCAAGCAATCAAGGAAGAGGAGGTTTATTGGAAGCAGAAGTACAGAGTTCAATGGCTATGGGAGGGGGATAGGAATACCTCCTTCATCCACCAATCAACTCCAAGACATAGGAAGAGAAACACTATCAAGTCGCTTAGGGATGACCAAGGGAGACTAATTGAGGAGGAAGAAGAGATGGGGGACCTAGCGACTAAGTTCTTTGAAACCTTGTTGATGGGACAACAATCAAAGGTGCCTAAGGCAAACATGACCTCCCCCTTGGAGGTGATTCCTTCCATTCTCTATGAGGATGATAACTAGTTATTGACCAAACATGTTACCCTGGAGGAGGTAAGAGTTGTTGTTTTCTCTATGGTTGCTTTCAAAGACCTGGGCCCAAATGGGTTTCCCCCGGCCTTCTTTCAGACCTTCTGGGAGATTGTTGGTAACGATGTCTTTCTGGCAACCCAAGAATTCTTTAGGACGGGAAGACTTCTATTGCAACTGAATAACACTTTTATCACCCTAATTCTGAAGAAGGCATAGGCTAGGACTATGAGATACTTTAGACCCATCACTCTTTGCAACATGATTTACAAAGTCTTCACTAAAATCTTGGTCCTCAAGTTACAACCGTTGCTAGAGAAACTCATTGCCCCTAATCAGAAGGGTTTTTTTCCCAGGCAGACAGATACTGGACACAACAATCACCACTCATGAAATTATCCTCTATATTTATAAGAGCAACATCCCAGGTATGATATTCAAATTAGATATCTCTAAAGCTTATGATAGGGTCAACTGGGACATTCTGTTAAGAGTTCTCAAAAAATTTAGATTCAATGAAAGAATTGTTAACATTATCAAAGAATGCATATCTATGACTAGATTCTCAATTTTGTTTAATGGATCCCCCAAAGGTTTTTTCCCTTCTGGAAGAGGCATTAGACAAGGTGATCCTCTGCTACCTTACCTTTTTATTTTGATTGTTGAGGTTTTGGGGAGAAATGCTTGTAATTTGTTAATGCAGGGGACTCTCTGTGGGATTAAACCTACTTCAGCCCAAAATTTGGTCATTCAACAATTTGTGGATGACACTATTTTGTTCGGGCTGGCCTCGATGGTGGAAGCTAGAAGGTGGAAGGAACTTCTAATGAGCTATGAGAGAGCTTCAAGCCAGAGCATCAACTTTGAGAAAAGCCATATCTACTTTTTGAACACTCAAGATCTTCAACATAAAATTACAAGAGTCTTAGGATGTTCTAGTGAAAGACTACCTGCCACTTATTTAAGACTTTCCCTCAAAAATACCAAAGTTTCCATGGAATTCTGGAAGGGGTTAGTGGAAATAATTCAGAGAAAACTAGTTAGGTGGAAGGGTGCCCTTTTGAGTCAAGCTGGGAAGTTTTAGCTTCCCAAAGCCTCTCTTCAAGGGATGCCCAATTATGTGCTAAGTCTTTTTAAAATGCCCAAGAATGTGGCCAACAAGATTAAACAGATTCAAGAAAGGTTTCTCTAGACTAGGATGGAAGAGAAAAAAAGAATGGCTCTTGTGGGTTGGGAGAAAGTTTGTACCCCTAAAGGACAAGGAGGACTGGGTCTAAGAATCCATTTGATGAACAGGGCATTGCTAGCTAAAATTAGGTGGAATCTGGTCCAAGGTTGTACTAAATGGGGGGAAATCATGAGGGCCAAATACCTCAATGGAGATTAAGGTAGATGATTCCTATCAGAGGTGAGTCTTCCCAAAGGCTTGGTTTTATGGAATGGGATTATCAAAACCAGGGACCTTATTTGACAATGTTCAAGATGGAGGATAAGTGATGGTAAGGAGGTGGATTTTTCGAAGGATCGGTGGTTGAAGGATAAACCTCTGATCGATTAAGATTATGTCAGGATAGAAGGTAGGCTTAGTGAGGTCCTTGTCTCCAAAGTTGCTAACTACATAAGAACATGTGGAGGTCTCCGGAGCTAGAAGGAGGTTTTTGTCTATGCTCATGAGGGTAGCGAGGGGATGATGGTGGCTCACCAACTCCAAAAAGATCTTGAAGGCTACAGACTCTCACTTTTTTCTAAGAAAGACAAGATGGTGTGGGATAAAGATAAAAAGGGATTGATTACTATCAAGAGTGCTTACAATCTACTCTTAGACCTTGGGGGGTTGGAGAGTGGAGTAAAATCTAGATCCCTAAACTTCTTCCTAAGGTCAATTTCTTCTGGTGGACCCTAATGCACAATAAAGTCCAAACTCTGGACAATCTAAAAAAAGAGGATTTCAAATGCCAACTAGATGCATCCTTTGTGGTTCAGAGGAGGAGTCGTCAGCTCATCTCTTTCTACACTAGAGTTTTCTTGGGAAGTTTGGGGGCTTACCCTCCAAAAGAAGAATTTAAACTGGTCTTGGAATGCCAGTCTTGAAATGGTGGTTTAGGAATGGAATCCGCCCTATAGCTTGGCGCTACCAATCTTGAAGGAACTCTAGAATCAAATTCCCCTATTTAGCTTCGAGCCTATGGAAAGAACATAATAATAGAATATTCAGGGAGAAGAGTAGAACTCCTCTGAATGTTTTTCAATGTTTTTTCAAATTGCTAATTGAGAACATTAACTCCTGCAAGTTTAAAGCTATGGATAGCCCCCTGGGAAGGGAAGAACTGTAATGCCCCACCATGCAACCCTAGCGATAAGTCAACTAAAGCAATAAAAAGTAGAAATATTTTTTTTTTTTGTAATAAAATTAACCAAATTAACATAGTCTGACACAACAAGTTAACTACATCTCTAGGGATAGCATGACTGCATTATTGAAATTAAGCAATAACCAACAACATACATAACTCATTCAAACATGATTATATTACATGTCTAACTAACAGCCACGGTTGTTCTAAATCCAAATGAGTACACACACACACACAATGAAGTAATGTCTACCCAGTAATGAACTCAACAGGGGGTTAAGATTCTGATTTACATATTTTATCATAGCTCCAGAGTCCTGCAGGGCTTATAGATCTCAACTGCACATCTTAGTAAACATTAGTCCGGCATGATTATCAATTACCCAATATCAAATGCATAAAGTGACAACCTAGGGCCCTAAGGGGCTAACCTAATGTCTCAGGGGCTCATGATGGCCTTGTCTACGTACACATAGTGCAGAGACTTCGTAGTTCAGGACTTGAACTTGAAAAAAAGCTACAAAATGTGTACTCAGACATATTTCAGCTCAGTAAGTATTCTCTCATCAAGCATTTACTCATATATCATCAAGGTAATGATATTTCACAATAGATTTACATCTTAATCAAACATAAACATCAAGTACTAGTAGCAACCCAAAGATCCTTTCGATACCAGGGTCGACATAGATGTTATAACTAATGGTTTAAGAAACACTCATAGTCTAATTAATTGTAAATAAGAAGTATAGTAACAAGGAACCACCATATGGAAATATGATTTCTATAGTCGAACCCAAAATCTTATCGTTTGCATTTAATTCACTAAGAGTGGGAATAAACTTAAATGTCTATATCAAAAGTGACCTCAAGGGCCACATATTATGAATTCTCATTAGTACTTATTCTAGGATAATCAAAAATTTTATTAGAAAGAACAAGCATTAACATGTCACTTATTACTTCTACCTAGATTGAGCAGCAATTAATCAAAGAATAGGATCTAACTGACTATCTATCTCTTTTATAAAATCCTAATGGCCACCCTATACCATCCAAAAACAAATTTATCAGAGATCTAAGAACTTTTAGACCAATATTGATTAACAACACAAATAAAATCCGTTGACATCATTTAGTCAATATTAATGGGAAATAGTCAAATTCATCTCTTGTACTTTTTCACTTGATAAGGATTAACTACATAAATTCATTCAAAAATTACCAAGTATCTACTCAAACAATTACATAAACTTTATATAGTGCAAATACTCATGTAAAAAGGTAATCGATCTTCTGTAAAACCTTTCACCATAACACAAATGCTCTTCCACTCGACTAATTTACCCTATGCAAGTTATCTATAGATCAACATTCCTAGAAACCTATCAATAAAATCACTATCATTAATTCATAATTTCATCTCTAAGAATCTTATTTTATGTCTTCTCACCCTTCAAGCAAAACAATGATAAATTTCTAAGATAAACATTATTCTAAAATCAATTACTAATAAATTTAGACACTAGCATTGATATTACATTAGCACAATTACCCTGTGACATAATTATATTTCTAAGCTAATAAGTAGATGACTCCATAAACAATTTAACAAACATCATTTAATAATAATTTAATGCATAATTTATAAACATACCTATCCTAACCAAAAGTCTCAAATGTGATAGTTGTTAGCAAGTCATTCCATAAACCATCTTACAAAATAATACAAAATAAAATCTTATTTATATTTACAAGATAATTCACATTCTATCTATTTAAAAATATAAATAAATAAAAACAAATTCATATTTAATATAAATAAGATAAATTCATAAATAAATGAATATTCCTTCTATAAAATCATTCTTTATATAAAAAGATGCTTTTCTTTCTTTATTTAAATACAATTCATACTTTCTTTAAAAGAACAAGATGAAATCTTTATTAAATAAAATATTAAGAAAGAAAGATTACGGTTCTAAGGAAAGGAGATTTAGTTTCTAAAAAGAAGATTCTAAACAAGTCTCTCATATTTAATTTATATAATTCTAGAGTTTTTACTATGTCTTTTCTATCTAAAAATTCTCCTTCTAATTTATACATGTAAACTTGTTTATATGTTAAGAAAAGTTAATCGAAAGAGAGGTTGCCAATTTTTAAGAAGGTATTGTACAAAAACACATGGTCTAGAATAGTTTCCTAAAAAAAAAAAAAAAATATTTCAATAGCATTACGGGTAGCAAGGAAATGATTCAAAGAAGAACATGTTGACTAAGGAAAATGGAATCATTAAAGGATTTGTTTCTATATGAGGCAGTTTGGAGAGATAGCAATATCTATCATTATGCCAATCAATTAAGTGTACTGGGTAGATTAAAAAAAATATATACAAATTGATTTACTTAAAAGGTGCCTACAGAGAGAATAAATACTCAGGTTTAGATGCAAGAGAAAGCACTTTTAGTGTGTCAAAATGGCTGAAACAAATATAACAATTTAGTCGCTGATTTCAAAAGGCATTCTATTTAAAGAAACCGCGAGGCCAAAGGAGATCTTCCTTACATAAGGCAGAAATATGACATAATGTGGAAGCACAATCCAAGCATGAAAACTATCGACAACTCCTCAATGAGATGATTTCTTGGGAATGAGTTTGCAGGATAAATAAAATAAATCAATAGGAGTGATTTTAAGATTATATTGAGCCATAGAACACAACAGGCGTACAAACAGATTCTACAACCTTTTTGAGCATTTACTTGCATGCGCCTAAATGGGAGCTTTAGATTAGGGTATAGACCTCCAGAAGGCATAATGAGAAGCAGGTTTCACCAGATATTGAAGTTGGCAAAAGTTCTGCTGGACATGTATGTAAAACGTGAAAGCACAGATAAGGTCCGGGAATTGTTCTAAATGTCATTAAATTCCAATTTATATCCAATCACAAATCTGCGGGAAGATGACAGTGTCAGATCAAAGTTCCTACTAGCTTGATTATCTGAGAAAGAATAAACACGAGTAAATTACTTCCAAACAACTGAAATAAAAATCATTTCTTTGAAGAATATAATTCTAACGATAAATTCTCGAAGGAGTGTTAAGTGTAACCAAAATTAACACTTGGTAAATGACATTTTGTTATAACCAAACCCAAATGAACAAGGATAACATTGCATAACTCAAGATAAAGAAGAGCCCTCACTAGACAATAAAAAACAAGATTATGAAAAACTTAATAGACACTTAGGCCTAAAATCCTATGCTAAGGAACAAAACCTCATGGACGACAATTATAGGTGTAGGCTAGAACAAAGAAAAAAAATAGCATAACAAAAGCCAGGCTTGTGTCAGATGGATTTTGCTCACATCAGCAAAGCTCATTGAACAGAAAATGAACTTACTCATTAAGTATAAGAAACCTTTAAATCTTTGATAACAGGAATGTATGTTTTCTCTACAATATGATCAAAGACAGTATGCCAGCTCTATTAATTCCAAACATGCAAATCTAGTTTTATTTATTCAAGACTACAGGTAAATACAGTTATGTTATGGTCATTTTAGCATTAGATAAAGCTGTAGGAGCAGGCTTGGATTCCAATAAACAACTTGAGATAAGTATCCAAAACCAAACAAGATGCATTTGATGAAACAATCACACAAGGGGGAAATAGTCATTTGTATCAAGATATTCTTTCTTAAACTATGTTTTACATTGTGTACAGAAGAATTTAACATGCATGCTTGGAAAGGAGATCTTCAAGAGAAAAGATGCATCTGTCAGACAATAATTTATTCTCTACCACAAATTTAGCAGTTGTGTCATCTAGAAATATTTGCAGCTTGGTTTGGTTTCATTATGAAAATTGTTTCCACTTAGCTCCAAATGTTTACCTCGGCTCTTTCTAAAAGGTCATCATGAAACCATCATAACTATTTGAAACAACTTAATTTCAATACCAGTGTTTCAAATTCAAGTTCAGAAATTTCAAATCATGCTAATTACTATTGACCAGTACCAAAATTTTTTTTAAAAACAATAACCTCGTAAAAGATAACCTGCTCAATCACGATGTTGAAACCTATTTAACAGGAAAATGCTTATGTAACAAAGTTTAGGAACATACTGCATCATCCTTTAGTAAGCCCTCTTCATCCACCAATTGCAGGATAATCTGAACCAAGGCTTGGTTACTGACCATGTCATTTATCATTTCAGTGAGAGGCATAAATTTAATGTACCACTGTGCGTCTTCTTTAAGGGTTATTTTCAGACTATACTTTAGTCCATTAGAAAACTGCAGAAGCGCTGCAACTGCCAAGGATTCCTTTCCATCTATAACAAAACCCCTTTCCAGCCGATCTATTGCAGACTTGATTACATCAGATATAACATGTGCTGCATCTGCAATGAAGAATGGGACAAACGCATACCTGCTTCTCCATTTACAGTCCCCCTCGCGATGATGATGGCAGGGCCCATATGTGATCTTCTACCGCCCGATCCCCCCTGCCGTTCCTCTCCCCTCTCCCTTTTATGAATCGCCAGGAAACTAATTTATAACTTACCAATAATGTATGGCAGCAGTTAATGCTATTAACGGCAAGAAGAAATAAATAGATGATAAGAGGCAGTTACTAACGTATAAAGAAGGGATTCTTGACAACTCACCAAATTCACAAACAGAGATTTTTTTGCTTAAAACACATGAAATTTAGAAATTTAGCTTAGTATTGGATTGCAATATTCACCACGGAAGCACATTCTTTCCGGTGACCTCCGTTAGGATATAAAAATAATAGCCATCCATTATTTTCTCTACATTCATCATCTGTCATATCTAACATTTTCCTAAATAGGTATAGAGCAATTGAATGTGACAAAGAAACTCGACAAGAACATTGTTCGATTAAATATAGATGCTCTAGTACTATGTACTAATAAAGAAGCAGTAAATTAAATCTTAAAATCTCGTGATGGGCTGCCCACGTGATAACAGTTCAGAAAAGATTCAACTGTCACATTCCTTGGTTTCCAAGTTTTATTTGCCACTCAACACCTCAATCAGTAATAGCAATATATTTATTTATTAACTTAACTACTATTATATATATACATTTTCAATAAACTAAGTTTACATACAAGTATTTATATTTATTTAATTATCAGAAATGTCTTTATGACCAATAATATTATTTAATGCCATGATTAACCAAATCATCTAATAAACAATCCAAACCAAACAACCAAATGCCAAACATACCTGACACATCCAAAGTGAAAGCGAAGGGGCACTACAAGAACAAAGTATGATAAAGAATTGGAATATTAATTCCTACCAAGTGGACACTACCAAAAAGTTAGCCCGAGTAAAGACCAAATGGACTCCACCTCAGCAAGGGTGGCTCAAGCTTAACTTTCATGGTGCGGCCAAAGGAAACACGGGTGCTGCAAGTGGTGGAGGTATTATAAGAACTAATAATGGGATGTGTGTTGTTGCTTACTCTGGAGGGATTGGTATAAAGAGTAATAATGAAGTGGAAGCTATGGCCATGCTCTAGGGAATCAAGCTTGCTATCTCTATGAATATACAAAGACTATATATCGAAAGTGACTCAAATAATTATCAATGCTTCCATTGGTCAATCTCAGATCAGGTGGAATTTGGATGACATCATGGGTGACATCAAGATCCTCCTCAATGGGTTGGAGGAGTACAGGATTACCCATACCTATAGAAAAGAAAATGCAGTGACTGATGCCATGGCTAATACGAGTAGCAACAAGAATGGGTGGTAGTGTTGGAGGAATGGTTCTAGTTTGTCTCAAGAGATCCACAACCTTATTGTGCAAAATGGAAGAGGCCATAATGCATAAGTGGTTAGTGATGATGATTGCCCTCTAGTGTTACCAGGGTGATGGAGGGGTTGGGGTTTTTTTCTCCAACTGGCTGAAGAGTAATGAAAACCTCAAAGGAGGCAGGACCAACATTTCAAAATTTCAAATTATTCCTAGTGGGATATTCAAAGGTGAGGTAGCTAGGTCATGGACTAGCCAATGGTGTCGGGTGCTACCACAATAATGGGTTACACTTTCTGGGACATCCTAATTTTTGCTGAAATCACATATTTTTAGAAAATATAATGATTTAATCCTTGAAAGGTTCCATTTAAGTGATTTTAATTGAAGAGGGTTTGATCAACCCCCCTTAGATTCAAACCCCCTTGGATAGAACCACACTAGTTTTAAACCATACCTATAATGAAGTTTCCTTTACACCTATCAAAATGCTAATAGAAAGCCACTTTTGATTTACTTTTTAGGAGATCAAATGAATTCATTTAAAATTTATGTAGTCCTTATTATAAGCTTCCCAAAAAGTGTAATTTTAAATATATTTAATTTGATTATTATATTTATTTTTTATTTCTTGTGAATGTAGGTTTTTCACTGAAAATCAAGTTCTCTATTCTACACACATGGAAAATTAGTAAATTAGTGAAAAAAAATCTAAAAAATATCTATGCACTAGGTATTGATGTCCTTATTTCAACAAAAAAATAAAAATTGAATTTCAATACATACAGAAAATGTTATGTTTTACAAAATACACCTATGTCTGAATTATAATTGGTTTGACTTCAAAACTTAATTAAATAAAAAAATATTCAACAAAACATTATGAAACCAAATTCATGCCCTATATATCAGTGTTACCAATCTAAATTTAAAAGAATTAGAATTTTAGACTTTGTAGAAAAAGAGTTATGTGCTACAAAATACACCTTAATTTACAAAAATATTGTTTACTATTATAAACTAGTTATCAAAGGAGAAGCAAAAATTTTTACAATTTAACTCCAATTTTTTTTTAAAAAATATATTTAGAATCTACAAACAAAATCTCACAAATCACTAGTTCACGGCATCTTCAAATTCCTAATATTTTAGTGGCTATAGGTGTCAGAAAGTGAAGATTTAGTTCAAAATGTTGATTTCAATGTCAAGTTTGGCCAAAAAGTATAACCCATTATTGTGGGATGACCCCATCCTGTCAGCAAGAGCCAGAGGAGAGAGGTCCACACATATTTTAGGAATGACTTTGTTGATCATACCAAGTGGAGATTGATGGGAAAGACCAGTTGGCACACTAAAAGGCGCAAGGACATTGGTTCTAGTGGAGATCTGGGTATTAGATCCTGCAGCCTAATAAGGATGACATGTGGAAATGTGGAAGGGACACAAAGGATGGATGGGATGACTATCTTCATGGCTAGTCATGGTTGGGTTAAGCCTAAGGCTGGCATCGCCTATCTTCACACGAGGTGGTGGCTAAATACTCACCCCGATGAGATGTATCTAGGTGGCAATCTTGAGGTGAATTATAGCAATAATTACTCAGCCATCATTACCCTTACTCAGGAAAATTGCCATTTTAATGGTTTTTTTGCTAATTCCAAGACTGTCGCTTGCAAACATTACCACTTTCAATGTCTTCTACTTAGTTGCTTCTTCTATTCTTAGACTGGTGAAATGGGAGGGGAGATTGTAAAAATTGAACCCAGCTCAATGGAGGAATTCAAACAAGACCCTCTCATTTGGCATATAATTTAGGAAGGAGAGGTGGTTCCCCTTATCGAAGGAATGGCAGGTCATGGAGAAAACTTGTTACGATAGTTCATGGAAACCTGTGGTGAGGAAATTAGAGAGGTTAGAATTGGGAAGATTGGCTTCCAAGTTTCAGAAGAGGTTATTAGGTAAGCCACGGGGTTACCTACGAAAGGCAAAAAGAACTCAAGGAGAAGCAGAGTCCTTGATCTTGAGCACATGAATCTTTTCTTCCATGAGGGTGAGGTGCCTATGAAACTTCGTGGAGGGTTTGAGAGGGAGAAGCTACTGGAGCCATGGAATTAAATTTCTTTAATGATAATAAAATTTTTCATGCTGGAAGGAAGATTTTGGGTACATGATCACTACCACTTTACTCTTCTAAATCATTTTAGGAATAAGGTTGAGATTAGCTTTCCTTTCTTTTTTCTCTTTGTTGAATAATTCTGTTAAGTCTATTAGGGAGCTCAGGGTTAAGAATGCCAACCACCCCCTTGTTCCTATTCACCAAGGTCTTATTTTGAGGTTTTATCACTTCCATCTTGCTTTGTGCCCACCTAAGCAAATCCAAGTTAAGATCCTTGAGGACCCACAGTCGACCACATCCCATGGGGGCAAGGGCAAAGTGAAGATTTTCATAGGGACCCCCAAGATTAAAGGTGGCCCTCATGCAGTGGAAGGAAACCCTGTTGAAACCCTTTTTTCTACTAAAAATAAGAAAAAGAAGTGCACCATCCCAGCGTTAGAAAGGAAGAATGCCAAAAGAGATAGGGTGGAGGTTGAGGAAATGGAGACTACCCTGAAGAAAAAACATAGGGAAGGAAAGGGTGTTACTACTGTTGATGCTTCTATGAAGATAGTGGAATTGGAGACTGAGCTGGAACCAAAGGATAGCAATGAAGATAGTGAGACTACTCTCCCAAGCATTCATTGGTCCAAATGGATTGGGAAACCATTGGTGAACACTCCTGGTGTGGAGGTTTTTGAAGACCTTGCATTTGTGGAAGAGATGGTAGAGGAAGGTGAGGATGAAACCCCCACATAGTCTATGCATGAGGTTGAGGGCACTACTCACTTTGCCTCGATGAATGAAAGTAGCACAGAGGGTCAGGAGGATACTATGAAGGCTACTGTTGGTAAATATACTTTGAAGGATGTTGTGGATCAGGGAAAGAAGGGGAGATGTGTTTTGTGTGACAAGAATACAGAGGATATTGAAAGCCTCTAGAAGAGAATGGATACTATGCAAAAAAATGGAAGGTTATGGTTGAATTTGTGGCCAAAGAATTGCATCAGGCTGCTTCCATCTTCTCTGTAGTCAAGGACATGGATCATAAGGTCAAACAAGTGGGGATCGATAGCTTGGGTGACTATAAGGAGATGGTGGACTTCCTTTCTAAGTTTGGGGTGACTAACAACCCTTAGTCTCTTGTTTTCTACTATTTTTTGGTTGTTTGTCATTGTTTCAGTGGTTTTTGGTTAGTTTTTTGGTCTACTGCTACTGTGCTATTCATCTATTATTTCTAGAAAACTAATGGTCTGATGCCCTGGGGGCTATTTTGTTAAAGGGATTTGGACCCTCTTTTACAGCTGAAATAATAAAAAATATATTGATCATAACTTTCTGTGTAGTGATTTGAGTTGTGTTAACATGAGATTGTCTAGTTAGTTTTGTACAGATGATAAGGATACAAGTCATTGGGGAGAAAGTGAATTGTCATAAGTGAAGGCAGGATGTAACAAAGAATTTAAGGTATGTGTGATCCATTGCTCTTATAGGTTATCTTGCATAATGTACCTTCCCTCATAATAAACTCTCTTCACTAGAATTAAAATGGGTGATCTTTCAGAACTTGATGATTTTAGAAAACTAAATTTAAGTTCGTCACATATTTATATCATGTATTAAGCACTTCTTTGAATTAATAGAAAAATTTCACATTTCCTACACTTGTTAGATCAAAAATTTTATTTCCTCAATATTTTTGAATTCAAAGTTAGTAATATTTGTTAAGGATGAGTAAGGTCCTTACATGTGGTATTAGAGCTTTTGGTTCAGACGCTAGGCCTAGAGGTCCACTAACCTAAAGCATGTTAAGAATATGAAGTTAATGGCATTCCCTCTCTTGTGATCTAATTGTTGCAAATGTGTGGCTATGATGTGTTGTCATTGATGTCAACATATCTCCTTGTTAGAGACAGTGAAGGCAGTGTAGATAAGTAAAGTAGATTGCTCCACATTTCTAGTGAAATGAAGATCAGATTCTACAGACTAAAGGATTGTCTGAAGTTGCTCCAATCAAGATTTGAGAGGTCCGCATGAAGTATTGGTGAATTTATGGTCATCTGAGTAGAATTAGGTTTTTGCTGCTATTAAGAGGTAACAGGGTGACAGGAACTTGGTTCAGATTGCTCCACATTGAAATATTATGATTTGTGGTTCTACAGGTATGATTGGGATGTTGGTGTGTATCCTCAACTCAAGTGGTTCATGGTTTGGAGGTCTGCAAGCAATCTTTCTAGTGTGACAGTCATGATAGTTGGTATTCTTAAGCTCTGGTATGAAGATGCAAGTGATTCTGATGATTTGAGATGGTGCAGTTGTTCTTGTTGATTTCATTGTGCTTGTGGAGGTCTTTGGATTGTGTGCCTATTGTTTTGGTGGTCCACATTTAAGATCAAACTTGTAGTTGAAGATTTCTCCTTGGGTGTTGTTGTTCTTTCCAGTCTTAGCAGACCGGATGTTTCATGCATGTTATGGATGTTCAAAGAGAAGTTCTATGAAGTGTGGTGTGTTTCTTGAGGAAGATTTGAGTCCCAGTTATGTTTGGCTGATAGTGTAGTAATCCACATGTAGTACTTTGTATTGTACATGTTTGTAATGCTGACCTTGGATATTGGTCCAATAGTTGATGAATGTAAGACTGTCCTTGATGATTCATTCCAAGGTTGATGTTGCGTATAAATACTTGTAGTTGAGTCATGAAAAGGGTGTCCTTGAGTGAAAATTATAAGATTCTCAGAAAAGACAGAGCAGAGAGAAAGAAGAGCAGAAGAAGAAGGTGATGATGCAAAGGAAGAGAAGAAGAATATAAGAGCATAGCAGGGGTGTTGAGAGCTTCCATGGAACTGAATCCTAGCATAGTGAAGATGCTTCTTCTTAGTTCATCCTTTCTATGATAACCATTTATATATCTTTGTAGATAGTGATTCTCTATAGACAATGAGTCCCTTAGAGTAGTGAGCTCTAGGTAGTGCACCCGAAGGCAAGTGCCTTCCCATTTTTCTATTCTTTTAATAGAGAATAAATCTTGTGGGTTAACCCCCACCATGGTTTTCCCTTAACCAGGTTTCCACATAAAAATATTGGTGTTATGTGTGTTGATTATGTTTCTTCTCATGAGTTATTGATTTGTGCTTTCATCGTTATATCATTAATCTATTGATAAGTTCTAAAAAGGATTAAGTGCAACAAAAGATAGAGTTTTTAGACAACTGATTCACCCCCCCTCTTAGTTGTTTGCCCTTATACCAACAATTGGTATCAAAGCCAAGTTTCTCTAAAAGAAGCTTGACCGCTTGACGAGATCCAGGGTGTCGACATACAAAAAGGACAGTTTGAGATTTAATGAAACAAATTACTCCCTTTTGAAAATCTGGATGGAGTGTCATTTACAATGCATGGGTGATTATTATTGGTTGATAACTAAGAATGAGAATAAGCCTCCGCAGAATGGCCCTACAACTATAGATCAAATTAGAGATGCTGAAAATAACATTTAGGCTAAGGAATCTTTGTTGAGTGCCCTAATTAATACATAAATGATAAATGTCTTGGAATTGAAAACTGCTCATGAAATCTACAAGAAATTGGAAAATATGTATGAAGGTGATGCACATGTCAAATAAGCTAAATTACAGAGTCTAAGAGGTAGATATGAAAGTTTAAGGATGAGTGAAGATGAAAACATCACTTGCTACATGCATAAGGTGAATGAACTTGTGTGTGTTATCAAGTGTGCTGGTGGAAAATTGGAAGAATCATAGATTGTTGCAAAAGTGCTCAGATCTTTACCTGATTCATACAAGCATAAAGTTACAACTATTGAAGAGATCAGGACTATGACAACTATTACAAGGGATCAGTTGGTTGGCAAGATTTCAGCATTTGAAATGAGTGAGTTTGGTGATTCTCTTCCTAAATCAGAATATGCATTTAAGGCAAGTATTTTTGGAAAGCAAAGATTTGATCCAGGTGAAATCTATTCAAGAAGATTAACCGGTTATGAGAAGGCTAGCAAGGAACTTGAAGAAGATGAAGCAGATCTTGATGAACTCAAAACTCTTATTACCAAAATATTACCAAGAGTATCTAGCAAGTATGAAGGAAAGTTTCCTTTCAAATGTTTTGCTTGCAATAAGATTGGTCATTTTGCTTCAAGATGTCCAAAGAGGGTTTCAAAGTCAAACCCTAATAGAACAGGGTTTAGAAGAAATGTTACTATGTCCAAGAAGTTGTTGATGAGGGAGTCATAGATGATGAATCAGATAAAGGAAGTACCTTTGGAAATGATAGGGTGTTCATTGCTAACAAAGAAGAAGATCTGGTGCCTACTAAATCTGCTAGTTGTATAAATGTGGAAAGGGCCTTGGCTTCTCAGAGTGAAGAAAAGGGTGAATGGGTGATTAACAATGGATGTTCTCATTATATGACCGGTGATAAAAGTAAGTTTGTAAGTTTGGAAAGATATGAAGGTGGAATTGTGAAGTTTGGAGATAACTCAACTAGAGGAATTTGTTTGAAAGGATCCATCTCTTTTGATGATAAGAATAGTACTAATGATGTTTTATATGTGGAAGGGTTGTGTTGGATTAGGTCTAGACAACTGGGGGGGGGGGTGAATCAGTTATGACTCAATTTAATTTTTTTACTATTATTCTTCTTTCACAACTTAAAATCAAATCAATGATATAAACATTTCAGCATTAAACAAGAACATATGAGCAAAAACATGAATAACACATTTGACACCAAGATTTTTGATGTGGAAACCCAGTTAAGGGAAAAACCATGGTGGGGGTTAACCCACAAAAATGAATACTCTATTAAAAGTATTTTACAATTGGGAATGCACATGCATTCGAGCTCACTACCCAGAGCTCACTACTTAAATGAAGGCTCACTTCCCATGGAAATATTACAATAAAATAATAGAAATTTGAACTGATTAATAGCATCCACCCATGCAAGGGTTTCAATTCTAGTTAAGTACAAAAACTAATCTTACAAATTTCATCTTTATTCTTCTCTTCTTACTATTCTTCCTTCATTCGCACTTTGGATTTCTTCTCTTCTCACATACACCTTCTTCACATATATCTCACACTCTAAATCATGCAATTCCATTGGCTATATATATCCGCGACATGACCTACAATCATTTTCCCAGTCAGCCTCAAGAAACATTTAGAACTTGTTGAGTACTCTGCTATGTCAGCTAGATCCATAGATAATATGAGATGCGGACCAAAACTTACACTTACAAATCATTAATTAGGTTAGCCAATATCATTGGTCATCACCATTTGCCCAATAAACAACTTCTATACATTCGAAATCAAGATCTTCTGCAAGGTCAGCCTGTTCTTCTTTTGTCTATTTTGACAAGCTAGAACCCAGTACTCAGAGGCTAATATCTTTTGAATCCTTCATCAACGAAGGACAAAAATATGGATTTAGACTATCTTGACAATGCATATAGCTCCCCTAGATCCACAGCTAATCACAACTTTCCACAGGAGAGATCCAGACCAAAATACTAGACCCTGTCACCTATTTTGTTCCTGACTTCCTGAACTTAGACACATTTTGAATTTGACTTCTGGTGTGAATAGATTGTGTTATGCGGATGATTAGGATGATCTTAGTTTCCATCTATGGCAACATATATCATGCCTAGCATTGTCACTTGCCAACAATCTCCCCCTTTGGCATTGATGGCAACACTTAGTGAAAAATGACTAAGTGTCTTGTGTAACTCCCCCTTTGTCTATACATTCATGTACTTCACTTATTCTATTGCTCCCCCTTTACTTAATACCTCATTTTTCATTGCCCTTCACTCCCCCTTTGACATCAATGGCAAAGGGTGGGGTCCACAAGCCAAAAGCTCCAAAACCTCTGTGTATAAAGTCACATATGTACAAGTAATCATTAAGTTATACTTACGTGAACTTGAGAATGTTTGCAAAAATGGATTTTATTTGCACAAGTTCAGCGGCCCAAGTACTCTTCATTCCATCCAAAATTGAGATGTGCCCACTCAACAAAAATGAATATGCTTCTGCCTTTGATAGATCTAATGGATCACTGGTTTGAGCTGCAGTCTGAGCTTCAGATAGGTCATTATACATTGTCTCTAACTTAGGGGCAATCAATCCTTAGAGCTCGCACATCCTCTTCATAATGTTACTCTTTTCTTTAACAAGCCTCTTTATCTCATCTGTCAGGCTGATTACTTGACATTCTTGACTTATAGGCAAAACTGTTAGAGGATCAAAATTTTGAGAGAGATTTGATAGTTTTTGTTCTTGCTCCTTTATCTTTTTCTCAATATCCTCATTAACTTTGGGCCATGATAGACATAATTTGTACATATCACTTCCATCATTTAGAGTATTCTGAATACTCTTTATGCTAATGCCAAGTATTCTTCTATCATTTCCTATAAGGTTATTTATTTCACAAAATTTCTTATCCAGGAATTCTTACTAAACTCAAAATGAATATTTACAAAACTTACAAGACTTTTCAGATGTTCAGAGGGGGAAACAGATGGATTATTCTAGTAGGTGGGCATTAACTTTTCAAAAATTCTAGATGCAAGCCTCAGTAGTTCATTGTCCTCCATGTGGAATTTTAACATCTTTTCTCTGGCCTTTACTTGGGTGAATGATGCTATTTTAATTAGTGAGAGAGAGCATCAGGATTGGCTAGGCCTTGGAGTAGTTCAAATTCATCAAGCTCACTCATCTCTTTTTCAAGAAGACTTTTCACTACATCTATAGTGTCTCTTGAAGCATTTTCTGAATCATCCTTTTGTTCATCAATATTTTCTTTATGTGTTTCAATATTTGCACCATCTTTTTCTGCTTTATCTTTCTTTGTGTTGTCTACAGAAGAACTCTTTCCTATTGTTCATCACTTGCTACTTGATCTGGAGGGCTTTGTGAAGTAGTAATATTATCCTCTTTCTCTAACACATCAAGTGGATTGGGAGTATCTCCTACACCAAGTACTTTATCCAACATTTTTGTATTCTCCTGATTTACTTGTTCTACTTCCAGAATAGAGGCTTCACCAACTTAGATTATTTCTCAGTAATGTCCTCTTCTTCACCATCTGGAACTTCTTTTGTGACTATGGGAAAATTGTGCTTTCTTAATGCTTTCAAAAGAATCTCTTGAGTTTCTTCAACGATTTCACTTGTTTCTCCAAGCATGAGCTTGTTCATTCTCCTTTTGCTTTTAAAGTCATCTTTGACTTCCTTGAATATCATATCTATTTGATCAGGAGAAATTTGAGGACACAAATTTATTAGCTCATGTTCTCTGATCTCCATGTCCTTGCACTTGGAATTTTCTTTTCTCAACTCCAAGATATTTGCTAGACTTTGTGGTAACTTAGAAGTTATCTCAATCAGTGCCTTGTTGTAGATGTTGAGATATCTGATTGTTGCTTCCTCCAACATCCTTTTATCTATATCATTATATTCATCATAGAATTCAATCATGAGTTTTAGATTACCATCCATAGTGACTAATTTGATCACATCTTCTATGGAGAGTGTTGACTTCTCAACATATTCCTCATACTCTTCTATCTTTTGCTTTTGGCTAGTCCTTTTGCTTCCTTAGGGCTTTTCTTTGGTTAACTTTGCAGCTTTTGAACTCTAGTGACCTTTAGTTCCTTGATTTCAATGTCAGAGTCTGTATCTACATCTTCTTCTCTTATATTTTCATAGTTCTGGGATGTTTTTGTTTTCTTTTTTTTCTCCCATTTTCTAGATGATTTTGCTTCCAGTTTTGTAGTTTTGGAATGAGTAGAGGTAGTAGCAAAGTTTCTAGTAGTTCTTGAAGTGGAAGAGAATTCCACCGAATCACTTATTTATTTCTTATCTTGTTTTTCTTTCTCATCCTTCTCTATTCTTTCTTTGAATTTCTTCACAACTTCCTTAGTTAGGCCAAGATTTTCAGCTAATTGCTCAACTTCTTTTCTTACTCTCCTATTGGCTTTAGGTTCTCTGAGCTTAGTATGCAACTTTAAACTTAGTTCCTCATAAGTTCCAAATCTTTCAACTATTGTGTCTTTGGGCTTGCTTAGCAGATGTTGAGCATACATATCCAAGATCCTTTTATCTACTTCATACCCTAGATGGGCAAGATCCAAACAGTTTTGGGTTCCACTGCTTCCATTAAACACTGATCAGTATCAACCATGAAGCATACTTCATTTTTGCATTTGTCAACAATTGCATTAGGGATTCTTTCCCTTGAGTGGATCATACTTTGAAAATTCTTTAAGTAACCCCATATTGTAGTTTTCTGAGCATTGAAATCACCAATGTTGTGAAGATGATTTCTGATCTGAATGGCAACTGGCTCATCCTTAGTCTAGTGCACACCTTTTACCCAAGGTACCTCATTCATAAAATAGACATAGAATCAATGTACCATACTTGAAAGTGTTTTTCTTACCCTTTTTGATCTTGTTTAAATTTTCAATTAGTTGATTCTGTTGCAGTTCACACAAGTCATAATCAACATTTTCCTTTAACATCTTGTATGCAACATATATGGTTGTTCTAGAAACAGAATTTTCTCTGCTCGAGTGGTAAATCTTGTACCTGATCACCATGGAGGCAAATTTGACATCTAGTTCTATAGTATCATTAATGGCCATTTCCCTTCTGTCGAACTTAGCTCTGGTAGCATCAATTACTATTTGGTTTTTCACAACTTTTAGCATGGGCAATCCTCTGGTTGAGTTTAAACAAGTTACATTTCTGATAGCATCTTGGTAATCTTGAATGTTTTAACAACCAAATGAATTTATCATGCATCTGACTCAAGACGTATCAAACCCATTCATCATCATCAAATGTTGGAAACCCCATAATCTGAAAAAAGTGTTTATCCTCTAGTGCCTTATACTCAGGTTTAAGTTCATGATTTTCATCCTTGAGTTATTTCTCAAACAAGTCTACATACCTTGAATCTCCAAACTAATCTATATTTGCATGAATGTAAATCCTAACGTCTTCTACATGCAACACACCATACGGAACACTTGAAAAAGCATGTAACGGGTCGACTTCAATTGATTTGTGAGGATATTTCTTAAATTTGGGTCGAGGCCTTTCAGTAATGTCAATAACATGAGGAGTATCCATCTCAACAGATTTTAGATTCAAAGGGTTATAGAGAGGTACCCTTTTCTTTTGTGGGGTTAATGTTGATCAATTGCTAGTTGAGTTCACTCTTTGCCTTAATCTCTAGATTTGCAGCTCAAATGCTCTTCTTCTTGTTTACTTTGAATACAAGGTGATTCAAATGAGTGACCAAGTGACCTTTTAAAGCTTCACATTACCTAATTTGCCTTTGTAATAAGTCTGTTGCCCTAATTATATCCGGTTACATTATTTTTGACAGTTCTTCATGTATCACTCTACAAGATTTCATATCAACATCTTTTCTTCCAGAAATCCTTTCAAAGGTTCTAGACCAATTTAGAGTATTCTCTTTTATTGTGCCAAACTTAGGCACCCACTTACTAACTAGGGGAATTTGATGCTCTATGCATCTCCCCTTGAGCTAGAGTTTCTGACTTAATTCCTGGAGGAATTGTCAGTACCAAATTCCAGTGCAGACCCATTATCATTGTTTATTGTATCTTTCTTTATCCAAATCTTGTACATTTCACTCCATATCTCATCCACATTAATTTTCTTTCTACCTCTATCTTGTTTCTACTCATCTAGTTTTCTATTTACTGGACCTCTTCTTCCATTGATCCTACTTCTATAGAATCATGCAATATGACCAGATTTATTGTAGTTAAAGCATACAACATTTTTTTTCTTATAAACCTAATTTTCTCTTGATTTGTACTAATTAGCCATATGTCCAAACCCATTGCAAACAAAGCAGTAACCATAGAAAGAATTGTCATCTCCTCTATTGTTAGCATAATTCATTATCATTTTCTGCATTCATTTGATCTATGACCATACCTTTTACACTTGAAGCATTGACCCGAGAAAGATGGATCATTTTGATTTACTTTGCTTCTGCACTAAGTAGCTCTATGACCAAATTTATTGCAGTTGAAACAATTTCCATTGAATGATAGATATCTTTGAGCATTAGGCTGTCTTACCAGAGGTTTTCTGGTTCTATTTCTCCTATTCCTAGGTTGAAAATTTCTCTACCTAGATCCAGATCTTTCACCTTTCTCATACCCAAGATTATGTTTATCAACATCCTTTTTCTTCCCTTCAATGAGTGCTTCAAGTTTAGCTGAGCTTATTTTGAACTTCTCCTTATACTCATTTGCAATTTCTAGGTCATGTCTGAGAGCGATAATCTATCTCTCAAGTTCTCTTTCATTGTCTCTACTTTCTTGTAAATTAGATTCTAGAAGGCCAGCTATCACATCCAATCTGTAGCATTCTTCATAACTCTTTTTCAAATTTTAATTAATCTCTTCTTCAACTTTCTTCCTATCTTCAATTTCCTTGGTTCATCTCATCACCCCAGTTTCCATCTCATGTTTTAGAATAGTAACTTCTTTAGCTAACTTTTCACATTCCTTTGTCTTCTCATTCAGGGCCTTGTCTTCATAATGTTTCCCTAGTTGAAGAGGTTGCTCCTTTCCTTTTGCATTGGATTTGGTCAATTTTTCCTTTAAAATTTCAATGAAGTCTTTAGCCTTTTTGAGGTTATCTTGTAGTTCTTGAACTTATGCCTTGGACTGCTCAAGATCATCTAGGTTGAGATTAATTTGCCCTTGAAGATTATATTCATCCATTTTGTTGTCTTCCTAGATCTTCCTTAAGCTATTAAACTTTTTCAAAGGAAGTTAGGTCTGATACCAATTGTTGGATTAGGTCTAGACAACTAAGAGGGGGGGTGAATCAGTTGTCACTCAATTTAAATTTTTTACTATTATTCTTCTTTCACAACTTAAAATCAAATCAATGATGTAAAGATTTCAGCATTAAACGACCACATATGAGCAGAAACATGAATAACACATTTGACACCAAGATTTTTGATGTGGAAACCCGATTAAGGGAAAAACCATGGTGGAGGTTAACCCACAAAAATTAATACCCTGTTAAAAGTATTTTACAAGTAGGAATGCACATGCATTCAGGCTCACTGCTCAAATGGAGGCTCAATGCCTATGGAAATATTACAATAAAATAATAGAGATTTGAACTAATTAATAGCATCTACCCATGCAAGGGTTTCAGTTCTAGTTCAGAACAAAAACTAATCTTACACATTTCATCTTTGTTCTACTCTTCTTACTGTTCTACCTTCATTCACATTTTGGATTTCTGCTCTTCTCACATACACCTTGTTTGCATGTATCTCATACTCTAAATCATGCAATTCTATCGGCTATATATATCTGCAACATGACCTACAATCATTTTCCCAGTCAACTTCAAGAAACATTTAGAATTTGTTGAGTACTCTGCTCTGTCGGCTAGATCCATACATAATATGAGATGCGGACCAAAAATTGCACTCACAAATCATTAATTAGGTTAGCCAATATCACTAGTCATCACCATTTTACCAATAAAAAACTTCTATACATTTGGAATCAAGATTTTCTGCAAGGTCAGCTTATTCTTCTTCTATTTGTTTTGACAGACTGGAACCTGATACTCAGAGGCTAATATCTTTTGAATCCTTCATCATCGGAGGACAAAAATTTGGATTTAGATTGTCTTGATAATGCATATAACTCCCCTAGATCCATAGCTAATCATGATTTTCTAATGGAGAGATTCGTACCAAAATACTAAACCCTGTCACTTGTTCTGTTCCTGACTGCCCAGACTTAGACAAATACTAAATTTGACTTCCGGTGTGAATAAATTGTGTTATGTAGATGATTAGGATGATCTTAGTTGCCATCAATGACATCATATATCATGCCTATCAGTGTCTCTTGCCAACAGGTTGAAACATAATCTTCTCAGTGTTGGACAGTTGGTTGACAAAGGGTATGATCTCCAATTCAAGGATGGAAAATGCAGAATTTTGGAAATCTTTGAAACTGAGATTGCATTTGGTACACAGACTAGAGGTAATATCTTCCATTTAAGTGGTACTAGTAAAAGTTGCTTGATTTCTTAGATTGATCAGAGTTGGTTATGGCATAGGAGAATATGTCATATAAACTTTGATAACATTGTCAAGATAAGCACTACTTAGGCTGTAAGAGATCTTCCAAATCTTGTGAAAACTGCTAATAGAATGTGTAAGGAATGTAAATTGGGCAAATAGAGTAGAACTACATTCAAAAGTAAAGAACAAAATTCAAGTGGATTGTTGGAACTTCTGCACACTGATTTGTGTAGTCCTTCCAGAGTTAGGAGTTTGCAAGGAGACAGATATTTTATGTTGTTGATTGATGATTACTCCTGGATGATGTGGGTCACTTTCTTGAGAGAGAAATCAAAGGCTCTTGACAAATTCAAAGTGTTCAAGGATATGGTGGAGAATGGGATTGGAATGAAGATAAAGTGTCTAAGATCTGACAGAGGTGGAGAATTTACATCCAGTGAGTATAATGCATTTTGTGAAAAGCATGAAATAAGAAGACAATTATCTACTCCTAGGACTCCTTAGCAGAATGGAGTTGTGGAAAGGAAGAACCAGACTATTCAAGAGGCTACTAGAACCATGATGATGGAGGCAAATGTTCCATATTCCTATTGGAGAGAGGTTGTGAGTACTTTTGTCTACACTTTTAACCGGGTACACATCAAAGGTAATACTGGTAAAACACCTTATGAACGGTGGTTTGGTCATGCTCCTATAATAAAATACTTTAGAGTTTTTGTTAGTAAATTCTATATCAAGAGAGATGAAGATCTAGGCAAGTTTGATCCAAGATGTGATGAAGGAATATTTCTGGGTTATTCTAATCAAAGGAATACTTGTGCTTTAACAAGAGATTGAAAAAAATTGTTGAAAGTGCTAATGTCAAGGTTGATGAAAGTAAGGAGGGACCTTCAAGGTTCTATGGATATGAATTAGATGATGAAAGTCTAAATAATGGAAAGTAAGTTCAAACTCAAACTTAGATTCAGACTGCTCCAAAAAATCCAGTAACTCAAGAAGCTAGTGTAGATGATGAGGAACAAGTTCAAGAATAAAAAATTCAAGAAAATCCCAAAACCCCTAGGTATGTAAGGTTGAATCGTTCTAAAGATTAGATCATAGGAAACAAAAATAAAGGTGTTTGAACTAGAAGAAAATTTGTAGAAGAACAAATGGAGTATTGTTTGATTTCAAAAGTTGAACCAAAATCAGTGAATGAATCTTGTAATGATGAAAATTGGATAAAAATGATGGAAGAGTTAATGCAAATTGAAAAGAATCATACTTGGGATCTTGTTCCTAGACTTGAAGATAAGAATGTGATTGGAACTAATAGCTCTTCTTGAATAAGTTGAATGAAGATGGTGTAGTTGTGAGAAACAAAGCAAGATTGGTGTGCAAAGGATATTCTCAGGTTGAGGGAATTGACTTTGAAGAAACTTTTGCTCCAGTGGCAAGAATAGAAGCAGTTAGATTATTTCTTGCCTTTGCTACTTACAAAGATTTCAAAGTTTACCCGATGGATGTCAAGTCAGCATTCCTAAATGGAGAGTTGGAAGAAGTCTACACTGAGCAACCAGAAGGATTGGAGTTGTCTGATAAAGGAGACATGGTCTGCAGATTGAGGAAAGAATTATATGGACTTAAACAAGGCCCAAGAGCCTTGTATGCAATATTATCTACTAAAGTTAGGTTTTAGAAAAGTCACAACTAACAGTAATCTTTATTTCAAAATTTATCATGAACACATTTTGATTGTTGAGGTATTTGTTGATGATATCATCTTTGGTGGGAATGAGAGCATGTGTAAAAATTTTGTTGATCAGATGCAAAGTGAATTTGAGATGTATATGTTTGGTGAAATGAATTTCTTGTTAGGTCTGCAAATCATTTAGTCAGATAGAGGCATCTTTATATCTTAGTTTAAGTATGTGAAAGAGTTGTTGAAAAAGTTTGGAATGGAGGATTCAAAACTAGTAAGTACTCCTACGGTAACTAGATGCAAGTTGAGTAAAGATGATAATTGCCTTAAGGTAGATCAAAAACGGTATAGATCAATGATTGGAGGACTGCCTTATCTGACTCAAATCAGACCTGATATTATGAATGCAATTGGCCTTGTTGCTAGATTTCAGATATCTAAAGGGGACAACTGATTACGGCTTATGGTATCCTAAGGATGATGATTTCACTCTTCATGCATTTACAGATGCTAATTGGGTACGAGATGTGGATGACATGAAGAGTACTAGTGGTGGTGCATTCTTCTTAGGAAAGAGATGTTAGAAACAAGGCAGATAACTGAGAGGGGGGGTGATTCAGTTATCTTAAATATTCAACTTTCTTTTCTTCTTTAACAATTAGTGCAACATCAAAACATATAACCATACATAATCATGAGAGTAAAAAAGAAATCAACACACATAACATAAGGATTTTTATGTGAAAAACTTGGTTAAGGGAAAAACCATGGGGTGACTAACCCAAGATTGTATTCTCTATTAGAAGAATAAAAAGAATAAAATAACACATGCCAATTAGGGCTCACTATCCGAGCACACTGCTCACAAGAGGCTCACTTCCTACAATAGTTTATAGAAAGAAACCAGGTGTTTGAACTAATGAGAAGCATCAGCATATGCTGAGGTTTAGTTCCAGTTAGGCTCAATATACTGATCTACTGCACTTCATTCTTCCTCTGCTTTAGTGTTGTTGTTCTATCACATACCGGATATGTATTACTATTTCCACACTGCTTTCTACTTTTTTTTGCACTTCACAACACACCACACACACCTTCTCATCGAAATCCATCTGGTATATATATCTGTACCAAGGATTTCAACATCTTTCTAGTCGGCATTCAGAATACTCAAGATTTTCCCAAACTCTAGTTTGTCAGCTGAATCCATGTTTACTAAGTGATGCATATCAAAAATATAGTTTTAGAAGTCCTCAATCATGTTATCCAACCATGAATGATCCCTCAAGAAACTTGATCACCATCAATTTCTCATCCAGATAAAGGTCTGATACTCTGCCAGTCAATTCTTCCTCTGTTTACTCTGCCTATCAGAACTCAACACTTGGATACTCATATCTTTTCATTCTTTTATCACCAGAGGCTCAATCTCTAGAATGTAGTAGTAATGGTACTCCTCTTAACTTCTCCAAGTCTACACTTTGCTGAGATACATCCTCTGAGAGATACGGACCTGATTGTCAGACCTTGTTGCATGCTCCGTTCTTGCTCACCGGACCAAGATACTCTTCAATCTAACTTTCGGTATAGACATATCATGTGATATAGATGTGTGGGATGGACTTTATTGCCATCAATGACAACACTCATGAAGCCACACAATGTCTCTTGCCAACAAGAGATTGGTTTCTTGGTTGAGAAAAAAGTAGGAGGCAATATCTCTGTCTACTGTAGAGGTAGAGTACATAGTAGCAATAAGTAATTGTACTCAAGTTCTGTGGATGAAGAAAATGTTGAAGGATATCAGAATTATGTTTGAAGAGCCTATTACAATCTTTTGTGATAATTCAAGTGTAATAAACATTTCAAAAAATATGGTGTTGCATTTAAAGACAAAGCACATATCCATCAAGTTTCACTTTTTGAGAGAGAAGGTAAATGAGAATGAAGTCAAATTGGAGTTTGTCTCTTCAAAGGATTAGATTGTGGATATCTTCACTAAGCCTCTACCTAAGAATACTTTTGAGTATCTCAGAGAGATGCTAGGGGTTATTACCCCTCTTGTTTAGAACTAAGGTGCACTAGTGTGCATCAGTCTGGTGGAATTTATAGTCATATCTTGTGATCCAGATTGATGTTAAGAGGATGTTACTCAGGGGGAGTAGTCAGTATGATAATTATAGAGTTTAGTTTGTCAAAAGTGGAAATATGTGCCCTATTCCATTGATTTCAAAGGGGGAGAGAGGGCATGTGAAAAAATTAGAAGTAAATAGTTGCTGGTGAAAGGGGGAGCAGTGAAGAAACTAGTTACATGTGTGATAAGAGAAAGGGGGAGAAGTCCTTGTCTTGGTGGCTAAATCAAATTTTCACATTATATGTTGCCATAAATGATAAAGGGGGAGATTGTTGCAAATGTGTGGCTATGATGTGTTGTCATTGATGTCAACATATCTCCTTGTCAAAGACAGTGAAGATAGTGTAGATCAGTAAAGTAGATTGCTCCACATTTCAAGTGAAATGAAGATCAGAGTCTATGGACTAAAGGGTTTGTAGAGGATTGTTTAAAGTTGCTCTAGTCAAGATTTGAGAGGTCCGCATGAAGTATAGGTGAAGTTATGGCCATCTAAGTAGAACTAGGTTTTTGTTGTTGTTCAGTGGTAACAAGGTGACAAGAACTTGGTCTGGGTTGCTCTGCATTAAAATATTATGATTTGCAGTTCTACAGGTATGATTGGGATGTTGGTGTGTATCCTCAACTTAAGTGGTTCATGGTTTGGAGGTTCACAAGTAATATTTCTTGTGTGACAGTCACGACAATTGGTGTTCTTAAGTTCTGGTATGACTATGCAAGTGATTCTAATGATTTGATGTCATGTGGTTGTTCTTGTTGATTTCACTGTGCTTGTGGAGGTCTCTAGATAGTGTTCCTATTGTGTTGGTGGTCTGCATTGAAGATCGAGCTCGTACTTGAAGATTTCTCCATGGGTACTATTGTTCTTTCCAGTCTCGGCCAACCGAATGTTTCATGCATGTTGTGGATGTTCAAAGAGAGGTTCTATGAAACATGGCATGTTGTTTGAGGAAGATTTGAGTCCTAGTTATGTTTGGCCGATAGTGTAGTAATCCGCATGTAGTATTTTGTATTGAGTCAAGTATTTTTGTAAATGTTTGTAATGTCGACCTTGGAGATTGCTCCAATGGTTGATGAATGTAAGACCGACCTTGATGATTCATTCCAAGGTTGACGTTGTGTATAAATACTTATAGCTGAGTCATGAAAAGGGTGTCTTTGAGTGAAAATGAAAGGATTCTAAGAATAGGTAGAGTAAAGAGAAAGAAGAGTAGAAGAAGAAGAAGGTGATGATGTGAAGGTAGCAAAGAAGAATATAAGAGTAGAGTATAGGTGTTGAGAGCTTTAATGGAACTAAATCCTACCATAGTGAAGATGATGCTTCTCAGTTCATCCTTTATGTGATAAGCATTTATATATCTTTGTAGATAGTGAGTCTCTGTAGACAGTGAGTCTCTTGGAGTAGTGAGCTTTGGGTAGTGCAACCAAAGGCAAGTGCCTTCCTATTTTTCTATTCTTTTAATAGAGAATAAATCTTGTGGGTTAACCCCCACTATAGTTTTCCCTTAACCAGGTTTCCACATAAAAATCTTGGTGTTATGTGTGTTGATTATGTTTCTGCTCATGTGTTTTTGATTTGTGCTTTTATGGTTATATCATTAATCTATTGATAAGTTCTAAAAAGGATTAAGTGTAGAAAAAGATAAAGTTTTCAAACAACTTCTTTACCGCCCCTCTCAGTTGTCTACTCTTATTCCAACACTAATGATCATCCAGTTGTTGATAAACATGAAGAGAAAACATGCAAACAATGTAAAGGGTAAGGTTGTAGATAAAAACTCCCTAGAGGGTGAGATGAATGGATTGATAATGAGATGATAGTAGTCTAGTACATGACAACAATGAGACTTGTGGAATCTCTTAATGGATCTTTTCATAATGGCAGGCCCCAAGTTCTATGGGGGCATGTGACCATTCATGTGGATTTTTGATACAAAAAGATGATAAGGTTGTTCCAAGTTGTGTGGGGAATGCTTAGTGTGGCATGGTGATTTATCAAGTGTTTTGAGACCACTGTACATTTTATCTCTTTTATTGATAGAAGTTAGCCCATTTCCCCTACTCCCCTTAGGTGGCCTTGTTGTAAGGCTACATGGTGATTGTAATGAGAAAATTTCCTGAGATTGTTGGATTATTTATTCTTGTGTTAAAGGTTTTACTTAAGTGTTAAGCCAACAATGTTTTATTTCTTTGTTTTAATTTTGAGATGGTCCTTTTGCCTCAAGGACTTGTTCTTTGTTAAACTTGGGAAGTTGCAATGGTTGCTATCTTTGATCTTAACTTCTTCTTGGCTTGATTTATTTTAATGTATTCTAATTAAGGATTTAACTTATGGACTTGTTTTACTTAATCCTTCTTGATTTGAGTAATTTTTATTTTTACAATTGTTGGCATGTATGGAGTAATTTGATTTTGTAAACTACCATGTTTAGGAGGAACCCTTGGTAGGTTGTATGGGGGAGTAGGTATCCTGGGGAATTCCAATGTGAGGATGGGAGTACAAATGGGACTGGTATGGGACAGTCATAATCCATCCATCCCCTAGCTTTATATGTGTGTTTCTTGCATACCTTCCTCTTGGAGGATAATACCTTAAACATATGCGAGCAAGGTATTAGGAAACATGAGGAGCGGTCCTTGAGAGGGCCCTAAAAACCATCATATTTTCTCAGTTACTTGGCACTAAGATATCAATGATATTGGTTTCCCTTGGAGGTGAGACTATATGATTTTATGACTAACTAGATGAGTACAAGAGGTAGCTATTAACATTTGAGAAATTGATATCATTCATGGACTTGTGGATTGGGAAGTAGCTATCAATTTTGGGATGCTAGCACTACTTTTGGATAACAAGCCCTACAGTGGTGCTAATTGATGCAACAGTTACAAAGAGAGAGATGGATGGAATGTTTGGAAGAGTTCTTGATGTGGCAGTCTCTGCAAATAGGCATGCATGATAGCTAGAATTGTTACCTTTCACTTGAGTGTTGATGTGTGTTCTTGAACATGTATTCATTTTAAGTATAATGTTTATATGATATCAGAATAATTGAAGTCACTGGTACTCAGAAGAATCCCTAGGGTGGATTACTTGTACCCAGCTTTGCCGAAACTAGGGTGTGTACAAGTCGATATTGTGTATTCCCTAGTTGACATCCTTAGCATAGTGCTTGGACAGACTGCGGTCTCTAGGAAGTAACTCATGGACCCATATTGATCTCAAAGTAGTCAAAAGTCTTTGGCCAAAGCATAATGATTCTTGTCCTATTTACCCCATATGGTTATTGAGTTTACATATTGGATAATGTCATGCCCACATTTCCCATGCTATCACGACATGCATCACGCATGTCATGTCCACATTTGTCATGTGGTCATGACACGAAATATCAAAAAAGTTTCCACACTTCCCTAAAAACCCCCTTGCACACGTAAGTGTACTCAGTGGCGTTACGCTTAAGGCATGAACATTATAGTTGAATGTGGGTTAATGCATTGTCGTGTGAATACCAATCGCAATGAAGGCCAACTAGGGGGTCAATGTGACATGGATAACGTCGCCAATAGGGTTAGTACCAATGATCGTAACCCTAAGTCAACCTATGTGAATGATGGGATTTTGACGTAAGCCAAAATCAATAGCCAAAATCAAATGCATGAGGGGATGATAAAATACCAAAATTAAATGACAATACTCAGCAAAAATAATATTATAATTCCAAGTAGAGTTAAACTTCACTAACCTAACTAAACCCTAAATTCTGGGAAAATCTGGCAGCATAACACCTCATGGGCGTGAGTAGGGTTTATTGTACTAAAACTAGTTTGATCCAGAGGTTTACTAATTTAGATTAATAATTACTTACATCTCACTAGTTGCATTAGTAATACAGCTGATTAAGTTAATTGAACATTTTTCAACAAAGTCCGATCATTTGTTCTCCGTCACGTTTTCTATAATTTAAAACTTTTTCAACAAAGCTCAATCAATCTGTTCTCCTTCACATTTTCTATAATTTAAATTATTTTTCAACAAAGCTCGATCAATTTGTTCTTCTTCACATTTTCGATCAATCAGAGTTATCTTTGCTTCATTTACATTATTCCTAATTTCTTGGTAGATCAGATCTCATAAATAGATTTACTAAGTTCGTTTAAAAAGGTTTACTAAGTCTCCGATTGGGTTTAAAACAACATTTAATTTAATTTCTCTAATTAAATTATCCCAACATGATTAAAGGAATACTAAGTTTTAATTAATACTCTTAGCCCTAAATTCCTCCAAAAATAAAATATTATTTTCTCTATGTCAAAAAACCTTAGCCCTATTTTGAAAACTCATGCATTTTCTCCTCTTTTTTTTCACTTATATCTTTCTTTCTCTTTTTCTCATTTTCTCATTTTTTTGTTTTCTTGTGTTTTGATTGTAGGTTTGATAGCCACATATGAAATGCATATGATGGCATTTGTAATTATATATATAGTGTTTATAAAACTAGGTTTTCTTTAAATAAATATGTGTATATTTTTTTATGTTTTCATTTATAAAAATGCTAAACTCTAAATAATTGTTTGTTTTGTTGTGTTGGCAGGGTCTATGGAGGAGAGGCCTAGTGGCAGTGGCACTGAGAGGGGGCTCTATGGCAGAGGATGGGCGGAGGCCATAGGGCAGAGCTTGTGGCAGAGGTGTTGGTGGTGAGGGGGCTGTGATGGAGGTGGAGCAGAGTGCTGAGTGGAGGTCACGAGGAGCAGAGGTTTTGTGGAGGTGTCGAGTGCGAGGGTTTAGAGGCCGTCGGGGTTGTACAGTGCGCAAGGTGTGTAGAGGGGTGTGGGGATGTGGAGAGGGGACGAAGCCCCCACCCACATCCACACAGTGGGATGTGGGTGGGGGCTCTGCCCCCTCTCCACATTCCCACTGCAATATAAATACAGCGGCAGTGGGGGGGTTCGAACCCCCACCATATGTAACCTACTTTCATTTCAAAGAAAACTGTGATCTGTTAAAATACAGTCACTCCTCTATTATTTTATTACAGGACATTTTTAAAATAAGTTATATATATATATATATATATATATATATATATATATATATATATAATGCAATCTTTTTTCTTAATAGAAATAATAAAATCAGTTTAACCTTTAAATACATCAAAAAAATACTCATTCAAATTACTAAAAAAATATATAAATTATATATATATATATATATATATATATATATATATATATATCTTAATATATAATTTATATTTTCAACCATGCTCTCTTTTTCTACATTTACAAATCTATTTATTTATTTTTTAACAAATAAACAAAGATATATACTCTTTTTTTTTATTGACTTCTATAAGTAGGAAAATATGACTTCTTGCATTATTAATATTTACATTTTTAAGGAGAGGATCAAATATTAATAATAATTTAAAATGCCTCTAATAACAACCAATTTTCTTTCTTTTCATAATGACACAAAATAAATACAAATTTCTAGTTTAATCACAAATTAAAAACCACAACTCTTCTATTGGACAAATTTTAAAATTTACATACAAATGAAATAACTTATAAAAAAAAAATCTTCAATCAATTTTTTGAAGAATAAGAATTAAATCAACATATTATGACTTTCAATACAATGAAAATGCCCTACACACAACTTAAGAAAATATAATATTACAACAAGAGAGAGGACAAGTCCTCTTTGAAAATCAATAAAGATGAAACTCCTAAATAGGCCAAGCTCTTTCTCAAGAGATTAAAGAATAAAGGAAAATAAAATATTAACTCTAAGAACAAGGAGTTTCTCCAACGTCACACTAGCTCCAATGAACCTACATATCACAACAAGGGAAAAGAAAACCACACATCTTGCTCTCCTCCCTACCATAGACCCGCAAGAGGGTCACCCTCGAGCTAGGGAGATCATCCACACACTTAGGGAACTCATTCCACAACACAACAAGGCATACCAATATCCAAACACAATTTTACACCCATAGATAATCACAACACAAGAACTCAACCAGGGTGAGTTCAAAGGGGTAGGGGAGTGGACACACTCAACTCAAGAGTGCCACTCCTACAAATATCTCAAAACAAATACCTCATAAGGCCTCTAGCCAACACATTTAAACACAATTTTCTCAAGCTTCCATATTTTGGCTCTCAAGACATGTCACATATTGCTCAAAATCTCATATATTGCCCTCAAGGCTTACAACACCACAACAACAAGGTAATGACCCCAAGGAGGTTCACTCATCTCCTACCCCACACTTGTTGAGAATTTTCTCCCAAGTGGGAGAGGCTCTTACAACAACCTACAATTTTTTTCCACAATAACAAATATAACTCAAGAAAATAAATCTCACACATATGCATCATGCAAGCAAACTAAAATACAAAGGGAAGGCTTTAGCCTTGAAGCCAACCTTTAAAAGCCCAATTATGGAAGATGGTTGATGTAGAGCTTCTCCAAATCCTCCTCCAACATAAGCCACAAAACTCCCTCTATCTTTTTCCCCAAATTAAAATTTAAGCAATTAAATTTTCCAAAAATTCAACAACCTAAAACCTTCTCCAAGTGGGATTAAAATAAGCTCAACCCATGAGCTTAGAGGAATAGGGAGGTGACACTTGTCACCTCCTCACTCTTCCTCCTAACTACAAGTAAGACCCATGGGATGGGTGTTGACACATGTCACTCACCCATCCCCATGTCTCTCTCACCCCTTCCACTTGTCCTCTCTCAAACATGTGGGAGGGAAAAGTGGAGCTTAAGAGGGAATGGGTGACACATGTGTTCCCTTCCATTCCTCTCAGGAGGGACCACACAACTCCAAGGGTACCCTCACCAATTGTGAGAGAGACTTGGAGTCAAGTCCTCCATAATTGGGGGGTCTTGGAGACATCTCCAACCTTGGGAAGTGGAGAGGGATGGGGTTGAGTGTTAGGACCACTCATCGTCTCCCTCCCATGCCTCCAATTTCGTCACTTAACTTTAGGGTGAAGTTAAAGTGACCAAATGGAGGTTTACCAAGGGTTACCCAAGTCAAAAAGGTCCCTAGACCCATGGGGTACAACCCAGGGTCAAGTTTAGCCTAGTGAGAGCACCTAGGGTTGAGTCAAAGCACATGAAAAGGGGTCTAAAACTTTATACCTTAAAAAATGAAATTTAAAATACAAAATTCTTACAACACCCTTAAGAATTCAAAATAAAAGAGGGGTGGACTTAGCTCGACTAACAATATGCAATTAACATCACAGAATTTCATCATACATAGAGTTGATCTTAGTTCCTCATGGAACTAAATCAGTTTCACAAGGGATAACAACATCGAGTGTGGGATGATCTCCAATTTCTGTGGCTTGTTAGAAATACCTATGCACTCAATTACAAAGTTAATTCCACATATAAATATCATAGCCGAAGAAAATTAAAACATACACTTGTGTAAAATATCACTAGTTCACATAAGCATAAAGGAAGTCACATTACAATTAGATTCTAAATTTTGCATTTCAAACATCCATTCCCAAGATTGAATCACAAAACAATTTTCTATCCAACATCACCCAATTAGTTTTCCCATAATATAAAGCATCTATCCAACATCGCCCAATTAGTTTTCCCATAATGTAAAGCATCTATCTAACATGACCCAATTAGTTTTCTCATAACATCATAATATAAAGCATCTATCTAACATCACCCAATTAGTTTTCCCATAACATCATAATATAAAGCATCTATCTAACATCATAAAGTCTAATAGTTTAGGACTTTGGGATCAAGAGTCCCACAAATCTAAATGTATCAGCAACAATACAGTAAATAGTCAAATGTATGAGAATGAAAAAGGTAGGCCTCACATCCTCCCCCGCTAAGACTATACTTCCTCCTAGAAGTCATCAAAGAGGTGAGGATAAAGAGCCCTCAATCTCGTTGCATCCTCCCATGTCGCCATGACCTTGTCATACATGTCCCACTAGACCCTAACTTGGTCCAGCTCTCGACCTCGAAGGCCCAGTGTCCAATGAGCCAATATGCAAATTGGCTCTGAAGCTAGCTAATCGTATGCCTCTACCTGAAGAGCACTCCAATCCAATATGTGAGATAAGTTAGAGATGCAACATCATAAAACTAAAACATGAAAGACATCGTGGATATGCGACAGGCTAGGTGGCAAGGCTAGACTATAGGCTACAGGTCCTATCTGCTCCAAGATCTCAAATGGTCCTACAAACTAAGGTGCAAGCTTAGAGCTCTTTCTATAATGGATTGGACTCTTGTGCGGTTACACTCTCAAAAATACTCTGTCACCCACTGAGAAGCTCCGATCAGTTCTCTTAGCATTGGCATACTTCTTCTGTCTATCCTATGCCTCCTGAAGTCTCTGCCTAATTAGTTTGACCTACTGCTCCATATCTTGAACTATCTCTAGACCAATGGCAACCCTGTCCTCTATCTGATCCCAACTCAATGGTGTCCTACATGGTCTGTTGTATAAAGCATGAAAAGGAGGCATACCCAACAAGTTGTGATGCCTATAATTGTAGGCAAACTCAACCAGATACAGATACTTATCCTATCTAGACTGATGGTCCATAACATACATATGAAGCATGTCCCCCAACACCTGACTAAATCTCTCTGTCTATCTGTCGGTCTTAGGATGGTAAGCGGAACTAAAGTTGAGCTGTGTGCCTAATGCCTGCTATAGGGCTCTCCAAAAAGTTGAAGTAAATACTAAATCTCTGTCAGAAATGATACGGTGAGGTATCCCATGTAATCTAACAATCTGATCCAAGAATACTCTCACCACAGATGGTGCATTGTACATCATGCATACAGGTGAGAAATGCACCACCTTGGTCAACTTGTCAACCATCACCATGATGGCATCATGGTGGCATGATGACATAAGGAGACCAACAATAAAATCCATGGAAATGGTGTCCCATTTCCACTCAGGTATCTCGTGAGGGTACAATAGTCCTATTGGATGCTGATGCTTAGCCTTGACCCTCTATCACTCAAGGCAATGAGCAACATATTCTGCAATGTCTTGTCTCATACCTGCCCAATGGTATAATTGTCGCAAGTCAGCATGCATCTTCTTCACCCCTGGATGTGCTAGATAAGGTGCTCTATGAATCTCTGAAAGAATCACTACACAAAGGTCACCCACATGGGGTACATAGATGTGTTGTTGATGTCTATGTAAACCATCAGACTCAAGGGAATATCCTGCAAATCTGCCCTGAAGGGCCCTCTATTTCTAGAGCTCCTGCTACACCTCAAGAAACCACTCGTCCTTAGGCAGATGCTGTAAGATACGCTCTCTCAAGTCCACACTCAATGTCAAGGTTAGGATCTTGTGGCACCTTTGACTCAAGGCATCAACGACCACATTCTCCTTCCCTTTGATATAGTGTACATCAAAGTCATACTCGCATAAGAACTCCATCCAATGCTGTTGGTGGGCATTCAAATTTGGCTATGTGAAAATGTACTACAAACTATGATGATCCAAATGGAGATCAAAGTGTCGACCCAAAAGGAAGTGTCTCCATCGAACAAGAGCATGTACAACTACTACAAGCTCTAGATCATGAGTAGGGTAATTTAGCTCATGTGTCTTGAGCTTACATGACTCATATGAAATCACTCTATCACCCTGCATGAGCACGACTCCCAAACCCTCAAGTGATACATCTGTGCAAACAACAAAATCCTCTACAAAATCTAGAACTGCTAAGATGGGAGCACTAATAAGATGCTCCTTGAGGACCCCAAAGGCCCTCTCACATTTCTTAGACCAAGTGAAACTCTTTCCTTTCTGCTGAAGGGAAGTGATGGGATGCACTATCCTAGAAAAGCCCTCAATGAGTCTATGGTACTAATCAGTTAATCCCATGAAACTCCTAACCTCTATCACATTGGTGGGTGTTGGCCAATCCTGAATAGCTCTGATCTTTGATGGATCTATGGAGATGCCATTACCTGATAGGATGTGCCCCAAGTATTGCACCTCTGTCCTGAAGAAGGCACACTTCACCAGGTTACCATAAAGCTACTGCTATCGTAAGCACTACAAAACCTGATGCAAATGATCCACATACTCCTCCTCGGTCCATGAATAGATCAAAATATCATCAAGGAAAATGATCATGAACCGATCCAAGTAAGTGTGGAACATCCCATTCATGAGACTCGTGAATATTGCAGGGGCATTCGTCAAACCGAAGGGTACCACTGTGAACTCGTAATGGCCATATCTGGTTCAAAAAGTAGTCTTATGAATGTCTACCTCTGTGATACGCAATTGGTGGTACCTGGATTTCAGATCAATTTTTGAGAACACTCTAGCTCCCTGCATCTAGTCAAAAAGGTCATCAATCCTAGGCAGAGGAGGACGGTTCTTTACCGTCACCTTGTTCAACTGACTATAATCCATGCATAATCAAAGAAACTCATCCTTCTTCTTCACAAAGATAACCGGTGAATCCCATGGTGAAATGCTAGGTTAGATGTACCCCTTCTCAGGTAACTCCTCTAATTACAATTTGAGCTTTGTGAGCTCATGTGTAGTCATCGTGTAGGGTGCACAAGACACTAGCTCTACACCAGGCACTAAATTGATGTGGAAATCTACATCTCTACATGGAGGCATACCTGGTAATTCTGGCAAAAACACATCGGCAAAGTCTCTCAGGATAGGGTGATCATCCAAGGAAGCCTTAGGCTCATCTTCTAATCTGTCACTGACCGTGATAGAAAACATCTGACATCCCTTTCACATGTAGCGCTTAAGTTGCTGAGCAAAAATCATACGGACTGCCATGGGCTTTTGAATGCCCACTATCTCAACCAGTGCACCATGGTCATCTAAGCAGCTAATTGTCCTTTGATGACAATCTAGCTTGGCTCTATGAGCCGCAAGCCAATCCATCCCCAAAACTACACTGTAGGATCCTAGCGGCATAACTCTAAGGTCACATGATGTAGTGAAGAACCCAAAGAAATCTCACAATCTCTAACTAAAGTATCTACTGACATCTTGGCCCCAGAGGCCAACTCAACCTCCCACCTAATGTCCTACCTAGAAGCCACCAGCTTGCAATGATCCACTAACTATGAAGATAGAAAAGAATTGGTAGCTCCATAGTAAAAAAGAATAGAGATGTGGGCATCCATGATTGTACCTACTGTCTCAATAAATGAGGCCTGAAAGTCAGCCTAGCGGTTGTCAACCACTGCAAACATGCTGTGGGACTTGCCCACATCTCCTACAATCTACTCTAACCCTCTAGAATGGGGTTGTTCCCTTGCTATAAATCCTTGTCGACACTCTTTGTCTAAATGCCCTACCCCACCACATACATAACATGGGCCCCTGGCCTGTAACTACCCTGACTGAGTTCTACCTAACTGCTACCACCCAGTCCATCTTGTGGACCCCTGTGAACCTCTATACAACTGCTGAGACCTTGCAGGTCCCGCAGATGATCCCTGTTGTCTCTGATCTCTACGCAGGCCTTGCTGCTGCTAACCACGGTTCTATCCTCCCTGAGCCCTCTACCGGGGTCTAAACCTTTGCTGATGTTGTTGTTGCTGCTGCTATGGAGGCCTAGGAGGTGAAGATGAAGAATTAAATCCTCCTCTTTGTGGTGTTGATTGTGGTCTATGAAAGTTCTACTGTTGCTGATGACTATGGTTCTGAAACTATGAGTGTGAACTTTGCCCTCGTCCCTAAATTTCATCTACAATATAAGCCTTCTCGGCAGCCTCACTCATAGTTTGGGGGTCTGCCATATGCACTGGTCCTGCTATCCCATATTCAAACCCCTAATGAATTTGTGCACCAGAAGTTTCTCATCGTGGAGATACTTTGTGTAATGTGAAAGCTCAATGAATCAGCCCTCATACTATGCAATCATGAGTCCTCTCTGCTGTAAGTCATGGAATTCATCTATCTGGCGCTGTTTATAATGATCTGACAAATAACATGCATTAAAGCACTCTATGAATGTGTCCCATGTGAGTGTGTCTAATGATAACCAATGCTTGCACTCCTCAGTGCACCACCAGGTAGCTGCTACATCTCTCAAAAGGTGTACTGCCACTCGTGCTTTCATGTTGCTCCCATAAGGTCACAATGCAAAGCATCTGTCAAGACTGATGAGCCAAGCCTCAGCCTCGACTCCCTCTGTAGCTCCTACAAAGGTAGGTCAATTAAGCCTAAGTAGGTCTCTAATGGGATCTCTTATGTCTCTAAGTCCTATGACCAGCTCATCCATACCATACTCATAAGGTCTATGATGTACCTGCTCTACCCTCACAGTCTCATCTTGTCTCTGATGTTGCGGAGGACTCCTACTCTGTGCTTTGTAAGCTGACCCTACCTCCTCCACTGTAGTATCAGGTATCTCTACTAAAGGCTCCATATGTGGCACCTCTCGTGGATCGACGCGGGGCTCAACACGTGGCTCAGCACGTGACTTAGCACATGGTTCCTCACATGGCTCTTCTCACAGATCAACACAAGGCTCATCACGTGGCGCTGGTATAACTAGCGGTAGCCTCTCTAACATGGCTTGTAATGTCTGTAAGATCTAAGGACCTATATCAAGTACATGTGGTGCCTATGGTACTGTCTGATCTGCTATGACTGCGGGTACCTATCCCTCTATAGAGGAATCATTGTGCACCTCAGTAGATGCAGTGTTACGTGATCGTGCTTGTCAAACTCGTCAGGGAGGCATCCTACAAAACAAGGTAGGCACTAATTAATCAAAGTTGTGGAATAAATAATGTGCCCAAATATGTCCAGTGTTTAAACCTAGGCTTTGATACCAAATTTCATGCCCACATTTCCCATGTGGTCATGACACACATTACACGTGTCATGTCCACATTTGTCATGTGGTCATGACACGAAATATAAAAAAATTTCCATGCTTCCCTAAAAACCCCCTCGCACACATAAGCGTGCTTGGTGGCATTACGCCTAAGGTGTGAACATTACAATTGAATGTGGGTTAATGCATTCTCCTGCGCATACTAATCACAATGAAGTCCAACTTGGGGGTCAACACGACACGGATAACATCTCCAATAGGGTTAGGACCAACGATCGTAACCTTAAGTCAACCTATGTGAATGATGGGATTTTGACGTAAGTCAAAATCAATAGCCAAAATCAAATGCATGAGGGGATGATAAAATACCAAAATTAAATGACAATACTTGGAGAAAACAATATTATAATCCCAAGCAGGGTTAAACTTCACTAACCTAACTAAACCCTAAATTCCAGGAAAATTCGGCAACATAACACCTCACGGGCATGAGTAGGGTTTATTGTACTAAAACTAGTTTGATCTAGAGGTTTACTGATTTGGATTAATAATTACTTACATCTCACTAGTTGTATTGGTAATACCGTTGATTAAGTTAATTGGACATTTTTCAACGAAGTCCGATCATTTGTTCTCCTTCACGTTTTCTATAATTTAAAACTTTTTCAACAAAGCTTGATCAATCTGTTCTCCTTCACATTTTCTATAATTTAAATTATTTTTCAACAAAGCTCGATCAATTTGTTCTTCACGTTTTTGATCAATCAGAGTTATCTCTGTTTCATTTACATTATTCCTAATTTCTTGGTAGATCAGATCTTCGAAATGAATTTACTAACTTTGTTTAAAAAGGTTTACTAAGTCTCTGATCAGGTTTAAAACAACGTTTAATTTAATTTCGTTAATTAAATTATCCCAACATGATTAAAGGAATAATAAGTTTTAATTAATACTCTTAGCCCTAAATTCCTCCAACAATAAAATATTATTTTCTCTATGTCAAAACACCTTAGCCCTATTTTGAAAACTCATGCATTTTCTCTTTGTTTTCACTTTTATCTTTCTTTCTCTTTTTCTCATTTTCTCATTTTCTCATTTTCTCAGTTTTTTGTTTTCTTGAGTTTTGATTGCAGGTTTGATAGCCACATATGAAATGCATATGATGGCATTTGTAATTATATATATATATATATATATATATATATATATATATATATATATATATATATATATATATATAATTTTATAAAACTAGGTTTTCTTTAAATAAATATGTGTATATTTTTTTTTTGTTTTCATTTATAAAAATGCTAAACCCTAAATAATTGTTTGTTTTGTTTTGTTGGCAGGGTCTATGGAGGAGAGGACTGGCGGTAGCAGTGCTAAAAGGGGGTTCTGTGGTAGAGGATGGGTGGAGGGCATAGGGCAGAGCCTGTGGTAGAGGTGTTGGTGGCAAGGGGGTCGTGATGGAGGAGGAGCGGAGTTGTGAGTGGAGGTTTGGGGATGTGGATAGGGGGCGGTGTTGAGCGTAGGAGTTTGGAGGATGTCGGGGTTGTATAGTGAGCAGGGTGTGTAGAGGGGTGTGGGGATGTGGAGAGGGGGTGGAGCCCCCACCCACATCCAACTGTGTGGATGTGGGTGGGGGCTCCGCCCCCTCCCCACATTACCACTGCAATATAAATATGGTGGTGGTGGGGGGTTCGAACCCCCCACCATATGTAACCTACTTTCATTTCAAAGAAAACTGTGATCTGTTAAATTACAGTCACTCCTCTATTATTTTATTACACGGCATTTTTAAAATAAGTTTTATTTATATATATATATATATATATATTCAGCAAAATCCAATTTTATTTAAAAATCACAGTTTAATACAATGTACAGTTTGTGATGTTTTTTTTTAAATATATTCAGAATTTATATATATATATATATATATATATATATATATATATATAATGCAATCTTTTTTTTTCAGAGAAATAATAAAATCAGTTTAACCTTTAAATACGTCAAAAAAATACACTCATTCAAATTACTCAAAATATATATAAATTATATATATATATATAATTTATATTTTCAACCATGATCTCTTTCTCTACATTTACAAATTTTTTTTTTTTAACAAATAAACAAAGATATATACTCTTTTTTTTATCAACTCCTATAAGTAGGAAAATATGAGTTCTTGCATTATTAATATTTACATTTTTAATGAGAGGATCAAATATAAATAATAATTTAAAATGCTTCTAATACATATCAACAACCAATTTTCTTTCTTTTCATAATGACACAAAATAAATACAAATTTCTAGTTTTATCACAAATTAAAAACCACAACTCTTCTATTGGAAAAATTTTAAAATTTACATACAAATGAAATGACTTATAAAACAAATTTTCTTCATTCAATTTTTTGAAGAATAATAATTAAATCAACATATTATGACTTTCAATATAATGAAAATGGCCTACACACAACTTAAGAAAATATAATTTTACAACAAGAGAGAGGACAAGTCCTCCTTGAAAATCAATAAGGATGAAACTCCTAAATAGGCCAAGCTCTTTCTCAAGAGCTTAAAGTGTAAAGGAAAATAAAATATTAACTCCAAGAACAAGGAGTTTCTCCAACTTCACACTAGCTCCAATCAACTTGCATATCACAAGGGAAAAGAAAAGCACACATCTTGCTCTCCTCCCTACCATAGACCCGCAAGAGGGTCACCCCCAAGCTAGGGAGATCATCCACACACTTAGGGAACTCATTCCACAACACAAAAAGGCATACCAACATCCAAACACAGTTTTACACCCATGGATAATCACAACACAAGAACTCAACCAGGGTGAGTTCAAAGGGGTAGGGGAGTGGACACACTCAACTCAAGAGTGCCACACCTACAAATATCTCAAAACAAATACCTCATAAGGCCTCTAGCCAACACATTTAAACACAATTTCCTCAAGCTTCCATATTTTGGCTCTCAAGCTATGTCACATATTGCTCAAAATCTCATATATTGCCCTCAAGGCTTACAACACCACAACAACAAGGTAATGACCCCGAGGAGGTTCACTCCTCACCTACCCCACACTTATTGAGCATCTTCTCCCAAGTGGGAGAGGCTCTTACAACACCCTACAAATTTTCCCCACAATAACAAATATAACTCAAGAAAATAAATCTCACACATATGCATCATGCAAGCAAACTAAAATACAAAGGGAAGGCCTTAGCCTTGAAGCCAACCTTTAAAAGCCCAATTATGGAACATGGTTGATGTAGATCTTCTCCAAATCCTCCTCCAACATAAGCCACAAAACTCCCTCTATCTTTCTCCACAAATTAAAATTCAAGCAATTAAAATTTCCAAAAATTCAACAACCCAAAACCTTCTCCAAGTGGGATTAAAATAAGCTCAACCCATGAGCTTAGAGGAATGGGGAGGTGACACTTGTCACCTCCTCACTCTTCCCTCCACTACAAGTAAGACCCATGGGATGGGTGTTGACACATGTCACTCACCCATCCCCAAGTCTCTCTCACCCCTTCCACTTGTCCTCTCTCAAACATGTGGGAGAGAAAAGTGGAGCTTAAGAGGGAATGGGTGACAGATGTGTCCCCTTCCTTTCCTCTCAAGAGGGACCACACAACTCCAAGGGTACCCTCACCAATTGTGAGAGAGACTTGGAGTCAAGTCCTCCATAGTTGGGGGGTATTGGAGACATCTCCAACCTTGGGAAGTGGAGAGGGATGGGGTTGAGTGTTAGGACCACTCATCGTCTCCCTCCCATGCCTCCAATTTCATCACTTGACTTTAGGGTGAAGTTAAGGTGACCAAATAGAGGTTTACCAATGGTTACCCAAGTCAAAAAGGTCCCTAGACCCATGGGGTACAACCCAGGGTCAAGTTTAGCCTAGTTAGAGTACCCATGGTTGAGTTAAAGCACATGAAAAGGGGTCTAAAAATTTATAACTTAAAAAATAAAATTCAAAATACAAAATTCTTACAACACCATTAAGAATTCAAAATAAAAGAGGGGTGGACTTAGCCCGACTAACAATATGCATTTAACATCATAGAATTTCATCATACACGGAGTTGATCTTAGTTCCTCATGGAACTAGATCAGTTTCACAAGGGATAACAACATTGAGTGTGGGATGATTTCCAATTTCTGTGGCTTGTTAGAAATACCTGCGCACTCAATTGCAAAGTTAATTCCACATATAAATATCATAGTCAAAGCAAATTAAAACATACACTCACATAAAATATCACTAGTTCACATAAGCATAAAGGAAGTCACATTACAATTAGATTTTGAATTCTGCATTTCAAACATCCATTCCCAAGATTGAATCACAAAACAATTTTCTATCCAACATCACCCAATTAGTTTTCGCATAATATAAAGCATCTATCCAACATCAACCAATTAGTTTTCCCATAATATAAAGCATCTATCTAACATCACCCTAGTAGTTTTTCCATAGCATCATAATATAAAGCATCTATCTAACATCACCCAATTAATTTTCCCATAACATCATAATATAAAGCATCTATCTAACATCATAAAGTCTAATAGTTCGAGAATTTGGGATCAACAATCTGACAACTCTAAATGTATCAGCAACAATAAGGTAAATAGTCAAATGTATGGGAATGAAAAAGGTAGGCCTCACAGATAAAGTGTTGATTTGTTTGACCAGTTTAGGCCCGTTTGGCAATTATTTTGGAAGGAGAATTGTGAGAAATCAAAGGGTGTAATTTAGAGTTGTTGGAAAAGATAGAGGAACTAGGAGAAGACAAATATGATGCCTTGAAGAAGAACTGAAAGATGCAAAAAGGAGAAATAAATAATTGGACGCAAAGTTGATGTTGTTTGAAGATATTGAAGAGAGATTTTAAGAGTTGGAAGGAGGAACATAGGAACAAAGATATAGAAGAAGGTTTGAAAAAAATTGAAAAGGGAGAACACTTTATAGAAGAGTGAAATAGTAGGATTCAAAGAACATGTTAATCAGTTTGAGAAGTCACTTATAGCATGTAGAGAAGAAAATGAAAACCTGAGATCTAAGCTTGAACTTTGTGATGTTTCTTGTGATATTAATGATTTAAATGATGTGAAAGTGAAAATAACAATGTCACTAAATGACATTTATTGAGAAGTGATAGGGTTTGTTAGACCCAGTTCTATATAAACCAGTTTGCCCAAAGGATAGAAGAGCCTGGTTGGCTTTATTTCATTAGATCCCGTTTTGGACACTTTAGCCCGAATTGGTTATTTGAACTTCCTGAGTACTCAGATTGACTAAGATAATATAAATTCTTCTAAAATATGGTGGTGTATCATTTCTCTTGGATTCTAACACATATTGGAGTAAACTTCAAACGTAACTAGAAATTCTAATAATGATGGATTACCAAGGGAGAATATATGAACCTAAATTCTTTTTACCATACTTAGAAAGTTGATTCCAAGGTTTTATTATCTTTGATGATAGAATTTTAAAGTGAATTACAAGCATGTATGATCAAGTTCATGACATTATAATAGCATCACAGGAGGTTTTAAAATGAGAGAAAATTAAGGATATGAACAATAAGATCAAATAGTTGGACTTTGAGATCGGTGCAATTTTCATTACGGTCAAGTATGGGCAAAAGAAAAATAATAAATATGACCCTCTTATGCAGGAGAGAAACCAACTTAAACGTTGATTAGAAAGATAACTCGGTATAAAGGAAGAAAATCTATTTAAAGACATTTTGGATATGTTGACTTTGGATAGGATCAATTATATCTATGAATAATTTTATTCTCTATGGAGGAATATGGTCGGAAACCAAAGTAAGGAGCAAGTTTACTTAGCTTTATTGTGAATGGACTAAGGTAAGAGCATTCTTATATGGAAAGGAATCTCCTAAAGAGACATTAGAAAGTAATAATATTATGATCCTCACAGTTGATATTATAATAATTTGACCTCTTGACATTGAATCTGTTTTAGAATACTTTCACTTCATTTACTCTTGAATATACCATTCTCATTACAGATCCATGAGCACAAGGATTTTTTTACTTTCATCAGATGTTTGAGTCCATGATAATTATGCATATTTGATTTGAGGACTCCATTCTATGATAATTTTGAAGAAGTTATATTATGATGATAATGTGCTTAATGAATACACTCTTGCAAGTTAGATTTATTCCTTAATTTTTAGCCACTCATTCACTTACTATTGCATTTAAAAGGCCCCTAAAGATAATTATGAGGAAGGTACTTACATGATGAAGTGATGATTTAAAATGGCATCTTTGGTAACTTGTAATCACTACATGATTAATCTTAATGATTTATTACTTTAATTTGCTTTTCATTGATAAATCAAAGTGCTTTATGATGAATTGTTGCACACTACCATGACAATCTTAGATGCATGACTGAACAACACCATGATTAACATCATAACATGATATGTCTGACAACCTCTGCAAGTGTTTATTCTAGACATAGGAACATTTGAATGCACAAGTATACTAGAATAATCAACATTCTTGACCAGAGAACAAGCTACAAGGATATGCTCAATTAGGTTTGGAAGTTTAAGGTAATTTCTTAAACTCACATTGTCATGATAATACACATTTACGTTATCATGATAGAAGTTTTGATCTATTTTGAGCACTTTTGATACCTTAAGTCACGAACTAAAGTCAGTGATGTTTTTCATCGAGACAATGCAAAGTTTTAGGGGGGAAGTATGTCATGATTGTCACAACCCACTTTTATAATGTTTTGAGTTCTGAATTTTATGCATACTTAATTTTACTTTAAATATCTAATTGTATGTATTTTAATCTTCAAATGTTCAAAACACACATAAAAACTATTAAAATATAGTCTCATTTAAAAACAAAATGATAAAAATATTAATGATAATAATAGATTTTTTTTTATCCCAAATTCTAAATAAATAAATAAAGGTACACTTCTAGAAAGAGGAGTAAATGAGGTTCACCCCCCCTCATTCTCAAGTCAAGACTCCAAGATCACATTTGTTAAATAAATGAGGTTTTTTCCACTTGAATTTATTCAGGATTTGGAGGTTTCCATATGCATTGATGACAATTGGAAATTTTGAGAGAAATCATTTAAGATTAATGAGTCCTTTTCCACAAAAATTGAATAGCAATTTGGAAAATGGAAAAGGAGCAATTATTAGAAGACTTGACTCAAGACTTGGATATTTCTCCACAAGGGTTAGAAATTTCTATAAATAGCATAGATAGGAGGAAGGAAAGACACACTAAAATCTAGTTTGGAGTACTAGAGAAATCTATAAGAGATCTCCTCTCCACAATTTTGTTTCCCTTCCTTTGAAATTTATGTTCATTATTAAGATGAATTGTTTTATTTATATGATTGTTGTTTATAGTATTTAACTAGCCTAGATTGATATTAAAGAGATAACTGATGCATAAGTTTTTTTTAAATACCCTATCCATACCCTTTTTTAAAGCATCATGTAGGCACGAGCAGGGAGGAAGCCATCAAGGTTGTAGAAATTTACTTTACTCTTGCCAATTGCTTTTGCTTGAAAGATCTAAAGCCTTATTAGCATGTTATTTTTTTTTTTGAGGCATTTTGTTAGACAGTCCATGTGCTTTGTGTATGCTCCTATATTTTTTACCAAGCATTTACAACTACAACATCTAATGAAATTTGTCTTTTTTAATGCTTTGATGTATGTCTGTGACTTGTTCCAAAGCTCCCACGTAGGCACAGGAAGGGAAGGCATAATGTAGGCTATGGAAATTGACTTTACATCTGCAAATTTCCTTTGAAAGATTCTAACTCCTTTTTAACTAATCCATTTTATGCACATACTACAATCATTGGTGTCCATGAGACAACATTCCTTTGAGGGATTTTGTCAAACGATTGACGTGCCTTGTCTGTGCATTCCCCATTTTGTAGTCATGTCTACCAGAGCATTTCCAACTATAATACTTGACAAAAATTCCTCTTTCCTTTATGCTTTGATGCCCTGTTTGAAAACACCCATTCCAGTGTACATAGGGAGAACACTGGTAAAGGTTATGGATTTGGGTTTACACCTGCCAATTCCATCTACTCAAAAGTTTCTAAAGCCTTTTTAATGACTCCATTATGTGCATGTCCTACAATCATTGCAGTCCATGAGACAACACTTGTTTGAGGAATTTTTTCAAATAGTTAACATGCCTCGACTATGTTTCCTCAGTTTGCATCCAACTATAATATCTGACAAAAATATCCCTTCCATTCTGTTTTGCTGGAAGTCTATACCCTGTTGCTAAGTGCCCATTTTGGCATATGCAAGGAGGATGTTGGTAAATGTTGCAGAGTCTGGTTTTACACTTTCCAATTGCATTTGCTTGAGGTTTTTTAAATCCTTTTTAACAAATCCATTTTTATGCTTACCCTACAATCAATATGGTCTATGAGACCATACTTCTTTTAGGCATTTTGTCAAATAGTTCACAGACCTTGTCTATATTTCCATGTTTTGTAGTCATGTCTACCAAGGCACTTGCAATTCAACATTTGATTTCCCCCTTCTATTATGCTTTCATAGATGTCCCTTCATTATTTCCACATGGAAATCGACACAAATTTGAAGGTTCTTAACAAATAGTTCTAACTCCTTACCATTGTTCTTCGCCATTAATATATGTTCATTTAAGAAGCTCCATTTGTTTATGTTTGAATGCTATTTCTTCAAGCATGACAATTGTTTCTCACATTGTAGACACTATTTCAAGACAAGCTTACAAATTAGAGCAATTGATAACACATTTATAAATGGATCATGTTCAGTTTTGTGAATAGGTAATTATATCATGTAGAACAATACTTTGAGTAAAGATGTATAAGAATTGGGAAGTGTAGCTTTAAAGCTAATGAGTCGCACTAGATATTCTAGAGATTGTCTAAAATAAATACTAAATACATAAAGTACATATTTTAAAATAGAAAGTAGAGATAAGATCGTAAAAGTTATTTTATTTATTTTGAATTATCTTGGACCACCTTGTTCTAGAAAGAAATTATCAATAACAAGCTCTATGGTTGCATGGGAGTAAATTATCTCCAATTGGTTTATTGGTGACTATTGTTCTTATACAATTTGTGTACAAAATTTTATTCAATTCTTATAATCCACTTATGATTAAACTATTGTATACAAACATTTTTTTATGAACTATATTATACTAGTCATAGGCAAAATTCCATGGATTATAATCTTTGAGGTCAATTCTCATAATAAAAATGAATTGACTAAGTTTAATAAGAAAATGTATAGATCAAATTAGTTAATTAAACACTAATGTGTTAAAACCTTTTATGTGCAACCTTTTCTTCTAGGGAGGTTAGTACTGTTGACTATTTTGGTTCCCAAAGGCTAGTCAATATTCTTGAGGAGAATGGGTCTCCTAATCATTATAAAGAAACATTTGAATTTTCTCTACTAAGAAGGTCCAACCTCATAGGGACTAATCTCTCTCTTTATATGCACTCATCCTCACCCTTCTTAGAATGAAAATAACTATTGTTTCATATGTAGTAAAGAAAAAATCTAATAGTCTCCACCTCGCTCATCCTCTCTCTTTATATGTAGTTTCATATGTAGCAGGGATTAATACTCTAATAGTTGTTCCACTTTAGCAATGAAATAATCAAAGATCACCTTGATGATTAATGAAACAAGAGGTTCTAGTACAACTTCGTCATAATTTAGGGACAAAGGGACTCTATATAAAGACTAGAATAACACCTAAGGAAGTTAGACCTATAATATTATAAGAAGTAATTAGAAATAATTCAAAGAATATGAATATAGAAGAGCTATTGTAATATCTTATTGTATGTTGTAGCTCCACTCTTAAGGTTAGATCACTACTCTTGAATTAGAGAAATTAGTATGATAATAATATTTCTTTAATACCATCGACATGAGTCAACTAGTTCTATAGAATTGATTTTTCTTCCAATTATGAAAATGCAAGAAATGGGTAAAAGTTTCTTGAGTTGCTTGTATATTTCTCTCAAAAAGACTTACTGGAAACTTGGTATTTAAAAAATATCCTATATCATTCATGATATCAAAGAACATAGAATTTTGGTGTCTATTAACTACCAAGAATTCTTTTATTCCTATTAGAAAAAGTTCATTCTTTCCGTAAACCATTAAAATCTAGGTGATAACCCTTGAAAATAATTATTTTATATTATGGATAACTTAGTATCTAGTTGAGGACTTGAACATGTTATTTCTATAATCACGAGAAATTTAGATAAGGTAGATGGTTTAAAGGTTCAACGTACTTGAGAATTGAAATACGTTTCATCCTTGTTAGACATTATAGTATACATTAATACATTAATCAAACTTTGAGTTGGGTTGAATTAAAATTCAAGAATGTTATGATGTATGATCAATTGTGCCATTTATATTAATAATTATGTTTTCGCTAAATGGTTTTTGAGTTCCTCTTATTATCTCCTAGTTTTCAAGTGTTATTGATTTTGTAAAATTATGTAACAAATCTACTATCTTAGACATACTTATAAGTGTATTAGCCATGATGTTGGCTATCAAATGGTTGTTCAAAAATGAATTTATTTTAAAAATAAAAGTAAAGGATAAGCTCCTTATTGAATGACTTAAATCTATTGAACAATTAGAGAATGAATCATGATTTCTTAAATATAAATTTGTTCGACTAAGACCTTGTCATATGTTATAAGATTAAAGTAAGAATCACAATTGGAAATAAATCATGATTGTCAAACCTTTAGGGATACTAGGAGGTACAAATAGAAAGCTTAGTGATTTAGAACAACTTCATTTGTCTCAATTAAGATATCATAGATTCATCCAACATAACTTATGAAAAGAAGTAAAGCTTGTTTGACTAATAATGCTAACATTTAGAAAAGTTTCAATTGAGAAACTTATTGAGATTCAAATATTGTAAATTCCTATCCACTTTCCAATATAAGTAAGTCGAATGCTTTTGCAAGGAATTGATCCTCGTACTAACCTTTTGAACAATGTTTGTGTTCAACAATTTAATTAACAATAATCCTTGGTATTCTACTAGATCGTTAGATACTTTTTTGATTAAGTGTTTTTCAAGTCTTACGCTTTTGAATCAAATAAGTTAAAGAAAAGTATTATTATGAGTTCATAGATTAGAAATATGGTTAGGGTTGACCAATCATGTAGTATAGTTGTTTTGTAATCCATAAGAAGTTCAATCATAAAATGATATTTCTAATAACGCTGTTAGAATATTATTGTTATAATAAACTTATTTATTGATGCATGTTGTTAACAATGGAATTAACCATTTAGGGAGTTTCAAGTAAACCTCTTGCTGGGATAGCTATCTTAATTTACAAAGTTCTCATTAGTTCCAATTAAAAGTAAGTTAGTAATGAGCATGCAAGAAATTGTATCAATTCTTTACTTGTATGATAAAATAAGGCTCCCTTATTTCTCTTAAGAATGAATCTCTATATGCATTATTGATAGAATATCATTTCTAGTTTATGTCATGTACAATTATGAATTGATGACATTGATTGTATCATTTCCTATCCTATTCATTTCACATAAACGAATTGATCAAGCATCTTTTACCTGCACTATGATTCAATGAAGTATCTTTCCTTCATTAATTTCTTTATTAGTTATCATACAAGTTTTCCTTTCCACTAGATAGGTAAATTTTATAAACAAATGTCCAAAACATAAAACAAATCGTAGTTTTTATAGTACCTCTGTGTCAGGTTTACAGGTAATGTCATCATGTTGAACCAAGTACCTTGCAGCTAACATAGTTGCAACAATGACGTCTGGGCACCATCCCTCTAAATTGTTAAGGAGTAATAAGGGACATGTCGAAGATAAATCTGCATGAAGGGAAAATCTCCTCGGATACCTTATTAAAAAGATTAAATAAAAAGAAAGGATGAGTCCATCAAAATAGTTGTATACAATTACCATGATAGAAAACCTTTTTAAACTATTAACGGAAAACCTCATTAGACACTAAAATGTGTAGTCCCAGGAGGTGTGTTTGTAAAGTTCTTAGGAATTCTATCACCGTATCACTCGAGTGGGTGGTAGTTGGTGAAGAGCTATCTAGGGAAACTGGGCCGTAGAAAGGGTTGCGTACCCACTCATAGTTGCATAAAACATAGTGCAAGATAGAACTACATATTCACATTCCCCTTGTCAGTCACATCTGGAGAGGTCCTTGATCCCGTTGATATAGGGTATGTAGGCTATCTGGATGATGAAGGATGCCCCCAATACTTAGGTCCCTCAAATATAGGATACTCTTTTATAATTAACATCGTGATCATAACTTTCTGTGTAGTGATTTATGAGTTGTGTTAACATGAGATTGTCTAGTTAGTTTTGTGCAGATGATAAGGATACAAGTCACTGGGGAGAAAGCAAGTTGTCAAAATTGAATGCAGGATGTAACAAAGAACTTAAGGTATGTGTGATCCATTCTTCTTATAGGTTATCTTTAAGAACTTGATGATTTTAGAAAACTAAATTTAAGTTCGTCACATCTCTATATCATGCATTAAGTAATTGTTGGAATTAATAGAAAAATTTCACATTTCCTACACCTGTTAGATCAAAATTTTTATTTACTTGATATTTTTGAATTTAGAGTTAGTAATATTAGTTAAGGATGAGTCAGGTCCTTACATGTCTCACAACCAAAAACTCTTAGATGTCTAAGTGAAGGCTTTTTCCCTAACCATGCCTCCATTATTTTTGTATCAACAAGTGCTGATGTAGGAGATCTATTGATCAAATAACATGTAGTGGAAACAACTTCAGCCCAAAACTTTTGTTCTAGACTAGCTCCACTCAACATGCTCCTAGTCTTCTCCATCAATGTTCTATTCATTCTTTCTGCAACTCCATTCTATTGCAGAGAATACAGAGTTGTCTTTTGTCTTTTAATCCTGCAATTTATACAGAATCTGACAAAATCTATAGAATAGTACTCACTTCCATTGTCAGTCCTTAAACATTTAATTTTCTTTCCAGTCTGAGTTTCTACCATAGTCTTGAACTCTTTAAAACGACTAAAAACATTAGATTTAGTCTAAAAAAATATACGGTCCATGTTCTCCTATTGAAATCATTAATGAAAGTAACATAATAAACTAATTTACCAATAGAAGCAATATCAACATGACCAAATACATATGAATGGATTAGATCCAAGATACATGAAGACTTATGAGAAGATGTGTAAAACTGAATACAATTCTATTTGCCATAAATATAATGTTCACATAAATCAAACTCTAGATTCAATCATTCAACCCCTCAACAAGGTTCTTATTTTTTAGGGCTTTTTAACCCTTCTCTCCAATGTGGTCAATCCTTTAGTGCCATAACATGGTCTTCTCTTCAGTAGACAAAGCACCCTTGGGTACCTAGAAGCCATGACCTACCTAGAAGCCACGACCATTTGTAGAAGAGGAAACCATCTCCTTTTTTAGCGAAGTAATTTCTAGCTTAATTTTATCATAAGTGTTATTGCACTCAACTGTGCATGCATCGATCTGGTACAATGTACCCAATTTGTTTCTTCTTGTTATCACCATAGCACTTCTCACCATTTTCACACCTACTTCAAAAAATTGTCCATGCACACCCGCATCTATTAACTTGCTAATATATAATAAATTTCTTGTTAGTCCTAGGATATACAAGACACCATCAAATTGTCTAACTCTACCATCATAAAATTGCACATGAATACTACCACAACCAATAATGTTAAGAAAAGAATTATCACTCAAATACACCTTACCACCATTATAGTTTTCATACTTACTAAACTAGTTTTTGTTAGGAGTCATGTAGAAAGATGCACCTGAGTCTATCAACCATGCATTATCACCTACATGAGTGGCGAAGGCTACAATAAAGGCATCTCCATCTTCCTTTTTAGACAAAGAATTAGAATATTGCTTCTTCTTCTTCTTCTTTTTCTTCTCTTCTTTACATTCCTTTCGAAAGTGTCTGGATTTACCACAATTCCAACATGTTGCCCTGGACTTACCAGGGGATTTTGATCTCCCCTTATTCTTGTTCTTGGATTGGTCACAGTACTTGTCATCTTTACCTCATTCTTTTGGTCTTCCTTGAACACTCAAAGCCTCTTTGACATTCAGAGACCTTCCCTCTTATCTCTTTAGAGAGTAGAGAAACAACAACATCCTCCATCTTCAAAGTGACTTAAGTGCTCCCAATGGCCATGACTAGGTTGTCCCATGAGTCTGGCAGTGAACACAACAAAGTTTGGCACCTTTCTTCTTCATCCATCTTAACCCCAACTAAGGTCAACTAAGTCACCAACATATTCAATGTTTCTAGATGCTCAGAAATCCATCTACCTTCTTCCATTCTCAAGGAATACTTCTTCCTCAAGAAAATCTTATTTACTAGAGATTTAGCTTGGTATATCTCACCCAACTTCTTCCAAAGCTTCTTCAAATTGGATTCTTTGTCAAAATTTATCAGGATTGAATCTGCAAGACATAGTCTAATGAGACCTTTAGATTTTCTATCCATTACATCATATTTTATAGCCAAATCTAGATCCATAGGCCTCTAGACATTTTCATCCACTACATCCCATAGATCCTGATCAATCAACAGATCTTCCATCTTCAACTTCCACATTTCAAAGTTCATGCCAAAAAACTTCTTTACCTCAATCCTCCTAGATGTGCTCACCATCTAAAAAATGTCTACAATAAGATCACAAAGTATTCTCTATACAAGCTCCCACACAAACCTTGATTAGCACAAAAAACCCAACAACCCACAACTAAAAACAAAGGTGATCAGGCTCTGATACCACTTGTATGGAAGTTAAAGTAGTAGAAACAACTTCTTACACCAATCTTGAGGAGAGATATTATGCAAACCTTTTTAAAAATGTTCTAACAATCATAGAAATTCCAAAAGCACATTAAAGAATGAAACAACAACATCCTCCATCTTATCTCTTTAGAGAGTAGAGAAACAACAGCATCCTCCATATTCAAAGTGACTAAAGTGCTCCCAATGGCCATGACTAGGTTGTCCCATGAGTCTAACAGTGAACACAACAAAGTTTGGCACCTTTCTTCTTTGTCCATCTTAACCCCAACTAAGGTCAATTGAGTCACCAATATATTGAATGTTTCTAGATGCTCATAAATCCATCCACCTTCTTCCATTCTCAAGGAATACAACTTCTTCCTCAAGCAAATCTTATTTACTAGAGATTTAGCTTGGTATATCTCACCCAACTTCTTCCAAAGCTTCTTTAAAGTGGATTCTTTGTGGACATTTATTAGGATTGAATCTACAAGACATAGTCTAACGAGACCTTTAGCTTTTCTATCCATTACATCATATTTTATAGCCAAAGCTAGATCCATAGGCATCTAAACATTTTCATCCACTACATCCCATAGATCCTGATCAATCAATAGATCTTCCATCTTTAGCTTCCATATTTCAAAGTTCATGCCAGAAAACTTCTCTACCTTAATCCTCCTAGATGTACTTGCCATCTAAAAAATGTCTACAATAAGAGCACAAAGTATTCTCTGTACAAGCTCCCATGCAAACCTTGATTAGCAGAAAAAACCCAACAACCCACAACTAAAACCAAAGGTGATCAGGCTCTGATACCACTTGTATGGAAGTTAAAGTAGCAGAAACAACTTCCTACTCCAATCTTGAGGAGAGATATTATGCAAACCTTTTAAAAACTGTTCTAACAATCATAGAAATTCCAAAAGCACATTCAAAAATGAAACACAAAACACCAAATATACATAGGGAAAACCTTTTTGGATGAAAAACTCCACACTCCAAAAACTTGCTTAATGTATTCCAAATCCAACAACAAGATTACATACACTTGTAGAGAAAGTTTATTATAGGAGTATCACTAGTAAACAACTCTAAAATAATTATGGCAGCATTTCGATAGCATAATAGTACCTGCAAATTCACACATACAAACTACTCCTCAAGCCTCTAATTTACAGACTTCTGGCTATACAAGAAACCATCTATGGTTTTACAAAACCATGTGCTTAAATTCTCAGCCAAGATTCCAGTCTAAAAATAAACTCTCACATCCAAAATGATATCCCCTATTTTTGACCCTTACAGTTTTCATAGAAAGTGTCATAATACATTTAAAAATAGTCCTTCCATGATATACTATCATGTGGGCATATTTTGACAACTAATATTTCAATTTTCAAGGCACTGACATGTGTCAAAATTACCAATTAAGAATTCAAATGCCGCTACATTATTTTGAAGCTAAATAAAAACAATAACTAAATGTGGGAAAATATATAATACAAAATAATACTACGGGAAATATGCAAGGTTGAGAAACCTCATTTCCCAACATTTGTTGTGGGCCTCTCTATTTTTTGTTTTATTTTCTTTTTCTATCTCTACTCCAACAAAATGGTATCAGAGCTATTAAGATCGTGGGACTACCTCCAGGCCAATTTTGGATTAGAAAATCAAATATTTACAATGGTGGTTGAAGTCTTCTGCAGAAAAGTGTCATTGAAGAAATAATCATAGAACTGTTCAAAAAGGTAGAGATCATATCATATCATGGCAACAAGTAACATCACTCAGCTCCAAATTCCCACTTTCAATGGTAAGAATTATGATTTTTGGGCAATTAAAATGAGAACTTTATTTTGCTCACAAGATGTTTAGGATTTGGTAGCAAAATGGTTTTGTAGAACCATAGGATGAGGCTACCTATCAGACATTATCACAAGAAGAAAAAGATCAGCGTAGAGATTCCAAGAAAAAGGATGCAAAAGTTCCTAATCCAACAACCAATAGATGATTCTATCTTTCCTAGAGTTGTATCTACAATGAGATCCAAGATGGCATGGAAATTTTTGAAGACAACCTATCAAGGAAATACAAAGGTGAAAGTAGTTAAAATACAATCTCTTAGGAGAATTCTTAAAAAATTACAAATGAATGATTTAGAATTAGTAGATTAGTTTATGAGTCAATTCATAAATATTGTGAATCAAATTAGATCTAATGGAGAAGAAATATCAGGTCAAAAGATTATAGGGAAAATTCTCAAGAGTTTACTCAGTAAATTTCATGCAATAGTTGTAGCAATTGAGGAATATAAGGATTTGGCACAATTATCAGTAGATGAATTAATGGGATCTTTGTTAACACAAGAATCCAAAATGAGTAGAAATAACAATACTTCTCTTGAGAATGCTTTCAAGTCCCAAGTATCATCTAGCAGAAGAAAAGGAAGAGGAAGGTTAAACTTTAGAGGAAGAGGTAGAGGCAGAGATGGAAGGAGCAATTGAGATCAAGGTAAAAACTATAATCAAAATTACAACAATAGAGGACATGGAAACAACCACTTCCAACAACATTCACAAAGGTTTGATAAATATAACATTCAATGTTATTATTGCAAAAAATATGGAAATTATTCAAATGAATGCAGAAAGAAACAAGGAGATGTGAACAAACAAAATGCTAATTACACAAATGAATCTATTCTAGATATTTATTCATCAATGTCATGTTTCTCAAGAAAGTGTTAGGGATATTTGGTTTTTAGATAGTGGATGTAGTAATCATGTGACAAGGAATAAAGAATTGTTTACTAGTCTTGATGATTCCATAAAATCAAAAGTGAAATTGGGAAATGATAATAAAGTGGATGTAATGGGTAAAATAGTAATAAATATTTTGGAAAAAAATGGTGAAAGAAGATTTATTCTTGATGTTTATTTTGTACCTGGATTAAAGCATAATCTTATGAGTGTTGAACAATTAGTGTAGAAAGGTTATAGGGCATCTTTTAATGATAATGTTTACACAATACTAGATAGATTTCCAAATGACCTGGGTTGATTGAAAGAGTGGATATGACAAAGAGTTAGATATTCCCCTTCAAATTTAGTGCATCCAAGGAGAAGTGGATGCCCATTTCAAAACTATGTATTTAGATCAATAATGGTTATGGCATTTGAGGTATATGGACATTTACACTTTAGAGATTTGAGTTTGTTATAGAAGAAAAATATGGCGAAGGGATTGCCACCAATAGAGAAACCAAGCAGTTCATATGAGGGTTGTATTTGGCAAAACAACATAGAGAGATTTTTCCAATAGAAGTTTCGTATAGAGCAAGGGTATTACTGGAGGTAGTTCATAGTGATTTATGTGGACCAATGCAAACTCCATAATTTGGAGGTAGTACTTATTTTCTAACCTTCATTGATGATTTTAGCAGGAAGACCTGGATATATTTTTTCAAGGACAAGTCTAAAGCCTTTGGAAAATTCAAATAATTCAAACTTGTGTTGGAAAGAAAAAGTAACTGTTACATCAAGGTACTTGGATCAAATAGAGGAGGTGAATATATGTCTAATGAATTTCAATATTTTTCTAGATATCATGGCATTAAAAGGCAATCTACTACAAGGTACACCACAATAGACTGGTGTAGCAGAAAGGAAGAATACAACAATCATGGAGATGGCTAGAAACATGTTGAAGGACAACCATTTGTCAAATGAATATTGGGTAGAAGTAGTATTATGTGTAGTATATATTCTTAAAGAAGCCCAATAAAGAGTGTCAAGGATCGAATTACACAAGAAGATTGGAGTGGTAAGAAACATAGTGTACATCATTTCAGAATTTTTGGTTGTATTGCATATTCTCTTATACCATTTGAATTAAGAAGAAAACTTGATGATACAGGTGAGAAATGCATTTTTATTGGGTATAATGAAGAATCAAAATTTTATAAGTTGTATAACCCCATTTCAAAGAAAGTGATTATTAGAAAATATGTGGAGATTAAGGAAGAAGAAACATGTGATGAAGGCAATGATAGGACAATCACAATTGGAGCACTAATTCCTCAAAATGAAGAAGAATCTGAAGAAAATTTGCGAGGTGATTAATCAACTCCACAAGAAAGAACAAGCATTCCAATAAGAACTCCAAGGAACTTAGCACAAGACAAATCATTTGGTCATGCATGTCATCCTAATCCCAATTCACAAGTAAGTGATGAATCAAAGCCTACACTTTTCTCCTTAAGGTCAAAGTATAATGACAAGAAAATAAGAAGCATGAAGGAGATTTATGATCAAGGAGAAGAAAATTTAGATTTGTGTTCAAATTTTGCTTTATTCTCTCATGATCATGTATATTTTGAAGAAAGAGTTAAGGAGGAACATTGGATAAAAGCTATGGATGAAAAGATGGATTCTATTAAGATAAACCAAACATGGGATCTAATTGACCTACCTAAAGGTAAGGATTTCATAGGAGTCAAATGGGTTTATAAGACCAAATTTAATGTAGAAGGTATGATTGAAAAACACAAGGCAAGGTTAGTAGAAAAAGGTTTTGCAAAACCACATGGAATTGATTATAATGAAACATTTTCTCTAGTTACTAGACTTGATACTATTAGAATGGTTTTAGCAATATCTGCTCAAAATAATTGGAAAGTTTATCAAATGGATGTCAAATTAGCTATCTTGAATATTTTTATAGATGAAAAAGTGTATGTGAAACAAATGCCAGGTTATGAAGTGCATGGACATGAAGACAAAGTCTATAGATTTAAGAAGGCTCTCAATGGTCTCAAGCAAGCACCAAGAGTATGGTATAGTAGGATTGATTCATACATGACAAATAATGGATTCAACAGAAGCGGTTTTGAGCCCACATTGCACACAAAATCCAACAAAGAAGATCAGATTTTGATTGTGTGTTTGTATGTTGATGATTTGATTTTCACTGAGAATTTGTCTGTAGATAGATTTAAATCAGTAATGAAGAAAGAATTTGAGATGACAGATTTTGGATTAATGAATTATTTTTTGGGCATTGAAGTTGTACAAATAGATAAGGATTTTTTTTTTCAAAATAAATATGGAAAGGATATGTTAAGAAGGTTTAAGATGTTGAATTGTCATTCAGCACCTACACCAGTTGCTATAGGAATGAAAATTAGGAAAGAGGACAAAGGGCCTAATGTTGATTCTACAAGATTCAAAAGACTAATTGGAAGTTTAATGTAACTTACGGCTACAAGACTAGTTATCATGTATGGGGTTAGTTTAATCTCAAGATTCATGGATCACCAAAGGACTCACATTGGCAAGTTAGAAAGAGGATATTGAGATATGTGGCATGAACAACAAAATATAAAATTTTATATTCCACAAATAATTATTTTGCTTTGATTGGCTATACTAATAGTGATTTTGTAGGTAGCATTGATGACAAGAAGAGTACTTCTGTATATGTCTTCCATTTTGGAATAGGTGTGGTCTCATTGAAATCAAAAAAGGAACCCATAGTGACACTTTCATTAGCTGAAATAGAGTATGTAGCAGCCACATCAACAACATGTCAAGCAATTTAGATGAGGAGAGTATTGACAAATTTATTGCAACCACAAGAAGAGTCAACACCAATCTTTTGTGACAGCAAATCAACAATTGCACTATCAAAAAATTATGTTTTTCACAAGAGGAGAAAGCATATTGATACGAGATTTGGAGTTTTGCAGATCTAAAGACCAATTGGTAGATATATTCATAGACATTAGCAAAGGAGAATTTTGAGCATCTAAGACAGAATTTGGGCATTGTAAATGATGAAGTAGTTAGTGGTAAAAAGTAAGGGAGAGTGTTACAACATGGAGTAATTTCTCCCAGAATAAAACATGCAAGTTAGTTTATTAGTTTAGTTTCAGTTTAGAGGAGAATATAATAATTTTGCATGGCAGTTATTTTAGAGTTAGAGTTTAAGAAATTTGCATGTAATCTACATGTTAATTTTAGAAAATTCTTATAATTTTAGAACCTCTATATTATGAGGTATTTTGTAATCATTTATGTATGATAAAAATCAATAGAACAATTTTATTTTTCTGAGTGTTGTAGCTCTTTGTTGTGTGCCTCTATGTTTTCTATTTTATTTTCTTTTTCTATCTCTGCACCAACAAAATACAGTCCATAACATTAGAATTTCTATTGCGACTCTTCTCTTCTATCATTTATATGGCAACTTGGAGAATAATGTTTATTTTTATTAAATATTGTGTAAGCTAAAGTTTAATTGGACTTTGTTTGTTTTTGGTGTTTATTAAGATTGTTATGCTTTACACTTGGGAATACTAAATTTCATCATAAGGACCTAATTGCAATAACATCTTAGTTAGTTAGATCTAACGAAGGTAACTTATAAATTTTTATTTATATCATTATGGATGTGTTTATGTTGTAAGATGATTGATGTAAAGATCATTATTACTAAGTGATATGAAATAACCTTTGTTTACACATAGAATGATTCTAAATACATAACTTGTTGTGAATTCCTTAAATTTATTTGCCACAACTATTTATTGTTAATAAACAAGGACATGTTTTGAGACATGTGCTAAATGTGGTTATGAAGGAATAGTAAGTTCACTTATAACTTACAATTTAATATGTCAGGTAAATCTATATGTAAATTAAATAGTTTCTTTGTCCAAAGCTATTTACTCCAAACAATAGCATAATTATTTGTTTGAGTTCATTCTCTACCACATCATGGGTGTTTAATGGACATGTGAATTTAGATATAAGTTTTCTTTCTTAAGTATCAGTTAACAATGTTAGAATGTCAATAGAATTATGATAGCACCAAATTCTCATGCATGTTAGCCACAGTTAGCTAGATCCTTTGTAATGGGTTGGGCTTCTCCTGTGGAGTAGCATAGGGAAGCTTAATGTTTCATGGTAGGGTGGAAGTCATTTCGATGATACTCTACCTTCTTTAGGTTTGTGGAGGATTTAAAACTTAGAAAGATCTTGTATGGAAAAATTAATGTTTATAAAGTAAATATAATATACTTATTATGAACTAGATTTGAATGTTGTAAAGGACTTGCTCATTATTTATATTTGACTATTGAATCAAGTTTGTTATATTATGTCATTTTAAAAAAATTGTAGTTTTAACTTGACTTGTTTTATGGTCAAATGTTTAAACTTCATTCCATGAATGTACATTATTATATTATTCTATTATTTGATCCATTGTTATGGATTAATGTTGAAGTTTATATACCTATTTTTCTTGTTATCATTTTAATTTATAGAGTATTGTTACAATAATATAATTGGAAAAGAAATAAAATAAAATTTTGTTGGAAACTTGCTAGTGTTGTCATTGATGTCAACCTCCAAAAGATGGTTCACTTGGTTTCCAAGCACTTTTGAGAAAATTTGATAAAGAAAGGCATGCAATGTGACAGAGGTGCTCTTAATTTTTTTGTTCTGTATTTCTTCCATATTGAAGATATACTTGTGCGGTTTGGAAATGATCATTAGAGGTACTCATAGGTGTTATATCCAAAGTTTTAGGTTTTAGATCATACAAAAGTAGAAGATGTCTTTAACAGAGCATTTGACTATGAAGAAGACTGTCTAGAGAAATGAGATTGCTTGACATTTCTCCACATTGAGGCTTCTTGTCATGTAGATCTAGGGATGTGCTTATACAACCTACATCTACCTTCTCTTGAAGTTTCTAGTGATGGGTTGCTATAAAAGTTCAATTCTTGTGTTGGTGTTCAGTGGTAGTGCACCCTGATGTGGATAATGAAGACATTCTTAGTTTTAGGTAGTTGTGGCAATGTTGAAGAGGATTTTGATGATGTTGAATGTTCTAGGAAGGTGCATGGATACTGTGGAGTGTCTCTCTCTAGTTTACATGATGTTTCTAGACTTGGAGAAGTGTGGATGTGGTCGTTAGCCTAATCTTGGCTGACTTGATATGATGTAACACTATTTGCAGAGGTATATCATGGATTGTGGATGTGATGAGCATCTTGGTGATAAATATTTGAGTCCTAGTTAATCCTTGACATGGTCCACTTTTAGTTCTTTCCACTACAAAAGTGTTTAGTGCTATCCTAAACGATGTTGCATGTGTCTAATGCAATGGCTTCATTAGGATTGACCTAATTAAGATAGGTCTTGGTTGTAGATAGTATAAATCCAAGATGAAGTTAAGTGGAGAAAAGAAGAGATGGTGATGTGGATGTGAATCAAGGGTAGTGAGTTGTGTGCAAGCCTAAATTCTTATGACTCCAGAATGCAGTGAGTAGAAGGTGTCTACACTTTTAGTGTGCCAAACGTTGCTGGAGGTAGTGAGCCAAAGGTTGTGGATGGAAAGAAGTGGTAGTGGTGGATCTCTCATGTTGCTTTGAGATAGTGAATCTCTCTGTAATGGTTATCTTCTTTCTTCTCTCTTCTAGATAGTGAGTCCTTCTAGGTAGTGAGCCCTTGGCAGTGAGCCTTTATTTTGGGTAGTGAGACTATTGATTTTCAGTGTTGCTATTCATATATATGTGAGTGAATCCTCACCATGGTTTTTCCCTTATTGGGTTTTCCATGTAAATCTAGTGTTCTTATGTGTTTGGATATGTTTGCATTGATGCTCCATATGTTTATATTCTGTTGATGCATAATAAGTGGTTGATGTTTGGAATTGCTTTGAAGGTTTAAGGTTTTAATACACAATTGATTCACCCCCCTCTCATTTGTCATGTGCATTCTAACAATTGGCATTAGAGACAAGTTCCTTGAAGAATCTTAATCACTTGGGGTAGATCTAGATGGTGCATAGGAGAAGTATGGAGTTTCTAGTGTTTGATGGAACAAATTATTCTTTCTGGAAAACTAGGATGGAAAGATTTCTTGTTTCATTAGGGTATAGTGTATGGAAGATAGTTGAAAAAAAGTATACTATACCTACTAATGGTCCAAGGGATGAAGATGAGATTAAAGAATATGAGAACAATAGCAATACAAGGAGTGTTCTTTTGAATAGTCTCTTTGATTCTGAATTAGTGAAGGTGATGAGTTACAAAAATACTCATGAGATCTAGAAGAAGCTAGAAAGTACCTATGAAGGAGATGAAAAGGTCGACCAATTAAAGTTGTATATCTTGAACACCAAGTTTGAAACCCTAAAGATGATAGAAGATATAAATATTACAAGTTACATGTAGAGAGTGGATAAAGTTGTCAACTCCATCAATGGTCTTGTTTGATAGCTGGAGGAAAGTGAAGTGGTAAAGAAGGTACTATGAAGTCTTCCTAAATCCTATAGTGCTAAAGTATTTGCTACTAAAGAAACTCAAGATTTGGATCAGTATACTAGGGATCAGATGTTTGGTACTCTAACTACCTTTGAGATAAGAGGGTTTGGTCAAGATGATTCAAGAAAAGAAACTAATTTTAAAGCTAATAGGATAGAAAAGAATGTTGATTCTAATTTGTTGTTCTCAAAATCAGCTACGTTCATTTTTGTAGATAACCCCTACAAAACTTGTTTGTTTCATAATCTACACTCTAAGTTCACAAATCGAGACAGGTTCTCTTGGCCTCATGTGAAGTCATCTGGCATCATTAAAATAGCTTGTGACACTCCCCTTAGTTGATTTATCCAAATTCACGAAGTTTGACTAGTGTGCAAGTTTATCAGAATATCAATTTTGACCTTTTAAAGGTGTTAGAAAAAATCTTTAGGTTTATGTGTGAAGTCGGCAAAATTTGTCGCTCATACATCTATCTTTTGTTTCCAAGTGCAAGGGCAGCAAAATTTGCCACCCATGCGTTCCTTTTTTTGTTTTCATGTATTGTCAGTAAAAAGTGTCACTTTTACATGCTTATATGAATGAGAAAGATGATATGTCAGTGAATTTTGCCTCTCATGCATCTTTGTTTTATTTGTGTTGGAATGGTAAAAATTGCCGCCAATACATGCCATTAATGTCATCACGAGTTAACTCGTGTGACATTAATGGTGACTTTCTAGTTTTGTTTTAAGTTTTTAAGTATCTTTTAAATTGCTTTCATTGTGTTTTTCATTTTATCCTACCTAAGTCGACCTCATTGCAACCTATGCTGACACCTTCTTTAGTTTGTGATTTTTGCAATCTAGAGGTTTCATCATGAAAAGCCAGAAGTGGCATGATTTATATCAGGTAGAGATATGTTTTAATTTTTTGTTTCTTTATATCTAGGGATTACTGATTGTTTAGAATAAATTTGTTTTAGTTGTTTAACTTGTCATTTAACACATATTTGTTTACATTTCTTTTATTGATTGATTTATATCTATGTTGTGATAACCCTAGCTTTTTTCATTCTAGCTAGACTAAACTTTCCTGACTATATTCTAGTGCTTGAGACTTAGTTTTCTTTTAGGTTTAGGTTTTTTAGGTATTGAATCGGTAAAAATTGCCGATTGTGTTTTGTGTTTTGATTACACTCGTGCAAGGGAAGAAAATTTTGCCGCCCTTACACAAAAGCTTTGATGAAGTGATATGCACCATTGATGGTTTTTGCTGGCCAAACACCAAACCCATCTTACACCTGCAATGTCGATGATATTCACCGATCGAAGTCCTTCCAAAAATTTGTGCACAAATGCTAAGTTGGTGAAAATTGTCTCTTAAGCATTTGAAGTTGTATCCCAATGTGTATGGGCAGCAAATTTCACCGCCCTTACACAAAGAAAACCTTGAAACATCAACCTGTGATGTCGATGAAAATCACCACCCAAACACTTGCAATTTTCTCCTAAAAAATGCAATGTCAGCGAAATTTGCTAGTCAAACACTTAGATTGCTCCAACATACAAAAGCGGTAATTTCTACCACCGATACATTTGCATTTCATCTTACTTGTAGGGGCGGTAAAAATGGCCACCCTGACACTTGCAAACTATCCCATACGTGCAAGGGTGGCAAATTTTTCCGCTTGTGCATTCGCTATTAATTTTTTCTAACTATGGGATATTTTCAATTTTGCTTCCCTAAGTCCGCTTTCCTCTATTTTTTGACCCTCTCACACTCTAGCCCTTTCAAGCATATCCTCATAGTCGTGATCATCAACATGCAATTTTCCCAGATTACTAGTATTTCCCCTAATTGCATGATCATGGATTTTTGTTGTAGTTTCTTCTATGGATTTTCTCTCTTCACCAGCATCCTTCTGGTGATAGCTTTTTCAGATGCCTGAGTTGTCTCCGAAGAAGTTGAAAGCGATGAAGTATAAGTATCAGGGTGATTTTCCAATCACTTCAGTCACTTCCAATGTCAATGACATTTAGGATACAGAGATTGGCCATGTGGGCATGGCTAAATTTGTGGAAAGAAACAAGTCCAATAATCCTAGTTCTATAATGAAGAAGATTAATTATAGTAACATTCATTTGGTGTCATCTTTCATGGTGGCAGCTCATAACACAGAGTTTGTTCTTCAATGTGCTCAATTTTACAATAGAGATACTAGGGCAGTAATGGATGCAAATGGCAATGTGATAATTAGATTAGATCCTGAATTTATTGATAAAGTTTTCATGTGTCCTACTGTTACAGAAGTCATAAAGCTAAATTTTGCTAAAGCACCAAAAGAGTATGACAAAAATTCTGAGAAGGCTAAGAAGATAATCAATACTAAATGGCTCAAGACTTCCAGATCAAACTTGTCTAGGTGGCCACAGAGTTGTCCTACAAGTGATTTTGTAGAATAAGTTGGCAATCTTATAACTCTTCTTAGTAGGATAAGGGGATTGGCCTCTTCCTCACTTTTTCATGAATCGATGTACCCTTTTATTAAGGTAATACTCCAAGGTAAACAAGCCATCTTCTGGGGTGAGCAAATCAGCAATGCTCTGCATGAGCAATTGACTAAGGTATCCACTACCTTCAAATTCTAAATGACTTCTTACCTGGTGTATATAGCAGCCTCCATGAGAATCTTTCTAGGTTTGACATCAGAAGGAGATAGGAGAGTGGTTCCTGTGTATCAATACTATTTTCAATTGACATTGAAGGGTCCTATCCACCACTTCAAAAGGGTAAATGATGCTTTCTTCATAGTGTTCTTGTGTCTTTTTGACCTTGAGCTAGAACAAAGAAGAGTTTCAGATGATGCTTGGTCAGTGGTGAATGATTATGGATGCATGTTCTTACAATTTCCTTCTCTCTCATATTTAAGGGTTGGATTTTTCTAAGGTCATCCTTATATGTTGCCAAGGTTTCCTTTAGACAAACTTGTTCTAATGGAATTATGCAGACAAATGATTGTTGTGCATAATAAGAAAATGGAGCTCAAGAGACCAGGATTCAGGTTACTAGTTGAAATTGGCAGGTTTTCAGTATCAACTGCTGCAAAGGCTAGAGCCATGGAAACTAAAATGCAACTAGTAACCATGAAACAATTCAAATGAAGACCAAGGTTTGATTACAGGGGTGTAAAAGATAAGATCAAGAGAAAGACCCAGTTCCATGAACCAATGGTTGATGACATTTGGGTAGACTTGAGGATAGAGGAAGATATCAGAAAGTTGGATTATAGCAGGTTGTCTCTGGAGCAGATTGAATATCTAGGATTGGATGATATTCCTGAAGACCTGGTGGATGATGGAGAGTTGATCAATGATAGATATAACACTGAACAAGTTGTTGGTACTCTTCTTCCCCCTATTCAATGGTCTCCAAAAGAATTGACTTCTCTGAGGAAAAGATTTGAACCTATGTGGCTAATACCAACAAGTGGTTAGTAGATAAGGGAATTGCTTTGAAAGAATTCCTTACAAAATCAGAGACTGAAATTCAAGAGAAAATAGGTAAAAAGGTGGAGAATAGGATGAAGAACAAGAGTGACATTCCCTCTTCTTCCAAGCCACATAAGCCCAGGATCAAATTTGTGACGAAGAAGTCAAAGGTTGTGGAGAAAGAGTCTGAGATAGAAGATATGGAAATTGAGAAATAGAATACTGAAGAGCCAGCCACCAAGGAAATGGAGGTTGAAGACAGACCTACAGAACGACAAGGAGAGGAAGTTTTGTCTCCACAGGAGAATGTACAACAAGAAATGAGAGTCTCTTCTCCTTTGTCTAACACAACTATTTTAGTTCCTCTGTCTGTTTCTCCCATTGATATCCCCTCTTCTAAATCTCCATCACCTTCAGAAATAATTTTTGACAATCCTCAAACCACTTTTGATGATGTTCTTTGTTCCTCAAAGTCTATTCCTAACTTGTCCTCCTCATCTTTTGATATTGGTGATACTTCTATATTTGATCATTTTGTAATGAATACTGAACAGGTATCTAATGTAAATGTATTAGGTGCAGTTTTTACTAATACTCCACCCATTGTTTCTACTTCCAGTGCAAGTGTAGTTCTAGTAACACCAACAATGGAAATAGATCCTAATGTGAATACTTCTGTGCTTCCTCCATGGTTGTCAGCATATACCCCAAAAAGGAAGAAACAAGCCATCTCTCTAGATGACTTTGATTTCAGTAAGTTGGTGCCTACAAAAGCCAAGACCCTGAAAAAGCCAAAGATTCTTTCGAGAATGCTTGGAGACAAAGGACACAAATTTCTAGAGATTGCAAGACCTCCGCAGGATGCAACCATGGAAAATTTTAGTATGAATGATTACTCTATCTCTAGGGTTGAGTTAGGAAAAATAACTCATGAAAGTGCAAAGACTGATATGCAGTCAGCAATGGAAATTTTGATTCAAAAATTTGACAAAGAGAAAGAAATGAAGGATCACTACAAAGAAATAGTTGAACAGTTGACTGCAATGGTGAGAAAAATTACTTTGAATTTAGAATCAGTGACCCCTGAGGCCATTTCTGTAGAAGATCCCATCATCTAGAAAGATGAAAAGACTCGTCTTCAGGGAAGAGTACTTGAGGAATACTTGGAAAGGATGTGCACACAAGGAATTTCTCTTCTTACAGAGCTAGCTAAGAAAACAAACAAAATGAAGAAAATAAGCACAGAACTTGATGACTTGATTGATGTTATTTCTCAGGATATTGAGCATCTAGAACAAAATCATGATAAATGGGTAGAGATGAGAAAGCTAAAAATAAGTGCTCTGATATCAATTGGTGTCATTCCAAATAGGGATTCATATACTGAAACTAAAGAGGCATTGACATATCGGAGCCATGTGCTGAAAGATTTGATCAATGACCTGGAAACGACAAGGAAACTAAGTGATCAAAGTGATGTTAGTCTTTTGCATAAGTTGGAGGAGCTTCTGTGCAATCTGGTGTCATAGGATAATCGATTTCTTTCTACAAAAGAGATGATCCAGGAATTTGAAAGTATGTTTTAGAAAGAGTTTGAGGACAAAACATTTTTAGTGGCCTCCGTGGATAATATTCTTGACAATCAGTTAACTTTGGATAATCTGAAGGCCAAGTTAACTAGTCATGCAAAATCAATTACCATGGTCAGAGATACCATAGTTAGAGCCAGGATGATTTTCAAGAACATGGTTAGTCCGGACAGTCTTGGGATGCAAGCAACTTTCACCATGTATGATTGCCACATGAAGAAAGAAGGCAATGCAAGTTGAAGCAGCTTTTCCATTACTTAGTTTGTTTTCTATTTTTCAGATGTACTTTCAAAATAATTTTGGACATATTTACGTGTACTTTTCTCATATGTAATTACATGTAAAAACTTAGGAAGTCCCAAATCAAAAAGGACTCCTTTGTTGAATAAGCCATAGTTAGTTTTTCTTTTCCTATTTTTGCTCTCGGTTCCTCTTATAAATAAAGAGGACCCCCATTGTAATTATGATCTTTTAATTATTGAAGTGAAACTTTGCCAAATTGAAGAGCATTTTGAGACTTTGTGTTCAAATTGTAAATCATAATTTATCAAGTGAATAGAAAAGCAAATGATCATTCAATCTTTGTGTTGGAATAACTTGTGAGGTATTAGAAATTGTTCTTATGTCTTTTTCCTAATACTATCTTATCAACTTGATCAAATTGTAGTGTGAGTGTGAATAATCTAGATGTTCTAAAGTTGATTTTGGAGACTTTGTGCTACAACAACTATCTTTAGTTTGTGATTTTATGTTTTGAAGTAAAAGATATTGGAAAGACTTTGAGCTACTATTATCTTTTGTGATCATATGTTTTATCATAGCATTTAGTGAAGACTTTGACCTCTACCTTATTCTACTTAGTCCTAAATTATAAATCAGTGAAAGGAGCAATGATAGACTTTGTGCTCTCGTGGGTTTATTGGTTATTCAAATTTGTATTGAGAAAGTGCTCTTGCATTTTGTAAACATCATTTCCGAAAAAAGAGAAATGGATGATATGTTCTCACCCCTAAGTTAGTATTTAGTTTAAATAAGTTTGTGATAGTTGATAGGGAACGTCCCCTTGCTGAGAGGAGAGATTTATCTCATTACACTATGGTCGATATAACCATTTTGCCTTCAATTACTTGAAGACAAAATATTCACCCAACAATTTTTGGCTACTCTACTGGGGAAGGAATGCGCAAATTGAAGCCTCACGCTCTGAGTTGAAGCATTTTAGTTCTTTTCCATTTGTTCTAAGATTTTTCAAAATTTTGTCGAGTACACTACATTCTGGGAAATTCATGGTATACAAGAAGCAAGAGAGCTCAAGGCATTATTGATCCTGTATTTCAGTTTATGCAGCAAAATAAATTTGGTCTTTTGCCTCCACAACCTCGCCTTCAGCGAGCCAGTAGTTTTCCTCCTACCAACACCAAGTCTCCAATACCAAGTGAAGCTTCTAGTTCTAGTGCTAGTAGAGTTTTGTCTGTTCATATTCCATAGAGGTTTGTTATCCTAACCTTTAATTAGCGCACCATGGCAGCTCAAGGCCATTGGGGTAACACTTTTGGTCCTTTGAATTTAACCCCACCATTGCATGAACTACCTCGTAGTTCAAGAAAAAAATTTCCTAAGTTCTATGGCAATGGGAAAGTCCACCCTGATGAACAAATTGTAGCTTTCTGCATAGCTTACAGTGTATTAGGTGTGGAACATGAAGATGTATCAATAAGACTTTTTGTGGAAACACTACAAGGTGCTGCTACAGATTAGTTTTACCATCTTCAAGCTCAAACTATAACGAGCTGGAACACTCTCAAGACTAAGTTCTAAGCTAGGTTCAAACCTGCAGAAGATGCTCACACCTTGTTACTACAGCTAACACAGATGAAGAAAGAGCCGCATGAACCCATGCGAGATTTTATCACCAAGTTCAATAAGATAACAAACAGGATTCCTACAAGTGCTCAACCACCAATGGAAAATCTTATGTATTTCTTTATCAATACTCAGCTTCGTGAGGTGAGCTTTCTGTTAAGGCAGGCTGGCCCTACAGAACTTCCTACAGCTCAAATTTTGGCTACCGAAGTGGAAGACAATCTTATCCTTACAAGTAAGATAAGAAGAGATTCTAACAGAAACAGAGGTCCTTCTTCGGCTGATAATTCTTCCACAAGCACCACGGGTCCTATGGTGCAAACGTTAGCAAATGAATTGCTAGCTCTAAAAAGGCAAATGTCACAAGGTATGTCTACCCCTCCTTCTTATCAAGATATACCAAGGAGAACATTTCCCAACAATTCATATCAAGGCAATGCTAATAAAAATCAAGGGCAACACAATCATCCTCCACCTAGATAAGGGAAGCTTGCCATTGAAGCAGCGTCGGTCAACTCAGTAGTTGGCTATTATGAAGCAGAACATGATCATTCTTTCCAACCCAAGTAGGACTAGGAGAATGATGATAATCTTTTTACAGAAGGAGAAGAAGAATTAGTTGGCGACTCTACCATTGGCTTTCTGAATTACCAAGATGAAGCTGAAAAAGAAGGGGAAGTATATGATGGAGCATATGTTGTTTTTACTAGGTCCCAAAATTAGTTAAATCAACAAGCTGATTAAAGGAAAGGCAAGAGAAGAACCTCAACCAGTGATCTCAATTGCCAAACAGAGAACTCCATTGCCTTTTCAGTCGAAAGACCCAGTGGGAAATAAGCAAGTAAGTACATCTAACAATCATGTATCTTCTACTTCTGTCCCTCAGACCAGTCCTTCCCTAATAAAACTCAGAATGATGGATTCTCTTCCTCTGTTCCTAATTCATTTCAGCAATTTGATATAATAGATCATGCTAGGAAGACCAAGATCCAAATGTCTGAAGTTGAGTATTTACAAGCTAATCCTGAATAGTTTGATAGGTTAGCAAAATACATCAAAAATAAAATAGTCCCTATAGGACAAGATTTTCCAAAAGTTGCCCATGATTTCTCAAAGAACAAATCTACCCAAAATAATCTTATCACTACTCCAGTTGTTGCCCCAGGAAAAATAGAACCTTTCTATGTTTCTCTATTGGTAAATGGTCATAAGTTGAGAAATTGCATAATAGATTTTGGGGCCTCTAATAATGTTATGCCTACCAAAGTGGAAGATGCCCTTGGTCTCACTCTAACCAAAACCTTTGGGAGATGTTTCTCTATGGAAAATAAGCAAGTGTCATTGTTGGGCCAAATCAAAGATGCCCAATTTGTATTTGCGGCCTTTCCAGACAAGAGGATTAAGATGACCATTCTAGTAGCTGATTTTCTAGTCTCTTATGGCATTCTACTCGGGCATAATTTTTGTAAAGATGTGGGTGGAGAATTAAACATGGATCTATCTGAAGCAAGGATACCTATTAAAGGCATCATGCAAAAGTTACTTCCTGAGAAAGAGGCAAAATACATTGTTACTCAAACAACAAATCTCAAAGCCTAAATTTTGTTTGAATCCTCAGGAATGGGTGATTATTTCTTGTCTACTGAAGAGACTTCTAGTTCATTAGATGAGAGTTCCAACATTTTAGATGTAGAATCAGAAGGTATTTCTAGTACATCAGATGAAAGTTCAGATGAGAGCATAGAGATGCCGGAATCTCCTATTTTTGATGATGAGGAATTCACTAGTAATAGAAACATCAAAGTAAGAAATTCAAATGATGTTTGGGTTTTAGAATTTGATGACAGTTGTTCCTCTACTAATTCTAGAGCTAGAGTTGTTTTGATATCTCCACAAGGTGATATCTTCCCTTTCTCATACAAGCTACAATTTGACAATACCAATAACACCATTGAATACGATTCATTGTTGTTCGGATCGGAGACTACTCATGCTAAAGGTGTTAAAAATCTTCATGATCAAGGGGATGCTAAATTAGTGGTTTGTCAAGTGAGAAATTTGTATCAAATCAAAAATGAAAAATTGAGACATTATCGCAATTGCGTATGGGATTGCATTGAAGGTTTTGATGCTTTCAATATTTCTGCGGTGCCTAGAGAATTTAATGATCATTTAGATTCATTAGCTATCTCTGCCACCCTCATGGTTCCCCATAAAGGTTTCAAAGGTAACATGTACACAATTGAGTTGGTCTTCTAACCAAGTGTACCTAATAATGTTGATAATTGGCAGGTGTTCAATGGTGATAACCAAATCATAGCTTTCTTGGAAAAGATGGCTAGCTTTGATGAGCTCTATTTTGAAGGAAGTGAATCTCCACCACAGGAATATGTTTCTGAAATAGATTCACAAACTGGTGAAGAGTTTCTTCAACTAAAAGGGAATAAGATTCCAAAAGGTTTGGTTTCCCTAGAAAATCTATTTGATAAGCATGATAGATATATTAAACAGTAGCAACAACTTGATTCAAGTTCCTCTATGGAAATTGAACAAGTAAATTTGAGTTTTGAGGTAGATCCCAAAATGGTTAACATTGGGAAGTGTTGCACTACCTACGAGAAGTTCAAATTCATTACACTCCTTTGTCATTGCATTGATGTTTTGGTGTATTCTTATGATGATATGAAGTCCTTCAAGCCTAAGGAGATTCAGCATGAAATTCCTCTCAAAGCTGGGTCATTACCTCAGAAGCAGAAAGAAAGGCAATACAATCCCAAAATATCAGGTACTATCCTTTCTGAGATTTAGAAAATATTGAATGCAAGAATAATCTTTCCAATTCATCATTCCACCTAGATCGCGAATATAGTTCCTATAAGAAAGAAGAATGGAGAAATCCATATCTGCATTGATTTCAAGAATCTCAACCAGTCTTCTCTAAAGGATAACTACCCCCTACCCATCATGGACCAAGTGCTGCAAATAGTAACTAGTTCAAAAATGCTGTCTATGTTAGATGGTTTTTTAGGATATAAGCAAGTAGAGGTTAGTGAAGCAAATCAGTACAAGACTGCTTTCACAACACTTTGGGGCATGTTTGCATATTGCAGGATGCCTTTCGGATTGTTCAATGCTGGCGCCACATTCCAAAGAGCCATGGATCTCACTTTTAGAGATGAGATGGGGAAGTTTATTGTGGTATATCTTGATGATTTGACTTTTTTCTCCAAATAGCATCATGATCATGTGTATCATTTGCGATAGGTGTTGGAAAGATGTCAACAAAATGGTATCTCTCTCAACCCTAAGAAGTCAGTTTTTGAGGTTACAGAAGGTAAACTTCTCGGTCACATTGTGTCCCAAGAAGGCACTAAAATTGACTTAGAAAGAGTCAAATCTATTCAAAATCTTACTCTTCCTTCTAGTAAGACGGCAGTTCATTCTTTCTTCAGAAAGGTGAATTTTCTACAGAGGTTCATTCTAAAATTCGTAGAGAAAACCTGTCACATCGTCAACATGCTGAAGGGTAAAGCTACTTTCCATTGGAGTGTGGAAGGCAAAGTAGCATTTGAGGATATAATAGGGCTATTTCTCATGCTCCACTCCTTGTTTGTCCTGACTATAAAAAAGATTTCATAGTATACAGCTATGCTCCTGAACATACACTTTTAGCCATTCTTGTTCAGCAGAATGAAGAAGGTGTGGAATCTCCCATTTTGTTTATGAGTTGTCCTCTCAAAGCTCATGAATTGAAATATTCAAATATGGAGAAACATTCTTATGTCATGGTCAAGGTGGTAAAGCACTTCCGGTTCTATATTCTAAATTCACATACTGTTGTTATGGTGCTTGATACAACAGTAAAGTCGATTCTAACTCAACAAGAGTTTAGAACCAAAAGAGGCAATTGGATTACTAAGATCCAAGATTTTGATCTTGATATCAAACCTACCAAGATTGTGTGTGGTAGAGGTTTGTGACAGTTGATTGTTGATAATGTACCAAAAGAGACAGGGGATGAAGAAGAAGTTGAGGATATGCCAACTGTTCTTTTTGTCACTACTACAGATGAGTGGTATTCAAATATTGCTCATTTTCTTACCTATGGTGAGTGTCCTTCCCATCTATCTTATAAGGTGAAAAGAACTGCTAAATTGAAGGTGACTAACTATGTCTTATGGAACAATGGTTTGTACAAAAGAAGCCTTGATGGAGTATTTCTCTGTTGCGTCGATAAAGTGCAACAAAGTAGAGTCTTGGAGTCTTTCCACAATTTGGCCTGTGAAGGACATTTTTCTGCACTTGTGACAGCTCATAAGATTATACAGGCCAGATACTATTGGTCCACACTGTTTCAGGATGCGTACAATTGGGTATGTAGATATGAGTTGTGTCAATAGTTTCTTGGGAAACCTAAGTTGGCCACACTACCTCTTAAGCCAGTGGTGATTGAAGAACCTTTTCAGTAATGGGGCATCGACTTCATTGGCACTATGAACCCACCATCAAGTGCAAGACACAACTTTGTTCTCACCACAATAGATTAGTTTACCAAGTGGGTGGAAGCCATCCCAGTAAAGCATGCTACTTCTGAAGTGGTATGCAATTTCCTCAAGGAAAACATTATTTCCTAGTTTGGGGTCCCAAACAATGTTGTAGCAATTAATGCTACTTGTTTCTCTTCCCATGAGATTACTAGCTTTTTCTATGAACATGGGATCATTATTTCCCACTCTTCAGACTATTATCCGCAAGGAAATGGTTAAGCGAAATCAAATAACAAAAATATGGTTACTATTATCAGGAAACTGGTGGAAGATAATTAGAGAACTTGGCTTAAAGAATTGTTTGATGCTTTATGGGTAGACAAGATTACCCCTAAAAGGGCAATAGGTATGTCACCTTTTTAGCTTCTATATGGACTAAATGTAGAGATACCTATTACCTTGGAGTTGCCGGCACTAAAGTTGGCAAAGGCAGTGGAAAATAGAACTTTTGAAAGTTCTATTGACAAAAGGATCATGTACCTAACTAAACTTGAGGAACAATGAACTATGGTAATAGATTGTATTGCTGAGCATCAAAGTCAGGTGAAGAAACTCTTTGACAAGAAAGCAAGGCCTCATGAGTTTCAGATTGGAGATCAAGTATTGTTATGGGACAAGAGGAGAGAACCAAAAGGAATGCATGGGAAGTTTGATTCCCTATGGAGAGGCCCATTCATCATTCATCAGCTTTGTGGAGAAAATAGCTTCTTGCTAGAGTATCTAGATGGAACACCATTCTTGCTGCCTCACAATGGACAACATCTGAAGCACTTCAATCCTTGAAGTATCAGATAATTTCATTTGTACATTTGTATAGTTTTGTGTTTTGATTTTTGTGCTTTTGTTTAGTCTTTTGTGTCTTTCTTTTTGGTACCATGACTCTATGGCCCAATGGCATGGATGAAGGCACTTAGAGACTAGATTCTTCTCCCTTTGATCATTTCAAAGTTTGATCAATGGAAGTTCCCCAGTTAGAGCCAACTGTTGTTCTCAAAATCAGCTATGCTCATTTTTGTAGACAACCCCTACGAAACTTGTCCATTTCGTAATCTTCACTCTAAGTTTGCAAATCAAGATAGGTTCTCTTGGCCTCGTGTGAAGTCCTCTGACATCGTTAAAATAGCTTGTGACATTCCCCTTAGTCAATTTATCAAAATTCACGAAGTTTGACTAGTGTGCAAGTTTATCAAAATATCAATTTTGACCTTTTAAAGGTGTTAGAAAAAATCTTTAGGTTTATGTGTGAAGTCAGCAAAATTTGCCACTCATACATCTATCTTTTTTTTCTAAGTGCAATGGCAGCAATTTTGCTGCCCATGCATTCCTTGTTTTGTTTTCATGTATCATCGGTAAAAAGTGTCGCTTTTACATGCTTATATGAATGAGAAAGATGATATGTCAACGAATTTTGCTGCTCATGCATCTTTGTTTTATTTGTGTTGGAACGGTAAAAAACACTGCTAGTACATGCCATTAATGTCACCACGAGTTAACTCTTGTGACATTAATGGTGACTTTCTAGTTTTGTTTTAAGTTTTTAAGTATCTTTTAAATTGATTTCATTGTGTTTTTCATTTTATCCTACCTAAGTCAACCTCATTGCAACCTGTGGTGATGCCTTCTTGAGTTCATGATTTTTGTGATTTGGAGGTTTCATCATGAAAAGCCAGGAGTGGCATCATTTTTATCAGGTAGGGATACGTTTTAATTTTTCATTTCTTTATATCTAGGGTTTGCTGATTATTTAGAATAAATTTGTTTTAGTTGTTTAACTTGTCATTTAACGCATCTTTGTTTATGTTTCTTTTGTTGATTGATTTATATCTATGTTGTGATAACCCTAGCTTTTTTCATTCTAGCTAGACTGAACTTTCCTGACTATATTCTAGAGCTCAGGACATAGTTTTCTTTTAGGTTTAGGTTTTTTAGGTATTGAATAGATAAAAATTGTCAATTGTGTTTTGTGTTTTGATTACCATCGTACAAGGGCAAAAAAATTTTCCACCCTTACATGAAAGCTTTGATGAAGTGATATGCACCATTGATGGTTTTTGTGACTGAACACCAAACCCATCTTACACCTGCAATGTCGGTGATATTTGCTGATCGAAGTCCTTCAAAAAATTTGTGCACAAATGCTAAGTCAGCGAAAACTATTGCTTAAGCATTCGAAGTTGTATCCCAACGTGTATGGGCAGAAAATTTTGCCACCCTTACACGAAGACAACCTTGAAACATCAACCTATGATGTCGGCAAAATTCACTACCCAAACACTTGCAATTTTCTCCTAAAACATGCAATGTCGGTGAAATTCACTGCTCAAACACTCAGATTGTTCCAACATGCAAAAGCAGTAATTTCTACCACTGATACATTTGCATTTCAGCTTACCTATAAGGCTGGTAAAAATGGCCACCCTGACACTTGCAAACTATCCCATACATGCAAGGGTGGCAAATTTTGTTTCCTGTGCATTCCCTGTCAGTTTTTTCTAACTATGGGATATTTTCAATTTTGCTTCCCTAAGCCCACTTTTCTCTGTTTTTTGACCCGCTCGCACTCTAGCCCTTTCAAGTGTATCCTCATAGTCATGATCTTCGACATGCAATTTTCCCAGATTACCAGTATTTCTCCTAATTGCATGATCATGGATTTTTGTTGTAGTTTCTTCTATGGATTTTCTCTCTTCACCAACATCCTTCTGGTGATAGCTTTTTTAGATGACTGAGTTGTCTCTGAAGAAGTCAAAAGTGATGAAGTATAAGTATTAGGGTGTTTTTCAAATCACCTTAGTCACTTCCAATGTTGATGACATTTGGGATACAGAGATTGGCCATGTGGTCATGGCTGAATTTATGGAAAGAACCAAGTCCAATAATCCTAGTTCTGCAATGAAGAAGATTTTTGACAGTAACATTCATTTGGTGTCATCTTTCTCAGTGGCAGCTCACAACATAGAGTTTGTTCTTCAATGTGCTTAGTTTTACAATACAGATACTAGGGAATTGATGGATGAAAATGGTAATGTGATAATCAGATTAGATCTTGAATTCATTGATAAAGTTTTCATGTGTCCTACTGTTATAGAAGTCATAAAGCTAGATTTTACTGAAGCACCAAAAGAGTATGAAAATTTTTTTGAGAAGGCTAAGAAGATAATCAATACTAAATGGCTCAAGACTTCTAGATCAAACTTGTCTAGGTGGTCATAGAGTTTTCCTAGAAGTGATTTTGTAGAAGAAGTTGGCAATCTTATAACTCTTCTTAGCAGGATAAGGGGATTGGCCTCTTCCTCACATTTTCATGAATGGATGTACCCTTTTATTAAGGTAATACTCCAAGGTAAACAAGCCATCTTCTGGGGTGAGCCAATTAGAAATGATCTGCATGAGCAATTGACTAATGTATCCACTACCTTCAAATTCTAAATTACTTCTTACTTGGTGTATATATCAGCCTCGATGAGAATCTTTCCAGGTTTGACATCAGAAGGAGATAGGAGAGTGGTTCCTGTGTATCAGTACTATTCTCAATTGACATTGAAGGGTTCTATCCACCACTTCAGAAGGGTAAATGATGCTTTCTTCACAGTGTTCTTGTGTCTTTTTGACCCTCAGCTAGAACAAAGAAGAGTTTTAGATGAAGCTTGGTCAGTGGTGAATGATTATGGATGCATGTTCTTACAATTTCCTTCTTTCTCATATTTATGGGTTGGCTTTTTCCAAGGTCATCCTTATATGTTGCCAAGGTTTCCTTCAAGTAAACTTGTTCTAATGGAATTATGCAGACAAATGATTGTTTTGCAAAATAAGCAAATGGAGTTCAAGAAACTAGGATTTAGGTTTCCAGTTGAAATTAGCAGGTTTTCAGTATCAACTGCTGCAAAGGCTAGAGCAATGGAAACTAAAATGTAGCTAGTAACCATGAAATAATTCAAATGAAGACCAAGGTTTGATTATAGGAGTGTAAAAGATAAGATCAAGAGAAAGACCTAATTCCATGAACCAATGGTTGAGGACGTTTGGGTAGACTTAAGGACAGAGAAAGTGTTGGGTGAATATTTTGTCATTAACTCGCTAACGGCAAAATGGGTATATCAGCCACAGCTATGATGAGACAAAGTCTCTCCTCTCAGCAAGGGGAGGTTCCCTCTAATTACTTGACTTTTGAAAACCAAACAACTTATGAAATTTATGTACACTAAAAACCATGTTTGTGGTGGTTCCATCTCATCTCATTCTCTTTTTTTAGAATAGATGTTTATACTTCAAACTCTTGATAAAGAACTTATAAATTATCACAAAATCACAGAAACACAAAGTTTTCTGTTACCTCACTTACTACTTGTAAATAGAACTATTTGAAGTAGCATGCAGCCCAAAGTCTTCACTTCTCTTCAAGATGATAAAAGCAAATCGAATATAACAACTTGCAGCACAAAGTCTCCAAACTATTGTATTCTCACAAACATGAACATATAACCCACAACTGATTTGATAACACAAAGTTTATCAGAATCAAATTAAGAGCACTCTTCAATCACTTGAAACAAACTCCACACTTCAATTATTATCAAATAAGATTATGATAGCAAGACGTAACAACAAAACAATCACAACACAAATAATCCCAAGACAAAGATTGTAATTGAACTTGCTTCCTTGTATTGATAAATTTTTGAATATTGATTTTCACAAAAAGCACCAAGTCTTGATTTGCTTCTCAATTTGCCAGAGTTTTCTTGCAATAGACCAAAGATAATATTTACAAAAGAGGCCCCCTTTATTTATAGGGAAAGGCCTTGAGAAAATTTAGGAAATCTACAACTAATTTGAATTCTTCAACAAGAGAGTCCTATTTGACTTAGGACTTCTCTTGTTTCACGTGTAATTATATTTTGGAAAATTACACGTGTAGATGTCCAAAACAAAATTCAATTTACATAACATCTAAGAAAAACAACCTAAGGCACTAGCTTCCTCCATCTTTTTTCCTCAGGAAGTTCTGGTACATAGTTTGAACGACTGACATCTCACATGCATCTGGTTTTGCTGTGTTTTCAGAGATGGTGCGAGCTCAGAGAATTGAATCTTTCACCGCCTTTACTACCTTTTCATGCTTGTTTAAATTATCCTTCAGGTTCTCTAGAGTCAAATGTTGATCTTACAAGTTATCCATTGAGAGCACTGAGGGAGCTTCCTCTTCAAATTTCTTTTGTACCATTTCTTCAAAAGAACTTATCATTTCCTATGCTGTGAGGAAACTATGATCTTCCCTTGTCAAGGTGCAAGGAAGTTCTTCTAGCCGGTATAGGAGTGTGACATCACTATCTTCGCTGGCTTCTCGAGCTTGGCACAGATCTTCAAGTAGACTCTTTATTATGAAAATATGATGAGCTAGAGTCTCCTTGGTCTTGAGATATGATTCCCTGTTGGTGATGACCCCAATGGTGATCAGATTCTTTATCTTGATCTTCTTCATATCTATCCACTCTTCTAGGCTCTCTTCTTGATCTTGCAGCTCTTGTGAAAGTAGATCCACCAGATTGTCCAGCTCAGCTTTAGCTTTGTCCATTTTCTCCTTCCTTTCCATAGCAGTTTTTAACAAAACTTGTCCTTGAGCCAACAATCGCTCCACTACATCCCCCACTATCTTGCCTCTAGCTTGGGCTTTTTCAACCTTCTGTATCAATGGATCTTCCACTGTCACTACCATTGGTTCTACTATCTCTGATGACTTTACTATTTTCTGAAGGACAGCAACCAATTGTTCTGCTTTTGCTTTGTATTGCTCCTTCTCCTTCTTGGCTTCATCATACTTTTCAAGTAGGGTACTGGCAGTGGTCTGGAAATCTACTTTGACACCCTCATGAGTCACTTTACCAAGCTCAACCCTTGAGATGACATAATTACTCATGTCAAAAGTGTCAACCGTGGCATCTTCAAGAGGTTTGGCAATTTCAGCATATCTGATTCCCTTTTCAGTGAACAGCCTAGAAACAGTCTTAGGCTTCTTCTTCTGGTTCTTTGCTTTCACGGGCAACAGCTTTTCAATGTCAATCTCATCAGGTGAATGGCTTGCTTGTTCCTCTTTGGAGTATAGGCAGATAGCCATGGAGGAAGTATAGAAGTGTCAACAGCTAGAGGGGGATCCACTACTTGCTTGGTTGGCTCCGTGTTTGTACCCGTGATGGTGACAATTGGACTTGTGCTGGTAAACACAACACCTGTATCAACAACCTTTTGTGAAGCATCCAGAAGGTTCTCTAAAACAGTTTGTTCCCTGATATCAAAAGATGGAGAAGATAAGCTTGGAATAGAACTAGAAGAATCAAAAATAGTTCCAAAGCTAGCTTTCATGGATGGAGAAGTATTGTGAGAAGAAACAACAAAAATTGGAGAAAGAGGAACACTTGAAATCACTGGCAAACTATCAGAAACCAGAACATGAGGAGGAGATGTAAGAACTTGTGTCTCAGAGGGAAGACCTTTCACTAGAGTCTGAGGGGAACCATCAAGTCGTTCTACCTCTGTATCTTCATCTTCACCTCGTTCAATAGATACCTTTGTTTTAGACTTTTGAACATTTTGTTCTTCAGTCTCAACATCTTCAATTTCCATCTGATCATCATTAGTATCTTCAACATCTGACTTAGTGGCATCAGAAGCCTCTGTGGTTTCCTTTTTCTTTCCTCCTTTAGATACAAATTTGATCTTTGGTTTGTGTACCTTGGAGGAAGAAGGGGTGTCACTCCTATTCTTAGTTCGGTTCTCTACCTTCTTACCTGTTTGCTCATGTGTTCCCTCTTCAGACCCTATAAGGAACTCTTTCAACTTAATTCCCTTACTTTCCAACCACAAGTTGGTGTTTGCCAATATTGGTTGGAATCTTTTCTTGATGGATGTCTCCTCTTTGACTGACCATTTCATCTTTGGGAGAGGTGAAGCCTCAACATTCTCTACCTCATATTTGTGATCTAGGACATCCCCATCATCCTCCATTCCATCTGGAATATCAGCGAGTCCTAGTTCTTCAATTTGGCTTAGATGAAGTCTGCAGAAATCTAGTTTTCTGATCTCATTTTGAGTCCTGAGATCTGCCCATATGTCTTCGACCATTGGCACATGAAAAGTTGACATCCTCTTGATTTTATCTTGAACCCTTCGGAAGTCAAAATGATTTCTTTTCTTGTAGGTCTTCATGGTGACCAACTACAACTCGGAGTCAATTATCTTTACTTTGTTGGCAGATTGAACTGAGTAGTTCCCAATTTCAATGGGAAACTTTATCCCTAACCTCTTAAGCTCCATCTGTTTGTTATGCACCACAATCAGTTGTCTGCAAAGCTCCATAAGAACAATGTGATCACTAGGATACCATGGCAGCATGTAAGGGTAACCAGGATAGTATCCTACCCGAAGATATGTAAAGGTGGGAAATTGCAAGAACAAGCAACCAAAAGAATTTACAACCTACCAAGCTTCATCAGAAACTCTTCTTTGAACCAGTTCACCATCCCACAAGCACATGAAAACTAAGAAAAAAGCATCATTGACTCTTCTGAAATGATGAATTGACCCCTTCAGAGTGATTTGGGGGTAATATTCATACACTGGGACCAATCTCCTGTCTCCTACTTGGGTTAAACCTGGAAAGTTCCTCATGCTTGCAGCAGCATAGACAAGATAAGAGGTCATGTAAAATTTGAAGGTAGTATTGACCCTTATTAGTTGCTCATGCAAAGCATTGCTGATCTATTCACCCCAGAATATCTTCTGATTACCCCGTAGAATCACCTTGATGTAAGTGTACATCCAGTCCTGCAATTTGGAAGCAGAAGGGAGTCCTCTGATGTGACTCAAGAGAGTAATCAAATCACACACTTCCTCCACAAAATCACTCCTGTGAAGGTCTTTTGGCCATCTGGTCAAAGTTGCCCTAGGAATCTTTAACCATTTGCTGTTTATATGCCTCCTAGCAGATTCCATGTCATTATCATAGTCTTGTTGACCCTGAGCAAAATCAATCCGCCTGACATTTTCAATTGGTGGACAAATGAAGATTTTGTCCATGAATTCTGCATCCAATCTCATGATTACATTTCCTTATGAGTCCATCACAGCTCTAGTGTCTCTGTTGTAGTGACTGGCCACTTGTAGAACAAATTTAGGATTGTGTGCCCTGACTGGAAATGATGCAACCAAATGAATACTGTTGTCAATGATTTTCTACATAGGCTTGGGGGGATTTTCTTGTTTAGTTCTATCTACAAACTCAGCCAAGTCCACATGCCCAATTTCTGTGTCTCTGATTTCATCAATGTTTGATTGCACTGCTATTATCGGGAAGACACCCTGGTACTTGTACTTCATGGCTCTGGACTTTGACGGAGATGATTCTGACATGAGCTCTGCAGAAAATTGTGAACTTAAACACCACGAACGTTGATTGAGAACTGTAAAAGGCCATGATCTCACAATTAGGGGAAAAATTGGATAAAGTGGGTCAACCACGTTTTGACGATCATGGGCAGGAAAGCTTGCGTTTGAAGGGCTTGAGTGTGCAAATCAAGGCGAAGGCAAAAGCGGGCTTCTAGTTTTGAAAAGTGAATTTTCTAGTGTTGGGAAAAAATCAAGAAAATGTGCTTAAGTGGGTGATTTGGCTGCCATTGTAGGTTGGGAGAGTTATCAGGTGTAAGAGCAGGTGAAAACGCTGCTATTGCATGTATTTGGAAGTTTTGGTTTATCAGGCACGAGTGGTTAATATTATTGCTATTACATGTAACTTAGTGAAAACCTCAAGTGCTCAGGCAGGAGTTTCGGCTGCCATTGCAGGTTGAAGGGGAAATGCCAACAGATGTTCGAGCAGTGAGAAATGCCACTTTTGCAGGTAAGTGGTTTTAAACTTCAAGGGTTTTGGTGTAGGGGTGGGGATTTCAACCGATTTGCATGTGGAACCAAATTCAATGTTTAAGGTGTTCAGTGGCAGGAAACACCGCTGCTACAGATGACTCAAGTGGTACAAGGGCGGTGAAAACTACCGCCATTGCAGATGATGAAGACAGTGCTTAAGGAATACATAATCGGCAAATATCGCCGACTCTACACAAAAAGGTTCCCAAGTTTAAACATGATACGACTTGGAATTGACAAAGCGGTGAACAACGCCGATGATATAAGGGTTTTTCTTTGTTTATGGATGAGCAGCGGTAAATCTCGCCTAACCTTCGAAACCAAATGATACAAACCCTAGGTCATTACAAGAGATAATCAACAAGAGAAAATAGGAAAACCCTATCCCATACATCAAAAATAGAAACATAGTGTGAGTATAGTCGAAAATGCAAAACGAAAGAAAGAAACTCAAAAAAATGAACCTACCAAAGGAAAGAGATGCCAACGATGGATCTAGATTGTGGTAATTTCCTTTTGGACTCTCCTCTGTGGTGTTGGCTCAAGCATAAATGATAAAAGAAGAATAACAAATAAACAAAAAGTCTCAATGAGTGTTTAAAACTTAAAAACGAACATTAAATGAATCGGCATGAGTGGCCATTAATGGCACTCTAGTCAAAAGATCCGGAGATCTTGCTTGGGTGGGAGTTTTATCCACTCATGCATGTTCCACCGAATAAGACATGTAAAGGCGGGTGATTTCATCGCCGTTCCACAAAACACAAAGTTCAACATATGTAATAGTGGCTAAATATGCCGCCCTTACATGTGAGCAAACTTCTAAACATGTAATAGCGGTCATAAACACCATTCTTACATGATAAAACAAAAATTTGGCTAACACTTAAAAGAAATGACTAAGAATTGACATTTTTCACCGAGTTACAACTTACGATCTTTACGCATATCAAAAAACTGATTTCAAAGGAATGTCATAAACCCATCTAGAATGTCAAATGACTTTGCATGAGAACAAGGGAATCTTGTCTCGATTTGCGAGCTTAGAGTGTAGATTCATGAAATGGACAAGTTTCGTGGGGGGTTGTCTACAAAAATGAGCATAGCTAATTTTGAGAACAACAGCTGGCTCTAACTGGGGAACTTCCTTCAATCAAACTTTGAAATGATTGAGGAGAGTAGAATCCAGTCTCTAAGTGCCTTCATCCATGCCATTGGGCTATAGAGTCAAGCTAAAAAGAAAAAGACACAAAAGACTAAAATGAAAACACAAATAAAAACACAAAACTATACAAATGTACAATTTTTAACTTATCTGATACTTCAAGGATTGAAGTGCTTCAGATGTTGTCCACTGTGAGGCAACAAGAATGGTGTGCCATCCTGATACTCCAACAAGAAACTATTTTCACCACAGAATTGATGAATGGTGAATGGACCTCTCCATAAGGAATCAAATTTTCTGTGCATTCCTTTTGGTTCTCTCCTCTTGTCCCACAACAAGACTTGATCCCCAATCTAAAACTCACGAGCCTTTGCCTTCTTGTCGAAGAGTTTCTTTACTTGATTTTGGTGCTTAGCAATACAGTCCACCACCATAGTGCACTGCTCCTCAAGTTCAGTCAAATACATGATCCTTTTATCAATAGAACTATCAAAAGTTCTATCTTCCAATGCCTTTACCAACCTCAATGTTGGCAATTCCAAGGTAATTGGTATCTCTGCATTCAGACCATATAGAAGCTGAAATGGCGACATGCCTATCACCCTTTTGGGGGTAATTCTATCTACCCATAAAGCATCAAACAATGCCTTATGCCAAGTTCTCTGATTCTCATCTACCAATTTCTTGATGATAGTGACCAGATTCTTATTGCTTGATTCTGCTTGACCATTCCCTTGCGGATAATAGTTTGAAGAATGGGCAAAAGTGATCCCATGTTCATAGCAAAACTCAGTAATCTCATGAGAGAAAAAACAAGTAGCATTGTCTACTACAATCTTGTTTAGAACTCCAAACCTAGAAATAATGTTCTCTTTAAGAAAACTGCATACCACCTTTGAAGTAGCATGCTTGATTGGAATAGCTTCCACCCATTTGGTAAAATAGTCTGTTGCAGTGAGAACATAGTTATGTCCTGCACTTGATGATGGATTCACTGTGCCAATGAAGTCAATACCCCATTGCTGAAAAGGCTCCTCAATCACCACTGGTTTTAGAGGTAAGGCTGCCAACTTTGGTTTCCCAACAAACTGTTGGCATAACTCACACCTGCGTACCCAATTGTACGCATCTTGGAATAGTGTGGGCCAATAGTATCGAGCTAGCAGAATCTTGTGAGCCATTACAGGTGCTGAAAAATGTCCTCCACAAGCCAAATTGTGGAAAGACTCCAAAAGTCTACTTTGTTGTGCTTTATCCACGCAACGAAGAAATACACAGTCAAGACTTCTCTTATACAAACCATTGTCCCAAAGGGTGTAGTTTGCAGCTTTTAACTTGACAGTTCTTTTTTCTTTATAGGACAAGTGAGAAGGGCACTCACCATAGGTAAGGAAATGAGTGATATTGGAATACCACTCGTCAGTTGTAGTAACAAAAAGAATAGTTGGCGTGTCCACAACTTCTTCTTCTTCGTCCCCTGTCTCTTTTGGAACGTTATCTGCGATCAATTAACACAAACCGTTACCGCGTACAAGCTTGGTAGGCTTGATATCCAGATCAAATTCTTGGATCTTAGTGATCCAATTACCTCTCTTTGTTCCAAACTCCTGTTGAGTTAGGATAGATTTGACTGTTGTATCAGGCACCATAACAATAGTGTGTGAGTTTAGAATATAGAACCTGAAATGCTTAACCGCTTTGACTATGGCATAGGTATGCTTCTCCATATTCAAATACTTCAATTCATGAGCTTTGAGAGGACAACTCATAAATGATATGAAGGATTCAACGCCTTCTTCATTCTGCTGAACCAGAATAGCTGAAAGTGTGTGCTCTGAAGCGTAGCTATAGACTACAAAATCCTTAGTGTATTCGGGACAAACAAGAACTAGAGTATGAGCAATTCCTCTCTTGATATCCTCAAACGCTTCCTTACCTTCCGCAGTCCAATGGAAAGTGGCCTTACCCTTCATCATATTAACAATGTGACGGGTTTTTTCTGTAAAATCAGGAATGAACCTTCGCAGAAAATTCACCTTTCCAAAGAAAGAGTGAATAGCAGTCTTACTTGTAGGCAGAGTGAGACTTTGAATAGATTTAACTCTCTCTAAGTCGATCTTAGTACCTTCTTAGGATACAATGTGTCCGAGAAGCTTACCTTCCGTTACCCTAAAAACTGACTTCTTGGGATTGAGGGAAATACCATTTTGCTGACAGCGCTCCAGCACTTGTCGTAAATGATGCGCATGATCATGACGGTTTTTGGAGAAAATAGTCAAGTCATCAAGATACACTACGATGAACTTACCCATCTCATCTCTGAAGGCAAGATCCATTGCTCTCTAAAATGTGGTGCCAACATTGATCAGACCAAAAGGCATTCTGCGATATGCAAATGTGCCCCATGGTGTGGTGAAGGCAGTTTTGAACTGATTAGCTTCATTGACCTCCACTTGGTTATACCCTGAAAAACCATCTAACATAGGCAGCATTTCTGAATCAGTCACTATTTGCAATACTTGGTCCATGATGGGCAAAGGGTAGTTATCTTTCAAGGAAGACTGGTTGAGATTCCTAAAATCAACACAGATATGGATTTCTTCGTTCTTCTTCCTTATGGGTACTATGTTTGCGATCCATGTGGAATGATGGATTGGAAAAATTATCCTTGCATTCAACATCTTCTAAATTTTAGAAAGAATCGTACCTGATATCTTTGGATTGTATTGCATCTGCTTCTGTTTGTGAGGCAACAATCCAACTTTGAGGGGAATTTCATGTTGAACCTCCTTAGGCCTAAAAGACTTCAGGTCATCATAGGAGTAAGCCAAAACATCAATGTAATGGCAAAGGAGGGTAATGAATTTGAATCTTTCATCAGTAGTGCAACATTTTCCAATGTTGACCATCTTAGGATCTGTTTCCGAACCCAAATTGATCTGCTCAAATTCCATAGAAGAACCTGAATCCTGTTGTTGTTGCTGCTGCTTGATATACCTGTCATGTTTATCAAAGAGTTTCTCAAGGGAAACCAAACCTTTTGGGATTTTATTTCCTTTCAATTGTAGAAATTCTTCGCCGGTTTGTGAATCTATCTCTGAAACATATTCACGCGGTGGCGATTCACTTCCTTCAAAGTATAGCTCATCAAAACTATCCATCTTTTCTAGGAAAGCAATGATTTGATTATCACCATTGAACACCTGCCAATGGTCAGCGTTATCAGGTACACTCGGTCGGAAGACTAGCTCAATAGTGTACTTGTTTCCTTTGAAATCCTTGTGAGGCACCATGAGAGTGGCGGAAATAGCCAATGAATCTACACGATCATTAAACTCTCTTGGCACTACTGAAATGTTGAAAGCATCAAAACTTTCAATGCAATCCCATACGCGATTGTGATAGTGTCTCAGTCTTTCATTTTTAGTTTGGTACAAATTTCTTACTTGACAAACCACCAATTCGGCATCCCCTTGAGCATGAAGGATTTTAACACCTCTGGCACACACAGCTTCCAATCTGAGCAACAAGGACTCGTATTCGGTGGTGTTATTGGTATTGTCACATTGTAACTTGTATGAAAAAGGTAAAATATCACCTTGTGGTGATATCAAGACCACTTCAGCTCCAGAACTAGTAGAAGAACAGCTGCCATCAAATTCTAAAACCCAGACTCCATCAGAATTTGATTTCTTGGACTTTCTTTGGTCAGAAGACTCCTCTTCATCAGTGAGAGAAGAATCTGGTATTACTATACCCTCACCTGAACTTTCATCTGAAAACTCTTCTGAGTCCCTCTCTGACATATCCGAGCTATCACCCGATGTACTCTCATCTGATGAACTGGAACAATCTTCAGTAGACAGAAAATAGTTACCCATTCCTGAGGACTCAAACTAAATTTGAGCTTTGGGATTTGATGTTTGAGTAACAATGTATTTTGCCTCCTTCTCAGGAAGCAGCTTCTGCATGACACCTTTAACAGGTATCCTTGCTTTAGACAAATCCATGTTCAACTCCCCACCTACATCCTTGTAGAAATTATGCCCAAGAAGAATGCCGTATGAAGCTGGAACATCAACTACCAGGACTGTCATCTTGATTCTCTTATCTGGAAAAGTTACAAATGCAAATTGGGCATCTTTGATTTGACCCAAAAGTGGAACTTGCTTATTCTCCATAGAGAAACACCTCCCAAAAGTTTTGGTTAAGGTGAGGCCAAGGGCATCTGCTACCTTAGCAGGCATAACATTGTCTGAGGCTCCAGAATCTATTACGCAATTGCTCAATTTATGACCATTTACTAATAGGGAAACATAGAAAGATTCAATTTTTCCAGAGGCTTTAGGGGGAGTGGTGACAAGATTGTTTTGGGTAGGTTTACTTTTAGAGGAGTCATGAGTAGCTTTGGGAAACTCTTGTCCTGCAGGGACAGCCTTATTTTTGACATATTTGGCTAATCTATCAAATTATTCAGGATTAGCCTGTAGATACTCAACTTTAGACATTTGTATCTTAGTTCTCCTAGCATGATCTATTATATCAAATTGTTGAAAAGAATTAGGTACAAATGAAGAAAAACCATCATTTTGATTTTTGGTAGAGATAGCACTAGTATGAGGAGTAGAAGTGGAAGGTACAAATTTATTAGAGGCACTTACTTATTTATTGACCACCGGGTCTTTTGATTGGAAAGGTAGCGGAGTCCCCCGTTTAGCGATTGAAATCGCTGGTTGAGATTCTTCTCTCACCTTCTCTTTATTAGCTTGGAGAGCTGACTGATTTTGAGACCTAGTGAAAATGACATATGCTCCTTCACACACTTCTCCTTTTTCAGCTTTGTCCTAATAGTTTAAAAAGCTGATAGTAGAGTCGCCAGCTAGCTCTTCTTCTCCTTCTATGAAGAGATTAGCACCGTTTTCATAATCCAACTCAGGTTGGAAAGAAAGTTCATTTTCAGCTTCATAGTAACCAACAGCAGAGTTGACCGGTGCTGCTTCAATGGCGAGCTTCCCTGTGTAGGCAGAAGACGGTTGTGTTGTCCTTGATTCCTAGCAGCATTGCCTTGATATGAATTATTTGGAAATGTCCTCCTTGGTATATCTTGGTAAGAAGGAGGTGTAGACATACCTTGGGACATTTGTCTCTTCAGAGCTAGCAATTCATTTGCTAGCTTTTGCACCATGGGATCCGTGGTGCTTGTGGAAGGATTCTCAGTAGAAGAGGAGTTTTTATTTCTATTAGTATCCCTTCTTATCTTACCCGCAAGGATAAGATCATCTTCTACTTAAGTTGCCAGAATCTGAGCTGCAGCAAGCTCAGTAGGAGTAGCTCGCCTCAATAGGAAACTCACCTCCGGAAGTTGCATATTGATAAAGAAACATTTAAGGTTCTCTGTCGTTGGCTCAGCGGTGGTGGGAATCCTGTTTCTCAATTTGTTGAACTTAGCGATGAAATCTCACATTGGTTCATGAGGTTCCCTTTTCATCTGTGTCAGCTGTGCCAACAATGCATGAGCATCTTCTGTAGGTTTAAACCTGGCTTCGAACTTGGTTTTGAGAGTAGCCCAGCTCATTATGGTCTGAGCTCAAAGGTGGTAAAACCAGTCTGCAACAGTGCCTTGTAGTGTTTCTACGAAGAGTCGTACAGCAACATCTTCGTGCTCGACACCTATCACACCACAGGCTATACAGAAAGCCGCAATGTGCTCATCAGGATGAACTTTCCCATCACCATAGAATTTGGAAAAATTCTTTCTTGAACTACGAGGTAGTTCATGAAATGGTGGGGTCAAATTTAGAGGACCAAAGGTATTACCCCAAGGGCCTTGGGCTACCATGACGTACTGATTGAAAGGTGGTATAACAAACCTTGGTGGTGTATGAATAGCCAAAACTCTATTAGCACTAAAAACTTCACCTGGTATTGGAGACCTGGTGTTTGTAGGGGGAAAACTCCTAGTGCGCTGAAGACGAGGTCGTGGAGTTAAGAATCCAAAATTATTCTGCTGCATCAATTCAAATGCAGGATCAATAATACCCTGAGCTCTCTTGCTTCTGGTGTACTAGGAATCTGCCATAATGTATTATGCTAAACACAATTTTGTAAGAAAATGGAAAAGAACTGAGAATGCTTCAACTCGGAGCATGAGGCTTCAAGTTGCGCGTTCCTTCCCCAGTAGAGTCACCAAAAAACTGTTGGGTGAATATTTTGTCGTTAACTCGCTAACGGAAAAATGGGTATATCAGCCACAGCTATGATGAGACAAAGTCTCTCCTCACAGCAAGGGGAAGTTCCCTCTAATTACTTGACTTTTGCAAACCAAACAACTTATGAAATTTATGTACACTAAAAACTATGTTTGTGGTGGTTCCATCCCATCTCATTCTCTTTTTTCAGAATAGATGTTTATACTTCAAACTCTTGATAAAGAACTTATAAATTATCACAAAATCACAGAAACACAAAGTTTTCTGTTACCTCACTTACTACTTGTAAACAGAACTATTTGAAGTAGAATGCAGCCCAAAGTCTTGACTTCTCTTCAAGATGATAAAAGTAAATCGAATATAACAACTTGCAGCACAAAGTCTCCAAACTATTGTATTCTCACAAACATGAACATATAACCCACAACTGATTTGATAACACAAAGTTTATCAGAATCAAATTAAGAGCACTCTTCAATCACTTGAAACAAACTCCACACTTCAATTATTATCAAATAAGATTATGATAGCAAGACGTAACAACAAAACTATCACAACACAAATAATCCCAAGACAAAGATTGGAATTGAACTTGCTTCCTTATATTGATAAATATTTGAATATTGATTTTCACAAAAAGTACAAAGTCTTGATTTGCTTCTCAATTCGCCAGAGTTTTCTTGCAATAGACCAAAGATAATATTTACAAAAGAGGCCCCCTTTATTTATAGGGAAAAGCCTTGAGAAAATTTAGGAAATCTACAACTAATTTGACTTATTCAACAAGAGAGTCCTATTTGACTTATGACTTCTCTTGTTTCACGTGTAATTATATTTTGGAAAATTACATGTGTAGATGTCTAGAACAAAATTCAATTTACATAACATCTAAGAAAAACAAGCTAAGGCACTAGCTTCCTCCATCTTTTTTCCTCAGGAAGTTCTAGTACATAGTTTGAACGACTAACATCTCGCATGCATCTGGTTTTGCTGTGTTTTTAGAGATGGTATGAGCTCGGAGAATTGAATCTTTCACTGCCTTTACTACCTTTTCATGCTTGTTTAAATTATCCTTCAGGTTCTCTAGAGTCGAATGTTGATCATACAGGTTATCCATTGAGAGCACTGAGGGAGCTTCCTCTTCAAATTTCTTTTGTACCATTTCTTCAAAAGAACTTATCATTTCCCGTGTTGTGAGGAAACTATGATCTTCCCTTGTCAAGGTGCAAGGAAGTTCTTCTAGCTGGTGTAGGAGTGTGACATCACTATCTTCGCTGGCTTCTCGAGCTTGGCACAGATCTTCAAGTAGACTCTTTATTATGAAAATACGATGAGCTAAAGTCTCCTTGGTCTTGAGATATGATTCCCTATTGGTGATGACCCCAATGGTGATCAGATTCTTTATCTTGATCTTCTTCATATCTATCCACTCTTCTAGGCTCTCTTCTTGATCTTGCAGCTCTTGTGAAAGTAGATCCACCAAATTGTCCAGCTTAGCTTTAGCTTTGTCCATTTTCTCCTTCCTTTCCACAGCGGTTTTTAACAGAACTTGTCCTTGAGCCAACAACCGCTCCACTACATCCCCCACTATCTTGCCTCTAGCTTGGGCTTTTTCAACCTTCTGTATCAGTGGATCTTCCACTGTCACTGCCATTGGTTCTACTATCTCTGATGACTTTACTATTTTCTGAAGGATAGCAGCCAGTTGTTCTGCTTTTTCTTTGTATTGCTCCTTCTCCTTCTTGGCTTCATCATACTTTTCAAGTAGGGTACTGGCAGTGGTCTGGAAATCTACTTTGACACCCTCATGAGTCACTTTACCAAGCTCAACCCTTAAGATGACATAATTACTCATGTCAAAAGTGTCAACTGTGGCATCTTCAGGAGGTTTGGCAATTTCAGCATATCTGATTCCCTTTTCAATGACCAGCCTAGAAATAGTCTTAGGCTTCTTCTTCTGGTTCTTTGCTTTCACGGGTAATAGCTTTTCAATGTCAATCTCATCAGGTGAGATGGCTTGCTGCTTCCTCTTTGGAGTATAGGCAGATAGCCATGGAGGAAGTATAGAAGTGTCAACAGCTGGAGGGGGATCCACTACTTGCTTGGTTGGCTCCGTGTTTGTACCCATGATGGTGACAATTGGACTTGTCTTGGTAAACACAACACCTGTATCAACAACCTTTTGTGAAGCATCCAGAAGGTTCTCTAAAACAATTTGTTCCCCGATATCAAAAGATGGGGAAGATAAGCTTGGAATAGAACCAAAAGAATCAAAAATAGTTCCAAAGCTAGCTTTCATGGATGGAGGAGTATTGTGAGAAGAAACAACAAAAATTGGAGAAAGAGGAACACTTGAAATCACTGGCAAACTATTAGAAACTGGAACATGAGGAGGAGATGTAAGAACTTGTGTCTCAGAGGGAAGATCTTTTACTGGAGTCTGAGGGGAACCATCAAGTCGTTCTACCTCTGTATCTTCATCTTCACCTTGTTCAACTTTATTAGATACCTTTGTTTTAGACTTTTGAACATTTTGTTCTTCAGTCTCAACATCTTCAATTTCCATCTGATCATCATTAGTATCTTCAACATCTGACTTAGTGGCATCAGAAGCCTCTGTGGTTTCCTTTTTCTTTCCTCCTTTAGATACAAATTTGATCTTTGGTTTGTGTACCTTGGAGGAAGAAGGGGTGTCACTCCTGTTCTTAGTTCAGTTCTCTACCTTCTTACATGTTTGCTCATGTGTTCCCTCTTCAGACCCTGTAAGGAACTCTTTCAACTTAATTCCCTTACTTTCCAACCACAAGTTGGTGTTTGCCAATATTGGTTGGAATCTTTTCCTAATGGATGTCTCCTCTTTGACTGACCATTTCACCTCTAGGAGAGGTGAAGCCTCAACATTTTCTACCTCATATTTGTGATCTAGGACATCCCCATCATCCTCCATTCCATCTGGAATATCAGCGAGTCCTAGTTCTTCAATTTGGCATAGATGAAATCTGCAGAAATCTAGTTTTTTTATCTCATTTTGAGTCCTGAGATCTGCCCATATGTCTTCGACCATTGGCACATGAAAAGTTGACATCCTCTTGATTTTATCTTAAACCCTTCAGAAGTCAAAATGATTTCTTTTCTTGTAGGTCTTCATGGTGACCAACTGCAACTCGGAGTCAATTATCTTTGTTTTATTGGTAGATTGAACTGAGTACCTCCCAATTTCAATGGGAAACTTTATCCCTTACCTCTTAAGCTCCATCTGTTTGTTATGCACCACAATCAGTTGTCTGCAAAGCTCCATAAGAACAATGCGATCACTAGGATACTATGGCAGCATGTAAGGGTAACTAGGATAGTATCCTACCCGAAGATATGTAAAGGTGGGAAATTGCAATAACAAGCAACCAAAAGAATTTACAACTTGCCAAGCTTCATCAGAAACTCTTCTTTGAACCAGTTCACCATCCCATAAGCACATGAAAACTGAGAAGAAAGCATCATTGACTCTTCTAAAATGATGAATTGACCCCTTCAGAGTGATTTGGGGGTAATATTCATACACTGGGACCAATCTCCTGTCTCCTACTTGGGTTAAACCTGGAAAGTTCCTCATGCTTGTAGCAGCATAGACAAGATAAGAGGTTATGTAAAATTTGAAGGTAGTATTGACCCTTATCAGTTACTCATGCAAAGCATTGCTGATTTGTTCACCCCAGAATATCTTCTGATTACCCCATAGAATCACCTTGATGTAAGTGTACATCCATTCCTGCAATTTGGAAGCAAAAGGGAGTCCTCTGATGCGACTCAAGAGAGTAATCAAATCACACACTTCCTCCACAAAATCACTCCTGTGAAGGTCTTTTGGCCATCTGGTCAAAGTTGCCCTAGGAATCTTTAACCATTTGCTGTTTATATGCCTCCTAGCAGATTCCATGTCATTATCATAGTCTTGTTGACCCTGAGCAAAATCAATCCGCCTGACATTTTCAATTGGTGGACACATGAAGATTTTGTCCATGAATTCTGCATCCAATCTCATGATTACATTTCCCTGTGAGTCCGTCACAGCTCTAGTGTCTCTGTTGTAGTGATTGGCCACTTATAGAACAAATTCAGGATTGTGTGCACTGACTGGAAATGATGCAACCAAATGAATACTGCTGTGAATGATTTTCTGCATAGGCTTGGAGGGATTTGCTTGTTTAGTTCTATCTACAAACTCGGCCAAGTCCACATGCCCAATTTCTGTGTCTCTAATTTCATCAATGTTTGATTGCACTACTGTTACTGAGAAGACACCCTGGTACTTGTACTTCATGGCTCTGGACTTTGACGGAGATGATTCTGACATGAGCTCTGGAGAAAATTGTGAACTTGAACACCACAAACGTTGATTGAGAACTGCAAAAGGCCATGATCTCATAGTTAGGGGAAAAATTGGATAAACTGGGTCAACTGTGTTTTGACAATCATGGGCAGGAAAGCTTGCGTTTGAAGGGCTTGAGTGTGCAAATCAAGGCGAAGGCGAAAGTGGGCTTCTAGTTTTGAAAAGTGAATTTTCTAGTGTTGGGAAAAAATCAAGAAAATGTGCTTGAGCGGGTGATTTGGCCGCCATTGCAGGTTGGGAGAGTTATCAGGTGTAAGACCGGGTGAAAACGCCGCTATTGCATGTATTTGGAAGTTTTGGTTTATCATGCACGAGCGGTTAATATTACCGCTATTACATGTAACTTAGTGAAAACCTCAAGTGCTCGGGTGGGAGTTTCGGCCGCTATTGCATGTTGAAGGGGAAATGCCAACATATGTTCGAGTGGTGAAAAACGCCGCTTTTGTAGGTAAGTGGTTTTAAACTTCAAGGGTTTTGGTGTAGGGGTGGGGATTTCAACCGATTTGCATGTGGAACTAAATTCAATGTTTAAGGTGTTCGGTGGCGGGAAACACCACTACTACAGATGACTCAAGTGGTACAAGGGCAGCGAAAACTACCGCCGTTGCAGATGATGAAGACAATGCTTAAGGAATACATAATCGGCGAATATCGCTGACTCTACACAAAAAGGGTCACGAGTTTAAACATGATACGACTTGGAATTGACAAAGCAGTGAACAACACCGATGATATAAGGGTTTTTTTTTGTTTATGGATGAGCGATGGTAAATCTCGCCTAACCTTTGAAACCAAATGATACAAACCCTAGGTCATTACAAGAGATAATCAACAAGAGAAAATAGGAAAACCCTATCCCATACATAAAAAATAGAAACATGGCATGAGTATAGTCAAAAATGTAAAATGAAAGAAAGAAACTTGAGAAAATGAACCTGCCAGAGGAAAGAGATGCCAACGATGGATCTAGATTGTGGTAATTTCCTTTCGGACTCTCCTCCTTTGTCTTGGCTCAACCGTAAACGATAAAAGAAGAATAACAAATAAACAAAAAGGCTCAACAAGTGTTTAAAACTTAAAAACAAACATTAAATGAATCGGCACAAGTGGCCATTAATGGCACTCCAGTCAAAAGATCTGGAGATCTTGCTCAGGCGGGAGTTTCGGCCGCTCGTGCATGTTCCACTAAATAAGACATGTAAAGGCGGGTGATTTCACCATCGTTCCACAAAACACAAAGTTCAACATATGTAATAGTGGCTAAATATGCCGCCCTTACATGTGAGAAAACTTCTAAACATGTAATAGCAGTCATAAACACCGTTCTTACATGATAAAACAAAAATTTGGCTAACATTTAAAAAAAATGACTAAGAATTGACATTTTTCACCGATTTACAACTTACGATCTTTGCACATATCAAAAAACTGATTTCAAAGGAATGTCATAAACCCATCTAGAATGTCAAATGACTTTCCACGAGAACAAGGGAATCTTGTCTTGATTTGTGAGATTAGAATGTAGATTCACGAAATGGACAAGTTTTGTGGGGGGTTGTCTACAAAAATGATCATAGCTGATTTTGAGAACAATAGAAAGATATCATAAAGTTGGATTATAGAAGGTTGTCTCTAGAGTAGATTGAATATCTAGGATTGGATGATATTCCTAAAGACCTAGTGGATGATGGAGAGTTGATCGATGATAGATATAACACTGAACAGGTTGCTGGTACTCTTCTTCCCCCTATTCAATGGTCTCAGAAAGAATTAACTTCTCTAAGGAAAAGATTTGAACCTATACTGGCTAATACCAATAGGTGGTTAGTAGATAAGGGAATTGCTTTGAAAGAATCCTTATAGGATCAAAGACTGAAATTTAAGAGCAAACAAGTAAAAAGGTAGAGAATAGGACAAATAACAAGAGTGACATTCCCTCTTCTTCCAAGCCACATAAGCCCAAGATCAAATTTTTGACGAAGAAGTCAAAGGCTGCGGAGAAAGAGTCTGAGATAGAAGATATGGAAATTGAGAAATAAAATATGTAAGAGCTAGCCACCGAGGAAATGAAGGTTGAAGACAGACCTATAGAACAACAAGGAGAGGAAGTTTTGTCTCCATAGGAGAATGTACAAAAATAAATGAGTCTCTTCTCCTTTGTCTAACACACCTGTTTCAGTTCCTCTGTCTATTTCTCCCATTGAGATCCCCTCTTCTAAATTTGCATCACCTTCAAAAACAATTTTTGATAATCCTCAAACCACTTTTGATGTTGTTCTTCATTCCTTAGAGTCTATTCCTAGCTTGTCCTCCTCATCTTTTGATATTGGGGATACTTCTATATTTTATCATTTTGTAATGAATACTGAATAGGTATCTAATGTAAATGTGTCAAGTGCAGTTTTTACTAATACTCCACCCATTATTTCTACTTCCAATGTGTTGTGCCTTGCACACACACCCCATTCAAAATGGAGACCCCCTCTTTTGATTTGGCTAGAGAGTCATTTGATCTTCTAATCTCGTGAGTGATTGAGTGGTCAAAGTGTGTTTTGACCTTGATGGAAAGATGATATCAAAAATCACTTTAAAAATCTGCTAAGAAGAATCCTTGTTTTCCCTTTGAAGCTCTTGAAATGGTCTTTTGTGCTAAATTACCCTCCAACTGACCTTTGCACTAAAAAATGCCTTGTCCAACCTCAGCGCTAAAATCTCCATGCTCTGACCTTGAGCTAAAAACCTATCGCTCTGACCTTTTGCACTAATTTCCCATCTGTCTGACCCGGTGCCCAAAACAATTGCATCAAACTTCTACGTTGGAATTAATCTCTTCTGACTTGCACTAAAATCAATGATTATCGACTAAGTCGGACAGCCCCAAAGGCCCGCAAGTCAGCAAACCAAAAACCTCTGCAAGATTGAGTTAATTGAACTTCCAGGCTTAGTGCTAAATATAGTCCTGACTGACCAAGTTGGACGCACCCAAATCTCTTGCTGAGTCTGAGCTAAGGGAAATCCATGCAAAATATTGACTAACAGTCTGTATCCATCTACATTAATGGTAGATTTTGCAAGGGTTAAATAGGGAATTAATCAAGTTTTAGTCATTTTGATTGCATTTTAGCTTGAAAATTCTGGCGCTGCGTTCACACTCCATGGACTTGCTTGAGCTCGAACCAACGACTTCCTTCTCAGACCAAAATCACCGCCGCTTCTACCAGGTAGGGTTTTAACTCATTTCTATGAGTTTTTCCTTGTGAAACATTTAGGAGTTTGGGTTAGACAGTAGGTTTTATTCGAAAATAGTCATTTCTCTAGCATTTTGGGTTAGGGTTTCCATGCACACCGAGATAATTTCATCTGAGAAACCCTAGTTTGGGCCCACTGAGCAAATGAATGTGCCATCTCATATGTTAAAACCAAAATTTAGTTAACTTTGCCCTATGAAGCCCTCAGGTCTTTGTGGCACTAAAACAAGCTCCGACTGACCTGCAACCCTCATTCAATCGATCGGACACCTTGAAAATCTGCACCACGCGTCTAGTTCCCTTTGGCGCTAAAATTAACCTCATCCTACCAACTCACCCAAAACACCTTTCTCCAACTTAGTCAGATGGTTTCGAAAGCCCCGCAAACTCTAAAAGCTCCTCTTACGTTGAAAAGACCTTGGTCTGACCTTGCGCTAAAAGATCAAGTCTCTGACTTGGTCGGATGGCCCAAATTCCCCCGCAAGGTTGGTACTACCTGAAAACCCCACTGGGAGCTTACCTCGAATTAGTGCTAAAACTGACTTCATACAACCTATGCGATAATATCCTCCAACTAACTTAGTCGGACACCTCCAAAAACCGCGCAGGTCAGACCAAGTTGATCCTTGCGCAAGTGCAATAAATAGTTCACATCGACAAGATTTTGTCCTAAATATCAACCAACCGACTTTACATCCACCAGAGATCGAAGACCTCCAAATTTTGCACAAGTCAAACCCTACCAAAAATCATGCAAAATTCAAAAGCATGAAAGGAAGTCAAACACGAGGTCAGACCTGCCCAATTTTCCCGCTGAGGTCAGATGACCTCAAATTTAGCACTTTTCCTTTTGAGGGTCAGACAACCCTCAAATTAGAGAAAAACCTTACAAATGACCAAATTTGTTGAAATTTCCAAAGGGAAAATTGTTCAAAATGATGAAATTAATATTGTAATGCTTTGATAATGGCAATTTTCATGATTTCTCTTGCAACATTAAATATTTGATTGCATGCCATGTTATTACAGTCAGGTTTAAATTTCCTTCAGAGGCATATTAATAGTAAATGGTAGAGTTGCATTGATTTATCTGAAGTTTAGGAGTATGTTAGGAATTTCCTAAAGGTATCAATCTTATAAGGTCCAGTCTTGCAGATTAAATGACTGCTCAGGCACAAGCAATGAAGTACGAGTTCAAAGGAATCCCTCCGAAGACCAAGGTCCACTCTGGATGGAGTAATGTTGGGGATACAAACTTAGGTCACATAGACCTAGATGACTTCAAACTTAGAGTCTTTGCTCTGGCTCCAACTCCTAGGGCTAGAGTACTTAGAGATAGTGGACTTGGATAGGCTGTTGCATTTCCTACTTCAGTTCAATGTGTAGAGTTGATAGTCACCTATGTAGATAGATATGATGTTATGACCAGGAAAATTTAGATAGCAAATGGGGATGTCTTGGCTGACTTGACCCCTCCTTCTATGGAAGAAATGTTAGAGATCCCCTCGCACAAAGTTATGACAATGCCAGATAAACAAGGGTCAAATGCAACCTATAATAAGGATGTAGAAGGATGCAAGAAGTATATAAATGACCATTGGGTTAAGAATAGGAAATCTGCTCTCATCAAGCTCCCCAGAATAATCTACAGAAGTGATTTCCATGAAGAGATCGGGGACATAGTCACCTTTTTGAGCAGAATCTATGGATTACCAACAGCCTCTACCTGTGAGGATTGGATGTTTGTCATAATCTCTGAGATATTGAAGGGAACCAAGTTCCACTGGGCTCAAATCCTCAGTGACAACATCCATTAAGCCTTCAGTAACTTTAATGAAAACAAATACTTAAGATGGACGTCCTATGTTGTCTATGCACTGGCAACAATGAATCACTACGATGGAATGTCCAAGATTGCTAAGGTTGGAAATGATGAGAAGACTCAGGTTAAACTGTATGAATGCTACCCACAACTAACCTCATCCAAATCATTGATGCATTTCAAAAGGGTAAACGATGCATTCACCATGTATATAGCTAGAAAGTTGCAGGGCAACACGGCCTTGAGGATTTCTACCGAGGCCATGAATGAAATAACTAGATATGGTAGGTGGTATATCCAATTTGAGAAGTTTACATACATAAGGATACAAGGCTTCACTAGAATGGCATACAAACTCTCGCAATATCTAGATGATAAGACAGTGCTTCTAGAGCTGTCAAGGCAAATGATACCTTGTGCTGAGAAACTTAAGCACTTGCATAGGCCTAGTGTTCAATTTCTTATCAATTTTGGCAAAGGGTTGTATGCATGTCCTTCTTTGGCATGAGCAGAGCATTTAGAGAAAGAGCTCCAACTCTTGAATTTGTACTACTATAATGCAAGAAGCCATTTTGATCCAAACAGAGTAATGGAAAGATTTGTAAGTAAAAGACTCTTCCACAAGGTACACATTGAAGACTTTTGAGCTAATTTCCCTGATGATTATGAGATTATGAAGAAGGCACATGCAAGGCTACCCCTCAATTTTATTAAGAGATTTCATGTAATGGTAGTGCCAGATCAATTGCAAGATGATGAGAATGTTATCGTCAGGGGACCATGGGAGGCACAATACCATCACCCTATCCCATTACCTAATTGGGCTAATGCGGAGGAGAGTTCCCTAGATGTGGTTATAAGGGAGCCAATCAAATTAAGTAAGGCCTAGGTCAGAGCTCAAGTGGCTGTCTTGAATGGACAAGGAGTCTAGCTCACTTATATAGCAGTAGAATCAGACAAAGATTTTGGGGGAGAAGAGGATGAACCCATTTAGGTTACAGATGAGGCAGAGCCAGCTAAGAAGTAGAAATTAGATAGTGAAGAGCATACATCTTTGGCAGAAAAGGCAAAGAAGATGAAGAAGCCATCTGTAAGGTCTCCCTAGAAGAAAGACTAGCCTCCTTTAGCTAGGACCAGGACTTCCAAGAGAAAAGATATACCAAGTGGTATTGGAGAAGGCTCTAAGGCTAAGAAGGTAAAAGTAAAAGAAGTTAATAAGGAAGCTACCACAACTAAGGATGATTCCAATCCTCCAACCACCCAACCTCCTGCACAAAGCATTAGCACTGCTGCCTCAGACCCTGCCATTTCTACTATCACTTCTCCTTTTATCACTCCTTCCTCTACTGCATTCACCTCACCCATGACCTCAACCTCTATAATTCAAGAGGTATCTTCTGCCACCTCTCTTGCCTCTACTATCACCATCACCTCTTGTCCGCTGACAATTTCCTCTAGTGATTCTAGCAATCCTAATTCCTTCATTCTTCCCATCTCATGCCCTTGCACTACATCTACATCTTCTTCTCCTTTACCATTACCTCCTATTTCCACCATCCTTTCCCTCCCTCTTTCCTTACCTTCACAATCTTTTTCTTTATCCCTTACCATTTCTTCCTCCTTGTTACCAGTCTTGACCAACCTTACATAGGTCAATTTGCCTTCCCTAACCATCTCTTCTGTTGTCCCTATTTCACAAATGCCCACAAAATCACTAGAAGTACCCCTGCTGCTCAGGATTGAGAAAGTATGTGCAGAATTGGGGTTGAAAGAGCCTGAACTAGAAATTGAGGAGGAAAAGGAGATATTATCTGATGATATCTTCCATGAACCTTCAGCTGATGTAGAAATTATTGATATATCTGATAGCCCCCTTGGTAAAGATCAGACAGAGGATGTTTTAAAGATTGCACAAGAGGATGTAGTTATAAATCTAAAGGACTTGGCTCAAGAAGAAGAAAAGGAAGAAGAGAAAAGTCCAGAGAAGAATGAGGATCAAGAACAAGAATAGTCCAAAGAATTGACTGTATCTGATAAAGATGACACTTCTAAATTGATCAAATCTTTTACTCCTGAGTGGTTGCAGAATAGAATGGCATATCCCGAACCACAAGTAGAAGTAATGCCACTTGACCTAAGCACTATCCTGCCATAGTCTCATAAGCCTCAGAAATAGAAAAAGGCTAAAATCCAATTAAGGATTTATAAAAATGAATCAGTATCGAGGATAGCAGAAATAACAGTTCTACCAGCTGACATAGCAAGAGACCAAGTCAGGGCAGAAGATTATGACATATCTACTTTGATTTGGGTCCAACCACTCGTGCTCAAAGAGTGGATGATTTCAAAGGATCAGTCACATCAGTTTTGGAGCAACTAGACAAAGATGAAATGTATAAGAAAGACTTGAAATAGCAAAATGAAGAACTACGAGCATGTCTTCAGTTTTTGATAAAGCCAGTAGATGAAGGAGAAGATATAAGGATAATACCTACTTTCTTGTCTACCGATGAGATGGCTAAGTTAGGCGAGGTAATATAAAAATCCCAAGGCATCAAAAATTAGCTACGAAGAGTTTTTGAAATGGGATGTGAAGCCATAAGCACCTCTACTCAAGCTCACCAAAAAAATGGTAGATTTGCACAAAAAATGGAAAGACTTGTTGGAAGAATGTGATTCTTTTGATGAGTATTATTTACACATGTATCCCTGGATAAAAGGTATCAGAGAGTTACTAGCTCAGACTTTGGCTGTAGAAAATGTTTTAACTGGGAATCAGCTGCCAAAGGCTGTTGAATGGTATCAATAGCTACTTTTGAGAAAAGAAACCTTCAAGAATATAAAGGAATCATACAAACCAGCTGATGAAGAATTAAGATCAGTTATATATGACATTAATGACTCCTTGAAGGACTATAGAGAAGAGTCCTATGATGACTATGCCCCGTTTGATGTTGAAAAATGCAAGGGTAAGTTGTATAAAATAATTTTTGAAGATGACATGCTCAGCATGGAGGAACGGTTGGATAAAGTAAGTGATCTCAAGGTTGAATTCAAGGCATTTTGAAAAGCAGGAGCAGAGATAGAAAGAATACATAGAAAATTCAATTAGGAGCTGGAAGTGTTTGATTACCGGATACATCATTTGAAGGATCCAGACCCATCCGACATTAATCCTGCACTTGAGGCCTAATTGACTTATCAGAATAAGCTAGCTAGTGAAGATAGCATTGACTTAGAAAAGGAGTCATGACATTATTTTGAATATTCTAATGATTGAATCTCATCTTAATTGTAAATTGTTGTATTCGAGACAGCATGTGACTCAATTTTATCTTTTTCTTTCTTCCAAAATGTTCTTTTCTACTAGTATACTAAGTTGGCTAGTCAAAATGACTAGATTCAATGTATCTGGGAACTATTTTTCATCTCTTTCATAAAGGACAAAATGTAATCCAAGAATTGATGTGAACTATTATTGATGTAATCTGGACCGTCAGTGTTGAGCAAATCTCCACCGTTCATTCAAAGGCTAGGGTATGCTTCTTTCTATATAAAGGGCTACCATTTCAACTTTTTGTAAGAGAGATTTTGATGCCAAATTGTTGACTCTGTGCCATTTGAAGTAATACAAAGCATGTTTCTATAGCAATTCTAAGAATTTGTACCTTGTGTTGACTCATTGTGGTTTTCATGGTTTGCTTCTTGCTCTCCCATAGTCAGATTAGTTGTGCTTTTATGATGTTAATGGTTTACTGAAGTATTTGATGAATATTCCAAGTCCATACTTTTAGTTGTCTACTAATAGTAAATAGTTGTGTAAAGTTAGTCTGGGCTTATTACTTGTGTTGAAGTTCAATTGCATTTCATAAGTTAAGTTGCACCATTTATTGGGTATTTGACGAATGAATGTGGTCAGAAAATCTTTTGACTTCCATTGGAGATAGCACTATTTTCTGCAGCACTGTAACATCCATTTCAGTTTGGTAACTCAGAAAACAGGTTTAAAGTTTGGAATATTTGTCTACTAAGGATAACCTAGGCATTGTGAATGTCACTTAGGATCTCTAAAACCCTAAGCTTTTGCACTTTCTTTAAAATCATTGTTAGTTGTTAGATTAGGAATCTTAGCAGCATTTTATCTTGTATATCAGCTAAAAATCATAATAGGGTTTATGTGTATTTGTTGCCCCAATCCTAAAGATTTGCAGATTGCATGTAAGACTCCTTGTAGAAACATCTATAACATACCAACTGAGAAATTCCAAGCAAGCTAAGACCTAGTTGTATTATCCTTGGAGTAGTCTTACCTAGGGTAGGATACTTTTTAAGAGAGGTGTGAAACCAGCAATCACACCTGCATTGCTGCGTGCTAAAACCACCATCAATAGAATTGGTGCTAGAAGGAGGGCCCCATTTCCCCTCTACTAAAAAATCAGCAAGTATAGGGACTAGACAGAGACACACTAGATCTAGCTCAGCTGGAGAAGAGCTGTTGTCCCTAATAGAATTCAAATGAACAAGAAGGGATCAAGGGATACCCAGAGCCCCTTGAGCTCAGTCATCCCCTAGGAATACTACCACAGCTCCCATTAATCCTCCTAACATGGCTTTCTTAGCAAGAAATAACTAGTCTCCTCTCCTGTTCCAGGATTACCATGATATGCCAAAGAACCCAGGTAAGTTCTATTCAAAATTTAGAGTGAATGATCCAAATAGGACTGCAGATGAGTACATCAAAATCTTTGAAGCTAACATGTTCATGTTGCAAGTATAGTATGAGGATGTGATATGCAAGTTGTTCCCTTATTCTTTGTAGGATGAAGCTTATTACTGGTTTGCTAACCTTCCTGCCGCATCCATAAATTCATGGCGGAACCTAAAAAATACTTTTTTGGATAGGTTTCGTATGCCTACTACTCCAGCTAATCTTTATTAGTCTTTTGTGGAGATTCGTCGAGAGGAAGGTGATATGATAAGTTCCTTCAACAACAAATTCCAAAAAATTTGTAGTCACTTGCAAGCTCCTTACACTGTAGATCAGGTTGTTGCCTTGCCCATTTGTTATGCTACCTTAGATAAACTTACTTCCATGTTTACAAGGAGAGCTAACCCAATACCTGCCAGTTTAGCTCAAGCATATTCTGCTGCTATTGAGGTAAGCACCCAGCTAGGGCAAATAGCTTCTGGTCCATTAAATCATATAGGGCCTATGGCCATGCCAAATCAAATACCTATGATAAATCATGCCTTGGCTAATCATACTCACGTGATGAATCCAATACAAACCCAGCTGCAACACAGGCTTTATTGATCCACCCAGGTAATTGAGTAGTTGAAATGCCTCTAGTACAAATGCCTTTCCTACAGTGTTCAGAAATAGCCAAGACTAAAGAAGATAGAGATGATATCAGAGAACTAGTTGAGTAAATTAAGAAACTCACTACTGAAGTTACTCACCTCAAGAATTAGAATTCTTCTCCAGCAAAGGGGACAAAATCAGCAGCATTTTTAGAATCAATAGTACTCCCAAAATTAGAATCAGAACCAGTTCTCCAATTAGAATCAATATCAAAATTAGAACTTTTAGCAAAGGTCAAATTGATCCTAGAACACCAAGCCAAACAATGGAGGAGTGCCTTCGCCCTTGGAGAATTAGAACAATGACACTAGGCCCACAGGACGTGTGATGCTAGCTAAAGCTACTTTATCCACTTGGTGCAGACTGCACAACACAGATGCTCACTCTGAACTGGACTATCTAGAATTCTAGATTGCATCCAGTATCTTCTAGATGGAGATTCAAAACACTGAAAATTAGGAGACTCCACCAATAGGATATGAAATTGTTCCTTCTCAAAGGTATGATACTGCCTTAGTCCTTGATAGTTATACATTTCCTTTCCAAGATGACAATCAGCCTGAGGAAGAAGAGTCGGAAGAAGTTAATGCATATTAGCAGTACAACAAGACTCCTTACAACCTGAGAAGTAGCAAGCCTAAAGGCCCTTTCACTACTTCCATCCCTCCAAATAGTTATCAGATCCCATCTAACCCGCAAGCTACCAATAATCTTGAACCACCAAAGGTTCCCCATCCATCAGTATATCAGTGTACTGCTACTATTGCAGAAAATTCTCAACGCTCTGACATAGCAAAAATGAGATAGTATGTAGCTGAGGAACTTAAGAAAATGAAGGTAGGTCTTTCTGTGTATGAGTTTCTTAAAATACCTAAGATTAGGACATCTTTCTTCCAAGATATGGGTGCTGGAGCTAAGACAGATTTCATTCCAAAGGAAAACCTCACGAACGATAACATGGATAAAGGGAAAGAAAGAATACATGTGACTGATGTAGAACAAAAGATGGCACTGTATAAAGACAAGAGGGAAAGTCCTCCTTTCCTTCTAACACTCAGGATATTCAACAGAAATCTTCATAACTATTTTGTAGATTCTGGTGCTTCCACAAATGTAATGCCACTGTCAGTTTGTAAGGCGCTTGGGCTCACTCCAGCCAAGTCCTCCAAGAAGGTGACACAGTTAGACAAAACTAAGGTGAATGTGGTAGGTGAGTTGAACAAGATACACATGCAATTGGCTTTTGATCCTAGGGTACAACAATACATATATATTCAAGTAGTAGACATTCTAGATCAGTATGGCATGCTTTTAAGTAGAGATTGGTCTAGGACCCTAAACAGTTATAGGGCAACAGACTTTTCCCACATGTGGTTGCCATGGAAAGGGCTGGCAAATTAGATACGTACTGAAAGGGAAACTAAGATGAAGCATATGATCATAGAATATAATCATCCCAACGAGATTCTATTCTCAGAAGTTGATTTGGGAGTTTATCTTCCACACGCTAGTCAGTTAGAAGAAGTCCTTATGCTGAGTTGCTTGAGACCCTCCAAACCCCTCATAGAAAGACCAGAAAATACAGGAGCATATATTGAATCTGTAGACACCCAAATTTGTCCATGTCTAGCAACACCTTCTTAAAATATTATCCTAGACATCTTGTAGCATTTTGTCCTAATTTCCCTAATCCATTAAGCCAATTAATTAAATAAATTTTATTTATTTAATTAAATCCCATTTAATCCCATCCTCATCCTACTTAACCAATTAATTAAATAAATTTTATTTATTTAATTAATTCCACATCATATCCCAATCATATCCTATCCTCATCCCAATTAATTAAATAAATTTTATTTATTTAATTAATTTTCACATCATATCTTATCCCATTTTATTCATTTATCCTATTAATTAAATAAATCTAATTTATTTAATTAATATCCAACTCATATCCCAACTAATTCAAATATTTTATTTGAATTAAATACTCATCTTTCATCACATTCCAACACTTATCCAGTCAATCATGTGTTGTAAGACAACTTTCACTCATATCCTTCACATGCACAACTAATGGAACCTAAATTTAGTATCTTTCAATCCTAGCCATTCACATAGCCTCTGAATCTCCACCGTTGATTGATCTTGGTTGAGTCTTATATAAACACCCTCTCATTCCATATGAGAGGGGGGGGATCCAGCAATCATATAGCACCTACATTATCATCTTGAGCATCTTGAGCATCTGAGCATCCAATTGAGCTTTTATCATCCATCATGGTAGCTTTCAGCTTTGCAATTGTTCATTGTTGAAGAAGCAGTCCACATCTCTCAAACAAGGAATCACATGGTCTAGGTGATGTTATGCTTGATGCTTTGATTTCATTTAGATTAGATTCCTTGATGATGGTAGGGTTAGGGTTTCATGACTATGTCTGATCTACTAAACCTGACTTTCACCTATCACATTTTGGCACGCCCGGTGGGACTCATGTCCTTGATTAACCTCTCTTGTTTGAGTTGTTTTTATGAAGTTTAGATCTCTTGGAGCACCAATCTTTCATTTTTGCAAGCTTTTGTAGCAAAAATTTGCATTTTTCTAACCCTAGTTTGCAAAGATTTGGCTAAAAATGTATGTAGATGATCTCTTAGCCCAAATCTAACCTCACCATTGTGTCCGAGATGTCGTTTCCATAAACTTTGAGTACAAATTTGCCTAAATTTGATGAAAAATGGAGCATTTGGTGAAGAAAACAACAACCGGACTGTAACAATGCGCTTTTGGTAATTCAGGTCGCTTCTGATCAAACAGCAGTCGCCTGGGCTAAATCAGCTCGCCTTTGGGCAAATAGCAGTCATTTATGGTCAAATTTGGCCCACTTTTAAACAAACAGTGCTCACTTTTGAACAAAAAGAGATCGCATATGGTAAAATTGGTCGCTTATGGTTAACATTTGCATTATGTCTCCTAAAACTCTCCGGATCGCTTTTGGGCTATTATGTCTCACTTTTGGCTTTTTGTTAGTCACATATGAGCTATTATATGTTGCTTTCATCCATTTTTGCGTCGCTTATGAGCAAAAATATGCCACTTTCTGCATATCCGCGTCGCTTTTACACTGGGATCAGCCGCATCTATCATTTTTCGGATCGCTTTTGATTGCCTCTGGTATGATTTGCATCGCTTTTGCCCTAATAGAACTCGCTTGTGTGTTTTCACTATTGGTTGTTAGTTTTAAACTGTATTGATCACTTATGATCTAATAGTGACCGCTTTTGTACTCATTCGGATCACCTTTGAATAACAGTGGTCGCCTTTAGATTATGCACATTGCTTATGAATTGACAGTATTCACTTTTATACTGATATGAATCACTTATGAACTGACAATGCTCGCCTTTGCAGAATAGGGTTTTGTGTTTAGACTATCATTTTGCAGATACAGGTCACTTTTAGCACACAATCGGTTGCTTTTGGGTATGTCCGCATCGCTTGCAAGCTTACAGGAGCCGCATTTGGTATTTTTCTTCTTGCATATGATTTGCAAGATCTTGCCTGTTGAAAAATACGGATCACTTTTGATCAATAGTGGAACGCATCTGGTGCTTTTCCTAATCATATTTGAACTACAAGTGATCGCCTTGGTAAAACAACCGTCGCTTCTGATAAACAGTTTGTCACATCTGGCAACTGTAATTTGCTTTTGGTTGCTGTCATTGTGCATCTTGGTGTTTCTAGCATAACTTTCACATACAGAGGTGAAATCGCACAAACAAGGACTCATTGGAAAGCTGGGAGGACAAGCTTCACAACTGTACCACTTTTATCAAGGCATCTAAGGAGCTGGAGCAGCATTGGCATCAACATCTATAGCAAATTGGAAATTGATTAAATCAGGTGCACTCATTCTAATCTTTCATCTCTTAATCTTATTTGATCACACATTTGGACTTTGGGATTAAAATGAACATTGTTTGCTATCACATCATCGAGAAATTGGGATAAAATGAATAAGTGTCTTTCATCACATTTGGATTTGGATCTAAAACGAACAAGTGCTTGAACTATTTGATCACACATTGAATTTCTAAGGTTAATGAACCCCATGCAAGTGTGACCAAGTAAATGTGTATGCTCTCTCTTCGCGTCCCAACACGAACTTGGAGATCAAAAACATTTACTTGTGTTGCTTTTGTTTAGCCTTAGAGAGGCCTGCCTTGGTATCCACCCCAAGGGAACGACCTCAAGCGGTACTTTCATCCGGTCCGCTATAAAAATTAGAGGATAAGGTGAAAGCCAAGTCTAACCGGTATTAGTGCTCACCATACAGTGCTAACTCAAAAGGAGGTGTACCTTTGTGTATATTAAAACTCCTAGTAGGGTTAGTTAAAGTCTTAAGTGGCTTGCTGGATGCTCATGGGGTGCCGGTCCCCCAGATTTTCACTAGAACCTCCGTGTGATAGTGGCCTTGCCTTAACTAGGACTTGTTGAATTGTCTTCACGTGCTTGCTTAACCATCATCACATTCTTTCAAACTAACAACTTGCTTATGTGTCTTGCATGAGTGATTCATGTGTGTATATGCATAATCATTTATTTGAATATTGCCAAATCAAGCTATGAACACCAAACACATAAACAAATCAATCTAAACACATCATATAAACATTCCACATCATCATCCAAATCCCTAAGTAAGCACTTGCTAAAAGGACTTAAGACAAACACTTGGTGACAACATGTCTACACTAGAGGACCTAGAAATCAAATTCCAAAGATTCCTCCAAAATGTTTATCAAGGATCACAACCCCTCAACCAAGATGCCATTGAAATATTACAATTCTTCCTCCAAAGAGCTCAACCCCACGCAAGCCAATCACCTCAACTACAACACTCCATAGCCCAAGTCCAACACCTTTTAGCCACTAGTCAAGCTCAACAAGTACAACAATCTTTAGCCACTCCATACCAACCTAATCCACCTTATAGCCGCATGTCATATCCATCCACTTCCTATCAACCTAATCTACCTATCCACCAAGTCAATGCCACATCAACATATGAACATCCACCTCAAGCTTATCCAATCCCTCATGCTGACATTCTAATGCATTTCCAAGCCCATCCACAAAGCAATCAAGTGATATTACAAGAACAACATCCAAGTCCCAATGGCTCTTTGTACATAAACCAAAGTCCAAATACACCTTTTCAACAAGACCACCAAGCACCATTGATAGATCTAAATCCACCTTTCCAACAAGAATCATATCCAAATCCCAATGGCCCCTTGTATATAAATCAAACAAGCCCAAGTTATCTTATGCAAGATCTAATAACCTTTGATAAGGGAGATACCAATCTAGAGTGGCCACCACCATCCAATCACATGCCATCACATGAACCAACAAGTCCTATCCCAACACCATCATGTGATCCCAATCATAGTCCATTGATCCCTTTACCTTCCAAACCACCAAGCCCTTCATCACCTTCATCACCATGTCATTCTAATCGTTCACCAAAGGATGCGGCTAAGAGAGTTTTACAAAGGATGCTTGAAGCAAAACTCATTGAGCTTCCTAAAGTCAAACCATGTGAAGAAAGTCCATATGATGAACATGATTATTGTGCATACCATAGGACCAAAGGCCATAATACAAATCAATGCCCAATATTTGTCTCAATTGTTTACAAGGTGTACCCACCTATAATGGGAAATCATGCCACATCATCCCCATCCTATGTGTCACCCCCATCTAGTCCAAATCCTAATCCATCCAATCCAATTAGCTCTCAACCTAATCCTTGTCCTAATCCTAATCCAACACCATCTACCATTATCATCCGTCCATTATATTTTCCATCCACCCATACACTTGCAAAGGATGTGATCCATTGGCTACTAGATAGGAATAAACTACCCCCATGTCAAATACCAATTTATGAGCCTACCAATGAACTTCCGAAGGTCATGTCCAATCCTATAATCTCATCATGTGGTTCACATATCCTTGAACCTCTTCAAGAGCCTTCCATTAACATACCTAGCCCTTTAAGCCCATCATGTGACCTACAAGCCAACAAGTCTATTCAAGAGTCTCCAACCACAAGGCTAAGTCAAGAGCCATCATGCCTTCATGTTGATAACTATCAAGAGCCATCATGCCTTCATGTTGATAACTATCAAGAGCCTATCAAGTCCACTCAAGAACCTTCCACTTCCATCCAAAGTCAAGAGGTATGTCAAGAGCATAATCTTAAACATGTGGAAATATTGAACCTTAATCTTAATCAAGATCAAAGCACCTCTAAGTTCCACCTATCCATGACCTACTTATGGGTTGCCCTCAAGCTATTAGCCATCACCATGACCTCATTCATGAGCAAATTTATCCCTTTCATAGCCCACTTAATCCTATTTTTGCTCATAGTTATGATCAAGGTTCTAGCTAAGATCATGACAACCATGATGATCCATTTGGTAAAACTTTATCTATCTCATGATCAAGATGATATATATGATGAAGAACCTATTAAAAAGTACCTTGATCCTATCCATAATCCCATAACCATCCATGAGTAAGATATCCAAATTGCTCCTAGTCATCCTCCATCTAGCCCTATCCGTAATGAGCAAACATCCACTTGTCATAATGAGACATGTGCCTCTCAAGAACACATAAGCATATAAGATCAAACAAATAACTTGGATCTTAGTGAACATAATGCTAATGATCCTCCCTCCACATCTACCATCAATCCCATTTCAAGTCCACCATCATGTCCTAGTGGTCTTACCACCTTCCTCCATGAATGTTCTTCCTTAGGACAACAACAACCATTGTCCTCCATTGCATCTTCTCCATCCAATAAAGAACTCAAGTCTAGTCCCATAGTCAATCGCATCCTCCAAAACATGAACTACAAAGGTAAAGGCCTAGGTCTTTATGAACAAGGTATTTTGGAGCCAAACTAGTCAAAGTTCTTCCATGCTCATATGGCCTGGGATACACACCCCAAGCTAAACAAGCTAAAGATGTTGATAATTCCTCCATCCATCCTAAGTCAACTTTCCATCACAAACCACATCATGTTCACAAAACATATGTTACCATTCCATCTCCTTCATCTTATAAATGTCAAAAGCATGTGACCATACACTTTCTGCCATCCACTTTACCTCCACTTTTACCAACTCCAAATATCCCTCCATCCACCTTACCACCGTTGCTTCCAACACCTAACATACCTATCATTCATAAGTATCCTTACATCCCTAATCATGGCCAACAAACGCACACATTGCCTAAACATGAAGCTTCCATTCATTCCACCAACCCCACTTCCATCAAACCCATGGGATTCAAAAGCAAAATTTTTTATGCCTCTACTTATAAAGCTAAAAATCCTACCAACAACCCTAAAGGTCTTCATACCTTAGGACATAAAGAATCCAACTCAAAGCAAAGTTCATCTACGAAGCCATCTAAACCCTTACCTCCAAATGCAAAGCTCAAAAGCAAAATGGTTTGGGTTCCTAAGCAAATAGCTAGCAAAGCGAATGAGGCATCCTCATCCACATCTAAGCAACCATCCAAACCCTTACCTCCAAATACAAAGCCCAAAAGCAAAATGGTTTCGGTTTCTAAGCAAATAGCTAGCAAGTCAAATGAAGCATCCTCCTCTACCTCTCAAGAATCCCAATCACCTATCTCCATCCAAGAGCCTATTTCCATCCAAAACTTCCATTCCCTTCAAAAATCCCACAAGCAAAACAAAAGCACTAAAAATACTAAATCTATGTGGGTTCCTAAATCACTTCATCAACTATCTTCTAAGAAAACATCTCCATTGCTTCCTACACCACCATCTCATCAAAAGCTTCAATGTTTATCACGGTGTGTGCAACCATTGGTAATGGTTCCCTTCTACTCCACAGCACCTCCACATAACTACATCTCCCCATCCTTCATCTATTATCCTACATATCTTCCCCATCACCTTCCTATGGTCCATGCTTTTGCATAAGCCTTTCATCTATCCTCCATAATCCACAACATAATCCATTATCTTCCATCCTTGCATGAACCTTCCATAATCCACATCATAATCCACTATCCACTATTTTTCCATGCATAATCCACATCCTCATCCATTTCCCTCCCATAAAATCGCTTATCAACATCTATGAGCATAATTACATGGTCCATGCGATGACATCCATCTATAATGGGACAATATCATCTTTCATAGCACTAGCCACTTGAGTCCCTCCTATCCATTACCATGGTGAAAACCTGGCAAACAGGTGCCATATGTAATTGTCATGCTATCCCATCTAAAAAGAAAAAAAGAAAAAAAAAAGTCAAAATAGTAAAGAGAAATCCCTTCGTCCAACGGTGAAAACCTTGTAAACAGGTGCCTTGGATAAGTACCATGATGAAAACCTGGCAAATAGGCGTCATGTGTAGGTTGATCTTCTATGTCACTTACACTTGGGGGCACACTGTCTCATCCAACCTATCCATTTCCAAACTATCTATCCCTTTATATCATTTTCCATCCTATCCTATCCTACCATTACCATACCATCCTACCATCCTTAGCCATTACATAAACATACATATCCTATTGAACCCATCTATTCATCCACCATTCTTCCTTTTGATCTTGATGAAGACATGGGGGCAAAATGTTGAAACATGTTTGGATATTTCTTGACATACCTTCTTTCCAAACCAAGTCCTATCCATTGACAATTTATCCATCCCATTTAAACCAATCCATCATGTCATCCTATCATCATAAGTGTCATGTAAAATCCAATCATGTCATCCCTTGGTCATGAACTTTGTCATGTAAAAATCCCAAGCATTACCACCTAGAATGGAGCAAGTTCTTTCTATGCGACATAGCCTTTGAAGATCACATCCTAGCTACCTTATGATTCATGCACTATGGTGTATATCCTTATCATGAGATTTCCATCTTATAGCTTATCCCCATTTGATTATCTTGAGCTTTCCACTATACCCTACCTATCCATTTATCGTGAGGCATGCATCCATCTCTTATATGGCCTATCCTCTTATCTATCCTTCCAACTCTCATGAACCTCTCATCCCATTTACTATGAGCCCATCCTTTTATCCATCCCTTGCACCTAGACTTGGTTTTCCCTTGTCATTGGTATCTAGCACAATAGCTACCTAAATTGTAAATCCATTGACATCCCAAAACATTTCAAAAACTACAACAAAATCAAATATGTCAAAAAATCCAAAAAAATCAAATATCCAACAAAAAATCTAAGCAATAAGATCAATTCAATCATCATCCAAAACAATCCACTCCATCAACATCAATCAAAATCAAAATCATCATCATCAATTCTTCTTATCAATAACATTCATTCATCTATTTCAATCAGTTCTTCCAATCATATCAATCAAATCAATCTAAGCAATGATCTTAAATCCAAATCACATTAATCCATATCAAGCAAGCTAATCAATCAAGGAACATTATCCAATCCAATCTACAGGTTTTTGATCCTAATCTTGTCATGAGCCAAATCAATCATCATCAATGGGATATATCATTCCCACATCCTTGTGTTGGTCTAGGGATACAGCTTTCCCCGCAATGACAACACTATCTATCATCATCACTTAAACAAACAATCTATTATTGGTTTATGACTTGACAAGGGCAATACCTTGTTTGTTTTACATCCTTTGAGCACACTGAGAACACTTGCTTATGCTTAGATTGAGTGGAAACTCTAATCATTACACCATCACTATCATCATTCAAAACAATCAACCCAACAATAGAAAGCATCACAACTAAAGCACATCAAGCCAACCATCAAAACAAATCTAATCACTTCAACAAATCAATAAACAACTTCTTCCAATCAATCTATCATTTGATCAATCTATTTATAGCAATCCATCATCATCCAAATCATAGCACATCAATCCAATCCTCCATTCATCTCAATTCAATTCAAATCATTATCCTTCATCAATCTTCATCCATCATTTTCATCAATCCTTCAATCATCAAATCAATCCAAGCAATGATCCATGTGCAAGTCATCCTTAAACTATACCAATCAAGTTAATCAATCTAGCCAAGTTATCCAATCGCAATCCATGGTCTTGATCCCAGCCTTGTTGTAAGCCAAATCAATCAGCCAACCAACTCAGCAAACATCTTTATGTTGATCTAGGGATATAGCTTTCCCCACAATGACAACACTCTCAACACTCAACAAACAAAACAATAATCAATTAATCATTGGTTTACAGCTTGACAGGGGCAATACCTTGTTTGTTTTTGAATCATTTGTGCATGCTTGCTTGCTTGCTTGTGTGTGTTATCATTTTATCTTGCATTTGCGGGATGATCTTATTCTCTTCCTATGTGTATTGGTATCTTGTACATGTTGGGATTAGCATCTTACATACCAATATCTCTAGCATCTGAGAAGCTAAACAGTCTCTTATGCATTTGAGACTATTCTATGTTAAGACTAACTCCATACATATAACTAGCAAGCTATCATTATGTGTAGTGGAGATAAGCTCACACCATTGCTTGTAGTGTCAAAGTCCTGTTGGATCTAGGGCATACAACTGAGAGGGGGGGGGTGAATCAGTTGTATAAAACTTCTTCTCATTCAAATACTTAATTCACTGTTGTTAGTTAGCAGCCTATCAAATAATCATCCATGGAAGCATAATACATAAACACAAGAGCAGATAAGCATCAACACATTGAACACCAAGATTTTGACGTGGAAAACCCGGTTAAGGGAAAAACCACGGGGTGATTAACCCAAGAATTATTCTCTGTTAGAAGAATAAAGAAAAATGAATGGCACATGCCAATAAGGGCTCACTGCCCGAGCACACTGCTCACAAAGAGGCCCACTGCCTACAAGGAGACACACTATCTACAAAGTGATGAAAATCACAGTCTTGAACTGGAGAATGACATCTCTACCATGTCCGGATCAGTTCCAATTAAGCCCAACAATCTCTGCTCTGCCTTTCGCACGTTTCTTCGCTATACCATACTCATCCTCACACCACACACTGAAATGAACTCACAAACCGTTATTTATACAAGACATCGACTTAGGAACAAACATCTAAGTCGGCAAACAACCATAGGAGTATCCGCAAGATGAATAACACATCCGGTCGGCCATCACAAGAACATTCGCAGGATGAACAACTCATCCGGTCGGCTACACAGAGCAAGAACTTCATCCGGAAGAATAACTTCAATTCCGGGCTCTACCATCAATGCGGACCAACAACACAACCTAAACATGATCCAAGAACCTTCACAAGCCTGTCTGAATGTCCGGATACATCCGCACTTCCTCTGCTTACTGGGATCTCTTGTCTTCCTCATCCGGAACTCCAAGAACATAGTCTGTCGCCACTGTCATAATGCAAGAGGTACTTCCGGACCTCCAAATCATACACAAATCAGGATGACACATCACAAGGACATCCCAAACACTCCTTCCAATCCGCAGATTAGGGTAATACAATTCCGGACCTCACCGGACCTTTTTGTGATCCTCTGTCACCTCCGGATACTTGCCGGACCCGGTTCTATACCGGCAGCCACAACTCCTTCAGATCTTCATGCGGACCTCTGAAATCTTATCTGTAGCATCTCAAGACTCATATCTACTAACCCTTTAATCCGCATCCTCCGGTTCTCATCCTATATAGTACATTTACCTTCTTCTCATCACTGTTCTTCACTGTTCCTGACTGAGGCTAATTTTCTCAATATCCTCAGCACACAGCTCATCAAATCCTTCTTGTCAATGCAATATGAGTATGTTGACATCAATGACAACACTGGCTCACCTCATACTTGCAACAATCTCCCCCTTTGTCATTGATGGCAACATATGATGTGAAAAACCATTAGGACAAGAACTTCAACTTTTCATATGTCTTCTCTTCCTTTACTGCTCCCCCTTTGATCATCAGCCACTTGTTTTTCACATGTCTTCTCTCCCCCTTTGACATCAATGGCAAAGGGCTCATACTTGCAATTCTCATGCATCAGAATTATACCAGCTGCTCCCCCTTAGTTGCAGCTCCCCATTAGTCCGGATCACAAGATATGACTGTGATAGCCACCGAACTGATGCACATCAGTGCATCTTAGTTTATCACCGGAGGGGCCATGACCCCTAACTTCTCCCGGAGATATTCAAAAGAGTCCTTGGGAAGAGGTTTTGTAAAGATATCTGCAATCTGATCCTTGGAGGGAACATACTCCAATCTGACTTCTTCCTTGTTTACTTGTTCTCTCAAAAAGTGAAATTTGATAGATATGTGCTTAGTCTTAGAATGCAATACCGGATTCTTGGAAATATTAATTGCACTTGAATTATCACAGAAGATTGTGATAGGCTCCTCATATTCAATTTTGATGTCTCTTAGCATCTGCTTCATCCATAAGATTTGAGTGCAACTACCTGCTGCTGCAATGTATTCTGCTTCAGTTGTAGACAGAGATATTGCATCTTGTTTCTTACTTAGCCAAGAAACCAATCTCTTCCCCAAAAAGAATGCTCCACCACTAGTGCTCTTCCGGTCATCCACATCTCCTGCCCAATCTGCATCTGTGTAAGCATGAAGAGAGAAATCCGGATCTCTAGGATACCATAGACCATACTCAACTGTTCCTTTCAAGTATCTAAAAATTCTTTTGATTGCCATAACATGAGATTCTCTAGGATCAGCCTGGAATCTTGCCACAAGACCAACAGCCTGCATTATATCTGGTCTAGTTTGAGTGAGATACAACAATCCACCAATCATTGATCTATACTTTGTCTGATCTGCCTTTGGAGAATCATCATCTTTGCTTAACTTACATCCGGTTGCCATAGGAGTGTTCATAGGCTTTGAGTCTTCCATACCAAATTTCTTTAACAATTCTTTCACATATTTGGTCTGAGAAATGAAGATCCCTTCTTTTGTTTGAGTAATTTGCAGACCCAAGAAGAAATTCATTACACCAAGCATAGACATTTCAAACTCACTTTTCATCTGATTTGCAAAAGTTTTGCACATACTATCTCTTCCTCCAAAAATGATATCATCCACAAACACTTCAACAATCAGAATGTTTTCATGATCAATTTTGAAATATAAGTTACTGTCAGCAGTACCTTTGTTGAATCCAATCTGCACAAGATGCTTATCCAACCTTTCATACCATGCTCTTGGGGCTTGCTTCAATCCATACAAAGCTTTCTTCAACTTGCAGACCATATCATTATTATCAGACAATTGAAATCCATCCGGTTGTTCAATGTAGACTTCTTCTTCCAGATCACCATTTAGGAAGGCAGACTTGACATCCATCTGATATACCTTGAAGTCTTTGAAGGCAGCAAATGCAAGAAGTAATCTGACTGCTTCAATTCTTGCTACCGGAGCAAAAGTCTCTTCAAAGTCAATTCCTTCTATTTGAGAGTAGCCTTTGCAGACCAATCTAGCTTTGTTTCTGATTACTTCACCAGCTTCATTTAGTTTGTTCCGGAAGACCCACTTGGTTCCAATTACATTCCTGTCTCTAGGTCTGGGAACAAGATCCCAAGTATGATTTTTCTCAATTTGCATCAGTTCATCTTCCATTGCTTTGGTCCAGTTTTCATCATTGCAGGCTTCATTTATTGTTTTAGGTTCAATCTTTGAAATCAGACAACATTCATTCTGATCTTGAGCAATATTCCTTCTAGTTTGTACACCTTTGCTTCTGTCACCTATGATCTGATCTTCAGAGTGATTCAGTCTTACATACCTTGGAATTTTGGGAGTATCCAGCACTGCTGTTTCTTGATCAGCCTCATTCAAACCTAACTCTTCTTCCTGATTTACCGGATCAGGCTGACTCTGTCTCACCGGAGAGGATTGAGGTCCTTGAACACTGTGTTGGTCATCTTCATCAAACTCATAAAATCTTGAAGGCTTCTCAATTCCTTCATCAACCTTTACATTGGTGCTTTCTATCATCTTCCTCAATCTCTTATTGTAACACCGGTATGCTTTGCTTTGAGTGGAGTAGCCCAAGAAAATTCCTTCATCACTTCTAGCATCAAACTTTCCTAGATCTTCATCTCTTTTAATATAACACTTGCTACCAAATACTCTGAAATATTTCACAGTAGGAGTGATGCCAAACCAGAGTTCATAGGGGGTCTTACCGGTGTTGTTTTTGATTTGAACTCGATTGAGAGTGTAGACTGCAGTGCTGATAGCTTCTTTCCAAAACATTTGAGGAACATTTGCTTCCAACATCATTGTCCTAGCAGCTTCCTGGATGGTCCGGTTCTTTCTCTCAACTACTCCATTCTGCTGTGGAGTCTTAGGAGCAGACAACTGTCTCCTTATACCCTGTTTCTCACAAAAGTCAATGAATTCACCAGATGTAAATTCACCACCTCTATCAGACCTTAGACACTTTAGTTTCAATCCGGTTTGATTCTCCACCATAGCTTTGAAGATTTTGAACTTCTCAAAAGCTTCTGATTTTTCTTTTAGAAAGGTAACCCACATCATCCGGGAATGATCATCTATTAACAACATGAAATATCTATCACCTTGCAGACTCTTGATTCTTGTCGGACCACATAGATCAGTATGTACTAATTCCAACAATCCGGTAGAAGACTGGTCTTTGCTTTTAAAAGAGACTCTGCTTTGTTTGCCTAACTGACATTCTTTACACACACTATTTGTAGGTTTTATCAACTTTGGAAGATCTCTCACAGCCTGAGTATTGCTTATTTTGATGATGTTATCAAAATTTACATGACACATTCTTCTATGCCATAACCAACTCTGATCAATTTGAACAAACAAACAATTTTTATTTGAACCAACCAGATGAAAGATGTTACCTCTTGTCTGAGTACCGGATGCAATTTCAGTTCCAGAGCTTGTAAAGATTCTGCATTTCCCATTCTTGAACCGGAGATCATAGCCTTTGTCCACTAACTGACCAACACTGAGAAGATTGTGCTTCAATCCTTCAACATACAGTACATTTCCTGTTTTGCTCTTACCATCAAAGGAAATAGTTCCCCTACCTCTGATTCTGCCAGCAGAATTGTCACCAAACTTTACCATTCCTCCTTCATATCTTTCCAAGTCTAAGAACTTATTCTTGTCACCAGTCATATGGTGAGAACATCCACTGTCAATAACCCAATCATCCTTTTCTTCCACTTGAGCAGCCAAGGCTTTTTCAACAACTTTGTGATTGACAGATTCAGAGAGCAAGGAATCTTCTTCCTTGATGGCTATAAACACCCACTCATTTCTGGATTTGCTTCCTTGTTCTGATTCATCATCTGTTACTCCTTCATTGTCATCTTCTTCATGAACATAATAGCAATTCTTTTGAAACCTTTGTCTGTGAGTATTAGATCTTGCAGATCTCTCCAGACATCTTGAGGCAAAGTGACCAATCTTATTGCAGTTGAAACACTTAAAGGGTAGTTTTCCTTCATACTTACCGGATCCTCTTGGCAGTCTCTTTGCAATGAGGGCTTCAAGTTGAGCTGTTTCTGCTTCTTCTTCTTCCATGTCTCTTCTTGCTTGATCATACCATGACATTTTCTTTGATGAGTTTTCACCCGGATCAAATCTCTGTTTGCCTTTCACATAGGCACTGGCTTTGAAAGCAGATTCAGTCTTGGGAGGATCATCTCCAAACTCGGTCATTTCAAATGCAGCTAGTTTGCCAGCCAGTTGTTCTCTTGTGACAGTTGTGTGGGCTCTGAATTAATCAATGGCAGCAACTTTGATTTTGTAGGCAGCAGGAAGGGATCTTAGGATTTTGCAGACAATCTCATTTTCATCTAAAGTTCCACCAGCATTTCTGATTCCACATACCAGCTCATTTACTCTTGGCATAAAGGTAGTGATGTTTTCATCATCTCTCATTTTCAATCTTTCAAATTTCCCTTTCAGACTTTGCAACCTTGCACTTTTGACAAACTCATCTCTTTCATACAGAAGTTCCAGTTTAGTTAGGATCTCATATGCAGTGGGTAGGTCAATGACATTCGAGAGATCTGAGTCATTCAATGCGCTTAGAAGAGCTTCCTTGGTCCGCAGATTGTTTTCAGCTTCTGTGATTTCATTCAGAGTTGTCGGACCACCTTGTGGAGGTACATATGGTTTTGAAATCATACCCAGATATGCTTTTCCCATGCATTCCAAGTGACACTTCATGCGACCTTTCCAGAGAGTGAAGTTGGTTCCATCGAACTTCGGACTATCCTTCTTGTATGACGACATCCTGGATCTCCTCAAGCGGTTAGGCTCTTGTCAGAGGAACTTGGCTCTGATACCAATTGTTGGATCTAGGGCATACAACTGAGAGGGGGGGTGAATCAGTTGTATAAAACTTCTTCTCATTCAAATACTTAACTCACTGTTGTTAGTTAGCAGCCTATCAAATAATCATCCATGGAAGCATAATACATAAACACAAGAGCAGATAAGCATCAACACATTGAACACCAAGATTTTGACGTGGAAAACCCGGTTAAGGGAAAAACCACGGGGTGATTAACCCAAGAATTATTCTCTATTAGAAGAATAAAGAAAAATGAATGGCACATGCCAATAAGGGCTCACTGCCCGAGCACACTGCTCACAAAGAGGCCCACTGCCTACAAGGAGACACACTGTCTACAAAGTGATGAAAATCACAGTCTTGAACTAGAGAATGACATCTCTACCATGTCCGGATCAGTTCCAATTAAGCCCAACAATCTCTGCTCTGCCTTTCGCACGTTTCTTCGCTATACCATACTCATCCTCACACCACACACTGAAATGAACTCACAAACCGTTATTTATACAAGACATCGACTTAGGAACAAACATCTAAGTCGGCAAACAACCATAGGAGTATCCGCAAGATGAATAACACATCCGGTCGGCCATCACAAGAACATTCGCAGGATGAACAACTCATCCGGTCGGCTACACAGAGCAAGAACTTCATCCGGAAGAATAACTTCAATTCCGGGCTCTACCATCAATGCGGACCAACAACACAACCTAAACATGATCCAAGAACCTTCACAAGCCTGTCTGAATGTCCGGATACATCCGCACTTCCTCTGCTTACTGGGATCTCTTGTCTTCCTCATCCGGAACTCCAAGAACACAGTCTGTCGCCACTGTCATAATACAAGAGGTACTTCTGGACCTCCAAATCATACACAAATCAGGATGACACATCACAAGGACATCCCAAACACTCCTTCCAATCCGCAGATTAGGGTAATACAATTCCGGACCTCACCGGACCTTTTTGTGATCCTCTGTCACCTCCGGATACTTGCCGGACCCGGTTCTATACCGGCAGCCACAACTCCTTCAGATCTTCATGCGGACCTCTGAAATCTTATCTGTAGCATCTCAAGACTCATATCTACTAACCCTTTAATCCGCATCCTCCGGTTCTCATCCTATATAGTACATTTACCTTCTTCTCATCACTGTTCTTCACTGTTCCTGACTGAGGCTAATTTTCTCAATATCCTCAGCACACAGCTCATCAAATCCTTCTTGTCAATGCAATATGAGTATGTTGACATCAATGACAACACTGGCTCACCTCATACTTGCAACAAGTCCAACACTAGCTGTTATTCATATCTTGTGCATGTTGGCTCAACATCTTGACCTCATGCGTTCAGACAAGATTGTAACATGCTAGTTGCGCATTGGATATCTCAACACCTTGGTCTCTTATACCCTGGTGCATAACATCTATCAAACATAAGGACTGTATTTCTTTTCATTCTAAGCAATTATTTGAAAGCTGCCCATCAACATCCTATCTATTCATTCTATCTATTCATTCCATCATACTCAGCCAAGATTACTCATTTCCATTTTCTTCGTGTCTGCGTTCTTTTTAGCCTTTTTTTTTCTATCGAGAGCCAACCCAGCCCTTCTTGGTTAGCTTGGCTTACCTCTCGAGGGGGCATCCCCTACCAGTTACACTGGGGCATAAATTGTTTATCGAACGCATATCATATCTTCTTTGACACAACGCTCTATCGAACATTGTATCAAAGAGGGGCAAAATGTAGACACCCAAATTTGTCCATGTCTAGCAACACCTTCTTAAAATATTATCCTAGACATCTTGTAGCATTTTGTCCTAATTTCCCTAATCCATTAAGCCAATTAATTAAATAAATTTTATTTATTTAATTAAATCCCATTTAATCCCATCTTCATCCTACTTAGCCAATTAATTAAATAAATTTTATTTATTTAATTAATTCCACATCATATCCCAATCATATCCTATCCTCATCCCAATTAATTAAATAAATTTTATTTATTTAATTAATTTCCACATCATATCTTATCACATTTTATTCATTTATCCTATTAATTAAATAAATCTAATTTATTTAATTAATATCCAACTCATATCCCAACTAATTCAAATATTTTATTTGAATTAAATACTCATCTTTCATCACATTCCAACACTTATCCAGTCAATCATGTGTTGTAAGACAACTTTCACTCATATCCTTCACATGCACAACTAATGGAACCTAAATTTAGTATCTTTCAATCCTAGCCATTCACATAGCCTCTGAATCTCCACCGTTGATTGATCCTAGTTGAGTCTTATATAAACACCCTCTCATTCCATATGAGAGGGGGGGGATCCAGCAATCATATAGCACCTACATTATCATCTTGAGCATCTTGAGCATCTAAGCATCTGAGCATCCAATTGAGCTTTTATCATCCATCGTGGCAGCTTTCAGCTTTGCAATTGTTCATTGTTGAAGAAGCAGTCCACATCTCTCAAACAAGGAATTGCACGGTCTAGGTGATGTTATGCTTGATGCTTTGATTTCATTTAGATTAGATTCCTTGATGACGGTAGGGTTAGGGTTTCATGACTATGTCTGATTTGCTAAACCTGACTTGCACCTATCACAGAATCAGATGAAGGAGACACTTCAGATGAAGATGAACTTGGGGTAGTTGAAGGATTTCAAGATTTTGTAGCTAGATTTGTGCAAGATCAAACTGTTGTTGGAAAGCAAGTTCAAATGGAAGAGTTACTATTACCCAACTAGTGCTACATACATGATGCCTCTCATTCTGAATTTACTTGCCAACTGTGTCAAGAGGTGATTAAACAAGTGCAAAGACAACAAAAGATCCCCATAATCGTGAAGGCAGAACCAACTATTGAAATGAAGGGAGAATCTGAACCTTTGATTAATGAGGAGAAGTCTATAAAACAGAAGGATAACAGCAAAGATTTTCGCATATGGACCTTAAGATTTGATGGCTCAAGGTGCAAATAAGGGTTTGGTGCTGGGGTCAAATTGATCAGCCCCACTGGGAGTTCATACCTAGCATCACAGAGACTACAATTTCCATGCACAAACAATGTCACTGAATATGAAGCATTGGTGCAGGGGTTGCTGCTCGCATTATAGAAGAAAGTTAAAATTATCTAGGTATTTGGTGATTCTGAGTTAGTAGTAAAATATGTGAGGAAACAGTACTCATGCAATGATAAAATATTGAGTAGGTATAGAAATAGAGTCTGGGATTTGATAGAGTGCTTTGATAGTTTCAACATCCAAGTTATTCCGAGGAGATAGAACCATGTTGCAAATGCTCTAGCTCAAACAACAAGTACATTAGAGCCAACGTCTATGGTAGGGCTAAAGAAGTTTTCTGTTGAGTTTGTGGCTATGCCATCTATGCCTGACAATGTCACCAATTTCCAAGTTTTCAAAGATGATCAACACATTATCAATTTCCTCACTTCATCAGATGTGTTCATCGCTCAGATAATAGATGAAGAGGAAATTGAACTACTGAAATGGATTTAGAAGGAGTACTAAACCTGAAGACGAATACGATCCCATGAGGAATGGTAGAATTGGAAAGATTGTTTGATGTAGATAATTTAGGAAATCAAAGAAAAGAGGGGGAGTCTCTAGGAGGAAAATGTGAACTATATAATTTGGGAACAAAGAGAGTATTAAGAATGTGTTCATTGGGAAAGCTAGTACAGAAGAAGAAAGGACAAGAATCATACATGCATTAAGAGATTATCATGAGGTTATAGCTTGGAGTTATGAAGATCTAAAGACCTATAATACCTCAATCATCACACACACCATCCCGTTGAAGCCAGGAGCAAAACCGTTCACACAAAGGCAAAGGCCAGTAAATGCTTTGCTAGAGCTGCTGATTTGTAAAGAAGTATAGAAGTTGTTATCAGCTAGGATAATATTTTTGGTTAGACACTCCACATGGGTAGCAAATCTAGTTCCGGTCTAAAAGAAAAATGGAGAAATCAAACTCTACGTTGATTTCTGTAACTTAAACAAAGCATCTAAAAAGGATAATTACCCACTACCCTCTTTGGATGAAGTATTACAGATTGTTAATGGATCCCAGATGATGTCATTCCTAGATGGATACTCTGGTTATAACCAAGTAATGGTAGAATATGAAGATAGATTGAAGACGTCCTTCACCTGCAAATGGGGCCTCTATGCCTACCACTGTATGCCATTTGGATTAATAAACGCTGGTGCCACTTTTCAGCGTGCGATGGATTTTGCTTTTAAGGGATTGGTTGTGAAATGTATTATCATCTACATGGATGACCTCACTGTTTTCTTGAAAAGACAAGAAGACCATGTAGCAGATCAGAGGAAGGTGTTGCAACAATGCAAAGATTATGGCATATCATTCAACCCCAAGAAGTGCATTTTTGGAGTAACTGAAGGAAAGCTGCTGGGACATGTAATATCTAAGCAAGGAATATCTATTGACCCAGACTGGATCTAGGCAATACTCAAAATACCTCCTCTAGCTAGCAAGAAATAACCTAAGTCATATTTTAGTAAGATCAACTTTGTACATAAATTCATTACAGGGTTTGTTGAGATTGTTCAACCTCTCAATGCCATGCTGAAGAAAGATGCTAAGATGGACTAGATTCCAAAAGCCAAGGCTGCTTTCATGGAAATTAAACAAACTATATCCAATGTACCCATCTTGGTAAGTCCTGATTACACTTTGCCATTTCATATATATTCATTTGCTTCAGAGCATACTTGCGCTACAATGTTGACACAGAAGAGGTCAATTGATGATGAAAGGCCCATTGCTTTCATGAGCACTCCACTAAGGATGTAGAGCTAAGGTATCCAAATGTGGAAAAACAAGTGTACGCTCTGGTGAAGGCAGTTAAGAAATTCTACCACTACATCCTAAGAAGTCAAGTGATTTTCATAGTCCTAGATGTAGCAGTCAAAGCATTGTTGATGTAGAGTGAATTAGGAGAAGGAAGAGGGAAGTGGGTTACCATACTACAAGAGTTCGATATAGACATTCAACCTATGAAATTGGTAAGAGGCCAGGCCCTGACTAGAACCATGGTTGAAGTAGGGCCAGATCTAGTTTCTCAACAATACTTGTTAGAAGATGTTTCAAAAGATGAGTGGTATGGTGATATCATATTTTATTTACTCAATCAATGCTATCCACCACAACTAAACTCAGTGCAAAGGAGACCTCTCAAACTGAAAAGTAGCAGTTATATAATAAAAGGATCAGTCCTATACAAAATGAATCACGAGGGTATCTATCTAAGGTGTTTGGACAGGTCAGAGGTAGATCAGGTGCTCACCAATTTTCACGAAAGATTTAGGATAGGTCATGGGTCAGTGCACTCAATAACTAATTAGATTCTTCATGCCATGTATTACTGGCCAACCTTGTTTAAAGATGCACATTCACATGTAAGAACCTGTCATATCTATCAGACAGTGGCACATAGAGAACGACATGTAGCCATGCCTTTGCAACCAGTAGTGGAGGTACAACCATTTACCTGATGGGGCCTTGACTTTATCAGTATGATCAATCTACCCTCCTCTGCAGGCCACAGGTATATTCTGACCGCTATTGATTACTGCACTTGATGGTCTAAAGCAATAGCTTGTAAGCAATGTAACACAGAGGTAGTTATTGAATTTGTTAAAAAGCATATTATCACTAGATTCGGTTGTCCATTTGCTTTAGTTTGTGATAATGGCTCTACCTTTTCATCATTACATTTTTCTAACTGGGCATTTGATTATGGAATCACTCTCAAGTTCTTGTCTAATTACTATCCACAAGGGAATGGGGCAGCTGAATCAACAAACAAAAACATGCTCAAGGTCATTAAGAAACTATTAGACAAAAACCCTAGGGATTGGCATACTCAGCTTAAGTTTTCTTTATGGACTGATAGAATTTGACATAAAGCAGCTCTAAACACATCTCCTTATCATCTGGTCTATGGGATTGAACCTATCTTTCCCATCCATTTGAGAATCCCGGTACTTCAATTCATGCAAGATTACCTTGAAACTAATGACCATGTGTCCTCTAGGTTGGCTCAATTACTGCACCTTGAAGAGAAACATGACGCTGCCATAGAAAACTTTGCCAAACATCAGGGAGTCATAAAATGATGGTTCGATAAAAGAGCCAAGGTCAAAGCCTTCCGCATTTTTGATTTGGTCCTATATTGGGATAAGGCGCATGAGAAGAAAGGAGAACATGGTAAGTTTGATAAACTTTGGTTGGGTCCCTATCAGATCTATGAGATCCTTAGAGATAGTACATATCGACTCAAGAGCCTTACTGGTGAGGAGCTACCATTGCCTATCAGTGGCCAATTCCTAAAGCACTACTTCCAGGCCTGAGAGGCAGTCATGCCTCATTTTAGTGTACATAGTTAGAGGTTTGTTTTGTTTGGTTAGTTTAGGTTGCCTTAGTTTAGTTTGCTTTCTTGCCTTTGCTTTCCTTAGTTCTTAGGTGCTTTGCTTAGTTTAGTTGTCCTTTTGTTTTTGTTTGCCATGCTTGCTTTTCTACGGAGTCTTTGTTTCTAAGGTGGAGGCAGTCATACAGACTTGCAAGTGCTTCTATGTTGGGTGAATGATTCTAAGTTTTCCTTCAAGAAGCTAAGGTTTCCACCTAGTCATTGATGTGGGTTCCATTGTTACACCAAGGAGTATGGCCTCTGTTCATTGGAAATAAGTTATTAGTTGGTGCACCTGAAGTATTTTCTAACCATATACCTTTTCACACTTTAAATAATCCTGAAGTAGCTCGGCGAATCTAGGTGATCTTGTGTCAGGTGAAAAGGGCTGATTTCTTCTTCTACGACATGCACTAATCAATCAAAAGGAAAGCAGGTGATGCCAAGTGTTGCTAGCTTATATTGGGTAAAAATAAAAGGTGTTTTTCAACACTAGACCCATTACAGTGCAACTAACAGATTACCACAATTGCAAAATTCTTACTATCTAGAAATGATTAACATCAAATATCAGTAATACTAGAAAAGACTCTATTGGTCCATTCCAAGGCTTGACCATATTTCAAAATTTGAGCAAGTTCCCGGTGGTAGAGTGATCTCAGCCTTCTAGCTTGTCTCAGGGGATCTTGGGTGAACTTAGTTACTGAAGGATGGGGATGAATACAAGTGCACACACTTAGGTTTTCATGATGTGGATGGTTGCACTGATTCATAATCTTAGGTTCTTTGATAAGGTACCTTGCTTTTTCTTTTAATATGTGGGGAACACAGAGATTCTGGGTTTAAACTAAATGTTTATAGTCAAAATACTCGAGAGCATTTCCCAGCAAAGTCACCATTTGTTGTGCCTTGCACACACACCCCATTCAAAATGGAGACCACCTCTTTTGATTTGGCTAGAGAGTCATTTGATCTTCTAATCTCATAAGTGATTGAGTGGTCAAAGTGCATTTTGACCTTGATGGAAAGATGAAATCCAAAATCACTTCAAAAATCTACTAAGAAGAATCCTTATTTTCCCTTTAAAGCTCTTGAAATGGTCTTTTGCGTTAAATTACCCTCCAACTAACCTTTGCGCTAAAAAATGCCTTGTCCGACCTCAGCGCTAAAATCTCCATGCTCTGACATTGCGCTAAAAACCTATCACTCTGACCTTTTACGTTGATTTCCCATCTGTCTGACCCAGTGCCCAAAACAATTGCATCAGACTTCTGCACTGGAATTAATCTCTTCAGAATTGCACTAAAATCAATGATTACTGACTAAGTCGGATAGCCCCAAAGGCCCACAAGTTGGACAAACCAAAAACCTCCATAGGATTGAGTTAATTGAACTTCCAGGGTTAGCGCTAAATATAGTCCTGACTGACCAAGTCGGATGCACCCAAATCTCCTACCAAGTCTGAGCTGAGGGAAATCCACGCAAAATCTTAACTGACAATCCATACGCATCTGCATTAATTGCAAATTTTGTAGGGGTTAAATAGGGAAATAATCAAGTTTTAGTCATTTTGATTGCATTTTAGATTGAAAATTCTGGCGCTGCGTTCACACTCCATGGACTTGCCCGAGCTCGAACCTGTAACCTCCTTCTCAGACTAAAATCGCTGCCACTTCTACCAAGTAGGGTTTTAACCCATTTCTACAAGTTTTTACTTGCGAAACATTTAGGAGTTTGGATTAGACAATAGGTTTTATTCAAAATTAGTCATTTTTCCAGCATTTTGGCTTAGGGTTTCCATGCACACCAAGAGAATTTCATCTGAGAAACCCTAGTTTGGGTCCACTGAGAAAATGAATGTGCCATCTCAAATGTTAAAACCAAAATTTAGTTAACTTTTCCCTGTGAAGCCCTCAGGTCTTTGTGGTGCTAAAACAAGCTCCGACTGACCTGCAACCCTCATTCAGTCAGTCGGACACCTTGAAAATTTGTGCCAAGTGTCTAGTGCCCTTTGGCACTAAAATTAACCTCATCCGACCAACGCACCCTAAACACCTTTCTCCAACTTAGTTGGATGGTTTCGAAAGGCCCAAAAACTCTAAAAGCTCCTATTGCACTGAAAAGACCTTGGTCCGACCTTGCACTAAAAGATCAAGTCTCCGACTTGGTCAGATGGCCCAAATTCCCCCACAAGGTCGGTACTACCTGAAAACCCCACTGGGAGCTTATCTTGACTTACTACTAAAACTAACTTCATCCTACCTATGCTATAATATCCTCCAACTAACTTAGTCAGACACCTCCAAAAACCACGCAGGTCAGACCAAGTTGATTCTCGTGCAAGTGCAATAAATAGTTCACATCGACCAAGATTTTGTGCTAAATATCAATCGACCAACTTGAAAGCCACTAGAGGTCGGAGACCTCCAAATTCCGCGCAAGTCAGACCCTACCAAAAACTGTGCAAAATTCAAAAGCATGAAAGCAAGCCAAACACGAGGTCAGACTTGCCCGATTTTCTCGTCGAGGTCGGATGACCTCAAATTTAACGCTTTTCCTTCTGAGGGTCAGACAACCCTCAAATTAGCACAAAACCTTTCAAATTACCAAATTTGTTGAAATTTCCAAAGGGAAAATTGTTCAAAATGATGAAATTAATATTGTAATGCTTTGATAATGGCAATTTTCATGATTTCTCTTGCAACATTAAATATTTGATTGCACGCCATGTTATTACAGTCAGGTTTAAATTTCCTTCAGAGGCATATTAATAGTAAATGGTAGAGTTGCATTGATTTATCTGAAGTTTAGGAGTATGTTAGGAATTTCCTAAAGGTATCAATCTTATAAGGTCCAGTCCTATAGATTAAATGGCTGCTCGGGCACAAGCAATGAAGTACAAGTTCAAAGGAATCCCTGCAGAGACCAAGGTCCACTCTGGATGGAGTAATGTCGGGGATACAAACTTAGGTCACATAGACCTAGATGATTTTCAACTTAGAGTCTTTGGTCCGGCTCCAACTCCCAGGGCCAAAGTACTTAGAGATAGTGGACTTGGACAGGCTGCTGCATTTCTTACTTCAATTCAATGTGCAGAGTTGATAGCCACCTATGCAGACATATATGATGTTATGACTAGGCAAATTCACACAGTAAACAGGGATGTCTTGGCTGACTTGACCCCTCCTTCTCTGGTAGAAATGTTGGACATCCCCTGGAACAAAGTTATGACAATGTCAGATAAACAAGGGTCAAAGGAAACCTATAATAAGGATGTAGAAGGATGCATGAAGTATATGAATGACCATTGGGTTAAGAACAGGAAATCTACTCTCATCAAAATCCCCATAATACTCTACAGAAGTGATTTCTATGAAGAGATCGGGGACATAGTCACCTTTTTGAGTAGAATCTATGAATTACCAACAACCTCTACCTTTGAGGATTGGATGTTTGTCATAATATCTGAGATATTGAAGGGAACCAAGATCCACTAGGCTCAAATCCTCAGTGACAACATCCATGAAGCCTTCAACAACTTCAATGAAAACAAATACTTCAAATGGACATCCTATGTTGTCTATGCACTGGCAAGAATGAACCACTACGATGGACTGTCCAAGATTGGTGAGGTTGGAAATGATGAGAAGAATCAGGTTAAAGTGTATGAATGCTACCCACAACTAACCTCATCCCAATCATTGATGCATTTCAAAAGGGTAAATGATGCATCCACCATGTATATAGCCAAAAAATTGCAGGGCAACATAGCCTTGAGGATTTCTATCGAGGCCATGAATGAAATAACCAGATATGGTAGGTGGTATATCCAATTTGAGAAGTTTACATACATAAGGATACAAGGCTTCACTGGAATGTCATATAGACTCCCGTGATATCCAGATGATAAGACAGTGCTTCTAGAGCTGTCAAGGCAACTGAAACCTTGTACTAAGAAACTTAAGCACTTACATAGGCCTAGTGTTCAATTTCCTATAAAATTTAGCAAAGGCTTGTATGCTTGTCCTTCTTTGGCATGAGCAGAGCATTCAGACAAAGAGCTCCAACTCTTGAATTTGCACTACTATAATGCAAGAAGCCATTTTGATCCAAACAGAGTAATGGAAAGATTTGTAAGTAAAAGACTCTTCCACAAGGTACACATTGAAGACTTTTGGACCAATTGCCCTGATGATTACGAGATTATGAAGAAGGCACATGCAAGGCTGCCCCTCAATTTTATTAAGAGATTTCATGTAATGGCAGTGCTAGATCAATTGCAAGATGATGAGAATGTTATGGTCAGGGGACCATGGGAGGCACAATACCATTAGCCTATCCCATTGCCTAATTGGGCTAATGTGGAGGAGAGTTCCCTAGATGTGGTTATGAGGGATACAATCAGATTAAGGCTTGGGTCAGAGCTCAAGTGGCTGTCTTGAATGGACAAGGAGTCCAACTCACTTATACAGTAGTAGAATCAGACAAAGACTCCGGGGGAGAAGAGGATGAACCCATTCAGGTTACAGATGAGGCAGAGCCAGCTGAGAAGCAGAAATCAGATAGTGAAGAGCATACATCTTTGGCAGAAAAGGAAAAGAAGATGAAGAAGCCATCTGTAAGGTCTCCCCAGAAGAAAGACCAGCCTCCTTCAGCCAGGACCAGGACTTTCAAGAGAAAAGATATACCAAGTGGTACTAGAGAAGGCTCTAAGGCTAAGAAGGTAAAAGTAAAAGAAGTTAATAAGGAAGTTGCCACAACTAAGGATGATTCTAATCCTCCAATCACCCAACCTCCTGCACAAAGCATTAGCACTGCTACCTCAGACCCCGTCATTTCTACTATCACTTCTCCTTCCATCCTTCCTTCCTCTGCTGCATCCACCTCACCCATGATCTCAGCCTCTATAATTCAAGAGGCATCTTTTACCACCTCTCCTACCTCTACTATCACCATCACCTCTTGTCCACTGACAATTTCCTCTAGTGATTCTAGCAGTCCTATTTCCTCTGTTCTTCCCATCTCATGCCCTTCCACTACATCTACATCTTCTTCTCCTTTACCATTACCTCCTATTTCTAACATCCTTTCCCCCCCTCTTTCCTTACCTTCACTATCTTTTTATTCATCCCTTACCATTTCTTCCTCCTTGTTACCAGTCTTGACCAACCTTACATAGGTCAGTTTGCCTTCCCTAACCATCTATTCTGTTGTCCCTATTTCACAAATGCCCGCAGAATCACTAGCAGTACCCCTGTTGCCTGGGATTGAAAAGGTATGTGTAGATTTGGGGTTGAAAGAGCCCAAACCGGCAATTGAGGAGGAAAAGGAGATATTATCTGATGATATCTTCCATGAACCTTCAGCTGATGTAGAAATTATTGATATATCTGATAGCCCCCTTGGTAAAGATCAGATGGAGGATGTTTTGAAGATTGCACAGGAGAATGTAGTTATAAATTTGAAGGACTTGGCTCAAGAAGAAGAAAAGGAAGAAGAGAAAAGTCCAGAGAAGAATGAGGATCAAGAACAAGAATAGTCCAAAGAGTTGACTATATCTGATAAAGATGGCACTTCTAAATTGAAGAAATCTTCTGCTCCTGAGTGGTTGTAGAACAGAATGGCATATCTTGAACTGTAGGTAGAAGTAATGCAGCTTGAACTGAGTGCTATCCTGTTATAGGCTCATAAGCCTTAGAAACAGAAAAAGGCTAAAATCCAATCAAGGATTTATCAAAATGAATCAGGATTGAGGATAGTAGAAATAACAATTTCGCCAGCTGACATAGCAAGAGACCAAGTCAGGGCGGAAGATTACATCATATCTATTGTTGATTTGGGCCTAACCACTTGTGCTCAAAGAGTGGATGATTTCATAGGATCAGTCGCATCAATTTTGGAGCAACTAGACAAAGATGAAATGTCTAAGAAAGACTTCAAACAGCAAAATGAAGAACTGCGAGCATGTCCTCAGTTTTTGATAAAGCCAGTAGATGCAGGAGGATATATAAGGACAATACCTACTTTCTTGTCTATATATGAGATGGCTAAGATAGGTGAGGTAAGATCAAAATCCCAAGGCATCAAAAATTGGCTACAAAGGGTTTTTGAAATGGGATGTGAAACCATAAGTGCCTCTGCTCAAGCTCACCAAAAAATGGTAGATTTGCACAAAAAATGGAAAGACTTGCTGGAAGAATGTGATTCTTTTGATGAGTATTATTCACACATGTATCCTCGGATAAAAGGTATCAGAGAGTTACTTGCTCAAACTTTGGTTGTAGAAAATATTTTGACTGGGAATCAGCTACCAAAGGCTGTTGAATGGTATCAATAGCTACTTTTGAGAAAAGAAACCTTTGAGCATATAAAGGAAGCATACAAACCAATTGATGAAGAATTAAGATCAGTTATATACGATATCAGTGACTCCATGAAGGAATCTAGAGAAGAGTCCTATGATGACTATACCCCGTTTGATGTCAAAAAATGCAAGGGTAAGTTGTATAAAATAATTTTTGAAGATGACACACTCAGCATGGAGGAATGGTTGGATAAGTAAGTGATCTCAGGGCTGAATTCAATGCATTTCAAAAAGTAGGAGTAGAGATAGAAAGAATACATAGCAAATTTAGTCAGGAGTTGGAAGTGTTTGATTACCAGATACATCATTTGAAGGATCCAGACCCATCTGACATTAATCCTGCACTTGAGGCCTGGTTGACTTATCATAATAAGCTGGCCAGTGAAGATAGCATTGACTTAGAAAAGTTGTCATAACATTATTTTGAATATTCTAATGATTGAATCCCATCTCAATTGTCAATTGATGTATTCAGGGCAGCATGTGACTCAATTTTGTCTTTTTCTTTCTTCCAAAATATTCTTTTCTACTAGTATACTGAGTTGCCTAGTCAAAATGACTAGATTCAATGTATCTAGGAACTATTTTTTGTCTCTTTCATAAAGGACAAAATGTAATCCGAGAATTGATGTGAGCTATTATTGATGTAATCTAGACCGTCGGTGTTGAGCAAATCTCCACAGTTCATTTGAAGGCTAGGGTATGCTACTTTCTATATAAAGGGCTGCCATTTCAACTTTTTGTAAGAGAGATTTTGATGCCAAATTGTTGACTCTGTGCCATTTGAAGTAATACAAAGCAAGTTTCTGCAGCAATTCTAAGAATTTATACCTTGTGTTGACTCATTGTGGTTTTCATGGTTTGCTTCTTGCTCTCCCATAGTTAGATTAGTTGCGCTGTTATGATGTTAATGGTTTACTAAAGTATTTGATGAATATCCATACTTTTAGTTGTTTATTGATAGTAAATAGCTGTGTAAAGTTAGTTTGGGCTTATTACTTGTGCTGAAGTTCAACTGCATTTCATAAGTTAAGTTGCGTCATTTATTGGGTATTTGACGAATGAATGTGGTCAGAAAATCTTTCAACTTCCATTGGAGATTGCATTGTTTTCTACAACACTATAACATCCATTTCAGTTTGGTAACTCAAAAAACAAGTTTAAAGTTTGGAATATTTGTCTACTAAGGATAACCTAGGCATTGTGAATGTCACTTAGGATCCCTCTAAAACACTAACCTTTTGCACTTTCTTTAAAATCATTGTTAGTTGTTAGATTAAGAATTTCAGTAGCATTTTATCTTGTATATCAACTGAAAATCATAATGGTGTTTATGTCTATTTGCTACCCCAATCCTGAAGATTTGTAGATTACATGTAAGACCCCTTTTAGGAACAGCTTAACATACCAACTGAGAAATTCCAAGCAAGCTAAGACCTAGCTGTATTATCCTTGGAGTAGTCTTACCTAGGGTGGGATACTTTTCAAGAGAGGTGTGAAACCAGCAATCACACCTACATTGCTGCATGCTAAAACCACCATCAACACAGTGCAAGTGCAGTTCCAGTAACACCAACAATGGAAACAGATCCTAATGTGAGTACTTCTGTGCTTCCTCCATGGTTGTCAAAATATACCCCAAAAAGGAAGAAACAAGCCATCTCTCAAGATGACTTTGATTTTAGTAAGTTGGTGCTTGTGAAAGCCAAGACCCTGAAGAAGCCAAAGATTGTTTGGAGAATGCTTGGAGACAAAGGACACAAATTTATGGAGATTGCAAGACCTCTATAGGATGCAACCATGGAAAATTTTAGTATGAATGATTACTCTATCTCTAGGGTTGAGTTAGGCAAAATAACTCATGAAAGTGCAAAGACTGATATGCAGTCAACAATGGACATTCTAGTTCAGAAATTTAACAAAGAGAAAGAAATGAAGGATCACTACAAAGCAATGGTTGAATAGTTGACTGCAGTGGTGAGAAAAATTACTTTGAATTCAGAATCAATGACCCCTGAGGCTATTTCTGTAGAAGATCCCATCATCTAGAAAGATGAAAAGACTCATCTTAAGGGAAGAGTACTTGAAGAATACTTAGAAAGGATCCACACATAATGAATTTCTCTTCTTACAGAGCTAGCTGAGAAAACAGACAAACTGGAGAAAATAAGGACAAAACTTGATGACTTGATTGATGTTATTTCTCAGGATATTGAGTGTCTAGAATAGAAACATGATAAATGGGTAGAGATGAGAAAGCTAAAAATAAGTGCTCTGATATCAATTGGTGTCATTCCAAATAGGGATTCATATACTAAAACCAAAGAGGCATTGACATATCAGAGCCGTGTACTAAAAGATTTGATCAATGACCTAGAAACGGCAAGGAAACTAAGTGATCAAAGTGATGTTAGTCTTTTGTACAAGTTGGAGGAGCTTCTGTGCAATCTGGTGTCACAGGATAATTGATTTCTTTCTACAGAAGAGATGATCTAGGAATTTGAAAGTATGTTTTAGAAAGAGTTCGAGGACAAAACATTTTCAGTGGCCTCCGTGGATAATATTCTTGACAATCAGTTAACTTTGGATAATCTGAAGGCCAAGTTAACTAGTCACACAAAATCAATTACCACGGTCAAAGATGCCAAAGTTAGAGCTAGGATGATTTTCAAGAACACGGTTAGTCTGAACAGTCTTGGGATGTAAGCAGATTTCACCATGGATGATTGCGACATGAAGAAACAAGGCAATGCAAGTTGAAGTAGCTTTTCCATTACTTAGTTTGTTTTCTATTTTTGAGACTTACTTTCAGAATAATTTTAGACATATTTACGTGTACTTTTCTGATATGTAATTACATGTAAAAACTTAGGAAGTCCCAAATAAAAAACGATTCCTTCGTTGAATAAGTCATAGTTTGTTTTTTTTTCCTATTTTTGCTCTCAGTTCCTCTTATAAATAAAGATGACCCCCATTGTAATTATGATCTTTTAGTTATTGAAGTGAAACTCTACCAAATTGAAGAGCATTTTGAGACTTTGTGTTCAAATTGTAAATCATAATTTATCAAGTGAATAGAAAAGCAAGTGATCGTTCAATCTTTGTGTTGGAATAACTTGTGAGGTATTGGAAATTGTTCTTATATCTTTTTCCTAATACTATCTTATTTGCTTGATCAAATTGTAGTGTGAGTGTGAATAATCTGGGAGATGTTCTAAAGTTGATTTTGGAGACTTTGTGCTACAACAATTATCTTTAGTTTGTGATTTTATGTTTTGAAGTAAAAGATATTGGAAAGATTTTGAGCTGCTATTATCTTTTGTGATCATATGTTTTATCATAGCATTCGGTGAAGACTTTGAGTTGTACCTTATTCTACTTAGTCCTAAATTATAAATCAGTGACAGGAGAAATGATAGACTTTGTGCTCTCATGGGTTTCTTGGTTATTCAAATTTGTATTGAGAAAGTGCTCGTTCATTTTGTAAACATCATTTCTGAAAAAAGAGAAACGGATGATATGGTCTCACCCCTAAGTTAGTATTTAGTGTAAATAAGTTTGTGATAGTTGATAGGGAACCTCCCCTTGTTGAGAGGAGAGATTTATCTCATTACATTGTGGTCGATATAACCATTTTACCTTCAGTTAGTTGAAGACAAAATATTCAACCAACATAATTCAAATTACATTGATGAAGTGGAAGTAAATTTTGTAAGAATATTGAAAAAGGGCTCTAGAAAATACAAAGTAAGTTACCTTTCAAATACTTTAACTGTGAAAAGATAGGTCATCATAAATCTAAATGTCCAATCAAAATTTCAAATGACAGATACAAGGAAAACAAAGGTAACTCATTCAAGTCAAGTTATTATGTTAAAGACGATGACAACATTTATGATGATGAATGTGACTATGTGGATGATGATGGTAATGAATTCTTATTCATGGCTTTGAATGTTGGAACTAATTCTGAAAGTGATATGAAGGAAACTACTCTAGAAATAAAACATAACATCAAAGGAACTATGGTAACTGCTTTTCATGCAAGAGAAGAAGAGGATCTTTGGTTAATTGATAGTGGGTGTCCAAATCATATGGCAAGTGATAAGAATAAGTTTGTGAAGCTTGAAAATTTTGATGGAGGTTTTGTTTAGTTTGGAGATGATGCATCTACTAAAATCTATGGAAAAGGTTCAATCAGTTTTGATGAAAAACACAATATAGATGATGTTCTCTATGTCAAGGGTCTTTGACATAATCTTTTGAGTGTAGGACAAATGTGTAGGAGAGAATATAACCTTATCTTTCAAGATGGTGGCTATGAAATCAGAAAAGAAGACTAGAACTCTGGTTGCTACTCGAATTAGGACAAAATGAAATATATATCAGCTCAAAGGTGCTAATGGTATGTTCTGTATGACTCAAGTTAATGAAATTTGGCTATGGCATATAAGAATGTATCACCTTAGTTTTGACAGTCTAGTGAAGATCAAATCTACTCAAGCTATGGGGAATTTGCCAAGGATTACAAAGCCTATCAATACAACCTACAAGGAATGTCAGATTGGGAAGAAAACAAGGAAAAATCAGAAGCTCTAGATAGGTATTTCAGACCTGTGCAGACCTACTTGAGAGTAGTAAGATTTCAAGGTGATAGGTATTTCATGTTGTTGATTGATGATTACTCTAGAATGAGTTAGGTAACTTTTCTCAAAGAAAAATCAGAAGCTCTAGATAGGTTTAAAGCATTCAAGGTTATAGTTGAAAATTAAATTGATATGAGAATCAAGTGTTTGAGGTCTTACAGAGGTGGTGAGTTCTCCTCCAATGAGTTTAACTACTTTTATGAAGATCATGGGATAAAGAGACATTTATCAACTCCTAGGACTCCTCAACAAAATGGAGTGGTGGAAAGAAAGAACATGATAGTTCAGGAATCAGTAAGGACTATTTTGAGAAAAGAAAATTTACTAGATATCTATTGGAGATAAGCTATTCACAATACAGTTTACATACAAAACAGAGTGCAAGCAAGGGTCAATAGTTCAAAGACTCCATATGAGCTATGGTATGGAAGAACTCCTATAGTGAAGGATTTTAGAGTGTTTGGAAGAAAGTGCTACATTAGGAGAGATGAAGAAAACTTGGGAAAGTTTGATACAAGATCAGATGAAGGAATCTTCCTTGGTTACTCTACAAAGAATGAGGCTTACACTTGATATAACAAGAGACTAAAAAATTAGTGGAAAGTACAAATGTCAAAGTAGATGAAGAACCATATCAAAGTTCAATGTTTATAGAAGGACATGAATCTGATGAGATCTCTTGCAAAGAAGAACAAAGAGAAGACGAGAAGGAAGATGAGAAGCAAGTTGGGGAAGAAGATGGATGCTTTGGAAAGGATTCCTAAGACCCCTAAGTATGTGCAGAAGAATCATTCTGAAGACCAAATCATTGGAGATAAGAACAAAGGTGTGTTGACAAGAAGAATCATTGCTATGGCAGATGTGTAGGTAAATTTATGCTTATTATCTAAAATAGAACCCACAATAGTGACTGAAGCATGCAAAGATGAGCACTCAATTAAGGCTATGGAAGAAGACTTGACATAGATTAAGAAGAATCAGACTTGGGAAGTTGTCCCAAGACTAGTAGACAAGAATGTGATAGGAACTAAATCCAGGTCTTCCAAAATAGATTAAATGAGAATGGAGAAGTAGTCAGAAATAAGTCTAGACTTCTGTGTAAAGGCTACCCATAGGGGGAAGGAATGGATTATGAAGAAACATTTGCTCTAGTAGCAAGATTGGAGGCCATTAGATTGCTCTTGGCCTTTGCATCTCATAAGGATTTCAATGTTTATTAGTTGGATGTAAAATTTGCATTCCTAAATGGAGAGTTGGAAGAAGAGGTATACATTGAGCAACTGGAAGGCATTTAGTTATCAGATGATTCAAATATGGTGTGTAGATTGAAGAAAGCATTGTATGGAATCAAAAAGGCTCCTAGAACTTGGTATGCAAGGTTGGAGAGGTATCTACTAGAGCAAGGATTCAAAAAGGATACCATAGATAGCAATCTATACCTCAAAGTTGGAGAAGATCAAATCTTGATTGTGGAAGTGTATATGGATGATATAATATTTAAAGGAAATGAAGGCATGTGCAAGAGATTTACAAAAGAAATGCAAAAAGAATTTGAAATGCCAATGCACGGGGAAATAGACTTCTTGGGTTACAAATAAGTCAATCAAAAAAAGGCATTTTCATTTCACAATCAAAGTATGCTATGGAAATGTTGAAGAAGTTTGGGATGGAAGACTCCAAACTGGTATGTACTCCCATGACTACTAGTTGCAAGTCAAGCAAAGATGATGAATATCCTAAGACTGATTAGAGAAAGTGCAGATCAATGATTGGTGGACTATTATATCTAACTGCCACTGGACCAGATATCATGCATACAGTTTTCCTTATGGCTAGATTTTAAGTAGATCCTAGAGAGTCACATGTGTTAGCTCAGTAAAGAGGATATTCAGATACTTGAAAGGCACTTTGGAGTTTGGCCTATGGTATCCCAAGGATATTGATCTCTCCTTGAGTGCATATATAGATGCAAATTAGGTAGGATGTATAAATGATAGAAGAAGTGCAAGTGGTGCTCCTTTCTTTCTAGGAAGCAAAATTGTTTCATCGCTAAGTAAGAAGTAGGACTCAATGTCAATATCTACTGCAGAGGCAGAGTACATTGCAAAAGCATCTTACTGCACATAGGTGTTATGGATGAAACAGATATTGAAGGACATCAAAGTTTCATATGATGAACCTATTCCTATCTTATGTGTTAAAACAAGTGCTATTAACATTTCAAAGAATCTGGTAATGCATTCAAGGACAAAGCATATTTCAATCTAGTATAACTTCTTAAGGGAGAAGGTCATAGAGAATGAGGTAAAATTGGAGTATGTGCCTACCAAGGATCAAGTTGTAGATATCTTTACAAAGACTCTTCCTAAGGATACTATTGTCACTTGGATTTGCACCCTATGTTGGAGAGGTTTAATGGTCTTCAACAATTCGGTGAAACATTAAGATGACCTCTAGGTGTGGGACCCTACAAGTAGGCCGAATCTCCAAAGAGAGGCTAGTTCTTTCCCTAAATGGGAAATTCATCTATTCCTAAGACCAAACCTAATCTATTCACCATTGAGGAAAAGGGAAGGAAGATGAACTAAAAATGGAAAGGTGGTGATACACTAGGTTTGAATGTTGGTAGGTCCTCAAAACAACCATGTATGCATAAAATAACAATAAACCAAAGACCAACATACACAAATCATGAATTACTTGAAGAGGTAAAGGAAACTAAATTAAATCGAAGAGGAAAGAAGCATTCACAGATGGAGATCAAATAGAGAATACATAGAGCAAAGAAGAATTTATGAAAAGGAAAAAATCTGATGTTTACTCTCAAAGAGGCATGATTATAATTGAAAAGAGATATTACATTTTAGACCAAAAAGCCAACCAAAATATATTACATTTCATGCCTTATATAGCATTTACAATGAAGTGTCATTACCTATCATAATGAATGCGCCCATGGGCCTATTAGAGATATTTTACAAAAGGAATATTAGAAGAAAATATGATTGTTTAGACATAAATGTAGAAAATATCTCCAAGAAGTGGTTGAACAAATATCTCACTAGAAATCTACACTTGAACTGCCTTTTGTAACCATAAATGCTCAACTACAATTTTTTAGCTGGAGATAGATTTTTGACATTCATCTAAACTGGATTCCTGCTTTAGAAGCAAGATTTCATTGTGTGTGATCATGGTAGAACTTTAATTCTGTATCTTTCCCTTTGTGTTTGAAGATCACGAAAGCCATCAAAGTTTGGGCCTTGGGCCTTTGGCATTCTTCCTTACAAAAGAAAAGAAGAAAGGAGGAAACCTCGCTCTCTGAGCTCCACTTTACAAAGGACAATCACATTATCAATGAACTTTAGGCCTCAGGCCTTCTATCTTTCACCTTCATAGAGAAGGAGGAAGAAGGAAAGTCTAAACCCCAAAAGTCTAAGGACTTAGCCAACTTTTGAAAATTTTAGTGGAGTTCAGATTTGGTCTTCCATATTTCACCTTTACTGAGAAGGAAGAAGAAGGAAGGTCTAATCCTTGAAGTCTAAAACACTTAGCTTTATTTTCATAAGGCCTTGGCAAGAATCAACCTTTAGAATTTTTCTTTCCTTGATGATGTCATAGCCATGTGTCAACATTCCATGGTTCCACTAGCCTATTGGGGTCCACCCAAAAGGGTTCCACATAATGGTGGAATTCCTTAGAAAATTTAACACTTGTCAAAAATCGAGCCTCGGGCCTTTCATCTTTCACCTTCCAAAAGGAAAGGAAGATGGAAGAGAAAAAGCCCAAAGTCTGAAACACTTGAGTATTCCTCAAAGAAAGAGTTAGAGTTTGGGCCTCGATCATTTTTCCTTTTTCTTTCCCTTTGTCCATGTGGTAGCATTCCATAGTTTTTCTACCACCTTTTGTTCTATTAAAATATTCTCTATAGAATGGCCGAATGCCTTAGAAAAATTAGCACTTGTTAGGGGCCAGGCTTCGGGGCTTCTGCCTCACGCCTTCCAAAAGGAAAGGAAGAGGGAAAAGGAAAAGTCATAATCCTGAAACTCCAAAACAATTAAGACACTTAGCTTTATTTTCAAAGGTAAAGGAGCGGTGTAAGAGGGAAGAATGAAGGGTAGAACTCTAAACTTCAAAACACCAAAAAGCTAGAAAACACAAGGAAAAATCAAGGGTTTTGGGGCTTAGTCAATTTTGGATATTTTTCCTTGCAATCTCTAAAAGGGAAAACACTTAGAGATTTCATGGATTTGGACTATTTGGCTAGGAAGTAAAATATAACAACATATTGGTGACTTCTTAGGGGTGTTTTCATGCTAAACCAAAGGGAACCAATGGCCTTAAGTATTTGTTGGGCTTGGAGTCAAAAGGGGGGACTCAACATGTTGGGAAGAACTGAAACCCTACCTCTCAAAACACACCAAAAGGAACAAGTCTTGCATTCTCCTAAAGATAATACAGCCTATGCAAGGCACTTATTGAAGGGAAAACTAAATCAGAAACAAACTAAAATAATATGTAAAAAATCTCAGACCAACCTTAGAAGTAAGGTTTGAGATGGATCCCATTGACTGAGATTGGTAGAACTTCACCATCTAGCCTTGAAAGAATGAAAGCATTGGCTTGCTTGTAGCTGATGATGATATAGGGCCCACTCCAAAGTGCATCAAATTTAGAATGGCCTCCAGGTTTGGCTCGGTCAGCATCCCTTTTTAGAACAAGATCACCCTCACTAAAGGTCTAAACCTTGGCCCTTTTGTCAAAATACCTTTTGGTCTGCCTTTGATGCTCTTCTAATGTATTCATGGCTAACTATCTATGTTCTAGTTTAGTTAATTCAGCCATTCTGAAAGACCTAGCATTTTCTCCTTCCAGTTCTAATTGCTAAGCCAATTCTGATAAAGGAATCTCCAAAGATATAGGAAATCTAGCCTCTCTTCCATACACAAGAACAAAAGGAGAGTTACCAATGGCTCTCTTGTATGTGATCCTATCATCCCAAAGAGCTAATTGGATTTTGTTGTGCCATTGCCTTTAGAATATGTGAACTAATTAATCCAACAATTAATCATGATGATTAAACTACTTAGCCTTTTGAGATTGTTTACCAGGTTAAGGGACAAGCCCATATAGTTGAGGTATGAGATTATGGAACCTAAGTTGTTTTAGGATACCTTCACACCAGGACTTATAGTTTTCCTTAGGTTGATTACAGAAGAGTAATTTTCATATCCCATGATTAGACCAAGTGAATTCCTTTAGACAATAGAAATCAGCACATTAGGCAACCTAGATTAGTTAGATCCCTAATTGAACTTTATGTAAAGTGGCACTTTATAAGTTGAGTGTGTGATTAATCTTTTCTTATTTTCCCCCCTTAAAGTGACACTTGATAAAGTTAGTGCCTTGTGAAAAATGAACACACAAGACCCCCCTTTAATTATGTGTTCCTGCGCCCCCCCAAAAAAAATAAAATTTGGCACTTTATAAAAGGAGTGCTTTAGGTCGCCCATAAAGAGCATAAATAGGCACTTTATAATTTCAATACAATTTCATGCTAGTTGGATTTGCAACAAAAAAAAATTCACTTTTGCAAAACAAAGAACTTGATTTGGAGTTGATTTATAAAAGTTATTGAAGTTGCAAAATTTATGTAATTACAAAAAAAAAATCTTCTTGAGAAAAAAAAAATTCAGATTTTTAAAAAATATATTTTGCATGCAAAAATTGTTAGTGAGAAAAACAAAATTGGAGGAAATTTAAGTCCCCTTGGGTTGTGGATGACCAGGGGCTAAAACCCCATGTGACTAGAGGCTAAACTTTTAAAGTGGTCCGATTGGACTTGGAAGGCGTTGCTGGCAGAGAGAAGATGCCTTGGAGGGCCTCACTAGCATAGAGAAGACCAATGGAATTGACCAAATGTATTAGCCAATAAGGTGAGTATAAATAGGCTTGTCTTAGGTACTTGAATCTGCATGAAAAGAGGATAGGACTCCTCTACATTGAGTTGTGGTGAGTAACCTCCCACAAACATAGCACAAAGTGTCAATCTAAGTTGACACCTTTCAAAACAACTCCAACTGCTTTGACAAGTTCAAATGAACATGTGTCAATATGCCTAAGTAGGCTTAATTACAAATGTGTATGCCTATATATTAAAGGTATACACTAACAGTAATGATGTGACCAATTTTTTGTATTCTTTCAGCCATGTAGATGCTTTTCTAGTTGTAATTATATTTTTGTAGTGGATGATAGAGACATCTCCTACAATGGGCTCAAACTCAATGAATTTGATCCTTATAAGACAACAACTTAAATTAGTCAATTTATGATAATTTGCATATTGTAGAGATGACCGTGAGAGAAACACTTAATTTTGTAGCTAGATGCCATGGAGTTTCCACCAAATATGTTATGTAGGACTTTTATTCACAACTTTATTATGCTTTCAACTTTGGTCTTTCTAAAATAGCTAAAGCATTTAGTGAAATACTAAATTTTTAACTTTTTATGGTAGATTCAAAAACTTTTAATTTGAAATTTCACTATTCTTTATTCAATAAATTAAATTTTCCATTGGTTGTTCACATGCAACTACAATCAATGGTTTAAAAGAAACTATTCAAATAGATTACACTATAAAGGTAATGACCTTTATTCTTTACTAAGTACCTAATTTATGAGAATTATTTCATTGATAAAGTGGCAAATGTATTTTGATACCATCACAGTGTAGGAATTTGGAACATTTTGACACTTCAACTTTAATTTGGATGCTTGGTTTCCCATGGTCTCATGTTTTGGAAGTTGAGAGAAGGTGTTAAGTTGCTTCTCCATGTTTGGGAGATGATTAACTCTCATGTTTGATGGTGTGTAAATGTAATTATGTGTAATTCGAAGTGAATTTCAAGTGTAATTTGTAGTTTATTTGCACATCTTGAGTTGGTTATAACAAAAAGTGTTAAGGGTGAGAGACAAATTCTCCTTTTTCATGTTTTTGCCTCAAATAGAAAATTAAAATTATTGTTACATTCTACTGTCAAATTTATATTTGATTGACTAAGAGAAACATACTTGACACATTTTTTATTTATGTATATGTTTGAAGTTTGTATGTTATTTTGTTTTGATTTTTATTATTATCTTGCTGAAAATAGATTTATTATAACTGAATGGTTTATGTATTCTAAGTATGTGCATTTATTTTTTATCTTAAACTTTGTAGGTGAGCAGCAAGCAATTAACCATATTCTATAAGATTCAATTTTTTTGCAGTGTTAGGTAGGGACATTAGCTGGATAGCATCCCTTGTTATTCTGTTAATTCTCCTAATAATCAACAATTCCAAGTGGAGGATAATAATGGGGTGGAATATGAAGGTTTGGACTATGTTCATGACCAACAATTTGAAAGTCTTGTTAATCAACTATATGAGAATGAGAATAGTTCCCGGAGAACTCCTCCACCAGTGGCTCTTACTATAGTAGAAAATTTAGCAAGAATAGAGATTGTAGGAAGCATTGATGCATTATGTTGTACATATGTCAAACCATAATGATAGAGGATGATTCAATGAACAAGTTACCTTATGAGCATACATTTCATAAGGTTTGTAAATTGTAGAGTGGTTGATTGTTTGTAATTTCTGTCCAGTCTGCAAGTATGAGTTGTAACCAATGATTGAGAATTGAATAGTATAAATTGTATATATGCTTTCAAAACCTTGGGTCTTAAATAGCCTTGTTCCATAAGGTAATAAACTATGGATTGCAAATGAGAATCATCATTACCAAATGGCTCACAAGCATCTTGTGACTTCCCATTGTACCAATAGTTATTATCACCATAAAGAAAGCATGGTTCTTCCCTTTCCATGGTATCGTCCACTGTAAGAAAATCATATTATCTTTGGAACACTCTGTTAATGTTAATCCTTAGGGTTACACATTTCTATTTTATGTAATCTATTTTCTAATTATTTTCTTGTTTAGATAGTTACAGGCATTTAAACTATTCTTCTGCCTACATAAACATATGTAATTTTCTATTTTATGAATCAATACATTTATCATTTTTCCCTCCTTTTCAATCTAGGCCTAATAGTGGTATCAGAGCTAGACTAGGAGCCCCAAGCACCTAAAGTGTGGCTTAAGGGATGGTGTTGGAAATAATCCACACCTTGACCAATGATGGGCTAGTCAACAAAGTGCTAGTAGCTCATTTGGTAGAGCACTCTAGAATGCAAATGGAAGGTCCTAGGTTCAACTCCTAGCCGGTCCATGGAAAGTTCAACACACTCCATCTCCCCACAATGTTTAGAGAGACTGTTATCCAGGCCTATATGGATAGCATTCTCATAGAAATTTATTTCATGGAAATATTTCCCACAAAAGATAGATAGCTCCACCTTGCAAGTAAAAATCAATATAGGGGCCAAGCAAGCACTAGTATGAAAGCCATGATGGCATTACAAAAAGAATAACAAAAAACCATAGAGATGGCAACTCATCACTTGAAAAGTCTATGTAGCATATAGCAGACCCCTCCAGTAAACTTGCTCAACCTTTCAACCTATTCCAGAGTGAGGTGAGGTGTCATGGGACCAACATAGAATGAAAACATTTCCATGTTGTCATGCACGTCATGCCCTTGGAATAGAGATATAGCCTGCTTGACCTCCTCCTTCTTCAAAGCATCTACAATCTCAAACATAGCCCCCAATTGTCATCCTTGGGATTTTTGTTATAGGCAAAAATTGCTTTGATAAACACTTGTGAGTGGGGCACAACAAGCTTCTTTGCTACCATCTTCATTAACCCTTTGTTGCTCTACACAAGTGTAGAATCTACCAAGAATTTTCCTAATAGTAAATGGTCATGCAGATGCCCAGTGATTGTTGTTGCATGCACCACCTATCAGATCGCCACCTCTGTTTCCTCTTTCTACACCAAAAACACCTGTTGGAGCTAACCCATAAGGTCACTGGAATCACATGGGTAGTTGGCTCCTTTAACACTGATACTCTCTATTATTTCTCTTGTTCTACTCTACTTTATTATGTGGTGAAATGAATATCATTTTAAAATAATCAAAGCCATAATCCCAAGGCAATTAAATTAAACACATGCTATCGGTGATGGAAGACACCATAGGATTTCTTGTACAAATGATCTATTTTCTCAAATTATGAATCTTGCCACCATTAAATTTTCTACAATCAATTAGACCACATGCACATTTCACATATGTTCATAATGCCAGTCACCCCCACACATGTAGGATGCAGCCAACAACTATGGGCTCAAGTTGGTCACACGTGTAATTGGCAAGTTGGTCTGTCTGTTGTCAATTCAAGTATGCACCCTTGTTAAGTTCAAGAAAACTTAACTACCTATTGAAACATGGAATCATTCTCGGATGTGGGTCTCCTTTTATGAGAATGAATCTCCAAAGTGAGCTCATTCTCTTATAATTCCTAAACTAATGACTTGAGGAGAAAAAGGATAGAAGGATGTAAATGAAAATGCAAACTAACTCTAGAATCTAAACTTGATGAATCTCTATCACTCACAAATAGATCCTCTCACCTGAATCCTCACAATTCCACTAATAGTTTACTCCTTAAGTAATTTGCAACAAGGTTTGGATCAAACACAAACTACAACAGAAAAAAACTAATTTTTAACAACATTGAGACATAATAAAGGACATAAAAAGTCACAATATAACATCAGATCAATACTGTAAAATATGTGAAATGAGATAATTTGCTATTAGATCTCAAAGGAGTACAATGTATAAACTGAAAAAATGAGCCAACTGCCTGTATACAACTCTGCCTGTGAACAAGAGAGAAGAAATTGATGCTAACTAACTAAGAAAAAACTAAGTTTTTCTCCTATAAATGACTCCAAAAGATCTCCTCTAAAGAAAGATGAAAAAGCACCTAAAAATAGACCCTAAGTCCATTTTTGAGTTACTCCTGAAAGCCAAAAATAAAGCATTGAATCCGTCACCAATCTAGAAAATAAAGCCACAAAATTGCCCTCTCATGTGGTCCCACCATAAAACTACTTTTCTCTACTCATGAAAGCTCCAAAATTTGTCCTATATGACACTAAATAAAACAAATCAAAATGGGATATTTGATATGTTTTATTAGCCTATAAATTGCCTAAAAATAGTTAAACTTTAAAAGCAATTTATAACTTCATTGCTTTAAAGTTAACTTTACAATGTTGTGGCAATTTTAATCAATAACCTATTCGATATGATTTTTTTGAAAAAATAAAATGATATCTCGCTTATAATTTCACCAAGATATTTACAAGATATCACAAATGATTTTCTATAAAAATCATAAAAAAATGAAAAATTACACATATTTGCAAAAAAAAAAAAGAGCCTTAAAGGCTTGACACCATGGCTTCCATGTGTCAGTATTCTGCCACCTCACCTCTATCCATATGCCTTGGACAACACCAACTCACTGCCCATATAGTGCCACCATGTCAAATTTAGCTCTTTGATCTTGTCATCACTTCACATCTCCAAAGGTTCTTGTTTTGATCTTGTGCATACATTTGAAATATGTGAAGGAAAAATAATAATGCATAAGTGGGAGGTCAAAGGCACTCAACCAAATGCATAATCAAATGATACTTGGTCTCTAATATGAGTCAATCACATAAGAGATTAAGGCCTTGAAAAGGTTCTAAAGGCACAAACCTTGTTCACTCATCATTATGTCCACCTTTGACTTTATAAAATAATCCATAATCCACAAGTTGTTAGCCTCTTCTCATTATGATTGCTAGGCACCATAGATTCAAGGTTTTGACTCCAATCCCATTTGGATAAAATAATTATGTTGTTTGCATGGTCAAAAAAATGAGAAGTAAACACTTGATCGAACAAAATGAGAGGTCAAAGCCTAAAAGATAGGCATCTTCATTTTGTTGGTTGTCAAACTTGCTCTGCAACTTAGTAGCCGTCAACTTGGGGTTTCATGACTCTACATAGTCTTCTCCATATCTAGTTTCATGTGTCTAAAAACATTGAACTTCTTAAGCCAAAACAACAAGCCGAACTAGGCGAGTATGAAGCTGAAGCTTAAAATGGCATTTTGACTGTATTTCAGTGGCATTTCTTTCTTAAATGGCCACAACCATGTTGCTCTTTCTTTAGTTTCTTAGCTTGTTTCTTTAGTTTCTTAGCTTGATGTACATTTTTATTGGCTTTTCTATGTTGAACTCTCATAAATGTTGCAAAAAATGACAAATAATTCAAACTGGGTCATGTCCATAGTTTACTTCTCTACTACACCATACTATGAGGTCTGTCCTCTCTTTTCACTATTACTTCTTTCATTTTTGTATGTGCAAACTGTGATGAGGATTTATTTTTTTATTAGCTAATTATCTTAAAATACCTTCATATTGAGCATGACTGTGGAATATAATGTGTTATGTAGCTTCCTCTTTCTCATTTGATATGAAAAAGTTTGAATTTTTCCTGTCTTTGAAGTGAGGGTTTCATTTATATTACATAGAAACTTCTTTTCCCTTTGTGGCCATGTCTCAGACAGTTTGATTTATCGTTTCTTTTCTCCAACACTACAAAAATGTTAAGGTTCTGGAAACTCAACATGGGTATTCTAAAAAATGAAAATGAATGACATTGTATGTCACGGCCTTACTATGGATATATCTCTACACTTTCATTTCACTGTATGAACTAAGATTTTCCAAAACTGAACAAGGGTTTCTATCTTTTATCACAAAACTCTTCCTGTGGCATACACTGGCATATAATATCTTTTTCTCCTTTTTATGCTATCATTGCTGAGTTATATTCATTGTCATTGTTTAAGAAAAGTGAGGATTTCATATTCTTTTCTCTATTTATGTAGCTCTATTTGCTCCTTCATGATCTTTGCATATGAAATATACACTATTAGCTTTGAACTTAGAAATCCTCCTCTCTCTAGCAGCATATATGTCTTCATTTCTATAGATTCATTTACCAGTCTAGTGGACTATAGAAAATACACATTTCAAACAAGATTGATGACTTGGTTACGTCATGACATTCTGGAACTATAAAAAATGAAGAAAACACTTTATTCGCCTGTTCTTTATATACTATAGCAATATGGTGACCTTCTATTGTTTTTCTCTGTACTTTAACATATGAAATGCATTATGTAAGATGTCCTAGAGGACATCAATCAAGTCCATTGTATCTTGTGTCACCAGGTTGACAGAACATTTCTTATGATGAAGATTTTGTTTGAGCTCATTCATAACCAAATGAAGCCATGCACTTATACACTTCACTTTGAAACATAATGACATTATGTAGCATGAAATATGATGATGATCACATTTGTTTAATTATTCTTCTATCACATGATAGTGATGTTCTATTGCAACACATGTAATGAAGTGTTCTTTTTGATCCTTTTGAAGTATGCAAAGACAAAAAAGAGCCATCTGATCTGGCTACCTTGTATTCTTCTACTATAGATCTGCAATACTATCCTATTTCTTTCATAGATATGAATTAAATATAACATGTGATACACACTATTCTTATGCTCAACTTATCAGTAGCAAAATGTGAGGCATAATTGGATATATTTCATCATTTAAAAGGAAGCTTATGTAACTTAATTCTAAATTTGATTTTGCCACTTCACTTAAATAAGAAAGTATGATGCTTGGTACTCACCTATCCTTGCAAACTTGCTTACTGGTTTACAATGAATACTCTTGAGAATGTCATTTTCATGATAGTTGGAGTAATGACATAAGCTATCATATGCATTGAGTGTTGTCCTTCATCAATTTAGGTCATTTTCTTGGTTGCACTTCACACCTTAAGTGAAATCATGGTAATGTCTTGAAATGAGACTGATTTATATGATTGTCTTTGCTATTCCTTCAGCTTGTCATGTGAATGTGATCAATGATTTTCTTCTTTCTATTCGTCCCTTCTAAGATCAAGGGGCAGTAGCATGCTGGACTCGTCCCTTGTGGGAGCCCATTTGACACCACATGTTGAATGTCTTCAATCAGCTTCATGATTTGTCCTATACCTACACATGAAACAAACATATTAGAATAAAATAATGATGCTCTATGTTTGTTTCTCTTCAGTTCCTTTTGGATATGGATGTTCTCATTTGATCAATGCATTATAACTAAAGTATTATGCCTCTTCTGATGGATGAAGGATTTTCATAACCAGAGCTTCTAATGGGACCCTTCCCATAATTTTTCAAGTACATGCCAAGGTTGGGATTAGGACTGGGGGCTACTACGAAGATCAACCAAAACAAGGCAATGATGGCTATGTATTTCCCTCCTCTTTCATTAGATGCATAGTATTTTATTTGTATTTACATGAGTTTACCTATAATCCATGGCTTGTGTGGTACATCCGATATGTCTTAGTTTCCTTCAATACAATGTTTATTCCTTTATGTATTCAAACTTGTAAATAAATAACCATTATGATGAATGAATACTTATCTCATTTTACTACTCTACAATGCAATGAATGATTTGAAACTTTTCTTCCTTTCCTGAACAACTAAACTACATTTGTCATAATAGCTATGCAACTATCACATAACAGAAGTGAATCAAACCTCATATCAAAAATGATAAATGATAAATCTACTCAGCCAATTTTTTAGCTATGGTAAAAAAATGGTAACATTTCTAGTGACTTCTGCTATATGCTTAGCTGTTAGGCATTTGACCAGTTGCCTTGACATCCATTGGGCATAGAGTCATACTCTGTCCTTCCTAGAAACTTGGAAAACACTGTAATTCATCTCTCCAATAGTTCAAAACAGCAACAGAAAACTAAAAACAAACTCTACTGAAAGAAAACTAACATGCCCTAATGGCCAAAACAAAATGCTGAAAACAAATGTGCATGAGCACTTATTCACTACAAAACTACTCTACTATATACAAAAGAAGTCTCTTATCCTCAAGGGAAATTCTTGAGGTGGATCCCATTAATTGGGATATACAACACCTCTCCACTCAACTTGGACAACTAAAATGCATTGTTTTCTTTGCCCTCTATGATAACATAAGGCCCATCCCAAATGGCATCAAATTTAGATTACTTACCTGGCCTGCTCCTTAGTTCATTCCACTTGAACACCAAATCTCTGACAATAAAATTCCTTGGCCTTGCTCTCTTATCAAATGCATTCTTCATTTGGGTTTGATGCATGTCAAATTTTATTAAGGCCTCTTTCCTGATCTCTTCCAGCTCCATGAGCTGAGATAGCCTGATTACAAGAGGTTGTTCCTCTAGCAGGTTGAGTTCTTTGATAAAGGCCAATGTAGGCAATTCAACTGAAATAGGTAACTCAGCCTCTTTTCCATAAGTAAGCACATATGGGGAACAACTAGTAGCCCTCTTAGGTGTAATTTTGTCAGCCCATAGAGCTGACTTTAACTTTTCATGCCAAGTTTTCTGATTGTCCTCAATAGTCTTCTTGATGATCCTGATCAGATTTTGGTTGGTAGATTCAGCCTGCCCATTACCTTGTGGGTAATAGTTAGATCAAGTATTCAAATAGATATTTTTTCTGATAGACCAATCTGAAATTCTTAATCCTAAAAAGGCTAGACCATTATCAGAGATGATTGAATCTGGTGTACGGAATCTTGACACTAGGTCCTGATAGAAACTTAGGACAACAAATTCATTTGCCTCTTTTAAGGCAATAGCCTTAGTCCACTTGGTAAAATAATCTGTAGCAGTCAGAATCCACTCATGGCCTGCACTTGAAGGCAGGTTTATTGGTCCTATGAAATCCAATCCCCATTTTGCAAACAATTTTTCAACTTTAACAGGATGTAGGGGTAAGGTAGCAAGTCTTTGCTTACCTGCAAATAAGGAACACTTCTCACATCTTCTCACCCAAGAAAAATAATCTTTAAACAAGTTTGGATAGTAATAACCAGCCTGCATAATCTTCAAGGCAGTTGTTCTAGCTACAAAGTGACCTCCTGAAGGTCCATTGTGAAACTCTTATAACAGTCTATCAACTTGATCAGGTCCAACACACCTTAGAAATACACCATTAAAGTCTCTCCTATATAAAATACCATCAATAATAGCATAAGGAGTAGCTTACAATCATAAATACCTTCTACCTACCCTATCTAAACTAATTGGGCACTCACTAATCTACAAATAATGCATCATCTGATGTACCCATCTATCTATTTGAGCTAGTGCATTGGCTGGTTCATCATTGTTCAACACTATCTCAGTGTCCTCTTGATGTTCTTATTTAAACTCCTCACTTTCAGCAAGCTACTCACATAAGCCCTTACCTCTAATCAACTTGGTTACTTGGATGTCAACATCAAATTCCATAATCTTGGTTATCCAACCAACTCTCTTGTCATTTATATCTCTTTTTAATAAAAAAACTCTTGACAGTGGGATGAGAAACCTTTAAGCAAATTTTATTATTAGACAACATGTGTCTAAATTTCTTGAGGCTCCTTACAATAGTAAAAACATGTTTTTTCACAAAAGAGTACTTTACCTCATAGTCATGCAACACTTGGCTGAAAAATGCAATTGGCTGCTCTAAAGCTTCATCATTTTGCTAACATAACATTGCAGAAATGGTGTCAGCTCCTCCAAAAGCATATAAAATGAAATCTTTCTCATAATTAGGATTGATGAGGGTAAGGGAAACAACAAGGGCTTCCTTTATCTGCTCGAAGCTTCCTTTTTCCTCCTTAGTCCAACTGAATGACACATTCTTTTACAACATGGCAGTAAGAGGTTGTAACAAAGATACAATATTCAGAATAAACCTCCTAAAAAAATTAATTTTACCAAGAAAGCTCTGCAAGCCTTTCTTATGTGTAGGCAGTGGTAAATCTAGAAGAGTTGAAACTCTCTCAGGGTCAATAGTAATACCTTTTTTTGAAACAATATGACCAAGGAGTCTTCCTTCGTGAACTGAGAATATACACTTTTTGGGGTTCAATGAAATTCCAAACTCCCTGCACCTCTAAAAAATTGGCTTCAAGTGGTCAAAATGATCATTAGAATCTTTGAAAAAAATAGTTATATCATCTAGATAGACCAGCACTATTCTATTCATAAGACCATGGAAGGCCATATCCATTGCCCTCTAAAAGGTGGCCCCTGCATTAAACAAACCAAATGGCACTTTCTGATAGGCCATGGTACCCCACTTAGTTGTGAATGCAGTTTTGTATTGGTCCTCTTCTTTGAATAGAATTTGATTATATCCAGAGGACCCATCTAGCAAAGAATACCTATCAGAGCCTAAAACAACCTATAATATTTGTTCCATGGAAAGAAAAGAGTAATGGTCTTTCAATGAGGCCTAATTTAAATCATGGAAATTGACAAAAAGTCAAATTTCACCATTCTTCCTCCTAACTGGGCCCAAATTGGAAACCCAGGAGGTATGTTTTATTGGGAAAATGATATTGCTTTCAATCAATTTATTCATCTTAGCCTTCATTAAGTGCTCTAGTTTGGGATTGAGGGGTCTCTGCTTTTGCCTAAAAGGCTTGGCATTAGGCTTTAACTCTATGGTGTTGGGCCCAAAACCTCTCAAGTCTTTATACTCCCATGCAAAAAAATTAGAAAAATCTTGACATAATTGAAGAAAAGACTGTTACTCTTCTCTAGTACATACCTTTCCAAGTTTCAACACTTTGTCCTTGAAAATTTTTATGGTCTGATAATGTTCTTGCTTCATTGTCATGCTGCACTTATCTTTTCTGAACTGATCATTAGTGTTAAACACTGATTCTAATGTGACTAATCCCTTGGGCAACTTATTGGTCCTCAAATGAACAATCTGATCTTCAAATTGCTGCTGATATTTATGCTGATTATCAGTTGCAAATTCAGCCTCTGCACTTAAAAAACTTAAGATTTGTTTGTCACTGTTAAACACTTGCCATGAAACACTATTGTTAGGTATAGAAGGTTTGACAACTATCTTAACATATGGCTATACCTCAACATTCTAAATTTGATCAAGAATCTCAAACTGAGATCCCAAGGCTCTCAACCTATCTGCATACTTATTTTGATACTTGGGAACTAAAATCAGATTAAAAGCATCAAAGAATTCAATTGAATCCCACACTATGCTTGTATTGTTTGAGCATACCATTTTTAGCAACATTCAGATTTCTAACCTAGTTAACGATCAAGTTAGAATCTCCATAAACTTGAATAAATTTGATACCCTTTTTCTGAGCCCATTCTAAACCATGGATTAGGGCCACATTACTCAGCCACATTATTTGTGCAGTTGAAGGTAAACATTAATGTAGCACAATACTTGTCTCCTTGAGGTGAAATTAACATATTACCTCCACCAACACCTATCTTGGTCCTTGATCCATCAAAGTATAGCTTCCAAAATTGATCTTCTTGTTCTAACTGATTTTGATCCTTAATTAGATTAGGAATCACAGCATTAGGTTCTTATATCATATAGATGCCTAATCCTACCTCATTTGTGTGATAGAAAGGGTCACTTTCATGATCTTTAGCTACCCAATCATCTAAATTTATGTCTTCTATAGGTGCATTGGGATCCAGGCTCATGGGTTCATCCTACTACTCATGGGTGATGTATAGATCAACATTTATTGGGCTGGGAACATAGGGCTCAATATGGTCTCTTCCAAGTGGTTTGGACTATATTGTTACTTTTGTACCATATCTCATTCTAAAAAACAAGTGAGTCCAGTCAGAGGAAAGAAACCCACCAAATTTGGCTGTGGCCTCCCTAGAAAGGTGGATTGCAAAACTAGGTGGAAGGTCAATGATGTAGATGTCTTGATGAATAGAAAAATTAGGACAAGCATGCAATGTGAGTGGCAAATTTTTTATTATCCCTACAGTACTAAGTGTAAACCCATCTAACTGAGCAACTCCTTTTACAAGGGGCTCATAAACCAATCCTAATGAGTCAGCTACACTTTTGGGCATAACTGAACTACTTGCCCTTGAATCTACCATATAGTTATGAACCAATTTATCACTAATAATGAGACTTAGATAGAAAGGGGGTGGTTTTACCTCACTTGCTGAATGACCACTCTTGATCTCAGAACTGTTGGCAGGTAAAACCTTGGCCTTCTCTTGACTAGAATGCTTAGAAAGTGAGAGTTTAGTCAATGCTTCTTGCAGCAAATTCTTTTGGCCAGGGACCCGCAAAGCATCCATAATTGACATGCTCATTGTAGCTTTCTTAAGATGGTCAACTATATTAAAAGAAATAGGGGTTACCTTATACTATCCTCTTACTGCAACTGCATCAATCTGACCTTGTGAATACTATTGTTGCATTTTGGGCTGCTCTTTTGCTGGTACTATTTGGTCCCTTTGCATAATTTCAACTTTCAATTGTCGTACAAGGGTAGTTTGTGATGGATAAACTTGATTTTTGTCCCTTACAACCTATTGTTGTACTACAATAACTTGTTGATTAACATCTCTAGCTCTCAGTTTTGACCTTGTGTTTGCTGAAATAGGTGTACTTTGCTAGTTCTGACCTTCTAAATAATTTATACCACAAAAATTAGATTCTTCCCAATTCATTAAGACTACATCATCCTTATTCTGCTGAGTTGAAACTTCACCATTAACCCCCTCTGAACTTGCATAGCTATTCTAAACCATGAGTGCCTGATTTCTCACTCCATTTGTGTAGACATCTTGATTATGTGGTTGGTGACATGGGTAACACCAATCACTGTCTTGAGCTAGATTATTCTATGTGGACACAAGCTCCCTTTAGGTACTACTAGTATTTAGATTGTAACCCTAAAAAGGTCAAGGGTTGTAATTCTTTTTATGTCCCTAAGGATTAGCTTGAAAGGGTTGCCTATATTGCTAATTGGACTGATATTGGGTTTTGTAGGGCAAACATTTCTCCATATTCACTAGCTTATTTACAATTGTCCTTAATGTATTTTTCAACTCTAGGTATTTTGGGTTTGAACTGGGACAATAATTTTTTGGGTTGTTCAGTATCTTATTGTTGGAACAGGTGGGACAATAGCTAAAGGAGGTACTGCCATAGGCATAGATGGTTGGATTTCAAGAAAAATGGGTAAAGAAGGCTTAGGGGTTATCTTTCTTGCCTGAATAAGGTAGTTTTCTACTCTAACAGTAGTCTCAAAAGAATCTAGAAGGGTGGTCCCTCCCATAGAGTGTATCATTACAGAAATTTCACTATTCAAAGCTTTGAGATAAAATAGAAAAGCATGCCTTGGCAAAGGTTTTACCATTGTGGGAATCCTATCCTAGGTTCTCTGAAATCAATAGTTGAAGTTAGCCATGTGTTTGTGAGGTACTCTTTTGATGGTGCTTAGTTGCTCCAACAGTGAGAGATGATTGAACTTGTCCTCAAAATGTTTGTGTAATCCATCTCCCAGTAAGTCCCAGGATGTTATTGAATTTTCAGCAAGTCCTCTGAACCACTATAAGGCCTTTCCTTTTAATGAAGTATCTAAAAGCGTGATTGCCACATTCTCTTGAGTGACATTGTGTACAGAAAAAAGAGTTGCCACATCTTGAATATGTTTGACAGTAGTAGTATGATCTTCTCCAGTGAAATAAGGCAAACCTTTAAGGGCTGCCATTGGAATGTCATCTCTTTGGGCAAGTTGTAATGGGATGCCTCCATTGAAAGTAGTAAATGTATACTAGCTAGCCATTATAGGTATCTGGACTATCAGCATTGGACTTCTACTTCTTTCGACCAAGCTTCCAGATTTGAATCGGGAAGGTGTAGAATTTGATCTTGATGACTTAGCTATTCTACTTGTTGATTTGCCTCTCCTTTTATGTGTAGACAGTTGTAAATAGTCAAAGGGGTCTGGAGTAGACCTAGTTTTCATATGCTATAAGCACTAATATGCATACCAAACCAGAGGGAATGAGTCACCAGGTATATTGAAAGCTTCCAAAGGCTGGTAAAACTGCTACATATACCAGAACAACAGCCATGAGGGTACAATTATCTCTAAAATTGCTTCCAGAGTCCCATCGGGCATGCCAAAAACTATTGTCAATTCAAGTATGCACCCTTGTTAATTTTGTGAAAACTTAACTACCTGTTGAAACATGGAATCATTCTCAGATGTGGGTCTCCTTTTATGAGAACGAATCTCCAAAGTGAGCTGGTTCTCTTATAATTCTTAAACTAATGACTTCAAGAGAAAAAGGATAGAAGGATGTAAATGAAAATACGAACTAACTCTAGAATCTAAACTTGATGAATCTCTATCACTTACAAACAGATCCTCTAACCTGAATCCTCACAATTCCACTGATAGTTTACTTGAGTAATTTGCAACAAGATTTAGATCAAACACAAACTGTAACTAGGAAAAAATTATGTTTTAACAACATTGAGACATAATAAAGGATAGAAAAGTTACAATATAACATCATATCAAGATTACAAAATATGTGAAACATGATGACTTTCTATTAGAGATGGAAGGAGTACAATGCATAAACTGAAAAAATGAGCCAACTGCTTGTATACAACTCTACCTGTGAACAAGAGAGAAGAAATTGATGCTAGTTGGCTAAGAAAAAACTAAGTTTTTCTCCTATAAATGACTCCAAAAGATCTCCTCTGAAGAAAGCTAAAAAAGCTCCTAAAAATAGACCCTAAGTCCATTTTCGAGCTACTCATGAAAGCCAAAAATAAAGCACTGAACCCATCACCAATCTGGAAAATAGAGCTGCAAAATTGCCCTCTCATGTGGTCCCACCATAAAACTACTTTTCTCTACTCATGAAAGATCCAAAGTTTGTCCTATATGACTCCAAATAAAACAAATCAAAATGGGATATTTGATCTGTTTTATTTGCCTATAATTTGCCTAAATATAGTTAAACTTTAAAAGCAATTTATAACTTCATTGCTTTAAAGTTAAATTTACAATGTTGTGGCAATTTTAATCAATATCCTATTCAATATGATTTTTTTGCAAAAATTAAATGATATCTAGCTTATAATCTCACCAAGATATTTACAAGATATCACAAATGATTTTCTATAAAAATCATAAAAAGATGAAAAATTACACATAATTTGAAAAAATAAATAAGAGCCTTAAAGGCTTGACACCATGGCTTCCATGTGTTAATATTCTACCACCTCATGTCTATCCATATTCCTTGGACAACACCATCTCACTGCCCATATAGTGCCACCATGTCGAATTTATAAGCTCTTTGATCTTGTCATCACTTCACATCTCTAAAGGTTCTTGTTTTGATCTTGTGCATACATTTGAAATATGTGAAGGAAAAAGAGTAATGCATAAGTGGGAGGTCAAAGACACTCAACCACATGCATAATCAAATAATACTTGGTCTCCCATATGAGTCTACCACATAAGAGATTAAGGCCTTGAAATGGTTCTAAAGGCACAAGCCTTGTACACTCATGATTATGTCCACCTTTGACTTTATAAAATAAGTCATAATCCACAAACTGTTAGCCTCTTCTCATTATGATTGCTAGGCACCATCAATGCAAGGTTTTGACCTCAATCCCATTTGGATAAAATAATTATGTTGTTTGCATGGTAAAAAAAAATGAAAAGTAAACACTTGATGGAACAAAATGAGAGGTCAAACCCTGAAAGATAGGCATTTTCATTTTGTTGGCTGTCAAACTTGCTCTGCAACTTGGTGGCTGCTGATTTGGGGTTTCATGGCTCTACATAGTCTTCTCTATATCTAGTCTCCTGTGTCTAAAAAATGTTGCACTTCTTAAGCCAAAACAGCAGGCCAAACTAGGTGAGTATGAATCTAAAGCTTAAAATGGCATTTTGATTATATTTTAGTGGCATTTCTTTCTTAAATGGCTACGTCCATGTTGCTTTTTCTTCAGTTTCTTAGCTTGATATACATTTTTCTTAGCCTTTCTATGTTGAACTTTTGCAAATGTGGCAAAAAATGACAAAGAATTCAAACTAGGCCGCGGCCATAGTTTTCTTCTCTACTACACCATAATGTGAGTTTTGTCTGTCTCTTTTCACTATTGCTTCTTTCATTTATGTATGTGCAAATTGTGATGAGGATTTCATTTTTTATTAGCTAAATATCTTAAAATACCTTCATACAAAGCATAGCCATGGCATATAATGTGTTCTGTAGCTTTCTCTGTGTCATTTGATATGAAAAAGTTTGAATTTTTCCTGTCTTTGAAGTGAGGGTTTCATTTATATTACACAGAAACTTCTTTTCCCTTTGTGGCCATGTCTCAGGCAGTTTGATTTATCATCTCTTTTCTGCAACACTACAAAAATGTTAAGGTTCTGGAAACTCGACATGGGTATTCTAAAAAATGAAAATGAATGGAATTATATGTCACGGCCTTGCTATGGATATATCTCTACACTTTCATTTCACTCTATGAACTAAGATTTTCCAAAATTGAACAAGGGTTTCTATCTTTTATCACAAAACTCTTCCTATAGCATACACTGGCATATGATATCTTTTTTCTCCTTTTTATGTTGTCATTGTTGAGTTATATTCACTATCATTGTTTAAGAAAAGTAAGGATTTCATATTCTTTTCTCTATTTTTGTAGCTCTATTTTCTCCTTCATAATCTTTGCATATGAAATATACGTTGTTGTCCTTGAACTTAGAACTCCTCTCTCTGGCAGCATATATGTATTCATTTCTATAGATTCATTTACCAATCTATTAGACTATAGCAAACACATTTCAAACATGATTGATGACTTGGTAGTGTCTTGACATTTTGGCACTATAAGAAATGAAGAAAACACTTTATTCACATGTTCTTTATATACTGTAGCAATATGGTGACCTTCTGTTGTTCTTCTCTATACTTTAATATATGAAATGCATTATGTAAGATTTCCTGTAGGACATCAATCAGGTCCACTATATCTTGTCTCACCAGTTTGACAGATCATTTCTTATGATGAAGATTTTGTTTGAGCTCATTCATAACCAGATGCATCCATGCACTTATACACTTCACTTTGACACATAATGACATTCTATAGCATGAAAGATGACGGTGATCACAATTGTTTAATTATTCTTCTGTCATATGATAGTGATGTTCTATTGAAACATATGTAATGAAGTGTTCTTTTTGATCCTTTTAAAGTTTATCAAAGACAAAAAGAGCCATATGATCTAGCTGCCTTGTATTCTTCTACTACATATATGCAATACTATCATGTTTCTTTCATAGGTATGCATTGAATGTAACATGTGATACACACTATTCTAATGCTCAACTTATTAGTAGCAAAATGTGAGGCATAATTGGATATATTTCATCATTTAAAAGGTAGCTTATGTAACTTAATTCTAAATTTGATTTTTCCACTTCACTTAACTAAGAAAGTATGATGCTTGGTACTCACCTATCCTTGCAAACTTGCATACTGGTTTATAGTGAATACTCTTGAGAATGTTATTTTCATGATAGTTGGAGTAATGAAATAAGCTATCATATGCATTGAGTGTTGTCCTTCATCATTTTAGGTCATGTTCTTGGTTGTACTTCATACCATGAAGTGAAATCATGGTCATGTCTTGAAATGGGACTGATGTATATGATTGTCTTTGCTATTCCTTCATCTCATCATGTGAATGTGATTAATGATTTTCTTCTTTCTACTCATCCCTTCTAAGATCAAGGGGCAGCAGTATGCTGGGCTCAACCCTTGTGGGAGCCCATTTTACACCACATGTTGAATGTCTTCAATCAAATTCATGATTTGTCCTATACCTACACATGAAACAAATAGATTAGAATAAAACAATGATGCTCTATGTTTGCTTCTCTTCAGTTCCTTTTGCATATGGATGTTCTCATTTGATCAATGCATTATAACTAAAGTATTATGCCTCTTCTGATGGATGAAGGATTTTCATAACCAGAGCTTCTAACAGGACCCTTCCCATAATTTTTTAGGTACATGCCAAGGTTGGGAGCAGGACTGGAGGCTACTATGAAGATCAACCAAAATAAATCAATGATGGCTATGTCTTTACCTCCTCTTTCATTAGATGCATAGTATTTTATTTGTATTTGCATGAGTTCAACTATAACCCATAGCTTGTTTGGGACATCTAATATGTCTTAGTTTCCTTCAATGCAATGTTTATTCATTTATGTATTCAAACTTGTAAATGAATAACCATTGTGATGAATGAATACTTATCTCATTTTTATGCTCTACAATGCAATGAATGATTTGAAACTTTTCTTCCTTTCCTGAACAATTGAACTACATTTGTCATAATAACTATGCAAGTATCACATAATAGAAGCAAATCAAACCTCATATCAAAAATGATAAATGATAAATCTGCTCAGCCAATTTTTGAGCTGTGGTAAAAAAATGTTAACACTGTCATTCGGTTTGCTTCATAGTAGCAATGCATAAGTTTGGAATCTCTAATACTTTCCAATGCCTCCCATATGAATTTTGTAATTGTCTTGATTTTCTAATTTTGAATGTTGTGACATGAAATTGCACTAATGCATAATTATGAATTGCCCTCAATGTCGACCATGGTGACGTTTCTCTCCTTGCACATCTACAGGCCTGCCAAAAGGACCTGGAACTCTGCCTTAGTTTTTATTTTGGGCATCAGCTTCATAAGCAAGGCCCAAATCAACTTCCCTTCCTTGTCCTTGAATACACGCCCCACGTTAGAGGGCTTAGGGTTTACACAATCCTAATTTTAGGATAGTATAATTGAAAACAAAAAGAAATGAAATTTCTCATAAATGAATGTAAATAGGCATAACAATCAGATTATTTTAACATTATGGAGTTGAGATCGTAAAAATACAAAATGTACTTTTTGAAATGATAAAGAAAAAAATTAGAACTCAGGTTTCATTAATGTCTTAATGTTTTTAGTGTCTTAATTTAATGTTTTATGATTAGATTAGAACTGTACCTGTAGACACCCAAATTTGTCCATGTCTAGCGACACCTTGTTAAATCCCTAATCCATTATCCAATTAATTAAATAAATTTTATTTATTTAATTAAAATCCCATTCTCATTCACTTAGCCAATTAATTAAATAAATTTTATTTATTTAATTAATTCCACATCATGTCTTATCTCATTTTATGCATTTATCATATTAATTAAATAAATTTTATTTATTTAATTAATTTCCAACTCATATCCCACTAATTCAAATACTTTATTTGAATTAAGCCTTTATCATTTATCACATTTCAACACTTGTCCATTTCCCATTTATCATGTGTTGTAAGACAACTTTCATTTAAAATCCTTCACATGTACAACTAATTGGACCTAAATTTAGTAACTTTCAATCTTAGCCATTCACATAGCCTTTGAATCTCCACCGTTGATTGCTCTTGGTTGAGTCTTATATAAACAGCCTCTCATTCCATATGAGACATCCAGAAAATCTAGGAATCCAGAATTCATATAGTATCTAGCAATCCAGCAATCATATAGCAACTCCATTATCATCTTGAGCATTCGAGCATTTGAGCTTTTATCATCCATCAATGGCAGCTTTCAGCTTTGTGATTGTTCATTATTGAAGAAGCAGTCCACATTTCTCTCTCCAACAAGGAATCGCACGGTCTAGGTGATGTTATGCTTGTATTGCGTTGTTCTTTTGGCTTCATTTAGATTAGATTCCTTGATGATGGTAGGGTTAGGGTTTCATGACTATGTCTGATCTTCCACACCTGACTTTCACCTATCACATTTTGGCACGCCCGGTGGGACTCACGTCCCTGATTAACTTCGTTTTTTTGGAGTTGTTTCCTTGAAGATCAGATTTTGCAGGTGCTCGCAGAAAATTCCAGTCGCTTTTAAAGGAAAATCCGCCGCTTCGGGATTTCTGCGTCGCTTCTGAGCTGGAGCAGGCCGCATATTCCTCTCTGGATCGCCTTTGACCTAACAGTCGTCGCCTTAGGTAAAACGCATCGCTTTTATCATTAAACTGATCGCCTAGGACTGTATTTGCCGCTTTTGATCTAACAGCCGCCGCTTTTGCGCATAATCAGATCGCTTTTAATCTAACAGGGGTCGCCTTTGCACAAATCCGCATCGCTTTTGACCTAACAGTGCGCGCTTTTGTCCTGATATGATACGCTTATGAGCTAATAATATTCGCCTGTGCAGGTTAGGGTTTTTTTATTTTTGTTGTGCAGGGACAGGTCGCTTTCGATTTCCAACAGGCCGCTTCGGGTATAGTGTGATCGCATATGAGACGACAGACGCCGCTTTTGAATACATTTGTGTCGCTTATGGACTAATATTATTCGCCTGTTTGGCTAGGGTTTTGTTTATCGGCTGTGTTTTGCAGAAACAGGTCGCATCCAGCCCTCAAGCGATCGCTTATGGAAAATATGCATCGCTTATGAGCTAACAGGCGTCGCATACTGTGTTTTTGCGCGTCGCATCGGATCTGCAGACTTTCGCCTCTGACATAATAGAGGTCGCCTTTGATCAACAGTGTGTCGCATCTGGTAAAGCTCTGTTGTTTTCAAGCCTGTTTCAGTTCCAGTTTGATTTTTGGCTATTAACTGGGTATTTGCGCAGCATCTTATCGATCTGTCCAAGAAAGGAGGTTATCAAACTACTGACATATCTGTTGCAGGTTCGATCGGTCCAAGATTTGTGGTTTTTTCACTAAATTAGGCATATTTGGGCTTGGTGCTTAAAATGAATTACTGTTTGCTCCGTGCTTGATTTATCTTTTTGATTGCTTGCATGTGCCTGATTGTAACCCAAATTTAATGACAAAAGTATCCTCTCCCCTTGCCTATCAAATGGATCTTGGGTGCATGAGAACTTGTCATTATCTTTAGAGGGCCTGCCTTCCCGGTGTGAGAAGGGATACGACCCAAGCGGTAACGGGCTAAAGCCAAGTCCTTCCGAACCGCTATATAAGAAAAGTGTTTGTGTCGAAAGCCACAAACAACGGGTGCAGTTGTGTTATACCGACAGCCAACCTCCCCTAAAACCCTCCAAGGCGCAACCCTTGGAGGCTGGGAGACTCCATAACGGAGAGTAGCGCTGCCGCATGTATAGCCACCCGAACGGATGCCCTTATTAGCAACTTTGTGTAGTAGCCAAAAACCTTCTATCTGTTGACGCAGAGGGCAAAACCCTTGAAGCGGCCCCGATTCATGCGGTTCTTAGCCGAGGTAGCAGGGACAATCTAAAGGTTTGGAGAGGGTCAAGCCTTATAAGAATCCCGGATCTTGGTATGCGTGAGAAGTGTGTGCAAATGTAAGGAGGAGCCGGTGCTATCAAGATCCTGGAGCTACCCGCTTTGAATAGGCGCAGCTAGGGGATTCAACAGATACTGTCCTATCCTAGCCTAGGTTGTATCAGTTTGTGCTTGTTGTGAGTGTGAGTGACTGTTATCATTGTTTTCTTGCTGAAAAAACTGTAAAAATCAGACCACTGGTACACAAACACAGTCACTTTTGAACCTAAACTGCTCGCATAGACCATCAACATCGCTTCTGAACTGTAGTGACTCGCATTCTGCCTGAACTGCATCGCTTTTAAATAACAACTGCCCGCATACTGCTTAAACAGAGTCGCTTTTAAACCGTAGTTGATCGCCTTTTTCCTGAACAGAATCGCTTCTGAACCACAGCTGATCGCCTACTGTCTGACCCAAGTCGCATCTGATTCATTACCAGTCACATGTTGTTTGAGCCAAGTCACTTTTAATCCACAGTTATTCGCCTGATTCCAGAACAAGCTCGCCTATGAACAACAGATCGTCGCCTTTAGGGATATATGAGTCGCCTCTGAACCAACAGTAATCGCCTTTGAATCAACAGTCATCGCCTATGGCATAGCATTCGCTTCTGGTTAGCACTGGCATTTTTCTGTCGAAACTAAAACCAGGTCGCATTTGAGCTATTAATAATCACCTTTAGCATCCTCTGAGTCGCCTTTGAGCTATCATCAGTCGCCTGTAGCTAAAATTCTTGCAAATCTCAGTGCATCAGCTAAATTAGCCTCAGGACCAGCTTGCTTGAACCTCAAACATCAGCTTTCAGACTTACCTTTGATCAACAGCAAACACCTGGACTTTGTCTCCTATTTTGAGCTTATCAATCAATCACAACTCATGAGCTTTTCCATCTTTTTGAGATCCCAACCAGCAAATCAGACATCAATCCAATCATTTCGATCAACAAACAACCTTCAGTTTTAGCTTCAGCCAACAAACAACCTCCAGCTTTAGCTTCAGCAAACAATCTCTTTTTAGCTTTAGCTCCAACAAACATCAACAATCTTTCCCTTGAGTGATTAAGCTACCTCTAGGGACAACCAACAACAACTCAGCCAAACCAAATCAACCAAGCAACTTAGCCAAACTAGCAAAACCAAAACAACAACCCATCAACCAACTATCATCTTTTGGGTCTTAAAACTTTGACAAGCTCAACTTCATCATCAACATCATGCCTCAAACTAGGAGTCAATATCGAGCTGAAGTAGAAGCCAAATTGAAAGCTGAAATGGATGCCAAATTGCAAGCTGAGATGAAACAATTCACAACACCTCTTAAGGACGCAACTCAATTCACAACCGGTATGCCTTCTCATATGTTTATACCTCAAGGGTACACTAGGGGCGAATCATCTTCACAACAAATGCATCCTCCACCATCCTTGGAAACTTTCGAAGAACAATCTCAAGACGACTCATCAGAATTTCAAGATACCTATCTATGGGACCAAGTTGAGAAACTCATGATATCTGAGCCTGATCGCTGTTTTCTCCAACTTGCTCGCATGGGTGCTAAGCTACCTAAAGACTTTGATATATCCACTATTAGAGAGCACGATCCCAACACTACTACTGTTGTTGCGAATAAACCATCTACTATAGTCACATCATCTCCTATTACCTCGCAAACACCATCCTCATTGCCTCTTGTTGCTTCATTTGAGTTACCACGATCAGAGCATACCTTAGAACCATTGATAGTGCCCACCAATGTGCTTCCTCTCATGTCACAAAATCTCAACATCCCACCTTTTCATGTCCCTCAACATATCTCTCCTTCTACCATGACTGTTTCCATGCCTCACGTCACACAAGCTGTCCATGTAACGCAAGCACAAACACTTCGAGCATCACAAGCAATTCCCATATCTTATGGTGTGCATACCTCTCAAACCATTCCAACAACACATGTCCTCCATGCTTCACAACCATTGCAATCTACCACATCTCATACACCAACTGCTAATTCCTTCATGTTATCCCATAATCCCAATGTTAGCCTTATTGACATGAGTGATCCCCTCATTTCTCAAGCCAATCCAAACAATCAGATCGCTTATGTTGATCAACTTACATCCATGCTGTCCTCTTCTTCCAATCCTTCACACACTATCAATCCATCTTATGCTACCCAAGGCTTCTCTAATATCACCCAACACATGACATATACCAATCCTCATATTGTCCAAAATACCAATCCCAATGTTCACCCTTCTGTTGTATCTACCAATCCCTCCGTCACTTACCATGTCATGAATTCAATTCCAACTTCCCAACCATCTGCTACTATCAATCCCACATCCACTTCTCATGTAATGCACACCCACTTACCACTTGTGTCTCAAGGACAGCAATCCTCTAACACATACATGTCACATACCACTCCTTTGACATACATTGTGGGCACACAACCCCAACAAACCGTTACAGCTTCATACATCCCACAACCACAACAAACTGTCACAACTCCACATATACCACAACCGCAACCACAATATGTTTCATATCACACTCCACCCCCTTTGCAACAACAGCAGTTATCCTCAGCCGATATCCAACAGATGATCGATGAAAGGGTAGGACAAGGCAAGAAACCCTTCTCTCTCGAAAACATATGCGCTTATCCATTTGACAAGTCTCTTAATATGATACCTTTTCCACCACACTTTGAAATCCCACAATTTGATAAGTACAAAGGGAAAGGAAATCCGGATGACCATCTTCGAGCCTTTTTCGTGGCATGTCTCGATGTTGCCTATGATGATACATATCTTTTGAGACTATTTCCTCGAAGCTTAGCAGGACAAGCTCTCGAATGGTTTTCCCATTTACCTCCAGGAATTAAGACTTTTTCCGAATTGGCAACCAAGTTTCGATCACACTTTGCCTTCAATATTGAACATGAGGTAAACATGAATGACATTGTCAACAACAAACAACGCAATGGTGAAACCTTTTCCTCATTTACCCAGCGATGGCGTAATATGGCTAGCAAATTATCATGGGAAATCCCTGAGAAACAATAGCTTGACATCTTTGTTCAAAATCTTCATCCTGAGCTGTCATTCCAATTACAATTGCAAAGTGCTAGCACCTTTGACGAACTAGTTTCCAAAGGAGTTATTATTGAACGAGCCTTAATTGCCAAAGGAACTATCAAGATCTTTCGTGATAACAAAGATTCTCCCCAAAATTCCAATGATAAGTCTCGCTTTTGGAACAAGAACAAGAATGTTGTCAATGACGGTATTGTTGATACAAAGAATATCCAAACTATGAGAGCTCCTATCAACATTCAAGCAGCCTCTCCACCAAGACAGTCTTTTCCACAACGAAGAAACCAACGCCAAACTTCTAATCCACGCCGACAATTTACACCATTAGTGGAACCCATGGAAGTTATTCTTCGAAAGCTGCTTCAAGCCAGAGATGTTATTCTACCCGATGCACCACCAAATGGCGAACCACTCTTTCGAGCTCCTTGGTACAAAGAGAATGAGTATTGTGATTACCATCGAGTTAAAGGACACAAAACAAATGGTTGTATGCGCTTAAAACATGTTATCCAAGACTGCATTGATCAAGGTCTAATCAACGTCACACCTTCAACACCTCAACCTGCTCAACAATCCACGTCAAACTATGATCTGGAGACTTTCAAGAATCCACTTCCATCTCATGATCAGACAAATAACCTTCAAGCTGGAAATGCTATTCCCTATAGCTATGCATCATCTACCATTGGCCGCATTGACCATGCTCGCATTTCTACCATTACCATCCAAGGAGCACCTGATTGTGCCGTAACCACGCGAAGAGGTCGCGTTACCGTTCAAGGAGCACCTCCTCATCCTCCTCGACCTCTCTCTGACTATAACCTCTTGGATCACCTTGGCAAAACACCCGCACACATATCTATCCTTGAGCTGCTCCGCATATCCCCCGCACATAAAGCTATCCTTGATAAGGCCTTACAAGAATCTTCGGTGCCTAATAATATTAATATCACGCAATTTCAATCCATGGTCGCTAGCATTGCAGCCCCTTGTCATTTAACCTTTTCTGACAAAGATCTTCAACCCTCCATGCATCCGTCACACAATGAGGCCCTCCATATTGAAGTATTTGTTAACCAACGCCGTATCAAACGAGTCTTGATAGATGGGGGAGCTGGTCTAAATATATGTTCTTTGAAACTTATCAAACAATTGGGATATTCTGAGAAAAATGTTGACACCTCCAAGGTTATAACTATCAGAGCATATGATGACGCTGAAAGAGATACTGAAGGGATCATCTTGTTGCCTATTCAAGTTGGACCGGTCATTACAGAAACTCGCTGTCAAGTCCTTGATATTGATCTGCCTTACAACATCATCCTCGGTCGCCCTTGGATCCATACCCTTAAAGCAGTTCCATCTACATATCACCAATGCCTTAAATTTCTGCATAAGGGTGTTGAAGTTACCATTCAAGCTGATCCTAATCCATTTGAGTTTTGCCGTGCTTTTCAAGCTAAATATCAGAGTCCAAACCATATCCCTCTCAACACCGAGGCATATCCATCATCCTCCTATGTCGACCCATCCGATCTCCTCAAGCCCTCATCTAGCAAAGCCGCTTCCAACCTCCATATCAAATATACCGACCATGGCCCTGGTGAGTACAAATTGCAGGAATCCTATTGCGTTGGCACCCTTCCGTTATCTCCTAAATCCCACGGTAAGCTTTCTATATCTAAGCCCACTTCATCCTCCGCTGTTATCAGAGCTCCCCCCACCGTATTCATTAGAGGTGGTTTCTTGGATGACGAAGATATTGAGGACATAGACTCTTGGATATTCTTTGATGAAAATGACCAAGTCCAACTTGAAGTAGAGCGATACAACAACGGGTTTCGTATCATCAAGAACATGGGCTATAAAGGACATGGCGGCTTGGGATCACAGGAACAAGGACCTATTGAGCCCCTTATTGTGTCTAAGAAGTTTAATAAGCAAGGCCTTGGTTACCAACCGGAGGTACCGCGATCCAAAGACATTAAGTGTATTTCCGATATTGACGTTGGATCTTCTTCGGTAGGAGAGACTTCTAACTCGGATACCATCGACGACTCCTCCCTTCATATCACCAACCTCTTTCAAGAACATTCCATCTTCATGTTTTCCGCAATCTCTTCTAGCCATCACGATCCCTCCATTAGCCTCTCACTCGTATATCCTGACCTCATCGATTGGGACCAACAGGGGGCACCGATATTAGATACATTTGAAAATGACGAAGCCATTGCAGAATTCATGGGTGTGAGGCAAGGTATCCCATTGGGTGATCACAAAGCAGGTTTCATGATGGAATTACCTAAACTAGCATATTTTGGCGGAAGTATCAAATCCTTCAGTCGCAAAAGTGAAATAAACAAAATTCAACAAAATAGGTCACTAGGTGAAAACCGCAAGGCGCCTCTTGACCGCGAAAAAGTAAAAATAAAGGACGTATCCGAAGGTGAAAACCTCTCTGAGGCACCTGAGGATGAGGGATTTGATCTTCCTGTCACTGCTGATTACCATGAGAAATCAACTATGCTAGTTGAAAAATCACAAGACATGAACTTGGGAACAGAACAAAATCCGAAGATCACCTTTTTGGCAGCATCACTATCAGAGCAAGAACGAAAGAACTTCACAGCATTCTTCCTGAGACGAGCTATAAATTTTGCATGGACTTATGCAGACATGCCAGGACTAGATCCTTCACTTGTGGTACATCATTTAGCAGTATTCCCTGATGCAAAGCCTGTCAAACAAAAATTGCGCAAAATGCATCCACAAGTTGCCTTATTGGTTAAAGCAGAAATTCAGAAACTATTAGAAGCAAAGTTCATAAAGCCTATTGATTATCCAGAATGGGTTTCAAACTTGGTACCTGTAGCAAAACCAGATGGACGAGTTCGCTGCTGCACGGACTTTAGAGATCTTAACAAAGCATGTCCTAAAGACGATTTTCCATTACCAAGCATAGACAACATTGTTGATCTTACAGCAGGACATGAAATGCTATCCTTGATGGATGGATTTTCTGGTTATAATCAAATCAGAATAGCAGAGGAAGATCAAGATAAAACGTCTTTTATTTGTCCATGGGGCACATATTGCTGGGTTGTAATGCCTTTTGGTCTCAAAAACGCTGGAGCTACCTATCAACGAGCCATGACAGTTATTTTTCATGACCTTTTTCATACTATCATGGAAGACTATGTTGATGACATCCTGGGAAAATCTAAGACAAGGGAAGGACATCTACCAGTATTGGCACAAATTTTTGATCGATTAGAGAAATACCAAGTCAGACTAAATCCAAAAAAGTGTGTATTTGGTGTAACATCAGGAAAACTATTGGGATATATTGTGTCTCGACGAGGCATAGAAGTGGACCCAGCTAAGGTAAAAGCTATCATAGAAATGCCTCCACCAACGAATCTCAAACAGCTCCGCAGTTTACAGGGTAGGCTACAATCTATCCGCAGATTTATCTCACAACTCGCAGATAAATGTCATCCTTTTCAGCATCTTCTTCGCAAGGGTGAACCTTTTAAGTGGGATGAAAAGTGTCAACAGGCTTTTGATAAGATAAAGGAATACTTGGCAACACCTCCTGTGTTAATACCTCCTGTACTTGATCGTCCATTACTGCTTTATATATCATCAACAACCGCAGCATTAGGTGCACTTCTAGCTCAACATGATGATTCAGGAAAAGAACAAGCCATCTATTACATTAGCAGAACTCTTGTGGGATATGAACTTAATTACTCATTCATGGAAAAAGCTTGTTTAGCATTAGTGTTTGCTTCCCAAAAGTTGCGACATTATATGTTGAACCAAACAACAAAGCTCATCTCTAATGTGGATCCCCTCAAGTATCTCCTTTCAAAAGCACTTCTCACAGGGAGATTAGCAAAATGGGTTATGATCTTGAGTGAATTTGACATACAATATGTGAACCGTAAAGCTATCAAAGGACAAGTCATTGCTGATCAATTAGCTGCAGCACCTATCACAGACATTCAGCCAATATATCCCGAATTCCCTGATGAAGGATTGTTTACTTTCAGCTCCCCAGCACGATGGCAGCTATACTTTGATGGATCATACACTCAACACGGATCTGGAGCAGGTATCTTGTTTGTCACTCCCCAAGGAGACTGCATACCTAAATCATACAGAATAGCATTCCCCTGTACCAATAACATAGCAGAGTATGAAGCTTTAATCACAGGTTTGCGCATGGCAGTACAATGGGCTATCAAACAGTTACGAGTCTTTGGTGATTCTCAGCTAGTTATCAAACAGGTCTTAGATGAATATCAAACAAAAGATGAGAAGCTTCTTCCATACAAACTAATGGTGGATGATTTCAAGCAATATTTCGAGGACATTACCTTTGAGCAAATTCCAAGACTACAAAACAGAGCAGCTGATGCCATGGCTATGATTGGGTCTCTTTTAGATATGCCATCTAACACCCATAAATGTGAATTCTTGGTCGAACAGCTTTTGATCCCCGCATTTGAAGTTCCACAGTCTGAGCTTATATGTGAGATTGTTGGTCCCAACTCGTTGTGGTACAAAGATATATACGAGTATCTCCGTAATCACACCTTGCCTCTTCAACTATCCAACACCCAACGTAAAACTTTTATCCGTCGAGCCTCTCGTTACACTATCTTAGGAGACACCCTTTATCGCCGAAGTCTTGATGGTATCCTTCTTAGATGTCTCGATTCTGAGGAAGCAAAAACGGCCTTACGTGAAGTACATGAAGGTGTCTGCGGTTCGCATTCCGCTGGCCCTGGCCTTGTTAAGAAACTTCTGCGAGCAGGATACTATTGGCCAACTATGGAAAAAGATGCCCAACAATTTGCAAAGCGATGTCTACAATGTCAGAAACATGGAGATCTAATACATGCACCAGCACATGAGCTTCAGCCTATTGTCACTCCATGGCCTTTTTCGCAATGGGGACTTGATCTTGTGGGTAAAATCCATCCTACTTCATCAAATGGTCATAAGTTTATTATCACTGCCACTGAGTATTTCACAAAGTGGGTAGAAGCCATACCAATGACCTACATCACAGGTAAACAAATAGCTAAATTCATCCTACATTACATCATCTGCCGTTATGGAGTTCCTCAAGCTATTGTCACAGATAATGGCCGGCCTTTCAAGAACCAAGAGGTTAGAGATCTTTGCAATAAGTTTCATATTCAACATAGGTTCTCTACGCCTTATTATCCTCAGAGCAACGGTCAAGCTGAAGCCTCTAATAAGACAATCATCAAGATCCTTAAAAAGACTGTTAACGAAACTGGTCGAGATTGGCATCTACAACTGCATCCTGCTTTATGGGCATATAGAACAAGTGTCAGAACTCCTACTGGCACCACACCCTATGCTCTAGTCTATGGCACTGAAGCTATTTTGCCTATCGAGGTTGAGATCCCCTCTTTGCGCATATCCTTGCAACATACTGTTTCAGATGAAGAATATCAAGTCTCCCGACTCCATGATCTTGAGCTCTTAGATGAACGCCGCCTTACAGCATTGAACCATCTTCAAGTCTATCAAAACCGGCTATGCCGCAGCTATAACAAAAAGATCAGAGAACGCAGATTTCAGGTTGGCGACCTTGTCCTTAAAGAAAACCAAAGGAATCAACAACATCGAGAGAAACAGGGCAAGTTTGAACCAAATTGGCTTGGTCCTTTCATTATCACAGCAGTTTATGGATCTGGTGCATACACTTTGTCAACACCTGAAGGCATTCCCTTGGATGAACCCGTCAACAGCGTTCATCTCAAGAAGTTTTATCCATGAATCTCAGCTATCCCACAAAAACACCAAAAAAAAAAAAAAAAAAAAAAATCAAAATATGTCAAAAAAAAAAAAAAAAAAAAAAAAACAAAAACAAAAATAAGATAAATAATCTGTCCTCTGGTGAAAACCTGGTAAACAGGCACCTTGGATAAGTACCATAGTGAAAACCTGGCAAACAGGTGCTATGTGTAGTGACCAGCTTCCCTCATTTGTCTGGTTCGTTTTGATCATTTTCCCCACTGCATCTTGTATAAGCTATTTTCATACGCCCTATCGCAATCTCACACATAGCCTTTCCTCTTCATCCTTTGCCAATGCTAGTTATCATATGTGAGACATTGTTGTGATATCTATATCTTTTGGCACCTTAGCATCTTGGCCACATCTTTTCTGCATTGTCGCTTCTGCATAATAAACCTCATCCCACACTGGGGGCATTTGTTGAGTCTTATTTGGAAGTGGATCCTGTTATCTCTAGCTCATAACACATCAAACAACTCAGCTTTCAACACAGCACACCTTATCAACTTCAGCCATGGCACATGTCCACCGACAACTATGACCTAACGACTTGCAACCAGGACTCATACCTTCACAATTCATCCACATTCATCCAACAATCGCAACAAACATCGCTTGATCAAACATCCAATCGATTAGCCACATCAATAAGAACTACATCCAGCTCTATCGTTGACGCCTTGATCCCGTGGATACAGGGTATGTAGGCAATCTGAGATGCGAAGGAAGCACTCTGATTCAGGCTAAGACGATAGCCCCTTTCATCATTCATCTGTCATCTTTCCTTCTAAATATTCTTCAATCTTTCAGCTCATATTCTTCTAATCACTTACATCATCAATAAAACCCAGAACTACATATTCATCATGTCTCATCTTCATCGTAAATGTGCTTTGATCCCGTGGATACAGGGTATGTAGGCAGTCTGGAATACGAAGGAAGTTTCCAGTACTCAAGCACCGATGATCCCCCCATCTTCTTCATCTTCATTCATCATTCATCTTCTCCTCTTTGATCAGCTCAAACAGGACGCAATCCATGTGCATATTACAAGCTCAAGCACTTTAACCAATCACAGGTAAGCCAGAAGCTATTTGTCTGAATGCCTTAAGCCAACATTTGCTATAGCCATTTATCAACAACTTTAGCCTTCAACAGGATGTAGCTTTCCTCTTAACAAGGCGCCAGCTTAATCTATCCACGAGCACCCAAATTTGGCAAGAGAACGTGATGACAGTATCTTTTGTTTTATCTTTTGATTTATCTTTTGTCCCTTTTCTGTACCTAGTCAAGACTGCCTTGATCTATTTATATCTTGGTATGTTGCGATGAAGTAAGGACTGGGGCATGGTCATATAGCTTTCGTATGCCGTGTTTGCGGGATGATCTTATTCTCTTCCTATGCGTCTTGGTATCTTGTACGTGTTGGGATTAGCATCTTACATATCAATATCTCTAGCATCTGAGAAGCTAAACAGTCTCTTATGCATTAGAGACTATTCTATGTTAAGACTAACTCCATACATATAACCAGCAAGCTATCATTATGTGTAGTGGAGATAAGCTCAAACCATTGTTTGTGGCGTCAAAGTCCAACACTAGCTGTTATTCATATCTTGTGCATGTTGGCTCAACATCTTGACCACATGCGTTCAGACAAGATTGTAACACGTTAGTTACGCATTGGATACCTCGACACCTTGGTCTCTTATACCCTGGTGCATAACATCCATATGCTATATCAAACATAAGGACTGCATTTCTTTTCATTTTGAGCAATTACTTGAAAGCTGCCCATCATCATCTTATCCATTTTATCTATCCATTCGTTCCGTCATCCTCAGCCAAGATCAATCATCTCCATCATCCTTTGTCCATATTCCCGCTCCTGCAAAACAAGTGTTAGCCATACATAAGTCCATTACATATCTTTTTCTTTACCATCTACCTATATGCATACATCTATCCATATCCTTACCATTTACATATTCATACATTTTCTATCCATTACCATTTGCATAAATATCCATTCATAATCCATATATAATCCATACACATAACATGCATAGCCATCATAATATCCACATCACAACCAATATAACATCATATAGATCGCCAAAACTGCCATATATATATATATACATGTGTGTCAAAATACAAGTGTCTACAATACAAGCTGAGCCCTGCAAAGAATGAATGTACAACAATGGCTCTAGGCCTCATCATGATACAATGTCAACAAGGTATGCCCTAGCGACTACTGCCAGCTCCCTCACCCTGACCACCACCACCAACAGGTCCTGTACCTGGTCCTCCATCTCTCGGTGGCCCCATCACTGAAGCTACTGACCGAGATCCACCTGACCTCCGTGAGCTCGAAGCCCCTGACCTGCTCCTGAAGCTAGGCTGTCTCTGCTCTGCCGGCACAGCTCCATAATATAAGCCCCTATAATACTCAGCCTCACCCTGCACTCTCCGAAGCTCGGCCTGTACCGCTGTCAACTGTGTGGCTAAGTACATAGTAGCTCCATCCGTCCCCAAGGCAGTCACTGCTCTATCCCGCTCACTAGTCATAACCTGCAGCTGCTGTACTGCCCTATCTCTCTCAGCTCGCAGACCATCTCTCTCTGCTCTCATAGCCTGCTCCTGCTGTACTGCAGTATCTCGCTCAAGCCTCATCATCTGCTCATGCTGCCTAGCTGTATCCCTCTCTCCTGTAACTCTCGCGAGCGCACCATCATCCTGTCCATCTCCTCTCTGTGCTCCCAACTGCAGCTGAGCCTGATAAGTCTGTGCCTGTGCTCTAGCATGCCTCAAACTGATCACGGCCTGATGCCTATCCATCTCCACCCTCCTCAGCCTCATCTGTGCTCGCTGCCTCCATCTCCTCTCCTCTCTGATCCGTCTCCGCAGCTGCTGAATGCCCACATCATCCCCTGCTCCGATCTGTGCCTGTGGCTGTGCTAATATAGCTGGCTGACCTGGCACCTGCCCTGGCATCTGTATCCCTGGTGCAGCTGGCACTACTGCCTGTGCTGGTGGAGCCCGTCGTCGTCGCCTCCGGACTGGTCTCTCCATCCCAATCTCCCCAATCTCTCCATCTCGTGTCAACCGAGTCGGCCTAGCTGTCGCCCAGTATGCGTCATACTCTGGCAATGTACCTGGCTCTGCCGGACCCTGTCTCCACTGCCATGCTACTGGCTGCAATCCATCTCTCTCTGCCAAGGCTGTGTCCACCACAACCTCTGGACCCCAATCGAACACCTCCTGCCTCGTCCTCCCAAAAATGGCATCCCCTACAGGTACTGCCTGTGCCTCTCCAAACTGTCTCAGGGCTCTCTCTGGCAAATAGCGCTCTATAATGTACAAGCCGCGTCCAAAAATGTACCTCGCCTGTCTCGCATAAGCAAGCTCGGCATCCTCCTCCTCCCACTGCTCACATCCTAGCCATGGCCTCCATACAAACCTGTCTATCTCATCCAACCTCCGTCGCCAGTATACCACCCCTCGGCGCTGTCGATATGTCAAGGCTCCTCTATACATCCGTGCAAATGGCTCTCCTGCTGCTCTAGCCACCCATCCCTCTGGTCTCGTCACTGGAATGTGCTCATAAGCCCATACGTGCAACACTGTCACTCCTGCTGACATACTAGCTCCGAACATATATGCACAATCATGTAGGTAATGATAGAGCTGTCCCAACACGCACTCTGCCCATGCATATCTCGTGCCATAGGAGAACATGCCCTCCATCACTGTCCCCCATCCTACCGGAAACCCTCTCGCTCTCCTATCACCCACTAGCCATCTAATGATAGCCACTACCACTCGCTGCAACCTGTCACAGAGCTCCTCCATCCTCCCCATCGGTATCTCCGAACCCTCTGCTCCGATGTCTGGTGTCCCAAACAATCTCCTGAATGCAGCTGGGCCCATCTCCGGATCATAATCTACCCGATCCCCATCTATCGGAATCCTCAAAATCCGGAACACATCCTCTAAGGTGATGGTCGCCTCTCCTGTCGGTAACAAGAATGAACTGTGCTCGCTCATCCATCGCTCCACCATCGCAGTCATCAGTCCTCGATGTGCCTGCACTGGCTCTAATCGTGACACATGCTCTAAGCCCAGAATCTCTAACACCAGTAGCTCCTCTGCATCCAACTGTCTCACTAGCCGCAAATCTCTCGGATGGGGCTCCCGTGATAGTAATGGCGGTAGTACATCCTGCATCATCCATTTACCCTTGTCAGTCCATTCCGTTAATCATTCATATCAAAATCTGCCTATCTATCTGCTATTTTCTCCTACACCTACCATATGCGGTTCACTTTACCACAAGCGACCTATTGCTGCTCATTAGCGATTCCTTTCACTATATGCGCCTCTGTTTTGCCCACATGCGAGCTCTTTTGCACATGCGCTCACTGTTTTCCTAAAAGCGACCACTATTACCATATGCGTTCATCCTTACTTTATCTGCGAGCCCTATCCCACATGCGCGTCTTTTTACTCCAAAAGCGAGCCGTTTTCCTATATGCGCCTATTTTATCATCATAAGCGAGCTAACTCACACTAAGCGACCATTTTCGCCCTATATGCGCGCTATCAACTATATGCGGTCTATTTCTAGTCCTAAGCGAGCTCAACTACCCTATGCGACTACTCTATGCTCATAAGCGACTAGTTTTTATCTACACGCGCATTTCCGCTGCTCTTTTCCCGCCGACAGGATGCGACCACTTTTTTCCTAAGCGACCTACCCGCGCCCATAAGCGACCTATATTACTCTAAGCGACCTCTACTCCTACATAAGCGACCTATATGTGCCAGGACCTAAACTAGTCGCTTTTGGTGACGTGTGTGAATTAATTACGCTTCTAGGCTATTAAATGCACGCTTTTGGGAAAAGTTTTGAGACATACCGGTGCGCCTGCTCCCTCTGGTCGCCCATGTGTCCTCACTCGCTCTGCACGATGATCTCTGCGTGGAATCACCATCCTGCTAGCTCTGCCACTCTCACTCTCAGGAGCTCTGGATTTCTCTAGGTTTCTAAGCACAAATGAGCACAAATGAGCCTATTTGCCCTTGCAGCCCCTACTTATAGCCCTTCTCCAAACCCTAATTCTTCTATACCACAGCCTATTTTCTTCGCATCTGCCCTCTTTTCTGCCTTTTCTTCTATCGAGCGCCAACCCAGTCTTTCCTGGTTCGCCTGGCTTACCTCTCGAGGGGGCATCACCTGCCAGTTACACTGGGGCATAACTTGTTTATCGAACATATCTCACATCTTCTTTGACACAACGTTCTATCGAACATTGTATCAAAGAGGGGCAAAATGTAGACACCCAAATTTGTCCATGTCTAGCGACACCTTGTTAAATCCCTAATCCATTATCCAATTAATTAAATAAATTTTATTTATTTAATTAAAATCCCATTCTCATTCACTTAGCCAATTAATTAAATAAATTTTATTTATTTAATTAATTCCACATCATGTCTTATCTCATTTTATGCATTTATCATATTAATTAAATAAATTTTATTTATTTAATTAATTTCCAACTCATATCCCACTAATTCAAATACTTTATTTGAATTAAGCCTTTATCATTTATCACATTTCAACACTTGTCCATTTCCCATTTATCATGTGTTGTAAGACAACTTTCATTTAAAATCCTTCACATGTACAACTAATTGGACCTAAATTTAGTAACTTTCAATCTTAGCCATTCACATAGCCTTTGAATCTCCACCGTTGATTGCTCTTGGTTGAGTCTTATATAAACAGCCTCTCATTCCATATGAGACATCCAGAAAATCCAGGAATCCAGAATTCATATAGTATCTAGCAATCCAGCAATCATATAGCAACTCCATTATCATCTTGAGCATTCGAGCATTTGAGCTTTTATCATCCATCAATGGCAGCTTTCAGCTTTGTGATTGGTCATTATTGAAGAAGCAGTCCACATTTCTCTCTCCAACAAGGAATCGCACGGTCTAGGTGATGTTATGCTTGTATTGCGTTGTTCTTTTGGCTTCATTTAGATTAGATTCCTTGATGATGGTAGGGTTAGGGTTTCATGACTATGTCTGATCTTCCACACCTGACTTTCACCTATCACAGTACCACTCTAACAAATTACAAGTTGATGGGTGTTTTTGATATACTCAACAATTCGAGTGCTTGATGTATCTCACCTCTTCTAAAAGGTGATCAATCTCTTAGAAGTAGATCAACAAGCCCAAGCTTTATATAACCAGATCTTGGACATGTAGGATGACTCAGTGACCATGTAATACTATTTCAAATAAAAGGGGCTAAAGGTGTGCATGTTTAGTGCATGCTCAATGGCTATAGATTACATGATCTTTTTATTTTTTTCCTTCTACACATGCATGCTTAATGATTGCAGATTGTGTGATCTTTTTTATTTTATTTTTCTATTTTATATATAATTTGTTGTTTTATTTTAGCAATTTGCTCATCAAAAATAAATGCATGTATACATAGTATACTTCAAATTTTATTTTAGCTAGCTACTATGAACTCTATAAAAAAGGTTTTTTCTTTGTACTATTGTAGTAGGACAAAAAAATTAGAATTAATGAATTATTTCTTTTCTCTGCCTATATTGATTGCTTAATTTTGAGTAGTGTTCTATGAAAGACATATAGAAGGATTAATTTTTTTAGCTTGATAATTCTATAGTTATTTAATGATAATATAGTGTTAGTGATTTTTTATTTTCTTTTAATTGATATCAAAGCATGTTGCATAAATTTTATTGTGCAAGTGAAAATCACAAGTTAGTAGCTATCTCGAAATCATTACCAGAATGGATATGGTAGTAGCTTGCTGTTCCAACTTCCACTATTTATAGGAGACAACTATGAATATTGGAGCATCAATATAAAGACCTTGTTATTGTCCCAAGATCTTTAAGAATTAGTTGATTTAGGATACACTAAACCTATATTTTAGAAATCTTTAAATGCCTTGATAACAAATCAAAGAACTCAACTGAAAGATAATAGAAAGGAGAACAATATGGATCTATTCACTATTTAATCTACATTAGATATTTTAATTTTTCCAATATTGTTGGAATAAAAAAATCAAAGGATGCATGGGAGGTTTTGTAAATTACATACTAATGATTTGACAAAGTTAGGTTAGTAAGACTTCAAGCCTTTAGAAGAGATTTAAAAAATTTAAGGATGAAAGAAGTCAAGTCCATTCAAGATTTTATTACAAGGACTCAAGGTATTGTGAACCAACTTAGGACTTAAGGAAAAGTTGCAATAGAGAAAAAAATTGTAGAGAAAATTTTGATTCTTCTTCCAAAATTTGATCTAGTGGTGATAGCCATTGATGAAAGTAAAGATCTAGCCACTTTCAAAGTGGTAGAGTTGGTAGGTTCTTTATAGTCTAATGAGGAGTGTGTGCAGTGTTCTATAGAGAGTTTGGTGCAAGCTTTGTAGTCTATAAGGGAAATCTACAACTCCTCTTTCTCAAACAATAAACCTCAAGGGGAGCCTTCTACTATAAGATGATCTAGAAGAAGAAATAATAGAGGCAAAGAAAGAAGTTCTATGGATGTAGAAATCTAACTTGAATAAGTCAAGAGCCAACTATATTGAAGAGTATTTTGAAGATGCAAAACACTCCACATTATTCACATGTAACTTCACAAAAGAACATCATAAAGATGTGTGGTTCCTATATAGTGGTTAATCAAACCATATGACAAGTAAATCTGATCTCTTTATTAAGTTAGATGAATCTATGAGAAGTAAAGTAAAATTTGGTGATGATAAAGAGGTTGATATAATGGAAAAATGTACTCTTTTTGTAATGATTAGGCAAGGAGAATCTACTTATATTCATGATACTTCACATGTACCAAAATTATAACATAATCTTTTAAGTATTGCGTAGCTTGTAGAAAAAAATATAATGTTGTGTTTTAATGATAATTGTTACAAAATACTTGATAAATAAACTAATTATCATCTTATAAAAAAGTATTCAATGGAAAGGAATAGGTTATATTCGAGCTCACATTGCTTTCCACTAAAGTCCATGCCCTCAAAACAATCATTGATGATTCTTGGTTATGGCAGAAACATTATGGACATCTGAGTTTTCAAGGATTGAATTTCCTTCAAAAGAAGTATATGATGAGAAGAATTCTAGGAATTTAGGCAAAAGAAGAAGTTTGTTCAAGTTGTGCATTTGGCAAGCAACACCAAGATAGTTTTTTGGTGAAAAATCTTTTCTTGAGCTTGTGCATGTTGACATTTGTGGTGATATGCAAGAGCAATCCTTAGGTAAGCGTCTTTATTTTTGGATTTTTATTTATGCTTTTTCTCACCACAAATAGATCTATTTTCTTAAAAAGAAATCTAAATCCTTTGAATGCTTCTAGAATTTCAAGGCTATGGCTGGAAATTAAAGTGGGTATTATCTCAAAATACTCAATAGCTGGGGAGAATTCAATTCAAAAGATTTTTGTATCATAATTAGGGATGTGAGTTGTGATCAAAGCAAGATCATGTGGGAATGGAGAAATATTGGAGTCTCCATATATCTCCCAAATTTTGATCCATAATTCATGTGGACAGTCAATATCCATGATGACATACAAAGCATCATCTAGAATATGTAAACTGATCAATCCAACAATGTGATCATGATGATTAAACCACTTTTCCTTCTAAGAATGTTTACCAGGTTCAAGGACAAATCCATATAGATAGGGTACGAGATTATGGAACCTGAGATGTTTCAAGATGTCTTCACACCAAGAATTATAGTTTCTCTTGCTTAGGTTGATTATAGAAGAGTCAATTTCATATCCCATGATTTTAGAACAAGTTAATTCCTTTAGACAATACAAATCAACACATTGGGCAACCCCCTAGATTAGGTAATCCTCTCAGTTTTGTAACTTTATAAATTAATGTATTTTACAATCAAAGTAGGTCCAATAGATGAAAAATGTCAAAACATTAACTTTTGTAAAAAATGGTGCTCAATTTTGAGCTACCAATCAAAAGTTATTATTCAAACAAGTTTCTCATAAATGGCCTAATTAATACATGTGCATTAGAAAAGAGAAAAAGTTGCATATAACCCTAAGTGAACCTATCCTTCCAACTACTTGTTAGAATTAGAAAATAGAGTAAATTACAATTGTTTTTACTATGAGGGGGTACTAGCCTTCTGCCAAATTGAACCTCGCCCTTCGTCTTTGTTGGGCAAAAATACAAGGGGTTTTGAAAACCATTATTTCCTCAAAGCAATTTTCTCGTAATTCTAAATACCCCAAATTTATTTTATATTGCTTATAGTTATTCTTAAGACAAAAAATATTGATATTTAACACTAAAACAAGAATAATTTTAAATGCTTCAAAATAAAATGGTAAATACAAAGCCCATTAGGGCACATATCATGTTGAGGGGAAAATTAAGGAAAACTAAGCCAAAAAATAAGGCAGGGGAGTGTAGGTTGACCAAGTGATGGAGGGTGAAACATGTTTTGAATAGATGCATGATAATGGATCTTGTAAATACCAAAAAAGAAACATTATCAGTGCCCTTCACAAATCTCTATAGCCCTTGCATGTTTCTCTATATTTCTCCATAGCAACAAGGGAGAAAATAACCACATACTTTTCTATGCCTTTAAATAGTTACACCCAAGCTGAGCAAAAAATCATGAGCATTAAATGAATGGAAGTAGAATCTTTAAATGGGGACAAAAAAGAAGAGTAGGGGCGGCATGGCAGGAGTACACCATTAGCGCAGGTTTTCTCCTTGCCTTTATGACTTCTACCATAGTTTTTAGAGGCTAATTTGATAGAGGGGTGATTTGAGCCCCCTCCTCTATCCAAAAATGTAGGTCATGTAGGTTGTTTTGGCCTTTCCCCATGTAGGTCAATTTGTCCATTCCTTGATGAGATCCCCATGCACAGAGAGGTAGGAGTAAAGTGCAAGTGATGGGCATTTCTACGAGGGTGTGTTCCTGGTCATAGGCATAAATGTCTAGCTAAAGGCAGGAGTGCCTAGCATGGGTCGGCCTTCCACATGGCACCAAAACTTAGATTTGGCCTTCCAAATGACCTTCCCACCAAGTTGTGTGCCTCTTTTCAATCATTGTTTTAGGTCATGGGTCTTTGGTGCCACCATAGAGAACCACCACAAAGGCATTCTCTCTGTGAAATCACAAGTCTTTTTTGGCCCAATCAACCTCAGCCTTAAAAATAACCTCCAGTGGCTTTGACTAGGCAAAACCACCAAAATTTTACCTCTCACAATGTCGAGCTCTATCTACTAGCAAGAGACACTACTCTGGTATCGACTTGTATGTTGTCATTGATGGCAACAAGGGATAGAGATCTTATCACCATGATAGGAAGAGATATTTTCAAAAGAACATATTAGTGTTGATGGTGTTTTTAGCACACAACATCGTAGGTGAAATACATGTATCTCACCTCTCTTAAAAAAAGGTATCCTATCCAAGATAGGACTGCCCCAAGGATAATACAACTAGGTCTTAGCTTGCTTGGAATGACTCAGTGGTATGTCTAGCTGTGCCAACAAGGGGTCTTACATTTAATAGGGTTTATGAAAGGTGGCATCAATATAAATGTAGAAAACCCTATGATTCCTTCAGCTGATTTAGAAATATCTTTGCTACTTTAATCCTAATCTATCAAGCTTGACTAAATAAAATGCAAAAAGGTAAAGGGATAGAGAGAAGGGATAAGAGATTCTGTAGACAATTACAAAAATGATCAACACATAGAAAGATAGATTCCCAACAATAAACAAATCTCTGCTTAACCAGGTAAATACCATAGAGATAGTGCAATCTACTAAGGAAATGCAATGATTTTCAAATTGTAGAGGGTTCATCAAACACCCAATCCTTGGGGCAACTCAATGAAATCATACAATCAAACTTAGCTCATAAAATATGCCCAAACTACCCATGCACAATGAAATACAATCAGCAAACCATTAATGGTATGCACATGAAATCCATCAAATATCTAAATAATTAATCACTAATGCAATTGAATATTAACTAATTTTAGATTGACATGAACCATGAAATCCAAAATGAGACAACATAATGATGCAAAATCCTAGTAACCTGTAAAACTTGTTTTGTATTGACTAAATTTTGGTAGTCTCAGCAATTCATTATCAAATATTACTTACAAATGAGAGAAAAGGATGACCCTTTCATAGACAAGGCACCATACTGAGTTTTCAATGGACGGTGGAAATTAACTCAACACCAATGGTCTAGATTACATGGCAATTAATGAAGTACAAAAATTTGTTACATTTTTGGATTTGCATTTGTCCTTTAGGAAAAAGACAAAATACAACTTGCAAATACATTGAATCTAGACAAAATGGATACCCATTTGGTTGTACATGATGAAAATTCAATTTTCAAGGCCTAATAAAGCCAAAATAAACTCACATGACACTCAAAAACTTGAGATGATGTGGATTCACGAGATTCTAAGTGCTGACTGGATCAAAAGGAGTACTTTTGTGAAGGTATATGCAACTAGATGCTTGCTAGATTGATCCTTGATGACTGAACTACTAGGACAATTGTATACATCTATTGGTGATCTAGTCCAGGGTCATTTGAGTGGTATTTTTGGGAGAATATCAAAAATATAATTTTTGGTATTTTCTACATCGTAGTAAATTGCATTTTTGGAGGCCTTAGGAGCGGAATTGGGGCTAAAAACTTTGTTGGTTGTTAGGTGTTTAGGCTTAGTAATAGAGTAGTTCAAACTAGATAATTAGTTTATCTTTCCAATGAGTCCAAGAAGTGTAAATTTTGATAAAATAGCTAGGAGTTATGACCCTGGACTAGATCACTTGGACATTGGACTAGATATGTAGGAACTACCATGAAAGAAGCATGATATTCAATGTCTTCCATCTCCTAAGTCCTATCTCCATCATCTTGGACATCATACTGACTTCCTTTTGCATGTGTAGTAGTAATTTGGTTGATAGAATGTCAATTTTGCAGTTCTGGGTCAGCACTACACCTCTTGTGTGTTCACCTTCCAAGATGGCTCTAATTGGCTCCTTTATCCTCTTAGACCTACAAGAAACAAGACTAAGAATCAATTTCATCTTAAACAATCATTTTCCATAAATTTGGATCAAAACATATCCATTTACAGTCATGGATCAGTAAAAAATAGCTCATTGTCAATGTTAATTTCTTGTCAACAACTTCACAAATCTACTGATTTTCACATGAGTTTTTGAACTTTTTACCATTTTCAAGTACCCATTTGGCCTATATATTGATTTAGAAAGTTTTTGTGGTCATATGAATCCATTTAGAGACATTTATTTCATGTTTTTCTAGCCTTTTCTGTAAAAACTAGGATTTTTGAAGGTCACGAACTTTCATGTGTAGTAGCATTAATTATCATAAAACATGCCAAAAATCTACACAAACTTGGTAAAATGTTCATCATGATGTGGCAACTAGTTGTGTGATTCAAATTAACTAAGAAAATCCAATTTTCTTCTTGAAAAACTCAATTTTTAGTCCAAAATACCAAAAAGCAATGATTTTGGGGGTCACTGACTTAGTGTTGATTTTGGCTCCAACCAACCTAGTGCAGATTTTGGGTCCATCCGACCTAGCGTGGATTTTGGGTCAAACTAACCTAGCATAGATTTTGACTCCAACCGATCTAGCATAAATTTTGGCTCCATCTGACTTAGCGCTGATTTTGGGTCCATCCAACTAAAGTAATGAAGGTCATTTTTAGCGCAAGTTGGTTGACCATGGTTTTAGCGTTAGCTTTGATAGATGCCACCAGTGGGGATTTTGATGCTGACTAAATTAGTGGTAGTGTGGAAGGAATTTGTTCAGAGGTAATTTTAGCACTAAGGTTGGAGGATGATGTTTTTCGTGCAAAAGTTAGTGGTGACTGTTTTTAGTGCAAAAGTTGGTAGTGACTGATTTCAGCTCAAGTTAATGAAAGACATTTTTAGCGCTTTTCGCAATAGGAGGTGTTTTAGTTTCCAGATTTTGAATTGGCCAGGGTGAAAGTATATTTAAAAATATATTTAAGTATAAGTTTAGATATAATTTAAATATTTTTAAATATACTTTCAGGATGCTTGAGATAGGTTCCAGATCCAGAGGATTTCATATGCAGATTCTAGAATTTTGAGGTTCCACCAGATTTCAGACTTAGCCATTTTTTAGGGTTTCAAACTTAGCCAAATCAGGGCTTCAGGACCATGTGATAGGATGAAAGTATATGAACCCCTTAGTGAAATCTTGTGAAATTTCACATGATTTTGCAACTTTAAGATCTAGAAACTAGGAGTTTCAACATGAAACATCTGACATAAGCAATTTCAATGACAATATCTAGTGACATAGGATTTTGGAGAAAAAATGTAGTAACACCTCATTTCAATGCAAAAGGAAACAAATGACTACTTCCTAAAGCACAAGACCACTCAATGCACTTCCAAATCAATCATGTACAACATCAAATGACCCCAAACATGCAAAATACTCAAATATGGAACAAATTCACCTTCTCATCATCATAAGCAAGAAAGGTTGAGACTCCAAGCCAAAGCGAAAGAGGGGGTCTCCATTTGTCAAAATGGGGTGTGTGTGCAAGGAACAACAATTAGATTTTAGGTTCAGTTGATATAAATTAGCCACAACAATTAGATTTCAGGTTCAGTTGATAGAAATTGGCTAAGTATGGAAAGTGTTCTAAGTAAGGGACAAAAAGTGAATTAGTATGCCTCTACAATTGAAGACTTGTAGATGCAGTTTAGGTATGATGTTAGTTATTTCTTTGTGGTGTCATGCTTCAGAGATTAAGTTATGACTTCCTTCAGAAGTCATTTGAAAGAATTATCAAAGTTCGAGTGAATAGAGGTATAACAGAGACAATGAATAGGGCACATTGTAATGGTCCACATTCCTCTACAAATGAGTGTCTTGTTATGCAATTTTAAGGTGTTGTAAACACTTATATGAAGTGCCTTATTCCAGAGTTGGGAGATCTAAAGTCCACTGGAAGGATAGTTACAAGTTGTTGCATATCGGTACAATGTTTGACAAGGTTTGATATGGACAGAGTCTGAGTTTTGATGGTCTACAATTCTTCACAAGATGATATCATGTCTTGTAGTTCTATGGGTAAGATTGGGAATGTGTAAAGAGTCCTTAATACATAATTTTGGGAGTGTTTTGTGATTTGCAGTAAAAGTTGTAAGTCAGCAGATGAACTTGTTAAGCATGCTCTTGAGGAATAGGTTGATTAGTGAGATAATCATGATGCAGAGAAAGGATATTGTGTGAAGGATCTATTAAAATAATTGAGTGATTAGAGCCAACTTATATGAATATGCTTGGCCAAAGATTTGGGTCTGTATAATGCATAGTTCATTAGATTGAACTGACAAGCTACACCTTTCTATGAACACGTTTCACTTCTTGGATGCTGACCTGATTATGGATCAAATCATGATGTGGATATATAATAGTGATGAATTTTAGTTGAGAGTGTGTGTAGAGTTGTGGAAGTAGATACGAATATGATAATAACTGAGCAATGACATTAATCAGTGATAATGAAGACTTGGGATTCAAAATATAGCTATTAAAAGACTACACCATGGCATAGTGGTAGATGCTTAAGCAGTATTTAGTTTTCATGTATAGTTTTCTTGGGAGTGACCCTTCATTATCAAGGCAGTGAGCCTCCATCAGGGTTTAACAACCTTGATTGTAATTTTTATAGGTTTAGGGTTGAGGCAGTGAGCTTGCTAAACCTAGTTGTACTTCATGGCAGTGAGCCAACATGTTCTAGGTCCATGGAGTGACCAAGCCTGAACATTATTTTTGTAAAGATTACAGTATACATTTGAGAGCTAATCATCTTTGTGGTTTTTCCCTTTTTGGCTTTTCCACATAAAAATTTTGGTGTTCATGTGTCATGTTTTTCTGGTTGCTATTCATATGCATGTTATGCCTTTGTTTAATTAATTTTAGAGAATGGATGAAAGTTAAAGTGCATGAAAAGATTTTTAGAACACTGATTCACCCCCCTCTCAATGTTCCTGACATTCAACAATTGGTATTAGAGCCAAGTTCCTTGGAAAAAGTTTAATAGCTTGAGGAAGATCTAGGATAGTGCAATTATGGAAGCAAGAAGGTTTGGTAATTACAAAAGCAACAAAGAACTTGAAGCAACTCTTGCTAACCTTGAAAACTCTAAGGAAGAAATTATGGATCTAAATGACAACTTGCAAGAAGCTAATGAATGCATCACAAGATTGAAGGGACAAGTCAAGAAATTCAAGGACAAATACAAAGAGGTTAGTGATCAATTAATATTAGTAAATGAAACCATAAATCTCTTAGAAGTAGAGAGAGCAAAAATAGAAGAAGATCTGAATTCAATTATGAAAATCAAATCATAAGAGTGTGTCAAACTTGAAAAAGAAATTGCAAGACTAAAAGCAAATTTGGAAAAGGCCAAGAGCTTTGAAGAGAAGTTTAAGATAAGATCTGCAAAACTTGAAGAGTTGCTAATCTGTCAAAAGCATCCTAATGACAAGCAACGCTTGGGATTTGAAAAAGGAGAAAGATCAAACTTGGGACAAGTCAGATTTGATGAAGGAAAAGGCAAAAATTGTCCAATCAAGAATCAAGGAAGAGGATCCAAAAGACCTCTGATCAGACAACCAAATGCTCAAAGGTACTCATCCTTCAATGGATATTGTAATTCATGTAATAAGTTTGGTCATAATCCTACTCAGTGTAGGCATAGAATAAATCAAGAGGCTTCATCATCTTCTAGTTAGTGTTTCAATTGCAAGAAAATTGGTCATAGAGTAAATGAATGTAGAAATCAGATCGAGAAAAATTTTGACAATGGGAGGAATAAAAAACTCTTCAAAGGTAAAGGATTCACTTACAATAAAATTGGTCATAGAGTAGTTGTATGCAGAAGTAAAATGAGTCAAAATTCTATTTGGTGCAATACATGCTATAAAATGGGACACAGATCAAATGAATGCAGAAGTTTGGTAAGAGATGATTCTCAAAATACAAGGAACAATCAATCATTCAATGGAAGGTGTTTTGCATGCAATAGATTTGGTCATATGACTAATCAATGTAGATCAAATCCAATGAAGAAAAGGAATCAAGGACAAAAGAGTGTGCTGTGCTTCAGTTGCAATAAATCTAGACATATTGCAAGATTTTGCAGAAGCAAGAATGTGAAGAAAAAACACTATTCTAAAGAAAGAAAAATAGAGTAGGAAAATGATTAGGGAAAAAAGAAAGTTGATCCAGTTGACGCCAAGAAAGAAATGGACAAGGTATGGATTGATAAGGAAGTAATTTTAATTGAGGATAGATCCACACCAACATCTAATGCAAATACCTTCTTTGAAGAATAAGTTGTGAGCACTGGCTTAGGGGGAGCAGTATTGACAATCTAAACTCCCCAGCCAGGTAGTTGATGCTGGAATTCAACATAGAGATTCTTGGTAGAATTCAACAAGACAAATCCTCTAAAAGAAAAACTAGAAGGAAATAAGCTGATGCGGCATATTGCGGAACAATTTTTAATTGACTATGTCTATTAGAGAAAAGTCAAGAAGCTTTTTGAAAACTAGCATTTATGACAATTAGGTCATGTGCAGAGGATAAAAAGAAAGTCATTTGTGCTATAATTCACTTTACATTCAAAGTTTTTTAGACACCGGAGAGAGATTGAAGCAAGAATTCAAGGCATGACAAAGATTCAAAACTTTGATCGATTCAGGTGAAGGAAACCCTAATTCGACATATCAAGGTATTTATTGTAGAAACACTCATTGTAAATCTATTGAATATTTGCTATGGCGACTCCACAAATTGTAGATATTACTGAACACCCTCAACCCAAATTCAAGAAACACCCTCATAAAGCAACTGAAGTCAATCAAATGGGTGCATTCTAAAGTATACCACACAGAGTTTTATATGTTGAAGATGTTAGGGCATACATTCATGTTGCCCTAGAGGAGCTCAGTGGAACTAGTTTCATAGACCTATTATAGAATCACTTGAGTAATGATCAGTTTATCCTAAAGGAAGAGCACATAATTCTAAAATAAAAGAAATTCATCCAATATATTGAGTTCCCCACATTTGCTAAAGATGAATGGGTGCGTTATGTACTGAGTAGGATCCATAACAAATTTATGTGGCTAGGAAAGGAGTAACCCGTCAAGATAACAAAAGATGCAATCCAAGCAGTTACCAAATTAAATTCTTCTGGAGGTATGCCATTGTTAAAGGTAGTTAAAAATTAAGTAGTCATAGAAGCTACCATAGCCCAATTTGATAAAAGGGGAATGATAATAAATGATATCATCGATCCCATGGTAAAATTTTCTTTAATGGTCATAGGGTATAAGATCTACTTCTCCAATAGAGAAAACTCTATTTCAAGTATGGCAATTTACACTGCATATCAGATGATTAAGAAAAATGCTTGTGCAAACTATTGAGGGTTCAGTTAATGGATAATTTGAAGAAAATCAAGAAAAGTAAGAGTTATCCTTTCAAATTTGGTATGCTCATTATCTACTTATTCTTTTACTTTCTAAATGTATTTCCTAATCACAAGGGTTTAATATGGTTAAGAAATCAACTAGTAGCTATTCAAATAAGACAATGTCTTAGCAACCTAGATAGTCAAAATGATCAAAAGGAAGCTCTATGGGGATTCTTCAAAAACTTTCAGAGCATGATGCAGTCTATGGAAAGAATTCCTAGTGGAATTGTTGAGAAATACAAAGATAATATCTATTTTATGGTTACCAAGGACCAATGTCTGATGGAGGATGTTAAGCCTAGAATAGTCTGGATCATACCCATGGGGTATGAAGTGAATGTTAAGAAACTGGAAAATTATGTTCAACATATGTTGAGTAAACCTAAGGATACGAGGGAAGAAATATTTCATACATATGAAGAAATATCTATCAAACTATATGTTGAACACAGGAAACCTAAATCCTCTAGAAAAGTGAGGAAAGAAGTAGAAGAAATCATAGCAAGATTTGGCATAACCAAAGAACAACTTAGGAAAAAGGTAGAGAAAGCAGTAGAAGAGAAGAAAAAGGATGAGTTGATACAGATTTTGGAGGACTATCAATTAAAGTAGAATAATCTAGAAAGGACTCAGAGGACCACCAAAAGCTCTGCCACTCCATCTGGTGCTGCATCATCATCAATCCCAAAGAAATCATCAAAGGAATCCACTGCCAAACAAATGAAGAGGAAAATGGTGAAGGGAAAGAGGTTATATGTTAGTATTGTTGGGATACGATGCCATTAACCTTGTAAATCCTATTAATGTATTATTCCATTTATTATTTGTAATTACCCATAAGGGATGTGTAAGTTTCATCAGCAATGGTAAAAATTATTTACTGTCCACGGTAATTATAGAGTTATTGCATAGTAAGTCTCGGAGTTACTGGCCATAGTTATGAGATGTCATTTACTATGATAAATGGTACTTGGTCAAAGTGGGGTGCACATGTAGAGGTATAATCCATTTTTAGTATTATGACGCATGTCATATATGCTGTAAGAAGGTGTAAGAGATTCTATGACAACTGTAAGTTGTCAGAAGAATCTATGATAGTAATAATAACATATGATGCATCATAAGATGTTGTAAGTGGCTATTTTTAGCCCCAAGGTGTTCATTCTTGCATGGGCACATTTTCCCAAGTGTAGGATGCATGTATGATAGCATTTATGACCCTGTAAGAGCCTATTCTTGGCCATGGACACCCAAGGTTGTATTGTTGACTCTTGACAAGTGTTATGGGCTTGTAAGAAGTCATTTAATGTCTTAAGGCTGTGTAAATTCTATACAAACATAGCATAGTAGATGAGATGCATATAATGGTTTACAGGTATCCAGGTTTTGCCAGAGTGAAGGTTGGAGGACAGAGGAAGTGAATGTATTTGTAATCTCCTTTTGTGAAGATAATACAACTTGGCCTCTTTTCTTGGTGGAGTTTTTTACCCGAAAGGGTTTTCTCCACATTAAACACTTGTGTTATGTGCTTCATTCTACTTCTAGTATATTTCTATATTGTGGGTTTATGTTTTGATTACAATCTCCATTGTTAATGCACACTTAAAAGATTGCTGAAATTTATTCGAATCAGATTTCCATTGAAGTAGTGTTGCTTTCATTTCTAACATTTGGTATCAGAGCCTAGCCAACTTTGACTCTTGGGTGGTAGTGTGGAAGCTATAGCTATAGTGGGAGATTTGGTTGTATTTTTTTGCAGATCTTGTGTTGTTATATGGTTGCATCCACCATTACATCAACCTCTCGATTGACATTGAGAAGTTCAACGGAATAGGGTATGAGTTGTGGAAGCTGAAAATGGAAGATTTGTTGGAAGAAAGAAACCAATGGTTGGATGTCCAAAAAGGGAAGAAACCTAATGATGTCTCTCAAGATGAGTGGGATAGACTAGATAAGAAGGCACAGGGAACCATCTAGTTGTGTCTTTCAAACTCTGTCCTATTGAATGTCGCAAAAGAAGAGACTACATTCAAGTTGTGGAAATGGTTGGTGAGATCTATCAAGCCAAGAGTATGGTAAATAAACTTTATTTAAAAAGAAAATAATTTTCCATGAAAATGTGAGAAGGTGAATCAGTTGCAGAGCATTCAAATTCTTTTAATTTGTTAGTGAGTCAACTTGATTCAGTAGATGTTGAGGTTAGTGAGGAAAATAAATGTATCTTACACCTAAGTCTTGGGAGAATGCTATTCTTGCTATCACTTCTAACCTTGAGGATCCAAAGTTAGATGCTCTTGTTTCAGTGCAACTGTCACAGGAATTGAGGAAGAAGAGTTTAAATAGTTTAGGGGATGCTCTCAGTGTCAGAGGAAGGTCTAAGGAAAGGGGACATAAAGGAGATCAAAAAGGGGCTAAGGACAAGACTAAGGGCCAGTCCAAGATTCCTGGTAAAAATAATAGAGTTAAGTGTTAGAATTGCGGTAAAAGGGGACATGTGAAGAAGGAGTGTAGAAACCCCAAGAAACAATGGGAGAGTGCTTCAGATAAGTCCTTGAATGCAGGTGAAGAAGTTTTACTTTCTACATGTAATCTTGTTTCTAATGATCACTAGTTGGTTGACTTAGGATGCTCATTTCATATGACCCCACATAAGGAATGGTTCTCCACATAAGAATATGATGGAGGTAATATCTACCTTGGTGACAACTCTACATATTCGATTGTCAGGAAAGGAAAGGTATTGTTGTGTTTCAGTGATGGGAGGATTAAAACCCTCCCTAGTGTTTTGCATGTTCCTAGATTAGCTAGAAATCTGATTTCAGTTTTGAAGTTGAATGATTTGGGAGTGCATGTGATATTGACAAGCATGGCTGCAGATTGGTGAGAGGGAACTAGGTGGTAGCAAAAGGGAAGAGATCCAGAAACTTGTTTAAGCTTGAAGCCACTACAATTTGTAATGTCTCCTATGTATCTGAGGCCACTACTGAAAATACATGTATGTTGTGGCATCGTAGATTAGGCCACACAAGAAATAATGTACTGAAAACTATTAAGAACAAAAATTTGTTGGATGGTTTCTCTTATTCTGATGAGCACTTTGATTTCTGTGAGCATTGTGTGTTTGGTAAACAAAGAAGAAAATCATTTCCTTCAGGAAGCAATAGAGAAAAAGAGAAGTTAGAAATTATTCATACAGATGTGTTTGGATCTGTTGATAATGAATCTATCATAAAATCTCATTATTTTGTAACCTTCATTGATGATGTACCCAGATTTACATGGATTTATTTTATGAAGCATAAATCTGAAGTTTTTACTAAGTTAAAGGAATTCAAAGTCTTAGTAGAGAACCAATCAGGTTTAAAGATAAAAATATTAAGATCTGACAATGGAGGGGAATATTGCTCTAAGGAATTTGATGAGTTTTGCAAGCATGTAGGTGTAATCAAACAAAAGACAACTCTGTATACACCACAACAGAATGGTGTTGTAGAAAGGATGAACTAAACAATTATGGAAAGGGCCAGAAGTATGCTTAGTGATGCACAATTGGATAAATGCTTTTGGTCAAAGGCTGTGTGTACTGCTTGCTACTTGATAAATAGATCTCTTTGTAAGGCTCTTGATTCGACACCTTATGAAGTGTGGATAGGTAAGAAACCTTCTGTTTCACATTTAATAGTTTTTGGTTGTGAGGCTTTTGTTCATGTGCCTAAGGAAAAGCGATCTAAGTTGGATCCAAAAGCTAACAAGTGTACATTCATTGGATATGGTGATAATGTCAAAGGTTATAAACTTTGGAATCCACTAACCCACAATATTATCTTTTCTAGAGATGTTATTTTTAGGGAAATTCAAGCTATTTCTAAACTTGAGCAACCAAAAGAGAAAGAAGAAAAGGTAAAGAGAGTGCACTTTGAGTTAGAGAAGCAAGATGCACCTCAAGAAGAATAGAATGATGGATTGGGGGGTGAAAAAGAAGAAGAATATTCAAGTAGTTCTGTTGAAGATGAGTCTGTTGTTACAGAAGAAGTTGGTGCAGATGATCATGTAGAAGAACGAGTAGAGTCTCTTACTCCACCCTTGAGGAGATTCACAAGACAACATAATCTAGTTGACAGGTATAGCCCACCAGATTTCTATTGTGTATATGCTTTATTGAGTACTAATGATGAACCTAGATCCTACAGGGAAACTATTTCTGTAGATGATAGTGAGTCTTGGCAGCTACCCATGCAGGAGGAGATGATGGCTTTAGACTCTTGTAATACTTGGGATCTTGTTTGTTTTCCCAAAGGAAGAAAGTCCATAGGTTGTAAGTGGGTCTTCAAGAAGAAGTTTGGAGTAGACGGGTCATTGGAGAAGTACAAGGCTAGACTGGTAGCCAAGGAGTTACTCCTAGAAAGAGGGAGTTGATTTTGGTGAGATATTCTCTCCTGTTGCTAAATTGACTTCTATTAGATTTCTCTTATCCATTACTACAGCTTATGATTGGGAGATTGAGCAAATGGATGTTAAGACCATATTCTTGCATGTAGATCTTGAAGAAGAAATTTATATGCAACAACCTATAGATTTTGAGGTAAAAGGAAAAGAACATTGGGTTTGCAAGTTAAAGAGGTCTCTTTATGGTCTAAAACAGTCCCCTAGAATGTGGTATCAAAAGTTTGATTCATTTGTTTTGAAATTGGGTTTTGTTAGAAGCAAGGAGGATCATTGTGTTGATGATTCTATACTGGTTATTGCTTTGTATGTTGATGACATGTTTTTCAGCAATACTAAGGGTATGGTCAGTGAGCTTAAAACCCAACTTTCAGGTGCATTTGAGATGAAGGATCTTGGTGCTGCAAGGTATATTTTGGGAATGGAGATTAGGAGGGATAGAGTTAATAGAAAGCTTTGGTTGTCATAAAGTAGGTATGTGAATACTATTTTGTAGAGGTTTAGTTTACAGGACTGTAACCCAGTTAGAGTTCCTTTACCCATTGGTGCTAATCTTTCATTAGATATTTGTCCAAAGACTGAGCATGATCTTGAGGATATGTCTAATGTGCCATATGCTAGTGTTGTAGGAAGTTTGATGTATGCAATGGTTTGTACTAGACCAGATATTGCCCAAGCAGTGAGAGTTTTGAGTAGATTTATGTCTAACCCTAGTAGACAGCAGTGGAACTATGCAAAGGTGTATAAATATCTTCCAGGTACTCCTGATCATTGTTTGGTTCATTTTGGTACTAATAGTGCTGATAAATCTTTGGACATATAGGGTTTTATTGATGCAGATTGAGCAGGTGACTTGGATAGTTGAAGGTCCACTAGTGGCTATGTGTTTACTTTGTTTGGAGGTGCAGTGAGTTGGATGAGTAAGAGGCAGCCCACAGTTGCTTTGTCCACCATAGAAGCAGAGTATATGGCTGCTACTCATGTCTCTAAGGAGGTAGTTTGGTTGAGGAGACTATGTACAGGTATTGGTTTTGATTGTAGGATCATTCAAATTGGTTGTGATAGCTAGAGTGCTATCTGTTTGGCCAAGAATCCCATGTATCATGCTCAGACTAAGAATGTTGATGTTCAGTATCACTTTGTTCAAGAGTTGATTGCAAATGGAGAGATTGAGCTGAAGAAGACAGACACTCAAGAAAATGTTGCAGATTCATTGACCAAGCCTGTGAGCACAGAGAAGTTCGTGTGGTGTAGAGAGGCCATGGGCCTTGTTTCTAGTGCCTGATTATTTTTTCATTTGATTTCCTATGGGTTGATTTACAATGTCTAATGTCAAGTGGGAGAATGTTGGGATAAAGTGTCATTAACCTTGTAAATCCCATTATTGTATTATTCCATTTATTAGTTTTAATTACCCATAAGGGATGTACAAGTTTCACCGGTAGTGGTAAAAAATATTTACCGTCCACGGTAATTATGGAGTTACTGCATGGTAAGTCCTAGAGTTACTGGCGGTAGTTATGAGATGTCATTTACTATGGTAAATGGTAATTGGTCAAAGTGGGGTGCACATGTGGAGGAATAATCCATTTTTAGAATTATGATGCATGTCATAAATACTGTAAGAAGGTGTAAGAGATTCTATGACAATTATAAGTTGTCATAAGAATCTATGATAGTAATAATAGCATATGACACGTCATAAGGTGTTGTAAGTGGCTATTTTTAGCCCCAAGGAGTTCAAGCTTGCATGGGCACATTTTCCCAAGTGTAGGATGTATGTATGACAACATTTATGACCTCGTAAGAGCCTATTCTTAGCCTGGATGCCCAAGGTTGTATTTATGACTCTTGACAAGTGTTATGGGCTTGTAAGAAGTCATTTAATGTCTTGAGGTTGTGTAAATTCTATATAAACCATAGCATAGTAGATGAGATGCATATAATAGTTTATAGGTACCTAGGTTCTACTGGAGTGAAGGTTGGAGGACAGAGGAAGTGAATGTAAATTTTATCTCCTTTTGTGAAGATAATACAACTTGGCCTCTTTTCTTGGTGGAGTTTTTACCTGAAAGGGTTTTCTCCACATTAAACACTTGTGTTATGTGTTTCATTCTGCTTCTGGTATATTTTTGTATTGTGGGTTTATGTTTTGATTACAATCTCCATTGTTAATTCACACTTAAAAGATTGTTGAAATTTATTCGAATCAGATTTCCATTGAAGTAGTGTTGCTTTCATTTCTAACAAGTATTGTTGAAAAGGATGAAGAAGAGACTAATTCAGATGAAGAGGTCAAGAAGATGAAAGTTAAGGCTGTTAAAGCCTCTGGAAGCAGTAAAGAAAAATCTTGTGGAGAAGAAAAGTCCAATAAAAGATAGAAAATGCCCCCAACACTTACAAATATAGTAAAGGTTGTCACTGTAGATGGGAATCTAAAGCCCATGATTAAGCACTATGATGAATATAATGATGATTAAAAAAGGAGTCTAGAGGAAACCACTGTAAACTATCTAAACACTTTCAAAAAAGCACTCATTGAGATCATCTCTGATCTTCCAGAAAGCCTAGTAAATATTTTGAGCACCAAAAAGGAGACTACTAGAACTAAAGATATTTACTTGAGAAAACATGTGTTGACTATACTATGTCCAGAGATCACTGTAGAGGAAGAAACCCTGATCTCAAAAGAGACCAAGGATCAGTTTAGAATTAAAACAAGAATGAATTTGTTAATGTTGGGCAATATTGATAAAGTGGTGAAAGAATCAAAAGAAATTATCTTGACATCTTTGAAACAACGCAATCTTCCCATTGCAAGTGTCAATGAAGAAACTGATGTTCTTGTTGATTCATCTACTCTGGAAATAAATTTAGGTCAAGAAACAGATATAGATGGCAAAATTGTTGGCAAGAGACACTATGTGGCTTCATGAGTGTTGTCATTGATGGAAACAAAGTCCATTCCACACATCTATAGCACATGACATGTCTATACCGGAAGTCAGATTGAAGAGTATCTTGGTTCGGTGAGCAAGAATAAAGCATGTAGCAAGGTCTGACAATCAGGTCTGGATCTCTCAGAGGATGTATCCTAGCAAAGTATGGACTTGGGGAAGTCAACAAGAATATCATGACTACTACATTCCAGAGATTGAGCCTCCAGTGGTGAAAGAGTGAAAAGATATGAGCATCTAAGTGTTGGGTCCCTGACAGGTAGAGTAGAATTGACCAACAAAGCATCAGACCTTAATCCAGATGAGAAATTGATGGTGATCGAGTTTCTTGAGGGATCATTCATGGTTAGCCGACATGATTGATGACTTCTATAACTATGTTTTTGATATGCATCACTTAGTAAGCATGGATTCAGCCGACAGACTAGAGTTTGGGAAAATCTTGAGTATTCCAGATGTTGACTTGAAACATGTGGAAATCCTTGGTGCGGATATATATACCAGATGGATTTTGATGAGAAGGTGTGTGTGGTGTGTTGTGTTATGTGCGAAGAAAAGCAAAGAGTAGTGTGGAAGTAACTATATAGGTCCGATATGTGATAGGATAGTAGAACTAAAGAAGAAGAAGAATGAAGTGCAATAGATCAGTGTATTGAGCCTAACCAAAACTGAACCTTAGCATATGTGGATGCTTCTCATCAGTTTGAATACCTAGTTACATTCTATATATCTTGTAGATAGTGAGTCCCTTGTAGGCAGTGAGCCTCTTGTGAGCAGTGTGCTCAGGTAGTGAGCCCTAATTGGCATGTACCATTTTGTACTTCTTATTCTTTTAATAGAGAATACAATCTTGGGCTAGTCACCCCATGGTTTTTCCCTTAGTAGGGTTTTCCACGTAAAAATCCTTGTGTTATGTGTGTTGATTTCTTTTTTGCTCTCATGATCATGTATGGTTATATGTTTTGATGTTGCACTAATTGTTAAAAAGAAAAAGAAGTTGAATATTTAAAATAACTGATTCACCCCCCCTCTCAGTTATTTGCCTTGTTTCCAACAATTGGTATCAGAGCCAAGTTCCTCCAAATAGAGCCTAACAGCTTGAGGAAGATCTGGGAATCTCAATGGATATGTATGGTATGAGGGAACAACTTTAGTCTGCCTTAGATAATCTTGAGCAATCTCACTCTAAAGTCAACAAATTGAAGGAAAGACTCAAACAAGCTGATGACTTCATAAATGAGCTGAAAGAAAAATTGAGTATCTCTATGAAAAAGAGAAAGGAACTAATTCAACAATTAGCAAGTCAAAGTGAAGCTAATAATACCAATGAAGATCTGAATGAGAAAAACAAGTTATGTGAGAAGTTGTCAAAAGAGGTCATAATGGTAAGACATGACATGGAATCAGGGGTTATGAAATTCACCCAAGAAATTGAAGAGAAAAGAAAAATTGAAGATAATCTAAAACAATCTCTCAAGGAGAAGTCAGAAGACTGCCACACAATGGATATCATAATCAGGCATCTGGAATCTAATCTTGAAGAAGCTAGAGACAATGAAGAACAATTAGAAAATCAGATAGATTCTCTTAAAAGGGATCTTCAAACAACAAATGAATACAAAGAGAAATTTAAGATAAGCTCTGCTCAACTTGAAGTTCTTCTTGAAAGCCAAAAGAGGGTAGATGACAAACATGGCTTGGGATATGAAAAGGGTGAAAGCTTCAGATCTGGTCAGAAGAACTCTGGATCAGGAAATCCAAGGAACATGCCTAGAAGACCTCCAGTAAGGTAACCAAATGCTCAAAGATATCCATCCTTCAATGGATACTACTACAATTGCAATAACTTCGAGCATAAAGAAAATCAGTGCAAAAGAAGAATGAATTAGACTAATTCATCCTTCTCCAGACAATGTTTCAACTACAAAAGGTATGGTCACAAATCTCATAAATGTAGAAATATGCAAATCAACAAATGATTCAATGGTAGATGCTTTGCATGCAATAGAATGGGACATATGGCTAATTAATGCAGATCAAGAGGATACCAGTCAAATATGTAAAGAAATGTCATTTTCTACAATTGCAATAGATCTGGTCATATTGCCAAATTCTATAGAAGTAAGAATCAAAATTAAACGGGTCCAGTGCATCATAACCATATTCAAGATAAAGGAAAAGAAAAAGTGAATGCAGATGAAATTCAAAGGGAGATGAACAAGATTTGGGTGAAGAGAAGTACATAAAATGTTGGGGATGGATCCACACTAGAATCTAGTGCTGATATTCCTTCCAGAAACTAAATAGATGAGCTCTGGCTCAGGGGGAGTCACAAAGGAAAACAAATTCCCCCAGCCAGTCAATTGGTGCTTGAAATTGGCACATGGAAAGTTGCAGATTAAAGGGTTCTTAGAGAAATATCTAAATAAGCCTTGGTAAAAATATGGAAGATCCGCAAGAAGTTTTGAAGAGTTTAATTATCCAAGATTGATCCGGCTTGACAGTCATCTGGTAAAAGTAGGATTCTCACAGTTAGATCTGGTAAGATTCAAAATTGAAATATTTGGATGTGCGGTTAGATGGAATGATTGGAGAAAGGGAGATATATTGTCATTTACCACTAAGAACCATTCTATGTGCATCTCAGTGATCTAGAAAGATCTCTCTCAGAACAAGGAGAACAAGGCAACTGGAATGACTTAAGTTGTACATTTATTGCAATATGGAATTAAGGTTTGTGTAGAAATATAAGGGTTCTTTTGATCATCATTTGCACATTTGCTTTAGAGAATAAGAAAGAAGGAGCTCTGCATCAAGATTTCCTCAAACCTCTTGAAGATCATCCATTGAAGTCAATTCAACCAGCAATCTTATCCGGCTCATATCATGAACCCCAAAATCGTAAAAAGGTATTTTCACTCTTGAATATCTCTCTCTTTGAATCTTTTGAAAGATGGCTACTCTAAATGTTGTCAAAATCACTGATAGGCTATGCCCTAAGTTTAAGAAACATCCTTACAAATCTCTAGAAGTGGATCCCTTAGGCGTCTTTTCTGCATTTCGCATGGGTTTTTGCATGTAGAAGATGTTAGGGCATACATTCATGTGAATATTAAGGAATTTGGGGAATCCAAGCTGATGGATATCTATCACAAGTAGTTAATAGATGAATCATTTGAGCTCAAACCACAGTATAAGGCCATCTGGGATAAGCATTTTGGACATTGCATCCATTTCCCCTATTTTGCAGAAGATGAATGGGTCCAGTATGTCTTGAGAAGAGTGCATGACAACTTCATGTGGTTGATAAGGCCATTTAAGATCACAAAAGATGACATTAGGGCGATAACCAGATTGCACTCAACTGGTGGGTTGCCTACTCTCAAATTAGTCAAAAACCAAACTGTAAGTGAGGCTATCAGATCAAAATTTGACAAGAGGGCAATGACAACAGAAGACATCATAGATCTAGCTATCAAATTTGCCTCTATGATAATTGGCTACAAAATCTACCACTCCAGTAGGGAGAATTTAGTATCCGGAACTGCTATATATACTGCATATGAAATGCTAAGGAAAAATGTTGACTATGATCTTTGTGACCTTCTCCTGAACCAACTATTAGAGAATCTATAGAAAATAAGAAGGATAAGTAGAATTCATTTAAGTATGGTGGCTTGATTCTATGTTTATTCTTTTACTATATGAATGAGCTACCCAAATCCAGTGGTTGGATATGGCAAAATGATAGACCAGTAGCCATACAAATCAGAGACTATATCTATGGGCTTAGTGATGCCAAAGCACAAAATATAGCACTTTGGGGATACTTCAAGAACTTTCAAAATATGATGCAGGCTAGAGAAAGAATCCCCCAATCTTTGGTTGAGAAATATAAGGATACAGTGTGCTTTATGGTAGACACTGATCAATGCCTAATGGAGGTAGTGGAGCCAAGGATAGTCTGGATTATGCCAATGGGGTATGAGGTTGATGAGAAAATCCTAGAGCTGCATATCTAACACTTGCTGAGTCAACCCAAGGACCCTGAGGCAGAAAGGTTTGGAACCTTTTAGGAGTTGACTATGAAAATTCATGTTAAGCTAAGACAATTGGAGATGAAAAGGAAAGTGAGAAGAGAAGTAGAGGAAGTTGCCAAAAGATTTGGCATTTCTAAAGAAGCAGTGGATGCAAATAGAGAGAAACTAGAAAGAGCAGAGAAAGAGAAACAAGAAGCAAAAAAGGAAAGTGATCCAGTACAAGCCCCCTCTTGGACTAGATCCTCAAAAGGCTCTACATCTACCACCTCTAAGAGCTCAAAAGCCTCAAATCCAAAATCAAAGACATCTAGAAAAGGATAGAAAAGAACAAAGACAAAGGCCACAAGATCATACACAAGCCAAAAGGATGATGAAGAGACAGAAACTGATGAGGAGGTTAAGAAAATGAAGAAAAAGAAAACTTTAGGAGAATCCTTTGTGAGTGAAAAAAAGGAAGAAGAAGTAGAAGAATTTGTTGAAAGGTCCACTCCTTCTATTGATAATGTTGTCAAGGCAGTCACAGTAGATGGAAATCTGCAACCATTGACAGATTTCTATGATGAGTATAGTGACACAGACAAACAGATCTTGGAAGAAGCTACAGTTAAGTACTTAAACTTATACAATAAAGCATTCATTGAAATCATCTCTCTAATCCCCAAGAGTTTAGAGAAAGTACATGAACTCAGAAAAGACAATGCCAGAGAAAAGGATTTGGAGATCAGAGAACTAATAGCTATTCAGCTCTATCCTTCCATCACGTCAAAACAAATGAACATGATCTTCAAGGATTGCAAGGATGAGTTCTAGAGCAAAGCCAGAATGAACAAGCTTATGCTAGGAGAGACTGATCAAGTGGCAAAAGAGACTGAAGACATCCTCTAGAATGCCTATAAAAGATTCAATCTTCCTATTATAGAGGACATAAGTGATGAACCTTCTGCCATGGATGTTGAAGGATTAAGTACATCTAAGGAAGATTCTACTAAGAAAGTTGTAGAAGAGACAAAGGAGATAAGTGAAGAGACTACTAAGGACTTAGATTCCTCTATTCCAGAAGAGGAAGTCCATGAAGAAGTAAACATCTCTTTTCTGGATCCCCTAGTAGACTCCAAAATTGAAGGAGAAGAAATAAAAGGAGAGAAAATCAGTCAAGAAGAAGAGGTGAAGGGAAGAAAAGAAGATCAAATAGAGAAGACCACATGTAACAGTGTTGAAGCTATAGAAAGGCAGAAGACTCCGTCTCCAGCAAGAGACACTACAGAAGTAGTTAAAGACTTCCTGACAAAAGAAATGATGGAATTGGATGAACCAGAACTGTTTCAAAGACCACTTAATTTTGACTCTCTCTCTCTGGTCCAAACAATGAAGGTAGCATCTTTTGCTCAAGCTAAAGCAAAAGAAAAGCTTCTAAAGTCTCACATGGAAGACTATGAGGTAATAGAGATTATATCTAGTGTGCTAGAGAAAATCATGCCATCCTTCTAGAAGGATCTTTCAGCCTCCTCATCCGGTAATCTGAAATCTCTTGTTAATTCTATTAGCACACATTTTGATTCTTTGAAGAAATCAGCAGAGGAGAAAGTCCGAAAAGAGTTTTTGGGTAAAATATTCTCTGAAGTATAGGGGTTCATAGTAAATGATAGGAGAAATCTGGATATTGGAATAAAGAGCCTAGAAAATGCTCTTAAAGATGGCAGAGATCTATACAAATTTTGTCTATCTTGGTCCACCGTGATAGCAGACATTACCAAGAAGGTGGAAGAACAAGAGAGAAAACTTTCAAGCTTATCTCAAAATTTTGATCATCTCACCTCTTCCATAATGAATCAAGAGTGTCAGACTATTGCAGCTATAGATGAAATAAAGAAGCTTGAGAAGGAGAAGAAGAATAGAATAAGCAAGCTAAGTGAACTAAGAGGGATAATTATCCCTAAGTTAGAGGCAATGCATGAGGCCCTAACTGATGCCTAGACTACACCCCAGATCAGTGATCCAATAGACTTAAAGAGGGCAGAAGCTTTTGCATTTTTGCTAAGTGGTCACATTTCAATCTTAGACAGGATGAAGCAGAGTTGGGCAACATAATTTGTCTAGTTGAAAACAACTTTTACGGATATACTGAAGCATATGTAAGTATGACTTGTATATATACTTATGCGACTATGGATAGGTTAAATTTTGCAAATTTTGGTGTACAGATTCCACCCTTTTCCATTGATGTCAAAGGGGGAGTGAGGAGCAGTGAAAAATGTGGAATCTAGCTAAGGGGGAGCTCCGGAAAAGTGTACATAACAACAGAGCATCAGCCAAGAGGGAGTGTGCTATAACACTTAGTCATTTCTCACTAAGTGTTGCCATCAATACCAAAGGGGGAGATTGTTGGCAAGAGACACTATGTGGCTTCATGAGTGTTTTCATTGATGGAAACAAAGTCCATTCCACACATCTGCAGCACATGACATGTCTATACTAGAAGTCAAATTGAAGAGTATTTTGGTTTGGTGAGCAAGAACAGAGCATGCAGTAAGGTCTGACAATCGGGTCCAGATCTCTTAGAGGATGTATCCCAACAAAGTATAGACTTGGGGAAGTCAACAAGAGTATCATGACTACTAAATTCTAGAGATTGAGCCTTTGGTGGTGAAAGAGTGAAAAGATATGAGCATCTAAGTGTTGGGTCCCTGATAGGCAAAGTAGAATTGACCAGCAAAGCATCAGACCTTAATCTGGATGAGAAATTGATGGTAATCGAGTTTCTTGAGGGATCATTCATGGTTAGCTGACATGATTGATGACTTCTATAACTATATTTTTGATACACATCACTTAGTAAGCATGGATTCAACCGACAAACCAAAGTTTGGGAAAATCTTGAGTATTCCAGATGCTGACTAGAAAGATGTGGAAATCCTTGGTGTGGATATATATACCAGATGGAATTTTGATGAGAAGGTGTGTGTGGTGTGTTGTGTTGTGTACGAAGAAAAGCAGAGAGTAGTGTGGAAGCAGCTATACAGGTCTGGTATGTGATAGGACAACATAACTAAAGAAGAGGAAGAATGAAGTGCAGTAGATCAGTGTATTGAGCCTAACCAAAATTGAACCTTAGCATATGTGGATGCTTCTCATTAGTTCAAACACCTGGTTACATTCTATATATCTTGTAGATAGTGAGTCTCTAGCTAGGCAGTGAGCCTCTTGTGAGTAGTGTGCTCAGGCAGTGAGCCCTAATTGGCAAGTGCCATTTTGTACTTCTTATTCTTTTAATAGAGAATACAATCTTGGGTTAGTCACCCCGTGGTTTTTCCCTTAACCAGGTTTTCCACATAAAAACCCTTGTGTTATGTGTGTTGATTTCTTTTCTGCTCTCATGATCATGTATGGTTATATGTTTTGATGCTTCACTAATTGTTAAAAAGAAAAAGAAGTTGAATATTTAAAATAACTGATTCACCCCCCCTCTCAGTTATTTGCCTTGTTTCCAACAAGAATGTCTGAGGAGAAAGACGGACCTATTGATGACTCTCAAGTAAGAACCTCTCCAACACAACAAACTAAGGAAGAATTAGTAAATCCTCCACCTGAATAAGAAAAGGAGACCAATAGGAATATGGAATTAGATGATCTGGAACAAAATCAAAAAGAAGAAATGCCGACCATACCAAGAGACACTGTTGCATTAGTAAAGAAGTTCTAGAGACAGAGAAACAAGATCTGGATGAACTAGAATTTCTACATGGTCTAATAAATCTGGATACAATGTCTCTGACACAGAAGTTTAAGTGGGTTTCAATTGTTCAGGCAAAGGCTCAAGAAGAGATATTAAAATCACATATTAAGGATAGTGAACTGATTGATGAAGCATCTGGGATTTTAGAAAAGTTGCTACCCACCTATAAGAGGGATTCATCCATGCCCTCAATAAGTCATATGAGGGGGTTAATAAATTTGATAAGTAAATAGTTTGAATCTTTTGAGAAATTTGCAGAAACAAAGGTGAGACAATAATTTGATGAGAAATGATTGGAAGAATTGAAAATAATGATAGCAAATGACAAATTTTCATTAAATAATACAATAGCCAACATTCAGAAAGCTATGAAAGATGCCAGATATATGTACAAGTTTTGCTTGTCCTGGCCCAAAATTGTTCAAAAGATTAAAGAAATGATCAAAGATTTGGAACAAAAACTATTGGATATTTCTAAGAAATTTGATCTAGGAGTAGAATCAGTCATAAAGAAAGAAATAGAAGTCATTAATATTCACAATGACTTGACTAACTTAATAAATTCAAAATACCAAATAAAAAGTAGGATGGGACAACTCAGAAGACTTGTTTGTCCAAAGTTAGACTTAATGACAAATCTTATTGCAGAGGCCACTTTAGCTGCCCAAATAGACACAACTTGTGATCTTAAAAAGGTAGAAGCCTTAGTTTTTCTTCTCAACAGACAAATTTAGATTTTGGAAAATACAAAGAAAAGATGGGATGCTGAGTGCACACTGATTAAAAACATATTCAATGATGTTCTCAAGAACATGTAATATTAAGATGAAGATTGTACTTGTAAATATGCAGCAAAGTACATAATGTTTTTGAAATTTTAACAAATTTTTGGTTCTAAATAACACCCTTTTCCATTAATTTCAAAGGGAGAGAAGAAGATTAGTGAAAAATGGATAAACATCTCAGAGGGAGTAGGATAATGAAGTGTATATAGTAAGGGGGAGCAGTCAAGCATTTTTCACTAAGTGTTGTCATCAATGTCAAAGGGGGAGATTGTTGGCAAGAGACACTACTCTGGTATTGACTTGTATGTTGTCATTGATGGAAAAAAGGCTCAAAGATCTTATCACCATGGTAGGAAGAGATATTTCTGGAAGAAGATATTAGATTTCAAGTCCAGCTGACAGAAATTGGCTAAGTATGGAAAGTATTGTGAGTAAGGGATACAAAGTGAATTCGTATGCCTTCAAAATTGAAGAATTGCAAATGTGGTTCAGGTATGATGTTAGTTATTGCTTGGGGTTTTATGCTTCAGAGGTTAAGTTATGACTTCCTCTAGAAGCCATTTGAAAGAATTATCTAAGTTTGGGTGAACAAAAGTATAACACAAACAATGAACAGGGCACATTGTAATGGTCCACATTCCTCTATAAGTGAGTATCTTTCTATGTAGTTTTAAGGTGTTGTAAACACTTATATGAAGTGTCTTACTCCATAGTTGAGAGATTTGAAGTCCATCGGAAGGATAGTTATAGGCTACTGAGTATTAGTATAGTGTTTGATAGGGTTTGACAGAGACAGAGTCTAAGTTCTGATGGTCCACAATTCTTCGCAAGATTATATCATGTCTTATGGTTCTAAGGGTAAGATTGGGAATGTGTAAAGAGTCCTTGATATCATTTTGGAAGTGTTTTGTGATCCACAGTAAAAGTTGTAAGTCAATAGATGAGCCCGTTAAGAATGCTCTTGAGGAACAGGCTGACTGGTGAGATAAATCATGATGTGGAGAAAGGATAGTGTGTGAATGATCTTTTCAAGTAATTGAGTGATTAGAGCCAACTGATATGGATATGCTTTGGCAAAGATTTGGATCTGCATAACACATAGTTCATTGGATTGAACCAAAAAGCTACATCTTTCTATGTACACGTTTCACTTCTTGGATGCTAACCTGATTATGGATCAAATCATGATGCAAATATATAAGAGTGATGAATTTTAGTTGAGAGTGTGTGTAGATTTGTGGAAGTAGATACAAATATGCAAATAACTGAGCAGTGACACAGATCAATGATAATGGAGATTTGGGATTCAAAATTCAGCTATTAAAAGACTACACCCTGGCATAGTGGCAGATGCTTAAGCAGTATTCAGTTTTCATGTATAGTTTTCTTGGGAGTGACCCTTAATTATCAAGGTAGTGAGCCTCCATCAAGGTTTAACAACCCTTAGGGTTTAATATCCCTTATTGTAATCTTTCTAGGTTTAGGGTTGAGGTAGTGAGCCTGTTAAACCTAGTTGTACTTCATGGCAGTGAGCCAACATGTTCTAGGCCCATGGAGTGACCAAGCCTAAACATTATTTATGTAAATATTTCAATATACATTTGAGAGCTAATCCTCTCCGTGGTTTTTCCCTTTTTGAGTTTTCCACATAAAAATCTTGGTGTTCATGTGTCATGTTTTTATGGTTGATATACATACGCATGTTATGCCTTTGTTTAATTGATTTTGGAAAATGGATAAAAGTTAAAGTGCATGAAAAGATTTTTAGAACATTGATTCACCCCCCTCTCAGTGTTCCTAACATTGAACACTATCAGTAGATGATTCAATGACTTTTTGACTCCAAAATGGACTAGTAAATAATCTCAGTTTGCTTTGATACCATGTAGAATGGAGCCAAGATTAATGAGATGAATGCAAGTATCAAATCAAAGTAGATTGATAGTCAAATAAGAAAAGTATGTATAGGTGAAAAGAGGAAGTTAGTTAGTTGAGGAAAGGACTCCTCAACTATGAGTGGTGGTGAGTTTCATCCCTAAAAACTAGAGTGAGTGGCTAGTTAGTAGGCAACTTGGTGAGACCTATCCTAACTGCCCAACTACCTTCACACCTCAATGAGGCATGTGTCAAGATTGTATTCCTAAGTGTATAATATATAAGATATATATATATATACATTAATAGTAGATAGCATACCCTAGAGATGGGCTCTAAAAGGAAGAAATGAAGATCTTATCCTGGAACATACAAGTACTAAATAGTCAAAAGCAATTTTGGGTTAAAACTGCATTTATGAAAACAAGATAGATATTTTGTTAGCCCGAGAAATTAAAATTTTGGTCAACAATTTCAATTTGATTTCTAAGAATTGGTGGCCCAATGCAAAGTTTTGTGTTAGCCAAGCTATAGGAGCTTCTAGAGGACTGGTCACTATGTGGATTAAAACTAACCTCAAAGGAGTCTATAAATCACACAACATAAGTAGTCTGGAGGTTAAGTTTACTCCCCATAACAAGGAAGGGAACCTTATCAATGTTTATACCCCTAACTCTAAAGCAGCCAGAAAGGAAGTCTGGGAGGATCTCTCTATGTAAATTTTTGATAGCAAGGAAGATCTTTGGATGGTGGTAGGTGATTTCAATACTCCTCTATTCCCTTCTGAGAAGTTAGGAGGCATAATGGACTTCTTAGACAATATGGGGAATCCTTCTAAATTCTTGAATAATACAGGTCTTATGGAGATTGAATTGAATGACCAAATGTTCACATGGACCAATTGAAGAAGGGGTGACCAATTAATCAAGGTTAATTCGGATAGACTTGCTCTTGATTTCTTCAAACTTGGACATTCTGAGTCAATCCAAGTTGGTTTATATCCCTATATCAATCTTGGATCATAACCCCCTTATCTTCAATTAGCAAGATGGCAACTGAAAGGGACCTTTAACCTTTAGCTATGAAATCGTGTGGGCCTCTCAATGAGATTTTAGAAATTTTATTTAGGAATAATGGAATATCTCCATTCAGGGGGCTATATATTTTGGCTTGTCCAAAAACTTATACAATTCAAGGGTAAAGTTAAGGGGTGGAACAAATAGTATGTTGGAAATGTTCTTGAAAAAAATAGTCTCTACAAATCTTGTTGAAATCTAGAATAAAATGGCCAAAGGGGATATCACAAAAACTACTCTCTTTGGAAAATTCCTTAGTCGAAGAATGGAAGGACATCATGAAAAGGGAAGAAATATTTTGGAAACAGAAGTCTAGGGTCTAGTGGTTAAAGGAAAGAGATTCGAAGATGGCATTTTTCCACCAGTTTGTCATGAAGTAGAGGAAGAGAAATACCATCCTTAAACTTTTAAATGAGGAAGGTTTGGAGGTTGATATTGATGATAAAGTAGGTCAGATGGAAACTAATTACTTTCAATCTTTTCTATCAGAGTAACCAAACATTTCTAATGAAGAAGTGGTTGAGAAGTTATTGGACATCATTCCCACTTTGTTTAATAGTTTGGTAAGTCTCTTGTCTCCACTAATGGAGGAGGAATTTTGTGCTATTGTGTTCTTGATGGGTTCCTTTAAGTCCCTTTTCCCTGATGGGTTCCCCACGGCCTCCTTCCAAGAATATTGGGATATTGTTGGTATTGATGTTATTGCTGCAATTAGGGACTTCTTTAGGTTTGGTAAACTGCTTAAATAGATTAACAACACTTTCATCACTTTAGTCCACATAAAACAAGATCTTGTGAATATGAGTGACTTTCATCCTATAATATTATGTAATACCATCTATAAGATAATGTCTAAAATCATGGTGTATTGTCTGTAACCTTTCTTGGATGGTATTATTGCTAGTTGTTAGAAGGGATTTGTTCCTGAAAGGAAAATCCTTGATGCAACAATCTACACCCATGAAGTCATACACTTAATGGATAGAAATAAGTCTCCAAGGATGATTTTCAAGTTGGACATTTCTAAATCTTATGACAGGGTGAATTGGGAATTTTTACTCAAAATCCTTGAAAAGATAGGGTTCTAGAATGGCTTCATGAATTTGGTTAAAGAATGCATCATAACTACTAAGTTTTCAATGCTAGTGAATGGTATTCTAATTTTTCAAGTTTGGAAGAGGGATTTGATATGGTGACCCTTTGTCACCTTACCTCTTTATCCTTATGGCTAAAGTTATGGGATGAGGTTTCATGTATCTCTTAAGGACCAGAGAATTAAAGGGCATTAAAGCTACCTTTACTGCAGAATCCTTAGCAATCCAACAATTTCTTGATGATACAGGCCTTTTTGGGATAACCTCGCTGGTGGAAGAAAGGAAATGGAAGAAACTCCTTAATAATTATTCTATGGTTTCTGGTCATTGCATAAACTATGAAAAATGATAGATATATTTTTTTAACATAGATGATGAGCTCTAGCAAAAAATTGAAGGTATATTGGACTGCTACTGTGTAACACTGCCAAGTGTCTACCTTAACATCCCATTTATAGTTAAGGAAGTTACTCCTTTTTGAAACACAATATTGTAGAGAGTCTAACATAAGCTAGTTGGTTGGAAGGGAAAAGTACTTAGCTAGGTAGGGAAATTTCAACTTCTAAAAGCCTCTCTGTAAGGGTCCTTATATACTTCTTAACTATGTTCAAAATGCCTAAGTATAATTCTAAAAAGTTTGAATTATTTAGAGACCTTTTTTGTGGGTGGGAGTTGAGGAGAAAAAATTTAGCCTTGGTGAGTTGGGAAAATGTTTGCTTACCAAAAGAGTAGGTGGGCCTTGAGATCAAAAAGACACATCTAATGAATAATGTTCTATTAGTGAAGCTTGGATGGGGCTTTATTAAAGATAGAAAGGATTGGGCTTCCATAATGGAAGCTAAATATTTGTACAACTTGCGGCATAATAGATTCATAGATTAGGAAGGATTGCCCAAAGGCCTAATCATATGGAATAATGTTCTAAAAACTAGGAACCACATTCTTAAAGGTACTAAATCTAAATTAGGCAATGGAAGAAGGATAAGGTTCTAGAAGGACACCTGGCTACAAGACCAACCTCTTCTCAATCAGTAGACCTATAGCACTCTAGTGGAGCATGCTAGAAACACTTTTGGCAAGGAGGTGATCAATTATATAGTACAACTTAGAGGTGGTAAACAATGGAGGGTTATCTCTAATTGTTTTCTAAACCAAGATCAATTTAAGTTAACTACAGAGAACGCTCAAAGTGAACTTCATAAACAAGGAATCCCTGTTTTCACTGAGGAAGATGAGATGGTTTGGTCTTAAGACAATAAAGGAAGATTCACAATCAACACTACTTACAATCTACTCTTAGGCCTTGTTAGAAATAGTCTATGGCTCAGACTTATTTGGAACCATAATTTGATCCCCAAAGTTAATTATTTGTGGTGGACTACAACACACAATTAGATTGTCACATAGGATAACCTAAAATGAAGAAGGTTCCAAATAACCAATAGGTGTGTGTTGTATTACCAAGCAAAAGAATCCTTTCCTCACTTGCTTTTCCATTGTAACTTTACTAGGAAAATAAGGGGTATGACTTTGAAGAAATTAAACATTGATTTGGTCTTGTGTGACAACTTAAGCTCAGTTGTGGAAGCCTAGAGAAACCTGTTCACACACCCTAGAACTAGAGAGTTATGGAAGAAAACCCCTCCCCATTTAGGTTGTGGAGCATCTAGAAACAGAGAAGTAATAGAATTTTCAAAGATGAGGCCAAGAATTCTAAAGAAGTATTTATCTTGTTCTCTAAACTCATAGTGGAAAATATTTTAGCATGTAACCTTAAAACCCTAGAGGCCCCACCTACTCCGGTGGAAGTCAAGGTTGTTAACAACTTGGGGATGGTTGTTGATTTCAACAAGTTTGATAACTCCACAAAATTATCTCACTTGAACACTAAATGGAAACCTTTATTAGAAGGCTAGTGCAAGTTGAACTTTGATGGGGCTGCAAAAGGTAACCCAAGACATGCTATTGGAGGTGGTATCCTAAGATCTCATACCGAGGATGTTATGGCTTCTTATGCTAGAGGACTAGGGTATAGCACCAATATTATTGTAGAAGCTATGAAACTTCTATGGGGATTAAAAAATGCTCCATCTTTGAAAATTAAATGGTTATAGATTGAAGGTGATTCTAAACTGGTCCTAGATGTTGATAGTGGGAAAGCAAGGTTGGGATGGCAAGTGGGGGATATTATTGAAGATATCAAAGACCTCATGCAAGGGGTGAAATGACATACTATAGGCCACATCTATCATGAAGGTAATTGATGCAGCACAACTCAAGCACTCAAATGCAAAATATGTAACAAACATAAATGCTCATTTTATTGAATTCAAACTTGTAAAAACTTACATAAATCTGCAACATTACAAAAAAACAAACTTATTACATTTGGCCTTCGATGGCTTCTCATACACGAATATCTTTCTTTTCTTATGCTCTCAGCTTTTCATTTATTTTTCCATCCTTCTCATCCACATATTTATTATTCTTAAAACCCCTTTTTCCTTCCTCCAAAAATCTGCAAGAAATCCCCCTTCAAAATTTTCCAAAAATCCTCTTTTATAATGACTCCACAACCACATTTTCTCCCTCCTCCATCTCCCACACCCAAATTGGGAGAATCCTTTTTTTTTTTAAATCATAAAAAAATAATATTAATTTCTCAATAAAATCCACTCCCACAATTTGCTAAAAATAAGTGACAACTCAAATTCCCACTCCTACAATAAAATCCACTCCCAAGATTGCCTTTTGATTTTCCACTTCAAATTGCCTTTATTAATTTTACACTCCAAAATTGTCTCCTAAACTATCTCCCACTCCTAGATTTTTGCAACATTATTATTTTTGCAATATTGTAATAAGGCCAATTTATTTAATAAATTATTTAGGCCTAATATTGCATTTATTTTCCAACTTCCAAATTACCAAACTATAGGAAATTAAAATATTTTATTTTTTTTTGGTTGATGAGGATTGCCATTGACTGTGGATGCTTCTACATTATTCTCCTCTGGTTGTAAAGAACGTAGCTCTTGCAAGTGAGTGTCTTTGAACTGCTACCACTTGACTGGATCCAACCTTTGCACTTCATTATTCTCTTTTTCCTCTTTTTCTAGCATATTTCCAAAACAAGATTCACTCTCCTCGAATAAATCTGCACTTCATTCTTCTCTCCTCTCATAGATTTGCATCCACCAAATATTGTCTTCCTCTGCCAAATGATGCAGCACAACTCAGGCACTCAAATGGAAAATATGTAACATAAATGCTCATTTATTGAATTCAAACTTGTAAAAGCTTACATAAATCTACAACATTACAAAAAAACAAACTTATTACATTTGGCCTTCGATGGCTTCTCATACAAGAATATCTCTCCTTTCTTATGCTCTCATCTTTTCATTTATTTTTCCATCCTTCTCATCCACATATTTCTTATTCTTAAAACCCCTTTTTCCTTCCTCCAAAAATCTGCAAGAAATCCCCCTTCAAAATTTGCCAAAAATCATGTTTTATAATGACTCCACAACCACCATTTTCTCCCTCCTCCAACTCCCACACCCAAATTAGGAGAATCCTTTTTTTAAAAAAATCATAAAAAAATAATATTAATTGCTCAATAAAATCCACTCCCACAATTTGCTAAAAATAAGTGACAACTCAAATTCCCACTCCTACAATAAAATCCACTCCCAAGATTGCATTTTGATTTTCCACTTCAAATTGCCTTTATTAGTTTTACACTCCAAAATTGTCTCCTAAACTATCTCCCACTCCTAGATTTTTGCAACATTATTATTTTTGCAATATTGTAATAAGGCCAATTTATTTAATATATTATTTAGGCCTAATATTGCATTTATTTTCCAACTTCCAAATTACCAAACTATAGGAAATTAAAATATTTTCTTTTTCTTGGTTGATGAGGATTGCCATTGACCATGGATGCTCCTGCATCATTCTCCTCTGGTTGAAAGGAACATAGCTCCTGCAAGCGAGTGTCTTCGAACTGCTACCACTTGACTAAATCCAACCTTTGCACTTCATTCTTCTCTTTTTCCTCTTTTTCTAGCATCTTTCCAAAACAAGATTCACTTTCCTCGAACAAATCTGCACTTCATTCTTCTCTCCTCTCATAGATTTGCATCCACCAAATATTGTCTTCCTCTACCAAATGATGCAGCACAACTCAAGCACTCAAATGCAAAATATGTAACAAACATAAATGCTCATTTTATTGAATTCAAACTTGTAAAAACTTACATAAATTTGCAACATTACAAAAAAACAAACTTATTACATTTGGCCTTCCATGGCTTCTCATACAAGAATATCTCTCTTTTCTTATGCTCTTAGCTTTTCAGGTATTTTTTCATCCTTCTCATCCACATATTTCTTATTCTTAAAACCCCTTTTTCCTTCCTCCAAAAATCTGCAAAAAATCCCCCTTCAAAATTTGCCAAAAATCCTCTTTTATAATGACTCCACAATCACCATTTTCTCCCTCCTCCAACTCCCACACCCAAATTGGGAGAATCCTTTTTTTTTTAAATCATAAAAAAATAATATTAATTTCTCAATAAAATCCACTCCCACAATTTGCTAAAAAATAGTGACAACTCAAATTCCCACTCCTACAATAAAATCCACTCCCAAGATTGCCTTTTGATTTTCCACTTCAAATTGCCTTTATTAATTTTACACTCCAAAATTGTCTCCTAAACTATCTCCCACTCCTAGATTTTTGCAACATTATTATTTTTGCAATATTGTAATAAGACCAATTTATTTAATATATTATTTAGGCCTAATATTGCATTTATTTTTCAACTTCCAAATTACCAAACTATAGGAAATTAAAATATTTTCTTTGTTTTGGTTGATGAGGATTGCCATTGACTGTGGATGCTCTTGCATCAGTAATAGAGTGGCAGATACCCTAGCTAACCAAGGTATCAACTACACTTAGTTGATATGTTGGAGAAATATCAAATTTCTCTCTAAGGTTGTCAAAGACCCTCTCCATAAGAAGATGACTAATAATCTCTATGTTTTATGTCTTCCACGTGTAAAGAGAATTATGGTAAGTGTAAGTGGGCTCCATATGACGGGAAAAACAATACTAGCTTGGAGCCAACTGTGAAGAATAAGAACAAGGGCCATGTGGAGAAGGAGATCATCCAAGTGGATAGGAAGGTGAGGTTACAAAGTTGTTTTGAAAGACATGGTAGCATATCCAAGCATAGGACTGATGTCATCAATTAATGCCAATGAAGCAAGTACAAGTGGAATGCGAGGGGGAATTAGATAGATTTTTTGAAATCCCTGATGGCATTGATCACTAATGATCATAGGTCAGATGATAATGGCATGTTGGGAAATTATTTCCCAAGTTGTGAAGTGAAAAATTCTAGCATCTTCCAGCATAGTAATTGTGATCATAGTTATTGTGGAAACCAATCTCAAAAGGAACAATTGTAATAGTGTGATATACAATTTATTCCCTCAATAGCTAGAAAATGTTTTTCATATTCCTTGCAACTTAGCTATCAAAATGAGTGGTGAAAGGGTTAGGATAGAGCCTATGTCTTGTGAGGAAATTAAGAAGGATGAGACACTCTAGAGTGTTTTCTATGATGGTGGTATAACCCCATTGATGGAATATTTGAATGGTTACAATGAGAGGCTTTTAGTGCAATTTTATATCTCTTGGGAGAATTAGTGGTGGAACTCGGTGGCATTCAATTTGAAGTCAGTGAGGAAACTATTGCCCAAGTCATAGGCTTGTCCAATAGAGGGAAAAGAATGAAAAGGAAAAGCAAGGTGCACGAGAAGGATAACATGCAAACCCTTTTTAAGAAAGGTGAAACCCTAACCAAACTTTAAGGGGGTTTTGATAGGAGGGAGCTGGTTAACCCCTAGGATAAGGTATGTTATGTTCTAATGAAGTATGTGACTTTAGAGGGCCACTACAAATGTTTCTTTCACTACAATTTTTCTCTCCTTAATTACTTCCATCACAAAGCCATTATTAGCTTCCCATTTTACCTGTTGTCATTGCTTGAGGCTACTATGAAAGCCACTAAGGATTTGTTGGCCAAAAACCCTAATGTTTCTACTATCCCCCTCCACCAAGGTTTAATCCTAGATTTCTATCACTTCCACCTCTTACTCTATCAATCTAAGCCCATTACCATGTGTTTGATTAAGGATTCCCCCTCAAATCCTATGTTGGAGTCCTCTTCTAAAGGTAAACATATTTTGGCCTTGTAGAATGTTGAAACCCTTGTGGGTAAAAATTCCAAGCCTTTAGCAGTTTCTGGGTCCCCACCTCTCACTAAAAAGGAAAACATTTCTCTATTGCTAAGGACCCCCACCTATTGCAATCACAAAAGTGTTAGAAGGTTTTGATGCCCAACCCACCTCATCGTTGACTCTTAATCCCTTGGCCCAGTCCTTTGCACAAAAGGAGGCTATGAAAGGGCTTTGTAACTTGAAGAGTTTCCTAGAGGACACTAATAGGGAGAGGGTGACTATTAAAGGAGGTCTTGTTGGGCCCAGTAAGAGTTCCAAAACCAAAAAGGCCAACATTGACCATAGGTAGGGTGAGGAAGGTGATGGTGTGGAGTCTACTATTAAACCAAGGTAGAAACACATTGTGAAGGAGGAGATCATTGAGGAGACCACAAATCATGGTTTGGTTGTGAAGGAGGTTGGTAAGGAAGATAATACTGGTAAGAACATAAATGAGGCTTTCAGAAGAAGAAGGTCATGTATCTAAAGATCCAATAGGCTAGCATGATGTCTTACCCCCAAACTCACCAAAGTGGAGGATTCCAATGACACTATGTCTGATGATAATGTGGATTTCCAAAAGGTGATGGAGACCCTAAAAATTGAGTATAAGGAGGGGGCTAGTTTGTTTGAAGAAATGAACTCCCTAGATTCTAAGTCAGGTAAGGAGAAAGTGAAGCTGACTAAGGACACTGAACCAGTTCAAAAGGACTGTGATCAATGTAAATAGGTTGTTGTCAAGGTTGCAGAGCTCAAGGCTAAGATGGCTACCCTAGAAAACAACATGAAGGTGATGGCTACTTTTAGAACAAAGGTGATGCATAGATCAACAACTACGCTATCTGTCCTTCAAGATTTAGAACTTAAAAGAATGGTCTGGATGGAAAAACTTATGTTAATTATGAAGAGATGTAGAAATTCCTCATAGAAGATTGGTGGCATATGTTTGTTTAGTTTCTATTGGTTTTGCTTTTTTGTTTTTAATATGGGGTTTGACTATATGTTTTGGTTTATGACTATCAACTATTAGTGTGTTGTTTGTCTATTATTTGTGGTCTAGATTTCTCAACACTTGTGGCTTTTTGTTAAAGGGATCAACACCATTGTTTTCTACTTATCATAATAAAAAACAAACACCAAAGAATTATAGTAACACAATGGTTTATGTAGGCAAAATCTTTTGGAAGAAAAACAACCTACTTCAAAGAAACTCAATGTATTATTTAGTAATCAATAGTTATAATACACTTGTAGAGTCTAGGCCTTTATAGGATTATCACCAAGAGAATGGGAGCAATTCTAGTAGCATAGAAATGCTAACAAGACTTATTATGAAACCTCCATCTCAAGCACCCAATAAATAAGATAATAAATACATGAAGCTATCAAATGGTAGGAAACCATGAGCTAAATTCACCTAAAATGCAACACCCAAATCTATAGTAAAAATCCAATGCCCAAATCTCAAGATGAGTCCATAGAGTAAACATTGCATATTTCTTTTGTTTATCATAAGCTCATCATAATCTACTCACCAACTTGGGAAATCTCTTTTGGCTCTAATATCTCTAATCAAATATTCCTTATAATGTATCATAACATGTATCATAAGTTAGTTAACAAGTGTAATTCCCTCTTACAACTCACTTATGTGTTATAGATGTTCTTACATCTTTTAACGTGGGAGGTGTAACTTTCAAAGTCCATGAATTTTGATTTGGAAAGCTAAGTGAGCCCTTTTCTCAAAATTGAAGATCTCAAAGAGATCCATGTTGTCATAATCAACTTGCTCCAATTAAGGCCTATTTTAACATTTTTTCAAGGCCAAAATCAACCTCTAGAACCTTGAAAATTATATTTTTGTGTTCCTAATGTTAGGATGCAAGGTTGAGACACAATTTTTAACTCTATAGAGGCTCAAGGGAATAAAAAATATGTATGAAATAAAAAATATTAGTACAATGCAACATAAGTAAACTGAAAACAAAAATTCTACACATATAAAACAACACTTTAGAAAAATCATACCTAAATATGATATCATCAAGACATTGAGAAAAGGTTAATTGTTTGGTTTGACCACTAAATATGAGGTGTCCAAAATATTTACTTAGTATTCTTAATTTTTAGATGGTATGGAAACTTACTAAAAATGGATATTATTCTAGTTTTTGGCTATTCATAATAAATAGGTTCAACCTAAGGAGGTTTAGGCCAAACTTGTTTCAACGAAACCTACTTCAACTAAACATGCTAATGTGTGGAGGTTTTGGCGGCAATTTCATTTAGTTCAAATTATATTAGTTATGCTCAACTCAACTTGTAAATATAACTTATACCACTTTCCATTTTAAAAAAATCATGATTGGTTAGTGCAAATTTCTAACTTGTATGAGAGAAGGATGTTATCTTAATATGATTGGACACGTCTCTATCATTAATTTTTATCATTGTATATATATGCTTATTCTCATTATCATTATTTTACTATTCATGTCAGCTTTGATGGAGCAAAGTATGGAAACAGAGGGAGAATTACTTTGCTATGGGTGTGACAAATACATTACTACTGCTGCCCAATGTGGATGCCAAGTGGCCTTCATTCTTACTGAAAATGAAGAACAACAAAGGGAATTGCACTTTTATCAGTGTGATGCCCAATCATGCAATCCTAGAGAGTTAGGTTCAACTATGCAATAAAAGGGTATATTTTTATATATATATATATATATATATATATATAAAAGTAAAAGTGATGATAACAATTTCTAACAACAATATCAACTGTCTAGATATAACTAACTACTCTAGGGAAAACACAACTGCATTATTGAAATTAAGCAATAAGCAACAACTTAAATAATTCATTCCAATTACTCAACATTAGAAAAAAATACATCAAGATTTGCAATAAAGCTTCCAAGTATAGTATAGTTCATGTTACATAATTACATACGAGATCTTCCTTCTTGGATACATCAAAATTACATAATGAATATCACCGATACACAAATCTAGATGCATAAAGTACAATCTCTATTTTTTAGAAATAGGTGCAAAACTAGAATCAAGAGAGATACATCTTATCATACGATCCTTGATGCCAAAAAACCAATGGATAATAGCACAACCACCTGACCATGTGGAACCCTGAGGTCCAGCCCCTGTGCTAGGAGATAACAATGAAGTCCCACAAAGACAACAATCAAGATGGCAAAGATAAATAGATAAATGATCAACATGAATCCCAACATCTCTAACTCAAGAATTATAACAAGTGACTCAACCAGTGCTCCCAGAGGCAACATGAACAACAAGAATGAACATAAGAGGGATAACTAGGCTATAGTAGGAAGAGTGTCATTGCATGGGTTATCCTAGCTGTCTCTCACTAGACGCTAGCCCCCATATATGGTTATCCTAGAAGCCTCTCCCTAGGCACTGACCCCATAGGGTGACACATGTGGAATCAACAATCCTTTCATGAAGACAAGGAGGTTGATCATGCCAACCAGGCCTTCTCATCCCATCCTTAGCCTGAAAAAGCACTATAGGCATGGGTGAGGCATCCAAATTATCTTATTAAATGAATTAACTACCCAATCCCTCCTAGGTTAATTATTAGGTTATCACTTGATTACAACTTTCATAAGGTTATCTAGGTAGCCACTTTGGGCACCGACCCCACTATGAAATCCACTCTTCTACATGCAACTAGTAACCCTAATCAACCAAATAGAAATCATCAATTTGCAAGGCATCTTCCCTCTTGCATATCGATATCTTCACCAAATTCAATTTCAAATACTAAATCCCAATTCAACAATCTTCTAAATAGAAGGCATCAAGGACACTTCATAATCACAAGACAACACCAATAATCCTCTGGAGCTAAGTGACTTATTAAACAAATGCCAACTACTAGGGAAAAATTATCAAACACTATGGGTAATATCAAAACACAATTTAATGAAACCATCAATACCACTATATTAGATTTAATGTTTAAATAACATGACACTTACAATTATAATTATGACATTCCACTAAAACATCATGAACACTTTATAACTTGACCTTAATAAAATATAGCTATCTAGTATTCAATCATTCCACTAACTACATTTAATTTTACCTTCCTAATAATAGAGCTATTTATCTCTCTATAAATTTTCATATTAAATAGCTAGAGCTAGTTTTTGAAAGGAAGCTAGGTGTGCGGAAATCGCTTCCTACACTAATCTAATGAGTAAAGAACTATACAAATTCAATTTAATCCTTACAACTATAGAAATATGAAACACATAAATGAGATATTACAATAATACACATGAACTAGAAAGAAGACAAAAGAAGAGAGACAAAGATATACGATGGGGAAAACCCTTATCGGGTGAAAAACCCCACACTCAGAAACCTGCACAATGTATTAACAAATCTGAAATGTTGTTTATAATACATGTGCAATGCAAGCTTCAATGGTCTTCAACACTCGTGTTTGGAGTCAATCTGGTAGCATAACAGTACCTGTAAAACCTATAATACATCTACTCCTCCAAGCACATGTTTATATAGAGAATATAAGGCAATATTGGACCTTTTTTGAGATGGGCGTCCAACTTGGTCTCATGGCCCAAAACCCACACCTAAGGACACTTAGTCAACATTGTAGAATGTTCCTGACACTTGTCCACATCTCCCATCATAAAGGGGGTCACCTATTTCCAAAATGGGCTATGATAGATGCTCTTACGATCATCATAGAATCTGTCATAGCAATTACAACTTACAGCTATAAGAGAATCTATCATACATAGGCTATAAATAGCATATTCTCTTACAACATGTCATAGTCCACCTTGGTGTACCCAAATATGCCTTTTTCAAAGATATTTCATGACACATGTCTTCACCTATCTTACAACCTTCTATTTCTGACTCTTACATGTCATAACTTCATCATAGGAATCCATCATAACCGTTTTGGTCAACATTCCCTTACACAACATCCAAGATGCTGACACATGGAAAAATTCTCCTACCACTAAGTGGGACACCTATCTCCTTATGTGAGGATAAAATTACAAGTTGTCATCTTCCATGTAGGATGACACATAACCATGCCACATCCCACAACATGACAATATGGAATTTACAATTATTTACAACATAGGCAATAAATTTAATAAATAAAAACATAAATAATGCAATGAATTACCAAGGTTGAGACACCTTAATTCCCAACATTCTCCCACTTGTCAAACACCTTGTAAGAGCCAATAGAACAATAGGATTTAACTGCTATAGGCTGAGAGGCCCATAGACTCTGAACACCATCTAAACTTCTTTGTGCTCACTAGCTTCGTCAATGCATCTACAACATTCTTCAAAGTATCTAATTTCTCTAAATTTACCTTCCCATCCTCTACCATGTCTCGCACGAAGTGAAACTGAACATCAATATGTTTTTTTCTGGCATGGAAAGTTAGATTCTTTGCAAGGCAAATTTCACTCTGACTGTCACAACTGATCGTTATCTGACCTGTATCAACACCAATATCTGTACATAATCTCTTAAGCCAAATGGCTTCCTTACAAGCATGAGTTGCTGCCATATACTCAGCTTATGTCATGGACAAAGAAACCACAGGTTGTTGCTTACACATCCAACTAATAGCACCACCAAATAGTGTAAACACATAAGCACTAGTGGATCTCCTACTGCCAGTGTCGCCTGCCCAATTTGAATCCACAAATCCACAAATATCAATAGAATGCAGAGGTCCTAAAACATTACCATGATAGCATATGAAATACTCGAAAGTACCCCTCAAATATCTAAACACTCACTTAACTACATCCCAATGAACCTGTGCAGGATTAGCCATAAATCAACTAAGGACTCCCACTGCTTGGGCAATGTCTGGCCTTGTGAAGACCATAGCATACATCAAACTGCCAACAACACTAGAATAAGGTACTTTGCTCATGTCCTCCACCTCACTAGGAGATTTTGGACAATCTTCAATAGATAACTTTGTCCCCAAAGAAATACAAACACACAATGGTCTACAATATGCCATGCTGAACCTATCCAACATAGTCTTCACATACTCTGACTTAAGCAAAGTTTTCTATTAGCTCTGTCTCTTCTAATTTTCATTCCTAGAATATACTTGGCTGCCCTTAAATATTTCATTTCAAACTATACTGACAACTAAGATTTGAAATCAGAAATCATATTCTCACCCTTCCCAATGAGTAACATATCATCAACATATAGTGCAACAATAAGAATACAATCAACATCAAACTTAAAGTACACATAGTGATCTGATTTTGATCTCACAAATCCAATTGACAACAAAAAGGCATCAAACTTCAAGTACCATCTCCTAGGAGATTGCTTCAAACCATACAAAGACTTCTTTAATTTGCAAACCAAATTTTCTTTACCTTTCACCATGTAATGCTCTCGCTGTGACATGTAGATTTCTTCCTCCAAATCACCATGAAGGAAAGCTATCTTCACATCCATCTGTTCTACCTCCAAGTCATAAGCTACTACGAGAGAGAACAGGAATCAAATGGATGTTATCTTTTCAATGGGAGAGAAGATCTCACCATAATCTATGCCCTCCACTTGTGAATACCCCTTCACAACCAATCTGGCCTTATACTTCTCAACACTACCATCTGTACCAATTTTCTTCTTGAACACCCATTTGCATCCAACAGGTTTCCATCTGAGAGGCAAAGGCACCAAGTCCCAAGTTTGATTCTTTTCCAAATAAGCCATCTCATCCTCCATGGCCTCCTTCCAAGAACCTACATCTTTCATAGCCAAAGCCTCTGACACAGTTCTAGGTTCATCACTGTTAGTGATCAAAGCATAAGCACAACTAGAATCAAGCAATGTAAAACCAAACCTTTCAGTTTTCTTTCTTATTTGTGTAGACCTCCTCAAGGACTAAGGTTGAGGTTCAGCTTCTTCATCTAAGATTTCAGAGCTGCCAGAGATCTCCTCATCATCAGGTCCAACATTGTCTTTTTGTTTAGTCTTCTCAGGGGTAGTAAGAAACTGAACAACATCCTCTTTCTTTTCTTTTTCTTCTAGCTATAAAACAATGAAAGAAGGTGTAAGCTCTCTAAAGATGACACTTCTACTATACAACACTTTTTCAGCCACAGGGTCCCAAAGCTTGTATCCTTTCACACTGACACCATAGCCAGTGAATATACACTGAACAGTCTTGTTCTCCATCTTTGATCGCCTCTCCCTAGACACATGTGCATATGCCTCACAACCAAAAACACAAAGATGCCTTATTGAAGGCTTTCTACCAGACCACACCTCCATGGGTGTCTTACCAACAAGAGCTGATGTAGGAGATATGTTTACTAGATAGCAAGTAGTGGCAATAGCTTTAGCCCAAAACTTTTGTTCTAGGCCAGCTCCACTAAGCATACTCTTAGCCTTCTACATCAGTGTCATGTTCATCCTCTCTGTAACTCCATTTTTCTACGGGTTTCATGGAGTTGTCTATATCTTTCAATCCCAAGTTCCTTACAATATTTATCAAATTCTATAGAACAAAACTCAACACTATTGTTAGTTCTCAAACATTAAATCTTTTTACCAATATGATTTTCAACAAAGACCCTAAACTCCTTAAACTTGCTATAGACTTCAGATTTTCTTCTGAGAAAATAAATCCATGTCCTTCTACTATAGTAATTTATAAAAGATACAAAATATATAGATTTTGATAATGAAGAAACATTCACAGGACCAAACACATAAGAATGAATGAGGTCCAACACACCAGAAGACTTATGAGAACTTGAATAAAACTGAACACGGTTTTGTTTTCCATATATGCAATGTTCACAAAAGTTGAACTCAAGATTACAATCATTTTAGGGTATGCAGACCCTACTCACTAATGTGGCCAAATCTCTTATGCCGTAACATTGTCTTTTCAGTAGGAAGTTTAACTTCCAATGCATGATTACAACCATCAAGACTAGATACAACAAATTTCTTTACTGCTCATTCAGATGGTGGGGATGAAGTGATTTCTACCCTCTTCTTTGAGTCAGAAGAACTATTACATTGTTAAATGCATGCCTCCAGCTGAAACAGAGTACCTCTCCTAGTACCCTTAGCAAGCACCATAGCTCCTCTAGTCATCTTGCATCCTTTATTTGAAAAGACAAACTACACAACTACATCATTCAACATACTTACAAAAAGTAGGTTTTGTACTAAGCCTGGGATGTACATAACCCCAAAGATGCCCTTCACCCATCCATCAGGGAATCAGATAGAGACTCTTCCATGACCAACAATCTTTAGATGAGAGTCATCACCCAGATACACCTTTCCACCATCAAACTCCTCATACTTGGTAAACCAGTCTTGATGCGAGGTCATGTGGAAAGATGCACTAGAGTCAATCAGCGCCACATCATTAGATGCATGGGTTGTCAGGGCTACAATGAAAGCATCACTATCTTCTTGTGACTTGTCAAAATCTGAATTAGGAGATTTCTTCTTCTTTTTCTTCTCCTCTTTACATTCCCTTCAGAAATGCCTGGTTTTTCCGCAGTTCCAACAAAGAGCCTTAGACTTTCTAGGAGATTTGGATCTCCCATGGGATTTGGATCTACCCTTCTTAGCTTTCTTGTCATTCTTTTTTCCTTTCTCCTTGGATCTTCCATGAACTGCAAGAGCCTCTTTGGCTACCTCAGAAGACTTTCTCTGCATCTCTTTAGATAATAATGAAGAATCCACTTCATCCATTTTGAATGTGGATGTGGTGCTTCCAATAGCCTTGACGAGGTGATCCCACGAGTCTGAAAAAGAACAAAGAAGGGTCATACATCGATCCTCCTCCTCCATCTTCACACCAATGGATGTTAATTGTGCAACCAACATGTTGAAAGCATTCATATGTTTGGCAACAGATCCTCCATCCTCCATTTGAAGAGAATACAACTTCTTTCTCAAAAAAAGTTTATTGACTAAGGATTTGGCTTGATACACATCTCCTAACTTCTTCCAAAGCAAGTTTACAGTAGTCTCCTCATGGACATTTAACAAAATAGAATCAGCAAGCCTAAGTCTTATGAGACCCTTAGCCTTCTAATCCTTTAGATCCCAATCATCTTGTGACATTGCAACTGGTTTAGTTCCACCTACAGTTTCCCAAAGGTCTCAGTTTACAAGCATGTCTTCCATCTTGAGCTTCCACAGCTCAAAATTAGTGCCATTGAACTTCTCCACCTCTATCCTATCAGATGTGCTTGCCATCTCTCTTCTGTAATAAGATTCTGAATACTCTACATAGACTCCCACTCAACTTAAGATCAGCTTAAAAAACCTCTACCCAACAACTAGGACCAAAGGTGATCAAGCTTTGATACCAACTGAAAGGAAGCTAGGTGTGTGGAAATCGCTTCATACACTAATCTAATGAGAGGAGAACTATACAAATTCAATTTAATCCTTATAACTACAGTAATATGAAACACATAAATGAGATATTGCAGCGATACACATGAACCAGAAAGAAGACAGAAGAAGAGAGACAAAGATATATGGTGGGGAAAACCCTTATCAAGTGAAAAACCCCACACTCAGAAACCTACACAATGTATTAACAAATATGAAATGTTGTTTACAATACACTTGCAATGCAAGCTTGAATGATCTTCGACACTTGTGTCCGGAGTCAATCCAATAGCATAACAGTACCTATAAAACTTGTAATACATCTACTCCTCCAAGCACCTATTTATATAGAAAATACAAGGCAATATTGGACACTTGTGTCTAGAGTCAACATTGTAGAATGTGTCTGACACTTGTCCACAGCTCCCATCCTAAAGGGGGTTGCCTATTTCCAAAATGGGCTATGACAGATGCTCTTACGACTCTTACAATCATCATAGAATCTGTCATAGTAGTTACAACTTATAGCTGTAAAAGAATCTATCATACATAGGCTATAAATAACATATTCTCTTACAACATGTCATAGTCCACCTTGGGGCGCCCAAATATGCCTTTTTCAAAGATGCTTCATGACAAATATCTTCACCTATCTTACAACCTTCTATTTCTGACTCTTACATGTCATAACTTCATCATAGGAATCTGTCATAACCGTTTTGGGCAACATTACCTTACACAACATCCAAGATTTTGAAACATGGCAAAATTCTCCTACCACTAAGTGGGATGCCTATCTCCTCATGTGAGGACAAAATTACAAGTTGTCATCTTCCATGTAGGATGACACATCACCATGCCACATCCCACAACATGACTATGGAATTTACAATTATTTACAACATAGGCAATGAATTTAATAAATACAAACATAAATAATGCAAGGAATTACCAAGTTTGAGACACCTTAATTCTAAACAATTTTGATGACACTAAATCCACATTTAAAATAATATAACATCTTACCATATTTATTTCAACTCTAAACATAAGAAACTATATGAACCCTTAACATGCATTTCCTCGAAATTTAATTTACTAATCTTACCGAACTACATAGGTACCAACTTTGATGAAACTCTAATATCTAGATTTAAAATTTTTAACTATAATTAATTCTTATAACATAATCCTATAATCTAAGGACTTGCATTAAGTTTACTAAGACAATAGGTTTAGAGAAAACTAAAATTATCCCAAATCGTATTTCTAATAATTTAAATTACTAATCTTACGCAACACTATAAATGCAAAAATTGGCTAAATTAATTTAATAAGTTTCCTAGATCCATCTTATTCAATAGGTTTATTTACCTAACTATAGAGGGAAAAAAAACAAGTGTAAGGAATTTTTAAATTTCAAATTATATATGTTTAGAAAACTAAATATCTACAAGTGTCAAAATTTTAAAGAAAAGTGTTTTCTAATATCTCTATCTAAAATTTAGTTACACATGAGTGTAATAAGGAAACTATCTATTCTAGAACTTCCTATTCAACTAACCTTTAAGAGATAATTACTATTTCACTAAAAACTTACTATTCCTATTTTCTATCAAAGTTAAAATTAATTATGCAAAGAGAGATTTATTTATTCACTTCTATTCATTATAAAAGATTTGTAGAGAATTGAGAAAATTGATTAGAATGCAGATATGAGAAGCTATATGCTAAAATTTAAGAGTTGCAGAATAAGCACTAGCTTAGCTAAGAAGTTTAATGCAATTCCATTATGGATTGAGAAATGGAAGATTTTCTAGCAAGATTGAAATAAATGCTAATAGTAGGGCACACAAAATTGATTTCTAGCTAAAGGTAAATAAATTCTAATAGCTTGTTGAATTTCTTAAAAAAATTAATGTAGCAGAAGGATTGTTTATATATATAGATCTGGTTGAAAGAATAAATTACATTTCATGAATTTAGTACTATTAGTAGGGCAATTTGAAGAAATTGAAGTTACTTGTTAAAATGCTTCAAATGAGGCCGTACTATGGATGTAGGAGAAAGATTGTAGAGAAACAATTAAATAAATCTGTCTTCTCTCAGCCAAGACATCTACAGAGAAAAAAAATTGTAGTTTCAAAATTAGAAATGACTATTAATTTCAGAATGAACCATCAGGAACACTCGGCGAGCATGCTGAAGAAAATGGCTACAGAGAACTTTCAATTCACCTCACCAGAGGGAGCGATTGCAAGTTACAAGAAAAAGTTGGGATTATTTATCAGATATGGAATGGGCAGGGTTGTTCATAGAAGAAAATGATTAAAAGATTGCATTTATTTTGTAGAATCAAATACTTGCATTATAAATTTCAATGACATTGCAGAGAAGACTTAGAGAGTAAAAAGAAATGCATTCAATTTGAAAGTGAGATAGACTAAAGTATCATACATAGAGATTCCCCATTTCAAACAATATTGACATACCCGGATGTAATCTTTAATCTTTAGAATCCTCCTCCTGTTAAATTCCTCTCTCTTTCCCCAAATCTTCTTCTGCAAGACCTTCCTCCCAAACTTATAGACACAAAACCCTTCAAATATCCCTCCTTTCATAAAAATAGACAAATTCAATAAATTCCACACCAAGATTTTTTATTACAGGAATCCACTCACACCCAAAATTAATGGTGCAGTCACAGCAGGAGGGTTCATAGAATGAACTGTCCCGACCATGTAGCAAGAGTAAACACAATGAAAACACCACAAGTATATAGAACAAATGCAGATTTAGTCATTTAGTATATCATAGAATTCAAAATAGATATCCACCAACAACATGCGGGATTACAATTCAGCTCACAGGCCTGATTATAGACATGCGCAAGATAAAGTTTTGAAGCTCCTTCACACAAAATTGAACTATCAGATCTTTCTTATGTGAATAGATGCTTTCCTAAGGATCTATTACATCTTTATATATCATATCCGGACTAATAGATTCCTTTGCATTGGCCAAGGAGGATCACAAACTCCAATGAAGAGTTGTAACGTGTTCACAGATAGGTCAGGCCTAAATGCATAGAACACACCCTCAAATGAATGGAACAATGTGTGGACCTTTAGAAAGGGAAACCATGAACCAAGGATCATTGAATGATGTGTCATTAGGATTCACAAGTCAAGGGATGATCCTCAAGCCTTCTCCTATAGCTAATTATCAAAAACTATCAGGATGCTTTGCTCTGAGAAAATAGTTGATTTTCTGATAGCAATAACTTTATGGTAACTGATCCAAATGCTTTGCGGACTTAGAGTGATGTAAATGAACATGTCTAAATGCTAAATCTAGATCCACAATGCTTGAGATGCTTTTGAGATAGAATATTGATCAAGATGTTGAAAAACTTCTTATTGACTAAACTGCCTGAACTAAAATGAAAGAAACAAACAAACAAACAAACTGAAATGTAAATGTTTTTGGTTGGTGCAAGATTGCTTTGAACCAAGGATGGTCCTACATTAGACACCCAAGGTTATTAAAAAATTGAGTCCCTCAGTTTGCTGGGGCTAGGGGAGAACCAAGACAGTCCACCTCAGACTGAGAAATGCATGATGAATCTTCCTCTAGTTTGCCTTTCCACTTCACAAGATATTCCTTGTATTGTCTTCCTCTAGTGTTATGTCTAGCTTTGCTATCCAAAATGTCATCAATTTGCTCCAGTGCTTGGTGTGGTAACTACTTCTTCAAGTCTTCTTCCATGCTGTCACTAAACTCTGCTTCATGATATTGTTGTAAGTCTACAATGTTGAAAATAGGTGATATACCTAATGTCTCTGGTAACTCCACTTCATATGCATTTCCTAAATCAAATTTTCTGAGTATCCTACAAGGTCCAAACTTCTTCATCTTCAACTTGTTATATGTCCCAATTGGAAATCTTTCTTTTCTCAAGTACACCATGACATCATCTCCAACTTTAAATTCTTTGTGTCTTCTCTTCTCATCTACAGTCTCTTTATACTTACTATTCATGTTTTCCAAATGCTTCTTCACTTGATTATGCACTGTCTTCATATGATCTACAAATTCCTCTACTTCTACACTTCTCTTTTCTTCCATGCTGATGTCTCTTAATTCTATAATTTGTCTAGGATTCACTCCAGTAACAATCTCAAAAGGTGTTCTTCTGGTACTCCTATTGACTGAATTATTGTATGCAAACTCTGCTTGTGAAAGAATCAAATCCCAACTTTTGTCTTTCTCTCCAACCAAACATCTCAACAAGTTTCCCAAACTCCTATTCACTACCTCTGTCTGTCCATCTGTCTATGGATGAAAAGTTGAACTAAACTTCAATTATGTCTTCATCTTCTTCCAAAGTGTCTTCCAAAAGTATCCAAGAAAGTTTGTATCTTTGTCTCAAACTATACTCCTAGGTAATCCATGCAATCTCACAATCTCCTTGAAAAATAGGTCAGCTACATGCACTGCATTAGTTGTCTTCTTACAAGGTATGAAATCGGCCATCTTTGAAAATCTGTCAACCACTACAAATATTGAATCATGTCCTCTATGTGTCTTAGGTATTCCCATTACAAAATACATGGTTATGTCTTCCCAAGGTCTCTCTGCTACTGACCAAAGGTTTATACAATCCAGTGTTTTGACTACTCCCTTTTGCAACTTGACAAACTCTACAAATTTACACAAATCTCTGATCATCTTAGTGTATCTGAGGCCAAAAGTAATTTTCACTTACCAAAGCCACTATTTTATCAATGCCAAAATGCCCTGCCAATCCACCACTATGCTTCTCCTTGATCAAATTATCTCTCATTGAACTTCTAGGTATGCACAACTGACTTCCTTTGAACAAAATATCTTCTTGAATGAAATAATCCAAACACTTACTTCTATCTACTACAATAGGTGCTTTACATGCTTTCCAAGGTTCTACAAAATCAGTGTCTCCCTCATACATATTCTTCAATTCATCAAAACCCAATACTTCAACTCTCATTTCTATCAACAAGTTTCTTCTTCTACTCAATGCATAAACAACTTTGTTTGATTTACCACTCCTATGCTTCAACACAAAAGTATAACCCTTCATGAACTCTACCCATCTCATATGTCTCTAATTCAACTTACCTTGACTATTCAAATATTGCAAAGCTTGATGATACGTAATAGCACAAACTCTTTAGGAAACGAGTAATGTCTCAACTTATTCAAGGTTTGAATTATGGCATAGAACTCTTGATCATAAATTGAATATCTTCTCCTTACATCATTCAACTTCTCATTGAAATATGCTACAAGTCTACCTTCCTAACTTAACACTGCTCCAATTACATTCCCACTTGCATCACAATCAACTTGAAAGACCTTATTGAAATCTAGTAATGCCGAAACAGGTTGCTCTATCACTTTCTGCTTCAACTTGAAACTTTTATTAGCTCCAAATGTCCACTTGAAATCTTTTTTGTCACCTCTCATTGTCTCTGTCATAGGGTTACAAATTGAACTAAAATTTTTTATGAACTTCTGGTAGAAACTAGCCAAACCATGAAATGATCTAACCTCTCCAATGCTCTCTAGTGTAGGCCATTCAACAATTGCTTTCACTTTCTTAGGGTCCATCTTCAATCCTTCTGTAGAAATCACAAATCCCAAATATACCAACTCTTCTTTCATGAAACTACATTTCTTGATGTTTATCAACAATTTCTCTTCTCTCAACCTCTGTAAAACTTGTCTAATATGCTCTGATACCAAATTTAAGCTGCAATAGACAAACACTTGACAAGTATGTATATTTCACACGCAAATGCACAGTATGACCATTATTATTAACAACACTCAGAAAAGATACATAGATGTTCATCTTTTACAATGCTCGCTTTCATCATATGCAGGATGCATATACAAACCAACTTACTATGGACTTACAGGCAAGCTTTTACAACACTTTAAGCTCAGCCTTTAGAGAACAAATCAACTTAACTAAAACTTAAGACCTTAAAACACTACTAGGACTCAGACTTTCTTCTCAGAATTGCAGACACGAATTGCTTCCAGAATTGCTTGAGAAATGCAGGTGGCCCTGGCATCCTTTTATAGGGAAGCGGGGGCAGATCTTTTAACCCCGATCTCAAAGTAATTTGGAATCCACCACTGAGAAGCAGACACACATCAAGCCTTATCCGAAGGACATCCCATGTGAGGAGATTCCTCTGGTGGGACCCAATTGCCCGTGAACAAGATAAGGATGACCACCGACACCCTATACAGGACTTTCCTTTTATCATGAGAGGAATAACTCGTACACATGCTGAGGTGATGTGTTGGCCCCTTTAACACATGGTAGGGTCCATGTCTTTCGTTGGATCACGAGGTGAAAGATTCCCTCGATGAGTGACAAGCCCACTCATTAGCCAGCTAAGACCCCGTACTGTTGGTGGAGGTACTTGATTCCCTTGGAAAGTATCCAAGACACCCTTCACATAATTCACCGTCTGGATGCATGCAATCTGGAGCCCGATAGTAGCCTCGAGAGTCATAAGATGGGACCATTCTATCATCCTGAGAGTAGTCATAATAGTTTGCACATGTCTGAGAGGATGAGTGGGGAACACAGCCTAACAACCGGTCCTCTTCTTTCCAGATAATGCTCATGACTTTCACTTTATGTGGTCCAAAGAGTCCTCTATTGAGTGCATAAGCAGTGGCGCGATCTACTCTGAATGTTTTGACATGAATCCATATAGACGTCTGATGGGCCAAGAAGTGACGTAGCCGATTTCGTATAGTCCAATGTCCAAACACTGAATCAACACCAGCAGGACCATACATTTGACACAGGTGTCAACTAATGGCATTTTCTTCAGCAAAGTTGAATTGGAGTCTGAAGATACATACGGTGTATGCGGTTGTTCCATTGAAATTAAGATCATCTGCTTGCGGATATGGACCTGAAAACATATTCCTTATTAAGGTCTCGCCATTTTCACTTCTTAACCATTGAGCTGGATTTCCTATTACTAGATTCAAGAATCTGACAGGGAGCACGAAGTTGCCACACCAGTTCTGCAAGACATGACCAACCTCTGGGTCAATGGGTTCAACTTCTACAGAGAATTGAAAGAATGGCTGCTCTGACCATAAACCAGGCATGGTTAGTTGTTGCTTGGCTACTAACATTTGAAACCTATCAAATAGAAAATCGCTAGCCATTTGATAGTTATGCAAATCCCTTCTAGGGAAAGGATTACAGCTCCAATTTTCTTTACACGGCTCATGCCATCTCTGTTCTCTTACCCGAATCACTCGAACTTTACCTTCCATTTGACGGAACTTGGCATCCTGATTATTATCTACGGACTGTTTCTTTTCGTTGGCATCCTGCTCGATAGAATGGCCTTCTCGAGACTCAAAATCTGCAAAGATATTCTCAACCCCCAGCAGATGCACAAAATCAAAATCATATGTGCTTAAGAGTTGAGCCCATCGAAGAAGACAACCTCTTACCACCTTATTTTTTGATTCTTTTCGGAAGAATCCTCTGAGATTCTACAAATCACTCTTCAGAAGAAACCTTTTGTCAGCAATAAACATTTGAAATGCCTAAAAAGTATTTACTACTACTAGGATTTCCTTATGAGTGCTGTGATAATCTTTCTCAGCTGCATGGAAACTTCTTGAGACAGTTCTAACAATTTCTCCTTTATCCTTCGGGTTATATTCAACTGTCTTCTATTCCCGAAGTATACCTGACCATGCATACTCACTTGCATCCGTCTCAACAATCTTATAACCGGGTCCAGGTAGCTTGAGAGGTGGAAGCTGGGAGCATTTCTGCTTTATATTCATGATTAGCTTATCATGAAATTCAGTCCAAGGTGGAGGCTTCTTACTTAAGAGCTTATTCAGGTGTAACCTATCTTCAGTAAGCTTATGGTAAAACCCTGCAATATAGTTAACCAAACCAAGAAATCTTTGCAATTGTTTAACATTGGTAACTGGTAAATGAACAATTTTGCGTAAAATATGAGGTTGCACCTCCATCATCCCCCCCGGGAGAAGCTTGATGCCAATGAAGGTAATCTCTGGTTGAGCAAGTACAGACTTAGAAGGGTTGACGGCTAGACCATTATGCTGGCAAATATGCAAAAACTGGCGAAGATGGTCAAGATGGGAGGTCATTTCCTTACTAAAAACTAGAATATCATCTATATATGGTTGAATAAACTTTGAATAAGGCCGAAAGATGATATCCATCTTCTGCTGAAAGATGGAAGGGGCAGTTTCAATCCCAAAAGGTAAAACCTTCCACTCATAAAGACCCTGAGGAACAGAGAATGCTGTTTTAAAGAAATCTTGGGTCTTTAAACCTATTTGCCAATAACCCTTCGTTAGATCAAACTTGGAATAGATATGACTTCCTTGGATGGATTGCCAAATATGATCTTTGCTAGGCAGAGGATGACGATGATCTACAAGACACTCATTGAGGGGCTTATAGTTAACGACCAGACGTTTTTCAAGTAAATCGACTCCATTTTCATCTACTTTGGGAACATACATAGCATGACAGGAAAATGGTGAGTCAGAGACTTGAATAAGATTCAAATCTAAAAGGGTCTGGATTTCGTGTTTACAGGTGACAGTTTTAGAGGCGGACATTAGAAAATAATTAGCCTTGGCCTTGGGAAGAAGTTCTTTACCTTCTGCATCCCTTTTCAGGGTGAGATCACAGGTTAGGCTGCGTTGATGCTTAGACAAATCCTTGGTCATGACAGACGCTTCAAAAGCAGCTTTGAGTTCACTGATATATTCTTCTCTATCCTAAAACTGTTTAGCAAGCCAGGCTTGATTTACTGGCTTCTTTCTCTTCTTGTTGTCCTTCTCTTTGATGGTAGAGAATGATAAGGACTGATATAGCCTGGGAAGCTGATACAGACCTTTGAATAGCAAGAATTCTTTATCAATGATGAATGGTTCCCATTCTCTTATGGCATTGCTTCCAAGAACACCATCATAATCTTCTACTTCATATTCAACAAAAAGAACATTAGTGGTTTCATCTTCAAAACCAATTTGAACTGGAGCAATACAGAATGAGGAATTGCCTTCAGTTTCCTGATTGGCAAAGGCAATTTTAGTGGCACCTTTGCGCCATGCATCTTCTGGAAATGCATTTCTTCTTGCTAAATTTGAATCAGCACTAGTATCGATGAGGAATGCTAGAGGATAACCAAGAATACCCTTGAAATGTATTGTCAGGACAACAGCGGGACAAATAGAGGATATCTTAGCAGTTCTACAGTAACTTTTAACCATATTCATTCGACTGCTAGAACCACTTTCTCGGACAGGAGATCTTATGAATGCTTCATCACTAAGGTATCTCAGAGGATCACTTTCTTCAAGAGGTTCGTCCTTAGGCTGGATTAGATACTAGGGTCTCACAGGAGAAGGAGCCTGTGGGCGGATTTCATCTAAAGCTTGGGTGACAAGCAGGCTGTATGGCTTTTCTTCACAAAATAGCTGGTTTTCTTCATAAGTAGTATCAGCAGGAATTTTTAAGGAACCAGCAGCATTAAGCCTATTAATATATTTGTCTAATTCGGGAGATTGGGATACTTCCTCATTGAGACAAGAATTCTCTTCTTCTTCAAGTTCAAGAATTTCAGATTGGGCTTGAGAAATTACCTTGAGAAGAAATTCTTTCCTATGACGCCGCCATAGGCGCCGAGCCATACTTCCTGGAGCTGGAGCTTCCAAGATACCATGCTGGTGTAGTGGTGTAGTTGATGCGAAGCTTCTCTGAGGAGAGAGTGCTGGTGAACTTTGTTGAGAGAAACTTGGTGAAGCAGTAGGTCAGGGATACCAGGGCGAAGGACGGTAGCCATGAGAGCTAACAGGCCTTACTGAAAAGGCTGGTGGAGTCACTTGCCTGGAACCAGGATGACTTTGAACTTCATCTCTTTGCTGCAACAAATGGTACTTTCTCCCTTTCAGCTGTTCCAACTGAGCAGTCAGTTTTTTCCATGTTTCAGGACCCATGTTCATTTCATGCAACTGGGCTTCGATCTTAATTATCTGATCTATAATCTTATCCAACTCATTACGAGTATCTCCTCGAAACATGCGATAGTAGAAAGAAATTTCACTACCAGATGAAGAATCTTCTTCATCACATTCAGCAACTGTTCCTTTTGTAATTCTATTCATTTTTGCTGGAACCTCCTCAGTAGCAGAGATATATTCGTCAGAGTCAAAAGTGGACTCTGAGTATTCAGAACTGGAAGACAGAACTATATCTTCTGGGTCTGAAGGATACCCATAGATATAGACATGGTCTTGTGTGACACCATGAGCTTTTGCAGCTTGCATCTTTCCTTTTCCCTTTTTCTTCTTTCGGTCAGGGCACTTATTTGCAAAGTGATCTCCTTTGCAAATGTAACACGTAGGCTTCCACTTTGATCCTTTCTTCTTTTTATCTTTCTTCCTGAAGAAACCTTTCTTCTTTTTCTTAGAGCTTTTGGACTTGTAATCGTTATACTTTTCCTTATGCTTTTTCCGTGGCTTATCCCTGAAACAGCCTTCACAAGCATCCTTGCTTTCTTCATTGAGTCTAGAACATACTGTGGCGGATAATATGGGCTGGACCCGTTTTATCTCTTTCTTTGCTTTTGCCTCATCACAGATGTCAGTATTGATTTGTTCTAGAAATTGCACTAACTGAGGAAAAGTAACTTCTTTCATTTCTATTCCTTCTGCTACCATATTCTCTAGGACTTTTTTATGGTAGAACTCTCCTATGGGAGATCCAAAGCTTTTCAGAAAAGTTGTATACATAAGATCATGATTCTGTTCATGACCTGAAAGATAAAAATGTTCATACTGCTGTTTACAGAATGTCTTGAAGTTGCGGAGATCTTTACATTTACCTTTTATGAATTTCTGGTATTCCAGCTTCTCCATGACATCTCTTTTGCCAACAAACATTCTGAGCAGCTGAGCACAAACTTGATCAGTGCCTCGATTAAGGAGCCTTTCTTTGTAGTCATCTTCCAATCAATCCCACACATGTCTGGCTGTGTCGGTCATTGCATTGAGAGCCTGCTTGATTACTTCCTTTTCATTAGTATCTACATTAGTAGCCAAATAGTTAGTTATCCATGACCGCATAGCATCTATACCTCGAGTATTTTCCAATACTTTGAGTTTATCAAAATTTACCAAAGGCGGAGTATCTGCCTTGTATGATTGGATATTCTTGAAGGGATCATTATTTATAGGACTACTTCCCGAACCACGGGCCATTTGGACAGTGCCATGAGCAGGGGGCTAAACTTCTGCTTTAGTTTCAACATAGCCTCCTATAGTAGGATCAAATACTTTTAGGATTTCAGGTTGCAGAACCTGAGGCTGCAAGTGTGGTCCTTCATATTGGGCCTTTAGATACCCTTTTGCACTTGAGGGAAAATTCTTAATCTTAACCACCTGTTTTGATGTTTGGGCAGTAGACTGAATAATCAAAGATTCAGATCTGATGGTGGTTTGGATTTCTGCTGATTCTGTTTTCACAGAATCTCCTATCAACAACTGAGACTATGTGATTGAATGGACTTCATCATGCATATCATTTATTCTTTGTCCATTGTGCTTTACATGAAGATCCGTAGTACTGATTTGGGATCCAAGCACCTCACAGTCGAGCTTCACTTCATTTCTGACCTTTTGGAGAAGGTCTCTTTGTCTTTCAAGAGCAGCATCCTGCTCTAGTTTCCACAGTTCAGCTTTATGTCTGAACTCATTGTAGTTATCCCTTAATTCCCTGAGATCCTTCTTGATGGTGGCTGCCCACTTATCTATCAATCTCTTCTCTAACTTTACTAGAGTTGAAACTACAGTATGGAAATTCTCTTGATGACTTAGGTGTGCTTTCTGTGATTTGACTGCTTCTATTTCTGCCCATTTCCTTCTATCTTCTGCTAACAAAAGGGATTTTCTGAGACAAAGGTTTGTCCAGTTTAGCAGGTTACTTTGTATTTGCCTGAGGTATCTATCATCATAAAATCATGGAAAGGAGGTACCCTACCTGGAACATAACATGGACCGCCTGGTGTACCGATGACCTTCAAATTTTCTTCAGAGATTTCTTGTTCAGGCATAGACACAGAAACAGTAGACATCATCCTGACTTTTCCTGATTTAGGTGAAAGCACTCAACTAACAGCTCCTAAGATCGTTAGGCATAAGGACATCTAGATGCCTCAGGAGTGGGCTGTTGAATTGTGGGATTCAGAAAATCTAGCTGAGTTGAATGAGATGAATACTAGTCGATTGAGAGGAATCTCAATTGAAGAGTTAGATGACCAGGCTGTTATAAAGTTTTCAGGGAATTCTCAGTTAGGGTCTCGTCCTTCGAGTCGAGGATCATCCAGTTCTTCCCTGAGTCGAGAATCTTCTTTCAATTACAATCAACTTGGCCCATCTGTTACTTCATTGCCATCTGTGTTACCTAGGTCCCAAAGTGTTCGTTTGCAACCCCGTCAGGGTTTTGAAAGTCTGTTTAAAATTCCCTCTGTGAATAGAAATACTTCATTTCCTCCTCCACAAGAAAAGTCCTCACATTTAAATAAACCATTACCAAGTTCAGAATACTTTTGATGGGTACAGGTTGTCAGTGTCAACTTTGGGATTCTGCGTTTGAAGGTTTTGAGCAAGAGTTCAGTTTCTGATGTGTGCACTTGTTGGAAGGTTAACAAGTACCTTGTTGGTTGTCATCGGACACCGTTTGTTGCGAGTTGGTGAAGATATGTTGTGAAACCAGGCAGGGATGTCACTAGCTTGGTGTGAGGCTTGGACATGTTGTCCTATTAAGGTGAACACCTTGTGACATGCTCTTCTGCGGGACTCAACGGATGAGGTCGACGAGCTGTGGTGTTAGATGTGCACATTGGGGAAAGTTGTATTTTGGTTTGGTATCGAAGTCTGTTTGGCTTCTGTGGTGTGCGTCAGTTTGGCGACATGATATTGTCACCGATGTGTTTGGTATACCTGGATTCTGGTATGTGTAATGATGTCCAGGAGGTTGGTCGGGACATCGTATCAGTGGGTATTTGGATTCTGTTTTGGATCTTGATTTGTGATGCTAGTTTTGGAAAGCCGCTGTGGCTCGTTTGCAGATGTAGTGTTGCGGCGTCGGATAGTTTTTCTGATGCAGCGGTAGTTGGAGTTGGAGTGACACCTGGAGCTATCGTGTTCGAAAAGTGTTTTCCTTGCATCAGTCGGATGTTGGGTAGGAATGTGGTTCCTTGGCTTGTATAGTTTGAAGGAGCAGAAAATGGGCAGAAATGTCAAGACTTCGCAGGCTTGGTTATGCACCTGGAAGGCTGGTGTTTTGGAGTCGAAAGTATTCAACAGTGTTCCTTTGTGGCCGAAGTGGATGTTGTTGGGTTGAATGCCGTCTTGGTTGGGCTTATTTCATGTGTTCTCTTTGGGAATAGTGGTAAGTTCTAGAGCTGAGGTCTCTTTGCTGGTAGTTACCCGGTTTGGCCAGAATTGGGTAGAGATTAGGTGTTTGTGACGGAATGTCACGGAAGTAAAAGATCTGGTTGCGACTAGAGTAAGTCTTGTTGACAAATTGGACAGTCTCATTCAAGTAGGCATACTTGACGGACAAGAAAGTCTGCGGGTTTGTCAATGATCTTATGCAAAAGAAGGCTGGAGAGATAAGTTGTGTTTCTAGTTCAGTGCGACAGTGTTGTGTGTTGGAACTAGACTTGGTCGAAAACCTGGAAGCTGAGATTCTAATTTCTAAGTTGTGTTATGCTAGATCAGATGAAAGTGTGAAGATGCTGGTGTCTTTTTGTGGATTGGAGGCTTATCTTGGTTGACAGCTGTGTGGATCATCAGGTTGGAGGTTCATGAAGTCAAGAGTTAGTTTAATCTTGCAAAGTCAGAGGAGGTGCTCAAGGCACTCGAATCTGTGAAGTTAGGAGGAAGTTTATTCTCTTGTAAGGCCGGCTTGGTCGAGTTGTAGACCTGGAAGCGGGTAGTTTTGCCGAAGGAAATCTTCAGCAGTTTGGATCATCAGTTTGGTGGTTCTGGAAGTCAAGGTCAGTTGTTCCGTTGGTTCAGTTGGTTCTTGCAGAAGTTTGGTTGGAGCCGCGTGCTCTTGTACCTGAGAAGTCGAAAGTAGTTTACTTTCGCGGGCTAACTTGGTCGAAGAACCTGGATGTTAGTAGCACTGGTAGGGGAGCAGCTTCTGTCAGTTTGCACGAAGTTGGAGTTTGGCTTTGTGTTGTAAAATCCTCTTGGAGGAAGGGGCCGCTTGATGTTTGGTGACCTCGGGCTTAATTAGAGGCGCTGAGGGCATCATCTGATTCAAGTGGGGGAGTCTGTCAGACCCTAGGTTTGGGTTATGGCGCACATGGTAGAGTGTGGTTTTCGTTCAGGTCTTGGACGGATACCCGCCGTGAGTTTGTGCATCGCGGTGTGGAAGATGAGTGCGATCTTCCTTACATCCCAGTTGTTCATGGGATTCTGCACACCGAGTTAGGTGTCGACTTCCATGCCAGGTTGTAAGGCGGTTGTTTTGCAGATGACGTAAAGTGAGGTGATTGTTGATCTCTCGCTCATCCTTCCGCCGTGGTGCATTCACACTTATGACTACTATGTAGGGGAGTGTTTGCTTTGAGTGATATCGGACAAGCACGGGTCCACCCCTTAGAGATGAAGAAGAGTGGTCTCGACACTCATGCACCAGTACAGGTTGTCCTGGGGTTGGATGAGTGTGCTACATGGATACTTAGAGGTGAATAAGAGTAACCTCGCCATACCTTAATAAAGTGTGGTTTCGTCACAAAGACGAGGGTCGTTACCTGATCGGTGCCATTCCGGTTGGATCAGGTATACTCTTTGTCTATGTCGACGAGGTTTCCAGGAGAGCAGCTAGGGGACGGTATGGAGTTCCTCTTGTGTTGTCTTGAAGGTGTATGCTGACGAGGGATGCATATCCCGAGTCCTATAATGGGGAGATGTGACTTTGTGGAATGGGATCTCAGTGTTGGAGCCAGGTTGGCGACTGTTGGGATTCCATGGAAGCTGAAGAGTCATGAGGCATGCTGGATGGATGACACGGTGCAAAGGTCTAGTGAGAAGATGGTCTCGAGGCAAGGCTCAGCAGGAGCATTGCCGAGTTGGAAGTGTGAGTCCAGCTTTCCAGGCGAGTAGACTGGATGGACAATCGATTGGGTTTGGGCAACTCAATGTGACTAGCATGGGTAGTGTTGTTGGGTTCAGGTGTGTTGATGTCTGGACAAGTGGCTACTCAGGATGTTGATATGGACGCAGCAGTGTTGGATGCAAGTCGGTGTAGTCTTGGATCTGGGTGCCAGTAGAGAAGTCCGTGCAGGATGGATCTAGAGTGCAGGGTTGGTTCAAGGTTGCATGGTGAGGACTTGGCAGTCCGTGGTTAAGTGCCGAGCCGCATGGTCATGAGATCTAGAATGCGGGGGATCATGACAGAGCTCATGAGAGGTGAGTGCATGTAGAAGAGAGGATGGCAACTCGAGTAGGTGTTGGCGAGAGTTGTGACGGAGGTCAGATACATGACATCCTAGGTTTGGATGTGCTGTTTGAATGTTGGATGTTGATGAAGGTAGATGGAATGTCAACCCGGAGCAGGGTTGTGGCATTGGTGCCCATCTAGTCAGATGGCTAAGGCAGGATGAACAGGGTTGCGATGTCAGAGGCTTGTCGAGGGCTGGTTGTGTGGCAACCCCGAATTGGGTTACCATGAGTAAGCTGAGTGACTGGAGGTCAGGGACATAGAAGTGTTTGGTGTGGCGGCAGCTTGAGGAGAGTTGGGTCATGCTAGTGTGTTGACAGGATGGCAGTATGTTGTGAGTCTGAGTGGAACAGTACAGTGTTGTGGCACGAAGACGAGTAGTCAGGGTGGCAACTGGTGTTGTAGGTTTTAGAGGGCAGTGCAAGGGAATGCTGTGGCATGAGTTCAGGAAGTGAGCATAGACATGGATTTAGGATGAAGCCATGGCGTACTCGAAGTTGAGTCTATGGAGTATGGGATCCGTAGTGCTCTTGGTCTGCATCGGTTCGATGGCAGGTTTGTCTCTTGAGATAAGAGAAGTGATCGGAGTTGGTTTACTCTAGTGCTTCTTTTGTCTTACAAGAAATCAAAATGTCATCCAAGTATACAATTACAAACTTACCCAAGCATTTCTTCAAGACTTCATTCATCAACCTCATGAAAGTACTCGATGCATTTGTCAACCCAAAAGGTATCACTAACCACTCACACAATCCTTCATTTGTCTTAAAAGCAATCTTCCATTCATCAAGTTCTCTAATTCTGGTATCATGATATGCACTGTTCAAGTATATCTTTGTGAAATATCTTTCTCCACTCAAACAATACATGATATCATCCATCCTAGGTAAAGGAAATCTATACTTAACTATGATCTTGTTTATTTCTTTGGAATCAGTACACATTCTCCATTCTCCACCCTTCTTCGGTGCCAAAACTACAAGTACTGCACAAGGAATCAAGATTTCTCTTATCAAACCTTTCCTCAACAATTCTTGTATCTGTCTATTTATTTCTTCATTCTCCACTGGTGTCATTCTGTGTGCTTCTTTGTTCAGCAAACTTGCTCCTGGTATAAGATCCATGTCATGACTGATACTCCTTGTAGGTGGTAATCCTTCAGGTACACAATTTGATATGACATCTTCATACTATGTCAGCAACTCTCTTATCTCCTTCGGTTCTTCTTCTTTAGTCTATTTCTTCAATTCTTCAGGATTCTTAGGCATCAAGGCATAACACATATTCTCATGTCTCAAACCATTCAAAAATTTTCTTCCATCTACCAAACAGATTCTAGCATTCCCACATACTTCACTCTTAGGATCATACTCCAAAGGAATCAAAGTAATTCTCTTTCCATTTGTTGTTATAGTATATGTATTCTTTCTCCCATCATGTATAGCTTTCCTTGTTAGTTTCAAGACAAACAACTAAGAGGGGGGGTGAATCAGTTGTCACAAAACTTTCCTTTCATTAACCACTTATATCCTTCTTGTAATTCAGTAGCATAATAATAAATCAATCATGGAAATACAATGTAATAATTCAAGAGAAAAAACACATTAACACATATGACACCAAGATTTTAACATGGAAAACCCAGTTAAGGGAAAAACCACGGGGTGACTTACCCAAAATTATATTCTCTATTAAAAGAACAAAAGGAACAAAATGGCACATGCCAATTAGGGCTCACTACCTAAGCACACTACTCACAAGAGGCCCACTGCCTATAGGAGATACATTGTCTATAGAATAATAAACATGACATACTTGAACTGAAGAATAGAATCTTCACCATGCTTGAGTCAGTTCCATTTAAGCTCAACACTTCTACTTTGCCTTTCACTTTTCTCCTCTCTACCACTCTCATCTTCACCACACCCTTTGAAATGACTTCACAACTTTTATTTATACAAGACATTGACTTTGGGATAATCATCAAAGTCGGCACAATACATATTTTACTTTATTACAAAGCAAATACACAAATACAACTTGTCTTATTACAAAATACTTTATGTGAATCATCACACAGTCAGCCACACATATCTGAGACTTGAATCTTCGTTGAGGAACACGCCATGCTTCACAGAACACCTTCAAGATCATCTGCAATTTGTGCAAACCATCTAGTCAGCCAAGATTATGAAGAACTTCATTATCTAGAAGTAAGTCTTTAATTATGAGCGCAATCTTCAATGCGGATCACCAACACGAACCAGACACAATCTAGAGACCCCCACAAGCTTTCCTAAATCACCAAAAACATCCATACCACTTTTGTCTACTGAAATCATCCTCATCTTCATCTAGAACCTCAAGAACACATTCTGTCATTACTATCACATTAGAATGAGTGCTTGTGGACCTCCAGACCATGAACCAATTAAGTTGTCAATTCACATTGGCTTCCTAAACACTCCATAAAATCTATAGAACCTGATATTACATTTCCGGATCTTACCGGACCTATTTGTGTCACTCTGTCACCTCTGAACACCTACCAGAACTGGTTTCACTGAAGTGGCCATACCTTCTTCAAATCTTCATGCGGACCTCTCAAATCTTGACTGGATCATCTATAGACACATATCTACAAACCCTTTGATGTGCACTCCCTGATTTCCATCTTAGCTGGGATCTTCACTTCATAGAGCTTCACTATCTTTATTGTTTTCTATTTGTGATAGGACTAATTTTCTCAATATCCTCAGCACACAGCTCATCTAATCCTTGACATCAATGCAACAAGAGTATGTTGACATCAATAACAACACTAGTTAAGCCCATACTTGCAACAATCTCCCCCTTTGTCATTGATGCAACATATGATGTGAAAAACTATTTTAACCATCAAGACAATAACTTCTCCTCACTAACTAACATAGCTCCCCCTATCAACAACAATCACTCATATGTCTTCCATTTCTTTACTACTAACCCTTTGATTAGTAACCACTTTTGTCTTTCACATGTCTTCTCTCCCCCTTTGACGTCAATGGCAAATGGTACATACTTGCATCAAAATCATACAGACTACTCCCCCTGAGTAGCAGCTTCCTATGATCAATCTAGATCACAAGATACGACTAAGAGATTCATCAGACTAATGCACATCAATGCACCTTAATTAAGAATCAGAGGGGTACTAACCCCTAACTTCTCCCTGGGATACTCAAAAGAGTCCTTAGGTAGAGATTTAGTAAAGATGTCTACAATCTGATCCTTAGAGGGCACAAACTCCAATCTAACTTCATTCTTGTTCACCTGCTCTCTCAAAAAGTGAAACTTGATGGATATATGTTTTGACTTTAAATGCAACACCAAATTTTTTGAAATGTTTATTGTACTTGAGTTATCATAGAAGATTGTGATAGGTTCCTTATACTCTACTCTAATGTCTTTTAGCATTTGTTTCATCCACAATACTTGAGTGCAACTACTTGTTGCTACAATATATTCTACTTCTGTAGTGGATAGAGATATTGTCTCTTATTTCTTGCTCAACCAAGAAACTAATCTTTTTCCCAAAAAGAATGCACTACCATTGGTACTGTTCTGGTCATCCACATCTCCTGCCCAATCCACATCTGTATATGCATGAAGAGAGAAATCAAGATCCCTAGGATACCATAAACCATACTCAATTGTTCCTTTTAGATATCTAAGAATCCTTTTGACTGCCATGATGTGAGATTCTCTAGGATCAACTTGGAATTTGGCAACAAGACCAACAACATTCATAATGTCAGGTCTAGTTCGAGTAAGATACAATAGTCCTCCAATCATTGACATGTACATTTTCTGATCAGCCTTAGGAGAGTCATCATCTTTGCTCAGTTTGCATTCGGTTGCCATGGGAATATTCATTGGTTTTGAGTCTTCCATCCCAAATTTCTTCAACAGTTCTTTCACATACTTGGTCTGAGAAATGAAAATTCCTTTCTTTGTTTGAGTGATTTGCAAACCCAAGAAGAAATTCATTTCCCCAAACATAGACATCTCAAATTCACTTTTCATTTTATTAACAAAAGCCTTGCACATACTATCTCTTCCTCCAAAAATGATATCATCAACAAACACTTCAATAATTAAGATATTTTCATGATCAATTTTGAAGTACAAGTTACTATCAGCAGTACCTTTTATTGAAACCAATCTTTAAGAGATGTTTATCTAGTCTTTCATACCAGGCTCTTGGGGTTGTTTGAGTCCATACACAACTTTCTTCAACTTGCAGACCATATCACCCTGATCGGATAATTGATATCCATCTGGTTTCTCAATGCATACCTCTTCTTCCAAGTCACCATTCAGGAAGCAAACTTGACATCCATCTAATATACTTTGAAATCCTTGAAGGTAGAAAAGGCAAGAAATAAACTGATTGCTTCAATCCTTGCCACCAGAGCAAGATTTTCTTCAAAATCAACTCCTTCAACTTGAGAATAACCCTTGTAGACTAATTTGCTTTATTTCTGATTACTTCATCATCTTCATTTAGTTTATTTTGGAAGACCCATTTGGTTCCAATCACATTTTTGTTTCTAGGTCTGAGAACAAGATCCCAAGTGTGATTTTTCTCAATCTGCATCAACTCCTCCTCCATTGCTTTAGTCCAGCTTTCATCATCGCATGCCTCACTTACTATTTTTGGTTCAATCTTTGAGATTAGACAATACTTCTCTGAGTCTTGAGAAATCTTTCTTCTTGTCTAAACACCTTTACTTTTATCTCCTATGATCTGGTCTTTAGAATGATTCAATCTTACATACCTGGGAGTTTTGGGAACTTCTTGCACTTCTATTTATTGGATAGGATCATTCAAACTTGTCTTTTCTTCCTAAATTTTAGGATTCTTCAGATTAGTTTAATTCTAATTTTTAGAAGAGGCTTGAACAAGAACATCATTTTGATCATCTTCTTCATATTCATAAAACCTTGAGGGTTTTTCAATGCCTTCATTAACCTTCACATTTGTACTTTCTACAATCTTTCTCAATCTCTTGTTATAACATCAGTATGCTTTGCTTTGAGTAGAATAACCCAAGAATATTCCTTCATCACTTCTAGCATCAAATTTTTCAAGGTCTTCATCTCTTTTAATGTAACATTTACTATCAAAGACTCTAAAATACTTCACAGCAGGAGTGATGCCAAACCAGAGTTCATAGGGAGTCTTACCAGTATTGCTTCTGATTTGCACTCTATTGAGAGTATAGATAGCAGTGCTTATAGCTTCTCTCTAGTAAATCTGAGGAACATTTACTTCCATCATCATGGTTCTAGATGCTTCTTGGATGGTCCGGTTCTTTCTCTCTACTACTCCATTCTACTGTAGAGTCCTTGGAGAAGATAACTATCTCTTTATCCCATGTTTCTCACATAATTCTATGAACTCTATGGATGTGAATTCTCCACCTCTATCAAACCTGAGACATTTTATGTTTAATCTAGTTTCATTCTCCACTATAGCCTTGAATATTTTGAATTTCCCAAGAGCCTCAGATTTTTCTTTCAAAAAAGTCACCCACATCATCTGGGAGTGGTCATCAATTAATAACATAAAGTATCTATCACCTTGCAAACCCCTAATTCTCTCCGATCCACATAGATCAGTATGTACTAAGTCCAACAATCCAGTGGAGGATTGTTCCTTACTTTTGAATGTGACTCTGTTCTGCTTACCCAACTGACATTCTTTGCACAAACTATTAGTAGGTTTCACCAATCTTGGAAGATCTCTTACAGCTTGAGTGTTGCTTATCTTGATGATATTATCAAAATTCGCATGACACATTCTCCTATGCCACAACCAACTCTGATCAAGTTGAACAAATAAACAATTTTTGTCAGTACCAACCAAGTGGAAGATGTTACCTTTTGTTTGAGTACTGGATGCAATGTTTGTTCTAGAGCTTTCAAAGATCCTACATTTTCCATTTTTAAATCGGAGATCATAGCCTTTGTCCACCAACTGTCCAACACTAAGAAGATTGTGCTTCAGACCTTCAACATATAGTACATCACTAGTTTTTCTCTTTCCATCAAAAGAAATAGTTCATCTACCTCTGATTCTTCTAGCAGAATTATCACCAAATTTTACAACTCCTCCTTCATATCTCTCCAAATCTATGAACTTGTTTTTATCACCAGTCATATGGTGAGAGCATCCATTATCAATGACCTAATCATCCTTTTCTTCAACTTGGGCAGATAAAGCTCTTTCTATCATTTTATGATTGACAAATTTAGAGGGCATTGGATCTACTTCCTTGATGGTGATGAACATCCAGTCACTTCTAGATTTGTTTCTAGTCTCTGATTCATCATTTGTTACTCCTTCATCATCATCATCTTCATGAACATAGTAACATTTCTTTTGGAATCTTGATATGTTTGGATTTTCCCTTGAAAATCTTTCTAGACACTTTGAGGCAAAATGACCAATCTTGTTGTAGTTGAAACATTTGAAGGGTAATTTTCCTTCATATTTACCGGATCCTCTTGGCAGTCTTTTTACAATAAGGGCTTCAAGTTGAGCAGATTCTACTTCATCTTCTTCTAGATCTTTTCTTGCTTTTTCATACCATGTTATTTTCTTTGAGGAGTTCTCTCCTAGATCAAACTATTGTTTGCCTTTTACAGAGGCAGTAGCTTTGAATGCAGACTCAGTCTTGGGGGGGCCATCTCCAAACTTGCCCACTTCAAATGCAGCTATTTTTTTGACCAATTTATCTCTTGTGATGTTTCAAAAAGATCTAAATTCTTCAATAGCAGCAACCTTGTATTTGTAAGCAGGAGGTAGTGATCTGAAATCTTTGGCAACAATCTCATCTTCATCCAAGATTCCACCACTACACCTAATGCCACATACAAGCTCATTTACTTTTGGCATAAAAGTAGTGATATTCTCATCTTCATTCATCTTCAGGTTTTCAAATTTTCCTTTTAGACTTTGTAGCTTGGCACATTTAACATATTTGTCTCCTTCATGTAGAAGTTGCAACTTTTCCCAAATCTCATATGCACTTTTTAGAGTGATAACATTTGTCAGCTCTGAATCAGATAAGGCACTTAATAAAGCTTCTTTGGCCTGAAGATTATCTTCAGCATCTTTGATTTCATCTATAGTTGTCAAACCATTCTTTAGAGGAACATACTTATTTGAAGTTATGGTCCAGTATTGCATTCCCATAGATTGTAAGTGACATTCCATGTGGATTTTCCAAAGAGTGTAATTGGTTCCATCAAACCTTAGACTATCCTTCTTGTAGGAAGACATCCTAGATCTCCTCAAGCGGTTAAGCTCTTTTAGAGGACCTTGGCTCTGATATCAATTGTTAGTTTCAAGACAGACAACTGAGAGGGGGGGTGAATCAGTTATCTCAAAACTTTCTTTTCATTAACCACTTATATCCTTCTTGTAATTTAGTAGCATAATAATAAATCAATCATGGAAATACAATGTAATAATTCAAGAGTAGAAACACATTAACACATATGACACCAAGATTTTAACGTGGAAATCCCAGTTAAGGGAAAAACCATGGGGTGACTAACCTAAAATTATATTCTCTGTTAAAAGAATAAAAGGAACAAAATAGAACATGCCAATTAGGGCTCACTGCTTGAGCACACTGCTTACAAGAGGTCCAATGCCTATAGGAGACACACTATCTATAGAAGAATAAACATTACATACTTGAACTAAAGAATAGCATCTTCACCATGCTTGAGTCAGTTCCATTTAAGCTCAACACCTTTTCTCTGCCTTTCACTTTTCTCCTCTCTAACACTCTCATCTTTGCCACACCCTTTGAAATGACTTCACAACTTTTATTTATACAAAAGATCAACATTGGGATAATCATCAAAGTCAACACAATACATATTTTACTTTATTACAGAGAAAATACATGAATACAACTTGTCTTATTACAAAAGACTTTATACAAATCATCACATAGTCGACCACACATATCTGGGACTTCAATCTTCTTTGAGGAACACATCATGCTTCATAGAACACCTTCAAGATCATCTGCAAGATGTGCAAACCATCCGCTCGACCAAGATTATGAAGAACTTCATTATCTGAAAGTAAGTCTTCAATTATGAGCTCAATCTTCAATGCAGATCACCAACATGAGCTAGACACAATCTAGAGACCCCCACAAGCTTGCCTAAATTGCCAAAAACATCCATACCACTTTTGTCTATTGAAATCATCCTCATCTTCATCTAGAACCTCAAGAACACATTCTGTCATCACTATCACATTAGAATGAGTGCTTGTGGACCTCCAAACCATGAACCAATTGAGTTGTTAATTCACATTGACTTCCTACACACTCCATAAAATCTACAGAACATGATATTGCATTTCTGGATCTTATCAGACCTATTTGTGTCACTCTGTCACCTCTAAATACCTGCCACAACCAGTTTCATTGAAGTGGCCTTAACTTCTTCAAATCTTCATGTAGACCTCTCAAATCTTGACTGGATCATCTTTAGACACATATCTACAAACCCTTTGATGTGCACTCCTTGATTTCCATCTTCGTTGGGATCTTCACTTCATAGAGATTCATTATCTTCACTGTTGTTCTCAGTTTCTGATAGGACTAATTTTCTCAATATCCTCAGCAAATAGCTCATCCAATCCTTGACATCAATGACAACACTAGTTAGGCCCATACTTGCAACATTCTTATCATACTGCCAAGGTCTACCCAACAAGATATGACAAACATCCATAGGCATAATATCACACAAGACTTCATCATGATAAGATTCAATATGAAATTTTACCAAACATTGTTCACTCACTAGTACCTTATGATCATCCTAAATCCATGCTATCTGATAGGGATTACAGTGTTTTAATCTTTCCAACTACATCTTAGTCACCATCTCCTCTAAAACTAGGTTATCTGAACTACCACTATCAATCATAACTTTACAACACTTACCTCCATATTTGCATCTAGTCTTGAATAGACTTTTCCTTTGTGATGGTTCATCATTTGCCTCTATTTGAAATAGTGCTCTCCTCATCACCAATGATTCTCCTTTCTCTGGATTGCCAACTAAACAAGGTGATTCAACAGGTTCTTCTTCAACATAGGATGCTCTTCCACTATTTTCTATCTTTTGCTTGTACTACCCTAATTACACTCAAATGCTTTATGTCCTTCACCTCCACACTTAAAACAAGTACCTCTAAATGTTCTCTTATCAAATCCTATTCCTTCTCTTCTATATCCTTCATTCTGGTATGCACTAGGGTTTCCTCTCTGGTAAAAAAAATTGTCATCTCTTTGGTAAGAATTATTATCTTTGTCATCCTTCTTCAACAGGTTGTCAAACTTGTTCTACTCCACAAATGATTTATTATAGATCTAGAAAATGTTCTTCCTCTCTAAAATTTACCTCCTCTGCTTCTCTATCTCTGATCATGTCTCTTATTCAGCTTCTCTTCAACTTTCAGGGCAAACTGATATGCTTCCTCCAAAAATGTCATCCTTACCAAGCTTAGCTCTTCATGAATATTCAATCTCAGTCCATTGATGTATAGATAGCCACTTTCTCCTTGCTTGCTTCACTATGTCTTGTTCTTATGATCATTTTATGAAATTCTTTAGTGTACTCCTTAACAAATTTCTCCTTTTCTCTTAGGTTTTGCAATCTTTTCAACAACTCCAACTCATAGTTAGTAGGTATAAACTAATTCTTCAACTTTGTCACTATTGGGTCCCACTTTGTAATATATTCTTTTCCTATTCTATTTATTTCCAACTTAACTTCTTTCCACCATATAGTAGCATGTCCTTTCAACTTTGTCTTTGAAAATTTCACCTTCTCCAGATCTTCAATTTCTTCATATTTAAAGTATTCTTCCATGTCAGTTATCCAATCAATCAACTCTTCTAGATTCAAGTTACTAGTATAGTTCGACACATCAACTCTAGATCTTTTCCCAATCTTTGAAATAGCTTGCAACATCTTTACTTGATCTAATTCTTCCTCTTCATGACCTTCTAGGGTTTCACCAATTTCTTTAGCAGATTGAAATTCTTCTTCATCATCACTTTCGGCATTAGGTCTCGATGTCAATCCTCTTCGCCTATCTTCCTCAAAAACATCTAAATGAATTCACCTTGTTCTCATCAATTCCATCATCTCATCCATTCTATTAGCCACTATATGAAGAGGAGGAAATCTTTGTGGTGGCATCTTCCTAGGATCAATTGCAAACTACCTCAGGTTGGTGATCAGGATACAAACTACAATTGCCTCTCAATCAATGATCAGTTGTGCACAAGTAACCTACCTCGGATTAGTGATCTTCTCACAACAAGGTCTTACAGAATCCCCTTTGCAAATTCACTCCAAAGAATCAAACTTTCACTCTGATACCACTTGGTGCAGTCATGGTAGTAGGGTTCATATAATGAACTGTCTGGATTGTATAGCAAGAGTAACCACAATGGAAACAACACAAGAATATAGAACAAATATAGATTCAGTCATTCAGTATATCATAGAATTCAAAATAGAGATCCATTGACAACATGTAGGCTTACAATTCGGCTCATAGGCTTGATTACAGACATGCACAAGATAAATCTTTGAAGCTCTTTGACACAAAATCTTTTTGCAAGTGATCTTATATATTGTCTTTACATTGCTATCAAAAGGAGTGGCTTGTGATGTCATGGTGGTTGTTGGTTGGTTTGAAGAAGATGGTTGTTAATAGTATGGTATGACAATTGGTATTTGATGATCATCTCATGACATTTGTTGCATTTCATCAGGGGTATGGTCTTTTGCAAGACATTAACAATGCCATGGAATTCATTTGATTTTAGTTGCAGTGGTGACATATGTAGAGGTTCATAGTGGTTTTCAAGTCATGTCTTCATGTCCTCATGTTCTATTTGTGTCATCACATCTTAAGTGTTCTTGTGTCTTCATGTCTTGGATATTCTTATGTCATAGAGTCATGTTATATCTATTATTATTTTCTATATCCTATATCCTTTAGTTTACAAGTCCTTGAACCTTTTTGGTTTCAATACTTTCTAGGTGTCTAGACTTAAATATCACTATACTCTTTTGAAGTCTAAGCCTAAATTTAAGTTCATGTTTTATCATCTTCTAAGATGTGAGGTCTTTATAATATTATTTAGAGACTCTGTAAGATGTGACTATTTTTTTTATGATTCTCTTGTCAATATTTTTTGAGCCTAAATCCTATCATTATCTTAGGTTCTCAAAGACATAACCTAACCTAAGTTATCTCTTTCAAAACCATGTTTTACCTGTCAGTTACTTTATGTTATAATCTTTTGTTGACCGGCTAAAGAGGCTAATGTCACTTAAGTGACAATCTATGGGTATTATCTCTATTGTCTTACTGGCCCCAATGCCTCGTGTGCCCAATCATTGGGTAATTGCTCAAAGTGTTTTGCAGGAAAAAGTAGATCAACAACCAATTTTTAAATTATAGGTGGTGGGCTCACATGATTGAAAGGATAAGATTTAAAAAGGAAAGAGAACACCAACGGTTAGTTAAGGTTTCTAAATTTGACAGGCTTTTTTGAGCAAAAGACAAAATTTAAGGACTTTTCTTATTCCTCTGAAGATATATGAAAGGTTCTTTCTATTTTGAAGGAATATAAAATATCTTCAAAGACTTTTTCTATATTTGATTAGATTTTGTGTGTGAACCAACTATTTTTTTAAATGGAAATATTTGACATGGATGGTGATATATAAATAATGTTTTTGAAGGTGATATCTTCTTCTAGTCTATTGTTTTTAGTATTATAAGGTGATAAATCAGGGGCCGATCCCATATTACAAAATAGAGCCCAAGAAGGACAGAAAAGGCTCAGAAAACAAAAAGAGCCAAAACAACCATTGACAACTTACATATGGCCGATGGACAACAAAAAGTTACTAACAATAAAAAGCCAGCAAACAGAAAGCAAAGAAAGACTAGGAAGAGATGTCCTCTCCCTTTGAAAGAAACTCCTGCATCTTGTCCAGTTCTTTAACCCTGTCATTATTAGCTCCATGAATGAGAGCCTCCTGCTCTCGAAGAAGAAAGAGATTGGCCATATCAGTCTTACATAACATGTTAGAAATAAAATTGCCAAGAGAAGAGACCTTATTTTCAAGGAACTCCACCCATTCCTTCAGCCAAGACAGATCATCAACATCATTAATTTCCTCAGTATTGTCTTCTTCCCTACCTTCTTGAGTATTATTATCAAGATAAATAGGAATAGAAGTGGGAATAGAGTAGATATCTTTCCCAATGTCCTCATCAATATCAGTCATTTTTGCTTGGGTAGTAATATCACCAACATCCACACAGTCACCAATGGGGATAGGATTATGAACCCCAACATTATCTTCAGTTTCAAAGACCTCCATAGGAATGCCCTGCCCATCAATTTCTTCTTCGCCACTAGAATCTTCAATAGCAATCTCCTAAACATTAGTCTTGAGATCTTCCTCCTCATAGGTAGAGGCTTCCGAATTGCTTTCAGAATAGTCAATCAGCTTCAGTTTGGGAACCCGTTTTCTAGCAATTCTACCATACTGCCTAATGACAACAAATTTACCCTATGTTTTAGTTTTTTTAAGATTTCATAAGGTCCCTCCCTACCCTGACTCTGCTCAATCTAGGTCCCAGAAATTCCAATATCATCCTTCAAAAGGTTAGCCTCTGTGTCCACATTTGAGAGACATCTTTTAGCTTTCAATTTAAATCTGGAGGGAGGGTTTTGAACACTCTTGGTTGAAGACTTAGAAATACCAAAACAAGGATCACTAGCAGGGAGTTGACTAGGAGTAGCAAGACTCGATTTCACAGAGGTAGGGGTATCCTGACCAGAGGGCTGAAGAGAAGAAGGAGGAGACAAAGCTAAGAAAAACTGGTATAAATAATGAATGAGCCCTTGGTGTAAAGGAATAGGCTTTTCATCAGGCTTCTTCAACAAAGTCTTCTTAACATGTTGCATAGAGTGTTCAAGAGAAGAAAACAAGTAGAAAGGAAAACTAATTATGGCATTCCTTCTAAAATGATTTAATAAAGGGAGATGGTAGTTATAGAACCTGGTGAAATAGCCCTCAAGGGTGAAATACTTCATCACCATATAACACATGTTAGCCCATGGTTCAGGAAGATGAGCTCTTTCAAAACCACCTTAGTAAGGCACCAACTCCTCTCCTTCACCAAGAAACAATGTTTGAATCTGAACATCTGAAAACCTAGACTTTTTCTGCATCTTCATTCCCTTTGTAGAGAGACTCGTAGCCATAGCAATGTCATTCTCAGAGACCACAAAACTAACATTCCCAATTTGCACCTTGCAGTTATCCCAAGACTGAGCAAATTGAATAGACAATTTTTCATCGTGTCCATTCAAACATTCAAGGAAAGGGGTGACTCCTCCTTATAGTAATGCCAGACCAAGGCATTCTCTTTAAATTCTCTGTAGTTATTGGGTTCAGTTCGAATCTTGTAGCCACCCATGATAAAAAACTAGTGAAGCTGAATGAGCCTAGGAAAGGAGTAGATAGAATTGTATTCCAAGAAACTTCTATTGGTACTGTGAGAAAATTGAGAGACTTTGAACATAGTGCATTGAGTAAAAATGACAATAAAGAAGACACGATCAGAATTAGGGCAATCATTAAAATGATAACCTGAGGTCCTAATATAATCTTTCAAAATTAATCAGCTGTCTTTCACACGCATGCAAGACTGTCTAGGCTCACTCCCATAATTATTAGTGTGTCTAATTAGGAAGCCTTGAATTAAAGAATTGGCCACGTAGATAAGCCAGGTGAAATGATGAGTAATCATCATATAAGCATTTGTTATTTTTGAATGATATTCTGAATCTAACATGGGATATTATGAAGTTGGCACCAACATCGCTAGTTTTGAAATTGCTGACCTAAATTAGCCAGGCCATCAACAATAGTGTTTCCCTCCCTGTAAATGTGAGAGAAAGAAATGATAGGAATAACCTAAGAGAGGGTTTGAATATCAAGCACTATATCATTAAGTTGCCATCCACACTCTGAAACTTTAGAAACATCCTCAATAATAATTTTTGAATCACCCTGAACATGAAGCTAATGAATGCCAAAAGAAATGACCTGCTTAAGACTCCATAAAAGAGCATAAGCTTCAGAAAAATTATTAGTTTGGTTACCAATTACTCTAACATAAGCAACAATAAGAGCTCCTCTATCATTCCTTATAACTCCTCCAGCACTAGCCTTACTGTTAGACTTAGCAGCTCCATCAAAATTTAATTTGGACCAACCTTGATTAGGGGGAGTCCAAATAGTGTTAAGTCTTTTAATGAGTTTAGAATCATCAAAAGCAGGAATTTGATTCACAATCCCCCAGTTAGAAGCCACAAGGACTTCATGCTGAGTAAGAGGTTTATCAGCAACTTTGATGCTTGAATTAGACACATTTTCTAGGAGAGCCTTAAAAAAAGAATTGAAAACCTGTGAAGAATTTCTGACAGTTTCTCTAAAAATTCTATTATTTATTTCTTTCCAAAGGAACCAAGAAATGAAAGGAAGGGTTTGAGTCCATAATTAAACTAACCAAGGATGGAATAGAGGAGGGATCCAATTAAGAATGAGATCTTTTATTTCTTTGTTGCAGACCCAATGTAACCCAAAATTTAGAAAGACTTTATCCATATCTCGGTTGCAAATTCATAATGCAAGATAAGATGGGAGACAAATTCTTCCTCTTTCAAGTACAAAACACATCTGTTAACCAGTTGCATACCCCTTCATTGAAGATTGTCCTATGTCAGAATCTTATTATGAATAACAGTCCACCAGAAAATGTTAACCTTAGGAAGGAGTTTACAATTCCAAACCTTCCTCCATACATCATCTTTAGGTTCCTCGATGAGCAAATGGTAAGCAAATTTAACTGAAAAAAAACCCTTCCTGTCAGTAGACCAAAAAAATTGATCGCTTCTAGAGAAAAGAGGAATCCTAGTATTTAGAAGAATTTGTTGTATTTTATTAGCCCTGTGGAGGAGATTTAGATTATTATTATAGCATTTCAGAATATTTTTCCAAATTCTAACACCATGATCTTGATGAATGTAGTGACTAACTTTGTTGCCAAATAATTGTTTAGCAACAACTCTAATAGCTTCATTACCCATCTGTTTAGAAAGAGGCCCATCAACCAACCAAGGATCTTCCCAAAAATTTATAAGTGATCCATCACCAAGTTTCCATTTGATACCATTGTTAACAAGACTTCTGGCTTTTATAATTTTATTCCAAATAACAGATCCTTGAGAAAGGCCCTCCTAATTGAGGAAAGAGTATCTGTCAATATCTTTTAAGTATTTGGCCTTTATAATAATACCTCAGTCCGTATCTCTGTTTAAGAAGTTCCAAACAATCTTTGACAGTAGATCCTTATTCATATTTTGAATGGTTCTAATGTTAAGCCCACCATGAGACTTAGGTAGGTAGACCTTATCCCATTTAACCAAAGAAATTCTCTTTTTTCCTTCTGTTCTTGTCCACAAGAAAGTTCTCTAAATTTGCTCTAGTTTATCAGCCAAATATCTAGGCATTTTAAATAGGGATAAAAAGTAGGTAGGAATACCTTAAAGAGAGGCCCTTAGAAGTTGCAATTTTCCCGCACTGCTTAGGAGTTTTCCTTTCCATCCCAATAATTTCTTTTGAGTTCTCTCAAGGATATTATGCCAAAAACCTAGAGAAACTTCCTTAGTAGTCAAAGGGAGTCCAAGATAGTCTAAAGGAAGGTTAGCAGCTACACAACCAAGGATATTAACAATTTTTCTTTGGAGATCCCTTGGGGTATTAAAAAAGAAAACATTACTTTTTTGAAAATGAATATGTTGACTAGAAGCCATAGCATAATCATTCAGTAAATATTTCCATCTAGAGGCTTCTAAGATAGAGGAGATGCCAAAAAGAATGGTTTCATCCACAAACTATTGGATAGACATAGAAGACAAAGAGGAAGCAGGTTTAATCCCAGTTAAAACTTTAGAGTTGATCTTACATGAAAAGATTTTCCAAGTGCTTCATCTATCATGATAAAAAGATAGGGGGACAAGGGATCTCCTTGTCTTAACCCCCTAGAAGGAGAAAAGAAACCTCTTGGAACTCCAGTAACAAGGACTGAGTATTTAGCAGTAGTAACAGCTTCCTTAAAGAGAAGAGAAACTTTATCATTGAACCCAAGCTTTTGAATGATTTTAAATAAAAATTTCTATGACACCCTATCATAAGCTTTGGAGATATCAAGTTTAAAAACCATACCTGGGATATGACTCTTTTCTATTGAATGAATAGTTTCATGAGTAGTAATCACAACATCTAATAGCTATCTCCCAGGAACAAAACCCTTTTGTGAGGGAGAAATAATTTTGTCAAGAAGAGGTTGGATTCTAACCACTAGAAGCTTGGTACAAATTTTGTAAATAGTATTACAAAGGCTGATAGGCTTGAAGTCAACGAGCATCTCTAGGTTGAGCTTCTTAGGAAGAAGGGAAATAAAGGTATTGTTGAGTTGTTTCAAAAGTTTACCAGTTTTGAAAAAGTCTCTGATAGTAGTAGTGACATCATATCTAATAATGTCCCAGAACTCTTGGAAGAAAAAGGGGGGAAAGCCATCTAGCCTCGAAGCTTTAAAAGGCCCCATAGAAAAGACCACTATACGAATCTCTTCCTTAGAAATGGGCTTTAAAATTTTAGCATTATCTTCCTTAGAAATTAGAGAAGGGATATTGTTTAGAAGCTGATTCACAACCTGTGAGTTATCAGCACTTGGTCCTTGTTCAAACAATAGATTGTGAAAGAAGCTAACAACATGATCTCCAATCTCCTCCTCATTAGTAATCATATTACCATTCTCCAATATTATTTGAGAAATAGAGTTAGATTTTTTGTGCCTTAAAGCAGAAACATGAAAGAAGGTAGTATTACGGTCACCTTCCTTAAGCCATTGAACTCTAGATTTTTTCTTCCAAAATAACTCTTCTCTACTCATTAAATTCTTCCAATCTTTGATTATCTACTCTATTATTTTTGAAGTTAGAGATTTTCTATTTTTGGGATTAGAGATTTGTTTTTGTAAGGAAATATATAGTTTTTGACTAAGAGAAGATTAATGTGTAGAGAGATGAAGAGATTTAAAATTTAATCAGATGATCAAATGTTTGAAAAGGTAACAAGGTTTTTCGAGGGGTGATTACAGAGACGGAGTAGAATTGAAGAAGAAAAATTGTAGAGATATGTTTAATGATAGAGATTGCTCAAATTCATAATTTTACAATGATAATTTGTTCTTCATATAATTTTTGTTGATTAAAATATGAAATTGATTTGAAGATTCAATATTTTTTAGGAGTTTTTTCACATATTTTGCAAAGGTGATTTGGTTCAAAGGTGAATATTTTGCAAGTTGAAATTTGATATTGCAGGATTTAATCATTATTTTGTAGAGAAAGATATATTTGTCAAAAAAATTGAATAGGGGAAATAAGGTGTTGAGTTTGATTGAAATAGGGAAACCCCCTAATTTATATTGTTCATTGTTCTTCTGGTTTTTAAAGTCAATGAGACTTGTGGTGAAAATCAATATACTAGTGAGGTAAAAATGTATATGTCAGTGAGACATTTGTAAACTTGAAGTTTTTCCATTTAAGCCAGTGAGGTAGTTTGAGTGGTTTTTCTACCCCTGGAGGGTTTTCCACTTGGTATATCTTTGAGTTAAACTTCTTGTGTTGTTTCTCTGCATTAATAATTTGTGTCTAACAATTTGATGATTGTGAAGTTAATATTTGATCTCAGTTCATAACAAAGTTCACTGACAATTTGTAAAAGGTGAGAAAATTGAATTATTATATTAACACTAATTCACCCCCCTCTTAGTGTTAATTGTACTCCTACAATTTGTATCAAAGCCTGGTTAACTGTAAAGGCTTAATTAGCTTGGGTAGATCATATATTTGGAGTACTTGTCATGGCAAGTCAAGAAGGTTTTTCAAACTACAAAGCACCTATGTTTGATGGGTCTAACTATGCCTTCTAGAAGTTTAGGATGGAGTCATATTTGTCATCTTTGGGGTATGATGTGTATGCTTCCATTGAAACTGAATATACTTCTACAAATCCTCCTTCAATAGCTGATGAGAAAAAGACTTATGAAAATAATGCTAAGGCCAAAAATGCAATATGTTGTGGCTTAACCAATGATATACTTGTCAAAATCATGGAGTATAAGATAACTAAGGCAATATGGGACAAGTTGTCCAATATTTATCAAGGAGAAGATAAAATCAAAGAAGCAAAATTACAATCCTATAGGGCAAAATTTGAAAGTCTCAAGATGAGTGATGATGAGAAAGTGGTAGAATATCTTCTGAGGGTTCAAGAAATTGTAAATGCCATAAGAGGATTGGGTGATACTTTGGAAGAAAAGATAGTTGTTACAAAAGTCTTAAGGACTTTAACTTTAAAATATGAGTCCAAAGTGTCTGCAGTAGAGGAAAGAGATTTAAGCAAAGTAACCTTTGATGAACTTCATGCCACATTCACATCCTTTGAGATGAGAATCAGTAATGATACACCTTCAAGCAAAGAAGCTACATTCAAATCAGTCAAAAAGGAGAAAGAGGTAAAATTTGAATCAGAGGAGTTGGATGATGATCAAGAAATATCCCTTGCAAGCAAACTAAAAAAGGGATCAGTTGGCAAGTACAAAAGTAAGCTTCCATTCAAATGTTTTGAATGTGGAAGGATTAGACACTATGCAGCTAGGTCTGCTTACAAGGACTTAGATAGTGATGAAGATGAAAACAAGGAGCAATTAAAAAAGAAACAATTTGTTCCTAGAAGGAAAAAAAAAAATTCAGAAAGAAAAAAAGGTTTATTACTAAGAATGTTGATGTGACTGAAAGTGATTCAAATGATTCTCTTGAGGAAGATGCAGAGACTTTGTTTATGGTTGTCCTAAATGAAGTACAAAGTGAAAAATGTGAAGAACAATCAAATAATTGTGAAGCTGTTATTGATCTTGAAGGAGAATTGAAGTATGCTTTAATTCAAGTCAAGAAGCTTAAAAAGGAGACCATTGCACAAAGAAGTTAGTTTCAAAAGGAAAATGAAATCATGAATAATAAACTAACTGGTTATGAGAAGTAGATTGCTAATCTAAAACTATCTCTTGAAGAAAGTAAGAGAATTATTGATGTTAAGAGTAAAGAGTTGAATGGAAAGGACAAGGAGTGTCATACACTTGAAGCTAAAATTGTAGATCTGAGAAGAGGACTTGATATGTGCAAAAGTAGTGACAAACTTGATGACCTCCTTGATAGACAAAAGGGATTCAAAGATAAATATGGTCTTGGATTTGAAGAGGGACAAAGTTCTAAAACAAATGTTGCTCAAAAGGCTGATGCAAATGATAAATCAACCATAAGGACAACAAAATACAAAAGGAATGAAACCGTTAGGTATAATTTTCATTTCATTGGATATTGTTTTTGTTGCAATAGGTTTGGACACAAATCTAGTGAATGCAAATTTGGAGGTACAAGAGGAATACATTTCATGCCAAGCAATCCATTTATATTCTTAAAAGGTTTGAAGTGTTACAATTGTTAAAATTTTGGGCATATTGTCAAATTTTGTAGACCTTCATTGAAATTGCAGCAAACTAGAAGAAATTCAATTCCAATGTTACCTTCATCAAGTCCTGATAAAAGGTTGCTTGTTTCGAAACCAAACATGAATAACAAAAATCTTGAAGTCATGATTGCACAACCTACTTTTCATGCCAAAAACAAAGAACAATGGGTGATTGATAGTGGTTGTTCAAATCACATGATAGGTAACAAAGATAAGTTTGTTAATTTTGAAAACATTGATGAAGGGTCAGTTATATTTGGGAACAATGATTGCATCATGATCAAAGGCAAAGGTACAATTCTTCTTGATGATGAAACACCACTACATGATGAATATTTTTTTGAGGGTCTGAAGCATAAATTGTTAAGTGTTAGTCAAATATGTGATAATGGCTTCAATGTTGTTTTTGATGCACATGGATGTGAGATCAAAAATAAATTAGGTAAAGTTGTTGCAGAAAGTTCAAGGATAAGTGGTAACATCTACAATATTCATGAATCTGAAAGTAAAAGTGTTGATAACCATATTTGTTTCATGGGTCAAATTGAAGAAAGTTGGTTATGGCATAGGAGACTTGGTCATGTGAATTTTGACAATCTTGAGAGAATCAACAAGAATCATAATGTAAGAAACATGCCTCATATTTCCAAACCAAGCAATACTACATGCAAAGAATGTCAGTTGGGTAAGCAAACCAAGGTTAGTTTCAAACCTAAGGAGAATTTCATTTCAAAACTTCTACAGCTTGTCCATTCAGATTTGTGTGGTCCTACAAGGACTAAAGTATTAGGAGGTGAAAAATATTCTATGCTTTTCATTGATGATTTTTCAAGAATGACATGGGTAACATTCTTAAGGCATAAATCAGAGGCTTCTGAAAGATTCAAAATCTTTAAAATGATGGTTGAAAAAGAATCTGATTTCAAGCTAAAATGTTTAAGTTCAGATAATGGAGGAGAATATACTTCAAAGGAATTTGAGGAGTACTGTGAAAAACATGGAATAAGAAGGAAATTTTTATCTCCTAGAACTCCACAACAAAATGGAGTGGTTGAAAGAAAGAACATGACTATAAAAGAAATGGCAAGAACTTTACTACATGATGCAAATCTACCCAACATCTATTGGAGAGAAGCTATTCATATAGTTGTGTATACATTAAATAGAGTTCAATTAAGGGTTAAGTCAAATTATACACCTTATGAACTTTGGTATGGTAAGTCAGCTAATGTTGGCTATTTTAAAATTTTTGGAAGTAAGTGTTATATTAAAAAAGATAATGATACTTTGGGTAGTTTTGAGTCTAGATGTGATGAAGGTATATTTTTGGGCTATTCTACACATAGAAAAGCATATAAATTCTTTAACAAAAGACTCAAAAGAATCATTGAAAGTACTAATGTTAAGGTGGATGAGAATTTGCAGCCTTGTATACAGTTGATTCATGACAAGGAAGATGATCATCATTCACAAAAGGAAGAAGAAAATCAGGTAGAGGAAGAAGCTCCTGAAAAATTAGTTAAAATCAAGACAAAGACTCCTTCAAAGGCACATCAAAGAGATCATCCTCATGAGCTAATTATTGGAGACAAGGATAGTAGTGTGTTAAAAAGAAGAAAGCTTGCTATTGCAGATAATCAAGCATATGTGTGTTTGGTATTAGAAATGGAACCAAAGAGTTATGTTGAGGCCAACAAAGATGAAGCTTGGATTAAGGCTATGGAAGAGGAGCTAAGTCAAATAGAAAAGAACAAAACATGGGAACTTGTGCCAAGACCTTAATGTAAGAATGTCATTGGATCAAAATGGGTGTTTAGAAATAAGCTTGATGACAAATGTAAGGTTGTTAGAAACAAAGCTAGGTTGGTTTGCAAAGGGTATTCACAAATTGAAGGAATTGACTTTTATGAGACTTTTGCACCTGTGGCTAGATTAGAAGCTATAAGTATGTTCTTAGCCTTTTCAGTTTATAAAAAATTTCAAGGTATACCAAATGGATGTCAAATTAGCCTTTCTAAATGGTAACCTTGAAGAGGAGGTTTACATGGAGCAGCTAGAAGGATTTGTCAATAAAGACAAATCAAACCATGTATATACGTTGAAAAAGGCCTTATATGGGTTAAAATAAGCTCCAAGGGCTTGGTATTATAGACTGGATAAATATTTACAAGAATAGGAATTCACAAAAGGAGGTGCAGATAGTAATTTGTACTACTTAATCAAAGGTGAGGATATCCTGTTGAAATTTATGTTGATGATATCATTTTTGGTAGTAACAATGATGATATGAGTCATTCATTTCCTAACATCATGAAGTTACAATTTGAAATATCTATGTTGAGAGAGTTGTCTTTCTTTCTTAGTCTTTAGGTATCTCATCTTGAAAAGGGAATATTCATCTCACAAAATAAGTATGCCAAAGATATGTTGAAGAGATTTCAAATGGATGATTGCAAACCTTTGGGTACTCCTATGGAAATAGGGCATAAGCTAAGTAAAAATGACGAATCACCTGAAGTAGAACAATCTTTGTATAGATCTATGATTGGTAGCCTTTTATATCTCATTGCCTCTAGGCCTAAAATTATGCAGGTTGTTTGTTTGGTTGCAAGATTCCAAGCTTGTCCTAAACAATCACATTACAATGCTATTAAGAGATTCTTTAGATATGTTAAGGGTACACTTGATTTTGGTCTATGGTATCCTAGACACAATGACTTTACACTTCTTGCCTATATAGATGCAGATTGGGCTAGTTGTCTTGATGATAGAAAGAGCACAAGTGGGGCAACTTTCTTTCTTGGGGGTAGATTGGTTGTATGGCATAGTAAGAAACAAGATTGTGTTTCTACAACTGAAGTTGAGTATATTGCTACTTCTTTATGTTGTACACAGGTGCTTTGGATGGTCCAATCACTTCATGATATCAAGGTTGAGGTAGCAAAGCTTGCATCTATTCTTTGTGATAACACTAGTTCTATCAATATGTCAAAGAATCCTATAATGCATTCTAGAACTAAGCACATTGTTATTAGATACCATTTTCTAAGGGAGAAGGTGATTGAAAATGAAGTTACTTTGGAATATGTGCACACAAATGATCAACTTGCTGATATATTCACAAAACCATTACCTAAGGAGGTGTTTGAATCCCTAAGACAAAGATTAGGGGTTCTATATTTTGCTTCTCTTCAATGATTTTCAAAGATGTTAGATTCAAGGGGAGTTGTTTCTGATATCTTTTGAAGCCCTGAACTCCATTTGATAGATGATAAGATGCAGGTTAGTTGAAGAAAATAATAGCTTCTATTGTGGTGCAGATAGTGCAGTGATCAAATTTTCTAGTTGTTCAGTATTTTCTTGTTCATGTTTCCCTTTGACACTTAATGTTGAAAAGGGGGAGAAGATTATGATGTTTTAATTGGTTGTCTTGTATAGTTGTTTTGCCATCAATGTCAAAGACAAAGGGGGAGTTTTGTTGCAAGTGATCTTATATATTGTCTTTACATTGCTGTCAAAAGGAGTGGTTTGTGATGTCATTGTGGTTGTTGGCTGGTTTGAAGAAGATGGTTGTTGATGGTATGGTATGATAGTTGGTATTTGATGATCATCTCATGACATTTGTTGCATTTCATTAGTGGCATGGTCTTTTGTAAGACACTAACAGTGGCATGGACTTCATTTGATTTCATTTGTAGTGGTGACATATGCAGATGTTTATAGTGGTTTTCAAGTCATGTCTTCGTGTCCTCATGTTCTATTTGTGTCATCACATCTTAAGTGTTCTTGTGTCTTCATTTCTTGGATATTCTTGTGTCGTAGAGTCATGTTATATCTATTATCATATTCTATATTGTGTGTCATTTAGTTTACAAGTCCTTGAACCTTTTTGGTTTAAATACTTTCTAGGTCTTTAGACTTAAATATCACTATACTCTTTTGAAGTCTAAGCCTAAATTTAAATTCATGTTTTATCATCTTCTAAGATGTGAGGTCTCTGTAATATTATTTAGAGTCTAAAATAATATTCAGAGTCTTTGTAAGATGTGACTATTTTTTTATGATTCTCTTGTCAATATTTTTTGAGCCTAAATCCTATCATTATCTTAGGTTCTCAAAGACTTAACCTAACCTAAGTTATCTCTTTCAAAACCATGTTTTACCTGTTAGTTGCTTTATGTTATAATCTTTTGTTGACTCACCGAGGAGGTTAATGTCACTCAAGTGACAATCTATGGGTATCATTTCCATTGTCTTACCGGCCCTGATGCCTAGGGTGCCCTGTCATCGGGTACTAGCTCAAAGTGTTTAGTGGGAAAAAGGAGATCAACAATCAATGTTTAAATTACAAGTGGCAGGCTCACATGATCAAAAGGATAAGATTTAAAAAGGAAAGAGAACACCAATGGTTAGTTAAGGTTTCTAAATTTGATGGGATTTTTGGAGCAAAGGCCAAACTTCAAGGACATTTCTTATTCCACTAAAGATATATGAAAGGTTCTTTATATTTTGGAGAAATATAAAAGATCTTCAAAGCATTTTTCTATATTTGATTGGATTTGGCATGTGAACTAACTATTTTTTTAAATGGAAATATTTGACATGGATGGTGATATATAAATAATGTTTTTGAAGGTGATATCTTCTTCTTCTAGTCTATTGTTTTTGAAGATAGAGATTTTCTATTTTTGGGATTGGAGTTTGTTTTTGTAAGGAAATATATATTTTTTGACAAAGAGAAGATTAATGTGCAGAGAGATGAAGAGCTTTAAAATTTAATCAAATGATCAAATGTTTGAAAAGGTAACAAGGCTTTTGGAGGGGTGATTATAGAGATGGAGTAGAATTGAAGAAAAAAAATTGTAGAGATATGGTTGATGACAGAGATTGAGAATTCATAATTTTGTAATGATAATTTGTTCTTCACATAATTATTGTTGATTAAAATATGAAATTGATTTGAAAATTCAATATTTTTTAGGAGTTTTTTCACATATTTTGTAGAGGTGATTTGGTTCAAAGGAATATTTTGCAGGTTGAAATTTGATATTGTAGGATTTAATCATTATTTTGCAAAGAAAGATATATTTGTTGAAAATTTTGAATAGGGGAAATAAGGTGTTGAATTTGATTGAAATAGGGAAACCCCCTGATTGATATTGTTCATTGTTCTTCTGGTGTTGAAAGTCAGTGAGACTTGTGGTGAAAATCAATATTCCGGTGAGGCAAAATTGTATATGTCAGTGAGACATTTGTAAACTTGAAGTTGTTCCATTTAAGCTAGTGAGGCATTTTGAGTGGTTTTTCTAGCCCTAAAGGGTTTTCCACTTAGTATATCTTTGAGTTAAACTTCTTGTGTTATTTCTCTACATTAATAATTTGTGTTTAACAATTTGATAATTGTGAAGTTAATATTTGATCTCAGTTCATAATAAAGTTCATTGACAATTTGTAAAAGGTGAGAAAATTGAATTATTATATTGACATTGATGCACCCTCCCTCTTAGTGTTAATTGTACTCCTACAAACCTAATTATCAGATCATTCTTATGTGAATAATTTCTTTCCTAAGGATCTATTACATCATTATATATCATATCCAGACTAATAGATGCCTCCGCATTGGCTAAGGAGGATCACAAACTCCAATGAAGAGTTGTAATGTGTTCACAGATAGGTCAGACTTAAATGCATAGAACATGCCCTCAAATGAATGGAACAACATTTGGACCTCAAAGAAAGGTCGATCATGAACCAAGGATCATTGACTGATGTGTCATTAGGATGTGCAAGTCAAGGAATGGTCCACAAGCCTTCTCCTATAGCTGATTATCAGGAACTATCAGGATGCTCTGCTCTGAGAAAATAATTGATTGTCTGATAGCGATAACTTTTTGGTAATTGATCCAAATGCTCTGCAGACTTAGAGTGATATAAATGAACATGTCTAGATGCTAAATCTAGATCCACAATGGTTGAGATGCTTTTGAGATAGAATACTGATCAAGATGTTGAAAAAATACTTACTGACTAAACTGCCTAAACTTAAATAAAAGAATGAAACAAACAAACAAACTGAAATGCAAATATTTTTGGTTGATGCAAGATTGATTTGAACCAGGGATGCTCCTGCATCAATTAAATATATTAATTTTTCCATTATCTAGGAGATTCTCCTAATCCATATTATTTATTATCATTAATGACAACACAATTAAAAAAATTAATTCATGATTATATAAAAATAATGGTTTATAATTGCATAGGAATAACTTATTCACAAAAAAAAAATATTAATTATTTATAATTTTTTATATTATTATTATTGTTGTTGTTTTTGTTATGACTTATTATAATTGTTAATTTAATTCCTACTATAAACCATATTTAATACTCTTCAAAATTTCACATTATTTATTTAGCAAAATAGATAAATATTTAATATACCTAAAACTTAATATTATTTATTTACAAATATATCAATAATCTATTTGATAAAAACATAGACCAACAAAACTACTCAAGAGATACATACCAATTATAAACTGAGGACTACAAACCAAAAATCAACAGAGACTCATAATCATTCTCCAACCAACCAACTTATGAACCTCGAGACTGAGAACTCATCCTTATTGAGGATGATATCAATAGAGGGACCTCATGTTATCTCCCTTCCATGACATCCATTGGTATGAAGGCACACTCAAACCTGCCAATTCAGGTGGAGTTGATGCCTGGTACCTGTAATCTTGCAACAAACTAAAGTGTCATATACAACATATATATATATAGGGTGTTGGCAAGAAGTTGAGTCCACTTTTTGGCCAAAAGGTGGAAGTGTTTTCCCTGATTTTTAGAATTTGTGTAATGCCCCTCATCTCGTCGTCCATCAGATTGGTGTTTGCTTAGACTTTATGATAGTGTCTTAGATCGTAGATGATGGATCTCTTGTTATCTTGTTACTTCATTATGGACCTAATCAGTATAGTAACAATTGTTGATGTTGGATTCTATTATCTTATGCTTTAGAATTTGATAAATAAACTAGATGTTATAGATGTTTGATGTTAATTGCGATATTGGATTGTAAGAGGATTGAATGTTTTATGTTGTTGATTAATATCAGATACCTTGTTCAACATAGTTGATCGTTTATTCATAAACGTGAATGGAACAATGTTGTATTACTCGCTCTCGAGTACCCTACACCACTGTGATTTCCATTCACTACAGGACTGCATGTGGATATATATATATATATATATATATATATATATATATATATATATATATATATATATATATATATATATATATATATATATATATATATATATATATATATATATATATATATATATATATATATATATATATATATATATTTTGTTATGCTTAACCGTGCGTTGTTGCAGGAATACAGGTACTAGGCATCGACTCCACCTGATTACAGGTCTGAGCGTGCCTTCGCCAATGGATTAGTTGTTTGGAGTTAACGTGAGGTCCCATGTCAGTGTGGTCTGGTTGTCAGTTTATCCTTTTGGTCATTGTCTGTCATTCGATCATGATTTGCGGACAAGTAATATTGCACCTTGGAGTCTAACTAGGTTAGAAAGTGTCTAAGTGTGTAAGGTGTCGTTGTGCTTTTATTAGAATCATATTACGGAAATTATAATGTTGATAATAAAATATATTTATAAAAGATAATATTGAGTTGATAGTTGTTGATTATTGTTGTAAATAAATTATTATTTTATTAGAGGTATAGTTGTTAAATAAAGATTGTAAGAAATTTTGTATTATTTAATATAATATTATTTACAATAAATATTTAAATAAATTAATAGTTGTAAGTTATGTTGTAATTAGTGATTTACAACTAATTTAATAAAATAAACTAATATATAGTTGTACAATTATAGATTGTTGTAATGTTATAACTTTATTAAATGCAATATGGTTGGTCGGCTATAAAGAAATTAAATGTTCTCGAAATTGTGTGTTAATATTTAAAAAAGAATAACCTCTTGGGATCATTAAATTAAATAAAAGTATATCTCGAGGAGGGAGATGCACGGGATCGCGTGCCGAGTTCCTTGGTAGATGAGAGAGACTGTGTTATAAAAGAAAAGCTTGTAGAGGCAAAGAGGGCAGCATTGCAGGTAGAAGAAGAGAGTAGAAGGCTGGGAAAAGAAGCGTGGAACTTCAGCAATTGAAATGGACTCGGCGATTCGATAATCAAAGCCAAGTTCCACTGAATGCATAATTCCTTTCCTCTAAATTTTGAATCTGTGGGTGTTGATTGTTTCCTTGATTCTAAATGGATTGTCTTGGTCGAATTTATGCTTCAAGAGATATTTCAATTTGCAATTAAGCTATTTTCTACGGTTAGAATTTCACTATTTACGCCATTTTCTGTATACTAGTGGCTATTATTATATCTGTTGCACTGGGGTCATCTTCGGGTAGCAGCATCACTTTATTAGATGGACCTTATCTCCTAGTTTACTATCACAAAGATTATCGTTGCAAATGCCTTTTCTTGGATGGAATCCTATCAATGCATGCCACTTAAAATGGAAGAGTTCTGCTGCTCTGTGAAAGTCGGTCTATAGTGGAGAAACTCATTTTGAACTAACTTTCTTCTCTCTTTTCCATGTTTAGTTGTGGATTGTCCATTATGGTATATGAATCTTAACCCTCCATTCTCTTCCCCACTCAGCTATGGATAGTCACAAATGCATTCTGTTGCTGCTGGCCGTGTTCAATGAGAGCTGGGTGGTACGAAGTATCTGAGTGGCAACAAAACCCATGCCAAGGCACACATCAATGCTAGTTGTTGTCTTGTAGACTCCATTTTGGCATTGTTGGCAGGGTTTAAACCTGCGAATTTCATTTGGTTACATGCTTTTAAAGCCTCCTCAACAAACCCATTTTGTATATATCTTGTAACTATGGCATGGCATCTGGTGGAGTCACTTCTATCAAAATGCGTAAAAACTGTCGAAAAATACGATTTATCCTACAATCGCGTCTAATGTGGCACTTTAAAAGTCGCCATTTCCCTGTTTACTTTAAAAAGAAAAAAACTGGCAATTTACTTTATTTGATAAACTCTGCCTACAGTTTTTGAAGGCCTGTTCAGTTTTTTTCTTCATCAGATCTACTCAAAAGGAACAGCTATAATTTAAAAATTGAAAACTTAACTATTAAAATATGCATCGGAGCTACTGTAACAGACAAATGGGAGAAATTCATTTGAAATATTGTGGAACGCGAAATGGACTTCAGCTAAGAAACTGATGGGGTTATATCTATGTGAATGCAATCATCTTACGGAATTGTTCGAATGCAAAATCTGCTAGATGAGGCCTCCTCTTGTTTTCGGCATTTTGGCATCACTCAAGCCAGAACTTGTCATACCAATGGAGTACCAAATTGTGCCCCACTCCGGGGCTGAGTATCGCTCGGCATACCTTCAAAAATGTATGTACCCCTAAATTGAAGGGCGCCAAAAGTCAGGTGCTCGGATTTACCCCACGCAGATTTGAAACAAAAGCACAACTAAATTTGCCTCTGATCACGCCAACAAATCACTGGGGCACATGGTCTACCTTGCTTGCAACCGGGGCATTTGGTATCTGGTACAAGACTCTAACCTTAAACCTCAATTACTTCCTTATCTTTATTTAGTTTAGCAAATCATGGTGTAAAAAGTTTTGTCAAATATTATGGGACTACTTAATCCAATTGATCTACCAACATTATCATCATTTCTGGAGGGGATCTCATACAGAATTAAATTTCCAGAATCTGATGCATCTGCCTTCCTCTTCCACCATTAAAATCCGAACAGCCCTACTAACATCTTCCTTAGAAAATGAATCTTCCATCTCATTCCTCCTGATCTCCACTCCCAGCTTGAGTTCCTGGGCTACGAGCTTAGCATTCAAGCCCTGTTCCTACTGCAATGGAAGAGTCACAAGAGGGACCCCAAACCGAAATCTTTCCATCACTAAATTCCACCCACACTGAGTGAGAAACGCTCCCACAGGAGAATGACTGAGAATGTGCAACTGAGGGGCTACTCCGTCACCAAAAGCCCTCTTCCCTGGGTGTGCTCCACAAAGCCTTGGGGCAACTCAGCAGCCATATGGCGGATAAGAACACACAGAAATGAAACCTCAGAAAAGATTGATTGAACTCTTTAAAAATGAGTCCAGCATGTTGCGAATTCTGTTTGGGCTTGGACTCTGATTCGGTCCAAAGCTTAGCCAATTAATATGGTCAAATGTCAATGAAAACCACTGAAAAGATGACCGAACTGGTTTTTCTTTAATCCTTAAGACTTCAATGATCAAGTGGAATCTTTTCCAACACAGTTCCTTGCTACCTAGGTTTGCTGTCAATATGGTCTGCAATCAAACCCTCTTCCTTTCTGCTATTCTTAGATTTCTAGTCAATATCTGAAGATACTATCCCCATATTATTGTCATCAGTAGTATCCTGGTAGAATGCCTATTTATCTTGTTTCTCTTGGATTTCTATTTGAAATGGCTTCAAATTCAGCTCAGAGCAGTGTTCACTCTCATTACAACAGAGACCAATTTGTGCAGGCAAATCCTGAGGGAAGAAAGCTGTAATGTCTGCTCTTAACTCACAGCATGGAGTAAGTACCCTAACCACAGTTAGAATAAAGTTAGTTAGGAAGTCACCCCATAATATAAGGCAGCTGTTTGGGTTTTCATCTCCTACCTGTCCCACCTGTTTGTTAATACCGGTGATTGGAGGGAGTTATTTCTCAGTCAGTTGCCAAAATTGAGAAAGTTAGTTGTCAGTTAGTGCTACTGTTTGTCAGACTGATTTCCTATGATTGGGGATCACTGGGAGCTTTTAAACAGGCATATACACAAATATGGATTTGTGGAACAAACTTTAGAAAACCTAAAATTAAATGCAATCTGGCATATGTAAATCCAGACTCTAGAACTAGTGCCAGCATCCTCTTCAACGTGTCAAAATGAAGTTTGAAATGGATTTCTATCAGATATATTTACTTTCCATGCATTAAGATTTATCGTTTCAATTTTAGTCTGCAGAAACCCGTCATTGTTAATCTAGGTTAGTTGTGCTTTCTTGTATGCATTTCATTTGATTGGCTTAGATTAACCCTAAGGAATGTTTATTTTCTTTATAATGTGTTTGAATACATGTGTGTATTAATAGTAGTACTATTGATATCCATGTTATTATTAGTATCATTATTATAATTATAATTATTAGTATTATCATTATTGTTATTATTACAATAATAATAATTATTATTATTGTTACTATTATTAATATTATTATTATTATTATTATTATTATTTCAAAAGTATAGTTGACTGTTTAAAAGTGAAATAAAATTGGGAATTTAGAATAATGTTGTCATTGTTTATTTGATTAAAAGAAAATCGTTGTGACTATATATTATGGGTAATGAAATTTAATTTAGATTGACATTGGTTTTAATATGGTTTCTTCATTTTGCTAAGATAATGGATTAAGGATTAGGTATATGATTATTATATTGGAAATTTGATTTAAAGGTATTAGATAATTAGTTAGTGTGGATTGAAACTGTATGAAATGGTCAAAGTGTAAGTTGTCAAGGGTTCATTTCCAGAGGCCAAGGTTGTTGTGTTTCGACTTCATGTAATGTGTTGATAAGTGTCCTGAGTTATTGAAGTCGTGTCGCCTTTTGTCATGTATAAAGAATTTGGTTATGGTGTAGTGGAAGAATGTAAATATTCTGCATGCATCTTGTTGTGTAGAAAGGCTCTTCATGAATGTAGTGATTGATTTATTTATTTGTTTGGGATGTTGTGTTGGATTAGACAATGGGGAGACGTCGGTATTCATGAAAAAGTATTTTTCTTATGAGTTACTTCATTGGAAGTCATGAAAAATGTATTAAAAGTATGTCCTTGTAATTGAGATGATATGCAAGAAGGTAAATGCCTTGCATCATTACATATATATGCTCATATCAGAATAATGGTTATGCAAGATGGTTAATGCCTTGCATGGTTTATGTATCATCGTCATCATGATGATGTTTGCTATGTTTGTTGAGTAGGGTCTTCTAGATGCAGGTAGGGGAGTGGCTTTCAACGTGGGGCTGGTGCCCAAAGTGGCAATCAGGATAACCCGTTGGAAGTAGATTAATCAAGTGATAACCTAAATAATGAATTAGGGGGTTGGGTAGTTAAATACACTAAACAAGATAAGTGGATGCCTCACTCATGGCTCGAGTGCTTGTTTAGGCTTGAGATGAGATGAGAAGGCCTGGAATGGCAAGATCAACTACCTTGTCCTCATGAAAGGTATGTTGATTTCCGCATGAGCGTTGTATGGGGGCCGGGAGTCAGGAGAGGCTACCAGGACAACCCAAGATGGGGGCCGGGGCCTAGGAAGGCTTACCAGGACAACCCATGACAAGCCATGTGATGACACTTCTCCCTACTGCAGCCTAGCATTCCCTAGTTGTACTCTCCCCATTCATTATGTGTTGCCTCCAGAAGTTAAGTTGTGTTGTGTTGTTTATGTTATTGCCATGTGTTGTATTGGTGTTTGGTCATCCTTTGTTCTTGTTTATCTTTCGTCTACCTGACTGTCATTATTTGGGACCTCATGTTAACTCCTAGCTCGGGGGGTGGACCTTAGGGTTCCACATGGTCGGGTGGAAGAGCTATTTTATCCATTGGTTATTCTTGTCAAAGTTCAGATGCAGAAAAGGATTTGTTCCAGTTGTACTCGTACCAGTGATGAAGATGTATGTGTATAATCGTGTGCCAGATTTGTGTAACAGCTCAATCATATTGTGTGTGCAATTCTGATGTAGTCTGAAAATGGCAATGTAATGATGTACTTATGTGTAATAAAAGCATTTCAGTTATGTTTTTGATCATGTAGATTGTATTATCTGACGATATGTAATGAATATGAATCAGTTATTCAATTATGCATTTGATTTAGATCAGTTACTGATGAATGTTAAATTATGTTAGTTGGTTTGTAAAGTAATGCAGCCTTGTATCCTTAGAGAATATGTCGTAATTAGTTATGTTAACATTTCTTTGATATCTTAATCATTTAAAAAAAAAAATTCCTGTTTCATGTAGCATAAGAGTGTATTTCTTTAAGGTTTACAAGGCGGGCATTACAATTTGTCACATTTGACCTCAAAATTTGAAGCACTTAGAGATGGAATCTTGAAAAAAGTCACTAATCATAAAATGTATTACTCAGAGTCTAGTTTCCAAATATGTAATTTATTTGAATACCCAGATAATACAAATTGATTTTCAATAGGCATTCATAAAAACTACTATTTAAAAGTCACTTTTTTCTTACTATACCATGCACATGTACGTCATCCATATTTTGACTTAAATAATCATATTTTTCTAAATTCTTTTGGAAAAAGATTTGTAACTCACTTAAGCATGTTATCCATATTTTTTTCTAATTTTCTATTGAATAGATTTTTTTTTGTTAATTTTTTATTGGCCATATTTGATGTTTTGAAAAATCTTTGTGTACGTCATGCATAAGATGACCTAAACTTCACATTTTTTGAATTTTCTATTTTTCAAATTGAAAAGAATTGTCTGAAGTACATTTTCATACAATTTATTTTTTAAAAAATTATTTTAATAAAAAATTATTAAAATACTAAAAAACCCTGATAATTCAAGTTTATGGACTTGTTTCATTAGATATTAAGTGAAAAATAGAAAAGATAATCCAATTGTAAAAAAATTATATATTTGAAATCTACACCATCTCATCTATAATGGGTTTTAATTTTGTCAAAAACTTCTTTTAAAAAAGTCGTCAGCGATATTGCCAATGTCCATTTCTTTGAAAAATTTAAAGTTTTTTGTTTAAAAAATAAATAATAAATACAAAAATATGTACAAAACTAAAAATATATATATATTTTAAAACTAGACATTGTCATCTTAAATGGGTTTTAATTTCATCCAAAATTTCTAAAAAAATGTTTGCCAACTGCATTGGCAAAATCCATCATTTCTGAAAATATTTTGTGCTAAGGCTTCCACTAAAAGTGGATCCAACTTCTTGCACTTATATATATGTATATATATACATATATGTGTGTGTGTGTATATACATATATGTATATATATATATATATGTATCTATATATATACATATATATGTATATTATATATATGTATATGTAATCAAACACACTCTGATAGGGAATCACAATGTAGTAGGGTACTCAACATGAGTAATACTACACTATCCCTTCACAAGACACATCACATATATCCACAATAAACAAGTACATCATTAACTAATCAACTAATTAACACATCATCAGATAATTGCATGAAACATATTAAAATCAATCCACATAATCAATTAACCCATAACTGATCATATAAAAAGCATAATTTACTAATCATAAACATTAATAGTGTCATCATAATAAGCATAAATGAGTATCAACAACTACATCAAATAGTAATCCATCATCCACATATGTCATAATGTCTAAATGCAAAGGAACAACTAACAGTCTATCAGAAAGCCAAAATGAGGGGTACTACATCCTCCCCCAGAATTAGGCTTACTCCTGGAAGCCTGCAAATAAGTATGGATATAACTCTCGCATCCTCAATGCATCCTGGTAGGTAGCAGAAGTCTCATCATTAGGATTCTACTAGACCCTGACCTGCTCCATGTCTCTACCCTTGAGTGGCAGTCTCTTGTATTGTAAAATGCCTACATACTCCAAAGCCAGCTGCCTATCCTCTACTTATAGAGCATTCCAATCAAGAACATGAGCAATATATCAATAATATGGTCTAAGTATAGAAACATGAAACACATCATGGATACATGATAAACTGGGCAGAAAAGCAAGACGATAAGTGATAGGACTGATCCTCTCCAACACCTCAAATAGCCCAATAAAGTGTGGTACAAGCTTAGAGCCTTTTTTGTAATGGATTGGACTCTTTCACAGCCACACCCACAAGAACACCGGATCACCAACTTAAAAATGATGATCGACCCTATGAGCATCTGCATACTTCTTCTATCTATCCTATGCTGCCATTAAATGCTCTCTAATCCTCTCTACCTGCTGCTCCATCTCCCTAAGCATATCTAGCCCTAGAAGAACTCTATCCTCAAGGTGATCCCAACTCAATGGGGTCTAACAAGGATGACCATACAAAGCCTAAGATGGAGACATACCGATAGAGCTGTGGTAGCCATTATTATATGCAAACTCCACCAGATATAGATAGTTCTCCCAATGGCTCTGGTGGACCATGACATACATCCTAAGCATATCGTCAAGGACTTGATTAACCCTCTCGGTCTATCCATCAGTCTCTAGGTGGTATGCTGAACTAAAGTTTAGCTGTGTCTCCAAAGCATGCTACAAGGAAGTCCAAAGAGCTAAAGTAAACACTGGATCCCTATCAAAGATGATCCTGTGAGGAATCCCATGTAATCTGACTATGTCCTCCATGAATACTTTGGCCATAGAAGAAGCATTGTATGATGACAAAATAGGAGAGAAGTGTGCTACCTTTGTCAACATGACCATAGTGACCATAATAGCATCATGACGATAAGAGGATATAGGAAACCCAACTATAACGTCTAAAGAAATGATGTCCCATTTCTATTCTAGAACAAGATGAGCCTGCAAAAGACCTATGGGATGCTAATGCTCCACCTTCACTCTCTGACACTCAAGACAGCTTGACACAAAATTAGCAATATCCCTCTTCATGCCACTCTAAAAGTATAGCTGACGAAGATCTGCATGCATCTTCTTGACACTCGGGTGAGCTGAATAGGGTGTCCGATGTGCCTCTAACATGATCAGGGTATGAAGACCATCAGAAATAGGAACATAAATATGACCCAAGTGTCACAAAAGTCCATCTGACTCAAGAGAGTAACTAGAAAATCTACTCTCCAAAGGTCTACCTAACTCAACCTCAGACTTCACTTCTTGATACCAGCTATCGGTAGTAAGTGCTACAAGAATCTGACCTCTCAAATCTACTACAAGAGTGACTGAAAAATTCTCATGTCTTCATTGACTAAGAACATTTGCTACAACATTCTCCTTGCCCTGGATATACTTCACCTCAAAGTCATATTTGCACAAGAAATCTGTCCATTGCCTCTCCCTCACATTCAGGTTTGGTTGCGTAAAAATATACTACAAACTACGATGATCACTATGCAGCTCAAATTGATGCCCTAAAAGAAAATTCCTCCACCTTAACAAGGCATGCACAACTACAGCCAACTCTAGATCATGCATGGGATAGTTCAACTTGTGATCCTTGAGTTTGCGAGACTCATAGGCAATCACATGACCATCCTACATAAGAACTGCTCCTAAACCCTCTAAAGAAGCATTAGTACAAACAACAAAGTCTCTAGTAGGATCAGGAACTACCAGAATAGGTGCACTAGTCAGTCGCTCCTTAAGGGTCTGAAAGTTTTTCTGACATTGCTCTGACCAAACAAATTTATTCCCTTTCATCTGAAGAGAAGTAATGGGATGAGCTATCCTCGAGAAACCCTGAACAAACCAACGATAATAGCTTGCCAAACCCATAAAACTATGAACCTCTGAAACATTAGTAGGTGTAGGCCAATCTATAATGGCTTGGATCTTTGAAGGATCCACCGCAATACCCTCTCTAGAAATGACATGACCCAAGTACCTCACCTCAGTCTAAAAGAATTCACATTTTTCCAAATTAGCATAAAGCTCATTTTCTCTCAAACACTACAAAACCTGCCGCAAATGCTCCTCGTGCTCCTCCATAGTCCTCGAATAAATCAATATATCATCTAGAAACACAAGGACAAACCTATTGAGATCAGTACAAAATACACCATTCATTAGGCTCATAAACACGGATGGTGCATTCCTCAACCTAAATGGTACAACAGTAAACTCAGAATGTCCATAATGGGTGCAAAATGTTGTCTTATGTATATCTGCCTCAGAGATTCACAACTAATGATATCCAGACTTAAGGCCAATCTTTGAAAACACCTTAGCCCCCTTAATCTGGTAAAAAAGATCATCAATCCATGGCAAGGGATACCTATTCTTCACAGTCACCCTATTGAGCTCTCGATAGTCTATGTATAGCTGCAGAGATCCATCCTTCTTCTTCATAAATGTTGGGAATTAAGGTGTCTCAACCTTGGTAATTCTCTACATTTGTAATGTTTGTATTTATTATTTAATTACCTACGTTGTAAATATTTAAAAATTTCACTTTGTCATATTGTGGGATGTGGCACATTGATGTGTCAATCCTACATGGATTATGACAACTTGTTATTTTGTCCTCACATGAGGAGACAGGCATCCCACTTAGTGGTAGGAATATTCTGCCATGTGTCGGCATCCTCTATGTTGTGTAAGGAATGTTTGACTAAAACGGTTATGACAGATTCCTATGACAAATCTATGACATGTAAGAGTCAGAAATAGAAGTTTGTAAGATAGGTGATGACATGTGTCATGAAGCATCTTTGAATGAGGCATATTTGGGTGCCCCAAGGTGGAATATGACATGTTGTAAGAGAATATGTTATTTATAGCATGTGTATGATAGATTCTCTTACAGTTGTAAGTTGTAATTGCTATGACAGATTCTATGACGGTCGAAAGTGTCGTAAGAGCATCTGTCATAACCCATTTTGGAAATAGGAAACCTCTTTGGGATGGGAGTTGTGGACAAGTGTTAGACACATTCTACAATGTTGACCAAGTGTCCCTAGGTGTGGTTTTTTGTCCAAGATGCCATGTTGGATGTCCATTCCAAGAAAGGTCCCAAATTGCCTTGTAATTTCTATTTAAATAGGTGCTTGGAGATGGAGTTTATATCATAGGTTCATAGGTACTGTTATGCTGCCAAATTGACTCCAGAAATGAGTGTCAAAGACCATTGAAGCTTGTATTGCAAGTGTATTGTAAACATTCTTTCAGATTTGTTAATACATTGTGCAGGTTTCTAAGTGTGGGGTTTTTCACCTGATAAGGGTTTTCCTCACCGTAAATCTTTGTCTCTCTTCTTTTGTCTACATTTTGGTTCTTGTATTTTTCTGAAATATCTCATGTTAATGGTTTAACATTGCTATAATAGTTAGGATAAATTTGAATTTGCATAGCCCTCTTCTCATTAGATTAGTGTAGGAAGCATTTTCTGTACACCTAGCTTCCTTTCAGTTGGTATCAGAGCTTGATCACCTTTGGTCCTAGTTGTTGGGTAGGGGTTTTTTGAGCTAATCTTAGGTTGAATGGAAGTCTGTGTAGAGCATTATGTATCTTATTGCAACAAGAAGATGGCAAGCACATTAGGAAGGTCTGAAGTAGAGAAGTTCAATGGCAGTAATTTCAATCTGTGGAAGCTCAAGATGGAAGGCATGCTAGTTGACCGAGACCTTTGGAATAGTGTGAATAGAACTAAACTAGCTGCAATGTCACAAGCTAACTAGGATCTCAAGGATCAGAAGGCTAAGGGTCTCATAAGACTTAGTCTTGCTGATTCTATATTGTTAAATGTTCATGAGGAGACTACTATAAAACTCCTTTGGAAGAAGTTGGTGGATGTGTATCAAGCCAAATCCCTAGTCAATAAACTTTTTTTGAGAAAGAAGTTGTATTCTCTTTGAATGGAGGACAGAGGATCCGTTGCTAAACATATGAATGCTTTCAACATGCTAGTTACACAATTGACATCTATTGGTGTAAAGATGGAGGAGGAGGATTGGTGTATGACCTTGCTTTGTTCTCTACCAAACTCATGGGATCATCTTGTCATGGCAATCAGAAGCACCGCATCTACATTCAAAATGGAAGAAGTAGTTTCTTTGCTATTGTCCAAAGAGATGCGGAGAAAGTCTTCTGATGCAGCCAAAGAGGCCCTTGCAGTTCGTGGAAGACTCAAGGAGAAAGGGAAGAAGAAGGACAAGAAAGCTGAGAAGGGTAGATCCAAATCTCGTGGGAGATCCAAATCTCCTAGAAAGTCTAAGGCTCTTTGTTGGAACTGTGGCATGACTGGGCATTTCTGAAAGGAATGCAAAGAGGAGAAGAAGAAAAAGAAGAAATTTCCTAATTTAGATTCTAACAAATCTCAAGATGACGGTGATGCCTTTATCGCAGCCCTAGCAACCCATGCATCTAATGATGTGTGGCTAATCGACTTTGGTGCATCATTCCACATGACCTCGCATCGAGACTAGTTCACTAAGTATGAGGATTTTGATCATGAAAAGGTGTATCTGGGTGATGACTCTCATCTAAAGATCGTTGGTCGTGGAAGAGTCTCTATCTAATTCCCTGATGGTTGAGTGAAGATGCACATCCTAGGCTTAGCACCGAACCTGTTTTCTGTAAGTAGTTTGAATGATGTAGGAATGCAGGTTGTCTTTTTGAAAGAAGGATGCAAGATGACTAGATGATCTATGGTGCTTGCTAAGGGTACTCAGAGAGGTACTCTATTTCAACTGGAAGCATGCATTTCACAATGCAATAGTTCTTCTAACTCAAGAAAGAGGGCAGCAGTCACTTCATCCCCACCATCTAAATGAGTAGTGAAGAAATTTGTTGTTTCTAGTCTTGATGGTTGTAATCGTGCATTGGAAGTTAAACTTTCTACATAAAAGACAATGTTATGGCATAAGAGATTTGGCCACATTGGTGAGAAGGGTCTACGTGCCCTAAAAAATAAGAACCTCGTTGAGAGGTTAGATGATTGTAATCTTGAGTTTGACTTTTACGAACATTACATTTATGGAAAACAAAACTGTGTTCAGTTTTACTCGAGTTCTCATAAGTCTTCTAGTGTGTTGGACCTTATTCATTCTGATGTGTTTGGTCTTGTTAATGTTCCTTTGTTATCAAAATCTATATACTTTGTATCTTTTATAGATGATTACAGTAGAAGGTCATGGATTTATTTTCTCATAAGCAAATCTAAAGTCTATAGCAAGTTTAAGGAGTTTAGAGCCTTTGCTGAAAATTAGACTGGTAAAAAGATTAAATGTTTGAGAACTAACAATGATGGTGAGTTCTGTTCTATAGAATTTGATAAGTATTGCAAGGAACTTGGGATTGAAAGGCATAAGACAACTCCATACACCCTGCAGTAAAATGGAGTTGTAGAGAGGATGAACAGAACACTGATGGAGAAGGCTAGGAGTATGCTTAGTGGAGCTAGTCTGGAACAAATGTTTTGGGCTGAAACTATTGCCACTGCTTGCTAACTAGTAAATAGATCTCCTACATCATCTCTTGTTGGAAAGACACCCATGGAGGTGTGGTTTGATAGAAAGCCTTCAGTAAGGCATCTTCATGTTTTTGGTTGTGAGGCATATGGACATGTGCCTAGGGAGAAGTGGTCAAAGTTGGAGAACAAAGCTGTTAAGTGTATCTTCATTGGCTATGTTGGTTTGAAAGGATACAAGATTTGGGATCCTGTGGCTGAAAAAGTGTTGTATAGCAGAAGTGTCATCTTCAGAGAGCTTACACCCTCTTCCACTATTTTGCAGCTAGAAGAAAAAGAAAAGAAAGAGGATGTTGTTCTGAGAAGACTGAACAGAAAGACAATGTTGTTGAACTTGATGATGAGGAGAGCTCTAGCAGCTTTTAAATCTCAGCGGAAGAAGCTAAACCTCAACCTCAGCTCTTAAGGAGGTCTACATGGATAAGAAAGCAACCTGAAAGGTTTGGTTTTACTTTTCTTGATTCTAGTTGTGCTTATGCTTTAATCACTAATAGTGATGAACCTAGAACTATATCAGAGGCTTTGGATATGAAGGATGCAGGTTCCTGGAAGGAGGCCATGGAGGAAGAAATGGCTTCTTTGGAAAAGAATCAAGCTTGGGACTTGATGCTTTTGCCTCCTAGATGGAAACCTGTTGGATGCAAATGGGTGTTCAAAAAAAAAATTGATGCAGATGGTAGTATTGAGAAGTATAAGGCCAGATTGGTTACGAAGGGGTATTCACAAGTGGAGGGTATAGAATATGGTGAGATCTTCTCTCTCGTTACAAAGATGACATCCATTTGATTCTTGTTGTCACTTGCAATAGCTTATGACTTGGAGATAGAACAGATGGATGTGAAGACAACTTTCCTTCATGGTGACTTGAAGGAAGAAATCTACATGTCACAGCCAGAGCATTACATGGTGAAAGGTAAAAAAAATTTGGTTTGCAAACTTAAGAAGTCTTTGTATGGTGTGAAAAAATCCCCTAGGAGATGGTACTTGAAGTTTGATGCCTTTGTGTTGTCAATTGGATTTGTGAGATCAAAATCAGATCACTATGTGTATTATAAATTTGATGGTGATCTTATTCTCATTGGTCCACTGTATGTTGATGATATGTTGCTCATTGGGAAGGGTAAGAATATGATTTCTGATTTTAAATCTCAGTTGTTAGCATAGTTTGAAATGAAAGATTTAGGGGCAGCCAGGTACATTCTAGGAATGGAAATTAGAAGAGACAGAACCAACATAAAACTTTGGTTAAGCCAGAGTAAGTATGTGAAGACCGTGTTGGACAGATTCAACATGGCAACTTGTAGACCATTATGTGTTCATGTTTCTTTGGGGACAAAGTTGTATGTTGATGATTGTCCAAAATCTCCTAGTGAGGTGGAGGACATGAGCAGAGTTCCTTATTCTAGTGTTGTTGGCAGTTTGATATATGCTATGGTCTGCATAAGACCAGACATTGCCCAAGTAGTGGGAGTCCTTAGTCGATTTATGGCTAATCCTGGATGGGTTCATTGGGATGCAGTTAAGTGAGTGTTTAGATATTTGAGGGGTACTTTTGAGTAATCCATTTTCTATCAGGGTAATGTTTTAGGACCTCCACATTCTATTGATTTTCATGGATTTGTGGATTTAGATTGGGCAAGTGACATTGACAATAGGAGATCCACCAGTGCTTATGTGTTTACACTGTTTGGTGGTGCTATTAGTTGGATGAGTAAGCGACAACCTATTATTGCCTTGTCCACAATAGAAGCTGAGTACATGGTAGCAACTCATGCTTGTAAGGAAGCCATTTGGCTTCATAGATTATGTTTTGATATTGGTGTTGATGTAAGTTAGATCACGATCAGTTGTGACAGTCAGATTGTAATTTGCCTTGCAAAGATTCCAACTTTCCATGCTAGACCCAAGCACATTGATGTTCAGTTTCACTTCATGAAAGACATGGTTGAGGATGGAAAGGTAAATTTGGAGAAGGTAGATACTTTGAAGAATGTTGTAGATGCATTGACTAAACCAGTGAGCACAGAGAAGTTCAGATGGTGTTCGGAGTCAATGGGCCTCTTGGTCTATAGCAGTTAAATCCTATTTTTCTATTGGCTCTTACAAGGTGTTCGACAAGTGGGAGAATGTTGGGAATTAAGCTGTCTCAACCTTGGTAAATCTCTACATTTGTAATGTTTGTATTTATTATTTAATTGTCTATGTTGTAAATATTTGAAAATTCCACTTTGTCATATTGTGGGATGTGGCACGGTGATGTGTCAATCCTACATGGATTATGACAACTTGTTATTTTGTCCTCACATGAGGAGATAGGCATCCCACTTAGTGCTAGGAATATTTTTGAATGTGTCAGCATCCTCTATGTTGTGTAAGGAATATTTGACTGAAACTGTTATGACAGATTCCTATGACGAATCTATGACATGTAAGAGTCAGAAATAGAAGGTTGTAATCTAGGTGATGACATGTGTCATCAAGCATCTTTGAATGAGGCATATTTGGGTGCCCCAAGGTGGAATATGACATGTTGTAAGAGAATATGTTATTTATAGCATGCGTATGATAGATTCTCTTACAGCTGTAAGTTGTAACCACTATGACAGATTCTATGACAGTCGTAAGTGTCGTAAGAGCATTTGTCATAGCCCATTTTGGAAATAGATGACCTCTTTGGGATGGGAGGTGTGGACAAGTGTCAGACACATTCTACAATGTTGACCAAGTGTCCCTAGGCATGGGTTTTGGTCCAAGATGCCATGTTGGATGCCCATTCCAAGAAAGGTCCCAAATTGCCTTGTAATTTCTATTTAAATAGGTGCTTGGAGATGGAGTTTGTATCACAGGTTCACAGGTACTGTTATGTTGCTGGATTGACTCTATACATGAGTGTCAAAGATCATTGAAGCTTGCATTGCAAGTGTATTGTAAACATTCTTTCAGATTTGTTAATACATTGTGCAGGTTTCTAAGTGTGGGGTTTTTCACCCAATAAGGGTTTTCCCCGCCATAAATCTTTGTCTCTCTTCTTCTATCTACATTCTGGTTCTTGTGTTTTTCTGTAATATCTCATGTTGATGGTTTAACATTTCTATAATAGTTAGGATAAATTTGGATTTGCGTAGCCCTCTCCTCATTAAATTAGTGTAGGAAGCATTTTTTGCACATCTAGCTTCCTTTCAATAAAGATCACAGGTACTGCCCATGGAGAGACACTAGGTTGAATGAACCCCTTGGCTCACAACTCCTCCAACTACAATTGAATCTCCTTAAGATTTTAAGTGGTCATCCAATATGGAGCTCATGAAATGGGCTCTGCACTGGGAACAAGATCAATCCTAAAGTCAATTTCACATTTTGGTGGCATCCTCAGAATCTCACTAGGAAAAACATCAACATACTCTCTAAGAAGTGGGTGATCATCAAGAGATGTCTTTCAAATCTGCTCCATCTCTAAGTCATTAACTATCACTATAAAAAGCTAACATCCCTGATGCATACACCTCTTCAAATGCATAGCAGAGATCATGCGCAAGGAAATAGGTCTCTGAATACCAACTACCTCAACTTCTCTACTAGCATCATCCACACACTTAATTGACTTTTTTTGACAATCTATCACTTCCTAGTGAACATCTAACCAATGCATACCTAGTACTATATCATATAAACCAAGGGGTATAATGTGGAGATCTATTGTGGTGGATAGAGGACCAATCTTCAGCTCACAACCATGCACTAGAGACTCTACTGTGACCTTATCCTGAGATACTAGTTCAACCTACCACCTAAAAGCTTGCTTTGTTGCCACTAATCCACAACACTCCACAAGATAAGGAGAAACAAATGAATCCGAAGCACCAGAATCGAAAAGAATGGAAAAACTAACACCTCACACCACACCAGAAGTCTCCACAATGGTGCCCTAATTCTCTACCTAGTGGTTATCAACCACTGTAAAAACTCCATGTGATCTACTTGCATCACCTACAATTGGCTCTGAAGCTATTTGCCTCCATCCAAAACCTGAAGCATTCTTCTAAGGACACTATCGAGCTATGTGGCCCTATTGGCCACAAGAGAAACACCCAGTACCTTAGCTGAATTCTCAGCCACTCTAAAAAAAATTAGACTACTAAGAACCCCCTCTACTCACTGCAAACTACGTGCTCTGAACTAGTTGATCAACATGATCACGTCTAGCTCACTGCCAACTCTAGTTCTTATTTTGGATTCTGTTACCCTGCTGAGGTTGAGAATTATTTGGTTTGGCCTGAGAATACTACTGCTGCTTGTTGGCAAGAGACACTGTGTCGCTTCATGAGTGTTGTCATTGATGGCAACGAAGTCCATCCCACACATCCGCAACACATAGTATGTCTATACTGGAAATCATATTGAAGATTGTTTTGGTCTAGTGAGCAAGAACAGAGCATGCAACAAGGTTCTACAATCAGGTTTGAATCTCTTAGATGGTGTAACTCAGCAAGTTGCAAACTTGGACAAGTCAAGAGGAGTACCATGACTACTGCATTCTAGAGTTTTAGCCTCCGGTGATGAATGAGTGAAAAGATATGAGCATCTAAGTGTTGGGTTCCTAACAGGCAGAGTAGACTGAGGAAGAACTAACCAGCAGAGTTTCAGACCTTAATCTGGATGGGAGATTGATGGTGATTAAGCTATTTGAGGGATCATACATGGTTGGCCGACATGATTAATGACTTATATGTCTATGTCCTTGATACACATCACTGTTGATAACTAAGAGGGGGGTGAATCAGTTGTCTTAATTACTTCAACTTTCTGATCTTCCTTAACAATTAATGTAACATTAAATCATATAAGCAAACATAACCATGAAATAGAAATAACATCAATACACATGACAGAATGATTTTGATGTGGAAAACCCTGGTAAGGGAAAAACCATGGGTGATTAACCCAAGATTGTATTCTTTGTTAAAAGAATAGAAAGAACAAAATGGCACATGCTAATTAGGGCTCACTACCCGAGCACACTGCTCACAAGAGGCTCACTGCCTACAAGAGACTCAATATTTACAAGGTATAAAGTAACAAGATACTTGAACTGATGAGAAGCATCCACACATGCTGAGGTTTAGTTCTGGTTAGGCTCAATACACTGATCTACTGCACTTCATTCTTCCTCTTCTTTGGTGATGCTGTCCAGTCACATACTAGACCTATATTACTGCTTCCAAATAGTTCTCTACTTTTCTTCACACTTCCCAATACACCATACACACCTTCTCATTGAAATCTATCTGGTATATATATCCGCACAAAGGATTTCAACAACTTTCTAGTCAGCATCCAGAATATTCAGTATTTTCTCAAACTCTGGTCTGTCAGCTAAATCCTTTCTTACCAAGTGATGTGTATCAAGGATATGCTTATAGAAGTCATCAATCATGTCATCCAATCATGAATGATACCTCAGGAAGCTTGATCACCATCAATATCTCATCCGGATTAAGGTTTGATGCTTTGCCGCTTAGTTCTTCCTCTGTCTACTCTGCCAAACAGGGACCCAATGCTTAGGTGCTCATATCTCTTCACTCTTTCTTCACCAGAGGCTCAATCCCTAGAATCTATCAGTCAAGGTACTCCTCTTGACTTCCCCAAGTCCACATTTTACTAAGATACTTCCTCTGAGAGATATGGACCTGATTGTCAGACCTTGCTGCATGCTCTGTTCTTGGTCGCTGGACCAAAATACTCTTCACTTTGACTTCTGGTATAGACACACCATGTCCTATGGATGTGTGGGATAGACTTTGTTGCCATCAATGATAACACTCATGAAGCCACATAGTGTCTCTTGCCAACAATCTCCCCCTTTGGCATTGATGGCAACACTTAGTGAAAAATGACTAAGTGTCACACTGGACTCCCCCTTGGCTGATACTTTGTTCTAATGTACACTTTACCAGAGCTCCCCCTTAGCTAGATTCCTCATTTTTTACTACTCCTCACTCCCCCTTTGACATTAATGGAAAAGGGTAGAATCTGCACACCAAAATTTCCAAAAATCAATCTATATCCACATAAGTATATATACAAGTTGTACTTACATATACTTAAGTATATCTGCAAAAGTATTTTTCAACTGTACAACTTTTGTCACCCAACTTTACTTCATCCTATCCAAAATTGAGATGTGACCACTCAACAAGAATGCAAAAGCTTCTACCTTCTTAAGATCTATCAGATCACTGGTCCGGGCTGTGGCCTGAGCATCAGTTAGGGCTCCATGCATAGCCTCTAACTTAGGGATAATGATCCCTCTAAGTTCACTTAACCTATTTATTCTATTTTCTTCTCCTTCTCAAGCTTCTTTATTTCATTTGTGACTGCAATAGTCTGACACTCTTGATTGATTATGGAAGAGGAGAGAGGATCAAAACTTTGAGATAAACTTAACAGTTTATCCTCTCGCTCTTTTACTTTCTTCTCAATGTCCTTGGTCACTTTAGTCCAGGATAAACAAAATTTATATATATCTCTACCATCTTTAAGAGCATTTTCAAAGCTCTTTATTCCAATATCCATAACTCTCATATCATTGGTTATTAGTCCTTGTACTTTGGAGAATCTCTTTCCCAAAAACTCCTTCTAGACCTTTTCTTCTACTGACTTCTCTAAGGAATCATAATGCATATGAACATAATTTACAAGAGACTTTAAATTACTGGATGTGGAGGCTGAAGGATCCTTTTGGAAGGATGGCATGATCTTCTCCAATACACCAGATGTAGTTTCTATGAGCTCACAATCTTCCATGTGAGACATTAGAAGATTTTATTTTGCCTTTGCTTGAGTAAAGGATGCTAGCTTCATGGTTTGAACCGGGGAGAGGAATCAAAATTGAATGGACCTTGAAGCAATTCCAGTTCATCAAATTCCATCATCTCTTTGGTCAAGAAATCTTTGATAGTTTCTACAGTGTCTCTAGCTGGAGGCAGAGTCTTCTTTCTTTCTGCAGTCTCAGAACTATCTCCTAGGGTCTTCTCTGTTCGGTCTTTTTCTTTTTCCTTTACTTCTTCTTCTTGACTAGTTTTCTTCTCTAATCTTTCTTCTCCTTTAGATCCAGAGTCTGCAGGGGAAACCAGAGGAGAGATGTTTGCTTCTTTATGGACTTCCTCTTCTGGAGTAGAGGAATCTAGGTGCTTAGTTTTCTCCTCACCTATTTCTTTTGAAACTTCTGCATTTTTCTCTGTAGGATCTTCCTTTGATGTACTGAGTCCTTCATCATCCATGACAAAGGGTTCATCACCTAAGTCCTCTATAACAAGAATATTGAATCTTCTATAGGCATTCTGGAGGATCTCTTCTGTTTCTTTTGCCACTTTGTTATTCTCTCCAAGCATATGCTGATTCATTCTAGCTTTGCTCTAGAACTCATCCTTGCAATCTTTCAAGATCATATTCATTTGTTTTTGAGTGATTGAAGGATAGAGCTGAATAGCTATCTGTTCCTAGATCTCAAGGTCCTTTGCCTTAGCACTGTTCTTCCTTATTTCTAGTTCCTTCTCTAGGCTCTTGGGAATTAGAGATATGATTTCAATAAATGCCTTGTTATAGATATTCAGATACCTGATTGTAGCTTCTTGCAAGATCTTCTAGTCAGCTTCATTATAATCATCATAGAATTCAGTCATTGGTTTTAGGTTCCCATCCACAGTGACTAATTTGATTACATCATCAATGCAGAGAGTAGGCTTTTCAACAAATTCTTCTGCCTTTTCTTCCTTGCCTTCATCGGTAGAGGATTCACCAGATACTTTCTTCCTCTTCTTCATTTTCTTAACCTCTTCATCTGATTCAGTCTCTTCATCATCCTTTAGACTAGTATAGGACCTTGTTGCCTTTTTCTTTGTTCTTTAATCTCCCTTTCCAGATGTTTGGGCTTCCAGTTTTGATGCCTTTTGGCTCTTTGAGGTGGTAGGTACAGAGCTTTTGGATGATCTGGTCTGGGAGGGGGCTTGCACCTTGGCACTTTCTTTTTCTATCTCTTGCCTTTCTTTCTTTGTGCTTTCCATCTTCTCTCTATTGGCATCAAGTGCTTCTTTTGAAATCCCATACCTTTTGGCAACATTCTCTACTTCTTTTCTCACTTTCCTCTTCATCTCCAGTTGTCTAAGCTCCATATGAATTTTTATAGTCAATTCTTCAAAGGTTCCAAACCTTTTTGCCTCAGGGTCCTTGGGTTGACTTAGTATATGTTGAACATGTAGCTCTATAATTTTCTCATCTACTTCATACCCCATTGGCATGATCCAGACTATCCTTGGCTCCACTGCCTCCATCAGGCATTGATCAGTGTCTACCATAAAGCACACTGTATCCTTGTATTTCTCAACCATAGATTAGGGGATTATTTCTCTAGCTCGCATTAAGTTTTGGAAGTTTTTGAAGTAACCCCACAGAGCAGTGTTTTGTGCCTTGGCATCACCAAGTCCATACAGATAATCCCTAATTTGTATGGCAACCAGTCTGTCATTTTGCCATATCTAACCACTACATCCGGGTAGCTCATTCATGTAATAGAAGAAAAGATAGAGTATCAAACCACCGTATTTGAAGGAGTTTTTCTTATCCTTCTTTACCTTCTATAGATTCTCCAAAAGTTGGTTCAGAAGGAGCTCACAAAGATCATAGTTGGCATCCTTTCTTAACATTTCATAAGCAGTATAAATTGTTGTTCCAGATACAAAATTCTCTCTGCTAGAGTGATATATTTTGTAGCCAATTATCATGGCAGCAAACTTAATGTCCAGATCTATGATATCCTTAATTGTCATTGCTCTTTTATCAAATTTGGATCTGGTAGCCTCACTCACAATTTGGTTTTTGACTGATTTGAGAGTAGGTAACCCACAAAATGAGTGCAATCCAGTCACCGCTCTGATGGCATCCCTTGTGATCTTAAATGGCCTCATTAACCATATAAAGTTGTCATGCACTCGGCTTAGAATATACTGGAACCATTCATCTTCTGCAAAATAGGGGAAATTAATGCACTGTGCAAAATGCTTGTCCCGGATGGCTTTGTACTAAGGTTTGAGTTCAAATGATTCATTTATTAGCTACTTATGATATATATCCATCAACTTGGATTCCCCGAATTCCTCTATTCACATGAATGTATGCCCTAACATCTTCAACATGTAAAACCCCATGCGGAATGCTAGAGAATGTGCCCAAAGGATCTACTTCTAAGGATTTATAAGGGTGTTTCTTGAATTTGGGGCACGGCCTATCAAAGATTTTCACAACATTTGGAGTAGCCATCTTTCAACAGATTCAGAGAGAGATTTATAAGAGCAAAAAGTACCTTCTTACGCTTCTAGGGTTTGCGAAAGGAGCTGAAAAGATCACTGGATGACTTGAATTCTGTGATTGATCCTTGAGAGAGATGAAGCAAACTTGTTTGCAGATCTCTTCTTATCCTTTTCACTAATGCAAATATGCAAATGACGAGAAAATGGACCCTTTTATCTCTGAGCAAACCCTAATTCCATTTTGCAATAAATGCACAACTTAAGTTATTCTTGTTGCCTTGTTTTCCTTATTCTAAGAGAGATCTTTCTGGATCATTGAGATGCACTTAGAATGATTCTTGGTGGAAAATGACAATATATCTCCCTTTCTCCAATTATACCATCTAACCAAAGATCCAAATATTTCAATTATTGGTCATATCGGATCTAACTGTGAAAGTCCTACTTTTGCCGGATGACTGTTAAACCGGATTAGTCTTGGATGATTAACCTTTTCAAACTTCTTATGGATCTTTCAAGTCTTAACCAAGGGTTATTTAGATGTTTCTCTGAAGGCCCTTTCAGTCTGCACCCTTCCATGTGCCAATTTCAAGCACCAATTGACTGGCTGGGGGAATTTAATTTCCTTTAAGACTCCCCTTGAGCCAGAGCTCATCTATTCAATTTTTGGAAGGAATATCAGGACCAGATTTGGTGCAGATCCATCCCCAACATTTTATGTACTTCTCTTCACCCAAATCTTGTTCATTTCCCTTTTAATTTCATCTGCATTCACTTTTCCTTTTCCTTTGTCTTAGTTTTGATTATGATGCATTGGACCTCTTTTGCTTTGATTCTTACTTCTGCAGAATTTGGTAATATGACTGGATCTATTGCAATTGAAGCAAACAACATTTCTTTGCATATTTAGCTGGTATCCTCTTGATCTACATTGATTAGCCATATGTCCCATTATATTGCATGCAAAGCATCTACCATTGAATGAATTGCTTATTTGCAAATTTCTAGATTCATGAGATTTGTGACCATACCTTTTGCAGTTAAAACATTGTCCAGAGAAGGATAAATTAGCCTAATTCATTCTTCTTCTGCATTGAGTTGCTTTATGACCAAAGTTATTGCAATTGTGGTAGTATCCATTGAAGGATGGATATCTTTGAGCATTTGGTTGCCTTACTGGAGGTCTTCTAGGTCTGTTCCTTGGATTTTCTACTCCAGAGTTCTTTTGACTGGATCTGAAGCTTTCACCTTTCTCATACCCCAAGCCTTGCTTGTCATCTACCCTCTTTTGGCTTGCAAGAAGAACTTCAAGTTGAGCATAGCTTATCTTAAATTTCTCTTTGTATTCATTTGTTGTTTGAAGATCCCTTTTAAGAGTGTCAATCTGATTCTCAAGTTGTTCTTCATTATCTCTAGCTTCTTCAAGATCAGATTCAAGATGCCTAATTATTCTATCCATTTTGTGGTTGTCTTCTGACTTCTCCTTGAGAGATTGTCTTAGATCATCTTTAGTTTTTCTTTTCTCTTCAATTTCTTGGGTGAATTCCATAACTTCTAATTCCATTTCATGTCTTACCATAATGACCTCTTTTGATAACTTTTCACATAACTTGGTTTTCTCCTTCAGATCTTCATTTGTATCATTGGCTTCACCTTGACTTGCCAATTGCTGAAGTAGTTCCTTTCTCTTTTTCATGGAGATACTTAGTTTATCTTTTAGTTCATTTATGAAATCATCAGCCTATTTGAGTCTTTCCTTCAAGTTGTTGACTTTGGAGTGAGACTGTTCAAGATCATCTAGGGCAGACTAAAGTTGTTCCCTCACCATACATATCCATTGAGATTCCCAAATCTTCCTCAAGCTGTTAGGTTCTATTTGGAGGAAATTAGCTTTGATACCAATTGTTGATAACTGAGGGGGGGGTGAATCAGTTATCTTAATTACTTCAACTTTCTGATCTTCCTTAACAATTAATGCAACATTAAATCATATAAGCAAACATAACCATGAAATAGAAATAACATCAATACACATGACACAATGATTTTGACGTGGAAAAACCTGGTAAGAGAAAAACCATGGGGTGATTAACCCAAGATTGTATTCTTTGTTAGAAGAATAGAAAGAACAAAATGGCACATGCCAATTAGGGCTCACTGCCCAAGCACATTGCTCACAAGAGGCTCACTGCCTACAAGAGACTCACTGTTTACAAGGTATAAAGCAACAAGATACTTGAATTGATGAGAAGCATCCACACATGCTGAGGTTCAGTTCCGGTTAGGCTCAATACACTGATCTATTGCACTTCATTCTTCCTCTTCTTTGGTGTTACTGTCCAGTCACATACCAGACCTGTATTACTGCTTCCAAATAGTTTTCCAGTTTTCTTTGCACTTACCAATACACCATACACACCTTCTCATCAAAATCCATCTGGTATATATATCCACACAAAGGATTTCAACAACTTTCTAGTAGACATTTAGAATATTTAGTAGTTTCTCAAACTCTGGTCTGTGAGCTGAATCCTTGCTTACCAAGTGATGTGTATCAAGGAGATGCTTATAGAAGTCATCAATCATGTTGGTAAATCATGAATGATACCTCAGGAAGCTTGATCACCATCAATATCTCATCAGGATTAAGGTCTGATGCTCTGCCAATCAGTTCTTCCTCTATCTACTCTGCCAAACAGGGACCGAATGCTTAGGTGCTCATATCTCTTCACTCTTTCTTCACTGGAGGCTCAATCCTTGGAATCTATCAGTTAAGGTACTCCTCTTGACTTCCCCATGTCAGTATTTTATTGAGATACTTCCTCTGAGAGATTTAGACCTGATTGTTGGACCTTGTTACATGTTCTGTTCTTGGTCACCAGACCAAAATACTCTTCACTTTGACTTCTAGTATAGACACACCATGTCCTGTGGATGTGTGGGATGGACTTTGTTGCCATCAATGACAACACTCATGAAGCCACATAGTGTCTCTTGCCAACAATCACATAGTAAGCATGGATTCAGTTGACAGATCAGTATCTTGGGAAAAACATGAGTATTCCAGATGCTGACTAGAAAGATGTTGAGATCTTTGATGCGGATATATTTACCAAATGGATTTTGGTATGAAAGGAAGTATTGTGTGAAATATTGTGTGAGAAAAGGCAGAGATAAGAGTGGAAGCTACAATACAAGTCTAGTATGTGACAGAATAGCATCACTAAGAGAGAGGAAGAATGAAGTGTAGTAGATCAGTATATTGAGCCTAACCAGAACTGAACCTCAGCATATGTGGATGCTTCTCATCAGTTCAAATACATGGTTACCTTGTATAAACTTTGTAGATAGTGTGTCTCTTGTAGGTAGTGTGCCTCTTGTGAGCAGTGTGCTTAGGCAGTGAGCCCTAATTGGCAAGTGCATACAATCTTAGGTTAGTCACCCCATGGTTTTTCCCTTAACAGGGTTTTCCAAGTAAAAATCCTTGTGTTATGTGTGTTGATTTTTTTCTACTCTCATGATTATGTATGATTATATGTTTTGATGCTATACTAATTGTTAAAAAATAAAAAAAAAGTTGAATATTTAAGATAACTGATTCACCCCCCTCTCAGTTATCTACCTTGTTTCCAATAATTGGTATCAGAGCTAAGTTTCTCCAAACAGAGCCTAACAACTTGAGGAAGATCTAGGAATATCAATGGATATGTATGGTATGAGGGAACAATTTTAGTTTGCCCTAGATGATCTTGAGCAATCTCACTCTGAAGTCAACAACTTGAGGGAAAGACTCAAACAAGCTAATGATTTCATAAATGAACTAAAAGAAAAATTGAGTATCTCTATGAAAAATATAAAGGAACTACTTCAGCAATTAGCAGGTCAAAGTGAAGCCAATGATACAAATGAAGATCTAAATAAGAAAAACAAGTTATACGAGAAGCTATCAAAAGAGGTCATTATGGTAAGACATGAAATGGAATCAGGGGTTATGAAATTCACCCAAGAAATTGAAGAGAAAAGAAAAATTGAAGACAATCTAAAACAATCTCTCAAGGAGAAGTCAAAAGACTGCCACAAAATGGATAGAATAATCAGGCATTTGGAATCTAATCTTGAAGAAGCTAGAGACAATGAAGAACAACTTGAGAATTAGATAGACACTCTTAAAAGGGATCTTTAAATAGAAAATGAATACAAAGAGAAATTCAAGATAAGCTCTGCTCAACTTGAAGTTCTTCTTGAAAGCTAAAAGAGGGTAGATGACAAGCATGGCTTGGGGTATGAGAAAGGTGAAAGCTCTGGATCTAGTTAGAAGAACTCTAGATCAGCAAATCCAAGGAACCAGCCTAGAAGACCTTAGGTAAGGCAACCAAATGCTCAAAGATATCCATCCTTCAATGGATACTGCTACAATTGCAATAACTTTGGTCATAAAACAAATCAATGTAGAAGAAGAATGAATCAGACTAATTCATCCTTCTTTGGCCAATGTTTTAACTACAAAAGGTAAGGTCACAAATCTCATGAATGTAGAAATATGCAAATAAACAATTCATTCAATGGTAGATGCTTTGCATGCAATAGAATGAGACATATGGATAATCAATGCAGATCAAGAGGATATCAGTCAAATATGCAAAGAAATATTGTTTGCTAGAATTGCAATAGATTTGGTCATATTGCCAAATTCTGCAGAAGTAAGAATTAAGGTAAAAAGGGTCCGGTGCATCATAATCAAAATCAAGACAAAGGAAAAGAAAAAGTGAATGCGGATGAAGTTCAAAGGGAGATGAACAAAATTTGGGTGAAGAGAAGTACAAAAAATGTTGGGGATGGATCTGCACTAGAATTTGGTGTTGATATTCCTTCCAAAAACTAAATAAGATGAGCTCTGGCTTAGGGGGAGTCACAAAGGAAAATAAATTCCCCCAGCAAGTCAATTGGTGCCTAAATTTGGCACATGGAATGCTGCGGATTAAAGGGTTCTCAGAGAAATATCTAAGATCCACAAGGAGCTTTGAAGAGGTTAATCATTCAAGATTGATCCAGTTTAACAACCATCCGACAAAAACAAGATTTTCACAGTTAGATTTGGTGTGATTCTAAATTGAAATATCTGGATCTGTGGATAAATGGGATGATTTGAGGAAAGGAGATACGTTGTCAATTAACACTAAAAATAGTTCTAAATGCATCTTAGTAATCCAGAAAGATCTCTCTCAGAACAAGGCAACTGGGATGACTTAAGTTGTGCATTTATTGCAATATGAAATTAGGGTTTGCGCAGAGATAAAAGGGTTCTTTTATTCATCATTTGCACATTTGCATTCGAGAAGAAGAAAGAAAGAGCTCTGCAACAAGATTGCTTCAACCCTCTTAAATATCAATCACAGAATCTGACTCAAGCAACAATCTTTTCTAGCTCATATCATAAACCCTAGAAGCATAAAAAGGTATTTTTTCTCTTGGATATCTCTCCTTAAATCTTTTGCAAGATGGCTACTCCAAATGTTGTTAGCACCCAAAGTTCAAGAAACATCCTTACAAATCACTAGAAGTTGATCCCTTAGGCACCTTCTATAGAATTCCGTATGGGGTTCTAGACGTAGAAGATGTTAGGGTATACATACACGCCAATATTGAGGAATTTGGGGAATCCAAGCTAATGGATATCTACCATAAGCAATTAATAGATGAAAGATTTGAACTTAAACCTCAATACAAGGCACTCCAAGACAAACATTTTGGACATTATATCCACTTTCCATGTTTTGTAGAGGATGAATGGGTTTGGTATGTTCTTAGTTGAATACATGACAACTTCATGTGGTTGATGAGGCCATTCAAGATAACAAAAGATGTCATTAGGGTAGTAACCGGATTGCACTCATCTGGTGGGTTATCTACTCTCAATTCTGTCAAAAACCAGACAATAAGTGAGGCTACCAGATCAAAGTTTGACAAAAGAGCAATTACAATAGAAGATATCACAGATCTGGATATCAAATTTGCCTCTATGATAATTGGTTATAAAATATATCACTCTAGTAGGGAGAATTCTATGTCTGAAACTGCAATATACACTACTTATTAGATGCTAAGGGAAAATGTAGATTATGATCTTTGTGAGCTTCTCCTGAACCAAATGTTAGAAAATTTGTAGAAAATAAAGAAGGATAAGAAGAACTCATTTAAGTATGGTGGCTTAATACGATGTCTCTTCTTTTACTATATGAATGAGCTACCCAGATCAAGTGGTTGGGTATGGAAAAATGACAGACCAGTTGCCATACAATTCAGAGATTATATGTATGGGCTTGGTGATGCCAAGGCTCAAAGTACATCACTCTAGGGATACTTCAAGAACTTCCAAAATATGATGCAGGCCAGAGAAAGAATCCCTCAATCTATAGTTAAAAAATACAAGGATAAAATATGCTTCATGGTAAACACCAATCAATGCCTAATGGAGGTAGTGGAGCCCAAAAAAATTTGGATTATGCCAATGGGCTATGAGGTAGATGAGACAATCCTAGAGCTGCATATCCAACACCTACTGAGTCAGCCTAAGGACCCTAAGGTAGAAAGGTTTGGAACCTACCAAGAATTAAGTGTGAAAATACATGTTGAACTGAGACAACCAGAGATCGAAAGAAAGGTGAGAAGGGAAGTAGAGGAAGTTGCTAAAAGGTATGGGATATCAAAGGAAGCTGTTGATACAAATAGAGAAAAAATAGAAAGAACAGAGAAAGAAAGACAAGAAGTAGAAAAAGAAACTGTTCCGGTGTAAGCCCCCTCCCAGACTAGAGCCTTAAAGAGTTCTGCACCTGCCACCTCTAAGAGCCCTAAAGCCTCAAAAATGGAAGCCAAGGCATCTAGAAAAGGAGAGAAGAGAACAAAGACAAAGGCCACAAGGTCATACACAAGCCAAAAGGATGATGAAGAAATAGAGACTGATGAGGAGATTAAGAAAATGAAGAAGAAAAAGAAAACATCTATGGAATCCTCTACGGGAAAAAACAAAGAAGAAGAGATAGAAGAATTTGTTGAAAGGCCTACTCTCTCTACTGATGATGTCATCAAGGCAGTCACTGTGGATGGAAATCTACAACCAGTAATAGAATTTTATGATGAGTATAGTGATACTGACAAATAGAATTTGGAGGAAGCTACAGTCAGGTACTTGAACATTTATAATAAAGCATTCATTGAAATCTTCTCTCTAATTCCCAAAAGTCTAGAGCGAGTACTTGAACTCCAGAAAGAGAATGCCAAGGAAAAGGATTTAGAAATCTAGGAACAGATTGCAATTTAGCTATATCCTTCCATCACTCCAAAACAAATGAGCATGATCTTTAAAGAATGCAAGGATGAGTTCCAGAGCAAAGCCAGAATGAACAAACTTATGCTTGGAGAGGCTGATTAGGTAGCGAAAGAAATAGAAGACATCCTCCAAAATTTCTTTAAGAGATTCAATCTTCTGGTTATAGAGGAAATAGATGAAGAACCTTCTTCCATGGATGTCAAAGGATTAAGTGTATCAAAAGAAGAATCTACTGAGAAAATTACAGAAGAGTCAAAGGAGATAAGTGAGGAGAGGACTAAGGACTTGGATTCCTCTGATCCAGAAGAGGAAGTCCATGAAGATATAAACATCTCTCTTCTGGATCCCCCTAGAGATTTGTTGATGATGATTGTTAGTCATAACAACATGCATAAAAATTTGCACAACAAACCTTTATTATCTTGAAAGATATGATGAATTCAAAGAATTCATGATCCCAAGTCTCCATTGATCAGGTCATGATTGTTTGACGTTACTCAGAGGCTAGTGTGACATGCTATTTTCCATTTCAAGGGGCCTTATGTTTGTTCATCAGTAGGATTTTGTTTCCTATAAATATACTCCACAGAGAGGTTATTTCTACTGTATTTACAAGATAATTGTTGTATTTGCAAATTTGATCATCTGGAACTTGTTCTTTCTTTTACTCAGTGTATTTACTTAAATGATGTATCTATGAAGTGATATTTGCTTGAATTTACATGATATTTATCAATTCAATATGCTTTTACTCTAAATATGCTATATATTTCCAATTATCTATGAGATGTTAGCATATTTCATGTTATTTGCTTTAATCTTCTGTTATTTGTAATTATGGTGAAGAATTGTTATGAAATTCAAAGAAATTTAAAAGAATACTTCTAATTTTGGTGAATCTTTAGCCATCGAACCATGTACATACAAGATAGAGTCATGAGGAGAAGAAATCAAACCATATTTTCACCAAGACGTTCCACAGCTAGATACAAATGATGCTAACTCCAAAGGATAAGGAATGAAAACAACACATGCAGACTGATAAGCACTCCAAGGGATACAGTTGATCAAAGCATGTATCAAGATTTCAAACACAGATTACTCAGGATTTATGATGATTTGTAATCAAACTGTCTGCTCTTTCATTCAGTAAGCAAACATGTACATTTACAATGACTTTGAAAAATGTCCTGATATTTCAGCAATCAGATTTCAATTAAGTTTTGAATAATCAAAATATGGCATCCCTACACCTTTTATAGAATAAGGTGAGGGAGTAGTTACAAATGACCTATGGTCAGGATGTGTCAATTAAGATCAATGGTAGATACTCATTCTTTGACTTGGTTAACTTACTTGTGGCACAGGTTTCTAGCTGGCAACCATCTAGGTGGCTTATTTTCTATAAGTACCAGATGCATATGTTTCCTTTGTGGCACATCTTCATCTACTCTTTAGGTTCTTCCTCTTCATCATGATCATGTTCTTCATCACTTTCTATATCATCATCACCCTAATGAATATCATCCTGTATAAGGACCTTCATTATCATCCTGATATTTTTCATAGGCTTGTACTATCTTCTCTACTTCCTCGCCATCCTAAGTTTTGGCTTTAGTGATAGCGTGCTTTTGGGCTTGAAATTTATCTTTGAGGGCCTCTAATTTAAATTTCCTATTGTTTAATTTTTCATTATAAATATCCACCCTGACCTTGATCCTCATGATCTTATTCATCGCTTCTTCTGTCAGGTGGGTGAGAGGATCATCAACCAACAACTGGAAATTATTAGGCAAAGCTTTTATAGCAAATTTTGCATCTTGGTTTTCAATCTTTCCCTCTACTTTTCCTTCTAGGGCTTCTAGAATTTCTGCCTCATAGGCCATCACGCTGTGTAGTTTTATACTAATATCCCTTAGCTTGTCACTGCACTTCTTCAGGATATCGCACTCAAACCTGATGTCCTCATACCAAACATCTATCAACATGGCAGTGTTATTAGCTAATACTTGATTATTTATTAGGACTTGAGGATCGATCATCTTTATTTCATTTTGATCATTTAAGGCCTTTTCCAGTTGGAATGATCTTTTTCCTGTTTCATTCTGCATTTTATCCACTTTCCTTTTCAAGCTGCTCAAAGAATTCCACCTCTGTAAAGAGGTTTATCAGTACTTCCTCAACTCCTATGAGTGCTGATAGCATCCACTTCCTCATGACTATTGATTCATGCTTCATGAGGTCTAACTTATTAACCTCCTCTTGAGAGATGATAGTCAATGGGACTACTTGATCAATTGATGTATTATCAGGGTTAATCAACCCCTTTATATATGAGTGCAGCTGAGCAATGTGTTATTTATGCTGCTTATTCTTCTCCTTCTCTTTCTTTACCCTTTGGGTTAAAGAATCAATTATATTCTTCCCCTCTTGACCCTCTTGGTCTTCATTAGCAAAACCTGAATCAACTGTGGTGATTTGGAATTCTTCTAGGGTGATCTTACCCTTCTCTTTTTCAATAGTGGGAAGTGCTACTTGGGTAGTCCTTCTACCTATAGCAAGATCTCTTCTGATAGTTGAGGTCAATCTAGCTTTCCTCTTGGGCTTCATGATTATTTCTGTAAACAAGGTAGAAACATCAAATTCTTGAATCTCAAAACCTTGTTCGATACCTATTTATTTTTCAAGCCACTGAGGCACTTCATCTCCAGATCCTTGTGGTCTTTTGTCACCATCATGTCCACCCTGATCTCCAGTATCTATCTCTATTCTTAGTGGAGAGGGCGATTTCCTAATTTCTTCCTCATGATGTTCCTCATGAGGGGGATCCTATTGCATTTCTTCTTCTTGAGGAGTCTCCTTTTATAGAGGAGGATCCTGTGGAATGTCCACATGATGATCCTGGACTTGATCTTGTACTCCCTCAGTTTGTATTTCATCCACCTTGGTAATATCCTCATCTTGAGGCATATTTGTATCCATGGTTGTTTATGTGTCCGGGCCCGGTGCATTACCCTGATCTTGGGTCACATTCTAGTCCACACCTGATGTATTGACTTCTTGTCTTTTAAGGTCCTCATGACCTGATGTATCCTTATCACCTGGCATTTCTTGAGTCTAGGGGGCATCATCACTTGATGTGTCTTTATCACCTCCTCCCTTTTGTTGGACTTCTATTATTTTTGTCTCAACTTGTATTTCCTACTGTTGCTGGCCCATATTTGGAGCATTGCTCTTTATCTTTGCATGCTTGGCTTCTATAACCTTTTCTGTTATATCAGGTGCACCTACTTTGTCTTCAGGGGTCACATCCTCCCTGTATGTTAGGTCTATCACTGCAGGGCTAGTTACCTAATCTACTAGCTTATCAAGCCCAATTTGTTGGGCTACCCTTTCTGGGCTACTTTCTTTCTCTTCTAAGGTTATCTACTTCAATTCTTCCAATACCACCATTTGTGTTGATGGGGTCCCATGTGGGGTCATGCACATACTATAAGGAAGGGTTTCCATTTTCTAAGAAGCTACATTTTGTACCACCTTATTGTCTGATAGGTCTACAGTGTCTTCCAATGAGAAAGGAGCACCTTGACTTGCTTTGGAGGCTTCCTTTATCTGCTCTTCTTCTTTCTCAAGTCTTAAACATGATAATGCTGGGAAGTAGCACCTCATGCTATGTTTCTTTTCTAAACACTTCAGCACCAGGTCCCCTCAATACTATAGGGTCCACCCTGATCTCACCCCTCATTGATGTTCTTTGTTTTTTAGGTGGTGATGTCACTGGAGGCACCCTCCTCTTCCTGTTGATCATCCTCTAGTCATCGCCTATAGGTTCTTTATTTACTGGCTATTCTTCCAGTGGGATATCTTCTTTTATATTCTATTGTGAGGCTTGGCCCTCATCCTGCATTTCTATAGTCTCTACAGCATGCCTCAGGTTTCTTTTGGTCTTTGGTTTATCCATTAGAGGCAGTGCAGATGAGGCCAATTCCTGTCCTGATGTAGATGCACATGCAACTGTTATTGTAATTCTTTCAATTATCACCCCCTTAGGCTCATCATCAATTTTCTTTCCTAAGGGGGGGCCTTTTCTTTGTTTTTGAGTGGGTAGCCTTTCTCCATTAGATTTCCCTTTCTCTCTAAGGAAGTCATCATATTCTTCATCAGGGATCTCTTGCCTTTTCTTCATGGGATCTACTGTAATGGCTACACCTCTCCTCTTTAGTCTATTTACCTATTCATCTACCCATGATTGGGTTAACTATAGCACCCCACCTGTAAACTGATCCAAGGAAATGTCTTCAGGTTGTGGTAGGTCAGTGGCTGAGATGGTGTCATTATATACCCTCTATTCCTCATATTCATTTGACATGGTCTTACCACCATCCTTCTTCAGCTGTGTTGGTACTGGGATGCAGTTAAATGTGTTTATCTGATTTAAGGTGAGACTTTGATATTTTCTTCTTCTTACCTCTACCTCATCCTCACAATTAGTCTAGAAATCTTCTAAGTGCCTATGATGTATGGGCTTCCCCATTATTTTCTGCATTCTACCATAGGGGTCATATGATCTAGCCAATCAAAATGGCTATAGGTACATCAAGGTCAAACCTCCTATAGGATGCTTTATGCTTCCTAAATCAGAGCATATGTACCAATGCATAGATATTGGAAATAATACTAGAGGTATCTTTTTCTATGCTTTATATGCATCCAGTATGGTAGATATCTATCTCAAAAATTCCATCAGGACTACCTCATCAATAGGGTACCTGGGTAGTATATGGGGTTGATCTTCAAATCCCTGTATCCTGATATATGAAAATGTGGCATATTGAATAAACTAGGCACCATGTCTATATACTAATTCTTGAGCCTCCATGCTCAATCTCTTGGTTCTATCCTCCTGCATAGTTCTAACTAGATGCATAGAGAATGCATCATTCACCAATTTGTAATCGAAGAGGTAGTTCTTTCTCTGTAATTGAGGATAATGATCCCATATGTGCACATCATCTACACCACTGCCAATTTTCCTACTATTGTCAGGGCATCAAATGTTCCCTTGTAGGCACATGAATAGACAACATATGAAGTCATGTGAAACGAGCAGTCCTGACCTCCCAGGGTCCTCATCTGTTCATCCAATGCATCACTGATGACCTTAGCTCATAACGACTTATTTTGTGTGTAAAGGATCATCTGGATGATTCCAAACATCCAATTCTTGAAGTTTCTGACATGAGGATGGCCTGTCATCCTACTGAGTAGGTCAATCATATATTGATATTCATCATCAAAATCAAACTTGTATAAGTGTACTGGCAACTTAGCAGAGGCAGTGTAAGTGTTGTTCTTAGACCTCCACTGGTACATCCTCTTCCTTGCATTCTTACTATTGTTTTCATATTTTGTCTCTAGCTTATACAAATCCACACTGACTACCTTCTTTCCAACTAACAAATTGAAAGTAGTTGTAATGCCCTTCACTAAAAAGTCAGCATAAAGCCTTCCATGTTTCTCTACTCACCTAGTCTGAGGGTTATAATTTCTTGCACATTCTACTACTAACTCTGGGGTTTCCATAGCATAGGGGAATCTAGCCGCATGCCACATTCCTGATACATATATTACATCCAGGAGGGGATTTTCTTCATTATGATCTAGTCTGGATGACCGTGCTGCTAACTCTGTATCTCCTTGGTGAGTATCTCCAATGATACAGTACTTGAATTGTACTCCCTCGAGTTGAATGAACATAGGTTTAAGAAATTCTGAATCAAACCTATTCAGCCAAAGGTCTGCGATGGACTCCTGCAAAAAACATGTCTTGTTTTACCATTTGATATCCATATGTATTCATATAACATTATATATCCATGGCATCATGCATATTATATTTATTAATCCTTACTTCATCATGATATGCACATTTATAGAGCTAAACCGTAAGAAGAACATGCTACCTGGACATTTCAAAAATGACAATAGAAGGGTTTCTAATTACTTACCTAATAATGCTTTTCTCCTTGGTTAAATGAGTGATTACAGAAATGGGTCACAAATACTGATGATCACCTGATCTGTCACGCTAGAAGATCTTGTTTGTCCACTGGTAGCTCGTATGAGGGTTTGACTATTCTGTGCTATGTAAATTCTTGTTTTATCTCAAGGTAAATGAAAATAACCCTAGAAACTTACTTTTAAACACATTTGTATGGAAAATTAGGGTAAAATTAGGTTAAATCGATCAACTCCGTTGATCTTCTGCCATGGATTCATGGATACTGCCAAGTGTTTGAATCTTGATCACAATTGGTGGGAATCCACCTACATCATTTAAGTTCATTTAATATTTGGAGACAAGGAAGGGGGGTGATCTTCTAAAGATCGGGTGATATTACAAATATGACCCCCTCTGGGTGAAATGACCTTCCGCCTTCGAGCAGAAAAATTAATGCAAAGGGATCGGGTGATGTGGTCAAAGGTTGACCAATTGCATAATCGGGTCATGAATTTAATATCAGGGGATGTTCAAAATATGACCCTCACAACTAAAATGATCCCCCCTTGGAAAAAGATCAAGATGACATCAGCATGCTTATGACTTCGTTCTAGCATTGTATTGTAATGACATCATTGTCATGTTATTAAATGGGGTGATTGTTGGAAATATACCTCCGCAAGGTAAAAAGGATGATGACATCACCATCAGGGTGATTTTCTTTGTTCATTAGGTTTAGATGATGTCATCGTCATATCGAAATGGGGTGATATTTTGTGAGGGGGTGATCTTACGAAGATAGGGTAATTTTCAATATATGACCCCCACAGAATATACGAAGTTGTTTGACGGGTAAATACCACTATCACGTAAAATTAACGTCTGAAGTTCCAGGACCAAGTGATTATTAGGTGATAAAGTAATCTCAGGGTGATCCTATATAATATGACTGATGTTCGAAATATGACCCCCCTTGGACTATCATGTTTGACCAGAACTTTGACTCATCATAACTTTCTCCCCTTAAGTAATTCGGGGTGATCCAAAAGGCAAACCTGCACAAAATTTTATGCTCTTTCCAACCATGAGGTTAATGATATGAAATACTGATTTTGCCAAATTGACCTCATCATGGTGACCTATCTACCCCATGCAAGGCTATCTGCATGACTTACTTTTACCAGACCGCCAAAAAGTAGAAAAAACACAACAAGCCAAAGTAGCAAAAAAAGTTGGGTCCCTATTTTGTCAAGTCAAAATGGGGCGTGTTATGTAACCACACAACAACTGGCCACCAAATAAAACCACTAAATTCTAATGATTCAAGTGATGTGATCACATTCTAACATAGTATTCTAATTCTTTCTAAGTATAAGCATTATAATCTTTCTGAATGATAAGGTTTTCATCATTGCAACAGTGCTAACAAAGGATCAGGTGTGTGCAAATGATTAATTATCCTTATCTTGAAAGTAAGTTGAAAACATGAGTAACTAATGTTAAGCTACATAGTTTGGGAGCATCCCTCATAGACAACCTAGATAGAGGCTTGCTGTCAGTAGGCATCCATAGCCCTGACAAGGTTATCTATACAATCCCCCTAAGTAGAGCCCCACTGCCAGTAGGTGTCTATAGCCCTGGTAGATTTACTTAGATGGCCTAATTTTATTTCTTTTAGATTTTCAATATTTATCTCTATATTCATATGATATCATCATGTAAGCTTAGTGTGCAAGGTATAGTCACTCGCTGATTTAGGTTGGAGATTGCATTGGTAGCAAGGGAGTCCCTTTAGATTTTTCACTTAACACCTATACTTGTGTGTTCAACAAACCCAAGGCTATTAGGTGAGTCATTGTGAAAGAATCACTTTGGTCAAGAAAAGGCACCCTGATGAAAAGATATCTCAAATATGATTAGTAGTACTTCTCAAAATGAATCACAACCTATATATGAATTTGTTCTCATCACTTGAATCTTAACAATTTAGTTATTTTCTTAGGGTGATAATCTACATCATCTTGACTAGCCAAAATAGAACTCAATAAGAAAACAAACAAAAACAAAACAAAATTGTACAAACAACTATACAACATGTACACTATGATACACATGACTTTCACGGCACTAACTTAGGCTTGGAAATAATGTTTAAGGAACTATCCATTAGCTAGTAATGGAACATCCTCACCGGTTAAGGTCTTAAGCCTATAGGTATTATCTCATAGAATTTTTGAAACTTGAAAGGGACCTATCCAAAGTTTATCAAATTTACCATGATCTCCTCTCCTTTCATGAGCTTTGCCCTACATCAGGACCAGATCTGAGATTCTAAAAGCCTTGACTTTAGCTCTTTTGTCAAACCAATGCTTGACAATAGCTTGATGTTTAGCAAACTAATCTATTGCTTTACTTCTTTTTTCTTCTAGGTGCATCAACTGAAGCAACCTAACTTCTTGTTTATTATCTATGCCTAGGTATTCTTGTGCAAACTGCAATGTAGGATTCTTTAAGTTAATAGGGAGGATGGGATCCACCCCATATACTAAGTGAAAAGGAGAATTTCCTAATGCATCTTTATTCCTTGTGCTATCTACACATAAGGCATACTTCAATAAGGTATTCCATTCCCTTGGGTTCTTTTCTATCAATTTGTTTATGATATTTGGTAAATTCTTGTTTGTGGATTCTACTAATCCATTCCCTTGGGGATAGTAATTTGAGGAGAATTTCAAGATGATTCCATGATCAAATGTCCATCCTGATAGTCTTATGGAAGCAAAGGCAGACCCATTATCACATACCAAAGCATAGGGAACTCCATACTTGGTTACTATGTTGCTTTCCAAGAACTTGATGAAATCCTTAGCATTACATGTTTTGCTACTGACAGCTTTAGTCCACCGGTGCAATAATTAGTAATAGTTAAAACATACCTATGTCCTGAAGATGATGGAGGATTGATAGGTCCTATGAAGTCCATTCCCCATTGAGCAAATGGGTGCATCTCCATCACTGGCTTCAAAGGTTGAGCAACATATCTTTCTTTGTTTGCAACAACCTAACACATATCACAACATTTAATGTGTTCAATAGTATCTTTGAAAATTGTGGGCCAATAATACCCTGCCCTCAGGATAGCATGAGTGGTGGCTAAGGATGAACCATGTGTAGTCCCAAACATATCATGCAATTCTGATAGCACCTTATCTACTTCTGGGCTTTCTAGGCACCTTAGGTATATCCCCTCATAATTCTTCTTGAAAAGGACTCCTCCTTTTATCATGTATTTTTGTTATCTTATCTTTAGGGATCTCCTTTGTGAGGCCTGCAATCTTGGAGGACATCTTCCAGTGATCAAGATGTGCCTAATATCTGAATACCATTCTCCATCTTCTTTTGTATTTATAACATATTGCTGACTCATGATATTAGGATCAATTTCTGATATCATCTGGCTCAATGCCTATCCTCTCACTAACTTCATAGGTGTTATGTCCATATCATATTCTTAGAGGACAGTAATCCATTTATCTCTCTTCTCACCTAGTTCACTTTGCATTAGAAGCATTTTTACTGTTGCATCAGGTACTACAGCTATCACCTTACTCCTCAGGATGTAGTGTCTGAATTTCTTGACTGCTTGAACTAGAGCAAGTGCTTGCCTTTCAATGTCCATGTATCTGAGTTTTGCATCCCTAAAAGGACAACTCATGAAGGCTATAGGATTTTCTTCTTTGGCCTCATTTCTCTATGTCAGTATTGCTGCAGATGTATGCTCTGAAGCAAATGAGTAAATGTAAAAATCCTTAGTATAATCTGGATTGATCAGCACTAGAGCATTAGATATGGCTTTCTTAATATCTTCAAAAGCTGCTCTATCTTCTGGTGTCCACTCAATTTTAGCATCCTTCTTGAGCATAGAATTCAAGGGTCTGATAATCTCTACAAAGCCAGTAATAAAATTTCTAACAAAATTTATCTTACCAAAGTAAGACTTGAGCTCCTTCTTACTTCCAGGAAGCTGTATCTTCATGATTGATTCCACCCTATCAGGGTCAATGATGATCCCATTTTTTGTTATTAGGTGGCCTAATAATTTCCCTATGGGTACCCTGAATATGCACTTCTTAGGGTTTAGAGATATCTCGTATTGTTTACATTTCTTTAACACCTTTCTCGGGTCCTCTACATGGTTTCCTCTCTCTTTAAAGAAGACTGTTAAGTCATCCATGTATATGACTATGCATTTACCAATTAAACCTCTGAAGGCTATGTCCATCACTCGCTGAAATGTTGCTCCAACATTTATTAACCCAAATGACATGCACCTGTAGGTGAATATCCCCCACTTTGTGGTGAATGCAATTTTTAATCTGTCTATTTTATCAACCATTACCTAGTTGTAACCTGAGAAACCATCCAAAAAGGACATCATTTTGGCACCATTCACAATCTATAGGACCTCATCTAGAGAAGGCAAAGGATAATTATCCTTTTTAGAAGCTCTATTTAAGTTCCTGAAGTCTACACACAATCTGATATCACCATTCTTCTTCCTTACTGGAACCAGGTTTGCCACCCATGTGGAATGTCTCATAGGAAATATGATCCTAGCATTCAGCAGTTTCTTAACTTCCTCAAAAATAATGGGTTCCAGCCAAGCATTGACAGGTCTTTGCTTCTGTCTAAAAGGCTTTGCATCCAGCTTCAAAGGTATAGTATGAGTGATGATAGATGTATCATAAGTTTTCAGCTCATCATATGTCCAAGCAATGACATGGATATAATCTTTGAGGGCTTGAGTTATTCCTTCCAACTCTTCTTCTATACAGACCTTGCCAATCAGGACATTTCTTTTTTCATCATTCTATCCTATGTTGACCTGTGAATATTCTCCTCCATCAGCCTTTGGGAGATCTTTCTGTTTTAGCATATTGTCTAAATCAAATTCTCTTTCAAGTTCTATCATTCCCTTAGGAATTCTGTTACTAGGCAATTCCAAGATTTCTTCTTCTTCCCAGATATGGTCTTCCACATTTCATTCATCAATGATCTGTGCATCAAAAACATCCCTAATGAAATCTAAAATATGCTGATCATCATCAAATACTTGGAGGTTAGTTACATTATCAGGCACCTATGGCACTGACCCTAATTCTACTAAAAACCTCTTTAAACTAGATATATATAGTGGTTCCAAAGTGCTGGTAGCTTGGGCCAAGGCATCTGCCCTGTGATTTTGTTCTTTGGGTACATGGGTGATGTTGAATGCATCAAACTTTTCTATCAAGTCCCACACCCTATGTCTATAATTGGATAGTTTCTTGTAATTACAAGAGTATATACCTCTTACCTATCTCACAACTAATTCTAAGTCTCCATTGACATGTAAAATTTTCACTTTCTTCCTAAGTGCAAACAATATCCCATGAATTAGAGCTTCATACTCTGTTACATTATTCATGCATAGGAACTGCAATCTGTATGCTTCTAAGTAGGATTTTCTAGATGGATCAATAAGATCTATCCCTACTCCAGCCCCTTATTTCAATTTGGATCCATCAAACCTGAGGATCCATGGCTTATCTTTAGTTGAAGGCTTATCTAGGCCTTCTCTTTTCTTTTTAGCTCTAGCAGCTGCACCATTTGATATCCATTTTAACTTTGGTGTTTCAATTTTCTCAAACTTCACCTTTTTTGACTAATGTGAAGCTGATATCTCTTCTTTCTTTTTTCCATCAGAAGGAAAATCTTTTGGATTGGGCAACATCTATTTTTTCAAAATATGTAAACACAATGAACAAGTAGTCTCTGAATGTGGTGCTTCATGTAACCTGCACCATCCCTCAATCAGGGAATCCTGCGGAGATCTTTGTTGTTGTGTCATCTTTTGAATTTCTTTTGATAAAAACTCCTCAATCTTGGACAAGCTACTGCCCCTATCCTCATCAGATAACTCATAATTTGATTCTACCAAACAATCACTCCCTAGGGTGATTTTCTTGTTTCTTTTAACATTACTTTTGTTACAAACCAGAATCTCTTCTGTCATTTGAATAGGATCTACATCCTAACATGTATCTTCCCCTATTCCTATAGGTGATAAAAACAAATCAGTGTCACTATCACTATTTATAGAACTTATCTCTAGTGATGATGATGCATCATTGCATGCTTGTTCCAGCTCCATCATGTCTAAGCAAGTATCACAAGTTTTTTCAGAATGAGCTTCATCATTCAACTTGCACCATCCATCAATTAAAATATCATGAACACGAATTTTTAACAATTGACATCGTTTCACTTGCTTGGACAAGTGCATCTCAAAATTCTTGAAATGATCTACCTCTATTTCATTTGTAGGATTACAATCAAACTCTAAAATTATTTTATCATCCTAAGGGTGATCATCATGATCATGAACATCATACATCAAAATTTCTTCTATCCTGATGGTCTAGGGTCTGATGGAGTAAACTCTGGGTTCTACATCCACGTACATGATCTCGTTGGTTTTATTATATTTAGTGATCATGTGCTTCATTCGAGGCTTTGCATCTATTCTTATTTGATTTGGTATACCCTTCCAAGGTAGTCACATGTGACTAAAATTAGTTGACATGTATCCATTAAGGGATTTTGACTAGTCCTTGCTAAGTAGCATCCCATAAGTATCAGGTATATCAACTACCTGGATATCAATATAATACTAGATTCTAGGATCTGATGCTAGTTGCATGTGAATGTGAGTTCGTTCTCCTACCACACTCACCTCTGTTTTGTCTAATTGTGTTACTTTCTTTAATGACTTAGCAAGATGCAACCCTAAAGCATTGCTTATAGATAGGGGCATTACATTGGTAGATGCTCCTGAATCTACTAAGCAGTTGTGCAAATTTTTACCAAACATCCTTATGGTAAGGAGAAAAGGAGGTGACTCACTCTTGTCTCTGTAAAGGGTCATGTGTGAAGTTTCTGTAGCTTGAACAGTAGCTAGGACTTTGGATTTAACATTAACATCCCTACTGGCATGATCTTTACCTCCAGACTGACCTGAGGTATGACTATCCTCTTTAGGAGCAAGATCATCTAATGATTTCATGAAATCTTTCTTGATAGTAGGGGTTTTTAGTAACTCTGATAGTGACAGGCTAATTTTAATCTTTTTCATTTCATCAGCCAAGTAAGTGACTAATTTATTAGTCTCAGGAGGCAGACTAATAGCTTTTGATGCTATATTTGGTGGTGCTAAATACTAAGCATTAACCTTGGGAAATCTAGGGTTATTACTTGCCTTGTGATCAGGTGGAGTGTTAAAATTGTTTAGAGGCAAGGAGGTGGTCAAAGAACTAGTAGGTCTATTTGAGTTATTCCTCAAGTTGTAGTCATGCCTACCTTGATATTGTTGTTGATAAGCATGTACCTCCTCATGTTCACCTGATGGCTTATTCTCATCTTCAAAGGGAAATACATAATTAGTCTCAAAAGCCATGGATGACTCTTCACATGCTAAGGTATAGCTCTGGTGAGATGACATTGTCTGCTGATAAGGTTGATTAGTGAAACTTTCTAACACTAAGGAAAAATCATATCCACATGGGACAATTTCATTTCCTTCTACCTGAGGTGGATTTCCTGAAGTATTGGACACTTTAGTTTGGAATATACTGGCAGCAATCCTAAATTGTGGACAATCCAACTCTGCATGAGCATTGGTGTTATGTATCCTGCACCAATTTGTAAGGGTTGCCTCTGCATGGTTCACTCTAGTGGTATGTTTCACTTCACTAGGAGGCTGGTTATCTAAGGGTGATGGCAAAGAACCATTATTTGGTCTAGAGTTCCACACTCTAGGTGGTCTAGGAAGATTTTTGTTACCAATATTGTTATTGTAATTATTACTGTATACTCTATTAGGATAATTAGGTCTGACATTAGCATATCCTCTATTCTAATTTGGTTGAGAATAGAAGTTCTAACTCCTCAGATGAGTAATCTCAGTGGTTAATTTTCTTAACTGTGCTGATATTTCTTTAATTTCTTCCTTGTCCTCCTAAACCTTAGCTACTACATTCTCTGTTTGAGAATTTAAGAAGGAAGATCCATTGTTATTGTTGTTGGATTGATATACAATCTGAGGCACCTGTGTTTGTCTAGGATATTGTAACATCTGGCCATTTCCATTTGGAGGAGGCATGATACTGAGTGGAGGTATTTGCAATGGACTAGGTATCACAGCTGGAGGTATCATGGCTCCATTGATCTGTTGTTGAGCAGGGTACGTAGGATAACGAGGAAGTGTAGGGAATGAAATATTTGGTGTTGGAGCTAGAACTAGCTACTGACTGACTTTGATAGCTTCCTCAAAAGCTCTTGTCAAAGTTGTGACACCAAGATGTACTCTCTTGATAAACATGGAAGTGAAAGGATCCAAAGCTAAGTAATATATGCTTCTAGCAGCTAAGGGGCAACTAACTTAGATAGCATCTTTTGGAATCTGGCGTTGTAGTTAGCAATAGGATCTCCTTCAAATCTTTTGATCATGGTGAACAAATGGTAATTCATTGAAGCATCTATAGGTATCTTGAACCTATCCTTAAAGGATTTCTCCAAGGTAGCCCAGGAACAGACTGAACCCTGACCAAGACTAATATACCAGTTATATGCCTCTTCCCCTAAGGAAAATGGAAATAACCTGCATACTACATCTTGATGCTTAATTCTAGCTCTACAATAGGCTTCCTTAAAAGTTCTAATGTGATCATCAGCATCCTAAGATGGATGATACTTAGGACAAATTTTATCAGGATTCTTAGGCAAAGCATGATATGCCAGGAAAGTCAAAGGTGACTTTGCTACAAAGAATGACATGGCGACTTGTGGAGGTTGGACCTGAGGTGTAATAAGTGGAGGTTGGACTAGGGGTGTGACAAGTGGACCTGTAGGTGTTTGTAACCCGATAGGAGTTATAGGAGCACGTTCTGGTGAAGCTTCTGAAGCACTAGAACTAGGAGTGTGATGAATGTCTATAGTTCTAGGTCTAAATCCTCTAATAGGTAATTCTTCAAAGAGTCCACTGGATCTGGACCTGGTATGTGGCTTGAGAGCTAGGATTTCTTAATTTTAATGAAAATTGGCTGGTTAACTATAAAGATTAGTTGGAATATTCTAGCAAAGGCTATACTTATGGTCAAAATTTGAAATTGACTAGATATTTGTGCAATATTTGCAGAGATGATGCAAGTATGAGGTGATACGTAGCTTTTGGTCACAAGCAACAGGATATCAGGCTTCTCAAGCTAATTACCTCAAAGTTTCAATAGAAAGACTTGAAATAAGACTTATCTTTGCAAATTCACGATGATCAGCCACAAAGCTTGCAATATTTATGATCAATTTTGAAATCTTCACAAAGGATTAGCGTGCACATACTTAAAACAACAAAACTTTGCATATGACTTGAAATACAGAGCAGCATGAGTGCTACCTTTCTATTTTTATCAACTCAGAGAAAACCTATTGATGAATTGACTGGCCCTCCTTCTAGCACCAATTTATGTTGATGATGATTGTTAGCCATAACAACATGCATAAAAATTTGCACAACAAACCTTTATTATCTTGAAAGATACGATGAATTCAAAGAATTCATGATCCCAAGTCTCCTTTGATCAAGTCATGATCATCTGACATTACTCAGAGGTTGATGTGACATGCTATTTTCCATTTCAAGGGGCCTTACATTTGTTCATTAGTAAGATTCTATTTCCTATAAATATACTCCATAGAGAGGTTATTTCTACTCTATTTCCAAGATAACTGTTGTATTTGCAAATTTGATCATCTGGAACTTGTTCTTTCTTTTACTCAGTGTATTTACTTAAATGGTGTATCTATGAAGTGATATTTGCATGAATTTACATGATATTTATCAATTCAACATGCTTTTAGTCTAAATATGCTATATATTTCCAATTATCTACGAGATGTCAGCATATTTCATGTTATTTGCTTTTAATCTTTTGTTATTTGTAATTATGGTGATGAATTGTTATGAAATTCAAAGAAATTTAAAAGAATACTTCTAATTTTAGTGAATATTTAGCCATTGAATCACACACATACAAGATACAGTCATGAGGAGAAGAAATCAAACCATATTTTCACCACGATTTTCCATAGCTAGATACAGATGATGCTAACTTCAAATGGTAAGGAATAAAAATAACACATGCAGACTGATACGCACTCCAAGGGACACAACTGATCAAAGCATGTATCAAGATTTTAAACATAGATTACTCAGGATTTATGATGATTTGTAATCAAATTGTCTTCTCTTTCATTCAGTAAGCAAACATGTACATTTACAATGACTTTGAAAAATGTCCTAATATTTCAACGATCAAATTTCAATTAAGTTTTGAATAATCAAAATATGGCATCCCTACACCTTTTATAGAATAAGGTGAAGGAGCAGTTATAAATGACCTATGGTCAGGATGTGTTAATTAAGATCAACGGTAGATACTCATTCTTTCACTTGGTCAACCTACTTGTGGCACAGGTTGCCAGCTAGCAACCATCTAGGTGACTTAATTTCTATAAGTACCAGATGCATATGTTTCCTTTGTGGCACATCTTCATCTACTCTTTAGGTTCTTCATCTTCATCTTCATCATGTTCTTCATCACTTTCTATATCATCATCACCTTGATGAATATCATCCTGTATATGGACCTTCATTATTGTCCTGATATTTTCATAGGCTTGTACTATCTTCTCTACTTCGCCACCATCTTGAGTTTTGGCTTTAGTGATGGTGTGCTTGCGGGCCTGAAATTTATCTTTAAGGGCCTCCAATTTACCTTTCCTATTGTTTAATGTTTCATTATAATTCTCCACCCTAACGTTGATCCTCATGATCTTATTCATTGCTTCTTCTGTCAGGTGGGTGAGATGATCATCAGCCAATGGCTTGAAATTATCATGCAGAGCTTTTATAGCAAAGTCTACATCTTGGTTTTCAATCTTCCCCTCTACTTTTCCTTCTATGGCTTCCAAAATATCTGCCTCATAGGCCATCATGCTGTGTACTTTTATACTGATATCCCTTAGCTTGCCACTGCACTTCTTCAAGATATCATACTCAAACTTGATGTCCTCATACCAAACATCTACCAACATGGTAGTGTTATTATCTAATACCTGATTATTTATTAGGACGTGAGGGTCAATCCTCTTTATTTCATTTAGAGCATTTAAGGCCTTTTCCAGTTGGAATGATCTTTTTCCCATTTCATTCAGCATTTTAGCCACTTTCCTTTTCAAGATGCTTAAAGAATTCCACCTCTATAAAGAGGTTTCTCAGTACTTCAGCTCTTGTGAGTGCTGATAGCATCAACTTCCTCATGACTACTGATTCATGCTTCATGAGGTCCAACTTATTAACCTCCTCTTGAGAGATGACAATCAATGGGATTGCCTGATCAATTGATGTATTATCAGGGTTAATCAACCCCTTTATATATGAGTGTAGTTGAGCAATGTGCTCTTTATGCTGCTTATTCTTCTCCTTCTCTTTCTTTACCCTTTGGGTTAAAGAATCAATTATATCCTTCCCCTCTTGACCCTCTTGGTCTTCATTAGTAAAACCCAAATCAACTGTGGTGATTTGGAATTCTTCTAGGGTGATCTTACCCTTCTCTTTTTCAATAGTGGGAAGTACTACTTGCACAGTCCTTCTTCTTGTAGCAGGATCTCTTCTGATAGCCGAGGTTAGTCTAGCTTTCCCCTTGGGCTTCATGATTGTCTTTGCAAACAAGGTAGAAACATCAAATTCTTGAATCTCAAAACCTTGTTCCGTACCTATTTCTTTTTCAAGACACTAATGCACTTCGTCTCCAAATCCTTATCGTCTTTTGTCACAATCATGTCCACCCTGATCTCCAGTATCTATCTCTGTTCTCGGTGGAGAGGGTGATTTCCTAATTTCTTCCTCATAATGTTCCTCATGAGGGGGATCCTGTTGCATTTCTTCTTCTTGAGGGGTCTCCTTTTGTAGGGGAGGATCCTGTGGAATGTCCACATGATGATCCTAGGCTTGATATTGTACTCCCTCAGTTTATATTTCATCCACGTTGGTAATTTCCTCATCTTGAGGCATATTTGTATCCGTGGTTGTTTGTGTGTTCAGGCCCGGTGCATCACCCTGAGCTTGGGTCACATTCTATTCTACACCTGATGTATTGACTTCTTGTGTTTTAAGGTCATCATGACCTGATGTATTCTTATCACCTGTGATTTCTTGAGTCTAGGGGGCATCATCACCTGATGTGTCTTTATCACCTCTACCCTTTTGTTAGACTTCTACTATTTTTAGCTCAGCTGGTATTTCCTGCTATTGTTGGCCCATATCTGGAGCATTGCTCTTTATCTCTGCCTACTTGGCTTTTGCAACCTTTTTCATTATATCAGGTGCACCTGCTTTGTCTTCAGGGGTCACATCCTCCCTATATGTTAGGTCTATCACTACAGGGCTAGTTATCTGATCTACTAGCTTATCAAGCGTGATTTTTTGGGCTGCCCTTTCTAGGCTACTTTCTTTCTCTTCTAAAGCTGTTTGGTTCAATTCTTCCAATACCACCATTTGTGCTTATGGGGTCCCATGTGGGGTCATGCGCATACTGGAAGCAAGGGTTTCCATTTTTTGAGAAGCTACACTTTGCACCAGCTCATCGTCTGATAGGTCTACAGTGTCTTCCAATGAGAAAGGAGCACCTTGACCTGCTTTGGAGGCTTCCTTTATCTTCTACTTTCTTAGTCTTAAACTTGATAATGGCGGGAAGTGGTACCTCATGCTGCATTTCTTTTCTAAACACTTAACCACCATCTCCCCTCAACACTATAGGGTCCACCCTAATCTCACCCCTCATTGATGTTCTTTATTTTTTAGTTGGTGATGTTGCTGGAGGCACCCTCCTCTTCCTGCTGACCATCATCAAGTCATCACCTGTAAGTTCTTTATTTACGGGCTCTTCTTCAAGCAGGATATCTTCTTTTATATTATGTTGTGAAGCTTGGCCCTCATCTTGTATTTCTGCAGTCTCTATAGCATGCCTCAGGATTCTTTTGGTCTTTGGTTTATCCATTAGAGGCAATGTAGATGATGTTGATGTCTGTCCTGATGTAGATGCATCTACAACTATTATTGCAATTCTTTCAATTATCACCCCCTTAGGCTCACCATCAGTTTTCTTTCCTCTAGGGGGACCTTTTCTTTGTTTCTGAGTGGGTAGCCTTTCTCCATTAGATTTCCTTTTCTCTTTGAGGAAGTCATCATATTCTTCATCAAGGATCTCTTGCCTTTTCTTCCTGGGATCCACTGTAATGGCTAAACCTCTCCACTTTAGTCTATTTACCTATTCATCTACCCATGATTGGGTTAACTACAGTACCCCACCTAAAAACTGATCCAAGGAAATGTCTTCAGGCTATGTTAGGTTAGGGGCTGAGATGGTGTCATTATATACCTTCTTTTCCTCATATTCATTTGACATGGTCTTACCATCATACTTCTTCAATTGTGTTGGTACTGGGATGCAGTCAAATGTCTTTATCTGATTTAAGGTAAGCCTTTGATATTTTCTTCTTCTTACCTCTGCTTCATCCTCACAATCAGTCTAGAAATCTTCTAAGTGCTTCTGATGTATGGGATTCCCCATTATTTTATGCATTCTACCATAGGGGTCATATGATCTGGCCAATGGAAATGGCTATAGGTATATCAGGTTCAGACCTCCTATAGCATGCTTTATGCTTCCTGAATCAGAGCATATGTACCAACCCATAGATATTGGAAATAATACTGGAGGTATCTTATTATGTGCTTTATATGCATCCAGTATGGTAGATATCTATCTCAAAAATTCCATCAGGACTACCCCATCAGTAGGGTACCTGGGTAGCATATGGGGCTGATCTTAAAATCCCTCTATCCTGATATATGAAAATGTGGCATATTGAATAAACTAGGTGCCATGCCTATATACTAATTCTTGAGCCTCCATGCTCAATCTCTTGGTTCTATCCTCCTCCATAGTTCCAACTAGATGCATAGAGAATGCATCATTCACCAATTTGTAATAGAAGAGGTAGTTCTTTCTCTGTAATTAAGGATAATGATCCCATATGTGGGCATCATCTACACCACCACCAATCTTCTCTACTGTTGTCAGAGCATCAAATGTTCCCTTGTAGGCACATGAATAGACAACATATGAAGTCATGTGAAACGAGCATTCTTGACCTCCCAGGGTCCTCATCTATTCATCCAATGCATCACTGATGACCTTAGCCCATCACGGTTTATTTTTTGTGTAAAGGATCATCTAGATGATTCCAAACATCCAATTCTTGAAGTTTCCAGCATGAGGCTGACCTATCATCTTGCTAAGCAGGGCAATCATAAATTGATATTCATCATCAAAATCAAACTTGGATAAGTGTACTGGCAACTTAGCAGAGGCAGTGTAAGTGTTGTTCTTAGACTTCCACTGGTACATCCTCTTCCTTGCATTCTTTTTATTGTTTTCATATTCTGTCTCTAGCTTATGTAGATCTACACTGACTACCTTCATTCCAACTGGCAAATTGAAAGTAGTTGTAATGCCCTTAACTAAAAAGTTAGCATAGACCCTTCCATGTTTCTCTACTCACCTAGTCTGAGGGTTATAATTTCTAGCACATTCTACTACTAACTTTGGGGTTTCCATAGCATGGGGGAATCCAAATGCATGCCACATTCTTGGTACATATATTGCATCCAGGAGGGGATTTTCTTCATTATGATCTTGTCTGGATGACCATGCTGCTAACTTTGTATCTTTGATGATGCCGTACTTGAATTGTACTCCCTCGGGTTGAACAAACATAGGTTTAAGAAATTCTAAATCAGACCTATTCCACCGAAAGTCTACCATGGACTCTTACAAAAAACATGTCTGGTTTTACCATTTGATATCCATATGCATTCATATAATGTTATATATCTACGACATCATGCATATTATATTTATTAATCCTTACTTCATCATGATATGCACATTTATAGAGCTAAACCATCAAAAGAACATGCTACCTGGACATTTCAAAAATGACAAGTGGAGGGTTTCTAATTACTTACTTGATAATACTTTTCTCCTAGGTTAAATGAGTGATTACAGAAATGGGTCACAAATGTTGATGATCACCTGATCTGTTGCACTGGAAGATCTTGTCTGTCCACTAGTAGCTCGTATGAGGGTTTGACTATTCTACGCTTTGTAAATTCTTGTTTTATCTCAAGGTAAATGACAATAACCCTAGAAACTTACTTTTAAACACATCTATATGGAAAATTAGGGTAAAATTAGAGTAAATCGATCAACTTCGTTGATCTTCTACCATGGATTCATGGATGCTGCCAAGTGTTTGAATCGTGATCACAATCGGCAAGAATCCACCTACCACATTTAAGTTCATTTAATGTCAGGAGACAAGGGAGGGGGGTGATCTTCTAAAGCTCAGTTGATATTACAAATATGACCCGCTCTGGGTGAAACGACCTTCTGCCTTCGAGCGGCAAAATTAATGCAAAGGGATCGGGTGATGTGGTCAAAGGTTGACCACGTGCATAATTAGGTCATGAATTTAATATCAGGGGATGTTTGAAATATGACCCCTACAACTAAAATGACCCCCCTTGGAAAAAGATCGCGATGATGTCAGCATGCTTATGACTTCATTGTAGCATTGTATTGTAATGACATCATCGTCATGTTATTAAATGGGGTGATCATTGCAAATATACCTCCGTGAGGTGAAAAGGATGATTACATCACCATCAGAGTGATTTTCTTTGTTCATCAGGTTTAGATGACATCATCATCATATTGGCATGGGGTGATTTTTTGTGAGGGGGTGATCTTACGAAGGTAGGGTGATTTTCAATATATGACCCCCGCAAAATATACAAAGTTGTTTGACAGGTAAATACCACTATCACGTAAAATTAATGTCTAGAGTTATGAGACCAAGTGATTATTAGGTGATAAATTAATGTTGGGGTGATCCTATATAATATGACTAATGTTTGAAATATGACCCCCCCTTGGACTATCAGGTTTGACCAGAACTTTGACTCATTGATGCAGAGGCATCCACACTATAACCTTTGCATATAGCATGAATGTCTGCAGACCAACTTCATCATCATCATCTTCGCCAGCATCATCATATTCCCTACAACCACCAACAACATCATCATATTTCGGCTTTACTCTGTCAGCATCATGTTTCCTAAAACCAACAGCATCATCATATTGCGAACACTCGCAATGGTCCTCCTGCCGACTACTATTCACCTCCGCTTTCCTCCTAACATCATCATCATGATGTTCAACGGGCGCACACATCCTCCGGTTGCACTGTTCATCGGACGCCAAACACTAGCGTCATCATCATGACCTTCCACTCTCTTCGTCAGCAGGATAACCAATATCCGGTTGTCCCGAATATCCTGATGACGTTCACCTTCAGCAGCTTACCTTCGATGCGCCGCTAGCCGATGACAACAGCATCATGATATAATTTATCCGGTCCTCTCGAAACCTCCTGATGATGCTAATACAACCTTCTACCGCAGGCTTCCGCCGATACCTCAACACTTAACAACGGCAGGATAAACTCGCACAGGGGGGATATCTCAATATCCTGATGACGATGACGTCATATCCTGATGACGATGACGTCACCCGATATCCTGATGACCTCTTCAACACTTAGTCGAAAAACACGAACTTTCTCTTCCGCATCTACTCGCGATACGCGGATGTTTGGCACTCCCAATATGATGATCCTGAAGCCGATACATGCACTTAGTCTATGTCCGACTCAAAACATCCTGATGCACTCGCAATATGCAAACTCCAACGGTTTCATGACCCGATCTTCTACCTGATGCCGATGCACTCCTCCTCGGCAACTCCTGATGATGATCACCCCGACGAACCCGCACTTCATGCGCTCAACTGCATCATGTTCATCTTCACTTATCCGGATGACGATGTCCGAACTGCCTGCAGGATATTTGCAGAAATATCCTGATGATGCCGTTTTAACAGACTTCTTCACTTAGCAAAATCTCACTTCGCCGATCCTCCAGGGATGACCCGATCCAACCTCAGGGTGATCTTCGACACTCTGTCTTATCAGTTTGACCTAGCACATGAGGATGCTAGGCTTCTCAACATCTGTCGACCGCAATCCTGCACACCTGCATGCAAACAAACAAGCTACCTACTAACCTACTGTACATTGCCATTCCACCGATCAGATGAGTCAACCGGTGGAATGGATCAGTATATCCATGAAGCCACTCAAACCAGCAAATCGATTTACAGGAAGGAGATCAAACAGAAAACGAAACAGGATCTTTATTGATTCAAAGATGCAATACAATATGATGTTCCTCACACAGAACACTCAACTCCTCTGCTGGATGCAACACTACACTGCCGATCGATGATCTCTACAATCAACCGATCTCATGCTTATAAAGATTTCCCTATGAGTACTACTGACCCAACTCCAAGTGGCTGGGAACTCTCCAGGCGGCTGGGAGATCCCACCGAACATACATCATGATAGCTGTTATAACTAACTAGCTAAAAATAGCAAAAGCCCGGTCAGCATGATCTTATCATGATCAGCTTGACCTTATTACATGCAACTGGTCTTAACAGACCTTCTTGGAAACATAAACAGGACCTAAACTACTAACTGCCTTATCCAGACCAGCTGTCAGGTAGGTGCTCCTGCACCATACTCCCCAAAAGAAGAAAACTCATGTCCCATGAGTTTAGCATGTGGAAGTCCTCCACCTTTACACTTTGCTTTGTCAGTCTTCTGACCCACTCCAGCTTTATCTGCTGCTGTCTCTTGGCTGCTCCAAGACTTCTGAACTGTAACTTGCTTTCTGGCAAGTAAATCCTCATGCCTGTTGATGTAGGCCTTTCTCTCACATACCTTGTGTTTGTCAGGTTGCCTGACCAGAACCTCTTTCTGAACTGCCTCTGTGGTGTTCAACTGTATCTTCCTGTCAATCTTCATAGGACAAGCAATAGTCCCAACTATGACAACATCTTTGTCATTCTTCTCAACTGATGGTTGCTGTGTGCAAACCTGTTTCTGAACCTGCTGCTGACCTCTGTCAGTCACAACTGAAACTTTCTTCATCTGATTATCTGTAACAACTCCTGTCCCTGCAGTATCCTGAACTGCCTTCATGCCTGCTCCTCTAGGCATCTGCACAAACTCCTTCTTTCCCATCAAAATGATTTGAGCTGCCTGCTGTACTGCAGCTGTGGCCTGCAATGGCATCAACTTAATAATCTTCCCATCCTTCTGAATGGTGTAGGTGTTAGCATACCCATCATACAGTACTCTTCTGTCAAATTGCCATGGTCTACCCAACAGTAGGTGACAACATTCCATAGGCAAAATATCACACAAAATCCTATCATGATATGGTCCAATCTGGAAATCCACATATGCCTGTTCAGAGACAAAAAGTGATTGCCTATCACTCACCCAAGATGCCTTGTAAGGGTGTGGATGTGGAATCCTTTCCAGCTTCAGTTTATCCACCATTTCCTGAGATACCATGCTGTCTGTTGAACCAGTGTCAATGACAACCTTACATACCTTACCTTTGCTCTTGCATGTGGTTTTGAAAAGAGCTCTTCTTTGCATCATATCCTTTGATGCCTGCAAACTAATTCTTCTTAACATCAGTGATTCTCCACTTTCTGGATATCCAAAATTCTCAGGACCTTTGTTTGAACTCTGTGCACTTTCTTCTACTTTCTCTTCTTGCACAAGTTGTACCCTCTTGTCACTTGTTCTATCATTTCTGGATGATGAACCTTTGTTTTCTGGACATTTGAAAGATGGATGACCAAACTCTCCACAGGTGTAACACTTTCCTGAAAATGTAGTAGAACCTCTACCACCTCCAAATCTTCCTCTAGTACCTTTCCATCCACCTCTAAAATCAGACTGTCCTTGTCCTTTACTAGTGTCTTCTTGAACCTCATTGGTTTGCTTTTGTGTAGGGGCTGCTCCTCTTCCCCTGTTGTTTCCTCTTCCTCTCATGGACTTCTCATGTCCTCTATTCAGCTTTTCTTCAATCCTGATTGCCATTTGATAACAATCTTCCACATTCTTAGGGTTAGCTAACACTAACTCATCCTGTATGTTAAACCTCAAACCAGCCAAGTACCTAGCTACCTTTTCTACCTCATTCTCATGATGACCAGATCTCATACTTAACAGATAAAATTCCTCAGTATAGGCTTTCACATCCCTGTCTTTCTGCTTTAAAAATTGCAGCTTCTTAAACATCTGGATTTCATAATCCCTTGGCAAGAATTTCCCTTTTATCCTTGCTACCATCTTATCCCATGAAGTGATCTTAGACTTCCCTTGTTTCCTTCTCTCAGATTGTACATAATCCCACCATACCAAAGCATGACCTCCTAACTTGGTCTTTGCAATCTTTACCTTCTGATCCTCAGCAACATCTTCACAGTCAAAGTGGTTATCCAGTGCAGAAATCCAATCTAACAACTCATCTTCATTCAAGCTTCCAGTATACTTGGAAACATCAACCTTTACCTTAGGTTTTTCACTCTGCACTGCCTTTAACAGTTTTGCCAGTCTCTGGTCTTCAACATCCAGATCTTCAGCTACCTCTTCATACTCTTCAACAGTATCTGCATCTTCTTCAGACTCACTGTCTTCCACTTCCCTCTTTTTGTTCTTTTCTAGGGCTGTCAGCCTGGCTTGAAGTGCTTCAGCAAGCTCCTTCATCTTCCTCATTTCTCTAGCATGTTTCTCCTTCATCTCCTGCAATTCCCTTGCAGTACCACTACCTTTAGGAGGCATTTTGTCAACCTCTCAATCTACACACAACACAATCAACTCTATCTCTGCCCTTTCAGTGACAGAATCAACACACGACAGCCCAGACCTTTTGCTGAGCTCTGATACCACTATGATGCAGAGGCATCCACACTATAACCTTTGCATATAGCATGAATGTCTGCAGACCAACTTCATCATCATCATCTTCGCCAGCATCATCATATTCCCTACAACCACCAACAACATCATCATATTTCGGCTTTACTCTGTCAGCATCATGTTTCCTAAAACCAACAGCATCATCATATTGCGAACACTCGCAATGGTCCTCCTACCGACTACTATTCACCTCCGCTTTCCTCCTAACATCATCATCATGATGTTCAACGGGCGCACACATCCTCCGGTTGCACTGTTCATCGGACGCCAAACACTAGCGTCATCATCATGACCTTCCACTCTCTTCGTCAGCAGGATAACCAATATCCGGTTGTCCCGAATATCCTGATGACGTTCACCTTCAGCAGCTTACCTTCGATGCGCCGCTAGCCGATGACAACAGCATCATGATATAATTTATCCGGTCCTCTCGAAACCTCCTGATGATGCTAATACAACCTTCTACCGCAGGCTTCCGCCGATACCTCAACACTTAACAACGGCAGGATAAACTCGCACAGGGGGGATATCTCAATATCCTGATGACGATGACGTCATATCCTGATGACGATGACGTCACCCGATATCCTGATGACCTCTTCAACACTTAGTCGAAAAACACGAACTTTCTCTTCCGCATCTACTCGCGATACGCGGATGTTTGGCACTCCCAATATGATGATCCTGAAGCCAATACATGCACTTAGTCTATGTCCGACTCAAAACATCCTGATGCACTCGCAATATGCAAACTCCAACGGTTTCATGACCCGATCTTCTACCTGATGCCGATGCACTCCTCCTCGGCAACTCCTGATGATGATCACCCCGACGAACCCGCACTTCATGCGCTCAACTGCATCATGTTCATCTTCACTTATCCGGATGATGATGTCCGAACTGCCTGCAGGATATTTGCAGAAATATCCTGATGATGCCGTTTTAACAGACTTCTTCACTTAGCGAAATCTCACTTCGCCGATCCTCCAGGGATGACCCGATCCAACCTCAGGGTGATCTTCGACACTCTGTCTTATCAGTTTGACCTAGCACATGAGGATGCTAGGCTTCTCAACATCTGTCGACCGCAATCCTGCACACCTGCATGCAAACAAACAAGCTACCTACTAACCTACTGTACATTGCCATTCCACCGATCAGATGAGTCAACCGGTGGAATGGATCAGTATATCCATGAAGCCACTCAAACCAGCAAATCGATTTACAGGAAGGAGATCAAACAGAAAACGAAACAGGATCTTTATTGATTCAAAGATGCAATACAATATGATGTTCCTCACACAGAACACTCAACTCCTCTGCTGGATGCAACACTACACTGCCGATCGATGATCTCTACAATCAACCGATCTCATGCTTATAAAGATTTCCCTATGAGTACTACTGACCCAACTCCAAGCGGCTGGGAACTCTCCAGGCGGCTGGGAGATCCCACCGAACATACATCATGACAGCTGTTATAACTAACTAGCTAAAAATAGCAAAAGCCCGGTCAGCATGATCTTATCATGATCAGCTTGACCTTATTACATGCAACTGGTCTTAACAGACCTTCTTGGAAACATAAACAGGACCTAAACTACTAACTGCCTTATCCAGACCAGCTGTCAGGTAGGTGCTCCTGCACCACTCATCATAACTTTCTCCCCCTAAAGAATTTTGGGCTTATCTAAAAGGCAAACCTGTATGGAATTTTATTGTCTTTCCAACCATGAGGTTAATGATATGAAATACTAATTTTGAGAAACTAACCTCATCATGGTGACCTATCTACCCCCTGTAGGGCTATCTGCATGACTTACTTTTACCAGACTGCCGAAAAGCAGAAAAACACAACAAGCCAAAGCAACAAAAAAAGTTGGGTCCCTGTTTTGTCAAGTCAAAATGGGGTGTGTTGTGTAACCACACAACAAGACTCCAGAACTGAAGGAGAAGGAAGAAAAGAGGAGAAAGTAAGTCAAGTAGAGGAGGAAAAGGTAAGAGAAGAAGAACAAATAGAGAAGATCTCTGGTGATAGTTCTGAGGCTGTAAAAGGGCAGTGAAGAAATTTTTGAACAAAGACATATCAGAGATAGATGAACTATAATTATTCCAAGTACCACTCAATTTTGATTGCTCTCTGGTTCAGACAATGAAGATAGCATCCTTTGCCCAAGCAAAGGCAAAAGAAAAACTTCTGAAGTCTTACATGGAAGATTGTGAGCTAATAGAGATTGCTTTAGGAATGTTGGAGAAGATCATGCCATGCTTCCAAAAGGATCCTTCGGCCTCTCCATCTGGTAACCTTAAATCTCTAATAAACTCTGTCAACACTCATTTTGATTCCTTAAAGAAATCGGTAGAAGAAAAAGTTTGGAAAGAATTTTTGGGAAAGAGATTCTCTGAAGTACAGGGACTCATAATAAATGATAGGAGAAATCTGGATATTGGGATAAAGAGCCTAGAAAATGCTCTTAAAGATGACAGAGAAATATACAAATTTTGTCTATCTTGGACCACAGTGATAGAAGACATTGTAAAGAAGGTGGAAGAACAAGAGGGTAAACTGTCAAGTTTATCTCAAAATTTTGATCCTCTCACCACATCTTTAATGAATCAAGAGTGCCAAGCTATTGCCATTATAAATGAGATAAAGATGCTTGAAAAGAAAAAGAAGAATCTAATAAGCAGAATGAGTGAACTTAGAGGGATAATTATCCCTAAGCTAGAGGCCATACATGAGGCCCTAACTAATGCCCAAACCACAACCCAAACCAGTGATCTGGCAAACTTAAGAAGGGGAGAAGCCTTTGCATTTTTGTTGAGCAATCACATCTTAATTTTGGAAAAGATGAAGTAGAGTTGGGCAACATAATTTGTCCAGTTGAAGACCACTTTTGTGGACATACTTAAGTATATGTAAGTATAACATACATATTTATGTGGCTATGTATAGGCTGATTTTTGTAAATTTTGGTGTGCAAATTCCACCCTTTGCCATTGATGTCAAAGGGGGAGTAAGGAGTAATGAAAAATGTGGAATCCAACTAAGGGGGAGCTTCGGTAAAAGTGTACATAAGACAGAGCATCAGCCAAGGGGGAGTTTGTTATGACACTTAGTCATTTTTTCACTAAGTGTTGCCATCAATGCCAAAGGGGGAGATTGTTGGCAAGAGACACTATGTGGCTTCATGAGTGTCCATCCCACACATCCACATCACATAGTATGTCTATACCAGAAGTCAGATTGAAGATTGTTTTGGTCTGGTGAGCAAGAACAGAGCATGCAGCAAAGTCTGACAATCAGGTCCAGATCTCTCAGATGGTGTAACTCAGCAAGTTGTAGACTTGGACAAGTCAAGAGGAGTACCATGACTACTGTATTCTAGAGTTTGAGCCTTCGGGGGTGAATGAGTGAAAAGATATGAACATCTAAGTGTTGGGTTCTTGACAAGCAGAGTAAACTGAGGAAGAACTGACCATCAGAGTATCAGACCTTAATCTGGATGGGAAATTGATGGTGATCAAGCTATTTGAGGGATCATACATGGTTGGCCAACATGATTAATGACTTCTATGTCTATGTCCTTGATACACATCACATAGTAAGCATGGATTCAGCTGATAGATCAGTATCTTGGGAAAAAAACATGAGTATTCCAGATGCTGACTAGAAAGATGTTGAGATCTTTGATGCGGATATATATACCAGATGGATTTTAGTATGAAAGGAAGTATTGTGTGAAATAGTGTGCGAACAAAGGCAGAGATAAGAGTGGAAGCTACAATACAAATCTGGTATGTGACAAGATAGCAACACTAAGACAGAGGAAGAATAAAGTGTAGTAGATCAATATATTGAGCCTAACTAGAACTGAACCTTAGCATATGTGGATGTCTCTCATTAGTTCAAATACTTGGTTACCTTGTATAAACTTTGTAGATAGTGTGTCTCTTGTAGGCAGTGTGCCTCTTGTGAGTACTGTGCTCGGGCAGTGAGCCCTAATTGGCAAGTGCCATTTTGTACTCCTTGTTCTTTTAACAGAGAATACAATCTTGGGTTAGTCACCCCGTAGTTTTTCCCTTAACAGGGTTTTCCATGTAAAAATCCTTGTCTTATGTGTGTTGATTTCTTTTCTTCTCTCATGATTATGTATGATTATATGTTTTGATGCTACACTAATTGTTAAAGAAGAAAAGAAAGTTGAATATTTAAGATAACTGATTCACCCCCCCTCTCAGTTATCTACCATGTTTCTAACATTGCTGACCACCCTTTCCACATGTAAGATAAACTCTGTGAGAACCTACTGCTTGAGAGTGACCACCATGAGAATCGAAGCCTACAAAAGGTGCACTACCAATATGCACACCCGTATGACCTCCAAGAGGCATAGTCAAATTCTCCTCTACCAGACAGGCTTTCTCAACTGCTACCTCCATAGTCTTAGGCTCAAAAAAATGAACTCCACTGATTCAAGCATTCAAGCCCCTAATAAAGTGTTGTACTAACATAGCCTCATCATCACTGATGCCTGGATACTGCTTAAGCTCATAAAATATGTGCCCATACTACTCTATTGTCATAACCATCTGTCTCAGCTCATGGAACTCATCTATGCAATGCTACTTCCAATGATCTGAAAGGAAACATGCTCTAAACCTCTATAAGAACAACTCCCAAGAAATTGTACTAATGTCCAAGTGTAACTTATGTTCCTCTAAACACCACCATATCGAAGAAAAACCTATGAGATGCAAGATGACACATCTAGCCTTGGTGTTACTACCATATGGATGCATGGAAAAACACATAGCCAAATCCAACCACTAGGTCTCAGCTTCCAATCCACTACCAGATCCATCAAATGTGGGAGGACATGTCCTCAAAAGATCTCTCATATGACTGGCCAAGGTAGCCTCCTGCTCAGCCGTCATTTCTCTCCTTCTAGGTGATCTCTCTCTCTCTCTCTCTCTCTCTCTCTCTCTCTCTCTCTCCCTAGCCTCTGGCTAATCGACCTCTTGTCCCCTCTTGGCTGTTCTACCTCCTATCTAGGACCAAGACGGGAAATGGCCTCCTCAAGCAACTGACATAACTGAGCTCCCTCCGACTGACCCTAATTTTCCATATTCTAACCCCCACCTTCTTGAGCACTCTCATGAGGGGAACTGGGAGGAGGTCTACCACCACCACCTCTCCCACATCCTCTACCTCGACCTCTACCTTGACCCCTAGGCATCTTCCTACACACACATACCACCAAAGGACAACTTTAAAACATAAGACAAGGAAGACTTAGAATAAAAAATAATGTAATCTATAGAGTTTAAGCACTGGTCACATAATGAGCTCCATTATAACTAGAGTACCCAGTGTTTAAACCTAGCTCTAATACCAAATGTAATGCCCCGTCATGCAACCCTAGAGAGTTAGGTTCAACTATGCAATAAAAGGGCAAAATTTTTTTTATATAAAAGTAAAAGTGATGATATCAATTTCTAACAACAATATCAACTGACTAGATACAACTAACTACTCTAGGGAAAACACAACTGCATTATTGAAATTAAGCAATAATCAACTTACATAATTCATTCCAACTGCTCAACATTAGAAAAAAAATACATCAACATTTGCAATAAAGCTTCCAAGTATACTATAGTTCATTTTACATAATTACATAAGAGATCTTCCTTCTTGGATACATCAAAATTACATAATGAATATCACTAATACACAAATCTAGATGCATAAAGTACAATCTCTATCTTTAGAAATAGGTGCAAAACTAGAATCAAGAGAGATACATCTTCTTATCACACGAGCCTCAACACCAAAAAACCAATGGAATATAGCACAACCACCTGACCATGTGGAACCCTAAGGTCCACCCCCATGCTAGGAGATAACAATGAGGTCCAACAAAGACAATAGTCAAGATGGCAAAGATAAATAGATAAATGATCAACATGAATCCCAACATCTCTGACTCAAGAATTATAACAAGTGACTCAACCAGTGCTTCCAGAGGAAACATGAACAACAAGAATGAACACAAGAGGGATAACTAATCTATAGTAGGAAGAGTGTCATCGCATGGTCCTAGCATGGGTTATCCTAGCTATCTCTCACTAGGTGTCGGCCCCAATCTATGGTTATTCTAGTAGTCTCTCCCTAGGCACCAGCCTCATAGGGTGACACATGTGGAATCGACTATCCTTTCATGAAGACAAGGAGGTCGATCATGTCAACCAAGCCTTCTCATACCATCCTTGGCCTTAAAAGGTGCTATAGGCATGGGTGATGCATCCAAATTATCTTATTAAGTGAATTAACTACCCAATCCCTCCTAGGTTAATTATTAGGTTATCACTTGATTACAACTTTCATAGGGTTATCCAGGTAGCCACTTTGGGCACCGGCCCCAATATGAAAGCCACTCTCCTACATGTAACTAGTAACCCTAATCAACCAAACATAAATCATCAATTTGCAAGGCATCTTTCCTCTTGCATACTGATATCTTCACCAAATTCAATTTCAAATACTAAAGCCCAATTCAACAATCTTCTAAATAGAAGGCATCGATGACACTTCATAAACAACACCAATAAGCCTCTGGACCTAAATGACTTATAAAACAAATGCCAACTACTAGGGAAAATTTATCAAACACTATAGGCAATATCAAGATACAATTTAATGAAACCATCAATACCACTACATTAAATTTAATGTTTAAATAACATGACACTTACAATTATAATTATGACATTCCACTAAAACATCATGAACACTTTATAAGTTGACCTTAATAAAATATAACTATCCAATATTCAATCATTCCACTAATTACATTTAATTTTACCTTCCCAAAAATAGAGCTATTTATCTCTTTATAAATTTTCATATTAAATAGCTAGAGCTAGTTTTGACAGCACTAAATCCACATTTAAAATAATATAACATCTTACCATATTTATTTCGACTCTAAACATAAGAAACTATATGAACCCTTAACATACATTTCCTCAAAATTTAATTTACTAATCTTACCGAACTACGTAGGTACCAACTTTGATGAAACTCTAATATCTAGATTTAAATTTTTTAACCATAATTAATTCTTATAACATAATCTTGTAATCTAACGACTTGCATTAAGTTTACTAAGAGAATAGGTTTATAGAAAACTAAAATTATCTCAAATCCTATTTCTAATAATTTAAATTACTAATCTTACCCAATGCTATAAATCCAAAAATTAGTTGAATCAATTTAATAAGTTTCCTAGATCCATCTTATTCAATAGGTTTATTTACCTAGCTATAGGGGAAAAAAAACAAATGTAAGGAATATTTAAATTTCAAATTATATATGTTTAGAAAACTAAATATCTACAAGTGTCAAAATTTTAAAGAAAAGTGTTTTCTAATATCCCTATCTAAAATTTAGTTACACATGAGTGTAATAAGGAAACTATCTATTCCACTTCCTATTCAACTAACCTTTAAGAGCTAATTACTATTTCACTAAAAACTTACTATTCCTATTTTCTATCAAGGTTAAAATTAATTATGCAAAGCGGGATTTATTTATTCACTTCTATTCATTATGAAAGATTTTCAGAGAATTGAGAAAATTGATTAGAATGTAGATATGAGAAGTCGTATGCTGAAATTAAGAGTTACAGAATAAGCATTGACTCAGCTAAGAAGTTTAATGCAATTCCATTATGGATTGAGAAATGGAAGATTTTCTAGGAAGATTGAAATAAATACTAATAGTAGGGTGCACAAATTGGATTGCTTGCTAAAGGTAAATAAATGCTACTAGCTTGTTGAATTTCTTAAAAAAATTAATGTAGCAGGAGGATTGTTTATATATATAGATCTGGTTGAAAGAATAAATTACATTTCATGAATTTAGTACTATCAGCAGGGCAATTTGAAGAAATTGAAGTTACTTGTTAAAATGTTTTAGATGAGGCTGTACAGTGAATGTAGAAGAAAGATTGTAGAGAAACAATTAAATAAATCCGTCTTCTTTCAGCCAAGACATCTATAGGGAAAAAAAATTGTAGTTTAATAATTATTATTGAGAATGCTTTTAGGGAGTATGAATGTAGTCAAATCTGGAAACAAAAAACAAGTACAAGATCAAAAAAAATCTCAAATTATCTCTAATAGGTTTCCAGGGAAGGAAGAATCAAGTGAAAGCTAAAACGTCAGATGTCATTTAAAGCTCATTGCTGCAAAAATGGCTACAAGAAATTAACTTAGGCAAGGGTATAGGAATAATATCTCAAGTGAATATATTAAATTGCTAGACTTGAGGAGTGCTAAAGGGGGTGTAAGAACATAATGCCAAAGGATCGCTTCAAGAAAAGGATATATTATGCTTTAAATAGGGCTGATGCAAGAAGTTGGGTCCACAAAAAGTTCAAAAATTGGAAGTGTTTTTGTTGTTTTTTAGAATTTGTCACACTTTGACTAAAAATTTGAAGCACTTATACAATGAATCTTGGAAAAAGTTAGTAATATGAAAGTTTGAATTTTGAATCTAGTTTCCAAATATGTAAATTTTTCAAAAACCTAGATGACAGAATTCAATTTTGATAGGTATTTATAAAAACTACTTTTTAAAAGTCATATTTTTACCATACCATGCACATGTACGGACACCACTTTTTGACCTAAATGAAAGTATTTTTCTAATTCCTTTTGGGAAAAGATACCTAACAACATGAAGATTGATGAGGATTTTTGTTTGTGATTTTTTTCTGAATATTTTTTTATTGAATTTTTATTGGCCCTAATTGCTATTTTTAGAAATCAACGTGTATGGACATCATAATTGGACCTAAACTAAACATTTTTTGATTTTTTTCATTATGTAGAGAATTATCTGAAGATTGATGTCATATAATTTTTTTTACAAAAAAATCAACCAAAAAATTTATTAAAAAACTAAAAAAATGAGATATTTCAAGTTTATGGACTAGTTTGCTTAGAAATTAATCAAAAAATATCAAACATAAACCAATCTTAACAAAAATTATATATTTGGAAACTAGACATCATGTTCTATAATGGGTTTTAATTTTGTAGATTAATTCATAAAAAGGTCCATCAACTATATTGTCAAAGTTTGACATTTCTCTTGAACTTGCCTTAGTTTTTTATTTGCAAGTCAAAGGCTAAGGGTTGGGTTGCCAAGCCTTTTCCAAGCTTAAAACTGAGGCTACATGTGATATGGGAATTTAAATTTTCAAAAACACGTACGTGTTATGAAATGCATGTGTGTTCCTTAAAGAAACGGGTACGCATTCTTAAGAAAAATGCATACGCATTATATGTTTGGACATTAGAAAAAAGAAATACGTAAGCATTACATAATGCCTATGCATTTATTAAAAAAAACTCATACACATTTCTAATAGATATGTTATTCCTTGATTTGAAAAAAAATAACTGAGCACTCTTTCCCTGCAACATTCTCTTTTTGTAGTATGGACCGACAGTGCCAATTTCTGCATATTTTATTACATTTTTGTCTTGCACAATCTCTTTTTTTTTTTTGATTGGTAAAAGGCTGAATCCATTAATATATAAAATCAGTTATAAAATATAGCTCTATTCAATGTGGGCACTGGTAGGAAAGAATAGAACGAAGAAAACCTCTGGTCTAGCCTAGGACTTTAGCAGTCCAGTACATACTATTTATTTATACGGGGTCAAGCCCAACAAGGAAACATATTTTCTTATACAATTGTTGAGATAAAAATACAGACATTGCCCTTATCCATGAACTTTCTTTTGATAACCTCTTGCTAAATGTCTTTAGGTTCTTCGACTCCTAGGAAGACCTCCATGGCTTATAACATTAAAAGGGTTTCTTCAATCTTGCTCCTACCAGTATACCTGTCTAACCTGAAACCACATGAAAACTACCACTTCTTTTCTCATGTTAGCTATACAAAAATAAAAAAAATTCATTCTTCTACTAACATCCATTAGTTCTTTAAAATCTTTGCCTGAGAAGAAAGAAAAAATACTTGATGTAGCCAAGCTTATCCAAATTAATTAAACATACTTGTTTCATTATTTAACTAAAATCTGGACTAAGTGGGACATCCCATTTTGGTTGGCTGATCCACTGCAAATGCCAGCAACTAGATATATAAACTATATTATATAAATCTACCTATGGGCATAAGAAAGTGATCAACTGTTTCACTAGATAATGTTGAAAAACCAAGATATCTCATTCCAATTACATTCTAACCCATCATAGAAAACGTTGTTGCATGTTAAATCATATCAATTAGATTGGCATACGAAAAAATTGTTGGAAAAAACTCTACAAGCCCTCCCAACAGTGTAAGTCAAGCCAATTGTGGAGATTAGTAAGACTCTCACCGATGCATCCAATGGAACGAAGGGAACTAGCAGTCATCAATAGGAGATTATCATCAGAAAGAAAAAGCAAGGAGTTTCTGATACTCTAGAGTCTCCCTGATTGAAGAAATGAGCTTCAGTGGGGCTTACACCAATAATAATGGAGATTCAGACCTTAATACTCTTCATTGAATCAGACCCGACATAGTTAAGGGTTTAAATAAATAGTTGGTCAAGTCCGTCAGATGAATTTGAGTTTGGCAGAGGAAACATACAAGGCAATATACAGAGCTATATGCATGTTGCCGAACCAAACGATTATGAAATGAGGTTTTATTGTTGTAAGTTTCATGAGTTTTATGTGAGGTTATACATTTCAAACATACAAAGTGGAACTCAAAAAGGTTGAAATTTGGTTAAAATGATGCATCATGACTAGATGCATTGCACTTTGTATCCATCACGAAACCAAAAAAATTTAGATTAAGGTTTATAAAATAAGTCCGAAGAGGAGAAGCAAATTGTAAGATGCACTTAAACAAGTGATGTGGGCTCCACCAAATGCCTATCGATCTCGTATAAATAACGATATACAAGCCAATATGCAAATAAGAGATACAAACCAGATTTGAAAAGGAAGTTAAATCTTGAAAAGTCTTTGTATGATTGGGGTACTTGTATGTTAATAATATACATACTTGATATACAAAGGAATAAAATGCATTAACATGCTTTGTATGTGTGCTTATACAAGATAACATACAAATGGCCATATACAAAGATGTTTGTATAAGATGCTTTGTATGTGTGCTTATACAAACGGCAACATACAAAGAAAATATACAAGAGAAGGTTTGTATAAGAAGATTTGTATGTGCACTTATACAAGAAAACATACAAACGGCGATGACCATAAGGAATATACCAGAGATTATTTTGTATGTATTCATCAGGTACAATTATGTATTTCAGAGGATACAAACAGAAAAGTGAAGTGGGCTCCATCAAATGCCTATCGAGCTTGTATAAATAATATACAAACTGGATTCGAAAAGAAAGCTAAATCTTGAGAAGTCTTTGTATGATTGGGGTGCTTGTATGTTTAGAATATACATACCTAATATACAAAGGAAAAAAGCCATTAACATGCTTTGTATGTGCGCTTATACAAGATAACATACAAATGGCCATATACAAAGAGGTTTGTATAAGATGATTTGTATGTGCGCTTATACAAACAGAAACATACAAAGAAAATATACAAGAGAAGGTTTGTATAAGAAGATTTGTATGTGCGCTTATACAAGATAACATACAAACGACAATGACCATAAGGAACATAGTAGAGAATATTTGTATGTATTCAATAGATACAATTATGTATTTCGGAGGATACATACGGAAAAGTGAAGTGGACTCCACCGAATGCCTATCATGCTTGTATACATAATGATATACAAACCACTATGCAAATAAGAGATACAAACCAGATTTGAAAAGAAAGTTAAATCTTGAAAAAGTCTTTGAAATTTTGGGGTGCTTGTATGTTTATAATATACATACCTGATATACAAAGGAAAAAAAAGGCATTAACATGCTTTGTATGTGTGCTTATACAAGATAACATACAAATGGCCGTATACAAAGAAGTTTGTATAAGATGCTTTGTATGTGGCAACATACAAAGAGAATATACAAGAGAAGGTTTGTATAAGATGATTTGAATGTGTGCTTATACAAGATAGCATACAAATGACCATGATGTTGGGGACAATTGTAAAAAGTAATACAATAAGATACATACAATACAGAGAGATTTCTTCCTTTATCATCTTTCAATACACTCTTCAAGGTCCAAACAACACTGAAACACCCACATTCTTCCTCTATCGGCAAGACAGACTACTATTGGCATAGCCTGACCAATATCTTTCTATCGGTGAGACCGTTACCATTGGTCAGTTTCAAAATTGTCACTCCGACATTGTAACTCTCCCTGATGGGAGACTCCACACTTCTCACTTGTTGAAAGGACTCAATACCGTCAGCGAACACTTAAGAAACTAGGCTGATCTACGATGGCACCTTCGGACCTCATTCATCGGTGTGACTTAGATCATCAGCGGGACATTTCCTCCATCTTCTAATACACCAATGAGTTTCGACTATCAGTGTGACGTAGATCATTGACAGAACTTTGTCCTCTTCATCTGATACACTGATATGTTATGTATCCTTCAGCAAGACTTCCTTCATCGGCGGGATCTTGAACTTGTCCCTCAATATTGTCACTCTTATCGATATGCCAAACTATTGTATATGCATAACATGACTTGTTATTACCAATTTTCTTTACCATTACCACCAGTCACCTTTTGTATCCGACGCAATGTACATTCTCAACATACATTTGCGATATGCATTCGCAATATACTTTCAGAGAGACAATAAGAACCTTACACCAATGCAAACCTCTGCAACCGAACAACTCACACAGAAACAACAAAAACTCAACAAAATGGAAAATGATCTACTCCTAAGGAAGTCATTTCACTAATTTTGAAGAAATCTCAACCAGTGGAATGCTTTCGATCTACATCTCTGTAATTAAACCAAAACAAAACTTTTTATTGCTCCTTCGCAGAAATATGCATTCACCAATCTATTCTTTGTCTATGTTTACACAATGGAGGATCCAAAGATAATTCCAATTCGTTTCACAAGTCCATTGAAGTCTGTGATTGTATAAAAATGTAAAAAGGTGATACAAATGGATATATACAAGTCCGGACCCAGTCAGAATGAAGACCAAGATTGTATATTGTGATGTATGTATATACGATAAAATGTATATATGCAACACCAAAGAAACCTATGAGGGCCCCATCACTAATGGAAAAAATACAAGATGATATACAAAGCTATATGCAAATTGTAGAACTGAGAAGGTGGGCTACAGCGATTGCTTATCAGACTTGTATAAATGACAAAGGAGGCTCTTGTTAATATGCACAATGGAGGCTCTTGTAAATATTCATTAGGAAAAAAGAGCATGATGAGTCCATGTCACCATTCACACCAGAAGATGAGCAAGTAGTCATCGGTAGGAAATATGCATCAAAAAGAAAAAATGAAGTCTCTGAAATTTTAATGTCTCACCGACTGAGGAAAAGTGCTTTTTCAAAGCTTACGTTGATAAAGTTGTAAGAACCATCAGTGAGAATAGGTGAATCAAAACAAGGTTTATAATTCTAGTCAACGCAAATCTCATGACAATGTCGATGACATCTTATGAAGGTCTTTTTGATCCAGGATAAAAAGGCTATCGGAGAGATAGCTACGATCGGGTATCCATAAATCTATTATCCTGATGACAAAGATTACCCTGATGACAGTGGTAGTCACACTCATCAATGAGACTCTCACTGATAGCCATATTGGTAACACTTAGGAGATTAGGGAAGAAGGTTATTCCCACAACGATGAAGAAAGTCCCGCTGATAATAACAATGCCCGCTTCTACAAAAATACAAGTGCATGAAGATGCAACAATAGAATATGCAAGGTCCAAAGATGAGTACAAGGGCCCCACCACAAACAAATATACATATACATTTGTATAAGTCATACACGATATACAAAGCTATATGCATATTGCAGAGCTGAGAAGTAAGAAAACTGTGGTTTAAAAGAATGATAAGTCCAAAAAGGTGATACTAATGGGTTTGTATGTATTCGGCTTTGTATCTAAAAGTTGGATACAAGTATTGTTGTATTTCAGAAGATACAATTAGAATAGGGATGTGGGCTCCACCGTTTGCATATTGGGCTTGTATAAATAACATTCAATATACAAGCTGATATACCAATTAAAAAGATGCAAAAAGGAGATACACACCAGATGCGAAAAGATAGTTAAATACTGAAAGGTCTTTGTATGTTCGGGGTGGTTGTATGTTAATAATATACATACCCGATATACAAGGGAATAAAAGCATCACTAGGGGTGAAAGGTAAGAGAGGGTTTGTATAAGATGCTTTGTATGAATGCTTATACAAGATAACATAAAAACAGAAATACACCAAGAAAATATACATGAGAATAATATACAAGACCCTGTCTAATTGGAGATTTGGAGATTATACACAATAGATGGGGACCAAAAGTGTATGTTGGAGATATATGTTTATGGAAAGCATGAAAGAAATACAACAGGATAATTTGGCCTTGGGACAACTTTCCTCAATGTTTCAATTTGATTTTAATAATACTCCATTGGTGTTAGCTTTAGTAGAGAGGTAGAAGCCATCAACCCCTTTGTTGGCAAGGGAATCTACTTTGCTATTACCCTCCCTATAGGTATGATTGAATGTGCACCTTCTGAAAGAAGCAATGATGTCAAGGGCATTAGCCAACAGGGAATTCAATCTCCAATTAGGCATATTCCCTTTCCGTAGGCCATTAATGATGATCACAGAGTCTCCTTCGACCTCTAATTTTTCAATTTTCAAGTCTTTGCAGATTCTCAAACCTTTAATCAAGGTGGTTAATTCTGCTATGTTATTAGTAGCTTCACCTAGGGGCTTGGCTAAGGATGATATTTCTCTAGATTTAGAATCATGTATTACACAGCCTATTCCTGTGACTCCCGGGTTGCCCCTAGAAGCCCCTATCAAAATTTAGCTTGAACCACCCTTCTTTAAGAGGTTGCCACTTACATTCCTATCTCTTATTGGTGGTGTTGTGGTTGCCTAGTCCCACAAAGGAGGGCAATTTTAGTCTTGCCCATCTCCAACGCATCTTTTCATCCCAGTGTGTCATTGTGGATTATTTTTTGGAGTTATTTAGAATCCTACTATTGGCAATTTCTATAATAATGACCTCTATTTTAATAATTAGTAGTCCAAAAGTCATTTTACTATCTTTAAAGACTCTTCTATTTCTTTCTTTCCAGAGCTCCCAAACCGTGATTGAACAGGAGATTGTCCATAGCTTATGGTAGATGCTTTGTTTGTGAGTCTCAAGCCAACATTGGAAAAGGTTCAGAATGTTGTTAGGCATGGAAGTAATCCATCCCATCTTATTACTTAGCTAATTCCAACATTTATTAGAGAATTTATAGTTGAGGAGAATATGGTCTATTGTTTCTAGGTCCTCTTCACAAAGGGAACATCTGCTAGGCCCCTCATATCCCATCTTGGTGAACCTATCTGTAGTTAGGATTTTTTTTTGCAAGGCCATCCAAGCAAACAACCTAACCTTTGGGAGACAGTTTTTATCCCAACATAGTCTCAATGGTAACTCTGATTTTGGTCTAAGTTGTTGTTTGATTAAAGTTTTGTAACCATCCTTGGTCTTATAACTTCCTAATTTAGCCCCATCCCAGACTAATCTATCTAAGTCTCCTTTGAGAGATACCCTCCTTTTGTTAAGGATATTCAGTAGTATCCTTTTCTCATTTTCTGGAATGTTCATATTATCCAGGGTTTTCCATTTCCACCCCTTATTCTCCTCATGATTGGGGAAATCTATATAATCTTTTATATATTTCCCCCAATGGGACTCTAGGATCCTTTTGGCATTCTCTAAGTTATCCATGTTGCTTATCACCTCTACCCCCCACAAGTCATCCCAAAAAAGTGCTTGGTTACCGTCTCCTAAACTCCAGGTCAGTTTGTCCATTATGAGATTCCTGCAATCCATCATAAAATTCTAGAGGTGAGATCCTTTAGGTGGGTTAGCCATTCTAAAAAGGAATGCTAGTTCCTCCCCTCTAAGATATTTGTTTCTAACGATTTTAACCCACTTTGAATCGGGTTGCTGATACATTTTCCATACAAGTTTGGAGCCTAAAGACTTACTTTGTTCTCTGAAGTTTTTAAAGCCCAGGCCACCTTCCTCTTTTGGTCTACAAATCTTATCCCAAGCCACAAGTGCCATTTTCTTTTTATCCTCCGAACCTTTCCATAGGAAATTTCTTAGAATTTTGTTGATTTCATCCCGTTTACTTACTAGAAGATTCATACAGGATAATTGGAAGATTGGGATAGCTAAGAGAACTGATTGTAACATTGTCACTTTACCTACTAAGGAGAGCCACTTGTCTTTCCAAGATTCTACTCTATTCCTGATCTTGGAAGTGATATGGTCCTAGAGAGCATTAGTCACATTGCTTATACCCAAAGGAATACCTAAATATTTACAGTGCATCTCCCCTCTTTTAAAAGATAGAATTATGCAGATTTCCCTTTTAGTTCTTGTCTCTGTATTGAAAAAATAAATTGCTGATTTATCAGCATTAACTTGTTGTCTAGAGGCCATACAGTAAGAGTCCAAGATTTCTTTGAATGCCTTAGCTTCTTCGATGGATCCCATCCCAAAGAGCATAGTATCATCAATAAACTGTTGATGAGTTGTAGGATCTACACTCGAAGTGATTTGGATTCCTTGAATCTTACCTTCTACCCTTGCCTTGGTGACATTCTCCCTAGAACTTCTACCATTATGATAAAGAGAAAAGGGGAGATAGGGTCCCCTTGTCTCAATCCTTTTGATATACTAAAAAAGCCTTCAGGGGTCCCATTGACTAAAACTTAAAACTTGGGGTTAGAAATGCATGCATAAATGAGGTTTATCCATTGTTTAGAAAATCCAAAAGCTTATAAAGTTCTGCAAAGGAAACACTAGTCAACCTTGTCATAGGCTTTACTGATATCTAATTTAATTAGCATACCAAGCTTTTTGTTTTTCTTCAAGGTATGAATGGCTTCTTGGACTATAATAATTCTGTCAAATATGGATCTTCCTAGTTTGCTCTTCACTTATGATGTTTGGTAGAACTGTCTGAGTCTTGTTAGCTAAGGTTTTAGTGAGGATCTTATTTAAAGTATTACAAAGAGAAATAGGCCATAGATCCCTCAGATTTTCTAGCTTGTCTTTTTTTGGTATGAGAGAGAGAAAAGTATTATTTACTTCTTTTAGAAGGATGCCCAAATTTAATACCCCTTCTAAAGTATCAACTATTTCATCTCCTAAGAAGTGCCATCATTTCTGAAAGAAGAAGGATGGGAAGCCATCTGGACCCAGAGCTTTGTTTGGTTGCATAAGAGAGATTGCTAGTTCAATCTCAATTTTGGTAAATTTGCCATTGAGGTCTTTGTTTTGATCCTCTGAGATAATCGTTGGAATATCTTTCAGTATGGCTTGTTGATGCAGCTAATTAGATCCTTCTTGATTGCTAATAATATCCTCAAAGTACCTAACTGTTTCATATGTAATTTGTTGAGGATCTTCGATCCAAACATTATTCGCATCTTTAATTTTAAAGATTCTATTTGTATTTTTGTGTGCCTTCGTGCTATTATGGAAGAACTTAGTGTTCTTGTCACCCGCTTCCAGCCATGTCTCTCTGGATTTTTGTCGCCAAAAGATTTCTTCTTTGGCTAGGATATCTTCATATTCAATTTTCAACTATTTTTCCTTTACATATGATTCTGCATCCATACCTTTGGTTATCACACTTCTATTGACATTTTCAAGTTCCTCTTCTAGCTTAGATTTGACTTCAAAGATATTGCCAAAGTTGGTTTTATTCCAACTAAGAAGCTTACATTTGATAGTTTTTAATTTTGATACTATAGAGGAAATCTTAGATCCAGAAACTCTAGTTTCTTTCCACCATTGCTCAATTAGGGTTAAAAGGTTATTATCTTTGACCCACATTTGTTCAAATTTGAAGGGGCACTGTTTAGGTTGGCAATCTTCTGATATACTTAGCTGGACTGGGTAGTGATCGGAGCCCAAGTATAGTAAGATCTCAGTTGTTAGAATAGAAGAGAGTTGAGCCCAATTGCCCTTGACCAAGAATCTATCCAATTTTTTTGCAATGTTGCTAAAGCCCTTCCTCCTATTGTTCGACGTAAAACCTTCCTGTGCAGTTTTGATTTCCATTAAATTATTCTTGTGAACCCAGTCCTTAAAGTCAATTGTTGCTATGGACAACCTAATAGATCCTTCCAACTTTTCTTTGGGGTCTAAAATTGCATTGAAATCTCTACCCAGAATGCAAACTTGATCTTGTTAAGTTCCCAAGAATTGATCTATTTCTATCCAGACTAATCTCTTGTCCTTGTTTTGGGAAGGGCCATAAATGTTAATAAGAAAGAAGTGTAGATTGCTTCTAATGCTTTTGACGATCCCCACCATCCAGTTCTTTTTACAACTTATTATTGAAAATGAAACCATTCTAGGATCCTAGATTACCCCAAGACCTCTTGAGGCACCCACTGCTGGGACTCCTACTAGTTCCCATATTCCTAGCTTCTTATTTAGAATGTTTATCTCATCTATTTTTAGTTTGGTTTCTTGGATCATTAGTATGTCTGGTTTTGTGTTGGTTATACAGTGTTTTATGATTTGTTGTTTGTTAGGGGCATTGAGACCCCTAACATTCCAAGTAAATACTCTCATGGTGCCATGGGAAGGCTCTTCCCCTTCCCTACATTAAATAGTGTGGTGATCTTAGTCTGATCTATTGCCTCGCCTACTTTCTCTCCTAGTACCAGTAGTGATTTTTTGCCCCTTTTTTTATTACTTTTGGCATAGTCTGGGGTTTCTTTACTAAAATTAGTTATGGTTATTCCCAGCCGTGGGTTTGCTTCTTCCATCTCTCTGTCTCCCTACTCTTTTCGGACCTCTTTACCATTCTCTTGTCTTGACTCCAGTTCTTCCAGTTCCATGATCTTGGCGATAAGTATTTCCTTTTCTTTGTTTGCCTCTTCAATTACTACTTCCTCTATTGCCTTGTCTAGGATCTCATTATAGATCTCCTCTAGGTCCCTTTGACTAACCTTATCTATGGGTTTCTTATGATTCCCATTGTCTTTATGTTTCTCCTTTGTTTCATAAGTGTTTGGGACCCATTCCAGAGTTTCTGAAACCTCTAGATTTGTACTTCCTCCCCCTTCTTGGGGGTTATTATTATTAATCTCTTCTACGGGAACTTCCCCCTCCTCAAGCTCCAACCTGACTTTGCCTATCTTGGGTTCAAAAATTTTCTTTGTATTCTTATCCGCTACTAGAGTTCCTTAATATGATATTCTCTATGTGAGGCTCATATTATGTATAGTAAGTTTCTGACTTAGCCTTTGTAAATTCCTTTTTAGATTTTGAGAGGGTATGGGGCCATTCCTAGGCTAAGCTATTACCATACTCAGGTTTTGATTTTGTCCTGTTAACTCTCTTCTACCACTATGGTGTTGTTTGAGGGGAGGAGGACTAGTCCTTTGGTATTCCACTATAAATTTGCCTTTGTTTTCATTGAATCTGATGTTTACCTCTGCTGACTGAGGTTTGGGATTCTTATTAATATGAGTTTTTGGTATACTATTGATCCCATTCCTGCGGGGAGGATCCTTATGAAAAATTGGCTTAACACAATAATTGGCCCAGTTAGTTTTAATTTGAAGAGGTTCAAGGGTTTCAATACCTATATCCAATTTTACTAACAAGAGAACATCTAAATTGGATAAGAAATCCTTTTCTAATCCCATGAACTCTCCTAGGTGATTCCCTATCTCCCTTAAGATTTTACTATGGATAAGCTCGACTGGGAGATTTGGCAACTTGACCCACCTAGCTACTTTAAGTTTTAGTTTACTGGGGTCAAAATTAGGTATCCATTCTAAGTACTCAAAATTATGCCCTTTGTAAAATGGGCTTCTGCTATTTAAAATTTCTTTTTTTAGGTTTGCACTCTTGCATACAATGAATATGAATTCTTCAAAAGTGATAGTGATACTTACCTGGTCTTTGTAGAGGGTTTGGACCCATTCTGCAATCTCCCTCATAGGTTTCCCTAACCCACACCATCAAATATAAAAACCATGGGTTTTACAGTGCATCCCCAGACCATCTGTGTAGATATCTTTGATATCGATTGATATTTTCTTTTCCATGGCCTTAGATTTTTGATGATTCAACCCAGGGGTTCTAGGGTTTGCCCATTCATGGAGTGTTGCCTGGTCTAAGCCCTTCCAAAGATTGTTAGGAGTTGAGTTGCCGAAATTAGGGTTTTTAGAGATTTCCCAATGGTGGGGAGCCCTGAAATTTGATATGTTGCCTATATGGGAATTTTCCTTTGCATGAATGAGCCTGGGGGCCAGTTTTGAAAAACCCTCTGCATATCCTTATCTTGGATAGGAAGGATAGGAGACAGCAGGGGGTTGTCGAGCACTTCAACTTCTTTCTCGACCTAGAGTGGTGCAGTTTTCTCCAGTAACAAATGCTAGGGTTGCTGAGGTTATTGGGATAGCCCACAATCCTGCCTCCCTAGCTTGAGCTATTACTCTTGTTGATGCCTCTGCCCTAGTTCCCTTCTGCTGCCTCTTACTCTTCACAGTTTACTAGCCCTGTTCGTCCTGAGGATGCGGAGGGGGAGCCTCACCCCCGTAGAAAACCTTCTTCTTCCCCTGTATAATGTTGTAAGGGTGCTCTACCCTTGATTCATTTCTTGCATTCTTAAAAATATTGCTTTGTCACTGACTGCCTGCTTTTTTTCACATTTTGTCTTTTTTTAATAAACACTTATTTAAACCTATCTTTTCTCAACACAGATAGTAATTAATTTATTTAAATCTATAGCTATGTCTCAAAAATAATTTCTAGTCTTGTACAATCTCTTAACAGGTCATATTCTATTCAAATTTTTGGAAGAGACAATTGCAAATTGAATTTTCTAAAGTGGAATTGAAAGTACAAGGACTTTTTACAAGAAGATATAGAAAAAGAGAGATTGTGAATGTATTGATGATGTTTTTGTACTTCAAAGTTTATAGAACAAATGATCTCCATATTATATAGTTTTATTTGAATATTTGAAGGAGGTTGCAATTGGAAAATACATATTATGATTCATTTGTGTTTTTATCAAGAGGGTTTGCTAATCATGGGATCAAAGGAAAGACAAAGAAAAAGATGTAGAAAGTTAATGACACCTGAAGAAATTGAAGCAAATAGATAAATGGAGGTAAAAAGACAAAGGGATAGAAGATAAAGAATCTGCCAAATGAAAAATTTGGAAGCATCTAGTTCCATGAATGTTGAATAGGAAAACATGAAGGGTGAGATGAATGTAGATGATGCAAATGTGGAGATGGTGAATATGGAAGAAAATGCAATTATGGAGACAAACCCAACTATGCCTTCAACTTCAACTTTGAATGATATGGAAATAGAACCTATGCAAACAACTTCATGTATGTCTTCAAATCCACCTCCCAATGATATGGAAAATGTACGTATTGAAACAATTTATGCAGGTATGTCTTCAAATTCAAGTCTTGATAATATATCACTTAGTTATTTAATTGAAGCTAGATACACCATTGATGGTATCAATAATTCTAGTTTTAAAACAATGCAAAAAAAAATAATGATGAAATCCCTCATATTGATGAAAATGAGAATGAAATCCCTTGTATGTTTGAAAATGAAAATGAAACCCCTTGCATGTTGAACAATGAAAACGAAAGCCCTTGCATGTTCAATGAAAATGAAACCACTTGTATGACTGAAAATAAAAACATTTTTTTACAATTGAAAGAGATGTGTTAGATAACCTTCCTGGTAAAGTTTCTTAGAGACAAATGAGAACTCATGGAAATAGATTATATAAAATATTTTTTTATAGAAAGAAATTAGGATTCCAATGTCAACTCATGATGCAATTGATGAAAATGTGGAAAATGTGAAAATTGATAAAAAAATTAGGTATTTTTGTAAAACCAAAAAAGAAAGATGATTTAGTAGAACAAGTCATATCTAGTGTTGCCAATGCTATTGATTCTATAGGAAAGAAAATTCGATCTAAAGATAAGAATGCAGCTCATTGTGCAATAACAACTACTCTAGTTAATAAATCAACTTCAAATAAAAGAATGTTAAGATTAGTAAATATAAAAAAGTAAATCTTAAAACTTTGATAAGAGTGGCTAAAAGAAGAGAAAGTATTGAAAAAGATCCAATTAATCAATGTTGGAGTATTAGTGGTAGACTCCCAAGGTCAAATATGAAATTAACTAATGAAATCAAATCTTTAATTGAAAAAATTTGGCATGATAATACAAGAGTATCACCTAATATTAGAGATGTTTTTAAATTAAGTGTGGGATCAAAAATACGTGACCCTCATCTAAAGCATTTATTAGATATGACTCAAACTAAAATATATAATTTTTTTTTAGATGATTAAATCTTACCAAATATTAGCATAAGTCAAAGATCATTCAAAAAATGTAAACCTTGATATGTTAGAATTAACAAACAACGAATCTCCTGTTGTTGTAAAACTCATGTACAATTTTGTTATTATTATGATATTTTTTGTTATATACGTTGTACTTTTCATGTGAACCAAATTATGCAAGACATTTGTGGTATTAATATGCCACCTGAAACAATCAAAGATTTTATAGCAAGTTCTTTTTGTGAACCTCTTAATGGAAACTCATTTTATTTAAATGCATGTATATCTGGACAATGCGATAGATGTGGTAATTTTTCATTGTTAGTAGAATGTATGCATGAAAGTAGTTTAAATGAATTTGGACAACAATTAGTGGATGTTAAAAAATTTTAAAATGTTGAATATTCTTTAAAAGATGGAAAAATTGGAAAACATTGTGAGCTAGTTGTGGAAAAATTTAGTGTGCATGCATTTATTAAAGAATTTAAAGATAACATTGCACCTAAATATGTAAAACACTCTCAAAATGCTCATTGGCTTGATGGTCAATTTCGTACATGTAAAAATACATTCCCAGTTGGAACTATATTGTCAGTTGTTGATTTTGCTGAAAATTATACTCTTAGTCCACAAGAAGAAATTCAATCGCAATATTATAATTTAGTGCAAGTAGCCATACTTGTTCATATTATATATAGACATACAGATGATAGTAGAGAAGATAATAGAATTTTTTTGAGAGAGTACCATTTTATGTGAGTGATAATTGATTGCATTCACCTGAGTTTGTTTAATATTGTTTTGATACATTTTATAAAAATTTAAAAGAGCGGAATTCAAATGAGAGAACATCTCATATGGTTGGATAATTGCACGGGTCAATTTAAGAATGCTAGAATATTTTATTGGTTATGTAGAGTTCATAAGGAAAATAATATCCAACACATATGGAGTTTTTTTTAAGCTAGACATGGTAAAGGAGAACATGATGGAGTAGGTGCATGTGTGAAAAGAGCTCTTGCTAGAGAGAAACTAAAATTTGAGGATGTAGTAAAATTTAGAGATGCACATGCAATTGTAGACTAGTGCAATGCAAAATTATCTACAAAAACAAGTGATAGCTCAATAATTCGATGCTTCATTTGGTTAGTTGAAGAAAATGATATTCTTACTTGACAAGATTGTGAAATAATTAATGGATCTGTAAAATGACATCCATTTAAGAGTTCCAATGCAAACACATGGATAATATGGACAAGGGAACTTGCATGTTTTTATCAATTTTGTATTGCAGGTGATTGGGAGGTGTGTGAAAATACAAAATGGGTCAAAGAATGGAAACAAAGAGCCTTAACACCTATATCGACACACAATCAACATGGAACGACAATTAAAGATAATCAACTATTTGCATCAGATGATTATGATTGTGTTTCAGACCTTGTAAAAGAAGGTAAATTAAAAATTGAATTCAATTATATATGTATGCATTTTTATATGTGAATTAAACATATAGTCACTCTTTATTGAATTAATTTTTTTTTTGTAGGACATGTGTATGTTGTTGTTGCACCTGAGGGGAATGAAGAGGATACGAAGTATTGGTTGGCTAGATGTGTTGAGAGAAAACATAAGTTGGTACATCCTGGAGTGGATGATGACAACTTTGAGTGTCCAACTGGTTCTGTGGTTGTTGTTGGCACCTGGCCTTGAAAATATCTAATAAGAAAGAATGGCTTGCCTGCATTTGAAGACTATAAAAGACACAAGAAGATTATACATTACTCACATTTGATTTTGGAAACCAATATAAAACTAGTTAGATATAAAGGGAAGCCTACTAATAAAGTGTTATGGACACTTTCAATGGATGATCATGAGACAATCATTGGTGCATTAGAAAAAAGAGAGGATGCAGATGGTACAATAGAGTAAATAAATGTAGGTAAGTATATAGTTGTATATATATAGTTAAAAATTTATCGCATATACATGTCTATATATAAATGTTAGTCTTTAGTCATTTAGTAATTATAGTTTTAAATCATTTTTTGTTTCAGGTCTCCCAAAACTAGATGCACTACAAAAAAGAGAGGGTCCATGCATATATATTACAATGGATTTGGAATCTAGATACAGGTAACTATATATAGTTCTAGATACATTTAATTGATAGTGAAAATAGAAAACTAAATAATTCATTGTTATTTTATAAAAAGTTTATAATTGATTTCATATCCCCTTAATCCATTCTCTTAGGACCCCTTAAGCCATCCTCTTAGGACCCCTTAAGCCATATCCTCCTATCTACCCATAATCTATCCTCTTACATCCCCTTAAGTCACTCTCTTAATTTTCCCCTTAAGCCATCTTCTTAGGACCCCTTAAGCCATATCCTCCTATCTACCCTTAATCCCTCCTCATATCCTAGGCTTTAGGTCCTATGGTTAAGGGTTAAGGATTTCTAGGGTTCATGAGATGATTAGAATAATATGAATCTATTATAGGTTATGGGTTAAGGGTTCATATCCTAGGCTTTAAGCTTATATGATCTTAAGGGTTAAGGGTTTATAGGGTTCACAAGATGGTTATAATAGAAAATATATTATGGGTTAAGGGTTTAGATTTCATCTCTTAACTCCTCTTAAGCCATCCTCTTAGGACCCCTTAATCCATATCCTCTTATCTGAATCCCTTAATCCATCATCTTACATCTCCTAGGCTTTAGGTCGTAGGGTTCACGAGATGTAAAGAATAACAAATATTTATGGGTTAAGGGTTTAGGGTACATCTCTTAACTCCTCTTAAGGCATCCTCTTAGAATAACTAATCTATATTTAGGATTTCTAAGATTTGTAGCATTCATGAGATGCATGACTCATATAATCTATATCTAGGATATTTAGGTTTAGTATGTATTGTTCTTTTTGTATGAATTATCTAGTTACATGACTCATAAAATATAGTTTCTTTACTTACATTAATTATTTTTGTAGGTTCTCATCAAGTTGATCTACCATGATTGTCACTATAAAAAAAATTCATCATACAGATAATGTAAATATCAATTTGTGGTCTTGAGCTAAAAGTGGATAAGCTTTAATTGTATTTATATGCACATATGTTTCAACATTAATATAGCTGTATTAAAAATCAATATACATTATATATGTTTTTTCAATGTATGAACTTCAATGAACCTATAAATCACTTTTTATATCTTGTTCCAATTTTATCTTATACAAATTGTCTCTTATAAACCACATTTTATAAAATTGTTTAATTGTAACTTATACATTTTAAATACATGTCAAGTATAAGTTATGGTCATTACTAGTGTTAGGATAATTTATCTTAAAGTACATTTGCAAAGTCATCTAGTCTAGATTATTTCATAAGAAAGTGTAGATCTCTAAGTCTTATATAATTAATATCTTGAGTCGAAGAATTGTAAATGATTGGTGTTAGATTTTGGAGAATATGATTGGAGTTATAAACTCCTTGCTCCTTTAAAGGTTCTTTTACAATTGAAATATATGATGTTATGGTGGACCTGCAAGACTAAAAATTTGCTTAAGGGCCTATTATATGGTTTGTAGAACATTGTTAATGAATGCATCTTTTGGATACATTTAATGATTGTTGAAATTACATAGATTTTTGTTTAGTAATTAATAGTTAAAATTACTTGCCCTTACTTTATATTACTTGATAAAGTGTTTAGCTTAATTGGAGAATAGGTTCAATATGATGAAAAATGATTTAGCTATCAAGACTCATATGCTTCATTGTTGGATTGAATGGATAAAATGTTTGTCCTATTATAAACTCCTTGTTCCTTTTAAGGTTCTTTCGCAATTGAATATATGATGTTATAATGTCTGCAAGACTAAGAATTTGCTTAAGGGCCTATTATATGGTTTGTAGAACCTTGTTAATGAATGCATCGTTTGGATACATTTAATGATTGTTGAGATTACATAGATTTTTGTTTAGTGAATAATAGTTAAAATTACTTGCCCCTTCTTTATTATGAATATGATCTAAACTATAAGGAATGTATTAATTTGTCACCTAACCTTGTGATTTTATTGAAATTTGAAAGTTAATCATTTTAAGACATCTAAACTTCATTCAAAAATGATATGTTTAAAATATATATGCAATTTGATTCTAAATAAGAATTTATAGTGCATATTACTTGAAAATTAGATAAAATATTAATAGTGCATAAGACATCTAAATATTTATAGTGCATAAGTTATCTAAAAATTTATCTAAAGTATTAAATTAAGACATCTAAACTTCATTCAACAATGACATGTAAATATATATGCAATTTGATTCTAGATAAGAATTTATAGTGCATATTACTTGAAAATGAACATAACATGTACATGTATGTGAACACATTTATAAACACAAACATGATCATAATGTATATATAATGTATGTGAAATGGTCTATGTAATAACATGTTCAAAATGTATATATGTCAAGTGGCACACATATAAATAAAACTATCTATAGTCCATAAAATAAAACTATCTAAAGTCCATTAGGATGATCAGTCAAATCAAGTCTATCAGGACGATCGGTCAAGTCAAGTCTATCAGGACCAACTGATTCAGATGCTAATTATTGTATATTCAAATAAAGAAAACACTAGGTTAGAACCTATTAAATGATAAAAAATGATTTTAATTGAAGATAGTCAAATAAATCAAACAATATAGATTAGACTTTATATTAACTCGCTAAAAATTTGATTTTAATTAAATATATTAAATATAGTAAAAATGATTTTAAGTATATATGCATAAATTACCATATGATCATGTGAAATTATTGGCACATTTTGTTTAAAAGGTGGTATAACTATCGATTGAGGACCAAATGATTGAGTTGCTAATTACTGGATATTCAAATAAAGAAAACAATAGGTTAGAAAATATTAGTGATAAAAAATAATTTTAATTGAATTTAAATATATATTTAAAAGACCTAAAAATTGTATAGGAGATTTAGTATAGTTTAGGACCTCAAATGAGATGGACTCATGGTCATGACCATGATCAGGAGCATGCCTACCACCTATAGGGATACTGCTATCATCCTGCATAAAAATAATCATAGTACATGTAGTGAGTTTTTAAAGCACATGTAAATTTCAAACATAAATAAATTTTGAAAGCACACACCTGAGATGGCCCATGCATAAAAGATGATGATGGCTCAGGAGTGCTCACCACACCTTGTGGTTGGTCAGTCATGGGTATTGCATGACCTCCTTGCATAGATACAATATATCATAATTTCACACATGTGTACAAATTCAAATTAAATTAGATATGGACATAAATTAAAATATATATTGGTTTACCTAACCATAAGGTGTGCCCATTTCTACAACTCTCTAAAAACAAACACGATCATATTGAGAAGTTGGCCTACTCTGATCATGCATCTACTCCGAGCACTTCTTGAAAATTAATATTATATTATATATATAATTTAATTTAATATTATTTACATGAATTTTGCACATTTCAAACAAATTAAAATGCATGCCTTTCAAAAGATGTACATACCTATGTTGGATGATCGTCAGCATATAGTAAGTCCATAAATGATTTTGTCATAGATATAGGTGAACCTGTAGTGGATGCCTGAGTATGCCTATAGGATGAACCTCCATGCTCTCTATCGCCCACTTTAGTTGCCACATGGGTAGTCTTATGATGAGATCTCCTGAGAGAGAACCCAATGCTCTTAATGTGGACAATATCATCTGCTATTGATATGTAGCGGGAATACTAGGAGCTAGAGGAGCAATAATCTGTGGAATCAGAGCATGTCACTGAGGATCGACATGTGCTCCTAATCTATTTTGGGGCATGCCATGACCAACTCCCTAAAATGACCTCATATCAAAATAGTTGGATTTTTGACCCAACTCAAACTTAACCCATAACTTTCTCAAAAAATAAAGGGCACCTCACAATTGCCTTGTGGTGGAGTATCAAAGACCATCCACCATCTGTCCCAAAAATGTGTAGCTAACTGGTCGTGCCTACACCATTTAATTTAAAGTCATTTTTTAGTGGATGGAATTGGTTCGTTTGTATTGGGGTTAAAAAAATGTACACAAATTACTTCTTTGGTAATATGAAGGTCATGCATTTGTTTATAAGACAACCTATCTGCATAAAATTGTCTTCTCTCTTCTCTCCATCGATGGAAACTAACTAGGTCTGCATCGATGGATCAAATAGAGTCGACAACAGTTTGCATCGAAGATGCAAATCGTGCTACATGGGAGGAAGGTTGGGCTCATTTTTTTTATCAAATTTATATTTTCTTGAATGACATTTAGGTTTACATTTATTCTTTCTCTTAACTAATTTTGATCAATTTGAGGACGTGGGGGGTTAGGAGGTGGAGAGGGTGGAGGTGTGGGATTATGTGGTGGTGATACATTATGTGGAGGTGATGGTCCACGTAAGGGGTTTCTGGGATGGTCAATATGTATGAAATCCTCTATGGAAAACTCATCATCTATAGCTATATTTGGCTCCTTGTGATGAAAGGGCAATTGCATGTTAAACAATAAAAATATATATAACAACAAACTAATTAAATAATGTACACAATTTGAACTAAAAATCACATTGAACATGGACAAATTCAAAATACATGTCATTTGAAGACACATTTGATTTAAAACATTAAAAAATGTATCTAATGAAAATTTAGACTAATTCATGTCATAGAAAATACAAACAATTTAAGCCTCCCCTTCATCCCATATTATTTGCTAATCACTTTCAAAATTTCTTGGACAAAAATTAAAACAGACAGTTTTCTATATCAAGCATTTATATCAATCCAAAGAGTTAGAACTAGAACCTAGATATTGAACATGTCAAGTAAACATTTTATAACGTTTAATACATGATTATCACAATAAATTCAACCTATTTGTATGATTATCATGTCCATCCATACACTAATTCCTAGGTAATCATTGTCTATTATGATCTAGCTTGTCTTTTATCATAGTTTGGGTCCATGCTCACAAGGTTGACCTCACGAGTGTAACATTGGTCCACCCAACATCAAATTTAGAAATTCAAATTTAGCCAAGTGAACCCCCCCTTTACCTAGGACTTATTCATTGTCTTCGATCTTGTTTTCTATTAGAGGGTTAGTTAAGGAAAAGTGTCCTCATGGCTTTAATCATACAACAACCTAGTAAATATATTTATAAATATCAGTTGTCCCCTAGCTAATAGAAGGAGCATAGCAGAGCAATTTGGATTAGGCAAGTAGAAGGGTAGAAGTTAGTTTGAGCATAGAAATATGCAATAATTTTAACATGATCATCCTTTCTTTCTCATCTAGGAAAATGCAACAATGGAGAAAAGAGGGTGAATTGGTTCCTTTTTATTGCATTCCTAATTGTTATCTAGGTAAAATGATAACAAGTGCATTGATTTATTTTGTGATTTGTATTCCATCCTAGACCTATCTTTTGTCCAATTGAGTTCTATAGGCCTACTCCTAAATCTTTGACTAATTCCATTGTTTCTACTTGATATGTTATCTCTATGTTGACTTAGTTGTATGTTCTAGGGCTTATTTTATCTTGGTTGAATGCCAAAAGTCAAATAATTGTGTTGTCTTCCTTTTATGGTGTTTTTTGATATTGCTTTGTGGTCCTTGCCTCTTCCTCCTATTGTGGAGTACCTTATTTGCAACATCATTCCAACCCAGTTTGTGTTGGAACCACTCATCACTTGTTTTTCCTATAAGCTAATTTTATAATAACTTTACAATACTTTCCAACCTTGTTTCTCCCTTTGTGGTGATCTTTCCTTTCTACAACAAGTAAGTTTGTTTTATCTGTCCAAGGTATTTTCTCATCATATTAGTGTGTTTGGCATATTTATGGCATGTGCGTTGGTTGTTGATGCTCTTATTGTCCATGTAGATGGCTATTATTCAAATAGCTTTTGAATATTTACATACTCTTCTATTTAGTACTCATCTCACCTACCATTGTCCTATGTTTCAAGTTCATGGGTTATTTTCAAATGTTTGAACACTTATGGTCAACCTAAATGGTGGTTGTATTTCTCTTCACCACTTATTGGTCTGTTCTTGGTCTTTCTTGGGAGTTGGCATGTTGATAGTTACTTCTAAGAACTTTCATTCTATAGTTTTGAGCATAGGAATAAGTTTGTGAAAGTAGGAAATTAGTTTGAATAGTTTTTATTCTATACCTACCTATGAATTTGTTCTCTATTAGAGTATATTTAGTAGACATTTAACAAATAGCCTTTAAATTAGACTAATAGATCACATTTCTCAAATCTAAACATCAACACATCAAAGACCCTTGTCAATTATATTCATCATTTAGTGAAAAAACTAAGCATGAATCTTGTGGTTTAGGGTTTGTAACTCTAGGTTTTGTGTGATTTACCTGATTAAATTAGTTAAATTTTGAATTTTAATCTAGGTTTTGTGGATTTTAATTTTGAATTTCTAGTTTCTTATTTGTGTGATGATTTTGTTTACAAATACAATTTAAAAAATATAAATTAAACAAACTAATTAAAAACAAAAATAACAAACAATAAACTACAATTACAAGGCAAAAATGTAACATATAAGACGAAAAAATGCAGAATTTAACCAACCTGGAGGTCGCGAAGGTCAGTTGTGTTGATGGGAGGAGGTGGCAACAAAATTTATGCTGTAAAGGGCCTAAAAAATGTGTACCTAAATTGCTCTGTCGTTGTTTCTCTCCTACAAGCTCGTTGGAAAAATGAAATGACAGTCATTTATTTAAAAAATTAAATACTTTTCAAAAACATGTATGCATTATAATGGGTACACATTTTATAACGCGTATGCATTTTTTTGTCTCGTACATGAACCATAACACATACCTATTTTAATTTAGCCTTGGGTACCTGTAGCTAAGTGCATACATGTTTTTTAAGTAATGTGTATGCATTTTTTCAATAACGCGTACGTGTTTCTTACGATTTTTTTTTTTGGGCCAAAACTTCCCCTCTTAGTGGACCCAACTTCTTGCTTTCACCCAATAATCAATTATGAAAACATAACATGAGAGTAAAATACATAACTTCATTGGTCAAAAAAATGCTTCCAAGGAGGTCATCTGGCAAGGTTCAAGTTTTAAAATGAGAAATGATTACTAATTTCAGAATGAACTGTTGGGAACACTCGGTGAGCATGCTAAAGAAAATGGCTATAGAGAACTTTTCATTCGCCTCACCAGAGGGAACGATTGCAATTTATAGCAAAAGTTGGGATTATTTATCAGATATGGAATGGGCAGGGTTGTTGATAGAAGAAAATGATTGAAAGATTGCATTTATTTTGCAGAGTCAAATACTTGCATTATAAATTTGAATGACATTGCAAAGAAGACTTAGAGAGTAAAAAGAAATGCATTCAATTTTGAAAGTGAGACAGACTAAAGTAGCATACACAAAGATTCCTCATTTCAAACAATATGGACATACCTGGATATAATCTTCAATCTTCAGAATCCTCCTCCCATTAAATTCCTCTCTTTCCCCAAATCTTCTTTTGCAAGACCTTCCTCCAAAAATTATAGACCCAAAACCCCTCAAATATCCCTCCTTTCATAAAAATAGACAAATTCAATAAATTCCACACCAAGATTTTCCATTATAGGAATCCACTCACACCCAAAATTAAATATATTAATTTTCCCATTATTTGGGAGATTCTCCCAATCCATATTATTTATTATCACTCATGACAACACACTTAAACAAATTAATTCATGATTATATAAAAAAATAATGTCTTATAATTGCACAGGAATAACTTAATCACAAAATAATATATTAAGTATTTATAATTTTATCTATTATTATTGTTGTTGTTGTTATCACTTATTATAATTGTTAATTTAATTCCTATTGGAAACCATATTTAATACTCTTCAGAATTTCACATTATTTATTTAGCAAAATAGATAAATATTTAATATACCTAAAACTTAATATTATTTATTTACAAATATATCAATAATTTATTTGATAAAAACACAGACCAACAAAACAACTCAAGGGCTACATACCAATCATAAACTGATGACTACAAACCAAATATCAACAGACACTCATAATCATGCTGCAACTGACCAACTGACAAACTCCAAGATGGAGAACTCATCCTCATTGAGGATGATATCAATTGAGGGACCTTATGTTATCTCCCTTCCACAACATCCATTGGTATGAAGGTATGCTTAGACCTGCCAATTCAGGTGGAGTCGATGCCTGGTACCTATAATCCTGCAGCAAACCAAAGTGTCATATACAATATATATATATATATATATATATATATATATATATATATATATATATATATATATATATATATAATCAAACACACTATGATAGGGAATCATAGCTTAAGAGGGTACTCAACATGAGTAATACTACATTGTCCCTTCACAAGACACATCACAGATATCCACAATAAATAAGTACATCATTAACTAATCAAATAAATAACACATCATCAGATAATCGCATGAAACATATTAAAACTAATCCACATAATCAATTAATCCATAACTGATCATATAAAAAGAATAATGTACTAATTATAAACATCAACAGTGTCATCATAATGAGCATAAATGAGTATCAACAACTACATCAAACAGTAATCCATCATCCACATATGTCATGATGTTGAAATGCAAAGGAACAACTAACAGTCTATTAGAAAGCCAAAATGAGGGGCACTACAATTGGCAGCAATTCCTCCATCTCATCAAATGCTTCATACAGATAGGTCTTCCAAATCCATCAAAACTAAATCAACGTATGTCTGGTAAAGTCTTAGAAAGAATTGCCTATAATACATTTGCAAGGGATGAACCTAGAAGGATTTGGGACATGTTTTATACAGTGAACAATGTTTAGATTGAATTAAACACGAAGTTTGAAAAATACAGAGATAAATGATGAAATGATGAAGTTGTAGCTATTGAAAATTCTAATAAGAAGAGTAATCTAGATTCTAAAACATTAAAATCTAACCAAAAATCCTTCAAGATAATGTTCCTAAAAATGTCAACAAGACATTCTATAATGGAGAGGCAAAAAATGAAGAGAAACGTATTTCTACTCTTCATGTCTGCATAATACAAGATTGGGATGGTATTTTTCCTTATTCTATAGTTGAAATAGTTGGGGAGGGGTTGTAGTGGGGATGGATAGAACAATAGCTAGACAGAAATGCACTACATTTTGTTGAGTGAAGGAGAAACAATACAGACCAAACAAAAAATATTAAATCAAATGCATAAGCAAAGAATAGAACAAATGCAGAAGACAAAGACAAGTTTTTTAACGTGGTTCACCAAACGGGGCTATGTCCACTTAGAGTAGGGGATAGCTCTCTGTATTATTTTAGAATAAAACTCTCATACAAAATTGTATCTATAGCTCTACAATAATAATATATATTCTTTCTACAATAAAGAATACACTGCACTCCAAGTCTAATAATAGACAACTACAATAATCACTGAAGGATACCTCATCGTGGGAGATAAAAGCATGCAAATTTTGATACATTAAGATGGAATAGAGGGGGTGATAGAATCATTACACATATTAAAAGATTGGACTGCATAAATAGTTAACGTTACACCAACACATTTGGCATGGCATTTTTATTCATGGACATAATTAAGGTGCTTCGAGTGTGATACACTAGTTAAAATTGCCCCTAGAGATTGTGAATGTTATGAGACATCCATTGTGAATAAACAATATAGAATGTTATTGGAGTTCTATAGGAACAAATTTTTACATCTAGTGAAAAGCTACATCAAAGAAAAAGTCCCAAACCCATCACAAATGCAGGAAGATACACCTTATGAATGGAGAAACGAGAATGAAGTTTTTTCATATATGAAATTTTTAGTGAATGGAGTTTTCATATGTACAAACGATTGCTTTTCCAATTACGCTTCAGTGATTAGTGGGAATTGGAGGCAAAATGATCTCAAATATGGTAGTGAAGGAGAAAAAGGAAAGAGAGACAATACAAGAAAAGTAAACCATGAAAACAATGTTACTCTTCATTTTTGTTTAAGGTATTTCTTGAATAGGTGCTCATAATCAGAACTGGAAATTGTAGGCCAACCTTTAGAATGGAAAGACATACTTGAAGTTGTAGAATCTAATACTTCCAATTTAGTATGGCATTTTTATTCTCTTTATTCTCCTTTTGATAATCAAAAATTCCAAGTGGAGGAAAAAAATTAGGTGGAATATGAAGGTGGAGACTATGTTCATGACCAACAATTTGAATGTGTTGTTAATCAACTATTTGAGGATGGGAATAGTTTCCCCAAACCTCCTCCACCATTGGCTCTTACCAAAGTAGAAAATTTAGCAATAGTAGAGATGGTAGGAACTAGTGATGCATTATGCTAGGTTAGACACCTAAACATGACCATTTCATTGCATCACTTGCATTTAATCAAATCTGTCAAATCACCTGCATTTTAACGTTAATTAAATAATCTAATTATTTAATTAATTTCATCAAAATCATCAATTTCCTCTAAATCACATATTTTGAATATTAATTAAATAAATCCTCTTTATTTATTTAATTTCAATAAATTTCCTCTTTATCCATCCAAATTAAATAATTTTAGTTATTTAATTAAATCATTATCATCTTCGATTTTTTGATGGCGTTCGCGTGCTCTGCAAGCCGAGCTAGGGCGACCGTGCCCTAGCTCGTTCTCTGTGTGTTGCTCGCTTCTGCGTTGTGGGGGGGGTTTTTTGAAGCTTTCGGGGTGGTGGTGGTGGGTTTTTTCTTTTTTGGAGGCCTTCTTGCTGCCGTTTGGGTGGCTTGTGGGTGGAAGGGTTTTGATCCTTCCCTTGGGGTTTTGTCTTTTTCGATTTCTTGCAAACGTGTCCTGGGGGTTTGCATGCCTGCTGGGGTTCTTGTTTTTTGCTATGCAGGGTGGGGAAACATCTGGGGCTAGCCCCAAATTGGATTTCCGATCAGCAGTTGGTTCGAAGCCTTCGGCGCATGGAGTGAATGTTTTTGATAATACGCTGTTTTCTTCAGCGATGGAGATGAATGATCTAGGATCGGTTAGTGGTTCCCGAATAACAAAGATTAATGGGTGTTTGGAAAGATGCAAAGAGCGACCGAAGTTGATTATCCCGATGGAAATGCTTGCAGATGATATTGAATACTATTCAAGGCACTCTTTTTATTGCAAGTTCATGGGTTTGAGAGTCTCGCTGCAATTTTTGGAATCTTGGGCTCAGCGGACTTGGATGCCAGAGGGGGAGATGGAGATTAGGCTCCTTGCGAACAACTTTTTTATGGTCTCTTTTGATTGCATGGCAGATCGGAATAAAGTCTTCGAGGGCGGCCCCTATTTTTATAATCAGGTGGGTTTGTTTATAAAGCCATGGCATGCTGGCTTCAACCCGACTGAGGCACTACCAAGTCGAATCCCAGTTTGGGTTTGGTTGCCGTGGTTTCTAGTGGAGTGTTGGCGGGATGACGTGTTGCATTTGGTGGCTTCAATGCTCGGTAAACCTGTTGGGTCTTCACAACAGACACAGTATAAAAAGGTAATGACTTTTGCTCGTATCTGTGTAGAAATTGATTTAAGCAAGCCACTACCAGATTCTATTGAAGTGAGTGCTGGATCATATACTTGGGTGCAACAGCTAGATTACGAAACCCTACCTTTTCGGTGTCGTCTTTGTCATGAATATGGTCACTTGCAGCGTAGGTGCCCTAGGGCTAAGCCTATGGTGTCCCAACCTTCTCAGCCTTCTCGTAATCCACCTAGGGCTGATAATGGTAAGGAGCCTATTCCGGGTGATGGTAATGGAGATGATGGCTATGTCCCTGTCAAGGCGCGCAATAGGAATCGGGGCCAGAAGCGGACCTTGAGGGAGAGGCAGGTTGATGAAACTTTTAATAGGTTTGAGGTGCTGGATGATCTCAGCCAGGGGGAAGTGAATCCGGGGTTGCTGAACTTGGATCAGGGAACTTTGGGTACAGGACAGGATGGGCCACCATTGGAGGCCATGCAGGTTGTGCAAGAGATTGGGGTTGGGGAGATGGATACGGATCAACAATTGATTGTCCAGACTGAACAAGAATCTTCTATTGGAGCTTCGAAGAGTGGTGGAGGTGGTTCCCCATTGCCCCTGAAAGGAAGCAAGAATGTGGGGAAGAGCTCGTTGGCCTCCCCTCTTTTGGGTATTCAGCAAATTGAACTGAAGAAAGGGATTAGTGACAGGACTTCCAAGTTGGGAAGGAAGAAGGATATGGAGAAGATTAAATTAACTGGGGAAACTTTGGTGGAGTCAGGGTCAGTCAAGACTCTGGATTCACATTTTTCATGCCCCCAGAAATGATTGTTCTCTCATGGAATGTAAGGGGCTTGAACAGTGGCCCTCGACAAAAAGCTGTTCGTGATTTGGTTAGGAATCATTCTCCGGATGTTCTTTTTCTTCAGGAGACTAAATTATCTGTAGATAATATGTTGGCCATGGCTCCTAAGCTGTGGAAATATGGTGAATGCCAGTGTATGGGGGCTCTTGGTGCTTCTGGAGGGGTGGCTTGTTTTTGGAACCCTCGGAAGATTTTCCCTCTCTGGTGGATGTCCTCTAGATCCTCTATATCCCTAGTCGCCTCTTGGTATGAGACTGGTGAGTGTATTCTCCTCTCTAATGTGTATGCTCCTGTTGAGTTTCCGGGTAAACAACTTCTTTGGTCCCATCTTCGTTTTGTTCGAAGCTTAGCTCCTTACCATCCGTGGGTTATGGCTGGCGATTTTAATGCTATTGTGGAGTTGTCTGAGAAAAGAGGTGGTATTCCTAGGTTGGAGCCTTCTGCTCTATTATTCAGAGATAGCATTTCTGAATTAAATCTTATTGATGTTCTGCCAAGTAATGGTTGCTTCACTTGGAATAATAGGAGAATTGGTGAGAGTTGTGTTGCTGAGAGGCTTGATCGATTCTTAGTTTCCTGTTATTGGGTTGGAGACTTATGGTCCACTCGATCTGAAATTCTTGATTGGAGAGGCTCTGATCATTGGCCTATTAAGCTTAGCATTATCTCTGCTCGGAGGCCTCGTTCTCCCTCATTCAAGTTCCAGATTATGTGGTTACGGGATCCTACTCTTCATGAACTTGTGGCTGAGTGGTGGCGGATTGGTAGACCAACTTTTGGTACGGCAATGTACACATTCTCTAAGCTTCTTCAGTTTGTCAAATATCAGCTTAAAAGGTGGAATCGGCGATGTTTTGGTAATATCTTTCATGCTAAGGTTGCTGCCCAGGAGGAGTTGAATAATATTACGCAGTTGATTCGTGAGAATGGGGCCTCTGAGGATCTTCTAAGGGAGGAGGCTAAGACTTTGAAAGTGGTTGAGGAATTTGAATTGCGGGAAGAAATCTATTGGAAGCAAAAGGCCCGGGTTGAATGGTTACAGGAAGGTGATAAAAACACCGCCTTCTTCTTCAATTCTGTGAAGGACAGGAGGTATGGTAATTCCATTCCTTTTTTGGTGAATGATAGGGGTGAACATCTTGCCTCGTTTCAGGAAATCTCTACTGAGGCATCTCAATATTTTGCTACTTTATTTAGGGAGGATTCTCGAGGGGGCTCTCTTGAGGAAGCACAAGTTCTTTCTTGTATTCCTCAGTTGGTCTCCAGGGAGGCAAATGAGTATCTGATGAAAGATATCTCTCTTGATGAGCTAGAGGGGATTGTGTTTCAGATGAAGAAGGGTAAAGCTCCTGGTCCCAATGGTTTCCCAATTGAATTTTTTCAGGAATTTTGGGATATCATAAAGTTGGATCTTCTGGCGGTTGTCCTTGAATCCCAGAGGAATAAGCAGATGCTTCGTGCTCTAAATTCCACCTTCCTTGCTCTCATACCCAAGTGTGAAGGGGCTGATAGGTTATCTCAGTTCCGGCCTATCTCTCTTTGCAATGTGGCTTACAAAATCATTTCTAAGTTATTGGCTGAGCGATTGAAGAAGTGGCTTAAAGTGCTGATTTCAGAGGAACAGAGTGGATTTGTGGCAGGTCGACAGATTCTTGACGGGATTGTCATTGCTACGGAGACCATCCACTCCATGGACAACTCCCATGAGAAGGCTATGTTCATTAAGCTAGATATGGCTAAGGCTTATGACAGGGTTAGATGGTCTTTTTTGCAGAAGATCCTTGTTTCTTTTGGCTTTGGTGAAGAGTGGATCCAATGGGTCATGAGTTGTGTCACGTCTGTTTCCTTCTCAGTTTTGATAAATGGAGATCATTCTGAACTTTTTTGTGCCTCACGGGGCTTGCGCCAAGGGGATCCTCTTTCTCCGTATCTTTTTCTGCTTCTTGTGGAAGGCCTTGGACGTTTGTTGAAAAGAAGGGTGGAGCTTGGTACCATTCAGGGTTGGCGATGGGGTGGAGACTTGCCTCCACAATCTCATTTACAGTTTGTTGATGATACTGCCTTGATGGGGATGGCTACTGTTAGGGAAGCTACTAACTTGAGGTAGGTGTTGGACATATATCTTGTTGCTTCAGGACAAATGATTAATGAGGAGAAGTCATCCATATTCTTCTTCAATACACCGACCCCCATTCAGAGAAGAATTGCTAATATCTTGAGGTTTCAGATAGGGGTTCTCCCTTTGACTTATCTGGGTTTCCCAATTTCTGTTCGCCCTCTTCCCAAGGGTTCTTGGCAGAATATTATTGATAAGCTCCGTGCAAAAGTTAATCATTGGACCCACAGATGGTTGTCTTTTGCGGGGCGGGTTCAGCTTCTCAAGTCGGTGGTGCAGGCTCTCCCTACCTACCGATGTATGCTTCAGGTGGCTCCTATGGGTTTTCTGAGGGAGTTGGATTCTCTTGCAAGGCAGTTCTTATGGGCGGGAAGTTTGTCATCCTCCAAGTGGAGCCTAGTCAAGTGGGATGTTGTGTGTAGCCCAAAGCAATTTGGTGGTCTTGGTCTTCGACAGTCTGCGTTATTTGGAGTGGCTGTGGCTGCTAAGCTATTTTGGAGATGGTGTGTGGAACTGGATCAGCCATGGGCCAGGATATTATCTCATAAGTATTTCCCGGGGATTCCACGGCAGGATCTCCCTCGTTACCCTCTTGAGGGGAAAGGTTCAGTGATTTGGAATACTCTTCAAAAGGGTGCTAAGCTTATCAAGGAAGGTTTATTTTGGATTTGTAGACGGGGAACTGAAGCTCTCTTCTGGTCGGATTCTTGGGATGGATTCCCTCCACTTACTTCTCAGTTCCCCAACCTTCTTCCTTTGTGCCAAAGATTTCTCGAGGCTGGATGGGCTAGGGTGAGTGACTTCAAGTCTGTTGCTTCTTTTGGTCAGTTGGAGGTAGCTCATTGGAAGGATCCTGCAGTGTGGCCAGATTTGGGACTTGTGGAAGATAGTGCTGAGCTTCACAAGATTCTTCATAGTAGGAGTTGTAGTTCTCTTCTGGAAGAGGATATTCTTGCTTGGACCCATAATCCTAAGGGGGTTTACTCTGTTGCTTCTGGTTATCAGGTGTTATTGGCTCAGAAGCTAACTGGGGTAGAGGTTCATTGGTGGAAAAGGGTGTGGAATAAACTCTCGTGGCCTAAATGCAATTGCTTTGTTTGGACTTTGGCTTGGAATAGGTGTTTGACCTGGGATAACATTCGTAAACGGGGATTTCAAGGACCTTCAATTTGTGTTTTGTGTGGGGGAGCAGAAGAGGATTCTTCGCATTTGTTCTTCCGGTGCCCCTTTGTTGTGCAGCTTTGGCATTGGTGGTGGGAGGTTTGGAAGCTTCCTTGTATTCATGCGTGCTCTTTGATTGAATTCTGGGATAGTATGGGAAGACCTCCTTCTATGGCTTCCTTTTTGCAGGAAGTTTGGTTCGTGGGTCCTACCTTTCTGCTTTGGCAGATTTGGCTGGAGCGGAACCGCCGAATTTTTCGTGATCAGAAGTTGGTGGATCGGCAAGTTTGGCTGCGTATGCTAGGAATGGTGCAGGAGTCAGTTTCAGCTAATTGTGATTTGGTTTTCCCCTTGGAGAGAGGTGATGATGAGTTGATGGCCAGACTGGGTCTTCAAGAAATTCATTCTTCTTTTTTCAGTTCCAGGAACTGTAGGCATGGAAAAAAGAGGGTTCAACGGGTTGGAAGGTGGTTACTTCATCCCAATGGATTTTTAAAGATCAATACTGACGGTTCTTCTAGGGGCAATCCTGGGCCTGCTGGAATTGGTGGAGTTGGTAGGGACTCAGCTGGGTCGGTGATTTTTCTGTTCTCTATACATGAGGGGGTGAAAACTGTTAACTTCATGGAGGGTCTAGCAATTCTGCATGTTATTGAGAGGGCCCTTGCTTTGGGCTGGAGAAAAGTTATATGTGAAGCTGATTCACAGATTTTGATTAATCTCTTGAATGAGCGAAAGATATCTGATATTAATTGGCAGTTGGCTTCAGTGGTTCAGCGGATTCTTCAGGTTAGTTCTCGGTTGGAGGAGGCATCCTTTGTTCACATCCCAAGGGAGTGGAATCGAGTTGCCGACTGCTTGGCCAAATGGGCCTCTGAGCATGATAGTGGTTGGAAAGTCGAGGATTGGGATCAGGTTAATCCTGAGCTGCATCTGGATTTAGACCGGTTCTTGGAGGAGGATAGGAGGATACATGAGGATAGTTGATGTTGTTTATGCTGTGGGGTTTTCGCCTTGTTTTCTGGGGCTGGGTCCCCTTGTTATTATTGTAATGCTCTTTTCTGATTTCTAATAAAGTTTTTACCCCTTTGTTTTAAAAAAAAAATCATTATCATCTTCCAAAATTCAAATTCACAATAATTGAATAAATTAATTATTTGATTAATTTATCATTTAAATCCTCTTATCTATAATTAAATAATTTCTAAATTATTTAATTAAATCAATTATTCTTCCAAATTTAAATAAATCATTCAAATTTATTTAAATTCAATTCTCTTCTAAAAATAAAATAAAATCAAATATTTATTTATCCTTCATCATGGAAAATAAATTAATTTGTTTAATTTATTTAAATCTTTAAATCTAATTTATTTCTTGTATCATGCAAAAACAATTAAATAATTTTTTTACTTAATTTGTTTTTTTATCTTCTAATTCTTCTAAAAATAAATCTTATTCATCATGCACAACAAATTAAATAATTTATTATTTAATTTTACTCAAATCATGCAAAAAGCAAAGCTAAAGTTGAGTTAATTGACTTAATCATTATTGTTTCTATCACCAACACATAAATTAGAAAAAAAAACATTTCTATTTTTATGAAATTTAATCATGTCTTTTTCATGTCTTTTATCTCAAATCAATCAGTTAACTCAACAAAAATATCTTTTTGTGTGACACATGTCAGGTGCACATTCATCATGAATTCTAGATTTATCTCATCCATTGATTCTATTGAATTATGTGGACCATTGAGTAATCTTTATTGAAACCTATATATACCCCTTCATCTCATCACAAACCCTCTCCAATCTTTTATGCATCTGAGCTATAGGCATTCTTATTACACTTTGAGCATACTACATATTGTTGAGCACATCTTTGAGCATACTATCTAAATCTACTTGTTAAAACACCATGGGTACAAAATGTTATTGAGAAATCCACATCTAACAAAGAGGAATATACAATCTAGGTAAAGGCTTTCTTGTTTTAATTCAATTTATTTATTGATATTGGTATTTTCCTAGATCAATCTCTTTATGTTATAGGATTGAGTTGTTATTATCATTGTTGTTGATCTTATTATTCAATCTCATTTTTATCCTATACAGATTTTGACATGCCTAGTGGAACCCATTAACCTTGTTTTTTTAGAAAAAAATGTTTTTTTTGAAGCTAGGTATAGAAAAATGCAAATCAAAATACAGATCTAAAGATCCTTGTTCACTAGTTGGAAAGAATAGGCATTGAGAATTCAAACGGTGTAACCTTAGCTCAAAAGATTTCTAGGTTTTGTCAATAGCATCAAAATCCTATTTAGGCATCTCATTTTTTGCAGAAAGTGCATAGATTTTGAGAAAAATAAATCACAAATCTACATCCCTATTTTAGCCTATGCTTGTTTTTTTTTTCTTTTTCATAATTTCATGAAATTGTTAAGAAAAGTGTCTCAACCTTGCAGCTTTGAAAGATTACTATTCTTCCTAGTTTTGGTCTTTTTGAATACCATTTATCTTGGAGAATGGTCTAGAACCTTCAAAGTTTTCAAAAGTTTTCAAATGAGCTTAAAATAATGAGACTTAGTATTTTCAGTAAGTCCTTCAATTAACTTGGATTGACATAAAAGTTTTCCAAAAGGTGTGGAACAACTCAGTAAACATCTCAGGTGAGTTTTGACTCAAGATCGTATCTAGATTGTGAGATAACAAAGTTTATGTTTTTTGAAACTATCAAAAAAGTTTTGAACTCAATTATTAGAATCAAAACTTCTCTAAACATCTCAAAAATTGTCATAACTAGTCTAGTAGGTTACAGGATGATAGATCTATTCATGAGCTTTCTAACACATAAAACAGTTCATCAAGTGGACACCCGAATCAAAATTTATGGCCTCCGAAAGTTGGATCTTCTATTTTGGGAAATGTAAAAATGTGTTGGACACATAAAAGAGCTATAAAGGGGAGAGTTACATGTGTTGTTGTGTGGTTTGGCACATCACAAGGCATCTTTGATTGGAGATAATTTGGGTGCTACTTTTGGGTGGTTTTAGCTCATGGTTTTGTAATTACCGTTGGCGGCGTACTGTATTATATCTCCTATATATCAGGAACTTGAGACAGAGGTTTTATGTAAGAATCTTATAGATGTCGAGTTACCTCCTAGATCTCTAGTTGGATATACTCTTGTAAAAGCTTTCACTGTAAGTATATTGTAATCTTTGTGATTTCTAAATAATATATTGGGTAATTTTGGAGTGTGGGGTTTTTTACCTGAAAGGGTTTTCCCCATGTATATCTTGTGTTACGAGTATTGTGTTTGCATTTGGAAGTTGTTACTATCTTTCTATTAATGTGCATCTTAATATGTAACTGTAAAAGTAAAAATTTGCATAAGGCTTTTCTCATTAGATTAGTGTAGGAAGTGTTTCCACATACCTTGCTTCCTTTCTGTTGGTATCAGAGCCTGATCACCTTTGGTTCTAGTTGTTGGGTAGAGGGTTTTTTGAGCTGATCTTCATTTGAGTGGGAGCTTGTGCTAAGGATTTTAAAATCTTTGTTGTAGGTAAGAGATAGCAAGCACATCTGGGAGGTTTGAGATAGAGAAGTTTAATGGCAGTAATTTTGAGTTGTAGAAACTCAAAATGGAGGACATGCTTGTAGATTAGGATTTATGGGAAGCCATATCTGGTACAAAACCAAAGGCATTGCCATGGTTGTCATGAACAAACATGACTATATCTCTAAGATTCTTGAACTCCTTTTTATGGTGGTACCTACAAAATCTTATCTCATAACCCTATCTCCAAAATTTTTAAAAAAGTTAAAACTATCATTTCTCATTCCTCTTTCGACGATGCCACAAAAAAGGGACTCTTTCCCTCCAAAGAGTCTACTCCCTACATCTACGGTGTTCCTAAAATTCACAAGGCTAGCATCCCTCTTCATCCAATTGTGGACACCATTGGCTCACCCACTTACAAGCTTGCCTCCTACCTTGATAAACTTATCTCACCTCTTGCTGGTAAGTCTAGTTCTTTCATCAAGAATTTTGCCTATTTTGTAGAATTCATTAGAGATAAGAACCTAGAAGAGAATGACCTCTTGGTCAGCTTTGATGTGGTATCTCTTTTCAACAAGGTCCCTATCCCTAATTCCATCAAAATAATTAGATGCAAGACCAATGATGAGATTGCCTCCTTGGTTGAACGTTGCCTATGATCAAGCTTTTTACCTTCCAAGGAGTAGTCTATGAATAGTTGGATGGAGTTGCCATGGGATTGCCTCTCTCCCATATGTTGCTAACCTCTTCATGGAGCACTTTGAAGATGCCACTCTCAATTCCTTCCCCCTCAAACCAAAATGGTAGAAACTCTATGTTGATGATACCAACATATGTTGGCCCCATGGCCTAGAAAAAATTAAATAATTCCATTCCCACCTTAACCACATAGCCCAATGCATCTCCTTTACTATTGAACTTGAATTAGATAACAAGCTCCCCTTCCTTGATATTTTGGTCATCAAAAAACTAGATGGATCCATAGGCCATCATGTTTTCTGCAAGGCTACCCACATTGACCTCTACCTTCACTCCTCATCGCATCACCACCCTGCCCAAAAAGTAGGTATCCTCAAAACTTTGGCTACGCGGGCCTTTCATATATGTGATGAATAAAATTTAGAACAAGAGCTTGCCCACCTTGCCAAAGTTTGTGAATTAAATGAATACAAGAAAAAACACATCTTGAGAGCTTTCAAACAAGCCAAAACCTGCCTTAGCCCCAAGCCCAAGGATGACAACAACCTCCTTGTTGCCACCCTTCCCTATATCGAAGGCATTTCTAACAAGATTTCTAAGATTCTTCTTAAAAAGGGCATCTAATGCACCTTCAAACCTTTCTCTACTCTAATAAATCATATCCCTTCATCAAAAGACCCCAAAGACCCATTTCTTAACTCTGGAGTCTACAAGATCGTCTGCTCATGTGGCACTCCCTACATTAGTGAGAAAGGCCATTCCCTTAGCACTAGGATCAAAGAGCATAGTGCAGACATCAAGCATGAACGTGTAACAAATCATCCCTCACTGAACACTCATCTATAACCAAACACCACATCTTCTTAGAAAACACTCAAATCTTATTTAGTGAAGACAACTTCTTCAAGAGAAAACTTAAAGAGGGCATAGAGATCAACAAACATCCATCAAATGTTTCTTGGAGATGGCGAAGAATTAGTCCCTTACCGGGGAGGATTTGACAGAGCCAAGTTGCCTGAGCCATGGGATGCTGTGTTTTCTCCTCATGAAATATTTCACCCTAGAGGGGTACTTCACCAAGTTTTATAACTATCATCTCCCCCTTTTAAATCATTTTCATCGTGATGCTCAAATTAGCTTTCCGTTTTATCTGCTTTCCTCCCTTGAACATTCCATCCTTAGGGTTAGGGTGAAACTGGCTAAAAACCTTGTTAAGAAGCCTATCCCTCTTCATCAGGGCCTTATTCTCTGTCTTTATAATCACCATCTTGCCCTCGAACCCTCTAAGTCCATTCAAATTAATAGTGGGGAAGGGGAACCCTCCTCTAACCCTAAGGATATTCCTGATGTTGATGAACCTAGGCCCTCCCCTTTTCCTATCAAGACTAAAGAAGTTTCTTTTTGCACTCCTGAGGAAATTCTTGTTGATACTCCAGGCCCTACTGCCAATATGAAGGGTAAAAAGAGGAAGATTACTAGTGAAATAAGCACTAGGAAGGCTGTGGTTGGGACCCCTAAAACTCTTGGTAGGACCCCGGGGGGCTAGAGAAGCCAGTCTAATTCTTCTGTGAAGGTTTGTAGGGATGGTCTTTCCTCTGGAGTTTGGTGGTCAGGGCGTATTGCTGGCAAACTGGCTCCTCCAGCAAAGCTCATTGACTATTCTGAGAGAGGTTCGAATGAATCCACTCGGAGGGATGACGACAGAGATATGGAGATTCAGGACATATCTGGTGATGATGAAGGCAAGCAGGAGACTCATGATACAGGGGCTACCACTGAGGATGTTGCTGACTCTACTAGAAATGCTGACCAAGCAGGCGAGATGTTCGTGGAAGAAGCTGAGGATGCTATGGACACTGATGATGGTCTGGGGGCTAAACTTGTGGGCTTGCGTGTTCTCATTGTGAAGCTGGAACAGAATCTCTCCATTGTGATCAGGACTTCTATTCTCCTCAACCTCTTTGTGCTGAAGAATTTGGGGGTGACTGTCAATGCTGACAATGATGATCTTGCTAAGAATGTGGATGATATTATTAAATCTATGGTCTAGTAAGGCAAGATGTTGCCTCCTTAGTCTCCGTTGTTATACTACTGATACTCTGTTACTCTGTTTTTATGATATTAGTTTATAGCGGCTGGTTTTGCTGGTTATGCTGGGAAATCTGTAATTGATGTTTCTGTTGTATCTGGTTTAAGGCACTGTTTGTGTTTGCTGCCTTTTTGGCCTCTCTATTTTTTGTAAGGGTTTGGCCCCTTGTTTATCCGCCTTATAATATCAAAAACAAACATCCATCTAATCTCAATCGTGATGATAGATGGAAGTTAAGTTTCTCTTGTAACCCCTTATTATCTAGCCTTTGTAACTTATCCCTCCACCCTCCCTAACCACTTTTTCCTTCCCTTTCTTTCTTCCTCTTTGTCTTCTTCCCTCTCTCCTCTTTTTCCTCTCCCTTTCTCCCTTTTCCTCTTTTTCTCTTCTCTACTCTTGTATTTTCTAGCTTGTTCTCTTGTCTTTTTTTTGCCTTCTTGCCTCATTCCACCCTTCGGTTTCTCAACCACTTTCTTGGCCCCCCTGTCATCTTGTCCCCTAGTTATTCTACCCACATTTTCCTATAGGTTGATTTTTTTTTTCTTTTTCTCTCTCTTGTTTGTCCCTTCTTTTTGGTTTTTGTAGGTCATTGACCTTGTTGAGTCCACTTCTATTTCTTGTCCCTCTCCTTAGTTGATTGTTTGTTTATTTAGGTTCCTTCTCTCTTCTTCTTTTTTGATCTTTTTCATATGGGTTCTTTTATTCATTATCATTTATTGTTATTTAGTTATTTACTAACACATGCGGTTTGCATGTATGTATAGTTTCGTATGCACATATTTTGGTATATGCATATACATATAGGGACATACATGTTTTCTTGTATGGTTGTGTATGATGTCATTTCTTTTATGTTCTTGTTTTTATATTCTTGTCTTATACTTATTTACCCTTATTTATAAATGCATATATATTTGTATATATTCTCCTTCCTCACTTTTTTTACTCTTCTTTCTCCTTCTCTTCCTCTCCTCCTTTCTCTTTCTTATCTTTTTTCATTATTCTTTTTTTGTGCATCTATTTTTTAGTCCACTTTCTCTATTCTTTAGTTATTATCTTCTTTTTGGATTGTCCTTTAATTAGGCTCTCTATCTTTCTTTTTTTTTTTACCTCTTTACTCCTTTTGATCCTGAGTTCTTTGGTTTTCATCTTGATACCTCTTGACTTTATCCCTTTTCTCTATACTTACTAATTTCATTTTTTACTAGTAACTTGTTATTTGGTTTTATTTTCATCTTGTGTTATTCTTTTTCATTCTTTCTTTGATATATATATATATATATATATATATATATATATATATATATAGACACACACACACACACATACTTAGTTAAAATATTTTACTTGCATGGTTGGTTTAGGTAGTTGTTTGTCTAGTGTTTCATTATGATTTAGTTTCATTTTATTATTTTCTAGTTGCATGTTTAGGTTGTTTCTTAACTTGTTTGTTCCATGTGGTCTCTTGGTCTCCATGCCACTTCTCTTTCCCCCCTTTCTATTTATCTTGCTTGGTCTGCAAATTATCTATTCTATTTCTCTTCTCTAGCTTTCTTTTCTCCTGATGATGGATCATGTAGTGTGATCTGAAACATTGAGAGAAAAATATTACATAGTTTAATCCAGAAGCATCAAGTGACAAGACTCTGTTTAGCTGATTCATTGCTCCTAAATATCCATGAAGAGAAGACTGTAAAGGAACTTTGGAAGAAGCTTGGAGATGTTTATGATGCTAAATCCCTGGTGAACAAGTTATTTATGTGAAAGAAATTATATTCTCTAAGGATAGAACATGGAGGATATGTTGCTGATCACTTGAATACATTCAATATGCTTGTTGGCTAGTTGACTTCCATTGTTGTGAATATGGAGGAGGATAATTGATGTATGGTATTACTGTGTTCATTACCAGATTCATGGGACCACCTTGGTATGTCCATTGAGAGTATCACTACCATCTTCAAGATGGATGAATTTGTTTCATCACTATTGTCTAAAGAGATGTAGAGAAAGTCTTCTGAATTGGCTAAGGAGGCTCTTACAGTTCATGGTAGATCTAAAGAGAAGGGAAAGAAAAAGGATAAGAAGAAGGAAGAAAAAGGAAGATCAAAATCCTGTGGGAGATCTATGTCTCCCAGAAAGTCCAAGGCCTTGTGTCAGAACTGCGGATAACCTGGTCACTTCCGCAAGGAATGAAAGGAGGAGAAAAAGAAAAAGAAGAATTATGATTTGGATTCTGACAAGTACTCTCAGGATGAAGGAGAAGCATTTTTCACTACCTTGGCAATGCATGCATCTGAGGATGTGTGGCTTATTCACTCTGGTGTATCTTTTCACATGACCTCACATCAAGGCTAATTTTAAAAGTATGAGGAATATGATGGTGGAAAGGTGTACTTGGGTGATGATTCTTACCAAGATATTGTTGGCCATGGAAGAGTCTTGATTTGATTCCTTGATGGATGAGTAAAGGGAATCAATGGTGTTTTGCATATCCCTGGTTTGACATGGAACCTTCTTTCTATAAGTAAATTGAATGATGTGGGTGTGCAGGTTGTTTTCTTGAATGGAGGATGCATGATGACTAGAGGATCTAGGGTGTTGGCTAAGGGTGTTCGGATTGACACTCTATTTCAGCTTGATGCATGTGCAGTTCAGTGCAATAGTGCCTCTATTTTGAAGAAGAGAGCTTTAGAGTCTTCATCCTCACTGTTGGAACCAACAGTGAAAAAGACCGTTGCATCTACTTTTGATGGTTGTGCTTTCTGGGTACCTAAGGGTGCTCATTCTATGGAGATGAAACTTCTAACTTAGAAGACAATGTTATGGCACCAAAGGCTTGGTCACGTTGGTGAAAAGGGTTTGAGGACCCTGAAGAATAAAAATCTTGTTGAGGGTATGAATGATTGTAACCTTGAGTTCAATTTCTATGAACATTTAATTTATGCAAAACAAAACTATGTTCATTTTTATTCGAGTTCTCACAAATATTCTAAGGTGTTGGACTTGATTCATTCTAATGTATTTGGTCTTATTAATGTTCCTTCAATTTAAAATATGTTTACTTTGTTTCATTCATTGATGACTATAGTAGAAGGACATGGGTGTATTTCCTTAGAAGTAAATCTAAAGTCTTTAATAGATTTAAAGAGTTCAAAGCTCTTGTAGAGAATCAGAAGGATAGAAAAAATAAGTGTTTGAGGACTGACAATGGTGGTGAGTTCTATTCAGTAGATTTCGACAAGTTATGTAAAGAACAGGGAATTGAGAGGCACAAGACAACTCTTTATACCCCTCAGTACAATGGAGTTTCAGAGAGGATGAATAGAACATTGATGGAGAGGGAAAGGAGTATGCTAAGTGGAGCTAGTCTTGAACAAAAGTTTTGGGTTGACGCTATTGCTACCGCTTGTTACTTGGTTAACAAGTCTCCTACATCAATGTTCGTTGATAAGACACCTATGGAGGTATGGTCTAGTAAAAATCCTTCATTAAGACACATTTAAGTATTTGGTTGTGATGGATATGTACATGTACCTAAGAACAAGAGGTCTAAGTTGGAGAATAAGGCTGTAAAGTGTATCTTCATTGGTTATGGCATCAATGTGAAAGCATACAAGCTTTGGGATCTAGTAGCTGAGAGAGTTCTATATAGTAGACGCATGATCTTTAGAGAGCTCAATCCTTCTTTTGTTGTCTTGCATCCAAAGAAAGAAGAGAAGAAAGATGATGTGGTTCAATTTCCTTCCACCCTTGAGAAAGTTGAACCAAAAACATCTATTGGACCTAGTAATGAGGAGAGCTCTAGTAGCTTTGAAAGTTTAGAAGAAGATGAAGAACCTCAACCTCAGCCTTTGAGGAGGTCCACGTGGATAAGGTAGCAACCTGATAGGTTTGGTTACTTAGTGCATGATTCCAGTTGTATTTTTTCTTTGATTTCTAACACTGATGAGCCTAGAATTGTGAAAGAGGCTATGGGTATGAAAGATGCAGGTTCCTAGAAGGAGGCCATGGAAGAGGAGATGGCTTCTTTGGAAAAGAATAATACTTAGGACTTGGTGCTTTTTCTTGAAGGATGAAAACCTATTAGATGCAAATGGGTATTCAAGATGGTAGTGTTGAGAAATATAAGGCTAGATTGGTTGCGAAGGGGTATTCTCAAGTGGAGGGAATTGACTATGGTGAGATTTTCTCTCCCATTGCAAAGCTAACATCTATTTGGTTCATGTTATCTCTTGCAACATCATATGATCGAGAAGTGGAACAGATGGATGTGAAGACAACATTCCTTCATGGTGACTTAGAGGAGGAAATCTATATGTCACATCTAGAGCACTACATGGTGAAAGGTAAAGAAAATCTAGTTTGCAAGTTGAAAAGGTCTTTGTATGGTTTGAAATAGTCTCCTAGGATGTGGTATCAAAAGTTTGATGCCTTTGTGTTGAGTATTGGATTACAGAAATCAAAATTAGATCATTGTGTTTACTACAAGTTTGAGAATGATCACATTCTCATTATTGCATTATATGTTGATGATATGTTACTCATTGGGAATGGTAAAAGTTTGTTTTTTGATTTGAAGTCTCAGTTGTCAGCATAGTTTGAGATGAAAAATCTAGGGGTAGCTCGGTACATTCTGGGAATAGAAATCAGAAGAGATAGAGCAAACATAAAACTTTGGTTAGGCCAGAGTAAGTATATTAACACTGTGTTGGAGAGATTCAACATGATGGATTGCAGACCTTTGATTGTTCCTATTACAATGGGGAAAAAGTTATCTCTTGAAGATTATCTAAAGTCTCCTTCTAAGATAGAGGATATGAGTAGAGTTCCTTATATTAGTGCGGTTGGCAATTTGATGTATGCAATGGCTTGCACAAGACCAGACATTCTCCAAGCAGTGGGAGTCCTTAGTTGATTTATGGCTAATCCTGGATAGGTACATTGGGATGTAGTGAAGAGAGTCTTCAGATAGTTGTGGGGTACTTCTGAGTATTCCTTATGTTATCATGGTTATCCTACAAGACCTTAGCATTCACTTTGTATTTGTGGATTTGTGGATTTAGATTGGGTAGGTGACATTGAAAGCAGGAGATCCACCAGTGCTTATGTGTTCACTATGTTTGGTGGTGTTATTAATTGGATTAGTAAGTGACAATCTATGGTCACTTTTTCCACTACTGAAGCTGAGTACATGGCAGAAACTCATGCTTGTAAAGAAACCATTTGGCTTAAGAGATTGTGTTATGATGTTGGGTTTAATGCATGGAAGATTACTATTTGTTGTGATAGTTTGAGTGCTATATGTTTGGCAAAGAATCCTACATTCCATTGAAGGACTAAGCATATTGATGTTCAGTACCATTTTGTTCATGACATGGTAGAGAATGGGAAGGTAAACTTGGAAAAAGTTGAAACTTTGATGAATGTTGCAGATTCCTTCACAAAACCTTTGAGCACAGAGAAGTTTAGATGGTGTTCAAAGTCTATGGGCCTCACAGCCCCTACCAATTAAATCATCATGTTGATACTCCCTTTTCTCTTACAAGATGTTCAACAAGTGGGAGAATGTTAAGAAAAGTGTCTCAATCTTGCAACTTCAAAAGATTACTATTCTTCCAAGTTTTGGTCTTTTTGAATACCATTTATCTTAGAGAATGGTCTGGAACCTTCAAAGTTTCCAAAAGTTTCCAAACGAGCTAAAAATAGTGAGACTTACTATTTTTAGTAAGTCCTTTAATTGACCTTGGATTGACCTAAATTTTTTTGAAAAGGTGTAGAATAGCTAAGTAAACATCTTAGGTGAGTTTCGACTCAAGATCATATCTGGATTGTGAGATATTAAAGTTTCTAATTTTTGAAACTACAAAAAAGTTTTGAACTCAATTATTAGAATTGAAACTTCTCTAAATGTCTCAAAATTTTCATAACCAACATATCAAGCTATAGGGTGATAGTGTCAGATTTAGGGTAGACAACTGAGAGGGGGGGTTGAATCAGTTGTCCAAAACTTTCTTCTTTTTCAATACTTGCATTCACTTAGCATTATAACAATAATTCAATCATGAAAACTTAATGCATTTAACTAAGAGTAGAAACACATCAACACATGAGACACCAAGATTTTGACGTGGAAAACCCGGTTAAGGGAAAAACCATGGGGTGACTAACCCAAGATGTTATTATCTATTAGAAGAATAAAAGAAATAAGATGGCACATGCCAATTAGGGCTCACTGCTTGAGCACACTGCTAACAAGAGGCTCACTACCTACAAGAGACATATCGTCTACAATAAATAAGTATTACATACTTGAATTGGTAAATAGCATCGTCACCATGCTTGAATTAGTTCCATTGAAGCTCAAATCCTTCTACTCTTCCTTTCACTCTTCTCCTTGCTACCACACACTCATCTCCATTGTCACACCTTGAGATGACTTTGTAATCCCTTATTTATACATGAAATCAACTTAGGAACAAACATCTAAGTCAGCACACATCCACAAGAACATCCGCAAGATGAATAACTCATCCGGTCAGCTAGCCTAAGTAAGAACACCTTCATCTAGAAGTATTTCTTCAATTCCAGGCTCCAACTCTAATACGAACTGATAACACAACCTCAACATGATCTAGGAACCTTCAAAAGCTTGCATGAATGACTAGGTACATCTGCACTTCCTCTACTTACTCAAATCTCTTCTCTCCTGCATCTGGTGCCTCAAGAACACAGTCTGTCATGACTGTTACAAAGGAGTAGATTCTTCCAGACCTTCAAACCATGAACAAATCAAGATGACACATCACAAGGACTCCCCCAACATTCCTTTCAATCTGTAGAATAGGAAAATGCACTTCCGGATCTCATCGGACCTTTCTGTAACACTCTGTTGCTCCTGAGCATCTCCCGAAACCGGTTCTACTTGATCGATCACAACTTCTTCATATCTTCATGCAGACCTCTGAAATCTTAACTAGAACCTCCTAAGACTCATGTCCACAAACCCTTTAATCCGTATCTTCTGATCCTCAACCTGTCTTGAGCTATTTCCTTACTATCATCATTGTTCTTCACTGTTCTTGACTGAGACTGACTTTCTTAGTATCCTCAACAAATAACCCATCCAATCCTTATCACTGATGTAAACGAAGTATGTTGACATCAATGACAACACCTATTTAACCCATACTTGCAACAATCTCCCCCTTTGTCATTGATGGCAACATATTATGTGAAAAACCATCAAGACAGGAACTTCTCCTTACTGTCATAGCTTCCCCTATCAACAACAACTATTCACATGTCTTCTCTTCCTGTACTGCTCCTTCTTTGATCATCAACCACTTGTTTTTCACATGTCTTCTCTCCCCCTTTGACATCAATGGCAAAGGGCCCATACTTGCAAATTGAACATCACACCTGCTGCTCCCCCTGAGTAGCAGCTCCCCAACACCAATCTGGACCACAAGATATGACTATGATATCCACCGGACTAATGCACATTAGTGCATCCTAGTTCATCACCAGAGGGGCAATAACCCCTAACTTCTCCCTGAGATACTCAAAAGAGTCCTTGGGAAGAGGTTTAGTAAAGATATCTGCAATCTGATCCTTAGAGGGCACATACTCCAACCTGACTTCATCCTTGTTCACTTGCTCTCTCAGAAAGTGAAACTTGATAGATATATGCTTGGTCTTAGAATGCAACACTGGATTCTTAGAAATATTTATTGCAATTGAATTATCATAGAAAATTGTGATAGGCTCCTCGTATTCTATTTTAATGTCTCTTAGCATCTACTTCATCCATAAGATTTGAGTGCAACTACCTGCTGCTACAATGTATTCTACTTCAGTTGTACACAGAGATATTGCCTCTTGTTTCTTGCTTAGCCAAGAAACCAATCTTTTTCCCAAAAAGAATGCTCCACCACTGGTACTCTTCCGGTCATCCACATCTCCTGCCCAATCTGCATCTGTATATGCATGAAGAGAAAAATCATGATCTCTAGGATACCATAGGCCATACTCAACTATCCCCTTTAGATATCTAAAAATCTTCTTGATTGCCATAACATGAGATTCTCTAGGATCAGCTTGGAATCTAGCAACAAGACCAATGGCCTGCATAATATCTAGTCTAGTTTGAGTAAGATACAATAGTCCTCCAATCATTGACCTATATTTTGTCTGATCAACCTTGGGAGAGTCATCATCTTTGCTCAACTTGCATCTAGTTGCCATTGGAGTGTTCATTGGCTTTGAGTCTTCCATCCCAAATTTTCTCAATAATTCTTTCACATATTTTGACTGAGAGATGGAGATTCCTTTCTTTGTTTGAGTAATTTGTAGACCCAAAAAGAAATTCATTTCTCCAAGCATTGACATCTCAAACTCACTTTTCATTTGATTTACAAAAGTTTTACACATACTGTCTCTTCCTCCAAAAATGATATCATCAACAAATACTTCAACAATTAAGATATTTTCATGATCAATTTTGAAATACAAATTATTGTCAGCAGTACCTTTATTGAAACCAATCTTCAAGAGATGCTTATTCAATCTTTCATACCAGGCTCTTGGGGCTTGCTTTAGTCCATACAGTGCCTTTTTTAATTTATAGACCATGTCACTATGATCAGACAATTGAAATCCATTCGGTTGCTCAATATACACTTCTTCTTCCAAATTACCATTTAGGAAGGTAGATTTGACATCCATCTGATACACCTTGAAATCCTTGAAGGCAGCAAATGCAAGAAATAATCTAACTGCTTCAATTCTTGCCACCAGAGCAAAAGTTTCTTCAAAATCAACTCCTTCTATTTGAGAGTAACCTTTGCAAACTAATCTGGCCTTGTTTCTGATTACTTCACCAGCTTCATTCAATTTGTTCCGGAAGAACCATTTGGTTCCAATCACATTTTTGTTTCTTGGTCTGGGAATAAGATCCCAAGTGTGATTCTTCTCAATTTGCATCAGTTCTTCCTCCATTGCCTTAGTCCAGTTTTCATCATTGCAGGCTTCATTTACTATCTTAGGTTCAATCTTTGAAATTAGACAATACTCATCTAAATTTTGAGTAATTCTCCTCCTTGTTTGCACCCCTTTGTTTTTGTCACCTATGATCTAATCTTCAGAGTGGTTTAGAGTTACATACCTTGAAATTTTGGGAGTCTCTTGTATTTCTAACTCTTGATCAGTCTCATTAAGACTTATCTCTTCTTCCTATCTTACCGGATCAACTTGACTTTGTTTTTCAGAAGAGACTTGGATACCTTGAGTCTGAACACCATTCTGATCATCTTCATCATGTTCAAGAATTCTCGAGGGTCTTTCTATTTCTTCATCAACCTTCACATTTACAATCTCTACAATCTTTCTCAGTCTCTTGTTGTAACATCGGTATGTTTTGTTTTGAGTAGAATAACCCAAGAATATTCCTTCATCACTTCTAGCATCAAACTTTCCTAGATCTTCATCCCTTTTAATGTAACATCTGCTACCAAAAACTCTGAAGTATCTCATAGTGGGAGTAATGCCAAACCAGAGTTCATAAGGAGTCTTACCGATATAGTTTCTAATTTGAACTCGGTTGAGAGTGTAGACTGCAGTGCTGACAGCTTCTCTCCAATAGGTCTAAGGAACATTTGCTTCCATCATCATGGTCCTAGATGCTTCCTGGATGGTCCGGTTCTTTCTCCCAACAACTCCATTCTGCTGTGGAGTTCTAGGGGGCAGACAATTGTCTCTTTATTCCATGTTTCTCACAAAAGTTTATGAAATCACCAGATGTGAATTCTCCACCTCTATCAGACCTCAGACACTTTAATTTTAATCCAGTCTCATTTTCCACCATAGACTTGAATATTTTGAATTTCTCAAGAGCTTTTGATTTCTCTTTCAGAAAGGTTACCCACATCATCCGGAAATAGTCATCAATTAGCAACATGAAGTATCTATCCCCTTGCACACTCCTAATTCTTGCCGGACCACATAAGTCAGTGTGAACCAAGTCTAATAAACTGGTAGAAGATTGTTCCTTGCTTTTGAATGAGATTCTACTTTGTTTACCCAACTGACATTCTTTGCACAAACTATTTGTAGGTTTTACCAGTCTTGGAAGATCTCTTACAGCTCGAGTATTACTTATCTTGATGATATTATCAAAGTTCACATGACACATTCTTCTATGCCACAACCAACTCTGATCAATTTGAACAAATAAGCAACTTTTACCAGTACCAGCTAAGTGAAAGATGTTACCTTTTGTTTGGGTACCTGATGTAATCTCTGTTCCAGAACTTTCAAAGATTTTGCACTTTCCATTCTTGAATCTGAGATCATAGCCTTTGTCCACCAATTGTCCCACACTGAGAAGATTGTGTTTCAATCCTTCAACATATAATACATTATTGGTTTTGTTCTTTCCATCAAAAGAAATAGTTCCTCTACCTCTGATTCTACCTGCAGAGTTATCACCAAACTTTACCACTCCTCCTTCATACCTTTCTAAATCTATGAACTTGTTTTTATCGCCTGTCATGTGGTGAGAGCAACCACTGTCAATGACCCAATCATCCTTCTCTTCAACTTGGGCAGCCAGGGCTTTTTCTTCAACTTTAAGATTGATAGATTCAAAGGGCAATGGATCTTCTTCCTTGATGGCAATGAACACCTAGTCATTTCTAGATTTATCTCCTTTCTCTGATTCATCATTTGTTACTCCTTCATCATCTCCTTCATGAGCATAGTAACAATTCTTCTGGAATTTTGGTCTATCACTGTTTGGCCTAGAGAACCTTACCGGACACCTTGATGTAAAATGACCAATCTTATTGTAGTTAAAACACTTGAAAGGAAGTTTTCCCTCATACTTACCAGATCCTCTTGGTAGTCTTTTTGCAATAAGAGCTTCAAGATGAGCAGTTTCAGCTTCTTCTTCTTCCAAGTCTTTTCTTGCATTTTCATACCATAACGATTTCCTTGAAGAGTTTTCTCTCGGATCAAACCTTTGTTTTCCTTTTGCATAGGCACTTGCTTTGAATGCAAATTCAATCTTTGGAGGATCATCTCCAAACTTGGCCATTTCAAAAGCAGCTAGCTTACTAGCTAGTTGATCCCTTGTGACTGTTGTGTGAGCCCTGAATTTTTCAATTGCAAAAGCCTTCATTTTATAAGAATCAGGAAGGGATCTGAGAACTTTTCCAACTATCTCATCTTCACTCAAGGTTCCACCTGTATTTCTGATTCCACAAACCAGCTCATTCACTCTTGGCATAAAAGAGGTAATATTTTCATCATTTCTCATTTTTAGTCTTTCAAATTTCCCTTTTAGACTCTGTAATCTTGCACATTTAACAAACTAGTCTCCTTCATGCAAAAGTTCCAATTTCTTCCAAATCTCAAAGGCAATTGGTAGATGAATAACATTAGAGTGTTCTGAGTTAGATAGTGCACTTAAGAGAGCCTCTCTGGTTCGCAGATTGTTTTCAGCATCTGTGATTTCATTTAGGGTTGTTAGACCACCCTGTGGAGGTACATAAGCCTTTGTCACCATGGACCAGTATGCAAATCCCATGCACTACAAGTGACATTCCATGCGACCTTTCCAAAGAGCAAAGTTAGTTCCATCAAACTTCAGGCTATCCTTCTTATAAGATGACATCCTAGATCTCCTCAAGCGATTAAGCTCCTTTCAGAGGAACTTGGCTCTAATACCAATTATTAGATTTAGGGAAGACAACTAAGAGGGGGGGTGAATCAGTTGTCCAAAACTTTCTTCTTTTTCAATACTTGCATTCACTTAGCATTATCATAATAAATCAATCATGAAAACTTAATGCATTTAACCAAGAGTAGAAACACATCAACACATGAGACACCAAGATTTTGATGTGGAAAACTTGGTTAAGGGAAAAACCACTGGGTGACTAACCCAAGATGTTATTCTCTGTTAGAAGAATAAAAGAAATAAGATGGCACATGCCAATTAGTGCTCACTACCTGAGCACACTACTCACAAGAGGCTCACTGCCTACAAGAGACACACTGTCTACAATAAATAAGTATTACATACTTGAACTAGTAAATAGCATCGTCACCATGCTTGAATTAGTTCCATTAAAGCTCAAATCCTTCTGCTCTTCCTTTCGCTCTTCTCCTCACTACCACACACTCATCTCCATTCTCACACCTTAAGATGACTTCATAATCCCTTATTTATACATGACATCAACTTAGGAACAAACATCTAAGTTGGCACACATCCACAAGAACATCCGCAAGATGAATAACTCATCCAGTTAGCCAGCCTAAGTAAGAACACCTTCATCCGGAAGTATTTCTTCAATTTTGAGCTCCAACTCTAATGTGGACTGACAACACAACCTCAACATGATCTAGGAACCTTTAGAATCTTGCCTAAATGACTAGGTACATCTGTACTTCCTCTACTTACTCAAATCTCTTCTCGCCTCCATCTGGTGCCTCAAGAACACAGTCTGTCATGACTGTTACAAAGGACTAGATTCTTCTGGACCTTCAAACCATGAACAAATCAAGATGACACATCATAAGGACTCCCCAAATATTCCTTTCAATCTGTAGAACAGGAAAATGCACTTCTGGATCTCACCGGACCTTTTTGTAACACTCTGTCACTCCTGAGCATCTCCCATAACCGGTTCTACTTGATCGATCACAACTTCTTCATATCTTCATGCGGACCTCTAAAATCTTAACTAGAACCTCCTAAGACTCATGTCCACAAACTCTTTAATCCGCATCTTCTGATCCTCAACCTGTCTTGAGCTATTTCCTTACTGTCATCACTATTCTTCACTATTCCTGACTGAGACTGACTTTCTCAGTATCCTCAACAAATAACCCATCCAATCCTTATCACTGATGTAAAAGAAGTATGTTGACATCAATGACAACACCTGTTTAACCCATACTTGCAACATATAGATCTCTTCATGAGCTTTCCAATGCATAAAACAGTTCGTCAATCAGACACTCAGATCAAAAGTTATGGCCTCCAAAAGTTGGACCTTCTTTTTGGGAAATGTAAAGACATGTTGGATGCATAAAAGAGTTGTAAAGGGGAGATTTACACATGTTGGTGTGTGGTTTGGCACTACACAAGGCATCTTTGATTGGAGATAATTTGGGTGCCACTTTTGGGTGGTTTTAGCTCATGGTTTTGTAATTACCGTTGGCAGTGTATTGTATTGTATCTCCTATATATGAGGAACTTGAGATGGAGATTGTATGTAAGAATCTTATACATGCCAAGTTACCTCCTAGATCTCTAGTTATATATACTACTATAGAAGCTTTCTCTGCAAGTATATTGTAATCTTTGTGATTTCTGATTAATATATTAGGCGGCTTTGGAGTGCGGGGTATTTTACCTGAAAGGGTTTTCCCCACATATATCTTGTGTTGTGAATTTTGTATTTGCACTCGGAAGTTGTTATTATCTTTCTATTAATGTGCATCTTAATCTATAATTGTAAAATTAAAAATTTGCATAAGCCTTTCCTCATTAGATCAGTGTAGGTAGTGTTTCCGTATACCTTGCTTCCTTTCAAAAATTGGGCATATATGTGTAACATTACCTCAAAAGATTTCTACATTTTTTTGACAGCATTGAAATCCTATCTGAGTATCTCTTATTTTTTGCAAAAAGCACACAGATTTTGAGAAAATAAATCACAAATATGCATCCCTATTTTTAGCCTGTGGTTTCTTTTTTCTTTTGCTTTTTTAGAGTAGTTTCACAAAATTGGGCATATCTTTTGCATATGGAGTCAGATTTTCATGAAACTAGTAGCGTTGGAAAGCCGTTTCTCCCAAATCTTCTTTGGTGAAAGAATTTTGAAGTAATTTTATCAGATTTGTCATCTACACTTTGTCAAAGTCAAGCCTTCTTTACAAACTTCAAATGGTCATAACTTGTGCAAAATTTATTCAATTTTCAAGAATATTTTTTTTTGAAATTGTATAGAATTTCATGTAGAATCTGATCATAATATCTAATATGTTGTACCTCATCATTATTATCATATTTTTTCTAGTTTGCTCATTTTTCACCTAACAAATTAAGTGCTTTTGGTTAATTGATTTGTTTTTTGGCTAACTATTGAGTTTTTGGTGGAACTAATCAACTCTTTGCAACCTCTTATTACTCAAATAGAGCAAATGGGTTTTCCTAAAATGTTCATGTAGGACGAGCATTGAAGAATTGCAAACCTATCACGCTAAGTCTTAGAAACATATTGCTTTCTTAAGGGACAATTAAACAATCATCTTTTGCAAATCTAAGTCTTAGAAACATATTGCTTTCTTAAGGAACAATTAAACAATTATATTTTGCAATCTAAGTCTTAGTAAAAAATTGCTTTCTTAAGGGACAATTGAACAATCATCTTTTGCAATCTAAGTTTTAGGAACAAATTGTTTTCTTAAGGGACAATTGAACAATCATCTTTTGCAATCTAATTCTTAGGAACACATTGCTTTCTTAAGGGACAATTAAACAATCATATTTTGCAATCTAAGTCTTAGGAACAAATTTCTTTCTTAAGGGACAATAGACATGGATCATTTATTTGCTATCTAAATCTTAGGAACCACTGCTTTCTTAAGGGACAATTGAAAAAACTAGAGTGTTTAAGATAGTTGCACCTAGTTATTTTTCTTATTAATAGGATAAATGAACATGTGTATGTCGTGCTTGAAGGTGATAGGTATATGCTATTCCTTGTGAAAACTTAGGAGATCAAAATAACCAACTCATCTATCTTTATTTTCATTTTATCCTTTAGAAGGGCCTACTTTTGGATTGCGCTTTTGTTAGATTTAGGATAGACAACTGAGAGGAGGGGGGTGAATCAGTTGTCCAAAACTTTCTTTGAATTAAACACTTAAATCCACTTTGTAATACAACAGCATAATAATAAATCAATCATGAAAATGCAATGCATTAAACAAAGAGCAAAAACACATTAATGCATGAAACACCACGATTTTGACGTGGAAAACCTGGTTAAGGGAAAAACCACGGGGTGACTAACCCAAGAATGTATTCTCTATTAGAAGAATAGAAAGAACTAAATGGTACATGCCAATTAGGGCTCACTACCCAAGCACACTGCTCACAAGAGGTCCACTGCCTACAGGAGACACATTGTCTAAAATATAATGAGTATTACATACTTGAACTGAAGAATAGCATCATCACCATGCTTGAGTTAGTTCCATTTAAGTCCAAAAAACTTCTTCTTTGCCTTTCACTCTCCTCCTCTCTACCACACTCTCATCCACACAAGACACCTTTGAATGACTTTACAATCCCTTATTTATACAAGACATCGACTTAGGAATTATCATCCAAGTTGGCATACATTATAGAGCAAATACAAAAATACACCATGATTAATTACAAAAGACTTCACATGGATCAACACATTGTTGGCCACACAGAACTAAGACTTGAATCTTCTTCTAGGAACACACCAATCATCACATAACAACTTCAAGATCATCTACACAAGGTGTAACTCATCTGGTCGACCAGACTTATGAAGAGCACCATCATCCAGAAGTGATTCTTTAAATGTAAGCTCAAACTCCAATGCAGACTACCAACATGAACTGGACACAATCCAAAGACCTCCACAAACTTACCTAAAACACCAAGAACATCCACACTACATCTTACTAGAATCATTCTCTCCTTCATCTGGAACCTCAAGAACACAGTCTGTCATCATTGTCATAAAGAAATGGATGCTTGCGGGCCTCTAGACCATGATCCAATTGAGTTCTCAACTAACATTAACTTCCTACACACTCCACCAAATCTGCAAAGCAAGATATTTCATTTTCGGATCTCACCGAACCTTTCGATATCACTTTGTCACCTCTAAACATCTACTGAAACTAGTTTTACTTGAGTGGCCGTAACTTCTTCAGATCTTCATACGAACCTCTGAAATCTTTATTGGATCATCATAAGATGCATATCTACAAACCCTTTGAAGTGCATCCTCTGATCTTCATCTTATCTTGGATCTTTACCTCATTGACTTCACTGTTCTTCTTTATTCCCGATAAGATTACTTTTCTCAATATCCTCAGCATACAACTCATCCAATCCTTATCATTAATGCAACAGGAGTATGTTGACATCAATGATAACACCGGTTAGGCCCATACTTGCAACAATATCCCCCTTTGTTATTGATGGTAACATAAGATATGAAAATTTGTTTTAACCATCAAGACAGGAACTTTTCTTTACTGATACAACTCCCCCTATCAATCACATGTCTTCTCTTCCTTTACTACTTCCCCTTTGATCAGCAACCACTTCTTTTTCACATGTCTTCTCTCCCCCTTTGACATCAATGGAAAAGGGCACATACTTGCAATTCCACCACTTCAGAATCATACCAGCTGCTCCCCCTGAGTAGCAGCTCCCCAACATCAATCTGGACCTCAAGATATGACTGTGATATCCACCAGACTACTGCACATCAGTGCATCTTAGTTCACCACCAGAGGGGTAATAATCCCTAACTTCTCTCTGAGATACTCAAAAGAGTCCTTAGGTAGAGGTTTTGTAAAGATGTCTGCAATATGATCCTTGGAGGGCACAAACTCCAATCTGACTTCATTCTTGTTCACTTGCTCTCTCAAAAAGTGAAACTTTATTGTTATATGTTTAGTCTTTGAATGCAACACCGGATTATTTGAGATGTTAATTGCACTTGAGTTATCATAGAAGATTGTGATAGGTTCCTCATACTCCACTCTGATATCTCTTATCATCTGCTTCATCCACAAAACTTGAGTGCAACTACCTGCTACTACAATATATTCTACTTCAGCTGTGGACAGAGATATTGCCTCTTGTTTGTTGCTTAGCCAAGAAACCAATCTCTTCCCCAAAAAGAATGCTCCACCACTGGTACTCTTTCGGTCATCCACATCTCCTTCCCAATCTACATCTATATATGCATGAAGAGAGAAATCATGATCTCTAGGATACCACATACCATACTCAACTGTTCCTTTTAGATATCTAAAAATCCTCTTGATTGACATGAGATTCTCTAGGATCAGCTTGGAATCTAGCAACAAGACCAACAACATTCATAATGTCAAGTCTAGTTTGAGTGAGATATAACAATCCTCCAATCATTGACCTATACTTTTTCTTATCAGCCTTAGGTGAGTCATCATCTTTGCTTAATTTGCATCTGGTTGCCATGGGAGTATTCATTGGCTTGGAGTCTTCCATCCCAAATTTCTTCAACAATTCTTTCACATATTTGGTTTGAGAAATGAAGATTCCTTTCTTTGTTTGAGTGATTTGCAGACCCAAGAAAAAAAGTCATTTCTCCAAGCATGGACATTTCAAATTCACTTTTCATTTGATTTGCAAAGCTTTTGCACATACTATCTCTTCCTCCAAAAATGATATCATCAACAAACACTTCAACTATCAAGATGTTTTCATGATCAATTTTGAAATAAAAATTACTATCAGCAGTACCTTTATTGAAACCAATCTTCAAAAGATGCTTATCCAATCTTTCATACCAGGCTCTTGGGGCTTGCTTGAGTGCTTTCTTTAACTTGCAGACCATATCACCATGATCAGACAATTGAAATCCATCCAGTTGCTCAATGTATACTTCTTCTTCCAAGTCACCATTCAGGAAGGCAGACTTGATATCCATCTGATATACTTTGAAATCCTTGAAGGCAGAAAAAGCAAGAAATAATTTGACTACTTCAATTCTTGCGACTAGAGCAAAAGTTTCTTCAAAATCAACTCCTATTTGAGAGTAACCCTTGTAGACCAATCTGGCTTTATTTCTAATTACTTCACCAACTTCATTCAATTTGTTCTGGAAGACCCATTTGGTTCCAATCACATTAGTGTTTCTAGGTCTGGGAACAAGATCCCAAGTGTGATTTTTCTCAATTTATATCAGCTCTTCCTCCATTTTTTTAGTCCAGTTTTCATCATTGCAAGCTTCATTCACTGTCTTAGGTTCAATCTTTGAAATCAGACAATATTCTTCTGAATCTTGAGCAATCCTTCTTCTTGTTTGTACACCTTTTCTTTTGTCACCTATGATCTGATCCTTAGAGTGATTTAGTTTTACATAGCTAGGAATTTTGGGATTTTCTTGCACTTCTACCTCTTAAACAGGTTCATCCAAATTCATCTCTTCTTCCTAGTTTCCCGGATCAGTTTGAATCTGAATCTCAAAAGGGGCTTGGACTCCTTGGATAAAAACATTATTCTAATCATCTTCATCATATTCATAAAATCTTGAGAGTTTTTAATCCCTTCATCAACCTTCACATTTTTGCTTTCTATAATCTTTCTCAATCTCTTGTTATAACACTGGTATGCTTTGCTTTGAGTAGAATAACCCAAGAATATTCCTTCATCACTTCTAGCATCAAATTTGCCTAAATCTTCATCTCTTTTAATGTAACATTTACTACCAAACACTCTGAAATACCTCACAGTGGGAGTGATGCCAAACCAAATTTCATAAGGATTCTTACAGGTATTGCTTCTGATCTGTACCTGATTGAGAGTATAGACTGCAGTGCTTACAGCTTCTCTCTAATAGATCTGATAAACATTTGCTTCCATCATCATAGTTATAGATGCTTCTTGGATGGTCCAGTTCTTTCTCTCCACTACTCCATTCTACTATGGAGTCCTAGGAGCAGACAACTATTTTTTTATTCCATGTTTCTCACAAAATTCTATGAACTCACCAGATGTGAATTCTCCACCTCTATCAGACCTTAGACATTTCAATTTTAATCCAATTTCATTCTCTACCATAGCCTTGAATATTTTGAATTTCTCAACAGCTTCTAATTTCTCCTTCAAAAAAGTTACCCACATCATCTGGGAGTAGTCATCAATCAATAGCATGAAGTATCTATCACCTTGCCCACTTCTGATTCTTGCCAGACCACATAAATCAGTATGAACTAAGTCTAATAATTTAGTATAAGATTATTCCTTATTTTTGAATGTGACTCTGCTCAGCTTACCCAATTGACCTTCTTTGCACAAGCTATTAGTAGGTTTCACAAGTCTTGGAAGATCTCTTACAACATGAGTGTTACTTATCTTGATGATATTATCAAAATTCACATGACACGTTCTCCTATGCCACAACCAACTCTAATCTACGTGAACAAACAAGTAACTTTTACCAGTACCAACCAAGTGGAAGATATTACCTTTAGTTTGAGTACCAGATGCAATCTCAGTTCTGGAACTTCCAAAGATCTTGCATTTTCCATTTTTGAATCAGAGATCATAGCCTTTCTCCACCAACTATCCAACACTAAGAATATTGTGCTTCAATCCTTCAACATTTAGTACATTACCGGTTTTATTCTTTCCATCAAAAGAAATAGTTCCTCTACCTCTAATTCTACAGGCAAAATTATCACCAAATTTTACCACTCCTTCATACCTTTCCAAATCTATGAACTTATTTTTGTCACTTGTCATATGGTGGGAGCATCCACTGTCAATGACCTAATCATCCTTTTCTTCAACTTGGGTAGTTAGAGCTCTTTCTACCACTTTATGATTGACAGATTCAGAGGGCATCAGATCTTCGTCCTTGATGGCAATAAACACCCAATCACTCCCAGATTTATTTCCTATTTCTAATTCATCATCTGTTACTCCTTCATTATCATCATCTTCATGAACATAGTAACAATTCTTCTGGAACCTTGATCTGTTAGGGTTTGCCTTGAAAATCTTTTCGGACACCTTGAGGCAAAATGACCAATCTTATTGCAGTTAAAACACTTAAAACACAATTTTCCTTCATATTTACGAGATCCTCTTGGTAGTGTTTTTGCAATAAGGGCTTCAAGTTGAGCAGTTTCAACTTCTTCTTCTTCTAGGTCTTTTCTTTCTTTTTCATACCATGATAGTTTTCTTGAACAGTTCTCTCCCAGATCAAACCTTTGTTTTCCTTTAACAGATGCACTAGCTTTGGATGTAGATTCAGTCTTGGGGGGGCATCTCCAAACTCAGTCAATTCAAATGTGGTGCAGGAGCACCTACCTGACAGCTGGCCTCCATGAGGCAGTTAGTTAGTTTGAGTCTTGTTAATGTTTTCAAGAAGGTCTGATAAGACCAATGCATGTAATAAGGTCATGCTGACCATGTTTTACTATTTTTAGATGGTTTGTTAGGACAGTTGTCATGCTGTAGGTCCGGTTGGATCTCCCAGCTGCCTGGAGAGATTTCCCAGCCGCTTGGAGTCGGGTCAGTAGTACTCGCCAGAGATCCTATATATGCATGAGGATCGGTTGATTTTAGATATAGTATTGCATCGAGCTAGATTGCACAGAGTGAGACAGAGAGAGAGGCTGATCATTGTAATTGCATCTTTTGAAATCAATAAGAGATCCTGTTGTGTTCATCTTCTGTTTGATCTCCTTTGTGTAATCGATCTGCTGTTTTGGTGGTTTCATGGATCCGCTGATCCATTCCACCGGTTGATTCATCGAATCGGTGGAATGGTTATGTACAGTAGGTTAGGAGTTAGTTTGTTTGTTCATATGCAGGTGTGCAGGATCGCCGTTGAGAGATGTTGAGGACCCTAGCATGGGCATGTGCTAGGTCAAGATGATAGATTAGAGTTTGGAAGATCACCCTGATAGTGGATCGGGTCATCCCAGGAGGTTCGGCGGACCAGAACGGTGAAAATCCGCTAAGGCTGGAAATTCATCAAAATGGCATCATCAGGATATTTCTGCGTATATCCTGCAGTCACTTTGGGCATCGTCATCCGGGTAGATGGAGATGAGCATGATGCTATCGATTGCATGAAGTGAATGTGCATCGGGGTGATCATCATCAGGAGTTGCCGAGGAGGAGCGTATCGGCATAAGGTAGAAGATAGGGTTGATCGCGGGCCGAAAAAGTTTAAGTTTGGCCGACAGCAAGAGGAGCTGCATATGACGTCATCATCATCAGGATATACGTCATCAGGATATTGCGGAGCAGCAGGATATTGAGGAGCTGCATGTGACGTCATCGTCATCAGGATAATCGTCACCAAGATATCGGGGTGACGTAAGCATCGAAGGAGAGGTGCGTTGAGTTGAGTATCATCATCAGGATATATGGGAGGAACCAGATGTTCTATATCCTGTTGATGAACATGATGTTGAACATCATGATGCTGAAGATAGTGAAGATAGAGTTTGGCGGTGAGATGAACAGTGAATGTCAGGAGGATGTTCGCTTTTGCCGAACATGATGATGTTGCCGAAGTCGGATATGATGATGCTGCTGACAGGCAAAGGGTCGAAGGCTTGTCATCAGGAGGATATCGGTCGGCAGAATAAATATGATGATGCTGACAGTGTAAAGGGAAATATGATGATGATGATGAAGGGTTGCGGACATCCATGCTGTGTGTTAAGGTTTTAGTGTGGATGCCTCTGCATCATAGTGGTATCAGAGCTCAGCAAAAGGTCTGGGCTGTTGTGTGTTGATTCTGTCACCGAAAGGACAGAGGTAGAGGAGTGAGGGGTTAACAAAATGCCTCCGAAAGGTAGTGGTACTGCAAGGGAATTGTAGGAGATGAAGGAAAAACATGCCAGAGAGATGAGGAAGATGAAGGAGCTTGCTGAAGCACTTCAAGCCAGGCTTGTAGCCCTGGAAAAGAACAAAAAGAGGGAAGTGGAAGACAGTGAGTCTGAAGAAGATGCAGATGCTGTTGAAGAGTATGAAGAGGTAGCTGAAGATCTGGATGCTGAAGACTAGAGATTGGCAAAACTGTTAAAGGCAGTGCAGAATGATAAACCTAAGGTAAAGGTTGATGTTTCCAAATATAATGGAAGTTTGAATGAAGATGAGTTGCTGGATTGGATTGCTGCACTTGATAATCACTTTGAATGTGAAGATGTTGCTGAGGATCAGAAGGTAAAGATTGCAAAGACCAAGTTAGGAGGTCATGCTTTGGTGTGGTGGGATTATGTACAATCTGAGAGAAGGAAACAAGGGAAGTCAAAGATCACTTCATGGGATAAGATGGTAGCAAGGATCAAAGGTAAATTCTTGCCTAGGGATTATGAAATTTAGATGTTTAAGAAGCTGCAATTTTTAAGGCAGAAGGAAAGGGATGTGAAGGCATATACTGAGGAGTTTTATAAATTGAGTATGAGATATGGTTATCATGAGAATGAGGTAGAAAAGGTGGCTAGGTACTTGGCTGGTTTGAGATTGAACATACAGGATGAGTTAGTTTTAGCTAACCCTAAGAATGTGGAAGATTGTTACCAAATGGCAATCAGGATTGAAGAAAAGATGAATAGGGGACAAGATAAGTCCATGAGAGGAAGAGGAAACAATATGAGGGGAAGAGGATCAGCCCCTACACAAAGGCAAACCAATGAGGGTCAAGAAGACACTGGTAAAGGACAGGGACAGTCTGATTTCAGAGGTGGATGGAAAGGTAATAGAGGCAGATTTGGAGGTGGTAGAGGTTCTACTACATTTTCAGGAAAGTGTTACACCTGTGGTGAGTTTGGTCATCCATCTTTCAAATATCCAGAAAACAAGGGTTCATCATCCAGAAATGATAGAACAAATGACAAGAGAGTACAACTTGTACAAGAAGAGAAAGTAGAGCAGAGTGTACAGAGTTCAAACACTTATCAAAGAGATAGGGAGCCTGACAATTATGCATATCCTGAGGATGGAGAAGCATTGATGCTAAGGAGAATTAGTTTGCAGGCATCAAAGGATATGATGCAAAGAAGAGCTCTTTTCAAGACCACATGCAAAAGCAAAGGTAAAGTATGTAAGGTTGTCATTGATACTGGTTCAACAGACAACATGGTATCTCAGGAAATGGTGGATAAACTGAATTTGGAAAGGATTCCACACCATCACCCTTACAAGGCATCTTGGGTGAGTGATAGTCAATCACTTTTTGTCTATGAACAGGCATATGTGGATTTTCAGATTGGAGCATATCATGATAGAGTTTTGTGTGATATTTTGCCCATGGAATGTTGTCACCTACTATTGGGTAGACCATGGCAATTTGATAGAAGGGTACTGTATGATGGGTATGCTAATACCTACACCATCAAGAAAGATGGGAAGACTATTATGTTGATGCCATTGCAGGCAGATGCTGCAGCACAGGGGGCAGCCAAAATCATTTTAGTGGGAAAGAAGGAGTTTGTGCAGATGCCTATAGCAGCAGGCATAAAGGCAGTTAAGGACACTGCAGAGAAAGGAGTTGTTAAGGACAACAGGTTGAAGAAAGTTTTAGTTTTGACTGACAGAGGTCAGCAGCAGGTGCAGAAACAGGTTTGCAAACAGCAACCAGTTGAGAGGAATGACAAGGATGTTGTCATAGTTGGGACTATTGTTTGTCCTATAAAGGTTGACAGAAAGATAGGATTGAACATTTCAGAAGTTCAAGAGGCAGTTCAGACAGAGGTTCTGGTCAGACAACCTGACAAACACAAGGTATGTGAGAGAAAGGCCTACATTGCCAGGCATGAGGGTTTACTTGCAAGAAAGCAAGTTATAGTTCAGAAGTCTTGGAGCAGCAAAGAGCCAGCAGAGGACAAAGCTGGAACAGGTCAAAATACTGACATGATAAAGTGTAAAGGTGGAGGACTTCCACATACTAAACTCATGGGACATGAGTTCTTTTCTGTTGGGGAGTATGGTGTAGGAGCACCTACCTGACAGCTGGCCTCCATGAGGCAGTTAGTTAGTTTGAGTCTTGTTAATGTTTTCAAGAAGGTCTGATAAGACCAATGCATGTAATAAGGTCATGCTGACCATGTTTTACTATTTTTAGATGGTTTGTTAGGACAGTTGTCATGCTGTAGGTCCGGTTGGATCTCCCAGCCGCCTGGAGAGATTTCCTAGCCACTTAAAGTCAGGTCAGTAGTACTCGCCAGAGATCCTATATATGCATGAGGATCGGTTGATTTTAGATATAGTATTGCATCGAGCTAGATTGCACAGAGTGAGACAGAGAGAGAGGCTGATCATTGTAATTGCATCTTTTGAAATCAATAAGAGATCCTGTTGTGTTCATCTTCTGTTTGATCTCCTTTGTGTAATCGATCTGCTGTTTTGGTGGTTTCATGGATCTGCTGATCCATTCCACCGGTTGATTCATCGAATCGGTGGAATGGTTATGTACAGTAGGTTAGGAGTTAGTTTGTTTGTTCGTATGCAGGTGTGCAGGATCACCGTCGAGAGATGTTGAGGACCCTAGCATGGGCATGTGCTAGGTCGAGCTGATAGATTAGAGTTTGGAAGATCACCCTGATAGTGGATAGGGTCATCCCAGGAGGTTTGGCAGACCAGAACGGTGAAAATCTGCTAAGGCTGGAAATTCGTCAAAACGGCATCATCAGGATATTTCTGCGTATATCCTGCAGTCACTTCAGGCATCGTCATCCGGGTAGATGGAGATGAGCATGATGCTATCGATTGCATGAAGTGAATGTGCGTCGGGGTGATCATCATCAAGAGTTGCCAAGGAGGAGCGTATCGGCATAAGGTAGAAGATCAGGTTGATCGCGGGCCAAAAAAGTTTAAGTTTGGCTGACAGCAGGAGGAGCTGCATATGACGTCATCATCATCAGGATATACGTCATCAGGATATTGCGGAGCAGCAAGATATTGAGGAGCTGCATGTGACGTCATCGTCATTAGGATAATCGTCACCAGGATATCGGGGTGATGTAAGCATCGAAGGAGAGGTGCGTTGAGTTGAGTATCATCATCAGGATATATGGGAGGAACTAGATGTTCTATATCCTGCTGATGAACATGATGTTGAACATCATGATGCTGAAGATAGTGAAGATAGAGTTTGGCGGTGAGATGAACAGTGAACGTCAGGAGGATGTTCGTGCTTGCCGAACATGATGATGTTGCCGAAGTCGGATATGATGATGCTGCTGACAGGCGAAGGGTCGAAGGCTTGTCATCAGGAGGATATCGGTCAGCAGAATAAATATGATGATGCTGACAGTGTAAAGGGAAATATGATGATGATGATGAAGGGTTGCGGACATCCATGCTGTGTGTTAAGGTTTTAGTGTGGATGCCTCTGCATCAAAATGTAGCCAATTTACAAACCAATTGATCTCTTGTGACAACTGAATGGGCTCTGAATTCTTCAATGGCAGTAACCTTGTATTTGTAAGAATCAAGAAGGGATCTGAGAACTTTGCCAACAATCTCATCTTCATCCAAGACTCCACCAACACATCTAATGCTACAAACAAGATCATTTACTCTTGGCATAAAAGTAGTGACATTTTCATCATCTCTCATCATCATATTTTTGAATTTTCCTTTTAGACTTTGTAGCCTAGCACATTTAACAAACTTGTCTCCTTCATGCAGAAGTTCCAGTTTTTCCCAAATCTCAAAAGTAGTTTGTAGTTCAACAACATTTGATAGCTCTGAATCAGACAGGGCACTTAGAAAAGCTTCTTTAGCTCACAGATTGCTTTCAGCATCTGTGATTTCATCTTCACTTTCTGGACCATTCTCTGGAGTAGTGTACTTCGTTGAAGCCATGGTCTAATACTGCATTCCCATACATTGCAAGTGACATTGCATATGACTTTTCCAAAGATTAAAATTGGTTCCATCAAACTTTGGACTATCCTTCTTGAAGGATGACATCCTAGATCTCCTCAAGTGGTTAAGCTCTTTTAGAAGAACTTAGCTCTAATACTAATTACTAGATTCAGTACAGACAACTGAGAGGGGGGGTGAATTAGTTGTCCAAAACTTTCTTTCAATTAAACACTTAAATCTACTTTGTAATACAACAGCATAATAATAAATCAATCATGAAAATGCAATGCATTAAACAAAGAGTAGAAACAAAGTAACACATGAAACACCAAGATTTTGATGTGGAAAACCCGATTAAGGGAAAAACCATGGGACAACTAACCCAAGAATGTATTCTCTATTAGAAGAATAAAAAGAACCAAATGGCACATGCCAATTAGGGCTCACTGATTGAGCACACTACTCACAAGAGGCCCACTACCTATAGGAGACACACTGTCTACAATATAATGAGTATTACATACTTGAACTAAAGAATAGCATCATCACCATGCTTGAGTCAATTCCATTTAAGCCCAAAAAACTTCTGCTCTGCCTTTCACTCTCCTCCTCTCTACCACACTCTCATCCACACAAGACACCTTTTAATGACTTTACAATCCCTTATTTATACAAGACATCAACTTAGGAATTATCATCCAAGTCAACATACATTACAGAGAAAATACAAAAATACACCATGATTAATTATGAAAGACTTCACACAGATCAACACACTGTCGGCCACATAGAACTAAGACTTCAATCTTCTTCTAGGAACATGCCAATCATCACATAACAACTTTAAGATCATCTGCAGGAGGTGTAATTCATCTAGTTAGCTAGACTTATGAAGAGCACCATAATCTGAAAGTGATTCTTCAAATGCGAGCTCAAACTTTAATGCGGACCACCAACACAAACTGGACACAATCTAAAGACCTCCATAAGCTTGCCTAAAACACCAAGAACATCCGCACTACATCTTCTTACTAGAATCATTCTCTCCTTTATCTGGAACCTTAAGAACATAGTTTGTCATCACTATCATAAAGGAATAGATGCTTGTAGACCTCTAGACCATGATCCAATTGAGTTGTCAACTCACATTGACTTCCTACACACTCCACCAAATCCACAAAGCAAGATATTTCATTTCTGGATCTCACCAGACCTTTCTGTATCACTCTGTCACCTCTAAACATCTACCAAAACTGGTTTTACATGAGTGGCCATAACTTCTTTAGATCTTCATACGGACCTCTGAAATCTTTACTAGATCATCGTAAGACACATATCTGCAAACTCTTTGAAGCACATCCTCTGATCTTCACCTTATCTTAGATCTTTACCTCACTGACTTCACTATTCTTCTTTATTCCTAATAAGATTACTTTTCTCAATATCCTCAACATATAGCTCATCCAATCCTTATCATTAATGCAACAAGAATATGTTGACATCAATGACAACACCTATTAGGCCCATACTTGCAATAGCTTCATCCAAAAGGGACGACCGTAAGTGGAGTTTTCCTTTGAACCACTATATAAGTGGGATAAGGTGTAATCCAAGTCCTAACTAGTGTCATCCTTGCCTTACAGTGCCAAATTGAAAAGAGGTGTACCACCACTTTGTAAAAATAATTTTCGCATTGTGGGAGGTATATGATAGTATTAGTAGGATTGGTCAAAGCTTTTAGTAGCTTACCGCATGCTCACAAGGCATTGGTCCCTCAAAGGTACTAAGAACCATCTAGATAGTGATTACCTATTTCACCTCCAAATGTTATGATAATCATCAATGCAAGGGGAATCGAAATAAGCCCTCAAGATTACTAACCATTGCCTTTCTTGAGAAGAGATAGTATTCCCTTGGCTAGCATATGATCTTGTGGCCTTCTTGTAGCTTTCTAAGGGGAGGGTGAGATATCCCTACCTATCATCTCTTGCAAAGACACAAATATATGACACTAATATAGATTGACATTTTATCTCGACAGAAATCTAAGTTGTGAGCTGAACTACCACAATGAACCCATGTCTTTTAGGGATAAAAGTGCTTGAATTGTTTGCAATTGTCTTATACCTATGAAAAACATTGGGCTCTCTTGTGAGCCTCAAACATACACTATATGTTGTGTCAGTCCTTTTTGCCACTTTGTTTGATGTGTTTTCTCTTGTCAAAGCAAATCCAATCAAAATCAAAAACAAAAACTAATCCAAAAATTATTAAAATTTTCCTTATAAACATCACTAATACCATCTCAGTGCTTCTAGAATATAGCATAGTGCTTTTGAAACATAGTCTAGTGCCTTTGAAACATAGTCCCACACCTCTAAACAACAATCCAATGCTTCTGAAGCACAATCCCACACCTTTGGTATAATAGTCCTATGCCTTTGCAACACAGTGCAGCATCTTTGGTCTAGTAAACTATTTATCAAACTATCTTGCCCAAATCTTAGCAAAATCACACCTTTTGGTCAAACATCTACCTCTAAGCCATCATCATACAGTATTGTTAGGTCTATGCCATCCATCCCTTAGTCCATTTCATCGCTCATTATTGCTTAAAACTTGGACTTTTTGAACCATTGATCCTCTTGAGATTACTATCATCAAACCCATTTCACCAAACAGAACTAAATCCTTACTTACACTTTATCTAACTGAGTAATTTGGTCTCCACCATAAATCTTAGATCACATCAAACCCTTAGTTTGTCTTTTTATTTGAGAGTGATCACATCTCTTAGGTCTTAGAAGAGGAACTAGTATCTGTTATTGGTCTTTACAAACTATAGAGAATCAACTACTTTTGATTTAGTTTATGCCATTAACAGTATCTACTTCCATTGAGGTCAATAGTCTACCTACATGAACAACAATCTTTATCCAATCAGCAATTGATCTAGAATTTATAATCTTCCACAATAAACCCACTTCAAATCCACCAACATAATTGTCTCAACCTTATCAAACTAGTCTAAAATCAAATACAAAGAAAAAACACAAAATTGTTCTAGTACCTCCTATGGTAACCACTCGAATTATTTAACAAGCCATGAAGGCTAAGCTACATATCCCAAAGAAACAAAATCCTCCCACTCATACACCTCAACCAAGTCATTCTACCATGTCTCAACAAGGTACTCCCCATACACCAACTAACATACCAACAAACTTTCAAAACAAACCAGCCAATGACAAACCAATCAATTTTCAAGAAGGTAATGTTTCTTTGACAGAGGTACCTCAATTTACTACTGGCATGCCTCAAGACTTTGTTCCACATGGTTACACCATAGGTCAAAGCCCATCTCAAGAAGAGAAAAAATTTCAAGAAGGTCAATCCTCTCAAGAAGATGGACAAGACCTTGATGAAATCATACAAGATCCTAGAGCTATGGCTACATTTGATAAACTCATTCATGATAATCAAGATCATTTCTTTCATTTACTTGCTCAACAATGAGCTAAACTGCCTTAAGAATTTGATCTATATACTCTTAAAGAGAAAAGCAATACCTATGACACTATAACTACTATCCAAATTATGTCAACCATATCCACTCCCATACCCACACAAGTCTCACAAGAGGGAACACCCAATCCTTTCAATGCTCAATATGAAAATCCCCTCTATCAAAACTAAAACCCAAAAAGACCCATATCACCACTTTTGACTCATATGGAGATTTATAAACAACAACAAGAAGCCCTTCATCATCAAGGAGAATTCAAACAACAAGCATCTCTAGCTAAACAAAAACAACAACAACCTCCTAGCATATCACAAATGCCCACATCAATTGGAAAAGGAACATTAGCCACCCCATCACAAGATGGTTTTCCCTCAAATTACAATATGAGAAACACTTATCTAGCCATGCAACAAGGGTCACAAGTGACACCATCCCCAACGTCATCAACCCTTTGTAACACTAATCCAAACAAAAACACTCCCCCACAACACTCGCAAAACATCAACATAAACAAAATCACTCCCCCACAACACTCCCAAAAAATCAACATAAACAATATCACTCCCCCACAACAAAATATCAACACCAACAATATCATACCACCACAACACTCTCAAAACATCAACACCAACATCTTCACTCCCCCACAACATTCCCAAAACATCAACAGAAACTATATCCCTCCACCAAAACAATCATCCACACTCAATCTCACCCAGACCTATCTCAATCAACCCTAACCATCTCAAAACCCATCTACCTATATCACTCCACTACAGAGATCATCCACACTCAATCTCACCAACACCTATCTTAATAACCCTCAACATTCTCAAATCTAGTCTTCCTATGGCTATATTCTGCTATCATAATCAAATCAAAACACATTCATCTTTCCTCCACAAAATCCATTGATCACCCCTCCTCAACAATATCAATGACAAAACTCTTGCATCATCCCTTCACAACAATCACAAAGCCAACATTCTTATCTAGCACCACCTCAACATATGCAAACTTAAAACAACCAAGCCCACCCTAATCCAAATCCATCATACAATACATATGACCCAAATCAATCATACAAGCCATGTAACATCAATTCCTATGGCTTCCATTACAATCTTTCCCATGGGAAATAACAACCACCCCTAGTGCAACATGAGACTTTACCAACACCCCCAACAGCTATGGAGCTTAAACTTTCTAAGGCACAACAACAAGTAGTTGATCTAACATTTGTTCATACTAAGAAAACCTTCTCCTTAGAGGAGGTTTGTCCTTATCCATTTGATCGGTCATTGCAAATGATCCCTTTTCCTCCCAACTTCAATATACCCAAATTTGATAAATACAAGGGAAAAGGAGACCCAAAAGACCACATAAGAGAATTATATATCACTTGTTTAGAGGTTGTACATAATGACACATATCTCATGCACCTCTTTCCTCACAGTCTTGGAGGTCAACCTATAGAATGGTTCTCACATTTACCTACAAATATCAAAACTTTTAACGAGTTGTAGAAAAAATTGCCGCCCATTTCATGTACAATATAGAACATGAGGTCTCTATGACCAACTTATGTAACAAAAAACATAAAAATTGGGAAATTCTTATCTCCTTCAAAGATGGAGACACATTGCTAATAAATTTTGATTTAAAATACTTGAAAAGCAACTTGTTAGTATGTTTGTGCAAAATCTTAACCAAGAATTGGGTTTCCATTTGCAAATACTAAGTTCTATAACCTTTGACAAGATTACCTATAAAGGCATCAACATTGAAAAATCCCTCATTGCTAAAGGCATGGTCAATTTTTTTAAAGAAAATAAAGACAATTCTTCCCAACAATAATCAAATGATAAGCCTAAATTCTAGAACAAAAACAAAAATGTGGTCAATGATGGTGTGGTGGATTCCAAACATGTTCAAACACTACAAACACTACTTGATCTTTTATCCAAACTAAACTGACATCCACCTCAACAACAACGACAAAAAAACCAAAACTAACAGCATTAACAAGAGCGACCTCCCCAAGATTACCCTCCAAGGCATAAGTTCACTCCCTTGGGAGAGCCTATAGAGTCATTTCTAAATAAACTTTTGCAAAATGGACTCATCATGCTACTAGAAGCCCGCCCATATGACGAATCTACTTTCAAACCCACATGGTACAAAGATAATGAATATTGTGAATACCATAGGACCAAAGGACACAAAAACATATCATGCATGAAACTCAAGTACGTGATCAAAAACCTTATCAATAGGGGCAAAACCACTTTTGATGCACCTCCTAATTAGAACACCAACAAAGACCTCAGCATATACAAGGAGCCATTCCCTAACCATGGTTAAGGTCAACATCATCATAAAGGTAAAGGAGTTAATAAAGCTTCAAACTTCCTATGACTCTATTGTAGGTCGTTTGGAAGACAGTCGTGTGTCTACCCTCACTATCAAAGTTGAAGCTACAGATTGCGCAGTCATAACTCATCTTGGTCATGTTACCCTTCGTGGGCCTACACCAAGTCTCCCAACCCAATCTGATTACAATCTTGTCAAACATCTAGGGAAACCCCCTCCATAGATCTCTATTTTGGACCTTTTACAAGCATCACCCACACATAAATTTGTGCTACAAAAATCCCTACAAGAGTCTTCGGTCCCTAATAACACAGAGGTCACAGATTTCTAAGCTATAATAGGTAAGATTGCCTCACCTTACAATGTGGTCTTTTTTGTAAAGGACCTCCCATCCAACAATCAATGTCACAATGTTGCACTTCATATTGAAGTTTTCATCCATAAATGAAAGATCAAATGTATACTTATAGATGGTGGTGCTAGTCTCAATATATGTTCTCTTCAGTTAATGTCGACATTGATCAATGCATTACAATCAAGGGGTATGATGATGCTGAGTGCAATTTAGAATGTGTTATCCACTTGCCTATACAAGTAGGCCCCATCATGCTTGAAGCTAGGTGCCAAGTCCTCGACATTGAGCTACCTTATAACATTATCTTAGGATGCCCATGGATCCATACCATGAAAGTTGTTCCCTCGATGTACCATCAGTCTCTCAAGTTCCCATCTAATGGTACATAGATCATTATCCCAAGAGATCCTCATCCCTTTGAATTCTATTGTGCCTTGCAAGGTAGTTATAAGAATTGCAACCAAGTGCCAAATAATGACAAAGCCTATGAATCCCCATTGTATGTCAACTCTGAAAATCTAAAAAAAAGCCTCCAAAGTTGAACCTAATCCTAATCCTATTTTCAAAATCAAAGATGACATCCATGATATAGGATTTGGTGAATATAATATCTCTAAATCTTGTTGTGTAGGGAAGATGCCCTTATCCCCTAAATCCTATGGCCAACCACCCATAGCTAAAATGATTAAGAAAGTAGCCATCTCCCTTGTAGCATCCCTAGCCTAGTTCAATGAGGGAAATTTATTGGTAGAGGAAACTATTGAAGACATCTCATCTTGGCTCTACAAAGAGAGAGAACCAGTTACCATACCAATTAAACAATATGGCAATGGCCTAAGAATTGTCAAAAACATGGGCTACAAAGGCAAAGGTGGCCTTGGGAAAGATAATCAAGGTGAAATAAAACCCATTATTATAAGAAGAAGCCAGACAAGAAGGGGTTAGGATATGGTAAGAAGGTACCACTCACCTTGGACATCGAGGGTATTCTCGACAAGGTGGTACAAACTTCTCTTGTAGATTTGACATCTCAAGAGGATATCATTGATGACTCCTACCTCTATATGAATGACATATTCATTGAATCCTCCATATTTATGCTATCATTTGTATGCTTCACATCAAACACCAACACCTAGATAATAACACTTGTCTACCTTGAACTTATTGATTGGGACCAACAAGGGTCCCCTATTCTAGATGTTTTTCAGAATGACAAAGCTCTTGCATAATTCATATGACTTTGAGATGGTATCCCTCTTTGTGATCACAAAGATATATTTGTAATGGAACTAGATCACAGTACTTATTTTGGTGAGAATGACAAATCCTTGAGTCACAAAAATAAAAATAAAGAAAGATCTCTAGGTGAAAACCACACTGTGGCACCTCCTAATTAGAAAATAGTCAAAATAACAGATCCAAAGGTGAAAACCCAATTGTGGTACCTAAGGATGGAGGATTTGACCTTCCCCTATCATCTAAGTATCAAGAGAAATCAACTCTCCTAGTGGAAGATTCTACAGAGATAAATCTAGGCACAAAGCAAAATCCTAAGACCGCATTCCTTGTAGCATCATTATCAAAACAAGAGAACAAGAATATTACCAACTTATTCTTAGAATGAACCATCAACTTTGCATGGACCTATGCTAAAATGCCAGGGATAGACCATTCACTAGTAGTTCACTATCTCACAGTTGATCCAAAAGCTAAATTGGTCAAACAAAAACTAAGAAAGATGCACCCACATATCACTCTCTTGGTGAACGTTGAAATATAGAAGTTGCTAGATGCAAAATCTATCAAGCTTATTGATTATCTAGAATCGGTCTCAAATATTGTACCTATGACTAAACCAAATGGGGGCATCCACATGTGTTCTAACTTCAAATATCTTAACAAAACATGTCCCAAAGATGACTTTCCACTGCCAAACATTGATCTCATAGTGGACCTAACTGTTGGTCATGAAATGTTTTCTCTAATGAATGGTTTTTTTGGATATAATCAAATAATGATAGTGAAAGAAGATCAGCATAAAACAGCCTTTACTTGTCCTTGGGGTATCTATTGTTGGTGCATCATGCCATTTGGTCTTAAAAACACAAGAGTAACCTATCAATGAGCAATGATAGTGATATTCCACAATCTCTTTCATCACATCATGGAGGACTATGTGGATGATAAACTAGCAAAGTCTTCTAGGAAAGATCACGTACAAGTTCTAGGAAGAATCTTTGATAGACTCAAAAAATATCAAATAAGACTCAATCCAAAGAAGTGAGTCTTCGGGGTAACCTCAAGAAAATTGCTAGGATACATTGTATCTCACAAAGGCATTGAAGTAGATCTAGCAAAAGTCAAGGTTATAGAAGAGATGCCTCCTCCAAAGAATCTGAGAGCATTAATGAGCCTTCAAGGAAGGTTACAATCCATTAGGCAGTTTATCTCACAACTAGTAGATAAATGTCAACTATTTCAACACTTGCTCTGAAAGGATGTCTCATTTGAATGGGATGATAAGTGAGCAACATTTGATCAACTCAAGGAATATCTAGCTACACCTCCTATCCTAGTACCACCAATTGTTGATAGGCCTTTGATCTTATACATCTCAACTACAACTACATCCCTCAGGGCTCTTCTAGCACAACATGATGAGTTAGGAAAAGAGCATGCAATCTATTATATCAGTCAAATTTTGGTGGGTTATGAACTCAATTATTCACCTATGGAAATAACTTGTTTAGCCTAAGTGTTCTCTTCCCAAAAGTTGTGGCATTACATGCTAAACTAACACACAAATTTAATAGCCAAAATTGATCCATTAAAATATATATCAGGGGCCGACATCCTTTTTATCACACCACAAAATGACTATATCCCAAAGTCATATCGACATGCATTTCCTTCCACCAAAAACATAGCCGAGTATGAAGCACTTCTCATAGGTCTCCATAAAGTAGTACAATGGGACATAAAAGAACTACATGTATATGGAGACTCACAACTAGTCATTCGACAAGTCATTGATGAGTACCAAACAAAAGATGAAAAGATGGTCCCTTACAAGCAACTAGTGGATGCCTACAAACCACATTTTTCTAGCATCACTTTTGAGAAAATTCTAAGAGAGCATAACAAAGCTGTAGAATCTATAGCTTCTATGGGGTCACTTATAGACATGCCTGCAAACACACAGAAATGTGAATTCTTGATTAAGCAATTATTGGTAATAGCCACTAATGTTCCAACTATTGAAATCATCTACAAACTTGTTGGTTCCAATTCCCCATGGTATGAAGATATCTATGAATACTTTAAACATGGTACCTTTCCCTTTGAGCTATCCACAACCCAACACAAAACCTTTATCCATCGATCCTCCTTTTACACCATTCTGGGTGATACATTATATCCCTGGAGTCTTGATGGTATCCTCTTACAATGTCTTAACACAAAAGAAGTTGATGCTACCTTACTATCCACAAAGTAATAGCCAAGCTGAGGCTTCCAACAAAACCATTATGAAAAGCGTCAAGAAGATGGTCAATGAAGTTTGTTGTGATTGGCACTTGCAACTCAATCCCGCTCTATGGGCCTACCGCACTAGTATCAGAACACCAATTGGTGCAACACTATATGCCTTGGTCTATGGCTTTGAATACATTCTACCTATAGAGGTCAAGATCCCATCCCTCAGACTATCCTTGCAGCACTTGATTGATGGAGAGGAGTATCACACTTTTAGATTAGTTGAGCTAGAACTACTAGATGAGAGGCACCTTGCAGCACTTAATCATCTCCATGTCTATCAAAACCACGTTCAACACAACTATAAAAAGAAGATCAAGGAAAGATAGTTTCAAGTTGGTGATCTTGTCTTAAAGGAAAATTAGAGAATCAAGCAGATCGAGAAAAGAAGGGCAAGTTTGAGCCTAATTGGTTAGGACCCTTTGTTATCACAACAACATATGGATCAGAAGCTTATATTGTAGCAACACCTGAAGGTATTCCTCTAGATGAACCACTCAACAATGTTCATCTCAAGAAGTTCTTTTCCCGATCCTTAGAGTATCCTTAGCAAAAATTAAAAAAATAAAAAAATAAAAAAAATAAAAAATCGCTAAAAATAATCTATCCTCTAGTGAAAACCTAGTAAACAGGCGCATTGGATAAGTACCATAGTGAAAACCTAACAAATAGGTGCTATGTGTAGAGTAAGCATCCATCATCTATTGAGTCTTTTTCAGTCCCTGTCCATTCCATAATAATCTTCATCCATCCATCCATAATAAACCATTGACTTTTTGCATTTCAATTTCCCTATCTAGAATAACTTCAAAATTTTTTAATGTCAAAGTTATCCATGTCATCATCAGTTCATCCATCATCATTTTATCTAATATCAAAGTTATCCATGTCTTGTCATCATCCATCATCATTTTATCTATGTCAGTTCATCCATCATTATTTTATCCTATGCCATTTTATCCTATGTCAATTATTAGTTTATCCTATGTCTATTATCTATGTCTTATCATTATCCTATATCAATTCATCCATCATTGGTTTATCCTATGTCAAATCATCCATTGACAGTTCATCCATGTGTCAGTGTAGTCATCCAGAATAAAACCTCTACTAGAATGGGGGTAAATCATTCCTTAACCTAGGTCTAGGAATGGATCCTTGTTCGCGGTTCATCAACAATCCCAACAAAGAAAAACCACTTCAACCATCCCACAAAAACAAAAACACTTCAACCATCTCAACAAAGAAAAAACAATTCAACAATCTCACCCAAATAAAAACACTTCGACCATGTCACCCAAAAACAAAAACACTTCAACCATCTCACCTAAATAAAAAACACTTCATCCTATCCTACATCATCAAACAATCCCAGAACTACATATCATCTCATCTCAATCTTAAGGTACCTTGATCCCATCAATATGGGTATGTAGGTAGTTTGGAACATGAAGGAAGTTTCTAGTAATTAGGTACATAAGATGACATCATTTCAACTACCCAAGCTCAAACACCTTGACCCACTCATCACTCTACCTAGAACTAAATATTATCATATTCATCTTTCATCGTAATGTGCCTTGATCCCATAGATACAGGGTATGTAGGCAGTCTGGAATATGAAGGACGTATCCAGTACTTAGGAACATACGATTCATCATTCTTCATCCATCTCAATCCATTGATATTCCATCTTTCTAGTCTTCCATTTATCATGATTCATCCTACCACCTAGACTTGACTAACTCAAGCAGCACACAAACTATGCATTCTTTCAAAGTAGAAGTCCTTAACTGACCTTAAGCAAATAAACCTACTTGCAGAGCCATATGCTGTCCTACATATCAATTGCCAACTTTTATACATCAATCAACTTATCCTATCAATAGATCAACACCCTTTAATGGATATATCATTCCTACAATAAGGTAGTTATATATCCTATCTACCCTACCTATCCAATCTATCCTGAGCAACCTCTTTTGCAAGAGAATATGTTACCTATATGTTTACTTTGTAAGATAGTCCATTTGCCTTTTTGGTTTATCTTTTTGTTCCTTTCCTATTACCTATTCAAGACTACCTGGATTTATCTATATCTTGGTATGTTGTGATGCAGTATGGATTGGGGGCATAGTCATTGCTTTTGTGTTCCATGTTTGAGGAATGAACTTTTTATCTTACTTAGCATCATATATATCTTGTGTGTGTGTTACAACTAGCATATTACATATTAATATTCTTCTTGCATTCATGTATTGAAGTTTATTTTATGTTCAAGACTATGGTTCATTCACATATCTACCAAGGTTCTATTATGTCTAGTAGATATAAGTTTAAACTGCTTGCTTGCAGAGTCAATGTCTTATGCATTGAATACATCGTCACCTTGGTCTTCTATACCCTGGTGCATAACATCCATATGCTATATCAAAATAAGGATTACCCTTTATAAATATTTGCATAATTACTGCAACAACACTCCATCTCATCACACATCTAGAACTACAGATCATCTCATCTCAATCTTAAAGTACCTTGATATCGTGGATATCGGTATGTAGGCAGTCTAGAATATGAAGGAAGTATCCAGTACTCAAGTACATAAGATATCATCATTTCACCTAAACAACCTCAAAACACTTCATCCCATCTATCTCATCCATGTACATCCTAATAAAATCTATAGCTTTCATGAAGATCGATCAATCATCATTTCTCTATTCTATGATATCAATTCTTCTATTCTTTCTCCATTTATCTTCCATCTTTCATCTAAATTTTCATCCATGTTTCTCTATCTTCTGATTTTTCATTTCAAAAGCACATTTGTGTTCTTTGAACCCAAATTTCCTTTTGAGGGGGCATCCTCACCATCATCATTGTTCATCTTATCCAATCTAGCTAATCAAATCTAGCCAAATTATCCAATCACATCCTTTGGTCTTAATCTTAATCTTGTTGTAAATCAATCAATTAATCAATCAACCAATCCATCAATCATATTAATTGTCTTATACAAATTGTCACACTCTCAAAACCAAACTAAGCATCTTATATGAGGTGTTTTATTTCTGAAACTAGACACTATCATCCTTGTGTTGATCTAGGGATATATCGTTCCCCACAATGACAACACTACCTTATCAATCATCATCAATTAATCATTGGTTTACAACTTAATAGGAGAAATGACTTATTTGTCTTAGAATAATCATAATCATCATAATCATCGTTCATCTTATCTTTCCTTGTCACCCTCACTTTCAGTGACTGGGGCATCATCATATCTAATCCAATCAATTTCTTCTAAATCAATTTTCTTCTATCAAACCAAACACTATGTTTTAAATTTCTTTGAAATGATGTTACATCTCTACACCATCTCAAAGAGGGGTAAAATGTAGACACATAAAAATAACCATTTCATCACATCACTTGCATTTTAAACAAATCTATCAAATCACCTACATTTTGACATTAATTAAATAATCTAATTATTTAATTAATTTCATCAAAATCATCAATTTCCTCTAAATCACATATTTTAAACATTAATTAAATAAATCCTCTTTATCCATCCAAATTAAATAATTTTAATTATTTAATTAAATCATTATGGTCTTCCAAAATTCAAATTCACATCAATTGAATAAATTAATTATTTAATTAATTTATCATTTAAATCCTCGTATCTATAATTAAATAATTTCTAAATTATTTAACTAAATCAATTACTCTTCCAAATTTAAATAAATCATTCAAATTTATTTAAATTGAATATTTCTTGTAAAAATAAAATAAAATCAAATAATTTATTTATCCTTCATCATGCAAAATAAATTAAATCAATTTATTTGTTTAATTTATTTAAATATTCAAATTTAATCTATTTCTTCTATCATGCACAAATAATTAAATAAATTTATTTATTTAATTTGCTCTTTTTATCTCCTAATTCTTCTAAAAATAAATCTTAATCATCATGCACACAAAATTAAATAATTTATTATTTAATTTTACTCAAATCATGTAAAAAGCAAATCTAATGTTGAGTTAATTGACTTAATCATTATTGTTTTTATCACCAACTCATAAACTAGAAAAAGCATTTCTATTTTTATGAAATCTAATCATGTCTTTTTCATATCTTTTATCTCAAATCAATTAGTTAACTCAACACAAATATCTTTTTGTGTGACACATGTTAGGTGCACATTCATCATGAATTCTAGATTTATCTCAGCCATTGATTCTATTGAATTATCTAGACCATTGATCAATCTTTATTAAAACCTATATATACCCCCTTCATCTCATCACAAACCCTCTCAATTATTTTATGCATTTAAGCTATAGGCATTCTTATTGCAATTTAAACATACTACATATTATTGAGCACATCTTTGAGTACACTATCTAAATCCATTTGTTGGAACACCATGGGTATGCAATGTTATTGAGCAATCCACATCTAACAAAGAGAACTATACAATCTAGGTGGAGGCTTTCTTGTTTTAATTCAATTTATCCATTGATATTGGTATTTTCCTAGATCAGTCTCTTTATGTTATAGGATTGAGTTGTTATTATCATTGTTGTTGATCTTATTATTCAATCTCAATTTTATCCTATACATAGCTGTATATGTCAAAACATAATGGCAGAGGGTGAGTCAATGAACAAGTTACCTTGTGAGCATACATTTCATAAGCTTTGTATTGTAGAGTGGTTGAGTGTCCGTAATTTCTGTCCAGTTTGCAAGTATGAGTTGCCCACATATAATTATGCATACAAGCAGTATAAGCACACAAGATATCATCAATCTCATTTTTAATTATGAAAAATGTATTTTTTGATGGCACAATTCATATTGTAAGTTAAACTTCCCTACTGCTTTAGGCATTTTATAGAAAATTACAAATTGCAAATTAAAATTTAGGGTGACGCTCATATTTTAGCAAATTTTCTATATATTTTGGTCAAATTTTCTATATTTTTTGGCCTGATAGAGCAATCTATACAGAGAAAAAGAATTTTAGTACAAATTGAAAAATACTATTACTTCCAACCTCTACTGAATGTTGAACATTCTTTGTAATTGATGAAACTTTGATTGTACATAATTATATTTTAAAAAATTGATGTAGGAGCATCTAGTGGTGTAAGGGCAATCTTGCATCACCCAAAAAAAGATGTGATTCAAAATTGTTAATGTTCTATCCATTTATTTTTAAAATTTGTGGTTTTGGTTCCATAATCACTTGAATAATGATGTAGAACTTTCAGTTTTTCCAAACTGCTAAAAATAGCAACCTGGTATTTTTAGAAAGTTTGTATTTTGGTATGGATTGAAGCAAAAATTTACAGGAAGTTACATAATAGAAATATAAGACCTTTGGAAAAGAAATCACACAAAGATCATTTGCAAGCTGAAAAATATTAAAGTTTTTGTTTCTCAAAAAATGCCTGAAAATTATTCAAACTCAGGTTTGAGGCACTAAATGGCCCCGTATGACCCTAAAAATGGCCAAAACTGGTAGAGTAGGTTCTTAGCTTGTAGATCACTCTGCAAGCTTTCTGACACATAAAACGGTTCTTCAATCAGACATCTAGATCAAAAGTTATGGTTCCTAGAAGTTGACCTATTTTTGGAGGGAGATGCAAATTTGAAAATTAGGTTGTTGGCCGCCAAAAAGGCTATTAATAACCATTTTTGGGAACCCTAGGGAGTAGTAGAATTAAGGGGGCAAGTGTGGAGTCAAGAATAAGTAGGAAATTAGAAACCCTAGCTGATTTGGGGTTATAAAAGGTAGAAGATTCTAGAGCTTGGTGATGTGTAGCTGTAGTGTGTTGCAGCTTGTGGAGGATTGATTCCTATGATTGTAATTGAGATTCTATAATGTAATGAGTTGCCTAGATCAATAAAGAAATAATCTTTTTTTCTGTGTTCTATTCTTTTTTTTGTGTGTTTTATGATTTACCCCCTTCATCAAGTGGTATTGGAGCAAGGGTTCCTAAGTGTGTAGAGAGATTGCCAACCCTGAGACAATTTGCACTAGGACCTGAGGTTGTGGGTTTGCTATGGAGATCAAGCCTCCATAGAGAAATCGTATTGGGAGGAATGCTTTGACGAAAGAGGGTTTTAGAGCCTTGCAAAGGCAAATCGATGCATTGCAAGAGGAGCTACGAAGAGGGTTTGATTGGAGAACAAGAGAAGAAAGAAAGGATGAAGTTGAAGAAGAGCTATCTCAGGAAGAAGAAGAAGCTGCAGGAGAACCTATAGAAGTTAGGTTGTTGAGGGTCATTTCAAAGATTGGAAAGAGGCCCAGGATCGAAGTTTCTACATATTCTAGAGATTTGAATCCGAAACAACTTATTGATTGGATTAATGACATGGAGGAGTATTTTGAATATGAAGATGTGGAGGACCTAGATCGAGTCAAGTTTGCAAAAACAAAGTTGAAGGGCCATGCCAATATTTGGTGGAAGGAGGTCCAATTAGAGAGGAACAAAAGAGGAAAAGAAAATATCACTAGATGGGATTGGATGGTGGAGAAACTAAATAAGTAGTTCATTCCTGTGGACTATGAGATGGAGCTATTGAAGAAGCTGCAAGGACTGGAGCAAGGTAACAAGTCTATTAAGGAGTACACAGAAGAGTTTTATAAAATTACTATTAGGACAAGCCATGCAGAGCCCAACAAGGAGAAGCTATCCCATTACATTAATGGGTTGAGACTGAGTATTCAAGAGGAGATGAGCCTAGTCAGAATGACCACCATAGAAGATGCATACCAGTTTTCCCTGAAGGTGGAAGAGAAACTGAATAAAAGATTTGACAGCAAGCAAAGGGGAAGAGGTCAAGGTAGAAGGACTAGTGGAAGACCCTATGGGGGCCTAAAAGAAGATTCAAAGAAAAGAGAAGTCAAAATTAGAGAGGAGATAATACCTACCACCCTTGTGACCAGAACAATGGTGAGCAAAGAGGAAGAGGAAGAGGCAGACATGGTCAAGGACCCAGAAGAGGAGGTTTCAGAGGAACTTGTTTCCAATGTGGAGAAGAAGGGCATCGAGCATACGAGTGTCCACAACATCAAGGAAGGAAAAATAGAAGACCTGAAGGTAATGCACAAGTTGCACATGTAGATGAAGATGCACAGTCTGAGCATTCTGAAGATGCTGAAAGGAGAGAAACCCTAGTAGTTAGAACTTTGTTGAATGAGGAGAAAGAACCCAATTAGAAGAAGATTTCATTCTACACAAGGTGCAAATGTGAAGGTAAGTGTTGTGAATTATTATTGATAGTGGAAGTACTAACAATCTTGTTTCAGAGGAGATGGTTGACAAGAAGAAAGCATCCACATCCATATTGGATTGCATGGTTGCAGAAGGACTACAAAGCTTTGGTCAATGAGTAGTGTTTAGTGAAGTTCAAGATTGGGGATTACCATGGTAAGGTGCTATGTGATATCATACCAATGGATGCATGTCATATGCTGTTGGGGAGGCCGTGGCAGTATGATAGGAATGCTGTCCATGATGGCCATGCAAACACATATTCCCTAACAAAGGATGGAATTTGTCATAATTTGAAGCCCTTGAAGGAGGTGGAAGAAAAGGTATGTAGTACTACCATAATTTGATTTGTAGATAGTAGAAAATTTTTGGAGGGTATGAAGCATGAGCATCATTATTTTGCATTAATTCCTAAGATTAGTCAAGAGAAATGTGAAGATGTACCAGTAGAAGTTTTAGATATGTTGGAAGAATTTTAGGACATTGTCTCTGATAATGTACCAGAAGGTTTAGCACTGGTGAGGAAGATAAGTCATCAAATGGATTTGATACTAGGAACCAGTTTGCCGAATAAGGTAGCCCATAGAATGACTCCAGCAGAGAGTGAAGAGTTGAACAAACAAGTTCAGGAGTTGTTGAGGAAGGGATTGATAAGAGAGAGCCTAAGTCCATGTGTGGTACCTACAGTACTAGCACCAAATAAAGATGGAGACCGGAGAATGTGTATAGACTCTTGAGCCATCAATAAGATCATAATCAATTATAGATTTCCATTTCCCAGAATGGATGACATAATGGACTGTTTGAATGGAGCCAAGTACTTCACGAAGATTGACCTGAAGAGTGGGTATCACCAGATCCATATCACACAAGGAGATGAGTGGAAGACAGCCTTCAAGACAAAGGAGGGTTTGTATGAGTCGCTAGTCATGTCATTTGGGGTAACCAATGCATCGAGCACATTCATGTGGCTCATGAATGAGGTACTGAAAGAATTTTTGGGAATTTTTGTTATTATCTATTTAGATGATATTTTGATTTTTAGTAAAACTTGGGATGACCATCTGATGCATATCAGAAGAGTTTTAGAGAAGCCGAGGGAGGAGAAGTTGCTAATTAATCTAAAAAAATTTAGTTTTGCAAAGGAGTTGGTATACCTGGGATTTGTTGTCTCAGAGGAAGGGCTTAAGATGGACCTAGAAAAGGTAAGGGCTTTCATTGAATTGCCTACACCTAGGAGTGCCACAGAGGTATGATCTTTTCATGGTTTGGCAAGTTTCTATAGAAAGTTTATCAGGAATTTTAGTAGTATTTGTGAACCCCTAACTAAGACAATGAGAGAGGATAGAAAAGAGTTTAGATGGACTAAAGGAGAAGATAAAAGCTTTGATACATTAAAGCAGACAGTCACAGAGCAACCTATTTTGGCATTTCCAGATTTCAATAAGGTATTTCAGGTAGATTGTGATGCTAGTGGCAGTGCTATATGAGCTGTTTTGAGTCAAGAAGGTAAGCCCATTACCTATTTTAGTGATAAGCATAATGATGCCAAGAAAAAGCATTTTGTTTATGATCAGGAATTTTATGCAATAGTTCAGGCTTTGAAGAAATGGAGACATTATTTGTTGCCAAAGGAGTTTGTTTTATATACTGATCATCAAGCTTTGCAATGTCTTAACAGTTAAGGAAAGTTGAACCAGAGGCACTTAAAATGGGTTGAGTTTTTGTAGAGATATACTTTTGTTTTGAAGCACATGAGTGGGAAGTCCAACAGAATTGTAGATGCCTTGAGTAGAAGGCAAGATTTGTTGACATAAATGAAGATAGAGGTAGTTGGGTTCGATGAGCTCAAAAGTTTGTATCTTGAAGATCTAGATTTTGCAGAGGCCTAGAAAGCTTTTTTGGAACTTGTTACTTTGGATGGGACAAAATGGTTGGATTTCATAATCCAAGATGGCATGTTGTTTAGAGGAATCTAGTTGTGCATTCCAAAGAGTTCCATGAGAGAGAACCTGATTAAGGAGAAGCATAGTGGAGGATTGGCCGGACACTTTGGTCAAGATAAGACCATTGCTATTGTTGGTGAAAATTATTATTGGCCAAAGTTGCAATAGGATGTGAAGAAATTCATGTAGAGTTGTAGAATATGTCAGATGGCGAAAGGAACAAGTAAAAATATAGGTCTATATTAGCCACTACCTGTACCAGAGAAGCCATGGGATGATATTAGTATGGATTTTGTTCTTGGCTTACCAAGGACATAGAGAGCACATGATTCCATTTTTGTGGTGGTGGAGAGATTCTCAAAGATGACACATTTTATTCCTTGCAAGAAGACTAATGATGCTATCCATATTGCTGAATTATTTTTCAAAGAGGTGGTGAGATTACATTATCTACCAAAGAGCATAGTTTCAGATCGAGATACCAAGTTTGTTGGTTATTTCTGGAGGACATTGTGGAAAAAGTTAGACAGATTTGAAGTTCAATTCTGCACACCATCCACAGACTGATGGATAGACTGAAGTGGTGAATAGGAGTTTGGGTAACTTGCTACAATGCCTAGTAGGAGATAAGCCCAGGGGATGGGATTTGATTTTACCATAGGTAGAATTTGTTTACAACAATTTTGTCAATAGGAGTACTAGTAAACCACCATTCTAGATTGTATATGGCAATAGCCCAAGAAATGTTTCTAAGTTAAGAAAGATGGAAAAAGGAGAAAAGACAAGTGTTGAAGCTGAAGACTTTGCAGAACATCTAAAGAATTTGCATGAAGAGGTGAGAAAGCACATTAATAATATGAATATTTAGTACAAGGCTAAGGCAAATCAAAAGAGGAGATATAAGGAATTCTAGGTAGGAGATGAAGTCATGGTTCACTTGAGAAAAGAAAGGTTCCCAATTGGAACATATAATAAGTTAAAAATGAAGAAATTTGGACCATGCAGAATTTTGAAGAAACATGATTTAGGAAATGCATATGAGGTAGAGATACTAAGTGGGATCAACATTTCCCCTATTTTCAACATTACTGATTTATCAGAATATCATGAAGGTGGAATAGAGGATGGACCAACAGAAGAATAGTGGAGTATTCTAGCATCTACTTCAACACAGGAGATAGAAGAGATCTTGGATAGTCATGTGGGAAGAAGTACTTAGAACAGGCAATATGAAGAATATCTAGTGAAATGGAAAGGAAGGACTATTGAAGATTCTTCTTGGTTGTCTAAGGCAGAGTTCAACTGTTAGGTTTTTGCTCACACAAACACCTGAGATGTGATAGGGTCACTTCTCAAATTATCCTGGGTGTCTGATGCAGGAGCATCCAGTAGTGTAAGGGTAATCTTGCATCACCTAAAAAAGATGTGCTTCAAAATTGTTGATGTTCTATCCATTTCTTTTCAAAATTTGTGGTTCTGGTTCCATAATCACTTAAATAATGATGTAGAACTTTCAGTTTTTCCAAACTGCTAAAAATAGCAACCTGCTATTTTTAGAAAGTTTGCATTTGGGCATAGATTGAAGTGAAAATTTAGAGGAAGTTACATAACAGAAATATAAGACCTTTGGTGAAGGAATCACACAAAGATCATTTGCGAGCTGAAAGATATTAAAGTTTATGTTTCCTGAAAAATGCCTAAAAAATATTCATACTCAAGTTTGAGGCACTAAATGGCCCTGTACGGCCCTGAAAATGGCTAGAACTAGTAGAGTGGGTTCTTAGTACATAGAGCACTCCATGAGATTTTTGATGTATAAAACGATACGTCAATCAGACACCTGAATCAAAAGTTATGGTTCCCAGAAGTTGACCTATTTTTGGAGGGAGATGCAAATTTCAAAAGTAGGTTGTTGGCCACCAAAAAGGCTATTAATAACCATTTTTTGGAACCCTGGGGAGTAGTAGAGTTAAGGGGGCAAGTGTGGAGTAAAGAATAGGTGGGAAAACAAAAACCCTAGTTGATTTAGGGTTACAGAAGGTAGAAGATTCTAGAGCCTGGTGATGTGTAGCTGTAGTGTGTTGCAGCCTATGGAGGATTCATTCCTTTGATTGTAATCGAGCTTCTGTAATGTAATGAGTTGCCCAGATCAATAAAGAAATAATCTTTTTTTCTATGTTCTATTCCTGTTGTTGTGTGTTCTATGATTTACCCCCTTCATAAAAAAATTAGGAAATATGTTGGTGGTATCTCACTTTTCCATTACATTTCTTGGCATCATCAACTCCACCATAATTTTCAACTTTGTTTCATTTTGACCTTCTATTGCGACTTGTTAAATGTACATCTCTATCAACCTCTTCAACCATACTATTTGTTCATTTAGTCAACACAAATTGACGAGTTAAAAATATTTCGACCACCTGACTTTGTTACAACATGCTCAGTTAGTTCATTGTGTAATGAAATCTATTACCAAAGAAATGGAAGGAATGATTAGAGAGGCATGAACTTTCCTAAAAATAGTTAAAAAAAAAAGAAATTTTGTTATCTTTAGACTAGTGCAACTAAATTTTCTGAATAATGCCTCTAACTTCTTATATCAAATCAACAATTTTTCTTTCTTTGTAACCAGTGATTAAGAATTGAATAGTATAAATTTTATACATGCTTTCAAATCCTCGGGTCTTAAATGCTCTTGTTCTGTAAGGTAACAAACTATGGCTTGCCTTTGAGAATCATCATTATCAAATGACTCACAAGCATCTTGTGACTTCCCACGATACTAAGTTATTATCACCATAAAGAAAACGTGGTTCTTCCCTTTCCACTATCTCGCTCACTATAAGAAAATCATATTATCTCTGGAACACTCTATCTACCCACAATGCTTGGAGAGACTACTATCCAAGCCTAAATGGATAGCATTCTCATAGTAATTTATTTCATGGAAATATTTCCCACATAAGACAGATATCTCTGTTGGATATGTAATTTTTCCCACCAATGAATATTAATTAATTAAATGGGAAAAGACAAAAAAGGAAAAAAGACAAAATCATAGAAAGTGAGATGAGTCTAGATAATCATTTTTTTGGAAAGAGGAGGATAGAGAGTTCTAGGTGAAGAAGTTTCAAAAAATGGATTGTTGTGGAAGGTTCCTAAAGAAGGGTTGGAAGAGTCTAGTCTTTGAGTAAGACCTCTATAAAACAGGCATGATGTAACAATGTTGAATCAAGTCAAGTATGTGTAATACAAGGTGTAGCATGATCAAGTGATCATGACAATGTTGTAGCATTTGCTAGATTGTAATCATATTTTGAAGTAATGGAATGTTGTACAACAACACGAAGTTGAGGATTATATGTGTTTCTATATGTTTGATATATTTTTGAATGTGTATATTTTGTGTGTGATTTATATTTGTGTCTTCTGGATTTCGTATCCACCACCATCGTAGTGGTATTAGAGTGCAGGTGAGGATATAGAAGGAAAATCATTGAAGATGTCACGTCCAAGGGAATAAATCATTAATTAGAGGAAATCAAAGGAAACAATCAAATCTGGGAAGTCATCAAGGAGGTCACTATCTAGTGAAGAGGTGTAGATCTGAAGATACTAGTTTTATTGCTGAAGCAAAAGCCGACACTAGCAAGGAAGGGTTTCAAGGCTCCAACAAATTGAACAAGGTAAAGCTGCCTATGATCTAGGAACCACAATAGTTAAAAGTTATTAAGCTTGAAGATAGTAAAAAAAGATAGATCGTAGGAAGGTTGTGATATGCCAGTTAGATGAAGGGTTTGAGAAATTGTTTGATTATTGATTTGTAGGTTGGATCAAGGATTTATAAGATTGATTCATGATCATTTTTAATTAACAGTGTGAAATTATTGTGCACAAATGAGATTAACTGGTTGTAGAAAGGACAACAAAAAAAGGAGAGAAGTGGCCATAGCCAAGTCAAAGTGTCAGATTAGAAGAGTACAAGGTGATTTTGTTTTCAAAAATAAAAAGATCAAGGGCAAGACAAATTGTAAAAAGGAAATCATAGGTAAAAATTAATCAAAGCCACTAGTCTATAGGTTAACACCTTAGCAGCTAGGAAACAAAAGATTTAGAAGGTTGATAAAGACAAGCCACTACTAGATAGATCAAAGGTGTGTTGAAGCTATCCAAGTCAACAAAGAGGTCACACCAAATCACAAAGGAAGCCCTTGAAAACCAAAATCACTGATTCTAAAGGAAGGCATAAGGAAAAGAATAGGCACTAGCTAATGAAGGATATCTAGGAGCCATCAAAGAAAGTAAAGGTCATAGATTTGAAGGAATTGGCAAGATAAATACAAGGTGTGTTGAGCACATCAGGATACTAAGAGGGGGGCTAAATAAATATCTAATCAACTTCAAACTTCTCTAGAGTATATTAAAACTTAAGCACTAAAGCATTAACATAAACATGAAAGATTAACACAATGCACATCAACACAATGCCAGATATATGTGGAAAACTAAAGAAGGGAAAATCATGGTGAGGATTAACTCACAATATATGAAGCTCAAATAGAAACTTTGTTTTAGGGCTACAACCCAAGGAAGCTACTACTCCATGTAGACTTTGTTTTAGGGCTAAAACCCAAGAAAGCAACTACTCCTTTAAAAACATTGCTTTAGGGTCACTCCCAAGGAATCTACAACTCCCTCAAGACTTTATTTTAGGGTCACTCCCAAGAAAGAAACTACTCCTTAAATTAAGAACAAACTTTAGAACAGATTGCAGTATGGCAGTCCTTCTATTGTCTAAAAACTAACATTCAAATTCACACCTTTGATGATTACAATTCTACCTCTTCACACTTCCTTCTGACGATCAGATCAATTAGGCACACTCTATAATTGATCATTGTCACATAGAAGTCTTCAAGATGAATCAAGACAACATCTACAACTTTTGCTCTTTCTCCTTTAGTAACAAATCATGATGCAGTCATTCTGTTCCTTTTCTTGCTTGGGAACCTCACCAATCACTTTGAAATCACACTCTTCCTAACTCACTTTGATTTATAATTTCTACATGATATTACATCTATTACATTCTTGTCAATCGAAGACAACATTAAAAATAGCCCCTACAAACTTTGTTTTAGGGATAAAACACAAGAAATTAACTAGTCCTTGAAAAATGTTGCTTTAGGGTCACTTCTAAGGAAGCTATAACTCCTTGAAGACTTTGTTTTAGTGTCACTCCAAAGGAAGAAACTAATCCCTGAATTGAGAACACACTTTAGAACATATTACGATATGCCAGTCCTTCTACTATCTAAAAACTGATATTAAAATTCACACCTTTAATGATTACAATTATACCTCTTCACACCTTCTAATGATCAAATTAGTTAGACACACTCTATACTTGATCACTGTCACATATAAATCTTCAATATGAATCAAGACAACATTTACAACTTTTACTCTTTCTACTTCAATTGCAAATCATGATGTAGTCATTCTACTCCTTTTCTTGCTTGGGAACCTTATCAATCACTTTGAAATCACACTCCACCTAAGGGTAAGTGCAAGAAGATGGGGGGCCAAAAAGGGGTCTTAAGTGGCCACTTTTTTTCTGAAATCAGGAAATGCTGGCCTTGGATGAGAAATTGAACATAGTTACACTCAAAATTTGGAGATGCAACCAAAATAGTGTTCGTAGTGCTATGAGTCTACTTTCTAAACTACTATTTTTTTTAAAAAAATGGCATAGATTAAGGGGTTCAAAAGAGGGAGCCACATAAATTGGTGTTGTTTCTATCAAAAAAACATAACATAGCATGTTTTGTGGCTCACTCGAAAGGTCAACTTTTTTTTGGTATTTTTAAGATCGCTTAAATGAGAAATTAGCTAATAGCATGTAGTTTATGCCCAATTTTTCTGATAATTTTTTTATGAATATTTAATTTTTTACTAATTTTCAAAGTGGACACATCCTAAAAAATAGAATTTTGGCTGTGCTACCCCTATAAATTTTGGAAACTAATTGAAAATCATTTTTTTCTTTTTTTAATATTTGTAGAATGGAGTCTAGTTTCTAAATATGTAATTTTTTTAAAATTTCAATGAATAGTTAATTTATAATGAAAAAAAGACCAAACAGTGGTTTTTGCCCAAAAACAGACACACAAATAAAAGAAATTAAAGATGAAAGGCTTAACATTTTTAAAATGTGAAAAAAATCACATCCTCAAATAGCTAAGAGAAAGCCTAACATTATCTAGGTGTTTGACTTGTTTGACCTTGAAACACATGCAAATCTGAGGGTTAGCACGAATGAAATTGTGTGAAATCTTGAAGAATATGTAAAAACACGTCTATGGATGTTAAAAAGGCACTCCAAGCCTTTAGGTTGGAAATCCAAAGCAAATCCCAAGCCCAAGGCTTGGGATTCCCAAAGAAAAACATAATGCGAGCGCGTTATAACACGCTCGTGTTAGATTTTATTTTACATTTTTCCTTTTTCACAAAAGTTTGTTTTGTTTGTCATGTTTGAAATAATGCGAGTGCATTATAATGCACTTGTGTTATGTTCACCTTAATTTTTTTATGTTTAAGGCTATTAATCATGTATATATGTATGTATGTATGCCTATATGTATGTATGTATAGTGTCGAGGGTAGAGGAGGGTAGAGATGAGAGTGAGCCAGATAGGGGAGGAGAGGGCTGGATAAGGATTGAGTGATTAAAGTTTAAGGTTGAGGGTTGAGCATTTAGGGATAGGATTTAGAGTTTAGGGATAAGGGATTAGATTTTAGGACCTTGAGGGATTAGGGTTGAGACTTTAGGGATAGCGTTTAGGGTTAAGGGTCGAGGGATTAGGATTAAGGTAGAGTGTTGAGGGTAGAGGGATTAGGGATAGGGTTTAGGGTTGACAGATTAGGGTTTAAGGTATAGTTTAGTAGTTCTTGTGGATAGAGCCAGTAAACAATGGGAGATTATTTGCCTTTTTCATAACAATATACCTCCCCTAAGTGTGAGGTGGATAGAAAGAAACATAGATGTACCCGAATGCAAAGATTTTCTCATAATGATCATTCTTCTAATTTCAATTGTTAATTACTCACTATGGATGTACCATACGCAAAGCTTTTCTCATAGTGTGTACACCTATTGGCATAATGAACCCCAGATGGGCCAGAAAAACATGCCATATAACATTACTAACATTAAAAAAGTTCATAGCCATTTTTCTGACATATTCTTGCAACTCAAATATATTTAAAAGAAGAGTGTCAAAAATGATGGGTTTAACAACCTAACATAAGGCAAAGCAGTTTTCTTGGGTTTAGGGATAGGGTTTAGGGTTGAGGGATTAGGGTTTAGGGTTGAGGGATTATGGTTTAAGGTATAGTGTTGAGGGTTGAGGGTGCAAGTTTAGGGATATGGTTTAGGGTTGATGGATTAGGGTTTAGGGTTGACGGATTAGGGTTTAGGGTTGACGGATTAGGGTTTAATGTTGAGAATTGAGGGTTGAGGATTGAGGGTTTAGGGATAGGGTTGATGGTAAAGGGATTAGGGTTAAAGTAGAGTATTGAGGGTAGAGGGATTAGGGATAGGGTTTAGGGTTGAAGGTTTAACGATTGAGGGTTGAGGCTTTAGGGCTAAGGGTTAAGGGATTGGGGTTTAAAATATAGTGTTGAGCATCAAGGGTTTCTGGATAGGTTTTAGGGTTTACTTTTTAAGGGTTAAGGGTTGAGGGATAGGGTTTAGGGTTTAGGGATAAGGGATTAGGGTTTAAGGTATAGTGTCGAGGGTTGAGGGTTTAGGAATATGGATAGCGTTTAGGGTTTAGGGATAAGGGATTAGGGTTGAGGGTTGAGGGATTAGGGTTTAAGGTATAGTGTCAAGGGTTGAGGGTTTATTGATAGTTTTTAGGGTTGAGGGTTGAGGGATTAGGTTTTAGGGTTGATTGATTAGGGTTTGAGGTATAGTGTTGAGGGTTGAGGGTTTAGGGATAGGGTTTAGGGTTGACAGATTAGGGTTTAGGGTTGACGGATTAGCTTTTAATGCTGAGGTTAGGGTTAGAGTGTCAAGGGTAGATGGATTAGGGATAGGGTTTAGGGTTGAAGGTTTAAGGATTGAGGGTTGAATCTTTAGGGATGAGGGTTTAAGGCTTAAGATATAGTGTCAAGTGTTGAGGGTGTAAGGATACGGTTTAAGTTTTAAGGGTTAAGAGTTGAGGGATAGGGATTAGGGTTTAAGGTATAGTGTTGAGGGTTGATGGTTTAGGCATAGGGTTTAGGTTTGAGGGACTAGGGTTTAGGGTTGATGAATTAGGGTTTAATGTTGACAATTGAGGGTTGAAGGTTGAGGGATAGGGTTAATGTTCAAGGGATTAGGGTTAAATAAGAGTGTCGAGGGTAGAGGGATTAGGGATAGGGTTTAGGGTTGAAGGTTTAAGGATTTAGGGTTGAGGCTTTAGGGATGAGGGTTAAGGGATTAGGGTTTAAGATATGGTGTCAAGTGTCGAGCATGTAGAGATAGGTTTTAGGGTTCACGTTTTAAGGGTTAAAGGTCAAGGGATCAGAGTTAAGCATTGAAGGATTAGGGTTTGATGTTGAGGGTTGAGTACATTGAGGTTCGAGGGTTAAGGGTTTTAGGATATAGTTAAGGGTTGAGGGATTAGGGTTAAAGTAGAGTGTCAATGTATAAGGATTAGGGATAGGGTTGGAGGGTTTAAAGATAAGGGATTAGGGTTTAATGTATAGTATCGAGCCTATTGAGGGTCTAGGAATAGGGATAGTGTTTAGGGTTTAGGGATGAGGGATAAGAGTTGAGGGATGATAGATTAGGGTTGAGGGTTGAGGGATTAGGGTTTAGGGATAAGGTTTAGGGTTGAGGGTTGAGGGATTAGGGTTTAAGGTATAGTGTTGAGGGTTTAGAGATAGAGTTTAGGGATGACGGATTAGAGTGAAGGGTTGAGGGATTAGGATTTAACGTTGAGGGTTGAAGGTTGAGGCTTTAGGGTTTAGGGTTTAGGGATAGGGTTGAGGGTCAAGGGATCAAAGTTAAGGGTTGAGGGATTAGGGTTTGATGTTGAGGGTTGATTACATTGAAGTTTGAGGGTTAAGGGTTTCAGGATAGGCTTGAGGGTCGAGGGATTAGGGTTAAAGTAGAGTGTCGAGGGTTTAAGGATTAGGGATAGGGTTGGAGGGTTTAAGGATAAGCAATTAGGGTTTAAGGTATAGTATCAAGCCCATTGAGGGTTTAGGAATAGGGATAGCATTTAGGGTTTAGGGATGAGGGATTAGAGTTAACGGATGATGGATTAGGGTTGAGGGTTGAGGGATTAGGGTTTAGGGATAAGGTTAAGGGTTGAGGGTTGAGGGATTAGGGTTTAAGGTATAGTGTTGAGGGTTTAGGGATAGGGTTTAGGGTTGAGGGATTAGAGTGAAGGGTTGAGGGATTAGGATTTGACATTGAGGGTTGAGGGTTGAGGATTTATGGTTTAGGGTTTAGGGATAGGGCTGATGGTCGAGGGATCAGAGTTAAGGGTTGAGGAATTAGGGTTTGATGTTGAGGATTGAGTACATTGAGGTTCAAGGGTTAAGAGTTTTGGGATAATATTGAGGGTCAAGGGTATAAGGATTAGGGATAGGGTTGGAGGGTTTAGGGATAAGGGATTATGGTTTAAGGTATAGTATCAAGCTTATTGAGGGTTTAGGAATAGGGATAGAATTTAGGGTTTAGCGATGAGGGATTAGAGTCGAGGGATGATGGACTAGGGTTGAGGGTTTAGGGATAAGGTTTAGGGTTGAGGTTTGATGGATTAGGGTTTAAGGTATAGTGTTGAGGGTTTAGGGATAGGGTTTAGGGTTGAGGGATTAGAGTGAAGGGTTGAGGGATTAGGATTTGATGTTGAGGGTTGAGGGTTGAGGCTTTAGGGTTTAGGGCTTAGGGATAGGGTTGAGGGTCGAGGGATCAGAGTTAAGGGTTGAGGGATTAGGGTTTGACATTGAGGGTTGAGTAAATTGAGGTTTGAGGGTTAAGGGTTTCAGGATAGGATTGAGGGTCGAGGGATTAGGGTTAAAGTAGAATGTCGAGGGTATAAGGATTAGGGATAGGGTTGCAGGGTTTAGGGATAAGGGATTAGGGTTTAAGGTATAGTATCGAGCTTGTTGAGGGTCTAGGAATAGGGATAGCATTTAGGATTTAGGGATGAGAGATTAGAGTTGAGGGATGACTGATTAGGGTTGAGGGTTTAGGGATACAGTTTAGGTTTAAGGGTTGAGGGATTAGGGTTTAAGGTATAGTGTTGAGGGTTTAGGGATAGGGTTTAGGGTTGAGGGATTAGAGTGAAGGGTTGAGGTATTAGGATTTGACGTTGAGGGTTGAGGGTTAAGGATTTAGGGTTTATGCTTTAGGGATAGGGTTGAGGGTTGAGGGATTAGAGTTAAGGGTTGAGGGATTAGGGTTTGACGTTGAGAGTTGAGGTTTGAGGTTCAAGAGTCAAGGGTTTAGGGATAGGGTTGAGGGTCGAGGTATTAGGGTTAAAGTAGAGTGTGGAGGGTATAAGGATTAGGGTTAGGGTTGGAGGGTTGAGGGATAATAGATTAGAGTTTAAGGTATAGTATCAATCCCATTGAGGGTTTAGGAATAGGGATAGCATTTAGGGTTTAGGGATGAGGGATTAGAATTGATTGATGACATAATAGGGTTGAGGGTTGATGGATTAAGGTTTAGGAATAAGGTTTAGGGTTGAGGGTTGAGGGATTAGGGTTTAAGGTATAGTGTTGAAGGTTTAGGGATAGGATTTAGGGTTGAGGGATTAGAGTGAAGGGTTGAGGGGCTAGGATTTGATGTTGAGGGTCGAGGGTTGAGGCTTTAGGGTTTAGGTTTTAGGGATAGGGTTAAAGGTCGAGGGATTATGGTTAAGGTAGACAAGGAGCAACTGAGAGACATAGAGAGGGGAGAGGTAGAGAGGTGAGGGGGAGAGATAAGTGAGATATAGAACATGAGCTAATGGAACTAGAGGTGAGATATTGTAAAGGTGCTATCGAAGGTGAGATAGGTAAAATATTTATGGATCAATCTATAGTAGGACAAAACGTGAGCACATTATAACATGCTTGCATTTTTTCCTACTATAGAAATGGTAAAAAAGTGTTGACCCCTATGATCCAGGCCCACATGCTTTGTTTTCATACTGATTCTGCGCATGTTCTGACAAAAAATAAGTGCTTTCATGCTGTTGGGAAGTTCACATGCACATTTTACACATTCTACCACCTTTGCATGATCTTTCCACCACCTTTTCTGCTTTGCCGACTTGAGAAGGAGGAAATAACATAGTTTTCACACCAAGTTTCATATATATCTATTCAAGTTTCAATTTTTGTAGTGTTGCAATGTTAATTGTGATTCAATTTTTGGAATTTAACATTATAGATTGGTTAATAGTATTGTTGTTAGTAATTATATTTAAGTGTTATTCAATTTAACATTGAAAAGGAAACAAGTGGTGAAAAACTCAAATTGTTGAGGAGTTTGATGCAAGAAGAAAAAAACACTACATAATTAGGTACTCTCTCGATTCGAATCTTCATTTTTTTGGTATGTCAAGTCTTTACATGCATGTTCTTTACGTTTTCCTTAATTCTATTTGAATTACTTTATCATGCTTTATCATACATGTTTAAAATAGACACATTCCCAATCAAGAAAGCAACCTACAATCTCACATGATGCCATGTATATTTTCTACACTTGGGCTCTTTAATAATTATGTGTAATAAATAGACCTTAACATACCATGATGTCAAACTATACAAGAATAAATCCTTGCAACATAATAAAAATACAATCCCACTATTATCTTGTATTCATTTCTTAGGAACTAATATTGGTCTCTTTATCATGCTATAGACAAATTCTTTGTCATGCTGAGGAAACGATCAAGAATTAAAGCAACACAGGAAGAGATAGAAGCTAAGAATGCAAAGAAAGCAGTGGCTATGAGGGAACTTCGTGAGAAGAGGAAATTGGACACGATAAATGAAGACATGCCAATTGAAGAGGAACCACAACCATCACAAAGAGATATGGTATTGGCAGCACAAAGAGAACGAATGCAATAACTTCATGCTACAAGAGATTTGAATACCATAGTTGCAGACACATCCTCTACCACAAGTCAACATGTAGGGACACCATCTACCACATCTCAAGTTGAGAGTACATCATCACTCACATGTCATGAAGGAGGTACGCCATCATTTCCACCTCAACCTCAAGGTATGTCATCTATTCGATCTTCGATCGAAGGTATGCCATCTAGCCCATCTCATTTAAATATTGATGAAATTCCTAATGTTGAGATGAATTTAATTAACACCACCTAGAATTTTGTATAGAAAGCCAAAGTATTTGATTGATATTGATGAGAATATTTTGCAGCCAATGGAAGGTAAGATTCCAAAATGTACTTGTAGAAGATATGCTCATAAGATTTGGAGATTGTTCTTTGAAAAGTTAAATGAGATTGCAAGATGTCAACTATTCATTAAAATAATGCGAAGTATAAAGTATAGGTCCATCATGAAGATTCTTGGGTTGAGAACATTAGAGGCTTCATGTGAAAAATCTATTGCCAAGAATCTAATGAGTGCATATGAGAGTGTGGGTAACACCTCACGCACAAAAGATAGTAATGCAACACAGCGTGTGATTACATCGACTATAGTAAGAAGTCAAACGAGGAAATCTCGTCTCATTAGAAAGACAAGTCAAGAATTGAGAATTAATAGGAAAACTTTATCGAAATCCATTGGAAGATGCCAAAGAATTGAGGACACTAATGCCAATGAATTATGGGCATTCTCGGGGAGACTACCATGAAAAGATAAACCAATTGTTGAAGCATTGAGATCACTAATTGAAAACTTTTGGAAGAATTACACAAAGGTATCTCCAAATCAAAGGGATGTGGTAAGAAGGAGAATCGGTAGTCAGAACTGTGAGCCACATCCAAAGCATTTTTTGGATGAGACTCAAACACAGTTTTATGGTAAATTTCTAGAGAAGTATCCTCAAATTAAAATTTGTCAAAGATATTTTGAAATGCTAAAACCTTTCTATGTCAAGATAAATCACACACGCACTACTTGTTGTAGATTACATATTGAATTTTCTAACCATTTTGATGTTTATAGGTCTATATGTTTAGATATGCATACTAACAATGTTTTGTAGGGTTGTGCCATACGTGCCCCACCAACATCTTCAAGAGACTTCATATTAATAATTTTATGTGAAAGAGAGGAAGGTCAAATATTCTACAAGAAATTATGCTTGGATGGAACATGTCATCATTGTGGTGGCTTGCAACATTCGCCAATATGTGAACATATGGAAAGAACACATGCAGTTGGAAATGAACTAGTAGAGTTTGGAAAGTATAAAACAGTGTCATACAATACAAAAGATGGTAAAGAAGCAAAGAGGTGTGAATTGGTTATTGAAAAGATTCCAATGTATCAGTTTATGCCTATATTTCGTGATAGCATAGTGTATGAGTATGCAAGACATGCCCATAGAGCTCGATGGTTGGACTTCCAATTCAAGTTATGCAGGGACACATTTTCGGTTGGTAGCATTTTTTCAGTCGTCGAATTTACAAAGAACTACAGTCTATAGCCACAGCGTGAGGTGCAATCACAATATTACCACTCCACATAGGTTTCTATATTTGTGCACATCACATTCATTCATGCGAATGATAGTATAGAGGATGACAAAAAGATCATAAGGGAGTATAATTTCTATATTAGTGATGATCATACATATTCTACAGAGTTCATGCAAGGTTGCTTTTAGGTTTCTACAATGATTTGGCTAGAAGGGGCATATCGTTCAGTCAGCATATCATATGGTCAGATAACTATGCGTCACAATTCAAGAACTCATAGAATTTCTATTGGCTAAGTAGGAGGCATAATTTTATAGGTATTCAACATATGTGGAACTTTTGTGAGGCCGAGCATGGAAAGGGGGAGCATGATGGTACAGGAGTATGTATCCAAAGAGCCATAGCACAAGAAGAGTTAAAGTATAAAGATAATACAAAGTTGATAGATGCAAAATCGATTGTCGAGTGGTTTAATTGTTCCATGGGTCCAGGTAATGAAGGCAAGTCTTCAGTTCGTAGATGTTTTTGGTTGATAAATGATACTAACATTGCACCATATGAGGACTATTGTACACTGATAGGATAAAATGAGATGCACTCTTTTAGAAGCTTAATTGTAGGTTCATGGAGTATCTATACGCGAAAGATGTCATGCTTTTGTTCTTCCTGTACAATTCAAGTCTAGGATGAGTGCGAGTCAAAGGAGTGGGTTGACAAATGGTATTAAAGTTATCTTAGCCCACTTGACACGTATTGACCCATGATGGCACTGGAACTAACACAGATGGAATCATTAGTTGACTTTGACCACATATTAGATTTAGTTCAACTAGGTAATATAGGGCATGTATATGCATCTAATTTCATCTAGTTCAACCAGGTAATGTCATCTTACTTTGTAGTGTTTTTGTAATGTTGACTAATTTCATCTAATTTGCTACACATATCAATGTAGGGCACGTTTATGCAGTTATTGCAAATGAATATAATGAAGAGGGAACAGATTATTACTTATGTCATTGTGTTGAGGCCAAAAAGAAATTGGAGGCCCCTATTACAGATGGAGAAAACATTGAATACCCTACAGGCTCAGTGGTTATTACTGGAACATGGCTTAGAAGGTACCCACTTAAGAGTGTTAATGTTTGGCTATTTTAAGACTTTGACACGCATCGAAAGATTCTTCATTACTCAAACCTTGTCGTGGCATCCAATGTTCATTTGATAATGTACCAGGGTAGACCTTTGAATAAAATCTTGTGGAAGGTGCGTGAGTCTGACCATGAAGCAATACTTGACACAATAAAGAGTAGAGCAGACCTAGATGGTTCATTGGATTAATTTGTAAGTATTCACATTAATTTTGTAAAGTCATGTTACATTGAGTTGTAAGTATGCACATTAATTTGTAAGGTTTGTCTTTTTTTATTTCCTACTACATTTTTACACATATACACATTTTTACATCATCATGTTATGCATTTTTGGTGTCCTACTCCTGATGCGACCAAATTGATAGTTTCAACACCTCTAAATGGGTACGTTTAGGCTAGGTATTGTTCTTTTTTTCACCCAAACATGTCGAAACAGTATGAGCTACATTGTACTGACAATATCCCTAAAGAGTCCAAAGTGCAAAAAGGAAGCAATCTTTGATGATATGTTACTCAAAAACCATGTCACTTAAATATATTTTGTCTAAGGCAACATGATCATGTAAAGTGCCTCTATAATAACCTCTCTTGGTTTTTTATATCTCTGAGGCATTTGCCTGTGGTGAAAGGTTTTCTGCTACCCCAAAAATTATCAGGAGGCAGTGTAAAGTTGCAAAGGGGTGTAACTTTCATCCTGCTCCTGATGCAACCAAAATGACTATTCCAACGCATCTAGATGGGTACATTTATGCTATGCATGGTCCTATTTTTCACCCAAACATGTCGAAATAGTCCGAGCTACATTGTACTGACAATACCCCTAAAGAGTCCAAAGTGCAAAAAGGCAGCAATCTTTGATGAGATGTTACTCAAAAATTGTGTCACTTAGAAATATTTCTTCTAAAGAAATGCAATCATGTAGAGTGCCTCTACAATAACCTCTCTCAGTTTTTAATATCTTTGAGGCATTTGCCTGTGGTGGAAGGTTTTCTGCCGCCCCAAAAATTGTCAAGAGGTAGTGTAAAGTTGCAAAGGGGTGTAACTTTCGTCCTGTTCCTAATGTGACCAAACAGACTGTTCCAACACATCCAGATGGGTACATTTACACTATGCATGGTCTTGTTTTTCACCCAAACATATCGAAACAATCTGAGCTACATTGTACTGATGATATCCCTGAAAAGTCCAAAGTGCAAAAAGGCAACAATCTTTGACGAGATGTTACTTAAAACCCATACCACTTAGAAACATTTTGTCTAAGGAAACACGATCATGTGGAGTGCCTCTACAATAACCTCTCTCAGTTTTTTATATCTCTGAGGCATTTGCCCGTGGTGAAAGGTTTTCTGCTGCCCTAAAAATTGTCAGGAGGCAGTGTAAAGATGCAAAGGGGTGTAACTTTTATCCTGCTCCTAATGTCACCAAATTGACTATTCCAACGTGTCCAGATGGATACATTTACACTAGGCATGGTCTTTTTTTTCACCCAAACATGTCGAAACAGTCTGAGCTACATTGTACCGACGATATCCCTAAAGAGTCCAAAGTGCAAAAAGGCAGCAACCTTTGATGAGATGTTACTCAAAAAATGTGTCACTTAGAAACATTTCATCTAAGGCAACATGATCATGTAGAGTGCCTCTACAATAATCTCTCTCAGTCTTTTATATCTCTAAGGCATTTGCCCATGGTGAAAGGTTTTATGTTGGCCAAAAAATCGTTAGAAGGAGGTAGTGTAAAGTTGCAAAGGGGTGTAACTTTCATCTTGCTCCTGATGCGACCAAACTGACTATTCCAACATGTCTGGATGGGTACATTTACTCTAGGTATGGTCTTGTTTTTCACCCAAACATTTTGAAACAGTCCAAGCTACATTGTACCGACGATATCCCTGAAGAGTCTAAAGTGCAAAAAGACAGCAATCTTTGACGAGATGTTACTCAAAAATTGTGTCACTTAGAAACATTCCATCTAAGCCAACGCGGTAAGGTAGAGTGCCTCTATAATAACCTCTCACAATTATTTATATCTCTGAGGCATTTACCCGTGGTGAAAGGTTTTCTACTGCCCCAAAAATTGTTAGAAGGAGGTAGTGTAAAGTTGCAAAGGGGTGTAACTTTCATTCTTCTCCTCATGTGGCCAAATTGATCTTTGTATAATATCTTCAATATGATTACTTTGATAATGAACACTTGAGATGTATCTTATTGATCATGCCTTGTTCATTGTAAGTAGGATATGTATGATGCTTGTAGCTTCATTTGACTAACTCTATGACATTTCTTTTTCTTGTAGGTAGGTTGATGACCTTCCTTGATGCTCTTTCATGTAGAGTATATGAGGATAATGATGCTCCTTCATGACTCAGAGTAGATGATGAAACTTCATTGATGACATGGAGTAGAAGACTCTTCTCAAAGACTTGAAGATTGGGAGAACTTGAAGTATGATGGATGAATTGCCTTGCTTGATGATATGATGAAGATGAAGTAGTGCACTTGGCATGTTGACCTTGAAGCAATGATTGATGAAGAAGCTAACTGATACTTGAAGATGAATGGAACTTGAAGTGATTGAAGATCTCCGAACATGATGCAATTTGATGAAGTATGTCGAACTTGATGTGATCTAACATGATGTCATTGATGAAGAAGACCTGAGATGTATCTTGTTGTGACTTCTTGGAGTAGCTACCTCTTGAAGTGGTGTCTCTTTGGTAGTGATTACTTCCCATCTTAACCCTCTAACATGAATGAATGTGAATGACTCCTTTGAAATAGCTACACTCCTCCTCCTCCTTGAAAGTGACTCTAAGCTCTTGCTCCTACCTCTATGATACTTCTTTCCCTTCAATCTTCCTACAATACAAACCAAGAAACACATCAATCCTTATGATAAACACTTTATAGCACAAAGGAACATGCAATAATCTTATTTCAAATCTAGGTGCATATATAGGTGAAAAGAGGAGCAAAAGGTGCCTAAGTCCAATTTGACTTTGTATTGCTATTTCAAACATTTGAGGATGAGTTATAATAATTCTTGCTTGCTAGGAGCACTTGGAGGTTATACAAGTTGAAGAACTCACCTAGACTTCGTTAATAATGTTGATCTCTCCTAAGGTGCATTTTGATGATGATTGGGGTGTAAATTTGTGCCTTAACTCAAGTAAATACCTTCTTCAACTTCAAAGGGGTTCAAAGCATTGCGAAGAAATCCTTAATACTCAAACACTCCAATGAACTGAAGAAACTTCTTAGGTACAAATGTAAGGGTACACAAGGGGAAAATGGCACCTAGATGACTTAGTGCATTTCTATGACTTCATTCACATGTTTAAATGTTTAAGAAACTCTCCTTTACTAAGCGCTTGTCCTCATGTCAATGTTAAGCTTTATACCTCCTAGGTGCTCAATTAGGTGATGTCATTAGATACAACTTACCCTTAGGCACCAATGTAGCTTCTTCAATCCATCACACTTCTCCGTGCTTAAATTTGAGGTCTTGGACTTGTATCTTATTCCTAGGTGCAATTGGATGATCTTCCTAGATCTAAGCACTCATGATGGTGGGAAATTACATGAAGGGGCGCCTAAGTCCAATTTGACTTTGTATTTGATAATTTATGACTACAATTGACTAGGAATGGCTCAATTTCTAAAGTGTTGACTCAATAATGTAAGTTTAAGGTCTTTTCCTCCTAGGTGCCAATTAATGAGTTCACTAGATGCAATTTATCCTTAGGCGTCAAAACTAGATAGTAGAGACAAGAGGAGGTGCCTAGCATCAATTTAGGCTCTATTCATTATTTTGAATACCTTGAATGATTAAACATGCTTGAAGTAGGCCTTTCTCTCTTGGAACTTACTTAATGATATATATTTGTGATACTTTATCTAAGGCATCAATCTAGATCTATATGGAGGTGAAAGAGCGCCCAACATCATGAAGCTTTATACTTGGCATTTTCTATGCTTCAAATAATTATGAAGATCTTAGGATGACTTTTCCCCTCTAGGCACCTACTCTTAGATGTCCTTGGATGCAATTTCAATCTAGGCACTCATGGAGGTATTGAATGTCAAGCAAAGGCACCTTAGCTTACTTAGCCCATTTCTTTGGATTTTGTGGATCTTGACTCTTAAATGCCATCTAGTCTCATGCTCTTAAGCTCTCCTCTTACAAGGCACCATATTGAATGGATTTAAACTCTCTTGTTATGCTTAGGTTCCAATTCAAGGTCATTCTGAAGGCAAAGAACACTTAGAATCCATTTGACTTAGCTTTTAACATTTCAATTGAATATTTTCAATAAAGAATATGGATTAACATACTCATTTGAATATTTTCAATTGAGAAACTCATAAAGAATATTAATATTTTCTATTCAACATGATGATTCATTTTTTTTTAAATACAACTTTTATCTTTTAGTTCCAAAATGAGGTTTAGGTGATACTTGAATAACAATAGCTAGCTTATTGGATCAACAAACATCCTATGTAATACAATTGGACTTTAAATATTTGAAGTAGCCATCTACAAATGTCCATTCAAACATGGATTTATAATGCAAGTATGGATGCCATCAATAAAAAAGATTTGTATTAACCAAACATCCATATAGGCATACATCAATATCTATTGATATAAGTATAACATATATACAAAATAGCCATATAGGCTTACAAGAATGCCATATAAGCATACAATGTCAACTATATACAATACAAAATATATGTCCACAAATGCCATATAGGCATACAACAAAGGAACACAATAAAAAGTCATTCCCCTCTGGCTGGTGAAGAGAATAGATCACGGGCAGCCTTTGATCTTCTAGGGGATGGAGACATGCATGTGGGTGGTCTACTATGAACCCAAGGGCTACTCCTCCTATTTAGTTCTTCCTGCATCTTTATCTGTTACAATAAAAAGTATAGACATTAATATATAGAAATTACATGTTATAAAAAATGAAACATTTAACAAAATAATCACTTACCATTACCATATAATCTATCTCCTCACTTGCCTCAGTAGCAGGAATAGGTCGGGGTGATGTCATGTCTTATAGAAACCATCTAGATAGAAACAAATGTAACTAACTGTATCTTTAAGTTAAATTACAACCATCTTAACTTGCAGATTCATCATAGAAAAATATAATAGTACGGTCTTACATCGAGTTGAACAAAAATCATAGAATGAGCTCCATACTACAAATAAGATAGGGGTTTTTAGATAAAAGCAATATGCAGTAATAAATGGAAAACATAGTCATTCATTTCTCCCTCAACCATAACCCATAGGATAACCACCAGTTGGAAGAGGTATATAATTAGTTTTGGGTCCAAGATGGATTTCACTTCTTTCTTAACATCTTCAATCTTGTTTGGTGGGAGGTTGGGAAATGCATGATCCTTAGAAACCTCATTAAAACCCATAAACTAAATAAATCAAGGAAAACTATTTTCTAGAATTACTACGAATCTAAATTTATGATACTACATTCTTAGTAATTAGCAATCATAGACATGGGAAAGTAATAGAAAGTGTTCTGTTTTATTCAGATACTTCATGGTCACCATCTTTGGCTTCCTCAAGAAAATACACCAAGTTGGCATGATTGTAATACAAACACTAGCAAAAGACACATTATCACTGGCAAACACTTGAAGTAATGTCATGGATCATGTTCACCCATACAAAGTAAACTCATTATGATGACTTAACACTCCTAGAAGTTCTCCCACCATCAAGAACACTAAATAGATGATTCGAGAAGCATGGAGACTATTACACTACGTGCAACTTTCTTCCATTCTAGAACTAGTGTTTTCTTCTACTCTTGTGACCACATCAAGGTGCATAAAACTCAATAATCCATTAAGCTTTACTTTTAAGGACATGATCATCAAACTTTCTAGAGATTAGTTATACAGATGTGCTTAATGAACTTGATTCACTTTTCAAACTTTATCCACCATTCCCATGTAGATGATCTTTGACAACAACCTTCAACTACTAAATTGCAAACTCTACAATAAACTTGATATCCCTTGCTCCTTGATAATTTATATGTTATTTTTTAGGAGCAAATGCATTTGATTGTAAACCCTTTGATTTTGTATTCCTACATAAGAGAATTGTGGGCATTAGAACCAAGAGTAGAAATTATAACAAATATTTTTAGAATAGTGTTTGTCATGTCCCAAATGTGAGTCAACACCTTAGAATGCCCACACCAAGGCATATAAAAATCTACAAACAAAAGTCTCTTAGAACTCAATACCTTGGACATAAAATTGGAGGAACAAAGGAAAAACACAATGCACAAAAGGCACTTGACATTATAATTCACTACACTAACTTCAACTAAATCATACAACTTTGACACTAAGAAAGACTTATGAACAACACCAAGACACATAACATTAACCCCTAATAGAACTAAGATGATCATGACAAATAACAAATGAATGTAAATTGAAATTTACTAATCTATCTCATAGCCCTATCAATGCCATGGAGCTATGAATTGTAGAGGTCACACCATGCTCCATTGCCCTATGAACATCAGGAGGTCTCTCTGCAGCCTGCATCATCTAGAAATAAAACAACATTATTCAATTACGAAAACTATAATAGTGATGCAAATCATGGATCCTAACATACACACATGTTCATCTAAAGATGAAAGTACACACAATAAAGCACACAAGTCACATACATAAATCTAGTAAGTACAATTCATTCATTAAACTATTTATTTTATTACCTCCGTGAAGCTTTGAAGTCCACCACCACTAGCAGGTGTTGCTGTGAAATCTCTAATATTAACCTATTCAACATCTAAAATCAGGTATTAGAATACCTTTTATATAATGATGCTATTCACATGTAATATTTATAATTGTTTACTAGTTACATACCCTGACAGTAGATGATCTACTGTAATATGCAGGTGGAGAACTACTAAGAACTGCATCAACACTATGACCCTAAAATTTTATTAAAATCATCAAACTAAATTAGTTAATCTTGCATTTCAAAAATGAAATTTAATAAATTAAATTCAATAAACTTGCTAATATTTACCTGAGTATTAAGGCCAAAAGTCTCACTCAGGAGGGTAACTATCATCACCATCTGCTCAACTGCAGATGTAGCCTGTGCACCTGTGTCCTAACTATCCATGGGGTCATAACCACAGGCTGACCCACAACTCTGACAAGTATGGGGTGGGACCCTACTCCTCGCACTATCTCCCAACCCACTCTGTGTTGTAGGACTAGCATGCTCTATGATGCTCTGGGTCAAGGCACTAACGGACTGAAGTGTATCAACCTCAACACTCTCCTTCACAATGGAAGGGATAGAAACATGCTCATGGGCTGGTTTGCTAATTAGTCGTCTCACTGACCACTGTGGGTCAACATGTGCCCGTGGTCTATCTTGTACTGACCCCCCACCTCTACCCTAGAAGTCTCACATATCAAAATAGTTTGGCACTTTATGGAGGACAAACTTGCAGTAGAGTTTCCTCAAAAAGTATTATGGGACCTCAGTATTATTGCATGGAGGATGGTCAAAAACCATCCACCACCTCTCCCCAAAATTGTCCCTTATCACTTGGTTGTTGTACCAATGGATAGGGAACCTCTTGCATGTAATGGGTGGAGGTTGATTTGTTTGTGGGTTTGTGAAAATTGAACAAAAGTCTAATTTTATAATTTGTAATTTTTTCACATCTTGGTATGACAGCTTGTCTACATAATAGTCTCTAAACTCTCTCCTTTTATCCATCCAACTAGATATTTGCTTGCTAATTGAATCTACATTTGATAACATGGATTCAAGAGTTTAGTAAGCGTGGACCTATGCAAGGTTGAAGTGGAAGGATCTTTCAACCTTGCAATTATATCTTCAATTTCTTTTTTATTGTTTTCAATTTGCCCCATTATATTTTCTTGTGTTCTAGCGGCATGTTGAGGAATGGATGGAGGAGGTTGTTGTTCTATAGGTATTTCCTCACGATTTTGTGGATTTTGAGGAGGAGGAGGTGCATTAACATTTCCTGACAATTAACAAAATATACATCAAAAATCAACTCAAGCCTACCTATTTAGAAACAAATTCAAACAATAAAAAAAATAACACTCACTCCTTTGGCATGCTCAATGTCGTGGCAGCATTTTGGTGACGAATAAGCAAGATTTTGGTGTTGAATTGTCTTTTCTAAAATGTGAACATGCTTCCTAGGGTTTGCAAGCCATAGGGATAGATGAGAAAAATAGAAATGAAATGAGATGACAAGTTTTTTTATTTATTTATAATAGTTCATAACGCACTCACATTATAACATGCTCATGTTATAATGTGAGTGTGTTTTGGTTTGGTTTTGATGAGCCTTAGGCTCATCATTACCAAACCATAACACGAACGTATTATAACGCGCTTGTGTTATGCATTATTTTTTTTTGAAAACCATTTGGCCACTTTTTGGCCCCCATCTTTTTGCACTTACCCCTAACTCACTTTGATTTACAATTTATACATGATATTACATTGATTGCATTGCTTGTTGACCAGAGATAACATGAAAAATACATTTATAAGTCAACCAGACAACACACAACATGTAACATGTAGAGGACAAGTCTTAAACAAGACTACATGCTACACTAGCAGAAGACCCATGCCTTGCAGATATCAACACCTTAATCAAGTCCAAAAAATCCTTCACAACTTTAAACACCAACCAATCACATCCGCACACTCCACTCATTCTAAAATAAGATAGCCTTAAGTAAAGACATGTGAAACTTGAAGCATAATTACCATGGCAACTTGAAAATGTTGTGCGGTACTAGAAACAAGAAATATCTTTATGAGACTTTTCTAGAGGAGTCTACAAGACTCATACAACATCTCTAAATAGTCCTTTACCTTTGCACATCAAAGATTTTGTGCCACATATATAGAAGACTAAAATGGATAGAGATATATATAAGAGTAGAGCTTCTGGAATAACTATGTATTGCTTTTTTTACATTGACGTTTCAGATCACACTCCATGATCCATCATCAGGATGAAAAGAAGAGAATGAAAAGAAGATATTTTTCATTCTCTTCTTTTCATCTTGATGATGGATCATGGAGTGTGATCTGAAACGTCAATGTAAAAAAAGCAATACATAGTTATTCCAGAAGCTCTACTCTTATATATATCTCTATCCATTTTAGTCTTCTATATATGTGGCACAAAATCTTTGATGTGCAAAGGTAAAGGACTATTTAGAGATGTTGTATGAGTCTTGTAGACTCCTCTAGAAAAGTCTCATAAAGATATTTCTTCTTTTCATTCTCTTCTTTTCATCCTGATGATGGATCATGGAGTGTGATCCAAAACATCAATTCAAAAAAAGCAATACACAGTTATGCCAGCAGCTCTACACTGATATCGTGGACTATGTAAATATCATGACTACAATATATATAAGAGATGGCATGAATAAATTTATAAAAATATGTATCAGTAGATCAACAAATGGATATAGAGGTAAAAATAGATCTACAAATACCCCTAAATAAACCAAAGACTAAAAAGTATATATATATAACTAATGTGATAAAAAGAAATAGAAAGAAGTAGATCTATATCTGTGTGTGTGTGTGTCTATATATGTATATGTTTATGTATGTATGTATGTATGTATGTTGACACATGGGAACACTACTAGGCTTGTGGGTTGCCTAAACTAAGAGTGAACCTCTAGAGTGAGCTAGTTCTCCTGATGATTTTTTCCTAATCTAAATATTTTGTTGAGGAAAAGGTGAGAGGAAGAACTAAAATGGAACTTAAATTCTAACAGATAATACCTCTAAACTTAAATCTATCTGCTATCTAAATACTCTTACTCACAAACAACCTTTCAAACATAAACTTTCACAAACCCATATAGGATATATGATTCTAAAATAATTTGCATGGAGGTTCAATCTGAACATAACACACAACCAAAATCATATAAAATATCTGCTCACTATTTCACAATAATGAGACATGACAAAGGAAAAAATATTAATTATCACAATGACACATCAAAATCGATATTGCAATTATGAGGCAAAAGAGATGAAGTAGGAATGCTCTGCTATATTGAACTAAAATGAGTACATGGAAATCTAAAACTCTAAGTCAAAACATTTTACAAACTCTCTACCTATGCTCAAGAGAGAAGAAACAATGATATCACTGACTAAGAAAAAGCTAGGTTTTCTCCTATAAATGTCTGACAAGAGATCTCCAAGAAAAAACTAAGAAAATATCTTAAAAAAAGCCATGCAAATCCATTTTCGAGCTCCTCTGAAAAGCTATCAAAAAGCCTTCTAAAATGCTTCCAAACTAAATATAGAAGCTGCCAAAAACTCCTCCATGGTGGTCCCACCAAAAAACATGCTTTATCTGCCCAATAAAAACCCCATTTTGTTGATATCTTCTCAAAAGAAAGAAAACTTTAATAGAAAGATTTCATTTGCCTTATTCTACTTTAACTACATAATTAATGAATATTTTAGAGCAATTTATAGGATATTGCTTTAAAATATCATTTTACAATGATTTACAGTTTTAATCCATATCCTGTCTCAATTTGATTTCTCTACAAGGAATAATAATACAAGGCTTTATTTTACTTTGCCAAGTATATTACACCCTATGCCATTATGATTTTCTAAAGAAATCATTAAATATGGAGACATAACATATAGTTTTGCAAAAAATAAAAGCCTATAAGGCTTATTTCCTATCTGGCTTGGAAAAAATACCTAAGGGCATATGAGGTTTTGAAAAAATTAAAAGGCATTCAATTTGCAAATTAAAGGCATCATGAAAATGTTTTGAAATCACCTTCAAAATGGAAAAAAAGGAACTATTGGGGTTTCAAGGGATATAGCCTAGGCATCAAACATGTCAACAAGGATTTAATACCCCCATGGGTATTAGTTGAGCTTGGAAAATAAAATTGATGTGATAAAAATCACTATCAATTTAGGGCTTCAAAGGAAACCCTAATGACAAAACACCCTTGCCCTAGAATCTCAGGCTCATTTCACACTTTTCAATGTTTGTGAAAAGGCTCTCTACTTAGTAGATGCCATGGCTAGGGTTTGACCCAGTAACTCTTCAATTTCTCACTATTTTGAGCAATTTTTTCATGCATATCATACATGGACATGATGGTAAGAGTTCTTTGCACAAAATGGTCCATCTTTCCTCCATTTTTGGGTTATATCTATAGCTTCTCAAGTCGTGGCTCTATATTTTTCTGATGCAATTTTGTTCTCATAGTCCCTTTATCTCTATTGTGTGGCTGTGACTATGGATCATCTGGCTCGAGCTCTCCTAAAGGAAACAAATGGTAAAAAAAAACACATGGTCTTATGAAGCTTGATGAGTGCCAAGTAGCACGCATGAAATACATCTTTTTACCTCTCTTTTTCTCCTTCCTGACCCCATCTTTCCCTGTGTCTGCACCTGAATAGGCTAGCAAGATTGTTCTAGACAATGATTAATTGAGGATAAATTACTTAAGATCGTAATTTTTGATTAAAGGACTAATGTGTATGGAATTGATGGAAAAATGTAGAAACTTCTCTCTTTTTGAATCAATAGGTGTAGATGCTCAGAATGACAATTTTGTGCATCTCTGGAGGTAGTCTTCCATGATATTTGGAGACAATACCAGAATACCACAACACTAGAAGTTTTGAAGGAAAGAGAAAAGCCTCTCCAGAGCTGGATGGGAGTCTAGAGCATCTCCAGAGCTGAACAAGAAGGCCACAATGGCATCTCCAGAGCTATAGACATCTCCAGAGCTACAGACATCTTCGAAGCTATAGACATATCTCCAGAGCTACAGACATGGATAGATATCTCCATTGCCTCCTGAGAGCAGGGCATATTTCCAGCATAAACTGTCGATCAAGTACTCCAGCAGTAATCATAATACCCCTCATTTCACTCAAATCATCACCTAAGTGGTGAAGGGTCATCTTTAGTCAACTGCTAGATTTTTTTATCTTTTAAAAGTTTTTGCATGAGTTATAGATCAAACTGATTCAATATCCATATTTTCAGGGCCTCACTGCCCAAATGTATTAAGACTCAAATTGAGAATTCAGAGTGGACTTTTATTCCACTCATTCTACTTTTAATACATGGTTATTTTTCCATAGTTAGACAACTAGTATAATAAAGAGATGGATGTCATCTCATAGAAGAACTGATAGATAAGATAAGTGATATGTCATCACTCATTTTAAATATACTTATAGAAACAATAGAAAATATATGCAATGATTTGATTATTCTGATTCTCGGTAATCTCAGTTCCTTGATATCAATATTTTTTTATGAATGCAAAGTGAATGGAGTTGAACTAAATGTAATTGTGATCTTATTCTTTGGTGATGATTCCCTACTGTAGCCCTTAGCCCCAAGGGTGTGGAGCAAGGGCCCACTCTCACCACCAAGGCAGAAGGTTAGTACCACTATTTTGTTATTTCATATTTTGCTATGAAAAACATTTATTGATTTTGATAGATAGATGCATGTTGTTGTCTTTTTAAAAATTGCTTTAAGTAACTTCCTATTTAATTCTATTTTCAACATTCCTTAAATTCATTCAGTAAGTAGACAGATCAATCTCTTCAAATTAGTAGAAGTCATTAAGATTAGCTAAGAAAATTGGTAACTATAGAATCCCTAATTGTAGATAGCTGAGGACACAGCCACTAGATTTTGACATCTAAAAAATGATTAAATGATGAGGTACAATGACACCTTGTTATTTTTGGCACCGTTAATTAGGGAAACTTAGGTAAAATAGTTTTTAGGATAGATCTGTATGGTTAGAGCTAGAGATCCAAAAGGAAGATATATAAAAAAGACACCCCAACAATAAACCATAGGGGAAAGCAGTGGGGTGGCACAAGATCTTGTTGAAGAAAGAAACCTAGAACCTACTTTGGAAGTTGCATCTCAAATCAATAATCCCTTAGATCCTCCAAATCTTCCACTTGCTAATTATATCTAGGAATTACAAAAAAAGTTTCAGGCAGATCCTTTGATAGAACCTAATTTCCTAGAACCTCAGGGAGAAGAACTAGTACTAAACATGGACAATGATAATCATGAAGAAGAAGAAAATTAGGCTCCAAGAACCTTCCATATCCTATTGTTTTGGTTGCTGGAGACAATGCTCCTATGAAGAATATCTCACTAACACACTTGCCAAATTTTAGAGGACTTTCTTCTGAGGATCTAGATCAGTTTTTGTTTGAATTCAAAGTAGTCTGCTAAACTTATGATTATGGATCAGATAACCAAAAACTCAAATTGTTTCCTTCAACCCTGAAAGATTCTACGATGAGATGGTTTATGGGTTTACCCTAGAATTATATTCATTCTTGGGATCAGATGGAAATTTTTTTTTGGGAAAATACCAAGATTATTGTAGATCTAGTAATAAAAATGAAGAGTTGTTTAAAATTAGGCAAGGAGAAGAAGAAAACTTAGAGGACTATGTTGACAGGTTTAATTTTACCTTGAGAAGGTATGGCAACCCCGTAGATCACTCCTTGGCTAGAACCCTATTTGTAAAAGGATTGGATAAAGAATCAAAATAGGCACTGGATTTAATGGGAAAAGGAAATATCAACAAAATGGATATACCTTCTATAGAAGAACTCTGTAGGAACTATTCTAGAACCCAAGATGGAGTGAGATCATCCAAAACTTTTAAAGGGAAAAATAAAATAGGACAATTAATGGAAGAGATTGCAAATCTAAAAATAGATATTCTAGTACAATTAAATACCACATTAGATGTAATTCAAGAAAAAACTAGAACAATTGATCAAAATAGAATAACTGAACCACTCTCCATCTATTGTCCTAGGTGTAGAAACAAACATCTATTGAGAGAATGCCCTTTGGAAAAATTAGAGATTTGTTAGATCTGTGATAGGGAACATCCTACCAGTCAATGTAGTCAACTTCTAGCCTTGAAAAGATTAAGTAAGAAGAATGTTGTAATGGAAGAATAATTGAACTATGTGGGAAAAAAATAAGTTGGGAATTTCCCTTATAATCAGTATCCAAACTAGCCTTCTTACAGGGGTCCTTCTAATTGGGGAAATAATCAATGGAATCCAACTTGGCATGGGCCTTAGAATAATCCTCTTTGGGCACAATAGGATTGACCAAGTCAAAATTGGTAGAACCAAAATTGGCAAAACCAAAATTGGTAAAATCAGCACTGGGGAAATCAACAATGGCCACCACAGTTTGGATCACAAAGCATGCAACCTCAATGGGGTTCTCAATAAGGATATAATCAACAATTCCAAGGACAACCTAGACATTTCCAACCTCAACAATAAGCTTTACTAACTGGACCCTCCAACACATAAGGTCAATCACAAAATGAACCAGTTAGCCAACCACCTTTACCAGCTCAGCCTATACCAAACCCACGAAATAAATAGGGAGCAACTGTTTACATGATAGAATAAGAAAACATGGCTGGTATCAATGTTATATATTCAAATAATCTCTAGTTGCATTCTATGAAAGCATTCCCAAGGCCATCTCCTCGAACTATAGTTGAAGTAACCAATGATGAGGAACTTGAAAATTCATCCACTCAACCTCCGGAGGAGATTACTAACGAAAAAGTGCTAAAAGAATCATCCTTGGATAACTCTAGAGTTTCTCCTAAAAGACTAAATCTAGAGAACATTCCTAAACACAATTCTGACAAGAGCTCTAGAGATGCTCTAGAGATGGAAAAACTAGCACCATACCCAAAATGGCTTAAACAGTATGTTCCCCAAAAAAAGATTTTACAAAAACAAGTCCAAACCAACCTGGAATCAAAACTTTTACAAGAAATCAAACAACTAAACATCAAAATTCCTCTTCTCCAAGCAACCAGAGATGTACCAGAACTAAACCAGTTCATTAAACAGTATTGTATCAGAACACAGGTTAGGAAGAAAAACTTTCCTTCCACAATACAGGTGGAAGGAAAAGTAGTAGATCTGTTGATGGGAGAAATGCTCCTCCCAAAATATGGAGACCCTGGAAATCTTGTCATAACTATTTTGATCTTAGGGGTAGAAATTTTAAATGTTCTAGTTGATTTGGGAGCAACAATTAATGTGATGACAGTTCACACAATGGACAAATTAGCTATGTCAGGTATCCAATCCACAACTACAATCCTTCAACTTGCTGACCAGTCAGTAGCTGTCCCAAAAGGAGTAATAATTGATGTACCAGTTATAATAGAATCATGGGAATTTCTAGTAGACTTCTTGATATTAGAACCAAGAAACTAGAGAAATGCTTACCCACTAATTTTAGGAAGACCATGGCTGGCTACAACAGCAGCATCTATTGATTGTCAAACTGGGGATATGGTCATTTCTAATGGGATAGATTTGAATAAAATATCTTTGTATCCTCTAGCTAAACCATCAATACAATATTCAGGAAGAGTATGGGTGGATGAACCAGAGAACAATGACAACAGTGCCTCAGTAGCTATGGTAACCATCAAGGAACATCTGGGAGAGTTAGAAGAAGAAATCTACTATTATACAATAGATGACATCACTCACATCCTAATCAATAAGGATGTGATGGAGCTCACCCAAGATTCTAGGAGAGAACTTCTTAATTCTCATTGTACCCTCGCCAACATCATTCCTTGTGGGGAAACCTTTTACAGAGACTTAGCCACTTTCCACATGTTGCTTCCACATTCTTGTCCTCTCAATACCATGACTCTAACATATGGATTAACTACATCTATGGATCAAATCACAAAATAGGTCATGATTTTACCAAGGAAAACACTTAATATCAATACTCAGTTAACAGCAAATCAGGAAGGAAAACTTATCCAACTTCTGATTTCCCCTTCAACATCTTTTGCTTGGGAATAGAAAGATATGATGGGAATACCTCCTGAGATCTATACCCATCATATATACACTAAGGACATTAAACCTATCAGACAACCCCAGGGAAGATTAAATCCATCTTTAAAAGACATTGTTAAAATTGAAATAAAAAAATTACTAGAAGCAGGGTTTATATATCCAATCTTAGACAGTCAATGGGTCTCACCCCTTGTCATAGTGCCTAAAAAAATAGGAAATGGAGGGTGTGTATTGACTATAGGGAGCTCAACAAAGCTACAAAAAGGGACTACCTTCCCTTACCATTCATTGACCAAGTGCTAGACAACCTTGCTGGGAGGAAGTATTTTTCTTTTCTAGATGGATTTAATGGGTATAACCAAATTCAAGTGGCACCTAAAGATTAGGGCAAAACCACCTTCACCTACTCTTGGGGAAATTTTGCTTACAAAGTTCTCCCCTTTGGACTGTGCAATGCCCCAGCTACATTTCAGAGAATTGTTCTAGCTATTTTCACTAAATTAGCTAATGAATGCATGGAGATCTATATGGATGACTTTACTATGCATGGGGATAATTTTGAAGAAGCTCTCACAAACCTTGAGAAAGCACTGAAATGCTGTGAGAAAAATTAATTATCCCTTAGCCATGAAAAGTGCTTCATGATGGTGGAGGAAGGAATTGTTTTGGGACACCACATTTCAGCAAAGGGGATCAAAGTGGATCAAAACAAGATAGAAGTGATCACACAGTTGCCTTCACCCAAAAATCAGACAGATGTTAGAAGTTTTCTGGGTCATGCAGGCTACTATAGGAGATTTACAGAAAATTTCAGCAGAATACCTGCCCCCTTATTTACCCTACTTAACAAAGATACATAATTTCTATGGACAAAAGACTATCAATCAGCATTTGAAACCTTGAAAGAGAAGCTTACTGTCACACCAATTTTGAGAGGACCTAATTGGACTCTACCATTTCACATACAGACTGATGCTTTAAATGACTCCATTGGGGCAGTTTTAGGACAAAAGGAGGAAGGAGAGAGTATGCACGCCATTTATTACATCAGCAAAAACCTTACCTCTGCAGAAAGAAATTACACCACAACTGAAAAAGACTTCTTGGCAGTCATCTATGCTAAAAATAAATTCAGGCATTACATCACTGGATATAAAATATTTCTACACACTGATCATGTAGCTATCAAGTACCTAATGAATAAGCCAGTAATGGGTGCAAGGATCATTAGGTGGTTATTGCTATTGCAGGAATTTGATATTACCATAGTTGATAATCTAGGAAAGTTTAATTTGGTTGCTGATTTTTTGTCAAGATTGCATACAGGAGGAGAAAACCAACCAGTGGAGGACAAGTTTCTAGATGAACATTTTTCGCTATCTCCTCTACTATACCTTGGTTTTCTGCCATAGCTAATCTTTTAGTTACAGGCTTGTATCCATCCCATTTTACCTCAAAACAAAAAAAAAAGTTTAGTTAAAGAAAGTTTATCTTACAAATGGTTGAATGGTTTACTATTTAAATGTGGTCCTGATTTCATTCTACGTAGGTGTTTAAAAGCTGATGAGATTTTTATTGTGTTGAGAGAATGTCATGATGAACCATATGGTGGCCATTACTCCTCCCACTGGACAATCCACAAGATCCTCGAAGCTGGTTACTTATGGCCCTCTCTTCATAAAGATACAAAGAAGTATGTGCAGCACTGTGACCAGTGCCAAAGGATGGGACAACCAACCTTTACCTAGGAGATGTTACTGCATCCTCAAGTTATGATGGAATCATTTGAGCAGTGGGGTTTAGACTTTGTGGGACCAATTTCTCTACCATCATCAGGCAAGGAGTACATTCTAGTATGTACAGACTATGTTACTAAATGGGCTGAGGTTCAAGCATTACAATTTGTATGAGAAGAAAAAGTTGTTGATTTCCTTTATAATAAGATTTTCTTAAGGTTTGGAGCCCCAAGATCAATAGTTTTAGATAGAGGACCTCATTTTACTTCAGAGGTAATCAGAGCATTCATAGATTTATATCAAGTCAAGCACAAAAAATCTTCACCTTACCATCCTTAAGCTAATGGGCAGGTAGAAGTAACTAATAGGGAACTTGAAAATATTCTGGCAAGGATAGTAGCAATGAACAGAAAAGATTGGGCTAACAGATTATCTAAAGAAGTTTGGGCTTACAATACCACTTGGAAGTCCACAACAAAGTTCTCACCATATGAATTGGTTTATGGGAAAAAGCCTATTTTTTTCTATAGAATTTGAACTCCAGACACTTAAAACTATATTGGATATTGGTCTACCATTGTCTATAACTCAACAAAATAGAATTCTTTAGCTCAATGAGTTGGATGAAATTCAGATAGAGGCCATTCAACAAATAGAACTGGTTCAGTATCAAAGGAAGCAATGGCATGACCAACACATCAAAAGGAGAAGATTTCAACAAGGTGATTGGGTTCTTCTTTATGATTCTAAATTTAAAGAGTTTAAAGGAAAATTACAAACTCATTGGATGGGTCCTTATCAAATAAAGGAAATTTTTAAAAATGGAATAGTATTATTGGAACCTAATGATGGAAGCATAGACACATTCTTAGTAAATGGTCACTGAATCAAACTCTATAAAAGACCATCTACTAAAGAAGAGTTTCTTAATGATTTGTACTTTGATATAGGGGATACCTCCTCTATCCAAGTGTTGGACTAAATTTTAAAAAAAAGGAAGGTTGAAAACTAGCAAATGGTGGTTCCCTTCTTCAGGGTAGTTGAAAACAATTGAGCTATGGAGGTGATCAGATGTTGAGAGTTAGTCAAACGCACCTCCGGTGCTTCACCAACTAGGAGCACCTCCGGTGCTTCACAAACCAGGAGCACCTTCGGTACTTCCCAAACTAGGAGCACCTCCAGCGCTCCATAAAAAAAAGAGTCATTTACAATAATGGGGGAGGGGACCCACCTCTCTAGGAAATAAGGTGGAAACATCAAACGATGAGGGCATCATGAATCATCCTCTGCTTTATGATAGGAATAAAATAGAATCAGCACGTATTTCATTTGCAGGGGTATTTACAAAGACGACGCTAACGTTACCCCAAGGAACGTGGATTCTCAAACCACTCGGTGAAATGATTGCAGGTTGTGTACCAATGAAGTAGTTGGCATCATCTCAAGCCACCAACAACTGCTCATGTGCCACATCATGTGTAGTCTCATAAATGTCACAGCATCTTTATTGTGTACATCACTCCTCATCATTAAAAATGGTTCAGGTAATTCTATCTTAAATTAAGCATTAAATAGCAACTGTCTTGTCTTTCTTTTTTGGGTGCTGTCATGATGACATGTCCTCATACCATCATTTCCTTTTCCAAATTCATGCATGCTGCCATCTATGCTGTACTGTCACCTTGCCTCCGGAGTGTCCTATCACTCTGATGCATTTTTGACCACCTAGGTACTCTAACTAATCTATAAATCTTCCATAAGCTTAAGCTGAGAGACAATAATCTTCATTCAAACTTCTGAAATACCCTGAAGAACAAAGTAAATTAAATAGTCCTCTGGAGCCTATGAAGTTAAGAAGAAGGGACAAACTACAAATAGAAGAGTGAGGAATTAAGCATAGAAGGTGGAACCAATTTAGCAATAGCGGTAAAGAAGTCTGAACCAGAGAGTGTTGCGGGTCTTTTAACAAGATGAAGTTGCAACAAATATTCTAAGAACTGCAGGATGGTTAAACTTTCTAGAGAAATTTGAAGGGTTTCAAGAAGATATCATGGATGAATTCCTAAGGAATCTAAGGGACAATCAGACAACTGTCAGAGGAGTCCAAATCAATCTCTCCTCAACCACTATCAGTCACATTTCTAGGTTGCCTGAACAAGGTGAGAGGTTTTACCATCTAAAAACCTTATATACTGACTTGATTAAGAATTTCTCTGTTCAAGGTAAACCTGCAATACAACTGCATTCAAATAAAAATGAAGTAAAAGGAATTCTTATGTCCACCCTTCCAAACTCTTGGCAATCTGTGGCTACCTAGCTAATGAAATATTTCACTTGTGATGGTCAATTCTCTCTAGTTTTAGGACCAATAATGAAAATGTTGATTTTTTTAAGGCATGGGAATGGACACCTTGAATTTAGCATAAACATTCCCAATTTTCTATATTCTGCCATCAGGGCAACTACAAAAAATATCAGCAAAATAAGGGTCCCATGAAAAATCATGGCCTCATTTTTCTAGTAGTTAAACACCACTTCCTGTCTCAAGCCAATGGGGAAGAATTATGGAAAAACTTTCTTGAACAAAATCCCTAGGATAGAGAACTAGAGAGGGCATAGATAGAAGGTGAGGGTTCCTCTACCCACCAAGAAGAACAAATAGAGCCTTCAACCTCCTCCATAGTTGTTCAAAGAGGAAAGAAGTCCTCATAGGAGGCAACTTCATCTGCAACCCCTATTCCTGATAAAAAGAAGAAAGGCAAAGAAATTAGAGAGTCTACTCCTAAACAAACCCCATACATGACTCGATCAGTTAAGAGAAAAATGACTCTAACAGAAGAATCTTTCCCTAAGGAATTAATAGGGGAGAGGTTAGGATAGAAAATAGAGGGGACCTAGGCTGAAGAAACATCTCATGATTCAGATAAGATCCCTCTAGTCAGGAAGAGAAGACAAAGAGAAGTTTCCCTAGTGCCATCTGTCCATTTGGGGACAAGTCCAATTTCAAAACCATCACATGCTCCAGAGATAGAATATAGACAAACTCTTACTATTTCCTTAGATTATGAGGCTAAGAGACCTACTTCAGAGGCTCTTGCCCTACCTATGTTACAGAGAATCAAAAGGAAAAGACAGCTCTCATAGGATGAGGAAGATACTGCTCTCCTAGTTGAGGTACTCCTGGGTTTTAGAACATATGAGGATAAGGCTAGGCCTTCATCGGTGCCAGCAGAAGCAGAGGAACCCCAAGAGGACCCTCAGGATAGAGAGCCTACAGGAAAAGATGAAATAGGGCAAATGGGTGCAGTTGATAGTGCAGGGAAGATGGCCATGGAAAACCCTGATGTTCAACAAACAGAAGCAGAAGCAGAAACTTTCCCTCATCCCTCTGATCAAGAGGATGTTGAGATTTCAAAAGAATAGAAAATGTTAGAAGAAATTGACAATCTAAAGAGACTACTCTAGGGGAAGAATCAGATTATTACTGACCTCAAGAAGGTCAGAATGGAGGTAGAAATGGAGCAAAAATAAGTCATTGAAAATCTACAAACAAAGCTCCAAAGCAAAAACAAGATCATCCAGGAGAAAGAAGTAGAATTGGAGGTCCAGAAAATGGAGACAGTCAAACTGTTGGAAGAAAAGGAGAAAGAGGTAGCATAGAGTGTTTCTAAGATCACCATGGCTAGAGACAATGGCCTCATAATAATAGCAGCATTAATTGAGAAAATGCATAGCCAAGATAGACAGTTGACTTGGGCCAACAACAAACTAGATGATCAGGAGGAATATATTCAAGAGTTGGTTGGCCTAAGGGCAACCAATGAGTAGGAGATACAAATAGATCCACATGTGGGTCCAATCCCCATTGACATTCCTAAGGCCTTGTTCCATTGGGAGAAGAAATGTAGAGAATATGAGGCTTCCAAGCCTATGCTGCAATTACAAAGGGCAGTTATTGCCAAGACAAAAAGAATAGAAACTTTGGAAGGAAATATCATTGAGATGGCCTCCCTTTCTTCTAAAATTCTATCCTGCAGGCCTCCAAGTGCTAGCTATTCTATGTTCTTACAGGAAAGAGTCTTGCAGAGGAGATTCTCTTTAGTCCTGTCTGACCTAGTTGAGCATATAGAGACAGTAGAAGGATTCATGACAGCATATACAAGGAGTAATGATGAAGACAAGAATTTCCTATGTGAATTATATCTGCATGGGTTTTGTGTTAATGATGTAACTTTCATTCTTAATTATTTTGTGGGGGAATGCTAGATTAAAGCATTTATGTCCCTAATGAGGAATCATCAAATCTGGAATGAATGAATGGAAGATCATCTCAAGAAAGATGTAGAAACAGATCTCTTCATCAGAAAGGAATGTCCCAATCCCAATGCTTTTAAGACCCAATTCAGGTCCTATATCTATCACCCTAAGAGTCAGCACAAAATTTTTCCATTATACCTAAAATGTTTGCAAGAGTGCTCCATCGATTTTGGTCTTTTCATGAATAGTTCAACAAATCTAGTACTTGCCATAGCAAAGAAAAGATGGAATGTTTTGACCTTAGAGTAAAAAATGAGAGAGGTGGTCACCCCTGAAAACTTAAGATTATTTATGAGAAAAGCAAAGTTAATATCCAAAATGATGGATAAGTATAAGCAAGAATGGATAGGTGGATGGTTTAGGCCCCCTCTGACAATTGAACCACTTCCTGTTTGGGTTGAGTAGATGGAAGATGAGAAATTGTAGGACTGGTTGAAGTAGGTTGATCAATACAAAGGCAATGGTAATACCAACCGCCCCACCTAGTCTACCTATGCACAGGATTATAGTTTGACTGACAGGCTACTTCACCAGAATAAATCCAGATTGTGAGAAGTAGGAGGACCTGCCAAACCTTAGGTATGGGGGGATGATGAGTGCCAAGTAGCACCCATGAAATACATCTTTTTACCTCTCTTTTTCCCCTTCCTAATCCCATCTTTCTCTGTGTTTGCACCCAAATAGGCTAGCAAGATTGTTCTAGATAATGATTAATTGAGGATAAATTACTTAAGATCATAATTTTTTATTAAAGGACTAATGTGCATGGAATTGATGGAAAAATGCAAAAACTTCTCTCTTTTTGAATCAATAGATGTAGATGCTCGAAACGACAATTTTGTGCATCTCTGAAGGTAGTCTTCCATGATCTCTAAAGACAATATTAGAATACCATGACACTAGAAGTTTTGAAGGAAAGAGAAAAGCCTCTTCGGAGCTAGATGAGAATCTAGAGCATCTCCGGAGCTGAACAAGAAGGCCACAATGGTATCTCCAGAGCTACAGACATCTTTGAAGCTATAGACATATCTCTAGAGTTACAGACAAGGACATATATCTTTGGCACCTCTTGAGAGTAGGGCATATTTCAAGCATAAGCCGCCGATCAGGCACTTTAGCAGTAATTGTAATACCTCTCATTTCACTCAAATCATCACCTATGTGGTGAAGGGTCATCTTTAGTCAATTGTTGGAGTTTTTATCTTTTAAAAGTTTTTGCATGAGTTACAGATCAAACTAATTCAATATCCATATTTTCAGGGCCTCACTGCCCAAATGTATTAAGATTCAAACTTAGAATTCAAAGTGGACTTCTGTTCCACTCATTCTACTTTTAATGCATGGTTATTTTTCCATAGTTAGCAGCTAGTATAATAAAGAGATGGATATCATCTCATAGAAGAACTGATAGATAAGATAAGTGATATGTCATCACTCATTTTATACATACTTATAGAAATAACAGAAAATACATACAATGATTTGATTATTCTGATTCTCAGTAATCTCAGTTCCTTGATATCAATATTTCTTTTATGAATGCAAAGCAAATGGAGTTGAATTGAATGTAATTGTGATCTTATTCTTTGGTGCTGATTTCCTACTGTAGCCTTTAGCCCCAAGGGTGTGGAGTAAGGGCCCACTCTCACCACCAAGGCAGAAGGCTAGTACCACTATTTTGTTATTTTAGATTTTACTGTGAAAAGTATTTACTGATTTTGATAGATAGATGCATGTTGCTATCTTTTTAAAAATTGATTTAAGTAACTTCCTGTTTAATTCTATTTTTAGCATTCCTTAAATTCATTCAGTAAGTAGACACATCAATCTCTTCAAATTAGTAGAAGCTATTAAGATTAGCTAAGAAAATTGGTAACTATAGAATCCCTAATTACACATAGTCGAGGACACAGCCCTTGGATTTTGACATCTAAAAAATGATTAAATGATGAGGTACAACAGTACCTTGTCAATGCTTCTCAAAACAAAAGGTAAGTTTGTTGACTTCAATTCTGCATACACTTATTTTCATCTTTCTTGCAACATGAGGCTCAATAAGGGCACTTATAAGTCATGGTTGTAGTTGCATTTCTGAATATTGTTTGTGTATATGAGTTTAGAGTTTTGATTCTCTTTCTATATATGTCTTCTTTATAAAAACCCTAAAGTGGGTTTGAGCCATTATGAGAACATAGTTTTTCTATTTTATAGACCATGGCTAGGCTTTTATTTGAGCATTTAGTGTTTATATGAACTTGAAATCTTTCATGATTCTGTTGACTATGACTTTTTCCTGAAACCCCAAAGTGGGTTCCACTATCTTTGGCCGCGACTACCTTCTAGCATAAAAAATGGTCTTTTTTGATCATTTTCTAAACAATAGGCCATGGCTTCATTACTATGTCTCCATCATTTCTAGGTATTATCAAACCCTAGGGTTTGGACCCTAGTCATCTTCTCCTGTATCTATATTTTTCTCTTCTTATAATGATAAGAAAATGAAACTTAGGAAAAAAATACAAACTGGATTTCTTGTGAACACGAACTAGGTTTGACCTCCAATTCTTTCTGTATAAAACCAAGACTCTTTATTCCTCTGTATATGAGAATATCACTTCAAACCATGAGTAGGTTTAATATTCTATGAGAAAAACTTCATTATGGGCCCACAGCTATATCTAATGTGTATGCTTTAAATAATATTATTTCAGAGTTCCACTAAATTTTCAAGATCTCGAAAATATCTTCTTTTCTCTACATATGTTCCTTCAATATGATTAGATTTTTGACATTCTATAAATAATATTACATTCTTGGCCATGGCCAGAGAACTCATAATATCTGATATTACTTGCACTTTATCTTTGCTATCTTGTGTAAGGAGCTCGATTCGAGCTGTAGCCATTGTAGTATAGTGTAGATCTTTAACATCAATATCCTATTTTTTTTTAGGCTGAGGGCTCCATATGTTGCTTTATCATATGATATTTCATTTTCAAAACAATAAGATATGTTTTAATCTTTCTCTGCTGCTCCAAAAGCATTTACATGGTAACTCTGCATCTTTAGGAAGGCTGAGGAATGAGTTAAAATACCTGTTGCTTCTCCTTGGTATCTCATGTAAGTGCATATGGCATTGAAACTTTATTGCAAAAAACACTTTCTCTTTCTATTTCTAAAACTGATGTATATATTTTATTGAGGTTCTATGCTCATACGATTCTGTATCATTTGATATTTTCTCCATATTGAACATGTTACCAAGCTCATGTATCTTCCAAATGTTGTATCTTTTATTTTCAAGCCTCTTGTAACAACACTTGTATCTTTTGACCTTTTTATTTCATCATAGAAGATTATCATGGCATTTTACTATATTATGGCAGATGAGATACATTATAACTAATGAGTCATGGCTGATTTTGATTTTCTATGGCTATTTCATGCCTTAAATGATAATGGCAAACTTCAAAAGTGTTAAATACCTGGTTCATTGTTATTTGGCTACTTTCTTGATAGCTACACCTCCTTATCTGTACTATAGCAGCATGCACATTTATGATGTTCATTACAAAATAAGACAAACATATAAATGTTCTCTTTTTCCTGAATCCCTTTGTAGATGAATATAAAAATTGAGATGGCAAAGTGCATCTTGATATTCACAAAGTTATACCTCTGTGATGCTCCACTTGATGGATGTGACACTTTTACTCCTTCTGTATACACTTTGAATGATCAAACTTAGTCTGTAATATGGCATGTTACTTGCTATCTGGTCTACTGTTGATCATGGAAGTTTTGTGGTTGTCTATTTCATAACTGTGACTTGACATGGGCTATTCCATTTGATAGCTGGTATGCACACTTAGTGTCCAATTCACTGTATCATATCAAAAGTAGATACCTACACATTATGCTCATTGGTAATGGCTCTTTATTTACTGTTTGAAGTAACATGCCTATGTGCATATGATGAAGGGGGTAAATCACAAAACACACAACAATAGAAATTGAACACAAGAAATAGAACTTTCTTTTATTTATCTGGGCAACTCATTACATTATAGAAGCTCAATTATAATCAGAGGAATCAATCGTCCACATGCTATAACACATTACAGCTTCCTCTCACAAGACTCTGGAATCGTCTACCTTCTGTAACCCCAAATCAGCTAAGGTTTCTATTTTCCTACCTATTCTTGATTTTACACTTCCCCCCTTAACTCTACTACTGCCCAAGGTTCCCAAAATAGTCATAAATAGCACTTTTTGGTAGCCTCTAGCTAAATTTTGAAATTTGCAACTCCCTCCAAAACTAGGTCAACTTCTGGGAAGCATAACTTTTGATTCGGCTGTCTGATTGACAAACTGTTTTAAGCACCAGAAAGCTCATGATGTAAACTATAACACTAGAAATCTGTAAACAGATTTCTGTCAACCTTTTGAGATGTTATGGGATGTTTTAGTGCCTCATATCTCATTTAAGAATTTTTCAGGGGCTTTTTGAAAAATAAAAACTTTAATATCTTTCAAATCACAAATGATCTTTGCCTAATTCCTTTGCCAAAGGTCTTATATTTATGTTATGTAACTTTTTATAAGTTTTTGCTTCAATCTATGCCCAAATGTAAACTTTTCTAAAATGGTAGGTACACTTTCCAAAATAGGTAGGTTGCTATTTTTAGCAGTTTTGGAAAAAACTAAAAGTCCTACATCATTATTCTGGATATTATGGAACCAGAAACACTAATTATGGAAAGAAATGAAAACAACTACAATTATTTTGAATTAACTTTTTTTTGGGTGACGCAAGATTGCCCTTACACCACTGGATGCTCCTACATCAACATAGCATTTTTTACATGCTACTTCCTGTAGTAGCATCTATGACATTTGATCCTTTTAATTTTCATGTATTGATCATGGTTGTTCTGTAATCATTTTTAGATATTATTGAGTTGTCTCAATTCTCACTTATGACTCTCACTTAGTCATGTTTGAATTGATAGTCATAGATGGGTAATGATCTTGAAGTTCATACACTTAGTCAATGCAATAGATGAATATGTCCAAATTTCCATATGTATATGTGTATTCCATCGCCTCCTAAGAATTAGGGGCGGCATGTTGGCATCAACCCTTATGGGAGCCCACTTTACACCACATGCTGAAATGGTATCCAAACACAGCAACATGACTTTACCTATATCCACACAGGAAACAAACATGTTAGAAACAATGAAGCTCAATGCTCCTGTGATAATTTATTTTTTCAGGCTCTCTCTAATGTTTGTTATCTGATGTCTATTCAACTGATCCAATACATCATGGAAATGTACTATATTTCTGTAGATAGAGCACATAGTGAAACTCATATTCAAAGCTCTAACTAACTCTTCATTTCATGATGTAGGTTCACTCAAGGATCAGGAGCAAGGAGGAATAAACTACAATGCAGACCAACCCCCAACACCAATAGGAAATGATGAATATGTCTTTCATTATATGCTTCTTTTCCTTTATTCATCTTCAGTTATATAGTTCATTCTCTATGATGTGTTGGTTCAACTATTTCCATAGATTGTGTGGGAAATTTGATTTGTCATGTTTCCTTTCAATGCAATGTTTATTCCATTTATGTACCTCATTTATAAAATTGAATAATCATTGTAATGAAATGAAACATCTTATCTTTAATGCAACCTTCTACAATGTAAATGAATGATTAATTGAATCCCTTTTTCTCTATTATAATAATGCATCATAATTGAATCTTTCAAGCACTCCAACTTATGCAAAACAAGATAACAGGCAAATGTTAAAAATTTTCTCATCTAAAATGAACTGAATGTACTCGACCTCTATCAATTTGGGCTATAGAGAAAAATTGGTAACATTTATGGCAAATTTTGTTATATACTTGCCTACTAAGAAGCAAGACTAGTTGCCTCAAATTGTCCATTGGTCATTGGTCATACTCTTCTCATTTTAACTAAAAAACCATTGAAACTCAGCTGTAAACTACTCCAAACAGAAGCAGAAAACAAAACCAAACCAAACTAAAAGCAAACTAGAAGGCCCTAGTGGCCAGAAAAGATGTGTAACAACACTTAGGGAAACAAAAATAATTAAAAGTAAATGTGCATGAAGCAATTATTAACAGCAACACTAATCTACTATGGTAGAAAGTAGAACTTATCATCAGAGACAATGCTTGAGGTGGATCCCATTAACTAGGATAGACAACACCTCTCCACTTAACTTGGAAATTTGAAGTGCATTTTTTTCCTTGCACTCTGTGATTACATAAGGCCCATCCCAAATTGCATCAAACTTGGAATGTTTTCCATGTCTGCTTCTCAATTCATTCCATTTGAAAACTAAATCACCAATAATGAAGCTTCTTGGCCTTGCCTTCTTATCAAAGGAACTCTTCATTTGAGCTTGATGGATTTCAAGCTTCCTCAAGGCTTCTTTTTTGGTTTCCTCTAATTCCATAAGCTGAGCTAGCCTTACTACTAAAGGCTGCTCCTGTAACAACTCAAGTTCTTTACTAAAAGTCAAAGTTGGTAATTCTACTAAAATAGGAAATTTAGCCTCCTTACCATAAGTAAGCACATATGGGGAACAACTAATATCTCTTTTGGGAGTAATCTTGTCAGCCCAAAGAGATAACTTTAACTTTTCATGCCATGTCCTCTGGTTGTCTTCAATGGTCTTTTTGATGATCTTTATCAGGTTCTTATTGGTGGATTCTGCCTACCCATTACCCTCCAAGTAATAATTAGATGATGTATTCAAAAAGATGTTATTTTTGATAGACCAACTTGAAATCCTTAAACCAATAAAAGCTAAACCATTATCAGAGATAATTGAATCTAGGGTACCAAATCGGGATACAAAATCCTGATAGAAGCTTAAAACAAAAGATTCATTTGCTTCTTTCAAAGCAACAACCTCAGCCCACTTAGTAAAATAGTTTGTAGTAGTTAAAATCCACTTGTGACCTAAACTTGAAGGTGGATTAATTGGTCCAATGAAGTCAAGACCCCATTTAGCAAATGGTTGTTCTACTTTGATAGGGTGCAGAGGTAAAGCTACTAGCCTTTGCTTACTTGCAAACAATGAGTATTTTTCACACCTTCTCACCCAAGAAAATGAATCCTTAAATAGATCTGGCCAGTAATAATCATCCTGCATGATTTTCAAGGCTATTGTCCTTATAGCAAAATGTCCTCCTGAAGGTCCATTATGGAACTCTTCTAATAGTTTGTCAACCTGATCTAATTCAATACATCTCAGAAACACACCATTAAAATCTTTTCTATACAAAACACCTTGAATTATAGCATAAGGAGTAGCTTGTAACCTATAATACCTTCTTCCTTCCCAACCCAAACCTTCGAGGCACTCACCAATCTACAAATAGTGAATCATTTGCTACACCTAATTATCAGTAGGAGATGGAACAACAACTGGTTCTATATTATTTAACACTATTTAAGCATCTTCTACTTATTCTTGGCTATGTTCTCCATTTCTAGCAAGCTATTCGCATAAGCCCTTGCCCCTAACTAACTTAGTTACCTTAATATTGACATCAAATTTCATAACCTTTATTACACAACTAGCTCTTTTATCATTTAGTTCTCTATTAAGTGAAAAATCTTTAACAATTGGGTGGGAAACCATCAACTGAATTCTATTATTGGATAACATATGTCTAAAATTCTTGACGCTTCTAACAACAACAAAAACATACTTTTCAACAAATGAATACTTAACCTCATAATCATGTAATACCTAACTGAAAAATACCACTAGTTGCTCCAAGCCTTCATCATTTTGTTGGCACAAGATGGTTGAAATGGTATCAACCCCCCCAAAAGCATATAAAATGAAATCTTTCTCATAGTTGGGATTAATGAGGGTAGGGGCAGCTGCGAGAGCTTCTTTGATATACTCAAAGCTTCTCTTACCTTCCTTAGTCCAGTTGAAATGTATGTTCTTCTTTAACATGGTTGTGAGAGGTTGTAATAAAGGAGTAATATTAGGAATAAACCTTCCAACAAAATTTATTCTGCCAGGAAAGCTCTACAAGCCTTTCTTATGTGTAGGCATCGGTAAATCTAGAATAGCTAAAACTCTTTCAGGTCAATAGAAATACCATGCTTTGAAACAATATGGCTAAGGAGTTTACCTTCATGAATAGAAAATATGTATTTCCTTGGGTTCAGAGAAACTCCAAACTCTCTGCATCTCTAAAAATTTGCTTGAAGTGATCAAAATGTTCATTAGAATCTTTTGGAAAACTTGTTATATCATCTAAATATACTAGAATTATTTTGTTCATAAGGCCATGAAAGGCCATATCCATTGCCCCCTAAAAGGTTGCCCCTACATTGGACAATCCGAATGGCATCTTCCTGTAGGCCATTGTACCCCACTTAGTTGTAAATGCAATTTTATATTGGTCTTCCTCCTTCACTAGAATTCAGTTATAGCCCGAGTATCCATCCAGCAAAGAAAATTTGTCAGAACCAAAAATAGTTTGCAAAAATTATTCCATTGAAGGAAGATGATAGTGATCTTTCAACGAAGCTTGATTTAGATCACAAAAATTGACACAAAGTTGAATCTCTCCATTCTTCTTCCTGACTGGTACTAAATCGGAGACCCAAGATGTATATTTTATAGGGAAAATTATACTTCTCTCAATTAACTTATTCAGCTCATCTTTCATCAGATGCTCAAGTTTAGGATTGAGGGGCCTTTGTTTTTGCTTGATAGGCTTGGCATTGGGTTCCAACTCAATGGTATGTTGAGCTAAACCGTGATCAAACCCTCTTAAATCTTTTTGCTCCCATGTAAAAACACCACTAAACTCTTGACATAATTGAATAAAAGACTACTACTGTACTCTAGTGCATACATTTCCCAGCTTAAGTAGTTTACCTTTGAATATCTCAATCACCTCATAGTGTTCCTACTTCATAGTCATGCTGCACTTGTCCTTTCTAACATGATCATCTGAGTTAAAAACATATTCTAATGTTACTAATCCCTTGGGAAGCTTATTAGACTTGAGTTGCACAATTTTGTTGTCATATTGCTACTACCACTTATGCTGGTTATCGGCTGCAAATTCTGCTTCTACAAATAGGAAACTCAAAATTTTCTCATCACTATCAAAAACCTACCAACTCATAGTATTGTCAGGTACAAATGGTCTAACAAACATTTTTACATATGGTTGTACCTCTATGTTATGAATTTCATTTGGAATCTCAAATTGAGATCTTAAGGTAGCAAGCTTATCTGCATGTTTATTTTCGTTTATGGGAATTGGAAGAAAATTAAAAGCATAAAAAATTTCAATTAAATCACAAACTCGATCCTTGTACTTTTTGAGCAAGTCATTTTTAGTAAAATTCAAATTTCTAACTTGATTTACAATTAACTTAGAATCACCATAAAATTGTAAGCATTTTATACCTATTTACCAAGACCATTCTAAACCATGAATTAGGGCTTCATATTCAGCCACATTGTATGTGTAGCTGAAAGCAAACCTTAATATTAAATAGTACTTGTCTCCATCAGGTGAAACAAGCATAGCTCCTCCACCAACACCTTTTTTACTCCTTGATCCATGAAAGTATAGCTTCCAAAGCTAATTCTCTTTCTTTTCAGGCTGAGTTTGATCCTTAACCATAATTGGAATCACTGCATCAGGTTCATGTATCATGTAAATGCCTAATCATACCTCATCAATGTGACAGAAAGGGTCATCTTCATGATCTTTAGCTGCCCACTCATCTAGATTAATTTCTTCAGTAGGTTTGTTGAGGTCTAGGATCATGGATTGATCCTCCTACCCATGGGTGATTTAGAGGTTAGCATTTATTGGGCTAGGGACATATGGCTCAACATGATCTTTGGCAAGAGGCTCAGATTGTATGGTTACTTTCGTACCATATCTTGTTCTAAAAAACAAATGGGAGCAATTAGAAAATAAAAACCCACCTAATTTGGTAGTGAAGTCCCTAGAAAGGCAAATAACAAAGTGAGGTGGTAGGTCTATGATATGAATGTCCTGATGGATTGCAAAATTAGGATAGGCATGCAAGGTAAGAGGTAGATTTCTTAGTATTAACAACAAACCCATCTAGTTGGACTGCTCCTTTTGATAGGGGTTCATACACTAATCCCAATCTATCAGCTAGACTCTTGGGCATGATAGAACTTCTTGCTCCAGAATCTATCGTACAGTTATGAACAATTTTGTCACCAATAATCAAAATCAGGTAAAAGGGAGGAGATTTTACCTCTTGAGCTTGTTGTTCATTCTTAATCTTTGGGTTGCTTGCAAGTACCACCTTATCCTTTTCTTGGCTAGAAGCTTCAAAGATGGAAAGCTCAGCCAAAGCCTCTTGTAATAGGTCCTTTTGACTGGGAATGTGCAGTGCATCAATCATCGATATATTGATAGCGGCTTTCTTGAGGTGATCAACAGCATTAAAGAAAACATGGCTTACCTTTTGTTGTCCTTTAACAGTAGCAACATCATTTTGCCTTTGTGAAGGCTATGATTACACCTTAGGTTGATCCTTTCTAGGTATAGCTTGACCTCTTTGTAGAATTTGCACCTTTGCTTGTGCTACAGGAATAGCCTGTGATGAAGAAACTAGAAATTTGACCTTGGCAAGCTGCTATTATACATTTGCAGCTTGTTGTTCCAAGTCAACAACCATCTTTTTTGACCTTATGTTGGTTGAAACAAGTGTGTTTAACTAATTTTTACCTTGAGGATAACTTACACCATAGAATTTAGTGCCTTGTCAACTCATTAAGGCCACATTAGCATTATCTTGTTGACCTGGAAACTCATTCAAGATACTTTCTGAACCACTGTAACTATTCTAGACCATAAGAGCCTGATTTCTTATACCATTTGTACATGCAGCCTGGTTATGGGGCTAGCGACATGGATAGCACTAGTAATGTTCTTGTTCCATGTTGTTCTTCATGCATACAAGCTCCTTTGAAGAGCTAGCAACATTAGGATTATAGGACTAGAAAGGTCGAGGGTTATAATTTCTTCTTTGGCCCTGAGGATTAGCTTGAAAAGGTGGCCTATTTGGCTGATTCGACTGATATGGGGCTTGATAAGGCCTATGTTCTTGACCAAATTGCTTCTTGATATTTACCAACTCATTCCCAAAGTTTTTTAATATGTTTTTAGTCTCTTGAAATTCTTGGGCTTGGGCTATAACAACAGTTTCTTGAGTTGTAACTTGATATGCTATTGTTGGGACTGGCCGGACAGCAACCAAAGGAGGTATGGTCATGGGCACAGGTGACTAGATTTTTTGAAAATAAGGGTAAAGGAGGCCTTGGGGCTATTTTCCCTGCTTGGATAAGGCATTTTTCTACTCCAACAACAATCTCAAAAGCATCGAGAAGGGTAGACCCACCCATAGACTGGATCATTACAAAAATTTCACTATTTAAAGCCTTAAGATAGAATAAAAATGAATGCCGTGGCAGAGGCTTTACCGTTGTGGGGATCCTATCCCAAGTCCTCTAAAATTAATATTTGAAATCTGCCATGTGTTTGTGGGGGGCTCTTTTGATGGTGCTCAACTACTCCAGCAATGATAGATGATCAAACTTGTCTTCAAAGTGCTTATCTAATCCATCTCCTAGTTGATCCCATGTTGTTATCAAATTCTCTACAAGACCTCTAAACTATTGCAAAGATTTACCCTTTAATGATGCAGCCAAGAGTCTAATTGCTATGTTTTCTTGGGTAACATTATGCACTGAACAAAATGTTGCCATATCCTGAATGTGCTCCATAGCTGTAGTGTGGTCTTCTCTAGTGAAATATGGCAGACCTTTGAGGGATGCAACTGGTATATCATCATGTTGGGCAATTTTAAAGGGGCTACCTGTTGTGTGGTTACACATCACGCCCCATTTTAACTTATCAAAACAGGGACCCAACTTTTTGGCTTGGCTTGTGTTGTCTGTTTTCTGGCGGTTTGGTAAAAATGAGTCAGGTGCATCATCATCATGATATTCGATGAGGTAGGTCATCATCATGAGGTCAGTTTGTCAAAGTTCATATTTTGTTTCTATGACCTCATATTTAGAAAGAGCTTGAAATTCCATGCAGGTTTCCCGTTTACATCACCTGAAAATTCATCCATATGAGGAAGTTATGCACAGTCAAAGTTTTGGTCAAACCTGATATTCGCAAGAGGATCATCATATTTTTTTATCCTCAGTCATGTTGTCAAGATCATCATGATCTTGGTTTATCACCCGATAAAAATCATGCAGTCCCAATATCCGGACGTCAATCTTAGGTGACAGTGTGTTTTACCCGTCAAATGACCTTATGCGCATCGTGAGCATCATGATTTTAGGAGGGTCATATTTTATAAACTCAGTTTTGCTGTTTGAAGAACATCATCATCATATTTGAAATGCCCACCCCGATAATATCCTGAGGTTCAAATATCCGGACGTCAACTTTAAGTGATAGTAAGTTTTCCCCGTCGAGCGGTCTTTTGTATCGCGAGCATCATGATTTTGTTTGTAACCCGACATTTCGTAATGTCCTCCTGCCGAGAAATATGACCTTTTGCTAATATCCTGATGACATCATCCTAACCTGATAAACGAAGAAGCAAATATCAGGATGACATCATCATCACATTTCCCTTCGGCAGGATATTTTCCAAAACATGATCCGGTTCGCTAATATGATGATGACGTCCTATTCTAAGTTTAACAAAAGCCCCGGATATCCTGATGATCATCATCATCCTGATCTTTCGAGAGGGTTACCTTGGCCGCAAAGGGGTCATATTTCATCATCATCCTAATCATCTTCCTTAGGTGACCCGATATTACATTTATCTCCCAATCCTAACTAAGCATGACGGTGACGTCTTGCTGTCGGCCAAGTCTAGATTTTTCTCACCGATAGAACATGTCTTCCCGATGGGTGGACATCATCATGATTTTTGGCGTCGGTGTATATTTTAGCCTTCGGCCAAGTCTAAATTTGTCACCCCGATCATATGTGGTCACACCGATGCGAATATGATGTGAACCCGATACACATGCCGAAATATACAGAGCCGGATTTGAAATAAATTGAAAAGTAGTTATTTCCTTGTATATTTTGAGATACATGATCATATTTGGAGCCCGATATACATGAAAATGGGCGGGAAAACAGAGCGATAGAAATTTGAAAGCCCGACTGCCTGATTTCCAGTCAACGATGGTTGACCCGAGTGTTTTAACGCTGTTTATGCATCTAGTGCATAATTTCCACTGATTTGAAGCTCGATTTGCCTGTAGCTACACATTTTGAGGCTTGTTTAATAAAACGTTTAAATTCCTGTTGTTTGCCACATGATGATGAACTTAATGTTTGTCTATTTACTTGCAGGAAGTCATGATGCTGTTTGAAGCTGATAGTTGCAAAGTTGCACATGGAGGCAACATGAACCAGAAATGAGGAGGATATTGTCAAATATGCTGTTTGCCAGCTGGAGACCGAATCAAATCAAAGATGCTGGAATATTCTGTGCCAGCTGTACATTTTCCAACTGGCGAAGCATGTGCTTTTCATCTGGACCGTTGATTATTATGAGAGGATCCTGATCCTTGGATCATTGTAACTATTTTATGGCATTTGTTCTATATAAAGGCCAGAACCTGAGGCATAAGGGAGACATTAATACATTGATATACATTGATAGACATAGATATATCTGGCAATAAGGCCAATTACTGTAGAATCAATTAGGAGATCGGATTACTGAGACTAATGAGGATAGAATTGTTGAAATGTCAAGGTTCTTCCTTCAGATTACTGTAAATGTACCTGTTCTTGAGCATACTGAATGGATACGAAGTTTCAGATTACATCCTGATTGTAAATTTTACGTAATCTTCATGTTGATTTCTGGATATGTACTGGTGAATGCTATGTTCAACTGGAAGCGTTTTCATTTCATTACATGTTGTTGTCAACTTTTCCTTTGAAGATTTGCACTGGATCATGCGGATTTGTGGAATGTCCTAGTGAAGTATGATTCTAGTTTCCTTCTTTTCATTGCATGTATGGGAGCTTGTATGTGGATCAGTGATCTAAGTCAAGTAGTTTTGGGAATCTCATTCTTTAACCCTTTTCTTTTTTTTAATTTCATAAATTCATCACCATAACTACAAGTCATGACAAATAATAAGCAGAAACAGAGAAATATGCTGAAATCCCGTAGGTAACTGAAAATCATTAGCATATTTGAGTTAAATGCATGTAGCATTGAAAATATCATGCAAAGAATTGTAAATAATGGTAGAAATCATGCAAATATCATCCTATAGGCACATTATTTGACTAAATTCACAGTGCAGAGGTAGAATTATTGGAGATTTATGCAGAGCAGACATACAGAGCAGGATATTTGGAGGAATAATGATGAACTTTACAGAAATACGTAAGGCCCCTGAATGGAAAACAGCAACACACATCAACCACTGAGTAACGTCAGTAGATTAAGACCTAATCAACGGAGACTTGGGATCATGAATTCTCTGAATTCATCGTATCTTTCAAGATGAGTAAAGGTTGTTGTGTAACTTTTATTCTATGTTTGTGAATGACTAACATCATGACCAACATAAATTGGCGCTAGAAGGAGGGCGTGAGCTATTTCTCAGCAAATAAATTCTTTTCAGTTGACGTGATATCCCCTGCCTTAGTATAGTCGCTTGCCCTAAGTCTTGCAATTAATCTGCAGGTCCCTCGCTTCTAACGCAACATTAATTGGCGCTAGAAGGAGGGCAAAACGGGAAAAGCCACTACTGCTTTAGTCATCATTCATTTTATGCAGGCCTCTCGCTTCTAACGCAACATAAATTGGCGCTAGAAGGAGGGCCTGAGCTGTGAAATTCTGGATTTCTACAAATATTGCATAAATATTTCAGCATTTAAGTTAAATGTCTGCAAATATCTCTTATCTGAGATGTTTTGGTTGCACCTTTGCAAAGATCTAGCCCAAAGCATCAAAGATTAGTTTGATTTTCTGAACTTTCAAGTTTTATTTTGAGATATGATGGATCTCCTTAAAATTTCAAAATACTAAAAAATTGAAAAATATAGTCTCATTTTGATGGATGTATATGAAGGCAATTGTCAAATTAACATTCCTTTATTTCAGGAAACTTTGAGTAGGCAGCTTTACCCTCACAGTTTGTCTAACTTTGGTTTATCTACCTGTTGCAGGATACACCAGACTGCGGAACACAGTGAAATAAATTGTTTAACTTTCCTTATAAGGTTGGATTTATATTTTAAAGGATTAATATTCTTTCTGGATGTGTTCAGGGTTGAAATTTGCCAGGAAAATGAAGAAATTTGGCAGGAAAATAAAGAAATTCTGGAGCAACAAGCAGATGCAGCACCAGAAGTTATTAATTGTCCAGACACTGAAGTGGATCATTCGGAAGATTTTGAATTATACTTGTCTAGAAATATACATTGTAGTCAAATATTAGGTTTATCCACTGATGACGTCTTGATTGAAAGATGGTGCAGATTACATGATGAAGAGCATTCAGAGAGAGATTGCTACCCTTGCTTGGTCATGTTGAAAAAGACTCTAGAAAATACAATAGCTGAATCAGTTCCAGAAGGTAATGAAGAGGAAACATCTTTCCTGGATTCATTTTATGGTGAGATTGATAGGAGTTCTCTACTTCCTAATACAAGTAAGGATCAGTCAGTATGCAGGTATGAATCTTGTGAAAATTTTAGAGAAGAAACCACTCATCAGGATAATATGTTTGATTCTGATCCTAATACTTTTGATAAAGAAGATGAAACATCTTTCCTGGAGTCATTCTATGGTAAAGAGAAGTGTAAACAGATAGTAGAACAATTTAAATGCACTACTGCTGATGATGAAGTTCCTATGATAGTAACTCATGGAGTCATAGAGAAGAAAATAAATGTTGATTTACTACCTAACTGGGTTGAATTGAATGATCAAATGCAAGAATGTTGCAGGTTAATGGAACCAGATCCTTTACTAGATAGAAGGTGTGAATTATTTAATGAACAATTCCTGAAAGATGAAGATGTAGAAGACTTTGGAGTTGTTGTGTATAATCAGACGTTACTCCAGAAATATTTTAAGAATGAAATAGGGGAGTATCCTTATCAAGTGAAAGTTGTTTCTTCTTTACAGTCAAGTGATTTAGAAATGATAAATTTCTGTGTATCAGGTTGTGATAATAAAAATACTTATTTAGATGCTGATGTGCAGGAAACTGAAGAAAATATTGAGAAGTTTCCTAAACTAGAGGATAAACTGAACATCCGGAATGAAGGGATAAGGCTGGATGAAGATGAAGAATTAATACATCAAGAGTCATACATCCTTCAATTTGAAGCGAGACCAGACACTGAGCCAAGCAGTGAAAATATAATGACAAATGGAAGACCAACTGCCAATGAAGAAGCATGTCCAACAGAACCAGAAATACACCAGGTTGTATTTCTCCTTTCCACAATAAATGATGTTGATTATTATTTTGATTATGGAAATTCAGGAGATAAGACATGCATATGGATTAATCATGAACATGATGAGCTTCCTCAGTTGCTGATCATCAAGAGTTATTCTGTTGAATACAGTGAATTCAGAATATCAGAATATTTTTCAGAATATAAAGATAAATTTGCTAGGTTGAGAACCATAACTAATACCCTAATGCTCCTGCACAATTAAAAGAAGTATGCAAATACAGGTGTCTTTGGATCGTTTGCTGGTTTTTGTTTGCCTAGTAGTGGTTATTTCCTTTGTAGGTTAGTTGTTTGTACAGTTTGCTTGTTTTGCTTTCTTGTTCTATTTCTGTTGTTTCCTTTTGTAGGTTAGCTGTTTGTACAGGTTGCCTTTTGCTTTGCGTTGTTGAGTCTTTGTTTTGGTTGGGCAAAACTGGTGCACCTTGTTACTTAAGAACACTACATAAATTGTTAGAATTCAAAAGTTGAATATAAGTTTTTACATAGGTTGTAACTCATATCAGTGTAGGTATTCTTGATCAGGTCTGTGGTATCATATTCATCAGTACTACTTTTCTTGAGTCAAGGTGATCCTCACAATGACACACCTAACAGCCTTGGGTTTATTGAACATATCAGTGTAGGGGTTAAGTGAAAAATCTAAAGGTTGCCCTTGCTACCATTGCAATTCTCAACTTAATTTCAACAAGTGACCATTCCTTGTATCATGAGGCTACAACTGTTATATCTTAAGAATTAAATTCAAAATATAAAATAAATAAAATAATAAAATGGATTTTCTGAAATCCAGATTAAGTCATCTAAGTAACTCTACCGGAGCTATAGACGCTTGCTGGCAGTGGGGCTCTAATTAGGAGAATTGCAACGATAACCTTGCCGGGGCTATGGACGCCTGCTGGCAGCAAGGCTCTATCCGGTTGGCTATGAGGGATGAACCAAACTACGTAGCTTAACACCAGTCACTGACTTATTCAACTCACTTTCAAGATGAGTATATGAATCACATGCACACAATTGATCCCTTATCAATTCACTGTTACATTGATGAACATGATACCAGTTAGAAAGGATTAGGATGCTCATGCTTAATAGGAGTTGGAAATTTATGTTTTAACTTATCCTCACCTTTTGAATTATTTGAATTTTGTTGTTTTCTTTGGTGGCAAGTTGTGTGGTTACACAACACGCCCCATTTTAACTTATCAAAACAGGGACCCAACTTTTTGGCTTGGCTTGTGTTGTCTGTTTTCTGGCGGTTTGGTAAAAATGAGTCAGGTGCATCATCATCATGATATTCGATGAGGTAGGTCATCATCATGAGGTTAGTTTGTCAAAGTTCATATTTTGTTTCTATGACCTCATATTTAGAAAGAGCTTGAAATTCCATGCAGGTTTCCCTTTTACATCACCTGAAAATTCGTCCATATGAGGAAGTTATGCACAGTCAAAGTTTTGGTCAAACCTGATATTCGCAAGAGGATCATCATATTTTTTTATCCTCAGTCATGTTGTCAAGATCATCATGATCTTGGTTTATCACCCGATAAAAATCATGCAGTCCCAATATCCGGACGTCAATCTTAGGTGATAGTGTGTTTTACCCGTCAAATGACCTTATGCGCATCGTGAGCATCATGATTTTAGGAGGGTCATATTTTATAAACTCAGTTTTGCTATTTGAAGAACATCATCATCATATTTGAAACGCCCCCCCCCCCCCCCCCCGATAATATCCTGAGGTTCAAATATCCAGACGTCAACTTTAAGTGATAGTAAGTTTTCCCCGTCGAGCGGTCTTTTGTATCGCGAGCATCATGATTTTGTTTGTAACCCGACATTTCGTAATGTCCTCCTGCCGAGAAATATGACCTTTTGCTAATATCCTGATGACGTCATCCTAACCTGATAAACGAAGAAGCAAATATCAGGATGACATCATCATCACATTTCCCTTCGGCAGGATATTTTCCAAAACATGATCCGGTTCGCTAATATGATGATGACGTCCTGTTCTAAGTTTAACAAAAGCCCCGGATATCCTGATAATCATCATCATCCTGATCTTTCGAGAGGGTTACCTTGGCCGCAAAGGGGTCATATTTCATCATCATCTTGATCATCTTCCTTAGGTGACCCGATATTACATTTATCTCCCGATCTTAACTAAGCATGACGGTGACGTCATCTTTTGCATTTTAATGAAGCCCGGATATGACGATGATGTCACCATCATATTCCTTTCCTCCACAGCAGGGTCATATTTCATATCCTCCTATTTTCCTTCGACATGATGATGATGATGTTGTATTTCTTTTCCCCAATATACAGAAGCGAAACATAACGGTTGCATCATCTGGACATTTGGAAGGGGGAGCATCATATTTCCAAAATATCATGCAGACGAAAGTTTTAAGTCTTGCTGTCGGCCAAGTCTGGATTTTTCTCACCGATAGAACATGTCTTCCCGATGGGTGGACATCATCATGATTTTTGGCGTCGATGTATGTTTTAGCCTTCAGCCAAGTCTAAATTTGTCACCCCGATCATATGTGGTCACACCGATGCGAATATGATGTGAACCCGATACACATGCCGAAATATACAGAGCCGGATTTGAAATAAATTGAAAAGTAGTTATTTCCTTGTATATTTTGAGATACATGATCATATTTGGAGCCCGATATACATGAGAATGGGCGGGAAAACAGAGTGATAGAAATTTGAAAGCCCGACTGCCTGATTTCCAGTCAACGATGGTTGACCCGAGTGTTTTAACGCTGTTTATGCATCTAGTGCATAATTTCCACTGATTTGAAGCTCGATTTGCCTGTAGCTACACATTTTGAGGCTTGTTTAATAAAACGTTTAAATTCCTGTTGTTTGCCACATGTTGATGAACTTAATGTTTGTCTGTTTACTTGTAGGAAGTCATGATGCTGTTTGAAGCTGATAGTTGCAAAGTTGCACATGGAGGCAACATGAACCAGAAATGAGGAGGATATTGTCAAATATGCTGTTTGCCAGCTAGAGACCGAATCAAATCAAAGATGCTGGAATATTCTATGCCAGCTGTACATTTGCCAACTGGTGAAGCATGTGCTTTTCATCTGGACCGTTGATTATTATGAGAGGATCCTGATCCTTGGATCATTGTAACTATTTTTTGGCATTTGTTCTATATAAAGGCCAGAACCTGAGGCATAAGGGAGACATTAATATATTGATATACATTGATAGACATAGATATATCTGGCAATAAGGCCAATTACTGTAGAATCAATTAGGAGATCGGATTACTGAGACTAATGAGGATAGAATTGTTGAAATGTCAAGGTTCTTTCTTCAGATCACTGTAAATGTACCTATTCTTGAGCATACTGAATGGATACGAAGTTTCAGATTACATCCTGATTGTAAATTTTACGTAATCTTCATGTTGATTTCTGGATATGTACTGGTGAATGCTGTGTTCAACTGGAAGCGTTTTCATTTCATTACATGTTGTTGTCAACTTTTCCTTTGAAGATTTGCACTAGATCATGCGGATTTGTGGAGTGTCCTGGTGAAGTATGATTCTAGTTTCCTTCTTTTCATTGCATGTATGGGAGCTTGTATGTGGATCAGTGATCTAGGTCAAGTAGTTTTGGGAATCTCATTCTTTAACCCTTTTCTTTTTTTTAATTTCATAAATTCATCACCATAACTGCAAGTCATGACAAATAATAAGCAGAAACAGAGAAATATGCTGAAATCCCGTAGGTAACTGAAAATCATTAGCATATTTGAGTTAAATGCATGTAGAATTGAAAATATCATGCAAAGAATTGTAAATAATGGTAGAAATCATGCAAATATCAGCCTGTAGGCACATTATTTGACTAAATTCACAGTGCAGAGGTAGAATTATTGGAGATTTATGCAGAGCAGACATACAGAGCAGGATATTTGGAGGAATAATGATGAACTTTGCAGAAATACGTAAGGCCCCTGAATGGAAAACAGCAACACACATCAACCACTGAGTAACGTCAGTAGATTAAGACCTAATCAACGGAGACTTGGGATCATGAATTCTTTGAATTCATCGTATCTTTCAAGATGAGTAAAGGTTGTTGTGTAACTTTTATTCTATGTTTGTGAATGACTAACATCATGACCAACACTACCCTCATTAAAATGTGCAAATACAAACTACCTAACCATTATGGGTAACTGCACTGTCAGCACCAGACTCCTGCTTCTCTGTATTGGAGTTGGAGGTGTGTATGAGGAAAAATCGATTAAATTAAAACTAATAAAACCAAAAACCAATCACATAAAGCGAACCAATCTAAGTAAAAGCCATTATCATAAAATCAAAGACAAAATGAAAGCTCTTACCAAAATCTGTATTGTTCCCTTTTGGAGAAGTGTGGATTGCTCAATCAAGTTGCGAAACCATAGCTGCAACAAGCAAGTAGTGTGTTCAATGTGCTCAAAGATCAATGTTAAAAGATCATAAAGGTTGCTCAATCGACGCATTTTGTATGCTCCAAGCTCTGTTAAGTATGCCTGAGAATATGATCGAAGAGAGAGGTAATGAAGGAGATGAGGGGGGTTTATATAGATTTCAAGGAAGATCGATCAACAGTCCAGATAATTCAAAAGAATCAACAGAGGAGAACAGTTGAGGAACGTGCAACGAATGAGAAGAAGACATGTGTCTTGCTTTCTTTTGCATGAGAGGAGTTATCAAGAATAGAAGAATGAGTTAAAGCAATTAACAGAATGTAATGATCAGTTAAGTGATTTAAAACAAGAAGAAGAGATTTGCATGAGAATAAGAAGATATTTTGCTTTATTAAATATAGAAAGCTTGAGTTATATTAGAGATAACTCAAATTTAGAAGAAAAAGCAATTTAAATAAATATTTGATTTATTTAAATTTAGAGAAGATATTTTGGAAGAAATAATTAAATAATTGGAATTATTTAATTTAGAAGATTTGAAAGCAAATTAAATAAATAAATTTATTTAATTGTTGTGCATGATTTTGGAAGAATAAATTTTGATTTAATTAAATAATTTAAGAATTATTTAATTGTAGATAAGATAGAATTTGTTGAATTAATTAAATAATTGGATTTATTTAATTAATGTGGATGTGAATTTCAGACAGAGGATAAAGATCAAATTAAATAATTAAAATTATTTAATTGTAGAAGAATAACAGAGGAATTTAATTTAATTAATTAAATAAAGAGAATTTATTTAATTAATGTCGCAATTTTGTGATTTAGAAGAATTTGGTGAAATTAATTAAATAATTAGATTATTTAATTAACGTTGAAATGCAGGTGATTCGACAGATGGTGAAAAGCAAGTGGTGTGGTGACTTAGTCATTTTAGGGTGTCTACATTTTGCCCCTCTTTGATGCGGTACAGTTTAAAGTGTTGCTTCAAAGAAATTGATTGTTGAAGACATGATACAATTTTTGATGCCCCAGTGTAGCTAGTTGCCCCAGCGTAGCTGGTGTAGGGTGCCCCCTCGAGAGGAAAGATAGGGAAGCGACAGAAGAACTGTGTTGACGCTCAACTAGAAGATTTGTTGGAGATAGGCGAGGTTGAATAGAAGAAAGTGGAGATAGAAAAGAACATGAGAGAAAGATAGTTGATCAATCTTTTCTTGAAAAACTATATAAGGCCATGGAAAAATGGATGGTGTAAATGGATGAGCTTGTTGCAATGGTTTCACAAATGTTTATAAAGAGCAATCCTTATTTTTGATATAGCATGTGGATAGTTCACCACCAAGGCATAAAAGACCAAGGTGCAGTAATATCCAAGTGCGTGGACATTGACTCTGCAAGCAAACAGATTGATCTTAGATCCCTTTAAACATAATATGACCTTGTTGGAACATGTGAATGAGCCATAGTCTTGAACATAAAATAAACTTCAACACATGTCAATGTAAGAAGAATTATTAATATGTCAGATGCTAGGTCGTAACACACACAAGATAAATAAATGCTAAGAAAGATACTAAAGATCATTCCTCAAACATGGCACACAGAAAGCAGTGACTATGCCCCCAATCCTTACTACATCGCAACATGCCAAGATTATAGATAAATCAAGGTAGCCTTGAATAGGTAACAGATAAGGAACAAAAGATAAACCATAGCACAAATTGACTGACTTACAAAGTAAACATACAACCAACATATTCTCTTGCCAAAGAGGTTGCTCAAGATAGATTGGATAGGAAAGATAACAGCCTTATCATAGGAAATCTATGTCCGTTAAAGGGGGCTATCTACCTAAAAAGACAATATCTTGCTGTGGAAAATGCCACATGCTACAGGAGACGCGTGTGTTGGTCTCAACAATGGAACACTTCGCAGAAGACAAGCTTGTTGATCTAGGGCTTTGGTTAAGCGGGACATAGCTGATGTTGACAATCAGAATAGGACAGTAGATGACTCTGGAAGTAGGCCTCTTTACTTCAGGTTTGTTAAGGACTTTTTCTTTGAAAGGATGCGCTAGCTTGCTGCTTGAGTTAGTCAAGTCGAGGCGAATGGATTTTGAAAAATGGAAGACTAGAAAGGTGACAGTGCTAATGGATTGAAATGGGTGGAGAATGATGGATCGTGTGTGCCTGAGTACTGGATACATCCTTCGTATTCCAGACTGCCTACATACCTTGTATCCACGGGATCAAGGCACATTTACGATGGAAGATGAACGTGATAAATATGTAGTTCTGGATAGAGTGATGAAATGGATTGAGGTGGAAAGGAGGGGATCTTATGTACCTGAGTGCTGGAAACTTCCTTCGTAATCTAGACTGCCTACATACCCATATCCATGGGATCAAGGTACCTTAAGATTGAGAAGAGATATTATGTAGTTCTGGTTGAGGTGATGATGTGGGAAAAAGTGTTGAGAAGATAACATCCTTATCGTAGGAGCGAGGCATCCATTAAAGGGTGTTACCTGTGGGAAAATGAGAAAAGATTGAAGTATGCGCTATTGCGAACCATGAACAAGGAACCTCCGCTAGACCTAAGTTAAGGAAAGAGTTGCCCCCATTATGGTAGAGGAAACTGTAGGGGTGACTGCTGAAGAAGACACAAAAAGACTTGACCTAGGACAAGATAGTGTTAACTGTAGACACAGATCAAGATGTGGGATGATGACGAGGGACATTGACAAATTTCTAAGCTATACTAGATAGGGAGATGGAAATGCAAACAAAGTCAATGGTTTTATTATGGATGGATGGAAAGTGCGCTGCGAACTGGACATGGAGTGGATAGGACTCGATAGACAATGGATGCTGCCTCTACACATAGCGGCTGTTTGCCAGGTTTTCACTATGGTACTTATCCAAGGCACCTGTTTGCCAGGTTTTCACCAAAGGACAGATTTTTTTGGATTTTTTATTTTTTTATTTTTTTATTTTTTTATTTTTTTGGAATACTCTAAGGATCAGGCATAGAACTTCTTGAGATGGACACTGTTAAGTGGCTCATCTAGAGGAATGCCGTCAGGTGTAGCTAAAGTATAAGCTCCTGATCCATATGCTACTATCACAATAAAGGGGCCTAACTAGTTAGGCTCAAACTTGCCCTTCTTTTCTCGATCTGCTTGATTTCTCTGATTCTCCATAAGTACAAGATCACCAACTTGAAACTGTCTTTCTTTGATCTTGTTGTTGTAATTACGCCGGAGGCAGTTTTGATAGACATGGAGATGATTAAGTGCGGCAAGGCACCTCTCATCCAGTAGTTCAAGCTCAGCTAATCTGGAAGTGCGATACTCATCTCCGCCGATCAGGTCCTACATGGAAACTCTGAGGGATGGGATCTCGACCTCTTTAGGTAGGATGGCTTCAGAGCCAAAGACCAAGGCATAGGGTGTGGCACCTGTTGGTGTTCTGATACTAGTGTGGTAGGCCCATAGGGCGGGATTGAGTTGCAAGTGCCAATCACGACCAGCTTCATTGACAGTTTTCTTGAGGATTTTGAGAATAGTTTTATTGGAAGCCTCAGCTTGGCCATTACTCTGCGGATAGTAGTGAGTGGAAAAGTGATGTTGGATATTGTATTGTGTGCACAAGGCACAGACATCTTGGTTCTTAAATGGTCTCCCATTATCAGTGACAATGGCTTGGGGAATACCATACCGGCATATGAGGTAGTTTAGGATAAACTTGGCTATTTGCTTACTGGTGATATAGGTCATAGGAATGGCTTCTACCCACTTTGTGAAATACTCAGTGGCGGTAATGATAAACTTGTGGCCATTGGAGGAGGAAGGGTGGATATGTCCTACGAGGTCAAGACCCCATTGAGAAAAAGGCCATGGAGTTGTCACAGGTTGTAATTCATGAGCTGGTGCGTGAATCAGATCTCCATGTTGCTGGCATTGTAGACACTTCTTAGCAAACTGTGCAGCATCTTGCTCTATTGTAGGCCAGTAATAACTTGTTCTGAGTATCTTCTTAGCAAGATTAGGACCGGTAGAATGTGTGCAACAAACACCTTCGTGTATGTCTCGTAAGGTAGCTTCGGCTTCTTCCGCGTTAAGACATCGTAAGAGGATACCATCGAGACTCCGGCGATATAGTGTATCACCCAGAATAATGTAACGGGAGGATCGACGGATAAAGGTTTTGCGTTGGGTGGATGATAGGTCAGGGGGAAAGGTATTCTGTTTGAGGTATTCATAGATATCTTCATACCATGGGGAATTGGGACCAACAAGCTTGCAGATGATTTTAGTAACTGGAACGTCGACGGCTGGTATCAACAATTGCTCGATCAAGAATTCACACTTCTGTGTATTTGCAGACATGTCAATCAGTGACCCTACAGAAGCCATAGAATCCACAGCTTTGTTATGCTCTCTTGGAATTTTCTCAAATGTGATGCTAGAAAAATGTGGTTTGTAGGCATCCACTAGTTGCTTGTAGGGGACCAACTTTTCATCCTTTATTTGGTATTCATCTGTGACTTGGCGAATGACTAGTTGTGAGTCTCCATATACTTGTAATTTTGTGATGTCCCATTGAACTGCTGTATTGAGACCTATAAGGAGTGCTTCATACTCGGCAATGTTGTTGGTGCAAGGGAATTCAAGTCGATATGACTTTGGAATGTAGTCATTCTGAGGTGTAACGAATAAGATGCCGGCGCCTGATCCATGCTGTGTGTAAGAACCATCAAAATACAACTTCCACATTATGGAGTTAGCAAGAGTGAAGAGATTTTCATCAGGAAAGTCTACTACCATAGGATGTGTATCTTTCATAGGTGCTTCTGCTAGTTGATCCGCGAGGGCTTGTCTTTTGATTGCTTTACGATCCACATATTCAATGTCGAACTCACTAAGGATCATGACCCATTTAGCTAGTCTGCCTGTGAGAGCTACTTTTGCTTGTAGATACTTCAAGGGATCAATCTTGGCTATCAGATTTGTGTGTTGGTTCAGCATGTAATGCTGCAACTTTTGGGAGGCGAACACTACTGCTAAACAAGCCCTCTCCATTGGTGAATAGTTGAGCTCATATCCCACCAAGGTTCTACTAATGTAATAAATTGCATGCTCCTTTCCTGTGTCATCATTCTGTGCTAGCAGGGCCCCCAAGGCCGAATTTGTAGTGGAGATATATAATATTAGAGGTTTGTCCGCGACTGGTGGAACCAATATAGGAGGTGTAGCTAGATACTCTTTAAGTTGATCAAATGTTGCTTGACACTTATAATCCCATTGGAATGAGACATCCTTGTGGAGTAAGTGTTGAAAGGGTTGACATTTATCTGCTAGCTGTGATATGAAACACCGAATGGACTGCAACCTTCTCTGAAGGCTCCTTAATGCTTTAAGATTCTTAGGTGGAGGCATCTCCACTATAGCCTTTACTTTCGCTGGATCGACTTCGATGCCTCTATGAGATACTATGTATCCCAACAGCTTCCCTGATGTTACACCGAATACACACTTCTTTGGATTGAGTCTTACTTGGTATTTTTCAAGCCTGTCAAAGATCTGTCCTAGAACTTGTATGTGATCCGCCCTAGAAGATTTAGCCAGTATATCATCAACATAGTCTTCCATGATGTGATGAAAGAGATCATGGAAGATCACTGTCATTGCTCTCTAATAGGTTGCTCCTGCATTCTTCAGACCAAACGGCATGACACACCAACAATAATTGCCCCAAGGACAAGTAAATGTTGTTTTATGTTGATCTTCCTCTGCTATCCTTATCTGATTGTAGCTAGAGAATCCATCCATGAGAGACAACATCTCATGACCTGCTATCAAGTCCACTATAATGTCAATGTTTGGTAGTGGAAAGTCATCTTTGGGACATGCCTTGTTGAGATCTCTGAAATCATTACACATGCGGATGAGCCCATTAGGTTTAGACACAGGTACAATGTTTGAGATCCAATCTGAATAGTCAATTGGTCGTATGAACTTTGCGTCTAACAGCTTTTGTATTTCCACTTTCACCAAGAGAGCGATCTGTGGGTGCATCTTTCTCAACTTCTGTTTGACTAGTTTCACTTTGGGATCAACTGTGAGATAATGAACTACTAGCTTAGGGTCTAACCCTGGCATATCTGCATAGGTCCATGTAAAGTTGATGGTTCGTTGCAAGAAAAAGTTGTTAAGATTTCTGTGCTCTATTTCAGATAATGATGCTGCTAGGAATGTGGTCTTTGGATTTTGTTCTGTGCCCAGGTTTATCTCTATAGAATCTTCCACTAGGAGAGCTGATTTCTCTTGATACTTAGATGGTAGGGGAAGGTCAAATCCTCTATCCTCAGGTGCCACAGTTGGGTTTTCACCTTTGGATACGTCCTTTGTTTTTACTATTTTGTGATCAGGAGGTGCCACAGTGTGGTTTTCACCTAGAGATCTTTCTTTATTTGCATTTTTGCGACTGGAGGATTTGGCATTCTCACCAAAATAAGCCGTTAGCTCTAGTTCCATTACAAAACCTGCTTTATGATCGCTAAGAGGTATACCTTCCCGAAGTCCCATGAACTCAGCTAAAGCTTCATCATTCTAAAATACATCTATAACGGGGGACCCTTGTTGGTCCCAATCGATAAGTTCAGGGTAGGCAAGTGTTACATTCTAGGTGCTGGTAGTGGAAGTTAAGGATATGGAAGATAGTGTAAAAATGGAGGATTCTATGAATAGGTTGGTCATGTGGAGGGAAGAGTCATCGATGATATCCTCTGTAGATGTCGAATCGATGGGAAAAGTTTCAGCTACCTTGTCGAGGATATACTCGATGTCGAAGGCGCGTGGTACATTCTTACCAAATCCTAATCCCTTCTTGTCTAGCTTCTTTGTTACAACAATGGGTTCCATAGTTCCTTGATTCTGTTTCCCAAGGCCACCTTTGCCTTTATAGCCCATGTTTTTTACTATTCTTAAGCCATTGCCGTATTGCTTGACTAGTATTGTGACTGGTTCTTTCTCCTTATAGAGCCAAGAAGAAATGTCCTCAATAGTTTCCTCTTCCAATAACCATCCATGTTGGAATTGGGTTAGGAATGTTGGGGGAGGAATAGCTACTTTTTTGGTTACTTTGGCAATGGGTGGTTTGCCGTAAGATTTTGGAGATAAAGGCATCCGCCTTACACAACAAGATTCTGAGATATCGTAAGTGCCAAAGCCTATATCTCGAATGCAAGCTGTGATTTTGGGGAGGGGAGTAGATTTACTTGTAGAGGCTTGCGTCAGAGTTTCAGGATCAACATATAGTGGGGATTCAAGGGCTTTTTCATTTTTAGGCACTTGGTTGCAATTTTTATAGCTGCCTTGCAAGACATGACAAAATTCAAAAGGATTAGGATCTCTTGGGATGGTGATCTCCGTACCATTGTATGGGAACTTTAGAGACTGATGGTACGTGGAGGGAACAGCTTTTATTGCATGGATCCATGGGCAGCTTAGGATAATGTTGTAAGGCAGCTCAATATCAAGGACTTGACACCTGGTTTCAAGCATGACAGGGCCAAGTTGTATAGGCAAGTGGATAACACCTTCTGAGCGGCGTTCAGCATCATCATACCCCTTGATTGTAATACTATGATTAGAGTTGACATGATCCTCAGAGTATCCCAATTGCTTAAGTAACTTTAAAGAACAGATGTTGAGACCAGCACCACCATCTATGAGTATACGTTTGATTTTGCGCTTATGGATGAGAACCTCAATATGAAGGGCATCATTGTGACAAGGATCATGGGATGGGAGATCTTTTTCAGAGAAGACCACATTGTAGGGCAAAGCAATGTTACCTACTATAGCTTGAAAATCCACGACCGCTATGTTGTTAGGAATGAAAGACTCTTGGAGGGCTTTTTCTAGCACCACTCTATGTGCAGGTGATGACCGTAGAAGGTCTAAGATAGAGATATGTGCTGGTGTTCTCCCTAGATGTTTGACAAGATTATAATCAAATTGAGCTAGAAGACTGGGTGTAGGACCACGAATGGTGATATGACCACGGTGAGTAGTAACAGTGCAATCCGTAGATTTGCCTTTGATTGTGAGGGTAGACACTCGACTCTCTTCAAAACGACTTACAATGGAATTGAAGGACGTGGAAGCATGATTGATACCTTTACCTCTATCCTGAGGAGGAGGTCGACCATGATGAGGGAATGGTTCCTTGTACATGTCGAGATCCTTGTTCGAGTGTTGAACTAGTGATTCATTCTCAAAAGTGATTTGATTACCGTCAATGAGGTTTTGAATGAGGTGCTTGAGTTTCATGCAAGATGCGGTTCAATGCCCTTTTCTCCTATGGAACTCACAATATTCATTGTCTCTGTAATGTGCAATTTTGAAAATAGGCTCGCCATATGGGGGAGCATCAGGTAAAGTGATGAGCCCTTTCTGCAAAGCTTGCTATAAGACTGATTCGATGGGCACTCCCAAGGGAGTGAATTGATGTCGCGGAGGGTAATCTTGTTGAGGCCGCTCTTGTTGTCATTGCTATTAGTTTTGATAAGGCTACCTTTGTTGCTGCTGTTGTTGGGGTGGAGCTTGACTTGGTTTGGAGAGTTGCAGCGGTGTTTGCAACGTTTGGACATGTTTAGTATCGACCACCCCATCATTGACCACATTTTTGTTTTTGTTCCAATATTTGGGTTTATCATTTGATTGTTGATGAGCGCTATCTTTCGTTTCTTTAAAGATTTTGACCACACCCTTAGCAATAATGGCCTTTTCGATGTTGATTCCCTTGTATGTGATTTCATCGAAGGTTGTAGCACTAAGAATTTGCAAATGCAAACCTAACTCTTGGTTGAGGTTCTGCACAAATATGCTAACAAGCTGTTTCTCTAGAATCTTGAAAGGGAATTTGCTAGCCATTTGTCTCCATCGTTGAAGAAAAGAAATGAAAGTTTCCCCATTTTTCTATTTATTATTGCATAGATCAGTCATGGAAATCTCATGCTCTGCGTTGTAAGAAAAATGGGTGCCAAACTTCTCTGCTAGCTCGTTGAAAGACTTGATACCGTAGGTAAGTGTGAGAACCATTCTATTGCTTGACCTCCAAGACTGCGAGGAAAGAGACGCATAAGATATGTGTCGTTATGTGAGACCTCGAAGCAAGCCAGATAGAATTCCCTAAGATGGTCTTTTGGGTCACCTTTTCCTTTGTATTTATCAAACTTGGGAATAGTGAAATTTTGAGGAAAAGGGATCATTGGTAATGACCGATCAAAAGGATAAGGACACACTTCCTCTAAAGAGAAGGTCTTCTTGGTGTGGCCAAACATAAGATCAGATAGCTGTTGCTGCACTTCTGCGATCTTTAGCTCCATAGTCGTGGGAGGGTTTGGTAACATCTCATGTTGTCCAAAAAGTGGTTGGTGTTGACCATACGGAAGATTATAATGTAAGCCATGCACACTGGTGTTATAAGGGTTGTAAGATTGATTGAGATCATACGGGTTGTACGTTTGATTCAGATTGGGTTGGAATTGGAGGCTTTGGTTTGGAAGAGGTGGAGGTGGCGCTAGGTACAAATGTTAGCTTTGCGATGGTTGAAGAAAAGAATTGGGTGGAGGAAAGCTAAAGTGCGTTTGATTAGGTTGTGATGGCAGCACATAGCTTTGGGGTTGATTGAGGATGAGAGTAGAAGAATGTTGTGGTTGGGGCTGCTTAAGGATGAGCATAGAAGAATGTTGTGGTTGGGGTTGCATGACTCTAATTGGTTGAGAGACATGAAGGTGTGATGATATAGGAGGTGGCATTTGTTGAGACCCTTGTTGCATGGCTACATAATTGTTCCCCAGATTATAATTTGGTGGGAAACCTACGCGTGATGGGGTAACCAAGATTCCACTTGCGATTGGGGTGGACACTTTAGGAGGTGGTTGTGTATTTAATCGAGCTAAGGTGGCTTGCTTAGCTAACTCTGCTTGACGTTGGAGAGTTTCTTGTTGGCTTTTATAGATCTCCATAGGAGTCAAAAGTGGTGATATGGGCCTCTCCCCTGTTGGGTTTTGAAAAAGGGGATTCCTATACTGCGAGCCTTGTGTAGGTAAGGGCGTAGTCACTGTTGACATGGTTTGCACCGCTTGTATGGTATCTTGGGTGTTGTTGTTCTCCTTGAGAGTGGATAAATCAAAATCTTGAGGCAACTTGGCACCTTGCTCTGCAAGCAAGCGAAAGAAATGGTCTTGGTTCTCACTAAGGATTTTGTCAAAGGCGGCCACGACTCTAGGCTCTTGTATGATTTCATCAAGATCTTTCCCATATACTTGAGAGGATTGACCTATTTCAAAGTGTCGCTCTTCTTGGGATGGGACTAAATCTACCATATAACCTTGAGGGACAAAATCTAGAGGCAAGCCGGTGGTGTATTTAGGTGCACTTATCAAAGGGATCCTATCCTCTTAAGGTGGGTTTTTCTCAATAGTATATCCTTGTGGCACAAAATCCAGAGGCAAGCTAGTGGTATATTGATGTGTACTTCCCAAAGGGACCCTAACCTCTTGAGGATTGCTTGGTTGGTCAATGCGCGGCATGTTCGGAGAGCTGATTGGTTTTGCAGAATGTGTATGAGGAAAAATTGATTAAATCTAAACTAATAAAACCAAAAACCAATCACATAAAGCGAACCAATCTAAGTAAAAGCCATTATCATCAAATCAAAGACAAAATGAAAGCTCTTACCAAAACTTGTATTGTTCCCTTTTGGAGAAGTGTGGATTGCTCAATCAAGTTGCGAAACCATAGCTGCAACAAGCAAGTAGTGTGCTTAATGTGCTCAAAGATCAATGTCAAAAGATCGTAAGGTTGCTCAATCGACGCGTTTTGTATGCTCAAAGCTCTATTAAGTATGCCTGAGAATACGATCGAAGAGAGAGGCTCAATGAAGGAGATGAGGGGGGTTTATATAGGTTTCAATGAAGATCGATCAACGGTCTAGATAATTCAGAAGAATCAATAGAGGAGAATAGTTGAGGAACGTGCAATGAATGAGAAGAAGACAAGTGTCTTGCTTTCTTTTGCATGAGAGGAGTTATCAAGAATAGAAGAATGAGTTAAAGCAATTAACGAAATGTAATGATCAGTTAAGTGATTTAAAATAAGAAGAAGAGATTTGCATGAGAAAAGAAGATATTTTACTTTATTAAATATAGAAAACTTGAGTTATATTAGAGATAACTCAAATTAGATGAAAAAGCAATTTAAATAAATAATTGATTTATTTAAATTTAGAGCAGATATTTTGGAAGAAATAATTAAATAATTGGAATTATTTAATTTAGAAGATTTGAAAGCAAATTAAATAAATAAATTTATTTAATTGTTGTGCATGATTTTGAAAGAATGATTTTGATTTAATTAAATAGTTTAAGAATTATTTAATTATAGATAAGAGGGAATTTGTTGAATTAATTAAATAATTGGATTTATTTAATTAATGTGGATTTGATTTTTGGAAAGAGGATAATGATCTAATTAAATAATTAAAATTATTTAATTTGTGGAAGAATATAGAGGAATTTGATTTAATTAATTAAATAAAGAGAATTTATTTAATTAATGTCTCAAGTATGTGATTTAGAAGAATTTGGTGAAGTTAATTAAATAACTAGATTATTTAATTAATGTTTGAAATGTAGGTGATTAGATAGATTATGAAATGCAAGTGATTTGATGACCAGGTCATTTTAGAGTGTCTACATTTTGCCCTTCTTTGATGCAATGCCGTTTCAAGCGTTGCTTCAAAGAAATTGATTGTTGAAGACATGATACAATTTTTGATGCCCCAGTGTAGCTAGTTGCCTCTCCCCTGTTGGGTTTTGAAAAAGGGGATTCCTATACTGCGAGCCTTGTGTAGGTAAGGGCGTAGTCACTGTTGACATGGTTTGCACCGCTTGTATGGTATCTTGGGTCTTGTTGTTCTCCTTGAGAGTGAATAAATCAAAATCTTGAGGTAACTTGGCGCCTTGCTCTGCAAGCAAGCAAAAGAAATGGTCTTGGTTCTCACTAAGGATTTTGTCAAAGGCGGCCACGACTCTAGGCTCTTGTATGATTTCATCAAGATCTTGCCCATCTACTTGAGAGGATTGACCTATTTCAAAGTGTCACTCTTCTTGAGATGGGACTAAATCTACCGTATAACCTTGAGGGACAAAATCTGGAGGCAAGCCGGTGGTGTATTTAGGTGCACTTATCAAAGGGATCCTATCCTCTTGAGGTGGGTTTTGCTCAATAGTATATCCTTGTGGCACAAAATCCAGAGGCAAGCTGGTGTATATTGATGTGTACTTCCCAAAGGGACCCTACCCTCTTGAGGATTGCTTGGTTGGTCAATGCGTGGCATGTTCAGAGAGCTGATTGGTTTTGCCACAGGTGTACTAGGAGTGACCTTGGGAGTAATGTTGAGATGACCCAATTGCGGTGTGTGAGGAGGTGACTTGCGCTTCTTAGGGACAACTTGCTTGGACTTCATAGTTTGCTGGAGCCTAGTGGTTACCATGGAATACACTAGGACAAGAAAGGTAATGCTAGATTTCTGTGACGTGCTTTGAGAAACAGACAAACTCTGATGCACAAAGTACTGGACCAAAAGCGCTATACTATTTGACCAAAGGTGCAGGACTGTGCAACCAAAAGCGTGCTACTGTGACACCAAAGGCGACAGACTGAGCTACCAGAAGCGAGTTACTGCTATGCCAAAGGCGAGCTACAGTGACCTAAAAGCGAGCTACTGTTATACCAAGGGCGCTGAAGTAGAGTTTTACCAGAGGCGAGTTACTGCTATGCCAAAGGTGATCTACTATACTACCAAAGGCGAGCTGCTATAATACTAGGGGCGCTGAAGTAGTGTCTGATGTTTCTAAAAGGCAAAAATTTGATGTATTGTTTCTATTTCTGGTTGGATTTGTTGGCAAGAGAAAACATAGCAAACAATGTTGGCACAAACAAGGGACTGACACAATAGATAGTGTATGTTCGAGGCTCTAAACAAGCCCAATGTTTCCACAGGTATAAGACAATTGCAATCAATAACAAGCACTTTTTATCCCTGGAGACAAGGTTTCATTGCAGTAGATTAGCTCACAGCTTAATACTCCGTTGATAAAAATATCATTCCATAAAGGTGTCAGATATTTAGTATCTTTGTGAGAGACGATAGATAGGGATATCTCACCCTCCTCTTGGAAAGCTCAAGTAGGTCACAAGAGCTTTATGTCCAAGGGAATACTATCTCTTCTCAAGGGAGCCAATGGTGAGTATCTTAAGGGCTTAAATCGATTCCCCTTGCACTGATGATTACCGCAATGTTTGGAGGTAGGTCAGGTAGTCTCTATCTAAAATGGTTCTTAGTGACTTTGAGGGACCAACGCCTTACGAGCAATGCGACAAGCTACTAAAAGATTTAACCAATCCTACTAAGAGTTTCAAACACTTCGCTCAATGTGAAAATCATTTCCACAAAGAGCTAGTACACCTCTTTTCAGTTTGGCACCACAAGGTAAGGCTGACGTCGGGTAGGACTTGGCTTTTGCCTTATCCCTCTTATATAGCGGTTCAAAGGAAAACTCCGCTTAGGGTCGTCCCTTTTGGATGAAGTGCAATCCAAAAGCAGGCCCTTCTAAAGGAAGTACAGAAAAGTAAGAGCAAGCATGTCAAACAAAGGTTCAATTGTCCCATTATAAGAAAAATAAGGTGCAACTAAACTAGGCACACACACGGTTGTAGTTGTCAATTGTCCCTTATAAAATTGAAGTGTTTGGCATTCATGTCCATTGTCCCTTAGAAAATTGAGGTGTTTGTGCATACATGTCCATTGTTCCTTAAGAAAAGTAGTATGTTCCTAAGACTTAGATTTGCAAAAAAGATTTGTTCAATTATCCTTTTAAGCATGCAATGTGTTTCTAAGACTTAGTGAGATAAATCAAGATTTCTTCAATGCTCGTCCTACATGAACATGTTAGAGAAATCCATTTGCTCTGTTTGAGTGACAAGAAGCTGCAACAAGTGATATTAGGTCCACTCAAACCCAAAAGTTAGCAAGTGTTTAAAGTCATAGATGGAAGATAGGCCAATGAGTGGTCTTAAAAAATAAATCTCTAAAAATATTTGGAAAAATATTACCACTGTGTAGAGGACAGCAAAATATCAACTTTCAAAAAAAACATCACCTGAATCCGAGTCCGTTTGTGAAAGTTATGCAGCTTGGAAGGTCTAAAAACTGTGATGAGATAGAGACAGCAGTGAGAAAATCAATTTTTCGAAAAGAATAGAGAATTTTGAGAAAAAACTAATTTCACCACGATGTAGATCACGAAATTCTAGCCTATTTTAAAAAAAAACACTGAAATAAGTGTCTGTACGACCAAGATAATGAGGTTTGAAAATCACCTATTCATTTAAAAAGCTCATTGAAGAGGGGTCTGTCTTAGCCCCTTGTGACTGGCTCCTGGTCACTGATGTGACCTGCTGCTAAGGGCTAAAAAAATGTTTGTTTTTAATTAAAAAAAAAAACTAAAAATATACTTCCCCTTTACTTTTTTGAGATAAAAATCAAAAATGCAAATTTTGTTTATTTTATAAGAAACTTTTTATAAAAAAGCTATACTTTTTCATGGAAGAAAAGTACGGTCCTTTTTTTAAGAGGATAGTAGTACTTCATCTGGTACGTACCTTGCCTGCATAGGAGTACTACATACTTGCTTTTGATGCTTTGTTTTTTCTTTTTTACTTTTGATTTTTTTTTTTGACCTGCTTTTGTATTTTTGTGATTTGCTTTTTTTTTTATTTTTTCTATTTTTTGAAAAAAGAAAACTTTTTTAAAAGAAATATATATATATATTTTACTATACCTCACAGTGATTGTACGGCCTCGGGTTGCGTGCCGGAGGTGAAAAAATTTTACCTTCACCGAAATAGGCCAAATTATATGTTTTTTTTGCCTCTCGATCATTCCAAATGCAACCGTGATGTCCGTTTTTGCTCAGCAAGCTTCCTTTAAAAATTTATCTTCAGATCTCTCCAAAAAAAAGTGTTAAAAACTTGTGAAATCAAACTAAAAATTCCACAAATTTCATATTAAATCAGGACCAATGGGTCCCACCGGGCGTGCCAGAATGTGTATGAGGAAAAATTGATTAAATTAAAACTAATAAAACCAAAAACCAATCACATAAAGCGAACCAATCTAAGTAAAAGCCATTATCATAAAATCAAAGACAAAATGAAAGCTCTTACCAAAACCTGTATTGTTCCCTTTTGGAGAAGTGTGGATTGCTCAATCAAGTTGTGAAACCATAGCTGCAACAAGCAAGTAGTGTGTTTAATGTGCTCAAAGATCAATGTTAAAAGATCGTAAAGGTTGCTCAATCGATGCGTTTTGTATGCTCTAAGCTCTGTTAAGTATGCCTGAGAATATGATCGAAGAGAGAGGTAATGAAGGAGATGAGGGGGGTTTATATAGATTTCAAGGAAGATCGATCAACGATCCAGATAATTCAGAAGAATCAACAGAGGAGAACAGTTGAGGAACGTGCAACGAATGAGAAGAAGACATGTGTCTTGCTTTCTTTTGCATGAGAGGAGTTATCAAGAATAGAAGAATGAGTTAAAGCAATTAACAGAATGTAATGATCAGTTAAGTGATTTAAAATAAGAAGAAGAGATTTGCATGAGAATAAGAAGATATTTTGCTTTATTAAATATAGAAAGCTTGAGTTATATTAGAGATAACTCAAATTTAGAAGAAAAAGCAATTTAAATAAATATTTGATTTATTTAAATTTAGAGAAGATATTTTGGAAGAAATAATTAAATAATTGGAATTATTTAATTTAGAAGATTTGAAAGCAAATTAAATAAATAAATTTATTTAATTGTTGTGCATGATTTTGGAAGAATAAATTTTGATTTAATTAAATAATTTAAGAATTATTTAATTGTAAATAAGATAGAATTTGTGGAATTAATTAAATAATTGGATTTATTTAATTAATGTGGATGTGAATTTTAGACAGAGGATAAAGATCAAATTAAATAATTAAAATTATTTAATTGTAGAAGAATAACAGAGGAATTTAATTTAATTAATTAAATAAAGAGAATTTATTTAATTAATGTCGCAATTTTATGATTTAGAAGAATTTGGTGGAATTAATTAAATAATTAGATTATTTAATTAACGTTGAAATGCAGGTGATTCAACAGATGGTAAAAAGCAAGTGGTGCAGTGACTTGGTCATTTTAGGGTGTCTACAGGAGGACTGAGTCTTGAGGCTGTTGATTTTGACCTCTTTGATGAATCAACTATTCTACTTATTGTACTACCCCTTCTTAGCAGAGATAGATGCAAATAGTCCAATGAATCAGAACTAGATCTGGTTTTCATAAGCTAGATACACTAGATCTATATGCAAGACCAGAGAAAATTGAGTCACCAGGTATATTGTAAAAAGCCTTCAAAGGTTGGAATACTGCTACATATACCAGAACAATAGCTTTAAGGATTGAAAAAACTACTTTGAAAACACCTTTAGAGTCCCACTAGGCATGCCAAAAATTGTTATCAATCAGATATGCACCCTATGCTAATCTATTCAACTTAACTATCTGTTGACACATGGGAACACTCCTAGGCCTGTGGTCTGCCTAAGCTCAGAGTGAACCTCCAAAGTGAGCTGGTTCTCCTGATGATTTTTTCCTAATCTAAATGTTTTGCTGAGGAAAACATGAGAAGATGAACTAAAATGGAACTAAAATTCTAATAGATAATACCTCTAAACTTAAATCTATCTACTATCTTAATACTCTTACTCACAAACAACCCTTCAAACATAAACTTTCACAACCCCATCTAGGATAAATGATTCTAAAATAATTTGCATGAAGGTTCAATTTGAACACAACACACAACCAGAATCATGTAAAATATCTGCTCACTTTTGCACAATAATGGGACATAACAAAGGACAAAATATTGATTATCACAATGACACATCAAAATTGATATTGCAATTATGAGGCAAAATAGATGAAGTAGCAATGCTCTACTATATTGAATTGAAAGGAGTACATGGAAATCTAAAACTCTGAGTCAAAAATGTTTACAAACTCTCTACACATGCTCAAGACAGAAGAAATAATGATATCAACTGACTGAAGAAAAACTAAGCTTTCTCCTATAAATGCCTACCAAGAGATCTCCAAGAAAAAGATGAAAAAAGCTCCCAAAAATAGCCATGCAAATCTATTTTTGAGCTCCTCTAAAAAGCTGTCAAAAAGCCCTTTGAAATGCTTCCAAACTGAAAATAGAAGTTGCCAAAAACTCCTCCAAGATGGTCCCACCAAAAAACATGCTTTATCTACCCAATAAAGACCCCATTTTGTCCATATCTTCTCAAAAGGAAGCAAACATTAAAAGAAAGATTTCATTTGCCTTATTCTGCTTTAACTACATAATTAATGAATATTTTAAAGCAATTTATAGGATATTGCTTTAAAATATCATTTTACAATGATTTGTTGTTTTAATCCATATCCTATCTCGATTTGATTTCTCTACAAGGAATAATAATACAAGGCTTTATTTTACTTTGCCAAGTATATTACACCCTATGACATTATGATTTTCTAAAAAAATCATTAAAATATGGGGACATAACACATAGTTGCCGATAAGGGCGTGGTTCAGTGGTTAAGTCACTTGGTTGTAGTGGTGGCCACCAGTGTTCAAACGCCCACTAGGCCAACAAGCTTGCAAGCTTTACGCCTTCGTTGGGCCAACAAGCTCACAGGTTTGAAGTGTTTTTGCTACAGGATGAGGTCCCCCATGTTGTGGCCTCACTGATTCATTGCTCTAGGCAAAAGTATTCACGTGGATCTGGAGGACGTGTTGCACCAACATCATCGATCACGTTAAAAAGTTTACCATGCGCATTTAAAATATATATATAGTTTTGCAAAAAATAAAAGCCTATAAGACTTATTTTCTATCTAGCTTGCAAAAAATCCCTAAGGGAATATGAGGTTTTGAAAAATTAAAATCCCCTAGGGATTGACCTCCATTCAATCTAAAAATTAAAGGCATCTTGAAAATGTTTTGAAATCACCTTCAAAATGGCAAAAAAGGAACTATTGGGGTTTCAAGGCATATAGCCTAGGCATCAAAGATGTCAACAAGGATTTAATACCTCTGTGGGTATTAGTTGAGCTTGGAAAATAAAATTGATGTGGTAAATATCACTATCAATTTAGGGCATCAATGGAAACCCTAATCACAAAACACCCTTGCCCTAGAATCTTGAGCTTATTTTACACTTTTTAATTTTTGAGAAGAGGCTCTCTACTCGGTAGCTACAATGGCTAGGGTTTCACCTTGTAACTCTTTGATTTCTCACTATTCTAAACAATTTTTTCATGCATATCATATACGGACATGACGGTAAGAGTTCTCTTTACAAAATGGTCCATCTTTCCTCCATTTTTGGGCTATATCTACAGCTTCTGAAGTCATGGCTGTGTCTTTTTCTGATGCAATTTTTGTTCTCTATGTACCTTTATCTCTATTGTGTAGCTATAACGATGGCTCATCTAGCTCGAGCTCCCCTGAAGGCAACAAAATGTAAAAAAAACCCACGGTCTTATGATGCTTCTCAAAACAAAAGGTAAGTTTGTTGATTTCAACTCTGCATACACTTCTTTTCATCTTTCTTGTAGCATGAGGCTTGATAAGGGCACTTAGAAGTCATGGTTGTAGTTGTATTTATGAGTATTATTGGTGTATATGAGTTTAGACTTTTGATTCTCCTTTTGTATATGTCTTCTTTATTAAAACACCAAAGTGGGTTTGAGCCATTATGAGAACACAGTTTTTCTCTTCTATAGGCCGTAACTAGGCTTTTATTTGAGCATTTAGTGTTTATATGAACTTGAAATCTTTCATGATTTTGTTGACTGTGACTTTTTCCTGAAACACCAAAGTAGGTTTGACTATCTCTTGCCGTGACTACCTTCTAGCATAAAAATGGTCTTTTTTGATAGTTTTCTGAACACCAGGTCGTGGCTTCATTACTATGTCTCCATCATTTCTAGGTATTATCAAACCCTAGGGTTCAGACCCTAGTCATCTTCTCCTGTATCTATATTTTTCTCTTCTTATAATGATAAGAAAATGAAAATCAGTCAAAAATACAAACTGGATTTCTTGTGAACACAAACTAGGTTAGACCTCTATTACCTTCTGTATAAAACCAAGACTCTTTATTCCTTTGTATATGAGCTTATCACTTGAAACCCCGCGTAGGTTTAATATGCTGTGAGAAAAACTTCATTATGGGCCTCTGGCTATATCTTATATATATACTTTATTATTATTTTTGAGTTCCACTAAATTTTCAAGAGCTTGAAAATATCTTCTTTTCTCTACATTTGTTCTTTCAATATGATTAGATTTTTCACATTCTGTAAAGAAGATTACATTCTTGGCCATGGCCTCAGAACTCACAATACGTGATATTACTTGCACTTTATCTTTGTTGTCTTGTGTAAGGAGCTCAATTTGAGTCATAGCCATTGTAGTATAGTGCAGATCCTTAACATCAATATCCTTTTTTTTTAGGACGAGGGCTCCATATGTTGCTTTATCATATGATGTTTCATTTTCAAAATATAACAAGATATGTTTTAATTGTTCTCTACTACTCAAAAATCATTTACATTGTAACTATGCATCTATAGGAAGGCTGAGGAATGAGTTAAAATACATGTTGCTTCTCCTTGGTATCTCCTGTAAATGCATATGGCATTGAAACTTTATTGTAAAAAATACTTTCTCTTTCTAATTCTAAAACTGATGTATATATTTTATTGAGATTCTATGCTCATACCATTCTGTATCATTTGATATGTTCTCCATATTGAATCAATGACATGATTCATCTACATGTTATCAAGCTCCTGTATCTTCCAAATGTTGTATCTTTTATTTTCTAGGCTCTTGTAACAACACTTGTAGCTTTTGACTTTTTTTATTTCATCATAGAAGATTATCATGGTATTTTACAATATTGTGGTAGATGAGATACATTATGACTAATGATTCATGGCTGATTTTGTGTCTCTATGGCTATTTTATGCCTTAAATGATAATGGCAAACTTCAAAAGTGATAAATACCTATTTCATTATTATTGAACTACTTTTTTGATAGCTACACCTCCTTATCTGTACTATAGCAGCATGTACATTTTTTATGTTCATTACAAAATGAGATAAACATATAAATTTTCTCTTTTTCTTGAATCCTTTTGTAGCTAAATATAAACATTGAGATGGCAAAGTGCATCTTGGTATTCACACAGTTATACCTTTGTGATACTCCACTTGATGGATGTGACATTTTTACTCCTATATACACTTTGAATGATCAAACTTAGTTTGTAATATGGCATGTTACTTGCTATCTGGTCTACTGTTGATCATGGCGGTTGTATTGCTATCTATTTCATAAGTGTGATTTGACATGGGTTGTTCCATTTGATAGCTCGTATGCATACTTGGTGTCCAATTCACTATATCATATCAAAAGTAGATACCTACACATTATGCTCACTGGTAATGGCTCTTTATTTACTGTTTGAGGTAACATGCCTTCGTGCATAGTCTTTTTCACACGCTACTTCCTAGAGCAACATCTATGACATATGATCCTTTTAATTATCCTGTATTGATCATGGTTGTTCTGTACTCAGTTTTAAACATTATTGAGCTATCTCGATGCTCACTTATGACTCTCACTTCATCATGTTTGAACTAATAGTCATAGATGGGTAATGTGCTTGAAATTCATACACTTAGTAAAATAACTAAATATATCTTGATTTCCATATGTATACTCGTATTCCATCCCCTCCTAAGAATTAGGAGCAGCATGTTGGGCTGAACCCTTATGGGAGCCCACTTTACACCACATGCTGAAATGGTCTTCAAACACAGTAACATGACTTTACCATACCTGCATGGGAAACAAACATGTTAAGTAGAAACAATGAAGCTCAATGGTTCTACGATATTTTATTTTTTAGGCTCTCTCTAATGTTCATTATCTGATGTCTATTCAATTGATCCAATACATCATGGCAATGTACTACATTTCTGTATATAGTGTTAGTTTTAGGACAGACAACTGAGAGGGGGGTGAATCATTTGTCACCAAAACTTTCTTTTATATAAACACTTAAATCCTTCTTAGATTTCTACAACATAATAATGATTTAATCATGGAAGCACAATGCAATATCTCAAGAGCAGAAACACATTAGCACATATGACACTAAGATTTTAACATGGAAAACTTGGTTAAGGGAAAAAACATGGGATGACTAACCCAAGATTGTATTCTCTGTTAAAAGAATAAGAAGAACAAAATGGCACTTGCCAAGTATAGCTCACTACCCAAGCACACTGCCTACAAGAGACACACTGTCTACAAAATAATAATATAAATATTACATACTTGAACTAGAGATTAGCATCTTCACCATGCTTGAGAAAGTTCCATTTAAGCTCAACACTTCTGCTCTACTTTTTGCTCTTCTCCTCTCTACCACTCTCTCATCTTGACAAGAGTATTTTGAAATGACTTCACAAATCTTATTTATCCAAGACATCGACTTTGGGATAATCATTAAAGTTGGTACAATACATACTTTACTTTATTACAGAGCAATTACACAAATACAACTTGACTTATTACAAAAGACTTCACGTGAATCACCACACTGTCAGCCACACATATTTGGGACTCCAATCTTCTTTGAGGAACATGCCATGCTTCACAGAACATCTTCAAGATCATCTGCATGATGTGTAAAACATCTAGTTGGCCAAGATTAGGAAGAACACCATCACCCGAAAGTAAATCTTCAATTACAAGCTCAATCTTCAATGAAGACCACCAACACAATCTGGACACAACTTTGAGTCCCTCACAAGCTTGCTTGAATCACCAAGAACATCCACACCACTTCTGCTTATTGAAATCATTCACATCTCCATCTGGAGCCTCAAGAACACAGTCAGTCATCACTATCTCATTAGAATAAATGATTGCGGACCTCCAGACCATGACCCAATTGAGTTGTCAATTCACGTTGGCTTCCTAAACATGCTAGTAGATTTGTAGAACAAGATATTGCATTTTCAGATCTCACCCAACCTGTTTGTGTCAGTCTATCACCTTTGAACAGCTGCTAGAACTAGTTTTACTCATATGGCCATAACTTCTCTAAATCTTCATGCGGATCTCTAAAATCTTGACTAGATCATCTCTAGACATGTATCTACAAACCCTTTGATGCACATTCTCTGATCTTCATCTAGCTAGGATCTTCACTTCATAGAGCTCCACTATTTTCATTATTCTTCTATGTTCCTGATATTACTAAATTTTACAATATCTTCAACACAAAGCTCATCCAATCCTTGACATCAATGCAATAGGAGTATGTTGACATCAATGACAACACTAGTTAGGCTCAACTTGCAACAATCTCCCCCTTTGTCAATGATGGCAACATATGATGTGAAAACTATTTTAACCATCAAGATAAGAACTTCTCCTCATTAACTAACATGGCTCCCCCTATCAACAACAATCATTCATAAGTCTTCTCTTTCTTTGCTCCTCCCCCTTTGATCAGCAACCACTTTTTTTTTTTTACATGTCTTCTCTCCCCCTTTGACATTAATGGAAAAGGGCACATACTTGCATCAATATTTCATAATCATATAGACTGCTCCCCCTGAGTGGAAGCTTCCTATCATCGATCCAGACCACACGATATGATTGTGAGATCCACTGGACTGATACACATTAGTGCACCTTAATTTAGAGCTGGAGGGGTAATAACCCCTAACTTATCCCTGAGATACTCAAAAGGGTCCTTAGGTAGAGGTTTAGTAAAAATATCTGCAATCTGATCCTCTGAGGGTAGAAACTCCAATCTAACTTCATTCTTGTTCACTTGCTCTCTCAAAAAGTAAAACTTGATGGATATATGTTTTGTCTTTGAATGCAACACCATATTTTTTGATATATTTATTGCACTTGAGTTATCCCAGAAGATTGTGATAGGTTCCTCATACTCCACTCTGATGTCTCTTAGCATTTGCTTCATCCACAATACTTTAGTGCAAATAGTTCCTACTACAATATATTCTGCTTCTGTACTAGACAAAGCTATTTCCTCTTGTTTCTTGCTCAGCCAAGAAACTAATCTTTTCCCCAAAAAGAATTTACCACCACTGGTACTCTTCCGGTCATCCACATCTCCTACCCAATCAGCATCTGTATAGGCATGAAGAGAGAAATCATTATCCCTATGATACCATAAACCTTACTCAACTATTCCTTTTAGATATCTAAGAATTCTCTTGATTTCCATGACATGAGATTCTCTAGGTTCAGCTTGAAATCTGGCAACAAGACCAACAACATTCATAATGTCAGGTCTAGTTTGAGTAAGATATAGTAGTCCTCCAATCATTGACCTATATTTTTTCTGATAAGCCTTAGGGGATTCATCATCTTTACTCAATTTACATCTGGTTCCCATGGGAGTATTCATTGGCTTTGAATCTTCCATCCCAAATCTCTTCAACAATTTTTTCACATATTTGGTTTGAGATATGAAGATTCCTTTCTTTGTTTGAGTGATTTGCAGACCCAAGAAGAAATTCATTTCCCCAAACATAGACATCTTAAATTCACTTTTCATTTGATTTTCAAAAGTCTTGCACATACTTTCTCTTCCTCCAAAAATGATGTCATCAACAAATACTTCAACAATCAAGATATTTTCATGATCAATCTTGAAGTACAAGTGACTGTCAGCAGTACCTTTATTGAAATCAATATTCAAAAGATGTTTATCCAATCTTTCATACCAAGCCCTTGGGGCTTGTTTGAGTCCATACAATGCTTTCTTCAACTTGCAGACCATATCACCATGATCAGATAATTGAAATCCATCCAGTTGCTCAATGTATACTTCTTCCAAGTCACCATTTAGGAAGACAGACTTGACATCCATCTGATATACATTGAAATCCTTGAAGGCAACAAAAGCAAGAAATAATCTGATTACTTCAATTGTTTCCATTGGAGCAAAAGTTTCTTCAAAGTCAACTCCTTCTACTTGAGAATAACCCTTATAGACCAATCTGGCTTTGTTTTTGACTACTTCACCATCTTCATTTAGTTTATTCCAGAAGACCCACTTAGTTCTAATCACATTTTTGTCTTTAGGTCTAGGAACAAAATCCCAAGTGTGATTTTTCTCAATCTACATCAACTCTTCCTCCATTACTTTGGCCTAGCTTTCATCATTGCATGCTTCACTTATTGTTTTTGGTTCAATCTTTGAAATCAGACAATACTTCTCTAAATCTTGAGAAATCTTTCTTCTTGTTTGAACACCTTTACTTTTATCACCTATGATCTGGTCTTCAGAATGATTTAGTCTTACATACCTGGGAGTTTTGGAATCTCTTACACTTCTATTTCTTGGACATGTTCATTCATACTTATCTCTTCTTCTTGTATTTCAGGATTCTCTAGATTAGTTTGAGTCTAAACTTCAGAAGGGGCTTGAACTTTTTGGACCAAAACATCATTCTGATCATTTGCTTCATACTCATAACACCTTAATGGATTTTCAATTCTTTCATCAACCTTCACATTTATACTTTCTACAATCTTTCTTGATCTCTTGTTATAACACCAGTATGCTTTGCTTTGAGTAGAGCAGCCCAAGAATATTCCTTCATCACTTTTAGCATCAAATTTTCTAAGGTCTTCATCTCTTTTAGTGTAGAATTTACTAGCAAAGACTCTGAAATATTTCACATTACGAGTGATGCCAAACCAGAGTTCATAAGGGGTCTTACCAGTATTGCTTCTGATTTGTACTCGATTAAGAGTATAGACAGCAGTGCTTACAACTTCTCTCTAGTAGATCTAAGGGACATTTGCTTCCATCATCATGGTTCCTTATCTCTACTACTCCATTCTCCTATGGAGTCCTTGGAGCAGATAATTGTCTCTTTATCCCATGTTTCTCATAGAATTATGTGAACTCTCCGGATGTGAATTCTCCACCTCTATTAGACCTAAGACATTTATGTTTAACTCAATTTCATTCTCTACCATAGCCTTGAATATTTTGAACTCCTCAAGAGCTTCAGATTTCTCTTTCAGGAAAGTCACCCATATCATCCAGGAGTGGTCATCAATTAGTAACATGAAATATCTATAACCTTGCATACTCCTAAATCTTGCTGGTCCACATAGATTAGTGTGTAATAAGTCCAACAATCTGGTAGAAGATTGTTTATTGCTTTTAAATGTGACTCTACTCTGCTTACCCAGTTGACATTCTTTGCACATACTATTAGTAGGTTTCACCAGTCTTGGAAGATCTCTTACAACATGAGTGCTACTTATCTTGATGATATTATCAAAATTTACATGACACATTCTCCTATGGCACAACCAACTCTACTCAATTTGAACAAATAAACAACTTTTTCTAGTACCAACCAAGTGGAAGATGTTACCTTTTGTTTGAGTACCAGATACAATCTCAGTTCCAGAGCTTTTAAAGATTCTACATTTTTCAAATTAGAGATCATAGCCTTTGTCCACCAATTGCCCAACACTGAGAAGATTGTACTTCAGACCTTCAACATATAGTACATCACTGGTTTTGTTCTTTCCATCAAAAGAAATAGCTCCTCTACCTCTGATTCTACCAACAAAATTATCACCAAATTTTACAACTCCTCCTTCATATCTTTCTAGATCTATGAACTTATTTCTATTACTAGTCATATGGTGGGAACATCCACTATCAATGACCCATTCATCCTTTTCTTCAACTTGAGCAGCTAGAGCTCTTTCTACCTGTTTATGATTGACATATTCACTAGGCATTAGATCTTCTTCCATGATGGCAATAAACATCCAGTCACTTTCAGATTTGTTTCCTATGTCTAATTCATCATCTGTTACTCCTTCATCATCATCATCTTCATGAACATAGTAACATTTCTTTTAGAATCTTGATCTATTTCGATTTGTGCTTGAAAATCTTTCTGGACACTTTGAGGCAAAATGACCAATCTTGTTGTAGTTGAAACATTTGAAGGGCAATTTTTCTTCATAATTACTAGATCCTCTTGGTAGTATTTTTCCAATAAGGGCTTCAAGTTGAGCAGCTTCTACCTCATCTTCTTCCAGATCTTTTCTTTCTTTTTCATACCAAGATAGTTTCTTTGAGAAATTTTCTCCTAGATCATACCTTTGTTTACCTTTTATAGAGGCACTAGCTTTGAATGCAGATTCAGTCTTGGGAGGCGCATCTCCAAATTCAGCCAATTCAAATGTAGCTAATTTTCCAACCAATTGATCTCTTGTGATATTTGATAAAGATCTAAATTCTTCAATAGCAACAACCTTGTGTTTGTAAGTAGGAAGTAAGGATCTGAGAGCTTTGGCAACAATCTCATCTTCATCCAAGGTTCCACCAGCACATCTAATGCAACAAACAAGCTCATTTACTTTTGGCATAAATGTAGTGATATTCTCATCTTCATTAATCTTCAGGTTTTTGAATTTTCCTTTCAGACTTTGGAGCTTGGCACATTTAACATATTTGTCTCCTTCATGCAGAAGTGCCAATTTTGACCAAATTTCATATGCAATTTTTAAATCCATAACATTTGTCAGCTCTGAATCAGATAAGGCACTTAGTAAGGCTTCTTTAGCTTGAAGATTATCTTCAATATCTCTGATCTCATCTATAGTTGTTGGACCATTCTTCGGAGGAACATACTCCTTTGTAGTCATGGTCTAATATTGCATTCCCATACATTGCAAGTGACATTCCATGTGGCTTTTCCAAAGAGTGTAATTTGTTCCATCAAACCTATGACTATCCTTCTTGTCGGAAGACATCCTAGATCTCCTCAAGCAGTTAAGCTTTTTTAGAGGAACTTAGCTCTGATACCAATTGTTGGTTTTAGGATAGACAATTGAGAGGAGGGGTGAAGTAGTTGTCATCAAAACTTTCTTTTTTGTAAACACTTAAATCCTTCTTATATTTCTATAGCATAATAATGATTTAATCATGGAAGCACAATGTAATATCTCAAGAGAAGAAACACATTAACACATATGACACCAAGATTTTAATGTGGAAAACCTGGTTAAGGGAAAAAACCATGTGGTGACTAACCCAAGATTGTATTCTCTATTAAAAGAATAAGAAGAACAAAATGGCACTTGCCAATTAGGGCTCACTGCTAGAGCACATTGCTCACAAGAGGCCCATTGCCTATAGGAGACACACTATCTATAGAATAATAATATAAATATTACATACTTGAACTAGAGATTAGCATCTTCACCATGCTTGAGACAGTTCCATTTAAGCTCAACACTTCTCTACTTTTCACTCTTCTCTTCTCTACCACTCTCTCATCTCAACAAGGATACTTTGAAATGAATTCACAAATCTTATTTATACAAGACATCAACTTTGGGATAATCATCAAAGTTGGCACAATACATACTTTATTTTATTACAAAGCAATTACACAAATACAACTTGACTTATTACAAAAGACTTCATACAAATCACCACACTATTGGCCACACATATCTGGGACTTCAATCTTCTTTGAGGAACATGCCATGCTTCACAGAACATCTTTAAGATCATCCGTAAGATGTGTAAAACATCCAGTCAGCCAAGATTAGGAAGAACACCATCACCTAAAAGTAAATCTTCAATTACGAGCTCAATCTTCAATGCAAACTGCCAACACAAACTGGACACAACCTAGAGACCCTCATAAGCTTGCAGGAATCACCAAGAACATCCACACCACTTCTGCTTACTGAAATCATTAACATCTCCATCTGGAGCCTTAAGAACATATTCAGTCATCACTGTCTCATTAGAATAAATGATTACGGACCTCCATACCATGAACTAATTGAGTTGTCAATTCACATTGGCTTCCTAAACATGCAACTAGATCCACAAAACAAGATGGTTAATAGGTAAATGGATTGATCAATTAAGATAATTAAACCCAAACATTAATGAAATATGCAAATAACAGCTATAAATAAATGAAGTACAAACTTACAAAACCTGTTACCCTGCGGCTTCCATTGTTTGCCTATCTTTCTTTGATCTTGATTGTGAAGCCCTCAGAAGCTTTCCTTACTTGCTTACTTGATGAAGATGACAAAAGAAGAATGGCTTTTATACCTGTTTGTGTTGAATGTGAGCTTCCAACACCTGATAATGGAGGATAATAGAAATAGAGAGAAGAAGAAAAGTTTGGGTATAGTTATTGTGCAAGATGAAGTCCTTTTTAATTGCTTAGAGAAGAGTTTTATTTATAGATTTTCTGAAAAGGCAATGGAGGGTGAGGATCAATAGATGAGATCAATGGCTCTCATTTTTTGTGAATCTTTAATTCATAATGGATGAATTAAAAATTATTTTTTTGAGAAGAGTGGGTTATGACAATTGAATTAAGAATAAATGGTGGAGGATAGTGAGTTATGACAATTGGATTAAGAATTCAATAGTAGAAGATAGTGGGGAACAATTGAATTAAGAATTCAATGAGTGGAGAATAGTGGGGAACAATTGAATTAAAGATTCAATGAGTGGAGAATAGTGGGGAACAATTGAATTAAGAATTCAATGAGTGGAAAATAGTGGGGAACAATTGAATTAAGAATTCAATGAGTGGAGATTAGTGGGGGACAATTGAATTAAGAATTCAATGAATGGAGAATAGTGGGGAACAATTGAATTAAAGATTCAATGAGTGGAGAATAGTGGGGAACAATTGAATTAAGAATTCAATGAGTGGAGAATAGTGGGGAACAATTGAATTAAAGATTTATTTTTAGATTTTGGAGGATATTAGCTAATTAAATATTAAGAATATTTAAGTATACGTGCAACATGGTGAGGTGGAAAGATGAGGTGGATTGATGAGGTGGATTTTGGATTTGAGACATTAGAAGAATTTAGGGAATTTAATTAAATAAAATAATTTTTTATTTAATTGTAGGATAGTGAACCAATCAAATAAACTTATAATATTTATTTAATTGACAGAAGAAAATATGAATTAAGATAAATATTAGAATATTTACTTAATTCAATCTGAGCCAATTTTAGGTGTCTACATTTTGCCCCTCTTTGAAGCAATGTGTTTTATCACATTGTTTCAAAGAATAAGAATAGTCTGATAATGATACATGCCCCAGTTTGCTCCTGGTACAGGTTATGATGATAGGATGCCCCCTCGGAAGATTGGACGGGGAGAAGGCAAAAGGCGTGAGATGGACAATCTCATGATGAGATAGGTTGATAGGAGATGAAATGGTTGAATGCAGAAGAAAGGGATGAATGATATGGAATGCAAGATAAAAATGATAACACACACAAGCAAGTAAGCAAGTATGCACAAATGATATAGGAACAAACAAGGTATTGTCCTTGTCAAGAAGTAAACCAACGATATAGGTCGATGATGTCTGGTTTCAAGAATGAGATATGTCGTATAAGACTCTGTGTCTGGTTTCGACAATATAACATCCTGTCTAAGACATTTGATATGATAACGATATACGACAGTGTTGTCATGGCGGGGAGTGATGTATCCCTAGAGCAACATGAAGGATAGTTATGACTAATTGATATGGTTTACGACCGGACAAGGATCAAGACCACTGATTGTGATCGGATCATTTGACAAGATTGACTTGACTTGATTGGAATGGATTAAGGATAGACTTGCAATTGGATATGGTATGGATATGGAAATGGATATGAACTGCAATTGGATATGGTATGGATATGGATATTTGTCACCTTGATATAGCAAGTATTTTGAAGCGCTTTCATCATTGGGCTTTTATTATGTTGTAAGAAAATACAAGCATCTAGGTATAATTAAATCGAGATGACCTGAGTATTACTTACATAGATTTTGATTTAGCAAGTTAGTACAAGCATCTAGTCAAACTTGAATCTAGATGACCGGAGTACTTCTTGTATTTCAATAGACAAGGGTTGCCCCTTTTCATGTTTAGACCTCGGAGTCCTCGATGATCTTTTTGCCGATCATGTCGTTAGATAGAAATCATCACATTGCTAAAGTTTAATCCACAAGCAGCAGACAAAGAAAATAATCATGCCCCCATCATAGCATCTCTAGCTTTTGGCATCCTCGAGTAGCATAGAAAGGCATGATAGCATAAATCAAGACTCTGTAAGTTAATCTAACCAATCACAAAACATTCTTGCATTTAGATGTGTTTGTTTCTTGCCATAATTGATATGAGATTTAGCTTGAGTGTTTCAGTATGGTGTCCTGCTTTGTTTTTGGACAGGTTAATGATTTACGTCAAGATTTTTGCTATTTTTGAGGAGCATGCTTTGCTACGTGCTCTTGTCTGGTGAAAGGTATCACAATCCTTATTGGTGAGATGGACCCTAAGGGACTGACCTAGTGCCTCAGGGGCTCATTGCTAAATGGCCTTGCCTACATGATGACGTAGAGGCAACGTAGTTCAGGGTAAACCCTAATGGACTATGGATGGACTAGAAGAGAGACAACAAGAAAGATGACAAGAAATGGGATGGATGGGACCGTGTGAGCCTTGGGGGCACATAGGAATATGGCCTTGCCTATGTGACGACACAGAGGCAACATAGTTCATGGACTTGGACCATGGAAAACCAATGAGAGACACTATGCTTAGGTGTGCACAATAGATGCGGTATGGGACAAAACTTTGGTTGACAAGGCCAACAAAGAGATAGAGTATCAAGCCATGATAGGTAACTGTCAGGATTTTATTATGAGATAGATATGGGTCAAATGGGACACAAGGAAGAATGGACTCAAGGTGTTTGGTTTCCTGAAGATAAAGAAGGTGGTTTATCACAAGTAATGCCTATTTACCATGTTTTCACCACTTGCTTTTATTGGCACAGAAGCTAGAAAGTATACATGATGCCTGCTTGCCAGGTTTTCATCATGATACCTATCCAAGGCACCTGTTTGCTAGGTTTTCACCACAGGACAATTTTTTTTGTTCTTTTCTAATTTTTTAATATTTTTTGTACTTTTTTCTAATTTTTTTATTTTTTTGTATTTTGTGCCTCCCTTACATTGGGGTTCTTCTAGGTATAAAATCAGCGAAGATGCATGCTGTTGATTGGATCATTGAACAACTCACCCTCGGATGTTGCCAACTAATATGCCCCCGATCCGTAAGCAGCTACAATTACATAAGGCCCCAGCTAGTTGGGTTCAAACTTGCCCTACTTTTCCCTATCTTGTTGATTACAAGGATTTTCCTTAAGGACTAGATCTCCAACTTTGAAGATTCTTGGGTGAACTCTGTGGTTATAGCTTCTTGACATCATTTGTTGATATGCTTTGAGATGGTTAAAGGCTTTCTATCTCCTTTCCTCCAGCAACTCTAGTTCTTGTAATCTGGAGACTCTATATTCTTCATCTGATATGAGACCTTTTAACGACACCCTGAGAGATGGCAATTTAACTTCAATGGGAAGGATAGCTTCTGAGCCATAGACAAGGGCATATGGTGTAGCACTTGTGGGAGTGCGTATACTAGTTCTGTAGTCCCACAGAGCAGGATTCAGTTAGATATGCCAATCACAGCCAGCATCGTTGATAGTCTTCTTGAGGAGTTTCAAGATGGTCTTGTTGGATGCTTCAGCTTGACCGTTGCCTTGGGGGTAGTATGGTGTAGAGAAGTGGTGTTGGATCTTGAATTGTTCACATAGTTCTTGGACATCCTAGTTTTTGAATGGTCTTCCATTATCCGTGATAATGGATGAAGGAATTTCATATCTACAGATGAGGTAATTTAGGATGAATGAAGAGATTTGCTTACCTGTGATGGTGGTGAGGGGAACGACTTCAATCCACTTTATAAAATACTCCGTGGTAGTTATGATGAATTTATGGCGGTTGGATGAGGGCAAATGGATCTTTCCCACAAGGTCAAGTCCCCATTGGTAAAAGGTCCAAGGTGTCATTAAAGGTCTCAATTCTTGAGCTGGTGCATGTATTAGGTTCCCATGTATTTGGCACTACCTGCACTTTTTGACAAACTGATATGAATCCATTTCCATGTTTGGCCAATAATAACCGAAGTGCATGAGTTTCTTGGCTAAGGAAGGACCACTAGAGTGTGTTCTGCAAATCCCTTCGTGTACGTCTTGCAAGGCAGTTATGGATTCTTCTCGTTCTAAACAACAGAGCAAAGTACCATCGAGACCACGTCGGTATAGGGTATCGGCTATGACGGTGTAGTGAGAGGTTTGTCGTATAAAAGTTTGTCTCTGGTTAGAAGAGAGGTCAGGTGGGAGAATGTTGTCCTTGAGGTAAGTGTAAGTCTTACCATACCAAGGTGAATAAGATCCGACTAGAAGGCAAAAGGAATGGGTCTCAAGAAGATCATAAGCTGGTTACCAGATAGTTTCCACTAGGAACTCGTACTGTGACTCATTCTCTAGAATCTCAAGAAGGGATGCAATGGTTTCCATGGCATCTGTTGCTTTGTTCTCAATTTGAGGTATCTGCTCAAAAGAGATGATCACAAAGTATTCCTTAAAGTCGTCGACCATTCACTTGTAAGGGACAAGCTTTTCATCTTTGGTTTGGTAATCATCATTGACCTGATTTATCACTAGTTGAGAATCACCATAGACATGTAACTCTTTGATTTTCCATTCGGTTGCCATCTTGATACCAATGACCAAGGCTTCATATTCAGCTATGTTGTTGGTGCATGGGAATAGTAAACGGTAAGATTTTGGAATAGTGTCGCCATGAGGAGTTACAAACAAGATTCCTGCCCTCGATCCATGGTTGGTGTAGGACCCATCAAAGTAGAGCTTCCAGGAATGTGTTGAGATGTTGAATAAGGATTCATTTGGAAAGTCAAATTGCATTGGGGTGGTGTCCTGTAGTGGTGCATCTGCTAACTGATCAGCAATGACTTGCCCTTTGATAGCTTTTCTGTCTACATATTCAATGTCGTACTCACTCAGGAGCATTACCCATTTGGCTAGGTGACCTGTGAGAGCTGCTTTGCTTAGTAGGTATTTTAGTGGATCTATTTTTGCAATAAGTTTGACTGGATGTGCCAGCATATAATGTCAGAGTTTTTGGGAAGCAAAAACTACTGCCAGACATGATTTTTCTATCTGTGAGCATTGCAACTCATAGCCCACTAATGTTCAGTTGATGTAGTAGATGGCTCTTTCTTTATTCTCATAATCTTGTTGTGCTAGAAGAGCCCCAAGAGCTGTAGGTGTAGCAGATATGTAGAGTATCAGTGGTTTCCCTTGGATAGGAGGCATGAGAATGGGTGGATTCAGGAGGTACTCTTTTAGTTTGTTGAAGGCTTCTTCACATCTCTCATCCCATCTGAATTGAATGTTCTTGTGCAGGAGATGACTGAATGGTTGGCACTTGTCTGCTAGCTGGGATATGAATCTGCAGATTGCTTGTAGCTTGCCTTGTAGCGATCTTAGTTGTGTAAGAGTCTTAGGAGGTGGCATGTCCATGATAGCCTTGACTTTTGCGGGGTCCACCTCTATTCCATTTGCTGATACAATAAAGCTTAGAAGCTTGCCTGAGGTGACTCCAAACACACATTTATTTGGGTTTAGCCTAACTTTGAATTGTTCTAATCTCTGAAAGACCTTCTCTAACATGTCTAGATGTGATTCCCTTGTGAGTGACTTTGCTAGGATATCATCTACATAGTCCTCCATCGTTACATGCATCATATCATGGAATATAGTCGTCATAGCACATTGATATGTGGCTCCTGCATTCTTTAGCCCAAAAGGCATGACATTCCAATAGAAAGTGCCCCTTGGACAAGTGAAAGATGTCTTATGCTAGTCTTCTAGTGCTATCTTGATCTAATTATATCCTGAGAAGCCATCCATGAGAGATAGCATGGTATGTCCTGCTGTCAAGTCGATTATGATATCTATGTTTGGCAATGGAAAATCATCTTTGCGACAGGCTTTGTTTAGATCTCTAAAGTCATTGCATAGTCTAACTCTGTCATCTAGTTTGGACACTAGTTCAATGTTGGATATCCACTCTGGGTAGTCTATTGCTCTGATATATCCTACATCCAACAACTTCTGCAATTCTTCTTTGACCAATAGTGCTATGTGCGGATGCATCTTTCTAAGCTTTTGTTTGACTGGTTTCACACCTGGATCTAGTGGAAGATGATGCAGGATCAAGTTTGGGTCTAACCCTGGCATGTTTGCACATGACCAAGCGAAGTTGCATCTCTTTTCCTTGAAGAATGGTACAAACTTGGTCTTTTTTGGTGGAGTAAGAGATTTAGCAAAGTGGATGATCTTGGGTTGTTCCTCTGTTCCAATGTTAATCAGTTCTATCGGTTCCACAATAATTTGAGACTTCTCTTGGTGCATGTCACTGGGGAGAGTGTCAAGACTTCTATCGTCAGGCGCCACAGTTAGGTTTTCACCTTTGGATGCGTCCTCTCTTTTCACTGTTTTGGGGCCTGACGCTGCCGCAAAATAGTTTTCACCATTAGATCCAGTTTTTATTTTGATATTTTTGTGACTGGAAGGCTTGGCACCCTCTCTGAAATAAGCCACAGTATTAGGTTCAATAGAGAAACTAGCTTTATGATCTCCTTTGGGTAGGTGGTCCCTAAGGTTCATATAGTCAATGTAAGCATCATTGTTTTGGAACATGTCTAGTTGGGGAGTTCCTCGCAGATCCCAGTTAATAAGCTCCAGATGTACAAGGGGGATGGAATCAGAGGATAGGCCTGATTCATTGATGGTGTGAATGGATACACTAGGAGTATAGGAATGGGTGGTGTTCGGGATGGTACCTTCCTCCAAGTTGTTTATTGTGATGGAATTTGAACCTTCCTCGAAAGGCATAATCTCAGAGATGGGCAAATCAGACTCTAGTGGTCTGTTCGGTAGCATTTGTCCTTCATGGTAGGGGTTAAAAGTTTGGATGGTATCGATCTCTTTGTCATCATAGGAATGCTCTATTAGCTCATCCCACTCATATTCATTAGAATCTGTGTCACTGTCCTCTTGAAGTGTATGGATCATTTCCATGAGACAAGCATTTTCTTTGGCTTTGCCCTTGCCTTTGTATCCTAGACCATTTGTATTTCTAGCTAATGAGGATGAAGAAGGTTGAATAGGTTCAATGATGCCTTCTTTTCTGAGGCCGATGGGGCCTTGCCCTTCATAGCCCATTTTGTGTAGGATAGTTTCACCTTGCCCATAGAGTTCTGTTGGAAGCCTAAGTGGTTCTTGTGATGTGCTCTCTTCTTCTGTATAAAGCCACTATAGGAGATCTCTTTCTTCTGTTTCATTAGATAAGGTCCCCCATTTTACAAAGGGAGTTGTAGGAGCTATAGGTGCAGATGGCTTTGGAAAATGTTTGGGTTGGCCAAAAGATCAAGGAGACAAGGGTATCTTGGCTAGATTGAGGCTGTGCTCTATGGAGTATTCTCCCTTTCCACTTTCATTTATGGTAATTTTTTGCTCTTTGGGCCTTGACGAGGAGGCTTCAGCGGTATGGTCCTGATGTGGGATAGGGGATATAGATGCTCTGTTGTTTGGTATGATGTAATCAAGTTTGGCAAGGAAGGAGTTGCAATGCTGGAAGGGGTCAGGGTTGCCTTGGATGGTGACTTGCTTGCTGTTGTGTGGGAATTTTATGCATTGGTGATAGGTCGAGGGGACAGCTTTCATGGCATGAATCCATGGTCTCCCTAGAAGAATATTATAAGTGAGGTCCCTATCAAGGACTTGGCACACAACATCTTTTATTACTGGTCCCACTTGTATGGGTAGGACTACTGTTCCCTTTGTAGTTCTCTCTTCCTCATCATATGCTTTTATAGTAATTTTGTTCCTTGGATCAACTACCCTTTCGGAGAACCCCAATGCAAGGACCAGCTTTAACGTGCAAATATTTAAACAGGCTCCCCCATCAATGAGAACCCTCTTGATGCGGTGTTTGTGTATGAAGGCGACAATATGTAGAGGGGTGTTATGTGGTTGAGACGTAGAGAGGTCATCTTGCTTGGTAAATGAAATGGAGCTTGAGGAAGTCAAATTTCCTACCATGGTCTAAAACTTCTCTTGGGCCAGGTTAGTGGGGATAGTGGTTTCCACTAAGGCTTTCTCGAGGATCTCCTTATGGGAAGGAGATAGATGTAACAACTCCAAGATTGAAATGTGGGCCGGAGTTTTCTGTAACTGGTCTATGACGTTATACTGACGGAAGTTGGATTGAGGTGGTGACAACCTTGGAGGGGTGGTATTGAGTGTGACTTTAGCACTGTGGGTAATGATACTACAACTAGGTCTGTTAGGTTCTGATTGTTGGTTGGGTGTGATGACATTGATTCGCGAGACATGCTCAGATAGGCAATTGATGGTATAGTCAAATGGCACACTTGCATAGTTGGCATTGCTATTCCCACTATTCTGATTTGGCCTGTTACGATTGTTGTTGTTGTTACCATTGTTGTTGTTGTTGTGGTTGTTGTTGTTGTGGCCATGGTTGTTATTGTTGTTATACGGCCTGTCATGATTAAGAAGTGGATCCCTATAGGCAACATGAGTTTCATTGGAGGTATGCTATTGGGTTCCTCCCTAGTTCTGATCTAGCACATCTTGTATGACATTTTTGAGGTGGATACAGTTGTTGGTTGTATGCCCCCTGCCTCGATGATATTCACAATAGTCTGTGTCCTTCCAGTAGGGGGGTTTGACTATAGGCTCGTAATCACTTGTTGGTGGTAGAGAGATTTCATTGTTAGCCAACAACTTCCTTAGTGCGGACTCTTGTGACTCACCCAATGATGTGAATTTTCTTCTTGGATTTGAACTGAACCAAGGTCGGGGCTCCCGAGAGGGTGGTTTATTGAATGTACCATTGTTTATTTCTCCTTTAAGAGTGAATATGGGTTGTTGCTTGGGAGCTGTTACCTTGGCATCTACTACCCCATCATTGACCACATTCTTATTTTTGGTCCAAAACTTTGATTTATCCGTTGAGTAATTGTAGGTAGGTGTGTCCTTATACAACTTGATTTGCCCCTTGGTGATCATAGATTTTTCAATGAACAATCCCATTTCAATGACTTTGGAGAATGATGTAGGGCATTATATTAGTATTTGATAGCTAATATCATTATTGAGGTTATGGACAAACATCTCCATTAGCTATTTCTTAGGCATATCATAGGAGCACTTACTTGCTAGTTGTCTCCATCATTGTAGGAAAGTGGCAAATGATTCACCACTCTTTTGTTTGGTGTTGCATAAATCTAGCATAGATACCTCGTGCTCGATATTGTAAGAGAAATGCGTGATAAATTTGTTGACAAGTTCATCAAAAGATTTGATGCCCAGTGGGAGGCATGAAAACCACTCCATAGCTTGACTACCCAAAGATCTAGGGAAAAGTCTCATTAAGTAGGTCTCATCAAGAGCTACTTCCATGCATGATGTGTTCAATTCCCTAATATGATCTCAAGGGTCCCCTTTCCCTTTGTACTTATCTAATTTAGGAACTTCAAATCAAAAGGGAAAGGGTGCCATGTTTAGACTTTTGTCAAAGGGGTATGATGCGATATCCTCCAAGGAGTAAGTTTTTGTGTTCATACCCATCTTGAGATTTGACATTTCTTGTTTGAGGCACTCAAGTTGTTTCCTCATATCTTCCATGGTTTTCTTTTCTCTATCCTTTGCGTTTGAGTCTAGGGTTTTCTTTCCTTTTTCAGGAGTATTTTCTGCATTTTCTTGGATTGTGCATACATCAAAATTTGCAGGGAGTTTAATTCCAAGATTAGCGAGGTAATAGAAATACTTCTGAGGGTCCTCATGGAGAACCTTTTCTAACGTGCATTGGAATTTCCTACTTTGGATGTGTTCTTGGTAATCTTCGTGAGAAAATTCTGTCACTATCATGAGGGGTGACGATGTGGTTGGATGAGCCGGCCATTTCAAGTTGTTTTTTATATTGAGATCTAGTAAGAACCATGCAAGGTGACGCGAGATGAAGTGGACTGGGACTAGAAATTTTGGCAAGGTGCCGACTGAGACTGTTGTGAATAGGATATCTAGGAAGGGACTTAGACAAAGGATTTTTTTCGCTCAATGACTTCAAGCAAGACAGTTGACACAAGACGGTAGCCACCACTAAGGGTAATCGATACCTGTCTTACTATGTAGGGACTAGTCATGCAACGAGACTACTAGCAAGGTTCTGTGACCTACTAGGCTTACGTGATTTCACAAAGGGTACGAAAAAGGGACCTATGTCAAACTGATATGGAATAAACTAATTTTGGGACAAGAGAGGTTTTGACAGAAGGTGAATGGGATGACTGACGAAAGAGAGGTATTTGGGTGAAATGGACGAGGACTGACTGCAAGGTTGAATCTAATCTCTAAATGCGAAGCTAGGCTCAAATGGATACTCAAAATAGGTAAAATTGTTTCCTTAAAAATAGTGCAAGTACTCACTGTTGTGGATGTACTAAAATAGATGCACAACAAGAATGCACATATGCGCAGGAAGTCGACACAAATGCACTGCACTGGTGAAGTATAAATGTGCAGTAACAATATGCATATGTGCAGCAAGTCTAAATGTATACACAGCAAGTCGACATAAATGCGTAGGGAAAAAGAATATATGCACAACTCTGGCTTTTTTTTGCAAATTTTTGAAATTTTTCTGTTGTTTTTGGTATTTTTGGCTTAAAAAAGGTCTTCTTGATCTAATTTTACGAATTAACAACAAGAAAACACAACAAGCACAAAGAATATTTTATAGTTTTTTCATTGTTTTTGTGGTTTTTCTTACTCTATTTTGGACTAATAGGAACAAAAGCAAGCACAAAGATCCTAGGCTAGAAATGGATTACAAGGGTTTTGCCCCATTAGAACAAGGGGTTTTTAATGTGGGCAACCATTCGAGTGGTTACACATGCAGTAGCACTACTCTCTAATATGGAGTCTCCTAGCCTACAAGGGTTGCACCTTAGAGGGTTTTGGGGGAGGTTGGCTGTCGGTGTAACACAACTTCACTCATTGTTTGAAGCTTTCACTCTAAACATAATTTATTTATAGTGGCTTGGAAGGGCTTGGCGTCTAGCCTGTTACGACTTAGGGTCGTTCCTACTTGGATAAGCGGTATCCAAGAGCAGGCCCCTCTAAAGGAAAAACACATGCAAAAATGATACTTCTGGCATTTTGGTCACCCAAGATAGGGGAGAGCATAGTCCTGGTATCATTCCCAAAAACACAATATATAGTGGTTCTTTTCCTCTAATTAAAATGAAAAAAAACTAGATGAGCTATCTACTTGGGCAAGCATAGAACGTTGAAGTGAGTAGCAAGATAGCAGTGGTCCAATTTTAACCAAGATAGCAATGATGAGTTCAATTTTAATCCACGATAGCACAAGTTGTTAACTTTGAAGTGTTGGTCAATCGAGATAGTAGTGGTTCAGTTTTAACCTAGATAGCAATGATGAGTTCAATTTTAATCCATGATAGCCCGAGTTGTTAACTTTGAAGTGTTTAAACAGATAGCAATGTTCATTCCCATTTGTAAGATAGCAATGATCTAACTAAAGAAGATAGCAATATGCAAATATAGTCATGGTTCAATTACTTTCTTCCTAGTTATGGACTACGTGATATTGGCATGTATGCATTTGTGCTTTCCTAATTAGAGTTAGATGCAAATTATATGAACAATGGGTTACTCCTTCCTAATTAGAACTAGATGGGAATCTTATGTCAGGTGTATGATAATGCCTAAATCAATCTTGTTCAACATTTAGGAAAAATGATGGTTTTCAGTGGATGTTTTTGTACCAAACTAGATTAGCAGTCTCCTGATATCCACCTGTAGTCCACCAAAACAAAAGTTGAATCAAGAATTTTGTAAGTCAAAGGATTAGGTGCAAAACATATAATCTAAAAATTTTCATTAAAATATGATTGTTGAAAGCAAAAATAGATATGAAAATTAGAATCTACATGAAGTTCTATGATGTTTCAAAAAAACATTGCATGAAAGTTCGATGACAGATGTCCAAGTTATGGCCGTTTGAAGTTGTCAAGGTAAAGTTGACTTTGACTGATTATACCTAATTATATTGACCAAGTGAGCTGAAAATACCTATACTGTTGCAAAATTTGTTGAATCAGCTTTCCAACGACTATAAATTTGTGAAAATCCGATACTCCTACAAAAAGTTATGCCCAAGAGAAAAAAAAGCCTATTTTGCTAAGTGTAAAAGAAAAAAATAACTCCCTTCTATGGCTTTTTTTTAATATTTTTTAATATTTTTATATTTTATTTTTTTATTTTTTATTTATTTTCCTAAAGTGAAAAGGTTAAAATGAAATAACAATAAAATCTAATGTCATTTTTTTTTTCAATTTTTTTTTTTATTATTTTATTTTTTTATTTTTGCAAAAAAAAAAAATGTTGGAAAGTATAAAAAATTTCAAATAGCAAAACTAGAGAAATTATATGTGATTTCTTATCTCTGAGGCCTTTTGGACTCAATGGTGAGCTCAGTTTATGCGTAGGAGGCCATTTGTGAGAATCGATGCCCAAATGTGCTCTGAAATACACCTGAATCTTGCGACAACTTTCAAAGCCAAACACTCACAAACAAGATGGGGGTTAGATCACGGTGGGTGCCAAAATGGTTAATGGGTAAATGGATTGATCAATTAAGATAATTAAACCCAAACATCAATGAAATATGCAAATAACAGCTATAAATAAATGAAGTACAAACTTACAAAACCTGTTACCCTGTGGCTTCCATTGTTTGCCTATCTTTCTTTGATCTTGATTATGAAACCCTTAGAAGCTTTCCTTGCTTCCTTGCTTGTTGAAGATGACAAAAGAAGAATGGCTTTGATACCTGTTTGTGTTGAATGTGAGCTTCCAACACTTGATAATGGAGGATACTAGAAATAAAGAGAAGAAGAGAAGTTTGGGTATAGTTATTGTGCAAGATGAAGTCCTTTTTAATTGCTTAGAGAAGAGTTTTATTTATAGATTTTTTGAAAAGGCAATGGAGGGTGAGGATCAACAGATGAGATCAATGGCTCTCATTTTTTGTGAATCTTTAATTCATAATGCATGAATTAAAAATTATTTTTTTTAGAAGAGTGGGTTATGACAATTGAATTAAGAATAAATGGTGGAGGATAGTGAGTTATGACAATTAGATTAAGAATTCAATAGTGGAGGATAGTGGGGAACAATTGAATTAAGAATTTAATGAGTGGAGAATAGTGGGGAACAATTGAATTAAAGATTCAATGAGTGGAAAATAGTGGGGAACAATTGAATTAAGATTTCAATGAGTGGAGAATAGTGGGGAACAATTGAATTAAAAATTCAATGAGTGGGGAATAGTGGGGAACAATTGAATTAAGAATTCAATGAGTGGAGAATAGTGGGGAACAATTGAATTAAAGATTTATTTTTGGATTTTGGAGGATATTAGCTAATTAAATATTAAGAATATTTAATTATATGTGCAACATGGTGAGGTGGAAGAGATGAGGTGGAAAGATGAGGTGGATTGATGAGGTGGATTTAGGATTTGAGACCTTAGAAGAATTTAGGGAATTTAATTAAATAAAATGATTTTTTATTTAATTGTAGGATAATGAACCAATCAAATAAACTTATAATATTTATTTAATTGATAGAAGAAAATATGAATTACGATAAATATTAGAATATTTACTTAATTCAATCTGAGCCAATTTTAGGTGTCTACACAAGATATTGCATTTTGAGATCTCACTGGACCTATTTGTGTCATTCTGTCACCTTTGAATAACTACCAGAACTAATTTTACTCATATGGCATAACTTCCCCAAATCTTCATGCGGATCTCTCAAATCTTGACTGGATCATCTCTAGACACATATCTACAAACCCTTTAATGCACATTCTCTAAACATCATCTAGCTGGGATCTTCACTTCATAGAGCTCCACTGTTTTCACTATTCTTCTCTGTTCCTGATGGGACTAATTTTCTCAATATCCTCTGCACAAAGCTCATCCAATCCTTGACATAAATACAATAGGAGTATGTTGACATCAATGACAACACCAGTTAGGCTCATACTTGCAATAGATAGAGCATATAGTGAAACTCATATTCAGAGCTCTAACCAACTCTTCATATCATGATGCAAGTTCACTCAAGGATCGGGAGTGAGGAGGAACAAACTGCAATGCAGAACAACCCCCAACAGCAAAATGCAATGATGAATATGTCTTTCATTATATGCTTCTTTTTCTTTATTCATCTTCAGTTGTATAGTTCATTCTCTATGATGTGTTGGTTCATCTATTCCCACGGCTTGTGTGGGACATTTGATCTATCATGTTTTCTTTCAATGCAATGTTTATTCCATTTATGTACCTCATTTATAAAATTGAATAATCACTATAATGAAATGAAACATCTTATCTCTCATGTAACCTTCTACAATGCAAATGAATAATTAACTGAATCATTTTTTCTCTGTTATAACAATGCATCATAACTAAATCTTTCAAGCACTCCAACTTATGCAAAACAAGATAATAGGAAAATGTTAAAAACATTCTCGTCTAAAATGATCTGAATGTACTCTAGCTCTACCAATTTGGGCTATAGAGAAAAATTGGTAACATATATATAGTAAAATATATTTAGCAAAGTGAATAAAGAAGGAGAAAGAAGTAAATTTGAGCACTCTAACACACACAATCATAATATTTAACCATATATATATACTGAATGTAAGTATAAATAATGTTTATATATATATATATATATATATATATATATATATATATATATATATATATATATATATGTATATGGTTAAATATTACGATTGTTTATATATATATGATGCTTAATTATATAGATATATAGAAAGAGATAAAATTGAAATTAATACATACAAATAATATCTAAGCCAAAATAACTAAGAAAAGAAATAGGCCGATAAGGTGAAGAGGAACAAGAGGAAGATAAGGAACACAGAAAAAGATTGAGATACAAATAAGGATGATATAAATAGATGCAATATATAGGTTAGATATATATATACACACTCACCCACCCACACACATACATAGGGTTGATCTATATCAAAAGATGAGCATGCATAGAACTAGATACAAGTGATACATTTGACAATCTACAAGCAACAAATAACCAAGAGAAGAAGGAGGTAGATAAAAAACTGGTAAGATAAAAAGGATAGATAGAAAGATAAGAATAAACATATATCCAAACCCATATATATATATATATATATATATATGTATATATTGTTGAAGTTAGGGCATACAAATGAGAGGGGGGTGAATCAGTTGTCACAAAAACATTAACAATACTGTAGTTAATTCCCTTTTACCACTTATTAATAGATTAATGATATAATCATGAAAAGTAATAATCAATAACACATGAGAAGAAACATAAATAACACACTTGACACCAAGATTTTAACATGGAATCCTAATTAAGGGAAAAACCATGGTAGGGGTTAACCCACAAAGATTATACTCTGTTAAAAGTATTACAAATTGGGAAGGCACGTGCCTTCAGGCTCACTGCCTAGAGCTCACTGCTCAAAAGAGGCTCATTGCCTACAAGAATGATTAGAAGAGAATTATAGAATGTTTGAACTGATGAACAACATTTACCAATGCAGGAATTCAGTTCTGGTCAGGCACAAAACACTAATTTTACACACTTCATCTTTTCTCTGCCCTTCTTACTGCTTTGCCATGATCTGGACCTTAGATCTCTCCTCCTTCACACTTCTCTCTACCTTAATTGTACATACTTTATCATTCAATCACTACACCCACATAATTCACTTGAGTCCATCGGCTATATATATTTGTCTCAACAAATTCAATCACTTTTTGGTCTGCCTTATGAAGAACTTAACAAACAATACAAGTACTATGTTTTGTCCACTGAATCCATACACCAATATTGATGTATACCAGAAATAACACTTGTAGGTCACCATACATGTTGGCCACTAACATTATATCCCTTATGCAACTCATCAAAACACTTCTACTAGATCCACACAAGGATCTAACACAAGTCGGCTTGTTCTTCACTGAACTATTCTATCATATTAGGACCAGGTACTCAGATGCTCATAACTTTTAATCCCTTTGTCACTAGAGCCTAAAATATTGGATTTAGATTGTCTTGAAATTACTCTACACTCCCTCAAATTCACAACATAATGATTAATTGGTCTACTAACCAAAATACTGAACTCTGCCATATAACCTATTCCTGTCTATCCGGGCTGGACAAATCTAGGAACTAACTTTCGGTATGATTTGATACTACACTATGGATGTGTGGACTGGACTTAGTTGCCATCAATGACAACACATGACATACCTTGTAGTGTCTCTTGCCAACAATCTCCCCCTTTGGTATTGATGGCAACACTTAGTGAAAAATGACTAAGTGTCATGACTAACTCCCTCTACTGTGTACACTTATATACTCTTCCACTGCTCCCCCTTTGATGGATTCTTCATTTTATTCCATTTTTCACTGTCTCTCACTCCACCTTTGACATTAATGGCAAAGGGTTGGATCCGTAAACCAAAATTTACACAAGAAATCTATATATAAGGTTGCATATGTACAAATAATCCATGTATTATATTTACATGAACTTAAGAATATCTACAAAACTATTTTTCAACTACACAAGTTTAGAGGCCCAACTTCTTTTCATGCCATCCAAAATTGAGATGTGTTCACTTAGTAGAAATGCCTAAGTTTTTGCTTTCTTTAGATCTACAGGATCACCTGTTTGGACTAGAACTTGAGCTTTTGATAAAGCAGTAAACATTGTTTCTAACTTGGGGGCAATCAATCCCTGAAGTTAACACATTCTCTCCACAATATTTCTCTTTTTCTTATCAAGTTTCTTTATTTCATTAGTCAAGCTAATTACTAGACACTCCTGACTTACTGGAGAAACTGTTAGAGGATCAAAATTTTGAGATAGATTCAACAATTTTTGTTCCCGCTTCTTTATCTTCTTCTCAATATCCTCAATAACTTTGGGCCAAGATAGGAAAGATTTGTATACATCACCTCTATCATTAAGATTATTTGAATACTCTTTATTTTGATATCAAGTACCATTCTATCATTCCCTATTAGACCCTTTATCTCATTAAATCTCTTATCCAAAAATTCATTACGGACCTTAATCTCTATGGACTTCTCAAAGGACTCAAAGTGTGTACTTATAGACTTTACAAGGTTCTTCAGATTTCTGAAGGGAGAATTAGATGGATTCTTCTGGAAAGTTGGCATTATCTTCTCCAATATACTGGATGGAAGTCCTAACAACTCACTGTCCTCTAAGTGAGATTTCAATATCTTTTTGCTTGTCTTGTCTTGTGTGAAAGATGCTACCTTTATCATTTGGACTGAAGAGAGAGTAGCCATTTTGATTAGTCCTTGAATCAGTTCTAGTTCATCAAACTCTAGCATATCTTTACTCAAAAAATTCTTCACTACATTTGCAGTGTCTCTTGCCACAATTTCTAGACTAGCTTCCTTTCCTTGAGTTTTCTTAGTGTCAATATTAGAACTATTTTGTTTGGGTACATCAACATTTGCACCATCTTCTTTTACTTTATCTTCCTTACCCTTGACTTCTTCTTCCCTTTGTTGTGAGTTATCTTCGATGGGAGTTTCTATTTCCATGTTTGCTTCTATGTTAACTCCATCTATTTGATCCTGAGTATCCCTTTTGTCTTCAGCGTTTTCTAATTTTTGATCCTCATTCTTCTTAGTGTCATCTTGAGTAGGACTTAGTGTCTCCACATAAGTTTGCTCCAGAAGATCTAGAGTATCATTTTGGTCATCATATCCTTTTCTAATCTCTTCTTCTGAAGTTTCTTGTTCTAAAACTGAAGGATTGACTTCCTCAACTTGTTCCTCTAAAACAACATAATATTTATCTTTATCTAAGGCCTTCCTCAAAATTTCCTTTGTTTCCTTTACAACTTCCTCAGTTTTACCAAGCATTAGCTTGTTCATCTGGATCTTGCTTCTAAATTTCTCCTTTACTTCCTTGAGAATTTTATTTTCTTCCCTTCTGGATGTTACTGGACACAAGGTGGAGAGGACATGTTCTCTAAGTTCTAGGTCTTTAGCCTTGGCGGCTTCCTTCCTCATCTCTAGTATATTCCATAAACTTTTAGGAATTTCTTGCAAAATTTCTAGTAGGGCTGTATTGAATTTATTCAAGTATAGAATGGTGGCATCCTCCAAGATCTTCTTATTTACTTTATCAACACTATCATAATATTCTTTGATAGGCCTTAGATTTCCATGAGCAGTAATTATTTTTACAATTTCATCAACTGTCATAGCATCCTTACCTGTCTCTTGGCTTTTACTTGCCTTTTTGCTTCCGAAAGACTAGTCCTCATAAGCCTTTGAAGTCTTGGCTCTCTTAGATCTTATCTCTTTAACTTCTTCATCTGTCTCCATCTCCTCATCATCTTTTGTGCTCATATACATTCTTGTGGCCTTTGTTTTCTTTCTCTTTCTTCCTTTACTAGATGTTCTTGCTTCTGGTGTCTCAGTGGGAATGGACTTGGATTTCTCAGAGACAGTTGCAGAACTCTTTGTTTTTCTTGATTAGCTAGGTGTGACTTCCAGAGTAGCTGCTAGTTCACTTTCTGCCCTCTCTTCTGAAGCTTTCTTAGTTCTTCTTGTCATCTTTTCAATTCTTTCTTACAACTTCTTTTGTGATGCCAATGCTTTCAGCATACATTTCAACTTGTCTTTGAACTTTTCTCTTGGTCTCTGGTTGTCTAAGCTCAACATGCAATTTTAGACTTAGCTCCTTATACGTCCCAAATCTTTCAACAGAGGTGTCTTTTGATTTGTTCAGGAGATGTTGAGCATATATGTCCAAAATCTTCTCATCAACCTCATAGCCCATAGGCATAATCCATACAGTTCTAGGTTCCACAACCTCCATTAGGCACTAATCAGTGTCTACCATAAAGAAGATTTCATCCTTGTATTTCTTAACTATTGATTTAGGGATTCTTTCCCTAGAATGCATCATATTCTAAATTTTTTTCAAGTAACCCCAGATTGCAATCTTCTGTGCGCTTGAGTCTCTAATGCTATGTAGATGATCTCTTATTTGCATTGCAACTAGACTATCATTTGTCAAGTGCACACCTTGTACTCTAGGCACTTCATTAATGAAATAGAAGAACATACATATAACTAAGGAACTATATTTGAAGGTGTTTTTTTTATCCTTCTTGATTTTGCTCAAATTTTCAATCATTTGATTCTATAACAGCTCACAAAGGTCATAATCTGCATTCTCTTTCAACATTTGATATGCTGCATGTATGACAATTTTGAAGACAGAATTCTCCCTACTAGAGTGATAAATCTTATAGCCAATCACCATGGAAGCAAACTTAACATCTGGTTCTATAATGTCATTGATGGTCATTGCCCTCTTGTCAAACTTTGCACTGGTTGCATCTGTAACAGTTTGGTTTTTCATAGATTTCAACATGGGTAATCCACAGGTTGAATTTAACCCAGTCACAATCCTAATAACATCCTTGGTAATCTTGAATGGTTTTAATAGCCATATGAATTCATTATGCATCTAGCTTAAAACATATCGAACCCACTCACTTTTATCAAATGTTAGAAATTTAATAACTTATAGAAAATATTTTCTTTCCAGGGTTTTAAATTTTGGTTTCAGTTCATGGTTATCATCCTTTAGATGGCTCTCAAACAATTCCAACAATCTCAGATTTCCAAATTCATCTACATTACAATGGATGTGTGCCCTAATATCTTCAACATGCAATACTTTGTATGGGACACCAGAAAATGCACCTAATGGTTTGACTTCGATGGACTTGTAAGGATGCTTCTTAAATTTTAGACAGGGCCTTTCAATAATGTTAATAACTAAGGGTGTAGCCATTTGTAGAGATTGAAATTTCAAAGAGATTTCATAGAAAACAGAAATACCTTGTTTCGCAGGTTAGGGTTTTTCTTAGAAATCCTCTTCGTGCTTCAACTCTTGAAAATTCTCAGCTTAGAACTTGTTCACTTCTTTTCTTCTTGCTTTCTTCTAATGGAAAGTGATTCAAATAAAGAATGAATGACCATTTTATGCTCTATAAAACCTAACTTGGCTTTGTAATAAATGGTCTACCCTAACACATCTAGTTACTCTGTTTCTTGAGCAGTTTCTCATGAGTTATTCCACAAATTGGCAAAACCACCTGTTTTCTTCTAAAATTTCCTTCAAATGATCTGCATTACTTCAAATTATCTTTTTCTCATCGTGCCAGATTTAGGAACCTACTTACTAGTTGGGGGGATTAAATTTTCAATGCAGCTCCCCTTGAGCCAAAGCTCCTAATTCAATTCCTAGAGGAGCACCGGATTCTAGTGCAGACCCATCACCATTATTCATTGCACCTTTCTTCACCCATGTCTTGCTCATTTCATTTTGGATCTCATTCACATCAATTTTTCCCTTACCTTTGTCTTGTCTTTGCTCATCTAGTTTTTGGTTTACTGGACCTCTTCTTTCATTATTCCTACTTCTACAAAATCTTACAATATGATCGGATTTGTTGAAGTTGAAGCACATAATCTTATTTTTCTGACATTCACATGTTGGAGCAGGTTTGGATCTACATCGTATTGTAATATGCCCAATCTTATTGCAAGTAAAACATCTTCAATTAGACACTTGCTTGTTCTTAGGAGAATTTATTGATCCATTTCTGCATTCCTCGGCCTTATGACATATTCTCTTGCAATTAAAGCATTGACCGAAGAAAGATGATGTATTTTGATTTACTTGACTTCTGTATTGATTGGCTCTATGACCATATCTATGACATTTGAAGCAATTGCCATTGAAAGATGGACACCTTTGAGCATTAGGCTATCTTACCTGAGGTCTTCTAGGTCTATTTCTCCCATTCCTTGATTGAGAATTTCTTTGTCTAGATCTGGAGCTTTCACCCTTTTCATACCCAAGACCATGCTTATTATCAGCCTTCTTCTGAATCTCAAGTAACACTTCAAGTTTAGCTGAGCTTATCATGAACTTCTCCTTATATTTATTTTCAGCTTCTAGGTCATGTCTGAGAATGATAATTTGTCTTTCAAGTCCCTCCTCATTAAATCTACATTCTTGTAGGTCAGATTTAAGGTGGTCAATTGTTCTATCCATTCTGTAGCATTCTTCATTTTTTTCCTTTAGAGTTTGATTCAATTCTTCTTCAATCTTCTTCCTTTGCACAATTTCTTTGGTTAGCCTCATTATCCTAGATGCCATTTCATGTTTTAGAATAGAAACTTCTTTTGTTAGCTTTTCACATTCCTTAGTCTTTTCTTCCAAATCTTCATTCAAGCCATTATCTTCAGTAAGATTAGGTATCTGTTGAAGTAGTTCCTTCCTCTTTTCCATAGATTTCTTAAGTTTCTCTTTTAACATCTCAATGCAATCATCAACATCTTTGAGGTTCTCTTTCAGTTCTCTTACTTCTGCTTTGGATTGATCAAGATCTTCTAATGCCAATTGAAGTTGATCCCAGAGTGAACCCATTGAAGCTCTTTCCTAGATCTTCCTTTAGTTGTTAAGCTTCTTCCAAGGAACCTTGCTCTAATACCAATTATTGAAGTTAGGACAGACAACTAAGAGTGGGGGTGAATCAGTTGTCACAAAAACTTTAACAATACTACAGTTAATTCCCTTTTACCACTTATTAACAGATTAATGATATAATCATGAAAAGAAATAATTAATAACACATGAGCAGAAACACAAATAATACACTTGACACCAAGATTTTAATATGAAAACCCAGTTAAGGGAAAAACCATGGAGGGGGTTAACCCAGAAAGATTATACTATGTTAAAAGCATTACAAATGGGCAAGGCACATGCCTTTAGGCTCACTACTCAAAAGAGGCTCACTACCTACAAGAATGATTACAAAAGAATTACAGAATGTTTGAATTGATGAACAACATCTACCAATGCAGGAATTTAGTTCTGGTTAGGCACATAACACTAATTTTACACACTTCATACTTTCTCTACCCTTCTTATTGCTCTACCATGATCCATACCTTAGATCTCTTATCCTTCACACTTCTCTCTGTCTTAATCACACATACTTTATCATTCAATCACTACACCCACATAATTCACTCAAGTCCATCGGCTATATATATATTCACCTCAAGAAATTCAATCACTTTTCTGTCGGCCTTATGAGGAACTTACCAAACAATACATGTACTCTAGTATGTCAGTTGAATATACAAATTTGGAGTCAATACTACATCTATATATTTGACATCATTATCACAAGTCTTGGCATGTTTCCTGCTTGGAGAGAGAGCATCTTTCCAATGATTTACCTCCAACCACAGACCGACAGTCTCCCACACATCTTCCACATAGGAAGTGGCCCTTCCCTTCATGAGGAATATAGACCTTAGGTGACCAGTGGTAATTTTCCATTCCCAAGTAATAGTGCTATATTATAGTCATCTATATCAACCATACAACCCTAGATACCATCTAGCTAACTATGATTTCTAATAGGATGAGCAATTTTGAATATAGTGAACTGACAATGCATGCAGAAAATAAATGCATTACTTTGGCCAAAGTTTTTAATTTCAATAATTTTCATAAAGAGCATAGTCGTTGTGTTCACCCACCCCTACTCAACTTGGATACTATCTTATTCACATAGTTTATATCTCTTATCAACCCTATTCATGCAATAGTTTTAAATTGAGAGTCATGATAATAATACTTAAGACTTGAGTAAGTCTATATGACATAACCACTCCATTGGTTTGTAGTTGACTCTAGGGTTACCCTAATGTTCTTTACTACTATGACATAACAATATATCCATATCTTATATCTTAGAGTTCTGGATTTGGAAATAACCCTTGATTAACTTAACCAAATTTTATAATTCTCAAAAGATACTATCTCCTATACAAAGGAATCCTGAGATACTTTTGATAATGTTTATAAACAACACATACCTTATGTTTAAATATACTTACAAGGTCATTCTCTAGTATACTTATCCTAATCCATTGTTTTGGATCTCTTCATGAACAACAATGACAAATAGCCTTGAATGGGATTCTCATAATAATGTTATTCCCATCTTCCCTAATATCTCTAAGTTTCTATCTATAGATATGACTGTAAAGTTTACTGATAATTCAAATGATTCTAGTTCTCTTGGCAGATAACACTATTCATGATGCATATGTATATAACCTATACAATACAATAAAGTTAACTCCTTATAACCTCATTACTATATAGCTCAAAACTGAGAGTAATAAAACATAGTTCATCCATTCATGAGTCTATCACATGGTTATTCTCATACTCTACATTAACTTGTTTCAGACTTAATTCAATAAGGAGACCATAATTTTAATCTAATAAGAACTTATGTCTTTCTCCTGCTAAGATATTCATTAATCTTGCATTCCCTAATCGGGTATGAGCAATAGTTTTTAAATAGTAAGAAACAGGTCAACTCAGTCTATTATAATAGTAACCTTACTGGCATGACCAATTATAAACCATATAAGTAGCATTCATTATCTTTAATGACTACAAGAAAGCAACTCTAAATGGCTTACTTAAAACATTAACTAGCATTTCTAAATTGATACATTATAGATATCGACTATCACATCATAATTTAGAAGATAATTTCCTACCGGTGAGCTCATGTTCAATTGCCTACAATACTATGATATACCATTTTTAGATGAGCTAAACAATTTACTCATGAATTAATAAAACATGTATTGAGGAATACCTGATAGTATATAAGCTTAAACTAGCTAGAATAGGTAAATATTTCACCGGGTCGACGCCACAGGACTATGTATTCCTCCACTGTCACAACTCTTGCATTCTATCCCCCTATCACTTCTATTCTCCTCTCCTGTTAACAAGTTCTAAACCTGCTTAATAAAAACCATCACAACTCCTTTAGGTCATTAGACATAAAGGCAGAGGCATGATACAGAGTCACCTCATTATTCTCTCCTCTATGTTTGGTTACCAACTTCATTCAAAGATTAAAAGTTTTAAAATGGTTAAATCAAAACTGACGACCAATATTTATGCATAAATCTCACATGTTGATGGGAAATTACTGCTTCATGATTCGATAGTTGTGGTGATTAAAAACCATAGTCATCCTCATAAGGATGATGCCAACACTTCAAAGAAATATAAATTGATCTATTAATGATCATTACATGTGGTTCAATCCACTACTATCAATTATAACTTAGACTCTACTATATTTTAGCTTACGACTTCTTCAATGTAGTTGACTCAATGGGAGGTATTATCATCATTTGATGCTAAGGCATCAATTTATATATATTTATTACATCAATTATAATTCTCATAGCATTGCATATTACATTAGATAGGTATAGATTATTCAATAATAAGATAATATTAAACCATGGTTTATGGATACTTTGATTGGGTTGACCTTGTCTCCCCATCATAATCTATTGACATTAATCACATAATAATAACTTCGACGATAATGTCTTATCATTTAAGAATCATTTATAACATGTCTAATATCTTAATAGTTGTAATAAGACTATCATTTTATGACAAAAAAATCGTAATATTTATGTTAAATGCAAATAGTTATAAATCAATCTCAAACGACATTGTTAACATTATTAACGACTAAGACGACTTAATACGACTTAGAAATATTTGAAAAGAATATTGACTACCTAGTGATTAAGTTTGGAAGTAAATTGATAAGACAAAGCTTACCTCTTATGACACCACAGTTAACATTTTCATTAAACACTTTATACTTAGTTTGGATAATAAATCACTTGTAACCTGAGGTCTATATCTCTCTCTTTTCCCCTAGAAACATCTGATAACCTATAATTCTATTTCACTTGTCATCAAACAATATGTGATCACTGCATCATTATTCAGTTAATTTAACTAATAAATCAAATCTCTTAATACAAATATTAAATTGATAATAACATAATCATTTCTATGATTGCAATAAATGACATTTAATATAATCCTTGTCACCAATCTAAACATCATAATCAATTTACTTATAGCCAAGTAAATAGTTAAAGTATAGCAAGACAAAAATTAGGGATGTAACATATCCTTCCCCTAAATATTCATCGTCCTTGATGATATAGAGTATTAAAAAGTATCTATAAATCAAGTTCATTGTTTTCCACTAGTAACATTATTAAATAAATGAGGAAACTTTTGATAAAATTCATGGTAGTCCTCCCACATAGCATTTTCCTCAGCATATTGGTCCCATTGGACCTTGCATTGCAATACCTCTTTGTTATGTAGGCAGATCTTGCGTGTTTCTAACACCTTGAGTGGCTCAATCATGACCATCCCTAGGTGTTGCATTTGTAAGGAATTCCAAGTCAAAATATGATTATTACCTGCAACATATTTCTTCAAATAAGACACATAAAAAAACATTGTGCATTTTAGATAATACTAGTGGTAGAGCAATTCTGTAGGCAACCGGATTGACTACTTCAAGCACTTCAAAGGGTCCCACATATCAAGGGGCTAGTTTAGAAGATTTCCCAAACTTAATAGAACTTTTCTAAGGTTTAATCCTCAAACGAACTTTTTCTCCAACATAAAATTTCCTTGGAATACATTTTGCATCCGCATAGCTCTTTTTCGTATCATAGGCTTCTGGCAATCTTTTTCTAATCAACTTAACTTTCTCTTCCATTTCAGCTAGCATTTTAGGCCCGATGCTATTCCTATCCTCTATCTTATCCTAGCTTATAGGAGTTTGACATCTTCTTCCATACAATGGTTCAAATGGTGTCATCTTAATAGCGGGATGATAGGAATTGTTGTAAGCAAAGTCCACAAGTGGCAAGTATTCTTCCCACTTATATTGCTGATCCATGCAATACATTCGCAACAAATCTTCTAAGACTTGATTAAACCTTTCAGTTTACCCATCAGTTTCAGGATGGTAAGCTGTACTCACATTGAGTTTAGTCCCTAGTACAAAAAAAAGGTTTTCCAAAACCTTGATGTTACAAGTGCATCTCTATCTGAGATAATCTTTTCAGGGAATCCATGCAATCTAAACACCTCTTGCACAAATTTATGAGCTAACACAGGTGCTCCATCAGTCAAATTTCCTGGTATGAAATGTGTTACCTTTGTGAGCTTATCAACTACCACTAAAATGGCATCATGTCTATTTCTTGACATAAGAAGACCTTGAACAAAATCCATACTAATAACTTGCCATTTCCACTCTGGTATATCATGTACATATAACAATCCTGTGGGTTGATGATGCTCTGCTTTTACCCTTTGACATTCTAAACAACTTGCTACAAATTTTGCAACATCATTCTTCATTCCCTTCTAGAAATAAAGAGGTTTAACATCCTCTAGAAGTTTGGTCACTCCTGGATGTCTTGAATATGGTGCAGTATGAACTTCTTTCCATACTAAATCCCTCAGTCCAGCTTAATCAGGTACATAAATTCTATCTTTATACCTCAATAGTCTATCTAACTCAAACAAAAATCATCATACCTTGGATCTTTAGGATTATCTTTCAGAGCCTTCTTAACCTACTCATAAAACTCATCACCAAACAAATTTTACAATACCAAATCCTTGAAATTTCTGCGAATAGAAATAATAGAAGCTATATATCTTCTACGACTCAAAGCATTAGCTACTCTATTGTCTTTTCCTTTGATGTATTTTATCTCAAATTCATAGTCAGATATCAATTCTAACCATCTCCTTTGTCGAGCATTCAAATGCGGTTGTGAGAAAATATACTTCAGACTTTGATGATCTAATTTAAGTACAAAGGTCTTTCCCAACAGATAATGTCTCCACATTTGTAAGGCATGAGTTACTGTTGCCAATTTCAAATCATGTGGCACATAATTTTTCTCATAGGATTTCAATTTCCTAGACTCATATGCAATAACTCTTCCATCTTGCATAAGCACTCCTCCTAATCCTTCTCTCGAGGCATCTGTAATTACCTCAAATTGTCCTTCGAGGTCAGGAACTTTCAAGATTGGAGCTGTAGTTAAATTTTTCTTTAAGAGATCAAATGTTTCCTAACATTTGTCTATCAATTCAAATCTCTTTCCTTTCCTCTGTAGGGAAGTGATTGGACTAGCAATACTAGAGAAATTTAGAACAAACTTTCTATAATAGCCTTCCAAGCCCATGAAACTACGCACCTCATGTATGTTTGTTGGTACAGGCCAATCTAGAATAACTATGATTTTTGTAGGATCAATAGATATTCCATTAGCTGATATGATATGACCTAGGTATTGAACCTCCTTCTAAAAGAACGTGCACTTAGATAGCTTCCCATATAACTTATGTTCTCTTAACCTCTGCAGAACTATTTGTAGGTGTCGATGATGCTCTTCCTCATTCTTAGAACAAATGAGTATATCATCTATAAATACTAAAACAAACTTATCCAAACAATCTCTGAATATACTATTCATGAGATTCATGAATGCAACAGGAGTATTTGTCAAACCAAATGGCAACACTGTGAATTCATTATGTCCATATCTGGTTCTAAAAGTTGTCTTATGAATATCTTCATCCTTCAGTCTTAACTAATGATATCCCAATCGTAAATCTATCTTTGAAAACACAACAGCTTCACACATCTGATCAAAAATATCATCAATACGTGGTAAAGGATATTTGTTCTTTACCATTTCTTTATTAAGAATACAATAATCTATACATAAAGGAAGGGTTCTATCCTTCTTAACAAAAACAACTGGTGCACCCCAAGATGAAACACTAGGTTTGATTAAACCTTTTGCCAACAATTCTTGTAATTGTGCTTTCAATTCCATTAAATCATTTGTCGTCATACGATAGGGTGCTTTTGATAAAGGCTCAGATCCTAGTTTATTATCAATAGCACAATCAAACACCCTCTTAGGAGGCAATCTCGGAAGTTCTTGAAACACATCTTGAAATTCCTAAAGAAAAGGATACTTTTCCCCAAAAGATAAGCTACAGTTTTCTACCCCTTCTTCCACTTGTTCCATTTTGATTGCAAATGACTATCAACCTTTCCTTCTAGCCCTTTTTAATTGCTTAGTAGAGATAGTCTTGATTTTGACTTCTCTTTGAATCCCTTGGAATTGGGTCAGATTCCCCAAATCATCTAAGCATTCAACTATTTTTGAAAAATAGTCAACCTTAGCTCTATGTTTCCATAACCAATTCATTCCTAGGATCACATCATAAGAACCTAAGAGGGCTACATATAAATTTACTTTAGTTGAGAAACTAGGAAGGTCAACCTTGGATTCAAACAAACATTGCTCTATATGAGCCTTAGATTGGTTAGCATATTCTACTGACCAAGGTTTAGACATGTAACCAGCTTTTCTAGAAAATTTCCTTAAAATTCTAGGAGAAACAAAGTTTTCTGTGGCTCCTGTATCAATCAAAATATATCTGGGGACTCCAAATTAAGCACGTATCATCTCAATGGGTGTGATTTGATACTCAGCTTGACGATTGTCAAGAGATGCATGAATCCTTTGCTAGAATGCTTCTTGCTAAGTAGGTAGTGCAGTACCTCTTTTTTGTCCATTTTGATTCTTGTTAGGGCAATGATTTGCATAGTGGTCTCCCCCACAAGTAAAGCATCCTCTAATGGGTCCTTTCCTATCTAAAGTCTTCCCATTGTTATCCTCATTTCTTTTGAAGTTGTCATTCTTCTTCTCATTTCTAGATCCACCTTTGTTCTTCTAAGGTCCTTTATTTTTTCTCTTGTTATCATAACTCTTTTCATATCTTTTCTTATAAGGTTGATTGTTAGGAGTTCCATTAAACCTCTTATGGATTCTATCACAATAAGATGAGATGGATTTCAGCTTTTACACTTGCTTAATTACCTTCTTGTACACTTGATCCATTATTTTAGGACCATATACATCCACTTAGCCACCAATTTGAGCATTTAAGCCCATAATGAGTTTTCTAATCTTGAATCTCTCATCCTTTTGATACTATGGAACATATTTCAGGAATCTAGTGAATTTTTCCCCATATTCTACCACTGTCATATCTCCTTGTCAAAGATTCTAAAAATTAGTTAGTTTATGATCAAAATAGAGTTGTGGTAGCCACCTCTTATGAAAGAGTTCCATGAACTCATCCCAAGTTACCCTTAGAGATCTTAAATTTAACTCCATATTTTTATTCATCCACCAAGTGGATGCTTCTCCTACTAGTTGGAATGCTCCTCATACTACCTTGGTCACCTCTGAGTAATTTCTTATCTTGAAGTACTTTTCCATCTCTATTAACCAAGGTTCTATAGAATCTCTAGTTTCTGTCCCATCAAATTTAGGTGGAACAACCTTCTTCATATCCTTTGAGAGCTCTAAGGTCAATCTATCCCTTGCCTCTTTATGAGGTTTGGTAATCTTACTCTAATCTTCACTATTTTCTCCACTTTCACCATGAGAGTTTTCACCTCCTCCCTCAGTATTCCCTTTGTCATCCACTTTGTCCTCTAAATCACCCAATCTTTTCTTGATTTCCTCAAGCATGGTTATAATTTGGTCCAACTTATTATTTGGTGGGTGGTTTTCCTCTTCACTTTCTCCTTGGTTAGTTCTTGTCCGCACCATGTTTATCAATTTCTCACACTTGAGAATATTGATTTATTCATTAGTTCTAGATTAAAATGTAACCCATTAAATCTAAACATAATACTCAATTTAAACAATAGCCTAGCACAAAAACAACTCTTTTTATTTATTTCTTTTCAAAAGTAAAGAGTTTTCTTCTTTAATACATGAAATGATTTCAAAAGTCATGCTCAAGAGGAGTATATCCTTTAGACTCATTTTTAGATACATAATCTCGAGCTATATAACCCTCTGACTCACTATCAGACCTAACTTCTATGATCTCAATAGTTGAGGGTATGCAGGGATCTCGCCTAACCAAAGTTATTTTCTCATCTTTAACCCTTTCCAAGTACTCCTTTCTCACTCACTTGATTTGAGTTAAGGCAGTCACTAGATTTTCAGTATCACTCAACCAAATGTCACTCTCATCAGTAGCTCCCTAAAAGGTTTTGATAATGGCCTCACGTTCTCTTTTAGCTTTAAGGAAATGTTGGCTTGAATTAACAAACTTTTTTGCTGTATTCTTAAAACATACCATCCTGGCACAAAATTTTTCAAACATTAGCTAACCTCATAATGTTGACTACAGGCAAGCATAGTGGTCTCATAAGCCCTATTGTTGAACCTAGTAGCTCTGATACCATATGTAACATCCACATTCTATAAACATAGTAAAAAAAATCCAAAATTCACTATAGAGTAACTCAACAAGGTAAAAATGAGATAGAGAAAAAATTTCTTATATTTAAAAAATAATCAAGTAACTACAATTACAAGATTTCTTTTACAAAATACAATATATCCATATTGTCTTTTCGTTTACAATGTATAACCATTACATATACAAATTTGGAATCAATATTGCATCTGAATATCTGACATCTTTATCACAAGTCATGGCATGTTTCTTGCTTGGAGATAGAGCACCTTTCCAATGATTTACCTCCAACCACAAACTGGCGGTCTCCCACACATCTTCCACATAGGAAGTGGCCCTTCCCTTCATGATGAATATAGACCTTAGGTGACCAATGGTAATCTGCCATTCCTGACTACATAGTGTTGTATTCTACTCACTTCTATCAACCATACAACCCTAGATACCCTCTAGCTAAGGATGATTTCCGATAGGATGAGCAATTTTGAATACAGTGAACCAATGATGCATATAGAAAACAAATGCATTACTTTGGCCAAAGTTTATAATTTCAATAATAGTCATAAAGAATATAGTCGTTGTGTTCACCCATCCCTACTCAACTTGGATACTATCTTATTCATGTAGTTATTATATCTTATCAACCATTCTCATGCAATAGTTTTAAACTAAGAGTCATGATAATAATATTTAAGACTTGAGTAAGTCTATATGACATAACAACTCCATTGGTTTGTAGTCGACTCTAGGGTTACCCTAATGTTCCTTGCTACTATGACATAACAATATATCCATATCTTATATCTTGGTGTTTTGGATTCAGAAATAACCCTTGATTAACGTAACCAAAGTTTATAATTCTCAAAAGATATTATCTCCTATACAAAGGAATCATGAGATAATTTTGATAATGTTTATAAACAACACATACCTTATGTTTAAATATCCTCACAAGGTCATTCTCTAGTATACTTAGCCTAATCCATTGTTTTGGATCTCTTCATGTACAACATTGACAAATAGCTTTGAATGGGATTCTCATAATAAACTTATTCCCATCTTCCCTAATATCTCTAAGTTACTATATTTAGATATGACCATAAAGTTTACTAACAATTCAAATGATTCTAGTTCTCTTGGTAGATAACACTATTCATGATGCATATGTATATAACCTATACAATACAGTAAAGTTAACTCCTTATAACCTCATTACTACATAGCTCAAAACTGAGAGTAATAAAACATAGTTCATCCATTCGTGAGTCTATCACATGGTTATTCTCATACTCTGCATTAACTTGCTTCAAACTTAATTCAATAAGGAGACTATAAGTTTAAGCTAATAACAACTTATGTCTTTCTCTTGCTAACATATTCATTAATCTTGCATTCCCTAATTAGGTATGAGCAATAGTTTTTAAATACTAAGAAATAGGTCGACTTAGTTTATTATAACAGTAACCTTACTAGCATGACCGATTATAAACCACATAAGGAGCATTTGCTATCTTTAATGACTACAAGAAAGTAACTCTAAATGGCTTACTTTAAACATTAACTAGTATTTCTAAATTGATACATAATAGATAATGACTATCACGTCATAAATCAGAAGATAATTTCATACCGGTGAGCTCATTCAATCACCTACAATACTACAATATACCATTTTTAGATGAGCTAAACGATTTACTCATGAATTAATAAAACATGTACTGAGGAATACCTGATAGTATATAAACTTAAACTAGCTGGAATATGTGAATATTTCACTAGGTCGACACCACTGGACTACGTACTCCTCCACTATCACAGCTCCTGCATTCTATCTCCCTATCACTTCTATCCTCCTCTTGTGTTAACAAGAAGTTCTAAAGCTACTTAATAAAAACCATCACGACTCCTTCAAGTCATTAAACATAAAGGTAGAGGCATGACTCCTATAGACTCACCTCATTATTCTCTCCTTTACGTTCAGTTACCAACTTCATTCAAATCTTAACAGTTTTAAAATGGTTAAATCAAAACTGACGACCAATATTTATGCGTAAATCCCACATTTCGATGGGAAATTACTACTTCATGATTTGATGGTTGTGGCAGTTAAAACCCATAGTCATCCTCATAAGGATGAGGCCAACACTTCAAAGAAATATAAACTGATCTATTAATGATCATTACATGTGGTTCGATCCACTACTATCAATTATAAAGACTACTATATTTTAGCTTACAACTTCTTCAATGCAGTCGACTCAATGGGAGGTATTATCATCATTCGATGCTAAGGCATGAATTTATATATATATTGATTACATCAATTATAATTCTCATAACATCACCTATTGCATTAGATAGGTATAGTTTATTCAATAATAAGATATTATTAAACCATGGTTTACGGATATTTTGATTGGGTTAAGCTTGTCTCCCCATCATAATCTGTTGACATTAATCACATAATATTAACTTTGATGATAATATCTTATCATTTAAGAATCATTTATAACACGTCCAATATCTTAATAGTTGTAATAAAACTATCATTTTATGACAAAAACATTGGAATATTTACGTTAAATGTAAATAGTTATAAATCAATCTCAAACGATGTCATTAACATTATTAACGACTAAGATGACTTAATACAACTTAGAAAGATTTGAAAACAATATCAACTACCTGTTGATTAATTTTAGAAGTAAACTAACAAGACAAAGCGTACCTCTTATGACACCACAATTCACATTTTCATTAAATACTTTATAGTCAGTTTGGCAAATAAATCACTCATAACCTGAGGTCTATATCTCTCTCCTAGAAAGATACTCTCTCTCTCTCTCTCTTTTCCCTGAGAGTCATATGATAACCTATAATCTTGTATCACTTGTCATAAAAAAATATGTGATCAGTGCATCATTATTCAATTAATTCAACTAATAAATCAAATCTATTAGTAGAAATATTAAATTGATAATAACATAATTATTTCTATGATTTCAATAAATGACATTTAATATAATCCTTGTCACTAATCCAAACATCATAATCAATTTACTTATATCCAAGTAAATAGTAAAAGTATAGCAAGACAAAAATTGGGGATGTAATAATATCCCCTACGCAACTCACCAAAACACTTCTACTAGATCTGCACAGGGCTCTAACACAAGTCAGCCTATTCTTCCCTGAACTGTTTTGTCATATTAGGAGCTGGTACTCAGATGCTCATAAATTTTAATCCCTTTGTCACCAGAGGATGAAATCTTGGATTTGGATTATCCTAACTTTCCTCCATACCCCCTCAGGTTCGAAACACAATGATTAACTGGAGAGATCCGCTGACCAAAATACTGAACTCTGCCATATACCCTATTCCTATCTATCTGGGCTAGACAAATCTTGGAACTGACTTCTGGTATGATCTGATACTGCATTGTGGATGTGTGGACTAGACTTAGTTGCCATCAATGACAACACGACATGCCTTGCAGTGTCTCTTGCCAACATACACACACACACACACACATATATACATATATATACACATATATACATATACATATACATATACATATACGTATACGTATACATATACATATACATATATACATATAGGACATACATAGGACATATATATATATAGGACATGGATAAATATAAATAATAAATACCAAAAACAAATGCACACACACACATATGTGTGCAAGAGATAGAGATATTTATAAGAGAATTACATATATATATATATTAAAAACTAAGTTGGAAATAAGGATATATATATATATATATATATATATATATATATATATATATATATATATATGTTTATATATATATATATAGAGAGAGAGAGGAAAAAGGATGAGGAGATAAACAAATGGATAAAAAGTTGAAGGCAAGTCTAAACCAAAAGTTTAGGACAATAATATTATATATATATATATGTATGTATGTATATATGTATGAAAATAAAACTAAACAAATAAAATGAAATCAATCTAATAGACATACTTACAAACTCATACATGCAAAAAATAACCCCATGAAGAAACAACATAGGAATGAAGAGGAACAAAGAAAGAGAATGGCTAAGGTTAAGGAGAAGAGGAATAATGACATGGGGAAGAGAAAACCAAAGGAAAAAAAAATTAAGGGAAAGACTATGGGAAAGAGGGGAGATAAGGGATGGGAAGGAGATGAGGGAGGCTAAGAGGAAGGGAAGAAAGAGTGGTGAAGAGTGAGAAAGAGGACTCTAGGGAAGTGGAGGAGACGTGCGGGGTAGCATAAGAGGAAGAAAGGAAGAAAGGTGGAAAAATGACGAGAGAGGAGATAGAGGGGGAGAAGAGACAAACCCAAGGAGGGGCAAGGAGGAGGGAGAAAAGGTAGGGGTTTAAGTTTTAAGGGAATTTAATAGGGGATTCCAAGTGTGCTTCAAGTTCCAACCATCATCTCTATTTAGGTTGGTAGGGCTATTCCTAATGAAGATAACCTCTTTAAGTTTCCTTTTGAAAAAGTTATCATCCTTGGCCATGACTCATGTATCCTCGAGACAAATGTGGTGTTTGGTACTTGAGCTATGATCTTTAAGAGCTGATTTGGTGACCATTTCATGTCTAACATCTACACTATGTTCTTTGATTCTCATGTATATAGACCTACATGTCTCGCCAATGTAAGGTGTACCACAAGAGCAATCAATTATGTAGACACTTGAGTAAATATTATGATTGTGTGTGTTAGAGTGCTCAAATTTACTTATTTCCCTTTCTTTATCTACTTTGGCGAGATAGGTAGATCTATATACATGATAATCAAAGAACACAGTGCAAATATTAGACATGAAAGGGTCACTAAATCATCTCTTGCAGATCATAGCTCTAGCACCAAACATGACATTCGTCTCAAGGGTACCTGAATATTGACCAAGGAAGATAACTTCTTCAAAAGGAAACATAAAGAGGCTATCTTCATCAGGAATAACCCTACCAACCTAATCGAGAGGATGGTTGGAACTTGAACCACACCTGGAATCCCCTATTAAATTTCCTTAAAATCTAATCCCCTACCTTTTCTCCCTCATCCTTGCCCCTCCTTGGCTTTGTCTCTTCTCCCTCTCTCTTTTCTCTCTCCTCATTTTTCCACCTTTCTTCCTTTCTTCCTCTTATGCTACCCCGCACCTCTCCTCCACTTCCCTAGAGTCCTCTTTCTCACTCTTGACCTCTCTTTCTTCCCTTAATGTTAACCTCCCTCATCTCCTTCCCATCCCTTATCTTCCCTCTTTCCCCTAGTCTTTCCCTTAATTTTTTCTTCCTTTGGTTTTCGCTTCCCCATGTTGTTATTCCTCTTCTCCTTAACCTTAGCCATTCTCTTTCTCTATTCCTCTTCATTCCTATCTTGTCTCTTTCAGGGGTTATTTTTCACATGTATGGGTTTGTATGTATGTCTATTAGATTAATTTCATTTTATTTCTTTAGTTTTATTTTATACACACACACACACACACATATATGTGTGTGTGTGTGTGTGTATATGTATATAGATAGAGATAGATATATATATGTATGTATCTCTCTCTATATATATGTATGTATGTATAGATATGTATATATATACATATCTATATACATATATATATATATATATATATCTATATCTCTCTCTCTCTATATATATGTATGTATATATATATGTATATATAAATGTATGTATGTATATATATATATATATATGTATATAGATATGTATATATATACATATCTATACATACATACATACATACATACATACATACATACGTCTCGTTTTTATGGACAATATGATTATAGTTTATTGAACAATTATGGTGATTGACTTTAAGTAATTTTGCATACATGGAGGTAATTATTATGAGTTACATTGATGAAAATTAGAAATTGTTTTTAAATATTGAAAATTGATGTAAATGCAATGATTTGTTTCAGCTATGTTTTTCAAGACACTAACCTATTGACATTGAGTTGAGTGGAAATGGAAGCAGGTACTCGTCGAAGATGAGAGCATGGCTGAGGTAGAGATGTTCTAGCCACTTGGCGAGAACTGATGGATGGATTACCCTGATGGAATCACACACATCATGTAGTTGCATATTCATTATTGATTGGCTTTGATTTTTTTAATGTGTGATTTTTAATCATTTTCAAATGCATGATGTGATTACTTTAACTTGATATCTTTTCGATATAGATTTAAATAATGTATTGTAGTTTATTTAAATAAATAATTAAATGAATAATTGTTTTCTATTTCGATGGTATTGATGTTTGGAAGACAATATGTTCCTTAAAAATAAATAGATAGTTATATATTAAATATATATATGATACACAATATTGCATTGCATTTCTCTTGGAATAGTTAATTAGTTTTGTTTTAATTAAAATAGTTAAATAATATTAAAATTAACACTATTATATTTAGAGTGCTAATAAAAGAATTAAAATATATTTCTGTCACCCATGCGACACTAAGTGCAAAAAATATTATTATTATTATATTGTTTTAAATAGTATTTTTCTCAAATTCTATTGGACGAATTATCATGCAAACAAGAATGGAAACTTTAGTTGTAAACCTAAAGCATGATTGCCAAAAATAAGAGTCAAAGGAATTTAATAAAAGAGTAGATCGCTCATCAAGGAGGATCCATGTTGTAGCAGAAGAAAGGTGACTTTTCCTAGGCGATAGGAGTAGAATGAATTTCAGCAACAAGGAAAGTTAAGGAGACATTGACAACAACTACAGATTCCTCTTTATATCCAAGTTTTCTTCTCTTAAAAATTTCTACATTGAAATCATGTTTAATTGACTGTAAAAAATGATAGTTTTGTTAGCTGTTGGGTGGCGTATGATTTCCATTTTGGATCGACCTCGTTGGCTGAGTCATCCCCCCTATTTTGCTTGAGCAACTTGAAAACTTAGATCAACTTGTAGCCATGGGTCATTTCTCTTTTTCCTGGCTGCCCTTCTCTTATTTTATTCCTAGCCACTTATTTCTATCTGGCCATTCTGCTAAGGGAATTGGCTTCCTTACTTGGTCGTCGACCTTATTATCTTGAGTTGTTAGCTTTGTATTTTCTTCATGGTCATTCTTCCCTAATTCTAGTCGTCCTCTCTTATATTGCCTAGATCGACCTTCTTGGGTGATTTTAGCAAATCAACCCTTTGTTTATACTTGTTGGCTGTTGTTCCTTGTTGACTGGATCACCCTTTCACCTTGCTGATGCCTATCTTAGGCTGAGAGTGATGTTTAAATCATGTTTCCACTATTGTTTCTTACAAATCATTATTCGTAGATCTTGCATTTTGACTGAAAGAAAAGCTCTTAATAGAATCTCCAGATCATTATTGGTTAATTCCTATCAAACCCATGTATGACTGTATTTCTTTATATGTTGGCTAAAATCATAATAGATGAGTAAATCAACCTCTGTATAATGAAACTCAACCTCTAAAAATATCCAAAATTATTCTTCCTACAACTTCATTAGCAATATACTTGGCTAAAGTAGATCCTTCATTGTTTTGGTGGACTGTGAAATCAGATCCTTTAGTTCTATTCATGACTGTCCAAAAACTTCTTATTCTGTTGTAACAACATTTTTGACTGCCTGTTGCTAAACAAATTGTTCTTTTAAGCCTTGTTTAAAACTGTATGTCAATTCAAAAGAAAGACAAAATAGAGATAGTAGACTACATTTTTACTTTCCTATGAATGATGAGGCAGAAAACCTATTGTATTATATTCAAAACTGAAACTAGATTAAACTATGTTCTTTTCTCATTTTCTTATTTTCTGCAACAGTTCTTGTCGTTGTACGATAGGAAGACTATTGGTTGTTTTGTTACTTTCCGTCATAGTTTGGACAGAAAGTTATTTTTCTTGATTAAATCATGAACTTTTGGTTAAATAATTGGATTGATAAACTTCCTATCACTAATTGTTGAAAGAAATATGGATGAATATTTATTAGGAAATATGATTGTAATATGGACTTGAGATTTATCTCACTTTGACAAACTTATAGACTATTTTTATTGTTTTTGAAACCTCTTGTTACATAAATGACAGTAAGGTAAATTAATGCTTTAGACTGAATATTCTTGAAGACTTAACGACTGAAATACTAGATCAAAAACTATATCAATTGATATTTACTTATGATTACCATTGTATGACCAAAAGATGGTTTATTGTACTTGAAAGTGTATTTTTCCTTATTTACTGATTTGGGAAAAGGGAATTGGATTGATTGAAAACTTGTACTTTCGATTCTTTAGGTTATTTTCTTGCTTCTTGGGGAAAGAAGTAGTTTTTATTTAGGAATGTATTGGGTTACTTTTGGGATGACGATACTAAATGTGGAGTATCAGAGATGGCTTTTCCTCTTTTTCAGGAATTGACCAATTTACTTAAATGATTAGATCTAATTGGAATAACATTGAAATAAATGTTAATTGTCTAGCAAACTTATTTATTATTATCTCTGCCACATCCTGTTGTGAGACAATTTGCTTTTCATTATTTATAATTGCACATTCAGACATCAGGGTTGCATCGGGTGTTCCCTGCTGTAGTTGTTACCAGGTAGAGAGACATTTCATGCAGGGCTGGGTTTCCTTCATTTCAGGAAGGAATACGGGGAAGTGTAAATACTTCATGGTTCGGTGGAAAAGCACTTGAGCCATGTTCCCGTCACTCAGTTTGTAGGTGGTGGACCACTTGGTTCATGTAGCTAGAGAGTGTATTGATTTATTTTATTATTGTTGTACATGACTATTGTACTTTTTGGGATGTATTATGGCATGTTGCCAAAGGATTTATATATATTATTTATAGTGCTTGTTACCTAGTTTGAGCATGAGTTTATGTAAGATTTATTGACATTGAGATTCTTATTTATGAGATTATCTTTTATTGAGATATTGTGATTAAGCGGATTAATTACACCTTTTTGTCATTGAATGTTGTATTTAAGTTAATTATTTACATCTTTTTATTTTGGATATTCTGATGTTGTATTTATGTGGATTATTTACTTCATTTATTTTTGAGTTGGTTTAAATGCTTTTACATGGTTTGTGAGGCTTTACATTTGGTATCAGAGCTCTAGGTTTAACACTATGGCCTTTGTTTTTGGGACTATTGTGCTAAAGTTGCAAAGTTTATACAGATTATCCATCATGAATACTAGAAACATTGATCAAGTTGGAAGATTAGACCATATTCTTGATCTCTTGACCCAACAGGATAGGAGGATAAATACTCTTGAGCAGGAGGTTAGAGGAATTCCTAGAGGTCAGAATACTCATGAAAACCCAAGAGTTGAGGCACAAAATGAGAACCCAAGGATGGAATTTCAAGTTCCTAAAGTTGGAGCTAATGATAATAATCAAGCAAAGATAGCGGAAGAAGTGGGTTTTTCATTTACTTTTATTTTGGGTATTGAGGCCACCAATTGGAGCTGAGGTAGACATTCATAATCCACTCACTATGGATATCACTTTTTAGATAGCAAATTACCATAAGCAAAGAGATGCTAAGTTTTCAAATAAGAAACCACGGAATAATCAATAGAACTATCAATAGAATAAAGGCAATAATAGACAGATCAAAAATATGAAGAGAGGTAATAATTCTCAGCATGAAAAAGGTGGAAACAAAAGAGGTGGCAATAACAACAAAAACAACAATTAGAGGGAAAGAGTTGAAGGACTGAGAGCACCTAAGGGTGGATGATTCAAAATGGCAATAGTGCATAAAAGAGAGTAGACTCATGTTAAACATGCAGTGAGTTAGAGCTTCCTAGTTTTTAGATGCAAGTAAATCTATATGTAGCACCTTTAGACTCTTATGATGTAATTCTATGAATCAACTGGTTAACTAAACATAAGTCTCTAGTAAACTATGAAGACAAGGTTGTTAGATGTTTGGATGACCTAGAAAATCAAGTGGAACTAATATTAGACAAATCTAGACTATGCAATTGAAGAAAGCCAAGAGGAAAGGATGTGCCATTTATGTTGTCCAAGTAAAGGACCTTGATAAAGAAGAATTGGTGTTCAATGATTATCCAATCCTTAAAAGATTTTAGAGATGTATTCCTTGTAGAGTTGACAAAATTGCCACCTAAGAGAGAATTTAACTTCACAATTGACTTACTACCACGGGCTAAGCCAAAAACTAAGGCACCCTACAGAATGACTTCTATATAGTTGTTTGAGCTTAAGGCTCAATTGCAGGAGTTGCTCAATCAAGGGTTCTTTAAACCTAGTGTGTCACCATGGGTTGCACTGGTTATCTTTGTAAAGAAGAAGGATAGTACTTTGAGACTATGCATTGAAATTATAGAATGCTTAACAAAGTTATTATAAAGAACATGTATCCACTTCTAAGGATAGATGAGCTCTTTGATCAAATGAAAGGAGCAACAATGTTCTCGAAGATAGACCTTAGATCTGGTTATCACCAATTGTGGATTAAGGATGAGGACATCTCAAAAATAGATTTTAGGACTCGATATGGTCACTACGAGTTCACAATAGTACCATTTGGGTTGACTAATGCTCTAGCAACTTTCATGAATTTGATAAATAGCATTTTCAGAAATTGTTTAGATGATTTTGTGTTGATCTTCCTTGATGACATATTTCTATACTCTAATTAGTGGAAGAACATGAAAGGCATTTGAGAATTATTTTTCAATGTTTGAGAGAAAGAAAGCTTTATGGTAAATTATCTAAGTGTACATTCTTTCAAGATAAAGTGCACTATCTTGGTCATGTGATCTCAGCAGAAGGAATTATAAATGGTCATCGGTGATTTTGGATCTTTATTCCTTGTTTTTATTTATTTACTTGCTTATTAACTTCATTTTACTTTAATTACTTTTCAAGATGGTTTGAGGGCTTTTACATTACTGAAGTGTTGAGAAAGTTCTAAATTGGAATTTGGGTATCACTTTGGATCACTCCAAGTAAGTTGATATTTTGAAGGAAATTTTTGATAGAAGAATTAGAAAAATGATTATTGAAAGAAGAGTTGAAGTTGTTTAAGGAATGAATAATTACAAGAAAAGTTGAAAAACCTAGAGGAAGAAAATTCAAATAGAAAGATCAAATTGATGAGTAAAACAATTGTTTGCATCATGCCAAAAAGGAAAATGAATGTTGGAAATTAAGCCGTTAAATTGTGAAGTCTCTTGTGACATAGGTAATTTTTGTGTTCTTTTGATCAATCACTTGGTAGCTTGCTTAAAATTATAAAGATGAAAATGATGATGAAATTGCTGTCATAACTAGTTGTTTTGATGATAATGTTGGTTTGGAAATCTTGAAGAAAATTGAATATATAGGCGAAGGATTGGGTAAGCATGGGTAAGGAATCAAAGAGCCCATTGAGTCAATTGTGGGATGAAGTATGAAAGTCTTAGGTATCAAGGTAAAGGACATAGAGGAGAATATTGTTGGAATTTACATCATTACAAAAAAAATTGTGGTTTGAAAAGAAATCATAGTGAAAAGAAATGTTGAAATAGAGATTTGTAAAAAATGAATTTATGACAATTGTTTAAAAAATGAGTTGTGGTTGGATAAATGTATTTGATTAACAAAAGATTGCAGGTATGTTTAAAATGTTTTATAGACATAAGTATTCTCATGTTGAGAAAAAGGAAAAAGAATTGAAACAAAACAATGAAATATAGTGAACAATCAAGTGGAGAGAATAGTAATGAAATTGAAGAAATGATTTGTTTTAGCATTGTGCAAAAGCACAAGGGGGACAAGGAAGAGTTTTCTGAGAAATTTTAAATTGCAAATTAGGGTGAAGATAAATTTAGTTACAAGTAATGAAAGAGGAAATGGATTCCATTCATAGGAATGATATGAGAGGTATAGTTTTAGAGGAGTTGTTGCACACTAAGTGGATATGACCTAGTTGGTGCACCTTTGGAGTTTTGTCTTGTTGTTGGAGCTCTTGACCAATGTTTGTTTTGGAGGACTAAACTTTTGGTATTATATTGTTTTACCATGTGAATGCATGAGCATTGTGATAATTAATTTTGTGTTTGTAAGTGCCTATGATGAATTGAGTTGTGCCTCGTTGGTGTGCATTAAAGAAGTGACTGTTATTCTTATGCTAGAAGAATGTAATTGAGTGTAGATGTACCATGTGATGGATTAGACATTGAATTGGTAGTTATGCCATGTGAATTGACTGATTGATTATATACTTGGATTTATTTGATGGATGTAATGTTAAATGCAAAATTAAGGGATTGTTTTGTGTAAGGTCGAGTAGGACCAATAATTTGGTGGATGGTACCACATGGGAGGATGAAAAAAAAAATCAATATGCTTTGTTAGAATTGATGATACCTCAATGATACTTTGAGTTTGATTATTGTTTGAGATACTTTGAGTTTAGTTATGCTTTGATACTTTGAGTTGTTGATTATGATCTTTTGATACTTTGAGTTGACATTATTGTTTAATGACACCTTGATACTTTATTGGTGCTTGATGGACACTTTATTATTTTGATGTTTAATAAGAGATCGGGACGATGTCTCTTCTAAGTGGGGAAGGATGTCATGTCTCATTTTTATGGACAATATGATTATTCTAGTTTATTGAACAATTATGGTGATTAACTTTACTCTAAGTAATTTTGCATACATGGAGGTAATTATTATGAATTATATTGATGAAAATTGGAAATTATTTTTAAATATTGAATATTGATGTAAATGCAATGACTTGCTTTGGTTATGTTTTTGGAGACACTAACCAAGTGATGTCGAGTTGAGTGCAAATGGATGCAAGTACTTATCGAAGACGAGAGCATGACTGAGGTAGAGATGTTCTAGCCACTTGGCGAAAACTGATGGATGGATTACTTTGATGCAATCGCACACATCACATAGTTGCATATGTATTATTGATTGGCTTTGATTGCTTTAATGCATGATTTTTAATTGTTTTCAAATGCATGATGTGATTACTTTAACTTGATATCTTTTCGATATAGATTCAAATAATGTATTGTAGTTTATTTAAATAAATTGTTAAATGAATAATTGTTTTCTATTTCGATGCTATTGATGTTTGAAAGACAATATGTTCCTTGAAAATAAATAGATATTTATATATTAAATTATATATATGATATGCAATGTTGCATTACATTTCTCTTGGAATATTTAATTGGTTTTGTTTTAATTAAAATAGTTAAATAATATTAAAATTAATATCATTATATTTAGAGTGTTGATAAAAGAATTATATTTCTATCACCCATGCGACAGTAAGTGCAAAAGATATTATTATTATTATTATACTTTAAATACCATTTTTCTTGAATTCTATTGGCCAAATTATCATGTGAATAAGAATGCAAACTTCAATTGTAAACCTAAATGATGATTGCCAAAAATAAGAGTCAGAGGAATTTAATATAAGAACAGATCACTCATCAATGAGGACCCATGTTTTAGCAGTAGAAAGGCAACTTTTCCTAGGCGACAGGAGTAGAAGGAATTTTAGTGATAGGGAAAGTTAAGGAGGTAGCAACAACAGTTACACATTCTTCTTTATTTCAAAGTTTTCTTCTCCTAAAAATTTCTGCATTGAAATCATGTTTAATTGACTGTCAAAAAGGATAATTTTGTTAGCTATTGGGTGGCGTATGATTTCCTTTTTGGATTAACCTTGTTAGCTGAGTCATCCCCTCTATTTTGCCTACAAAAATTGAGAACTTAGATTGACTTGTAGCCATGGGTTGTTTCTCCTTTTCCTTGCCACCATTATCTTATTTTATTCCTAGCCCCTTTTTTCTATTTGGCCATTCTACTAAGGAAATTTCCTTCCTTACCTAGCCGTCAACCTTATTATCTTGGGCTGTTATCTTTGTATTTTCATCATGGTCATTCTTTCCTGACTCTGGCCATCCTCTCTTATATTTCTTGGATCGACCTTCTTGGGTGATTTTAGCAAATTGACCCTTTGTTTATACTTGTTGACTATTGTTCCTTGTTGACTGGATCTCCCTTTCACCTTGCTAACACCTATCTTAGGCTGAGCATGATGTTTAAATCATGTTTTCGTGCTATTGTTGCTTACAAGTCATTATTTGTAGATCTTGCAATTTGACTAAAAGAAAAGCTCTTAACAGAATCTCCAGATCACTGTTGGTTAATTCCTATCAAACCCATGTATGACTGTATTTCTTTATATGTTGGTAGAAATCAGAATAGATGAGTAAATCAACCTTTGTATAATGAAACTCAACTTCTAGAAAATATCCAAAACCATTCTTCATGCAGCTTCATTGGCAATATACTTGACTAAAGTATATCCTTCATTGTTTTGGTGGACAGAGAAATTAGATCCTGTAGTTCTATTCATGACTATCCAAAAACATCTTATTCTACTATAGCAACATTTTTGACTTCCTATCACTGAACAAATTGTTCTTGTAAGCTTTGTTTAAAACTTGTTAAAACAATATGTCAATTCAAAAGAAAGACAAAACAGAGATAGTAGACTACATTTTTACTTTCCTATGAATGATGAGGCAGAAAACCTATTGTATTATAATCAAAACTGAAACTTGATTAAACTATGTTCTTTACTCATTTTCTTATTTTCTGCAATAGTTCCTGTTGATGTGTGACAGGAAGACTATTGGCTATTTTGGGACTTCCTGTTGTAGTTTGGACAGAAAGCTATTTTTCTTGATTGAACAATGAACTTTTGGTTAAATAATTGGATTGATAAACTTCCTATCACTAATTGTTGAAAGAAATAAGGATGAATATTTATTAGGAAATATGATTGTGATATGGACTTGAGATTTATCTCACTTTGACAAACTTATAGACTATTTTTATTGTTTTTATTATTTTTGAAACCTCCTGTCATAGTAATGATAGTAAGGTAAATTAATGTTTTAGAATGAATATTCTTGAAGACTTAACGACTAAAATACTAGATAGAAAATTATTTCAATTGATAAACTTATGATTGCCATTGTATGACCAAAAGATGGTTTATTGCTTGAAAGTGTATTTTTCCTTATTTGATGATTTGGGAAAAGGGAATTGGATTGATTGAAAACTTGTACTTTCGATTCTTTAGTTTATTTTCTTACTTCTTGGGGAAACAAGTAGTTTCTATTTAGGAATGTATTGGATTAATTTTGGGATGATGATGCCGAATGTGGAGTATCAGAGATGGCTTTTCCTCTTTTCAATAATTGACAATCTACTTAAATGATTACATATAATCAGAATAACATTGAAATAGATGTTTATTGTCTAGCAAACTTATTTGTTATTATCTCTGCCACATCTTGTTGTGAGACAATTTTCTTTTCATTATTTAGAATTGCACATTCAGACATTAGGGTTGCATCAGGTGTTCCCTCCTACAATTGTTACCAGGTAGCTAGACATCTTATGCAGGGTCGGGTTTCCTTCATTTCAGGAAGGAATCTAGGGAAGTGTAAATAGTTCATGATTGGGTGGAAAAGCACTTGAGCCATGTTCTCATCTCTTGGTTTGTAGGTGGTGGACCACTTGGTTCGTGCAATTGGAGAGTGTATTAGATTATTTTATTATTGTTGTACATGACTATTGTACTTTTTGAGATGTATTATGGCATGTTGCCAAAGGATTTATGTATATTATTTATAGTGCTTTTTACCTAGTTTGAGCATGAGTTTATGTAAGATTTATTGACTTTGAGATTCATATTTATGAGATTATCTTTTATTGTGATATTGTGATTAAGTGGATTAATTACACCTTTTTGTCTTTGAATGTTGTATTTAAGCGGATTATTTACATCTGTATATTTTGGATATTGTGATGTTGTATTTAAGTGGATTATTTACTTCATTTATATTTGAGTTGGTTTAAATGCTTTTACATGGTTTGTGAGGCTTTATATATATATATATGTTTATCTCCTCATTTTTTTGTTCTCTCTCTCTCTATATATAAACATATCTATCCTTATTTCCACACACACACACACACACATATGTCATTCTCTTATAAATATATTTATCTCTTGCATATATATATACATGGGTTTGGATATATGTTTATTCTTACCATTGTATCTGCCATTTTTATCTTACCAGTTCTTTTATCTACCTCCTTCTCTTGGTCATTTGTTGCTAGTAGATTGTTGGATGTATCACTTGTATCTAGTTCTATGCATGCTTATCTTTTGATATAGATCAACCCTATGTATGTGTGTGTGTGGGTGAGTGTGTATATATATCTAACCTATATATCACATTCATATATATCATCGCTATTTGTATCTAAATCTTTTTCCTGTTGGAAAGAGACACTACATAACATTGATAGGTGTTGTCATTGATGACAACTAAGATTGTTCCACACATCTGCAGTACAGTATTTGATCATACCGAAAGTCAGAATGATAATCTAAGTCTGGGAGCCTAAAATAGAGCATATAGTAGAGTCCAGTATTTTGGTTAGTGGATCTATCTAGTTATTCATTATGTGTTGCAAATCTAAAGGAGTGTAAAGGGACACTAGGATAATCTAAATCTAAGTTTTTAGCCTTTGGGGATAAAGGGATCAAACGTTATGAGCATTTGAATACCGGATCTTATTATGACAGAACAGTTCAGTGGAGAATAGGCAGACCTATGTTAATCCTTGTGCGGACCCAATAGAAGTGTTTTGATGAATTGTGTATGAGATAGAATGTTAGTGGCTAACATTTATTATGATCTACATGTGTTATTTTTGGTATGCATCAATATTAGTGTATGGATCTAACTGATAGAACAAATTTTTTTTTTTAAATTTCAAAGTATTGTTGTTGCTGACTGGCAAGTGATTGCAATTCAATATAAGGATATATATATAGCCGATGTTTATGGATATTTTTTGTGTATATATGTGAAACAGATATATGTGTGAAAGGAGTAGAAATCTGATATTTGAATGAAGGTAGAATAGCAAGAAGAGTAGAGTAAAGATGAAGTGTATAAAATCAGTATTTACACTCAATCGAAAATGATCTCTAGCATTGGTAGATGCATCTTACTAGTTTAAAATATCTATAATCTTTGTAAACTTTTCTGTAGGCAGTGAGCCTTCACTAGAGTAGTGAGCCCGAATGCATGTGCATTCCCATTTGTAAAATACTTTTAACAGGGTATTAATTCTTGTGGGTTAACCCCCACCATAGTTTTTCCCTTAACTGGGTTTCCACGTCAAAAATCTTGGTGTCAAGTGTGTTATTTATTTCTTCTTATGTGATGCTGAAATGTTTATTTCATTAATTTGATTATAAGTGGTAAAGATAGATTAAAGGAAAAAAATTGTAAATGACTGACAACTAATTCACCCCCCCTCAGTTGTCTGGACCTAATCCAACAATTGGTATCATATAAAGGATCCTTAGAGAAGCCTAACAGCTTTAGGAAAAGATCTTGGAAGAAGTTTCAAATGGGTTCATTAAGAGATCTTCAATCAGCCTTAGAAGAACTTGCTCAATCTAGAACAAAAATTAGTAATTTGAGAAGTGAACTTAAAGATGCTAATGACACCATTAAAATGTTAAAAGATAAATTAAAGAAATATATGCACAGAAAAAAGGAGCTACTTCTGTAGCTATTCAATTTACCTGAAGAAAATGATTTGAATAAAGCTTTGAAAGAAAAAATAAAAGAATGTTAAAAGCTCTCAATAGAAGTCATTGTTCTAAAAATTGAAATGGAATCTAAGGTGATGAGGCAAATCAAAGAAAGTGAAGGTAGAAAGAAGATTAAAGAAGATCTAAAATACAAACTAAAAGAAAGATCTGAAGAATGTTGCAGATTGGATGGAATAGCTAGCCATCTAGAGTCTGATCTGCAAGAAAGTAGAGACAATGAGAGAGAACTTGAAAGGCAAATAGTCATTCTTAGACATGACCTAGATATTGCAAATGAATACAAGGAGAAGTTCAAGATAAGTTTAGGTAAACTTGAAGGACATAAAAGGGTCAATGACAAGCGTGGTCTTGGATATGAGAAAGGTGAAAGCTTTGGATCCAGACAGAGAAATCTTCAAATTAAGAATGGAAGAAACAAACCTAGAAAACCTTTGGTAAGATAGCTAAATGCTCAAATATATCTATCATTCAATGGAAATTGTTTCAATTGCAACAAATTTGGTCATAGAGCTACTCAGTGCAGAAATAGAGTAAATCAAAATGGTCCATCCTTCTCTGGTCAATGCTTCAAGTGTATCAGGTATGGTCATAGATCAAATGAATGTAGAAGTATGACAATGAATAATCCCAATAATAGAAGAATCAACAATTCTTTCAATGGTTACTAGTTTGTTTGCAATGGGTTTGGACATATGGCTAATTAGTGCAGATCAAGAGAAAATTAGAAAAGAAATGTTGTATGCTTTAATTGCAATAAATCTAGTCATATTGCAAGATTTTGCAGAAGTAAAGACAATGGAAGAGGAGGTCCGGTAAACAGAAAATTGAATGAACAAAGACAAGACAAAGGCAAAGAAAAAATTTATATGAATGAGACTCAGGATGAATCAAACAAGATATGGGTTAGGAAAACCATTACGAATGATAGTAATGGATTCGCACTACAATCTGGTGCTAATAATTCCTCCAGGAATTAAGTTGGAAGTCTTGGCTCAGGGGGAGCAACATTACAAATCAAATTCCCCCAGCCAATAAGTAAGTGCCTAGATCTAGCGCAGTAAGAAAAGAGGTCTTGGATTATTTCAGACCATATAGAAGAAATTCTGAAAGAAAAGAGATGGATATGGTAATATGCAGAGCAATACATGAAAGACTACTCAAGAACAGAGTAGGACATTTATTACAAAGGCACATTAGGTAATGCAAAGCTTAAAAGGGTCATTAACTCCTCATTTCAAACAATTTACATCAATATAAATCAAGAAGAAAGAAGTGGACAAGCTTAGAGCTGAGAATTCTCAAGAGTTGGAAGCGAGAAAAGGATTTCCAAGCAAAAACCCTAATCTACGTAGTGTTAGTTGATAGATTTGTTCTTTGAAAATAAATGTAGAAAAAGACTCAAGATGCCCAAGAAGAGGAACAAAAAGTACTAACAACTGGAGAAGTTGCCATTGGATTGACAACTTTCCTCTGAATTTTAGAGGTACAACTCCCTCTTGAGATATGCAACAAATAAAAATATGGGGTGTGCTTTTAACCAGAAAGCAAAAAAGGCATATTAACATCTACCCATCACCATGAAATAGATGTGCATGACTGATTACGGATTACGAAAAGAAATGAATATAGATAAATGATACACAGCCCACTTATCCAACATTCATAAACAAGGATAAATTAAGAAAGATACAGTTAGATTCCGCCTCAACACATGTCAACATAATAGAAGCAATATTGAAGACATATTACGAATTGACATAAGAACAATTGTAATCACAGAGGACACTTGGAGACACAAAGTTCTATAAGTAATTCTTTATTTCTTGAATATAACCAAAACTCAAAGTTTTTGTAATGCCTCTATACATAAATAAGGCTAAGAAAAGTATAACTGGAAATTAATACAAAATGAACTTTGCTCTTTTTCCCACTGATCACAGACAACCTTCCGCAAAAAAGAGCCCCTTCTTTCTAAAGTCCCTCCCCTTATATAACATTTCAAAACTTCCCCAGAATTATAACTATTTGAAATGACCTTTTCGAGTAACTATTATCAAGAAAGTGAACTAAGGATGAAAATGGTTACATTACAAAAGAAACATAATTATTATCACTAATTACAAAACATCTTCATGCATTGAAGATAATTGGCATTAATCTACCCCCAATTCTAGGTGTATTTCCATTTAAAGTTGGCATAATTCAGCGCACTCTTCTTCCTCCTCCAGGACGTTGATTATTCTACGTTACTCGGTATAGCTGGTTTTCTCCTTCCAAGCAACTATACACAACTAGGAGATGATATCGATATTCTCCTTCTCAGGCCACTATAAGTCAGGTTGCATGACATGCATAGGTTCATCATCCCAAATTTTGCTGTTTGCAGGAAGTCCAATTTTGAAGATAGCTTGGCTGACGAGAAAAATTGAACTTAGAGAGCACCGCCACCTTAACTTAATTACACCAATAAGTAATGATGGTTTTTAAACTTATTAATGCTGCATTACCACCTTGGTAGGCTTTATTTACACTTGTCATTTAAACAATAATTAATGCATGATTAATTCTGCACTTTGGAAAACAAGTCTCAAAATTGAGCTTGTGTTTCATAACTCTTGAAAAGACATTCACCACATTCTGCATGAGCAATCTGATGAGCTGACAATACCTTGGAAAATGGGCACTGCTAACTAGTTAGGGGTCAAAGCAAACTCCAAAATTTGAACCTTGAAGAGGAGTTTCATAAAATTTGAAAATCACCAACAATGGGCAAAGTTGAAGAGTCGACACTATTATGATCTTCGAACTGCAAGAGTGACATTCAAAAACTTTCAACTTCCCCGACACAAAAGAGAAGTCAAGAAGTTGACCATTTTTAGAATATAAGAACATAAGTCAAGGAAGTAAGGGGTTCACAAAATGAAAAATCTCCTAACGCTAATGACTCAAACAAACATTTTCAAGATTTTAGGAAACATGTTGGGACCGAAAATGACTGAACTAGAGGAAAACGATAATTGTATCAATCCTTACACACTAAAATTTTGACAATTTTTGGTTTCAAATTTTGGGGCAACAACAGGCTCTAATTGGGGATGAGGACTGCAAAGGACAAAGTAAGGAACCCAGAATCACAAGTATGGATCAGTGCTTTATCCATTTGGTGAGAGAGTCAAGAGCATGAGGAATAAAGGAGCCAGAATAAACCAAAAATAGGGCAAGTAGAAAAGGAAACAAGAATACCGGCACTTGACAAAAACTCCTAATATCTATGTGGCAGGAAGATCCTACCTTCCAATGACCTTAGAGTGGTCATGCGAATCCATTAACTAGCTAGGAGAAATAGGTGCCTGTACAAAATAACACCAAATGTACAAAAAGCCCACAAGCAATCAGCTGCAAACTTGTGATCACCATGATCAAACAGATAAAAAAGACTTTGGATAAAAAATTTCTAGATATGACTTGATGCCCAAGAAGCCATTCTTCATTGTACACTCCTCCAATTTGATGGCTCACCTCAAAATTGCCCAACATATGATTACCAACATTTGATTGAAAAGCATCAGTTGTGACCTTATGATGCACTTGATTTGACAAACATAGAGAAACCAATCCTCGAATTGGATATCCCACACACAAGCCTTGAGATAAGAAAATTTCTTTATTTCTATAACTGGGAATGACTACATCTAAAAATTTTGATTTCTGACTTGCCACATATGTCCCATCCTATTCTCATATGCAATTAACATTTTTGGTAGTAGTTCGATAATCATTCGAATCATTAGAGGACCAATTATCAACCTTATGCAAAATTGGAAGTGAGTTAGACTGAACATCTGTATTGCAAATAGTGATTTCATGAGGATAAAAATCATCCTCAACTAAAATAGTCTCCTTATTTAAAACTTGTTTACTGATTGCATTTTCAGTAGCAGTGCATTCTTCTTCAACACCTGGTATAGGAGAGGGCACCGCATCTTCTTCACGAAGAAGATCACCATCCAGAACTTCTAAAAATTCTTGAGGTTGTGAACCTTTATTAGCTTGATAGCTCCTTTCCTCCTTTGGTCGCAATATTTCCTTTTTATCATCTTCTTCTTGAAATTTGAAATTCAAAGAATGAACATTCAACACCTCATTTTTACGTCGAGTCCCCTCTAATTGTTCTTCATCAGCTAAGGTGAACGACTTCCTTTCTACATCATCTACACTATTATTTGCACAAGGGGAGGATCATTTTTCTTCTATGCCATATGGAGGGCTTATAGGTTCAACATGCTCTTCTTCGTAATCAAAATAGAAAGTTTCCATACTTCTATCCACATGAGGTTTAATTTCTACATCGTTTATCTTATTTTCACCAAAATGTTTTGGATCAAAAATAGAGAGATTACAGTATTCAACGGAAAGAGGTTTGTGCATTTTGAAAACTCACAGGCTGGAATCTTTGTTCATGCATGACAGGCTCAACATTAAAGTTTTTAACAACTTGATTTGCTTTCCAAAGACCACTCAAAATCAAATCGTCTTCTATTCTTATGACCTCTTGTTGTGCAAATTTAATATCATTCACTTTACTCTGTTTCAACTCAAATTGAACATCAGGATGCAAAGAGGAAATAAAAATATAAAGTTGAAGTTGCTCACTTGTTTGAAGAAGGGATAGAATCTTCTTGAGCATCCAGTTGAATCTGTCCATGAAATCTCTGATGGATTCACCTTCTTTCTTTTGAATGTTGAAAAATTGACACAATAGGGTGGCCTCATCAACATGAACTTTATACATTGCTAAGAACTTCTTCTTCAATGAATCCCAATTGGTTACACACTTCTCTTCTAAATAGTAAAACTAATCTACTACAGGTCCAATCAAAGCTTCAATAAATAATCTCACAAAAAAAATTTCTTCACTTACCCCCAGGATACCACACGCAACTATGAATTCCAGGATATGGTTTTTAGCATCTTGAGAGCCTTCTCCACTAAACTTTTGGAAATATTTTCATGATCCTTGCAGTAGAGGTGAGAATACAGGCAAATAAAGAGGCCCAAAATGATTTCCCCATAGCTGAGAAGAAACCAAAGCCATAATGTGACTTTCAAAGTTAAATCAGCAGAGGTCTTTGTTGGAATAGAAAAATTTATGAGCAAGTTGATCAAATAGATCCGCTAGCCTCCATCCTCTAGGAGTCATCTTTGAATATCTAGGGAAAATGAAGGCATTGTTCTTCACTTTCGATATCCCTAGTGGAGTCACTTAAAATCTATTAGTTGACATATTTGTCCTTCAAAAATAAATGTAGAAAAGGACTCAAGATGCCCAAGAAGAAGAACAAAAAGTACTAACAGTTGGAGAAGTTGCCATTGGATTGACAACTTTCCTTCGCATTTTAGAGGTACAGCTCCCTCTTGAGATATGCAAAAAATAAAAATATGGAGTGTGCTTTTAAACAGAAAGTAGAAAAGGCGTATTAACATCTACTCATCACCATGAAATAGATGTGCATTACTGATTATGGATTATGGAAATAAACAAATATAGATAAACAATACACAACCCACTTATCCAACATTCATAAACAAGGATAAATTAAGAAAGATACAGTTACATTCTGCCTTGACACATGTCAACATAATAGAATCAATATTGAAGATAGATTATGAATTGACATAAGAACAATTGCACTCACAAAGGACACTTGGAGACACAAAGTTCTGTTACAAGTAATTCTTCATTTCTTCAATATAACTAGAACTCAAAGTTTCTATAAAATGAACTTTGCTCTATTTCTTACTATTCACAGACAGCCTTTCCCAAAAAAAAGCCCCTTCTTTCTGAAGTCCCTCCCCCTATATAACTTTTCAAAACTTCCCCAGAATTATAACTGTTCAAAATGGCCTTTTCGAGTAACCGTTATCAAGAAAGTGAACTAAGGACAGAAATGGCTACAATATAGAAGAAACATAATTATTATCACTAATTACAAAACATCTTCATACATTGAAGACAAGTGGCATTAATCTACCCCCAATTCCAAGCATATTTCCATAAAAAGTTGGCGTAGTTCAGCATGTTCTTCTTCCTTCTCTAGGATGTTGATTATTCTATGATACTCGGCATAGATGGTTATCTCCTTCCAGGAAACTATATGCAACTGGGAGATGATATATATCTACTCCTCCTCAGGCTACTGTAAGACAGGATGGAGGACAAGCATAGGTTCATCATCCCAAATTTCATTGTTTGCAGGAAGTCCCATTCTGAAGATAGCTTGGCTAACAAGAAAAAATAAACTCAGAGAGCACCACCACCTTAACTTAATTATGCCAGTAAGTAATGATAGTTTTAAAACTTATTAATGCTACATTACCACCTTGGTAGGCTTCATTTACACTTGTCATTTAAAAAGTAATTAATGCATGATTGATTCTGCACTTTGGAAAGCGAGTCTTAAGATTGAGATTGTGTTTCATAACTCTTGAAAATACATTCACCACATTCTGCATGAGCAATCTGATGAGCTGATAATACCTTGGAAAATGGGTATTGCTAACTAGTCGAGGGTTGGAGCAGATTCTAAACTTTGAACCTTGAAGAGGAGTTTCACAAAATTTGAAAATCTCTGACAATGGGTGAAGTCGAAGAGTTGGTGCTATTGTGATCTTCAAACTGCAACAGTGACATTCAAAAACTTTCAACTTCTTTGACACAAAGGAGAAGTCAGGAAGTCAAGCATTTTTAGAATTTAAGAACATAAGTCAGGGAAGTAAGGGGTTCGTGAAATGAAAAATCACCTGATGCCAACAACGCAAACAAGCATTTTCAAGACTTTAGGAAAAATTTTGGGATGAAAAATGATTGAACTAGGGTAAAATGATAATTGTATCAATCCTTACGCAATAAAATTTTGAAAATTTTTGGTTTCAAATTTTTGGGCAACATGTAGCAAGGTATTTTCTATTTTTTGCTAAATCTTTTTGAGTTCTTAGTTTTTACTAATGGCTACACCTCTAGTGGTAGATGTTACTAAAAGGCCTCATCCCAAGTTCAAGAAGCATGCATTCAAATCTATAGAGGTTGAGCCACTAGGTGCATTTTCTGGAGTTTCGTACGGGCTTTTACATGTCGAAGATATTAGGGCTTACATCCACTATAATATAGAGGAATTTGGAAATCTGAAACTACTGGATTTATTTGAAAATCACTTGAAGAATGACAATGACCAATTGAAGCTAGAATATAAGACCCTAGAGAATAAACACTTCATACAAGTTATTGAATTTCCATCTTTTAATGAAAGCAAATGGATTAGGTATGTATTCAGTCAGATACATGATCAGTTTATGTGGTTGTTGAAGCCATTCCAGATTACAAAAGATATAATATGAATTGTGACTAGACTAAATGCAACTGGTGGGCAACCCATGCTTAAGGCTATGAAAAATCAAATAGTAACTGATGCAACTAGAGAAAAATTTGATAGAAGAGCTATGACTATCAATGACATCACTGCTCTGGATGTCAAGTTTGCTTCGATGGTAGTTGGGTATAAGATTTACCACTCTAGTAGGGAGAACTCAGTTTCTAGAACAACTATTTATGCCACATATCAAATGGTAAAGGAAAATGTGGATTATGACTTGTGTGAGCTTATACAAAGCCAACTACTAGAAAACCTGAAAAAAATCAAAAAGGACAAGAAAAACTCCTTCAAATATGGTTCCTTGGTGATATGTATTTTCTTATACTTCATGAATGAAGTTCCAAGAGTTCCAGGTATACAATGGACATATGATAGGCCAGTGGCATGGAAAATTAGGGATCATCTACAGAGTCTTAGCGATACCCAAACACAAAAGATTGCTATATGGGGTTACTTCAAAACTTCCAGAATTTGATGCATGCAAGGGAAAGAATTCCTAGGTCAATTGTTGAAAAGTATGACAATGAAATATTTTTATCATAGACACAGATCAATGCTTGATGGAAGCTATAGAATCAAGGACAGTTTGAATAATGCCAATGGGCTATGAAGTGGATGAGGAAATTGTTGGTGCCTCAATTGACTGTCAGTTTTCGAGCAATTTTTCATGCAAGCACCTTCCCAAAAAATCCAAAAAAATTCTAAGTATTGGAGCCTCTCAGTGTTTTTCAACATTATCATGAATTTCTAAGGGAGGGGATCATCATCATCATCATCATTTTCCAGATTGTCACCTTGATAGTTCTGTGGGGTCATCGAGTTTTCTGTCATCAAGGTGTTCATCGGGATGACTTGGTGCATCAGGCAGACTGGGGAGAGTTGATCCGATGGTTAATTTGTGGCCGATGGTGTGTCCATCAGCGAGAGTAGTGTTATCAGCGGATGAATTTTGGGCTCCACCGATGTGTTTGGGTCTTACCGATGGAGAGATGTTCATCGGTGTAACATTGCATATCAGCCTAGCTGATGGAGGATCCTCCAATGTGGTTTGTCTAGCCGATGATGGATGGTTTGAGGCTTTCAAGTGAGTGGGCATCGGCGTGATCGATGAGGTTGGTGAAGGAGATTTTTGTTGCTCTGACGGTTTGGGTCTGGCCAACAAGGGGAATGTGGCTTGGTGCTTTCATCGGCGGGAGTATTGCTATCGGCAGAGGTTTTTTGTGGCTTGCCAATGTTGGGTGTCTAGCCGATGAAGGTGACCATTGGAGGGACTTGGTGTTCGATCTGGTCGATGGAGTTGCCATCGGCGTAACGTGGTGTGGTCGGCGGGGAAGCATTTTGTTGGGCTGATGGTTGTGGACACGCCGATAGGATATGCATCAGAGAGAGTTTGTGCATCGGTGAAGGTGGAAAGCACTGGGCCGACGGTGGTTTTCTCGCCGATTGGGTTGTATTGGGGTGACATTTGATGTCGGTAGGAGGGTTTTTGGCTACTCCGATGGTGTATGTTACATCGATGAAGGCACGTGTTGGAGCAATGGGCTATTGGCAGAAGATTCATGGGTCGAGTGGGGCAAAATACTTGACACTTAGTACACATGTAGCCATGCTTATAAAGTGTTTGGGAGGTCCTTGCCTGGCGAATGTGGGATAAATGGATCTCACAAATGGAAAAGTCAGTGATGAAATGAAGGACTTCCCACGTGGCGCGATTTCACTAGCGACGGGACTTTTCAAAATGCCAACATGATTTGTGACTTATGTGAGCGGCTTTGGACTGTCGATTTTGTGTGTCTAGAGCTTGATCCAGTGGCTGAGTTCAAACGATGAAATAATTGAGTGTTAGCACCATTTTTGCGCGCTCATTCTATAGTTAGCCAGTCATGCTATATGATGATGGAAGGAATGTCACATCTACTCATCTGCTTGAGGTCTGGGTTGCTTGTGTCGCAGGCTTTTATGGAGGATTTGATTGCTTTAGCGACTGAAATTGATGGAGGATCCAATTGTTTCTTTGAAAATCTAGGGAGAATTATCTCTGCATTTATGAAGTCTGTCAGTGTGTAGGTGGCTGGAAGCTTGTGTGCTCCTTGAAAAGGGAATCCAGGGCCATTCTACAAGGAGGTTGGATGTTTTTGGGCTTTTTGCTCTGACTCTGAACACGAGGTGTTCACATTTTGGAAGGCATTTTTTGTTATAGATTTGGTCCTTGGTCAGGTGTGTCAGTCTATCTTGTCTTGTAAATGGCAATTTCCTGTATGATGATTTTCTGTGCAGATTGAATTTAAATGAAAAGCAATTGTGGTGCGTATTACTTAGGATTGTCTCCTATGTGTTGTTTGTTTTCCTTTCAAACAAGGTTGTCAATGGCTTCCAAGTTTTTTAGTATATGCATACTGTGTGTCTGATTTATTGCATCGACTCAAGGAGTGGTTAAATAGGCTTTTGATCAGATACAAAGGAAAATAGATTGCATCATAGGATTTGCAAAGTATGATCATAGGCAATACTCTTTCTTGGACATGCTGTTAGGCAGTAACATTCTTCCTGAGTCCTCTGGATATGAATTTATGTTGTCATAGGGAACATTTACATTCGTAGATTTGACTCTGCTACCCAGATAAGGCACTGGTTTGGGAATCTGTCTGTTCAATGGGTCTAGGAAAGTCCCATAACTCCAAACATCAATTCAAACCATTTCATACTTCCACCTGTTAGTTGTAGGAGTAGGAGTAGGAGTAGGAAACCCCTACATGCTCTCATCCCTAACCAGACATATATGTCCAAGAATGTTACCAACCTTGTGATTTGTTACACAAATCTTGGTCCATACATGAGAGTATTCTGCCTGTTGCTATCAAGTTAAATCCTTATGTTATTGATCTAGTCAAGGTCATATCTTTATCAAATAGGGACACCCCCCTTGGTGCAGCAGAACCAGAAGTGAAGGGGAGGAGCTCACGCAACCTCTTGTATTTTGTTGGCTAAATCAACCTGTGCATTAGAACTGGCAAACCCTAATGCTGATTCAGAAGAAAAACCAACAAAGTGGTGACTCTACTGGGGATCTGAAGTCAAAGTACTATCTAGTCATCTCTGGTGAGATATATGTGGCCCATCCGAGTCACCAACAAATTGGTGACTCTGCTGGGGACTTAACAGAAAAAGTGATATCTTATAGCCTCTGGTGAAGTTTTACCTAGCTTTGCTAGTGGAATGAACCTGGAAAAGTAGCTTTCAGCTATTGAAAATTTTGTCCTCTCTGGAGAGGTGGTGACTCTGCAAAAAGATTCAAGTGCACATGAAAGATAGATGTATGTTACGTGACAAAGGATGTTCATATTTCTACATCTAGATGAGAAAAGGTACTTAGTTTCTTCCCCTTTATATTTGTTGTTTACTGCATAAATTAGATGTTAGGGGAAAGCCTTAGGTCTTAGGTAGACAAAGGATGTCTAAGATTGAAAATTTTATGAATCCAAATATGTATACACCCGTGCTCAACCAAGAGGGAGATGCAATGTTATGTGACAGAATAGAATAGATAATAAATAGGTTGATACTCTTAGAGGCTAGGTAGGCTTAGTTGAATAATGATAACCCTATTGTGTCTGCCAGTCAGAAAGCTAAACCACTTGTCAGCCCTTTTGATCCTTTGTATGACCAACTAGATTTGTCATGGGTTGATTATAAAGTAGAAAGTATGCCTGCTAGGATATACTGTCAGATGCCTAGATTTAGTGGTCACAGTGTATGTGATGGGGGTGCACATATCCAAAAATTTTGCAATTTTGTGGAAAAACATTCATTTAGAGATGAGGATATGTGGATGAGGTTTTTTGTTAGATCCTTTGATGCAAAAGCTAGAGATTGGTATTTGAGCTTTCCAAAGAGATCCTTTGCCTGTTGGGATGAGCTTGCTGACTATTTCAAAAGGAAATTTACAAAAGAACCAGCTGATCTTGTTATAGAATTAATGAAAATCAGAAAACAAGATGAGGAGCCATGTATTGATTTCAGTCATAGGTTTGCACTAGCCCTTTCATAGATCCCAGAAGTCTTCAGACTTGATATTTTAGCATGTGTTGGCATACATTTTGAGGCTTTTGAGGGGGGCTCTAGTGCAATACTGAGGGAATTCAAGGTGACAAACATGCAAATGGCATACATTTTTTTAGAAAATGTAGAAAAAATGAGAAATGAGCACCTACAGAAATCCTTGTCTCCAGGCTTTGGTGTGAGAAATGGTTGTGAAGCTACAAATGACCAAGAGATTAAGGCATCATGTGAAGATGTCAATGAAAGGACTAATGAGGACTCCCATTGCAATGATGAGGCATCTGGCCATGAAAGCAATAATGAGGTTGTGGATAGCAATGAGCAACTTTTTGAATGGATTTGTGGAGATAATTGTGAGTATTGTACTCAAGACAGAGAAGATATAAGCAAACAGAGAAATAGTTCCATGTGTGAACCATTGCCTTCTTTTCAAACACATGGAGATCATGAAGAGTAGTCAGAGATTGAAACAAGTGCTAGTGCAGAGCATGATTGTTTTTTATTTGTGATTGTTTTGCTTATGACACACAAGCTGATATTCTTCCACAAAATGAACCCATTGGTGATGAAGATGCATGCTCTGCTGCCCATGAACAAATGGCATATTATGATCAAGCTGATGTACCTGGATCACCCATTTTTGACACATATGGTGATGAGGATCTATTTGAGTATGGTGAGGGTTTGAGCATTATTTTTGACTTGGATTCTGTTTCTCATACTGATGAAAGAGGAACCAACATACATCAGGTAAGTGACTGTAAAAATATACTTGATTGTAAAGAGGTGCTAGAGCCTGATCTTTTCTAGTTTGGTGCTGCTGTTGGTTGTGTACATGATGTGCACAATTATGAATTTGAAAGCTTTTTCTTTGATATGCCAACTTCTGGTGAGCCCTGATGTTCCTAGTTGCATGATGGACTTTCAGTGCTTTCAATTTTTAGTCCGGCTAGGAGATCATTTTGTAATGCATAATGCTGATACAGATGATAACATGTGTTATATTTCATTTGAATATGCATTGCTTGATAAATACTACATCCACTTACTGCCTAATGCTAAAGGTTATTTACATAGGGTTGACAGTGACAAACTGAATCAGAAGGTTGAATATACAAATGACCAAAGTTGCTTATGGTCAAATCATGGCAGCATTCTCAAGCTTGACCCAGTGTATGCAGATGAAAACAAGATATTTGACAAAGGGAAATATAGGTTTTCCTTTTCTTGGTGCCCTTAGGCCATCAAGTATGTTTGGTGATGTAGATTTGTAGCTTTATAACTCTGTGCCCAATGGATAGGGGACTGGTCTACATCCTAGAGGTCTGAGGTTCTTGCCATGCCTGCAAGAGGCATGCATCCCCAGACAGAGCCACTGTTGGTGCCTGAATTGACTGTCAATTTTTGAGCAATTTTTCATGCAAGCACCTTCCCAAAAAATCTAAAAAATTTCTAAGTATTGGAGCCTCTCAGTGTTTTTCAACATTATCATGAATTTCTGAGGGAGGGGATCATCATCATCATCGTTTTCTAGATTGTCACCTTGATAGTTCTGCAGGGTCATTGAGTTTTCTGTCATCAAGGTGTTCATCAGGATGACTTGGTGCATCGGGCAGACCAGGGAGAGTTGATCTAATGGTTAATGTTTGGCCGACGGTGTGTCCATCGGCGAGAGTAGTGTTATCGGTGGATGAATTTTGGGCTCCACCGATGTGTTTAGGTCTTACCAATGGAGAGATGTTCATCGATGTAACATTGCATATTGGCCCAACTGATGGAGGATCCTCCGATGTGGTTTGTCTAGCCGATGACAGATGGTTTGAGGCTTTCAAGTGAGTGGGCATCAGCGTGATCGATGAGGTCAGTGAAGGAGCTTTTTATTGCTCTGACAATTTAGGTCTGGCCGACAAGGGGAATGTGGCTTGGTGCTTTCATCGGTAGGAGTATTGCTATTGGCAGAGGTTTTTTGTGGCTTGTCGATGTTGGGTGTCTGGCCAATGAAGGTGACCATCGGAGGGACTTGGTGTTTGATTTGGTCGATGGAGTTGCCATCAGCATAATGTGGTGTGGTCAGTGGGGAAGCTTTTTGTTGGGCCGATGGTTGTGGTCACACCAACGGGATATGCATCAGAGAGAGTTGGTGCGTCGGTGAAGGTGGAAAGCGCTAGGCCGACGGTGGTTTTCTCACCGATCGGGTTGTATCAGGGTGACATTTGATGTCGGCAGGAGGGTTTTTGGCTACTCTGATGGTGTATGTTACACTAATGAAGGCGAGTGTTGGAGCAATGGGCTATTGGTGGAAGATTTGTGGGTCGAGTGGGGCAAAACGCTTGACACTTAGTACACATGTGGCCGTGCTTATAAAGTGTTTGGGAGGTCCCTGTCTGGTGAATGTGGGATAAATGGATCCCACAAATGGAAAAGTCAGTGATGGAATGAAGGACTTCCCACGTGGTGCGATTTCACTGGTGATGGGACTTTTCAAAATGCCAACATGATTTGCGACTTATGTGAGCAGTTTTGGACCATCAATTTTGCATGTCTGGAGCCCGATCCAGTGGCTGAGTTCAAATGATGAAATAACTAAGTGTTAGCACCATTTTTGCATGCAAATTCTGTAGTTAGCTGGCCATGCTATACGGTGATGGAAGGAATGTCACATCTGCTCATCTGCTCGAGGTCCAGGTTGCTTGCACTGTGGGCTTTTATGGAGGATTTGACTACTTCAGTGACTGAAATTGATGGAGGATCTGATTGTTTCTTTAAAAATCTAGGGAGAATGATCTCTGCATTTATGAAGTCTGTCAGTGTGTAGGTGGCCAGAAGCTTGTGTGCTCCTTGAAAAGGGAATCCATGGCCATTCTACAGGAGGTTGGATGTTTTTGGGCTTTCTGCTCTGACTCTGAACATGAGGTGTTCACATTTTGGAAGGCATTTTTTGTTACAGATTTGGTCCTTGGTTTGGTGTGTCAGTCTATCTTGTCTTGTAAATGGCAATTTCCTATATGATGATTTTCTATGCAGATTGAATTTAAATGAAAAGCACTTGTGGTGTGTATTGCTTAGGATTGTCTCTTGTGTGTTGTTTGTTTTCCTTTCAAACAAGGTCGTCAAGGGCTTCCAATTTTTTAAGTATATGTATACTATGTGTCTGATTTATTACGTTTACTCAACGAGTGGTTAAATAGGCTTTTGATCAGATACAAAGGAAAATAGATTGCATCATAGGATTTGCAAAGTATGATCATAGGCAATACTCTTTCTTGGACATGTTGTTGTTAGGCAATAACATTCTTCCTGAGTCCTCTAGATATGAATTTATGTTGTCATAGGGGAACATTTACATTCATAGATTTGACTCTGCTGCCCAGGTAAGGCACTGGTTTGGGAATCTGTCTGTTCAATGGGTCTAGGAAAGTCCCATAACTCCAAACATCAATTCAAACCATTTCATACTTCCACCTGTTAGTTGTAGGAGTAGGAGTAGGAAACCCTTGCATGCTCTCATCCCTAACGAGACACATATGTCCAAGAATGTTGCCAACCTTGTGATTTGTTACACAAATCTTGGTCCATACATGAGAGTATTCTGCCTGTTGCTGTCAAGTTAAATCCTTATGTTATTGAGTTGGTCAATGTCATATCTTTATCAAATAGGGACACCCCCGTTGCTGCGGCAAAACTAGAAGTGAAGGGGAGGAGCTCATGCAACCTCCTATATTTTATTGGCTGAATCTACCTGTGCATTAGAACTGGCAAACCCTAATGCTGATTCAAAAGAAAAACCAACAAAAATTTTGGACATGTATGCTCAACATCTCCTGAACAAACCTAAATACACCTCTATTGAAATGTTTGGAACATATAAAGAACTAAGCTTAAAGTTGCATGTGGAACTTAGATAGCCAGAAACAAAAAGAAAGGTGCATAGGCAAGTGGAGATGTATGCAGAAAGCATTGGGATTACAAAAGAAGCAGTGAAAGAAAATAGACAAAGGATTGAAAAGATAAAGAAAAAGCACTGAGAAAGAAAAAAGTGAGTCTGTAATTCCTCTGGGAGCCCCAAGGAAGACAAGGAGTTTTGCAACTCCTGCTGAGCCACTCAAGTCCACTTCCACTAAGAAGCTGGAAGACATTGCATTTGGTGAAGTAGGGAAAAGGAAGAAAACCAAGGCAACAAGAATCCACAAGAGCACACAAGATGATGAGGAGACAGAAATAGATGAAGAAGTGAAAGAAATAGGATCCAAAAAGGTAAAAACTTCAAAGACTTCTAAAGATCAACCATTTGGAAGCATGAGGGCCAATAAAAAGAAAGTATCTGGTAAGGTTGCCATGACTAATGATGAAATTGTAAAAATAGTCACTGTTCATGGAAATTTAAAACCTATAAGAGTTTACTATGATAACCTTGATCAAGCAAATAAGAAAATTTTAGAAGATGCCATTATCATATATCTGAATAAGTTCAATAGAGCCTTCTTGGAAATCTTGCAAGAACTTCCTAAAAATTTGAGGAAAGTAATGGAAATGAGGAAAGAAGCAGCCAAAAGAAAAGATATAGAACTCAGAGAGTATGTTCTCTCCTCCTTGTGCACTATAATGACTAGAAAAGAAACAGATGAAATCCTCAAAGAGGTCAAAGATAAATTCAGAAGCAAAGTCTAGATGAACAAGTTGATGCTTGGTGAGACTAAAGAAATTGCTAAGGAAATAGAGGAAATTCTAAGAAAGGCTTTAGGCAAAAACAAATATTACATTATTTTAGAAAAGCAAGTTGAAGAAGACAATCCTTTTGCTCTGGAACAAAAAGCACCAGACGAAGAAATTGATAAAAGAATTAATGACCAAAGTATTCTTTGGCAGAATATTGGACATATTCTGGCAAAGACTTCCTTTTTGCACACTGTCTGGTCTATTGGCCCTAGTTTAATTATTTGGTAGATTTGGTTGGAGCACAATCGAAGGATTTTTCTAGACAGGAAGCTTCTGGTGGGCCAAGTTTGGGATCGTGTTCTTAGGGTTCTACAAGAAACTTTGTATGCAAAAGGTGACTTGTCAGTTCCGGTGGACCCTGGGGACTCTAGGGTTATCCATAATTTGGGGATTTATGTTGGTAGTATTGGGAGGCTTAAGGCTAGGCGTGGCAGATGCTCTAGAGGGAAGGTTTTTCAGGGGAGGGCATTAAATGCTTCCCCCCACTGGGATCTTGAAAATCAACACTGATGGGTCTACAAGGGGAAATCCTGGGTACGCTGGTGTTGGTGGGGTGGGAAGAGATAATTCTGGGGTGGTTGTTTTCTTTTTCTCAGAGTATATGGGGCAACACTCTAATAACCTCATGGAGGCCTTAGCAATTCTCTTGGCTTTGAGAAGGGTATATGCTCTTGGCTGGCAACAAATTATTTGCGAATCTAATTCTCAGGTAGTGGTTGACTCGATTCATAACTGACATCTTGATGATGTTAACTGGCAACTTGCTGTGGTGGTTAAACAAATCACCCATTTTGGAGATTTACTTGATTCTATCACCTTCTCCCATATCCCTCGGGAATGGAACAAGGTTGCTGATGGGTTGGCTAAATGGGCATCTATGAAGAATGAGACTTGGTTGGTGGATGACTGGAATAATTTACCAAGGGACTTGGCCCAGGATTTGGAGGGCTGGGTTACTGAGGATGTGAAATGCTGCATTATCAATTCTTAATCTCTTGTTTGTAGTTTCTTGGCCCTTTCGGGTCTTCTTCTGCTCCTTGCTTTGTACTTTTCCTGTTGATTAATAAAAGTTTTTACCCCCTTTTTAAAAAATAAAAGTATTACTCTAGATCCTCCAGAACTTGATTCATAAAATCTAAATATTGGATAAGTTTAGGAAGAACAAGTCAATCAGGAGGACATATAAATGATAGATAAAATAATTGATGCAGAGACAACCTCTCCACTTGATCACTCTGGGAAGCAAAAGGATATTGCTACCACAGATAATCCTTTGGATCGAGTAACAAGTGGTGAGTAAGTAGAAATAAGTCCCTTAGAAGAGAACATAGAGAAGAGTAATACAGAGAGGAAGAAAAAGGAAAGGAAGACAAAGCAGAAGAAGATGGTGCAAATGTTGAAGCACCTAAAGAAGATGTAGAAAAATCTAATGATCAAAAAGGTGATTCTACAAATGTAGCAAGAGACACTATAGATGTAGTAAAAGGCCCTCTTGAAAAGGAAGTGATTGAGCTTGATGAGCCTAAACTACTCCATGGACTAACCAATCCAGATGTGCTCTCTCCATTTCAATTAATGAAAATAACATCCTTGACCCAAGTAAAAGCCAGAGAAAAGATGATAAAATCCCACTTAGAGGATAATGAGCTGCTGGGGTTAGAAACCAAAGTTTTAGAGAAATTAATGCCAACTTATCAAAAGAATCAAAATGATTTCCCCTCCTACCATTTGAAAAATCTTGTAATTTTAGTAAACTCACATTTTGAGTCTTTTGAAAAGTCCATGGAGGCAAAGGTTCAGAAAGACTTTTTGAATAAGAAAGTCAGCCAAATTAAGAATCTGATAAGGAGTGATAGACTGGTATTGGGAATTAGCATAAAGAGCATTCAAAATGCTCTAAGTGATGGAGGAGATATATATAAGATTTTCCTATCATGGACTAAAGTAAATAAGGATGTTAAGAAAAAGATAAAGGAACAAGAATAGAAAATATCAATTCTATCTCAAAATTTTGATCCTCTAAATGCCTCTAGTATAAGCTATGAATGTCAGATCATTATCTTGATAGATGAAATAAAGGGACTTGAAAAAGAGAAAATCAATACTATGAAGAGGATGTGTGAACTTCAGAGATTGATTGCCCCCAAGTTGGAAGCCATGCATAATGCCTTATCTAAAGCCCAAAATGCACTTCAGACAAGTGATCCTATGGATCTGGCAAAGGCTGAAGCATATGCATTTATATTGAGTGGGCACATCTCACTCTTAGATAGAATGAAGAATACTTGGGCCTCTGAACTTGTGTAATTAAAAACCAATTTTGTAGACATTCTCAAGTTCATGTAAGTAGAACTTGATTTGCAGCAGTATAAACAAAACCATTTTGAGAATTTTGGCTTGCGGATCCCACCCTTTGCCATTGATGTCAAAGGGGGAGTGAAGGACAGTGAAAAATGAGGTATTTAGCATAGGGGGAGCACCAGATTAAGTAAAGGACATGTATGTACAAACAAAGGGGGAGTAGCTCTAAGACAGTCATTTTTCACTAAGTGTTGCCATTAATGCCAAAGGGGGAGATTGTTGGCAAGAGACACTACATAGCATTGATAGGTGTTGTCATTGATGGTAACTGAGATTGTTCCACACATCCATAGTACAATATCTGATCATACCAGAAGTCAGAATGATAATCTAAGTCTGGGAGCCTAAAACAGAGCATATAGCAGAGTCTAATATTTTGATCAATCGATCTCTCCAGTTAATCATTATGTGTTGGAGATCTAAAGGAGTGTAAAGGGACACTAAGTCAATCTAAATCTAAGTTTTTAGCCTTCAGTGATAAAGGGATCAAAAGTTATGAGCATATGAATACCGGATCCTATTATGACAGATTAGTTCAGTGAAGAACAGATAGACTTATGTTAATCCTTGTGCGGACCCAATAGAAGTGTTTTGATGAATTGTGTATGAGATAGAATGTTAGTGGCCAACATGTATGATGATCTGCATGTGTTATTTTTGGTACGCATAAATATTAGTGTATGGATCTAACCGACAGAACAAACTTTTTTTAATGTTCAAAGTATTGTTGTTGCCGACGGGTAAGTGATTGCAATTCAAGATAATGATATATATAGCTGATGTTTGTGGATATTTTGTGTGTGTATATATGTGAAAAAGATATATGTGTGAAAGGAGCAGAAATCTGATATTTGAATGAAGGCAGAATGGCAAGAAGAGCAGAGTAAAGATGAAGTGTATAAAATCAGTATTTGTACTCAATCATGAATGATCTCTAGCATTGGTAGATGCATCTTACAAGTTCAAAATCTCTATAATCTTTGTAAACTTTTTTGTAGGTAGTGAGCCTTCACTTGAGCAGTGAGCTCAAGGTAGTGAGCCCGAATGCATGTGCATTCCCATTTGTAAAATACTTTTAATAGGGTATTAATTCTTGTGGGTTAACCCCCACTGTGGTTTTTCCATTAACCAGGTTTCCACATCAAAAATCTTGGTGTCAAGTGTGTTATTTATTTCTACTTATGTGATACTGAAATGTTTATTTCATCAATTTGATTATAAGTGGTAAAGATAGATTAAAGGAAAAAAATTGTAAATGAGTGACAACTGATTCACCCCCCCTCTCAGTTGTTCAGACCTAATCCAACATTTATGTGTTCCTTATCTTCCTTGTAAAGCCTCACAAACATGAAAATCATTTAAACCAACTCAAAAATAAATGAAGTAAATAATCCACTTAAATACAACATCACAATAACCAAAATAAGTAAATAATCTACTTAGATACAACTTCAAAGATAAAAGATGCAATTAATCCACTTAATCACAAAATATCAAGAAAAGATAATCTTATAAATACGAAACTCAATGTCATTAAATCTTACATAATCACGTGCTAAATCCAAGTAATAAGCACTATGAGATAATATACATAAATCCATTGGCAACATACCATAATACATCCAAAATAGGCACAATAATCAAGTACATCAACAATAAATAAATCAAATACACTCTCCAGCTACACGAACCAAGTGGTCCACCACCTGCAAACCGAGAGACGGGAACATGGCTCAAGTGCTTTTCCACCCAACCATGAAGTATTTACACTTCCCTAGGTCCCTTCCTAAAATGAAAGAAACCTAGCCCTACATGAAATATCTAGCTACCTAGTAACAACTGCAAGAGGGAACACCCGATGCAACCCTGATGTTTGAATGTGCAATTCTAAATAATGAAATGCAAATTGTCTCACAATAGGATGTGGCAGAGATATTAATAAATAAGTTTTCTAGACAAAAAAATCTATTTTAATGTTATTCTGATTATATCTAATCATTTCAAGTAAATTGGTCAATTCCCAGAAAGAGGAAAAGCCATCTCTAATATACCCACATTTCGCATCACCATTTGAAAAGTAATGCAATACATTCATATGTAAAAACTACTTCTTTCCCCAAAAAGCAAGAAATGAAATAAAATAAGAATCACAAATTCAAGATTTACAATAAGTCAAATCAATCCCTTTTCTCAAATCATCAAGGAAAAATACACTTTCAATCAATAAACCATCTTTTCGTACATACAAATCACAATCATAAGTTTATCCTATTTGATACAGTTTCTAATCTTGTAATTTAGTCACCATGTCGTCAATAATAGTCATTCTAAAACATTAATTATCTTACTATCATTTCTATGACAGGAGGTTCCAAAAATAGTCTATAGGTTTGTTTAATTTACATAAATCTCAAATCCATATTTCAATCAAATTACCTAATAAATAGTCAAGAAAATTGCTTTCAGAAATCAGAGATAGGGATTATTTCAATTTATTTAAGTAGATTTAAATGAAAGATTCATGATTCAAACAAAAGGAACTTGCTATCCAAAACTGTGATAGGAAGCCTAAAAAAATAGTCAAACAGTCTTCTTGTCACAATTACAACAGGAGCTATTGTAATAAAGAAATAAAGTGAACAGAGAACAAAAATTAAACTAGTTTTTCGATCATGAATATAAATATAAATGTTTCAGTATTAGCCTTGACAAGAAAATAATATAGAAATCTATTGTCTCTGTTTGCATTTATCACATTGATTTTAATGAATTTTAAACAAATCTAGATACTTTATTTGTTCAACTACAAGAGGTCAAAAGTGTTTCTATAGGAAAAATAAGAAGTTTGCCATCATGAATATAACTATAGGATCTAATTTATCAGTCCACCGAGAAAATAAAGGATCCACTATAGTCAATTATTACTCCAAGGAAGCTACAGGAATAAGTTTTGTCTATTTCTTAAGAGGTATTGTTCAACAAAAGAAGTCGATTTCCTGATATGATCTAATTTCAGCCAACATATAAAAAATTATAGTCATTCATTGGTCTACAAAGATGTTGTATGGAAGCCATCTGGGGTTTCATCATTGGTTCCTAATCAAATACTAATCAAATATGAGTTTTAATATCTTGTTTCAGTTGAGGCATAGGGAGGAAATAATATGTGTAAAACATCATTCATCCAAACAAAGAATAGTAGGCAGTAGCAAAATCTAATGGGGACAATTTTCCAAATCACTCAAGAAGGTCATTTTTGGCAATATAAGAAAGTATGGCTAGGAAGTAAGTAAATTGGCCATCAAGAAAAATCCACGGCCATGTCAAGGATTGACAAGAAAAATGAGAAGAAATAGCCAAAAGGAGACAGTCAGCATTCCAATACCTAGCTTGAAGACTCAGGCGGCCAATATACAGTCGATGACCAAATATAAGGGAGGTACAAGGTTTGTCAGAACCAAAAAGAAGCCAATTTGTGCCGAAAAGTTAGGAACAAGAGAGAACATAAATAATTCACAAAATAATGCCAGAGGGGCGGCTAATAATTAAAACACAGGCCAATGAAAAACATGCATGTAGATGCTAAATTTTACTAAGCTCAAGCATTTAAATCATTATCAAATATTGTAATTAAATTACAAGGAAATACTTGGATTGTTTGTCTGTGAGAGGTTGATTTGTAATTCAGACACAACTGCCTTCTATTCCCTGTCACTAGCCAATCCAGAATCTCGTCCTCTCTGTTGTAAAATGAAATCACTATCTTCTCTACTCAATCATGGTTAGTTTCTACTCAGTGATCCCCTCCCTTATTCAATGCTAGATCTTTTATTTTTGGCGATAATCATTTAAGTTTACAAATGAAGTTTGCATTCTTGTTTGCATGATAATTCAGCTAATAGAATTTGAGAAAAAATCTATTTAAAATAGTATAATAATAATATCCTTTACACTTATTGTTGCATGGTTGACAACAACATATATTTTTAATTCTTTTATCAAAAATCTAAATATAATAATGATAAATTTAATATTATTGAACTATTTTAATTAAACAAAACCATTTCAATAATATAAAAAAGAGAAATGCAATGCAATATTGCATGTTAATATATTTATTTATTTTTAAGAATCATATTGTCTTCCAAACATCTTATAAAGAATATTTTATTATTTATTTAAATAACATACAATACATCATTTGAAATTTTTTTGAAAAGATATTAAGTAATCACATCATGCATTCGAAAACAATTAACAACCACACATTAATACAATCAAATCCATTCAATTATGCATATGCAACTACGTGTTGTATGTGATTGCTTCAGGGTAGTCCATCCATCAATTCTTGCCAAGTGGCTAGAACATCTCTACCTCAGCCATACTCTCATCTTCGACGAGTACTTGCATCCATTAGCACTCAACTTGACATCAATAGGTTAGTGTCTCCAAAAACATAGTTGAAGCATATCATTGCATTTGCATCAATATTACTTAACATTTAAAATGATTTTTAATTTTTCATCAATTTAACTCATAATAATTACCTCCACGTGTGCAAAATTACTTAAAGTAAAGTAAATCACAATAATTGTTCAATAAACTAGGATAATCATATTGGTCATAAAAACAAGACGTGACATCCTTCCCTACTCGGAAGAGACATCATCCCGATGTCTTATTAAACATCAAAACAATAAGGTGTCCATCAACCACCAATAAAGTATCAAGGTGTCATAAAATGATATCATCAACTCAAAGTATCAAAAGATCATAATCAACAACTCAAAGTATCAAAGCATAACTAAATTCAAAGTATCATAAAACAATAATCAAACTCAAAGTATCATAATCCATGCATGGATAAGAAATCTATGCTATATCCTCAAATGAGGAAAAGATCTATCAATCTCCTCTGCATCCTCCCATGTGGCACTATCCTTAGAATATTAATCCCACTGGACCTTATATTGCACCACATCTCTGCTACGTAACTTAATTTTGCACTTCCCCAGAATTCAAGTGGGCTCTATCAGCACCACTCCTGGATCATGAACCTATAAAGCATGCCAATCAGTAATATGTGATGCATCAAGATGATAAAGCTTAAGTAAAGATACATCAAAAACATAATGGATTCTAGCAAGTGCACGTGAGAGAGCAAGTTTGTAAGTTACAAGATTAATCACTTCTAGAATTTTGAATAGTCCTACAAAATGAGGAGCAAGTTTGGATGCTTTACCAAATGACACTTAACTCTTATGAGGTCTAACCCTCAGAAAGACTTCGTCACCAACTAAAAATTGTCTAGGGATTCTATTCCTATTTGCATAACTCTTTTGACGATATGAAGCTTGCTTCAACTTCTCCTTGATCAACTTCATCTGATCATCAATTTCTCTTAGCATTTCAGGACCAATCACAATTTTGTCCTCTACCCTATCCCAACTGATAGGTGTTTGACACCTACGCCCTTTAAGAGCTTCAAATTCCATCATATCCCTCTTAAGTCTAGGCCAAACATATAAAGGTTTCAAACCCTTGACCATCTTTGTCACTCTAGGGTGACCTGAATAAGGTGCATTGTGAATCTCTTCAAGCACTAACTTCCTCAACCCTCCTGAGTTAGAAATATACATCCTTCCTGGATATCTCAAAAGTCCATCTGATTCTATAACATAAGCACCAAACCTGTGATCTAAGGGGTCTACTTCCAAATCTTTCTTTACTCTATCATAATGCTCAACCCTTGAAGATTCTAAATCACTTTCTACTTCAAATTGGATCTCATAGAAAAAATGGTAGCCAGATGTCTTCTCCTACTAAGAGCATCTGCTACTCTATTTTCTTTTCCTTTAATATACTCAATTCCAAAGTCATACTCACTAAGGATTTCTAACCATCTTTTCTATTGTGCATTGAGGTTAGGTTGAGTAAACATATACTTGAGCCCTAGATGATCTATCTTCAACTCAAAGGGCTTCCCTACAAGATAATGCCTCCACATATGAAGTGCATGAACTATGGAAGCTAACTCAAGATCATGTGATGCATAGTTGAACTCATGTAGCTTTAACTTTCTTGACTCATAAGCAACCACTTGCTCATTCTACATCAACACTCCTCCTAATCCTTCCCCTCAAGCATCTGTTATAACTATAAAGTGGCCATTGGGGTCCGGTATGGTCAAGATAGGGCTAGCTGTGAGATTTTCTTTCAACACTTGGAAGATTGTTCACACTTTTCTATCATTTCAAATTTCTTACCCTTCTTTGAAGTGTGGTAATAGGTGCTGCTATGGTTGAAAAACCTTCCACAAACTTTCTATAATAACCTGCAAGTCCCATAAAACTTTTGACTTTTGTCACACTCTGCGGTGCAAGCCATTCCATTATTACTTTTATCTTCTCAGGATCAAATGCAATCCCTTCAGCTGAGATCACATGTCCAAGGTAGTGCACTTTATCTTGAAAGAATGTACACTTAGGTAATTTACCATAAAGCTTTCTTTCTCTCAACCGTTGCAAAACAATTCTCAAAGGCCTTTCATGTTCTTCCACTGACTTAGAGTATATCAATATGTCATCAAGGAAGATTAACACAAAATCATCTAAACAATCTCTAAAAATGCTATTCATCAAATTTATGAAAGCTGTTGGAGCATTAGTCAACCCAAATGGTACTACTATGAACTCATAGTGACCATATCGAGTCCTAAAAGTTGTTTTAGAGATGTCCTCATCCTTAATCTGTAATTAGTGATAACCATATCTATGGTCTATCTTAGAGAACACCGTTGCTCCTTTTATCTGATCAAAGAGCTCATCTATCCTTGGAAGTGGATACTTGTTCTTTATAGTAGCTTTGATAAACATCCTATAATCAATGCATAATATCAAAGTACCATCCTTCTTCACAAAAATAACTAGTGTGCCCCATGGTGACACACTAGGTCTAATGAACCCTTGATTTAGCAATTCTTGCAATTGTGCCTTAAGCTCATACAACTCTGTTGTAGTCATTCTATAAGGTGCCTTAGATTGCGGCTAAGTCCCTTGTAGTAAGTCAATTGATAAATCAAATTCTCTCTTTTGTGGCAACTCTATCAACTCTATAGGGAATACATCTCTGAAAATCTCTAAGGATTGGATAGTCATTAAACACTAGTTCTTCTTTATCAAGGTCCTTTACTTGGACAACATAAATGGCACATCCTTTGCTTTTGGCTTTATCCAATTGCATAGCTAAGATTTGTCTAAACTCTACAGGTCTTTTTGTTCCATTAATTTCCATTTGATTCCCTATGTCATCCAAACACCTAACAAACTTGGCTTCAAAGTTTACTAGAGACTTATCTTTAGTTAACTAGTTGATTCCCAAAATTACATCATAAGAGCCTAAAGGTGCTACATATAGATTCACTTGCTTCTGAAAACTAGGAAGCTCTAACTCACTGCATGCTAGACATGAGTCTAGCCTCTTTTCTACACTATTTCCATACTATACCAGCCAAGAGTTTTTCATATATCTAGGTCTAATAGATAATTTAGATACTACTCTAGGATCTTTAAAACATTCTATGGCACTAGTATCAATTAAAATAGAAATAGGTAGTCCATAGAGCTTACCTTGGAACTGAATAGGTACAGCTTGAAACTCTGCTTAACGATTATCCAGTATAGCATGAATCTAATGCTAGGGTGCTCCTTTTTTATTCTTGTTTCCTCTTGTAAGTGGACATGCATTTGCATAATTCTCTCCTCAACAGTTGTAACATCCACCCTTAGGTGCTCTCGGTCCTTCAGCTCTTTCCCTCTGATTATTGTTTCTATTGTTAATTGCCACCTCTTTTGTTTCCACCATTCCCATCCTGAGAATTATTGCCTCTCTTTAGTTTCCTAATCTGTCTATTGTTGTTGCCCTGGTTGTTATTCTTTTGGTAGTTCTATTGATTATTTTGTGGTTTCTTATTTGAAAACTTAGTATCTCTCTGCTTATGGTAATTTGTCATCTCAAAGGTGGAATCCATAGTGAGTGGGTTATGAATGTCTACCCCAGCTCCACTCTGTAGCTTTAATCCCAAAATAAAAGTAAATGAAAAACCCACTTCTTCTTCTATCTTTGCTTGATCATCAACAATAGCTCCAACTTTAGGATTTGGAACATTTGTCCTTGGGTTCTCATTTTGTGTATCAAACCTTGGGTTTTCATTAGCATTCTATCCTATAGGAATTCCTCTGATCTCCTCTTCAATAGCATTCAACCTTGTGTCCTGTTGGATCACAAGAGAGAGAATGTGGTCCAATTTTCCATCTTGATCAATGTTTCTAGTATTCATGATGGATAACATGTTATAAAGTCTACAAAATTAGCACAATAGTACCAAAAAAAAGGCCCTAGTGTTAAACCTAGAGCTGTGATACCAAATGTAAAGCCTCACAAACATGTAAAAGCATTTAAACCAACTCAAAAAGAAATGAAGTAAATAATCCACTTAAATACATCACAATAACCAAAATAAAAAAGAAGTAAATAATCCACTTAGATACAACTTCAAAGATAAAAGATGCAATTAATCTACTTAATCACAAAATCTCAAGAAAAGATAATCTTATAAATATGAAACTCAATGTCATTAAATCTTATATAATCACGTGCTAAATCCAGAGAATAAGCACTATGAGATAATATACATAAGTCCTTTGGCAACATACCATAATACATCCAAAATAGGTACAATAATCAAGTACATCAACAATAAATAAATCGAATACACTATCTATCTGCATGAACCAAGTGGTCCACCACCTGCAAACTGAGAGATGAGAACATGGCTCAGGTGCTTTTCTACCCAACCATGAAGTATTTACACTTCCCCGTATCCCTTCCTGAAATGAAGGAAACCCAACCTTGCATGAAATGTCTAGCAACCATGTAACAACTGCAGGAGGGAACACCTGATGCAACCCTGATGTCTGAATGTGCAATTCTAAATAATGAAATGTAGATTGTCTCACAACAGGATGTGGCAGAGATATTAAAAAATAAGTTTTCTAGACAAAAAAACATCTATTTCAATGTTATTCCAATTAGATCTAATCATTTCAAGTAAATTGGTCATTTCTTGAAAAGAGGAAAAGCCATATCTTATATACCCACATTCAGTATTGCCATCCCAAAAGTAACCCAATAGATTCCTATGTAAAAACTACTTCTTTCCCCAAGAAGCAAGAAATGAAATACAATAAGAATCACAAATTCAAGATTTACAATAAGTCAAATAAATTTCTTTTCCCAAATCATCAAGTAAGGAAAAATACACTTTCAAGCAATAAACCATTTTTTATACATACAAATCACAATCATAAGTTTATACTATTTGATACAGTTTCTAATCTTGTAGTTCAGTCACCATGCTATCAATAGCAGTCATTCTAAAACATTAATTATCTTACTGTCATTTTTGTGATAGTAGGTTCCAAAAATAGTCTATAGGTTTGTTTAATTTACATAAACCTCAAATCCATATTTCAATCATATTACCTAATAAATATTCAAGAAAATTGGTTTCAATGATCAGAGATAGGGACTGTTTCAATTTATTTAACTAATTTTAAATAAAAGGTTCACGATTCAACCAAGAGGAACTTGCTGTCCAAAACTGTGACATGAACCCTAAAAAAATAGTCAAATAGTCTTCTTGTCATAATTACGACAAGAGTTGTTGCAGAAAAGAAATAAAGTGAACAGAGAACATAATTAAACTTGTTTTTTGATCATGAATATAAATATAAATGTTTCAGTATTAGCCTTGACAGGAAAATAATATAGAAATCTATTGTCTCTATTTCTAGTTATCACATTGTTTTTAACAAATTTTAAACAAAGCTAGATACTTGATTTGTTCAGCTACAAGAGATTGAATGTACTGCTATAGGAAAAATAAGAATTTTTTCGTCATGAATATAACTACGGGATATGATTTTCAATCCACCGAGACAACGAAGGATCCACTATAGTCAAGTATTACTCTAAAGAAACTACAAGAATAAGTTTTGTCTATTTCTTAAGAGGTATTGTTCAACAAAAGAACTTAATTTCCTGATATGATCTGATTTCAGCCAACATATAAAGAAATATAGTCATTCCTCGGTCTTCAAAGATGTTGTATGGAATCCATCTAGGGTTTCATCATTGGTTCCTAATTAAATAGTAATCAAATCTAAGTTTTAATATCTTGTTTCAGTTGAAGCATAGGGAGGAAATAATATGTTTAAAACATCATTCAGCTAAACAAAGAATAGTAGGCGGCAACAAAATCGAATGGGGTCAATTTTCCAGATCACTCAAGAAGGTCATTTTTGGCAATATAAGAAAGTATGGCCAGGAAGTAAGTAAATCAACCATCAAGAAACCCCAGGGCCATGTCAAGGATTGACCAAAAAAACAAGAAGAAATGTCGAAAAGGAGATGGTCGGCATGCCAATACCCAGTTTGAAGACTCAGGTGGCCAATATACAATTGATGACCAAATATAAGGGAGGCACAAGGTTTGTTAGAAGCAAAAAGAAGATAATTCATGCTAGAAAGTTGGTAGCCAGGAGAGAACAGAAATAATTCACAAAATAATGTTAGAGGGGGCAGCTGATAATTAAAACGCAGGCCAATGAGAAACATGCACGTGCAGGCCAAATTTTTCTAAGCTCAAGCATCTAAATCAATATCAAATATTGTAATTAAATTATAAGGAAATACCTAGATTGTTTATCTATGAGAGGTCGATTTATAATTTAGACATAGCTGCCTTCTATTCCCTATCGCTACGCAGTCCAAAAGCTCGTCGTCTCTGCTGTAAAATGAAATCACTATCTTCTCTGCTCAATTGTGGTTAGTTTCTTCTCAGCAATCCCCTCCCTTATTCAATGCTAGATCTCTTATTTTTGGCGATCATCATTTAGGTTTACAATTGAAGTTGGCATCCTTGTTTGCAAGATAATTTGACCAATAGAATTTGAGAAAAATGCTATTTAAAATAGTATAATAATAATAATATCCTTTGCACTTATTGTCACATGGTTGATAGAAACATATATTTTAATTCTTTTACAAAACTCTAAATATAATAATGCTAACTTTAATATTATTTGACTATTTTCATTAAAGAAAACCATTTAAATAATCAAACAAAAGAGAAATGCAATACAATATTACATGTTAATTAATTTATTTATTTTTAAGAATCATATTGTCTTCCAAACATCTTATAAACAATATTTTATTATTTATTTAAATAACATATGATACACCATTTGAATATTTTTTGAAAAGATATTAAGTTTAAGTAATCACATCATGCATTTGAAAACAATTAACCACCACACATTAATGTAATCAAATCCATTCAATTATGCATATGCAACTACGTGATGTGTGTGATTGGATCACAGTAGTCCATCCATCAGTTCTTGCCAAGTGGCTAGAACATCTCTACCTTAGCCATGCTCTCGTCTTTGATGAGTACCTGCATCCATTAGCACTCAACTGGACGTCAATAGGTTAGTGTCCACAAAAACATAGCTGAAGCATATCATTAGATTTGCATCCATATTACTTAACATTTAAAATGATATCCATTTTTTCATCAATTTAACTCATAATAGTTACCTCCACGTGTGCAAAATTGCTTAAAGTAAAGTCAATCACAATAATTATTCAATAAACTAGGATAATCATATTGTTCATAAAAACGAGACGTAACATTCCTCCTGTACCTCTTCACCTTACTAGCTTATTTATTTTCTTACTTATTTTTTCTTGGATATTCTTTGTATGTATCACTTGAACAATTTTAGGTCTTTCTATATATCTATATACTTAAGCATCATATATATATATATATATATATATATATATATATATATATATATATATATGATGCTTAAGTATATAGATATATAGAAAGACCTAAAATTGTTCAAGTGATACATACAAAGAATATCCAAGAAAAAATAACTATAACTATAACTATAACTATATATATATATATATATATATATATATATATATATATATATATATATATATATATATATATATATATATATATTGCAAATATGTGCCTAATCAGTGTTGTCATTGATGTCAACATATTCTTGTTGTCATTGGTGTCAACTATATCCTAATCTATTACCTGTTTAGAAGACTCGAATGTTGAGGATATTGAGAAAATTAGCCTCTCCAGAAGGAACAAGTGAGTCATATATCTCATTGTCAGAAACATTCAAGACATTACAGTTTAGTGAAGTAGATTGCTTTGTATTCCCAGTAAGATGAAGATCAAAGTTGTGGATTAAAGGGTTTGTCGACGATTGTCTGTAGTTCCTCCAATCAAGATTTGAGAGGTCCATAGGAAGTATTCATGAAGTTATGGCCTTCTAAGTAGAACTGAGTTTTCCAGTTGTTTAGAGGAAACAAAGTGACAGTTAGTCAGTCTGGATTACTTCACATTGAAATATTATGGTTTGCGATTCTAGAAGCATGCTTGGGATATGATGTGTACCCTCAACTCAAGTGGTTCATGGTTTAGAGGTCTGTAAGCAACCTTTCTAGTGTGACAGTCATGGCAGTTAGTGTTCTTGAGTTTCAGTATGAAGATGCAAGTGATTCTGGTGATCTAAAGTGGTGCGGTTGTTCCTAATGATTTCATTGTGCTTGTGGTGGTCTCTATATCATGTGCCTACTGTGTTGGTGGTTAGCATTAAGAATTGAGCTCATGGTCAAAGATTTCTTCTTGAGTATTGTTCTTCATTCTAGTTTGGTGGACTGGATGCTTTGTGCATGTTGCGGATGATCTAAGAGAAGTTCTATGAAGGGTGGCATGTTGGTTGAGGAAGATTCAAGTCTCAGCTATGTTTAGACAATAGTATAATGATTCGCATTAAGTCAGATGTTTGTAGTGCCAACCTTGGTGATTAAATCCAAGGTTGATGAAGCATATAAACACTTGTGATCAAGTAGTGAAAAGATGTCTGTGCAAAAATGATAAAATCCTAAGGAAGGTATAGAGGCAGAGCAGAAGAGAGGAGCAGAAGAACAAGAGTAGTAAAGGATGAAGAGATAGTGAAGAAGTGTTTGGGGGAAGAGCAGAAGTTTTGTGAGATTTCAATGGGACTGAACCAAGCATGAAGATGATGCTATTTCTTAGTTCATTCTTTATGTATTAAACATAAAATCTTGTAGGCAGTGAGCCTCCTATAGGTAGTGAGCCTCTTTGAGTACTGAGCTCTAGGTAGTAACCCTAAATGCAAGTGCCTTCCCATTTGTTTTGAGTACTTCTAATAGGGTATGAATTTTGTGGGTTAACCCCCACCGTGGTTTTCCCATAACTAGGTTTCCATGTAAAAATTTTGGTGTTATGTGTGTTCATTTTGTTTCTGCTCATGCATTGTTGATTCATGCTTTAATGTTTACATCATTAATCTATTTGTAAGTTGAGAAACAAGATCAAAATCAGAATAGGTTAATATTGTGGGACAACTAATTCACCCCCCCTTGTCAGTTGTCCGACCTAATTCTAACAATTGGTATCAGAGCCAGTTCCTCTAAAAAAAGCTTGAACACTTGAGGAGATCCAAGATGATGACATACAAAAAGGATAGTTGAAGATTTGATGGAACAAATTACTCCCTTTGGAAAAGTCAGATGGAGTGTCACTTGCAACACATGGGTGATCAATATTGGTTGATAACAAACAATGAGTATAAGCCTCCACATAATGGTCCTATAACTCTAGATCAAATCAGAAATGCTGAAAACAATGTTTGAGCTAAAGAAGATTTTTTGAGTGCCCTAACTGATACAAAAATGATAAATGTTGTGGAACTGAAAAATGATCATGAAATCTGGAAGAAATTGGAAAATCTGTATGAAGGTGATGAATATGTCAAATCTGCTAAGTTACAAAGTCTGAGAGGTAGATATGAAATTTTAATAATGAGTGAATATGAAAACATAACTTCCTACATGCAAGAAGGTAAATGAACTTGTGTGTGGTTTCAGGTGTGTTGATGGAAAATTGGAAGAATCAAAGATTGTTGCAAAAGTTCTTAGATCCTTACCTGATTCATACAAACATAAAGTTGCTTCTATTAAGGAGATTAGAATTATTACAAAAGTTACAAGACATCAGATGGTTGGCAAGATTTCAGCATTTGAATTGAGAGAGTTTGGTTATTCTCTTCCCAAATCAGAATCTGCATTCAAGGCCAATGTTTTTGGAAAACAAATATTTGATCCAGGTGAAAACTCTTTAAGAAGATCAACCAGATATGAAAAGCCAAGAAAGGAACTTGAAGAAGATGAATTTGGGCTTGAGCAACTTGAAGCTCTTATTGCCAAAAGATTACCAAGAGGATCTGGTAAGTATGAAGGATTGTTGCCTTTGAAATTTTTTTCTTACAATAAGATTGGTCATTTTGCTTGAAGATGTTTGAAGAGGGTTTCAAAACCAAACCCTAATAGACCTAGGGGTCAGAAGAAATGTTACTATGTCCAAGAAGCTGATGGAGTCATAGATGATGAATTTGATAAAGGAAGTACCTGTTGATGGTGATGTTAGTCACATACAAACATGATTTAAAAGTTGCACAACAACCCTTATTTATCTTGAAAAATATGATGAATTCCAAGAATTCATGATCCCAAGTCTCCATTGATTAGTTCATAATCTATTGACGTTACTTAGTGGTTGATGTGTGTTGCTATTTATCATTTCAAGGGCCTTACGTTTGTTCATCAATAGGTTCTATTTCCTGTAAATGTATTTCATAGAGAGGTTATTACTGTTCTATTTCAAATATAAATGTTGTATTTGCAAATTTGATCAATTCTTGTGACTATTGACCATCATGAACTTGTTCTTTCTTCTACACAATATATTTTCGTCAAATGATGTGTCTGTAAGTAGATACTTGCATGTATTTCTTGGATTCATATGTAAATCTGCATGATATTTTCAACACTACATGCATTTGGCTCAAATATGCTAATGATATTTAGTTATCTACGGGATGTCAACATATTTCTCTGTTCTGCTTATTGTTTATCATGATTTGTAGTTATGGAAATGATTCCAATGAAATTAAAAAAAAAAGAAATGATAAAGATAGGGTTTAAAGAATGAGATTCCCAAAATTAATTGATTGAGATCACTGATCCACATACATATTCTGATATAGTAATGAAAAGAAGAAAACTAGAATCATACTTCACCAGGACATTCCACAAATCCACATGATCCAGTGCAAATCTTCAAAGGAAAACTTGACAACAACATGCAATGAAATGAAAGCACTTCTATTTGAACATAGGATTCACCATTACATATCTAGAAATCAACTTGAAGATTACGTAAAGTTTACAATCAGGATGTAATCTGAAGCTTCATCTCCATTCAGTATGCTTTAGAACAAATATATTTACAATGATTTGAAGAAAGAACCTTGACATTTCAACAATTTAGTCCTTATTAGTCTCAATAATCCAATCTCTTCTATGAAATTGGCTTGGTCTGATTCTTTTATGATTGACCTCCTTTTTTTATAGAGTAAAGGGGCTCAATATATATCTATAGTTATCCCTAATACAGTTCCCCAAAACCCTAATTAAAGAATGGTCTGCACTTCAAGTGCAACATCAGACGGTGGAAAACCAATCCTGCCAAAAACCTGAGCAGCATACCCATACTGAGCGTAAGGATGCCCTTTGAAAAACTTGACAGTCGTCAAAATAACTACTACTCCATTTAATAATGTTACTTTCCACCTACATTTTTCTCCACATTGAAGGCCTTGACTTCTCCCACTCCTTGTGATTTGATCTCCTCTTCTGTGATGTCATCGTCATTAAGTTTCACCTCCTATACATCTGCAAACCTGCCAACAGACAAAGAAAAAGGATTAAAAAATATATCAATTTGCTTCGTCAATTTATTACCTAGTCAGAATGTTAGATGGACACTAGTTGCAGCAATTTTAGCACCTTTAAACTTCCCTTTTGCAGTCGGTTCAAATCTACATATACCCTCTTGTTTGTATCGCTCTATCAGCATGCATTCCTTCTTTTCATCAGTGTAAGTCTCCATAGTCAGAGCGAGTCCAAAATTTCCCGCCAATCACTCTACTTATGCTGATGCCTTCTCTTTATCAGCTAAGTCTTTCCTTCCATCGGCGGGACATATGTTAGTCAGGGCGAGCCCAAAAAACTTTGCTGATTGCTTACTTCTATCCGATGACACCATGTCGGTCTAACTCTCACCGATGGCCCTATTTCTTTTGTATATCGGGCAATGTATGTTAGATACATACAAGCATCTAACATACAAAGATTTTTCTATATTGAACTTCCCTTTGAAATCTGGCTTGTACATTTTGTTTTGTAATTCGGCTCGTATATTGCAACATACAAACACATATACATACAAAGAATATCTTTTATTTAATTTCTCTTCACATCCACGTTGTATCTTTAACTTGCACTTTTTGCTTTGCATGTTGCACTTGTATATAAGAGATATACATTGTAATTATACATTCAAACTTGACATGCAAGTGGTGGGGTCCACTTTACCTCTTTCATTTGTATATTAGAAACATACAGTCTTGTTAGGGTTAGCTGGTAGAAGATATCAATTAAATGCAAATAAAGATTAAACAGAGAAATGGAAATACACAGAATTAATAACAGTGAGAGACAAGATTTAACGTGGTTCACCCAAACTCGGGCTACATCCACCAAACAGAGAGTCTAATATTATTATCCAGTATATCAAAATGATTACAATCAGCAATCCCTGCAACTCAATACCGCTACAAATGCTACAATACAATACCCAAACCCTAACCCTTGGCTGCTTTTTATCAAGCCTTTTTGTCGGTTACAAAAATTAGGGTTTTCTTATGTCGGTCATAAAAAATAGGATTTTTTAAGTCAGCCCTAAAAAAAAATTTCTTCGGGGGCTGCCGCCCCTAAACCCCCACTCGGGGCCCGGTCCGGCCCCAAACCCCGGCAAGGATACATGGCTAGTGTACAGTACTTTCCTGATCAGTCACCACCTACCAACAATCTCCCACTTGGAGACTGATCAAGCTCCACACCAAACAATCTCTCACTTGGAGACTGATCCTAGACGACACCGCTGCGCATGCAGCTCCCACTGGAAATAAGCACCCTAGACTCTACTATTCTATTTTTTGTTGTTGTCAGTCTAGAAGACCAACCGAAGCTAAAGAGGAGCTCAGCTTCTCCCTTGTCACTGCCTTTGTAAACATATCTGCTAGATTTTCATCTGTATGTATCTTTTCCAGCCTTAACTGTCCATTTTCCAACACCGACCGAATGAAGTGATACCTCAACTGTATGTGTTTGGTCTTTGAATGCAGAGCAGAATTCTTTGCAAGATGTATAGCACTCTGACTGTCCTTATACAAAGAACTGTTAGCCTGTTGTTTACCCAATTCTTCCATGAAATATTGTAGCCATATCATCTCCTTGCTTGCCTCTGTTGCAGTACATAAGCAACCACCTTTTGCAACCTGGAAATCCAACTCACTGATGTTCCACCTACAGTAAAGACATAACCTATAGTACTCCGCTTGGTATCAATATCCCCTGCCAAATCTGAGTCTACATAACCTGCTAAATCAATATTAGAGCCCCCAAAACATAAGTGTTTATTAGATGTACCTCTCAAATATCTGAGAATCCATTTGACCGCATTCCAATGCTCAAATCTGGGATGACTCATATACCTGCTAACGACTCCAACAGTATGTGCAATATCTGGTCTCGTGCATACCATGGCATACATTAAACTTCCTGCAGCTGAAGCATATGGTACCTTGGACATTTTTTCTTCCTCCTCTTGTGTCTTTGGACACATCTCCTTAGTCAATTTCAAATGACTAGGCAAAGGTGTGCTGACAGCTTTTGCATTCTCCATATGGAATCTCTGCAACACCTTTTCAACATAAGTAGCTTGAGATAGAGTCAATTTTCTGTTCTTCCTATCTCTGCAAATTTTCATACCAAGGATTTATTTTGCTGCCTCCAAATCCTTCATATCAAATGACTGTGCTAACTGATGTTTTAAGTCTTTGATGTGATCCATGTTAGACCCAGCTATAAGCATGTCATCAACATATAAACATAAAATAATGTAGCTATCATTATCCAACCTCTTAAATTAAACACAATGGTCAGAATTACACCTACTATAGCCTTGCTCAGCCATAAAACTATCAAATTTCAAATACCATTGCCGAGGTGCTTGTTCCAGGCCATACAAACTCTTCTTCAATCTGTACACTTGTTGCTCCTTACCTTTGAACTCAAATTCAGGTGGTTGTGCCATGTATATCTCCTCCTCCAAATCACCATGGAGAAAGGCAGTTTTCACATCTAGCTGTTCCAAATGCAAATCTTCAGCAGCCACAATACTTAAAACAGTATGAATAGAAGTCATCTTGACAACCGGAGAAAATATCTCATCAAAATCAATGCTCTGTTTCTGTGCAAATCCTTTTACAACTAACCTAGCCTTAAATATTTTCTTACCTCCATCTTCCTCTTTCAACTTGTAAACCCATTTGTTTGGTAAAGCCTTTTTACTTGCAGGGAACTTACATAATTCCCAAGTCTGATTTTTTAGCAAGGAGTCCATTTCTTCTTTCATGGCAAGCTCCCACTAAACTTGTGTATTCACCTGCATAGCTTCATCATACCCTTCTGGTTCACCAACATCTATTAACAAAATAGAATACAAAGAGGGAGAAAACCTTTCAGGAGGTCTACTTATCCTTGTTGACCATCTAACATTCATTAGAGTTTGTGGTATTTCTGGTTGCTGTTGTGGAGCATGAGGAGCCATTGGAACATCACTATTTGGAGTATCATCTAGCACCACATAATCCTTTTCTTTCTTCTCATGCTGCTGCAACTGATCTTTGTACAACACCTTCTCATTGAATATAACATCCCTGCTTCTCACAATTTTCTGATTTTCAAAATCCCAAAGCCTATAACCAAATTCATCAATGCCATATCCAATGAAGGTACATTTTTTTAATTTCGCATCCATCTTGGTTCTATTTTCAGAATCTATATGTGCAAATGCTTCATAGCCAAAGGTTTTTAGAAAAGAATAACTCACCTTCTTACATGTCCATGCTTCCTCTAGAATACCACAACCCAAAGGAACAGAAGGACCTCTGTTAATTAAATATACAGCAGTGTTGACAGCCTCTGCCCACATGTTTAAAGGCAGCCCAGCATGCAATCTCATGGTCCTTGCATGCTCCATTATTGTCCTATTCATGCATTCAGCCACTCCATTTTCTTGTGGAGTCCCTAGAACTATTTTCTGCCTATGAATTCCATTAAAGGAACAATAATCTTCAAATTCTTTGCTGCAATACTCACCACCATTATCAAATCTAAGACATTTTAATCTTTTACCTGTCTCATTTTCAACCAAGCTTCTCCATTTCTTAAATGTTTCAAATACATCAAATTTCTATCTAAGGAAATAAATCTAGACCTTCCTAGTTGCATCATCTATGAATGTAACATAATATCGAGAGCCACCGAAAGAAGATACCTAAGCTGGTCCCCATACATCTGTATGCACAAGCTCCAATTTTTTATTTTTCTTTTGCGTCCCATCTCTGAGAAAACTGACTCTCTTTTGTTTTCCATACACACAAATTTCACAAAAATCCATATTAATACATTTTAGACCTGGTAAAACTTTCTTAGAATGAAGTTATGCCCAAGTCTGTTATGCCACAGTGTTGTTTCAGAACCTACAGCAACTTGTCCAGTCGCTTCCTGCAAAACTGCAGCAACTGTTCTTGAACCTGTTTGTTTTTCCTCTATAACATCTAAAGTAGAAGGAACAGTATGACCTGTACAAAGATATAAGGTGCCTACTTTCACACCTTTTTCTATTACTAAGGTACCTTTTGAAACCTTCTAATTTTTATCAGTAAATGTAACAGTGCAACCTTGTTCAGTTAGCTGCCCTGCTGAAATTAAATTCCTACTGAGTCTTGGAACATGCCTTACCTCTTGTAGTAGCAATGATTCCCATTCTGCAACTTAATCTTGATTCTTCCCTTTCCAACAATCTGATAGGGTTTGTTATCTCCTAAATAAACCAGCCCAAAATCCCCTTGGACATAATCAAGAAAATAACTTCTATGGGGCGTAGCATGAAATGAGGCCCCTCAATCTAAAACCCATGAATCATCAGCATTATCTAGGGAAAGAATCAACACGTCATCTTCAGATTTATTACTTACCATATTTGCTTCCTTATTGCCTTCTTGTTTGTCTCCTTTTTTATTTTTCTGAGACCAACAATCTTTCTTCAGATGACCTAGTTTTCCACAGTACCAGCAATCCTTCTGTCCTCTGGTTTGGGATCTTTTGTCCTTTGATTTTCCTCGTGACTTCCCATGACCTCCAGAACCTTTTCCTCTCTCCTTTGATCTGCCCCTACTTTCTGCATTCAAAACACTGCCTGATTTGGATCCACCTGAGCTTTTCTTACGAATTCCCTCACTCAGAATAACACCAACAACATCATCAAATTTCAGGGTATTTGAACCAGAAATAGAGTTACTAACCACCATTACCAAACTATCCCAGCTTTCAAGTAATGAACATAATATCAAGAGAGCTCTAACTTCTTCATCAAATTTTACATTTATAGAAGTCAATTGACTGACAATCGTATTAAATTCATTTAAATGATCTGTCATAGATCCACCTTCAACCATTTTCAGATTAAACAAACGCTTCATAAGAAATACCTTATTTGAGGCATAGGGTTTTTCATACAATTTAGCCAAAGCTTTCATCAGACCATCTGTTGTCTTCGCTTCCGTTATATTGAATACCACCGACGGTGCCAGGCACAACCGAATGGTTCCCAGTGCCTTTCTGTCAAGAAGATTCCAATCCTCATCAAACATTGTTGCCAGTTTCTTGGCTACTCCTTCCAACGGCATCCATAAATCCTTTTGATAGAGGTAATCCTCCATCTACATCTTCCATAACTGATAGTTCTGTCCATTGAATTTATCGACCTTCAATCTTCCCTTGTCTGCCATTGCTCCCACTCAACCGTGAGACTTTCTTGTAGACAATAAGCGAACACAACCCGCTCTGATACCACTTGTTAGGGTTAGCCGGCAGAAGATATCAATTAAATGCAAATAAAGATTAAACAGAGAAATGGAAATACATAGAATTAATAATAGTGAGAGACAAGATTTAATGTGGTTCACCCAAACTCGGGCTACATCCACCAAACAGAGAGTCCAATATTATTATCCAGTAAATCAAAATGATTACAATCAGCAATCCCTGCAACTCAATACCGTTGCAAATGCTACAATACAATACCCAAACCCTAACCCTTGGCTGCTTTTTATCAAGCCTTTTTGTTGGTTACAAAAATTAGGGTTTTCTTATGTCGGTCATAAAAAATAGGATTTTTTAAGTCAGCCCTAGGATTTTTTAAGTCGGCGAGGATACATGGCTAGTGTACAGTACTTTCCTGATTAGTTGCCACCTAGCAACAAGTCTCCTGTATCACCTTTCGAATTTCAATTTTTTATACACAACCCTTTACTTACTTTTGGTTCCGCGATGTATATAATGTGATGCATATCACCTTTGTATATATCAAAGTATACATTGATTTAACCTTATTTTATGACCATTTCAGTTTTGTCCAATGTATATGACCTTCTACATCTACTTTGCATGTTCAAACATGCAAAGTCCAATATACATCTAGCTGACTTAAACATTTATTCATTTCTTCTCTGAATTCTGTCGGGTCCGCGACTTGCATATCTCCTTGTATATTTTGCTTTGTATGTCCCAAAACATACAAGCCTGCATCTATACAAGGACTTAACCCTATTTCATAAACCTTTTGGTTCTGGCACTTGTATATTTCGTTGTATGTTTACTTTGCATGTTAGAACATACAAACATAAGATGCATCCGCCAGACTTAATTGAACATACATTTTAACTTTTAACTGCATCAGGTCCGTGGCATGCATATGTCATTGTATATCTACTTTGTATGTTAAAACATACAACATAAAGTGCATTCAATGGATTTCAACAATTATTCAGTTAAACTTTGGAACATTTTGAGCCCGACTTGTATGTAAGAAAAGGTGCAAGTGAAGTGCATACAAGTATAAATGCATAAAAACCCGATGACCCATTTTTGTGACTAACACAAGGATGATATACAAAGGACTTTGTATATGAATGACTTGTATGTTTTGACCTTGTATATGCAACTAGATATGTATATGAATGACTTTCCATAAACAAACAACTTTGTATATGCAACATACAAACCCGATTATACATTGTACCAAAATACTCATAACTTGCAAAATACAAAGAATTTTAAGATGATTCAAAAAGCAACCCCTATTCATTTTCAACAAGGAATTCACCCATATTATGCTCTGGCACTTAATACAATTTTTTCTTTGTTTTCACAAGGTTTGTAATTTCCACTCTCTTTTCCCTTTTGCCACCCAATAGACCCACACAAAAGTAAAAATCAAAGCCACAACAGGGGTCCTCATTTTGCTAAGGAGTAAAATGGAATGTGTTGTGAGCATCAGAACAACTAGCAACCAAACAAAACAATCAAATTAAAACCATTCAAGGAAATTGAATGAAATAAATTCATAACTTCAAACTATCTTTTCTACAAATCATCATTTAACTCAAGACTTAATGTATTCAATAAGGTGCATGAATTTTCCAATTCAGTTTAAGTGGGTGCACGTGATTAATAATCCTCATCTTAAAAATTAGTTGAACAAACTAGTGGCTGACATTAGACTACATAGTTGATGTCATTCTCTCATAGCCAACCGGATAGAGCCTTGCTACCAGCAGGCGTCTATAGCCCTGGCAAGGTTATCGTTACAATTCTCCTAAGTAGAGCCCCACTGCCAGCGAGTGTCTATAGCCCCAGTAGAGTTACTTAGATGGCTTAACCTAGATTTTTAGTAAAATCCATATTATTATTTTATTTATTTTATATTTTGTATTTGATAGAGATTTGATAAGATATCACAGTTGTAACTTCATGATGCAAGGAATGAACACTTGCTGAAATTAAGCTGAGAATTGTAATGGTGGCAAGGGTGACCTCTAATTTTTCACCTAATATCTACACTGGTATGTTCAAAAAATACAAGGATTTTAGGTGTGTTATTGTGAGAAACATTCCTTGAATACTCAACCCATTCTTATTGAATACAAAATTTCACAAGTCAAACAACTCTCTACATTCATGACAGTCACAACAAGTTATACATAAATTTTAAATAATTAATCTAAATGATCTAAATTTTCCATTGTTTTTAGTGGTTGTTAGTTTGCTCTTGTATACTCTAAATCAAAATAAAGACCCAACTAGGGCAACAAAGCAAACAAACAAAACAAAATAGACTGTACAAACAACTATACAAGAAATGTACACTACGATACACACAACTGCCATGGCACCACTTTAGGCTTGAAAATAGTGTTTGAGAAACTGTCCATTAACTGGTAATAGAACATCCTCACCAGTTAAGGTCTTAAGCCTATAGGTGCTATCTCCTAAAATTTCAAAAATTTGAAAGGGACCTATCCAGAGTTTATCAAACTTACCATGATCACCTTTCCTTTCATGCGCTTTGTCCCACATCAGGACTAGGTTTGAGATTCTGAAAGCCTTAATTCTAGCTCTTTTGTCAAACCAGTGCTTTACAACAGCCTGATATTTAGCAAACTAGTCAATTGCTTCAATTCCTTTTTCCTCTAGGTGCATCAACTAAAGCAACCTAACTTCTTTTTTATCATCTATGCCTACGTATTCTTGTACAAATTGTAGTGTAGGAATCCTCAAGTTAACAGGGAGGATAGGATCCACCCCATATACTAAGTGAAAAGGTGAATTTCCTAATGCAACCTTATTCCTGGTTCTATCTACCCACAAGGCATATTTCAATAAGGTGTTCCACTCCCTAGGGTTCTTTTCTATCAACCTTTTTATGATGTCCAATAGGTTCTTGTTTGTGGATTCTACTAATCCATTCCCTTGGGGATAGTAATTTGAGGAGAATTTCAAGATGATCCCATAGTCAAAAGCCCAACTTGATAACCTAATTGAAGTAAAAATAGACCCATTATCATATACTAAAGCATATAGAACTCCATACCTGGTCACTATATTGCTTTCCAAGTACTTAATGACATCCTCAACATTACATGTCTTACTGTTGACAACTTCAGTCCACCTGGTACAATAGTCAGTAATAGTTAAAACATACCTATGGCCTGAAGATGATGGAGGATTGATAGGTACTATGAAGTCCATTCCCCATTGAGCAAATGGGCACATCTCCATCACTGGCTGCAAAGGTTGAGCAGCATATCTTTCTCTATCTGTAGCAACCTGACACATATGACAACATTTAATGTGTTCAGCAATATCTCTAAAAATTGTGGGCCAATAATACCCTACCCTAAGGATAGCATGAGTGGTGGCTAAGGATGATCCATGTGTAGTCCCAAATCTATCATACAATTCTGCTAGCACCTTATCTGCTTCTGATCTTTCCAGGCACCTTAGGTATATCCCCTCATAGTTTTTCTTGAAAAGGACTCCTCCTTTTATCATGTATTTCTGAGACCTTATCTTTAAGGTTGTCCTTTGTGAGGCTTACAATCTTGAAGGACATCTTCTAGTAATCAGGATGTGTCTGATGTCTGAGTACCATTCTCCATCTTCCTTTGCATTTACAACATACTGTTGGCTCATGATATTGGGATCAATCTCTAATATCATCTGGCTCAATGCCTGTCCTCTTAATAAATTCATGGGTGTTATGTCCATATCATACTCTTGGAGGATAGTGATCCATTTAGCTCTTTTCTCACCTGGTTCACTTTGCATTAAAAGCATTTTTACTATTGCATCAGGTACTACAGCAATTACTCTACTTCTCGGGATATAATGCCTGAATTTCTTAACTACTTGAACCAGAGCAAGTGCTTGCCTTTCAACATCCATATATTTCAGTTTTGCATCTCTGAAAGGGAAGCTCATGAAGGCTATAGGCTTTTCTTCTTTTTCCTCATTTCTCTGTGTCAACACTGCTGTAGATGTAGGTTCTGAAGCAAAGGAGTAAATGTAAAAGTCCTTGGTATAATCTGGACTGATCAGAACTAGAGCATTTGATATGGCTTTCTTAATATCCTCAAAAGCTACTCTGGTTTTAGGTGTCCACTCAATTTTAATGTCCTTCTTGAGGATGGCATTCAGGGGTCTAACAATCTCTGCAAAGTCAGTGATAAATTTTCTAACAAAATTAATCTTACCAAAGTAAGATTTGAGCTACTTCTTGCTTCTAGGAAGCTGTATCTTCATGATGGACTCCACTCTGTTAGGGTCAATGATGACCCCATTCTCTGTTATCAAGTGGCCTAGTAATTTCCCTGTAGTTACCCCAAATATGCATTTCTTAGGGTTCAGGAATATCCCGTATTGTTCACACTTCTTCAGTACCTTTCTCAGGTCCTCTACATGGTTTCCTCTATATTTAGAGAAAATTGTTAAGTCATCCATGTATATGACTATACATTTACCAATCAAGCCTCTAAAGGCTATGTCCATTGCTCACTAAAATATGGCTCCAGTGTTTATTAACCCAACAATCATGCACCTATAGGCAAAGATTCCCCACTTTGTAGTGAATGTAGTTTTCAATCTGTCAATTTTGTCCACCATCAACCTGATAAACCATCCAAGAATGACATCATCTTGGCACCTTTCACAATTTGTAGGACTTCATCTAGAGAAGGAAAAGGATAATTGTCCTTTTCAGAAGCTCTGTTTAAGTTCCTGAAGTCCATGCACAATCTAATGTCACCATTTTTCTTCCTTACAAGTACTAGGTTTGCCACCCATGTGGAATGTTTCACATGAAATATGATCCTGGCATCAAGCAGCCTTTTAACCTCTTCAAAAATGATGGGATCTAGTAAAGCATTGATGAGCCTTTATTTCTGCCTAAAAGGCTTGGCATCTGGCTTCAAAGGTATAGTATGAGTGATGATTGATGTGTCATAAGTTTTTAACTCATCATAATATTAGTTGCCATTGCACCAAAAGATCGACCTGTTAATGCCCGATACAACCACTTGACTTAACAAGCATAGGAGGCAATTAAGCCCTTGTCGCAAACTACCGCAGTGCAGCGCTGAACAAGGAGACCAAGGGCCACACCTTGCAACAATCCCCCTAGTGCAAGCATGGGGTTTGAACCCGTGACCTCGACTCTAATACCAACTGTTAGTTGTCATTGCACCAAAAGACTAACCTGTTAATGCCTGATACAACTACTTGACTTAACAAGCACGGGAGGCAGTTAAGCCCTTGTCGCAAAGTACCGTAGCACAGCACTGAACAAGGAGACCAAGGGTCACACCTTGCAACACATAAGTCTAGGGAATGACATGGATATAATCTTTAAGGGCCTAAGTTATTCCTTCCAGCTCTTCCTCTGTACAGACCTTTCCAATTAGGAGATTTCTTTTTTACCATCAAGTCCTATGTTGACTTGTGAATATTCTCCTCCATCTGCTTTTGGGATATCCTTCTGTTTTAGCATGTTGTCTAGATCAAATGCTCTTTATATCTCTATCATTCCCTTAGGAATCTTATTACTAGGCAACTCTAGGATTTCTTCTTCTTCCTAGATATGATCTTCTATATTCCTTTGATCTATGATCTGAGCCTCAAAAATATCCCTGTTGGAAATAAAGTCCAATATATGCTGATCATCATCAAATACTTGAAGGTTAGTTACATTATCAAGCACAAAAGGTATTGATACTAATTCTACTGAAAATATTTTCAAACTAGATATGGACAGAGGTTCTAGAGTACTTGCAGGCTGGGCCAAGGCATTTGCCCTGTGATTTTGTTTTCTAGGTACATGGGTGATGTTGAATGCATCAAAATCTTCTATCAAGTCCCACACCCTATGTCTGTAATTAGATAGCCTTTTGTAATTGCAAGAGTATATACATCTTACATGTCTGACAACTAATTCTGAGTCTCCATAGACATGTAGAATCTTCACCTTTCTAAGTGCAAAAAGTATCCCATGAGTTAGAGCTTCATACTCCATCACATTGTTGGTGCATGGGAACCACAATCTATATGCTTCTAAGTAGGATTTTCCAGATGGATCTATAAGGTCTATCCCTACTCCAACTCCTTGTTTTGACATGGATCCATCAAACCTGAGGATCCATGGCTTATCTTTAGTTAAAGTCTTGTTTGGGCCTTTTTTCTTTCTTTTAGCTCAGGCAACTGCACCATTTGATATCCATTTTGATTTTGGTATCTCAGCTTTCTCAAACTTTACTTCATCAGCCTTATGTGAAGCTGATATTTCTTCTTTCCTTTTATCCTCAGAAGAAAAATCTTCTGGACTAGGCAATGTCTGCCTTTTCAGAATATGCAAGCACAATGAACAAGTAGTTTCTGAATGTGGTGCTTCATGTAACCTGCACCAACCTTCAATCAAGACATCCTGTGGAGGTCTTTGCTGCTGTGTCATCTTTTGGATCTCTTTTGATAAAAACTCTTTAAATTTGGACAAATTATTGCCCCTATCTTCATTAGATAACTCATAATCTGATTCCACTAAACAATCACTCCCTGGGGTGATTTTCTTCTTATTCTTAGCATTACTCCTGTTGCATACTAGTATCTCCTATGTCATATGAATAGAACCTTCATCGTGTTGTCTGCATTCTCCTGTTCCTACAGAAGACAAACAAAAATTACTATCATTATCACTATCTATAGAACTCACCTCTGGTGATGATGAAGATGCTTCAATGTATGATTGTTCTAGCTCCAAGATGTCTAAGAAGGCATCACAAGTCTTTTCAAAATGAGCTTCATCATGCAACCTGCACCATCCATCAATCAGAATATCATGAACATGCATTTTTAACAACTGACATCATTGCACCTCTTTAAATAAATGCATCTCAAAATTATTAAAATGATCTAGTTCTATTTTATTTTCAGGATTATAATTAGATTTTATAATTATTTTATCATCTTGAGGGTCATCATCATGATTATGAACGTCAAACATCAGGATCTCCTCTATGCTGGTAGTTTGGTGTCTGATGGAGTAAACTCCAGGTTCCACATCCACATACATGATTTCATTGGTTTTGTTATATTCAGTGATCATGTGTTTCATGTGAGGCTCAACATCTATCCTTATTTGATTTGGTATCCCCTTCTAGGGTAACCACATATGATTGAAATCAGTTGACATGTATCCATTAAGGGTTTTTGACTAGTCTCTACTGAGTAACATCCCATATGTATCAGGTATATCAACTACCTAAATATCAATATAGTGTTGGATTCTGGGATCTGATGCTAACTGCATGTGAATGTGAGCCAGTTCTCCTACCACACTCACCTCTATTTTGTCCAATTGTGTCACTTTATTTAATGATTTAGCAGGATGCAACCCTAAAGCATTACATATGGATAGGGGCATTACATTGGTAGATGCTCCTGAGTCTACTAAGCAGTTGTGCAAATTTTTACCAAACATCCTTATGGTAAGGAGGAAAGGAGGTGACTCACTCTTGTCTTTGTATAGGGTCTTGTGGGAAGTCTCTGCAGCTTGAACAATAGATGAGGTTTTATGTTTAATATTAACATCCCTAGCAACATGATCTTTATTTCCAAACTAGCCTGAGGTATGACTATCCTCCTTTTGAGTAGGATCATCTAATGATTTCATGAAAGCATTCTTGATAGCAGGGATTTTAAGCAACTCTAACAATGGCAGGCTGATTTTGATCTTTTTCATTTCATCAGTCAGATAAGTGACCAACTTGTCAGACTCGGGAGGCATATTTACAGCTTTTGGTGGTGTGTTTTGTGGTGCCAAATATTGAGCATTAACCTTGGGGAATCTAGGGTTATTACTTGCCTTAGGATCAGGTGGAGTGTTGAAATTGTTTGGAGGCAAGGATGTGGTCAGAGGATCAACAAATCTATTTGAGTTATTCCTCAGGTTGTAATTATGCCTACCCTGAGGTTGCTATTGATAAGCATTTACCTCCTCGTGTTCAATTGATGGCTCATTCTCATCCTCAAATGGAAAAACATAATTAGATTCAAAAGCCATGGCTGATTCCTCACATGTTGAGGTGTAATCCTGATAAGATGAAATTGTCTGCTGATAAGGATGATGCCCAAAGCTTTCTAGCATTAAGGCAGAATCATAGTCACAGGGGACAATTTCATTTCCCTCTGCATAAGGTGGATTTCCTGAAGTATTGGACACTTCATCTTGGAAAATACTTGCAACAATCTTGAATTGAGGACAGTCTAGCTCTGCATGAGCATTAGTGTTATGTATCCTACACCAGTTTGTAAGTACTTCCTCTGCAAGGTTTACCCTAGTGGTCTACCTAGGTTCACTAGGGGGCTGATTGTCTAGGGGGGATAGCAAGGAACCATTGTTTGGCCTAGTGTTCCACACACTAGGCTGTCTAGGAGGATTATTGTTGCTATTGTTATTGTAATTATTGTTGTATCCCCTATCAGGATAATTAGGTCTGTCATTAGCATAACCTATGTTCTAATTTGGTTGAGAGTAGAAGTTCTAACTCCTCAGATGAGTGACCTCAGTAGTAAGTTTCCTTAACTGTACTGATATTTCTTTGATTTCTTCTTTCTCTTCCTGAACCTTGGCCACTACATTCTTTGTTTGCGGCTTGAAAAAGGAAGAACCACTATTATTATTATTGGACTGATCCACAACCTGAGGTACTTGTGTTTGTCCTAGATATTGTAACATTTGGCCATTACCATTTGGTGGTGGCATGATACTAAGTGGAGGTATTTGTAAAGGTGCTAGCATCACAGCTCCACTAGACTGTTGTTGAGCAAGATATGTAGGATAACCAGGAAGTTTTGGAAATGCAATGTTTGGTGTTGGAGCAGGAACTAGCTATTGACTAACTTTGACAACTTCCTCAAAAGCTCCTACCAAAGTTGTGACACCAGGATGTGCTCTCCTGATAAACATGGAAGTCAAAGGATCTAAAGCTGAGTAGTATATACTCCTAGCAACTTCATCTATTACAACATAGGGAACAACTAGCTTAGATAACATCTTCTAGAACCTTGTGTTGAAGTTAGCAATAGGTTCTCCTTCAAATCTCTTGATTGTGGCAACCAAATGATAGTTCATTACTTTGAACCTATCCTTAAAAGATTTTTAGAAGGCAGCCCATGAACCAACTGAACCTTGACCAAGACTAATATACCAGTTATAAGCCTCTTCCCCTAAGGAAAATAGAAATAACTTGCATACTACATCTTGATGCTCAATTCTACCCCTACAACAAGCTTCCTTGAAAGTTCTGATATGATCACCAACATCCTGATATGGATGATATTTTGGACAAATTTTATCAGGATTCTTAGGCAAAGCATGATATGCATTAAAGGTCAGAGGTGACTCTGCTATGAAGAATGACATTGTGACCGATGGAGGTTGGCCCTGAGGTATGACTAGTTGAGGTTGGACCTGAGGTGTAACAGGTGGTCCTGTGGTTGTTTGTAACTCGAGAGGAGTTACAGGAGGACGTTTTGGCAAAGCTCCTGACGCACTAGAACTAGGAGAGTGATAAATGTCTACAGTTCTAGGTCTAAATCCCTTGACAAGTGATTCTTCAAGGAGTCCACTGGATCTGGACCTAGTATTTGGCCTGAGAGCCATGATTTCTTAATTTTAAGGAAAATTGATAGGTTTACTGTAAAGACTAGTTGAAATACTCCTGTAAAGGCTATATATATGGTCAGAACTTGGAAAGGATTAGCGTGCACAAACTTAAAATATCAAAACTTTGCATATATGACTTGAAATATAGAGTGGCATGAGTATTACCTTTCTATCTTTATCATCAAATTAGACAAAACCTGCTAATGAATTGAATGGCCCTCCTTCTAGCGCCAATTTATGTTGATGGTGATGTTAGTCACATACAAACATGAAATAAAAGTTACACAACAACCCTTATTTATCTTGAAAAATATGATGAATTCCAAGAATTCATGATCCCAAGTCTCTGTTGATTAGTTCATAATCTACTGACATTACTCAGTGGTTGATGTGTGTTGCTATTTATCCTTTCAAGGGGCCTTACGTTTGTTCATCAATAGGTTCTGTTTCCTATAAATGTATTTCACAAAGAGGTTATTTCTGTTCTATTTCAAATATAAATGTTGTATTTACAAATTTGATCAATTCTTGTGACTATTGACCATCATGAACTTGTTCTTTCTTCTACACAGTATATTTTACTCAAATGATGTGTCTGTAAGTAGATACTTGCATGTATTTCTTAGATTCATATGTAAATCTGCATAATACTTTCAACACTACATGCATTTGGCTCAAATATGTTGGCAAGAGACACTATATGGATTCATGAATGTTGTCATTGATGGCAACAAAGGTTATCCCACACATCTGCAAGACATGATGAGTCTCTACCAGAAGTCAGATTGAAGAAGTGTTATGATCCGGTAGGCTAGAACAGAGCAGTTAGCAAGGTCCAACAGTCAGGTCTGGATCTCATAGAGGAAGTATTTTAGTAAAGTGTGGATTTGGGGAAGTTAAGAGGAGTACCTTGACTATTACATTCCAAGGATTTAGCCTCCGGTGATGAAAGGGTGAAGAGATATGAGCACTTGAGTGTTGGGTTCCTATTTGACAGAGTAGACAGAGGAAGAACTATACTGGCAGAGTGTCATATCCAAATCTGGAAGAGATATTGCTAATGACCAAGTTTTGTTAGGTATCATTCATGATTGGCTAACATAATTGAAGACCTCTACAAGCATATCCTTGATCCGCATTAGCTGGTATGCAAGGATTCAGCTGACAGACTAGAGTTTGGGATAATATTGACTATTCTGGATGTCGACTAGAAAAGTGTTGAAATCACTTGTGAAGATATATATACAAGATGGATTTAGATGTGAAGGTGTGTGTGTATTTTGTTGTGTGAAGAAAAAGTAGAAAAGTAGAGTGAAAACAGTAAGACAGATCCGGAATGTGACAGTTTAGCAGCATCACAAGAGTGTAAGAATGAAGTGTAGTAGGTTAGTTTATTGAGCTCAACTGGAATTGAACCTCAGCATAAGTAGATGCTTCTCATCAGTTCAAACATTGAGTTACCTTCCTTTCTTGTAGACAATGAGTCTCTTGTAGGCAGTGAGCCTCTTGTGAGCAGTGTGCTCGGGCAGTGAGTCCTAATTGGCAAGTGCCATTTTGTTCTATCTATTCTGCTAACAGAGAATAATATCTTGGGTTAATCACCCTATAGTTTTTTCCCTTAACAGGGTTTCCACGCCAAAATCATTGTGTCATGTGTATTGGTGTTATTTCCATTTCATGATTATGCTTGCTTATTTGATTTGATGTTGCATTAACTATTAAGAAAGTTTAGAAAGTTGAAATATTATGATAACTGATTCACCCCCCCTCTTAGTTATCAACAAAATATGCTAATGATATTCAGTTATCTATGGGAAGTCAACATATTTCTCTGTTCTTCTTATTGTTTATCATGATTTGTAGTTATGGAAATGATTCCAATGAAATTAAAAAAAAGAAATGACAAAGATAGGGTTCAAAGAATGAGATTCCCAAAATTACTTGACTGACATCACTGATCCACATACATGTTCTAATATAGTAATGAAGAGAAGAAAACTAGAATCATACTTCACCAGGACATTCCACAAATCCGCATGATCCAGTGCAAATCTTCAAAGGAAAAGTTGACAACAACATGCAATGAAATGAAAGCGCTTCTATTAAGATGGGCACCAGTTGCAGCAATTTTAGTGCCTTTAAACTTCCCTTTTGCAGTCGGTTCAAATCTGCATATACCCTCTTTTTTGTATCGCTCTATCAGCATGCATTCCTTCTTTTCATTGGCGTAAGTCTCCATAGTTGGAGCGAGTCCAAAATTTCCTACTGATCACTCTACTTATGTCGATGCCTTCTCTTTATCGGCTAAGTGTTTCCTTCCATTGGTGGGACATATGTTAGTCAGAGCGAACCCAAAAAACTTTGCCAATTGCTTACTTCTATCCGATGCAACCATGTCGATCTAACTCTCGCCGATGGAACTATTTCTTTTGTATATTGGGCAATGTACGTTAGATACATACAAGCATATAACATACAAAGATTTTTCTATTTTGAACTTCCCTTTGAAATTTGGCTTGTACATTTTGTTTTGTAATTCAGCTTGTATATCATAACATACAAATGCATATGCATACAAAGAATATCTTGTATTTAATTTCTCTTCACATTCGCGTTGTATCTTTAACTTGCACTTTTTGCTTTGCATGATGCGCTTGTATATAAGAGATATACATTGTAATTATACATTCAAACCTGACATGCAAGTGGTGGGGTCCACTTTACCTCTTTTATTTGTATATTAGAAACATACAAAGTCTCCTAATCACCTTTCAGATTTCAATTTTTTATACACCACCCTTTACTTACTTTTGGTTCCGTGATGTATATAATGTAATGCATATCAACTTTGTATATATCGAAGCATACATTGATTTAACCTTATTTTATGACCATTTCAGTTTCGTCCAATGTATATGGCCAAGTACATCTACTTTGCATGTTCAAACATGCAAATCTAATATACATCTGGTAGACTTAAACATTTATTCATTTCTTCTCAGAATTCTGTCGGGTCCACGACTTGCATATCTCCTTGTATATTTTGCTTTGTATGTCTTTAAACATACAAGCCCACATATATACAAGGACTTAACCCTGTTTCATAAACCTTTCAGTTCCGGCACTTGTATATTTCATTGTATGTTTACTTTGTATGTTAGAACATACAAACATAAGATGCATCCGCTGGACTTAACTGAACATACATTTTAACTTTTAATTGCGTCGGATCCGTGACATGCATATGTCATTGTATATCTACTTTGTATGTTAGAACATGCAACATAAAGTGCATTCAATTGATTTCAACAATTATTCACTTAAACTTTAAACATTTCAAGCCTGACTTGTATGTAAGAAAAGGTGCAAGTGAAGTGCATACAAGTATAAATGCATAAAAACCTGATGATCCATTTTTGCAACTAACACAAGGACGATATACAAAGGACTTTGGATATTAATGAATTGTATGTTTTGACCTTGTATATGCAACCCAATATGTATATGAATGACTTTGCATATACAAACAACTTTGTATATGCAACATACAAACCCGATTGTACATTTTACCAAAATACTCATAACTTGCAAAATATAGGGAATTTTAAGATGGTTTAAAAAACAACCCCTATTCATTTTCAACAAGGAACTCACCCATATTATGATCTAGTACTTAATGCAATTTTTTCTTTATTTTCACAAGGTTTGTAATTTTCACTATCTTTTCCCTTTTGCCACCCAACAGACCCACACAAAAGCAAAAAGCAAAGCCACAACAGGGGTCCTCATTTTGCTAAGGAGTAAAATGGGGTGTGTTGTGAGCATCACAACAGTACCTTAGAAAATGACTAGGTGTTCATTGCTATCAAGGAAGAAGATTTGATGTATATTGAATCTACTGGCTGTGAGAATGTGGAAAGTGCTTTAGCTACTCAGATTGAAGAAAAGGATGAATGGGTGATTGACAGTGGATGTTCTCATCATATGACTGGTGATAAAAGTAAGTTTGTAAGTTTGGAAAGATATGAAGGTGGAATTGTGAAGTTTGGAGACAACTCAGCCAGTAGAATTTGTGCCAAAAGGATCCATCTCTTTTGATGGCAAGGATAACACTAATGATGTTCTGTATGTGGAAGGATTGAAGCATAATCTTCTCAATGTTGGACAGTTAGTCGACATGGGTTATGATCTCAGATACAAGGATGGAAAATGTAGAATCTTTGAAAGTTCTAGAATTGAAATAGAATCTGGTACTCAGACTAGAGGTAACATCTTTTATTTAAGTAGTTTTGGTAACAGTTGCTTGATTTCTAAGATTGATCAGAGTTGGTTATGGCATAGGAAAATGTGTCATGTAAATTTTGATAACATTGTCAAGATAAGTTCTACTCAGGCTGTGAGAGATCTTCCAAAATGTGTGAAACTTGTTGATTGCATGTGTAGAGAATGTCTATTGGGTAAACAGAGAAGAACTACATTCAAGAGCAAAGAATAAAATTCAAGTGGATTGTTGGAACTTGTATATGCTAATCTATGTGGCTGCTAGAATTAGGAGTGTGTAAGGAGACATATTTTATGTTGCTAATTGATGATTACTCCAAGATGATGTGGGTAACCTTCTTGAAAGAAAAATTAGAAGCTCTTGACAAATTCAAGGTGTTCAAGGTTATGGTGGAGAATGAGATTGGTGTGAAGATAAAGAGTCTGAGATCTGACATAGGTAGAGAGTTTATCTCCGGTGAGTTTGATACATTTTGTGAAAAGCATGGAATTAAAAGATAGTTATCTACTCCTAGGACTCCACAATAGAATGGAGCTGTGGAAAGAAAGAACCAAACCATTTAAGAAGTTCCTAGGACCATGATGATGGAAGAAAATGTTCCACAAGTCTATTGGAGAAAAGTTGTGAGTACTATTGTCTACACTCTTAACCGGGTATAGATCAAAGGTAATTCTGGTAAGACACCTTATGAAATATGGTTTGGTCATCCTCCTGTAGTGAAATATTTAAGAGTTTTTAGTAGAAAATGCTATATCAAAAGATACGAGGATCTAAGAAAGTTTGATGTAAGAAGTGATGAAGAAATATTTTTGGGTTACTCTACTCAAAGCAAGGCATACCAGTGCTTTAACAAGAGATTGAAAAAGATCGTTGAAAGTGCTAATGTTAAGGTTGATGAAAGCAAAGAAGGACCTTCTAGGCTCAGTGGATATGAATCTGATGATGAGAGTCCAAATAATGGAAAACAAGTTCAGACTCAAACTCAGACTCAGACTTCTCTGGAAAATCTAGAAATTCAAGAAGCTAGCATAGATGATGAGGAACAAGTTCAAGAATCAGATGTTAGAGCAAATCCCAAAAGTCCCAAGTATGTAAGGTTGAATCATTTTGAGGATCAAATCATAGGAGATAGAAATAAAGGTGTTTGAACTAGAAGAAGAATTATTGAAGAAAAAGAGGAGATTTGTTTGATTTCAAAGATTGAACCAAAAATAGTAAGTGAAGCTTGCAATGATGAAAATTGGGTAAAATAAATGGAAGAAGAATTAATGCAAATTGAAAAGAATCACACTTGGAATCTTGTTCCTAGACCTAAAGACACAAATGTGATTGGAACTAAATGGGTCTTCCGGAATAAACTAAATGAAGATGGTGAAGTTGTAAGAAACAAAACAAGATTGGTGTGCAAAGGATATTCTCAAGTAGAAGGAATTGACTTTGAAGAAACATTTACTCCGGTGGCAAGAATTGAAGCAGTCAGACTATTTCTTTCCTTTGTTGCTTTCAATGATTGCAAAGTTTACCAGATGGATGTCAAGTCAACATTCATGAATGGAGACCTAGAAGAAGAAGTCTACATTGAGAAACCAGAAGGATTTCAATTATCTGATAAAGAAGATATGGTCTACAGATTGAGGAAAGCTTTGTATAGATTTAAACAAGCCCCAAGAGCCTGGTATGCAATATTAGATAAGTATCTGCTTAAGCTAGGATTTAACAAAGGGACTGCTGACAGTAATCTTTATTTCAAAATTGATCATGAGCACATCTTAATTGTTGAGGTATTTGTTGATGATATCATCTTTGGTGGAAATGGGAGCATGTGTAAAAATTTTGCTGATCAGATGCAAAATGAATTTAAGATGTCCATGTTTGGTGAAATGAATTTCTTCTTAGGTCTACAAATCACTCAATCAGATAAAGGTATCTTTGTATCTCAGTCTAAGTATGTGAGACAGTTGTTAAAAAAGTTTGGAATGGAGGATTCAAAACTAGTAAGTACTCCTATGGTAACCAAATGGAATTTGAGCAAAGATGATGATTCCCCTAAGGTAGATCAGAAAAGGTATAGATCAATGATTGGAGGACTGCTTTATCTAACTCAAACCAGACCTAATATTATGAATGCAATTGGACTCGTTGCTAGGTTTCAAGATGATCCTAGAGAATCTCATGTTGTAGCAGTCAAAAGAATTTTTAGATATCTAAAGGGGGCACCTGATTATGGCTTATGGTATCCTAAGGATGATGAATTCACTCTTCATGCATACACAGATGCTAATTGGGTAGGAGATGTGGATGAAAGGAAAAGTAATAGTGGTGGTGTATTCTTCTTGGGAAATAGAATGGTTTCTTGGTTGAGAAAAAAGAAAGAGGCAATATCTCTATCTACTATAGAGGTAGAGTATATAGCAGTAGCAAGGAATTGTACTCAAGTCTTGTGGATGAAGCAAATGTTGAAGGATATCAGAATTGTGTTTGAAGAGCTAGTTACAATCTTCTGTGATAATTCAAGTGCAATAAACATCTCAAAGAATCCGGTGTTGCATTCAAAGACAAAGAACATATCCATCAAGTTTCACTTCTTAAGAGAGAAGGTAAATGAGAATGAAGTCAAATTGGAGTTTGTTTCTTCAAAGGATTAGATTGTAGATATTTTCAATAATCCTCTACCTAAGGATACTTTTGAGTATCTCATAGGGAAGTTAGGGGTTATTACCCCTCCTGATCAAAACTAAGATGCACTAGGGTGCATCAGTCCCGTGGAATCCGTAGTCATATCTTGTGATCTAGATTTATGTTAAGGGGCTACTACTCAGGGGGAGTAGTCAATATACTAATCCTGCAATTCAGCTTGACTTGATCTAAAGAACAAGGAGAGGGAGAGATGATTGCAAACATGTGCCATTTGCCATTGATGTCAAAGGGGTAGAGAAGTCATGTGAAAAACTTGGAAGTAAATAATTGTTGGTGAAAGGGGGAGTTGTAAAGAAAAATGGTTATAGTTGTGTTAAGAGAAAAGGGGGGAAGTTCTTGTCTTGATGGTTGAATCAGTTTTTCACATCATATGTTGCCATCAACAAAGGGGGAGATTGTTGCAAAAATGTGCCTAATCGGTGTTGTCATTAATGTTAACATATTCTTGTTTCCATTAGTGTCAACTGTATCCTAATCTATTTCCTGTTTAGAAGACTAGAATTTTGAGGATATTGAGAAAATTAGCCTCTTCAGAAGGAACAAGTGAGTCATATATCTCATTGTTAGAAACAATTAAGACAATGCAGTTTAGTGAAGTAGATTGCTTTCCATTCCCAATAAGATGAAGATCAAAGTCTACAAATTAAAGGGTTTGTCGAGGATTGTCTGTAGTTGCTCCAGTCAAGATTTGAGAGGTCCACAGGAAGTATTGGTGAAGTTATGGCCTTCTGAGTAGAACTGGGTTTTTTAGTTGTTCGAAAGAAATAGAGTGACAGTTTGTCAGTTTGGATTGTTCTACATTGAAATATTATTGTTTGTGGTTCTTGAAGAATGTTTGGGATATTGATGTGTATCCTCAACTCAAGTGGTTCATGGTTTGGAGGTTTTCAAGTGACCTTTCTAGTGTGACAATCATGGTAGTCATTGTTCTTGCATTCCAATATGAAGATGCAAGTGATTGTGGTGATCTGAAGTGGTGCGGTTGTTCCTGATGATTTCATTGTGCTTGTGGTGGTGTCTGGATTGTGTTCCTACTATGTTGGTGGTCCACATTAAGAATTGAGCTCGTGGTCAAAGATTTCTTCTTAAGTATTGTTGTTCATTCTAGTTTGCCTAACCAGATTCTTTGTGCATGTTGCAGATGATCTAAGAGAAGTTCTAAGAAGCATGGCATGTTGGTTGAGGAAGATTTAAGTCTCATCTATGTTTGGCCGGTAGTATAATGATTCACATTAAGTTAGATGTTTGTAGTGCCGACCTTGTTGATTAATTCCAAGGTTGATGAAGCATATAAATACTTGTGATTGAGTAGTGAAAAGCTTTCTATGTGAAAATGATGAAATCCTAAGAAAGGTATAGAGGTAGAGCAGAAAAGAGGACGAACAAAGGAACTAGAGTAGTAAAAGATGAAGAGATAGTGAAGAAGTGGTTGGGGGAAGAGCAGAAGTTTTGTGAGCTTTCAATGGTACTGAACTAGGCATAAAGATGATGCTATTTCTCATTTCATTCTTTTGGTATTAAACATAAAATCTTGTAGGCAGTGAGCCTCTTTGAGTAGTGAGCTCTAGGAAGTGAGCCTGAAGGCAAGTGCCTTCCCATTTCTTTTAAGTACTTTTAATAGGGTACAAATTTTCTGGGTTAACCCCCACCGTGGTTTCCCTTAACAAGGTTTCCACATAAAAATTATGGTGTTATGTGTGTTTATTTTTTCTGCTCATGCGTTGTTGATTCGTGCTTTAATGTTTACATCATTAATCTGTTTGTAAGTTGAGAAAGAAGATCAAAATCATAAAAGGTTAATATTGTGGGACAATTGATTCACCCCCCTTCTTAGTTCTTTGACCTAATTCCAACAATATATATATGGTTAAATATTACGATTGTGTGTGTTAGAGTGCTCAAATTTACTTCCTTCTCTCTTAAACTCAGGCATCTACGTAATTGATTGCTCTTGTGGTACACCTTACATTAGTGAGACATTTAGATCTATATACATGAGAATCAAAGAATAGAGTGCAGATATTAGACATGAAAGGGTCACTAAATTAGCTCTTATAGATCATAGCTCTAGCACCAAACACCACATTTGTCTTCAGGATACTCGAGTCCTGGCCAAGGAAGATAACTTCTCCAAAAGGAAACTTAAAGAGGCTATGTTCATTAGGAATAACCCTACCAACCTAAATAGAGACAATGGTTGGAACTTGAACCACCCCTAGAATCCCCTATTAAATTCCCTTAAAACCTAAACCCCTACCTTTGCTTCCTCCTCCTTGCCCCTCCTTAGGTTTGTCTCTTCTTCACCTCTCTCTCCTCTCTCTTTGTTTTTTCACCGTTCTTCCTTTCTTCCTCTTATGCTACCCCACACCTCTCCTGCACTTCCCTAGAGTCCTATTTCTCACTCATAACCACTCTTTCTTCCCTTCCTGTTAGCCTCCTTCATCTCCTTCCCATCCCTTGTCTTCCCTCTTTCCCCTAGTCTTTCCCTTAATTTTTTCTTCCTTTGGTTTTATCTTCCCTATGCCATTATTCCTCTTCTCTTTAACATTAGCCATTCTCTTTCTTTGTTCCTCTTCATTCCTAGCTTGTTTCTTCCTAGGGTTATTTTTTGCATGTATCAGTTTGTATGTATGTATATTATATTGATTTCATTTTATTTCTTTAGTTTTATATATACATGGGTATGTATTAAAAAAAAATTATTCTTACTTTTGTATGTATATACATATATCATGTCCTTAACTTTTGGTTTAGACTTGTCTTCAACTTTTTATCCATTTGTTTATCTCTGAATTTTTTTGTTCTCTCTCTCTCTCTCTCTCTCTCTCTCTCTCTCTCTATATATATATATATATATATATATATATATATATATATATATATATATATATATATATATATATATATATATAAACATATCTATCGTTATTTCCAACTTACTTTTTGATATATATATATATATAATTCTCTTATAAATATCTCTATCTCTTGTACACACACACACACACATTTATGTGGATGTGTATGTGTATGTGTGTACATATATGTATACACACACACACACACACACACACACACACACACACACACACACACACACACACACACACACACACACACACACATACACATACACACACATACATATACATATACATATACATACATGGGTTTGGATATATGTTTATTCTTACCTTTGTATCTGTCCTTTTTATCTTGCTGATTTTTTTATCTACCTCCTTCTTCTCTTGGTTATTTGTTGCTTGTAGATTGTTGGATGGATCACTTGTATCTAGTTCTATGCATGATCATCTTTTGATATAGCTCAACCCTATATATGTGTGTGTGGGTGAGTGTTTGTATATATATATATCACATCTATTTATATCATCCCTATTTGTATCTCAATCTTTCTCTATGTTCCTTATCTTCCTCCTATTCCTCTTCACCTTACTGGCTTATTTCTTTTCTTAGTTATTTTTGATTGGATATTCTTTGTATGTATCACTTTCAATTTTAGCACTGAGATGGTCTGCAAATGGGTCTCCAATTGTTGGCATGTTAAAGGCAGTGTGACTATCATGGGTATGGCACAAGGGCTATTCCTTTTTCACTTTACCAGCAAAGAAGACATGTTGGTATCTTGTTTGGAGGACCATGCCTTTATGGTACACATTCACTTTCTTTGGGCTATTGGAAATCCCAGGTTTGACCCTAGTATGGATCTTAATAAAACTACCCCAGTTTGGGTATGTCTACCTGGTTTTCCCTTAGAATACTAGGATGAATCTACTTTTAGTTCTATTGCTAATACATTTGGTAATTTTGTTACCCTTGATAACTCCACACACACCAAATCTCGCTTTGTTTATGCAAGATTCTGTGTTAATGTGGAAATCAATAAGACTCTACCCATGTTTATTGACATTAGCTCAAAATTTGGCATCTAGAGGCAGCCCATTTCATATGAGAATTCCACAACTTACTGTCAGAATTGTAAGAGGAAGGGGCATCTCATCTCACATTGTAAGTTCAAGAAAGTTGAGGAAAATATTAATAAGGAAATCATTGTGGAGAATAAGGAGGCAACCTTGGTTAATGCTGAGTACTCAAAAGAAGATTTTGCTCTTAATACCAATCAAAAGAAGGATCAAAACCTTCAATCTCAAGATGTGTCCACAACCAACCCTGGAAGAAGGCAAGATTTTGAATCAAGTTAAGAATATTCAGTTAGAGGTCGGTAACCTTGAAAAGCCCCAGATTGAAACTGATAAAGTTAAGGAAACCTAAATGGGTTTTGATGGGGTTGAGAAGACATATGCTCAAGTTGAGGAGACCCAGTTGGGGAATGACAGAGTTGAGGGGACCCAGATGGGATTTGATAGAGTTGAGGAAACCAAAATGGGTTTTGACAATTCTGAGGAGACCTAAATAATAATTGATAAAGTTAAGGAAACCCATATGAGATTTGAAAAAGAGGTAGAGTCACAGATGGGTTTTGACAAAATTAAGGAGACCCAGTTGGGGTTTGATAGAGTGGTGGAGACTTGAGATGATGAGGTAATGTTTGTGACCTTACAGTCTTCAGTCCAAATAAAGTCTCACCCTTCTCCATGGAAACTCACTTCAGGTTTTCTCAAAGGAGGGTTATTTCCTCCTTCTCCAAAGAAGCATTCTAATCATTCTATAGCTTCTCTAGGCATAGCTACTGCTTCATTAAGTGACCATGAAGAGTGGACATCTCAAAAGAAAAAGAGTTGCAAACCCAAAAAGACTGCTGATGTTGGTTTAGATTCTTTGAAGGGTAGACCTTCATTGAGAGAAACCAGGTAAAGAGAAGTACCTAGGGAGATTGCCAGTGGAAAGAAGAAGACACTGGAGAATCACCCCATAAAATTATTTAAATGAAAGTCCTTTCCTGGAATATAGGGGGACTTAATAACCCCTCAAAACAATTTGAGGTCAAAAACTATATTTTTGATCACAAAGTGAATATCCTTTTACTTCATGAAGTTAAAATGTCTGAAGAAGGTTTCAATCTGATTGCTGATAGAATTTGGCCTAGTGCTTCCTTTTGCATAAGCCCTATTGTTGGTGCATCTGGGGGAATTGTGACTATGTGGAATGCTTCAAAATTTCAATGTAAACTTTCTTTCTTCAACAAAAATTGCTTGGTGATTGAATTCTCTTTGCCTTCCTCTAGATGGAGTCTGGTTAATGTTTATGCCTCTAACACTAAGGTCTTAAGGAAAAATCTTTGGGAGGATTTGGTTAATCAACTCTCTTCTTATCCTGATTCATATTGGATGTTAGCTGGTAATTTTAATACCCCTCTTTATCCTTCTGAAAAGACTGGGGGAATTTTGGACTACTCTAATAGTATGTTGGACATTGTTGATTTGATAAATACTTTTGGACTTATTAACATCGATTTGATGAACCAAAATTTTACTTGGAAAAATAGGAGGAAAGGGGACCAAATGATTCAAGTGAAGCTTGACCGATTTCTTATTTCCAATAATTGGCCAAACATTGCCTCCCTTAAATTGGTTGCTCTGCCTAGGACTGTTTCTAATCACAATCTTCTCATTTTGGAATTGGTGCAGGAGCACCTACCTAACAGCTGGCTTTCATGAGGCAGTTAGTAGTTTAGGTCTTGTTTGTGTTTCCAAGAAGGTCTGTTAGACCAATTGCATGTAATAAGGTCATGCTGATCATGATAAGATCATGCTGACCAGGCTTTTTCTATTTTTAGCTAGTTAGTTATAACAGCTGTCATGATGTATGTTCGGTGGGATCTCCCAGCCGCTTGGAGAGTTCCCAGCTGCTTGGAGTCAGGTCAGTAGTACTCGTAGGAAAGTCTTTATAAGCATGAGATCGGTTGATATTGGACATACAGACAGATATCATCGATCGGCAGTTTAGTCTTGCATCAAGCAGAGGAGGTTGAGTGTTCTGTGTGAGGAACATCATATTGTATTGCATCTTTGAAATCAATAAAGATCCTATTCTGTTTTCTGTTTGATCTCCTTGCTGTGATCGATTTGCTGGTTTGAGAGGTTTCATGGATTTACTGATCCATTCCACCGGTTGACTCATCTGATCGGTGGAATGGCAATGTACAGTAGGGTAGATTGTAGGTTGTTTTCTGTTTGCATGCAGGTGTCCAGGATCGCGGTCGACAGATGTTGAGAAGCCTAGCATCCTCATGTGCTAGGTCAAGTTGATAAGTTCGAGTTGGAAGATCACCCTGTGGTTGGATCGGGTCGGTGAAGTGAGATTTCGCTAAGTAAAGAAGTTCGCCAAAACGGCATCATCAGGATATCTTGGTAAATATCCTGCAGACAGTCCGGATATCGTCATCCGGAATAGTGAAGCAGAGCATGATGTTTTCGATTGCATGAAGTGCAAGTTCGTCGGGGTGATCATCATCTGGAGGAGCCGAGGAGGAGTGCATCGGCATCAGGTAGAAGATCGGGTCATGAAACTGTTGGAGTTTTCATGTTGCGAGTGCATCAGGATGTTTAGGTCGGACATAGACTAAGTGCATGTATCGGCATCAGGATCATCATATCGGAAGTGCCAAACATCCGCATATCGCGAGTAGATGCGGGAGAGAAAGTTCGTGTTTTTTGGCTAAGTGTTGAAGAGTTCATCAGGATGATGTGTGACGTCATCGTCATCAGGATATGACGTCATCGTCATCAGGATATTGAGATATCCCCCTATGCGAGTTCATCCTGCCGTTGTTAAGTGGTTAAGTATCGGCATCAGCAGAAAGTGTGAAGCGTCATCAGGAGGTTTCGAAGAGAACCGGATAAATTATATCATGATGCTATTGCTCGTATCGTCGGGTAGCGGAGCATCGAAGGTAAGCTGCTGAAGTGGACGTCATCAGGATATTTGAACAACCGGATGTGGGATATCCTGCTGACGAAGGAGTTGTCGCATGTTATGATGATGACGATGGAGTCCGGCACCCGATGAACAGTGCAACCGGAGGATGTGTTCGCCCGCTGAACATCATGATGATGATGTTAGAAGGAAGGCGGAGGAGGTGAACAGTAGTCGGCAGGAGGACAATTGCGAGTGTCCGAAATATGATGATGCTGTTGGTTTTAGGAAACATGATGATGATGCTGACAGTATAAAGCAGAATATGATGATGATGGCGAAGATGATGATGATGAGGTTGGTCTGCAGACATCCATGCTATATGCGAAGGTTATAGTGTGGATGCCTCTGCATCAGGAATGGGCTAATTAAAAGAGAAGAGGTCCTTTTCCTTTTAGATTTGAGGCTATGTGGATTAAACATCATGATTTTAGGAATCTTCTTTCTAGATGGTGGCAACTTCAGGTTATGGGCACTCCTATGTTCAATCTTTTTAAAAAGTTGATGCATGTCAAGAGAGAAGTTTATGGTTGAAACAAATATAGTTTTGGAAACATTTTTTCTTAGGAAAATATTTTATCCAATAAGCTGGAAGATATTCAATATAAGATTGCTCAAGGAGATGCTTCTGATATTTCTTTCCAATTAGAAAAAGACTTAATTAGAGATTGGAAGAATTTAATGTATAGAGAAGAGCTATTTTGGAAGCAAAAGAGAGTTCAATGGCTTAAGCAAGGTGACCATAATACTGTTTTCTTTCATATTTCTACTTTAAAGCATAGAAAATCTAACTCTATTTCTAGAATAAGATTGGAGGATGGTAGTATGATTACTGATGATGAGGAGATTCGGGATCATGTTGTCAGCTTCTTTCATAATTTGTTGTCTGAATAGGGATTAAGTGTTGATAACTCAAAGGTTGTGAATCATCTTCTGAATAATATCCCTTCTCTGATTTCTGAGGAAGATAATGTTGGGTTAGTGCAGGCAGTTGGGTCCACCTTTTGGCCATAAAGTGGAAGTGTGTTCCCTGATTTTTAGAATTTGTCACATTTGACCTAAACATTTGAGGCACTTAAAAATTGAATCTTAAAAAAAGTTAGCAATATTAAATGTAGTACTTGGAGTCTAGTTTCGAAATATGTAATTTATTTTAATACCCAGATGATACAAATTGACTTTCAGTAGGCATTTCTAAAAACCACTGTTTAAAAGTCACTTTTTTTTTTACCATATTATGCACATGTATGGCCAACATAATTTGACATAAATAAAAGTGTGTTCTAAAACCTTTTGAAGAAAGATGTGTAGAATAGTGAAGTTTGATGAGAATATTTTTTATAATTCTTTTTCAAATATTTTTTTTTTATTAATTTTTTATTGGCCCTAATTGTTGTTTTCAAAAATCCTCACGTACGACCAACATAATTTGAGCAAAACTAATCATAAAATATTTTTTTTTTTTCATTGTGTAAAGAATGATGTGTAGATTGATGAAATATATTTTTTTTCAAAAAAAATTAAAAATTAAAAGCTATTAAAAAAATACAAACACCTATCATTTCAAGTTTTTGGAATAGTTTGCTCATAGATTAAATAATAAATAGAAAAAAAAGTCCAATAAAAAAAATTACATATTTGAAAACTAGACACTATCATCTGTAATGGGTTTTAATTTTGTAAAAAAATTTAGAAAAAAATGTCATCAGCGATATAGGTAAACTCAGTCTTTTTTCTTGTTTTGTACTTAGAAAAAAACTTGCAGGTCCAAGGAAAGGGTTTGGCTTACCATGCCTTTCCCAAGCCTAAGCTTTTAGGAATGGGTACCCATTCTAAAATGGGTACCCATTCCTTTTGTATGGGAAAAGAAAAGAACATAGGCTTTTTTTTCAAATTCAAATATCTTTATAGAAATGAGTACCTATTCCTAAACGGGATCAGACACCCGTTCCTAAATGGGTATCCATTTCTTTTAAAATGGGTACCCGTTTCTGTTGAAATGTTTTTTTTGCCCACAACTTCCCCTCTATGTGGACCCAACTTCTTGCACTTACCCTGCTAATATTTTAAAGCCTATTTCTGAGGAAGAGGTTCATATAGTGGTCTTTTCTATGGGCCCTTTCAAAGCTTTGGGGTCAGATAGTTTTCCCCCCCATTTTCTTCCAAGAATTTTGGGACATTATAGGATATGATGTCACTGCTGTTGTCAAATTTTTTTTTCAGAACTAGTAAACTTCTGAAACAACTCAATAAAACCTTTATTGCCCTTGTTCCTAAGAAGCCCAACCCTGAGATGCTAGCTAATTTTAGGCCTATTAGCCTTTGCGATACCATTTACAAAATTTATACTAAGCTTCTAGTGGTCAGAATCCAACCTTTTCTTGATAAAATCATATCTCCCTCACAAAAGGGTTTTGTTCTAGGGAGACAAATCTTAGATGCTATGATTACTACTCATGAAATTATTCACTCAATGGATAAGAGTCATATCCCAGGTATGGTTTTCAAACTTGATATCTCTAAAGCTTATGATAAGGTGTCATGGCTATTTTTATTTAAAATCATTCAGAAGCTTGGGTTCAATGATAAGGTTTCTCTTCTCATTAAGGAAGTTGTTACTACTGCTAAATACTTAGTCCTTGTTAATGGAGCTCCAAGGGGTTTCTTTTCTCCTTCGAGGGGAATAAGACAGGGAGATCCTTTGTCCCCCTATCTTTTTATTATGATAGCTAAAGCTCTTGGTAAATCTATTTACAGCAAGATCAACTCTAAAGATTTAACTAGGATTAAACCTGCCTCTTCTCTATCTCCTATGTCTATCCAGCAATTTGTTGATGATACCATTCTTTTTGGCATCTCCTCTATTTTAGAAGCCTCCAGATGGAAATCTTTACTGAATGATTATGCTAGGGCTTTTGGTCAACATATTAATTTTCAAAAAAGTAATGTGTTCTTTTTTAATACCCTAGGTGATCTCCAAAGAAAAATTATCAATATCATTGGTTGTATGGCTGCTGACCTTCGTTCAATCTATCTTGGTCTCCCTTTGACTACTAAGGAAGTTTCTGTGAGTTTTCGGCATAATATTCTGGAAAGAACTCAAAATAAATTGTTGGGATGGAAAGGAAAACTTTTAAGCAGTGCGGGAAAATTACAGCTTCTAAGGACCTCTCTTCAGGGTATACCTACCTACTTTTTATCCTTATTTAAATACCTAGATATTTGGCTGATAAACTGGAGCAAATTCAGAGAACTTTCTTGTGCACTGGAACTAAAGAAAAAAGAGAGAATTTCTTTGGTCAAATGGAATAAAGTCTGTCTTCCTAAGTCTCATGGTGGGCTCAACATTAGAACCATTCAAAATATGAAGAAGGCTTTGTTGTCCAAGATTATTTGGAACTTCTTAAATAGGGATACTGACTTGGGTCTTATTATAAAGGCTAAATACTTAAGGGACATTGACAGATATTTTTTCCTTAATTAGGAGGGCCTTCCTCAAGGATCTGTTATTTGGAATAAAATTATTAAATCTAGAAGTCTTATCAACAAGGGTATCAAATGGAAACTTGGTGATGGATCTCTTATAAGTTTTTGGGAAAATCCTTGGTTAGGTCATGGTCCTCTTTCTAAAAAAATGGGCAATGAATTTATTAGTGTTCTTGCCAAATAATTTTTTTGCAACAAAGTTAGTCATTATATTCATCAAGATCAAGGGGTTAAAAGTTGAAAAAATCTACTGGAGTATTGTACCAATAATCTGAATCTCCTTCACAGGGCTAATAAAACACAACAAATTCTTCTTAATACCAAGATTCCTCTTTTCTCTAGAAATGATCAACTTTTTTGGTTTGCTGACAAAAAAGGGTTTTTTTTAGTCAAATCTGCTTACCATTTGCTGATCGAGGAGGAATTTAAGGATGATGTCTGGAGGAAGGTCTAGAATTGCAAACTCCTTCCAAAGGTAAACTTTTTCTAGTGGACTATTGTTCATAATAAGATTTTGACTTAAGACAATCTTCAATGAAGGGGTATGCCACTGGTTAATAGATGTGTTATGTGCTTGAAAGAAGAAGAATATGTCTCTCATCTTATATTGCATTGTGAATTTACAACTGAGATATGGAGTAAAGTCTTTTTGAATTTTGGTTTACAATGGGTCTGCAATAAGGAAATAAAAGATCTCATTCTTAATTGGATCCCTTTTCTATCCCATCCTTGGCTAGTAGAATTATGGACTCAAGCTCTTCCTTTTCCTACTTGGTTCCTTTAGAAAGAAAGAAATAATAGAATTTTTAGAGAAACTGTTTGAAATTCTTCAAAGGTTTTCTCTTCTTTTTCTAAAGCTCTCCTGGAGAATGTTTCTAATTCTAGCATCAAAATTATTGACAATCCTCTTACTCAACACAAAGTCCTAGTGGCTTCCAACTGGGGGATTGTGAATCAAATTCTAGCTTTTGATGATTCTAAACATATTAAAATATTAAACACTATTTGGACTCCCCCTGACCTGGGTTGGTTCAAATTAAATTTTGATGGAGCTGCTAAGTCAAATGGAAAGGCTAGTGGTGGAGGAATTATAAGGAACAACAGAGGAGCTCTAATTGTTTCTTATGCTGGAGGAATTGGTAACCAGACTAATAACTTTACTAAAGCCTCTACTCTTTTATGGGGTCTCAAGATGGCTATATCACTTGGTATCTGCCAGCTTCATGTTCAAGGTGATTCCAAAATTATTATTGAGGCTGTGTCTAAAGCCTTGGAGTGTGGTTGGCAACTTAAGTATATTGTGTTTGATATTCAAACTCTTTCACAGGCTATTCCTGTCATTTCCTTCTCTCATATTTATAGAGAGGGCAACATTGTTGCTAATAGCCTGGCAAATTTCAAAACTGGCATTGTTGGCGCCATCTCCATAATATCCCATGTTAGATTGGGGATATCATTCAAAAAGAACAAGTTACTATTTGATGATTACTCATCATTTCACTTGGCTTATCTATGTGGCTAGTTCTTTAATTCAGGGCATGCTGATTAGACACTGTATAAATGATGAGAGTGAGATTAGACAACTTTGCATGAGTGTGAAGGATAACTGATTAATAAGGAAAGATTATGTAAGGACCTCGAGTTATTGTCATAATGATTGCCCTATTTCTGATTGTGTCCTCTTTGCCTTTCATACTCATTGCACTATGATCAAAGTCTCTTGATTTAGTTTTCTAGATAATAAATCTGCCTATCCCTTCTCCAAGCTCATTTAGTTATACTAGTTTTTCATCATGGGTGGTGATAAGATTAGAACTAAACCTAACAATTGCAGATAATTTAAAGAGAATGCCTTGGTCTGACATTACTATAAAGAAGGAGTGACCCCATTCCTTGAATGTTTGAATGGACATGATGAAAACCTATCTATTCAATTTGTTCAGTCGTGGGATAATCACAAGGTGCAAATTGGGAATGTCAGTTTCGTAGTTTCTGAGAATGAAATTGCTATGGCTACGGGTCTTTCTCCAAAAGGTACGAAGATACAAAAAAAGTCTAGGGTTTCAAATGCTTAGAATTAGAAATTGTTTCTTAGTGAAGGTGAGGAGTTTGTGCCTTACCAGGGTGGTTTTGAGAGAGCCCTTCTTCCTGAACTGTGGGCTGACATGTGCTATATAGTGATGAAGTATTTCACCCTTAAGGGTTGTTTTACCAGGTTTTATCACTATCATCTCCCCTTGTTGAATCATTTTAGAAGGAATGCCACTATCAGTTTTCCTTTTACTTGCTTTCTTCTCTTGAGCACTCTGTTCAACATGTTAAGAAGACTGCTAAATAAGCTTGGTGAGAAGCCTATTCCCTTACATCAAGGGCTCATTCATAGATTATACCAGTTTCACTTAGCTTTGTCTCCTCCTTCTTCTCTTCATCCCTCTGGTCAGGATACCCCTATTAACTTGGTGAAAACTGGTCTTGCTACTCCTAAATGGCTTCTTGAAGGTGATCCTTGTCCTGTAACTTCTAAGTTACCAAAAATGCTCAAAACCCTCCCTCCAGTTCAAATTGAAATCTAAGAGACATCTTTCAGATGTTGACACAGAGTCTAACCTTTTGAAAGAAGATATTGGGGTTTCTAGGACCTAGAGTGAGCAGAATCAGGGTAGGGAGGGACCCTCACATAATTTTAAAAAAGTTAAACTAGAAGGTAAATTTTCTATTGTTAGGCAGTTTGTTCGCATTGCTGGCAAACGGGCTCCCAAGATAAATTTGATTGACTATTCTGAAAGCAATTCTAAAACCTCTACCCATGAGGAGGAAGATCTTAAAGATTTTAGTGATGTTTAGAAGATTGCTTTGAAGATTCTAGTGGTGAATAAGAAATTGATGGGTAGGACATTACTGTGGAAACCTTTGATACTGAAGATAATATTGGGGTTCGTAATTCTATCCCCATTGGTGACTGTGTGGATGTGGGAGATATTTCTACTCAGGTGGAGGTGACTGATACTATTGATAACATTGGGAAGGATGCCCACTCTATTCCCTCTATTGTTTATGTTGATCCTGATCTATTTCAAGAGGAAGGTAATAATGCTTAAGATGGTAGGAAGGAAGACAATATTGAGGAATTAAATGGTGTTGATGATCTATCTCAGCTAAAGGAGTGGGTGGAGTTCCTAGAAAAAAGAGTCTTTTCTCTTGGTAATTTCATTACTAGCATGTTATATAGGACTGCTATGTTCATCTCTCTCAACTGAGGGAACATGAAGTTCTTATTCATGGTGCTGATAATGATAGGGTTAAAGAATTTGACAAAATGCTGGAGTTTCTTTCTAAGGGAGAGGAGGACATCCATTCCTAATCTTTCTATGCTTTTTGTTAGCTGGCTTTTTGCTATTAGTTCTTTTTGTTGTATTTCGGCTGTATGTAGGTTGACGGTGGTGGTTCTGGCTCGTTTTGTTTTCTAATCCTTTTTTTGCCCTTTTTAGGTTGTATTTTGTAAGGATCAGCCCCTGGTTTGCTGCCTTATAATATCAAAAACATTATTTATATTTACATTCAGTATGTGTGTGTGTGTGTGTGTGTGTGTGTGTGTGTGTGTGTGGTGACTTATTATGATTGTGTGTGTTAGAGTGCTCAAATTTACTTCTTTCTCTTTTTTTTTTTCACAATAGTTATATATATACACTTTTTAGTCTTTGGTTTATTCATGGGTATTTGTAGGTTTATTTTTACCTCTATATCCATTTGTTGATCTACTAATACATACTTTTATAAATTTATTCATGCCATATCTTATATATATCTCTATCCATTTTAGTCTTCTATATATGTACTTTATATATGTGTGTACAAAAGGTCTACATTTTCTTCTATCTATCTATCTATCTATCTATCTATATATATATATTTAGACTTGCCTTCCTTTTTATCCATTCATTTATTTTCTCATCTTTCTGTTCTATATATATATATATATATGGATAAACATATGTATCCTTCTTTCCAACTTACTTTTTCATATATATTATGTATATAAATATATAAATATATAAATATATATATATATATATATATATATATATATATATTTATATATTTATATATATATATATATATATATATATATATTTTTCATTCTCTTATAAATATCTCAACTCTGGCATATTGTACACTCATATATATATGCATTCTTTTTGTCTTAATTGAGGATTTCTTTTATTTAATTTTCTTTCCTTTTTTGATTTTTTTAGGTAGTTGTGTGTTATGTTTTTATTTAATTTCATCACTTTATTATCCTAGATTTCACTTTTCCTTGTTTCTTTGTTTCTACTCTGAGGATGTCCTTCAATCTATTTTGTTTTAGTTGTTTTTCTTATCCCTATATTGATTTCTCTTCCTTAGCTTAAACTCCGTGCCCACACCTCCTCTCTCTTTTTAAAGAACTCTTTCTGCAATTACAACTCACTCATTTTCTTCTTTTCATCCTGATGATGGATCACAGAGTGTGATTCAAAATGTTAATAGAAAAAAGTAACACAATGTCTCATCCAGAAGCTCATACATTCTTAAATGGGTAATAATCAAATTAAATTAGGTAATAATATTCCCCTAGCCCTAGGAAAAATTTTGGCAACATAACGGGGTATAGGCAAAAATAATTTCTAGGCGTTTCGACAGTATAATGCGGCCTCATGAATCAAGAAAATTATATTAAAATAAAAGCCATCACTAAAACCTTTTCAAAAATATAAATTAAAATTAAGACTAATTATCCCTATTAAATTAAATTACTCCATTTCCCCATTTCCCCAAATCAATGAAATTTAACATATTAACTAAAGAATACATTTAATTAAAGTCTACACTAAAGTTGTGCACAAATAAATAGATTTAAAAAGGGGTTTAAATAAATTAATCTCAAAAAGCAATTAATATTCCTCACCCAAAACCCCTTTAAAATAATATTCCCTACCATTCACAAATGGGCTCACAAATTAATTTAGGTTAGGAATAATTTATCCACAAAACCCTAATTATTTAAAAAGGAAATAAAATAAAAGAAAGGTTTATATACTAGCAAAGAGATTTTAGCTCAACATTAATTTTTTTTCTTTTAAAAGCAATAAAAGATTTTATAAGTTTACAAATCATTCTTGCTTTATCTCATTTGCTTTTTTCCGATTTCAAGGAGGAAAAAGATGGAGAAGGAAAAAAGAAGGTATGTGCATGAGAATAATTTAGTTTCTATATTTCTTTTTGTCTCCTCGAAATTCTCTAACCCTAAACTTATTTTCTTTTGTTTCAAAACCCTATTCTTATTTCTTTTAAAATTTTCAACTCTCTTTCATTGTGTAGGGTTTTCTCAAGGATCTTCATAGAGGCTCTCTCTAGTTTTTTTTTAAAGATCTTCACAGGTATAAATTAGGTTTCTCTCTCTTTTTGCTTTACAACAATAAACCAAATATACATATATGTATATTTACTGTTAATATTTTAATATACTGTACACATTCTAAAACCCCCTTTTTTAACACATTATATATATATATATATATATATATATATATATATATATATATATATATATATATATATATATATATATATATATATATATATATATATATATATATATATATATATATATGCAAGTATGGGTTTAACCGGTGTTGTCATTGATGTCAACATACTCATGTTGCATCAATGAGAAGGATTGGATGAGCTATATGCTAAGGATATTGAGAAAATTAATCTCAAATAGGAACAGTGAAGAACAGTGATGGCAACAAGGTAAAAGTCCAAGATAGGTTGTGGATCAGAGGATACAGATTAAAGGGTTTGTAGATATGTGTCTTAAGATGTTCTAGTAGAGATTTTAGAGGTTTGTATGAAGATATGAAGAAGTTATGGCAGTTCAAGTGAAACCAGTTCTAGCAGATGTTCAGTAGTGATAGAGTGATATAGATAGGTCTGGTGAGATCTAGAAATGCATTCTCTAGTTCTGTGAATTTGAGGAAGTGTTGGGGAAGTCTGTGTGGTGTCTCAACTTGATTGATTCATGGTTTGAAGGTCTAGAAGTATCTATTCCTTTGTGAAAGTAATGGAAAACTATGTTCTTGAGGTTCCGGATGAAGGAGAGAAGGGTTTCAGTAAGTAGAGGAAGTGTGGATGGTCTTGGTGTTTCGGGCAAGTTTGTAGAGGTCCTTAGATCGTGCTCAGTTCGTGATTATGGTCTGCATTAGAATTGGGATCCTGAAAATGAGGAATAACCTCCGGATGATGGTGTTCTTTCTATGATAAGTTGACTGGATGAATTATACATCTTACGGATGTTTGCCGACTTAGATGGTTGTTCCTAGGTTGATGTCATGTATAAATAAGGGATTGTGAAGTCATTTTGTAGTGTGTGGAGTTGAGATGAGTATGTGATAGCGAGGAGAATAGCGAAAGGAAGAGCAGAAGGTTTGGGCTTAAATGGAACTGACTCAAGCATGATGAAGATGCTATTTACCAGTTCAAGTATGTGATACTTATTCTTTTGTAGACAGTGTGTCTCTTGTAGGCAGTGAGCCTCTTGTGAGCAGTGTGCTCAGGCAGTGAGCCCTAATTGGCATGTGCCATTTTATTCTTTCTATTCTTCTAACAGAGAATACAATCTTGGGTTAGTCACCCCATGGTTTTTCCCTTAACCAGGTTTTCCACGTCAAAATCTTGGTGTCTCATGTGTTGATGTGTTTCTGCTCTTGATTAAATGCATTAAGTTTCATGTTTGATTATTGTTATACTGCTATGTGAATATAAGTGTTGATAGTTTTAGACAACTGATTCACCCCCCCTCTCAGTTGTCTACCCTAAATCTAACAATTGGTATCAGAGCTAAGTTCCTCTAAAAGGAGCTTAACCGCTTGAGGAGATCTAGGATGTCGTCCTACAAGAAGGATAGTCTGAAGTTTGATGGAACTAATTTTGCTCTTTGGAAAGGTCGCATGAAATGTCACTTGCAGTGTATGGGATTTGCATACTGGTCCATGGTTACAAAAGCTTATGTACCTCCACAGGGTGGTTCGACAACCCTAAATGAAATCACAGATGCTAAAAACAATTTGCGGACCAAAGAGGCTCTTTTAAGTGCATTATCTGACTCAGAACTCTCAAATGTTATTGATCTACCAACTGCCTTTGAGATTTGGAATAAATTGGAACTTTTGCATGAAGGAGACCAGTATGTTAAATGTGCAAGGTTACAAAGTCTAAAAGGGAAATTTGAAAAACTAAAGATTAGAAATGATGAAAATATTACCTCTTTTATGCCAAGAGTGAACGAGCTAGTTTGTGGAATTAGAAATGCAAGTGGAACCCTGAGTGAAGATGAGATCATTGGCAAAGTTCTCAGATCCCTTCTTGAGTCTTATAACATCAAGGCTTTTGCAATCGAAGAATTCAGAGCTCACACAACAATCACAAGAGATCAATTGGTTGGTAAGTTGGTTGCTTTTGAAATGGCCGAGTTTCGAGATGATACTCCACAGACTGAATCTGCATTCAAAGCTAGTGCCTCTGTAAAAGGAAAATAAAGGTTTGATCTGGGAGAAAATTCTTCAAGGAACCCATCATGGTATGAAAAAGCAAGAAAAGACTTGGAAGAAGAAGAAGCTAAAACTGCTCATCTTGAAGCTCTTATTGCAAAAAGACTGCCAAGAGGATCCGGTAAGTATGAAGAAATTACCTTTTAAGTGTTTTAACTGCAACAAAATTGGTCATTTTGCCTCAAGATGTTCGGAGAGATTTTCAAGACCAAACCCTAACAGACCAAGGTTTCAAAAGAATTGTTACTATGTTCATGAAGAAGATGACTATGAAGGAGTAATAGATGATGAATTAGAGATAGGAAACGAATCCGGTAATGAATGGGTGTTTATTGTCATCAAAGAAGAGGAACAAATATCCTCTGTATTTGTCAATCATAAAGTTGAAGAAAGAGCTTTGGCTACCCAAGTTGAAATAAAGGATGATTGGGTCATTGATAGTGGATGCTCTCACCATATGACAGGTGACAAGAATAAGTTCTTAAGTTTGGAAAAGTATGAAGGAGGAATTGTAAAGTTTGGAGATAATTCTACTGGCAGAATCAGAGGTAGAGGAACTATTTCTCTTAATGGAAAGAACAAAACCGGTAATGTACTATATGTTGAAGGATTAAAGCACAATCTTCTCAGTGTTGGACAACTAGTGGACAAAGGCTATGATCTCAAATTCAGGAAAAGAAAGTGCAAGATCTTTGAAAGTTTCGAAACAGAGATTGCATCCGCTACTCAAACTAAAGGTAATATCTTCCACTTGGTCGGTACTGGTAAAAGTTGCTTATTTGCTCAAATTGATCATAGTTGGTTATGGCATAGAAGGATGTGTCATGTGAATTTTAATAATATCATCAAGATAAGCAATACTCAGGCTGTAAGAGATCTTCTGAAATTAGTGAAACCTACTAATAGCTTGTGCAAAGAATGTCAGTTGGGCAAATTGAGTAGAGTCACATTCAAAAGTAAGGAATTGTCTTCCACTGGACTATTGGACTTAATTCATACTGATCTTTGTGGTCTGGCAAGAGTTAGAAGTATCCAAGGTGATAGGTACTTCATGTTGCTAATTGATGACTATTCCTGGATGATGTGGGTAACTTTTTTGAAAGAAAAATTAGAAGCACTTGAGAAATTCAAAATATTCAAGGCCATGGTGGAGAATGAAACTGGATTAAAATTGAAATGTCTGAGGTCTGATAGAGGTGGAGAATTCACATCCAGTGAGTTCATAGACTTCTATGAGAAACATGGAATAAAGAGATAGTTGTCTACCCCTAGAACTCCATAGTAGAATGGAGTAGTTGAGAGAAAGAACTGGACCATCCAGGACCATGATGATGGAAGCAAATGTTCCTCAGATCTATTGGAAAGAAGCTGTCAGCACTGCAGTCTACACTCTCAATCGAGTTCAAATTAGAAACAATACCGGTAAGACTCCTTATGAACTTTGGTTTGGCATTACTCCCACTGTGAGATATTTTAGAGTTTTTGGTAGCAGATGTTACATTAAAAGGGATGAAGATCTAGGAAAGTTTGATGCTAGAAGTGATGAAGGAATATTCTTGGGTTACTCTACTCAAAGAAAAGCATACTAGTGTTACAACAAGAGACTGAGAAAGATTGTAGAAAGTGTAAATGTGAAGGTTGATGAAGAAGTTGAAAGACCATCAAGAATTCATGAGTATGATGAAGATAATCAAAATGATGTTCAAATTCAAAGTATCCAAACCTCTTCTAAGAAACAAAGTCAAGTTGATCTGGTAAGTCAGGAAGAAGAAATAAATCTCAATGAGACTAATCAAGAGTTAGTGGTCCAAGAAACTCCCAAAGTTCCAAGGTATGTAACTCTAAACCATTCTAAAGATCAGATCATAGGTGACAAAAGAAAAGGAGTGCAAACAAGGAGGAGAATTGCTCAAAATTTAGATGAGTATTGTCTAATTTCAAAGATTGAACCTAAGATAGTGAATGAAGCTTGCAATGATGAAAAATGGTCCAATGCAATGGAGGAAGAACTAATGCAAATTGAAAAAAATCACACTTGGGATCTTGTTCCCAGACCTAGAAACAAGAATGTGATTAGAACCAAATGGGTCTTCCAGAACAAACTGAATGAAGCTGGTGAAGTAATCAGAAATAAAGCTAGATTGGTCTATAAGGGTTACTCTCAGATTGAAGGAGTTGATTTTGAAGAGACTTTTGCTCTGGTGGCAAAAATTGAAGCAGTCAAATTATTTCTTGCATTTGTTGCCTTTAAGGATTTCAAGGTGTATCAGATGGATGTCAAATCTGCCTTCCTAAATGGTAATTTGGAAGAAGAAGTGTACATTGAGCAACCTGATGGATTTGAATTGTCTGATCATGGTGACATGGTCTGCAAATTGAAAAAGGCACTATATGGATTGAAGCAAGCCCTAAGAGCCTGGTATGAAAGATTGGATAAGCATCTCTTGAAGATTGGTTTCAACAAAGGTACTATTGACAGTAACTTGTATTTCAAAATTGATCATGAAAATATATTAATTGTTGAAGTATTTGTTGATGATATCATTTATGGAGGAAGAGATAGTATGTGTAAAACTTTTGCAAGTCAAATGAAAAGTGAGTTTGAGATGTCCATGCTTGGAGAAATGAATTTCTTTTTGGGTCTACAAATTACTCAAACAAAGAAAGGAATCTTCATTTCTGAGTCAAAATATGTGAAAGAATTGTTGAGGAAATTTGGGATGGAAGACTCAAAGCCAATGAACACTCCAATGGCAACCAGATGTAAGTTGAGCAAAGATGATGACTCTCCCAAGGTTGATCAGACAAAATATAGGTCAATGATTGGAGGGTTGATGTATCTCACTCAAACTAGACCAGACATTATGCAGGCTGTTGGTCTTGTGGCTAGATTCCAAGTTGATCCTAGAGAATCTCGTGTTATGGCAATCAAGAGGATTTTTAGATATCTAAAGGGGACAGTTGAGTATGGGTTGTGGTATCCTAAAGATCATGATTTCTCTCTTCATGCATATACAAATGCTGATTGGGCAGGAGATGTGGATGACTGGAAGAGTACCAGTGGTGGAGCATTCTTTCTGGGGAAGAGATTGGTTTCTTGGCTAAGCAAGAAATAAGAGGCAATATCCCTATCTACAACTGAATCATAATACATTGTAGCAGTAGGTAGTTGCACTCAAGTTTTATGGATGAAGCAGATGCTAAGAGATATTAAAGTAGAGTATGAGGAGCCTATCACAATTTTCTATGATAATTCAAGTGCAATAAATATTTCTAAGAATCCGGTGTTGCATTCTAAGACTAAGCATATATCTATCAAGTTTCACTTTCTGAGAGAGTGCGTGAAAAAGGATGAAGTCAGACTGGAATATGTGCCCTCTAAGGATCAGATTGTAGATATATTTACTAAACCTCTTCCCAAGGACTCTTTTGAGTATCTTAGGGAGAAGTTAGGGGTCATTGCCCCTCCAGTGGTGAACTAAGATGCACTGATGTGCATCAGTCTGGTGGATATCACAGTCATATCTTGTGATCCAAATTGATGATGGGCAGCTGCTACTCAGGGGGAGCAGCAGCTGTGATTCTAAAGTTGCAAGTATGCGCCCCTTTCCATTGATGTCAAAGGGGGAGAGAAGACATGTAAAAAACAAGTGGTTGATGACCAAAGGAGGAGCAGTATAGGAAGAGAAGACATGTGAATAGTTGTTGTTGATAAGGGGAGTTGTGACAGTAAGGATAAGTTCTTGTCTTGATGGTTTTTCACATCATATGTTGCCATCAATGACAAAGGGGGAGATTGTTGCAAGTATGGGTTTAACTAGTATTGTCATTGATGTCAACATACTCATGTTGCATTAATGAGAAGGATTGGATGAGCTGTATGCTAAGGATATTGAGAAAATTAATCTCAATCAGGAATAGTGATGACAACAAGGTAAAAGTCCAAGATAGGTTGGGGATTAGAGGATGCGGATTAAAGGGTTTGTAGATATGTGTCTTAAGATGTTCCAGTAGACATTTTAGTGGTCCGCATGAAGATATGAAGAAGTTATGGCAGTTCAAGTGAAACTAGTTCCAGCAGATGTTCAGTAGTGATAGAGTGATATAGATAGGTCCGATGAGATCTGGAAATGCATTCTCTAGTTCTATGGATTTGAGGAAGTGTTGGGGAAGTTTGTGTGGTGTGTCAACTCGATTGATTCATGGTTTGAAGGTCTAGAAGTATCTATTCCTTTGTGATAGTAATGGTAAACTATGTTCTTGAGGTTCCAGATGAAGAAGAGAAGGGTTTCAGTAAGTAGAGGAAGTGCGGATGTTCTTGGTGTTTCAGGCAAGTTTGTGGAGGTCCTTAGATCATGCTCAGTTTGTGATTATGGTCTGCATTAGAATTGGGATCCCAGAAATGAGGAATAACTTCTGGATGATGGTGTTCTTTCTGTGACAGGCTGACTAGATGAATTATACATCTTATGGATGTTTACAGACTTAGATGGTTGTTCCTAGGTTGATGTCATGTACAAATAATGGATTGCAAGGTCATTTTGTAGTGTGTGGGGTTGAGATGAGTATGTGATAGCGAGGAGAAGAGTGAAAGGAAGAGCAGAAGGTTTGAGCTTAAATGGAACTGACTCAAGCATGATGAAGATGATATTTACCAGTTCAAGTATGTGATACTTATTCTTTTGTAGACAGTGTGTCTCTTGTAGGTAGTGAGCCTCTTGTGAGCAGTGTGCTCGGGTAGTGAGCCCTAATTGGCATGTGCAATTTTGTTCTTTCTATTCTTCTAATAGAGAATACAATCTTGGGTTAGTCACCTCGTGGTTTTTCCCTTAACCAGGTTTTCCATGTCAAAATCTTGGTGTCTCATGTGTTGATGTGTTTCTACTCTTGATTAAATGCATTAAGTTTCATGTTTGATTATTGTTATACTACTAAGTGAATATAAGTGTTGATAGTTTTAGACAACTGTTCACCCCCCCTCTAAGTTGTCTTCCCTAAATCTAATATATATATCTTATTGAGCACTACAAGGTCGAATGAAGGAGTAAGAGCCTGTTTTAAAGATCACAGGGTAGAGTTTATTATTATAATATTTTTGAAATCACAGAGGATGGCGGGTTACAAAGGATAAGCACTGACAACACATTGCAACACAAGGAGGAAGATGGGAGGGCGGCATCGTCACCCCCTCCATAGATCTCTATGGAGGGGCAGACAGGGGTCCGTCCCCCCCTCTACAATATGCAATCTACGGCAACCATAATAGGTCGCTACCCATAGTTTTGTTTTTTGGCTTAAAACCAATTAAAAATATATCAAACCCTGGTTTTCTTCAATGAGTAATGTAAATTGTTTTAAGTTCTTTTGTTTATAATATTTGTGTTAAAAAATAATAATATGAATAAAGGATAAAAATACATATTTATATTTTTCTCTCATGTATTTTTTTAACAGTTTCAACAAAAAGATTTCAATAATCAATTTTTATTTATTTATAAGTGCATCATTTATTATAAGGTTTATATGTATATGTATATATTAATTAATATATATATATATATATATATATATATATATATATATATATATATATATCCACACACAAAGAGACCAACAAAGAGAGCACACTCTCAACTACAACAATTTTCAACAAGGTCACAAAGGCCATGGCAACCAAGATGCCAAACTTTTACAAGACTCATAAAACCATTAATTCCTCCAAGCTCCAAATACTCCAAGACCACCAAAAAACCTGCAAAAATCACCAAGAATTTCTCCAAATGCCTGTGGGAGCCCACCTCCCATCCATAAACTTGAAACAAGTCACCCCTAAACTTAGAGGTCACCCACATAACTGGGTGCACACAACAACAATGATTTAACACAAAAATCGCTCACACCAAACAAATATACACCATCCTAAGGATTGCACATAACTAATCCATTTACTTGGATTTTATGGGGGTAGGAGAGTGGACCACTCTGAACTCAAGGGGGAAACCCAAAATCACCACGAACACATAATACTCAAAATTATTTGACAAGACACTCTTGCCTTCACCAAAATCTCACAATATCACAAAATCCCAAGGCACTCTTGCCTTCACCAAAATCTCCAACCCTTCAAAATACACTCCCATGGCCAACACACACCTCAAAATATAGTAAGGTTGCCCCCGAGGAGGTTCACTCCTCTCCCACCCCAAAACAAATGAGCTCTTCTCAATGGAGAGCATCATCAAACACCCAAAATGAAAGCCCACACAACAAATACACTAAAACTCAAAAATACACCAAGCAATCTTCACATACATTGAAATGTAATAACAAAAGAAAGGCATATAGACTTGGGTGATTACCGTATAAGCCCAAATTTGGCAAGATTTTGGTGACGAGCTCCGAAGTCTCCTTCCAATCTCCTTGCCTCCAAAATTCTCCAACTCTAGCTATCTCCCCCCAAATCCATAGTCAAAAATCAAAGCAAAAATGAAGAACCCTCTCCATCTCTCAAAAATGAAGTTTAATAGGCTATACCAAAGAGCCTTGAGGAATGAGAAGGTGACACATGTCACCTTCTCCTTCCTCCTCACAACCCTCTCACAAAACCCCAAGGGATGAGGAGGTGACACATGTCACACTCCTATCCTACAAATCCTTACACTCTCTCACAAGTGCTCTCACGCATGTGTGAGAGCATAGTGGAGAGGGAAGTCCCACATGGAAGACTCCATAAGGATAAGGATGAGACACATGTCATCCTCTTATCCAACTAGGCAACCCATTCTTCCATAGATGCTCTCACACATGTGTGAGAGCATAGGAATGAGGTCTCTCACACTTGAAGGCCTTGGAAGCTTCCCAAGCCTTCAAGATAAGGGAGACCTTATCCTAGGGTAGTGGAGTTGGTCATGGTGGAATCTTGACTTGTCCACCACCTTATCCAATTTCAAATTTCATCACTTAACTTCAGGTTCAAGTTAAGGTGACCTAAAAAAGTTTAAACTAAGGTTTCACATGTTCAAATTAGTCCTAGACCCTAGGGGTATGACCTAGGGTCATTATTTGACCAAAATAAACACTAAGGGGTCCATAAATTCATATGATAAGGTACAATAAATAAAAAGCACCAAAATAGTGCAACTCAAACACTACACATTCCCAACACATCAATAATTCAATTACAAAGGGTCAACCCTAATCAAATTAAACATCAAATGTAGACATTACAAATCATCATGCTCTAAAACAAATGACCTTGGTCCCTCTTGGGACTAGGTTGGCTTAAGCATAGATATCACATAAGCTAATGGAATGATCTCTAATTTTCCATGGGCATGGAAAATTATCTGCACACTTCCACAAACAAAGCAATAGCACATGTTCATCATTGCCAAAGCAAAAGGAAATGCACACACATAGAGAGTCGTATGATCACCTATATCCTCAATTATACACATGCTTTCATTTACATGATTCATCATTAATTTGCATTTCTAAACATCAAATCAAGATTAAAACTACATAATATTACATTCATTTACTCATCAACTAATATTCCAATTTGTATCAAATAAATATCTCATAACATAATAACATCAAGTGAAATCTAACATGTGAGCTATAACATCATCTCAATATAAACCATCTAACTAAACCATTTCAATTGCATCAAAAACACATTCAACATCATGGAATTCATTATATAATCACACAAGTAAGGTGTAGCTCCATCCTTCAATAACTCATCTATCACAAGATAAAACTGACAAAATTCCAATTAGGAGTGATCACTAGTCCTCAAATGACTACATTTCCCACAAAATCTGAACAAGTGATGGGGAGCACACAGTGAAAGTGAACACTTATCAACTTTTGAACCCATCAAACTATTGAACCTTCGAACTCACTATCGGTAGGACTTAATACTCTCATCACACTTGAAAACTCTTCCACCGACACACCGATCTCACCGATGTTATCTTTGGACCACATTCGTTAGCAAGACTTGCATCATCGACAAACTCCTTATTCATCCTCCTGATATGCTAATATACGTTGAATTTAGTGTGACTTCATCCTATTAGTAGACTCCAGTTTCGCTAGGCTGATACAACCTGAGTGGCCAGACCACCACTGTCAGCTCAACGCCAAGTCATCCACCTGATGCCCTTTGTCACCCTGATCTAAATCTTAGGCTGTGACTTCTGCTCAGTGGCTTGAACCTCCCTTCGGCTAGACCATCCTCATCGCACTGAGCGAGGAATGCTTTTTTGATGGCCTCTATCTCACCAATAATAGCTCCAACACCTCCAATCCAAACCCTAGCACATGGAGATGCTAGGTGATCTACTATACACCTCGCACTGTCCGGATCCTCTGTGCCACAAAATAGGAAGACAAAACAGGAAATAAATGAATATAATACAATGAAGCCATTCCACTGATTTCAATAGAAATCTTACCAGAATGCTTCATATCGACATATTATAACAATGAAAAGCACAGAATGAAAAGGAAATCTATAGCTATGCAATTAGTAATTACAGAGAATGGAAAACAAATTGTCAACATAGAAAATAATTTGATTTCTCCTTAACACAATGCATGAATACATTCAATCCTTCTCTTGCTTCGATCTGATTACAATATCTAATCTATATGCATTTGATTAATTTCTTTGGGGTTTATAAACTCGCCAGAGGAACACCAATCCATTCCAAGCAGCTGGGAGAAACTAACTGATTTCCAAGTGGCTAGGAGACCAACCGTCTATCCACTACAATTTGACAACTGTGACCTAAGTCCCTTGGGACTTACAAAATGAACCTAGATACAAACATAAATGACATGCATTGGTCAAATAGACCTTATTACAATAGAAATAGGATTTACTAAGAAAAACATGAATTTAAATGCCTCACAGAGGCCACTTTGTGTTAGGTTCTCCTACACCATACACCCCACCTAGAAAAGAACTCCATGTCCCATGAGTTGAGTTCTTGTCTTGCACCACCTATATCCATTGCTGTCTCATGCCATCCCCATGATCTCTAGACTACAACTTGCTTCCATGGAATCAAAAACTCATGCCTAGCATTGTAGGCTCTGCTCACACCTTGCCATGAGTGAGTGCTTGCAACCAAACCCAGACTTTGCTCGCCATTCTTCCTTACTATCATCTCTGCCTGAACACCTGCATTCAAAACCTTGTTTGATGCTTCTTGTACTGCTAATATGGTAGAATATGTTTGCCTTGCAACTCTTGTTGGCTCTAGAGGACAAACAATAGTCCCTATTATGATGGCATCCTCTTATTTCCAATCAACTTGTGGCTACTTGCAAACCTTCTCTTTGACCTTCTTCTGATCCATTTTAGACATTACCATTTGATCTCCATCATTCAAAACTAAAATTGCCTTTGAACTTGGACCTTTAGCAACCCCACTCCTGGAGGTATCCTCAACTACCCTTGTCTTTGCTTCATTGATCTTAACAAACTCTTTCTTACCCACCAAAATAATCTTGGTTGCCTTCTTTGCTTCAGCATCCTCTTGCAATGGTGTCATCACAAAACTCTTTCCATCCTTCTTGATGGTGTATGTGTTAGCATATCCATCATATAATGCTTGCCTATCAAATTTCCATGGCCTACCTAAAAGTAGGTGACAACACTCCATGGGCAAAATGTCACATAAAATTCTCTCCTTATATTCTCCAATCTAAAAATCAACATATGCTTGTTCATCTACCAAAAGTGATTGACTATCACTTACCCAAGATGCTCTATAAGGAGTTTGATGAGGAATCCTTTCTATGTTCAATTTATCCACTATTTCCCTGGACACCATATTATCTGTTGAACTAGAATCTGACTACCATAAATATTTTACCTTTGCTTTTGCAATTGATCCTAAGAAGAGCTCTCCTTTGTGATGGTTCAGTCTTCACTAGTTCCTTGAGCAGTGTCCTCTTGATCATCAAATTTTCTCCCACTTCTGATGTCAAATTCACTTCAGGAGATGTCACACTCCCTACATCCTCTTAAATCAAAGTGGTTCTCTTCTAACTACCATGAGAATTTGAGGCCTTCTTTGGACACTTATACGTCGGGTGCCCTATTTGATTATAGTTATAACATCTCATGTTGGAGAACTTGGATTCTCTACCTGATCCATTTGTCCCACCTCTTTCATTTGGCCTTCTTCCTCGATAGCTTCCTCTACTACTTGAGTCTCTAGCTTGCTCTTCCTGGCTAGACTCACCACTAGGCCTCTGGTTAGGACTTCTTCCTCCAAAACTGCCTCTAAAATTCCTATCACCTCTTCCTTTGCTTTGCTACTCACCTTTCCTCTTCAGCTTCTCTTCAGCTCTTAATGCTACTTGAAAGCATTTTTCCACGGTTTCAAGTGTAAATAAACTTATCTCATCTTGAATATTGATCCTCAAACCATTTAGATACCGTGCTACCTTGGATTTTTCATCCTCTATGTACCCACAACGAAGAGCGTATCTGTGAAATTTCTCGGTGTAAGTAGCCACATCCATATCTTTTTGCTTAAGGTTCTACATTTTCCTGTAAATCTACACCTCATAGTCAGATGGAAGGAACTGGGACTTGATCTTCTCCATCATTCTACTCCACGAAGATATCATACTTTTCCCATTCTCTACCATCTCTCCTTGGGTATAGTTCCACCATGTAAGGGCAACACCTTTGAGTTTAGTTTTTGCAAACTTAACCCTCTTACTTTTAGGAACTTCTTTGTACTCAAAGTAGTTGTTCAAAGCCTCAATCCACTCCATGACTTCATCAGCCTTCATCTTTCCACTAAACATGGGAATATATATCCAAGCCTCTGAAAAGTCCTTGCCAATTGCCTTGATGGCTTCCAGGAATTGCTTTTGTTTAGCTAGTATCTTTGCCTCTTCTTGTTCTTCTACTTCTTCCTCTTTCTCTTCTTCTTCATCTAAATATTCCTCTATCCTTTTTTCTATCTTCATTTCCTTCAACTCAGCCTGGAGCACTTCCTTGACTCTAGTTTTGATCATCACTTCCATCTCCTTGAATTTCTTGACCACTTCGGTGGTCATCCCCTTTGGAGGCATATCGCTAGCCTCTCCTTCACTTTCTCTATCTAACATAAACATTCACAAACAATGCCAACACTTTTGCAAATTCTCAATTCAAATACAACACAATGCTCAATTAGCTATCCACCCTACATGCTGCTTCACAATCCCATTCCTCTCGTCCAACAACAGATCCTGGAGATACACTACCACTCTCTCTCATAGTAGCTTCACTCTACACCCTCTTCCAGCCAAACCTCTAATGGTGAATGGTCTTGACATACCTCATCATTGTCTGCCCACACACTACAGGAATCTTGTTCCTTCTCATAACTAGATGGCATGAGCAACTCTTCATCTGCCTTCTCAGTGACAGAAATCAAATACACAACTCCTCCACCCAGAGCTTTCGCTAGCTCAGATACCAATATGATGGGGAGCACACAGTGAAAGTGAACACTTATCAAATTTTAAACTCATCGAATCGTTGAACCTTTGAACTCACTATCGGCAGGACTTAATACTATTGGCACACTCGAAAACTCTTCCGCCAACACACCAATCTCACCAATGTTATCTTTGGACCACATTCGTCGGCAAGACTTGCATCATCGGTGAACTCCTTATTCATCCTCCTGATATGCTGATATACATTGACTTTGGTGTGACTTCATCCTATCAATAGACTCTAGTTTCCCTAGGCCGATACAACTCGATCGGCCAGATCACCATTGTTGGCTCAATGCCAAGTCATCCACCTGATGCCCTTTGTCACCCTGATCTGAATCTTAGGCTATGACTTCCACTCAGTGGCTTGAACCTCCCTTCAGCTAGACCATCCTCATCGCACTGAGCGAGGAATGCTTTTTTGATGGCCTCTGTCTCACCGATAATAGCTCCATCTCCTCCAATCCAAACCCTAGCACATGGAGATGCTAGGTGATATACTGTACACCTCACACTATTCGAATCCTCTATGCCATAAAACAAGAAGACAAAATAGGAAACAAACAAATATAATACAACGAATCCATTCAATTAATTTTGATAGAAATCTTATCAGTGGAATACTTCATATTGACATATTGCAACAACGGAAAGCACATAACGAAAAGGAAATCTATAGCTACGCAATTAGTAATTACAGAGAATGGAAAACAAATTGTCAACATAGAAAATAATTTGATTTCTCCTTAAAATAATGCATGATTACATTCAATCCTTCTCTTTCTTTGATCTGATTACAATATCTATTCTATATGCATTTGATTCATTTCTCTGGGGTTTATAAACTTGCTAGAGGAACACCAATCCATTCCAAGCAGCTGGGAGACCAATTCCAAGTAGCTGGGAGAAACTAACTAATTTCCAAGTGGCTGGGAGGCCAATCATCTAACCACTACAATTTGACAACCGTGACCTAAGTCCCTTGGGAGTTACAAAATGAACCTAGATACAAACAAAAATGACATGCATTGGTCAAATAGACCTTATTATAATAGAAATAGGATTTACTAAGCAAAACATGAATTTAAATGCCTCACGGAGGCCACTTTGTGTTAGGTGCTCCTAAACCAACAAGTCCAAAAGCCAAACAAGAAGTGCAACATAAGTTAGCCTCACACTACCACAATAAAGAGTCTAGTTCAAGAACAAACAAGTGATATTCTAAACAATCCTAACTAGGATGTGCACCGCCTATGCACCCACAATAATTACCACCACTTCTACCAAAGGTCCACATCATCACTAAATTCGCCCAAGATAATACCACAATTCCATAGACCAAACCCTTATCCAGGTGAAGCAAAGCAACATGGTAAAAGATGACCACTAGTCTAGTCACACAAAGGTGGGCCTCACAATACTTAAATCTACATTTATCAAGGCATGACAACCAACCATGAATTGTATCTTCTCTACTAGATAGGACTCAACATCCAACCATGAACACCATTACACATCCATGATAGTATTGACATAAATGACAACCTTGTGATAATGTTGACATTAATGACAACCCTAAGAACCATATGTGTAACAATCTCTCCCTTTAGCATTGATGGAAACACATACTTGAACATTTCCCCCCTTTGACATCAAGGACAAAGGACAACTTCTTCATCCTTTGGGAATAACTTCTTCTTGCAATAAACAAACTCCCCCTATCATCAAAAACCACTACTTGCTCCCCCTAAGAGGTAGCCACCATCAGTCTAGGAACAAGATATAACATGAACTCCCCCTAGATAGATGCAACACTATGCATTTAATAATAAAAAGGAGGGGCAATTGTCCCTAACCTCTATCAGAGATCCTCAAAAGTGTCCTTTGCAAGAGCCTTTGTGAAAATATCTACAATTTGATCATTTGTTGGAACATATTCCAACTTCACTTCCTTGAATGCAACATACTCTCTCAAAAAATAATACCTAATTACTATATACTTAGTTCTAGAATGCATCACTAGATTCATGGAAATATTGACAGAACTTATGTTGTCACATAAAATAGGAATAGGCTCATCATACAATACCTTGATATGCTTTAGGGTTTGCTTCATCCACAACAGTTGTGTATAGAAGGATGTTGCTACAATATACTCACCTCTGTAGTTGATAAGGACATTGAATCTTTCTTCTTGCTCTACCATGAAACCAATATGCTTCCTAGAAAGAAAGAATGGCCACTTGTAATCCTTCTATCATCAACACAACCAGCCCAATCATCATCAGTGTAGGCACTCAAATCAAAGTCATTACCTCTTAGATACCATAAGCCATAATCTAGAGTTCCTTTCAAGTATCTGAATATCCTTTTCACTACCTTCTCATGTGTTTTCTTGGGATTGGCTTGATATTAGGAAACCACACATACTACATGCATAATATTAGATCTAGAAGCAGTTAGGTATAACAATCCTCTAATCATAGATTTGTAGGAAATCTGACCCACCTACAGAGACTCATCATCCTTGCTCAAGTGACATTCAGTGACCATGGGAGTACTCACTAGTTTTGAATCCTCCATAACAAAATTATTCAACAACTCTTTGACATACTTAGCTTGTGAAATAAATATACCACCATCTAGTTGAGTAATTTGAAGCTCAAGGAAAAAAGACATCTCACCAATCATAGACATCTTAAAATTATTTTTCATCTCCTCTGTAAGCCTCTTACACATATCATCATCTCCACCAAAGATGATATCATCAACATATACTGCAACTATCAATCTCATGTCTCCTTCTTCCTTGATGTAAAGATTGCTATCTGTAGTAGCTTTCTTGAAGCCCTACTGAAGTAAGTACTTGTCTATCCTAGCATACCAAGTCCTAGGTGCTTTCTTGAGACCATACAAAGCCTTCTTGAGTCTGCACACCATGTCCAAATATTCTGATATTTGGAAACCATCTGGTTGTTCAATATAAACCTCTACCTCTAGATCACCATTCAAGAAAGTTGACTTAACATCCATCTAATATACCTTGAAGTTCTTATGAGTAGTAAGAGAAAGAAACATTATGATTGCCTCTATCTTGGCTACCAAGGAAAAAGTCTCTTCAAATTCAATGCCTTCAACTTGTGTGTATCCTTTCCATACCAATCCTTCTTTGTTCCTTACAACTTCACCTTCTTCTTATAGCTTGTTCCAGAACACCCACTTTTTTCCTATAACATTCTTATTGGCTAGTCTAGGAACCAATTCCTATGTTTGATTTTTCTCAATCTAATCCAATTCTTCTTCCATTGCCTTTATCCATATATCATCTTTTCTAGCATCAGCAAAGGTTTTTGGTTCTACCTTTGATAATAAACACAAGTTTACTTGCTCATGTGTCTTAGTAAGCCTTCTCCTTGTCTACACACCTTCATCCTTATCTCCAATGATCTAATTTGCTAAGTGGTTCTTCTAAACATACTTTTCTAGAGTCTTACGCATCTACTCTGGTTCTTGTTCCTTTTATTCTTTCACTTCTTCATCTTCAATACATGGAAATATACCAGATTTAGAGCCCTCTAATTCTTATGAGATCTGATACAAGTTTTCATCTACCTTGATATTTTTCTTTCAATCATCTTTCCCAACCTCTTGTTGTAGCATCTATAATCCTTGCTTATGGTTGAGTAATGAAGAAAGATTCCTTCATCACTTCTCGAATCAAACTTTCCTAGGTCTTCTTCATCTCTTTTGATATAGCTTTTGCTGCCAAATATCTTGAAGTATTTGACCATGGGAGGTCTTCCATACCATAGATCATAAGTGGTCTTAGTGTTGTTGACCCTCAATTACACTTTGTTAATTAGATAGACAATAGTGTGAACTACTTCCTACCAGTACATATCATTCAAATCTGCATCTTTCAACATTTCTCTAGCCATCTCTTGCATAGTTGTATTCTTCATTTCTACTACTCTATTTTGCTGAGGGGTCCTAGGAGCTAACAGATGTCTCCTAATACCATGATCTTCACGAAATCTTTCAAATTTATTTGAAGTAAACTCACCTCCTCTATCAAACCTTAGACATTTGATCTTAGCATCCATTTCATTTCCAACCATATCTTTGAAAAACTTAAATTTATTGAGAGCATTTAACTTTTCTCTAAAGAAAGTAACCTAAGTCATTCTAGAATAGTCATCAATGAGCAGCATAAAATACCTCTAACCTTGTTGACTCTTTACTCTTATAGAGCCACATAGATCAGTGTGAATTAGCTCCAATGGCTTTGAAGAAAAGTACTCCTTGATTTTGAAACTTGTCTTTGTCTTCTTTCCCATTTTATATTCCTTGCATACTATGTTTATAGGCTTGATTGTCATGGGTGGGTCTCTTACTACATGTGTAGAGCTAGTCCTTACCATATTATCAAAGTTGTTGTGTCCCATTATTTTGTACCACAACTAATACTCACTGGATTGAGCCAACAAACATGTTCTTCCATTTACATCCTTCATATGATAGATATCACCATATGTCTTTATACCTTCTGTAACTTGTTTTCCAGACACTACCTTCTTGATTTTACAACCCTCGGCATGAAAAGTGAGCTTATAACCTTTGATGCACATCTAATTGACATTGAGAAGAGTGTATTTTAGCCCTTTGGCATAGAGCACATCCTCAATCCTATTCTTCCCATCAATAGTTATAGCACATTTTCTACAAATTTGTGTTGAATCATCACCACCAATCTTGATAGCGCTAGCATCCCACTTCTCAAGGCTGATAAACTTCTTCTTGTCACTAGTCTGTTGGGTGAATATTTTGTCATCAACTCACTAAAAACAAAATGATTATATCAATCTCAGTGTGATGAGATTATATCTCTCCTCTCAACATGGGGAGGCTCCTTTTGATTGCTATCTATTACAAACTAATAACTAATAAAAACTTATTTACACTAAGAACTATATTTGGGGTGATTCCATTCCATCATATTCTTTTTTTTCATAATATATGTTTACACTTTAAGATAGTGATTTCAACAGAATTGATACAATGCAAAGAGCTATGAATTACCACAAAACCCATGAAAACACAAAGTCTTCCATTGCTTCATTCACCAACTAGAAATAAAATGATTTTGGAGTAGAGTGCATCCCAAAGTCTTCACTATACACCAAGATGAGATAAATAGATTAAAGATAACAACTTGCAGCACAAAGTCTTCAAGCTATTTCTCATTCATGAAGACAACACAATTCTCACAAATGATTTTATAGCTCAAAGTCTAGTAAAATCAGATTTAGAATACTCCTTAATCACTTGAAATAACATCTTACACTTCAATAACTTATCAAAGATAATATGATAGAAAAGACATAAGAACAATTCTATCATAAAGAAAATCACTCCAAGACAAATATTGGAATTTAACTTGCTCTCTTGTATTGATAAATATTTAAAAATTAATTTTTACAAATAAGCACAAAGTCTCAACTTGCTTCTCAATTTGGTAGAGTTTTATTAAAATAGATAAAAGATAGATAATTACAAAAGAGCTCTCTCATATTTATAGGTGAGAGCCAAGATCTAATCTAGGAAAAAGTCTAACTACTTTGAATTATTCAACAAAAGAGTCCTTATTAATTTAGGACTTCCTTTTTTTACATATGTAATTACATTTTTGAAAAGTACATGTGGACATGTCCAAAACTAAATATAGAGTGCATGTGAAAATATAAGAAAATTTGGCTAAGGCATGAACATCTTGATTAACTTTCAGCACCATATTTCTTGAGAAAATCCTCATACATTGTGAACACAGTTTGCATCTCAAGACTATTTGGACTAGCAGTGTTCTTAGAAATGGTACGAGCTCTTGTTATTACATCTTTGACTATAGTAGCTATTTTCTCATGTCTCTCCAATTTGACCTTTATATTTTCCAAAGTTAATTGATTATCTAGTACCTTATCCATAGAAGCAATTGAAAAAGATTCTTATTCAAAATCTCTCTAAAACATTTTACTAAATTCCTAGATCATTTCATCAGTGAAAAGAAATTGATGATCATCACCTGCCAATTTGTATGGAATTTCCTCCAACTTATGAAGAAGATCAACATCATTATCCTCACTAAGCTCCCGAGCACTCTGCAAATCCATGATTAAATTTTTCAAAACATTACTACAATTAATCAATGATTCCTTGGTTTCCACATATAATTCACAGTTTGAAATGATTCCAATTGACACCAAGGTTTTCAATTTCATCATCTTCATGTTGGTCAATTTTTCAAGACTTGCATCCAAATACTCAATATCTAGAGACAAAGCACCAACCAAGTCATCTAATTCATCTCTTACCTTCTCCATTTTATTCTTTCTTTCAACTGTAGTTGTTAGAAGAAGATAATGGAGTATTTGAGATGATAGTCACACAATAATGAACAAGACAATGGAGTATTTGAGATGATAGTCACAGAATATGAAACAAGTAAAGTAGGCAAAGGAGAAGAAGCTCAAGGTTCTTGTGTCATGTCTTTTTTAGGAGACATGGTTGATACCTCTAGTTATTCCTATTTATCTTCTTTCTATGCTTCCTATTCATCCTCCTTTTCCTCTAAAGACTTCTCTTCAGTAGCTATTTCCTCAGTAGCTGGCTCCTCAATTGCCTATTCTTTTGTTTCCATTTCTTATCCACTTGGCTCTTCCTCAGTCACTTTAGCTTTACCACCTTTGGATACAAACTTTATTTTAGGCTTGGGAGCCTTGGAGGAATTTGGTGCATCACTCTTATTTTTGTTCTTATTTCTACCTTTTTACTTATTTGCTCAAGAGTTTCCTCCTCAAAGCCAATGATAAAATATTTCAACTGAATCCCTTTTCCTTTTAGCCATATATTTGCATTCGCCAAGATGGGCTCAAATTTTTTCCTTATTGAAGTTAATTCTTTCTTTAAACATAGAACAACAAGCAAGAAAGAACCCTCAATATTCTCATTAACATATTTGGGATTGAGAATGTTTTCATCATCCACCATTCCCTCTGGGATATCATCAAATTCTAAGTCTTCAATTTGACTTAGTGTTAATCTACAATAGTCTAGTTTCTTGATCTCCTATTGAGTTCTCAAGTCAACCCATACATCTTCCACCATAGAGATATGTGATCTAGATACTTTCTCTTTATCTTGTCTTTGACCCTTCTAAATTGAAATTTATTTCTTCTCTTCAAATGCTTCATTATTACTAGCTGCATCTCTATTTCAATAGCCTTCACCTTAGCATAAGTACCAATAGAGTGCCTATCAATCTCAATGGGAAACTTAAAGCCAGGGTTTTTCAACTCCATTTGCTTGTTATGCACAATGTTCATTTGCTGGCATAATCCCATCAAGACAATTCTAACACTAGGAAATTTGGGAAACATATATGGAAAGCCTTGAAAATAACCAACCCTTAGATAAGTGAAAGTTGGGAATTGGAGGTACAAACAACCAAAACTATTCACAAATTCCCATGCTTCATCTGAAACTCTCTTCAGCTCTAGTTCAAGATAAAAAAGACACATAAAAATTGCAAAGAAAGCATCATTTACTCTTTGGAAGTGATGGATTGATCCCTTTAGAGTCAACTGGGGGTAGTATTGATATACAAGTACAACTCTTCGGTCCCCTTCAAATGTCAATCCTGGGAAAATTCTCATTGAAGCAACTACATATACCAGATAAAATGTCATGTAGAATTTGGAGGTTGTAGATACTTTGATCAATTGCTCATGAAGAGCATTGCTCATCTGTTCACCCCATAAGATCCCTTATTTTCCTTGGAGGATGAGTTTAATATAAGGGTACATCCAATCATGAAAAGTGGAGGAAGAAGAAAGCCCCCTAATTCTGCTAAGAAGAGTTATTAGGCCACTAGCCACTTCAACAAAATTTCTTCTTGGGAAACTTTTAGGCCATCTGGAAAGATTAGCCCTTGTAGATTTTAGCCATTTGGTATTTATAAGCCTCTTTTCTTTCTCAATATCTTTATCATACTCCTTCTGAGCAATACTGAAGTCAATTTCTACACAATCCTCTGAACCTAGACACATAAAGTTATTGTCCATGAATTATGCATCCAACCTCATAATCACATTACCTTGAACATCTATAATTGTTCTAATATTCCTGTCGTAGAAATGAGCAATTTGAAGAACAAACTTAGGATTATGTGCTACTACAGGAAAAGAAGCAACCAAATGAATATTACTCTCCATAATCCTCTTCATGCAATGACTTGGAGATTGTTGCTTTGTCCTCTCCACAAACTTGGCCAAATCCACATGACCGATTTTGTATCCCAAATTTCATCCACATTGGATGTCACTAAGGTCACGGGAAACACTCCCTAGTATTTATACTTCATGGCTTTATCTTTCTTCAGTGAAGAATCAGTCCTCTGAACCATAGACTCCCTTGGTTGGAAAATAGATCTCGACAATCCTGCAAAAGAAACTACAACATAAAAGACATGATTTTGTACTGTTAGGGAAAATCTGACAAATGGGGAACTAAAATGTTGAAGTTCATGGTCAATAGCACAAGCTTGGTGGGGATAGAGAGCAATAAAAGCAAGCAACTGGGTGAAAGTGGGCTAAAGTTAACAAATGGAAAAAATCTCTAGAGTTAGAGAAATTTAGGAAGGTGATGGAAGCATGGAAAAAATTGCCACCTCTACATGTAGGAGGAATTACATTTTGAGATAAGAGCGGAAAAAATGCCCACCTCTACATATACAGGGTATTGCTTTTTTTCGTGTAAGGGCGACAAAATTTTTTTCCCTTGCATGTGGAAGTAAAATATACCAAGTGTTTGAGAAGCAAAAAATTATGTCTCTACATTTTGTAGAATTCAAAAAATGTATCAGTGGCCAAAAATACCAACTATGCATATCAAAGGAAAACACTAAATGCATAAGCAGGAGAAATCACCATTGGTGCACTTAACATAAGATACTTTTTTTATATGGGTGGTGAAAATCACCGCCTCTACATATGAAGGAAAAACTTAATTTTTTAAGCATGGGTGGCCAAAATTCATGCCTGTGCATCTAGGCAAAACTGCTTGGGGGTGTGTATTGGTGGCAAAAAATACTGCCTATACACATAAGATAGTTACAACTTTCTATGAGGTTAAAGTTTTACCACCTTAGTGTAAGGGTGCAAAAATCACTGACCCTTCACCCAAGATGATTTGAAAGGAAAGCCGTAAGGTAATAATTAAAGGTATTATCATATAATGGTGGTGAAACCCTCTGCCTAGACCAAGATCAACTCAAAGATTCAAAATGGTGAAAAATGTTGATTGAAGGATATTTGAAAATGAACAAAAAGAGAAAAACAAATAAATCATCCTCCTACAAAAAAGAAATGTAAATCTAGGATTTGAACCATTTTGTTAAAGGAACACAAATAAATATAAACAAAAATAATGAAAACCCTAGGTAAAAATGAGAAAGAAACAATGAAAGAACTCACTCAGATGAAAGAGAAAAGAAAAAACCCTAGGGCGATGCTGGTGAAATCTTCAATGTACTGTGCATTTAATGCTATCTCAAAGTTTGATGTCTTCAAATGATGTCAAGTACTCACAGAAGTAGGATAGAGAAACAATACAAAAATAAAAAGTCTTTGAAATGATTTAAAATACCAAAACAAAAACTAAAAGTTCATTAAATGCACTTTGTGTAAATTAGAAGTTTCTTGGGTGATAAAAATTTCCACCTGAACATAAACCTAGAAACAACAACATGCATTGGTGGCAAAAAATGTAATCCTAGCATGAAAAAATAAGACTAACATGTAGCGGTGGTAAAAAATGCCGCTGATGCATGTTAATAAAAATACTCTAACTCTGAAGAATTGTCAAACTTAAAATTTGACTTGTTTGCCATTTGATCTATTTTTGTAAACCTCAAGAAATTGAAGAGAGATGATACTCAAAAGAACTCTTCAGATCTAGTGAACTATGCATGAGGATAAATGGAAATTGCCTCATTTTACGTGCTTAGAGTTGTAGGCTATGAAACTAACAAGTTTCGTAGGGGTCATCCTATAAAATAGAGAAGAGCTAATTTTCAGGATAACACAGTCATATGGTTTGAGCAACCACTATCAATTACCTAAGCCTTAGCTTCTTCTCTTGCATGAAAAGCAGTTCATAAAACCATTGATCTATCATTGTTTTGATTTGTTTGCAAGGCATTAGTCTTCTCACATTTTCCAACATCATCCTTTTTGTCACTAACACTCAAGGTGATGAAAAGTGTTTCATCATTTGAATCATCATGATCCTCATCTTCTAAAGAGTAACTACTATCTATGGAATACATACTTCTTTTGAACTTGTCTCTCTTGTTTCCACCCCTTGATTCTTTAAGAGGACATTTAGAAGCAAAATGACCAACCTATTCACAATTGAAACATTTGAAGGGTAACATACATTTGTATTTTCTAGTGCCTTTCTTCACTCTTCTCACAAAATTTGCTTCAACTTCATCAGAGCTCTCTTCTTCATTAGCAACTTCATCCTTTGTCTTCATATTGACTTTGAAAGAATCTTCTTTCTTTGGAGCATCATTGCCAAACTCTCTCATTCAAAGGTAGTAAGAGAACCAAATAATTTGTCTATAGTGTATGTATCTAAGTCCACATTCTCCTCAATAGAAGATACCTTATGACTATAAGATTTGAGAAGAGATCTCATAACCTTCTTCACAATCTCATCTTTGTTCACTTCTCCACAAAGACTTGTGATACCATTGACCACTTCATTCACCCAAAGCATATATCCAACAATATCTTCATCCTTTGTCATTTTTAGGGTTTCAAATTTGTATTTGAAGATTTGCATCTTTGCTTTCTTTACTTTCTTATCTCCTAATTCATAAATGGTTTCAAGTTTAACCCAAACATCTTTAGCAAAACTGCAACTCATTACCTTTGAAATTTCTAAATCAGATAATCCACTCATGATAGAAAACTTTGCCTTGGCATTGTTATCATACAACTTGACTTCGTCTACATCTGTAGGAATAGTAACAAGAACTTTGGAACTTGTCTTGACAGAGTCCCAAACACCACACCCTAGATAGTTGATATAGGCTTCAATCCTTCACTTCCAAAAAGAATAATTTATTCCATCAAACCTAGGTATCTTGCTAGATCCATTAAGTGCCATCCCGGACCTTCCTTAAGTGGGTAACCTTCCTTCAAAGAAAATTGGCTCTAATACCAATTATTGAGCACACTAGGATACTAAGAGGGGGATGAATCAGTATCTAATCAAATTTTAACTTCTCCAGAGAAGATTAAAACTTAAGCATTACAACATCAACATAAACATGAAATATTAACACAATGCACATCAACACATAACATTATATATACGTGGAAAACCAAAGAAGGGAAAAACCATGGTGAGGATTAACTCACAATATATGAAGCTCAAATAACAACTTTATTTTAGGGCTACAACCCAAGAAAGATATTACTCACTATAGAATTTGTTTTAGGGCTACAACCCAAGGAAGCAACTACTCCTTGAAAAAACTTACTTTAGGGTCACTCCCAAGGAAGCAACAACTCCCTAAATTGAGAACACACTTTAGAATAGATTACAATATGACAGTCCTTCTACTCTCCAAAAACTGACATTGAAATTCACACCTTTGGTGATTGCAATTCTAGCTCTTCAAACTTCTTTTTGATGATCATATCAGTTAGGCACACTCTACACTTAATCACTATCACATATAAGTCTTCAATTTGAATCAAGACAACATCTACAAATTTTGCTCTTTCTCATTCAGTCACAAATCATGATGCAATCATTCTGCTCCTTTTCTGGCTTGTGAACCTTATCAATTACTTTACAATCACACTCCATCTAAGTCACTTTGATTTACAATTTATACATGGTATTACATTGATTACATTGCTTGTCAGCTAGAGACAACATAAAAATACATTTACAAGTCAGCCAAACAACACACAACATGTAATGTGTAGAGGACAAAAACTAAACAAGACTACACACTACACTAGAATAAAACCCATGCCTTTTGGACATCAACACCTACTTAATTAGGTCCAAAACATCCTTCAAATCTTTGAACAACAAGGAAATACATCCACACACTCTAATCATTTGAAAATAGAATAGCCTTAAGCAAAGACATGAAACTTGAAGCATAATGAGCATGGTACAACAACTTGAAAACCTTATGAGATACTGGAAATAAGAACAATCTTCATGAAACCTTTCTAGATGAGTCTATAGGACTCATACAACAACTCCAAACACTCATTTACCTCCACACATCAAAGATTTTGTGTTGTACATCTTCAACCATGAACTCTGAAAATAATAAATCATCTAAAATATTGTACAACATACTGTCATTAAAAAACTAAGCTTGTGGACCACCAAGAAACTTGAAACTACAAACAAGAATGTAAACCACATCCATAAACATGTCCACAAATTGCAAAGGCAAGCATTCACATCCAGAGGAATGTGGAGAATTCCAATAGGCCTTTAATACCATCTTTCTCTACTAGAACACATGCTGGTGCTCAATCATGCATAACATTCATAGCAGAAGGACAAATAGTCTGAAACTTTATAATTATCATCTTCACTGCATCCTAAACATAGTTCCAAAACTGCATAGCCATAACAACAAATGTGGAGGAATACAAAGCATTCTATTGCCAAATAGTAATTGTCTTCAACACTGTCTTCAAACTTCAAAATGCTCTTTTGGTAATCAAATCATTATGAAACTTGGATCGGGCCACCAGTAACATTTTCTCAACATTAACAACACATCTGATTATCTTAGTACTTCTAATTCCCATATTATTGTATCTTCTTGATGCTTCTAATTCTCATCTTAATATATCTTCATACTCAACTCTACATTGATCAAGGCATGAAATCAAACCATGAACTATATCTTCTCTGCTATATAGGACTTGGCATCCAACCATGAACACCATCAGACATGCTTGATAGTGTTAACATCAACGACAACCCTAGGAACCATATGTGTAACAAGGATCAAATTTGGAAGAAATTGAAATTAAGTCTAAGTTCATAAATTATTGAAATTGTAGCCCTTGTTTGAAGACATAATGCCTAAGGTTGAGTCATCACATTATTAAGTGCAACTCAAAGGAAGAAGCTACTGATAAGGGAATTCAAATTGCTAAAAGAAGCCACACCTGTTTAAGTTGTCTAAAGGAAATGGTTTGTATTAATATTATCTATAGCACATTCATGACCTATAGCTTCAGGTCCAACAAAAGACTCACAATCTTAACCAACTTGCTGCTAGAAAAGATGAAAAGTGGTCACACCCAAAGAAGAAAGAATCTACTATTAACAAAGATATTGGAATAGTGAAGGAATGAAACAAAGGTTGGTTATATTCTACAAATATTGGTAGATAAGACATTGTAAATTTTTTTTGCTATCTCTATTTGGATAAAGATAGCTACAATAGATATAGTTGTCACCAAGGTCGAAGGGATCAAGAAAGTAAAGTTTGAAGACATCAAATGAGGAGTTTGAAGAAATCAATTGACAATCAAAGACAAGTGAAACAGTAGTTCAAGGTAAGCAAATCATTTATTTTTTATGGGAAAATCTAGTAAAAGAGAGAAGAAAAGAGATGATTAGGAAAAAGAAAGAAAGGAATTGTTAAGATATTTACAACAAGTTTCAATAGAAAAAACTAATATGTTGATAAAAATGTATGATCTTGATATTGAATTAAGTAAAGTTAAAAGAAAAATGAAGAACTAGAAGAAGGATTGAAATTGTTTGATAAGGTTAAAAATGGGAATGAAGATTTAGAAGAAAATATGAAGAAATTGGAAGAGGAAAATAGGTTACAAAAAGAAGAAATATCAAAGTTAAAAGAAGATAATGAATGTTTAAGATCAAAGCCATTGGTTTGTGATGTCTCATGTGATACAAATGATTTGTGTGAAAGAGTTGAAGGATCTTTGGATAAATAATGCAAAGTTGAAGATAATAGGGAGATTGAATTAGCAAAATTTGCTACTTATGATGATATTGATACAGGAAACTCATCAAAGAATGTTGGTCTCAAAATGATGAAAAAGATGGGATATGAAGGAAAAGGTTTAGGCAAGTTTGGACAAGGAACCAAGGAATGTATTGAGTTGATAATGAGGCCAAGGTATGAAGGTCTTGGACATATCACATGCAAATGAAATGATGTTATATAGGTGTTACAGGTTCAAGAAATTTTGTTCAAGTAATGTAATGTGTGCATCATTCTCGTTGTAATAGGAAAGGATGTATTGGAATAGGGAATGGAAAAATAAATCTATGATAGGATGCATGCAAATGGGTTGTGGATGGATTTTTTGATCAAATTGGCAAGAGATTACAGGTATGTTGAAAAGATTGTTCAAGTATAGATGTTCATTTGCGAAAAGTGATAGTAATCAAGAAAGGTTTGAAGGTTTGAGAAACCATGCAAAGTGTAAAGCTAAAAATAGTAAGTTTGCAGAAAAGAAGACTTCTAGTTTGAAGTTTTGAAGATTTGAATATTAAAGTTTGAAGGATTGTCATAACAGTTGGTAAGAGTTTGAGTAAAAAGGATGAGTTTGAGTAAAAAGGATCCATAGATCTTGAAGATGGTTAAAAAAGGATTGAGTGAGTCAGCAACTTTGAAAGACAAAATTAAGAGGGAGTGATCAATCTATGATACCAAAATAAAAAGAAGAGATGTAGAATACACTTTATACACTAATCTATGATAGGAGATATGCACTACAATTAAATTTCAATCATATAGTTACAAGGAAACAAACACAAAAATGATGAGAATGATGAGAATACTCTACAACTTTCCCACACTTCCTCTACTTTGAATTTGAATAGGGTATGACTTTGGTTAGTATGGGGGCCCCTTGTCTACCCATGTCAACAAAGGCACAGGTTGATGAGGGTACTGCGTTTGGCAGATGCTCAGATACTAGGAAGAATACCTTGAAGTCTATTCCTAGGCATGAAAAAATGCCCTCCTTGGTTTGTTGGAGGAAAAATGTGGTTTTAATACTGCTATCCCAAAGATGCAAAAGACCAGCAAGGAATCTACCATAAAATTTCCTAACTCAATGCTGGAAAGGATAGTTTCATTAGTGGAACATACCCTAGTGGGGAAATTTTTATCCTTTTGACCCAATATTGACATGATCAGAAGATGGGTCTCAGGTAGATGGTACCTCAAAGGGAGTGTGTCAATGAGTGCAATGGTGGGAGGACTTTTTCTTTTCAAATTTACTTTAAAAGAAGACCTCCTCACTATTCTAGCAGGAGGCCCTTAGATCTATGGGAAACATAATCTATCTCTCTGTAGATAGAAACTTGGCTTTGACGCTACTACTAACCTAAATAAATTTGCTCTGATGTGGGTCAGGCACCCAAGTCTTCCCATGGAGTTCTGGGTCAAAGAAGTTTTCATCTGAAGAGCAAACTCATTTAGCCACTTTATTGCCATGGATAACACAACCAAGGCCAAATCCAAGTTACTTTTTTCTCACTTCTATGTTAGTGTAGATATTCATAAATCATTTCCTCATTCTATTACTTTAAATTCTAAGTATAGAAGCTAGACCCAAGCTATAATTTATGAGAGTGCTACCACTTTTTGCCAAATATATCTTAAAAAGGGCATCTAATTTCTAAATGTAAAGCCTTAAAGAAGCAACCTCTAAAACCCAAGGAAGTTGTGGAACAAAAGGAAGTAGAACAGGAAGTGGATATGGCTAAGGAGTACCCTTTTAAAAGGATATCCTCAACTTACTAAAGTTCATTCATAAAACCATAGTATCCCTATTGATAATAATAGTTATGGAGGCCAAATAGAATTAACCATGGAAGGCAATGCTGGTCAAGACAACACTTTAATGGAGCTAGAACAATAGAAGACATACCAACAAAAACCCTAGGAGAAACTAAATACCTTGTGAAAGGAGGATATGGAGGAAGGGGAAATCCAAAAATCCCAAAATGACCCAAGTGTGAATCCCCTTGAAGCTCTTCTTAATACTTTTACAGAGGGGAGTCAAACCCTGCTAACGAGGTACAAAAGGAATCCTTCTTAGAATGGGAGAAGGGATCTTTGAAGAAGAATAGGCCATCACCTCCTCTAAAAGGCTTTGATCTATCACCAAGAGCTAGACCTAGTATAGTGTGGAGCTCCCATGACAAGGAGGGATGGATAAAACCCAAGAAAAAAGGAAAGGGATCAATAAAGAAGTCTACAAATGTAGGGATGGATGCTAAATCTAGAAGGCCTACTTATCAGGGGACTAGAAATAGAGAAGTTGCTAAAGAAATAGCAAGTGGTAGGTATAGAATTAAGCCAAGATCAATGACATGAATGCAAGTATCAAATCAAAGTGGATTGAGAGTTGAATAAGATGAGTGTATATAGGTGAAAAGAGGAAGTTAGTTAGTTGAGGAAATGACTCCTTAACTATGAGTGGTGGTGAGTTGCCTCCCTAAAAACTAGTGTGACTGGCTAGTTAGTAGGGAGCTTGATGACACCTATTCTAACCGTCCAACAACCATGACACCTAAATGATGCATGTTTTAAGATTGTATAAGGGTACACCTAATTAGGCTTATGCCTAAGTGTATAAAATATATGAAATATATATACACTAATACCTGCCTTAAGCATAGCTTAGGTGGGTACAAGAAGGATGAGTCCTAGTTACTAGGCCTAGTGAGGTACCCATTTACAAAGAAATATCTCATGAAGTGGAGCAAGGTAGAAAACTCTATGGGAAAAAAGGTACCCTCCAAAAGAAAGAAAATATGCATGAATATTATATAGGTGAAGAAGTACTACTTCTTTCACTAAGTACAATATATGATTCCCACATAGGAGAGAAAATGATAGAAGGTATATGAGACCCCCCTTATTACATGTCCTACAGTGAGGCTGGATAGTCGACAAAGGATTCAGATGCGGATCCAAGAATGTGGAACAATGTTCCTTCCCTTGGGAAGAAATGAAACCACATATATATGTAGGATATCTTCCCATGTGAGAATATGTATGTGTGATATTGAATCATGTTGATGCTGATCCAAGGATGGTGGTGCCCATTGTGATGTCTTCAAAGAATTCTCAGGTGTCCACATGTCAATGCCAAAGGATGCCATAATCAAATTAGGTGCATGTCCAATTGATTAGGATGATGATGATCTAGAATCATGTATAGGATGATGTAGAGCATGAATATCCAAAGAGGATAATGGAGATCTAGTTTCATTGAAACTATCATCAAAGAGAACATTGATGTCCTCAATGTGTGCTTCCAAGTCAGCAATGTGGGACTCTACAAATAGATAAGTGATGTCTAGTAGAAATATATCCCAATCAACAATTCTAGGAAGACTAATTTCCTATTGCAAAGAAGTGTTGTAAGCTTTTGAAGAAGCAACTCTAGAATCCAATGAAGCAACAATAGTATTGACAACTTCTATGTCAATGGAATATTTTGTTTTTGTATCATGATTAGGGATGAGAGTTGTGATCAAAGCAGGATCATGTGGGAATGAAGAAACATTGGAGTCTCCATATATCTCCAAAATATTGATCCATAATGCATGTGGATAGTTAATATCCATAATAGCATACAAAGCATCATCTAGAATATGTAAACTGATCAATCCAACAATGTGATCATGATGATTAAACCACTTAGACTTCTAAGATTCTTTACCAGGTTCAGGGATAAGTCCATATAGATAGGATATGAGATTATGGAACCTGAGATGTTTTAGGATGCCTTAACACCAAGAATTATAGTTTCACTTGTTTAGGTTGATTACATAAGAGTTAGCTTCATATCCCATGATTTTAGAATAGGTTAATGATGTAGTTAAGGTAGGAGGGTCTGATGAAGAACCGTCCAACCTTGTACCCTTTAAACTACCAACAACATGATCAATCAAAGATGCAATGGAAGTATATAGCTCAATAGAAAGATAGAGACATTCATAAGCACATGAAACAAGATATATCCTGGGAAAACCGTAAAAGGGAAAACCCCAACCTTCAAAGTTCATTCCTATTTATATTATGATCTCAAAACACATTACATATGCCTCTCGGGCTTTAAAGATGCTAGGCCACATCCCAGGGTTACAAAAGATTCATTTAATAACACTCTTCCATGATTTACTTCTCAATTCTCTGCTCTATAACTTCTTTTGTTCTTTGCTCCGCTCTCTGCTTCAATTTTGCTTCTTCTTCAGATCAAAACACTCAACCTCTTACTTTATATCTTTGCACACTTGATCATTATTCATCTACTAGCTTGAAACAAACATTTATCCTTCATTTATATCCTTAGTAGGCCTTTATAACATTATCAAGTTGGCCAAATGTTAACTATCTTCATGAAACATGTAGAAATAGATAAGTCAGACCTAAACATAAGGTATTTCTCCATTGGTGAATGGAACTTTGTGTGGATCTCCATGAAGGTCAGCTAGGTCCTTAACTTCCTTGAATGATGTTCTTTTTAGCTTTGTAAGTCATGGAATTTCTTCGCAAATGAATTAAACTCCACTAAACATTGTCGGCTCTGCTCTAAAAAAATAGATGAAAACATGTACCTTTTGATAGCTATATATTTCCAAAAATGAACCCAAATGATCTAAATTTTGGATATGATGAATATTATGATGTCTAGATGATAATTCTAGCTTTGCATACTCTAATATGCAAATGCGGTAAACTGCAGTAATCTCCAAGGTCGCTCTCTTGATACTTTGCAACTTTACTATTCACTGTCCCAATTGTTTTGAATGCTTCTAGATGCTTCTGCATCAGACTCTCAAGTTATTTGAAAAGTGAGTCTCTTCACTTTGGTCTATATTATGTCAAAATTAATGGTGTTTCATTGAATAGGTTTAGCAGTCTATCCAAAGGTACTTGTAACTGCCTCAAGGTTGGCAGTCTGTCCAAGTCCTTCCTGTAAAACTACCTCAAGATCTTCTATGTTCAATGTTCTGTTTGCAAGCTTTGCACTACCTCAATGATCAGTAATCTAGGCAATTCTTCTCCATAAGCTACCTCAAATTCTACATCTTCTAGTGATCTACATTCAGCAGTCTACTTGCAAGACTTGGACTACCTCAATGATCGGTGGTTTGAGCAAGTCTTCTCTGTAAGCTACCTCAAGATCAATGCATGCTTTAATAAATCAAGAGTTAATCAATACATACACGCATCCTCTAGAAAAATCAAGTTATTCCATTTTGATGCAGTCAATACATTCCTCAATTTTCTCTGCAACACCTTTTGATCTCTGGTTCTAGATACACATCAAAATCTTACTATTTATGTTTTGCATATAATGCTCAAATACTTTCTTTATTTCTTTATCCTTATTTCCATCACCCTGGTACTTAAACTTTCTCTTCTAGTCCTCCATATATCACTCTTCTTATTAACTTGTACATTTCTTTCATGCATCTTTTATTTTTGGAGAGGAGTTTTGTTCCCATTAGGTTTTCTCCTTTTATCTGCTCTTTGAGAAAGTTGTTTGTGGATGGGTACCTTATTAGGGTTTGTTCCCAAGGCCCATATTTTCTTTTAGCATTTATACTCCCTAAGTATCACTTAAGGGGGGGTGTTAGAATGTTGGGTTTATCCTAACCCACACCTAGGCTTAAGTCACACTTAGTGGCTAAGTCTAACTTAACCTCAACATTAAAGGTTAATTTCACTTTTTTGTTTAACCATGTGCTCACATGAGTTTAGTCATTTTGACACTTCACCTCATTAGATGTTGGAGATATTCTCTCCTCACCTTATGGGAGGTTGGAGACATTTGTCCATCACCCTCCACATATGCACACATGTGTTCATCACATAAAGGGTTAGTCATAGTTGGTTCTCTCCTTCTCACCTCCTTTGATGTAGCCAACAACATACACTGAATAGAACTGTGCCATTAATCATATGTGAGAGCCAGAGATCTAAAATAACTTGAAAATTAAAAAAATTCTATTCACCAACTCTACTGCTACAATGAGAGAAAACTCTCTTTTATCTAAGAAAACAAAAAAAGTAAAAAAATTACCTTTTTGGTAGATTTCAACAATTGTCAGATTTTGCCATTTAAGGTAATTTTACATGCATATCTTGAGAATCCAATTTTTTCCCAAAAACTTCCTAAAACTAAGGTAGGATGAAAATCCAACTAACATCCTAAATTTGAAACATGAGTTTCAAGCTATTAACAAAAACAACCTTAAAAAACTATGAAAAAACACTAAATTACCATTTTGAGGGCTAAGATGAAAGTTTCAAGCCCTAAAAAAGTGCCAAAATAGGGTCCAACCAACTAGGGTGCATTGGGAATCCACATGGCACCTCATAATACATCCACCTATAAAATTTCAGCTAAAACCCACATCCGAGTCAAAAGTTATGACCTCTGAAAGTCCCTGCATCATTCTCCTCTAGTTGAAAAGAACACAACTCCTACAAGTGAGTGTCTTCGAACTATTGCCACTTGACTGGATCCAACCTCTACACTTCCCACTCTATAATCCACATGTTATCTATTGGTGGCAATCCTTCCTACTATACTAAGTACTTGTTGTAATGCCCTTGCCAAGTGTAGATAGTTTTCTTATTAAGAACTTGTGCAATCTTTTCCTTCTTATGAGGAATGTGGTGGTACCATGCCACATCTGGTTGACTATCTTCAACATCATCCTCACCATGGAATATATATTAATCATAAATATTAAACATAGGAGAAATATCAAGATCATCTGGTAAACTGACCTCATATGCATTATCATTGATCTTTGTAATTTTGCAAGGACCAATTTTCCTATACTTCAACTTGTGGTATGTTCCAGTAGGAAACCACTATTTTCTTAAATATACCATCACTAAGTCACCTTAATTGAATGTCTGATGTCACATACTAGCATCCACTATATTCTTGTACCTCTCATTTCTGTCCTGCAACTTCTGTCTCACATCTTTCTGCAACTGTTGAAGGTGTTCTGCAAATGCTTCCCCATCATCACTGGCCCTATCTTTCATTGGTAGCTATACCAAATCTAGAACACCCTTAGGATTCCTGCCATACACAATCTAGAAAGGGGACTTTCCCGTTGATCTGTTAACAGAACTATTATAGGCAAATTCAGCCTAGGGTAATGCCATGTCCCATTATTTTGGCTTTTCTCCAACAATACACCTTAACAAATTTCCTAGACTACAATTGAATACCTCTGTTTGCCCATCCATTTGAGGATGATAGGCACTACTAAACTATAACTTGGTCCACATCTTCTTCCATAAAGTCCTCCAGAAATGACTGAGGAATTTGGTATCCTTATCAGAGGTAATAGTCTTTGGAACACCATGTAGTTGAACAACTTCTGAAAAAAATAACTCTTCTACCCTTGTTGCATCATTAGTTTTCTTACAGGAAATAAAATGAACCCTCTTGGAGAACCTATTAACAACTACAAAAATGGATTCATTACCTCATTGAGTATGTGGAAGTCCCAACACAAAGTCCATGCTCAAATTTGTCCATGGTGCAGTTGGTACTAGTAATGGCATTTACAACCCTATATTTTGTGAATGTCCCTTAGCCACTTGGTAGATCCTAAACCTTGTTACATACCTAGTTATATCCCTTTCCATCTTTGGCCAGTAATATTTATCTTCTATCAAGGCTATTATCTTGTCCTTGCCAAAATGTCCAACCAACCCACTACTATGAAATTCTCTGATAATGTTTTCCCTCATAGAGCCAGCTAGTATGCATAGTTGTTTTCCTTTAAATAGATACCCATCTTGCATAAAATATTCATCCCTAAAGTGATCCAAGTTACTAGATACTGGTGCCTTCAATTGTTCCACAATCTCTCAAAAATCATCATTAGACTCATACAAATTTTTGATGGCATCAAAAACAATCACCTCAATTTTCATTGTGGTCAAAAGTGCAACATGCCTACTTAACGCATCTGCAACCTAATTTTGTTTTCTAGACTTATGCTTCAACACAAAATTGTAACCCTGTAAGAAAGAGACCCACTTGGCATGCCTATTATTCAACTTTTCCTGTGTTCAAGTATCTGAATGCAATATGATCTGTAAACAATACAAACTCCTAGGGAACTAGATAATGTCTCCAATGCCTGAATGCTTGAACAATTGCATAAAATTCCAAATCATAAGTAGAATAATTCTTTCTCACTTCATTCAACTTTTCACTAAAGAAAGCTATAGGTTTTCTAGCCTGGCTAAGTACAACACCTATTCCCACATGGGAAGCATCACATTCTACTTCAAATACCTTATCAAAATTTGGCAATGCAAGTATATGTGCTTCTGTTACCTTCTGCTTCAAGTACTTATAGCTCTCCTTAGCATCCTTGGTCCATACAAACTCCCTTCATTTAGTGCAATCTGTTATAGGAGCTACAATACTACTAGAATTTTGAATGAACTTTCAATTGAAAGTGACCAAACCATGAAAACTTTTTACCTCTATGATGCTGCTTGGACTAGGCCATTCTAGAATTGGCCTAACCTTTTTTGGATCCATTCTAACACCATCTTTAGAAATGGCAATTTAGCCTAAAAAACCAAACTGTCTTAAAATTGGCATAAAGCCTCTCCTTCCTTAACACACCAAAGATGATCGTTAAGTGTTATAGGTGCTCTTCTTTGTTGTTACTAAATACCAAAATATCATCAAAATAAACTTCCACAAACTTACCAATGTAAGGTCGTAGTATAGTGTTCATCAATCACATACATGTGCTAGGTGCATTTGATAACCCGAATGGCATAACCATCCACTCATATAATCCGTCTCTAGTCTTAAAGGCTGTCTTCGACTCATCCCCTTCTTAGATCCAGATTTGGTGGTAGCCACTTCGTAGGTCGATCTTGCTGAAATATTTGGCCCCTACAATTACATCCATCGTGTCCTCCATATGAGGTATAGGAAATTGATACTTGATGGTAATCTTATTAATTGCTCTACTATCAATGCACATCCTCCATGTTTGATCTTTTTTTGGGTTAACAATGCAGGTACAACACATGGGCTCATGCTCTCTCTCACCACACCTTTACTTATGAGTTATGTTACTTGCTTATTCAACTCTGCATGTTGTGTTGGATTCATCCTATAAGTTGCTTTGTTGGGTAGAGTTTCTCCTAGAATCAAATCAATATGATGTTGAATATCTCTCTTTGGTAGTAGACCATTAGGTAATTCATCAGGCACAACATTAGCAAGTTCTTTCAATAGCTCTGCTACTTCTGGAGGAATGAAAATGTCTTCCTCTTCACCTTTTTTCACTACTAATGCATAACAACACCCTGCCACCTTCATTTATTTAACAAGATCTCTTTCAGACAACATGTTCTCACCTTTTCCTTCATCCTTGAGAGGAAACAAAATCATCTTAGAGCCAACTTTCCAAAATGTGTATGTGTTTTTCTCTCCATCATGCATAACTTTTCTATCATACTGCCATGGCCTTCCCAATAACACATGACAGGCATCCATTGGGACAACATCACACCATATCTCATCATGTTAGATCTTCCCTATGCTAAACTTAATTAGGCATTTTTTATCAATAGTGACTTCATTTCCCTTTTAAACCATACAATGCAATACGAATGAGGATGTTTTTCACAGTGCAAATTTAATTCTTTTACCATTTCTTTAGAAACCATATTTTCACAACTACCTCCATCAACAATAACTTGACATACCTTGCCACCCGAAGTGCATCTAGTTCTGAAGATATTGGTCTGAAGCCATGAACCATCAAAGCTTTTGGCTTTTGTTTTCTCCTTCTCTGGAATCACCATTACTCTTCTCATCATGAGACTTTCTCCCACATCTGGTGGATCCTCTAGTTCCGTCCCTTCCACTTCATGCTACATTTGAATCAGGTTCACCCTAGGTTGTCCTCCTTGATTTCTTTCTTGCATGTTATAATTTGAGCATTCAAATGCCCTATGACTTTCTTCTCCACATCTAAAACAATGAAAGGCCTTCTCTGGTTTTCCCATCCTCTGTCGCTACCATAACCTCTACCTCTTTGAAATCCCCTTCCTCATTCTTGATTCAGAGGATCTTGTCAAGTGTCTACTTATTTTTCCAATCCATGGGATGACTCTCCCCTACCATAATTTAAGCCTCCTCAAAATGGGGTTGATGTACCCCTTCTTTCTCGCCTATTCCTTTGATGGTATTGTCAGTTTTGTTTTTCTTTAGCCTTTAGAGCCAATTGGTAAGCCTCTTCTATGTTGTTGAGTCGATGCATGCTCAATTCATCTTGAATAGAGAATTTTAGGCCATTCATATATCTAGTATCCATCTCTTCATCAATTTCTTGATGCTCTATATGTATAGACAACGTATAAAACTCATTTGTATAATCTTGCAGAGAAGAGAGGTCCTGCTTTAAATTTTTAAACCTATGAAAAAGGGTTTGCGCATAATCTATGGGAAAAAATTTTGCTCTCAACTTCTCCATTTTATTCCATGTCCTGATCTTATCCTTACCTTTCCTTGTTCATTCCTTTTAGATGATCCCACCAAATCATTGCATGACCCTTTAATTTGGTGCATGCAAATTTCACCTTCTTTTCCTCTGTCATGGATTTCCATTCAAAAAAATTTCTCATGCCATTCAACCAGTCTATCAACTCCTCTGGTTTAAGACTACTTGCATAATTTGAAACTTCAACCTTGACCCCTTCATTTTTCCCTTCAAAGGCCCTGAGCATTCTCTCTTCAAAACTCATGCCTTCTAATTCTTCTTCTTTATGTTCTGTATCTTGATCTGCACCTCCTTGACCTATCTCTTCATTAGATTCATCTCCTCCTCTACCTAGTCTTTGGTTTTCCATCCGTGTTGTAAGATCTGCTACTTGCCTTTGCAGATTTTACATTTCTCTATGCATCTGGGCAAGACCACCTCTTCCTCTTCCTCTCCCAGCCATCTTCCTACTTTGATACTAGATGATGTAGCCAACAACATACACTCAATAGAATTGTACCATCAATCATATGTGATAGCAAAAGATTTGAAATAACTAGAAAATAAAAAAACTTCTATTCACTAACTTTACCGCTACAATGAGAGAAAACTCTCTTATATTCAAGAAAATAAAAAAAATAAAAAAATTACCTTTTTTGGTAGATTTCAATAATTGTCAGATTTTGCCACTTTAGGTAATTTTACATGCATATCTTGAGAATCCAATTTTTTTCCCAAAAACTTCCTAAAACTAAGGTAGAATGAAAAGCCAACTAACATCCTAAATTTGAAACATGAGTTTCAAGTTATTAACAAAACAACTTTTTAAAAACTAGGAAAAAACACTAAATTATCATTTTGAGGGCCAAGATGAAAGTTTCAAGCCCTGAAAAAGTGTCAAAATGGGGTCCAACCGACTAGGATGGGTTGGGAATCTACATGCCACCTCATAACACATCCACCTGTAAAATTTCAGCCCAAACCCACATCCGAGTCAAAAGTTATAACCTCAGGAAGTCCCTACATCATCCTTCTCCTTGTCTATATTGAAAGGAAGCAAGGTATATGGAAACACTTCCTACATTGATCTAATGAGGAAAGATTTATGCAAATTTTTATTTTTACAATTACAAATTAAGATGCACATTAATAGAAAGATAATAATAACTTTCAAATGCAAACACAAAACTCACAACACAAGATATACGTGGGGAAAACCCTTTTAAGTAAAAAAATCCACACTCCAAAGCTACCTAATCTATTATTCAGGAATCAAGGAAATTATAATATGCTTGCAGACCAAGATTTACAAGATTATATCCAACCAGATATTTAGGAGGTAACTTGACATCTATAAGATTCTTACACACAACTTGTATCTCAAGCTCCTTATATATAGGAGATACAATACAGTAAACCATCAATGGTAATTACAAAATCATGAGCTAAAACCACCCAAAAGTGGTACCCAAATTATCTCCAATCAAAGATGTCTTGTGATGTGCCAAAACACACACTAGCACATTTAACTCTCCCCTTTACAACTCTTTTATTTTTCAACACATTTTTACATTTCCCAAAAATAGGAGGTCCAACATCCGAAGGTCATAACTTTTGATCCAGGTGTTCGATTGATGAACCGTTTGATGTGTCGGAAAGCTTGTGAAGGGATTCAACTAATTTAAAATTTTAAAATTTTAAAATTCGAGTGTGACGTGTTCACATCTACAAGGATGTCCCCATAAACCACAAACTAGTCCCAAGACATGAAAGGAGTTAAATCATAGTAGATAATGTATGTATGGAAGTATTTGTGTGCATAGGTGTGATGAATAAACAAATAGAAAATGGGGATACATGATCATATGGTTGAGGGATAAAGGGATAAGCATATATGAATGTGTGTAATGGGTACGTGGTTGGCATAGGGTAAGGGACTTGATTTTGCATAAAATTACACTATTTATTAATATGTATATATTCAAAGCACTCTACTAAAAATAGACACAAAACTAAATGAAAAATGATATAAGTATACACATATTACCATCATATCCTTATAAATATATAATCATCTAATTTTTTCAATATAAAAAACTTCATTTTTTTTTCTTTTTTGGAAAAGAGGGGAAAACCTTCATACTTATATTAAAAATAAAGATGATAAGTACAAAATGGGGAAATCAGACCCATATCCAAAAGGAAAAAAAAAGCATGTATTATAAAATTATTTATTTTAATAATACCCAAAATAATTTTACCAGTGTCCAACTAAAAACATGTTCTACTAATAAATTTTTTACCATAGATGTCATTCTCACCTCAATTTTATTAGTGAAAAGTTTACCACTTTTAAAGAAAAATAATATTTTTTACCAGTTCCTAATTAAAAAGCAAGTTCTATAGAATTTTAGAATATAATAGCTATCTCTCACCTTAATTTTGTTAAGGTTTTAGTTATGGTCAACTCAACTGTAAGTAAAAGTTTTACCACTTCCCAAATAAAAAAAACATCATTGGTTAGGATGACTTTCTAACTTGTATGAGAGAAGGATGTAAATATAATCGGACACAGCCTCACAGGTCTCTCTATCTTCACTGTAAGTAGATTGTTGGCCAGGCGACAATGCTGGAACACATTGAATGGTATGAAGGTTGTCGGCTTATAGTGATAGATGGATAAACTCATGAGCTTGAAATTCTTTTGTATTAAAATTACACATCGTTCCTTAGTTTTTATCATTGTATACATATGGTTATTCTCATTATCATTATTTTATTATTCAGAGCAGCTTTGATGGAGCAAAGTATGGAAACAGAGGGAGAATTACTTTGCTATGGGTGTGGCAAATACATTACTACTGCTGCCCAATGTGGAGGCCAAGAGGCCTTCATTCTTACCCGAAATGAAGAACAACAAAGGGAACTGGACTTTTATCGGCAGCAGTTCCTCCATCTCAACAAATACTTCATACAAATAGGTCTTCCAAATTCATCACAACTAACTCAACGTATGTCTGGTGATGTCTTAGAAAGAATTGCCTATAATACGTTTGCAAGCGATGAACCCAGAAGGATTTGTGACATGTTATATGGAATGAACGGTGTTCAGGTTGAATTAAACACAAGGTTTGAGAAATACAGAGATAAACGACGAAATGGTGGAGTTGTAGTTCTTGAAAATTCTAACAAGAAGAGTAATCTGGATTCTGAAACATTAAAATCCAACCAAAACTCCTTTGATAATGTTCCTGAAAATGTCGAGAAAACATTCTGTAATGGAGAGGCAAAAAATGAAGAGAAACCTAATCCTACTCTTCATGTCCACATAGTACAAGATTGGGATGGAGTTTTTCCTTATTCTCGAGTTGAAATAGTTGGGGAGAGGTTGGATTGGCAATGGATAGAACAACAGCTGGACATAAATGCACTACATTTGGCATGGCATTTTTATTCATGGATGTGGTGTCCAGTTTTAAAGTGCTTTAACTGTGATACATTTGTTAATACTGCCTCTGGAGAATGTGAATGTTATGAGACAGCCATTGTGAATAAACAAGATAGAAAGTTAATGGAGTTCTATAGGAACCAGTTTTTGCATCTAGTCAAAAGCTGCATCAAGGAAAAAGTCCCAAACCCATCACAAATGCGGGAAGATACACCTTATGAATGGAGAACTGAGAACGAAATTTTTGCATATATGAACTTCTCAGTGAATGGAGTTTTCATATGTACAAACAATTGCTTTTCCAATTACGCTTCAGTGATTAGTGGGAATTGGAGGCAAAATGATCTCAAATATGGTAGTGAAGGAGAAAAAGGAAAGAGAAACAATACAAGAAAAGAAAACCATGAAAACAATGTTACTCTTCATCTTCGTTTAAGGTGTTTCTTGAACAGGTGCTCACAATCAGAACTAGAAATTGTAGGCCAACCTTTAGAATGACAAGGCATACTTGAAGCTGTAAAGTCTAATACTGCCAATTTAGTGTGGCATTTTTATTCTCTTGATTCTCCTCCTGATAATCAACAATTCCAAGTAGAGGATAATAATGGGGTGCAATATGAAGGTGGAGATTATGTTTATGACCAACAATTTGAAAGTCTTGTTAATCAACTATTTGAGGATGGGAATAGTTTCCCCAGAGCTCCTCCCCCAGCGGCTTGTACTGCATTAGAAAATTTAGCAACAGTAGAGATGGTAAGAAGTAGTGATGCATTATGCTGTATATGTCAAAACATAATGGCAGAGTGGTTGAGTGTTCGTAATTTCTGTCCAGTCTGCAAGTATGAGTTGCCCATGGATGATGATGCATAAGGTCAGCACAAGCACACAAGATATCATCATTAGGTCAGCACAAGCACACAAGATATCATCATTCTCATTTTCCATTATGAACCATGTATTTTTTTATGGTACAATTGATATAGTAAGTTATTTTATAGAAAATTGTTAAGAGTAATGAATAAATGAATCAGTGTGAGTGCTGGTAATTGTTCAAGATGTGTCAATTAGAGTTGTAGTTGTGTCAATAGTTGTTAGTGTATTGTCAATTAGTTTAGTTATGTGTCCAGTGTAGATACACTTTTATAGGATTTTGTTACGAGTTTGTAATCTCTATAAATTGTAACCTTCATTTGTTAAATAAATGAAGAATGCAGATGTTCTATTTTCTAATTTGGTATCAGAACTAGTTTGGCTACGACTCCACCATGGGAGTCCCAGAAAGATGAGAAAGCCAACTATGGCCATGTGTATTGTGCAGGTTGTTGTGTCCTTGTTCAACTGCAAAAGTTTGCAGCTGTGCTATTACACGGTTCATCACAATGGTGCTGCCGAAGACTGACAGGATTCTTAAAATGGCTCTGCTTTCCTCCACTTGGTCTACACTGCAGCTGTGCCATGGATTGGAATCACCGCTAATGCCCAAGGCTACTTTGTTCAGAATTTATTTAGTCAAGAATATATTGATCAAATTGTTTTGGCGCTCGAAGAATGATATTTTTTATATTATGTATTTCTCAAATTGGTTTGTAAAACTGTTTGTTTTTTTCTAAAAAGGAGAGAGTCCCTTCCATGAGAAAGAGAAGGTTATCATTGTTAGCGTGTGAGAAACAAAAAAATATGTTTGTTAAGTATTTTTTTCTTTTTGTGATGGTCATTTATTTGAAGTTGCCTTTCAAATATGAAATTTTACCTATTTTAAGAAAAAAATATATAGACTAAAAATATTTAAGAATAATTATATAGAAATTTTGACAGTTTACATAAAATCTTTCGTTTCAAGTGATACCGTCTTCCTAAAATTTTAATTGTATTTTATGACTAAAATGACTAAATACTGCCATATGACCATCAAATTTAGGCCCTATTTGGGATCATCAAAGCACAATTTGGAAAAGGTTGTTAGAGGAAATATGGGTTCTTGACATGCCTCCATTTATGGTGTTGGAGGAGGAGAGGTGCATGAGGTTTCAAAGAAGCATGGTGTGTTCATGTGAAAACTTTGGGAATATTTTCAATTCTTCATTAAGGGGGAGTGTTAGAGAGTTATGAATAATTGTATTAGTGTGAGTCTTGGCAATTGTTGTGGATGTGTCAACTAGAGTTGTAGTTGTGTCAATAGTTGTTAGTCTGTTGTCAATTAGTTTATTTATGTGTCAAGTGTAGATCTACTTTTGTAGAACTTTGTTATGAGTTTGTTATCTCTATAAATTATAACCTTCATTTGTGGAATAAATGAAGAAAGCAATTGTTCTATTTTCTAATTAAAATTACAAATTGCAAATTAAAATTTAGGGTGAAGCTCATATTTTAGCAAATTTTCTATATATTTTTTGCATATTGTGGCTTCTTAGAATAACAACAAATAATCCTTATTTGTTGTGATGTATAAGAGGAGTACAAGCGCACAAGATATTATCATTGTCATTTTTAATTATGAACCATGTATTTTTTGATGGCACAATTGATATAGTAAGTTAAACTTCCCTATTGCTTCATGCATTTTATAGAAAATTGTTAGAGTATTGAATAACTAGATCAATGTGAGTGCTGGCAATTGTTGTATATGTGTCAACTAGAGTTGAAGTTGTGTCAATAGTTGTTAATATGTTATCAGTTAGTTTAGTTATGTGTCAAGTGTAGATCCACTTTTGTAGGACTTTGTTATGAGTTTGTAATCTCTATAAATTGTAATAAATGAAGAATGTAGTTGTTCTATTTTCTAATTTGGTATTAGAAAGATAAGAGAGCCAGTCGTGGCCATGTGTAGTGTGTAGGATGTTGTGTCCTTCTTGAACTGAAAAAGTTTGTAGTTGTTCTATTACACAGTTCATCATGATGGTGCTACTGAAGACTGGAAAGATTCTTAAAATGGCTTTGCTTTCCTCCACTTGGTTTACAATGTAGTTGTGCCATGGATTGGAATCACCACTAATGCCCAAGGCTGCTTTGTTCATAATTTGTTTTAGTGAAAAATATATTAATCAAATTGTTTTTGCACTGGAATAATGATATATTTTATATTATGTATATCTCAAATTGGTTTGTAAAACTGTTTGTGTAAATCATATGGAATGTCGCCATGCATGCTCAAAGGGATGGCACCACATAGAATCAAACACACTACGCATATCGACGAAGAGACTCAAACATGCCTGAATAAATGCCCTATAGACATCTAACTCGACGCCCTATAGATGGATAACTCGATGCCCTGTAGATGGATAGGCCTTCTCATATGCATCCTTAGCCTTTACAAGCATTCAAGGCCATGCACGAGGACTCAATATCTTAGACCTAGGCTCATCTTGTTTACCCAAATGAGGCATACAAAACCCAATTAAACAATCCAATAAAGAATAGGTGACACGATGAGTGTAGAGGAAAACTAATGTGTCGTAGACTTAAATAGAATTCAGGGGTAAACCTATCTGAATAGTCCACTCTATCATTGCATTCCTACATTGAATTATCGACCAAGGAGCATAATCTTATGATGATGCCTGCATTATATATGCCTTCAAGACTCATTTCTATATTAAACTAACTCATACAGACCTATTCTAATTAGTTCAATTTACTAGAATGTACAGAAATGTAAGAACACCAAAAACAGTAAAAATGACTATAAAACCCAATGGCTACAGGTACCTGCAGCACAAGCTGAAGATAACTACTTTCAACAGGGAGTTAAAGAATTAATTCAAAATACATAGAATGATAATAGAATTGACACTAACCTCTAGAGGACTTAAAATATGCAATCCATTTAAGAATCATAATTACTAGAAATAGCAATCAAGATATCTTACTCATTACACAATGCAACTCTATAAAATAACATGAAACAATTTTAACTAGAAATGTATAAATAAATAAGGAAATATATGAAGTGAGGGTTAGTACCTTGAGTGGCCAGCTCAGGGAACTATCTCACTTAATCTAGAAACTAAATCTCCTTTAGATTCTCATAACATATAGTTGTATTCACTTCATATCAAAGAAAAATCTTCTCAAATTGAATTTAATAAAACATGTCTATATTTTCTAACATAAAAATAGAGTAACCATTGAGCAATTGTAAATTAAAGTATCTAGGAAAGAAAAAACTAACTTACCATCGAACTCATCCCTCTTATCTTATACAAAAATGGGAGAGTACAATGTAACTACCAACTAATTTGATCATCAATTCATCCCTAGATATTAGGGTATAGTTTTGAGATTAATTTGTTATTCTAATTGAAACAAAGGAAGCAAAGTCCTGCTCAAACAAAAATTCCTACTCACTAGCTCATGAATGAAAATACATAAACTGTGATTAGAATCCAAGAACAAGTCTTCTTCTTCTTCTCTTGCATTTATTCTTCCATGATGATCACATTCAACTTCAGTTGGTGTTTTAACTGTGACTTCCTTCAATGCTTTGTTTTGCAGTGTGCTATGAATTTTTCTCTCCTTAATGCTACCAACTTGCTGTTGCATAGGGTTAATCCATAAACATATGCATACAAAATAACCTTCATAATTAATCTATAAAATCTCATTCATATACATACATACTTATGTCTATCTCATGCAATTGACAAATATTATCACCATATTTCATATTGGCAGATTAGGTTCATGGTTTGTAGAATATATATCAAAGATAGCATATTATAGTAGTAATGTCTTAGAAAAGTATCTGAAATATCATAGGTATAAAGTCTAGAAGTATAAGAAATAGCATAAAAAGAAGTCAACATTTAAACCCATCATCTCCCCCTAACTTATACTTTTGCTTGTCCTCAAGAAAAATTTTCAATAAAACATCTAGGGGAAAAGGTTATAATGCAAAGTTATCTGCCTCAGATCCATATGTTCTTTGACCCCCTTTCCCTGTTTGAGATAAAAACCATTGTAGCATGCAAGTTTCTCTATCCTGATTGATTCAACATGCCTATACTCATCACCACCACTTCCTCCTTCCTAGTGTGGTACTGGATAAAGAAGAATAGGAGGATGATAAGTAAGGGGTAACCATTCCACTCTTTTTTGTTCTAAGATCTAGATATACCTGTGTAACCTGTCAAACATATTCAAGAAGTTGTGGAGAGAGTGAAGTTCTTTCTTTTGCACCTCTGGGGTCAAACTACCCCATCTATTCTACACATACCTCATGCAATTCTAAATAATAGATACTGCCAACCACTGTATTCTTCTATAATCCCTGAGTCTTAAGTCCATAATTACCTTTCCTGGACCCTTATGAGTAAGAAGTGTTAGCCATTGGGTCAGGATTACTTCAGGATCTAAGGCCTCTTTTCTTATCTGCAGTGGCACTTTCTTTTCCTGTTACTCATATTTATCCATTAGCTCCCCTCTAAGCTACTCATTTATGAGGTAAGGCATCAACTCTCTGACTTGAAGATCACTAGCATAGATCAAGGGATTCCACTCTGTATCTTCTTCCATCAAATAATTATGCAAATAGTATTCTCACAACTATTCTTGTTCTTCCAAACTGACTCCTTGAAATAACTAGAAAAAATCATGTCTTGAATAGATAGAAATGGACTGATCATTGATGAATCTATTGAATTAAAAACTAAGAAACTTTTCTTTGATAAACAGGGCATAAACTTTTGGTAGAGGTCTGCATTCTATGATTTGAATTGCCCTGTCAACTACTTCTGTTATCTTCCTTTCCACCCTTTTTAACTGAGCATTTTTATTTTCCAATGATGTATTAAGAAGTTGTTTCTCCTTCTCCCATTTCTCTTTTTCTTGCTTGAATTCATCATTGAACTTTATCAATTCAAAACCCATAGATAGAACAGTGAGGCATGTTAGAGGTCTTATTACAAGAGGCTATAGGATTGGAGCTTCTTTTTCCACATTTTCCATTTTACTCTCAATCACTTGTGCTAAGAGATCCATGTTAGAGATGTGACCATATGTCTAAATTTTTGCCTCCAATTCTTTTATTCTTATCTCCTTCTCCCTATCTTTTTCCTCATACTGTTTCACTTGTTCTTCTAATTGTTTCATTCTATTAAGGGCTTCCTGAAGTTCTTGCCTCATATTTCTATCTTCTAGCAACTCTCTTTCTTATTCAACATTAAAACCTTCATCCCTATTTTTAGTAACATTAAAAATGTCTCTAGCATGGCTTCCAGGAACTATTTTTCCCATCTTTCTTGCAATGAAAATGTCCTCTGAATCAAAACTAGAGGATGAAGAAATATACCTTCTTCGTTTGGCAGGTATACTAGCATCAACAAGAGTATTTCCAGGGATATTTCCTTCCTTCTCTGAAGTTGTGTCCAACAATGTTGGATCTTGCTATTGCTATGCTTCTTCCTTTTCTGCTTCCCCTTGTTCCTCATCAACTCTTTTCCCTACATTCTATCCCCTCAGCCTTCCTGAATGCCTGTGGCAATTTTTAGCTTATCCCCACTTTTTCTCTTTTTCTGACTTCTCTTTTTCCTCTCCCCTGCACCCTTCTCTTTCCCAATGCCCTTATGCCTCTCTGCTTTCTCCTCACTCTTCTTCTTAGAAGAAGTAGAAGCATCACTTCTCATACTTCCCTTCTTGGGTTTAGGGTTAGGAATTAAGGTTTCTTCTACTGTCACTGGCCTAGCTTTTGGAGGAATTTCTTCCTGCAGCTCTTCTCATTTAGGCTCAACTTCAGGTTCATGCTTTGGTTCAACATTAGGTTTAGCTTCCAGCTCTGGCTCCTCCTAAGGTTTATCTACTTCCATACTATTTTGAAATATCCTTGCATTATTTAAAAGCATCCCACCTAACCTATGGGTGCTAGATTCTCAAACTTCTATTAACTAGTAGAGCTACCAAACAATGATGAGACAATGTAGTCTCAGTTTATCTTTTTTGATACTCAAATGCCATTCTCTTTAACATATTGTACAAATAAATGGGAACATTAACCAGTTTGTCATGGTGTAGGTGATTCAACAATTTAAAGTGTGCAGTATACAATAAGTTATGTCTAGCATCACAAGTGATATATTTGATAATATATGAAGCACATTTCCCCTAGAAGAAAGGAAGGGATAATCTTTTTGTATTTTGAGTGGTTGAATCCAAGTTCTCACCACACTCACAAAATTCCTCCCTCACCACTACTGCATCAACATGGGCTAGATACTCAAACCCTGTTCATGGTAATTTGGTGACTTGGGCAATAGTTGTTTCAGAGGCATCCATAAATAATCCCCTTACTGTTGCTTCATCATACTGCAGAGTTGCTACAAAATCCCTTGCCATATCATTGTCATACTCTATTAACTTTAGAAAATAGTCTAACCACCCCACTCTAGTAAAGAGTGGGAGAACCAATACATCTTCCAATATCTCCTTATGCACTGATGGTTCTCTTCTGATTACATCACCCCCCATTGCACCTATGTTTTGCACTCTTATCACTTCTCAATTTTGCCTAATTCTACCTAATTTCAATTTTACCACCTTAGAAAACTACCCGTCAATTCTTTCACCCCCCAACTGTAGCTTTTAGAGTGCTTTGTTAGTAAAAATTTGAAATTTATCTCACTCTTAGGGAAAGAACAAGCTCACCATTTAGGGAGGTCGGTCCTATCATGGAAGATGACATAAGAAAACCTTGACAGTAGCTTAAAGAAAAATTTATTGATGGTAAAATATAAAAATAAAAATGAACCATATACCACCCCCTTGACTGAAAGGTGAACTGACCACACTTCACAAATGAATATGCAAGGATGAAAGAGTAATGATTGCATGAAAAGGGTGATATATTGCCACATGCATAAGATAAACACTTAGTAATAATGAATATAAATAGAAATTTTAAGATAATCATTAAAAGATTACCTTATGTGCATTGGTTATGGAGAGCATCGAGCGGTTTGCCTTAGAAAAGGAGATCAGTATATTGGCATTCATTTGGCATGAGCAGAGTGATATGCATAGAGTAGATGGAGGGGTGGCAGGTACGTCGAGATTTATCTGATTAGATAGACCGTAATAGTGTTGCAAGTATGAGGTGAGCCATTGTTGTCATTGATGTCAACATACTCATACTGCATTGACAAGAAGGATTTGATGAGCTTTGTGCTGAGGATATTGAGAAAATTAGCCTCAGTCAGGAACAGTGAAGAACAGTGATGAGAAGAAGGTAAATATACTGTATAGGATGAGAACCGGAGGATGCGGATTAAAGGGTTAGTAGATATGAGTCTTGAGATGCTACAGTTAAGATTTCAGAGGTCCGCATGAAGATCTGAAGGAGTTATGGCTGCCGGTATAGAACCGGGTCCGGCAAGTATCCGGAGGTGACAGAGGATCACAAAAAGGTCCGGTGAGGTCCGGAATTGTATTATCATAATCTGCGGATTGGAAGGAGTGTTTGAGATGTCCTTGTGATGTGGCATCCTGATTTGTGTGTGATTTGGAGGTCCGGAAGTACCTCTTGCATTATGACAGTGGCGACAGACTGTGTTCTTGAAGTTCCGGATGAGGAAGACAAGAGATCCCAGTAAGCAGAGGAAGTGCGGATGTATCCGGACACTCAGACAGACTTGTGAAGGTTCTTGAATCATGATTAGGTTGTGTTGTTGGTCCGCATTGATGGTAGAGCCCGGAATTGAAGTTATTCTTCCGGATGAAGTTATTGCTCTGTTTAGCCGACCGGATGAGTTGTTCATCCTGCGAATGTTCTTGTAATAGCCGACCGGATGTGTTATTCATCTTGCGGATACTCCTATGGTTGTTTGCCGACTTAGATGCTTGTTCCTAAGTCGATGTCTTGTATAAATAATGATTTGTGAATTCATTTCAAGATGTAGCATGTGGATGAGTATGGTGTAGCGAAGAAAGGTGCGAAAGGCAGAGCAGAGATTGTTGGGCTTAATTGGAACTGATCCGGACATGGTAGAGATGTCATTCTCCAGTTCAAGACTGTGATTTTTATCACTCTGTAGACAGTGTGTCTCCTTGTAGGCAGTGGGCCTCTTTGTGAGCAGTGTGCTCGGGCAGTGAGCCCTTATTGGCATGTGCCATTCATTCTTCCTTATTCTTCTAACAGAGAATAATTCTTGGGTTAATCACCCCGTGGTTTTTCCCTTAACCGGGTTTTCCACGTCAAAATCTTGGTGTTCAATGTGTTGATGCTTATCTACTCTTGTGTTTATGTATTGTGCTTCCATGAATGATTATTTGATATGCTGCTAACTAACAACAGAGAATAAAGTGTTTGAAATAGAACAAGTTCTATACAACTGATTCACCCCCCCCCCTCTCAGTTGTATGCCCTAGATCCAACAATTGGTATCAGAGCCAAGTTCCTCTGATAGGAGCTTAACCGCTTGAGGTGATCCAGGATGTCGTCATACAAGAAGGATAGTCCGAAGTTCGATGGAACCAACTTCACTCTCTGGAAAGGTCGCATGAAGTGTCATCTGGAATGTATGGGAAAAGCATACTTGGCTATGATTTCAAAACCATATATACCCCCACAAGGTGGTCCGACAACTCCAGATGAAACCACAGAAGCTGAAAACAATCTGCGGACTAAGGAAGCTCTTCTAAGCGCATTGAATGACTCAGATCTCTCGAATGTCATTGACCTACCAACTGCATATGAGATCCTAACTAAATTGGAACTTCTGTATGAAGGAGATGAGTTTGTCAAAAGTGCAAGATTGCAAAGTCTGAAAGGGAAATTTGAAAGATTGAAAATGAGAGATGATGAGAACATTACTACCTTTATGCCAAGGGTAAATGAGTTGGTATGTGGAATCAGAAATGCTGGTGGAACTCTAGATGAAAATGAGATTGTTTGCAAAATCCTAAGATCCCTTCCTGCTGCCTACAAAATCAAAGTTGCTGCCATTGATGAATTCAGAGCCCACACAACAGTCACAAGAGAACAACTGGCTGGCAAACTAGCTGCATTTGAAATGACCGAGTTTGGAGATGATCCTCCCAAGACTGAATCTGCTTTCAAAGCCAGTGCCTATGTGAAAGGCAAACAGAGATTTGATCCGGGTGAAAACTCATCAAGGAAAATGTCATGGTATGATCAAGCAAGAAGAGACATGGAAGAAGAAGAAGCAGAAACAGCTCAACTTGAAGCCCTCATTGCAAAGAGACTGCCAAGAGGATCCGGTAAGTATGAAGGAAAACTACCCTTTAAGTGTTTTAACTGCAATAAGATTGGTCATTTTGCCTCAAGATGTCCGGAGAGATCTGCAAGATCTAATACTCACAGACAAAGGTTTCAAAAGAATTGCTATTATGTTCATGAAGAAGATGACAATGAAGGAGTAACAGATGATGAATCAGATCCAGGAAGCAAATCCGGAAATGAGTGGGTGTTTATAGCCATCAAGGAAGAAGATTCCTTGCTCTCTGAATCTGTCAATCACAAAGTTGTTGAAAAAGCCTTGGCTGCTCAAGTGGAAGAAAAGGATGATTGGGTTATTGACAGTGGATGCTCTCACCATATGACTGGTGACAAGAATAAGTTCTTAGACTTGGAAAGATATGAAGGAGGAATGGTAAAGTTTGGTGACAATTCTGCTGGCAGAATCAGAGGTAGGGGAACTATTTCCTTTGATGGTAAGAGCAAAACAGGTAATGTACTATATGTTGAAGGATTGAAGCACAATCTTCTCAGTGTTGGTCAGTTAGTGGACAAAGGCTATGATCTCCGGTTCAAGAATGGAAAATGCAGAATCTTTACAAGCTCCGGAACTGAAATTGCATCCGGTACTCAGACAAGAGGTAACATCTTTCATCTGGTTGGTTCAAATAAAAGTTGTTTGTTTGTTCAAATTGATCAGAGTTGGTTATGGCATAGAAGAATGTGTCATGTAAATTTTGATAACATCATCAAAATAAGCAATACTCAGGCTGTGAGAGATCTTCCAAAGTTGATAAAACCTACAAACAGTGTGTGTAAAGAATGTCAGTTAGGCAAACAAAGCAGAGTCTCTTTTAAAAGCAAAGATCAGTCTTCTACCGGATTGTTGGAATTAGTACATACTGATCTATGTGGTCCGACAAGAATCAAGAGTCTGCAAGGTGATAGATATTTCATGTTGTTAATTGATGATCATTCCCGGATGATGTGGGTTGCCTTTCTAAAAGAAAAATCAGAAGCTTTTGAGAAGTTCAAAATCTTCAAAGCTATGGTGGAGAATCAAACCGGATTGAAACTAAAGTGTCTAAGGTCTGATAGAGGTGGTGAATTTACATCTGGTGAATTCATTGACTTTTGTGAGAAACAGGGTATAAGGAGACAGTTGTCTGCTCCTAAGACTCCACAGCAGAATGGAGTAGTTGAGAGAAAGAACCGGACCATCCAGGAAGCTGCTAGGACAATGATGTTGGAAGCAAATGTTCCTCAAATGTTTTGGAAAGAAGCTATCAGCACTGCAGTCTACACTCTCAATCGAGTTCAAATCAGAAACAACACCGGTAAGACCCCCTATGAACTTTGGTTTGGCATCACTCCTACTGTGAAATATTTCAGGGTATTTGGTAGCAAGTGTTATATTAAAAGAGATGAAGATCTAGGAAAGTTTGATGCTAGAAGTGATGAAGGAATTTTCTTGGGCTACTCCACTCAAAGCAAAGCATATCGGTGTTACAATAAGAGATTGAGGAAGATGATAGAAAGTACCAATGTAAAGGTTGATGAAGGAATTGAGAAGCCTTCAAGATTTTATGAATTTGATGAAGATGACCAAGATAGTGTTCAAGGAACTCAATCCTCTCCGGTGAAACAGAGCCAGCCTGATCCGGTAAATCAGGAAGAAGAGTTAGGTTTAAATGAGCCTGATCAAGAAACAGCAGTACTGGATACTCCCAAAATTCCAAGGTATGTAAAACTGAATCACTCTGAAGATCAGATCATAGGTGACAGAAGCAAAGGTGTACAAACTAGAAGGAATATTGCTCAAGATCAGAATGAATGTTGTCTGATTTCAAGGATTGAACCTAAAACAATAAATGAAGCCTGCAATGATGAAAATTGGACCAAAGCAATGGAAGATGAACTGATGCAAATTCAGAAAAATCATACTTGGGATCTTGTTCCCAGACCTAGAGACAGGAATGTAATTGGAACCAAGTGGGTCTTCCGGAACAAACTAAATGAAGCTGGTGAAGTAATCAGAAACAAAGCTAGATTGGTCTGCAAAGGCTACTCTCAAATAGAAGGAATTGACTTTGAAGAAACTTTTGCTCCGGTAGCAAGAATTGAAGCAGTCAGATTACTTCTTGCATTTGCTGCCTTCAAAGATTTCAAGGTATATCAGATGGATGTCAAGTCTGCCTTCCTAAATGGTGATCTGGAAGAAGAAGTCTACATTGAACAACCGGATGGATTTCAATTGTCTGATAATAATGATATGGTCTGCAAGTTGAAGAAAGCTTTGTATGGATTGAAGCAAGCCCCAAGAGCATGGTATGAAAGGTTGGATAAGCATCTTGTGCAGATTGGATTCAACAAAGGTACTGCTGACAGCAACTTATATTTCAAAATTGATCATGAAAACATTCTGATTGTTGAAGTGTTTGTGGATGATATCATTTTTGGAGGAAGAGATAGTATGTGTAAAACTTTTGCAAATCAGATGAAAAGTGAGTTTGAAATGTCTATGCTTGGTGAAATGAATTTCTTCTTGGGTCTGCAAATTACTCAAACAAAAGAAGGGATCTTCATCTCTCAGACCAAATATGTGAAAGAATTGTTAAAAAAATTTGGTATGGAAGACTCAAAGCCTATGAACACTCCTATGGCAACCGGATGTAAGTTAAGCAAAGATGATGATTCTCCAAAGGCAGATCAGACAAAGTATAGATCAATGATTGGTGGATTGTGGTATCTCACTCAAACTAGACCAGATATAATGCAAGCTGTTGGTCTTGTGGCAAGATTCCAGGCTGATCCTAGAGAATCTCATGTTATGGCAATCAAAAGAATTTTTAGATACTTGAAAGGGACAGTTGAGTATGGTCTATGGTATCCTAGAGATCCGGATTTCTCTCTTCATGCTTACACAGATGCAGATTGGGCAGGAGATGTGGATGACCGGAAGAGCACTAGTGGTGGAGCATTCTTTTTAGGGAAGAGATTGGTTTCTTGGCTAAGCAAGAAACAAGATGCAATATCTCTGTCTACAACTGAAGCAGAATACATTGCAGCAGCAGGTAGTTGCACTCAAATCTTGTGGATGAAGCAGATGCTAAGAGACATCAAAGTTGAATATGAGGAGCCTATTACAATTTTCTGTGATAATTCAAGTGCAATTAATATTTCCAAGAATCCGGTATTGCATTCTAAGACTAAGCACATATCTATCAAATTTCACTTTTTGAGAGAACAAGTAAACAAGGAAGAAGTCAGATTGGAGTATGTTCCCTCCAAGGATCAGATTGCAGATATCTTTACAAAACCTCTTCCCAAGGACTCTTTTGAATATCTCCGGGAGAAGTTAGGGGTCATGGCCCCTCCGGTGATGAACTAAGATGCACTGATGTGCATCAGTCCGGTGGCTATCACAGTCATATCTTGTGATCCGGACTAATGGGGAGCTGCAACTAAGGGGGAGCAGCTGGTATTATTCTGATGCATGAGAGTTGCAAGTATGAGCCCTTTGCCATTGATGTCAAAGGGGGAGAGAAGACATGTGAAAAACAAGTGGTTGATGATCAAAGGGGGAGCAGCAAAGGAAGACATGTGAAGAGTTGTTGTTGATAGGGGGAGCTGTGACAGAAAAGAGAAGTTCTTGTCTTGATGGTTTTTCACATCATATGTTGCCATCAATGACAAAGGGGGAGATTGTTGCAAGTATGAGGTGAGCCATTGTTGTCATTGATGTCAACATACTCATACTGCATTGACAAGAAGGATTTGATGAGCTTTGTGCTGAGGATATTGAGAAAATTAGCCTCAGTCAGGAACAGTGAAGAACAGTGATGAGAAGAAGGTAAATATACTGTATAGGATGAGAACCGGAGGATGCGGATTAAAGGGTTAGTAGATATGAGTCTTGAGATGCTACAGTTAAGATTTCAGAGGTCCGCATGAAGATCTGAAGGAGTTATGGCTGCCGGTATAGAACCGGGTCCGGCAAGTATCCGGAGGTGACAGAGGATCACAAAAAGGTCCGGTGAGGTCCGGAATTGTATTATCATAATCTGCGGATTGGAAGGAGTGTTTGAGATGTCCTTGTGATGTGGCATCCCGATTTGTGTGTGATTTGGAGGTCCGGAAGTACCTCTTGCATTATGACAGTGGCGACAGACTGTGTTCTTGAAGTTCCGGATGAGGAAGACAAGAGATCCCAGTAAGCAGAGGAAGTGCGGATGTATCCGGACACTCAGACAGACTTGTGAAGGTTCTTGAATCATGATTAGGTTGTGTTGTTGGTCCGCATTGATGGTAGAGCCCGGAATTGAAGTTATTCTTCCGGATGAAGTTATTGCTCTGTTTAGCCGACCGGATGAGTTGTTCATCCTGCGAATGTTCTTGTAATAGCCGACCGGATGTGTTATTCATCTTGCGGATACTCCTATGGTTGTTTGCCGACTTAGATGCTTGTTCCTAAGTCGATGTCTTGTATAAATAATGATTTGTGAATTCATTTCAAGATGTAGCATGTGGATGAGTATGGTGTAGCGAAGAAAGGTGCGAAAGGCAGAGCAGAGATTGTTGGGCTTAATTGGAACTGATCCGGACATGGTAGAGATGTCATTCTCCAGTTCAAGACTGTGATTTTTATCACTCTGTAGACAGTGTGTCTCCTTGTAGGCAGTGGGCCTCTTTGTGAGCAGTGTGCTCGGGCAGTGAGCCCTTATTGGCATGTGCCATTCATTCTTCCTTATTCTTCTAACAGAGAATAATTCTTGGGTTAATCACCCCGTGGTTTTTCCCTTAACCGGGTTTTCCACGTCAAAATCTTGGTGTTCAATGTGTTGATGCTTATCTACTCTTGTGTTTATGTATTGTGCTTCCATGAATGATTATTTGATATGCTGCTAACTAACAACAGAGAATAAAGTGTTTGAAATAGAACAAGTTCTATACAACTGATTCACCCCCCCCCTCTCAGTTGTATGCCCTAGATCCAACAAATAGGTGATGTAATAGCTGGTTAATACAAGTTGAATAAACATTCCGCAACTATTAGATGATTGAAGGTGATGGAAGCACGTGGAACAATACATAAATGCATGGGAAAAAGAATGAAATGCATGCCAAATGTTGAAAAGTTTCATAGACACTTGTTGTTATAGGCACCTGCAACACATGTCCCAACTGAGTATATTTAGAAATAGTAAATCAGGGCCCAACTACAATAGGTCCCTCTGAAAGTGACTCTGATAATCATGTACAATGTGCAGTGTGTGCATGTGATTTTAAAGCAAAGAAATTTAATTTTCAGCAACAGCGGTTGAGTATTGTAACTCAACCTCTGTAGCATTGGACACTGTTGGTGGATTAGCATCTGAAGGTGTATCATTTGGTGTTGAATCTTTGTCATTGGGAGTGGTAGGAGTACCATACTAAGTAGTTAGAGAAATAAGAAAGTCATCCTTCTGAAGTGGATTTTTATATAGTTTTAGCCTGTGCCCATTTACTAGGAGTGAAAATTGAACTTCATCAATAGTCTGCAATTGAACTGTACCATTAGGAAAGACTTGTCTGATCTCATATGGGCCTAACCAATGAGACTAAAGATTGCCCTTGAAGTCCTTGTATCTTGAATCATAAAGGAGTTCCTAGTCACCTACATTGAATTCCTTTGTCTTGATGTACTCGTCATGCCATTTTGCCCTTTGTTTATGTATGACCTCTGTGTGATGAATGGCCCCTAATCAGATTTCATCTAAAGCATTCAAATTTCATAGCTGATCATTTTGTGCTGTGGTCAAATCCATTCCTAGTTCCACTATTGTCCTCGGGGTTTAATGTTCAAATTCTATAGGCATGACTGTTGTTTAGCCATAGACCAACTCATAAGGTGTAAACCCTGTAGTTGTCTTTAAGGTTGTTCTGTATGCCCAAACAGCTTCGAGGAGCCTAGAAACGTAATATCTTCTATGAAGCTACACTATCTTTGTCAAGATATTCTCAATCTCCCTATTTGTAACTTCCACCTAACCATTGGCTTGAGGATGATAGGGAGTGGATTTCTTATTTCAGATCTTATATTCTTCAACCAATTTGGTTATCAAATCAGATGTAAATTACGGCCCTTGATTAGTTACTATCTCCCTTGGCACACCATACCTCGTGAAAATGTCCTCATACAAGAATTTTGCCACATTGCCATCTCTTGTAAAATGTAATGCCTTCACTTCAACCCATTTAGTTAAGTAATCAGTACATACCAGGATATATTCTTTGTTGTTTGATGTAGGAGATATAGGACCCACAAAATCCAATCCCCACTTGTCAAAAGGAGCCAATGAGATCTGTGGTTGTAAGGGCATCTCATCACTTCTTGTGGGCCTCCCCATTCTCTGACATCTATCACAACTTCTAGTGTACTTGGCAGCATCTTTATGAAGTGTTGGCCAGTAATACCCTATTGTTAGTATCTTGAAGGTTGTCCTCTTGGCTGTAAAATGTCCCCCACAAGGTTCATCATGGCAGGCCTTCATTATATCAAACACTTCATCCACTTTGATACATCTTTGCATAATATTGTCTGGGCCAGTGTAAAATAGGAATCTAGAAATCCAAGAGTAAGAGAAACATTTGTGAACTAGCTATCTCTTCTCCTTATGAGAGAAGTATCCTGGAATCTATCCTATAACCAAATAATAGGCTATATCTGCATACCATAGAGTGTGTATAGTGAGAGCAAATAAATTCTCATAAAAAATGAATCATCAACCACTCCTAAAGATGGTGTGGGTAGTCTAGATAGAAAATCAACAACTACATTGGCCTTTCCTTATTTGTCAACAATTGTAATATCAAACTCCTGTAGCAACAATAACCATCTAACAAGTCTGCCACCCACTATTGGCTTATTCATCAAATATCTAATTGCAGCATGATCTGTGTGTATGAACACCTTGTAACTAGTTATATAGTGCTTGAATTTATTAATTGCATAAACAAATGCCAACATCTCTTTCTATGTCACAGTGTAGTTTAACTTAGCTCCTTGCATATTTTTACTCACATAGTATATGGCATATTCCTTTGTTCCTTCTTGCTAGCCTGGAATTGCACCAATGGAAAAGTATGATGCATCTATATGTATGTGAAAGGGTAGTGTCCAATTCAGACCTCTAAGTATAGGAGTTTGTGTTAATGATGTTTTCAGCTTTTCAAAAGAAGTCAGACAATCTGATGTCCCTTTGAATTCACTATCATTGGTCAACAGAGTAAACAGAGGTGCATCAATCTTGCTAAAATCCTAATTGAATCTCCTACAGTATCCTGCATGTCCCAGGAAGATCCTTACACCCTTCTATTTCTATGGAGTAGGTAGGGTGGAAATAACTTCAATCTTCTTTGGGTCCATTTGTATTCTTGCACTGGAGATGAAATGTCCCAAGACTACTCCTTGTGTCATCATCAGAAAACACTTTTCATTACTCAAAGAAAGGTTGTGCTCTATACATCTTTTTAACACTTTCTCCAAATTGTGGAGAGCTTCATCATATGTGTCACCATATGTGGTGAAGTCATCCATATAAATCTCCATACTGTCATGGGAAAAATCAAAGAAAATACTGAGCACTATTTTTTGAAATGTAGCTGGAGCATTGTACAAACCAAAGGGTAAGACAGAGTATGCATATGTCCCCCAAGGGCAAGTAAATGTTGTGTTATCTTGATCCTTTAGAGCAATCTTAATCTGGTTATAGCCACTAAAACCATCAAGAAAGGAAAAATATTTCTTGCCTGCTAAAGTGTCAAGAACTTGGTCAATAAATGGCAATGGAAAGTGATCCTTCCTGGTAGCAGTATTCAATTCCCTGTAATCAACACAAACTCTCCATTTACCACCTTTCTTGGGCACTATGACCAATGGTGAAATCCATTCACTGTCTGAAATCGGGTATATGAAACCAACGTCCAAAAGATTTTGAAGCTCAACTTTCACAATCTCTTAGAGGGCTAGATTCATTTGCCTCAGTTTCTGCCTGATAGGTCTATACCCATCATCTATGTATAACTTGTGCATGCACAAGGAAGGATCAATGCCTTTCATATCATTGTAATCTCAAGCGAATGCTATTGAGTGCGTATGTAATATTTTATGTAGGATTGTTGTTGTTTATTAGTCAATGTATTGTTAATATTCAACATCTTACCTATGTTGATTTCTAATTATTTGGATAGTATTTGCACATAAGACAAGTCAAGGCTGGATAATACAGGTAAGCACTGCTGAGGTAATAACACATGGAATATTTGGGAGACTTCTTTTGATGAACTACTAGGTATTATGTTGCTCAAAGGGTTTTGTAAGTAGGATAGGCAGTCTTGCTGCTGTGGGTGTCTCCCATAATCATTTTGCAAAACATGAGCAATTAACTCATCTCCATCTGGAACATCTAATAAGGGGCTGCATTCAATAGTCATCGGGGTCTGCAAGGAATAGGTGTCCTCATATTCTAAGATAGGCCAAATGGTCTGCTCAAGCTCATGGTATGGCTGGGCTGGTGGATATAAAACTAATTTCTTGGTCACAGTTCCATTGGATGTGATCATTTTACCAGAACTACAACTTATAAATGCATCAGTAGTGGCAAGCCATGGTCTCCCTAGTATAAGAGGATAACTAGCAAGATTAACCTTTGGTTTCAAAACTATGAAATCAATAGGGTATTCCCAAGAGTCTAATACAATGATCAAATTTTCTATGACTCCTTCAGGTTTGAATGTAGACCTATTAGCTAATTGTAAGACTATTTGAGTAGGCCTAAGGTTGTTTAGTTGGAGTGTCAGCATTGTTTCCTTGGTCATGACATTGATTACAGCTCCTAAATCTATTAGAGTATTCTTGATCAGAGTCACATTAATCTTGACATCCACCACTGGACTACCTAGGTATGTATATTTGGGAATAGTTATATTACCCAACATGATATTAGCAAGATTACCTAACACATGCACTGTCTGAGGGTTTATTTTCTTCCTTCCTGGCTTCTTTATGCAAAGATCCCTAATAGTTTTAGTGTAGAAAGGGATATCCTTGATGGCTTGGATTAAGGGAATCTTAATGCTTATATCTTTTAGCTGGATGAGAAGAACAGTACTAGTTTGGGTAGTTTGTTTTTGCATGGCCAAGTGGTCAAGGAAAGGAGGAGACTTCTGATGTAAGGTAGGTTGGACATCTTGGGTTGATTCAAGTTCCAAAGGTAGTTTATCTGAGGCTTCTTTAGTGGGTTCTTCAACGTCAAGCTCTATAATTTGGGGAGATGAAGGCCCTGCAATTTGTTTGCCTGATCTGAGGTGGACATTACTCACTTCCACCCCATAAGTAGGATATTGCATTACCTCATTAGTATAAGCCTGCTAGACAGGCTCACTGGTAGGGTTAGGTGTAGGTTGTGCAGGGATTTGGGTAGGTCTAGGATGTGGATTTTGAGGTGTTGTTGGCGGCATTATGGCTAGCTATTGAGGCTGAGATGTAATCATGGGTTGCTGGTATTGTGCATTTTACTACCATTGTTGGCCCTTGTTCTATTGAGGCTACCATTGTTGCTGTTGATTAGGCCATTGAGGGTTTAGTTGGGACCTTGCAAATTTTGTTGAGGCCATGGATTTAGTTGTTATTGACTGCAACTAGTTTGTGGGGTAGGACATTGTGGATTATGCCATTGTGGGTATTGCCATACATTTGGATTGCTAGGCCACTGTTGAGTATTCCAGGCAGAGTAATTCTAGTTTTCAGCAGGAAAGGGAGGATTAAAATTAAGTGGATCAGAGGGCATACCTTATCTTTGCTTCCATGGTCTCCTTTGAGCAATGAAGAATAGTTTCCCATCTTCACCTTCAAATGGTTGTAATTTTGGTCTGTCAATCCTTTCTTGCTGGATACTAGCTACCCTCTTGCATTTACAATTTGCCTTCCTTTGTCTATAGCTGGGGTAGTATTTAGTAAGCATTGCATCTACCTCCTCTTGTTTCTTCTTGATGTGAAGAGTGTCTAGCTATGTAGCCATATGGCTAATAATGTCCTCTTTCATGTTGGACAGTAGGTTACTTATCTCTACTCTAGAAACTCCATTGGTTGCCTTTCCTACAATGACTTCTCTTTCTCCCCTTGGTTTCCTGGAAAAAGTCTTAGAATAATTTCTGCAAGCCTTGCAAATATCTTCAAAGGAAAGTTGAGATATATCCCCTATTCTAGTAAGATTCAGGGCATCCATGCAGTCTTCATTAACTCCCCTCAAAAAGACCAGCTTTAGTGATTCTTCAGATAATCAATTTTGAGGGTTTTTCCTCAAGGCAAACTAGAATCTTTCAACATAGTCCTCTAGTGGCTCATCCTCTTTTTGTGACATCCAGAAGATGTCATCTTTCCTCCTATCATGTCCTCTGTAGTAGTCTTTGTATTTTTCTAGGAACTTTGTCTTCATAGTATCCCAGTCTAGAAAGACATCTTTCCCCAACCCCATAAACCATCTTAAAGCAGAATCTTTTATTGTGGCAGGGAACAACTTGAGTCTATAAGCATCAATGGTGTAGTCATAACTCCTACACAAGATATCAAACTCGAACATAAAAGTTTTAGGATATTCAGTCACCAAGCCGTAGAAAACATGCAATGCAGAAGGTGGGATATTTTTTAGAGTAGTAGCCCGTGCTTGGTCTGAGATAGGGAATTCAAATGTTTCTTGTCCTGGGGGATCATCTACTACATTATCTCCCATGGTTCTAAAATTCCCTTATGTAGCTATGGAGGAAGTTGAGGGAGATGTAGATAGTGTTGATGAAGATGTAAGAGGGAACTCCTCTTCAGTTGTTTCTACTGTATAATTGATAAAGTTAGTTGTGTCCTCATTATCTTGAGATGTTGAAGGAAGGAATCTACCTCGGTGATATCTTTACCTCCGCATACAATAATTTGAGATTTATGTTTCAGCGGTCCTGCATGAAAGGAAGGAAGGTACGCAGAACACACTTCCTATGCTAATCTAATGAGGGAAGTAGAGTGCAAATTCAAATTAAACTTTCTAGTTATAGCATTATTAACACAATAACAAAGAAATTGTAGTAATACACATATACACAAAAAGTAGACAGAAGAGAGAGAGACAAGATATATGTGGAGAAAACCCTTATGGGTGAAAAACCCCAAACTCCAAAACATAGCTTGAATGTATTATAGTAAAAAATAATAGATTACAATATATTTTCAGAGCCAATGATATTTTAGGAGTCTTTGAATGTTGAATCTGGAGATATTCTAGCAGCATAACAGTACTTGTACAAAAAACTATATATCTCCCATCCAAGCATATGTTTTTATAGAGTTTACAAGGCAAATGTGGAACCTTCTAGAGATGGTCATCCATCTTGGACTCATGCCCCAAAACCCATGCCTAAGGACACTTGTCCAACATCCCATCCCAATGTGGGCACCTTGTCCCAAGATAGGCTATGACAGATGCTCTTACACACCTTACATCTGTCATAGAATCTGTCATAATCAACAACACTTACATCTGTAAGAGAATCTATCATACACTAACTAAAAATATCATATTCTTTTTACAACATGTCATAACCTCCCTTGACCATCCAAAGATGTCTTTCTCTCATACAAAGATACTCACTGACACTTGTCATTAAATAAAAGTCATTTGAGGTTTTGGGGGCATTGCCCTCGAGACCTGACGGGGGTGTAGCCCCTCGACCCCACCCTGTACTGTGATAGGGAGAGTGCCAGGGGCACTGTCCCTGGAACCCCGGAAGGGGCTCTACCCCTTGACCCCATCTTGGGGGCACTGCCCCCAAACCCCCATTAATTATTCTAGGGGAAAACCGCGGCTGCCAAAGTCACCAAAATTTATCTTGCTATATGTACACAAGGTGCCGACTATACCAACTCAACATGGGATAAATAAATAAAACATTAGGAATTTGCAAAGGTTGAGACACCTTAATTCCCAACACTACACAGTGTTAGTAGAATGTCTAGTGTTTTCTGAAAAGTGAATTTATTAAGTCTAATGCTGAAATCAAAATTTAAACTATGAAAGCATGTAAAACTATTGAGACTATGAAGATAGCACCATTCCCGACAATGGTGTCAAAAATGTAGAGGAAAACTAATGTGTTGCAGGCTAAAATAGAATTCAAGGGTAAACCTATCTGAACAGTCCACTCTGTCATTGCATTCATACATTGAATTATCGACCAAGGAGCATAAGCTTATGATGATGCTTGCATTATATATTCCTTAAAGACTCATTTTTGTCCTAAACTAACTCATACAGACCTATTCTAATTAGTTCAGTTTACTATAATGCACAAAAATGTAAGAACAACAAAAATAGTAAAAATGACTATAAAACCGAATGGCTATGGGTACTTGTATCACAATCTAAAGATAACTACTTTCAATAGGGAGTTACAAAATTAATTCAAAATACACAAAATGATAATAGAATTGACACTAACCTCCAGAGGACATGAAATATGCAATCCATTAAAGAATCATAATTACTAGAAATAGCAATCAAGATATCTTACTCATTACACAATGTAACTCTATAAAATAACATGAAACAAATTTAACTAGAAATGCATAAATAAAAAAGGAAATATATGAAGTGAGGGTTAGTACATTGAGTTGCCAACTCAGGGAACTATCTCACTTAATCTAGAAACTAAATCTACTCCACATTCTCATAACATATAGTTGTATTCACTTCATATCAAAGCAAAACCTTCTTAGATTGTATTTAATAAAATATGTCAATATTTTCCAACATAAAAATAGAGTAACCATTGAGCAACTGTAAATTAAAGTATCTTGGAAAGAAAAAACTAACTTACCATTGAACTCATCCCTCTTATCTTATACAAAAATGGGAGAGTACAATGTAACTACCAACTAACTTGATCATCAATTCATCCCTAGATATCAGGGTATAGTTTTAATATCAATTTATTATTCTAACTGAAACAAAGGAAGTAGAGTCTTGCTCAAACAGAAATTCCTCCTCACTAGCTCATGAATGAAAACACATAAACTGTGATTTGAATCCTAAAACAAGTCTTCGTCTTCTCTTGCATTTATTCTTCCATGATGATCACGTTCATCTTTAGTTGGCTCTTTAACTGTGACTTCCTTTAATGCTTTGTTTTGCAATGTGCTGCGAATTCTTCTCTCCTTAACACTATCAACTTGTCGTTGCATAGGGTTAATCCATAAACATATGCATACAAAATAAACTTCATAATTAATCTATAAAATCTCATTCATATACATACATACTTATGTGTAACTCATGCAATTGATAAACATTATCACCATGTTTCATATTGGTAGATTAGGTTTAAGATTTGCAAAATGCATATCAAAGACAACATATTATAGTAGTAATGTCTTAGAAAAGTATCTGAAATATCATAGGTATAAAGTCTGGAAGCATAAGAAATAGCATAAAAAGAGGTCAACATTTTTTGAACCCATCAATGAGTATCCCATCTGCATCCCCAAAGTATTTGGAATAGCCACAGAGGGCATGGGATGTGTCCTAAGGACACCAAATTTAACTCAACAGAAACACCAAATGTTTTAAATATTAAATACAAAATTGAAAATTGTGATCTAAAAAAAAATCTTTCGTGGATAGGTTAACTTATTGAAAATAGTCCTTTGTAAGTTAGATCAGTTGTGTAATAACTCCAGTGACCCCAATTTGGTCATGATCACAAAGGAGTGCACAGACATAAGAAAAAGCATGGCAAATGTCATTACAAGTCTTCTCACAACCTGAATTTTGCATAAAGACTGTTGTATTATCATAATAAAAGAAATGTAAAATAAAGAATTACAAAAAGGAGATCTTAATCATTTTTCCTTCTATAGTAATTCCCTTAGATCCATGTGTTGCGGGACAATTGTTCCTAATTAGAGATTTTGTGACCAATTTTCAATGCATAAACATAGATTGAAAGATCTAAGGTATTTTAATGCCATAACATTCTTAGACTCAAAGGTGATGGTTTCCACAAGCTTGGTGAATCAGGATACTAACGAAAATGACCAAAACAAAACCCACTCAATAAACTTAAGAAGAGTTATAATGGAAATCTCTTTCAGAGAAGGAATCATATAGTAAAAGGTTTCATGGGACTTAGATCTCTTCCCTCTCTATCCTTACGTCCCAGTTTTTATTGTATGGCCACCCTTGATATAATTCTAGTAAAATCGAAACCCTTTTGTTTTCACTACAAATCATGAATCAGAAACCACGTTATCTTGCTTTTCTTCCTAAAAATTATAAATCAGAAGACATGTGATCTTTGTTTGAAGCCCATTTTTGCTAAAGAATTCTGAAATTAGTTCTACAGGTTTAAAATAAATTCAAAGATAGAGGCATGTAAATATCATGCATTAAAATAACTTTTGGCATATTTACTTTTAAAGAAAAAATAGGTTTTGGTTTTCTTATGCTTAATGAAATAGCAGCAAACATGTTTTATTTTTCTTAAAGGCAGTAATGGGGTTTCAATTTTTTTGTGCTTAATGAAATAGCAGCAAACATATATTAGTTTTTGTGCTGGAAAAAACAAGGAGCTGAGGCAAATACCTTTGATTGCTCTCCCCTTCACTTCACCTAAAATATTGCAACAATATGCTTTCTTGAGTCAATGCAAGTCACCCTCTTCTATCTTTCTTCTTTTAGAGCCTCTGCATGAGGAGTTTGACTCCCAAGGGTAGAAATAAGGGTCTAAACCCTTTCAAACATGAAGTGACCTTCCCTCCCCCAAGGCAATGATTTGCCCCTTTGACCTTCACCCTCTGCCATGACTGGGTGCTCCTCACCTTTGATGACAGAAATAGAGGAGGTTCTTGTAGGTTGTCATTACACTCACTTGTTGTAAAGGAGTTCCTTATTGAATGTTGATACATGAAAATGACCCAGAAACATACAGAAATCTGCCCAGCTCTTCTGTAAATTTGAAATGTCATAGAAAGACTACATACCACCTTGGAGGTACAAACTCAACATCAAGGAATGTATAGTGATGAATATATGGGTCGCAAGGCCCCCAGACTGCAGTGCATACCTTCTAAAGTCTATAACAATAGCTCTAATTGGTGCGGTTGAGGTTCCCAACAGATACGACCAGTTAAAGATGGTCTAAAATCCTCCTATTAATGCAGTGACTGCTTCTTCCTTCCCTCACGTCCCTCTTCTCTATCCAAATGCCTCCCAAGATGAGATTGCAATGGTACCCCCTCTATTATCTTTTTGTTTGTAGAGCCTCCCCCAAAGGTGTTGACTCTACCTTCCCTTGTTTCACACTATATGCCCGACCTCCACTCCTCACAATCAATTCGATTAACCCCTTTCAAGATATTTTCTTCATTCTCTCAACCATCTTCACCAACCTCTTCAATTCGCTCACCTATCAACCAAGATATTTTCTCCACACTTAACATTTCCCACTTCTTTTTTTAAGAGCCATCGCAACTGGCATGGTCAAAGTTATAAGATCTAACTTTCTTTACTTCTACTCCCTCAAAGATATTTTTCTCCTCCTTAATTATTCTCACCAATCTCCCTTAAGAGCCACGACTTCCAACTAATGCTTCACATGACTCTCCTCACAAACGTAAGAGGGTTGTTACAAAAAAATATATATTTAAAAATAATTATATAGAAATTTTGATAGTTTACATAAAATCTTCCCTTTCAAGTGATATAGTCTTCCTAAAATTTTAATTGTATTTTACAACTAAAATAATTAAATACAACCATATGACCATCAAATTTAGGCCTCGGTTGGGATCATCAAAGCACAATTTAGAAAACATTGTTAGAGGAAATATGGGTGTGAGGCCTACCTTTTTCACTTCTGCTCATGAGACTATTTGCAGTACTATTGCTATTACTTTTATGTTAAAGGGCTGTTAATCCTGGAATCTTGTGTATTTAACCTAAGTGAATTTTAAGAAAACAAATTGTGCAAAGATAGTTAGATATTGCTTTTAAGAGAATGATGAATGGATAATGTTAGAAATGGAACCTTAATGTGATTTTAGTATGATTGTATTTAATTGCTTCGGCTATGATATCTTTATGTGTTATTAACTTCGAGATTGAGTGTGCAGGTATTACTAACAAAACCACAAATACAGGAGATCATTCCACACCCTATGTGTATCCCTTGTGAAGCCGATCTAGTTCCACGAGGAACTAAGATCACCCCGTGTATGGTGAAATGTTGTAATGTTGTAATGTTGTAATGTTGCAAGGGGCCAAGGGAATTAGGTTTACCCTCTATTTTACTTATACTGAGATATGTGTTGTAAGAAAGGTTTTTTTAAATCTTGTTTAAACTTTATTTTCTTTTAGACCCTCTCCTTGTGTTTTTACTTGACTCTGGAAGTCCTAACTAGGTAAAAATCAACCCTGGGTTATACCCCTTGGGTCTAGGGACCCTTTTGACTAGGATAACCTTGGTATAACCTTCATATGGTCACTCTAACTTCACAGTGATGTTAAGTGACGAATTTGGAAGCATGGGGATAATGGGATGAGTGGAATCCACACTTAGGCCCACTTCCAAGTCATAGAACAACTCCATGATCCCCTAATAATGGAGTGCTTGTCTCTTTGTGCCACTCTTTTGGTGGGATTCCCCTTAAAAATGGTGGTGTGTCATCCACTCCCTCCTTAATTCTATTTTAAATATTTTATTTTATTCCTCCATGTGTTGTAAAAGGGCTCTAATGGGGGACCTCTTGAGTGGGGTTACATGTTTAAGTCCACTAGGGTTAATGGACAAGGAGTAGGTTTAGTTTTTTATTAATGCCACTTGGGAATAAGGGAAAATGGAAGAAATTAGTTTAAAAGAGAAGAGGAGGGAGAGGGTAAGGGGGTTGGATTATTGTGGAAAGAAGGAGAACTTGGAGGAGGAAGCTAAGAGTGGAGCTCTTTAGCAAATTTCATCCATAATAGGGTTGGTGTAGGTTAGTGAATAAGACTACTCACCTTTTAGGATCTGTTACTTGTTATGTATGTTTTGTTCTTGTTGATGAATGAGGTTTGCGAATGTTGTCCATGTGTTTTCTATTATTTTGAGTTTAAAAAGCTCCTTCCATTTGGAAGGCAATGCTCATAATGTATGGGGAAGGGAAGGTGTAAACCTCCTCAGGAGCATTCTTGTTCTAGGAATAGGAAAGCCTTGAGGGCATGTTTGTGTATTTGAGCCAAATAACTATAAGGCTCGAGAGCCTATTGGTAATATCCCTGGGATTTCCTACTCCCTTTAAACTCTCCTAGATAAGTTCTTGTGCTGTTAGTTAAGCCACGGGTGTTTGTGAGCTATTTGCTTTGCTTGTTGATATACAATGTTGTGAAGTGTACTGGACTATTCCTCCTAGGTGTGTGGATGATCTCCCTAGCTCGGGGGTGACCCTCTTGTGGGTCTATGGTAGGGAGGAGAGCTTGTTGTGTGGTGTATTCTTTTCTTGATTGTCATGCAGGTTTCTCTCAGAGTATGGGATGGAGGAGTCCTTGGTTAGAGAAAATGTTTCATTTCCCTTACTTATGATGGGAGCTTGGTCTCTTAAAATTTCTCCCTGGATGAATTTGTTAAAGGAGAGATTTTCTCCCTCTGATTTTGTAAACTTTGTTATTTGGGAGAAGAGAGTAATGGCTCTCTTATTTGTGTCGTTAGTTGTGATGTTATAGTTCATTACATCTTACCATTTGTGTGAGCATGGTGGAAAGAAGATTGTTTTGCAAAGGAAGGCAGATTTGTTTATTTCTTGAAAATCTATTTAAAACAAGAAGTCGTGAAAACTAGTTGTTGATGTAAGTGAGCAGTTAGAATTTAAATTCAATTGTGAAAATTTTAAGTTAAAGAGTTTTATGACATTGTAGTTGTTAAAATTGTAATGGGATGAGAAAGAAATTCATCCCTTAGAGTGTTAGTAGTAGTGAATTTTATAGTTAATTTTATACTTGTGTAACTAATTATTAAGTAGTGAAATTATTTGTTGTTTTAGACAAAATGATAAATTTTATCTATTGTTTGGAGGAAATTATGAATATAGTTAAATTTGGAAATTGTAATCTTATCATTTGAAATGAAAAGAATATGTGACAAAGACTTAAACTTACTTGAAGTGAGCCAATGTGATTAAAACTATTCTTTCCATTTTATATTTTATGCTAATACATATTAAATTGAAATTGGTAAGTTAGATTTAATATAATGGAGAAATCGATTTTACTATATCTCTTGTTGAACACTAATGGAATGAAGTCTAATTTTTGGAATTTGCATGTATGTATAAAAAGATAAAATAAAAGCGTGAATGACAGTTATATAGGCATATAATTAATTCATTGTACTTATAATTTCATTTAATGTTTTATAAACAAGCTAAGAATGACATACTTCTGAGAGAAGTTGTGAAATATATATATATATATATATATATATATATATATATATATATATATATATATATATATATATATATATATATAATTGTAATTTGAGTTGTGTTAAAAGTAACAATGGGAAATTAAAATACAATAATTTTTGCAGTTTTCTTCGCTGTATTTCCTACATAGTAAAATAAAAAAAATAAAAATAAAAAAAAAATTGTGGAATGGTGGTGGGAAGGGTTTGATCCTTCCCACCATCGTCACTTGGTATACTGTGTGTGGGGAGGGGCGGAGCCCCACCCACATCCCACGTAGTGGGATGTGGGTGGGGGCTCCACCCCTCCCCACACCCCCCCGTTCTATGAACCAGCACCGCGACATTGAAGCCATGGATCTTCCCTGCCGCCACCGCCTGTGGAAACCCCACCTCCCCGCGCGGCCAAACCTCTACCTCTCATCACCGAGATCTCCGTCCACCACCTCCTGTGGCCACCCCAAGCCACTCCTCCGATGCTGACCTGCAACCCCATCACCTCCACCACGGGCTTCTCCAATGCCGCCGCCATCGCCTATCCCCATTTCTTGCAACATAGCATAAGCCTCAAACTGAAAGTTAGGGATTGTTCAACTTCTAATAATACCCTATGTGTTATAAGCAAAGTATAATTTAATATAATAAACATTAACATATATAATATTGTATAATGAATGTGTAGTTGCATACGTTTATATGCATATCTATATTAACATATATATACATTAATAATTAAATCTCTCCTTGTAATGGAATCCACAACTATTACCACTATCACATTTTAGTATATATACAGCTAGATTAACAAGAAATATAAAGGTATGTATTGCCTAATGGATAAGTTGTAATAAGAATATATATATATATATATATATATATATATATATATATATATATATATATATCACATAGAATAAGAGAAATAAAGTATGTTTATATAAGTATAATATTAATAATTTACATAATGGGGATTTATTAAAAAAAGAAATCTATTTATTTAAATATTGAATGGAAGAAATTAAGAATGTTTATATTAGTATAATATAAATAAACTTAATGGGGATTTATTAAAAGGGAATCTATTTAATTAATTATAGATTAAAAGGAATAACATCTGTATATATATATATATATATATATATGAATATTTTTATATACAAATTCAAGAATTATTAAAAAAAAAAGAAATTGTGAAAACAAGGTTAAATTATTAAAGGTCAACTATTACCAAGTAAATCCTTGACGTTGAAAATTAAACCGACGTAAAAGTAGTGATCAACTCCAAGCAAACAGTAAGTCCCGCATTGTGAATGCACACATATGTGAAACCTTTCCGTTAATATTAGTAACAATGACGGCTAAAACGTATGCGCCCGAGCATGCATACGTGTGCGAGGAGGAAATACAGATTTGTAGGAAAAAAATTTTGACAGTTCGTATCATGACACATGTCGCATGTGGACATGACATGCGAGTTTGTGTGTTGTGACTGCATACGAAATGTGGGCATGACATTTGGTATCAGAGCCCATGTTTCAACATTGGGATCTCTTGGGTTTGCAAGTTGTTTAGGCCGACGTGGAATGGGTTGAGTATGGTTTGACCCTTGTCCTACTCCGTGTAGCTAGTAGAGAGTGAGGTTGCGGTATGTCGACTAGCCTTTACCATGGAGGAATATACATCCTCTTGTTTTGACATCATTGTGGCCTTGTCACACAATTTTCGAAGTCTTCCGCTTGTGTTTTGGGGATGGTTGTGTTCCTCTTGTTGATCCTCCTCTTGAGTAGGTTGGTCTAGTATGAGAAGGTTGTATTAGGCCCTTTCCCGCTGTTGTGTTCTTTTTGTAAAGTGTGGTGTTGTCCTCTAGTATGCACTATGTGTGATTGGGTTTAGAGGTTAGCAACATAGGAACAGATAGTCCTTTATTGTGCCTTAGTTTATGTTATGAATTTAGAGATGATGGTGCATGTTATGCTTGGACTATTTGAATACATAATGTAGGCTTAATGACTTGTTTGATTGTTCTTGCCTTGTGTACCTTGCATATGTTTATCATGATGTTTGAATAGCAGGTCTTCTTGACTCTTAACCCTAGTTAACATGGGGGATTTTGGCATTGTTTTCCTTGGGCGGGGTAACTAGAAATACTTGCATGAAATGTATCTAGTTTGAATCCCGTGAGTGCAAATCATTGAGTGATGTTTACATCGCCTTTAAGTGTAAAAGGCTATGAAAGAAATAGGAGTAAACGTGACTTATGCTAGAATTGTTATGGAATAAATTATGTTCTCGAGAAGATACAAAGGTAAATAGTGTGCAGGTTGAACATTGAAAAGAATTTCCTTAATGTGAATTTTGCATTTTATAAATATTCCTTGTGTAAAATAGATATCCAGTTGCACATACCTTGTGTGGGGATAATGTTTGGCATCTTTTGGTAAAATACTAAATTAATGATTTAAGCTTTTAATTAGACTCTCCTTAGGATATACATTCTCCTTACAAGATTGATTGCCAAATATGTATGTGTAAGGTGCATAATTCATATGTAATATTTTATGTTTGTTTTAGAAAACTCCTTGATTCATGAGGTGTTGTGAAACACCACCTCGTGAGTTGAAATAGTGTTGCTTTGTTTCAATTATGACTTACTATGCAAATGCTAGTATGTAGGTATACTTGATTGAGGGTGTATTGCCTTGTCTTAAAATGTGAAGTTATAATTAGATTTTTTATACCTCATAAAGATGAATTTTAAATGATGTTGGGTAGACCCCTTATAAATCATTATGGTAAATAATTATGTGACCTTGTGTATGTAAGTTGATTTCTCGTCAATAAGTAATGAATGGTAGTGGAAAATTGTGTTATGTGTTACCTTGTGGCTGTGAGTACTAGAAGAATGTGAATGCTATGTGTTGTGATTATCCTGTACATGCCTAGTGTACTCATGAGCTTGCAATACTAGTTATCCATCCATGGGTTGAGTGTATAACTATAAGTATGATGGACTCATTTTTGTGTGGCTGTTTGTATGTATACCCTGTAAGGTCCAATCTTGGAGTTGGAGACCTTCCATGTGTGGAGTTAAGTAGTGGAGAGGAAGAACTTAGGAAGCTATGGTGATGTGTTGTGGCATGAGTTTGGGATTACCAAACCAACCATACCTTCCTATGCCAGAGTACCCCCTACTTCTCCTTAATGAATGGACCTTTGAGAGGCCCATCGTGTTATCCTATTCTGCTATATTTCCTTGATGGTACTATTTGATATTTGACTTGGGATCTTTGTTATGGTTTGGTATGGGCATGTGGATTGCCCGAGGCCATGTTACTTGGTGCAGATATAATCTTATCTTTGGTATCTTATTTGAGTGGATGCATGGCATCCTAGAGACATTTACATTATGATGACGTATACCTTTGAGAATGACATGATGTTCTATACTAATGACGTGCTACCTTTGAGAAGGGCACGATGTTCTATACTAATAACGTGCTACCTTTGAGAAGGGCACGAATTCCACGTAAGAGTACGTGAAGGCACATTAATAATACTTACCTACATGATGTTATTGCATTGGTTGTGTTTGCATAACATGTGTAGCGACCATGTTTCCCTCCTTCCTTATTGGTGACTTAATGTTACTCACGTAGTGATGTGATGTGTACTTTCATGGATTACAATCATTTTCTTTTGGCTGTCTGATGACCTTTCTGTGTCTTGCCTGTGTGGACCAACCATGTTATTTAATCTTGTCTGAAAGTAGCTTAGCCACAAATCTTTGATTTCTCCATTTTTCACGTAACCCTTGTGGTTATGGTTGATTTATTGTTGGATTGGTGTGCACTTATTTATTTTATTGTTGGATTTTGAACTCCTTTCTTTTGGTATATCTGTTATTTGTGGTGGCTAAGCTAGATTATTTTTTTTGTTTGCAAGTGTTGGTCCTGTGTTGTGATGTTCTTCTCGCCATGTCGATGGAGTGACCTTTGGTAGAGTGTATATAAGGAAGCAGATGCAGGAAACTTATGAGGATGGGGGTAGGTGTGGACTAGTATGGGCTGGTTATTATCCACTTACCTTCCTAGTGATTTTGTTCTTATGATTGGCTATCTCTTGGAGGCTAAACCCCTTATACAAACAAGAGGTAGGCCATTTTGGGAATGTATGGCGAGGCCCCTAGGTGCATGGCCCTAACACCATCATTCCACCTAGTTCTTGGATCTTTGGTTACTTGGCAATGGTTATTGATTACTTGGTTTTAAGATGAGACTATGAACTCCCCTAAACCTTTATGTGAACCTTGTGAAGTTAATACCTGTAATGTGGATGAATGGAAAAATGTGTTTAGATGTAAGATCTGTAATTGATGTATCAAGTTGATGTTTATATAAGTAGGTTGTACGATGTGTGAATTCTTTATGCATGTGTGATAAATGAACATGAAATTCCTTATGTTGTTCTTCGTCAATACAGTGTGTTTTGTGAATAGGATTATGTCTTGTTAACTTTGAGTTATCATACTTTATAATCTGATGAGTTCCTTATTGTATATGTAACTGTTGTACTTACTTTGTCTAGTGCAACAAAACTTACTTAAATATCTAAAACCTGATGTAGTATGTTACTAGCACCACATACAGAGTATTTGTTGTAAGAAAATTTGTTGATAAGCAAAGTCAACAGTCAAATCTGATCCTAAGAGTTATTAAAGGTTGTGTCATATGAAGGGGTGCTTTACTGTTTTAAAGGCTATAACATATGCAAGGAGAGAGTTCAACATTTAGTAGTGGATTTCCATGCATGTTAGTGGTCGCATTCTCAAATTGCTTCTTGAGTAAAAGTTAGTCATTGATGTGGATATAGTTAAATATATAGATTCTACGCATTTGACTCATTCAGAAGGAATGCATGTAGGGATGCAAGGAAAATTACTTCTTTCAAGTTATTTCAAGTTACTTATTTTCTTCTCACTAAAGAGAAAATTGTTACAACCTAGGAATAGAAAAGATGGATAGTAGGATCGGTTAGTGCTTCTTTTACATTTGAAAAGCTTCATTATCATGCAATTTATAATTCAAGTAATTTTTCCTGGTAAATGATGAACGATCTAATCATAATGTGGGGTTTCGTTGATTACCTTGGGATGATGCAACGGGTAGCTTAACAGTCTAGAATTTGTCAGTTGACCTTGATTAACAAGCATATTCATTTTGATAATTATCTAGTCATTAGAGTCTTTAAATACTATGACAAATCTTAGTATAAGTAAATCATAACCCTATACAAATTTGGACAGTTTCCCTAATCCTTCCTCTCATAGGTTAGGGCATATTTAAAGTGTCGATTTGGGACACCTAACATGCGATATCTACTTTACCAAGAGAGAACGACCATGAATCTATTTAAACAAACTTCACATTTGTACACATCAAAGTGAACTACATTGACTCCTTAAACCAACACTTAATATATGTCATTCCTGGATAGCATTGGAGATAAGGTGGAATATAACTTCGGCCTCTAAAGTAGTATTAACTAAACTTATGATCTTCCTCACATACATCCATAAGATCTATCTCTAAGAATTGCACCAACCTTAAAATAGTTAAGATAGAGTACACCATAATCCCTTTTGTTTACTGTGCCTCATCATGAACAATTCCAGTTGGATTCCAATAACCGATGTCTACATGGTACCAGTAAAATCTAGATACATTATTAGTATCTCCATCCAAATGAAATAAACATTAGCTAAAACTTCAAAGTGCTGGGCCTTCAAGGACGAGAGCTGGACCAGAATAGGGTCCAGTAGGACTTGTATGACGAGTGCACTACAACATGGGAAGATGCAACAGGACTGAAGACATTTTTCCCTCACCTCTTTGACAACTTCCAGGAGGAAGTACAGTTTTAGGGGGGAGGATGTGAGGCCTACCTTTTTCACTTCTGATCATAAGACTATTTGCAGTACTATTGCTATTACTTTTATGTTGAAGGGCTGTTAATCCTGGAATCTTGTGTATTTAACCTAAGTGAATTTTAAGAAAACAAATTGTGCAAAGATAGTTAGATGTTGCTTTTAAGAGAATGATGAATGGATAATGTTAGAAATAGAACTTTAATGTGATTTTAGTATGATTGTATTTAATTGCTTCGGCTATGATATCTTTATGTGCAATTAACTTCGAGATTGAGTGTGCAGGTATTACTAACGAAACCACAAATACAAGAGATCATTCCACACCCTATGTGTATCCCTTGTGAAGCCGATCTAGTTCCACGAGGAACTAAGATCACCTCGTGTATGATGAAATGTTGTAATGTTGCAAGGGGCCAAGGGAATTAGGTTTACCCTTTGTTTTACTTATACTATGATATGTGTTGTAAGAAAGGTTGCTTTAAATCTTGTTTAAACTTTATTTTCTTTTAGACCCTCTCCTTGTGTTTTTACTTGACTTTGGAAGTCCTAACTAGGTAAAAATCAACCCTGGGTTATACCCCTTGGGTCTAGGGACCCTTTTGACTAGGATAACCTTGGTATAACCTTCATATGGACAATCTAACTTCATAGTGAAGTTAAGTGACGAATTTGGAAGCATGGGGATAATGGGATGAGTGGAATCCACACTCAAGCCCACTTCCAAGTCATAGAACAACTCCATGATCCCCTAATAATGGAGTGCTTGTCTCTTTGTGCCACTCTTTTGGTGGGATTCCCCTTAAAAAGGGTGGTGTGTCATCCACTCCCTCTTTAATTATATTTTAAATATTTTATTTTATTCCTCCATGTGTTGTAAAAGGGCTCTAGTGGGGGACCTCTTGAGTGGGGTTACTTGTTTAAGTCCACTAGGGTTAATGGACAAGGAGTAGGTTTAGTTTTTTATTAATGCCACTTGGGAATAAGGGAAAATGGAAGAAATTAGTTTAAAAGAGGAGAGGAGGGAGAGGGTAAGGGGGTTGGATTATTGTGGAAAGAAGGAGAACTTGGAGGAGGAAGCTAAGAGTGGAGCTCTTCAGCAAATTTCATCTATAATAGGGCTGGTACAGATTAGTGAATAAGACTACTCACCTTGTAGGATCTGTTACTTGTTATGTATGTTTTGTTCTTGTTGATGAATGAGGTTTGCAAATGTTGTCCATATGTTTTCTGTTATTTTGCGTTTAAAGGGCTCCTTCCAGTTGGAAGGCAATGCTCATAATGTATGGGGAAGGGAAGGTGTAAACCTCCTCAGGAGCATTCTTGTTCTACGAATAGGAAAGCCTTGAGGGCATGTTTGTGTATTTGAGCCAAATAACTATAAGGCTTGAGAGCCTATTGGTAAGATCCCTGGGATTTCCTACTCCCTTTAAACTCTCCTAGATAAGTTCTTGTGTTGTTAGTTAAGCCATGAGTGTTTGTGAGCTATTTGCTTTGCTTGTTGATATACAATGTTGTGAAGTGTACCGGACTATTCCTCCTGGGTGTGTGGATGATCTCCCTAGCTCGGGGGTGACCCTCTTGCGGGTCTATGGTAGGGAGGAGAGCTTGTTGTGTGGTGTATTCTTTTCTTGATTGTCATGCAAGTTTCTCTCGGAGTATGGGATGGAGGAGTCCTTACTTGGTTAGAGAAAATGTTTCATTTCCCTTACTTGTGATGGGAGCTTGGTCTCTTAAAATTTCTCCCTGGATGAATTTGTTAAAGGAGAGATTTTCTCCCTTTGATTTTGTAAACTTTGTTATTTGGGAGAAGAGAGTAATGTCTCTCTTATTTGTGTCGTTAGTTGTGATGTTACAATTCATTACATCTTACCATTTGTGTGAGCATGGTGGAAAGAAGATTGTTTTGCAAAGGAAGTCAGATTTGTTTATTTCCTGAAAATCTATTTTAAACAAGAAGTCATGAAAACTAGTTGTTGATGTAAGCGAGTAGTTAGAATTTAAATTCAATTGTGAAAATGTTAAGTTAAAGAGTTTTATGACATTGTAGTTGTTAAAATTGTAATGGGATGAGAAAGAAATTCATCCCTTAGAGTGTTAGTAGTAGTGAATTTTATAGTTAATTTTATACTTGTGTAACTAATTATTAAGTAGTGAAATTAGTTGTTGTTTTAGACAAAATGATAAATTTTATCTATTGTTTGGAGGAAATTATGAATATAGTTAAATTTGGAAATTGTAATCTTATCATTTGAAATGAAAAGAATGTGTGAAAAAGACATAAACTTACTTGAAGTGAGCCAATGTGATTAAAACTATTCTTTCCATTTTATATTTTATGCTAATACATATTAAATTGAAATTGGTAAGTTAGATTTAATATAATGGTGCAATGAATTTTACTATATCTCTTGTTGAACACTAATGGAATGAAGTCTAATTTTTAGAATTTGCATGTATGTATAAAAAGATAAAATAAAAGTGTGAATGGCAGTTATATAGGCATATAATTAATTCTTTGTACTTCTAATTTCATTTAATGTTTTATAAACAAAGCTGAGAATGGCATACTTCTGAGAGAAGTTGTGAAATATATATATATATATATATAAAATTGTAATTTGAGATGTGCTAAAAGTAACAATGGGAAATTAAAATACAATAATTTTCGTAGTTTTGTTCGCTGTATTTCCTACACAGTAAAATAAAAAAAATTTAAAAAAATAAAATAAAATCGTGGAATGGTGGTGGAAAGGGTAACTTGATCCTTCCCACCACCGTCGCTTGGTATACCGGGTGCGGGGAGGGGCGGAACCCCACCCACACCCCATGTAATGGGATGTGAGTGGGGTTTTCGCCCCGCCCCACACCCCCCATTCTATAAACTAGCACCGCGGCATTGAAGCCACAGATCTTCCCTGCCGCCGCTGCCTGTGGAAACCCCACCTCCCCGTGCAGCCAAACCTCTACCTCCCGCCACCGAGATCTCCATCCGCCACCTCATGCGGCCACCCCAAGCCACTCCTCCACTGCGGCCTTCTCCAATGCCGCCGCCGTCACCTATCCCCATATCCTGCAACATAGCATAAGCCTCAAAATGAAAGTTAGGGATTGCTCAACTTCTAATAATACCCTATGTGTTATAAGCAAAGTATAATTTAATATAATAAAAGTTAACATATACAATATTGTATAATGAATGTGTAGTTGCATACATTTATATGCATATATATATATATATATATATATATATATATATATATATATATATATACATTAATAATTAAATCTCTCCTTGTAATGGAATCCACAACTATTACCACTATCACATTTAAGTATATATAAGGCTAGATTAACAAGAATTATAAAGGTATGTATTGCTTTATGGATAAGTTGTAATAAGAATAATTAGACATATATATATATATATGCAATGTGATCAAATATAGAATAAGAGAAATAAAGTATGTTTATATAAGTATAATATTAATAATTTACATAATGGGGATTTATTAAAAAAAGAAATCTATTTATTTAAATATTGAATGGAAGAAATTAAGAATGTTTATATTAGTATAATATAAATAAACTTAATGGGGATTTATTAAGAGGGAATCTATTTAATTAATTATAGATTAAAAGGAATAACATCTATATATATATATATATATGAATATTTTTATATACAAATTCAAGAATTATTAAAAAAAAAAGAAATTGTGAAAACAAGGTTAAATTATTAAAGGTCGACTATTACCAAGTAAATCCTTGACGTTGAAATTTAAACCAACGTAAAAGTAGTGATCGACTCCAAGAAAACAGTAAGTCCCGCATTGTGAATGCGCACATATGTGAAACTTTTCCGCTAATATTAGTAACAATGATGGCTAAAACATATGCGTTTGAGCACACATACACGTGCGAGGAGGAAATACAGATTTGTAGGGAAAATTTTTTGACAGTTTGTATCATGACACATGTCGCATGTGGACATGACACGCGGATTTACATGTCATGACCGCATACGAAATGTGGGCATGACAATGGGTTCCTTGGCATGCCTCCATTTATGGTGTTGGAGGAGAGGTTCATGAGGTCTCAAAGGAGCATGGTGTGTTCATGTGAGAACTTTGGAAATATTTTATATTCTTCATTAAGGGGGAGTGTTGACATGACTCCATTTATGTTGTTGGAGGAGGAGAGGTGCATGAGGTCTCAAAGGAGCATCGTGTGTTCATGTCAGAACCTTAGAAATATCTTATATTCTTCATTAAGGGGGAGTGTTAAGAGAGTAATGAATAACTGTATTAGTGTGAGTGTTGGCAATTGTTGTAGATGTGTCAACTAGAGTTATAGTTGTGTCAATAGTTGCTATGCATTATCAATTAGTTTTGTTATGTGCCAAGTGTAGATCTACTTTTGTAGGACTTTGTTATGAGTTTGTAATCTCTATAAATTATAACCTTCATTTGTTGAATAATTGAGGACTGCAGTAGTTCTATTCTCTAATTAAAATTACAAATTGCAAATTAAAGTTTAGGGTGACTCTTATATTTTAGCAAATTTTCTATATATTTTGTTCTGATAGAGCAATCTATATAGGAAAAAAATTGCAATTCAAAATTAAAAAATAATATTACTTCAAACCTCTACTGATATTTCTTTGTAATTAAAATAAGTTTGATTGTACATAACTATATTTTAAAATCTTTAAGAAATGTGTTGGTGGTATCTCACTTTTCCATTACATTGCTTGGCATAATCCATTAGTTCATCAGTTAGTTCATTGTACAATAAAAGATTTTATAGAAAAATGGAAGGAATAATCAGAGAGCCATGAAGTTTCCTAGAAATAGTTCAACAAAGGATTTTTTTAATCTGAGACCAATGCTTGACTAAATTTTCTTAATAATGCCTCTAACTTTCTTTGGTGTGTAATTTCTCCCATATTATTATATTTAAATAATTAATTAAAAAGATAAAAGTTGTAATTAGAAAAGTCTAGAAGAAATCAGTAAGGGTTTGTTGTAATAAGTTTCTAGAGGAGTTAGGATAAGGATTAGAAGTCTCTAGAAAAGAAAAAACATTAAATGTTGTATACTAGTATTGTTTGAAAAGACCTCTATAAATAGAGGCACCATGTAATAAGTTTTATGATTAAGAAATAACAACTGCTTTGATCAAATATTAACAATAAGGATCTGAGTGTTGTAGCACTCCATTTGGATATTATAAACAATTTTGTGTTTCATGTAGTTGTGTCTTGTGTGAGATTATTAATCTCCACCACCAACAACTTTTTATATCAAATCAAAAAAAATTCTCTCTTTGTAACCAGTGATTGAGAATTTCAAATAGTATGAATTATATATATGCTTTCAAATCCTTGAGTCTTGAGTTTGTGAATCCCATTGAGAGAATGGGGAAGAGGAAGAGGGCTCTAAGGTTGATTGAGGGTTATGGATGAATCCCTCCATGGTCAATTTGGTACAGTCCTCTTCTTGCTTGGTAGTGATTTCTTTGTAAGCATTTGATTGTCTTTGATCTTATTGATGGATGTATCTGTGATTATTTTTATTGAAAAGATTTATTGTGAATAGTTATATGTGTTTGATTGAATAGATTGTTGTGTTTTAAATTTGAATTCAAATAATTTTTGTGTCCTTGGCAAAGGGGCATTTAATGCCGTTGTTGTGCCAGTTGTATGAAAGTACTCCACTTGGGAGTTTGGGATCTCTCCAGTCGAGGTAGTAATTGCTTAGCCATGAGGGTTTATGGACAACATTAATGAAGAAAAGGAGAAGGGGGATGAACAAAAAACTTATAGAGAAGCCTTACAAACTGATCATGCCGAAGCTCTACCCAAGAATGCAACCTTCAAGATTCAAGATGTATTCAGAGTCCACGGTGGAGTCATCGATAGTTGAGAAGAGAAAGAGGAAGGAGGTTAAAAGGAAGATGGTAAGATTCCTCTCTCACCCAATACACTATATTTGTCCAAATGATGAAATGTCAAAAGTGGTTAAAGATGAGGAATTTAGGTTAAGAAACATAGAGGTTTTCTTTGCGTGTGCCAATGTGGATAGATTACCATTAAGAAGATTCTTTGACAACTGTTTATCTTCAGTTTGGGGAAAAAAGTTAGGTATTCAAATTTCATTTTGCTGAATTCTTCAATGAGGATTATTTGTACTATTATTCTAAGAAGCCACAATATGCAAAAAAAAGGTGTTGGTAAAAAAGGTACTAAAATATAAGGAAGACAATATTTAAAGCCCTTCCTTGGGCATGACACTTCACATGATGAAATTTTATTCTGTTCCACCTCGAGATGGGTGATAATAAAATTTTTTCTAGAATAACTATGGGAATTTTTTCCTCAAATGTTGAAACCAATAGGAAATATCCTCAAGATTGAGGAAAATAGAAGCACCCTACCACATATGGATGTGAGGGTTTTATTGTCCATAAATATTGGGATACAAATCCTTGAGAACATAGAGATAAAAATATAGGAGAAAATATACAAATGTGAATTGATGGGGTAGGGAGGACTTAATTCATCCTTTTTATATTGTTAACCCCATTTTGACACTAAAAAAATTGAACTTTTCATGTCAAAACGGCAAGTGCCTTCATATAGTCCTGGATAATTTACATGGTGTAGTTTCAACTACCTTCATAGAGACGTATGCAAAATGTGGGCACATAAAGAAGACACGAGCTTAGCTAAAATTCCTCAAAGAAATGCAGTCTCATGGATGCAATGATTGCACAATATACAGAAAATGAATTTGTTGAAAAGGTTTTAGAAGCTTTCAAGCAAACATGATTGGCAAGTGTAAAGCCAAATTCTATAACCTCTCCCAACATTTTTCCCCTGATACACCATCAAAATAGAGTGGAAGTGGAATTTTTGTCAAATATTATAGTTCGAAATGCGTGATGTATATGTAGGACGTGGATGCATAGGCAAGGTAAGAGAATTGTTTAACAAAGTTTCCCAAAAAGATGCATATCAAAAAACAACTTTGGTGTTAACATGCATATTATCCAGGACCATGTAAATTCTTCTATGGTATATACAAACATAGGAATCCTTGTAATGAAAGGAGAGCTAGGAGTAAACAAATGATGTCAATGTTAGCATAATACATTGGTATTACATTGTTAACTACCAATTATCAGAAGTTCTGTTTGGTTTCATTTAACCGTCAACTCCCACATATCAGTTTCATATAACCAACTCCCACATAATATATATATATATATATATATATATATATATATATATATGCATTTGATAATCGAATCAATAAAAAGTTTAATTTACTTCATTTGGTATCAGAGCAGTCTTGTGCGATCTGAGGTGTTGGAAGGAGTCATGTTAGTCATGTTGTGCATCACCAGAGATCAAGGCGTCAAGATGCTATAGAAGGTGTTCGGTGTAGATTCATTCGTCAGAGCTTGGAGTGTAGTCCGTAAAGCTCCTTCAACCATTGTGTCCACTGTGACAAGGATATCGAATTGGAAGACAAATCACTTATAGAAAAAATGCAGTGAAATCTTTCTACTTCAAATGGCAATGACATGTTAAATGTATCTATGTAGATTGAAGCCTCCAAATTTGGGCCACCAGTATCTAAAACATACTACCATTCATCCAATGCAATTGTACTATCATTCCAAAATCCTCATGAATTTGAGTTCTAAAATAGTATAAATGGAAGCGCCAATGGGAAAAGAGTAGGCACCAACTATAGCAGGCCATCTCTTGAATGATCTCTTCAACTAGCGAGTACGAGTCTCTATAAGCTTTTATTGCTACATTCAGTCTGCTAAAATAAACTGTGGAAATCATTTCTGGTCATTTCCTTTTTCTGGTTGTGGGCATGGAAATCATTTCTGGCCATTTAAATTTTTATTTGGGCTTACATTTAATATTGTTGGGAGTGTAATATATGTCCAGTGGTGTGAAGAGTAAAAATATGTGAAAATCTATGTATGGTCATATCTATGAACAGAAGTCCAAAAGAGAATTGCTGGCAGTCAAAAGTGGTTATTTTTCAGCAAACTTTAGTTATCCATGTAGGCAGTAAAAATTGGTTATATTTCATCAAACTTTAGTTATCCATGACTACATGGTATGTGACTTTCTAACGGATTCATGGCTTATTTTTTGAATATTTAAATCTTTTGGAATTGAGGAGATGGTAATTGAATAATTGAAAAGTTGCTTTTATTGGATAAGCTAAAATGTAGATTATATTTTTAGAAGTTTGATTTAAAAGGAAAAGTAAGGAGAGGTGATTTTTTAAAGGAGGTGGGGAGAGATTTTTCATCTTTTAAAGAGTATTATTTTAAAAAGAAAGAAAAGTGGGGAGACATAAGCATTTTTTTTTTGCTTTTGGAATAATAAGGTGTAAAACATTGGAGTTATAAGGGTATATTTGTATTTACACTATATTGTAAAAGGTGCACTTTTGGTGGAATCTGACACCTTATTCATTTTATCATGGCTACATCAAACATTGCTTGTGCTCCCAGAGCCATTTATACTACACTTGATGAGGTCTCCAAAGACTCATCCAAGACATTAGTTGGTTAAAATGTAGCAAGGTCATATTGGAGGCAGACAACATTGGAGGATGGAGGAATTTCCATCATCTCAAGTTAGCTTCACTTTGAGATGATGCTTTGCATGAGAAGCATTTTTGGTTTTGGTTATTTTTCATTTTTTTGTTGATGCTGACGGGTTTGAATAATGTATGTTTTGTGAATATTTTGTTTTGGAGATAGGTTTGGGATTTGGTGTTGAGCACAATATGGATTATTGTCCAGTGAGCTTCAAAGAGTATATGATCGATAATTATACCCTTTCACGGTCACTAGACAATGGTAGAGATCTATCATATCTCTTAGGATTCATTGTCGAATAATTTAAGACTATGATTTGAGAGTTCGGGACTACATAGCTCAAGAACACAGCTTGAAGCTATGCCTTTCTGAGGGTAGATGAGATAGCATGATGGAGCCCCAATTGGTTCAGGATGTGTTCCTTGGGAGAAAATCTTCTATAAAATATGTATTCATATTATGTAATCATCTTTCTTGAGTATTTTAGCATTAAGGGGGGTACCTTGGTACTATTGCAGGAACAATGTAATAAGGGGGGAATTGTTAGCATAATACATTGGTATTACATTGTTAACTACCAATTATGGGTAGTTCTATTTGGTTTCATATAACCGTCAACTCCCACATATCGGTTTCATATATTATGTGGGAGTTGGTTATATGAAACCGATATGTGGGAGTTGACGGTTATATGAAACCAAACAGAACTACCCATAACATGTAGTTAACAATGTAATACCAATGTATTATGCTAACAATTCCCCCCTTATTATATTGTTCCTGCAATAGTACCAAGGTACCCTCTTAATGCTAATATATATATTAATATATATATTAATATATATATATATATATATATATATATATATATATATATATATATATATATATATATATATATATATATATATATATATATATATATATATATATATATATATATATATATATATATATATATATATATATATATATATGCATTTGATAATCAAAACAATTTAATTTACTTCAGTCAAATCATTTGACAAAATGCCGAAAAATGAACACAGGTTACAACTAGTAAAACAAATTGTTTAATAGAATGCCTTGACAAACATATGTCTATTTAATTTACACGAAGAATTGACATTTATCATAAAGTCAGTTAGATATTAATGTTTTTAAAACATTTCTTCTAATGAGCTGAAAAGTACATGCTAGTGAAAGAGACTTTGTAATAATTTAAATATTTTGTAGTGTCTAAAAAGTAATTAGTTGCAAATCAGTTAGAAATCAGTTACGGCAAAGAAGTCTATGAAAACTTGGTGATTAAATTATGGTAGTTTTTTCTTTGGTATTGGAAGAAGAGCTGAGAGAAAATAGAGGGTTTTAAACTTACTTTGTACAAAAAGTTATTGTAGTTGTTTAACTTCAATAAATAGATATATGAAGCATTTGATTCTTGTGTCTCAAATGTTTTCTTTCTTATTTTTACCTTTTTTTTCATGCTTTGGATAGGTATATCTTTTTGTATTGTCATGAAAACCCATTCATTATTTTGTTGAAGCAATTATGAATTGTGTAATCAATGTAAAGAAATGTTGTCATAACTTAGGTATCTAAGTTTGGATGCACTGATATTTCTCTACTCATAGTGTGTGGGTCTACTTATCTTTTTCTTCCATTACTGTTTGAGATCTATATTTCTTGTTTTTTTCTTTAATCAAATGAATTTGGGAATGTAGTTTCAGATCTTATGATGAATATATCTATGTTAATTTGTGAAACTCTAGTTAAGATTCGTAAGTTTACAACTAGGGTTTGTAGTGAGTTATTTATATTTATTTTCCTTTTGTTTACCTTTGGCATTTCAAGTAAAAATACCACAAAACCCCCTATTTTGATCATATGAGGGAGTTGCCACTCTCAAACGTAGAAGATCACTGTCCCATAGTGATCTCTCCAAATGTTGGTCAATTTGTCACTACTTTGTGGGTAAAATAGAGCCTTTCTTGAAGGTTTAACCACAACAACCAAATTATTTTACCAATAGATTTTTGGTGACTCTACTAAGAATTTGAAGAAGTGAAATTCAAAAGTATCTCCCCAAAAAAGTTGGCAAATCTATTAGAAAGTTGAACATGGAAAACTAGTTTAGTTTCTAAGAAGAAAAACATTATCTATGGTTGATTGTGATAGTGATGATAGTGATGAAGAAGACTATTCTTTTTCTGTGTACTCACCTTGGAAAAATGAAATTCTTGATGAACCCAAGCAAGTTGAGTTTATAAAAAAAATTTATGGTGGCACATAGCTAAGTTCTAATTAGGTACACCATTCTTTGCTCCGAACACTACAAAAGATTGGAGAAAAAGATGGAAAAGAAACTTGTTTTCTTGCTCAAATCATAAATCTTCATTGAAAAGAGGATATATATCACAAAAAAAAAAAAAATCAGGTTGGGATATGTCACATGCATGATGAGAACAACAATAAAGAAGCAAAATTTTTTCCTACAAATAAACTTGTATTTGAAAAGAAGTCTTGTAATCAGAGCATTGGAAGAGACCGATCAAAACATCCATGCACCAAATAAGAAGTTATTGTACCTGCTAATGAGAATGAATGTCCACTTGAGCAAGATCGAAAAGAAAGTGTGGTGGAGAAAGAAAAATAAAACTATATTAAAGCATGCAATGATGAAGAGGAAATATTTCTGAATAATAAACATTTTTAAGCTTGACTAAAAATAAAGACCTTGAAGAAGAGCCACCAAATGTTCTCCTAATATGCATGTAGCCACAACTTGAAAAGAATGATGAAAGGATAATGTCTCAAGAAGAATCATGTGATAGTTTCAATCAAGGTTGCTAACCTAATGTTCTTGATCATGATTTCTTTAATGAAGAAGATATTTGTATTTATCCTGTTGGAAATTTAATCTTCTGTCAGACATTTAATGCTGACTACCCCCGCGTCAGACTCCAGCACCATTGGCCTGCCAGAAGTTAATGAGGTAGGTGAATTTGAATTTGAAAGTGTTTTGAGTGCCCATTTTCGCTGGGTATGAGACAAGAGACAAACAAGAGGGAAATGTAAGTAGACAGAGAATGTTAGAGAACATCCTGCAGTAGCAGAGGAATTAGAAGGTTCCAGGAGAGAACAACAGAAGGAGAACAACAGAGAGGAATGTTGTAGTAGCAACAGTAGACAGCTACGGAGTTCGCACAAGCAGCTCCGGATATACAGTGTGCAGCTCCAGAGATTGTGGCAGAGTAAGAAAACAGAGCAGCAGCTTTGTCTGTAATTTGTACATGAAATTTGAATGTAATCTAGAAATAGAGAAATACATATAAAGATGTATTGTTGTCCTTCTGTGTTTGGTTTCTCTCTCTGTGTGTGTATTTGTTATATTGTTGTCCATCATTACATTGCTGTAGCATTGGGTTTTGTTTTTGTATTTTTCTGGTGGTTGTGGTCTGCCTCCCCTACTTCGTCCCCCTGTTTCTGCCAACAAGTGGTATCAGAGCCCTATTTTTCTAGGCAGTCAAGTTTGTGTGGGTATTCTATAAGCCCTAGTTTGTCTAGGCATTCATGGCAGGTGGGGACAACAAAGGATGGCAGCAGCCACCGAGTTTTGATGGGCAGAATTATGATATTTGGTCTAAGAAGATGAAGACCATTCTGGTTGTGAATGACCTATGGGATTTGGTCACTAATGGGTTCATTGACATCACAGACCCAGCAGCCTATGCAGCCCTAACGAATGCACAAAGAAACCAGTTGAAGGAAATTAGGATGAAAGATGCAAAAGCCCTCAGTCTAGTTGAGGCAGCCTTGACAGAGGCTATTTTCCCCCACATTGCAGCAGCAAACTATTCAAAACAGGCTTGGGAGATATTGCAGAACAGCTACAAGGGAACTGACAAAGTGAGGTCAGTCAAGCTCCAGCTATTTAGAAGAGATTTTGAGATGCTACAGATGAAGGAGAGTGAGTCTATTTCAGACTTTCACACCAAGGTTTCTACCATGTTGAATCAGCTAAGGATAAATGGAGAAACCATGGATGAACAAAGGATTGTTGAGAAAATCTTAAGGAGCCTACCTTCCAGATTTGACCCTATAGTCATAAATATAGAAGAGACAAAGGATCTGTCCAAGATGACAGTGGATGAGTTGATGGGCTCTCTACAAAGCCATGAGCAGTGGTTGAATAGATCCGCTCCTTCCCTTGAGCAAGCCTTCAAGGCTCAGACCAATGCAAGAGGTCAGGGAAGAGGAAGAAATGGTAGAGGTAAAGGTCAAAGAGGTAGAGGAAGAAGCAACTCCAGAAGAGGAGTTTCAAATAGCCAAGAAGAGGCAAGCACCTCTCAGCCAAGCTATCAAGGAATAAAGAAGAATAGTAGTTCTAATCAAAGGTATGACAAAAGTAATATTCAATGCTATTACTATCATAAGTTTGGCCATTATGCTAGTAAGTGTAGAAAGAAACATCTAGACCATGGAGGCCAAAATGCTAATGTAGCAAATGAGAATAGGGCTGAAAATGAGAAACAGTCCAAGGTATTTATTGTGTGCAACCTTGCTAAGAAGAGCAGCCCTGAAGTTTGGTATTTGGACAGCGGGTGTAGCAACCATATGAGTGGTAATGAAAACTTGTTTGCCTCTATTGATAGAAATGTCAAGTCTAAAATCATGATGGGGAATAGTCAAAAGGTCCCTATCATAGGAAGAGGCATCATAATAGTCCTTAGCAAGCAAGGTGAGAAAATGCAAATCCATGATGTCTATTATGCCCCTGGCATAAAGCATAACCTCCTAAGCATTAGACAGATGGTCCAAAACGGTTATAGAATCTTGATGGAAAATGGAGGGTGCACTATATTTGATAGAGGAGGCAGCAAGAAGGTCATTATAGAAGTGCAGATGATGAGGAATAGAATGTTTCCCCTGTCACTGACTCCGGCACCATCTCTGGCGCTAACTTCGGTGCTATCTCTAGTGCAGTTTCCTGCACTATCTCTGGTGCTCACAGCAGTGGGACGGCAAACCGCCTTCAGGACAGTCATCAAAGACCCATCCAAACTTTGGCATTTGAGGTATGGGCACTTAAGCTTTTCTAGTTTAAGTTTATTGTCTAGGAAAGGCATGGTTAGAGGGCTACCGAATATTGTAGAGCCCGATGGCAAATGTGAAGCCTGCATTCTAGGAAAGCAGCATAGACAACCCTTTCAATCAGGGTATTCTAGAAGGGCAAGAGCACCATTGGAGTTGGTGCATTCAGATTTATGTGGCCCTATGAAAACCCCCACACTAGGTGGGAATGTATACTTCATGACCTTCATTGATGATTATAGCAGAAAGATTTGGATTTATTTCTTGAAAAACAAATCAGAGGCCTTTGAGAAGTTCAAGGAGTTTAAGTCATCAGCTGAAAAGCAGAGTGGCCGCTATATCAAGGCCCTAAGAACAGATAGAGGGGGAGAGTATATCTCCAAACAATTTCTAAATTTCTGCAAGTATGAAAGCATTCATAAATAGTTCACTACTAGGTATACTCCACAACAAAATGGAGTAGCTGAACGGAAAAACAGAACCATCACAGAGATGGTAGCAAGCATGCTGAAGGAAAAGGGATTGTCAAATGATTATTGGGGTGAAGCTATAACAACAGCGGTCTCCCTATTGAATAGGTCTTCTACAAAGGCTGTATGTGATCATATTCCACTAGAGGCGTGGACAAACAGCAAATGGACTGTTGAGCACCTAAGAATTTTTGGGTGTGTGGCATATGCATTTGTGCCTAAAGAGAAGAGGCAGAAATTTGATGATAAAGGTGAGAAATGTATCTTCACAGGTTATAGTGAAGAATCACAAGCCTACAAATTGTTTAATCCCATCACCAAAAAGCTTGTGATCAGCAGGGATGTTGAGTTCATTGAGAATGAAGCATGGGATGGAACAGTAGATAGCACCATGGGTATTTCAGTCACAATGCCCCTTGAAGATGAAGAAGCTTCGGAGGACAGCAACTCCAGAGGAGCTATGGAGACTAGCAGCTCGAGGAGAAACTACCATAGAGCTCTAGAAAACAGTAGCTCTAGAGATGCTCAGCACAATAGCTCCAGAGATCAGCAGCTCCGAAGGTCTACAACTCTGGAGAACAGTAGCTTCGGAGGTCATCAGAATTGCAGTTCCAGAGGTCACAGCAGCAACTCTAGAGGTCATCACAACTGCAGCTCCGGAGGCAATTCAGACCCCACACTGGCATCATTGATGCCATGAAGGACAAAGAGTGTGAAGGAGATTTATGACAGCACAAGGTATGCTGATGATGATAAAGATTTGAATTTTGCATTATTTTCTTCTAGTGATCCAATCTACTTTGAAGAAGCTGTTAAAAAAGAGAAATGGTGTAAGGCCATGGATGAAGAATTAGATGACATAGTGAGGAATGACACATGGCAGCTAACTGATTTACCCAAGGGTAAACAAGTGATTGGAGTTAAGTGGGTCTATCAGACCAAGTCTACTACTGAAGGAAAGATTGAAAGACATAAGGCAAGGCTGGTTGTCAAAGGGTACAAACAACAGTGGGGAAGAGACTATGATGAGACCTATGCCCCAGTTACAAGGCTAGAAATAGTTCAGGCAGTCATAGCAATTGTAGTCCAACACAAGTGGAAGGTGTTTCAGATAGATGTAAAGTCAGTCTTCTTGAACAGAGTGCTGAAAGAGGAAGTGTATGTGGAGCAGCCACTTGGCTATGAAGTCCCAGGGCAAGAGGACAAGGTATATAGGCTCTGAAAAGCCCTCTATGGGCTGAAACAAGCTTCTAGGGCATGGTATAGCAGGATTGACTCATATTTGTTAAGCAATGGCTTTAGCAAAAGCAGCAGTGAGCCCACTCTCTACATCAAAGCAGCCGAAGGTAAAATTTTGATTGTTGTTTTGTATGTAGATGATCTGATTTTTACTGGCAATAGTGATCTTTTCATTGCTGATTTCAAAGAGGCAATGAAGAATGAGTTTGAGATAATAGACTTAAGTCTGCTGAAGTATTTTCTTAGCATTGAGGTCAAGCAAACAGAGTATGGCATATTTATTTCACAAACTAACTATGCCAAACAGATTGTGAAGAGGTTTAAAATGGAAAACAGTAAACCTGCCCCAACACCAATAGCCATAGGTCTGAAGTTGAGTAAAGAGGATAGCAGCAGAGAAGTAAACCCAACCCTTTACAAGAGCATGGTTGGAAGCCTCTTGTACTTGACAGCAACTAGGCCTGATTTGTTGTATGTTGTAAGCCTAATTTCTAAGTTCATGGAGAAGCCTAAGGACACACATTGGCAAGTAGGAAAGAGGATCCTGAGAGATGTCAATGGCACAACAGGTTATGGCATTTTGTATGATATTTTTGATGAGTTTATGTTGGCTGGTTTCACGGACAGTGATTGGGCAGGAAATGTTGATGACCAGAAGAGCACATCCAGCTATGTATTTCACATGGGTTCAAATGTGATATCTTGGGCATCTAAGAAGTAGCCCATTGTTTCTCTCTCTATAGTAGAAGCTGAGTATATTGCAGCAAATGCAGCAGCTTGTCAGGCTATTTGGTTGAGGAGGATCCTTGCAGACTTGTATGAGTAGCAAGAAGATGGTACAACCATTCATTGTGACAATGTTTCTTCAATAGCCCTGACAAAGAATCCAGTCTTCCACGGACAAAGTAAACACATTGAGATACATTATCACTCCATTAGGGAGTTGGTAGAACGAGGGGAGATTGAGATGCAGTGTTGCAGATCTGAGCAGCAGCTCGCTGACATTTTCACAAAGGTATTGCCAAAAGATTCCTTTGAATGCCTAAGAGATAGGCTAGGCATTGTGGACAGGTCCAGAGGTGTGCAACCCTGGAAAGAGGACAGCTATGGAGGTGCGCAGTCCTACAAAGAAGACAGCTCCAGAGGTTCAGATCCAGAAAGACAGCAAGAGAACTCCACAGATTCAACTCTGGAATGTATGTGCAGCTCCAGAGATGCAGACAGGGAGCTCTGGAGATGCAGAGGGCAGCTCCGGAGATGATGCAGCATGAAAGAAAGAGCTCCGGAGATCTGCTCCGGAAAGGCAAAGGCAAATGTATATCTCTGGAGATCAATTATAGAATGAAGATTGCTAATTGATGTCTGACTTTAGATCAAGGGGGAGTGTTGGAAATTTAATCTTCTATCAGACATTTAATGCTGACTGCCCCCGCATCAGACTCTAGCACCGTTGGCCTGCCAGAAGTTAATGAGGTAGGTGAATTTGAATTTGAAAGTGTTTTGAGCGCCCATTTTTGGTGGGTATGAGACAAGAGACAAAAGAGAGGGAAATGTAAGTAGACAGAGAATGTTAGAGAACATCTTGCAGCAGCAGAGGAATTAGAAGGTTCTAGGAGAGAACAGTAGAAGGAGAACAACAAAGAGGAATGTTGCAGCAGCAATAGTAGATAGCTACGGAGTTCGCACAGGCAGCTCCAGATATACAGTGTGCAGCTCCAGAGATTGGGGCAGAGTAAGAAAATAGAGCAGTAGCTCTATCTGTAGTTTGTACATGAAATTTGAATGTAATCTAGAAATAAAGAAATACATATAAAGATATATTGTTGTCCTTCCGTGTTTGGTTTCTCTCTCTCTGTGTATTTGTTATATTGCTATCCATCATTACATTGCTGTAGCATTGGGTTTTGTTTTTGTATTTTTCTGGTGGTTGTGGTCTGCCTCCCCTGCTCCGTCCCCCTGTTTCTGCCAACATATCCTTCACTCGACAAAAAGAAGTTCCTATTGATGAAGTCAGCAGTATGAATCCAATCTTTTTTTCCTCTTCTCAAACTTTGAACAATAAATATTTTGAATCTACTTTTTCAAAGAAGGATGAAAGCTCTGGGGTGGGAAATAATCATATACATTTTTATTCTATTGATTTCCCTCGTGATAATGAACAATTCCAAGTGGAGGATAATAATGGGGTGGAATATGAAGGTCGAGAGTATGTTCATGACCAACAATTTGAAAGTCTTGTTAATCAACTATTTGAGGATGAAAATAGTTTCCCTAGAGCTCCTCCACCAGCGGCTCTTATTGCATTAGAAAATTTAGTAACAGTAGAGATGGTAGGAAGTAGTGATGCATTATGCTGTATATGTCAAAACATAATGGCAGAGGGTGAGTCAATGAACAATTTACCTTTTGAGCATACATTTCATAAGCTTTATATTGTAGAGTGATTGAGTGTCCGTAATTTCTATCTAGTCTGCAAGTATGAGTTGCCCACGAATGATGATCAGGACAAGCACACAAGATATCATCATTCTCATTTTTAATTATAAACCATGTATTTTTTGATGGCACAATTCATATAGTAAGTTAAACTTCTCTACTGCTTCAGGCATTTTACAGAAAATTACAAGTTGCAAACCATAAAATTTATGGTGACGCTTATATTTTAGCAAATTTTCTATATATTGTGTGAGATGATCATCATTGGGTTTCATTAATTTGTTGTTTTTAATGTTTTAATTTAATATTTTATGATTAGATTTATAATCGTACTACCCAACGACTCAGGTGCTTATGTTCCTCACCTCTCCTAAAGTGATTAATTTTTTAGAAGAAGATTAATCCTAAGATCTATATTGGTCATGTAGGATTGTTCAATGATCATGTAATACTATTTCAAATGAAGGTGCTAAAGGTGTGCATGTTCAGTGCATGCTCAACAATTGCAGATTGCATGATGATCTCTTTTTTTTGCCTTTTTAGGGATGCATGTTCAATGACCATAGATTGCATGATCTTTTTTATCTTTGTCCATTCATGCATGTTTTTGGTTATTTTATTTTAGCAAACTATTTTTCCAAAATAAATGCATATATATTTTAGTTGGTTTCTTTATTTTAGCCAGCTACTATTAACTCTATAAAAAAAGTCTTTGCAATACAGAATAAAAGTTTTTGTTTGTCACCTCTTCTAAAAGATGACCAATCTTCTTAGAAAAGATCAACAATCCCATGCTCTATATAACTGGATCTTGGCCATGTAGGATAGCTCAATGACCTTGTAATACTATTTCAAATCAAGGGGCTGAAGATATGCATGTTCAGTGCATGCTCAATAGTTATAGATTGCATGATTGGTTTTATTTTTTCTTTTACGCATGCATTCTCAATGGCTTTAGAATGCATGATCTTTTTTGTTTTTTCCTTTTACACATTTTTTTCTATTTTATTTTAGCAAGCTGCTCACCCAAAACAAACATATGGTAAATGCAAGTATACATAGTATAATTAAACTTTTATTTTTAGTTGTCTGCTATGAACTGTATAAAAAGGTTTTTGCTTTGTATTGTTGTAGTAGGATAAAAGTGTTTGTTTGATGAACCTCACCTCTCCTAAAAGGTGATCAATCTCCTACAAGAAGATTTAACAACCTCAAGGTCTATATAAGCAAATCTTGGCCATATAGAATGGTTGAGTGATAATCTAATATTGTTTCAAATCAACAGGCTAAAAGACATCCATGTTTAATGCATGCTCAATGATTGTAGATCGCATGATCTTTTTTAATTTTTTTCTTTTATGCACACTTTTTGTTGCTTTATTTTAGCAAACTATTCATCCAAAATATATGTATGGTAAATTCATGTATACATAGTATAATTAAAGTTTTATTTATAGTTGGTACTTTATTTTAGTTAGGTGCTATGCACTCTAGAAATTTTTTTTTGCTCTATATTGTTGTAGAAGGATAAAATATTTTACTATGTACTATTGTAGTAGGATAAAAGTTTTTGATTGATGTATCTCACCTCTCCTAAAAGGTGGTCAATCTCCTAGAAGAAGATCAACAACCCCAAGGTCTATATAACTAGATCTTGGATATGTAGGATGGCTCAAGTACCATGTAATACTATTCCAAATCAAGGGAATGAAGGAATACATGTTCACCACATGCTCAACAGTTGTAGACTGCATGATCTTTTTTATTTTTTTATTTTATGCGTGCATGCTCAATGGCTTCATATTGCATGTTCTTTTTTATTTCTTTCCTTTTATGCATGTTTTTGCTGTGTTATTTTAGTGAACTACTCATCCAAAATAAATGGATGGTAAATGCATGTATACATAGTATAAATAAACTTTTATTTTTAGTTGGTTACTTTATTTAGTCAGGTGCTATGAACTATATATGCACCTAAAATTGGCTCATGTCAAATTAAGTAAATATTTCAATATTTATCTTAATTATTATTCTTCAATCAATTAAATAAATTTTCTAAGTTTATTTGATTGGTTCATTATCCCATAATTAAATAAGATTCAATTTATTTAATTAAAGTCCCTAAATTCTTGTAATGTCTCACACAATTTAATAATTCACAGTATTTAATTAATCCTAAAGTTCTTGTATTCCAAAGTCCTAATTTCATAATTTCACCTCACTATGTTGCACACATAATTAAATATTTTAATATTTAATTAGCTAATTATTCCCTCACCTTTCCACCTCACCATGTTGCACATGTCATTAAATATTTGAATATTTAATTATCTAGTATTATCTCACCCACATGTCCTATTTATCCTCTAGTCAAAATTTGTTAACTCATCAATCAAATCAATTATCTAATTAGTCATTTGAGTTCACTGGTCAATCTATCCAGTCAACTCCCCAATCAACCCAGTTAACTGATTAGTCCATTGAGTTAACTCCTCAATCTATTCAGTGAACTCCCCAATCAATTAACTTAATAGATTATTCCATTCTGTTAACTCCCTAATCTATTCTTTTAACTTGCTTGATGCATGAAGAAGGCTTGGACACTTGTCCTCTTCTGATTCACACACATTCCCTCAAATTTTCTCAACCATTCGTGTAACTCAAGAAATTCCTCCAATTGTGCATTTGATGACACTTGGATTTGGTTCTCCCCCATCATATATAAACAAGGTCCTCATACCTATTTCATATCCATCCAAGCTTTTAGTCAACTTAATCTATAGGAATCACAGCGCGCCTTTGGCACAAAATCCCTCCATATCTTGTGATCACCATTTATCACCATTTTTATTGCATTGAAGATGCTCTTCATTACAAGAACTATCATAGCCGTTCTCTATTGTCATCTTGAAGAAAAAGCAAGGAAGTGTGTTTTCTGAGGGCTTCATTCACACCAAAGATCAATTTGAGATTAGGTGACCAACAGAAGCCATGAAGTAATAATGTTTGCAAGGTGTTTTCTTTGTGTTAGAAACTTGATTATTGCAATTTCTATTGAGTCATTAGGTTATTATTAATTATTGATATTATCTCCACATTTGAACTGCTATATAAGAGGGATAACAACAAAGCCAAGTCCTAACCGACGTCAGCCTTACTTTGTGGTGCCAAATTGAAAAGAGGTGTACTAGCACTTTGTGGAAATGATTTTCACATTGTGTAAAGTGTTTTATTCTCTTAGTAGAATTGGTCAAAGCTTTTAGTAGCTTGTTACATTTCTCGTGAGGCATTGGTTCCTCAAAGAAACTAAGAACCCTCTTGATAGTGACTACCTGGTTCACCTCTGAACGTTGTCTTAATTATAAGTGCAAGGGAAATTAGTATAAACCCCCAAGATTACTCACCACTAACTCCATTGAGAAGAGACAATATTCCCTTGGCTAGGATAATCTCTTGTGACCTACTTGTAGCTTTCCAAGGGGAGGGAGAGATATCCCTACCTATCGTCTCTCGAAAAGATGCAAATGTATGACACCTTTATGGAATGACATTTGGTCGTCGAAGAACTAACTTGTGAGCTAATATTATCATAGTGAAGCCTTGTCTTTAGGGGTAAAAAGTTCTTTATTTATTTCCAACTTATGTTTATACCTGTGAGAACTTGGGCTTTTAGGAGCCTCAAACATACACACTTTTGTTGAAAACAATCATTTTTAACTTTTATCTATTGCATTTTTCTTGTCATAAATTTCAAAAAATCCAAAAACATAGTATAGAACTTTACCTTTTAACCTTTTCATTTTCCAAAAATCCAAAAATCCAAAAATATAGTATAGAACTTTACCTTTTAGCCTTGTTTAATTTGTCCAAAAATCCCACAAAATCCAAAAACATAGTATAGAACTTTAGCTTTTCGTCTTTTCATTTTCCAAATACCAAAAAAATCCAAAAACATAATATAGAACTTTACCTTTTAGCCTTGTTTAATTTGTCCAAAATCCCACAAAATCCAAAAACATAGAGTTAAATTTTCCTTTGTCAAAAAATAAAAAAAATCCAAAAACAAAACAACATGCCCCCAATCTTCATTCGCAATCATTTCTCACACACAATCGAATCCTCAAGCAAAACAAACCAAGTTTCCTACTAAGGTGTCATTAAGATCTTCCAAAACTCAAAACAAAAACCTAGGTGGTTTCACAATAGGATACATCATCCTTCATCTCAGAACTACTCTAGTGTAATCTTGATAAAAGAAGTCCATATCAATAGCGGTGATCAACTCTCCCTACTTTGACTTTCTTTTACGTCAAGAGCGCATTGGTTTGAGCAAATAGTAGATCAAAATACAAACTTTAGGAATATCTTGTCATCTCAACCACATGAAAAATATCCCTTCACAAAGCATTTTTCATCCAACATTCACCCCCACCAAACAGTTTGTATGGTGGCCACTAGATCAAAATCCAAAGAAAATCAAGTCATGGATCCTTTGAACAAAGACATACCATATCCAACTCACCATGAGGAAGAGGAAGAAATCTTGTGTAAGGAAGTAATTGGTGCCTCACAAGATGCAAAATTTCTTGAGATGATGGACAAGGTCCTAAACATGAACCCTCAAAAGTACTTTCTCATGCTAGCTCAACAAGGAGCTAAGTTGCCCTCTAACTTTGATCTCTCCGATCTAAGAGATAACAATGCATCCAATGAAGTAGAGTCATCAAAAGATGGCTCCAAATGAGATAAAGATACTCCCAAAATTGATCTTAATGCTACCAATTTAGAGAAGACAAAGGATACCACAAACCCTCTAGACTTATTGACTCAACAAATCCACGTCTTTCAGCAACAACTCACGGACATTCAAACCGGAGCATCAACAAAACACTATTCTCTAGAGGAATTTTCACCATATCCTCTTGACAAGACCTTGATCATGATACCTTTTCCCTCAAAATTTGAGGTACCAAAATTTGACAAAAACCGCGAAAAGGGTCATCCAAGAGACCATATCAGAGAATTTAGTGCAGTGTTCCTTGAAGTCGCCCATAATGACACCTATCTCATGAGACTATTCCCAAGGAGCTTGGGAGGACAAGCTATGGAGTGGTTCTCTTGACTATCTCCTGGCATTCGAACCTTCAACGAACTAGTGGATAAGTTTGTCACGCACTTCTCCTACAACATTGAGCATGACATCTCACTGTTAGATCTTTGTAACACTAAACAAAAGGGTGGAGAGTCCTTTGCCTCTTTCTTACAAAGATGGAGACAATTGCCAAGCAAATGTCCACATCACATACCAGAAAAACAAATGCTTGTCCACAACCTACATGCTGACCTAAGATAACAAATTCAAATCCAATGCCTAGATTCTTTTAGCAAGGTTATTGAGATGGGTTTACTCATTGAAAAGGCTTTGATAGAAAAAGGTCAAATCAAACTTTACAAGGACACTCCTAGTGCAAATGTCAACATAGATAAACCACGATTTTGGACTAAGAATAAGAACATCGTGAATGATGGGGTGGTTGATGCCAAAAATGTGGCGCCAAAGCAACCAATTTTCAACTTATCAAGACCACAAAACAACCCCCCATAAAACACTGAATCACGGTCTACAAACTATCCTCCTCAAAGAAAATTCACACCTCTAGGAGAAACATTAGAAACTGCCCTACAGAAGCTAATATCAAATAAAGTCAATGCTTCCAATGGTGAGGGATTATGAACCACAAGTCAAACCTCCTTGGTGGAATGATAGTGACTTCTGTGAATATCACCAAAACAAGGGACACAACACCAATGACTGTCAAGTGCTCAAACACACCATCCAAGACTTGTTGGACCAAAAAAGGGTATCACTTGATGGGCATGCCTCTAATGATGATCACTTAGCATTCAAGAATCCACTCTTCAACTATGAGAAGGGAGGGCCTTCAAATCAAAACAAAAGTGGAGCTAACAACACCAATTATACAAATGTCTCATTTGACTATGTTGTTAACCACATTTTAGAGAGTGATTCACATATCAATGTAATCACTATAAATAAAACCCCCGATTGTAATGTGACCACTCGTGGTGGAAAAGTTACTCTTAAGAGAGCCCCATCCAAGCCATCCTCTCCATTCAACTTGTATAACATCTTGGATCAACTTCATAAGACACCTGCACACATTTCCATCTTGGAACTTCTGCGTTTATCCCCATCCCATGGAGCCATACTTGATCAAGCTCTTTCAGAAGTCACTGTCCCAACAAACCTCGCCAAAGAATAGTTTCAGACCATGGTAGGTCATATTACCACACCTCATTTTCTATCATTCACTAAAAAGGATGATATGTCACTCACCCAAACTCATAATGCATCTCGCCACATAGAAGCCTTCATCCACAAGCATAAAATAAAAAGTGTTCTAATCGATGGAGGAGCCAGTTTGAATATTTGCACCTTAAAGCTAATCCTTATGTTGGGGTTTTTAGAGAGTGCTATTGATCGTAAAAAGAAAATCACCATCAAAGCTTATGATGAAGAGGAAAGAACTTCGAAGGGAAATGTTGTTTTACCTATTAGAGTGGGACCTATAGTAAAAGATGTAGTGTGTCAAGTGCTTGACATGGAGCTAGCATATAACATTCTCCTTGGGAGGCCTTGGATACATGCTATGAAGGTAGTACCATCAACCTATCACCAGTGTATCAAATTCCCCCATGAAGGCCATGAAATCACCATCCAAGGTGATTCTAATCCATTTCAATTTTGCAACTCCATACAATCTAAACCTGATGTCATAAATCCCAATAACCAGGCCTCTACTTCATCCTCATCCCATGTTGACCCAACTTCACTCCCTTCCACATCAAAGGTGTCCCAAATCAACCTCAAGCTCAAAGACAAGGGTGTTAGTGTGTATACAATTGCACAATCCTTTTTTCTTAGCACAGTTACCTCTCTCTCCCAGATCCTATGGAAAACCTTCAATGAGAAAACCTAAGGCATTAGAAACTGCTAAAGGTCTGTTTGTCAAATGGGGAAGCATTGAAGATGAGAGTGATGAGAAGGACATCCTACAATGGCTATATAAGGATGCAAATAGTGAATCCATACCCCAAGACCATCAATCCACATTGCAAACCACACAATATGGTCAAGGTTTCTCAATATTGCAAAGAATGGGATATGAAGGTCATGGGCCCATAGGATTGAGGAAGGAAGGTATCGTTGAATTTATCCAACCTCCTACATTAATAACCCAAGACACTGCAGGGCTAGGCTACACTAGAAAAGAAAAGACCAAGGGAACAGACAAGCATAACTGCAAACAACTAGAAACATCTGCTACTAACCTAATAGATCAAATTCACTGACTACAAGGATGGAGTGAGACTGACTCCAATGAGTATGAATGGGATAGTCTCTCTGAACTATCTTGTGATGAAAAAGATATTGATGTGGTCCATGAGTATGACCCTACCCATGCAACTAATGAGAGACAAAGTCCAATGGATAGACCTCTAGAGTTCAATCCACATAATAATGATTGTGAGATTCATGAGGAAAGAATGATACCACACTTAATAGATCAACTTCTGGAGAGTACCATCATAAGCATTGTCAATGCTTATAATAACCACCTTAACTCCTCCATCTTGACCATCACTACCCTCAAACCAAACCAACCCAATGATCCTCTACCACTATTGCATCCAGAACTCATAGATTAGGACTTACAAGACACTACCCCTAAGCTAGATACCTTACAAAATGATGAAGCCTTCATAGACTATCTAGAGCTTAGGAACCATATACCCATAGGGGATCATAGGGCTGGCTATGCCATAGAACTCAATGATAGGGCTTATTTTGGAGAGAGTGCCAAGCCTTTCAGTCTCAAAAATGTAAAAATGAAAAATGGATCTAATAGTGAAAATTGCTCTACGGCAGTGTTAGATCATGAAAATAGTAAAAATATGAAATACATATCCAATGGTGAAAACCTCTCTGAGGTGCCAAAGGATGAAAGGCTTCACCCTCTCCCCAATCTAACACATCAGGGGAGATCATCAATCTTGATGGAACTAGCAAAATAGATCAACTTCAGTATAGGTGACAATCTAAGGATGATCCATATGGAACAATCTTTAACTACACAAGAGAAGACGGAGTTCACTAAATTCTTCAAAAGGAAACAAATTAACTTTGCTTGGCCATATGCAGATATGCCAAGGCTAGATCCAAATCTCATAATGCATCACTTGTCCTTAGAAACATATCAAAGAGCCATGACTACAATTTTCCACAACATGATGCACACCATAATGAAAGATTATGTAGATGGCATCTTAGCAAAATCACTCACAAGGGAAGGACACCTGACAGTATTAGACAAGATCTTCACAAGATTAGAACAATTCAATGTGTGCCTCAACCAAAAGAAGTGTGTATTCAGAGTCACATTAGGCAAGCTTCTCAGATACATCATGTCTGCTAATGGAATCAAAGTAGACCTAGCTAAGGTGAAGGCCATCATAGAAATGTCACCTCCCAAAAATCTCAATCAATTGAGGCCTCTACATGGAAAACTACAATCTATCCAAAGGTTCATTTTTGAATTGGCAGACAAGTGCCACCCATTCACATACCTCCTACATAAGAACATTCCTTTTAAATGGAATGATTTGTGCGAATAGGAATTTCAATAGTTAAAGGAGTATCTCATGAAACCACCTATATTGATGCCACCAATCTAGGGCAAGCCTCTACTACTTTATATCTCCACCACACCAACAGCTCTAGGAGCTCTACTTGCATAACAAAATCATGAAGGGAAAGAATAAGCTATTTATCACATCAACAGAACACTGGTTGGCTATGAGCTACAATACATGCCAATTGAAAGAGCATGCCTCACTGTGGTCTTCACTTCACAAAAATGGAGACATTACATGCTATCGCATTCCATCAAGCTCGTAGCAAAAATTGATCCATTAAAATATTTGCTCAACAAAGCTACCCTTACAAGTAGATTGTCCAAATGGGCCATGCTACTCAGTGAGTTTGACATCTAGTATGTAGACAGGTGCGTAATAAAGGGTCAAGTACTTGCAGATCAGCTGGCAAATGCTTGTTTAACAGATGATTACCCATTGAGATTTGAATTTCCAAATGAATCCATCTTTCACATAAGAAAAACAACCTAGAAACTCTACTTCAACAACTCATATACTCAGCATGGGTCTAGGGTAGGTATCATGTTGGTCACACCTAGTGGTGACACCATTCCAAAATCATACAAACTACTCTTTCCTTGTACTAACAATGTAGCAGAGTATGAAGCTCTAGTCATTGGCATCAAGTTGGTAGTTGAATGGAACATCATAGAACTTTAGGTGTATGGTGAATCACAACTAGTCATCAACCAAGTGAACGATGACTACTAAACAAAGGATGAGAAGTTAATACCATACAAATGAATGGTAGACAACTTCAAAGAATACTATGTTGAGATCTCTTTTGAGCATATACCAAGGATAGAGAACAAAGCAGCAGACGCCATAGCAACAATTGCATCTCTCCTCGACATCACTAACAACCAATCATATTATGAATTCTTGGTAGATCCAGTCTCCCATCCTGCATATGACACTCTCGGATCCCACATCATTTGCCATATTGTAGGACTTGATTCTCCTTATATGGAAAAGTATTTGCCTATCTTAAAGAGAACACCCTACCACCTGATCTCTCAAATAACCAAAAATGAACCTTCATTTATCAAGCATCTCGTTATTCCATTATCGCCAACACCTTATATTGACGAGGTCTCAATGGTACTCTCCTTAGGTTTCTCGATAGCGAGGAATATCAAATCACCTTGAGAAAAGTGCACAATGGTATATACGGGACCCACTCTAGTGGTCCTACCATAGGTAAGAAACTCATACGTATGCGGTACTACTGGCCAACTATGGACAAAGATTCTTGTCATTTTGTAAAGATGTGCAAGAAATGCCAAATCCATGGGAAGCTAATACATGCACCAGCATAAGAGCTGCATCCTTTAATGACTCCTTGGCCTTTCTATCAATGGGGACTCGACTTAGTGGGCAAGATCCACCCTTCGTCATCTAGCAGCCATAAATTCATAATCACCACCACCAACTACTTTACAAAGTGGATTGAAGACATACCCCTCGCCAATGTCACAGGTAAACACATTGCCTCTTTCATCCTGAACTACATCATTTACTGCTATGGTATCCCTTCATCCATTATCAAAGATAATTGATGACCATTCAAAAATTAGGATGTTAAAGAACTGTGTGACAAATTCCACATCCAACACTGCTTTTCCACCCCGTATTTCCCCCAAGGAAATGGCCAGGCAGAGGCATCAAATAAAACCATCTTAAAAATCTTGAAAAAGACTATCAATGATGTCGGTTGTGATTTGCACATCCAATTGAATCCTGCATTGTGGACCTGACACACAAGTATTCGTACACCCACATGTGCAACACTATACTCCCTAGTCTAGGATCTAAAGCCATCTTGCCCATTGAAGTCGAGATCCCATCCTTGCAAGTATCGTTAAAAGGCCTCATATCTAATGAAGAATACAAAGTATCTAGACTTCAAGAGTTAGAACTGCTGGAAGAAAGAAGGCAATAGGCCTTTAACCATCTCAAGGCTTATCAACAAAGGATGTCCAAAAGTTACAACCACAAAGTAAAACCAAGGGTATTCAATGTTGGTGATCTAGTGCTTAAGGAAAATCCCTGCAATCAATAGGATCGGGAAAAGAAAGGAAAGTTTGAACCCAACTAGCTTGGTCCTTATATAATTATTTCTGCCTATGGGTCAGGGGCTTATCAATTGGCTAAACCAGAAGGTGAACTCTTTGATGATCCCATCAACAACATGCATCTTTGTAAGTTCTACACCTAAACCGCAATGCAAGGGAGTCAAAAACTATAAAAAAAGATCAAAAAAAGAAAAAAAAATTAGAAAAAATGGAAAAACAACAAAAACAATCATCCTTTGGTGAAAACCTAGGAAATATGTGCCTTGGATAGATACCATGATGAAAACCTAGCAAACAGGCATCATGTGTATTTTTATCTATTGTGCAAATAAAAGCAAGTGGTGAAAACCTGGAAACATGTGCTATCTGCAATGAACTACTTCCTCCATCTATTGCAAACTCATCCCTTGTTCGATCCTAACTTGCATCCATCTTGTCGTTTGTCTTGAGCCAATCCATCTAACCATTGTCAAACTACATTGCCTCTGAGCTATCACATAGGCAAGGCCATCATTGATGGGCCCCTGAGGCTTCCCATCCATCCCATCCCATATCACCCATTCCCTTTGTCCTTCCAATCCCACTTTTCCCATCGCCTAAGTCTTAGGTATGTAAAGTCCACCCTGAACTACATTGCCTCTATGTCATCACATAGGCAAGGCCATTTATAAATGAGCCCTTGAGGCACTAGGTTAGTCCTTTAGGGCCCGTCCCATCAAGTCTATCATAAGCATCTCACAGTCTTTCATCCATAATAAACTAGAAGCCTCTACTTGACTGGGGGAATTATCTGCAACCTAGTTGGAGAATTGGATTCTTGAATGTCAAAAACCTCAAAGGATAACAATAAGGATCATGATACTATCACCAAACAGTAGGTAGCAGTACTAAGCAAAATTTTTCAAACAAAATGCTTAACACAAAAACTTGACCTATTCCAAGACACAGTGAGCCTCAACCACCATGATGATTGTATCTATTTTTGTTGCAAGAAAACATAACATATGGCAAGAAATTTTTTGCTTATTAAAAGGTTTAAGCTGCAAAGTCCTGATTTTTGTTATTATGTCTTTTTATGCTACTCAAGCATGTCAAAAACTAGAGAAGCTATGATGGGGGCATAATTATTTTATTGGTTTGTTGTTTGTGGATCAATCTTTAGTAATGTGATAACTTTTGTGAAATGACATGATCAGTAAAAGATCATCGAGGACTTAAGAGGTCTAAACATGAAAGGGGGCAATCCTTGTCTATTTACATGCAAGGCATACTCAAGTCATCTAGATTCAATTTTTACTAGATGCTTGTTTCGAATTGCTATATCAAAATCCATGTAAGAGATACTCAAGTCATCATGGTTCAATTATACCTAGATGCTTTTACTTTCTTACAACATTTTAAAGAGAAAAGAAATAAAAAAGAAGTGCCCAATGATGAAACAAAGTACTTCAAATACCTGCATATATGAAAATGATAACCTCCACATCCATACATACCAAATTTGCATTTCACCTCATTTATAAGCATTCCATAAGTACCATTTATCCAAGTGTCTTAAGATCCAAAGTCTTTTCTTTCATTTGTTACTCTTCTAATCAATCCTTCCATCAATTCATTCAAACCCTTATCTAATCAATCCAAGCAATGATCCAAATGCAAGTCCATCCTTAATCCATACCAATCAAGTTAATCAAACTTGTCAAATAATCTAATTGCAATCAATGGTCTTGATCCTAACCTTATCATAAACCAAATAAGTCAATCATCATTGACAGTGGGATATATCTTTCCTGCATCTTTGTGTTGATCTAGGGATATATCTTTCCCCGCAATGACAACACTATCGTCGTCAATCATTATCAATTTATCATCAGTTTATGGCTAGACATGGGCAATACCTTGTTTGTTCTTATATCATTTGTGCATACTTGCTTGCTTTCTTGTGTGTGTTATCAATTTATCTTGCATAGCATGTCATTTAACTCTTCCATCCATCCCTTGTCTTCCATCTTCCATTTTATTCACCCTAACCTATCATTCAGCCTATCTCATCGTGAGATCATCCTTCATCCAGTCAATTTCTTCTAGTCCAATCTCTCGAGGGGGCATCCTAGCATCATAAACTAGTACCAGGTGCAAATTGGGGCATGTATCAAATCACAAAAAAAATTATTTCTTTGAAACAACATGATAAAACACATTGCATCAAAGAGGGGCAAAATGTATATAAAATTGGCTCATGTTGAATTAAGTAAATATTTCAATATTTATCTTAATTCTTATTCTTCTATCAATTAAATAAATATTCTAAGTTTATTTGATTGGTTCATTATCCCATAATTAAATAAAAATCAATTTATTTAATTAAAGTCCCTAAATTGTTCTAATGTCTCACACAATTAAATAGTTGAGATTATTTAATTAATCCTAAAGTTCTTCTATTCCAAAGTCCTAATTTCATAATTCCACCTCACTATGTTGCACACATAATTAAATATTTTAATATTTACTTAGCTAATTATTCCCTCACCTTTCCACCTCACCATGTTGCACATGTAATTAAATATTTTAATATCTAATTAGCTAATATTATCTCACCCACATATCATATTTATCCTCTAGTCAAAATTAGTTAACTCATCAATCAAATTAGTTATCTAATTAGTCATTTGAGTTCACTGGTCAATCTATTTAGTCAACTCTCCAATCAACCTAATTAACTGATTAGTCCATTGAGTTAACTCATCAATCTATTCATTCAACTCCCCAATCAATTCAATTAACTAATTAGTCCATTCTGTTAACTCCCCAAGCTATTCTGTTAACTCCCCTGATGCATGAAGAAGGCTTGGACACTTGTCCTCTTCTGATTTGCGTACATTCCCTCAAACTTTCTCAACCATTCACAACTCAGGAAATTCCTCCAATTGTGGATCTGATGACACTTGGATTTGGTCTTCCCTCATCCTATATAAACAAGGTCTTCATACCCATTTCATATCCATCCAAGTTTTTATTACTTTGCAGGAATCATAGGGCGCCTTTGGCACCAAATCCCTCCATAGCTTGCGATCACCATTTATCACCATTTTTATTGTATTGAAGATCATCTTCATTACAAAAACTATCATAGTCATTCTCTATTGTCATCTTGAAGAAAAAAGCAAGGAAGTGTGCTTTTTGAGGGCTACATTCACACCAAAGATCAATTTCAGATTAGGCGACCAATGGAAGCCGCAAAGTAATAATGTTTGCAAGGTGTTTTCTTTGTGTTAGAATCTTGATTATTGCAATTTCTATTGAGTTATTGGGTTATTATTAATTATTGATATTATCTCCACATTTTCCTGTAACAAACTCTATAATTTTTTTGGTTTGTATTGTTGTAGTAAGATGAAAGTTTTTTCTTGATTTACCTCACCTATCCTAAGAGGTGATCAATCTCCTAGAAGAAGATCAACAACCCCAAGGTCTATATAACTAGATCTTGGCCTTGCAAGATGACTCAGTGACCATGTGATGCAAGAGCATCCGGGTGCATGCGAAATCCTGTGTTGACAAAAAACATTTCAAGTTTTTTTCTTTTTTTTGTTTAGTTTTGTCTCATTTCCATTGTTTTTGGTGGATTGCTTTAGGAGTATTTTTAGATTCAAAATTTATTGACTTCATGCCACATTTGGTAAGTTTTAGTTTGATGAAGTGTGGTGAAATTTTTGTGTAGTTTGGAACAAATTGACCATATTTGAAGTCCTTGAACTTCATTGCACGTTGAAATGTATTTTGGGAATCTTTCAAGGTTTCACAATGTGTTCAGAGCAGACTTAAGTTCTTTTCACTTTGTTGAAAGGTATTTTGTGGAAATTAAAGCATATTGTATGAAGAGTTTTGACAAATGTGTGAGTTCAAGGACTCTTTGTTTGGGACAAAAGAGCTCAATGGAAATATTGCTTTCATGAAAGTGTTCTGCAACACTTAAGACTTTTGTGAAGTGTTTTGGTAGAATGATCAAAACATAACATTTCATATTATTGAAGGGAATTTTGAAATGCATAAGAAATTTAACAAATGCTTCAGTAGAATTGTCGACACCTAAACTAAGTAATGTACCAATGAAGAAGTCGTTCATTCACATAAGCATTATTACTGATGAAAATTGAAGGGACCATAAGGTCAATATATGTCAATTTTTCTAAAATGTGATATTAGGGAAGTTTGAAGGTTCATGCCATTTTCAAACCATCAAAATATGTTTAGTGAAGACCTAATATTTTAGGTACATTCTAAATTCTTGTACTAAGTGAATCACCGATGATGGAGTTCATTGAAGTGTTAAACAAAATAAATAGAGATTGAAATAATAATAAAATATTGCATATTATTCAATGAACATTGTTACATACTTATAGTCATTGATATCTCAACAATATCCTATAAACATGCAAATAAAATGGCAACGAACTGAAGAATTGTGACAACAAACTAAAGACTTAAATAGCACCTCATCAACATTGTTTGAGACACCTCTATCTAACTGGACACGTAGATAATGACTTGGTAGAATTTAATTATGATTTATAGTTAGTTATGCAAACACTCCCCCTTAATATTAATTGAATTCTCATGAACTCATAGTATATTCCTACATTATACAAAATTTATCTTTCCCAATGCCTTTGTAAATACATTTGTCATGTTACCATTTGTGTTACAATACATCAATGCTATCTCTTGAGATTGAATCTTTTCTCTAACAAAATGATGTTGAGTTTCAATATGTTTTGATCTAGCACGATACACTGGATTGTTCTCCAACTTGATTGAACTTTGATTGTCACATTTAGTAGGAGTTGGTCCTTCTTTCTTTTGCCCCATATCTTAAATAATACACATTAGATAAATAGATTCACAAGTGGTACTACACAATGCTTTGTACTTGGCTTTAGTAGAGGACAATCAAATAGTAGTTGATTGCTTTTTGCATTGCTCCAAGAAATAGTGCCCAAACCTATGTTGAATGCATAACCAATTGTTGATATTCAATCATCTGGATCACCTACCCAATCAAAATCTAAATAACCTGTCAACTTAACATTCAAATGGTTAGTATATTCAATACCAAATTTAATGGTTCCCTATAGCTATCAAACAAATCTCTTTGCTACTTTCCAATGAGTCTCAAGAGGTTTATCCATGAACCGGCTAAGTACGCTAACTGAATATGCAATATCTGGTCTTGTTGTGGTTAAGTAGTTCAAACTTCCCACCATTCGCCTATAAAAGGTGTCATTTACTTGTGTTGTACCATCATCAATAGAAAACATAAAATTCTATTCTAATGGAGTTTATACTACTTTATAGCCATGCATTTTAAACCTTTGTATCAATTTATTTGCATGTTTAATTTGATTAATTAAAGTCTTTCCATCTTCACTCCATACTTCAATTCCTAGACAATAATGCATTTTTTCAAGATCCTTCATTTGAAATTCCCATGATAGATCTCTTTTGATTTCATTAGTCAAACCTATAGCACTTCCTAATATGATTAAGTCATCAACATACAATAAAATCAAAACAACATTCTCATGTTCATCTTTCTTTATGTATAAATTTGGATCATTCTTAATTTTGATAAACCCTTGTTGGAAGAAGTTATCAATTTTCACATGTACCATGACCTTGGTTCTTGTTTAAGACCATACAATGTTTTCTTTAACATGCATACAAGATATTCTTTTCCCTTCTTTACAAAACCTTCTAGTTGTACAAGATAAATTCTTCTTTTAAATCACCATTCAAAAATGTTGATTTGACATCCATTTGATGTAGATCCCAATTATACTTAGTAGCAAGTGCAATAATAAGTTTAATGGTGTTCATTTTAGCTACAGGTGTAAATGTGTCTTCATAATCTATTCCTTTCTTTTGTGAATAACCTTTTTCCACCAATCTAGCTTTGAATTTATCAATACTACAATCAGCATTAAACTTTACTTTGAACAACCATTTAGAGCCTATAGAAATTCTATTTGCAAGTAATTCAGTTAGTTCCCAAGCATCATTTTTCATGATTGAAATATATTAGATTTTGCATATCATTCATCCATTCTTCATGGTTTTTAGCTTCTTCATAATTATGAAGTTCGTCTACACTCATTACTTGAGATATTAAATTATATTCATTATACATGATTGGTGTTTTGATTTTCCTCATTGATCTTCTTAATGCTTCACTATTGGGTGGAGTAACTTCACTTTTCCTTGTCTCAAGTCCACTTTGATCATGAGTTTGTTGATCTGCAATACCTATACTCTCAATGTCTTCTTCAAGAAGTTCCAATGAAACAATACTTTCTTCCTTTTCTTCCTCTTGAATATCTTCTGCATATTCATGAAAGATAACATCTCTACTAGCGAAGACATTATGAGTAGTAAAATTATACATTTTGTAGGCCTTGTGATAAACACAATAACCAATGAAAATACACTTGATTGATTTTGCATCAATTTTCCTACTATTTTATTTTAGAATATGACAAAATGCTTTACTTCTAAAAATTCTCAAATGACTTATGATATGTTTAGTACCAATGAGGGCCTCATAAGGAGTTTTGTTTTCTAGGTACTTGGCGAGTCTTCTGTTCAACACATATACAACTGTACTAACTACTTCAACCCACAAATTATTAGGGAGATTCTTTCCTTTGAGCATACTCCTAGCACACTCAACAATTGATCTATTTTTCCTTTTAGCCACACCATTTTGTTTTGGATTATGAGGAATTGTGTATAATTTGATAATTCCATTTTCTTTACAATACCTCACAAAAATTTCTGAAATGTATTCCCCCCTTGATCTAATCTTATAATCTTAATATTATGAGCTATTTATTTTTCCACCATATTTCTAAACTCTTTGAAGCATTCAAAAACTTCATTCTTATATTTTAAGAAATAAACCCATGTGTATCTAGTGCAATCATAAACCAATATGAGAAAATAGTAAGCATCCCCAAGTGACCTAGTTTGCATAGGACAACACACATCTATATGTACTAATTCAAGATTATTTCTATGCCTTTTATTTGACCTGTGTGGAAATTGATTCCTATCTTGTTTACCTAATGCACAACCATCACAATTAACATGTTCATTCTTAAAAATTCATAGACCTTGCACCATTTTTTTTCTTTTTAGAGAAATAAGATCTCTAAAATTTAGGTGATCATACCTCATGTGCCATAGTTCTTCTATTGACATGCATGTAGATGTCATTGATCAATGACATTCTACAACTAAATCAAGTTTATACAATCCTCCTGTTCAAATTCCTTTAGCTATCACATTATAGTATCTTTCATATCCTTTACTTGGAAACCTATCTTCAAGAGTTCAACTTTTAAACCTTGATCAGTAATTGCTGAGACTGAAATTAAATTCTTGTTAGTTCGTAGCACATAATTTACATTTGAAAGTTGATTTACATTTCAATTATGCAAAAGTACACTTATATCACCATGAGCTTTAATGTCATGAGACATATCATCTCCTAAATAGATCTTGCTACCATCATTTTGCTCATGAAAATATTTAAACCAATCTCTATGATACCTAGACATATGAATTGATGACCCTGAATCTATAAACCAAGCATTACTATCATGTGCATGAGCAAAAAGAGCACCATCTAAAATAGACAACTTAAGATTATAGAGGTCATCTTTTATCTCATCATCACCATTCACAAATTTGCCTTCATATTTATTATGTTTGGACTCATTACACTTCTTTTTCCCACATTCATTATAGCATAGTGTACATATTTTCTACAATAATTACAATTTCCATTTTTCTTTATGTTGGAATTTGACTTAGATGATGTTCCTTCTTGATGACTTTTATTATTTTGATACATTTTGTTATCAAATTTACCTCCCTTATTCTTTGTCCATGGCTCTCCTTTGGATGGCTTCTTATCCTTGGCCATCAAAGCTAAATTTGCAATCTGGACTCTAGTGTCCACATGCTTCTTCCTTTCTTCTTCTTATAGAGGGATACCTACTAAATTGTCAAAGGAAGGTACATTTTCCGTTGCATCCAAACTAGTGATAAATATTTGATAGTCACTTAACATACCATTCAAAGTAATAGTGATTAAATCACTACTTGAAACTATTTCACCAATGTTGGCTAATTTATTCCATAATTCCTTAACTTTGGACAAGTAATCACTGATACTTTCATTTGCTTCCATTTTGATTGAAATTAATTTGCTCTTTAGAAACATAATCTATTTGTGTTTGTAATTTGACACAAACCTTTTAGAGCAATCCACGTAATAGAAGAGGTAGTGATATCTCGAATATGAGGGATAATGGAGTCCTTCACAGACATACATAAGAGAATCTAAGCTTTGCATTCTCTACTTTCCCAATCTTTAATAGCATTTATAGGCATGGTAGGTTTGGCCTTCGTACCATTAACAATGGTCCACACATTGTACCCTTCCATTAGAGTCTACACCTTAAAATTCCAATTGACATAATTTATGCTATCTAACTTATTTGATTTAGATAGATATGAGTTTGTCAGATTTTCCATTTTAAAGAGATAAAAAATTATAAACATAGTTCTTACAAATCCCTCTTAGCACAATTTACATCTCACTCGACTTCTCAATTTTCCACCTAGGTAATAAAAATGGCAAAATAGAATACATTACCAATAATTATTGTGTATCACAGATGATGCCAACCTCTGATTTGTTAGTCTTATATTTGAATAGATGAGGCTGTTGTAAGGCCCTTATAAAATCCTTAAAATAACACCTAGTCTATATTCTATAACTTGTGGCACTTGGTGTATTGAGGTACTTAACTAAGAACTAGTGATGCTAGTCGTTGCTCTTTTTGTTGATGAAGATAAGAAATTCAAGTTCCTTAATGAATTGCTTTTGATGCACATCCCTCTCATATGCATACATTATCTATAATATGTTGCCCTAATGATAAATTAGGAAAAAGGTATATATTATCATAAATTTTGCCTACTACAAATGAATGTGAAACCCCCTTGTTTTGATGAAAGGCCTATTATACTATTGTATACATTGTGTTAATATCTTACTTTAGACTATGATTTTGATATAATTAGGTTGGTTATGTGATACTCATGTTTTTAGGAAAGTTGTGCATTTGTTATTGTTGTGTTGGTGAATATTCATATTGTCAATCTCTAATTAGAAATTTCATGGGATACCCATGCATTAGGATTAATTTTATGTTATGATGGCTATGGTTACTAACAAGTGAAAATGATGATTGTATTGAATTATTATGATCTTTCATTGTGTAAGGTTGTACATTGAGAGATATAGAATTTATATAATTAAATGAAGTATTTACGTGTTTTGTGTGAATGATTAGAATGATTAGATCAATGATGACTTTATATGCCTTTGTTGTCATTGCTTCGGCTATTGTTATTTTGATTACAACTGACAATTTGAAAAAACAAGTGTGCAGGATATTGTTGACCAATGGAACAATGGGGAAAACTCCTGGAGACCCACTGTGATTCACCAATAAGCTGACCTAGCCTATTTGGAGAGGCTAAGGTCAATTGTATGGTTATGTTTAAATTGTCCATCAATGTGGAATTGTGTTATTCATACAAATTGTGATGTTAATTCGGTGAGTCGAAATGTTGTTAATGTGAATTAGGATGTTAATGTGAGTTGTGACATTGTCAATGTGAAAATTGTGTTGTGGACCATGTGTGAGTTATTCCTTGTGTTATTTTATTTATTTATGAGCTACTTTTACATTAGTTAGCATATCTCATTATAATATTTAGATTATTATATAGTTTTCAAACAATAAATTGAGTTAAATAATTAGATTCTGGTTTTCCTTTTAGATCAAGATGAATATAAGGGTCTAATGAAGATTATTTTAGAAGACTAATTTGTCCTTAGTTAAGTTAGCCTCATCTTTTTAGACAAAAAAAAAAAAAAATTAGGATTTTGTTGAATTTTCTTGTTAGTGGTTGTGGGCAATACATTATGAGAAGTATTGTTTTGACATGTTAAGGCATATACAAGGGTTTTAAGATGTGGACATTGCTTTGATGTGCCGTACCGCTTAAGGTTTAGTAGTGGGGCATTAGAGCTGCTCCCCACAGACCTCAGATGAACGCGTCACTGCAACAATGGCTTCAATCTACTTCAAACACAACACTAGCACAAAATTAGCAACAGATCTCCTTCAAATGCAACACTAGCACAAAATTAGCAACACCTCTCCTTCAAATAGAAGTGGCGACTCTCTCTTCTGACAGCATCATATACAATAGCTCTTTGCTAGCTTTCTCACGCAATATACACAACAATTAATTTTTTAATGTAACTGCCTATCACCAGGCTCTGATTCCAAAACAAAATAGATATTGGAATAATAATGAAAGACTGTATTATTCAATGAACACTATTACATACTTATAGTTGTTGATATCTCAACAATATCCTATAAACTTACAAATAAGAATGACCTTGTGACAGCAAACTGAAGACTTAAATGACACCTCATCAACATTGTTTGAGACACCTCTATCTAACTGGACATCTACACAATGACTCGGTAGAATTCAGTTATGATTTACAGTTAGCTACGCTAACAGTGTTGGTATGCCGATGAAGATTTTAATAGTTCACGAAGGGACTAAATCACTGATCAAAAGTTCAAATGATTGAAATGGTGCCGAAGGCAAAGTTTATAAGTCCTATTCGACGCTGATTTGTAAAAGAATAAACAGAAGTGATGTAAATGAATGGTTGAATGGTTCTGATAGGTTCCAATCTGCCGAAATCAAAGTTCAAGTTCTCACATTTTCTAATTTTCCAAAATTAAATTACAAAGGAGTTGTCGAGAGTATTTGAAGTGTTGAAAGTCTTAGTGATAGCGATCGAACTGGTTCATGGAGGAAATGAATTGTCAATGTGTATTCACAAGTTCTCAAATGTATTGATTCATCGAAACATAATATTGATGAGAGTTCAATTGCTTAAAAAGTTGTCGATGCAGTATTTAATAGTTTGCATTAACTCTGATTTGTTGAAGATTGTTTTACTCAATGATTACCTTTAGTTCCTAAATGCTTTCAAGTGCTGAAGAACATGATTTTAGTGAAGGTGTTCGTGTAAGGACCATTCATAGTTTTCAAATATGTTATTCATTGTTGTTGGCTATTAGGATGGCCAATGGTTCAGTCCTGTAACCATCCACTTCGGGAAGTGGTTCAACTTCCCTGAACCCGTATTATAAAAGACACATTGTGATATTTTGGAGGGGTTAGGTTGGCCAGTATCACCCGACTTAAAGGCGAAGCGATTGTGAAGGAGAGGACTGCCAGAAAAGATGGTAGAGATTTGAAACGCCTGGTGGGGTATTGTAATGTGAAATGACTAGAGGTAAAGTTTTGTAAAGAAGAAGAGACCGCGTTGAAGATTGTAAAATTTGTATTCCTCATTTATTACTACAATGAATATGTGTTGTGAACATGTACGTTTATGATTTGAATCAGTTTAAATGAAATTGTGTTGTTTTGTGAATTTGGCGTTGTGTTGGTTGTGTGATTGGGTGCAAAGTCTGAGCTTTACTCAATCAAAATGAGATACAAGTTGTAAATGGCTGAAAGGAGTCATGAGGATTGGCCTTCGGAGCTGTGTTGAGCCATTGGTGCCTTCAAAAGGTAGGAGCTTTTGCGTGGACGGCTCGGCACAAGAGGATTCTAACCAGGGATAGGTTGAGAACTCTTTGTATTTCTAGCCCATCCTGCTACGTCTTATGCAAGAAGAGTGAAGATCCCAACCTCCTCCTTTTGAACTACAAATTCTCCAGGCAATGTTTGGAGTGGTGTATCGGTTGTCTGGATTAGAACGGTGCGCTGCCAAATGATATCATTGACCTCTTTCATAATTGGCCCAAGCTCCGAAACTCTATGGGAAGGGATATGGGTTTCCAATCCTTCCTTAATATTGTGGAACATCTGGAAAGAGCGAAAGAATAGAATATTCGAGGACGAGGAGGCCTCGGTGGAAGCATTGATCAAGAAAATCGAACAAAGCATCTGTGAAATAGTCCTGACCAAGTAGGAATCTAGCAAATCTCTTCCAAAACCATGGGACCAAAACATAATGGAAAAATGAATCTCCCTCAAACCATAACAGCCTCATACAATGTTTGGGGATCATATCAAAGAAATAAAATGAAGTGGTTTATTGTCAAATGGCACCCCCTCCCTGGTGCAAGAGCACGTAGAAAAACATGTTTTGTGTTGTAATAAGGTCTATTTGACCAATGCATGTTATTTCAGTTTGTATCTAGGTTCTTCAAGACCTAGAACCAATTTTGTAAGTCCCAAGTCACTTAGGACACATTTGTCAAATTGTTAATCATATAATGCCAAAATAGGGCAGTAGGACAATTTGGGACACAAGACGGTTGGTCTCCCAACTGTTTGAATCAGTTGGTTTTCCTCAGGGCGAGTTGATAAACCTAGAGGAATGAACCAAATAATCATCGGAGAAGGTGGTGAATGTGATTGTGCATTGTTGTCGAACTACATGTTTGAAGTATTCTGAGAAGGAATAAAATTGTTCTATTCTGTCAATCTAGTTTCTGTTCTCTATAACAACAAATTGTGTAACTGTAGATTTCTGTTCGAAGTGTAGTTCGTCCTGTGCATACCATTGTTGCAATGTGTCAATGTGAGGCATTCCACTGGTAGTTTTCTATCGTGAATGAGTGGAATGGCTTCACAATGTACAGATCCATTTTGTTATGTTTCATTTTTGTTGTTCTGTGAGATAGTGCAGAAAGTTTGGGTAAGTTGTTCCATGCAGTAGTGTACCTAGCATCCCCATGTGCTAGGGTTTGGTTGAAAGAGTAAATGAACCGCAGAGTCAGAGAGACACAAAGGTCATCGTCAATAAGATCAGGACCATCGAGGAGTAAATCAGCCATCAAACCAACAATGGTTGTCTGATCGATACAAGGAGACAGAGAGATTTCTATCGGCGTGAGTTCTGTCTTGTTTCACTGAAGAAAGTTCCAAGTGAGCCATCGGTGTGTCTCCGACTAGTGGAGTGACTTTTGGGGTTCTGGCTGACAATGGTTTTCTTGCTGATAGTTGGCCCATCAGTGCATCAGCTAGAGTTTGTAAGTGCTCGTTGACGAGAAGAGTCTTGCCAAAGACAAAAGTCATCAGCGTATTGGTGAAGCAAATTCTAACATGGCCGATAGTAATTGTCTTACCAACAAGTGAAAGTCAAAGGTGACATTGGAGTGATCAGTGTATTGGCGAAGCAAATTCTAACATGGCCAATAGCAATTGTCTTGCCGATAGGCAAGAAGCGTAGAGTCACCCATTAGGAAAAGTTGCGATGTCGGAGTGACTAAGACTTCAAGGAGATAAGTTGTAACATGGCTGATGGACAAAGTGTTGTCGATAACAAAAGATGAAGGGCAGATCACTGAGATGGAAGAAGGACTCTTGCTGAGGGTTCCAAAAGTCAATTTTGATTAGTTGTGTGCGTTTCTGCTATACGCTCTTCATCATATTGGTATTAGATCCATAAAAGGTTCTGTTGTTGATCTGGTATATGTTAGTAGAAGAGAGTGAGGGAGAGGCTAGCATCATGCCTCCAAAGGGGATGACAGCAGAAGTGCTTAAGAAGTTCCAAGAGATGGAAGAGGTGATCAAGATTGGAGTCAAGGAAGCACTCTAAGCTGAGTTGAAGGCACTGAAGATAGGAAAGAAATCGGATGATGAATTTGATGGAGAAGAAGAAAAAGGGGAAGAAGGAGAAAAACCCCAAGGGCAGGAGGTAGAGATACCTGCAGATCAAAAATACTTTCTTGAAGCCATCAAGGCAATTGGGAAAGACTCTTCAGAGGCCAGGATGGAGATCCCAATGTTCAGTGGGAAGATGGATGCCAAGGAGGTTGTGGAGTGGATTAAGGCTCTAAACAATTACTTTGAATACAAAGAGGTACCTGAGAACAAGAGGGTGAAGTTTGCAAAAACTAAACTCAAAGGTGCTGCCCTTACATGGTGGAATTTCATCCAAGGTGAGAGGGTAAAGAATGGGAAGAGTATGATCTCTTCATGGAGCAGAATGTTGAAGAGGATCAAGTCCCAATTTCTTCTATCAAACTATGAGCTGCAAATCTACAAGAAGATGCAAAATCTTAAGCAAAGAGATTTGGAGTGGCTACTTACACTGAGGAGTTTCACAAATACACTCTTCGTTGTGGGTACATGGAGGATAAAAAAGCTAAAGTGGTAAGGTATCTAAATGGTTTGAGGTTCAATATTCAAGATGAAATTAGTTTATTGACTCCTGAACCTATGAAAAAATGCTTTCAAGTAGCATTAAGAGCTGAAGAGAAGCTGAAGAGGAAAGATGTGCAGCAAGGTAGCAGCAAAAATTTTAGAGGCAGAGGCAGTTTTGGAGGAAGAATTCCTAACCGGAGGCCTAATGGTAAGTCTAGCCAAGAAGAGCAAGTTGGAGACTCAAGTAGCAAAGGAGGCTACCGAGGAAGAAGGCCTAATGGAAGAGGTGGGACAAATGGATCAAGTAAAGGATCTAAGTTCTCCAATATGAGATGTTATAATTGTAATTAGATAGGGCACCTGACTTATAAGTGTCTAGAGAAGGCCTCAACTTCTCATGGTAATGAGAGAAGAACCACATTGACTCAAGAGGATGTAGGGAGTGTGACATCTCCTAAAGTGAATTTGACATTAGAGATGGGAGAAAATCTAATGATCAAGAGGACGTTGCTCAAAGAACTAGTGCAGACTAAACCATCACAAAGGAGAGCACTTTTCGAGACCAATTGCAAAAGCAAAGGTAAAGTATGCAAGGTAGTAATAGATTCTGGTTCAATAGATAATATGGTGTCTAGGGAAATGGTGGATAAATTGAACCTAGAAAGGATTCCTCATCAAACTCCTTACAAAGCATCTTGGGTAAGTGATAGTCAATCACTTTTGGTAGATGAACAAGCATATGTTGATTTTTAGATCGGAGAATATAAGGACAGGGTTTTATATGACATTTTGCCCATGGAATGTTATCACCTACTTTTAGGTAGGCCATGGCAATTTGATAGGCAATCATTATATGAGGGATATGCTAACACATACACCATCAAGAAGGATGGGAGGACTATTTTGATGACACCATTGCAGGAGGATGTTGAAGCAAAGAAGGTAGCCAAGGTCATCTTGGTGGGTAAGAAAGAGTTTGTGAAGATCAATGAAGAAGAGACAAGGAAAGTTGAGGATACCTCAAAGAGTGGGGTTGCCAAAGATCCAAGTTTGAAGGTGGTTTCATTTTGAATGATGGAGATCAGATGGCGATGTTTGAGATGGATTAGAAGAAGGTCAAAGAGCAAGTCTACGAGCAGCCACAAGGTGGTTGGAAAGAAGGAGATACTATCATAGTAGGGACCATTGTTTGTCCTCTAGAGCCAACAAGAGTTGAAAGGCAAACATATTCTACCATAGTAGTAGTACAAGAAACATCAAACAAGGTTTTGAATATAGGTGTTTAGGCAGAGATGATAGTAAGGAAGAATGGCAAGCAAAGTATAGGCTTGGTTGCAAGCACTCGCCCATGACAAGGTGTGAGTAGAGCATACAATGCTAGGCATGAGTTTTTAATTCCATGGAGGAAGGTTGCAGTTCAGAGATCATGGAGAGGAAATGGAGCAGCAGAGGATCACGGTGGAGTAAAATAAAGAACCAACTCATGTGACATGAGTTCTTTTCTACCCTGGGAGTATGGTGTAGGAGCACCTAGAAAACCATGTTTCATGTTGTAATAAGGTAGATATTTGACCAATGCATGTTATTTTAGTTTGTAGCTAGGTTCTTCAAGCCCTAGAACCAATTTTGTAAGTCCCAAGTGACTTAGGACACATTTGTCAAATTGTTAATCACATAATGCCAAAATAGGGTAGTAGGACAGTTTGGGACACAAGACGGTTGGTCTCCCAACTATTTGAATCAGTTGGTTTTCCTCAGGGCAAGTTGATAAACCCAGAGGAATGAACCAAATAATCATTAGAGAAGGTCCAGTGAATGTGCTTGTGCATTGTTGTTGAATTGCATGTTTGAGGTATTTTGAGAAGGAATAAAATTGTTCTATTTTATCAATCTAGTTTCTATTCTCTGTAATGACAAATTGTGTAATTGTAGATTTCTGTTTGAAGTGTAGTTCTTCCTGTACATACCATTGTTGTAATGTGTTGGTGTGAGGCATTCCACTGGTAGTTTTCTATCATGAATGAGTGGAATGGCTTCACAATGTATAGATCCGTTTTGTTATGTTTCATTTTTGTTGTTCTCTGAGATAGTGCAGAAAGTCTGGGTAAGTTGTTATGTGTAGTAGTTTACCTAGCATCCCCATGTGCTAGGGTTCAGTTGAAAGAGTAGATACCGTAGAGTCAGAGAGACATAAAGGTCATTGTCGGTAAGACCAGGACCATCGGGGAGTAAATCGACCATCAGACCAACAATGGTTGTCTGACTGATACAAGGAGATAGAGAGATTTCTATTGGCATGAGTTCTGTCTTGTTTCACCGAAGAAAGTTCCAAGTGAGCCATTGGTGTGTCTCTAACTAGTAGAGTGAGTTTTGGGGTTGTGGTCAACAATGGTTTTCTTGCCGATAGTTAGTCCATCGGCGCATCGGCCAGAGTTTGTAAGCACTCGCCGACGTGTAGAGTCTCGCCGAAGACAAAAGTCATCGGTGTATCGGCGAAGCAAGTTCTAACATGGCTGATAGTAATTGTCTTTCCAACAAGTGAAATTCAAAGGTGACATTGGAGTGATCGATGTATGGGTGAAGCAAATTCTAACGTGGCCAATAGTAATTGTCTTGCTGATAGGCAAGAAGCATATCTAGTTACCCATCAGGAAGAGTTGCGATGTCAGAGTGACTAAGACTTTGGAGAGATAAGTTGTAACGTGGCTAATGGACAAAGTTTTGCCGATAACAAAAGATGAAGGGCATATCACTGAGATAGAAGAAGGACTCTCGTTGAGGGTTCCAAAAGTTAATTTTGATCAATTGTCTGTGTTTTTGCTCTGCGTTCTTCATCACTCCCTGAGGTAGACTCAAATTAAATTTTGATGGCACAACAAAAGGAAATCTTGAAACATTGGGAGATGGCTTCATAGTTAGGAATGAAGAGAAGTTGATCTAGGCATTATCAAAGAAACTCTCTCTAGGAACAAATAATGAAGCAGAATTTCAAGCACTACTAGTAGGTCTAAGGATTTGTAAATCAAAAAACCTAAATAATCTTGACACAGAGGGAGACTCTCTAATATGCATTAATGCATCACACAACACAACTCATGAAATTGGAAAATCCAAGGCATTGCTAAGGCCATATGGGAGATTCTAGCCACCATGAATGACTACAAATTGTAGCATTGCTATTGAGAAGCTAATGCAGTCGTAGATGTTGGGTACGTGTGTGAAGCCAACTCATTGGAATGACTGCCTCTTTGTAACAACATCTTCTTTCTCTTGTGACCGATGCCTCTGTTTGTAACCACTGCATCTTCTAGTAATGATAGCTCACCTTCTTGTAACAATTGTCTCTTCCAGTGTGTAAGCTTTACATTGAGTATCTTCTTTGCAAGAAGTAGGAATGAAGGTTTGTATGGTAATATATAGTGAGCGTTGTTGGAGGAATGTACTGTATGAAAAACTAGAGAATTAATAAAGTGAGAATCCCCTGTGAATGTGGACGTAGCCATTTTTGGATGAACCACTATAAAATTTGGTGTCTTCATGTTTGTGATAATTTTATTCGTTTCTCATTCTATTTTATTTTTTGCATTTTTCTTTCTTTTGTTTTACTCAGATTTATCAACAATTGGTATCGGAGCCAATGGTGAAAAAGCTGTTTTGGAAACTATGAAGAATTTCCAAGAAAATGGATGTAGCAGCTTTGGATGATTGGGCTAAAGCTCTCATGTCTTGGTCATATGGCTCTGCAAAGAGTTTTGATGAAGTGGGAGTTATAGTGACAATTGTGGATAGTGACATGCGGCTAGATGATATTGTGCCAATGGAAGTAGATGAATCTCTTGTCTATTTGGCTGCTGATCTACCACTAAATTTGTTATGGGTAATGTTGATCTTGATTCCCCAAGCACTGCCTAGGTGAGGTATGTGTGGGAAAGGCCTCCGTAGGATTTGGGAGGCGAGGTTTTTGATATGCTAGAAGAATTGGAGAGCCTACAGAGGCTAAAGGAAACAGAGGATATAGCAACCATAGATGTTGATGTGAAAGCTAAAATGAAACACCGTGTACATTGGTGGGATGGATAGAAAAATAAGGAGGATTTGGCTAAGGAAAAATATGTGCAAGTGGAGATCCCGATTCGAACCTTGGATGAGGAGGTCGTGTAGGAGTTAAGAACAACACTAAGAGGGGGGGTGAATTAGTGTTGTGTGAATTTTTGAATCTTTTTACAAACTTTAACTTGGAGAGCACAAGGAGAGAAAGTTATCATTGAATTGTCAAACACATATGCACATAACTTTGTCAAACACATAAACACAACTCATGAGTAAAACATACAACCACAGAGAGAAGATCAATATGACTCAAGACACAAGAATTACATGAGTGGAAAACCCTCCAGGGGTAGAAAAACCACTCCAGAACTGCCTCATTGGCTTAAATGAAAAATCTTCTTACAAATGTCTCACTGACATATACAAAGGTCTCATTGACCACAAGCCTCATTGGCATAATGTGCCTCACTGGCAAACACAATCACTATTAACAAAACATCAAACTTTGTGTGCAAGACATGATTGTTGTTCAATCAGATTTGCACTATTGTATACAACCTTATACCTCCTGTTTGATTTTCAAATCAAGACCATTTTCTTTTACATATTTTTGCAAACAAGCTCCGTATGTGATTTCTCCATGTGTATGTCTCCAATATGTCTATCAAATGGCCATTCTATTAAAAAACAGTCCTACATCCAGATACACTCAACAACACTTCACAACACTATATGTTTCATCTCTATCCTTTTTAATTCATAACATCAATGCACCTGAAAAAACAAATTTATACAAGTTGAATGTCTTTTCACCTTTCATCTTCTGTATGTTTCATCTCTCTAATTATTTTAATGTGTAAAACAAATTTATACAAGTTGAATGTCTTTTCACCTTTCATCTTCTGTATGTTTCATCTCTGTAATTATTTTAATGTGCAAAACAAATTTGTCTCTTCAATGCCTTGGAACCTTTCACATTCCTTCATAAATTTCTCCTGCATCTAATCACACAATATTTGCAATTATAAACAATAGAACTCTTGGAATTTCACTTCTCTGCAAAAGCACATTCTCTCATTGCAAACAAAAAATAATAAATAAATCTTCAATATGATTTTCTCACAAGACAAATTATCTCCATTGAACATCATTGAATCCTGTTGATCTTCCTCACAAAATTATCTTCATGAAAACCTTTCACCTTCTCCGTATCTCCAAAAAAAAATCTTTATTTTGCAAAAAAAACATTTCCAATTCTCCATAGATATTTGCCTTCAAGAAAAATCTCTTAAAAATTTATAATTTAATAACCACTAATCACCAAATAAAACTCACCAAAAACTCATAAATTTGGTATGGGCTGACCACTTATTATTTAAATAAAGTTTCTAAAAAAAAACTAGAGCCATAAAAGGCTTAGTGACTTTGTATCCATAATAGAAACTTTAAAATTAAATACTCCCCTAGAAAGGCAATTCTATGCTTAGGATGAAAATCATTATTTTCGGGCTTCAAAATGCCTTACATATCGGGCTCTTCATATATCAAAACATTTTCAATGCTTTTTTTTAAACTCCACACAAACGATGCTCTAAAAGGGGGCCAATAAAGGTTAGAAAAAGCTTAATGAAAATCTTCAAAGCCGATAACAATATGAGCATAGAATTTAAAAACAAGGAGGCCGACCAAGACTTTACACATTGGCACTCACAAACACTGTATGGAGACTGCTTATATGATGACCGTTGCAAAAGGTAAGTTAAAGGAAAAAAAAAATGCCAGTCATGGATGCTCAGAAACCCCTTTAGCAGGTATCAGTAAGTGAATTTACCTGCTATTATAAGTCAATGACAATTTATGACATAAAGTTAATGATATAGATTATGAGCATAGAAGACTTTAGAGTTTGGCTTTAGAATATACTTTATCCAACTCATGACCCTTGATAAAACTCTAAGAGGACATTTTGGTTCAAAGACATTTCATTAACAAAGTCATTATATATGGTAACTAGAGTATTGGACTTCATCAAAAAGGCTCTTAAATGCTAAATCATCACTAAGATCTTGAACAAGCTAGGAAATCAAATTACTTCAAATGTGATACAATGAAGAGCTAACTGTCACTAAATGTGTCCCATGCTAGTAATTATCATATGCCACTGTAAGAAGAGTCTTGTCAACTAAAACAGTCAGAGATGAACAACATACTTGCAAGAGACCATGATATCCAACATCATAACTACCACAACTGAAACCAAGACCATGAAGATCATGCCACTGAATACTGATGAAGACTACTGTGTTTCACTGAGATCAAATGACAAGAATACAAACCAAGCCACTACCATTGCATATCATACTTTACACAACTCTGGATGAAGCAAGAGCAAAACAACTGACAGAGATCAACACATGTTATCAAGATCAAGAACTCCATCACCTATACAATCGGTGACAATACATATAAACTAGTATAACTCCTCATAACTCTTGACGATCTTGTTGTCCAACATCCATGACAACCTGATATGAAGATCAACTTCTCAATCCTGATCATTATTTGATATGAGTGAATAGAGCTTTACATCAAGACATCTAATTTTATACATTAGACATATCAATTTATGAAGATGACAGAAGCACAACCTACATTTTGCAACTTGTTCATGCAACATGGAGACATTGAAAAACATGGACCTCAACCATCAACATGCATCAATACTCTTACCATCATTACACTAAACCAATTCCATATCTCTGTAAACTATCTCCTCATGATGTCCTACAACAACTAAGGCAACTTTTGCATTGCACCATCTCCTCTTGATATGAACATACTTTTGACATCAAATGACAACCTATCACCATCAATCTCCCCCTTTGTCATTGATGGCAAAACCATCTGATTGCAATTTTTCTTTCTCCCCCTTTTTGACATCTGATGACAAAGACACAAATCTATTTGTTCCCCCTGTGTCGAATACCACTGGCAATAATATCACTTTTTGACACAATACCAAAATGATGAAGAAGGCATATCTCTACAACCAAATATCAGCTACTAATACATTTTGATGAACAATTTTGCAGCTAAACATTATGAAGACTCCTCATCACACAGTTCCCAACACCAGATGACATGATGACCACCTTTTATAAGACCTATTCAAGTTTTCCATGATAATGATACAACACAACACCAACTAGTATTACCATTATTAGCTGATTCAAGACCTTTACTTGCCTCTGATTAACTGATGAACTTGAAGAAGAACAAGGCACCACCATCAATTTTATAAGCAACTCTAGATGTCACAGCCTGACATTCATACCTTACCACTTTAAAACAAGAGGCACACATTTTTCACATACCTTTCTGAACCATATTAATGAGGAAGAACATGTCAAATTAATATACCAATGATCACTTCTAAATGAACATTTATTCTACAATCAAGAATAAAGATCATCCTTCTGCACAAGATACCTTTTACAACATACTATCAAACCTGATATAACCACATCTACAAACAACAAGAATGAACTCCTTCCTCTTGACTTTAGCATTCAAATCAGCCCATCAAGATTGCACAACCTTCACCATCAAGCTCTTCATGTAACACCACTTTGCAAAACCAAATCCAGGTGAGAGTTCCTTGAGAACACCTTAACAGAAACATCATGACAACTTAATCATGCAAGTATCAAACAATATACAAATAGGATCAATGTCACAACACCATCAAACTCTTTGTGCAGAGAGCTTTTGAACACTTTATATGATCCACTAAACATGTCACTGATCATGAAGACCTAACATACATTGAAACTCAAAAACATCAAAAACTTCATTTCAAACATTTTAGGCAAGCATGACAAACAAAAACAAGATCAACTGATCTCCTCCTGTAACTTTTTTTTTTGGGGGGGGGGGGGATAAAAGATAGAACAAGAACAACTCCCCCTCACATTATGCTATCTGTTATGCAACTGATGATGTAACTTGTGTTAGATACACAAGTTTGGGATTTACCTTCTCATGACTCTGTTTTTGCTTCCACACTTTTACAAGTGCTTTCATTCTCCAAACCTTTTCAACCTTTTTCTTTTCCCAACCTTTCAAATTAGGTGATGCTTTCCTACAACTGTGTACTTTATGACCAAGAGAGTTGCAATTATAACAAATTATGTTGTAATCAAAATCAATTGACTGATAATACCTTTGAGCACTCATATTAAGCTTCCATGAAGGATCATACACTTTGTTCATTTTGCAATTTCTTTGAATATGTCCAACATTATTGCACTTGTAACAAACAATATCAGTGTTCCTTCTGCAATTAACTAATCTGTGTCCAAATTGATTACAAGCATAACAATAACCATTAAAAGAATAATTATACCTATACATGTATGCTTGTCTAACAGGAGCATTTCTTCTAAAATTTCTTCTTCTTTGATTTTGCATTTTGTTTTCAGTGGTAGCATTCAAATTAATCTTCTTTTTAGGTGTCTCTCTAGCTTTTGAACATTCTCCTTCTTCAAAACCAAGTCCAGTAGTGTCTCCATATAGTTTTTGTTTACCAAGCATCTTATGCAACTTATTTGAACTTTCTTCAAACTTCAAATTCTTTTCCAACTGCTTTCTAACATCCTCAAGTTCTTTGCTTAAAGAAATTATTTTTCCTTCAAATTTTTGGCTTTCAACTGATTTAGCTTCTAACTCTCACTTTGTTACATTAGCTATTCTCTTAGCTTCCTCAACCTCTATTTTCAAAAGGGTAATTAATTTATCTAATTCACCTGCTTGATTCCTCAAATCTATAATCAGGTTTCTAGCACCTTCAAGATCTGTAAGAGCTTTGTCTTTTAAATCTTTTTCTTATTGCAACTTCAAATTTAGTTTCTGATTTTCTCTCTTATACTTCTTGAGCTCACTCAAACCATATATAAGCTCTCCTTCCATATCAATTTCACATTTTTGTTCTTCATCACTTATAATCTGATCTTCTTCAAAATCTGATTGAGTCTCATCTCCTTCATGTGAAAGATTTTCATCATTGTCACTCTTCTCAGATAATAAGTTATTTTCTTCTTCAGGTGTACTAGCTTGATAAATTTTTATCAATCTCCTCCACATATCCTGAGCTGTAACACAGTCCATAATTTTACAAGAAACATTATTAGACAGAGCAGACAATATAGCCTTCTTTGCAATCTGATTACATTCAAGGGCTTCTTTGTTATTTGTAGAGTTAGAATATCCATTCTCAACAGACATTAAAACATTATATCCTAAAGAGGATAAATACACTTGCATTCTAACATACCAAACTAAAAAATTTGAACCATTAAACTGAGGAACTCCTGAAATTTTTTCTTCTAATACAATATTAGAATCAACATGAAGAACATCATTATCAACTGACTTTATATCAACATCTAGATTTGATATGGATGATATTTTTTGATCAGAATGAATCTTAACATTTCTCATGTTCTTATTTCTCCTGCACTTACCCATTGAACTCCACACACAGGACCTACCCAAGCTGATTAACCTGCAAAAGGGAAACTGGCTCTGATACCAATTGTAGGAGTTAAGAACAACACTGAGAGGGGGGGTGAATCAGTGTTGTGTGAATTTTTGAATCTTTTTACAAACTTTAACTTGGAGAGCACAAGGAGAGAAAGTTATCATTGAATTGTCAAACACATAAACAAAACTCATGAGTAAAACATGCAACCACAGAGAGAAGATCAATATGACTCAAGACACAAGAATTGCACGAGTGGAAAACCCTCCAGGGGTAGAAAAACCACTCCAGAATTGCCTCACTGGCTTAAATAAAAAATCTTCTTACAAATGTCTCACTGACATATACAGAGGTCTCACTGACCACAAGCCTCATTGGCATACTGTGCCTCACTAGCAAACACAATCACTATTAACAAAACATCAAACTTTGTGTGCAAGACATGATTGTTGTTCAATTAGATTTGCACCATATACAACCTTATACCTCCTGTTTGATTTTCAAATCAAGACCATTTTCTTTTACATACTTCGGCAAACAAGCTCCATATGTGATTTCTCCATGTGTATGTCTCCAATATGTCTGTCAAATGGCCATTCTATTAAAAAACAATCCTACATCCGGATACACTCAAGAACACTTCACAACACTGTATGTTTCATCTCTATCCTTTTTAATTCCTACCATCAATGCACCTGAAAAACAAATTTATACAAGTTGAATGTCTTTTCACCTTTCATCTTCTGTATGTTTCATCTCTGTAATTATTTTAATATGCAAAACAAATTTGTCTCTTCAATGCCTTGGAACCTTTCACATTCCTTCATAAATTTCTCCTGCATCTAATCACACAATATTTGCAATTATAAACAACAGAACTCTTGGAATTTCACTTCTCTGCAAAAGCACATTCTCTCATTGCAAACAAAAAATAATAAATAAATCTTCAATATGATTTTCTCACAAGACAAATTATCTCCATTAAACATCATTGAATCCTGTTGATCTTCCTCACAAAATTATCTTCATGAAAACCTTTCACCTTCTCTGTATCTCCAAAAAAAATCTTTATTTTGCAAAAAAAACATTTCCAATTCTCCCTAGATATTTGCCTTCAAGAAAAATCTCTTAAAATTTCTAATTTAATAACCACTAATCACCAAATAAAACTCACCAAAAACTCATAAATTTGGTATGGGCTGACCACTTATTATATAAATAAAGTTTCTAAAAAAAACTAGAGCCATAAAAGGCTTAGTGACTTTGTATCCATAATAGAAACTTTAAAATTAAATACTCCCCTAAAAAGGCAATTCTATGCTTAAGATGAAAATCATTATTTTCGGGCTTCAAAATGCCTTACATATCAGGCTCTTCATATATCAAAACATTTTCAATGCTTTTTCTTAAACTCCACACAAATGATGCTCTAAAAGGGGGCCGATAAAGGTTAGAAAAATCTTAATGAAAATCTTCAGAGCCGATAACAATATGAGCATAGAATTTAAAAACAAGGAGGCCAACCAAGACTTTACACATTGGCGCTCACAAACACTATATGGAGACCGCTTATATGATGACCGTTGCAAAAGGTAAATTAAAGAAAAAAAAAAGGGCTGGTCAATGGATGCTTAGAAACCCCTTTAGCAAGTATTAGTAAGTGAATTTACCTACTATTATAAGTCAACGACAATTTATGACATAAAGTGAATGATATAGATTATGAGCATAGAAGACTTTAGAGTTTGGCTTTAGAATATACTTTATCCAACTCATGACCCTTGATAAAACTCTAAGAGGATATTTTGGTTCAAAGACATTTCATTAACAAAGTCATTATATATGGTAACTAGAGTATCAGACTTCATCAAAAAGGCTCTTGAATGCTAAACCATCACTAAGATCTTGAACAAGCTAGGAAATCAAATTACTTCAAATGTGATACAATGAAGAGCTAATTGTCACTAAATGTGTCCCATGCCAGTAATTATCATATGCCACTGTAAGAAGAGTCTTGTCAACTGAAACAGTCAGAGATGAACAACATACTTGCAAGAGACCATGATATCCAACATCATAACTACCACAACTAAAACCAAGACCATGAAGATCATGCCACTGAATATTGATGAAGACTACTGTGTTTCACTGAGATCAAATGACAAGAATACAAACCAAGCCACTACCACTACATATCATACTTTACACAACTCTGGATGAAGCAAGAGCAAAACAACTGACAGAGATCAACACATGTTATCAAGATAAAGAACTCCATCACCTATACAATCGGTGACAATACATATGAACTAGTATAACTCCTCATAAGTCTTGACGATCTTTTTGTCCAACATCCATGACAACCTGATATGAAGATCAACTTCTCAATCCTGATCATTATTTGATATGAGTGAATAGAGCTTTACATCAAGACATCTAATTTTATGCATTAGACATATCAACTTATGAAGATGACAGAAGCACAACCTACATTTTGCAACTTGTTCATGCAACATGGAGACATTGAAAAACATGGACCTCAACCATCAACATGCATCAATACTCTTACCATCGTTACACTAAACCAATTCCATATCTCTATAAACTATCTCCTCATGATGTCCTACAACAACTAAGGAAACTTTTACATTGCACCATCTCCTCCTGAAATGAACATACTTTTGACATCAAATGACGACCTATCACCATCAGGTCGGTGAAGATATTGTCATGGCAGAGCCCTCTGGAGGTCTAAGTCCCACATAGCTATCAATAGAGCCAAAGCACACACAAGCTAGATCATTGACATTTTCTCAGAAGCCTTAGGCAGTAGGTGATGCGAATGGCCTTGCATAATGGAAGGTAGCATAGGTGTCACCTCAGATAGGATTCAAGGTGTTGGAAAAGTGATTCATCACCATGTCTGATGGTACTGCCCACTCCTACTATGCTGTACCCTCTAATCACTCCCACCCATTGCCTTCCTTCGCAATAAATCCCACAAGATCTGGTGGCCTTGTTTACAAGCCTTCATCTTTCAATGGCCTAAACAATCCATTTGGTGCAAATAGTGAGTCATTTTCTAGAGAAGCTTCAGTTGTGCAAGGTTCAATTCCAAGGGATAGGGATTCTCAGTATTTTGAGGTTGGGCATGATAGGGATTTCTTCAAGCCTGAGGGGCCCAAAAGGGAAGAACATCTTTATAGGAATTCAAGCCCAGCAGCATCTAGTAGTGGCATGGGGTATATGCAACAGATGTGAGAAAATGAAGTGATGGATGAGTAGAGAGAAAGGCCATTTTTAGGAAACTGTGAAACTTCTCTATGTGATGTTGATTTGCATCCAAAGGGGATTCCAAGATGCATGCATCATCAAAAGCCTAGTATCCATCTTGTTATTCTTTGCATATGTATTCATTCCCTTTAAATGTGCATTCACATCTTTTTGAAACAATTAAACAAACCATTCTAGATGCCATGTCCAGTTACCCACCCATGCCTTAGTCGATTGGCATTCTAGGATTTGATCTAAGACATCCATTTGTTGGGGGTCTTGGCACAGAAATTAAGGTTTCCAGGAGGAGAAAAGATGATTCTAAACAAACAAATTTCTATGATCCCATCTGGGCATCCTTTGAAGCAGAGCTTGAGAGGGTTCAAAAGATACAAGAGCAAGAGAGGCAAAGGATGATTGTTGTAAAAGAGAGAGCTCAGGAGCTTTCTCAAAAATAAGAAGAAGAGAGGCAATGCCAAGCTAGAGAAGAAGAAGAGCGTCAAAGGAAGCTTGAAGAAGAGACCCGCGAAACTACTTGTAGGGACAAGTTTACTGCAGAAGAAAAGGGAGATGGAGAAGACAATGGCAGGCATGAGAAGTTGAGAGAACTACTTGAAAAAATGGAGGAATATCTGAAGCCACTGATGGAACAGATAGAAAGAGTGAAATATTTAAGTGTGCCTGAATATGGTAGTCTCCTTCAGTGGGAGGCTAGAGCAATTACTATTGGGCATGCTATTAGTGGCGACCATAATGCAAATGAATCATCAAAATCTTCTCAAGGGCAAGGATATGGTGGAACTCCAATGCCTTACCTTGGTGAGAGAAAAGTTGAGGTAGCTCTTTCCAGTATGGAGGTCAAAGCAGAGGACTCTAAGGATTATGTATTTGTTAAAGTCCTTCCTCCTTGGATGATCAAATAGGGAATGAATATTACTAATGAACAGCATGGTGATGTGAAATATGCGTTAAAGTTTTATAGTGGTTCATCTTTTGCAAGTCCTTCTGTAGAGAGGAAGCCTGGAGATGACAAAGGAGCTATCGATCAAAATCTTTAAGTAGCAACAACAAACAAAAGAAATGACTGCCGCTACACCCATTGGGACTGTATATAATTCCAAGCTCACCCAAGGAGAGACTATTGCTTTGAGGCTTCTTAAGGAAGGTACTTGGAAGGACCGAGAGGAATTTCTTCCTGTGGTTAAGGATCTGGGTACGCTTTAGCATGAAAATATAGTGCCTCTTCGAGCATTTTATGAAGGAGCTAGAGGTAAAAGGCTTCTTGTGTATGATTATCTATTTAGGGACAACTTGGCTAACCTTCTTCATGATGCTCGAGATGGCAGGCAGCTCTGAGCTAGGCTCATAGGCATAAGATTGCTCTTGGACTAGCAAAAGGGTTTGCACACCTTCACACAAGGATGGAAACTCCTGTCATTCATGGGAACCTCAAGTCCAAGAATGTCTTGGTCAATGAATACTATGTAGCACATCTAACATATTATGGCTTGGACTGGTTGATGACACCTTTATCTACTGCTGAGATGATGAATGCATCTACTCTTGAAGTCTACAAGGATCCTGAGCTCCAGAAGATGAAGATAGCCAATACCAAGACTGACATATACAACTTTTGAATTCTCTATCTAGAAATACTAATTGGTAAGAGGCCAGGGAAGAATGACAATTCTGGTGAGGTTGTTGACTTGCCATCTATTGTGAATAATGTGATGCTTTGGAGGAGATTAATCCGAAGTGTTCATGAATAGCTTTTAGAGACACTACAGTCTTCATTCTTGATCAAAATTTGACATTAAGGTTGTACCTACAGGGGATATCTTTGAGCACCTCTCTTTTTGGTATGAGTTGTCTTCAAGTGGGAGATTGTTGGGTACATGTGTGAAGCCAACTCATTAGAATGGCTACCTCTTTGTAATAGTAGCATCTTCTTTCTCTTGTAACCAATGCCTCTGTTTGTAACCACTACATCTTCCTGTAATGGCAACACCTTCTAATGGTTGTCTCTTCCAGTGTGCAGGCTTTGTGTTAGGTATCTTCTTTGTAAGAAGTAGCAATAAAGGTTTGTATGGTAATATATACTGAGGGTTGTTGGAGGAATGTACTGTATGAAAAACTAGAGAATTAATAAAGTGAGAATCCCTTGCAAATGTGGACATGGCCATTTTTGGCGAACCATTATAAAATCTGGTGTCTTCATGTCTGTGACAATTTTATTCATTTCTCATTCTGTTTTATTTTCTACATTTTTCTTTCATTTGTTCTGCTTAGATTTATCAACAACAGATGTGTTGGCTATGAGGCTATAGTCTAGGGCATGCTACCAATTAGATTGAGTTGCTTTCTTCTACAAAACTTGGGCTTTACTTGGTCTCACAAGTGGTCTCTATTATCTAATGTCTCAGCAACATTATGCCCTGACATGGATTTTTCTTCAATTCTTGTGGGAGTTGCCCCATGCAGCAATTTACGCATTAAGAAAAAAGTTTAACTCAACTCTTTTGGCCATAGTAAAATATTTTTTTCTTTCCTCATTATTAAAAAAAACTAAGAATGGTTGAATAAAAATATTTTAATGAGAAAACTATTGGCTTATGTTCTATGTTTTAAAATTTCAATGCATCTTTGGTCTTTAAGAAATTTGGAGATTTTAGTTTTTGACAATGGTTGGTAAAAAAGAACATTTGCTAAAAAATAGAGAATTCTCTCTCTCATGTGGATACATGTTTATTTGCTTCTAAGAAGAAGGAATGGGGAAATATTTTGAGGAATTAACAAAAGCTTTAGTAGGTAGAAAAAAAGGGGATTTTGGTAGTTGGTTTTCAGTGGGGAATTTGCAGACTAGTACAAATTTTACTCTCCTTAACTAGAAAACACAATAATCTTATTAGAAGCATCCATTGCTCCAAATTCTTTACGTATGTATGAGAGGCAACATGAATTAGTTTTTGCTTGAAATAGAGAGGTAAGATAAAGCCTCACTTATCTATTTTTGGTTTCAACATACTTGTGAACTTTTTTTTAACACATGCTCCACCAAATGCCTTCTCTCCTTCAGTGCCTATTTTTCATTCACCTTGTTCTAAATTTATCAAATCCATGTGAATAGTTAGACTTTAACTCCACAAAGCCACCTTAGAGCCTTTCTTTAATGGTTTAAAGCACTATTATTTTAAAATTTTGTATACTTACATAAGGCATCTGAGTTTTAGTGACAATCATTTCCAATTTTGAAGTGTACATGTGGTGCAAAATATGCACAAACACAAAATACTCAGAAATACAAACAAAACAAATGTTGAAATTCTTCAACTTCAATTTATTCCCATTGATCTCTTGATATAAACATTACAAATGCCTAGAATGCTACAATATTCAATAAACTCTCTATTTCTTGATCATTTGACAATATGATCACATAAACACACACTTAATGAAAACTATTACATCATGCCTCTTTTATAGAGGTCTTTCCAATATGATACTTGTACATCACGTTAAATGAATGTGCCTTTCTAGGCTCTTCCAATCCTCATCTTGACTTATCTAGAAACCTTCTGCAACAATCCATTCAATTATTTTTCCTTCTGGAAACTTTCTCATCTCTATCCTTTATCTTCTTTTGTAAGATTCCTCTCTCTTTCTGGACTTTTCTAATTTTACATTTTTATCTTTTTCATTAAATTACAAAATAATTAATAACTTGTTTTAGGGAGAAATTAATCACCAACATGAATGGACATATGATTCTAATTAATCCACTTCCAACTTTGTATGGGGACTGGAATATTGAGCGTCTACTCTTATCAACTCAATTTTAAATTTTGTATGGTGGCTAGAATATTGGGATTTTGATTATAATTAAATCACTCACAAATTTTATATGGGCAGCTAGAATGTTGGGCATTTGATTTTAATTCAATCACTCCCAATGACAAATATGTCTTATGGGACGATAACTCTCCAATGCATTTTGACAAACAATCTACATATGTTATCTGTGCTTTCATCTTTAGCAGGCGCTCAACTAACTATTGCAAGGCTCAAGTAAGTTAGGAGCAATGCAAGTATTAAACATTTTTTTTGTCATTTTCCTTTTCATTTGTAGGCTAGAATTTACCTTGTATGCCTAAGAAATTTTGGACAATTAACTAGCACTAACTCATACTACACAATAATATTCTTGATAGTAAGTTCATCACTACCTCCTAGATACAAATTGATCATATGGTCAAATATGTTATATAATGTGGAGTAATTTCTCCCAAAATAAAACATGCAAGTTAGTTTATTAGTTTAATTTCAGTTTAGAGGAGAATAAAATAAGTTTTCATGGCTATTATTTTTAGAGTTAGTGTTAAACAATTTGCATGTATTTTGCATGTTAATTTTAGAAAATTCTTGTAATTTCATAACCTCTATATTATGAGGTATTTTGTAATCATTTATGTATTATAGGCATGATATTTCCATAGTCCATGATATGTAATATGTGAGCTTCTAGAAGAGACTATGTGTGCTTTTTTTGAATCGACGTTTCGGATCACACTCTGTGATCCATCATCATGATGAAAATAAGAGAATTAGTGAGTTGTGATTGCAGAGAAAGTTCCTTAAAAAAAGAGAGGGGGAGGTGTGGGCATGAAGTTTAACCAAGAAGGGGGTAAGGAAAGGAAATTGATAAAAAAAGATAAAAAGAAATACCAAAAGTTGATGATAAGCAATAAGGGAAAGAAGGGATGGATTATGATTTTTATCAATTTCCTTTCCTTACCCCCTTCTTGGTTAAACTTCATGCCCACACCTCCCCCTCTCTTTTTTTAAGGAACTATCTCTGCATTCACAACTCACTAATTCTCTTCTTTTCATCCTGATGATAGATCACAGAGTGTGATCCGAAATGTTAATTCAAAATAAGCACACACAGTCTCTTCTAGAAGCTCACATATTACATCATTTATGTATGACAAAAATCAATAGAATAGTTTTATTTTTCTAAATGTCGTAGTCTCTGCTGTAAGGAAGTTAAAGTAGAGGAAACAACTTCCTATGCCAATCTTGAGGAGAGATATTATGTAAAACTTTTAAAAACTAATCTAAAAATCACAAAAATTTTAGAAGCACATTCAAAACATGAAATCAACAATGAAACACAAAACACCAAATATACATGGGGAAAATCCATTCGGGTGGGAAACACCACACTCCAAAAGCCTTCTCAATGTATTCCTAATTTGACAACAAGATTACATACAATTGTAGAGCAAGTTTATTACAGAAGTATCACTAGCAAACAACTCTAGAAGAATTATGGCAGCATTCTAGCAGCATAGCAGGACCTACAAACACGTACATACAAACTACTCTTCAAGCCTCCAATTTGTAGACTTCTAGCTATATAAGAAACCATCTATGGTTTTATAAAACCATGTGCTTAACTTCTTAGCCAAGATTCCAATATGAAAATAAGATCTTTTGTCCAAAATGTTATTTCTTGTTTTTGACCCTTACAGTTGTTATAGAATATGTCATTATACCTCTAAAAATAGTCCTTCCATGATATACTACCATGTGGGCATCTTTTGATAACTAATATATCAATTTTCAAGGCACTGACTATTGGAGACTAATAAGGGAAAGGAGGGATAGAGTAAATCCATCCCTTCTTTCCCTTATTGCTTATCATCAACTTTTGGTATTTCTTTTTATCTTTTTTTATCAATTTCTTTTCCTTACCCCCTTCTTGGTTAAACTTCATGCCCACAGCTCCCCCTCTCTTTTTTTAAGGAACTATCTCTGCATTCACAACTCACTAATTCTCTTTTTTTCATCCTGATGATAGATCACGGAGTGTGATCTAAAATGTTAATTCAAAATAAGCACACACAGTCTCTTCCAGATGCTCACATATTACATCATTTATGTATGACAAAAATCAATATAATAGTTTTATTTTTCTAAATGTCGTAGTCTCTGCTGTAAGGAAGTTAAAGTAGAGGAAACAACTTCCTATGCCAATCTTGAGGAGAGATATTATGTAAAACTTTTAAAAACTAATCTAAAAATCACAAAAATTTTAGAAGCACATTCAAAACATGAAATAAACAATGAAACACAAAACACCAAATATACGTGGGGAAAATCCATTCAGGTGGGAAACACCACACTCCAAAAGCCTTCTCAATGTATTCCTAATTTGACAACAAGATTACATACACTTGTAGAGCAAGTTTATTATAGAAGTATCACTAGCAAACAACTCTAGAAGAATTATGGCAGCATTCTAGCAGCATAACAGGACCTACAAACACGTACATACAAACTACTCTTCAAGCCTCCAATTTATAGACTTCTAGCTATATAAGAAACCATCTATGGTTTTACAAAACCATGTGCTTAACTTCTCAGCCAAGATTCCAATATGAAAATAAGATCTTTTGTCCAAAATGTTATTGCTTGTTTTTGACCCTTACAATTGTTATAGAATATGTCATTATACCTCTAAAAATAGTCCTTCCATGATATACTACCATGTGGGCATCTTTTGATGACTAATATATCAATTTTCAAGGCACTGACTATTGGAGACTAATTTCTCCCACATAATAAAAAAGACAAAAAGACAAAAGAGGAAAATATGTAGTTTCTAAAGGAGTCTAGATAAGATGGAGGTTTCCAGAAAGAGGAGAGTTCCAGATGAGAGCTTCTAGAGGATAAGATTTCTAGATGAGGAATAGAAAAGCCTAGAAAGCACATCCATGTACCAAAGCCCTCTATAAAAGAGGCATAATGTAATGTACGCAAAGTAAGTAGCTAATGATCAAGTGATCATGAATGCAACAACATTCACTGTATTGTATTGTAATCATGTTGTGAATTAATGTAATGGTGCAGCAACACGAGTTCAAGTAATATTTCATGTTTTTTGTGTTTGATATTGTGTGTTTAGTGTCTTGTGGATGTTGAATCCAACACCTACATCAACATGTGGTAAAAGTGTCAATTAAGAATTCAAATGCCCCTACATTATTTTTGAGCTAAATAAAAATAATAACTCATTGTGGGAAAATATTAAATACAAAATAATGCTACAGGAAATATGGAAGGTTAAGACACCTCATTTCCCAATATTTGTTGTTGGCCTCTTTGTTCTTTTTTTTTAATTTTCAATTTCTATATCTACAGCAACAAAATGGTATCAGAGCTATTAAGATCGTGGGACTACCTCTAGGTCAATTTTGGATTAGAAAATCAAAGCTTTACAAGGTTGGTTGAAGTCTTCTAAAGAAAAGTATTATTGAGGAAATAATCTCAAAGCTGTTCAAAAAGGTAGAGATCATATCATATCATGGCAATGAGTAACAACATCACTTAGCCCTAAATTCCTACTTTCAATGGTATGAATTATGATTTTTGGGCAATTAAAATGAGAACATTGTTTTTCTTACAAGATGTTTGGGATTTGGTAGAAAATGGTTTTGTAGAACTATAGGATGAGGCTGCCTATTAGACATTATCAAAAGAAGAAAAAGATCAGCTTAGAGATTCCAAGAAAAAGGATGCAAAAGATCTATTCCTAATCCAATAGATAATGGGTGATTCCATCTTTCCTAGAGCTGTAGCTGCAATGAGATCCAAGATGGCATGGAAAATTTTGGAGACAACCTATCAAGGAAATACAAAGGTGAATGTAGTTAAACTACAATCTCTTAGGAGAATTTTAAAAAATTTACAAATGAATGATTTAGAACTAGTAGATCAGTTTATGAGTCAAGTCATAAATATTGTGAATCAAATTAGATCTAATGGAGAAGAAATATCAAATCAAAAGATTATAGGGAATATTCTCAAGAGTTTACCTAGTAAATTTGATGCAATAGTTTTAGAAATTGAGGAATCCAAGGATTTGGCACAATTATCAGTAGATTAATTAATGGGATCTATATCAACATAAGAATCCAGAATGAGTAGAAATAACAATACTTCTCTTGAGAATACTTTCAAGTCTCAAGTATCATCTGTAGAGGAAAAAGAAGAGGAAGGTCAAACCTTGGAGAAAGAGGTAGAGGCAGAGATGGAAGGAGCAATCTAGATCAAGGTTAAAATTATAATCAAAATTATAACAATAGAGGACATGGAACAACCACTTCCAGCAACATTCACAAAGGTTTGATAAATCTAACATTCAATGTTATTATTGTAAAAAATATGGACATTATGCAAATGAATGTAGAAAGAAACAAGGAGATGTGAACAAACAAAATGCTAATTACACAAATGAATCTAATTCTAGAAGTTTATTCATCACATGTCATGTTGCTCAAGAAAGTGCTTGGGATATTTGGTTTTTAGATAGTGGATGTAGTAATCATGTGATAGGGAATAAAGAATTGTTTTCTAGTCTTGATGACTCCATAGAATCAAAAGTGAAATTGGGAAATGATAATAAAATGGATGTAATGGGTAAAAGAGTAATAAATGTTTTGGAAAAAAATGGTGAAAGAAGATTTATTTTGGGAGGAAGTCTTGGAGGATCTCGCTGTGCAAATTTTAGATAGCAAGGAAGATCTTTGGATAGTGGCGGGTGGTTTTAGTACTCCTCTATTCCCTTCTGAGAAGTTAGGAGGCATAATGAACTTCTCAGATAGTATGGGGGACCTTGCTAAATTCTTGAATAATATAGGTCTTATGGATATTGAATTGAATGATGAAATGTTCACATGGACCAATAGAAGAAGGGGTGACCAATTAATCTAGGTCAAGTTGGACAAACTTGTTCTTGATTTCTTCAAACTGGGACATTTTGAGTCAATCAAAATTGGTTGCTCTCCTTAGATTAATCTCATATCATAACCCTCTTATGTTTAATTAGCAATATGGTGACTGAAAGGGATCTTTCCCCTTTAGGTATGAAATCATGTGGGCCTCCCACCGGGATTTTAGAAAATGTATTTAGGAATGGTGGAATATCTCTATTCAAGGGGCTACTATGTTTGGACTTGTCCAAAAACACACAATTCAATGGTAAAGTTAAGGGGTGGAACAAATTCTGTATTGGAAATGTTCTTGAAAAAAATAGTCTCTAAAAATCTTGTTGAAATCTAGAATAAACTGGCCAAAGGGGATATCACAGAAACCACTATCTCTTTAGAAAATTCCTTAGTCCAAGAATGGAAGGACATCATGAAATTGGAAGAAATATTTTTGAAATAGAAGTCTAGGGTCCAGTGGTTGAAGGAGATAAGAATACGTCTTTTTTGTACCAGTTTGTCATGAAGCACAGGACAAGAAATACCATCCTTAAACTTTTAAATGAGGAAGGTTTGGAGGTTAATACTAATGATAAGATAGGTTAGATGGCAGCCAATTACTTTGAATCTTTTCTATCGGAGTAACTAGACATTACTAATGAAGAAGTGGTTGAGATGCTATTGGACATTATTACCACTCTATTGACTAGTTTGGACAATATGTGTCTCTTGTTTCCCATAATGGAGGAGGAAGTACATGCTATTGTGTTCTTGATGGGTTCCTTTAAGGCCCATTTCCCTAATGGGTTCCCCATGGCCTCCTTCCAAGAATATTGGGATATTATTGGTACTAATTTTACTGTTGCAATCAGGGACTTCTTTAGGACTGGTAAATTGCTTAAATAGATTAACAACACTTTCATCGCTTTACTCCCCATAAAACAAGATCCTATGAATATGAGTGACTTTCATCCTATAATATTATGCAATACCATCTATAAGATACTATCTAAAATCATGGTGTATTGGCTGCAACCTTTCTTGGATGGTATTATTTCTAGTTGTTAAAAGGGATTTGTTCTCGAAAGGAAAATCCTTGATGCGGCAATCTACACCCATGAAGTCATACACTCAACAGATAGAATAAAGTCTCCAAGGATGATTTTCAAGTTGGACATTTCTAAATCTTATGATAGGATGAATTAGGACTTTTTATTCAAAATCCTTGAAAAGATGGGGTTCTAGAATGGCTTAATGAATTTGGCTAAAGAATGCATCACAACTGCTTATTTTTTAGTGCTAGTGAATGGCATTCCAAGGGGATTTTTCAAGTCTGGAAGAGGGATTCTATATGGTGACCCTTTGTCATTCTACCTCTTTATCTTTATGGCTAAAGTTATGGGACAAGGTTTTATGTATCTCTTAAGGACCAAAGAATTAAAGGGCATTAAAGCTACCTTCACTATAGAACCCTCAACAATCCAACAATTTCTTGATGAGAGCCTCTTTGGGATAACCTCGGTGGTGGAAGAAAGGAAGTGGAAGAAACTCCTTAATAATTATGCTATGGTTTCTGGTCAACGCATAAACTATGAAAAAAGACAGATATGCTTTTTCAACATAGATGATGAGATCTAGCAAAAAATTAAAGGTATATTAGGCTGCTCCTATGCAACACTACCAAGTGTCTACCTCAACCTCCCATTAAAAATTAAGGAAGTTACTCCTTTTTGAAACTCAATCCTGGAGAGATTCCAATGTAAGTTGGTTGGTTGGAAGGGCAAAGTCCTTAGCCAGGTAGGGAAATTTCAACTTTTGAAAGCCTCTCTATAGGAGGTCCCTATATACTTCTTAACTATGTTAAAAATGCCTAAATATATTGCTGAGAAGTTTGATACAATTCAAAGAACTTTTTTGTGGGTGAGAGTTAAGGAGAAAAAAATTATCCTTGGTGAGTTGGGCCAAAGTTTGCATACCCAAAGAGCAGGAAGGTCTTGAGATCAAAAAGATACATCTAATGAATAAAGCTGTATTAGTGAAGCTTGGATGGGGATTTATTAAAGATGGAAAGGTTTGGGCCATTATAATGGAAGCTAAATATTTACACAACTTGGGGCATAATAGATTCATAGATTAGGAAGGATTGCCCAAAGGCTTGAACATATGGAATAATGTTTTGAAAACTAGGAACCACATTCTTAAAGGTACTAAATGGAAATTAGGCAATGGAAGAAGGATAAGGTTCTAGAAGGACACCTACCTATAAGACCAACCTCTTTTCAATCAAAAGACCTATATTACTCTGCTGAAGCATGCTAGAAACATTTTTGGGGAGGAGGTGAATCTGTAAGTGTTTCCTGAACCAAGATCGATTGAAGTTAATTGCGGAGAACCTTCAAAGGGAGATTCTTAAACAAGAAATCCTTGTTTTCCCCAAGGAAGATGAGATGGTTTGGTCTCAAGACAATAAAGGAAGGTTCAAATTCAAGACTACTTATAGTCTACTATTAGACCCTATCAGAAATAGTCTATGGCTTAGACTTATTTGGAACCATAATTTAAACCCCAATGTTAATTACTTCTAGTGGACTACAACACACAATAAGATTCTCACACAAGATAACCTAAAATAATGAGGGTTCCAAATAACCAATAGGTTTGTGTTGTGTTGCAGAGCAGAAGAATCATTTCGTCACTTGCTTTTCCATTGTGATTTTACTAGGGAAATATGGGGTATGGCTTTGCAGGAAGTAAATATTGATTGGGTCTTGAGTGACAACTTAAGCTTAGTTGTGGAAGCTTGGAGAAACCCATTCAGATACACCCTAGGGATAGAGAGTTATGGAAGAAAACCCCTCCCCATTTAGGTTGTGGAGAATTTAGAAAGAGATAAACAATAGAATTTTCAAAGATTAGGCCAAGAATTCTAAAGAAGTATTTATCTTTTTCTCTAAACTCCTAGTGGAAAATGTTTCAGCATGTAACCTTAAAATCCCAGAGGCACCAGCTACTTTGGCAAAAGTCAAGTTTGTTAACAACTGGGGTATGGTTGTTTATATCAACAAGTTTGATAACTCCAACAAGTTATCTCACCTTAACACTAAATAGAAACCTCCATTAGAAGGTTGGTGCAAGTTGAACTTTGATGGGGAGCTACGAAAGGCAACCCAGGACATGCTAGTGGAGGTGGTATCCTAAGATCTCATATCGAGGAGTTTATAGATTATGTTGGAGGGTTAGGGTGTAGCACCAATAATGTTGCGGAAGCTATGACACTTCTATGGGGATTAAAAATTGTTCTATCTTTGAAAATTGAATGGTTATAGACTGAATGTGATTCTAAACTAGTCCTAGATGTTGATACTGGGAAAGTAGGGTTGGGATAGCAAGTGGGGGATATTATTGAAGATATCAAAGGCCTCATGCAAGGGCTTGAATGACATACTATAGGCCACACCTATCAGGAAGGTAATAGAGTGATAGATACCCTAGCTAACCAGGGTATCAACTACACTCAGTTCAGATGTTGGAGAAATATCAAATTCTCTCTAAGATTGTCAAAGACCTTCTCCATAAGGGGATGACTAATAATCTCTATGTTTTATGTCTCCTATGTAGAAAGAGAATTATGGTAAGTCTGAGTGGGCACCATATGTGGGGAAAAACAATATTGAGTTGGAGCCAGTTGTGAAAAATAAGAACTAGGGCCATGTGGAGAATGAGATCATCCAACTAGATAGAAAGGTGATGTTATAAAGATGTGTCGAAAGGCATGATAGCATATCCAAGCATAGGACTAACATCATCAATTGATGCCAATGAAGCAAGTACAAGTAGTAAGTGAGGGGGAATGAGACAAACTTTTTGAAATCCATGATAGCATTGATCATTAATGATCATAGGTCAGATGATAATTGCATGTTGGGAAATCATTTCCCAAGTTGTGAAGTAAAAAATTCTAGCATCTTCCAGCATAGTAATGTGATCGTAATTATTGTGGAAACCAGTCTCAAAAGGAAGGATTGTAATACTATGATCTACAAGGTATTCCCTCAATAGCTGGAAAACTTTCTGCATATTCCTAGTAACTTAGCTATCAAAATGAGTGGTGAAAGGGTTAGGACAGAGCATGTGTCTTGTAATGAATTTAAGTAGGATGAGATACTCTAGAGTGTTTTCTATGAAGGTAGTATAACCCCACTAATGAAATATTTGAATGGCTACGATGAGAGCCTTTTAGTGCAATTTTCTATCTCTTGGGAAAATCAGTGGTTGGAAATAGGTGGCATTCAATTCGAAGTCAATGATGAGACTATTGCCCAAGTCATAGGCTTGTCCAACAGAGGGAAAAAACTAAAAAGGAAAAGCAAGGTGCATGACAAGGATAACATGCAAACCTTTTTTAAGAAAGGTGATACCCTAACCAAACTTCAAGGGGGTTTCGATAGGAGGGAGTTGGTTAGCCCCTGGGATAAGGTATGCTATGTTCTAATGAAGTATGTGACTTTAGAGGGCCGCTACAAATGTTTCTTTCACTACCATTTGCTCTCGTTAATCACTTCCATCACAAAGTCATTATTAGCTTCCCATTTTACCTATTGTCATCCCTTGAGGCTACTATGAAAGCCACTAAGGATTCGTTAGCCAAAAACCCTAATGTTTTTGCTATCCCCCTCCACCAAGGTTTAATTCTCCATCTCTATCACTTCCACCTTACACTCTATCCACCTAAGCCCATTATTGTGTCTTTGATTGAGGATTCCCCCTCAAATCCTATGTTGGAGTGCTCTTCTAAAGGTAAATAAATTCTAGTCCTAGAGAATGTTGAAATCCATGTGGGTAAAAAGTCCAAGCCTTTAGCGGTTGTTGGGTCCCCACCTCTCACTAAAAAGAAAAAAAATGTCTCTATTGCTAAGGATCCCCCACCTGTTGCGTTCACAGAAGTGTTAGAAGGTTCGGATGCCCACCCCACCTCGTCGTCAACTCTTAAGTCCTTGGCCCAGTCCTCTATACAAAAGGAGGCTATGGCAGGGCTTTGTAACTTGAAGAGTTTCATGGAGGAAACTAATAGGGAGAGGGTGACTATTAAAGGATGTCCTGTTGGGCCCAGTAAGAGTTCCAAAACCAAAAAGGCCAAGGTTGACCATAGGTAAGGTGAGGAAGGTGAGTGTGTGGAGTCTACTATTAAACCCAAGTAGAAACACAATGCAAAGGAAGAGATCATTGAGGAGAGCACGAAGGATGGTTTGGTTGTGAAGGAGGATGGTAAGGAAGAGAAGACTAGTAAGAATAGAAATGAGGCTTCTGGGAGCAGAAGGACGAGTATCAGAAGATCCAATAGGTTGGCGGGATGGCTTACCTCCAAACTCACCAATGTGGAGGATTCCAATAACACTACATCTGATGATAATGTGGATTTCCAAAAGGTGATGGAGACCCCAAAAATTGAGGAGTACTAGGAGGGGGCTAGTTTGTTTGAAGAAATGAATGTTAGGAATAAGTGCTCACATAGCTTTTAGGATTTAATGTTAGTACTCACATATATTAGAATAATAATGTGTGAGGTAAAGTGTCACATAATTATTATGGGTATGGTATGTTGTTATAAGTTTATTATATAGATTATTGTATTAGTGGTACGAATGTGTTAAGTTGTTAAAACATATCAATATATTTGGGTATGTTTTCTGGGTTGTTTCCTATCAAATAGGATGTTAGAAATCCTATAAATATGTAATGTATTTGAATGAAAATGGTGAGATGAAGCACGTACTATCTTATGCAATATCATTCTAGCTTCTATATGTCTCTGCCCATATTTTTAATATGGTATCAGAGCGAACATTGATCTTGTCCCTGTAGCTTGCTGTCATGTATCTTCCATGAATTATGCCAGATGTGGGGATATGTACCAAGCGCATAGAAAAGGCTTGCGGTGCGTGGAGGACGACGCAGTAATTCTAGTAGGTGCCACAAAGCCACCAAGTGGTGGACCTGCAAGTGGACTGTAATCTCTCATCTTTCTGCAGGTGCACATTGGTGAGCCACCAAGACACTCTGTATGCTCACACCCTCTGCCAATTCTACAAAAATTACACAATTAAAGGAATAGTGATTAATTGTTGCTTCTAGTCATCCTCAAGAAAGGCTATGATGGTACTAAGGCAAACATCTGGTAATGTGGAGTCATTTTGTTAGTGTTCATGGTCGGATTATGTATCGCATGACTTGGAGGCTCCTATTTTATATCGATTTCAAGCATTTATTCAATCAATGTTGTTTTAGCCAATATTATAACCCTCATTCCACCCGTTGATTGAGTAGATAGCAGGAGTCTTATTAGAATCAAAGTTTTAAATGCTTCTGATGTGGATCTGAGAATGATCATTGTGGACTTTCAGTCATGTTGGTCGGCAGATCTATACTTGTGCACCATGCCTTGGGTCAAATGAGTGGTGAGTGCTTGAGCTCGGACATTATTGCGCTCAGACTCCCATTTTTTTATTACGGGCATCGCATTTGTGTGTCTAGGCTAATTAATTATTGTTGGATACTTGCAGTCAGCTCCAAAAAATCTCTGTGTTTGCTTTTTCTCTGCAAACTACCTGTGAGGGAGGCGTGATTTGAGTTGGAGGCACCAGTTTCTGATTGCAAAGGTCGAGCACATGGTCATGTTCTATTATGCGTGTGGAGCTGCATGTGATGGTGTAAGCCAAGGTACATCATTTAATTGACCATCTACAATCAGAGTCTCTTTCTATAGTTTGAGTGTCGTGCGATAGTATATACCTTATTAGGTAGTTATTAGTTTTCTAAATGTATTAGAGAGTTTAGTTTTTTATATTGTTTTATTTAATTGTTGTGTCAAATTTGCAATTTTGTTAAGGTGCATTATCATTGGAACCTGACATCTTCTATATTATTTAGATTACGAGGGGGAGTCAAATAGTTTAAACGGAAAAAAATAGTATATTAATAGATAAGTTTGAAGGTTCAGAGTTTCATACCTGGCAAATCAAGTTACAACTAATCCTTATTGAAAAGGATCTGTGGGATGTGGTAAGTGGAGCAACAACAAGACCAACTGATGCTGATGAAATCGGAAAGTGGACTATGAAGGATAGAAGAGCAATAGCTCTGATTGGTCTTGCACTTTTAGATGTATACCTCCACCACATTGACTTATCGAAGACCTCAAATGAAGTATGGGCTAATTTGAATGATTTGTTTGGATCAAAAGCATCAAATGCAAAGATGGGTCTAAATCAGAAATTGTTCAGGCTGAAAATGATGGAGGGTGACAACATTGTTCATCATATCAGTAAGTTTCACTCTCTTTTGAATCAATTAACTGGGATAGATGCTAAAGTAGCTAATGATGATTCAAAGGCTATTTTGTTAAATAGCATGCCTCCTAGTTATGGCAACATTGTTTTCACACTAAACAAAGTAGATGCTACATTGGAAGAAATAACATCCACTCTGATTGTGAAGGAACTAAGAAAATTGAATCAACTATAGAGGAAATTGCAATGTATGGAAAAAATAAGCCTAACCATTCCTCCAAATTTAGTTCTACTACATCAAAGGAAAATCATTTCTTTAAAAATAGAATTATGTGCTACTATTGCAAGAAGAAGGGACACAATGTTATGAATTGCACTCACTGAGTGAAGGATCTCCTTGATGGAAAGCTAAATACTGATAAGGCATTGACTGCAGATGATGATGAAGAATTCCTTCATGGGATAGCTACTGAAGACCCTCCACTTGAAGATACAGTGAAGAGGAATATGTTTTCTAAATCAAATCTACTAGAGGATGGAGGCATAGGAGATTGGAGCATGCTCAATGACCTCTCGTCGGTCACTAGTGATAGGGCCATAAAATTGTATTAGTGACAAAATTATTTGTACCAAAATGACTAAAGTCAAGATTGGTTTCTAGGTGGCAGTGGCAACCATCTCTTATCATTTGTGATCAGAGTGGCAATGATCTATAATGCTGGTTGTATACATGAAAATGAGGGCTTGGTGTTCAAGCTTTCTATGTGGTTGGATGTATATGTCCCCAATCACATTTCTTGGTTGTTTGTGAGTGGATGTGTTTGTCCCCATTCATGTTATGGTGTAAGTGACTGGAAGTCTTTGTCCCCAGTCACAAGAGTTGGTAATTATGATTCTATGTGTGTGTCCCCAATCATAATTGGTGTGACCAGAACTATATATCACTATTCATAACCTTGATGTTGGATAGATGTGTTTGTCCCTATCCAAACCTGATGTAAGACCTTGGATAGAAGTGTTAGTCCCTATCCTTGGATGAAGGTATACTGAGCATAGTGAGGCTAGTTCTACTATCACTTTTCATGAGTAGATGTGTATGTCCCTACTCATATCTTATGATGAGTTACTATGTGTGGTCATCAAGTACTGTGATGTAATTTCACCCAATGATCACACTAAGGGGGTGTTAGGAATTAGTGTTCACATAGGTGTTAGGATTTAATGTTAGTACTCACATATATTAGAATAATAATGTATTAGGTAAAGTGTCACATAATTATTATGGGTATGGTATGTTGTTATAAGTTTGTTATATAGGTTATTATATTAGTGGTACGAATATGTTGAGTTGTTAAAACAACTCAATAGATTTGGGTATGTTGTTTGGGTTGTTTCCTATAAAATAGGATGTGAGAAATCCTATAAATATGTAATGTATTTGAATGAAAATGGTGAGATGAAGTATATACTATCTTATGCAATAGCATTTTAGCTTCTATATGTCTCTGCCTATATTTTTAATAATGAATGCCCTAAATTCTGAGTCAGATAAGGAGAAACTGGAGATGACTAAGGAGACTACACCAGTTCAAAAAGACTATGATCAATGTAAATAGGTTGTTGTGGAGGTTGCAGAGCTCAAGGCTAAGTTGGCTACCTTGGAAAACAACATGAAGGTGATGGCTACTTTTAGCACAAAGGTGATGCATAGATCGACAACTACACTATCTGTCCTTCAGGATTTAGAACTCGAAAGCATGGTCTGGATGCAAAACACTTTTGTTAATTATGAAGCGATGTATAAATTCCTCATAGAAGATTGGTGGTAGATGTTTGTTTAGTTTCTATTGGTTCTGCGTTTTATTTTTTATTGGGTTTTGACTATATGTTTTGGTTTATGACTATCAACTACTAATGTGTTGTTTGTCTATTTTTGGTGGCCTATTGGTGGCATGGCTTTCTTAGCCCTTGTGGCTTTTTATAAATGGATCAACACCCTTCTTTGCTACTTATTATAATAAAAAATAAACACAAAAGGATTATAGTAACACAATAATTTATCTAGGGAAAACCTTTTGGAAGAAAAACAACCTACTCCAAAGAAACTCAATATATTATTTAGTAATCAATAGTTATAATACACTTGTAGAGTTTAGGCCTTTATAGGATTATCACCAAGAGATCTGGAGCAATCCTAGTGCTAGCATAGCAATGCTTACAAAACTCACTATGAAACCTCCATCTCAAGCACCCAATAAATAAGAGAAGCAATACATGAAACAATCAAATGGTAGGGAACCATGAGCTAAATTCACCTAAAATGTAGAACCCAAATCTTGAGTAAAAATCCAATGTTCAAATCCCAAGATGAATCCATAGGCTAAACATAACACATTTCTTTCATTTGTCATAAGCTCATCATGATCTACTCACCAACTTGGGCAATCTCTTTTGGCTATAATAGCTGTAATCAAATATTCCTTATAATGTATCATAAGCTAGTTAACAAGTGTAATTCCCTCTTACAACTCACTTATGTGTCATAGATGTTCTTACATTTTTCAATGTGGGAGGTGTAACTTTCAAAGGCCATAAATTTTGATTTGGAAAGGTGAGTGAGCTCTTTTTTTAAAATTGAAGATCTCAAAGAGATCCATGTTGTTATAATCAACTTGCTCCAATTAAGGCTTATTTCAACATTTTTCAAGGCCAAAATCAACCTCTAGAACCTTGAAAATTATATTTTTGTGTTCTTAACATTAAGATACAAGGTTGAGACACCTTTCCTAACTCTATAAAGGCTCAAGGGAATAAAAATATGTATGAAACAAAAAATATTAGTACAATGCAACATAAGTAAACTGAAAACAAAAATTCTACACATATAAAACAACACTTTAAAGAAATCATGCCTAAATATGAAATCATCAAGACATTGAGAAAACGTCAATTGTTTGGTTTGAGCACTATGAGGTGTCCAAAATATTTATTGTACAAAAATTGGGGAAAGTTACTAAAAATAGATATTGTTCTAGTTTTTAGCTATTCATAATAAATAGGTTCAACCTAAGGGGGTTTGGGCTTGTTTTAACTAAACCTACTTCAACTGAACATGCTTATGTGTAGAGGTTATGAACATGCTTATGTGATGCAGGAGCATCCCCGACAAATATGTGATTCTGCATCAACAAAGAAAAAAGAATGATGTTTCGGTTTTCTTGTTGACACAATTTGGTGTTTTAGTATGGTTTTGGTTGTGCATTTCCGACTCCTTGTCATATGTTCAACGAAATGTCTGGCCTCAGAAAACTTGTTTTGCCTAAGTCTTGATAGAATCCCTCTGAAGGAGTCGACGACATATTAGTTTGGTATTGTCATTCAAGTCCTTCATTTGGGTGATTGCAGAAGTACAAACTTTGATGGATCCAGCCACAATGCCCAGTTGATTCTAGGACTTAATCTTTCAGGGAGAAAGAAATTTTATATACGCCATGTCCTTCACTATGCATATTCCTCATATGCCGACCCATGAATTAAAGGTCACAGTAATCATCTTTGCATTGTTCTTTATAAGAGTCTTGTATGTTCTTTAAAGTGATGCGGTCAATATTCTTCCAGGACAACCACCTATGCCCTTCAAACATTATTAGCCGATAGGCTATTAGTGGGAGAACCATTGCCAAAAAATTATGATCACCATATTATTCCGATATTCCGATGCGTTTGCTCGTGAATTTCATTTGCCATTTGCCGTTAAGTGTAAATTGCTCGGTTTGCCGTTAAGTGTAAATTGCTCGGTTGTCAGATAATTTTATTCTATGCACTATCAAAGCATAATATTTTGTTTTTCCTACCACATGTTGCCTGCCAACAGTGACGACCTCCTCTTTCTGAGAGTTTAAACCCCTTTCTACGCCACTAAAAAGACAAAGATTTCTTAGATTTTATATTTCTTCCAAACAACTTTAAGATTTTTCAGGATTTTTGCAAGAGAAAACCTCACATATACTTAGTTATATTGGCAAGGTGTAAACGTAGCTGCCATCTATGATATAGTTAACATTTACACGTCTTTCTAATTTTTAAAATAGGAAACTGTCGATTTGTTGTTGTATTGTATATACATTGAGGAGATTGCCTAGATATAATTTCCAGATTGCCTTTGAAACTGAGGCATTGATACGGACCTAATGCAAGCTGTAATATAAACTTAATAACAATAACATTAAAGGTCACTAAATACATTACCCATGGACGTTTGTTGTTGCTTACATCGTGAAGGGTATATAGTATTTGATGCTTTTATTGCTCAGAGTTGATTTTGCTAACATGTATTCTTTTTCCCTTCAACTTAAATGGATTTTATTTAATAGAATTAAAAATATATTGTTTGTTGTTGAATTTTTGTTAAAATTATGATGATTTCTAATATATTTATAATTAAAAACTTCATAATTGTTACTTTATAATATATTTTTATTTAGAAACAAAATTTAGGTGTCTCTTATTCTACCAGATTTTACATTTATAATATTTATATAATATTTATAGGATTCTTTGTTTTAATATTAAATTTTTAAGTCTCCTCTTTTTCAATGATAGCCATATTTCATTAAATTATGGATTTAAAAAATTCAAATGTGGACAACATTAGCTTTATGATTTTAAATTTTTAAATATACATTCATATTTTCATTTATAGATGAATAGTTGAATTATATATAAAAGTTTTATGTATATTTTTCAAGTTAGTAATTTTTTTAGTATAATATATTTAAATTGTTATGGGTATTTATCAATTCTTACATTGTACTAATAAATATATTTGTTAACAACTTTTAGAAAATAAAAGAGAGAGAAAAAGAGAGATGAAATGAGAAAGATAGATACCTCTAGACAACTGTAGTTGATTACATGGCGAAGGGCATATATGTGCATTTTATTGCTCACAACATCTTTTACTTCTCGTAATATGCATTCCTTTTCTCTTTAATCAACATTTCATAGTTTAGGAGATGGTTTTTATTTGTTTATATGAATCAAAATATATCAAATATTAAAACTCAAATTTATATATATTAAAATTCAAATTTATCTCAAATATTTTAAATCTATATTATTTTTTTATATATATTAAAATTCAAATTTATATCAAATATTTTAAATTTATATTAAAACTTCCATACTAATTTTCCCACAAATTTGTATCAAATATTAAAATTCAAACTTATATTTATTAAAATTCAAATTTACATCAAATATTTTAAATTTATGTTATTTTTTTACAATTGTGTTTTGACGAGAAAGTTGGATCGGATATTTTTCCGTCATACTTTTCCATTGAAGAAATAAGGCTAAATTTAACCATAAGCAGTACCGTCAATAAATCTTTTGTGTATTTCATTGCTCATAGAGTCTTTTTGCTTCTCGTAATATGCATTCTTTTTCTCTTTAATCAATTTGTTTACACGAATAAAAATATATTTACACACTTTTCGAAATAAAAATATCTTGTTTTTCAAGACTTTTTTAATTAAAAATTAATAGAACTAAATTGATCATATTCACTATTTCATCCTATGGACGAATTCGTTACGCCTAAATTTCGTGCAACTCCTAGTATTACTTTCATTGACAGAAACTACGTCTTGAGAATTTATTGGCAGATGTCTCTGTGGAGGAGGACAAAGTCCCTACGTTGGGAGGGATACATAGTCAATGTCTTTGCATGTTTGAGAAAAGAACTTACATAAATCACGGATACAATACATCTTCCTAAGTATTTCTGACCAGCAAACTACTATCATGTGTGATATTAAATTTTAAATGTATTTAAATAGTTGCTAAGCTAATGTAAATGAATCTTGTTATACATTCGTCACCGAATGGTCATATTCGAGACTTCATTTCTTCAATATGTATAAATGCAATTGGCAAGAGAAAAGTGAACCGTCATGATGTTGTTATCACTAAGACAATCATTTGATTCGATCTTCTTTCTACTTAAAATTGGTGCCTCTTCTTATTCCGGGGAAGACGAAGGGATTAAGATAGATATTGATATATGCAAGGAATTTTGTTGGGAATAGGAATCGCCCTCTTAAAGGAGGAAGGGGGAGTTGAGAGAGTCGTCGCTGCTAAGGAGAAGAACAGATGGAGTGAAGAGAACTCGGCGGCAGATAGAGAAGGATGGTGTTGCAGAGAAAGTGAGACAACAAACAGAGAATTTCATTATTGAAGAGGTATGTTGCCAGAATGAGTTTGCAGATAAAAGAGAGAGCTTTGCACAGAGAAAATAGATTGATTCAGTTGAGATTGGAGATATGAAGATAGATATGAATTGGGAAGGCCATTTAAGGTCTGATTATGTAAATAATTGTTACAGCTATCTGAAGTATGTTTTGAATAAGAATAAACTAAATGAAGTGGTTATTTAATGTTTGTAATCTTTATTTTGCCTCTTGATAAATGAACTGTATGTGAATGATTGGTTTGAGCAATTGGTGGGCTTGGCAAGAGAGGTTGTGTTTAGTTTTCTGCGTCATTATGTGTGGAGGCTAAGGCGACAATTTCATTTGTTTTCTAATTTGAGTTCAAATTATATTAGTTATGCTCAACTCAACTTGTAACTAGTTTTACCACTTCCCAATTAATAAAAACCATGATTGGTTAGTGCAAATTTCTAACTTGTATGAGAGAAGATGTAATATTAATATGATTTGACATGTCTTTCTGTCATTTGTACTTAAATTACACATCGTTCCTTTTAGTTTTTATCATTGTATACATATGGTTATTCTCATTATCATTATTTTACTATCCAGAGCAGCTTTGATGGAGCAAAGTATGGAAACACAGGGAGGATTACACTGCGATGACTGTGACAAAGAAATTACTACTGCTGCCCAATGTAGATGCCAAGAGGCCTTCATTCTTACCGAAAACGAAGAACAACAAAGGGAACTGGACTTTTATCGGCAGCAGTTCCTCCATCTCATCAAATACTTCATACAAATGGGTTTTCCAAATCCATCACAACTAACCCAAAGTATGTCTTCTGATGTCTTAGAAACAATTGCCTATAATACGTATAAAAGGGATAAAACGAGAAGGATTTGGGACATGTTTTACGCAACGAACGGTGTTCAGATTGAATTAAACACAAAGTTTGAAAAATACAGAGATAAACGACGAAATGATGGAGTTGTAGCTCTTGAAAATTCTAACAAGAAGAGTAATCTGGATTCTGAAAAATTAAAATCCAACCAAAACTCCTTTGATAATGTTACTGAAAATGTCAACAAGACATTCTGTAATGGAGAGGCAGAAAATGAAGAGAAACGTAATTCTACTCTTCATGTCCGCATATTACAAGATTGGGGTGGACCTTTTTCTTATTCCAGAGTTGAAATAATTGGGGAGGGGTTGGAGTGGGAATGGATAGAACAACAGCTGGAAAGAAATGCGCTACATTTGGCATGGCATATTTATTCATTTATTTGGTGCTTCAAGTGTGATGGCTTCGTTCATACCGACTCTGGAGACTGTTTATGTTATGAGACAGCCATTGTGAATAAACAAGATAGAAAGTTAATGGAGTTCTATAGGAACCAATTTTTGCATCTAGTCAAAAGCTGCATCAAAGAAAAAGTCCCAAACCCATCACAAATGCGGGAAGAGACAGCTTATGAATGGAGAACTGAGAACGAAGTTTTTGCATATATGAAATTCTTAGTTAATGGAGTTTTCATACGTACAAACAATTGCTTTTCCAATTACGCTTCAGTGATTAGTAGGAACTGGAGGCAAAATGATCTCAAATATGGCAGTGAAGGAGAAAAAGGAATGAGAGACAATACAAGAAAAGTAAACCATGAAAACAATGTTACTTTTCATCTTCGTTTAAGGTGTTTCTTGAACAGGTGCTCACAATCAGAACTGGAAATTGTAGGCCAAGCTTTAGAATGGCAAGGCATACTTGAAGCTGTAGAGTCTAATACTGCCAATTTAGTGTGGCATTTTTATTCTCTTGATTCTCCTTCTGATAATCAACAATTCCAAGTGGAGGATAATAATGAGGCGGAATATGAAGGTGGAGACTATGTTGATGACCAACAATTTGAAAATCTTGTCAATCAACTATTTGAGGATGAGAATAGTTTCCCCGGAGCTTCTCCACCAGCGGCTCTTACTGCAGTAGAAAATTTAGCAACAGTAGAGATGGTAGGAAGGAGTGATGCATTATGCTGTATATGTCAGAACATAATGGCAGAGGGTGAGTCAATGAACAAGTTACCCTGTGAGCATACATTTCATAAGCTTTGTATTGTACAGTGGTTGAGTGTTCGTAATTTCTGTCCAGTCTGCAAGTATGAGTTGCCCACGGATGATGAGCAGGACAAGCACACAAGATATCATCATTCTCATTTTTAATTATGAACCATGTATTTTTTGATGGCACAATTCATAATATACTAAGTTAAACTTCTCTACTGCTTCATTGCAAATCAAAATTTATGGTGACGCTCATACTTTGGCAAATTTTTGTCTGTGAGGATCATCATTAGGTTTCATTAATTTGTTGTTTTTAATGTTTTAATTTAATGTTTTATGATTAGATTTATAGTTGCACTACCCAACAACTCAGGTGCTTATGTTCCTTACCTCTCCTAAAGTGATTAATTTTTTAGAAGAAGATTAATCCCAACATCTATATAACCAGATCTTGGTCATGTAGGATGGTTCAATGATCATGTAATACTGTTTCAAATGAAGTGGCTGAAGGTGTGCATGTTCAGTGCATGCTCAACAATTGCAGATTGCATGATCTTTTTTTATCTGTCCATTTATCCATGTTTTTTGTTATTTTATTTTAGTGAACTATTTGTCCAAAATAAATGCATATATATTTTAGTTAGTTGCTTTATTTTAGTCGGTTACTATGAACTCTATAAAAAAAGTTTTTGTTTGATGTATTTCACCTCTTCTAAAAGGTGATCAATCCCCTTAGAAAAGATCAACAATCCCAGGCTCTATATAACTAGATCTTGGCCATGTAGGATAGCTCAATGACCTTGTAATACTATTTCAAATCAAGGGGCTGAAGACATGCATGTTCGGTGCATGCTCAACAGCTATAGATTATATGATTGGTTTATTTTTTCTTTTACGCAAGCATGCTCAATGGCTTTAGATTGTATGATCTTTTTTATTTTTTCCTTTTACACATATTTTTTGCTATTTTATTTTAGCAAACTGCTCATCCAAAACAAATGTATGGTAAATACATGTATACATAGTATAATTAAACTTTTATTTTTAGTTGGTTGCTATGAACTCTATAAAAAAAAAATTGCTTTGTATTGTTGTAGTAGGATAAAAGTGTTTGGTGATCAATTACCTAGAAGAAGATTAACAACCTCAAGGTCTATATAACCAAATTTTGGCCATACAGAATGGTTGAGTGACAATGTAATATTGTTTCAAATCAATGGGCTAAAAGACATCCATGTTCAATGCATGCTCAATGGCTACAAGTTGTATGATCTTTTTTTATTTTTTTCCTTTTACACTTGCATGCTCAATGACTAAATGCATGATCTTTTCTATTTTTTTCTTTTATGCATGCTTTTTGTTGCTTTATTTTAGCAAACTATTCATCCAAAATAAATGTATGGTAAATTCATGTATACATAGTATAATTAAAGTTTTATTTATAGTTGGCTACTTTATTTTAGTCAGGTGCTATGGACTCTAGAAAAAAGTTTTTGTTCTATATTGTTGTAGAAGGATAAAATATTTTACTCTGTACTATTGTAGCCAGATAAAAGTTCTCGCTTGATGTATCTCACCTCTTCTAAAAGGTGATCAATCTCCTAGAAGAAGATCAACAACCCCAAGGTCTATATAACTAGATCTTGGATATGTAGGATGGCTTAAGTATCTTGTAATAGTATTTTAAATCAAGGAAATGAAGGCATGCATGTTCAGTGCATGCTCAACAGTTGTAGACTGCATGATCTTTTTTATTTTTTTTATTTTACGCATGCATGCTCAATGGATTCATATTGCATGTTCTTTTTAATTTCTTTCCTTTTATGCATGCTTTTTACTGTGTTATTTTAGTGAACTACTCATCCAAAATAAATGCATGGTAAATGCATGTATACATAGTATAATTAAATTTTTATTTTTAGTCGGTTGCTTTATTTTAGTCAGGTGCTATGAACTCTTTAATTTTTTTGGTCCGTACTATTGTAGTAAGATGAAAGTTTTTTTCTTTATTTACCTCACCTCTCCTAAGAGGCAATCAATCTTCTAGAAGAAGATCAACAACCCCAAGGCCTTGCAAGATGACTCAATGACCATGTGATGCAGGAGCATTTGGGTGCATGCGCAATCCTGCGTCAATCAAAAACATTTCAAATTGTTTTTTGTGTTGTTTAGTTTTATCTCATTTCCATTTTTTTTTTGCTGGTTTGCTTTAGGAGTATTTTTAGATTCAAAATTTATTGGGTTCATGCCAGAGTTGGTAAGTTTTGGTTTTATGAAGTTTGGTGAAATTTTTGTGCAGTTTGGAACAAATCGACCATATTTGAAGTCCCTGAACTTCATTGCATATTGAAATGTATTTTGGAAATCTTTCAAGGTTTCACAATGTGTTCAGAGAAAACTTAAGTTTTTTTCACTTCGTCAAAAGCAATTTTGTGGAACTTAAAGCATCTTATATGAAGAGTTTTGACAAATGTGTGAGTTCAAGGACTCTACGTTTGGGCCAAAAGAGTTTAATGGAAATACTGATTTTATGAAAGTGTTCCACAACACTTAAGACTTTTGTGAAGTGTTTCGGCAAATGATCAAAACATAACACTTCATATTATTGGAGGGAATTTTGAAATACTTAAGAAATTTTATAAGTGCTTCGGTAGAATTGTCAATACCTGAACTAAGTAACGCACGAATGAAGAAAGCATGCATTCGCAAAAGTATTATTACTGATGAAATTTGAAGGAGCAGTGAGTTCAATATATGTCAATTTTGCTAAAATGTGATATTGGGGAAGTTTGAAGGTTCATGCCATTTTCGAACCATCGAAATATGTTTAGTGAAGACCTAACATTTTAGTAATTTCTAAGTTCTTGTACTAAGTGAATCACCGATGACGGAGTTTGTTGAGGTGTTAACAGAATAAACAGAGATTGAAATAATAATTAAATATTGCATATTATTTCATGAACACTATTACATACTTATAGTTGTTGATATCTCAACAATATCCTATAAACTTGCAAATAAAATGACAACAAACTGAAGACTTGTGACAACAAATTAAAGACTTAAATGGCATCTTATCAACATTGTTTAAGACACCTCTATCTAATTGGACACACGGACAATGACTTGGTAGAATTCAGTTATTAATTATAGTTAGTTATGCTAACACTCCCCCTTAATGAATAATTGAATTCTCATGAACTGCTATCATATTCCTACATTGTACAAACTTTATCTTTCCCAATGGCTTTGTAAATACATTAGTCATGTTATCATTTGTGTTACAATACATCAACTCTATCTCTTGAGATTGAATCTTTTTTCTAACAAAATGATGTTGAGTTTCAATATGTTTTGATCTAGCATGATACACTAGATTGTTCTCCAACTTGATTGAATTTTGATTGTCACATTTGATAGGAGTTGGTCCTTCTTTCTTTTGTCCCATATCTTTAAGAATACGCCTTAGATAAATAGTTTCACAAGTAGTATTGCACAATGCATTGTACTCAGCTATAGTAGAGGACAATGAAATAATTGGTTGCTTCTTGGTACTCCAAGCAACAGTGTCTGAACCTATGTTGAATGCATAACCAGTTGTGGATCTTCAATCATTTGGATCACCTGCCCAATCAAAATCTAAATAACCTATCAATTCAACATTCAAATGGTTAGTATATTCAATACCAAAGTTAATGGTTCCCTGTAGGTATCAAACAAATCTCTTTGCTTCTTTCCAATGAGCCTCAAGAGGTTTAGCCAAGAATTGGGTAAGTATGCTGACTGAATATGCAATATCTGGTCTTGTTTTGGTTAAGTAGTTCAAACTTCCCACCATTTGCCTATAAAAAGGGCCATTTACTTTTGCTATACCATCATCAATAGAAAACATAAAATTCTATTATAATGGAGTTGATACTACTTTATAGTCTAGTATTTTAAACCTCTGTATCAATTCTTTGCATGCTTAATTTGAGTAATCAAAATTTTTCCATCTTCTCTCCATACTTCAATTCCTAAGTTCAATAATGCATTTTTCTAAGATCCTTCATTTGAAATTCCCGTGATAGCTCTCTTTTGGTTTCATCAATCAAACCTATAGCACTTCATATTATGATTAAGTCATCAACATACAATGAAATCAAAACAACATTCTCGTGTTCATCTTTCTTTATGTATAAATTTGGATCATTCTTACTTTTGATAAACCCTTTTTTGGAATAAGCAATTTCCACATACCATGACCTTAGTGCTTGTTTAAGACCATATAATGCTTTCTTTAACCTGCATACAAGATGTTCTTGTCCCTTCTTTACAAAACCTTCTGGTTGTACAAGATAATTTTTTTCTTTTAAATCACCATTCAAAAATGTTGACTTGACATCCATTTTATGTAGATCCCAATTATACTTAGTGTTCATTTTAGCTACGGGTGTGAATGTATCTTCATAATCTATTCCTTTCTTTTGTGAATAACCTTTTGTAACCAATCTAGCTTTCAATTTATCAATACTGCCATCAGCATTAAACTTTGTTTTGAACAACCATTTAGAGCCTATAGGAATTATATTTGCAAGTAATTCAATTAGTAGTGTCATTTTTCATGATTGAAAGATTATAGATTCTTGCATAGAATTCATCCATTCTTCATGATTTTTAGCTTCTTCAAAATTATGAGGTTCATCTACACTCATTAGTTGAGCCATTAAAGCATAGTCATTATACCTGATTGGTGTCTTGATTTGCCTCATTGATCTTCTTAATGCTTCACTGCTAGATGGAGTAACTTCACTTTTCCTTGTCTCGAGCCCACTTTGATCATGAGTTTGTTGATCTACAATACTTGTATTCTCAATGTCTTCTTCAAGAAGTTCCCATGAAACAATACTTTCTTCCTTTTCTTCTTGAATATTATCTGCATATTCATGAAAGATGACATCTCTACTAGCAAACACTTTATGAGTAGTAGGATTATACATCATTGTAGGCCTTATGATCAACACAATAACCAATGAAAATACACTTGATTGATTTTGCATCAAGTTTCATGTTATTTTCTTTTGGAATATGACAAAATTATTTACTTCCAAAAATTCTCAAATGACTTACCATAGGTTTACTACCAATGAGGTCCTCATAAGGAGTTTTCTTTTCTAGGTACTTGGTGAGTCTTCTATTCAACAAATATACAACTGTACTAACTACTTCAATCCACAAACTATTAGGGAGATTCTTTCCTTTGAGTATACTCCTAGCACACTCAACAATTGATCTATTTTTCCTTTTAGCCACATCATTTTGTTCTGGATTATGAGGAACTGTGTATTATTTGATAATTCTATTTTATTTACAATACTTCACAAAAATTTATGAAATGTATTCCCCCTTAATCTGATCTTATAATCTTAATATTATGAGTTGTTTGTTTTTCCACCATATTTCTAAACTCTTTGAAGCATTCAAAAACTTCAATCTCATGTTTTAAGAAATAAACCCATGTGTATCGAGTGCAATCATCAACAAATATGAGAAAATAATAAGCACCTCCAAGTGACCTGGTTTGCATAAGACCACACACATATGTATGTACTAGTTCAAGAATATTTCTATGCCTTTTATCTAACCTTTGTGGAAACTGATTCCTAGGTTGTTTACCCAATGTACAACCATCACAATTAACATGTTCATTCTTAAAAATTGGCAAACCTTGCACCATTTATTTTCTTTGTAGAGAAATAAGATCTCTAAAATTTAGGTGACCATACCTCAAGTTCTTCTATTGACATGCATGTAGATGTCATTAATTGATGACATTATACAACTACATCAAGTTTATACAATCCTCCTATTCAAATTCCTTTAGCTATCACATTATAGTATCTTTCATATCCTTTACTTGGCAACCTGTCTTCAAGAATTCAACTTTTAAACCTTGATCAGTAATGGTTGAGACTGAAATTAAATTCTTGTTAATTCTTGGCACATACTTTACATTTGAAAGTTGCTTTACATTTTGATTAGGCAAAACTACAATTATATCACCATGACCTTTAATATCATGAGATGTATCATCTCCTAGATAGAACTCACTACCATCATTTTGCTCATGAAAATCTTTAAACCAATCTCTATGATAGGACATATGAATTGATGCCCCTAAATCTATAATCAAAGCATTACTATCATCTGTATGAGTAGAAAGAGCACCATCTAACATAAACAACTTAAGATTATGGAGGTCATCTTTTATCTCATCATCACCATTCACAAATTTTCCTTCATATTAATTATGTTTGGACTCATTATACTTCTTTTTCCTACATTGATAAGCATAGTGTCCATATTTTCCACAATAATTACAATTTTCATTTTTCTTTACATTGGAATTTGACTTAGATGATGCTCCTTCTTGATGCCTTTTATTATTTTGATATATTTTGTTATCAAATTTATGTCCTTTATTCTTTGTCCACGGTTTTCCTTTGGATGGCTTCTTATCCATGGCCATCAAAGATGAATCTATAGTTTGGAGTCGAGTGTCCACATGCCTCTTCCTTTCTTCTTCATGTAGAAGGATACCTGCTAAATTGTCAAAAGAAGGTGCATTTTCCCTTGCAGCCAAACTAGTGATAAATACTTGATAGTCACTTAACATACCATTCAAAGTAACAGTGACTAAATCACTACTTGAAACTGTTTCACCAATGTCAGCTAATTTATTTTTTAATTCCTGAACTTTGGACAAGTAATCACTGATACTTTCATTTGCTTCCATTTTGATTGAAGTTAATTTGCTCTTTAAAAACATAATTTTATTCATGTTTGTAATTTGATACAAACCTTTTAGAGCAATCCACATAACAAAAGAGGTGGTGATATCTCAAATATGAGGGATTATGGAGTCCTTCACAGACATATGTAATAGAATCTTAGCTTTGCATTCTCTATTTTACCAATCTTTAATAGCATTTGTAGGCATAGTAGGTTTGGCCTCCATACCATTTACAATGGTCCACACATTGTACCCTTCCATTAGAGTCTACACCTTAAAATTCCAATTGACATAATTTGTGCTATCTAACTTATTTGATTCAAATAGATATGAGTCTATCAGATTTTCCATTTTAAAGAGATAAAAAATTGTAAACACATAGATTTTACAAATCCCTCTTAGCACAATTTACATCTCACTTGACTTCTCAATTTTCCACCCAGGTAATAAAAATTGCAAAACATAAAATATATTACCAGTAATTATTGTGTATCATAGATGGTGCCAACCTCTGATTTGTTGGTCTTATATTTGAATAGATGAGGTTGCTCCCCACAGACCTCAGATGAATGCCTCACTGCAACAATGGCTTCATTCTACTTCACATAGATGTTGCTCTCTTTGGAGAGTCTCCTTCAAACAAAACACTGGAACAAAATTAGTAACACCTCTCCTTCAAATAAAAGTGGTGACTTTCTCTTCTGACAGCATCATATACAATAGCCATTTGCTGGCTTTCTCATGCAATATACACAACAATTAATTTTTTTAATGTAACTACCTATCACCAGGCTCTGATTCAAAAACAAAATAAATAGAGATTGGAATAATAATGAAAGACTGTGTATTATTCAATGAACACTATTACATACTTATAGTTGTTGATATCTCAACAATATCCTATAAACTTACAAATAAGAATGACAACTAGCTGAAGACTTGTGACAACAAAATTGAAGACTTAAATGACACCTCATCAACATTGTTTGAGACACCTCTATCTAACTGGACACCTAGACAATGACTAGGTAGAATTCAGTTATGATTTATAGTTAGTTACGCTAACAGTGTTGGTATGCCGACGAAAATTTTTAATAGTTCACGAAGGGACTAAATCACTGATCAAAAGTTTAAATGATTGAAATGGTGTCGAAGGCAAAGTTTATAAGTCCCATTCGACGTTGATTTTCTGAAGAATAAACAAAAGTGATGTAAATGAATGCTTGAATGCTTCTAATAGGTTCCAATCTACCGAAATCAAAGTTCAAGTTCTCACATTTGTTAATTTTCCAAAATTAAATTCCAAAGGAGTCGTCGAGAGTATTTGAAGTGTTGAAAGTCTTAGTGATAGCGATGGAATTGGTCCATGGAGGAAATGAATTGTCAATGTGTATTCACATGTTCTCAAATGTATCGATTCACCAAAACATAATATTGATGAGAGTTCAATTGCTTAAAAAGTTGTCCATGCAATATTCAATAGTTTACATTAACTCTGATTTGTTGAAGGTTATTTTATTCAATGATTACCTTTAGTTCCTAAATGATTTCAAGTGCTGAAGAACATGATTTCAGTGAAGGTGTAACATCCCACTACGTAACCCCAAAGGGTAAGAGCCAAACGGGGATAAGATAATTTTTTTGGACATAAGTAGACAATACACATATTCGGTCACCAATATAATAGATCGATAACATTCATTTTAAACACCAAAAAAAATGTTCCTAATCCCATCTAATAAAAAACATGAATCCATAAGCATAAAATATAGACGGATCCGATACCCACACTGGAATCCGTAAAGCAATAAAGGAACATCACATTTCTTCTCATTAAATAGAATGATTACAACTTCTCTTCTAAGAGAGTTCAATTACATAATTACATATACAATTACAATAATATATTCTAGAATATGATACAAGTATAATAACATAGTCCTGAGTATGATACAAGGATTGAATGGTTACATTAACTGAATGAAGTAATGGAAGGAGAGATCATCTCCAACTGGTGCTCCAAAACATGTTCGTCGGTCCCCAATGGTGGTGGCAATGCCTCCCAACCATGTGGACTCCTAAGAGACCACCCCACCGTGCTCGAAGATAGTCACAAGGCCCAAACAGAAGGATAACAATAAGGGAATATAAGATGGATGACACTCACATCAATCACGGAGTAGACATGGAAAACAATGCATACAGCCAAAGTCATAACATAGGTGTACTCATCCAAGTCATAGGTCGGGTACTACTCACAACTACTAAGGTGCTAGATACTAGAGTGTAATCATATGGAGTGTCATCATGTGTGCTCGAAGGGATGGCACAAACGGGACCAAGTACCTCTCATACAGATGAGGAGACTCAATCATGCCTGAATCCACGCCCCACAAATGGATGACTCAATGCCCTGCAGACAGATAGGCCTTCTCATTGCATCCTTAGCCTTTACAAGTGCTCAAGGCCATGCACGAGGTCGAATTATCTTATTAGTATTTTTACCCCAATGTTTTAGTTTTAGTTATCACTTGTTACTGTAACTCTACTACTAGTTCCCCTGGCAGCCACTTATGGGCCCTGGGCCTATAGAGAGCCACTCCAAACAACCACTCTAATGCCTAGACCTTGTTCATCTGTTTGACTAAATGAGGAATCTAAAAGGACTAAAAATAGTGAGTTATAAATTTAAAATAGTAAAGATGAAAAATATGGTCTATAGGACCCCTCTCGTAGGCAGTGTAATATGTTGAAAACGGCCTTTTTCTAGTTAGTTAGTTGTGTAATCACTCTAGTGACCCCAATTTGATCACTCTTCACAAAGGATTGCAAGGATAATATAAGAAAAGCATGGCAAATGGCAATGTCGGTCTACTCATAGCCTGGAAATATATGTTGTCTACCATATTTAACATAACACAAAAGAAAATGTTAAAGGAATAAGAAAATGGAGATCTTAGTTTTCCTTCCTCCAGTGATTTCCCTTTTTGCATGATAGATATTCATAACTAGGAATTATGTAACCAAATTTCAATACAGACACAGATCGATGACTCAAGGGTATTTTAGTGCCATAACATTCTTTAACTTAAATACGACAGTTTCCACATGGCTGGAGATTTAGCAGAAAATAACTATGTGACCAAAGCAAAGCCACTCAATTTTCTTAAGAAGATTTGTAATGAAAATCTATCAGAGAAGTCATTGTATAATAGTCAGGTTGCATGGGACTGAGATCTCTTCAATCTCTATCATAGCATCCCCATTATGTATGGCTACATTCTTCTAATCTCATAAAGAAATTGGCCCTCTCTATTGCCTAAAACTTATACATAGAAACCATAATCTTTTTTTTTTTTTGAATACACATATATTTAAAGCATGTAGGATAAATAGTTTTGCATTGGAGGAAATGTAAATATCTTGTATTGAAATAAATTCTGTAGTAATAAAGTCGATTCAGGAAAAGAGGCAGTATAAATATCTTGTATCAAAATAGATTTTTAGCATATTTTATTAAAAGAAAGGTACCATGGGGTTTTCAGTTTTGTTTTTTCTATGCTTATGAAATAGCAACAACCATATTTTATTTTAGTATTATTTTTTTTGAAAGGCAATAATGGGATTTCAGTTTTTCGGTGCTTAATGAATCAGCAGTAAACATATTTGAGATTTATACAAAGGCAGTGATAGGGTTTCGATCTTCCTGTGCTTAATAGAAATAAGCAAACATATGGCAGTTTTGTTTGAAAGGCAGTGATGGAGTTTTAGTTTTCAATGCTAAAGAAATTGCAACTAACTGACCTTAGTTTGTGTGCTGGAAACAAAACAAGAAAACTGAGGTAAATACGCACTCCCCTTCAGCTCGCCTTAGGTCTAGCAATTTGATATGCTTCCTCAGATCATTCACTGTCCCCTGTCTTTTCTATTTTTTTGTGTTTTAAACCCTTTGCTTCCTTCTGCCAAATGTGTTGACTCTCCTCTATATCTTCTTTGTCCTCCAGTCCCCTCTGCCTTCATTCTCTCTCCCTTGTTACTCCCTATGTCTTCCCTTTTATTTTAAAAAAAAAACACTGAGAGCCTCTAAAAAGCCCCCGTGACTCCCTACCTCATTGCTCAACTCCCCCTCCTTTAGATATTTTCTCTGATCCTTATCCTATCACCGATGCTCACCCACCTCCACAGATATTTCTTTCTCGCATTAACTAGCTAACTTCAGCTGCGCAAAACAAATAGATAAAGTTTTTGGCTACGAGGCTACGGTCTGGGATACACTGCCAATTTGATTGAGATCCTTTCTTCTACAAAACTTGGTCTTTAGTTGGTCTCACAATTGCCCTCTGTTGTCTAATGTCTCAGCAACATTATGCCTGACACGGATTTTTCTTCAATTCTCTGTAGCAGCTACCCCATGCAACAATTTACGCATCAACAAAGTTTTAACTTCACTCTTTTGACCACAGTAAAATGTTTTTTCTTTCCTCATTGTTAAAAAAACTAAGAATGGGTGAATAAAATTATTTTAATGAGAAAACTTTTAGCTTAGGTTCTAAGTTTTAAAATTTCAATGCATCTTTGGCCTTTGAGAATTGTAGAGATTTTAGTTTTTGATAATGGTTAGTAATTAGGAACATCTGCTAAAAAATAGAGAATTCTCTCCTTCACGTGGATACATGTTTATCTACTTCCGAGAAGGAGGAGTGGGGAAATATTTTGAGGAATTAACAAAAGCTTTGGTAGGGAGAAAAATGGGATTTCGGTAGATGGTGGTTTTCAGTGGGAAATTTGTAGAGTGGTACAAATTTTACTCTCCTTAACTAGAAAACACAATAATCATATTAGAAGCATCTATTGCTTCAAATTCTTCAGGTATGTATGAGAGGCAGCATGAATTAGTTTTTGTTTGAAATAGAGAGGTAAGATAAAGCCTCACTTATCTCTTTCCGGTTTCAACATACTTGTGAATATTCTTTTAACACGTGTTCAACCAAATGCCTTCTCTCCTTCAGTGCATTTTTTTTATTCACCTTGTTCTAATTTCATCAAATCTATGTGAATAGTGAGAGACTGCAACTCCACAAAGCCACCTTAGAGCCTTGCTTTAATGGTTTAAGGTACTATTGTTTAAAAATTTTGTATACTTACCTAAGGCATCTGAGTTTTAGTGACAATCATTTCCAATTTTGAATTGTAGGTGGGGCAAAATATGTACAAATACAAAATACTCAGAAATACAAACAAAACACATGCTGAAATTCTTTGACTTCATTTGATTCTCATTGGTCTCTTGATACAAATATTACAAATTCCCAAATGCTACAACATTCAATAAACTCTCTATTTCTTGATCATTTGACCATATGATCACATAAACACACACTTAATGAAAACTACTACATCATGTCTCTTTTATAGAGGTCTTTCCAATATGATACTTGTACATCACATTAAATGAATTTGCTTTTCGAGGCTCTTCCAATCCTCATCTTGACTTATCTAGAAACCTTCTACAACAATCCATTTAATTATTGTTCCTTCTAGAAACTTCCTCATCTCTATCCTTTATCTTCTTTTCTAAGATTTCTCTCTCTTTCTAGACTTTTCTAATTTTACCTTTTTATCTTTTTCATTAAATTACAAAATAATTAATAACATGTTTTAGGGAGAAATTAATCACCAACATGAATGGACATTTGATTCTAATTAATCCACTTCCAACTTTGTATGAGTGATTGGAATATTGGGCATCTACTCTTAATCAACTCAATTCCAATTTTTGTATGGTGGTTGGAATATTGGGCGTTTGATTGTAATTAAATCACTCCCAAATTTTATATGGGTGGCTGGAATGTTGGGCATTTGATTTTAATTCAGTCACTCCCAATGAAAAATGTGTCTCATGGGAAGATAACTCTCCAATACCTTTTGACAAGCAATCCACATATATGTTATCTGTGCTTTCATCTTTAGTAGGCACTCAACTAATTAATGCAATGCCTAAGTAAGCTAGGCGCAATGCAAGTATTAAACATTTTTTTTATCATTTTCCTTTTCATCCGTAGGCTCTAATTTGTCTTGTACGCCTGAGAAATTTTAGACAATTAATTGGCACTAACTTAGACTACACAATAACATTCTTGACAGTAAATTCGACACTGCCTCCTAAATACAAATTGATAATATGGTCAAATATGTTAGAACATGGAGTAATTTTTCCCAAAATAAAACATGCAAGTTAGTTTATTAGTTTAGTTTCAGTTTAGAGGAGAATAAAACAAGTTTTCATGGCTATTATTTTTAGAGTTAGAGTTTAAACAATTTGCACATTAATTTTAGAAAATTCTTGTAATTTCAGAACCTCTATATTATGAGATGTTTTGTAATCATTTATGTATGACATAAAATCAATAAAACGGTTTTATTTTTCTAAGTGTTGTAGTCTCTATTGTGGGCCTCTCTATTTTTTGTTTTATTTTCTTTTTCTATCCCTACACCAACAAAATGGTATTAGAGCTGTTAAGATCATGGGACTGCTTGCAGGTCAATTTTGGATTAGAAAATCAAAGCTTTATAAGGGTGGTTGAAGTCTTCTTCAGAAAAGCACCATTGAAGAAATAATCCCACAGTGTGGCTATTCAAAAAGGTAGAGATCATATCATATCATGGCAACAAGTAACATAACTCAACCCCAAATTCCTACTTTCAATGGTAAGAATTATGACTTTTGGGCAGTTAAAATGAGAACATTGTTTTGCTCACAAGATGTTTGGGATTTGGTAGAAAATGGTTTTGTAGAACTACAGGAGGACGCTGCCTATCGAACATTATCACAAGCAGAAAAGATCAACATAGAGATTCTAAGAAAAAGGATGCAAAATATCTATTCTTAATCCAACAGGCAATAGATGATTCCATCTTTCCTAGATTTGTAGCTGCAATGAGATCCAAGATGACATGGAAAATTTTGGAGACAACCTATCAAGGAAATAAAAAGGTGAAAGTAGTTAAACTACAATCTCTTAGCAGAATTTTGAAAAATTTACAAATGAATGATTTAGAAAACCAATAAATCAATTTATGAGTCAAGTCATAAATATTGTGAATCAAATTGGAACTAATGGAGAAGAAATATCAGATCATAAGATTATAGTGAAAATTCTTAAGAGTTTACCTAGTAGATTTGATGTAATAGTTGTAGCAACTAAGGAATCCAAAGATTTGGCACAATTATCAGTAGATGAATTAATGGGATCTTTATTAACACAAGAATCCAGAATGAGTAGAAATAACAATACTTCTCTTGAAATTGCTTGCAAGTCTCAAGTATCATCTGGTAGAGGAAAAGGAAGAGGAAGGGCAAACTTAAGAGGAAGAGGTAGAGGCAGAGATGGAAGGAGCAATCCAGATCAAGGTGAAAACTATAATCAAAATTATTTTTGAAATACATAGGACAACTGAGAGGGGGGTGAATCAGTTGTCACAAAAACTTAGCTTCATATGAATATCAAACCATCAACTACGTAATAACTGATAATCAGATTTAACCATGAAAGCACAGAACAATAAACTTCATCACAATCACACATTCAACACAATAGACATCAGATTTTTATGTGGCAAACCCTAGAAGGGAAAAACCATGGTGGGTGTTAGCCCACAGAAATATATATGTTATATCAATACCAAAAAATAGAGGCTCACTATCCAAATTGCTCACTGCAAAGAACAACTCACTACCAAAGGGTGGCTAACTGCTAAGGGATGGCTCACTACCAACAGAGTTTGAACTGAGATAATAGCATATGCTTCATGCCAGGGTTCAATTCTAGTTAAGTGTAATATACTTCCTCTTCTCTGCTATGCATTTACACTTCGCACTTATCCCCTCATTTTTGCACCACACACACTTTCCCCAATTACATTACAAGTTTTTATACAAGTCATCAACCTTGGAATGTACATCAAGGTTGGAAATACATTCATCAACAATTGGAATATTCTCCAAGGTCGGCATTACAATCATACATAAAATAGGTCTGAACCTAATACAATTTAGCTAAGGAAAAGATGTAAAGATGTATGCGGATCATGCCATGCCTTAGCTGTGACTCAAATCCAATCTTCCATGCCATGACATGCTTCTACAATCTTCAATGCATCTCCACAATTTGTGAAATTAACCAAGTGAACCAAGAATGGTGAGAATACTAGGCCTTTTAAGAACATTCTTCAACTGCGATCCAAATTTCTCTCCACGGACCAATTTGAAGGTAGGAACATGATAAGAAGACATTTAAAAGCACATAAGAATCATCAGAAATATCTGCACAATACCCAAACACTTTACCTATCAGATTCTTTAAACCGAAGCACAAGAATAATACTGTCAACCACTGTCATAAGGAAAAGATTGTTTGTAGACCACTAGATCATGAACCAATAGAGCTGGAAGAACTTATCATCATAACAAACTTAATTCCAGAACTATAGACCAAAATACTTCAATGCGGAGGAATGCAGAGCATAACACTTTCTCCCTATCATCACCAAACATATAGGAAAAACAATTTTCACACTGGTGAACATAAATCACTCAAATCATCATACTGGAGGCTCAAACCTAAAATATAACCTCTTTAGATAGACTTCTAAATAACTTCCAATCCATAGGCAAAGATATTCATTCTACAGGAAATGTGGAGCATTCTTCTAGACTGTTCTTCTGCATGTAATACACTATTGTTACTGCAACTCATTGTTTTTACCATAGGAGTTAATTTTCTCAATATACAAGCAAGTAACAAAATGAGAGAATAGTTGACACCAATGACAACACAGATATCTTGACATCAATGACAACACTGATTAGGCATATACTTGCAACAATTACAACAATAGAGGACATGGAAACAATCACTTCCAACAAAATTCACAAAGGTTTGATAAATTTAACATTCAATGTTATTATTGCAAAAAATATGGACATTATGCAAATGAATGCAGAAAGAAACAAGGATATGTGAACAAAAAATGCTAATTACACAAATGGATTTAATTCTAGAAGTTTATTTATCACATGTCATGTTGCTCAAGAAAGTGCTAGGGATATTTGGTTTTTAGATAGTCGATGCAATAATCATGTGACAAGGAATAAAGAATTGTTTTCTAGTCTTGATGATTCCATAAAATCAAAAGTGAAATTTGGAAATGATAATAAAGTGGATGTAATGGGTAAAAGAGTAATAAATATTTTTGAAAAAATGGTGAAAGAAGATTTATTCTTGATATTTATTTTGTGCCTGGATTAAAGCATAATCTTATGAGTGTTGAACAATTAGTGTAGAAAGGTTACAAGGTACCTTTTAATGATAATGTATACACAATACTATATAGATTTCCAAATGATAGATTGATTGCAAGAGTGGAGTTGATTGCAAGAGTGGAGATGACAAAGAGTCGAATATTCCCCTTCAAATTTAGTGCATCCAAGGACAAGAGGAAGCCCATTTCAAAACTATGTATTTAGACCAATCATGGTTATGGAATTTAAGGTATGGACATTTACATTTTGGATGTTTGAGTTTGTTATAGAAGAATAATATGGTGAAGGGATTGCCACCAATAGAGCAACCATGAATTTCATATGAGAGTTGTATTTTGGCAAAACGACAGAGAGAGTTTTTCAGTACGAGTTTCACATAAAGAAAAGGTATTATTGGAGCTAGTTCATTGTGATTTATGTGGACCAATGGAAAATCCATCATTTGGAGGTAGTACTTATTTTCTAACCTTCATTGATGATTTTAGCAAGAAGACTTGGATATATTTTCTCAAGGAGAAGTCTGAAGCCTTTAGAAAATTCAAAGAATTCAAACCTATGGTGGAAAAGCAAAGTGACCATTACATCAAGGTAATTAGAGATAGAGGAGGGGAATATATGTCTAATGAATTTCTAGATTTTTGCAAATATCATGGCATTAAAAGGCAATTTACTACAAGGTACACACCACAATAGAATGGTGTATCAAAAAGGAAGAATAGAACAACCATGGAGATGGCTAGAAGCATATTGAAGGCCCAAAATTTGTCAAATGAATATTGGATAGAAGTAGTAGCATGTGCAGAATCAAAATTTATAGTGAAGAATCAAAAGTTTATAAGTTGTATAACCCCATTTCAAAGAAAGTGATTATTAGTAGAGATGTGGAAGTTAAGAAAGAAGAAGCATGTGATGAAAGAATTGATAGAACAATCACAATTGGAGTACCAATTCCTCAAAATGAAAAAGAATCTAAAGAAAAATTGCAAGGTGATCAATCAACTCCACCAACAAGAACAAGCACTCCAATAAGAACACCAATGAACTTAGCACAAGGTGAATCATCTAGTCGTGCATGTCATCCTAATCCCAATTCATAAGTGATGAATCAGATCCTACACTTTCCTCCTTAAGGTCAAAGTATAAGGGCAAGAAAAGAAGAAGCTTCAAGGAGATTTATGATCAAGGAGGAGAAAATTTAGATTTGTGTTCAAATTTTTCTATATATTCTCTCATGATCCTATGTATTTTGAAGAAGCAGTTAAGGTGGAACATTATATAAAAGCTATGGATGAAGAGATGGAACTTATTGAAATAAATCAAACATGGGATCTAATTGACCTACCTAAAGGTAAGGATTGCATAGGAGTCAAATGGGTTTATAAGACCAAATTTAATGCAAAAGATAAGATTGAAAAACACAAGGCAAGGTTAGTAGCAAAAGATTTTGCACAACATGGAATTGATTATAAAGAAAAAATTTCTCTAGTTGCTAGAATTGATACTATTAGAATGGTTTTAGCAATATCTACTCAAAATAATTGGAAATTATATCAAATGGATGTCAAATAAGCTTTCTTGAATGGTTTTCTAGATGAAGAAGTGTATGTGAAACAACCACCAGGTTATGAAGTGCATGGACATGAAGATAGGGTCTATAGATTGATTAAGGCTCTCTATGGTCTCAAGCAAGTACCAAGAGCATGGTATAGCAAGATTGATTCATACATGACAAACAATGGATTCAACAGAAGTAGTTTTGAGCCCACATTGGACATGAAAATCAACAAAGAAGGTTAGATTTTGATTGTGTGTTTGTGTTGAAAATTTCAATACAACTGAGAGGGGGGGTGAATCAGTTGTAACCAATACTTCAAAACTATTAACACATCAACTACTTAATCATTGTTATTGTGTTTAACCATGAAAACATGAAATCAAAAACTTAAACACATTCACACATCAACACATGAGACACCAAATTGTTTTGTAGAAAACCCAATAAGGAAAAAACTACAGTGAGTGTTAGCTCATACTATAATATGTAATAACAATTCCAAAAATTAGAGGCTCACTGCCTATGGGGCTTACTATCCAAAATGCTCACTGCAAGAAGAGGCTCACTGCTAATGGGGTGGCTCACTGCCAGTGGTTGGCTCACAACAAAAATTGGTGAACTGAGATAGTAGCATCTATATTATGCCAAGGATCAGTTCCATTGAAGTGCAATAGGTATCCTGTGCTCTGCTCTACCTTTTTACTTTGTAATTATCTTATCATTTTCACTCCTACTCCCTAATTCATGACTTCATTACATGTTTTTATACAATTCATTAATCTTGTAATTTACATCAAGGTCAACATTACAATCATCAACCATTGGAACCGTATCCAAGGTTAGAAAACATACATACATCAAGATAGGTCTGGACCTAAATAGATTTGAGAGAGAAAAGAATGAATGTAGATCACACTAAGCCTTAGTTGGACTTAATTGCAATATTCCATGCAACAAGATGCTTTACAATCTTCAAAGCAAAACCGCAAGTAGTGAAAACAACCAAGTCTTTTAGGAAAAAACTAAGTCTTTTAGGAACATGCTTCATGCACGATCCGAATTATACTTTGTGTACCAAATAAAAGATAGGAACATGATCTAGAGACTCCTACAATCATGTTTCAATCACCAAGAAGATCCGCACAACCTTTAAACACTTTATCCATAAGATTCTTCAAATCAGACCACTTGAATATTTCTGTCGGCCATTGTCATAAAGGAAAGATCGCTTGTGGAGCACCAAATCATGAACCATTTGAACTGAAGGCACATAACAACATCACAAACTTAATTCTAGAACCATAGACTGTGAAACTTAAATGTGGAGAAATGCAGAGTAGAATACATTCTCCCTATGACCATTAAATACATAGAAAAATAATTTTTACTCTGGTGAACAGAACTCGCTCAAATCTTCACACCAAACACTCAAACTTGAAGCATAGTATCTACTAACATCCCTTAACATTACTTGCAATCCACAGGCCAAGATATTCAATCAATAGGAAATGCAGAGCACTTTGCTACACTATTTTGATAGATGAAACAATTTTGCACTTGTACTAATTCCTCAAATACTTGATCAAACTTATTTAAATAACTTTCTTAGGTGTTGACATCAATGATGTCACTTACTACTCATACTTGCAACAATCTCCCCATTCGTCATTGATGGCAACACATGATGTGAAAACCATCAAGACATATAATCTTTCTTTGCTTCTTTGCTCCCCCTAACTTGATGCTTTCTATGTCTACAACTTTATTCTTAGGTTTTTCACATGAACTTCTCTCCCCCTTTAACATCAATGGCAAAGGGTACCAAACCTTTTCTCTTTTTTCTGCACAACTCCCCCTGTAACACTTACTTCTCTTGATTAGGAACTCATATCAGCAACTTGTACGTTCTCTCCCTGACTGCAACAATCAGTCAACTAGAGATGTACTTCTTAGACATTTGTTATTAATCCTTCACTTTATCTTTTCATGTTGAGTTATCAACATCAATCCTTTGACAAGGGAAAAACTATTTTCAATAAAATCTCCCCCTGAGCCAAGGCTCCCAATTTACTTCCCAGAAGAAGTATCTGTACCAGAGGCTGGTACGGATCCATCTATAACCTCATTTGCATCCTTCTTAATCCAAATTTTTCTCATCTCCTTCTTGATTTCTACTAGATCCGCCTTGTTCTTTCCTTTGTCTTCCCTCTGCTCTATATTTCTTTTTACATTCTTGCTTCTACAGAATTTTGTAAAGTGTAAAGGCTTATTGCAATTGTAACAAACAACATTCCTATGTCCTTGGTTCCTTCCATTGATTGGATTGATTCTTGATCTGCATTGGTTAGACATATGCCCAAATCAATTGCATGTAAAGCATTTTCCATTGAAAGATTGAGTGTTCCTTCTATTGTTGAAACTATTCCTTATCTGACTTCTACATTCATTTTCTCTATGACCAATTAATTTTCTTGCATGTAAAGCATTGACCAGAGAAAGATAGAGCATTGTTTCTCCTGCATTGAGTAGCCTTCTGACCAAATTTACTACATGAATGATAATAACCATTGAAATATGGATACCTTTGTGCATTTGTTAACCTAATTGGTGGTCTTCTTGATCTATTCCTTTGATCTTTGTTCTATTTGCCTTTGTCCTTCTTGACCTCATCATTCTTCTCTTGACCTATTCTAGAACTTTCACCTTTCCCAAGTCTCACACCTTCTTTGTCATCAAGATTTTTCTGAATTGCCATTGCCATTAATTTATCAAATCTGGCAATACTCACATTGAGCTTGTCTTGTTGAGCCCATGCATGTTTAGATCAGCTTTTAGATCCACAACTTCTTCTTCAATCTTTATGCAATATTTAGTTTTGTCTTTCAAACATTCTTCAATTTTTGTTTTTTCTTCATTTGCTAACCTCAATTCTTCACTGTCCTCTTTGAGTCTTTGGTTAAGCTCCCTAATTTATTTTCTTAACTCTTTGATGTATTCATTTGCTTCTGTTATATTTTCCTTTAAGTCCATGTCTTCTTCTTTAGATTTCTCAAGGTCTTCAAGAGCAATTTTGGGTTCTTCACTTTCAGTGGACATATATTCAACTTTTAAGGAATTTATATTATTACAAGCTGTAGTCACTGATTTGAATTCAACATTGGCAAATAAACACAATTTTATTCGTTCCTCAGTAGCTTTGTGTACCTTCACTTCACACTGATTGTCTTTTTGTACTTTATCATGTAATTCCTTTACTTCAGTCTCATCTTCTTCTCTAGTATATACTTCCCTTCTTTTTATATTTTACTCTTCTTTGTAAGGGAACCTTGTTGAAATACATCAAATAACTGAGAGGGGGGGTAAATCAGTTGTCACAAAAAACTTACTTCACATGCATATCAAACCATCAACAACTTTATTATTCATAATCAAATTTAACCATGAAACCATTAACTTATTTACAATCACGCATTCAACACAGTATACACCATATTTTTACATCAAAAACCTTAAAAAGGAAAAACCATAGTGAGTGTTAGCCCACAAGATTATATAAGTTTTAGCAATACTGAAAAACAAAGGCTCACAGCCTATAGGGCTCACTACCCAAAATGCTCCCTGTAAAGAATGGCTCACTGCTGAGAGGTGGCTCACTACCAAAATGGTGAACTAATTGAATAGCATCTACTTCATGCCAGGATTCAGTTCCACTGAAGCACAATATGACTTCTTTGCTCTGGTGTTTCACACCTTCGTACTTATCTCTTCATATTCACAACACACACTTTTTCACAACTACATTTCATGCTTTTATATAATTCATCAACCTTGGAATGTACATCAGGGTTGGCATTACATTCATCAACCATTGGAACAATCTCTGAGGTCGACATTACAAACATATATGAAATAGAACTGGACCTAATACAAATTAGCTAAGGAAAAAGATGTAAAGATGTATCCGGATCACACCAGACCTTAGTTGGGACTCAAACACAATCCTCCACACCATGACACGCTTCTACAATATTCAATGCATCTCCGCAAATAATGAATTCAACTAGGGCAGCTAAGAGTGATGAGAGCACTACATCTGCTAAGAACATTCTTCACTCATGATCCAATATTCTCTTTATGGACCAATCCAAAGGTAGGGACATGATCAAGAGACATCCACAAGCACATTGTAATCACCAATAGCAACCGCACAATCTCTAACCACTCTATCAATAAGATTCTTCAAACCGGAGCACAAGAACAACACTATTAGCCACTGTCATAAGTAAAAGATAGCTTGCGGACCACCAAATTACAAACCATTGTAGTTGATGGCACTTAACATCATCACAGACTTGATTTTAGAATTGCAGACCAAAATACTTGAATGCAAAGGAATGTGAAGCATAACACTTTCTCCCTATCTCCACCAAACATACAGGAAAAGCATTTTTCACACTGTTGAACATAACTTACTCAAATCTTCATTCTGGAGGCTCAAACTTGGAATATAACATCTTCAGACAAACTTCTAAATAACATCCAATCTGTAGGCAAAGATATTCATTATACAGGAAATACAAAGCATTCTTCTCTAGAGACTGTTCTTCTGTATGTTACAATGCACTATTTCTACTGCAACTCACTGTTTTTACCAGATGAGCTAATTTTCTCAATATCCTCAACATTTACAAGAAAGTAACAAAATGAGGGCACATTTGACACCAATGACAACATAGATATGTTGACATCAATGACAACACTGATTAGGCACATACTTGCAACAATCTCCCCCTTTGTCATTCATGGAAACAAATGATGTGAAAAACTTAATGACCATCAAGACAAGATGCTCCCCCTTTCTTTTTACACATCTACACTCTTTCTCCCCCAGCATTTTTCACATGATTTATCTCCCCCTTTGACATCAATGGAAATGGGCACATACTTGCATGCTATTTCTCTAATCTACCAAACTTTCTTTATTATCAACACTTGCTTTGTTAAAAACATCTAGCTACTCCCCCTAAGAGGTAGATCTTAAAACATCAATCCAGATCAAGAATGACACTTTGTACACCACTAGATTGATGCATTCCTATGCATCTTAATTCAGAGTAGTAGGGATGATGCCCCCTAACTTTTATCTGAGATACTCAAAGGTATCTTTAGGCAGAGGCTTAGTGAAAATGTTTGCAATCTAATCCTTTGTGGACACATATTCCAACTTTACTTAATTCTCTATCACCTTCTCTCTCAAAAAGTGATACCTTATTGATATTTTCTTTGTTCTTGAGTACACTAGATTCTTTGAAATGTTTATGGCACTTGTATTGTCACAAAAGATTGCAATTGAATCTTCATACACAACTCTTATATCCTTCAAAGTCTGCTTCATCCATAACACTTGAGTGCAGCAACATACTGCTACAATATACTTTCCTTCTGCAATTGAAAAAGTGATTGAATCTTGTTTCTTGCTCAGCCATGGAACTAATCTATTACCCAAGAACAAAGCACCTCGACTTGTACTCTTTCTGTCATCAACATCTCTAGCCCAATCTGCATTTGTATAAGCACTAAGAGTGAAATCATTGTCCTTTGGGTACCATAAGCCATGATCCAGAGTACCTTTAAATACCTTAGGATTCTCTTAACTGCCATCACATGTGATTCACTTGGATCAGCTTGAAACCTTGCAACAAGAAAAATTGCATGCATAATATTAGGTCTAGTTTGAGTTAGCTAAAGCAATCCTCCAATCATGGATATGTATCTTTTCTTATTAGTCTTAGGTGAATCATCATTTTTTCTCAACTTGAATCTAGTCACCATGGGAGTACATACCGGTTTACAGTCTTCCATCCAAAACTTCTTCAACAACTCTTTCACATACTTAGACTAAGATATGAAGATTCCTTTATCTAATTGATTGATTTGCAAACCTAAAAAGAAATTCATCTCATGAAACATGGACATCTCAAAATCTTTTTGCATTTCACCATCATATTTTATACACATACCTTCATTTCCTCCATACATGATATCATCAACAAAGACTTCAACAATCAAAATTTGATCACCATTAATCTGGAAATAAAGATTGTTGTCAGTAATACCTTTATTGAACCCTAACTAAAATAAGTACTCATCCAACCTTGCATACTAGGCTCTAGGAGCTCACTTGAGTCCATACACATCTTTCTTCAACCTGCACACAAAATCACCTTGGTCTGATAACTTAAATCCTTCTGGTTGCTCAATGTAAACTTCCTCTTCCAACTCACCATCTGATACACTTTGAAATCTTTGTGGGTTGTAAATGCTAGAAATATTCTGATTGCCTCAATCTGAGCTACAGGAGAAAAAGTCTCTAAAAAATCTATTCCTTCAATCTAAGAATATCCTTTGCACACAAGCCTTGCCTTATGTCTTACTTCTCCATCCTCATTCATCTTATTCCTAAAAACCCATTTGGTTCCAATAACATTTTTGTCAATAGGTCTGGGAACTAATTCCCAAGTATCATTCTTTTCTATCTGCATTAGCTTTTCCTCCATGGATTTTACCTAGCTTTCATCATTGCATGTTTCATTCACAGTCTTTGGTTCAACCTTTGAAAGCAAACAATAATTCACTTGTTCTTCTATAGCTCTTTTCCTTGCCAGCACACCTTTGTTTTTGTCATCTATAATTTGATCTTTAGAATGATTGATCCTTACATACCTAGGAGTCTTGACAACACTTTTCGGAGCCTCTTCTTCATCTTGACTGTCTTCTTGTTCATTTTTCTTCATTCATTATAGTCACATGTTCATCTAGTTCATAGCAACTCAGGTTCGATATTCTTTCCTTGCCTTCATCCACCTTCACATTTGCACTCTCAACAATCTTTTTGAGCCTTTTGTTGTAGCACCGGTAGGCCTTACTCTTGGTAGAGTACCCAAGGAATATTCCTTCATCACACATTATATCAAACTTTCCTAGATCTTCATCTCTCCTGATATAGCATTTTCTTTTTAAAATTTTGAAATACTTTACTGTAGGAATTCTTCCATGCCACAATTCATAGGGTGTTTGAGTACTATTACCTTTCACTTGAACTCTATTTTGAATGTAGATAATAGTATGGATAACCTCTTTCCAAAAGACTTCTGGCAGATCTGCTTCCTTCAACATTGTCCTAGCAGTCTCCTAAACAATCCTATTTTTCCTTTCCACAACTCCATTCTGCTAAGGAGTCCTACATGTAGACAATTGTCTCTTTATCCCATGCTCTTCACATTAAATGTTGAATTCATTTGATGTGAACTCACCTCCTCTATCAGACCTCGAGCATTTGATCTTCAATTCTATTTCATTCTCAACCATTACCTTGAAAGATTTGAACTTCTCTAGGGCTTTTGTTTGTCTCTTAGAAAAGTAAACCAAGTCATTCTAGAATAATCATCAATAAGCAACATGAAATACCTGTCACCTTGTAGACTTCTTACCCTTGTAGGACCACAAAGATCTGTATGCAGTAGATCCAACAAACTAGTAGAAAATTACTCTTTGCTCTTGAAGATTGTTCTTGTCTACTTCTCTAACTGATATTCCTTACAAATTGTACTGGAGGGTTTCACAAGTTTTGGTAAATCTCTCACAGTCTGACCTAAACTTATCTTTATCAGATTATCAAAGTTTATATGACACATCTTTCTATGTCACAACCAACTCTCATCTGCCTGGGCCAATGAATAGTAATCATTAGTTCGTCTTAATTGATAGATGTTACCTTTTGTCTTCTTACCAATACCAATCACAGTTCTGGAGCTTTCCATGATCTTGCATCCATTTTCTTTGAATCTTAGATCATATCCTTTGTCACACATCTGACCAACACTTAAAAGATCATGCTTCAAACCCTTCACATATAGGACATTGTTAGTATTATGCTTTCCATCAAAATAAATATATCCTTTTCCACAAATCTTACGAACTGCATTATCTCCAAACCTAACCAGTCCTCCATCATACTTTCCCAAACCTACAAACTTACTTTTGTCACTAGTCATGTGATGTGAGCATCCACTATCAATAAATCATTCATCTTAATTTTTCTCAACCTGAACAGCTGAAGCACTTTATTCCACTAGTTTTTCTTCCTTCACATAGCTAGTAGAATTAGTAGACACAGGATCTTCTTTAATAGGAATAAACAGGCATTCATTTGCACTATTACTAGCATCATCAGTCACACCTTCATCATCAAAATCTCTAACATAGTAGCATTTCTTTGGAAGTCTAAGCCTACTCTCATATATTTTCTTATTTCTTTCAATTCTTTCAGGACATCTGGAAGCATAATGACCTACTTTACCACAAGAGAAATATTTGAAAGGTAATTTACCTTTGAACTTACTAGAGCCTCTTTGCAACATATCAACAAAGTTAGCTTCAATTTTATCAATGCCATCATCCACCTTGTATTTCTCAACTCTAGAAATCTTTTCTGAAGTAGTGGCTTTAAAATCTGATTCAACATTTGGTAGGGCATCACTAAACTCTCTCATCTCAAAGGCTGTAAGCTTTCCAAGTAACTGATCTTTGTCAATAGTTTTCACAGTCATAAATTCTTCAATAGTAGCTACCTTGTGGCTATAGGACTCTGGTAGTGATCTAAGAACTAAGAATTTTCATCACAACTTCCTTATCACCAACTCCCATTCCTTTCATTCCATTGACAAGTTCATCAACCCTTTGCATGAAGCCTGTAATGTTTTCATCTTCAATCATCTTCATGCTTTCATATTTAGCTTTTAGGCCCTAAAGTTTAGCTTCCTTTATAGAATCATCTCCTTCATACAGATTCTTCAACTTCTCCCAAACCTCATTAGCATTTTCTAGGTCCATGGCTTTTATCAACTTAGTGTCAGTCAAGGCACTTAACAAGGCATCTCTGGCTCTTATATTCAACTCATATTCTTTGATTTCATCTTCAGTCGTCAAACCATTTTGAGGCATGGCATATTTTGTTTCTGCAACCTTCCATACTTTATAACCAAGACCAAAGAGATGACTTTTCATTTGTACCTTCCAAAGAGCATAATTTGTCACATAAAACTATGGAGCTTCCTTCTTATAAGACATCCTGGATCTTCCTCAAGCTGTTAGGCTTTCTTCTAAGGAACCTGCTCTGATACCAATTGTTGAAATATGTCGAATAACTAAGGGGGGGTGAATCAGTTGTCATAAAATCTTTGCTTCACATGCATATCAAACCATCAACAAATTTATTATTCATAATCAAATTGAATCATGAAATCATGAAACCATTAACTTAATTACAATCATGCATCCAACACAGTAGACACTAGATTTTTATGTGGAAAACCCTAAAAGGGAAAAACCATGGTGGGTGTTAGCCCACAAGAATATATAAGTTATAGCAATACTGAAAAATAGAGGCTCACTGCCTACAGGGCTCATTGCCCAAAATGCTCACTACAAAGAATGGCTCACTACCTAAGGGTCACTCACTACCGAGGGGTGGCTCACTGTCAAAATGGTGAACTGATTGAATAGAATCTACTTCATGCCAGGGTTCAGTTCCATTGAAGAACAATATGACTCCTCTACTCTTCTCTTTCACACCTTCACACTTATCTCTTCATATTCATAACACACACTTTTTTGCAAGTACATTTCATGCTTTTATACAATTCATCAACCTTGGAATGTACATCAAGGTCGGCATTACATTCATCAACCATTGGAACAATCTCCAAGGTCGACATTACAAACATATATGAAATAGGTCTGGACCTAATAAAAATTAGCTAAGGAAAAAGATGTAAAGATGTATGCAGATCACACCATGCCTTAGCTGGGACTCAAACACAATCCTCCATGCCATACACACTTTTGCAATCTTTGATGCATCTCCGTAAATAATGAATTCAACCAGGTCGACCAAGACTGATGAGAGCACTAGTTCTGCTAAGAACATTCTTCACTCATGATCCAATTTTCTTTTCGAAGACCAATCCAAAGGTAGGAACATGATCAAGAGACATCCACAAGAATATTGTAATCATCAGGAGCAACCACACAATCTCTAACCACTCTATCAATGAGATTCTTCAAATTGGAGCACAAGAACAACACTGTCAGCCACTATCATAAGTAAAAGATAGCTTGTGGACCACCAAATCATGAACCATTGTAGTTGAAGGCACTTAACATCATCATAGACTTAATTCTAGAACCACAGACCAAAATACTTTAATGCAGAGAAATGTGGAGGATAACACTTTCTCCCTGTCACCACCAAACATACAGGAAAATCAGTTTTCACACTGGTGAACATAACTTACTCAAATCTTCATTCCAAAGGTTCAAACTTGGAATATAACATATTCAAATAGACTTCTAAATAACTTCCAATCTATATAAAAAGATATTCATTATATAGAAAATGCAGAGCATTCTTCTGAATTGTTCTTCTGTATGTAATGCACTGTTTCCACTACAACTCACTATTTTTATCAGATGAACTAATTTTCTCAATATCCTCAATAGTTACAAGAAAGTAACAAAATGAGGGCACAGTTGGCACCAATGATAACACAGATATGGTGACATCAATGACAACACTGATTAGGCACATACTTGCCACAAACCTATTTGAATCTGATGCATATTTATTGACTATTGAGTACTTTTGTATGTCTTCATCAATACTGACATTAGCACTCTTAATGATTTTTCTTAGTCTCTTATTGTAGCACTGGTAGGCTTTAATCTTAGTAGAGTATCCAAGGAAAATTCCTTTTGTTAGGGTTCAGGTAGATCAAAGCAATAAACACTAACAATTATATGTAGAATAAATAACCCAAATATAACAATGAAGGATAAAACAAAAGAGATCAACATAGAATTTTAACATAGTTCACCAAACATGGGCTACATCCACAGAAACTCAGTCATCCAATGATTTTATCATTCAGTGCAAAACAAAATACAATCTTGTGAATTCCACACATGTAACATACATCCTAGCCACTTATAACAAGACTTTTGGAAGCTTCTAGAATTAGGGTTTTACAAAGTCATTTTTCTTTTGTCAGTTAATAGAAATTAACAATTGACTCTAAACATGAAAAAAAAAGAGGGAAAAATACTTTATGAGTGTATAATATTTTCATGATCAGTCGCCACATACCAACAATCTCCTACTTGGAGACTGATAAGGTCCACACCAAACAATCTCCCACTTGGAGACTGATCTTGGAAGACACCATTGCACTTACAACTCCCACTAGATTATAATCCTGGCTGGTGTCTTATATCCACCATTATCAATCGTGAAGGCCAACAAAAACTAATGAGGAAATCAATTTCTCCCATGTAACTACCTTTGTGAACATATCTGTAGGATTCTTACTTTTGTGAATTTTCTCCAGATTCAATTGTCCATCCTCCAAAACTGAGAGATGAATTGGTATCTGAGATGTATGTGCATAGTTTTTGAATGCAGAGCTAAATTGTTAGCAAGATGAATGACACTCTACCTATTAGTGTACAAAGGGATATCTTCTTGTTGTTTCCCTAATTCCTCGAGAAAACATTGTAACGAAATTATCTCCTTCCTACCTTTCATAGAAACAACATACTCAGCTTCAATGCTTGAAAGCACAACAACCTTTTTCAACCTTGAAATCCAATTGATTGCAGTACCTCCTACAGTAAAAACATACCCTATAGTACTCCTCTTGCTATCAATATCACTCATGAGATCAGAGTCAACATATCCTTTTAGAGAAGAACATGTTCCTCCAAAACATAGTTTATTTGAAGTAGTACCTCTCAAATATCAGAGAATCCATTTTATGGCATTCGAATGTTCCATTCCTGGATTGCTCATATACTTGCTAACAACTCCCACTGCATGTGCAATATCTGGCATTGTGCATACCATTGCATACATCAAGTTGTCAAATGCTGATGCATATTGTATCTTAGACATTTTGTCTTCCTCCTCTTGTGTCTTTGGACACATCTCTTTAGTCAACTTAAAATGACTAGACAAAGGTGTACTAACTGCTTTTGCATTTTGCATGTTAAACATTTTCAACACCTTCTCTACATACTCACTTTGAGACAAAAATAATTTCCTATTTGTCCTGTCTTGTGTGATCTTCATACCAAGGATTTGTTTTGTTGCACTCAAATCCTTCATAGCAAATAAATTTGCTAATGTCTACTTAAGTTCATTAATATGCTTCATGTTAGACCCATAAACAAGCATGTCATCAACATAAAGTAACATGATAATATAGCTATCATTACCTAATTTCTTAAAATAAACACAATAATTAGAATGACATATTGTGTAACCTTGTTTAGCCATAAAACTATCAAATTTCAAATACCATTGCCGAGGTGCTTTATTCGGGCCATACAAACTCTTCTTTAAATTGCACACAAATTCCTCCTTATCCTTGACCTCATATTCCTATGGTTGTTGTATGTTTAATTCTTCTTCCAAATCCCCATGGAGAAATGTTGTTTTCACATCTAGTTGTTCAAGATGCAAGTCTTCCGCAGCTACAAGACTTAGAATAGTTCTAATAGAAGTCATATTTACATCCAGAGAAAATATTTCATCAAAATCTATATATTTTTTGTATGTAAATCCTTTTACCATGAGTCTGGCTTATATCTTTTCTTGCCTCCATCTTCTTCCTTCAACCAATAAACCCCTTTGTTTGGCAATGCTCTTTTACCTATAGGCAATTGGACTAAGCCCCAAGTCTAATTCTGCAGCAAGGAATCCATTTCCTCTTTCATACCTAGCTCCCACTACTTTTTGGTATCTACCTGCATTATTTCTTCATAACCTTCAGGTTCACAGAAATCAGTTAATAATATAAAATATAATGATGAAGAAAATCTTTTTGGAGGTCTAGTTGTCCTTATAGAATGTCTAACACTTGTAGGAGTTTGTGGGATAACTTGTTGTTGTTGATCATCAAGTACCACTAGAATTTTATTTTCTGGAACCCCATCCAATACCACATATTCCTTTTTGGTTCGTTCATGCTTCTTTTCCTGTAGCTAATCCTTATAAATAACCTTCTCATTGAATATAACATCCCTGCTCCTAATGATTTTATGATTTTCATAGTCCCGTAACTGATAACCAAATTCATCTACTCCATATCCAATGAAGGTACATTTTTTAGACTTAGCCTCAAGATTGGTTCTATTTTTAATATCAACATGGACAAAAGATTCACAACCAAAGGTTTTTAGAAATGAATAGTTTACCTTTTTACCCATCCATGTCTCCTGGAATACCACCATCCAAAGGATTTGAAGGTCCCATGTTTATTAAATAAACAATGGTATGTACAACATCTGCCCAAAAGTGTAAGGGTAGTCTAGCATGCAATCTCATGCTCCTTGTATGCTCCATAATTGTCATATTCATCCTCTTAGACACACCATTTTCTTGTGGGGTTCCAAGAACTATTTTCTACCTACGGGTTCCATTATATGAAAAGTAATTTTTAAATTCTTTGCTGCAATACTCGCTTTCATTATCAGATCTGAGACACTTCAACTTTTTTCCCGTCTCATTCTCAACAAAAGATTTCCACCTTTTAAAAGCTTCAAATACTTCTAATTTTTGTTTTAGGAAATACACCCATGTTTTCCTAGTTGCATCATCAATAAAAATAACATAATAGCAAGAGCCACCAAGAGAAGATACCTGAGATAGTCCCCATACATCTAAATACACAAGTTCTTTCCTAACTTTGAGAAATCAAACTCTTTTCTATTTTACATAAACACAATTTTTGTAGAACTCCAAGTCAATCTTCTTCAAACCTAGTAGCAGCTTTGTAGAGTGAAGGATCTTTGTGCCTTTCTCACTCATGTGCCCAAGTCTATGGTGCCACAATTCTATTTTTGTCCCTATAGAAAGTGATATAACTATCTCAGTAGAAACTATTTCTATAGTAGCTAAGGTGGAATAAGTATTACCAGTACATAAATACAATGTGCCTACCTTTTCACCTTTAGCTACTACTAATGCACCTTTAGTGACCTTCCAGACTTCGTCTGAAAAAGTAACTATGTAGCCTTCACTACCCAGTTGTCTAGAGGAAATTAAATTCCTTTTCAAATTTGGAAAATGCCTTACCTCATGTAGTAACCATTCATTTCCATTCTGTAACTTGATTTTTATCTTTCCTTTTCCAACAATCTGATAGGGTTTGTCATCACCTAAATATACCTATCCAAAATCACCTTGAACATAATCTACAAAATATTTCCTATGGGGTGTGGCATGAAATGAAGCCCCTGAATCTATTACCCATGAATCATTAGCATTATCTAAACACAAAATTAAAGTATTCTATAATTTATTACTTGCAACATTAGCTTCCTTACTGTCATCATGTTGTCTGTCTCTTTGTTTTCAGTTTCGAGACCAGTAATCCTTCTTCAAGTGTCCTGGCTTTCCACAGTGCTAGCAATCCATTCTTCCTCTTGATTTAGATATGCCTTTGTTCAACTTCCCTTGTGACTTACCATGATTTGTTGGGATTTTTCCTCTCTCCTTTGTTCGTCCCCTATCCTCTACAGTCAAAGCATTACCTAATGTTGAACTCTCATCTATACTTTTCCATCACATTTCCTTGCTAAGGATAACACCAACATCATCAAATCTCAAAGCATTTGAACAAGAGATAGACTTACTTACAGCCATTACCAAGCTATTCTAGCTTTCCAACAAAGAACATAAACTAAGAGAGCCCTCACCTTTTCATCAAATTTCACTTTTATAGAACTTAACTGACTGGTAATCTTATTAAACTCATTTAAATGATCTGACACAGATCCACCTTCAATCATTTTTAGATTAAACAAACACTTCACGAGAAATACCTTATTAGAGGCTAAAGGTTTTCATACAATTTAGCCAAATCTTTCATCAGTTCATCTATCGTCTTTTGCTTTTGTTATATAGAATGCCATAGATGGTGCCAAGCACAACTGAATGGTTCTCAGTGCCTTTCTATCTAAAAGTTCCCAATCCTTGTCAGTCATTGTTGCTGGTTTCTTGGCTTTTCCTTCTAACAACCTTCATAAATCATTTTGATAGAGATAATTCTTCATCTACATCTTTCATAACTAATAGGTCTACCCATTGAATTTATCTACCTTCAATTTACCCTTGTCTACCATTGCCCCCACCTAACCGTGAGGCTCCCACTTAACCATGAGACCTTCTTGCAGACAATAACCAAACACAACCCATTCTGATACTAGTTGTTCGAGTTCAGGAAGATTGAAGCAATAAATATTAACAATTATATGCAGATTAAATAACCCAAATATAACAATTAAGAATAACACAAAAGAGATCAATACAGAATTTTAACATGGTTCACCCAAAATGGGCTACATCCACAGAAACTTAGCCATCCAATGATTTTATTATCCAATGCAAAACATATTACAATCTCGCAAATTCTGCACACACAACATACATCCCAGCCACTTATAACAATCTTTTTGAAAACTTCTAGAATTAGGGTTTTATAAAGTCATATTTCTTTTGTTGGTTAACAAAAATTAACAACTGACTCCGAATGTGCAAACAAAAGGGAAACATTCTTTTAACCCCGAACCCCTACTTCTCGAGGGCTACCTCCCCCAAATCCCCGCTCGAGGCCCGACCCAACCCTGAGCCCTAGCAAGGGTACATTACGAGTGTACAATATTTGCATGATCAATCGCCACATACCAACACCTTCATCACTCTTAGCATCAAACTTGCCTAGCTCTTCTTCTCTTCTGATATAACATTTGCTTCCAAAACCTTTGAAATATTTCACTGTAGGAACTCTTCCATACCACAATTCATAAGGAGCTTTAGTACCATTACCTTTGAATTGAAATTTTTTTTAATGTAGACAGTAGTATGTATAGCTTCTCTCCAGTATACTTCCTGTAGGTTAGCTTCCTCTATCATTGTCTTTGTAGCTTCTTGAGCATTCCTGCTTTTTAATTCCATCACTCTATTCTTTCCAGAGTAAGATAGTTGTTGATCTTTATCCCATGAGTCTCACAAAATTATTAAATTCATTAGAGGTGAACTCTTCTCCTTTTTCAGACTTCAAACATTTTATTTTCATAGTCACTTCATTTTCAACCATTATTTTGAAAAATTTAAATCCATCTAGAGCTTCTAAATTTTTTTAAAGAAAACTAACCCAAGTCATTCTAGAATAATCATCAATAAAGAACATAAAATACCTATCATCATGGAGACTTCTGACTTTTGTGGGCCCGTAAAGGTTTGCATGAACCAATTCCAATAGTTTAGTTGAATATTTTTCTTCATCTTGTAAACTTCATTTTGCTTTCTTTTCAACTTGACACTTATTGCAGATGATATTGTTGGAATATATAATTTGTGGTAGATCTTTCACAACTTGAGCTGAGCTTATCCTTACTAGATCATCAAAATTGATATGACATAATTTCTTATGCCAAAGCCAACTTTCACTATTCTAAGCCATGGAGTAGATAATGTCACCTTCTCTAAGATTATTAAGATTTCCTTCTGTCCTTTTTCCACCAACTATTACAGCTCCATATTTTTCTCTAATTTCAAAAGCATCATTCTAAAATATAAGATTGTATCCTTCTCTATACAACTGTCTAACACTCAATATATTTTTCCTTAAGCTTTCGACATAAAGAACATCAGTAGTATGTTATTTTGCATCCAGACTGATTGATCCTTTTCCACACATTTTAGCAGTATAGTCATCTCCAAGTCTTACTAATCCTTCATCATGCTTCCCAAAATTAATAAACTTACTTTTATCACTAGTCATATGATTTGAGCAACTACTATCAATAATCCAATAATGCTTTTCTTGAAGCATACCTTCACTATCAGTACTTGCCTTTGGATCAAGACATTGTTTATTATTGCAATTGACATCATTTTAATTAGTGAAAAAGCAATCATCATCTTCATCATAGTATGTTCTTTTGGACATTTTGTTTTTATCTTCTTCATCATTACTTCTCAAATTTATTTTTGGACATTTGGATGCATGGTGACCAATTTCATCACACTTGAAACACTCGTGAGGTAGCTCAACCATGTGTGTCATCCCAGATCTACCTTAATTTGTTGGCTTTTGTTCCAAGGAACCATCGCTTTGATACCAATTGTTGAAAAGAACAATACAACTAAGAGGGGGGTGAATTAGTTGTAACCAATACTTTAAAACCACTAACACATCAACCACTTAATCACTGTTACTGTATTTAACCATGAAAACATGAAATCAAAAATTTAAACACATTCACACATCAACACATGAGACACTAGATTTTTATGTGGAAAACCCAATAAGGGAAAAGCCACGATGAGTGTTATCTCATAATATAATATGTAATAACAATACCAAAAATCATAGGCTCATTGCCTATGGGGCTCACTTCCCAAAATTCTCACTACAAGAAGAGGCTCATTGTCAATGGGGTGGCTCACTGTCGATGGGTGGCTCACTATCAAAATTGGTGAACTGTGATAGTAGCATCTATACTATGCAAAGGTTTAGTTCCATTGAAGCACAATAGGTATCCTTTTCTCTTCTTTGCCTTTTTTACTTCGCAATTATCTTATCTTTTTTGCATCCTACTCCCTAATTCCTAACTTCATTACATGTTTTTATACAATTCATCAACCTTGGAATTTACATCAAGATCAGCATTAACCATTGGAGCAGTATCCAAGGTCAACAAACATACATACATCAAGATAGGTTTGGACCTAAATAGATTTGAGAGAGAAAAGACTGAATGTAGATCACGCCAAGCTTTAGCTAGGACTCAATTGCAATCTTCCACGCAACAACACACTTTATAATCTTCAAAGCACAATCACAAGTAGTGAAAACAACCAAGTTAGCCAAGACTAGAGTTAACACTAAGTCTTTTAGGAACATGCTTCATGCCCAATCCAAATTATACTTTGCAAACCAATCAAAAGATAGGAACATGATCTAGAGACTCCCACAAGCATGTTTTAATCACCAAGAATATTTGCACAATCGAGCTAAACACTTTATCCATAAGATTCTTTAAACTGGAGCACTTGAATATTTAAGTTGGCCACTATCATAAAGGAAAGATCACTTGCAGAGCACCAAATCATGAACCATTTGAACTGAAGGCACATAACAACATCACAAACTTAATTCCAGAACTGTAGACTGTGAAACTTAAATGCAGAGAAATGTAGAGCAAAATACATTCTCCCTGTGACCATTAAATACATAGAAAAATAGTTTTTACTCTAGTGAATAGAACTCGCTCAAATCTTCACACTAGAGGCTCAAACTTGAAACATAGTATCTACTGACATCCCTTAACATTACTTCCAATCCACGGACCAAGATAATCAATCTATTAGAAATGTGGAGCACTCTGCTACACTGTTCTAATAGATGAAACAATTCTACACTTGTACTAATTCCTCAAATACTTGATCAGACTTATTCAAATAACTTTCTTAGGTGTTGACATCAATGACAGCACTTACTGCTCATACCTGCAATAGTTTGTATGTTGGTGATTTGATTTTCATTAATAATTTGTCTATAGACATATTTAAATCAGTAATGAATAAAGAAATTGAGATGATAGATTTGGGATTAATGAAGCATTTTTTGGGCATTGAAGTTGTATAATTAGATAAGGAATTTTATTTTTGTCAAACTAAATATGCAAAGGATATGTTAAGGAGGTTTAAGATGTTGAATTGTCATTCAACACCCACCCTAGTTGCTATAGGAACTAAAATTAGCAAAGAGGACAAAGGGCCTAATATTGATTCTGCAACATTCAAAAGACTAATTGCAAGTTTGATGTATCTTACAACTACAAGACCAGATATCATGTATGGGGTTAGTTTAATCTCAAGATTCATGGAGTTGCCAAAGGACTCACATTGGAAAGTTTGAAAGAGGATATTGAGATATGTGGAAGGAACAACAAAATATAGAATTTTATATTCCACAACTAATGATTTTGGTTTGATTGACTATACTGACAGTGATTTTTTTGGTTGCATTGATGAAAAGAAGAGTACTTTTGGATATCTCTTTCATTTTGGAACAATTGTGGTCTTATTGACATCAAAAAAGGAACCCATAGTGACACTTTCATTAGTTAAAGCAGAGTATGTAGCAGCCACATCAAAACATGCCAAGCAATTTGGATGAGGAGAGTATTGACAAATTTATTGCAAGCACAAGAAGCGTTAACACTAATCTTTTGTGAGAACAAATCAACAATTGCACTATCAAAAAATCATGTTTTTCATAAGAGGAGCAAGCATATTGATACAAGATCTCATTTCATCATAATTTTAGTGAACAATGGAGAAATCAATTTGGAGTTTTGTATCTCTGAAGACCAGTTGGTAGATATATTCACAAATACATTAGCAAAGGAGAATTTTGAACATCTAAGACAGAATTTAGGCATTGTAAATGATAAAGTAGTTAGTGGTAGAAATTAAGGGGGAGTGTTACAACATGGAGCAATTTCTCCCAAAATAAAACATTCAAGTTAGTTTATTAGTTTAGTTTCAGTTTAGAGGAGAATAAAATAATTATGCATGACAGATATTTTTAGAGTTAGAGTTTAAGAAATTTTCATGTTACAATCTACATGTTAATTTTAGAAAATTCTTATAATTTCAGAACCTCTATATTATGAGGTATTTTGTAATCATTTATGTATGAAAAAAATCAATAGAACAGATTTATTTTTTAGAGTGTTGTAGCTCTTTGTTGTGCGCCTCTAGGTAAATGCAAGGAGATGGGGGACAAAAAAGTCGCCACCATCTCTAAAATTTAAAAAAAAACATGAGCGCGTTATAATGCACTCACATTTTTCTTTCAATAAAAGGAAAGAAAAAAACATTTCTACTCATTCCCCTGTGACTTCTCTCCTCACAGTAGCAAAGAAAACAAGCAAAAATGTGATCACGTTGAAGAAGAGGCCATTGAATCAAGTGCATCTGAGAAAACAAGGAATTCACAATGCCACCTCACCACCAAAGATATCATCGTGCAAATTTGGAGGCTCCAACACAGGAAGAAGGTAGGGTTTGTCTGATTTTGTTAGTTTGAGAAAAATTTTTAGTTTTGCAATGTTTGATTTATTTTTATATTGCATTTACAGTTATTGGAGAAGGAGAAAACCTAAATCTAGTTGAGGAAGGTGAAAACAACCCCCAAAACCCTCCAAACCCTCAAAACCCGCCTTCACCTCCTTTTCATGTAAGGGATGATCAAGAACACTACCTAGGGATAATAGAAGAAAACAAGAAACATCTTGAAACTATTATTCAAACCCTAAACAATCCAAGTGGAACCACTGAACGTAGGAGGGTACTTACAAAATCACTACAAGAGATTATTTCCCACATGGATTTTGTGACAAAACAAATCACCGAATTCCAAGACTATAGGGAGAGGAGTCAGCAATATTATGTCGAGGTGCTGCCACAATAATGGGTTACACTTTCTAGGACATCCTATTTTTTGCTGAAATCACATATTTTTAGAAAATATAATGATTTAAGCCTGGAAAGGTTCCATTTAAAGGATTTTAATTGAAGAGGGTTTGATCAAACCCCCTTAGATTCAAACCCCCTTGGATAGAACCCCACTAGTTTTAAACCATACCTATAATGGAGTCTCCTCTACACCTATCAAAATGCTGATAAAAAACCAATTTTGATTTATCTTTTGAGGAATCAAATGAATTCATTTAAAATTTATTCTTTTTAAGTATGTAGTCCTTATTATAATCTTCCCAAAAAATATAATTTTAAATATATTTAATTTGATTATTATATTTATTTTTTATTTCTTGTGAATGTATGTTTTTCACTGAATATCAAGTTCTCTATTCTACACACATGGAAAATTAGTATATTACTTAAACAAAATTATAAAAAATATCTATGCACTAGGTATTGATGTCCTTGTTTCAACAAAAGAAAAAAATTGAATTTTGATACATACAGAAAAAGTTATGTTTTATGGAATATGGCTATGTCTAAATTATAATTGGTTTGACTTCAAAAATTAATTAAAAAATATATATTCAACAAAACATTATGAAAGCAAATGCATACACTATATATTAGTGTTACCAATCTAAATTAAAAAGAATCAGAATTTTATCTTTTGTAGGAAAAAAGTTATCTGCTATAGAATACACATCACTTTAAAAAATTGTTGTTTACTATTAAAACTCAGTTATCAAAGGAGATGCAAAAAAATTTACAATTTAACTCCAATTTTTTTAAATATATATATATATATATATATATTTAGAATCTACAAATAAAATCTCACAAATCACTAGTTCGCATCATCTTCAAATTTCTAATGGTTTAGCGGCTATAGGTGTCAAAACGTGAAGATCTAGTTCAAAATATTGATTTCAATGTCAAGTTTGGCCAAAAAGTGTTACCCATTATTGTGGGATGATCTATTGACAAGTTGTCATATGAACAAGTCAAGAAGGAAAAAATTACAAAATCTCAATTATGTGCAGAATTTATTAATCCCAAAACCGGCCAAAGATTAGAAGAAAGTTGCAAACGGTTTCCTATACATTGGTGTAGGAAGGAAGACATATCCTGAAACTTTTTGGATAGATGGTACATGGTCTTCGATTAGCAGCCATGTAACAATGATGAGGTACCACAATATTTCTTGAGGAAACTCTATTGTGAGTTCCTCCTCAATAAGATTCTGAATTATTTTGACATTCATGAGTTCCAGGGTAGAGGTGGTGGCTCTGCCCAAGATAGACCCAGGGCTTAGCGAACTGAAGACCATGTGCCTATACCTTGAGTGAGGCCAGAACGTAGATCACTCCCTTTGGCTTTGAAGGAGAGTGTTGAGCTGGAGACTTTATAGTCATTGACTACTCTCACCCAAACTCTATCACAGAATGTCGATGATTTTATCCAGGCCGATGAGGGTGAGAGTAGTAGGTGTCATGTGTCCCCACATTTGTGTAGTACATGTGGAAACCTATGTGATTATGGGACATAGGAGGCACGATAGCACTCTACAATAGAAGGGCAACATGCTATGATGCAGGGGCAGCATGATGCAACACAGGGGCAGGACATATTGGATGATCTTGTTCTCAGTGACGATCTCTTACAACATACATTTGGTATTGACTCTTAGGTAATTTGTTACAAGTTTCATCTTGATTTAGTACATTTTTATTTGAAATTTGTAATTAATTTTATATGATTATCTATATTATAAGTCAAAAATAATGTATGTAATTGTTTGCACAATGAAATTATAGGGTCAGAGTCTTCATCATGCCTTTCTTAGCTGTCCATTGGCGGGTTATGAGAGGAGGTCAAGTTAGCAGGTATGTAATTTATCACATAATAATAATTATTGTAGATATGTCAATGGTAATATGATTTTATGAGAATTTGATGATTTCAATAGTCACCAGCACCTCCACAGTTTCCTTGGTCCCCTAGACGCCAAACCACCACTTTTATGGAGGTAAATTTAACCATTTCTAATCATTATGCATTTTTAAAATAATGTTATGTATTTATTTTGTTTGAATAATCTTGAACCTGATTTTTAGATGCTGAATATAGTGGAGACTCCTCCTCATCTGTGTGAGTCAGTGTAGATAGGCATTGATGTAGCCATGATGTATGCAAATCCTTTGACTAAGGTATGAGCCAATAACATGAAAATATCATAATTTTATATTTATTTTTTAATCTCATGTCATTTGATGTAAAAAAATGATATTTATGTTTAGTGAATTTTGCTTCTTGATACTTCTCACAAGAGATCACAACTCCAGTCCATCCAACTACAGATGAAGAGAGAGACAAGATGATGGAGAGTGACCATCGGTTCGTGGTAAGTGACCAATTACATATGTGATGTTATATATATTTCATACATTTTCTATACTCATGTGCATATATTAATAGGTGTAGCTAGATGAACTTTATTTGAAGAGGTCTACTCGACAACAGAGAGAGGATGTGTCACTGACTACCTCTCCATCTTCATAGTCAAAGAAGGGTTTCCGATTATTTCCTAAAAGTCCATAGGAAACTAGTTTTTGGGAACTTTTTTTTGTGCCTAGATGGCTTTGTATACATACTTTTGTATGTTAATCTAATGTATATTTTTGTATATTTGCATGTATGGCTTTGTTTGGACACGCCTATATGGCTTTTCATATAAACTAGATGTTATGTTCATGACATGTATATGACAGTTTATATTAAATATTTAATATGATAATCAATTATCATTATAGGAATTTGGTTTTACAAGTGCCAATTCCATTTTCTTGAAAGTTTATAAATCATTTTCAAATAATCCATTTTGTGCATATCTTGCAATCATTAAATTCTGTGGAACTGTGCATTTCTTTGAGGCATCATTTCAAATAGTTCACTTGCCTTGTCTATGCTTCCATACTTTCCATACATGTATACAAGGGCAACTTTTCAAATACAATACATGTGACAAAATTCCTATATCATTTATGCTTTGATGGTTGTCCACACCATGTTCTCTAGATCCCATTATAGCTTAGGCAAGGAGGAAGTTGGTTAAGGTTGTGCAATTTGGTTTTAGATGTGCCAAAATTTGCATAAATGGTTGAAATTTATTTTTGTGCATTTTCTTGAGAGCTTTTAAAGCCTTACAAAAAATCCATTTCGTGCATATGTTGCAATCATTGCATTCCATGAGACAACATTTCTTTGAGGCATCATGTCAAACAGTTCATGTTTGTTATATATGCTTCCACACAAGGTGCATACATGTCTTACAGGGTACTTACAACTATGACATTTGACAAAATTCGTATATCCTTTATGCTTTGATGGATGTCTATACCGTGCTCCAAACATACCATTTGTAAGGTTTTGGAATTTGGCTTTACACTTACCAATTGCATTTTCTTGGAACTTTCTAAAGGCTTATTAGTAAATCCATTTTGTTCATATCTTGCAATCATTGTATTCCATGAGGTGACATTTCTTTGAGGCATCATGCCAAATAGTTCATGTGCCTTGTCTATGCTTCCACACTTTGCATACATGTCTCTAAGGGCAGTTGCAACTACATCTAACAAAATTCCCAAATGTTTTATCCTTTTAATGGATGTCCATTTTAGCATAGGCAAGGAGGATACTGGCTAAGGTTGTGGAATTTTTATTTACACCCACCAATCACACTTGCTTGAAAGTTTCTAATGCCTTATCAAAAAATCCATTTTTTTCATATCTTGCAATCATTACATTCAATGAGGTGACATTTCTTTGGGGCATCATGCCAAATAGTTCATGTGCCTTGTCTATGCTTCCACACCTTGCATACATGTCTATAAGGGGGATGTAGTAGGTAAGGAGGATGACTCAACACCATGGAAACATATTTCACAACAATGGGCTAAGACCCCAAACCCTTTTTCAACTAGACATGAACTCAATCAAGACTACAAACCCAACACTTGGTTCAAAACCTTAATCTCTGCAAACCAACTCATGAAACACCCTTAAAATGATGAATGTGACATAAAAAGACCATCCATGGTCACTAAGAACATAAACTTTGCATATAGGTTATTCTTCCTCATAAACTGCCCTTATAAGCTAGTAGCCCTCCAAAAACCTAATTTTTGGAACATAACTTACTGATCCATGACCTCTGGTAGAAAGGAGGATAGATTAGGATACCCATTTGGATGTTTTACAACATATCTCAAATGCACCATGTGTTGTTTTGGAACATTCCCTTCAAAAATGGACTGGTAATTTGTATATGAGGCCTAATTAGCCTACTTTTACAAAGCATCAACTACTATTTTTGACCTCTAAACTAAAAATTACACTCTAGAGGTTGAGTTAGGTCCTATATGGATTTAATCACTCATTAGAATAATTATTCAAGACCCTTCTTTAACCATTTTTCAAAACCCTCATCACTGCACTATCAAATAGACCAAAAACACATAAGCTGCCTGCCTAGGGCATCATTAATTTAATTGAAAACAACCTTGGTCACTCCTGCAAGGCCTTATTACATCAAAATATATGCACAAACACTAATTTAAACAACTATGACAACTATTAGCCATTTGGTTGCAAGAAAAGTTGCTTGACAACTTTTCTTGCAACTTGACAACTTTTGCAGCCTATGACCTCCTAAACTCCAATGACTCTTATTACATCAAGAGTGGTCTAGTATGATCTCATTACAATTCCAAAATGACTCAACACATCAAAATTCATCATTTGATCATGTTCATGAAATAGGCTAGGTGCCCCTGCACCAAAGGGTAGTTGCAATTACAGCATGCGACAAATTTCCTATATCCTTTATGCTTTGATGGATGTCGATAAGTTGTTCCAAACATTCTATATTGGTGTATAGATAGGGAGGATGTTGGCAAAGGTTGTGGAATTTGGCTTTACATGTGCCAACTGCATTTACTTGAAATTTTCTAAAGTCTTTTCAACAAATCCATTTCGTGCATATCTTGCAATCATTGCATTCCATGAGACAACATTTCTTTGAGGCATCATGTCAAATAGTTCATGTTCGTCAAGTATATGATTCCACACTTTGCATACATGTCTTGTAGGGTACTTACAACTACAACATTTGACAAATTCCTATATGCTTTATGCTTTGATAGATGTCTATACTGTGTTCCAAAAATACCATTTCAAAGGTTTTGGAATTTGGCTTTACACCTGCCAATTTGGTGTAGGGGCACCAAATCCATTTTTTTTACAAGTTTGGTCAAATGAAGTCTAATGATAGGTTTTTTTAGGTGTTTTTATTTTGTTTGGTCTAATAAGGTTATAATAGACCATATGCAAGGTCAATATAGTCATTTTGAGTTCATTTTACAAAAGTTGTCAACATGTATACAATGGAAATACCTACACATGCATGGATACAATGGTCAATGATGATAGAAAAATATGTTAAAACTAAAACTAGATGATCACATGGACCTTTTACCTAATTTCTTAGCCTTCGATGTTACTGCTACACCATTTTCAAGGTCCTAGTTGGCTGGATTAGTAAGAGGAAACCATGGAAAGGCCTCGAAAATATTTGAGTGATGCAAGAAATAGAAGCTATGATGTAGAATAATGGATATACAAATCTCTCCCAACTCAAGATCAAGCTTATTACAACATCATATTATTGTTTTATGCATGAGGAAGGATAAAATGGGTGTAGCCCTTAAGATCCCTAAGATAGAAAAACTGCCAAACTTTGATAGAGGTTTTCTCAGAATTTGTGGTAGCTGGGAACATTCTATTTGGACCTACAGGTGTACGTGGGGTCCATCCACAATAACCTCTCTTAGTTTCATTCAACACCAGTCCATTTGACCGTGTCAAAATTAAACACATTCTTGCAAAATGCTTCAGTTTCATGTAGTGGAAAAGTGCTAGGAGTGACACTTTGCATTCCATAGCTCGTGGGGCCAAATGGACTTCGCCAAAGTATTGGGATCAGTGGGTAAATTCCAGGGGAGGTCTTATTTTGTGTGCCAAGCGTCGCAATTGTTTGGGGCAACAGGCTACTGGGAAAGTCCCTTAAGATCCCCAAGATGAAAAATCTGCCAAACTTTGACGGAGCAGTTCTTAAAATTCATGGTAGCTAGGAATGTTTTGTTTGGACCTGCAGGTCTACGTGGGGTCTATCCACAATAACCTCTCTTTGTTTGTTCAACTCTAGTATATTTGACTGTGTCAGAATCAAACTCATTCTTGTAAAATGCTTCAGTTTCATGCAGTGGAAAGGTGCTAGGAGTGACATTTTGTATTCCATAGCTCATGGGGCCGAACGGACTTTACCAACGCATCAAGGTGGGTAGGTAAATGCCATGGGAGGTCTTGTTTCATGTGCCAAGTACCTCAGTCATTCAGGGCAGCATGCTACCGTTAAAGTCCCTTAAGATCCCTAAGATGAAAAAAATGCCAAACTTTGACAGAGTTGTTCTTAGAATTCACAATAGCTGGGAACATTTTGTTTGGACCTATAGGTGCATGTGGGGTCCATCTACAATAACCTCTCTCCATTTTGATCAACTCCAATCTGTTTGACCTTGTCAGAATCAAATACATTCTTGCAAAATGCTTCAATTTCATGCAATGGAAAGGTTGCTAGGTGCCATATTTTTTATTTTACTCATCGTGGGGCCAAATGGACTATGTCAACATGTCAGGGTGGGTGGGTAAATGGTAGGGAAGGTCTCGTTTTGTTTGCCAAGTGTCCCAGTCATTTGGGGTTGTAAGCTACCGATAAAGTAGAAAGTTAGTAACACTAAAATTTTACATTCCATAGGTCTTGGGGGAAAAACCATTGCACCAACACATCTGGGTGGGTGGGTAAATGCTAGGGGAGGTCTCATTTTGTGTGCCAAGTGTGTCAATCGTTCTAGGTTGCAAGCTATCGGCAAATTCGAAAGGTGCTAGGAGTGACATTTTGCATTCCATAGCTCGTGGGGCCTAATGGACTTTGCCAAAGCATTGGGGTGGGTAAGTAAATTCTAGGGGAGGTCCTTTTTTGTGTGCCAAGCACCACAGTCATTCAAGGTAGCAGGCTACTGACAAAGTGCCTTAAGATCCCTAAGACAAAAAAATGACAAACTTTGATGGGGCAATTCTTAGAATTAGTGGTAGATGGGAATGTTCTGTTTGGACCTACAAGTGCATGTGGGATCTATGTACAATAACCTCTCTCAATTTTGTTCAACTCCTATCCATTTGACCGTGCCAGGATTAAACGCATTCTTGCAAAATGCTTCAGTTTCGTGTAGTGGAAATGTTGCCAGGTACCATATTTTTTTATCTTCTCATCATGGGGGTAAACTGACTATGCCAACACATCAGGATGGGTGGTAAATGCTAGGGGAGGTCTCATTTCATGCACCAAGTGTCTCAGTCATTCTACGCTGCAAGCTACTGACAAACTTGAAAGGTGCTAGGTGTCAGTAGCTTGTAGGCCAGAATGACTGGGGCACTTGGCACACAAAATGAGACCTTCCCTACCATTTACCCACCCACCCCGACATGTTGGCATAGTCCGTTTAGACCCACCATGAGCAAAAAAATATATATGGTACCTAACAACCTTTCCATTGCATGAAATTGAAACATTTTGCAAGATGCGTTTCATTCTGGCATGGTCAAACAGACTAGATTTGACCAAAATGGATAGTGGTTATTGTATACAAAGCCCACATGCACCTTTAGGTCCAAACAGAACATTCCCAGCTGTGACAAATTATGAGAACAACTCCATCAAAGTTTGGCAATTTTTTTGTCTTAGGGATCTTAAGGGACTTTACCAGTAGCCTGCTCCCCTAAATGACTGGGGCACTTGGCACACTAAACGAGACCTCCCTGGCATTTACCCACCCACCCCAATGCATTGGTGAATTCCATTTAGCCCCATGAGCTATGGAATGCAAAATATCACTCCTAGCACCTTTCCACTACATGAAACTGAAGCATTTTGCAAGAATGCATTTGATTCTAACACGGTCAAATAGGCTAGAGTTGACCAAAACTAAGAGAGGTTATTGTGGATGGACCCCGCATACACCTATAGGTCCAAACAAAACATTCCCAGATGCCACGAATTCCAAGAATTGATCCATCAAAGTTTGGCAATTTTTTCATCTTAGGGATCTTAATGGACTTTGCCGGTAGCCTGCTATCCCAAATGACTGGGGCACTTGGCACATAAAATGAGACCTCCCTTGGCATTTACTAGCCCACCCCAATGCATTGGTGAAGTCCGTTTGGCCCCACGAGTTATGGAATACAAAATGTCACTCCTAGTACCTTTCCACTGCATGAAACTGAAGCATTTGCAAGAATGTGTTTGATTTCGACACGGTCAAATGGACTGGAGTTGAACTAAATTGAGAGAGGTTATTGTGGACGGACACCATGTGCACTTGCAGGTCCAAACAAAACATTCCCAGCTACCATGAATTCCAAGAACTGCTCCATCAAAGTTTGGTAGTTTTTTCATCTTAAGGATCTTAAGGGACTTTGCCAGTAGCCTACTACCCTAAATGACTATGATTCTTGGTACACAAAAAGAGACCTCCCCTAGCATTTACCCATCTACCCCAATTTGTTGACAAAGTCTTTTCAACCCCACAAGATATGGAATGCAAAATGTCACTCCTAGCACCTTTCCACTACATGAAACTCATGTCATGAGGAAGAACCACAACTCAATCCAACTCCTAAAAGCATGACATGTTATGATGAAGAACCACAACCAAATCCAATGATCTAATAGCATGAACCAATGACATAAGAAACTATGTCCTACTATTGTAACATGATAAACATGAATGTTATGAACTAACATCCAAACCCTATGACATCTATCCTGATATGACATGAGTGAAACATGAGTGAACATGATTAAGACCAATTGGGATCAACTTAATCCATTACTTAGATCTAACCCCATGAATCATAACATGATGATGATGCAAACATCAAATGTATACCATAGAAAACAAATCAAATGAAACATGAGGCCTTCACTGCCTACAGTTCATACCACTACTCAAGGATAATTTATCATCATATTAAATATTTAATATAAACTGTCGTATACATAATGTCATGAACATAACATCTAGTTTACATACAAAGCCATATAGGTATATATACAAAAGTATCCATGACTCATCCTCTCTCTACCGTCAAGTAGACCTCTTTGACAGTTCAAGCTCATGCAGCTTCACCTATTAATACAATCAAACAATATGCACATTACTATGACAAAATGTACATGAAATATATAACATCACATATGTAATCGATCACTTACCACCATTTGATGATCACTCTCTATCATCTTTTCTTGAGCTTCTTTGTCCGTAGTTGAATGGACTGGAGTTGTGACCTCCTCTAAGAAGCATCAAAAAGCAAAATTAACTAAACATAAATATACTGGAGGGAAGCAATTCATACTACTATTTATATACAAAATAAAGTTTTATGCATACTTACAAATTATTCCAACGAACCATCTGGGTCTTCTCTACTCTTTATTGTGTCAAGTATTGCCTCATGGTTAGAGTCACACACCTTCCACAAGGTCTTGTTCAAAGGTCTACCTTGGTATTGTATCAAATGAACATCGGTTGCCATGACAAGGTTAGAGTAATGAAGAATCTTCTGATGTGTGTCAAAGTCCTCAAACAACCAAACATTAACACTCTTATGTGGGTACCTTCTAAGCCATGTTCCAGTAACAACCACTGAGCCTATAAGGTATTCGATGTTTTCTCCATCTGTAACTGAGGCCTCCAATTTATTTTTGGCCTTAACACAATGACACAAGTAATAATTTGTTCCCTCTTCGTTATCTTCATCTGCAGTAACTGCATAAACATGCCCAACAATGATATGTACAGAAAATTAGATGAAATTAGTCAACATTACAAAAATACTACAAAGTTTAAGATAACATTAGGAATTTCAAATTTAACTATGCAAGTAGATATATTACCTAGTTGAACTAGATCCGATATGTAGTCAAAGTCAACTGACAATTCCATCTCTATCAATTCCAGTGTCGTCAGGGGCCAATACATGTCAAGTGGGCTAAGATAATTGAACTGCCATTCTTCAACCCACTCTTGTGACTCGCACTCATTCTAGGCTTGAATTGTACATGGAGAACAAAAGCATGTCATCTTCCACGTATGTATGCTCCATGAACCTATAATTGAGCTTCTGATAGAGTGTAGCTCACTTCATCCTGTCAGTGTACAATAGTCCTCATATGGTGCAATGTTAGTATCATCTATCAACCAAAAAAATCTACAAACTGAAGACTTACCTTCATTACCTGGACCCATTGAAGCATTACACCACACGATAATTGATTTTTCATCTATCAACTTTGCATTGTCTTTATACTTTAATTCTTCTCATGCTATGGCTCTTTTGATACATGCTCTTGCACCATCATGCTCCCCCTTTCCATGCCCAGCCTCACAAAAGTTCCACATATGGTGAACACCTGTAATATTATGCCTCCTGCTCAGCCAATAGAAATTCTGTGAGTTCTTGAATTGTGATGCAGAGTTATCTGACCATATGATATGCTGAATAAATGACATGCCCCTTCTAGCCAAATCATTGTAGAACACCTAAAAACAACCTTGCATGAACTCCATGGAATGCGTGTAATCATTGCTTATATTAAAATGATACTCCCTTATGATCTTTCTATCATCCTCTGTACTATCATTCACATGAATGAATGCGATGTGCACAAATATAGAAACATGTGTCAAGTTATAATACTAGGATTATACCTCACACTATGGTTGTAGACTATAGTTCTCTACAAAGTCAATGACTGAAACAATGCTACCAACCAGAAATGTGTCCTTGCATAACTTGAATTGCAAGTCCAACCATCCAACTCTATGGGCATGTCTTACATACTCATACACTATGTTGTCATGAGATACAAGCATAAACTAATACACTGGAATCTTCTTTACTATCTATTGTATTGTATGCCACTGTTTTATACTTGCTGAAGTCTACTACTTCATTACCAACTGCATGTGTTCTTTCCATATGTATACATATTGGTATACGTTGCAAGCCACTACAATGCTGACATGTGCCATCCAAGCATAATTTCCTGTAGAATATTTGACCTTCCTCTTTATCACATAAAATTATTGATATGAAGTCTCTTGAGCTAGTTGGTGGGGCACGTATGCCACAATCCTGTAAAACATTGTTAGTATGCAAATCTAAACATATAGACCGACAAACATCAAAATGGTTAGAAAATTTAATATGTAATCTACAACAACAAGTAGAATGCATGTGTGATTTATTTTTAAAAAGAAAGGTTTTAGCATTTCAAAATATCTTTTAGAAATTTTAATTTGAGGATACTTTTCTAGAAATTTACCAAAAAACTGTGTTTGAGTCATATCCAAAAAATGCTTTGGATGTGGCTCATGGTTTCGACTACTGATTCTCCTTCTTACCACATCCCTTTGATTCAGAGATACCCTTGTGTAATTCTTCCAAAAGTCTTCAATTAGTGATCTCAAAGCTTCAACAACAACTTTGTCTTTCCATGGGAGTCTCCCAGAGAATACCCACAATTCATTAGTGTTTGGATCCTCAACTCTTTGATGTCTTCCAATGGCTCTCATAAGAGTTTTTCTATTTATTTTCAATGCTTGACTTGTTTTTCTAATGAGGCGATCTTTTTTTGTTTGTTGGCTTACAATTGTTGATGTAATGACATGTCATGTGACATTACTATCTTTGGTGCGTGAGGTGGAACCCACACTCTCATACGCATTCATTAGATTCTTGACAATTAATTTTTCACTTGAGGCATTCGATGTTCTTAGGCCAAAAATATTCATAGTGGGCCTAAATTTTAGATTTCTTATCAGTTCACCAAAGAGTTGACATCTTCTAGTTTCATTTAAATTCTCAAAGAATAATTTCCATATCTTATTCGCATATCTTTGGCAAGTGCACATGGGAATCTTACCCTACATGGGCTCCAATACATTCACATCAATATCAATTAGAAACTTTGGTCTCCTATGCAAAATTCTAGTGATGCAGAGCTGCCAACAAAAGCGTTCAATACTAGTGAAATTTGAAGGATTTCTCTCTATCGGCAAGAGTTACCCTAATGTCTTTCTGACATAGTCCATTGACCAGAGTTATTACTATCAGTCGGGTAAAATGACCATACCTCGATCACATATGTTTCACTGATGTATGCACTTGCATTGCTTATCGGCCAAACTATCCATCATCAGTGAACCAAAACTCTTCAATGCCGAAACCCTTCCTCTTGTCGATGAAGACTCAACTTTTCGCCTATCAGCGGGACCTTCGCTATCGGCGAACACCTAGAATCTCCTACCAACACCCCGATATCTTTGTATATGCATTTCTCAACCTTCTATTGCCAGTTCTTCTCACCATTATAGTCAGTCACTCCTTGTATCATGCAGAATGTATATGTTCAATATACACTTGAATTATACAATCCGAATATGCATTTGGTGGGTTTGACCAACCCACTGACTTCCTTGTATGCTGGCTGGAAACTTTGATTTTCTCTCTCCTTTGTATGCGAAAGGCTTGTACATTTAGAATGTATATTTATCACATACAAACATTTCATGCAATGGCGATATACTCATAACCTTCAATCACGGGATACACAGGAAAAGTAACCTGATACACATTTGCGATATACACATAGACTATATATTCGCAATGTATGTTCACTACCTTGTATCTTCTCAATGTATGTTTAATACATACAAAAGAAACATTCACTCACTAGAGGGTCCTGTTAAACCTTGCGATAGACAATATTGATATACTCATAGGATGTATATCTGACATGCAATTACTATATATATACCAAATGTATCTTCAATGAAACCCCGCGAATCTTCACTGTTTGAACTCTGCAAAATCCTACAGTTGCTCAGAACTGTTTCCTTAACAATCTAACATAGATTTTAACCTTCCTCAACCTAGCACATGAAGATGCTAGGATTCAACAAAGCATGATGTTGATCGATCCTACAAACATAAAAATAGAACAAAAACATAAACTAATATACAGAGGCATTCCACCAATTACGAAGTAATCAACCGGTGGAATGGGCTAAAACCCCATTTTGGCTATAAATCAAGAAAATTGATTATGCAATGGAATGGAATGCAAACAAGATCTTCTTTATTATTCTTTTAGAAATGAATACAAATGTATGATATCATAGTTGCACTCCTCAATACAATTCAACCTATCTACACTCCTCTCTGTTCACTATATCCTGAAATCAACCTAATCTACGGTATTTAACTACTTACCAACAGTAGTATTGACATGATTCCTAGTAGCTAGGATATGATTCCAAGCGGCTGGGAGAAACTAACTAACAACCTTGTTAATGCACTTGATAGGTGTCCCTTGGGACTTACAAACAGAAACTAAATTACCAACTATAATGATATTTGGTCAAATAGACCTTATTACATTAAAATGCATAAAACATATCAACCTAGTAAGACCTTAATTGACTTGTTGAAGGGGTGCCTCTACACCATACTCCTTGAGAGAAGAGATCTCAAGCCCACTTGAGATTAGAGTTTGCAAGTTTGCTCCATGTTTCCTGAGCTGTTCTTCAGTCATCCAAACTACCTCTGAGTTAGGTTTTCCTTGCCAAGCCACCAAATATTCCATATATTCTTTATTCTTGGTCTTCGTTGCCACTCTAGAGCCTAAAATCTTCTGCAAGTGGGGTGGATCATGTTTAGAAATGTCATCAGCTACTGTACCCTATAGTGATTCCTGTTCTTCATTTATATTAGGCCTGTATGGAGTTAAATCACATACATTGAAAATAGGTGACAATCCAAGATCAGATGGAAGTTGGATTTCATAAGCATTCTGTCCACATTTCTTTAAAATCTGACATGGTCCAAGCTTCCTCTGCATTAGTTTGGTATGTTTTCCTTTTGGAACTCTTTCCTTCTTCAGATTAACCTATACCAAATCTCCAACATCAAACTATACATCTCTCTTCTTTTTACCAGCATAGGCTTTGTATTTCAATATGGTTTGTTGGACTTGGTTCTTGACCTGATCATGCACCTCTTTGATTGTTGTTGCAAAAGCTTCTCCATCTGCACTGATAGATAATCTTGCAGGTAAATCCCTTAACTCCAAAATACCTCTGGGATGGATACCATATACTATCTGAAAAGGTGATTTCCCTATACTCCTATTAATGGTGTCATTATAAGAAAATTATGTTTGTGGTAGGATTGTATCCCACTTCTCTCCATGCTGTCTTGTCAAACATCTGAGTAGATTTCCCAATGAATAGTTAACCACTTCAGTCTGTCCATCTATTTATGGGTGATAAGCTGATGAGAAAGATAAATTAGTATCAAGCTTCTTCCAAAATCCTCCAAAAATGTCCAACAAATTTCACATCTCTATTTGACACTATGCTCAATGGAAATCCATGTATCCTCACTATTTCCTTGAAAAACAATTCTACAACATATGAAGCATAACAAGTGGTTTTGCAGGGCAAGAAATGTGCCATTTTACTGAATTTGTCTACTACAACAAAAACATTGTCTTATCCTTTCCTTGTTCTAGGTAAACCCAACACAAAATCCATGCTTATGCTTTCCCATGGCCTAGAAGGAATGGGTAATGGCTGATATAAACCTGCATTAGTGGATCTTCCTTTTGTCTTCTAACATATCACACATGTCTCCACAAACTTTGTTACATTGGATTGTAACTTAGGCCAATAGTAATGTCTCTTGACAAGATCAAGATTCTTATCCAAACCAAAATGTCCTGCCATAGCTCCACAATGTTTCTCCTTAATGATGTTCAGCCTCATAGAACACCTTGGAATACACAACTGTCCACCTTTGAACAACAATCCATCTTGGATCAAGAATTTAGAGAATTTAGCATGATATTTGTCTCCAAAAGAAGTACATACCTGATAGATCTCTCCAAAATCTTCATCAGCATCATACATAGTCTTTAAGGAATCAATACCAACACTCTCTAATTGAATCTGATTTATGGTTAGAGCCCTCCTACTCAAAGCATTTGCAACCTTATTCTTGACCCCTTTCTTGTGCTTGAGTGTGAAGGTGAAAGCATGCAAAGTCTCCACCCACTTCATGTGCCTATGGTTCAGCTTCTCTTGACTGTTTATGAAATAAGAGCCTGATTGTCTGTAAATACTATGAATTCTTTTCGCATCAAGTAATGCCTCCACTTTTTAAGTGACAGGACTAGAGCATACATCTCCAAATCATAGGATGAGTATCGCTTCTTAGCGTCATTGAGCTTCTCACTGAAAAATGCAATAGGCCTACCTTCTTGACTGAGTACTACTCCAATTGCCATGTGACTTGCATCACATTCTACCTGAAAGATCTTGTGGAAATCTGGAAGTACAAGGACTAGCTGTTGTGCCACCTTCTCCTTCAATGTTTCAAATGAATCATCTACTACCTTTGTCCAAGTGAATCTATACTTTTGTCCTCCTTTTATGGTGTCAAGCATGGGTGCACAGATATGACTAAACCCTTTTATAAACTTCCTATAGAAGGTTTCTAACCCATGGAAACTTCTGACATCATTCATGGTTCTAGGAGTTGGCCAAGACAATATGGCACTTACCTTTTCCTGATCCATTTTCAGTTTTCCCTGTGAAATGACAAAACCCAAATAGGTGATCTCCTCCTTCATGAATAAACATGTTTCCAAGTTGATCATCAGCTACTCTTCATTTAACCTTTTGAGTACCAAGTCTATATTTCTGAGATGCTCTTCCCTTGTATTACTTAAAATTAGAATGTCATCTAGATATACTATGACAAATTTTCCTATGAATTCTCTCAAGACGTCATTCATCAGCCTCATGAAGGTACTAGGTGCATTGGATAAACTAAAAGGCATGACCTTCCACTCATATAATCCCTCATTTGTTTTAAATGTTGTTTTCCATTCATCTCCTGGCCTAATCCTAATCTGATGATAGCCACTTTTTAAATCTATTTTTGTGAAATATTTGGCACCTCCCAAGCAATCAAGCAAATATTCTATCCTTGGGATTGGGAACCTATACCTAATTGTTATCTTGTTGATAGCCCTGGAATTAGTACAAAGTCTCTAAGTACCTTCCTTCTTTGGTGCCAGTACAGCCGGTACTGCACATGGGCTTAGACTTTTGCCAATTAGGCATGTTTCCAGCAACTCCTCAATTTGTCTTGCTACCTCAGCATTTTGTTCTGGAGTAAGCTTTTATTCTGCCTTGTTTGGAACTGTAGATCCTGGAATTAGATCTATACAATGACTGATATCCCTTATAGGTGGTAGGGATCTTGGTATTCCATCAGAGATGATGCCTTTGTCCTGATCCAATAGTTCTTGGACAGCAAGATCTATGAACCTCTATCTCTCCTCTCCCTTAATTTCTTTTTGTTGTTCCTTGTTCACTTTCAGGCATGGAATTAGGGCATATGCAACTATACCCTCTTCTACTATCTCTTTCATGAATTGTTTACCTTCTACCAGCATTACTTTGACTCCTTTCCCTTTTGACTCTACCTTTTCTCCATTAATGGTAATAAATCAAATACCTTACCATCCTTGGTGATTGAATATGTATTTCTGACTCCATCATGTTGTACTCCCAAGTCATATTTCCATGGTCTGCCAAATAGGAGATGGAAAGCATCCATCTGAGCTATGTCAAATAATAACCTGTCCTTGTATGGTCCAATTTGAAACTCTACCCAAGCCTATTCTTCCACAACTATTGAATGACCTTGAGCGAGCCATGAAATTTTGTATGGGCAAGGATGTGGCAGCCTTCTAAGCTTAAGATTTTCTACCATTTCAATAGACACAAAATTTTCAGTAGATCCAGAGTCAATCAGAACTTTACATACCTTTCCTCCTGCCTTGCGAGTAGTCTTGAAAAGAGATTTTCTCTGTGGGGGTTCTCTGTCAGGCATCTTCATGGTGGTCATTGCTCTCCTAATCATCAAAGATTCTCATGTCTCAGGATATTCATAACCATCAAGAGCTTTTACACTTTGACAAGTGTTTGAGCTTGTCACACTTTGACAGTCAGATTCTTGGATCAGATTTGTCCTTCTTTCTCCCAATGAACTTGTTACTTTTTATGGACATCTGCTGGCTATGTGGCCTTCTTGATTGCAATTGTAACATCTGAGAGGTCCTATGCCCTGAGATCTCCCTCTGAATGGTGGTCATCTTCCCCTAAAGTTTCCTTTTTGATCATAATTTCCTTTTTGTGTTTGACTACTTTCTCCTTTGCTGCTCTCCTGATTGGATTCACCTTGATATCCAAATCCATGTCCTCTACCTATGAAAGGACTTCTTCCCCCTCTTTATTGTCTTCCTCTTCCTCTATTGTTCTATTCTTGTCTTCTCTTTAATTTTTCTTCCACTTTGAGTGCCAATTGGTAGCACTTCTAAACTATATCTGGATTATGTAGATTTAAATCTTTCTGGATGGTAAATCTCAACCCATTGAGATACCTTGCCACCTTCTCTTCCTCACTCTCCTTCACCTTTGTCTTGATACATAGTTTCATGAATTCTTCAGTGTATGAACTGACATCTAACTCTTTCTGATTCATATTTTGTCTCCTCTTATGTAACTGGATGTTGTAGTCCAATGGAACATAGGCTTCCTTCACTAAAGCCACCATCTTTTTCCAAGTAGCAACTCTGTTCTTTCCTTCTTTCACCCTGTCATCTTGGATGAAATTCCACCAAGTTAATGTAGCCTCTTTCATTTTAGACTGAGCCATCTTTACCCTTTGATGTTCTGGTATTTCTTCTATTTCAAAGAAATTATTCAAGGAGTCTATCCACTCCATCATTGAATCAGGATCCATCTTTCCTATAAACATTGGCAAATCAAGTTTCACATCCATGGTCCTCTCCATGGATTTGAGGGCATTCAATAAAGGTCTCTAGTCTGTAGGAATGTCTACCTCTTCCCGCCTAGGGATCTCCTCTTCATCCCTATCATCCTCTTTACCAGAACCTACTTTATCCCTCAACTTCTCTAACTCATATTTCAAAGCCTGATTCTGAGCTTTCACTGCTTTGCTCTCTACAATCTGCTTCTTTACCAGGATAGCCAACTCAGCGTTAGTCATCCTTGCTGAGACTTCTGATGATCCCTCTCTGTCTGACATCTTGTCATCTTCTTATCTTCCTAGAAGATACTCCTTCACTCTAATACCACTATGATGCAGAGCTGCCAATAGAAGCGTTCAATAATGGTGAAATTTGTAGGTTTTCTCTCTATTGGCAAGAGTTACCCTAATGTCTTTCTGACATATTCCATCGACCAAACTTATTACTATCGGTCGGGTAAAAGTACCATACCCCGATTGCATACATTTCACCAATGTATGCACTTGCATTGCTTATCGACTAGACTATCCATCATCGGCAAACCAAAACTCTTCACCACCGAAACCCTACCTCTTGTCGATGAAGACTTGACTTTTCACCTATCGGCAGTATCTTCACTATCGGTGAACACCTAGAATCTCCTACCGACACCTTGATATATTTGTATATGCATTTCTCAACCTTCTATTGCTGATTCTTCTCACCGTTATAGCCGGTCACTCCTTGTATCGTGCAGAATGTATATGTTCAATATACACTCGAATTATACAATCTGAATATGCATTTGGTGGGTTTGACCAACCCACTCACTTCCTTGTATACTGGCTGGAAACTTTGATTTTCTCTCTCCTTTGTATGCGAAAGGCTTGTACATTTAGAATGTATATTTATCACATACAAACATTTCATGCAATGGCGATATACTCATAACCTTCAATCACGGGATACACAGGAAAAGTAACCTGATACACATTTGCGATATACACATAGACTATATATTTGCAATGTATGTTCACTGCCTTGTACCTTCTCAATGTATGTTTAATACATACAAAAGAAACATTCACTCACTAGAAGGTCCCGATAAACCTTGTGATAGACAATAGTGATATACTCAAAGGATATATATCCAATATGCAATTACTATATATATACCAAATGTATCTTCAATGAAACCCCATGAATCTTCACTGTTTGAACTTTGCAAAATCCTACAGTTGCTCAGAACTGTTTCCTTAACAATCTAACATAGATTTTAACCTTCCTCAACCTAACACATGAAGATGCTAGGATTCAACAAAGCATGATGTCGATCGATCCTGCGAACATGAAAACAGAACAAAAATATAAACTAATATACAGAGCCATTCCACCGATTACAAAGTAATCAACCGATGGAATGGGCTAAAACCCCATTTCGGCTGTAAATCAAGAAAATTGATTATGCAATGGAATCAAATGCAATCAAGATCTTCTTTATTATGCTTTCAGAAACAAATACAAATGTCTGATATCACAGTTGCACTCCTCAATACAATTCAACCTGTCTACACTCCTCTCTGTTCACTATATCTTGCAATCAACCCGATCTAGGGTATTTAACTACTTACCAACACTAGTACTGACATGATTCCTAGTGGCTGGAAGATGATTCCAAGTGGCTAGGAGAAACTAACTAACAACCTTGTTAATGCACTCGATAGGTGTCCCTTGGGACTTACAAACAGAAACTGAATTACCAACTATAATGATATTTGGTCAAATAGACCTTATTACATTAAAATGCATAAAACATATCAACCTAGTAAGACCTTAATTGACTTGTTGAAGGGGTACCCCTACACCATCTAGCAGGCATTTTATTTGGTAAAGTATACTGAACATTAGGAATTTCTTCAATATTTACTTGAGATGGGATAGATGATGTACCTTCGATTGGAGGTGAAAAGGTTGAAAATGACGTACCTTCAACTTGAGGTGTGAATGATGGTGTGTCACCAACCTGAGTAGAAAATGTGGATGTGCCTTCTACTTCACCTGTGAAATATGGAGTGTCTCCAATTTGAGAAGATAATGATGGTGTTCCTTCAACTTGACCTGTGGACGATAGAGTGCCTCTAACTTGGAGATTCACTTTCCTCATTGTATGGAGCTTTTGCATTCATTCCCTTTGTGCTACCAATTCCATCTCTCTCTTATCTTTGTTAGACGTGTCACTTTCCTCTTCAATTGGCAATGGTGGAATGTCTTCTTGTATGGTTGACAATTTCCTACTTTCCTGAATTTGCCTCATTCTTTCTCTTTTCCTCTCATTCTTAGCTTCACACTCTTCTAGTGTTAGAGTCTTTTCTCAATTCCTTGGCATGATGATGATTTCTACAAGCACGAAGAATAAGACAATGATAATTAGAAATTTTATAATGACAATGAATAGCATAGTCAGAATTAATAACAAGGTTTTACAAACTTCTGAATAAGACACCTCATATCAAGATAACTTGAACATACATAAGTCATGGAGTATGCATTTGAACACACATATAAGTCATGTAGTATACACTTGAACATACAAAGTCATAAATGATGCACAAACAACACTTTGTCGTAGATTTGATGAACTTCCAATTGCTGCCCCAAATGCACAATCATTTAGGGTAGTCATCACACTTTGTCATATAGGTTCTTCACACATTTTTCCCAATCACAAAATGCACCAAGTATACAATGGAATATACAAAGTCATGGAGTATACACTTGAACATACAAAATCATGGACTATACACTCAAATATGTGTGAAGTCATAAATGATGTAGAGGAAGGGTGGAGTTCATGAAAATAGACCCAAAAGTGATGCAATGTAGGGGTTCAACACAATTCAAAGGAGACATATTTCGCAACAATGGGCGCATGACTAGCTCCATGACTCAATGGCCATGCATGGTAAACATACCATCAAATGAAGAACTAACAACTTATTGCTTTATTTATCACTTGGTAGACCTTTTCCAAGTTAATGTAGACTAATTCAATCTATCAACACCCCTCATGCAACTTAAATGCTTCTATCATAGGTCCTTCTTTCTTTGACTGTCCTAATGCTAGTAGCCCTCCAAAATGGATTGTCAAAACTTTTCTCTCAGGGTAGGTATTGAAACCCAAAACTATTGACACTTTTGGATACCCTTTAATCTCATTTAAAACATATCCTATAATGGGTATAGGTCATTTTGCAACACAAGCCCCAAAAACTAACTATTATGTTTCCTAGAAAGGGGTAATTAACCCTATTTTCCAAAGCAACTCCACAAAATCCTTCTACTAAACTTCCAAACTAAATTGCAATGTTCAATACACACCTCAAATAGTCCAAATCCACCACTTTTGTCAATGGGAAACACAACGAAAACCCTAAACTACAAAACCCTTGTTAATGTCAATTCCATGCTTATATCATGAGGGTTTATAGAAAGTCTATGTTTCCAAGCTTATTTTGCTTTGTTGATGCCTCAAACACATTCAATTATGTCTGAATATGCTTAATCAATCACTTGGAATGATCCTCTAATTGCTTTTCCATCAAACCCTATCTTTGTACCTCCAATTTGCTCAAAACAATAGCTCTGCGAGCCTAGGGTATCATCACACATACAACAAATTCACACCCCTGCATTCTACAAACTTGTAAACAAGAAATACATCCTCTCTAAATCCAATCCACAGATTTTCAATTGTTCACATTGGTCAAAAAGAGTCACAAACCACTTTCTTGCATTTAAACCACATTGCAAGATTTTAACAACTTTTACAATACTTGAAAAATGAACCTCAAATAACCTCCTAGGACCTAAAACATGTTCAAAATGGTCTCTTAGACCTTATTATAACATCAAAACATGCCTTGACACTTCAAAACACAACTTGACACATATTTACAAGACCTAGACAAACTCAAATTGACAAATTGTTCTTGCATGTTCTCCATTGTTTGGGATGCTTTCAAAAACCCCAATATAGATTTGGGAGCCTATTTCAAACATTCTAAAGGTGATTCTAATAGGTATTAAACACCTAGACTCAAAATAAAGCCCTAACTTGCTTGGATGCCAACACTTGCTCAATGATTGTAAAACTAGTCCTCTTGGGACAGTCATAATAAAACTTGTCTAATCCTTGAAGAATGGTCTAAAATCCTTTGTTCAAGTCTATAGGACCTTCTAAGACCCCTTCCCATCAAGGAATATTCATGACCAACACTTTTAGACTTAGATTTTATGAACTTCCAATTGCTTCCCCAACATTATCATGCACAATCATTTAGGATAGTCATCACACTTTGTCAAATAATGGCCAAGAAAGCTTCAAAACTCCTTGAGCAGGTCTGAAAGACCTTCATATAGATTCTTCACACCTTTTTCCCAATCACAAAATCCACCAATTATACAATGGAACACACAAAATCATGGAGTATACACTTGAATACATAGTCATGATATACACTTGAATATAGGTCATAGAGTATACACTTGAATACAAATACAAAGTCATATCTAGTATACACTTGAATAAAAAATCATGAAGTATAAACATGAATGGAAAGAGGACATTTAGGGCAGAAATTTAATACACATGAATTACAGACTATGAATATTATGAAGGAGAAAGTTGGGAAGGTTTCCAAAAGACTCTAATACTATGATAGTCATAGTGGATCGATGTACATAAATAGTTTTGTTCTTGCAAGACTATCATGAGTATTTCCATAAAGGAAAATAGGGTTGCCAAGAGACTTCAAAACTATTTGAAACCATAAGGTTTTGAGAGATCACTATGTAAAGGTATATCTCTAATACTAAGCCTCACTTTGACCCTATCAACTCTTAAAAACATTAGTTTGACTGCTCTTGATTGTCTTGCCCCTTGAAGGCCATTGTTTGGACTCTTATATGAGTATTAAATCATTATTTTAGGTTTATAAATCATGAATTGTATGTTGATTTTTTACATATATGAGTTGTATGGAGGTGATTTTGAAGGATGAAAAAATGAATGCCATCGAAGGGGACTATAATCAACATATATTGACTATCCTAATAGTCTTAAACCAGTCCAAAAACTTTGTGATAGTCAAAAGAACATTAAACGTTGAAGATAACCTTTTGGATACTTGTGACAAAAGATCAAGACATCTTAAGTAATGCATAAATTAAAAACAACTTCATGATGGTCATGACTATGATAGTGGACTATTATATAGACTTGTGACTATCCTACACTCATGAAAACCTCCTTTTTAGTGTTTTATCTCCTTGTAACTCCCTTTGTAAAATCTTGTGTCATGATGCTTGTATGTCCATAAATTTGTATATAACTCTCTTCTCTAAAATTTTGTTATGTTGATGAAGTAAATACATAATCTCCATCATATTTTTTATGGATTGAGTGGTATCAAAGTGAGTTGTAATAATTTGTTAGATAGGTTGTGCTGCTCATTTCCTCCATTTTTGTAAAAAAACTATCATTTCATGCATGGTTCTATTAAATGAATTGAATTATGCATGTATTAAGGAATAAATCCTTCTATATCATCCTAGGGCAAAAATTAAGAGTCTTCCAAAATCAATTTTGGCTCCATGTATACACTCGAATATGATTATGACAAACAATTGTTCACTAAAATTATTTTATGAAGTATTTGATAATGTTTTTCTCTTGTATATCTGAAAATAGGTGAAATGAAGGCATGAAGGGCCAAAACAAGGTGGAAACATGATGAATTTGGAGTCTCTTTGACTGAACTAACTAATATACTGAGACAAATATATATCTTAGAACATAAAGAACATAAAAAACATAAAGACATAAAGACATTTAAAGACATAAAGAACATAAGAACATATATATGTGAATTAAAATGGAAATAAATTGAACATACCTTAGAATTTGATATTGCAATTGACCAATTCTTTAAAAGATGGCTTCAAAATCCTCAAATTCTTGTTTTTCACAAGTTTGATTATGAATTCTATATAATTCTAGAATAGGATTACTAAAATTTATGGAAAAAACAAACATATATCATCAAATTCAATCTATATATCAATGGTAATTAGCTTTGAAACAAAATCACACATGAAACATGAAACTTTCAGTTTAAATAATCAAATTTTCTCCAAAAACTTGAAAAATCAATTCTTCTACATTGAAAAAACAAAAAAAGGTGGTGGATTGATATAAAAATGATTGTCAATTAGTCAAACAACATGAAAAGTGTTTTTTGTCTGATATACTCCTGAAAAGCAGGAATAACAGTCATGTGGGGTCTGAAACACGAATCCCACATGCTTTTTTACCATTTTCCATGCTTCCCAAAACGTGACCATGTTATAACATGTGTGCATTATGGGAAGCATGATAACATAAAGGTAACCTTGTATCTACATGGGAGAGTCTCTCTTTCTCTCTCTTCATTTCTCTATCCTATATATATAGAGGGATCGGGAGACATGGAGAGATAGAGAGGGACATGGAGATAGAGAGGATAGGTGAGATAGAGATGGGGAGAGGGAGAGATAGGGATTGAGATAGAGAAAGGGGTCTATAAAGGGAGAAAGATAGAGATACCTATATAGAGAGAGGGGAGATATAGGGAGATAGATCTAGCAAGGGAGAGATAGATAGGGAAATATAGAGAGGTAGAGAGGGGTATATTAAGAGATGGCATTATGAGGATAGATAGCTCAATAGGGAAAGAGATCAAGAGATGTCTAGAGACATAGGGAGAGAGATTTCAAGAGGTAGAGGGATGGGGAGAGAGATAAAGAGGAGGAGAGAGACGTAGCAAGGGATAGATTAAGAAATAGAGATCCATATGTCTAGAGAGATAGAGATAGGGATACCTATTCTCCCCTCTACCTAAACAATAAACCTAAACCTCTAAACCCTAAACCCTAAATAATGCCCCTAAACACTAACCCCTAAACCCTAAAATTGAGAAACCCTAAACTCCTAAACCCCTAAACCCTAAACTCAAGCAACCCTAAACTCCTAACCCGTAAACCCTAAACCCTAACTCCTAGACCCTAAACCCTAAACTCAAGCATCCCTAAACCCCTAAAGCCTAAATAATTACCCTAAACCCTTACCCAAAACCCTAAACCCTATTTACTTGAGCAACCTGTTGTGATGTTCACAACACGCCCCATTATGCTCCTTAGCAAAATGGAGACCCCTGCTGATGTTTGCTTTTTGCTTCTGCTTGTGTTTTTTCTGCTTTCTGGCGGTCTGGTAAAAATGAAGGTCAGGTGCATCATCATCATGATATTGCATGGGGTAGGTCATCATCATGAGGTCAGTTTGTCAAAGTTCATATTTTGTTGTTGTGACCTCATATTTAGAAAAAGCTTGAAATTTCATGCAGGTTTGCCTTTTACTTCACTTGAAAATTCGTCCATATGTGAAAGTTATGCACGGTCAAAGTCTTGGTCAAACCTGATATTCGCAGGAGGATCATCATTTTTTTTTATATCCTAAGTCATGTTGTCAAGATCATCATGATCTTGGTCTATCACCCGATAAAAATCATGCAGTCGCAATATCCAGACGTCAATCTTAGGTGGTAGTACCCTTTACCCGTCAAAAGGCCTTGTGCGCATTATGCAGCATCATGATTTTCTTAGGAGCGTCATATGTTATAAACTCGGTTTTGGTTGCATGATGATGATCATCATCATCATATTTGAACGCCCCCCCCCCCCCCCGATAATATCCTGAGGTTCGAATATCATGATGACATCAGCTTTCAGTCAAGGTAAGTTCCCCCGTCGAGTGGTCCTTTGTATTGCGAGCATCATCATGATATCTTTGCATTACCTAATCTTATAATATCATGCTGATCACCCAGACTTAGAAAAATCCACCTTCGGCATATTTGCGTGCACGTATTATAATCCTATCGGAGGGTCATCATCATGATATTTGTTGAAGTTCGATTTATGATGACGACGACTTCATATCCTCCTGGTCTCCTTTCGCAACATCATGATCATCATCCTGATCTTTCACAAGAACATATTCGCTGAAATTCGCTAAGTGATGGAGACATCATCATGATAATTCGACAAAGAGGATCATCATCTTCATATCCTCCTGATCTCCGGTTAGCGAAATATCATGATGATCACCCTATCTATTCAGAAGAAGTCGATATTGCATTCCTCAACCGCATGATCATATTTTGCAATATCACCCTAGCCCGATTTATCATGATGACCTTAACTCATCCTTGTGCTCCGAAAATGAAATATGATGATTACGTCATCATGATAAATCGATCATCATCATCATATTTTTATCCTATCCTGTTGTCAAGATCATCATGATCTTGTTTGTTCACCCGATATTTCGCAAAGTCCTCCTGCCGATGAAATACAACCTTTTTGCAAGTATCCTGATGATCATCATCATCACATTTTCCCTTCGGCAGGATTTTTCCCAAACATGATCCGGTTGGTGAAATATCATGATGACGTCATGTTCAAGTTTAACGAAGGCTCCGAATATCATGATGATGTCATCTCGATCTGATAAACGAAGAAGTAAATATCCTGATGATCATCATCATCATCATTTTTTCCCTTCAACAGGATATTTTCCAAAACACGACCTGGTTCGCGAATTATGATGATGATGTCTTATTCTATGTTCGACAGAGGCTAATATCCTGATGATCATCATCATCACATTTTTTCCTTCAAACAGGATATTTTTTCAAGCACGATCCATTTGCCGAAATATGATGATGACGTCTTATTCCAAGTTCGACAAAAGCCCTAAATATGATGATCATCTTCATCATGCTGATCTTTCGAGAGGGTTGCCTTGGCCACGAAAGGGTCATATTCACTTCATCATCCTGATCATGCTCTTTAGGTGACCCGATATCACCATCATCTTCCTTTCCTCGGCAGCATGATTATATTCATATCCTCCTATTCTTCTTCAACATGATGATGATGATGATGTTGTTCTTTTCTCCAATATGCAGAAGCGAAATATCATGATGATGAAGTATGTCGGCCAACATGTTTTTTTGACGCACCGACAGCGATGATCATGCCGATGGGCGGGAAATGAGGCGGTGGACATTTTAAAGTGTTTTTTTTGGCGCCTCTGGCATTTTTTCAGTCAGCGATAGTTGACCTGATCAATTTTGAGCAGTCTGAGCGCATTTTGGATGCGTTTTGAGAGGATTCTGGATCCAATTTTCTCAATCTTGCGCTGTCACCTGGATTTAAACGCTTATTTTAATTTCATGCTGTTTTTGTGATAAATGTGAAACTTATTGCTTGTCTTGTCTTGCAGGCTCGCAGTTGAGGAAGCAGCTGGAAAGTCAGCGCAGTGACCTCATGGAGGCAGAAGATCTGAACTCAGGAGCAAGAAGATAGAGATGAAATGCAAAAGGTCAAGGCCATTCAAGTAAACAAGAAGGTTGCAGCTAAGGGTATTATCACAAAAGACAAACAGAAGTTATTACCCAGCTACCGGAACTTCTCAGAAGGGGCAATATTTCGCCCAGATTTGACCACTGCTCTGAGATATTTTTGAGAGCTGGTTCACCTGCATTTATTGCTGTAACTAGGGGTTTGAACCAGGGGTTCAGTTAGGTTTTTTGCTGTAGTGAGGACAATCAGAATGTCTTTATATTGTGCCTCTCTACACTGTAATACTTTACAACAGGGGCTACACAACAGGGATTTTAGGAAAGCAATAGTGGCTACAACAGAATTTCTTTTTTTAGGAACATACAACAAGTTAGAATAGTTTAGAAGTAGAAGAAGGAGGTCGCCTGTTTGTCTACAGTAAGGTGCGCGTGGAATGTCTGGCTGCCTTACTGTATCTGTAAAGCTTGTAAGTTCTCTGTAGTATGATCAATGAAACTAAGAGTCATTCTTACATTGTAAATCATGTATGGCTATTCGTTTCTAATACAATAGAATCTGGAGTTCTGCATCTATCTTCTGAGTGTTCTCCTACTCTTCTTTGTGTTTTGAAATATCTTCTTTGAGAGCTTGCAATTTTAAATGTATGTTTGTGAAAATGCTCAGAACTTACATTTAGGGTTTTTTACTGTGGATTTGATCAGATTACTGTAGTGTTTACATAGTGCATAACAGAAACACTTAGATCCTTCTGTAGATTAAATGAGGTATAGAGTAGATCTTTCTAACTTTTCCCAACCCATCTGAAATATTTAGCTGAAAACGTAGAAATCCAGAGGAAATTGTCTCAAATTTGAAGAAGCATGATAATAGAGCTATAAGTAGACAGTTTTCATAAATAGATAAAGAAGAAAGCTGCAAAAAATCCAAGAAAACCCTCTGAAACTTGTAGCCCGGTATCACTTGTATGCAAATGAACAGAATACTTGTTGAAATCTATGACCTCTTTGCATATTCTTAGTCCAGTAAACCACAAAACAAACCTAAACTACGTAAGGCCCCTTGAACATTACAGCTTCACATTGACCAACTGAACTTGACCAACCGAACCATTGTAGACTTGGGATTAGTTGAATCACCAAATGATTCCTTCTTGTCTTTCAAGTATAGTTTCAGTTCATTTTATGTGAATTTTAACTTATTGTTATGATTGCATCAAAACAGTCATCAACAGTTTTCTAGCGCTAGAAGGAGGGCCTGCCTGAGTTAGGTTTCATTTCAAACTGGCTAACGACAGTAACAGAGTGACTAGGTCTAGGTCCAGTTCAGGAGATATATTTGTGCAACTACCTGATACAAGGCGAAGTAAAAGCCCTTTAATTTGGAATCCAAAGATATCGCAAGCAGGAAGTTCATCTGGAACACCTCCTGGGTCACCTTTTAACATCCGTAGTATTGTAAGTCCTGACAGATCACTGTTCAGATCTTTAAATCTTGGTTCAGGCACTCCTGGAGGTCTTAATCCTCCTCTAAATCCTAATCCACCAATCAATCCAGGTATTTCTGCAAGTTCAAGTCAAGCTCAAACACCTGCAATGGCTTATTTCGATGTCAATTCTCCCATATTCTTCAATGATTATCATGACATGCCAAAAAATCCGGAAAAGATATGTCCCAAATACCAGTTGCATCAAGACCCAGAAGATCATATTAGAATATTTAAGGAAGCATGTTTTAGGGCTATGTTAGAGCACGAGGATGTTGTGTGTAGGTTGTTTCCTTACACCTTTAATGAGCAGGCCTCTAGCTGGTACGTAAACTTACCCAATGGTTACATTTCATCCTGGGCACTTATGGAAGAAGCATTTCTGTCAAGATTTAGAGGACCCATTGACCCTTGTGCTTTGTATCATAAGTTGGCTGCTATAAAACGAGGTGAGGGAGAGCTAATTGATAATTTCAATGACAGATTTCAAAAGGCCTATTCTAGGCTAGTAGCCCCTTATACCATAGATGATGCTCCCTTGTTGGCTATGTACTATGCTACTTTGGATCCTTTAACTGCCATGTTTGTCAAAAGGAAACCTGACATAGATTCAATATCCAAAGCCTATAAAGAGGCAGCCTCGGTGAACCAAGAAATGAGACATACAACTTACAGTCCATTTGGAGGAAATTTTGGGGTGCAGAATCAGGCACACCCATGGAATGGAGTCCCTGTGCAGCATGCTCCACTAATAAATCCGGTTCCTTCTTACACACCTGTGTATAATCCTACTCCAATCCAGGCTATAACTCCTTACACGGCTAGTACTTCCAATAACAGTCAAAATAATGGTCAGCCTTTCTTCCAACTTCCTAGGGATGTAACTGTGGCAAAAGCACAAGAGGATAGGGAAGACATCAAAGAGATTACTGCACATTTGAAAAGATTAACAACCGAAGTGACACAGCTAAGAAATGAGAACCTCTATGGAAGGAGCAACCAAAACTACAATCCACATCAAAATCACAACCAAGGCCAAAATCAGAATTATAGTCTCAACCAAAATCAGTAGTACAATCAGAACCAAAGCTACAATCAGCATCAAGGCCCCAGTCAGGGGCAACCAATGCAAAATAGGGGGCCAGTGATAGATAATAGGACCTGGGGCAATAATAACAAGAACCAGAATCAACCTAGGCCACCCAAGACATGGAACACTGGGCCCAACAACGGTACTCTGGCTTCTCCTTTTGAGAATACAAATAATCATGGTGCAAAACAAATAACTAGCATACAAATGGCCAATACAGCACCCAAAAATTGGTGCAGATTTCACAATACTAATGCCCATGCTGAGCATGACTGTCCACAGTTCCACTTGGCAGCTAGTATTTTCAATGTAGATGTACAGCCTCCTACCTCTGAATTTCTCATTCCTAAGGGTAATGAGGTAGTACCCTCAGAATATGACACAACATTAGTCTTAGAAACGTTTACCTTTGCAACTGCAGAAGAGAAGGAGGATGAATTGCTAGAGAATGAACCATACTGTTGTGAAAGTCTTTATCCGGAATCAGCTTTTGTGTTAAATGCTTTTCAGTTTCCTTTTGAATCTGAAAACGAGATATTAAATGAAATAGAGGAGGTGCAGGCCTTTCAACAGACAAATAAAAGCCACACCTACAATTTGAGGAACAACCCTAGGCCGGGAGGACCTTTCACCACTTCCACTCCCCCGAATAACATCAATACACCCCCAGATCAGAATGCTAGCAACAATCCTGCCATACTTAAAGCTAGTCAGCATACAAATAACGGAACAGCAGTGCAAAAGGATCAAACAAGTAAGACAGAAGCAGTAGAGACAACAAGATTAGTGAATTACTTATCAGAGGAAATAAAGAAAATGAAGGTCAGCATACCTCTAAATGAATTATTGAAGACCCCAGGGATCAGAAATGCTTTTTTAAAATCCCTGGATACATCCATGACAAACAAGGTGTCTGCTGATATAACTGTTCCTAATAGTGATTCACCACCTAAGGAGAAAGGTAAGAAAGTTGAGCAGCCTTCCAATACAAATGTGGTAATACATGCGGATAAGAGGGATACTCAACCTTTCTTGTTAACTGTTAGGTTGTGTGGGAAGAATATACACAATTGCATGGTAGATTCTGGTGCTTCAGCCAACGTAATGCCCTTAGGAATATGTAAAACTCTCGGGCTGACTCCCACCAAATCTGCCAAGGTCATCACGCAATTAGATAAGACCGAGGTTAGTGTGATAGGAGAACTCATGAACATACAGGTGCAGTTAGCTTCAGACCCTAGGGTGAGCCAAATCATTGACATCCAAGTAGTGGATATACCCGTAAATTACGGAATGTTGCTAAGTAGGGATTGGTCCAAGACATTAAACGGATATATGGCTACTGACTTTTCACACATGTGGTTACCATGGAGAGGCATCCCAAACCAGATCAGAATAGGGGCAGAGCCCAGAATGAAACATATGATAACAGAGTATAATCGAACTAATGAAATATTATATGCTGCTGTTGAACTAGGTGTCTATAGAGTTACCAACAATGGGATGCAGATTGAAGAGATTATGATGTTAAACATTAGAAAGAAGTGTGTCAGCAATAGAACAGCACTATTCATTGAGTCTGACGGAAATTCTTCAGATGAGGAAAACAATGCAATAGACAAATTTGGTCACACCATTAGACAAGAGGTGGAAGAGTGCGTTACACACAATCTCCCAGTCCAATGTAAGTTATATAAAAATAGGTGTAGAGTCCATGATAGGCAACATTCTGAGGAGAATTGTGAAATATGCAAAGACATCATTGAATATGAATACAAAAAGTGCATAGGGAGGATAGAGTCACAAGAGAAAAATGAGAATCCTGATCCAACACAGAGGTATGTTCAGGATAATATAAGTGCCTTGATTCCAGATCTAGGGAAAGAAATAGAGGACGAGGGTAGTTATCTTTCTGAGTTGCAAACCAAAAACACACATATGCAAGATAACCAAACGGAAAAACCCATGAATAAACAAGATAACACCCCACAGGCAATAAAAGAGACAAAGTATGCCAACGTAAAAGATCAAAAAAGTAAGGATGGCATGTGGACGTTAAAATGTGATGGGTCCAAATCAAAACAGGGCGCAGGTGCAGGTATTGAACTCATAAATCCTCAAGGTAAATCACATTTGGTAGCATATAGATTACAATTTTCCTGCACTAATAATATTGCTGAATATGAGGCCCTAATTTTAGGACTTGTCATGGCCATCAGGAAAGGGGTAAAAACCATCAGAGTATTTTCAGACTCTGAATTAGTAGTCAGACAAGTGAGGAAACTATATGCCTGCAATTATAAGAAGATGATCAGTTACAGACATAGAGTTTGGGGTTTAATGGATTCATTTGATGCTTTTAACATAGAGCATATTCCTAGAGAGCTGAACCACAGGTCAGATGCGTTAGCAGTTGCTGCTAGTACATTAGAACCATTGACACTGTCAGGATTAAGACGATTTGCTGTTGAGCTAGTTAACGTGCCCAGTATACCAGACAACGTTACACACTTTCAGGTATTTGGAGAGGATCAGCAAATTATTGATTTTCTGACTTGTAATGAGGCATTTGAGGCCCAAATTATTGATGAACAAGAAAGGCCTGAAGTAACATGGGACGAAGAAGATATGATCAACTTAAAGAGCAACTTCTTGCCAAAAGGAGTAATTGAATTAGAACACATCTTTGACTTCGACAGAATAATAAGACAGAAAGACTTACCCAAAATAGAAGGGGGTAAGTGTGATTTACATAACTTAGGGACTGAGCTAAATCCGCAAAATGTACTAATTGGGAAGGCTTGCTCTGAGAAAATCAGAAAAGAGGTTCTGGATGTTCTGAAAGAATATAAACATGTCATAGCATGGACTTATGAAGACTTGAAAACATTTGATGAGTCCATCATAACTCACGTCATACCTTTAAGAAAAGAAGTCAAACCATTTAGGCAGAAACAGAGGCCTGTAAACGCCATTCTAGAGCCTTTAATCTTTGAGGAAGTTAAAAAACTACTGTCCGCTGGAATAATTTTTCCAGTCAGACATTCTTTCTGGGTAGCTAACTTAGTACCAGTGAGGAAGAAAAACGGAGACATCAGGTTGTGCGTAGACTTTAGAAATTTAAACAAGGCATCTGAAAAAGATAATTATCCTTTGCCCCCAATAGATGAAGTACTGCAAGCAGTAAATGGCACAAAGATGATGTCTTTTTTAGATGGTTTTTCAGGTTATAACCAGGTTTTAATTGACAGAGAGGATAGACTAAAAACCACCTTCACTTGCAAATGGGGAAATTATGCGTATAGAAGAATGCCTTTTGGTCTGATTAATGCAGGTGCCACTTTTCAGAGGGCCATGGACGTTGCATTCCGTGGATTATCAGGTAAATGCATTGTTGTGTATATGGATGATTTAACTGTGTATTCCAAGGATGCATCCACCCACGCTGAGGACCTCAGAAAAGTACTCCAGCGATGTGAAAGGTATGGGATTTCCCTTAATCCTAAGAAATGTATATTTGGCGTAACTGAAGGTAAATTATTAGGCCATGTCATTTCTGAAAATGGAATTTCAATTGATCCGGATAGAATAGAATCCATAAAAAATTTGCAAATACCAAACAGTAGGAAAGAATTGAAATCATTTTTTGGTAAAATTAACTTTGTTCGGAAGTTTATAACAGGTTTTGCAGAGATTGTGCAGCCGTTGAATGCCATGTTAAAGAAAGATGCACAGATGGAATGGACGCCAGTAGCCAAAGCCGCATTTGAAGATATCAAGGAGGCAATTTCTAATGCCCCTGTATTGGCAAGTCCAGACTACACATGCCCGTTTTACATCTACTCCTTCGCATCTTCTCATTCTGTCGCTGCTGCCTTGACACAGAAAGGTGAAAATAATGACGAGAGGCCCATAGCATTTATGAGTGCGCCTCTAAAGGATGCACAGCTGAGATATCTAGATATCGAAAGACAGGCATTCGCATTAGTAAAGGCTGTAAAAAAATTTAGACACTACATTCTGCGCAGCCAGATTAAAGCCATAGTACCAGATGCAGCAGTAAAGATGTTGCTGATGCAAAACGAGCCTGGAGAAAAAAGAGCCAAATGGATCACCACACTGCAAGAATTTGACATGGAGATCATTCCCGCAAAGCTGGTCAGAGGGCAGGCGTTGGTGCAGACAATAGCAAACATGGATCCAAATCTGATAAAATAGCAATATGTATTGAATTCTCAGGACGCATCAGGCTGGTACGATGATTTAAGCACCTTCCTGATAGCTGGAAAGTACCCAAGCAAGATGAAGGCTTCTCAGAGGAGAGCTTTGAAGATTAAGGCACAGCATTATATGGTGCAAGGAGGTCTTCTATTCAGGAAGAACCATGATGGAATTTATTTGAGATGCATAAACAGAACTGAAGCTGATAGAGTGTTGATAGAACTACATGACAAATACGGAACCGGCCATGGTTCCCATTTAGCTACAGCACACAAAATACTGAGAGCAGGCTATTATTGGCCCACTATATTCAAAGATACTAAGAGTCACATCAGAAGCTGCCACACCTGTCAGACTGCAGCAGACAAAGGAAGAAATCTGGCCAATCCACTGCAGCCGGTGATCGAGTCCAGACCGTTTGCACAATGGGGCTTGGATTTTATCGGAGTCATCAATCCCCCATCTTCTGCAGGACACAAGTTTATATTGACGGTGACGGACTATTGTACAAGGTGGACTGAGGCCACCTGCTGCAAATTTTCCACAACTGAGGTAGTTATCAAGTTCCTTGAAGAAAACATTATCACCAGGTTTGGAACGCCCTATTCATTGGTATGTGATAACGGCCCTGCTTTCTCTTCTTTAAAATTTTCTAAATGGGCATTTGAATATGGGATCATTCTAAGGTTTTCTTCGAATTATTACCCTCAAGGTAATGGACTGGCTGAATCAACAAACAAAATCTTACTAGACATCATCAAGAGGTTAATTGCCAAAAGTCCTAGAGAGTGGAATACCCTATTAAGATATGCACTATGGGTAGACAGGACCAAGTTCAAAACAGCTTTAGGTAGCACACCTTATCACTTAGTTTATGGGACTGATCCCATACTTCCGGTTAATCTGAGAATACCAACCTGGAAGTTTGCCAATGAATATCTAGGCTTTGATAACCATAGGGAAGCCAGAATAGTGCAAATGTTGCAACTAGAGGAGAAAAGAGGTCAAGCCCTCGAGAAGTTTGCCAAACACCAAGCAGTTGTTAAGAGGTGGTTTGACAAAAGGGCAAGAGTCAAAACATTTAGGATATCAGACTTAGTGTTGTGCTGGGACAAAGCACATGAAAAGAAAGGAAGCCATGGAAAATTCGATAAATTATGGCTGGGTCCATTACAAATTTCAGAAATAATAGGAGACAACACCTTTAGACTTAAGACCTTGACTGGAGAAGATGTGCCATTACCAGTTAATGGCCAGCATTTGAAACACTACTTCCAGGCTTGAAGGTCAGGATGAGGCAGTCCTTTCTTTCTTAAATGTAAAGTGCTGTAGATAATGTACAGTTCTGCTTTTGCTGTTTTCTTGTTGGGTTGGTTGTTTGTATAGCTTGTCCTCTGTTTGTTTTTTGCTTTTTGTTTCTGTCTGTTTGTACAGTTTTTTCTGTTGTTTTGTTGTTTGTACAGCCTGTTTGTTTGGTCTGTTTGTTGTCTCCTCAGCAGGGATCTTTATTTTACTGTAGAGTATTAAGGAGCAGAACTAGCAACCATTCAAAATAGTATATAATTTAGGATATTCAGGTTAACCATTTGCAATTTACACATAACCTGTCACTGTCATGATGTAGAGAGTTGTTCATCTTCTGAAGTTTTGTATTCAATAAATGTGATTGAGAATTCGAAGCAGGTTTCTCACGATGACACACCTAAAATCCTTGGGTTTGTTAAACCTACCAGTGTAGATATTAGGTGAAAAATCAGAGGTCACCCTTGCTACCATTACAATTCTCAGCTTAATTTCAGCAAGTGTCCACTCCTTGCATCATCATGAAGTTACAAATTGCTATATCTTATGAAATCTTTCAAAATTAGAAAACAAACAAATAAATAAATAAATGAATAAAGCAGATTATACTAAAAATCCAGATTAAGCCATCTAAGTAACTCTACCGGGGCTATGGACGCTTGCTGGCAGTGGGGCTCTACTTAGGAGAATTGTAACGATAACCTTGCCGGGGCTATAGACGCTCGCTGGCAGCAAGGCTCTATCCGGTCGGCTATGAGGGAATATCCTCACCTACGTAGGCTAATGTCAGTCACTGGTTTGTTCAACCGATCTTCAAGATGAGGATAATTAATCACATGCACACAACTAAACTGAAAATGGAAATTCATGCATCTTTATTGAATACCTTGAGTCTCAGGCTGAATAGTAATTTGCAAGAAAGATAGTTGGAAGTTATGAGTTCATTTCATCTAGTTTCCTTGAACACTCTGAATTTAATTGTTTTGTTTTGGTTGCTAGTTGTTGTGATGTTCACAACATGCCCCATTACGCTCCTTAGCAAAATGGGGACCCCTGCTGATGTTTGCTTTTTGCTTCTGCTTGTGTTTTTTCTGCTTTCTGGCGGTCTGGTAAAAATGAAGGTCAGGTGCATCATCATCATGATATTGCATGGGGTAGGTCATCATCATGAGGTCAGTTTGTCAAAGTTCATATTTTGTTGCTGTGACCTCATATTTAGAAAAAGCTTGAAATTTCATGCAGGTTTGCCTTTTACTTCACTTGAAAATTCGTCCATATGTGAAAGTTATGCACGGTCAAAGTCTTGGTCAAACCTGATATTCGCAGGAGGATCATCATTTTTTTTTATATCCTAAGTCATGTTGTCAAGATCATCATGATCTTGGTCTATCACCCGATAAAAATCATGCAGTCGCAGTATCCGGACGTCAATCTTAGGTGGTAGTACCCTTTACCCGTCAAAAGGCCTTGTGCGCATTATGCAGCATCATGATTTTCTTAGGAGCGTCATATGTTATAAACTCGGTTTTGGTTGCATGATGATCATCATCATCATCATATTTGAATGCCCCCCCGATAATATCCTGAGGTTCGAATATCATGATGACATCAGCTTTCAGTCAAAGTAAGTTCCCCCGTCGAGTGGTCCTTTGTATCGCGAGCATCATCATGATATCTTTGCATTACCTAATCTTATAATATCATGCTGATCACCCAGACTTAGAAAAATCCACCTTCGGCATATTTGCGTGCACGTATTATAATCCTATCGGAGGGTCATCATCATGATATTTGCTGAAGTTCGATTTATGATGACGACGACTTCATATCCTCCTGGTCTCCTTTCGCAACATCATGATCATCATCCTGATCTTTCACAAGAACATATTCGCTGAAATTCGCTAAGTGATGGAGACATCATCATGATAATTCGACAAAGAGGATCATCATCTTCATATCCTCCTGATCTCCGGTTAGCAAAATATCATGATGATCACCCTATCTATTCAGAAGAAGTCGATATTGCATTCCTCAACCGCATGATCATATTTTGCAATATCACCCTAGCCTGATTTATCATGATGACCTTAACTCATCCTTGTGCTCCGAAAATGAAATATGATGATTACGTCATCATGATAAATCGATCATCATCATCATATTTTTATCCTGTCCTGTTGTCAAGATCATCATGATCTTGTTTGTTCACCCGATATTTCGCAAAGTCCTCCTGCCGATGAAATACAACCTTTTTGCAAGTATCCTGATGATCATCATCATCACATTTTCCCTTCGGCAGGATTTTTCCCAAACATGATCCGGTTGGCGAAATATCATGATGACGTCATGTTCAAGTTTAACGAAGGCTCCGAATATCATGATGACGTCATCCCGATCTGATAAACGAAGAAGTAAATATCCTGATGATCATCATCATCATCATTTTTTCCCTTCAACAGGATATTTTCTGAAACACGACCTGGTTCGCGAATTATGATGATGATGTCTTATTCTATGTTTGACAGAGGCTAATATCCTGATGATCATCATCATCACATTTTTTCCTTCAAACAGGATATTTTTTCAAGCACGATCCGTTTGCCGAAATATGATGATGACGTCTTATTCCAAGTTCAACAAAAGCCCTAAATATGATGATCATCTTCATCATGCTGATCTTTCGAGAGGGTTGCCTTGGCCGCGAAAGGGTCATATTCACTTCATCATCCTGATCATGCTCTTTAGGTGACCCGATATCACCATCATCTTCCTTTCCTTGGCAGCATGATTATATTCATATCCTCCTATTCTTCTTCAACATGATGATGATGATGATGTTGTTCTTTTCTCCAATATGTAGAAGCGAAATATCATGATGATGAAGTATGTCGGCCAACATGTTTTTTTGACGCACCGACAGCGATGATCATGCTGATGGGCGGGAAATGAGGCGGTGGACATTTTAAAGTGTTTTTTTGGCGCCTCTGGCATTTTTTCAGTCAGCGATAGTTGACCTGATCAATTTTGAGCAGTCTGAGCGCATTTTGGACGCGTTTTGAGAGGATTCTGGATCTGATTTTCTCAATCTTGCGCTGTCACCTGGATTTAAACGCTTATTTTAATTTCATGCTGTTTTTGTGATAAATGTGAAACTTATTGCTTGTCTTGTCTTGCAGGCTTGCAGTTGAGGAAGCAGCTGGAAAGTCAGCGCAGTGACCTCATGGAGGCAGAAGATCTGATCTCAGGAGCAAGAAGATAGAGATGAAATGCAAAAGGTCAAGGCCATTCAAGTAAAGAAGAAGGTTGCAGCTGAGGGTATTATCACAAAAGACAAACAGAAGTTATTACCCAGCTGCCGGAACTTCTCAGAAGGGGCAATATTTCACCCAGATTTGACCACTGCTCTGAGATATTTTTGAGAGCTGGTTCACCTGCATTTATTGCTGTAACTAGGGGTTTGAACCAAGGGTTCAGTTAGGTTTTTTGCTGTAGTGAGGACAATCAGAATGTCTTTATATTGTGCCTCTCTACACTGTAATACTTTACAACAGGGGCTACACAACAGGGATTTTAGGAAAGCAATAGTGGCTACAACAGAATTTCTTTTTTTAGGAACATACAGCAAGTTAGAATAGTTTAGAAGTAGAAGAAGGAGGTCGCCTGTTTGTCTGCAGTAAGGTGCGCGTGGAATGTCTGGCTGCCTTACTGTATCTGTAAAGCTTGTAAGTTCTCTGTAGTATGATCAATGAAACTAAGAGTCATTCTTACATTGTAAATCATGTATGGCTATTCGTTTCTAATACAATAGAATCTGGAGTTCTGCATCTATCTTCTGAGTGTTCTCCTGCTCTTCTTTGTGTTTTGAAATATCTTCTTTGAGAGCTTGCAATTTTAAATGTATGTTTGTGAAAATGCTCAGAACTTACATTTAGGGTTTTTTACTGTGGATTTGATCAGATTACTGTAGTGTTTACATAGTGCATAACAGAAACACTTAGATCCTTCTGTAGATTAAATGAGGTATAGAGTAGATCTTTCTAACTTTTCCCAACCCATCTGAAATATTTAGCTGAAAACGTAGAAATCCAGAGGAAATTGTCTCAAATTTGAAGAAGCATGATAACAGAGCTATAAGTAGACAGTTTTCATAAATAGATAAAGAAGAAAGCTGCAAAAAATCCAAGAAAACCCTCTGAAACTTGCAGCCCGGTATCACTTGTATGCAAATGAACAGAATACTTGTTGAAATCTATGACCTCTTTGCATATTCTTAGTCCAGTAAACCACAAAACAAACCTAAACTATGTAAGGCCCCTTGAACATTACAGCTTCACATTGACCAACTGAACTTGACCAACCGAACCATTGTAGACTTGGGATTAGTTGAATCACCAAATGATTCATTCTTGTCTTTCAAGTATAGTTTCAGTTCATTTTATGTGAATTTTAACTTATTGTTATGATTGCATCAAAACAGTCATCAACACAACCCTAAACTCATCTAAACCTCAAATAGTGAGGGAGGGAGAGATAGAAAGGTAGACTTAGAGAGAGGGGGTCAAAAGAGATCTAGCAAGATAGAGAGATAGGGAGATAGAGAGATAGATAGCTAGGTATAGTTAGAGAGAGGGATATAGGAGAAAGATATATCTCTCCTAGGCTCGGTCTCCTCTATATCTCCATATTCGCCTCTCTACCTAAACCATAAACCTAAACCTCTAAACCTTAACCCCTAAACCATAAATAATTCCCCTAAACCTTAACCCCTAACCCCTAAACCATAAAACTTGGGAGCAACCCTAAACCTCTATCTCCCTATCTTTCCCAATCTCTATAATGTGAAAACATTAAGCTTTCATTCAACCAAATTCATTCCTAATCAATCCCAAATCATCCCTAATCCATTCAATTTCGTATCTAATCATCCCTAAACCACTTCTAATCATTCCTAAACCACTTCACACCATCCCAAATCACATCCAAATCAATTTAACTTCTTCCCTAATCATTTTCAAATCAACCTAGATTTCATCTCAAATACCATCCCTAAACTGTGTTGATAACTGAGAGGGAGGGTGAATCAGTTATCCTAATATTTCAACTTTCTAAACTTTCTTAACAGTTAATGCAACATCAAATCAAATAAGCAAGCATAATCATGAAATGGAAATAACACCAATACACATGACATAATGATTTTGACGTGGAAACCCTGTTAAGAAAAAAAACCACGGGGTGATTAACCCAAGATATTATTCTCTATTAGAAGAATAGATAGAACAAAATGGCACTTGCCAATTAGGGCTCACTATCCGAGCACACTACTCACAAGAGGTTCATTTCCTACAAGATACTCACTGTCTACAAGAAGGGAAGGTAACTCAATGTTTGAATTGATGAGAAGCATCTACTCATGCTGAGGTTTAGTTCCGGTTGATCTTAATAAATTGATCTGCTGCACTTCATTCTTACTGTCTTTTGATGCTGCTGTACTGTCACATTCTGGATCTGTCTAACTGTTTTCACTCTACTTTTATTCTTTTTCTTCACACCACACACTACACACACACCTTCACATCTAAATGCATCTTGTATATATATTCACACAAGTGATTTCAACACTTTTCTAGTCGGCATCTGGAATAGGCAATATTATCCCAAACTCTGGTCTGTCGGCTGAATCCTTGCATACCAAGTAATGCGGATCAAGGATATGCTTGTAGAATTCTTCAATTATGTTAGCCAATCATAAATGATACCTCAAGAAACTTGGTCATTAGCAATATCTCTTCTGGATTTGGATCTGACACTCTCTCAGTACAATTCTTCCTCTGTCTACTCTGTCAAATAGGAACCCAACACTCAAGTGCTCATATCTCTTCACCCTTTCATCACCAGAGGCTAAATCCTTGGAATCTATTAGTCAAGGTACTCCCTTGACTTCCCCAAATCCACACTTTACTGAAATACTTCGTCTGAGAGATTTAGACTTGACTATCAGACCTTGATGACTACTCTGTTCTTGCTTACCGGATCATAACACTTCTTTAATCTGACTTCTGGTAGAGACTCATCATGTCTTGCGGATGTGTGGGATAACCTTTGTTTCCATCAATGACAACATACATGAATTCATATAGTGTCTCTTGCCAACAATCTCCCCCTTTGACATTGATGGCAACACTTAGTGAAAAATGACTAAGTGTCACACTATACTCCCCCTTGGCTGATTCTCTGCCTATATGTACATTTTCTGGAGCTCCCCCTTAGCTAGATTCCTCATTTTTCACTTCTCATCACTCCCCCTTTGACATCAATGGCAAAGGGTGGGGTCTGCACACCAAAATTTTTAAAAAATAATCTATACTTAGTCATATAAGTATATCATCCGGTTCTACTCTACATATACTTTAGTATATCTGCAAAAGTGTTTTTCAATTGTACAACTTCGGTTGCCCAACTCAGCTTCATCCTGTCCAAAATTGATATGTGACCATTTAACAGGAATGCAAAAGCTTCTGCCTTCTTCAGATCTGTCGAATCATTTGTCTTAGCTATGGTTTGAGCATCACTTAGGGGCTCATGCATGGCCTCCAACTTAGGAATGATTATTCTTCTAAGTTCATTTAACCTGCTGATTCTTTTTTCCTTTTCTTTCTTTAGCTTCTTAATTTCATCTAAGACTGCAATAGTCTAACATTCTTGATTTACTATGGATGAGGTAAGTGAATCAAAATTTTGAGAAAGTTTTGTTAGTTTGATCTCCTGTTCTTTCATTTTCTTCTCAATCTCCATTGTTGCTTTGGACCATGATAGAGAAAATTTATATATTTCCCCGCCATCTTTAAGAGAAATTTCTAATCTCTTTATCCCTATATCCATATTTCTTCTATCATTTGATATTAGACTTAGTACTTCAGAGAACCTTTTATCTAAAAACTTTTTTTGGACCTTTTCCTCAGCTGATTTCTCTAAGGACTCAAAATGAGTGCTGACTGAACTAATAAGAGACTTAAGATTACCTAATGAGGAAGCCAATGAATCCTTCAGAAAGGATGGCATGATCTTTTCAAGCACACTGGCTGCAACTTCTATTGGCTCACAGTCTTCCATGTGAGACTTCAGGAGTTTTTCTTTTGCCTTTGCATTAGCAAATGAAGCTATCTTCATTGTTTGTACCAAGAAAAGAGAATCAAAATCAAATGGTCCTAGTAGAAGTTTTGGTTCATCAATCTCCATTATCTTTTTGTTTAAGAATTCTTTGACAATTTCTGCAGTGTCTCTTGCCAAAGACAGTTTTCTTTTCTTTTGTAGTCTTAGAGTTGTCATCTTCTTTTCCCTTCACTTCTTTTTCTTTCTCCTCTATTCTTCTTCTTCTTTGGATCTGAAGTCAGCAGGGGAAATCGAAGGAGTAATGTTTGCTTGTTCATGGGCCAACCCTTCCAGAGAAGAGGATTCCAAGCCCTTATCTTCACCGGTGTCCATTACTTCTTCTATCATTGCCTCAGAAGATCCTTCTCCAACACCTGTGGCTGAGGGATCAACACCTAAGTCCTCTATAAAATGAAGATTGAATCTTTTGAAGGCATTTAGGAGGATCTCTTTTGTTTCGCTTGCCACTTTATCAGTTTCTCCAAGCATGAGCTAATTCATTCTAGCTTTGCTCTGAAACTCATCCTTGCAATCTTTAAAGATCATATTTATTTGTTTCTGAGTGATTGAAGGATAGAGCTGAATAGCTATCTACTCCCAAATTTCTAGATCTTTGGCTTGGGCGTTGTTCTTCCTTATTTCAAGTTCCTTCTCTAAACTTTTGGGGATCAGAGATATAATTTCAATGAATTCTTTGTTGTAGATGTTTAGATACCTAACTGTGCATCTTGCAATATCTTCTAATCAGTTTCACCATAAGCATCATAGAATTCAACCATTGGCTGAATATTTCCATCCACAGTAACTGATTTGATGATGTCATCAACACAAAGAGTGGATTTTTCAACAAATTCTTTTGCCTTTTCTTCTTCGCTTTGACCGGTAGTGGATTCTCTAGATACTTTCTTCCTCTTCTTCATTTTCTTTACTTCCTCATCTGATTCTATCTCTTCTTCATCCGTTTGGCTAGTGTAAGACCTTGCTGCCTTTTTCTTGGTTCTTTCTCTACCTTACTGGATGATTTTGCTTCCGGTTTAGAATCGTTTGAGCTTTTAGCAGTTGCAGGTGCAGAGCTCTTAGAAGATCTGGTCTAGGAGGGGGCTTCTATTAGAGCACTTTCTTTTTCAGTTTCTTGCTTTTCTTTCTCCACCCTTTCCATTTTCTCTCTGTTTGCATCTAGTGCCTCTTTTGAGATGCCAAAACTTTTGGCAATGTTTTCTACTTCTTTTCTTACCTTTCTTTTCATCTCTGGTTGCCTTAGCTCAACATGGATCTTCACACTCAATTCTTCAAATGTTCCAAACCTTTCTGCCTTGGGATCCTTTGGTTGACTCAGCATGTGTTGAACATGCAGCTCCACGATGTTCTCATCCACCTCATACCCCATTGGCATGATCCACATTGTTCTTGGTTCCACTGCCTCCATTAGACACTGATCAGTCTCTACCATAAAGCATATTGTGTCTTTGTATTTCTCAACTAGAGATTGGGGAATTCTCTCTCTAGCTTGCATCAAGTTCTGGAAGTTTTTGAAGAAACCCCAGAGAGTTGAGTTTTGTGTTTTGTCATCACCAAGTCCATGCAAATAATCCCTGATTTGTATGGCAACCGGTCTATCATTCTGCCATACCCATTCACTGGATCCGGGTAGCTCATTCATAAAGTAGAAGAATAGACAGAGTATTAGGCTACCAAATTTGAAGGAATTCTTCTTATCCTTCTTTATCTTTTGGAGGTTCTCCAAGAGTTGGTTTAGAAGGAGCTGACAAAGATCATAGTCTACATTCTTTCTTAAGAATTCATAAGTAGTGTAGATAGTAGTTCCAGGTATTGAATTCTCCCTTCTAGAATGATATATCTTGTATCCAATGATCATGGAGACTTGACATCTAGATTAGTGATGTCATCTACTATCATTGCTCTTTTGTCAAACTTTGATCCGGTAGCCTCACTCACAGTTTGATTCTTAACAGATTTAAGAACAGGAATCCCACCGGATGAGTGCAATCTGGTAACTGCCCTAATGGCATCTTTTGTGATCTTGAATGGTCCATTTAACCATATGAAGTTGTCAAGTATTCTGCTCAAAATATACCTGACCCATTCATCCTCAGCAAAATTGGGGAAATGTATGCATTGTGCAAAGCGCTTGTCTTGGAGGGCCTTGAATTGGGGTTTGAGCTCAAATGAATCATCTATTAGTTGTTTGTGGTAGATATCCCTCAATTTGAACTCTCCAAATTCTTCAATGTTTGCGTGAATGTAAACCCTAATATCTTTTGTATGCAATACACCATGCAGTACACTGAAAAATGCTCCTAGGGAATCTACTTCGAAGGATTTGTAGGGATGTTTCTTGAATTTGGGGTGAGCCTATCAGTGATCTTCACTATATTTGGAGTAGCCATCATTCAAGGATTTAATAGAGAGATATTTGATAATGGAAAATACCTTTTGCGCTTGTAGGGTTCACGGAGTGAACTTGAATGATTTGCTGATTGAATCAACTCCAAAGGTTGGTCTTTGAGAAGTTTGAAACAATTTTTTGTAGAGCTCTCCTTTCCTTTTTTCAAATGAAAATGTGCAAATGACAAGCATATGAACCCTTTTAATTGCAAGAAAAACCCTAAATTCATACTGTAATAAATGCGTAACTTAAGTTATTTCAGTTGCTCTGTTCTTCTTATTCTGAAATAGATCTCTTTCCAGATCACTGTAATATGCTTAGAGTTATCCTTGGTGATTAACAACAAGCTTTCTTACTTTTCTCAACCATTTGATTTATCCGCAGATCAAGATGTCTCAATTTTAGAATCACACCGAACCAAACTTCTAAGAAACCTACTTTTACTGGAAGTCTGTTAAACTGGATCTGTCTGAAAGAATTAGACTCTTTAAATCTTCATGCAGATCTTTCAAATCTTTACCATGGCTTATCTAGGTGTTTCTCTGAAAACCCTTTGATCCGCAGCCTTTCATGTGCCGATTACAGGCACCAATTGACTGGTTGGGGGAATTGGTTTTCTTTTGTTACTCCCCCTGAGCCAGAGCCCATCTATTCAATTTTTGGAAGGAATATCAGCACCAGATTCTAGTGCAGATCCATCTGCTACATTCTCTGCACTTTTCTTCACCCAAATCTTGTTCATCTCACTTTTAACTTCATCTACATTCACTTTTCCTTTTCCTTTGTCTTGATTCTGATTATGATGCACTGGACCCCTTCTATCCTGATTCTTGCTTCTACAGAATTTGGCAATATGACTGGATCTATTGCAATTGTAGAAAACAATATTTCTTTGTATATTTGACTGATATTCTTTTGATCTACATTGATTATCCATATGACCTACTCTATTGCATGCATAGCATCTGCCATCGAATGAAATGTTCATTTGCATATTTCTACATTCATGAGATTTGTGACCATACCTTTTGCAGTTAAAGCACTATCTAGAGAAGGATGAATTAGTTTGATTCACTCTCTTTCTGCATTGATTAGCTTTGTGATCAAAGTTATTGCAGTTGTGGTAGTATCCATTGAAGGATGGATACCTTTAAGCATTAGGTTGCCTTACCGAAGGTCTTCTAGGCTTGTCCCTTGGATTTCCTAATCCAAAATTCTTCTGACTAGATCCGGAGCTTTCACCTTTCTCATATCCTAAACCATGCTTGTCATCTACCCTCTTTTGGCTTTCAAGAAGAACTTCAAGTTGAGCAAAACTTATTTTGAATTTCTCTTTGTATTCATTTGTTGTTTGAAGATCCCTTTTAAGAGTGTCAATTTGATCCTCAAGTTTTTCTTCATTATCTCTAGCATCTTCAAGGTCAGATTCAAGATGTCTGATTATTCTATTCATCTTGTGGCAGTCTTCTGATTTCTCCTTGAGAGATTGTCTTAGATCATCTTCAGTCTTTCTTTTTTCTTCAATTTCTTGGGTGAATTTCATAACTCCTAATTCCATTTCATGTCTCACCATAATGACCTCTTTTGACAATTTTTCACATAACTTAGTTTTCTCCTTCAAGTCTTCATTTGTATCATTTGCTTCACCTTGACTTGCTAATTGCTGAAGTAGTTCCTTTCTCTTCTTCATAGAGATGCTTAGTTTCCCTTTTAATTCATTTATGAAATCATCAGCCTGTTTAAGTCTTTCCTTCAATTCATTAACTTCAGAGTTGGAATGTTCAAGATCATCTAGGGCAGACTGAAGTTGTTCCCTCAAACCATACATATCCATTTGAATTTCCAGATCTTCCTCAAGCTGTTAAGCTCTGTTTAGAGGAACTTAGCTCTAATACAAATTATTGATAACTGAGAAGGGGGGATGAATCAGTTATCCTAATATTTCAACTTTCTAAACTTTCTTAACAGTTAATGCAACATCAAATCAAATAAGCAAGCATAATCATGAAATGGAAATAACACCAATACACATGACACAATGATTTTGATGTGGAAACCCTATTAAGGGAAAAAACCACGGGGTGATTAACCCAAGATATTATTCTCTATTAGAAGAATAGATAGAACAAAATGGCACTTGCCAATTAGGGCTCACTACCCGAGCACACTGCTCACAAGAGGCTCACTACCTACAAGAGACTCACTGTCTACAAGAAGGGAAGGTAACTCAATGTTTGAACTGATGAGAAGAATCTACTCATGCTGAGGTTTAGTTTCGGTTGAGCTCAATAAACTGATTTGCTGCACTTCATTCTTACTCTCTTTTGATGATGTTGTACTGTCAGATTTCGGATCTGTCTTATTGTTTTCACTCTGCTTTTCTACTTTTTCTTCACACCACACACTACACACACACCTTCACATCTAAATCCTTCTTGTATATATATCCGCACAAGTGATTTCAACACTTTTCTAGTTGGCATCTGGAATAGTCAATATTATCCCAAACTCTAGTCTATCGGTTGAATCCTTGCATACCAAGTAATACAGATCAAGGATATGCTTGTAGAAGTCTTCAATTATGTCGGCCAATCATAAATTATACCTCAAGAAACTTGGTCATTAGCAATATCTCTTCCGGATTTGGATCTGACACTCTCTCAGTACAGTTCTTCCTCTGTCTACTCTGTCAAATAGGAACCCAACACTCAAGTGCTCATATCTCTTCACCCTTTCATCACCGGAGGCTAAATCCTTGGAATCTATTAGTCAAGGTACTCCTCTTGACTTCCCCAAATCCACACTTTACTGAAATACTTCCTCTGAGAGATCCGGACTTGACTATTGGACCTTGCTGACTGCTCTGTTCTTGCTTAACGGATCATAACACTTCTTCAATTTGACTTCTGGTAGAGACTCATCATGTCTTGCAGATGTGTGGGATAACCTTTGTTGCCATCAATGAGAACATTCATGAATCCATATAGTGTCTCTTGCCAACAAACTATTCCTAAATCATTCTAATCATTCCCTAATCAACACTAAACCCCTTCAAACCATCCCTAAAGCCATCCTAATCATTCCCAAATCATTCCTAATCTAGTCCTTTTCACCTCTCATCATCCCTAAACCAATCCATTTCATCCCAAATCCATCCCAAATCAATCTAAGCTTCATCTCAAAAGATCCCAAAAATAATCAAAATCAAACAAATATCTCACAAGGAGCCATTAGAAGATCATAGTGCCAATTTGTTAGTCATTTGCACCCTTTGTATATCGTATGTGCCAATATGCTCCTTAGTAGCACCTACCTATCAATCACAAACATCATTCTACACCTAGCTAGTCACAGGTGTGATTCAGCCCTCTGTCAGCCATAGGAGCCATCAGAACATCATAAGCACCAATATGTTAGTCGTTTAAACCATTCTATACATCATATATACCAACCATGAACCATAAACCTGATCAACCCTAAACCCATATCACCTTGTCTCTATCATCCCTCTACCTCTCAATCTATGTGCCTATGTCTTTGGCCATGTCCATCACCCTCTATCTCCCTATCTCTCCCTCTCTAAACTCCTAACCCCTAAACTCTAAACCCGATCAACCCTAAACCCTTATCTCCTTGTCTCTATCATCTCTCTACCTCTCAATCTCTCTGGCTATGTCTCTGGCCATGTCCCTCACCCTCTATCTCCATATCTCTCTCTTCTAACCCCTAAACCTTAAACCTAATCAAACCTAAATCTGATCAACCCTAAACCCTATCTCCTTGTCTCTATCATCCCTCTACCTCTCAATCTCTCTACCTATGTCTCTAGCCATGTCTCTCACCCTCTATCTCCCTATGTCTCCCCTTGGTCTCCTCTATATCTCCCTATCAATCCTCTCTCTCTAAACCCTAACCCCTAACCCCTAAACCCTAAAAGTAAGCAACCCTAAACCCCAAACGTCTAAACCATAAATCCTAGAAGAAACTCTAAAACTCTATCTCCCTATCTCTCCCAATATCTACTGATCCCCTCACTCTCTCTATCTAAACCCTAACCCCTAAACCCTAAACCTGAGAAACCCTAAATCCCTAGCCCCTAAACCCTAACCCCTAACATAAACCTAAGAAACCATAAACCCCTAAACCCTAAATAATTCCCCTAAACCCTAAACTTGAGCAACCCTAAACTCATAAACCATCAATAATGCCCCTAAAGGTCTAAGCAACCCTAAGCTCATAAACCCTAAATAATGACCCTAAACCTGAGCAACTCTAAACCTCTCTCTCTCTCCCAGAACCCTTAAACCCTAAATAATGCCCCTAAATCCTAACCCTTAAACTGCAAACCATAAACCTAAGCAACCATAAACCCCTAAACCCTAAACTTAAGCAACCCTAAACTCATAAACCTGACCCACCCTCTCTCTCTCTCTCCAAAATAAGAAAACTAGGACTCTCTCTCTCTCTCTCTCTCTCTCTCTCTCTCTCTCTCTCTCCCTATCACCATGTATCTCTCCCCTCCATCTCAATCCTCTCTCCCTTTTCCTCCCTCTTTCTCTCCCTTGTTGACAAAGAACATGGAAACAAGAAAAATAGGACATCTAAAGATGTATGAGGATATAAATTGGGATGATGAAATGGAAAGAAGATAATTTATGAAATTTCATCGGATGGGAAGAATGAGGACGAGAGGTAGAGAGGAGAGGGAAGTAGAGAGTGAGAGAGAGGATAGGAGTTAGAGACAAGAGGGAAGTAGAGTGTGGGAGAGGACCATAGGAGGTAGACAAGGGAAGGAAGAAGAGAGAGAGGGTAGGAGGTAGACAGGGGACAGAAGTAGAGACTGAGAGAGAGGATAGGAGGTAGATAGAGGAGGGAAGTAGAAAGTGAGAGAGAGGGTAAGAGGTAGAGAGGGATGGGGGAGAAGAGAGAGAGAGAAGGTAGGAGGTAGAGAGGCAAGGGGCAAAGACTCAGAAAGAGGGTAGGAGGTAGATAGGGGAGGGAAGTAGAGAGTGAGAGAGAGGGTAGAAGGTAGATAAGGGAGGGAAGAAGAGAGTGAGAGAGAAGGTGGGAGGTAGAGAGGGAAGGGAAGCAGAGACTTAGAGAAAGGGTAGGACGTAGAGAGGGGAGAGAAATAGAGCGAGAGAGACGATAGGAAGTGCAACTGCCCTTGTAGACATGTATGTAAAGTGTGGAAGCATAGACAAGGCATGTCAATTGTATGATGTAACACTTAAAAGAGATGTTCTATAATGGAATGCAATGATTGCAAGATATGCAAAAAATGGATTTGTTGAAAAGGCTTTAGAGACTCTCAAGCAAATGTAATTGGCATGTGTATTGTCAGTTATGCTCATCATAACGCGAGCGCGTTATAATGCGCTCGCGTTATGTGAAATCACATAATGGGAATGCATTATAATGTGATCGTGTTATTGATTTCACATAATGTGAGTGTGTTATAATGCACTCGTGTTATGCTCAGCTTTGTTTGACATGTTTTTATCAGTTTTTAGCAAAATTTGGAGATAATCTGGAGCACGCTTCCCATCAGGATGACACTTTTTTCAATGAAAACTCAAAAAAATACCACCATAATCTTAAGCTCTTTTTTTCTATCTAACCATTTAATTTTTTTCAAGTTTTGAGTACATTTAGTGTTTCATCTTGAATTTCTTTTGTTAGTGTGTCCAGTTTTTGTCAAAAACCAATGTCTAGTATTTTTGACTTTTTTTTAACCATTCATAAAAAATTGAAATAAGTTATATTTTTAGAAACTAGACTCCATTCTACACGAATTCAAAAAAAATTGATTTTTGATTAGTTTTCAAACATTTAAGGTGGAGCACGCTCAAATTTCTATTTTTCAGGATGTGTCCACTTTAAAAATTACTAAAAAATCAATTATTCATTAAAAATTTATTAGAGAAATCAGGGATAAACTACATGGTGTTACCTAATTTATCACAAGAGCAATTATTGAAATACTCAAAAAAAGTTAACATTTTAGGGGGAGCACACAAGACGTTGTGTTATGTTTTTTTGAGAAAAATAGGACCAATTTGTGCGCTCCCCATTTTTGAACCCCTTAATCTCAACCATTTTTAGAAAAATTTAGTAGTTTAGAAACTAGATTCAGAGCACTACAACTCTTGTTTTCATTCCATCTTCAAATTTTGAGTGTAGCTATCTTCAATTTCTTATCCAACATCAATGTTTCCTGATTTCAGAAAAAAAAAGTGGCAACTTAAGACCCCATTTTGGTCCCTCATCTTTGTGTGCTTACCCCTCTCTTTTTCCTGTTTTATTTTCTTCTTCTATCTCTACACTAATAAAATAGAGTTCAAAATTTCATAATTCCTGTTGTCACTCTTGTCTTCTATCATTTATATGGTAAGTTGGTGAATAATGTTTATTTTTATTAAATTTTGTGTAAGCCAAGGTTTAATTGAACTTAGTTTTTTTGGGTGTTTATTAAGATTGTTATGCTTTACACTTAGGAATATTAAATTTCATCATAAGGACCTAATTCTAATAACATCTTAGTTAGTTAGATCTAAAAAAGGTAATTTATCTTTTTATTTATATCATTATGGATGTGTTTATGTTGTAAGATGATTGATGTAAAGATAATTATTACTAAGTGATACAAAATAACCTTGGTTTACACATAGAATGATTGTGAATACATAACTTGTGAATTTCCTAAATTTATTTGCTAAAACTATTTATTATTAATAAACAAGGACATGTTTTGAGACATGCTAAATGTGGTTATGAAGGACTAGTAAGTTTACTTATAACTTACAATTTAACATGTTAGGGTAAATCTATATATAAATTAAAGAATTTCTTTGGCCAAAGCTATTAATTCCAAATGATAGCATAATTATTTGTTTGAGTTCATTCTCTGCTACATCATGGTGTTTAATGGACATGTGCATTTAGATATAAGTTTTCTCGCTTGGGCATTAGTTAGGAATGTTAGAATGTGAGTAGAACTATGATAGCACCAAATTTTCATTCATGTCAGCCACAGTTAGCTAGATCATTTGTAATGGGTTGGGCTTCACATGTGGAGTAGCATAGGGAAGCTTTCCATTTCATGGTAGGGTGGAAGTCATTTTGATGATACTCTATCTTCTTTAGATTAGTGAAGGAGGATTTCAAAAGAAAGATCTTGTATGGAAAACTTAATATTTATAAAGTAAATCTAATGTAATTATTATGAACTAGATTTGAATGTTGTAAAGGACTTGGTCCTTATTTGTATTTGACTATTGAATCAAGTTTTTGATATTATGTCATTTTAAAAAAATGTAGTTATCTTGACTTGTTTTATGATCAAATATTTAAACTTCATTCCATGAATGTACATTATTATATTATTCTATTATTTGATCCATTGTTATGGATTAATGTTGAAGTTTATATACATATTTTATTGATTATCATTTTAATTTATGGATTATTGTTACAATAATATAACTGGAAAAGAAATAAAATAATATTTTATTAGAAAATTACTAGTGTTGTCATTGATGTCAACCTCCAAGAGATGGTTCACTTGGTTTCCAAGTGCTTTTCAGAAAATTTGATAAAAAAAGGTGTGTAGTGTGATAGAGGTGCTCTCAGTGTTATGCTCTATATTTCTTCCCAGTTGAAGATATATTTGTTTAGTTTGGAAATGATGATTAGAGGTATTCATAGGTGTTATATCTAGAGTTTCGGGTTTGTATCATGTAGAAGTAGAAAATGTGTTTAACAGAGCATTTGACTGTGAAGAAGACTATATGGAGAAATGAGATTACTTTGCATTTCTCCACATTCAAGATTCTTGTCCTATGGATCATGGGATGTTCTTATACATCCTACATCTATCTTCTCTTGAAGTTTATAGTGATGGGTTGCTTTGAAAGTTCAATTCTTGTGTTGGTGTTCAGTGGCAATACATCCTAGTATGCATAATGAATACATTCTTGGTTTTAGGTAGTTGCAGCAGTGTTGTAGAGGATTCTGATGATGTTGAATGTTCTAGGAAGGTGTTTGAATACTATGGAGTGTCTCTCTCTAGTTTGTATGATGTTTCTAGACTTGGAGAAGCATGGATGTGGTCGTTAGCCCAAGCTTGGCTGACCTGATATGCTAACACTATTTGCAGAGGTACATCTTGGTGATAAAGATTTGAGTCCTAGTTAATCCTTAAAATGGTCCACTTTTAGTTCTTTCTACCGTGGAAGTGTTTAGTGCCAACCTAAATGATGTTGCATGTGTCTAATGCACATGCTTCATTAGGACTGACCTAATTGAGATAGGTCATGGTTGTAGATGGTATAAATCCAAGATGAAGTTAAGTGGAGAAAAGTAGAGATGATGATGCAAATTTGAATCAATGGTAGTGAGTTGTGTGTGAACTTAAATGCTTATGACTCTGGAATGCAATGAGCAGAAGGTGTCTACACTTTTAGTGTGCTAGAAGTTCTTGGAGGTAGTGAGCAAAAGGTCACGGATAGAAAAAAGTGGTAGTGGTGGATCTCTCCTATTTCTTTGAGATAGTGAATCTCTTTGTAATAATTATCTTCTTTCTTCACTCTTTTGGACAATGAGTACTTCTGGGTAGTGAGCCTTTCTCTGGCAGTGAGCCTTTATTTTGGGCAGTGTATATATTGATTTTTGGTGTTGCTATAAATATATATGTGAGCTAATCCTCACCATTGTTTTTCTCTTATTGGATTTTGCATGTAAATCTAGCATTCTTATGTGTTTGGATGTGTTTGCATTGATGCTTCATATGTTTATATTTTTCTAATGCTTAATAAGTGGTTGATGTTTGGAATTTCTTTGAAGGTTTAAGGTTTTAATACACAATTAATTCACCCCCACTCTCAGTTGTCCCACACATTCTAACAATTGGTATTACAACCAAGTTGCCTAAAGAATTTTAATCACTTGGGGTAGATCTAGATGGTGCACATGAGAAGTATGGAGGTTCCAATGTTTGATGGAACAAATTATGCTTTCTAGAAAACTAGGATGGAAATCTTTCTTGTTTCATTAGGGTATAGTGTATGGATGATAGTTGACAAAAAGTATACTATACCTACTAATGGTCTAAAGGATGAAGATGAGATTAAAGAATGTGAGAACAATGGAAAGATAAGGAGTGTTCTTCTTCACAATCTCTCTGATTCTAAATTAGTGAAGGTGATGACCTACAAAACTACTCATGACATCTAGAAGAAGCTGGAAAGTACCTATGAAGGAGATAACAAGGTCAAGCAAGCAAAGTTGCAGATCTTGAAAACCAATTTTGAAACCCTAAAGATGACAAAAGATGAAAATATTGCAAGTTACATGCAGAGAGTGGATGAAGTTGTCAAATCCATCAATGGCCTTGGTGGATAGCTGGAGGAAAGTGAAGTGGTAAAGAAGGTACTAAGAATTCTTCCTAAATCCTATAGTGCTAAAGTCTCTGCTATTGAAGAAACTCAATAATTGGATTAGTATATTAGGGATTAGATGTTTGGTACCCTAACTACCTTTGAGATAAGAGAGTTTAGTCAAGATGATTCAAGAAAAGAAATTGCTTTTAAAGTTAACAAGACATAAAAGAATGTTGAATCTAATTCAGATGACTTTGATGAAGTGGAAGCAGATTTTGTAAGTAGATTGAAAAAGTGCTCTGGAAAATACAAAGGTAAGTTACCTTTCAAATGGTTTAATTGTGGAAAGATAGATCATTATGCCTCTAAATTTCTAATTAAAATTTCAAATGACAAATAGAAGGAAAATAAAGGTAAATTTTTCAAGAGAAGTTATTATGTTAAAGAAGATGTCAGTGTTTTTGATGATGAGTTTGACTATCCAAATGATGATGCTAACGAATGCTTGTTCATGGCTTTGAATGTTGGAACTAATTCTAAAAGTGATATGAAAGAAACTACTCCAGAAACAAAACATAACATCAAAGGAACTCTTGTAACTACTTTTCATGCAAGAGAAGAGGATCTCTAGTTAATTGATAGTGGGTGTTGAAATCATATGATAGGTGATAAGAATAAGTTTGTGAAGCTTGAAAAGTGTGATGGAGGTTTTATTCAGTTTGGAGATGATGCATCTACTAAAATCCATGGAAAGGGTTCAATCAGGTTTGATGGCAAACACAATATAGATGATGTTCTCTATGTTAAGGGTCTCCAACATAATCTTGTAAGTGTAGGACAAATGTGTAGCAAAGGATATAACCTTATCTTTTAGGATGGTGGTTGTGAAATCAGAAAAGAATACTCTAGAACTCTGGTTGCTACTCAAATTAGGACAAAAGGAAATATATATCAGCTCAAAGGAGCTAATGGTTTGTGCTTCATGACTCAAGTTAATGAAAGTTGGCTATGGCATAGAAGAATGTGTCACCTTAATTTTTATAGTCTAGTGAAGATCATCTCTAATCAAGCTATGAAGAATTTCCCAAGGATTACAAAGCCTATCAATGCAACCTACAAGGAATGTCAGATTGGGAAGTAAATGAGGAAGAATTTCAAGATCAAAGATTATTCTACCACTGGACCTCTAGAGTTGGTGCATACAGATCTATGTAGACCTACAAAAGTAGGAAGCTTTCAAGGTGATAGATAGTTCATGTTGTTGATTGATGATTACTCTATATTGACTTGGGTAACTTTTCTTAGAGAAAAATCAGAAGCTCTAGATATGTTTAAAGCATTCAAGGTTATGGTTGAAAATGAAATTGATATGAGAATCAAGTATTTGAGTTTTGACAAAGGTGGTGAGTTCACCTCCAATGAGTTTAATTTATTTTATGAAGATCATGGGATATAGAGACATTTACAATCTCCTAGAACTCCTCAACAAAATGGAGTGGTGGAAAGAAAGAACATGATAGTCCAGGAAGCAACAAGGACTGTGTTGAAAGAAGCAAATTTACTGGATATCTATTGGAGAGGGGCTATTCACACTACAATTTACATAAAAAACAAAGTGCAAGCAAGGGTCAATAGTTCAAAGACTCCATATGAGCTATGGTATGGAAGAACTCCTATAGTGAAATATTTTAGAGTGTTTGGAAGCAAGTGCTACATCAGGAGTGATGAAGAAAACATGGGAAAGTTTGATACAAGATCAAATGAAGGAATCTTCCTCAATTACTCTATGAAGAGCAAGGCTTATAGGTGCTACAACAAGAGAATGAAAAAATTAGTGGAATGTATAAATGTCAAAGTAGATGAAAAACCATATCAAATTTAAGTGTTTATAGAAAGACATGAATATGATGAGATCTCTTGTAGAGACGAAGAAATAGAAGATGAGAAGGAAAAGGAGAAGCAAGTTGAGGAAGAAGATGCTCTAGAAAGGATTCCTAAGACCCCTAAGTATGTGCAAAAGAATCATTCTAAAGACCAGATCATTGGAGATAAGAACAAATGTGTATTGACAAGAAGAAGCATTGCCATGGCAAATGAGAAGGTAAATTTATGCTTATTATCTAAAATAGAACCCAAAACAATGATTGAAGCATGCAAAGATGAGCATTAGATTAAGGCTATGGAAGAATAATTGACATAGATTGAGAAGAATCAGACTTGGGAAGTTGTCCCAAGACCAGCAAACAAGAATGTGATAGGAACTTGTTGATGATGATTGTTAGTCATAACAACATGCATAAAAGTTTACACAACAAACCTTTATTATCTTGAAAAGTACAATCAATTTGGAATAAATTGATGACTCCAAGTCTCCATGGATCAAGTCTTGATCATCTAACATTATTCGAAGGTTGATGTGATATGTTGTTTCTCATTCAAGGGGTCTTACACTGCTCTGCTACAATGAACTGATGACTATACTTCTGTTTTGCACTTGATTCCTATAAATCTCTTCACAAATAGAGTTAATCTTGCTATGATCTATAGATAATGATGATCTTTGATAAGTTTGACCAATTCTTTGATCATTAGTTGTAATTTGGTTATTCTCACTTTTACACTATGAATCTGCTAAAATAATGTGCTTATTAGTTGATATTTGTATGATTTATGTCATTATTTATGATTCTTTGCATGATATTTTCAATATTGCATGCATTAAGCTCAAAATATTCTATTGATTTTTGACTCTCTTTGAGATATTTGCATGTATTTGTGTATTTTGCTTATGATTATTAGTGTATTTGAAATTGTGGAGGTGATTGTAATGAAATTAAAGAAAATTAAAAGAATGCTTTCTAAATTTAATGAACCTTTACTGATTCACATACATTCCAGATACTTTCATGAAGAGAAGAAATCAAACCATAACTTTACCAAGATGTTCGACAACTAGGTATGATTAATGCTAACTTCAAAGGAACAAAGAATGAAAACAACATATGCAGGGTGATAAGCGCTCCAGGGGACGTAGCTAATCAATGCATATATCCAGAATTCATCCACTAACTACTCAATATTTAAGATTATTTGTAATCAAAACAACTTCTCTTTCATTAGGTATGTAAAAGACATTTACATTCACAATGAGATTTGAAATTGTTCCATAAAATAACATCACGGTCATATTGGTTATGGTCAAGGATATTTTGAAATGTGACCCTCTCGGGTCTAGATCTTGATGACATCATCATAATGTCATGTCTTCTTTGTTATTAGGTTATGGTGACGTTATCATCATATTGAGAAATATGACAAATGTTTGGAAATGTGACCCTATGAGGGTCGGGTGCATTGATGATGCCATCATAAGGGTGATCTCTTTTATACATTTGAACTGGATGATGTCAGGGTCACATTTGGGAAGGGTGATATTTGCAAAAGGGTGATATTTTGTAACATGACTGATCTTTATAAATGTGACCCTTCACAAATATGCATGTGGGTTTTGACGGGCATATACTCTATAGCACTTAAGTTTGACGTTCGCATATCAGGGAAACTACAGACATTAGGTGATCTTCTTATGTCGGGGTCATCTTAGCGAATATGATTGACATTTAGAAATGTGACCCTCTGAAAAATATCTGGGTTGACCAAACTTTGACTTAGCATAACTTTTTGTCCTTAAACAATATCAGGGTGATCCAAAAGGCAAACCCACTTAGAATTTTGTATTCTTCCAAACTATAAGGTTTATGACAACAAATTCTATTTTTGACAATTGACCTATCTTTTAGAGCACATGCATAAGCAAGGGTGATGCACTTAACTGACTTTTGCCAAACCGCCCAAAGCAAGGAAACAAAAACAAGGAAATGCAAAAAGTTGGGTCCCTATTTTTCTAAGGCAAAATGGAGCATGTTGTGCAACCACACAACGACTTACCACCAAAGAAATCAACCAAATTTGAATGATTCAAGTGATGAGGTCATATTAGAACATAGCATTCTGACTTTCTCTAAGCATAAGTATCATGACCTTTCTAAATGATATCATGTTCATAAGTGCAACAATTCTGATAAGGGATCAAGTGTGTGCATATGATTAATTATTCTCATCTTGAAAGTAAGTTGAAGACACAAGTAAATAGTGTTAAACTACATATTTTGGATTCATCCCTCAGAGCCAACCAGGATAGAGCCTTGTTGCTAGCAGGCATCCATAGCCCCGACAAGGTTATCTTTACAATCCTCCTAAGTAGAGCCCCACTGCCAGTAGGTGTCTATATCCCAGGTAGAGTTACTTAGATGGCCTAATTTTTATCCTCTTTGGATTTTCAATATTCATCTCCTTTTTTAATTCATATGATAGCATCATGTAAGCCCAATACACAAGGGTGGTCACTTGCTGATTTAGGTTGGGGATTGCAATGGTAGCAAGGGTGACCCTTTAGATTTTTCACTTAACACCTATACTGATGCATTCAACAAATCCAAGGCTGTTTGGTGAGTCATCGTGAAAATCTCCTTGATCAAGAAAAGGCATCACTGATGAAAAGGATATCACAGACCTAATTAAGGATACTTCTAAGGGTGAGTCATAACCTATGTAGAAATTTGTCCTCATCACTTGAATCCTAACAATTTTGTTGGTTTCTAAGGGTGATAAGGTGCATCATCTTGACTAACCGAAACACAACTCAACAACGACAAGAAAACACACAAAATAAAACTATACAAATAGCTATACAACATGTAAATATGATACAAATGACTTACATGACCCTATTCAAGATTGAAAGTAGAGTTTGAGGAACTACCCATTGAATGGTAATGGGACATCCTCACCGGTTAAAGTCTTAAGTCTATAGGTACTGTCTCCTAGGATCTCTAAAATTTGAAAAGGACCTACCCAAAGTTTGTCAATTTTTTCATGGTCACCTTTCTTCTCATGTGATTCATCCCATGCAAGGACTAAATCCAAAATCCTAAAGGCTTTCACTCTAGCTCTTTTATCAAACCGGTGTTTGACAACAACCTGATGTTTACCAAATTGGTCAATTGTCCTATCTCTTTTCTCTTCTAAGTGCATGACCTAAAGTAATTTGACCTCTTTCTTGTTATCTATCCCTAGATATTCTTGTACAAATTGTAAAGTGGGGATTTTCAAGTTGATAAGTAGGATAGGATCCACCCCATATGCCAATTGGTAGGGTGAATTTCCTAAATTAACCTTCATTCTAGTTCTATCTACCCACAGGGCATATTTTAGTAGGGTGTTCCACTCCCTAGGGTTTTTCTCTATTAGTTGCTTTATGATGTTCAATAATTTTTTATTGGTTGACTCTGCTAAGCCATTCCCTTGGGGATAATAATTAGAAGAAAATTTCAAAATAATCCCATGATCAAAAGCCCAACTAGATGATTTCAATGATGCAAAGGCAGGTCCATTATCACATACTAGAGCATATGGAACTCCATACCTGGTCACTATGTTGCTTTCCAAGAACTTGATTACATCTTCTGCATTACATGTCTTACTGCTGATTGCTTCAGTCCATCTGGTGCAATAATCAGTGATTGTTAGGACATACCTATGGCCTAAAGGTGATGGAGGATTGAGCAGCATATCTTTCTCAGTTAGAAGTAACCTAACAAGTATGGAAAAATTTAATATGTTCTACAGTATCCTTAAAGATAGTAGGTCAATAATATCCTGCTCTCAGTATAGCATGAGCAGTGTGCAGATGGGATCCATGTATAGTTCCAAACTTATCATGTAACTTAGCTAAAACCTTTTCAGCCTCTTGTCTATCTAAGCATCTAAGATATATTCCTTCATAGTTTCTTTTTAAAAGAACTCCTCCTTTTATCATATATTGTTGTGATCTTATCTTCAAATCTCTCCTATGTGAAGCTTGCAATTTTGATGGGCATCTTCCAGTGATCAGGATATGTCTAATGTCAAAATACCACTCTTTATCTTCTTTGGAATTAACTACATATTGTTGACTCATAAGGTTAGGGTCAGTCTCAGAAATCATTTGGCTTAAAGCTTGTCCCCTTACTAACTTCATGGGCATTATATCTACATCATATTATTGGAGCACTTTTATCCATTTGGCCCTCTTTTCTCCTAGCTCACTTTGCATTAGGAGCATCTTTACTGCTGCATCTAGTACTACAACAATGATCTTACTTCTCAAGATGTAATGTCTGAATTTCTAAACTCTCTCAAACTAGAGCAAGAGTTTGTCTCTCAACATCCATGTATCTAAGTTCTGCATCTTTAAATGGACAACTCGTGAAGGCCATAGGTTTTTCTTCCTTGGCTTCATTTCTTTGGGTAAGTACTATTGCACTTGTATGTTCTGAAGCAAATGAATAAATGTAGAAATCTCTTGTATAATCTGGACTGATCAGAACAGGGGCATCAGATATGGCTTTTTTGATGTCCTCAAAACACTTCTCTTGCTTCAAGTATCCATTCAATTTTAGGATCTTTCTTGAGCGTTACATTAAGTGGTCTAACAATCTCTACAAATCTAGTAATGAACTTCCTAACAAAGTTTATCTTACCAAAGTAGGATTTAATCTCTTTCTTACTTCTAGGTAGTTGCAACTTCATGATAGATTCTACCCTAGTGGGGTCAATGATGATTCCATTCTCTATTATCAAGTGACCAAGTAGTTTACCTGTTGTCACTCCAAATATGCACTTCTTGGGATTGAGTGAGATGCCATATTGTTCACACTTCTTGAGCACCTTCCTGAGGTCCTCTATATGATCCCCCTTTTCTTTGAAAAAATGGTCAAGTCATCCATGCAAATGACTATGCATTTGCCAATCAAGCCTCTGAAAGCTATATCCATTGTACGCTAAAAGGTGGCTCTAGCATTTATCAATCTGAAAGGCATGCACCTATATGCAAATATTCCCTAATTTGTGGTGAACATAGTTTTCAATCTGTCTATTTTATCTACCATCACTTGGTTATACCCTAAGAAACCATCCAAGAATGACATCATCTGAGCACCATTTACTATTTGTAATACTTCATCCAATGAAGGTAACGGATAGTTGTCCTTTTTAGAAGCTTTGTTCAAGTTTCTAAAATCTACACATAGGTGGATATCACCATTTTTCTTTCTTACATGGAGTAAATTCACTATCCAAGTTGAATGTCTCACAGGAAATATGATTCTGGTATTGAGAAACTTCTTAACTTCTTCAAAGATGATGGGTTCTAGCAAGGCATTAATAGTTCTCTGCTTTTGTCTAAAGGGCTTGGCATCTAGCTTTAATGGTATAGTGTGAGTGATGATTGAGGTATCATAAGTCTTCAATTCATCATAAGTCTAGGTGATAACATGGATGTAATATTTCAGTGCTTGAGTTATCCCTACCATTTCTTCTTCTATACAAATTCTACCAATTATGACATTCTTTACTTCTTCATTCTATCCTATATTTATTGGTGAGTATTCTCCTCCATTAGTCTTTGGGAGATCTTTTTGTTTCATCATATTGTGTAAATCAAAAGCCTTTTCTAACTCTATCATACCCTTGGGAATCCTGTTGGTAGGTAATTCTATGATTTCTTCTTCTTCCCAGGTATGATCTTCTACATTCCTTTCATCTACGATCTGAGCATAAAATATATCTCTATTTGATATAAAGTCTAAAATATGTTGGTCATCATCAAATACTTGGAGATTGGTGACATTATCTAGTATGGAAGGCACTGATACCAACTCAACTGAGAATCTCTTCAAACCAGAAATGGACAATGGTTCCAATGTACTTGCAGACTGTGCCAAGGCATCTACCCTATGATTCTATTCTCTAGGCACATGGGTGATGTTGAATGAATCAAATTCTTATATTAAATCCCACACCTTAAGTCTGTAGTTGGACAACTTCTTGTAATTGCAAGAGTATAATTCTGAGTCTCCATAGACATGCATAATCTTTACTTTTTTCTTCAGAGAAAACAATAGCCCATGAATTAAAGCTTCATACTCTGTCACATTATTAGTACATGAAAACTACAGTCTATATGCTTCTAGGTAAGACTTTCCTGCTAGATCAATAAGGTTTATCCCTACTCCAGGTCCTTGCTTTGATTTTGATCCATCAAACCTGAGGATCCATGGTTTATCTTCAGTTAAAGGCTTGCCAAGGCCTTCGCTTTTCTTTTTAGCTCTGGTAGTTGTACCACCTGATATCCATTTTAACTTTTGTGACTCATTCTTTTCTACTTCTATTTTCTCTAACTAATGTGAAGCTGATACTCCCTTACTCTCTTTATTTGTAATACCATGAACATCAACATCCATTTGTACTTTGATATCCTTCTTTTCATTATTAAGCATGCTTTTCTATCAGATAACTAATCCTTTGAATAAAGTATCTTCTGTTTCCTCAATATGTGTAAGCATAATGAGCAAGTAGTTTGCGAATGGAGTGCTTCAGCAATCTACACCAACCTTCAATTAAGGCATTATGTGGAGGAGTATTTTGCAACATCATCCTTTGAATCTGTTTTGATAAGAATTCCTCAAACTTGGTTAAATCGCTTCCTTTATCTTCATTAGACACTTCATAATCAAACTCAATCAAACAATCAGTCCCTAGGGTGATGTTACTTTCATTTCTAGCAATATCTTCAATGTTTATTAGGATCTCCTCTGAATTATGGGTATATCTTTCACCCAGATATGTATCTTCTTCTGTTCTTGCAGATGACAAATAAGATTCATCATCATTATAATTATCTATATGACTTACCTCGAGTGATGACAATCCTTCCTCACTACATGCTTGTTCTAGCTCCATCATATCTAAGCAAGAATCACAAGTCTTTTCATAATGTGCCTCATCATACAACCTACACCATCCCTCAATTAGGATTTCTTCATTAGATATGTTTGGCATTTGGTAATGTTGCATTTCTCTTGATAAGTGCAATTTAAAGTTCCTGAAATGATCTACTTCATCACTGTCACTAGAACTATGATCAGACTCTATAATTACCCTGTCATCATGATGATCATCCTTATGTACATGTATATCATACATGGAAATCTCCTCTATCTTAACTATTTGGGGTCTGATGGAGTAAACCCCTGGTTCAACATCTATGTACAATACCTCATTTGTGTTATTATACTTAGTGATCATGTGCTTCATTCGAGGTTCGGCATCTATCCTAATTTGATTAGGGATCCCTTTCCAAGGTAGCCACATATGGTTGAAATCTATAGACATATAACCCTTAAGTGTTTTGGACCAATCCCTGCTAAGCAACATTCCATATTTATCAGGGATATCTACCACTAGATATCAATGTAATATTGGATCCTGGGATCTGAGGCTAGTTGCATGTGAATGTGAGTTAACTCTCCCACAACACTTACTTATGTCTTAGCTAATTGTGTCACCTTCTTGAGTGACTTAGCAGGATGTAACCCTAAGGCATTACACATGGACAGGGGCATTACATTAGTGGATGCACCTGAATCCAGTAAGTAATTATGTAAGTTCTTACCAAACATCCTTAAGGAAAGGAGAAATAGAGGTGACTCGGTCTTACCCCTATAAAAGGTCATGTGTGAAGTTTCAGCGGCTTCAATAGTAGTTGGGACTTTATGTTTGACAGTGCTTTGTTTAGTTGCATGATCTTTACTCAAAATCTAACTTGGATTACAGGGATGACTGTCTTCTTTTGGTGCATGGTCATCTAGGGATCTCATGAAACCTTTCTTAATAGATGGGGTTTTAAGTAGTTATGATAATGACAAGCTAATTTTGACTCTTTTCATCTCCTATACTAAATAATTAACCAACTTATCAGATTCAGGAGGCTGGTTACTAGCTCTCAACACTGTATTTTGTGGTGTAAAGTACTGGGCATTAACCTTAAGAAGACTAGGGTTATTACTTGCCTTTGGATCAAGAGAAGTGTTAAATTTGTTAGGAGGCAAACACATGGTCAAGGGACTAGAAGGTCTATTTGAATTATTTCAAAGGTTGTAATTGTGTCTACCCTGATATTGTTGTTGGTAAGCATGAATTTCTTTAGGTTCCACTACCTGTTCATTTCATCTTCAAAAGGAAAGACATAATTTGTTTCAAAGGCCAAGGTTGACTCCTCACATGCTAGGGTATAATTCTCATGAGCTGAGGGTACATGGTGGTGAGGGTGATTGACAAAACTTTCTAACATAAGGGCTAAGTCATATCCACAAGGGACAATTTCATTTCCTTCAACGAGGGGAGGATTTCTAGTGGTGTTAGACACTTTAGCCTGAAAGATATTGGCTGCTATCCTAAACTGAGGACAATCTAATTTAGCATGTGCATTGGTGTTATGTATCCTACACCAATTTGTAAGCACTGCTTCTGCTATGTTCACACTAGTGGTCTGTCTTGGTTCACTAGGAGGTTGATTATCTAAGGGTGATGGAAAATAACCATTGTTTACCCTAGTATTCCACACTCTAGGCTGCCTAGGTGCATTATTGTTGTTGCCATTGTTATTGTTATAACTCCTATCATTGTTATATCCTCTATTAGGATATCTAGATCTGTCATTATTGTATCCTCTATTTTGATTCAACTAGGAATAGAAATTTTGACCCCTCAAGTGTGTGATTTCAGTTGTCAACTTTCTTAACTATGTTGATATCTCTTTGATTTCTTCCTTCTCCTCCTAAGCTTTAGCCACTAGATTCTCTGTTTGAGGTTTGAAAAAGGAAGCACCATTACTATTTTTCTATCCTACATCCTAGGATGCTTGTGCATGTCTTGGATACTACACTATCTGATTGTTTCCATTTGGAGGTGGCATGATGCTAAGGGGAGGTACTTGTAGTGGACCTGGCCTTGTAGGTGGAGGCATCATGACTCCACTAGTATGCTGCTGAGTAGGGCATGTAGGATATGTTGGATGTGTAGGATAAGTAGGAAAAGCAATGTTAGGGGTTGGAGTAGGGACAAGTTGTTGGTTAACTTTTATTGCTTCTTCAAAAGCTCCTGTCAATGTTGTGACATTAGGATGTGTCCTCCTTATGAACATAGAGGTCAGGGGATCTAGGGCTGAATAATATATACTTCTAGCTACTTCATCTACTACATTATATGGAGCTACCAGCTTGGAATACATCTTCTAGAATCTGGTATTAAAGTTGGAAATAGGTTCCCCTTCAAATCTCTTAATTGTGGCAAAAAGATGGTAATTCATTGAAGGATCTATAGGTACTTTGAATCTATCTCTGAAGGCTTTCTCTAAGGCATCCCATGAGCCAACAGAAGCTTGAGCAAGACTAATATACTAGTTGTATGCCTCTTCTCCCAAGGAATATGGAAACAATCTGCATACAATATCTTGATGCTCAATCCTTGCTCTGCAACAAGATTCTTTGAATGTCTGGATATGATCATCCACATCCTGATATGGATGATATTTAGAGCAGATCTTGTCAGGATTCTTAGGTAAAGGATGGTAGGAAGTGAAAGTCAAAGGTGACTCTACAATAAAGAATGACATTGTGATTGGTGCTTGATGCACTGGAGGTGTAACAACTGATCTTGCAAGTGTTTGAAGTACAACAGGAGATATTGGAGATGTCAAAGTATGTCCTGGTGAGGATACTGATGCACCTGAGTTAGGAGTGTGGTGAATATCTATAGTTCTAGGTCTAAGTCTACGGATAGGAAATTCTTCAAAGAGTCCACCAGATCTAGACCTAGTATTAGGCCTGTGAGCCAGGATTCTAACAATTTGTGACAAATTATGGAAATTTGATTGGATCTTTGCAAAGATCACAAAGATTAACCTTGCAGAATGGATATCTATGATTAGAATTCAAGACTAACTAGATATTTGTGCAACATTTGCATGAAACATGCAAATATGAGCAAAGATAGAATAGATATCAGGATAGTTAACTACACAGTCAAGACACTTGCGAGAAATTTGTAGAACACTCAAATGATGACTCAACTTTCAAGGATTTTAGCAATCTGACTGCAAAGTCTACAATGCTTACGCTTGATTCTAAGATATTTATGATAAACAAGCTCAGAACAACATGATACAGGAAAATCTTTACACAAACACTCAAAGCATAGGTAGTTCAAATGAAATTTATGAAAATTACCTTCTACAAGCGCGAGAATTTTGTGTATTTGACAAATTCACTTAATAAGAGAGAAAGGAAAGTCCTCCTTCTAGCGCTAATTTATGTTGATGATGATTGTTAGTCATAAAAACATGCATAAAAGTTCACATAACAAACCTTTATTATCTTGAAAAGTACAATCAATTTGGAATAAATTGATGACTCCAAGTTTCTGTGGATCAGGTCTTGATCATCTAACATTACTTAGAGGTTGATGTGATATGTTGTTTCTCATTGAAGGGGTCTTACACTACTCTGCTACAATGAACTAATGTCTACACTTCTGTTCTACACCCGATTCCTATAAATCTCTTCACAAATAGAGTTAATCTTGCTATGCTCTACAAATAATGATGATCTTTGATAAGTTTGATCAATTCTTCCGATCATTAATTGTAATTTGGTTATTCTCACTTTTACACTATGAATCTACTCAAATAATGTGATTATTAGTTGATATTTTCATGATTTATGTCGTTATTTATGATTCTTTGCATGATATTTTCAATATTGCATGCATTAAGCTCAAAATATGCTATTGATTTTTTATTCTCTTCGAGATATCTACATATTTGTGTATTTTGCTTATGATTATAAGTGTATTTGCAATTGTGGAGGTGATTGTAATGAAATTAAAGAAAATTAAAAGAATGTTTTCTAAATTTAATGAACCTTTAGCTACTGATTCACATACATTCCAAATACTTTCAAGAAGAGATGAAATCAAACTATAATTTCACTAGGATGTTCCACAACTAGGTATGATTGATGCTAACTTCAAAGGAACAAAGAATGAAAACAACACATGTAGGGTGATAAGTGCTCGAGGGGACATAGCTAATCAATGCATATATCTAGAATTCATCCACTGATTACTCAAGATTTATGATTATTTGTAATCAAAACAACTTCTCTTTCATTAGGTATGCAAAAGACATGTACATTCACAATGAGATTTGGAATTGTTCCATAAAATGACGTCACAGTCATATTGGTTATGGTCAGGGATATTTTGAAATGTGACCCTCTCGGGTCTAGATCTTCATGACATCATCATAATGTCATGTCTTCTTTGTTATCGTGTTATGGTGATGTCATTGTCATATTGATAAATATGATGGATGTTTGGAAATGTGACCCTATGAGGGTCAGGTGCATTGATGACATCATCGTCAGGGTGATCTCTTTTATACATCAGAACTGGATGACATTAGGGTCACATTTGTGAAGGGTGATATTTACAAAAGGGTGATATTTTGTAACATGATTGATCATTAGAAATGTGACCCTTCACAAATATGCATGCGGGTTTTGACTGGCATATACTCTATAGCACTTAAGTTTGACGTTCACATATCGGGGACCTACGGACATTGGGTGATCTTCTTATGTCAAGGTCATCTTAGCGAATATGACTGACATTTAGAAATGTGACCCTCTACAAAATATCTGGGTTGACCAAACTTTGACTTAGTCCTTAAACAATATCAAAGTGATCCAAAAGGTAAACCTGCTTAGAATTTTGTATTCTTCTAGACTATAAGGTTTGTGATAGTAAATTCTATCTTTGACAATTGACCTATCTTTTAGAGCACATGCATAAGCAAGGGTGATGCACTTAACTAACTTTTGCTAAACCACCCAAAGCAAGAAAATAAAAACAAGCAAAAGCAAAAAGTTGGGTTCTTGTTTTGCTAAGGCAAAATGGGGTGTGTTGTGCAACCACACAACATGATTTTTCTTTGATTCTTTGTATCAGTGCCCTAAGGCATGAGGACCTTTATGATTTGTTATTTTATGGGTAATGGTATCCAATTTTTTTATATTTGAACCCCATGGATTTGGTGGAAGCTTCTTGATTAGATGATGTGTGCATTGATTGCTCATGATTAGGAATTTGAGGGGACCTATGGATGGAGGGATTAAAAGTGGATTTGAGGATAAATGGATGAGGAGATTGGATGATGGGGATATTAGGCATTAGTAGAAGTGGAGGTAGAGTGGATGGAGGGATATTAGGAGTTGGAAGAAGTGGAGGTAAAGTGGATGGTGGAAGGTGTATGGTCAAATTCTTTTGAAGTTTGTAGGATGATGGAGGTGGAATGGAAACATATGTTTTGGGGGTATGATAGGATTTATGATGAAAGGAGGTGGATTTAGAAGGCATGGAGGAAGTACCAACATCTTGAGACTATTTTCTTTGGGTGTATTTCTAAGGCCATATGATCGTGTAGGGACTTTGACATGGATGGGCTCCAAAATACCTTGTTCATGAAGGCCTAAGCCTTTACCTTGATAGTTCATTTTTGGAGTATGCGATGGACAATGGGACTATGGGTGTTTCAAACACAATACACGAGCTTATTATTTAATGGAGAAGGTGAGGTGGTAGACAATGGTTGTTTCTTTCCTAAGGAAGAATGCTCATGGATGAAGGTGGTAAGACCAAGGGGATAGGATGGCTTTGAAATGGGGTAAATAGTGGATGACAAAGGATCATTAGGCTCTTGATTATCATTATGATCCCTAAGATCCAAGCTATTTGTTTGATCATCTATGTTTTCTTGGGAGCCAAGTGTCTCATCAAGGGAAGTAAATGTTGTTGGATCATGGATTGAAGGAGAAGCTTATTTTCTTTGAAGGAAGGCCATGAAGTGGGGTGAATGCTCAAGTTGATCAACAAGACTTTCATACTCACTCTTATTGCTAAGATAACCATGAAGAGGAGTAGATTGAGTATGTGGTTCTTGGGTATCTTTATCATGAATAGTTGTGGGGTTATGGATATGATCAATTTTCTCATGGATAGGCTCTTCATCATGGATAATATATTGATCATAGAGAAGGTATAGGTTGTGGATGGGTTAAATAGAGGGGATTTGATCTTCATTTGTATTAGAGGATAATGGTTCCACATACTTAGGACTAGAATCTTGGCATAGATCTTGTGGTTTAGTTCAAGTGGATGTGGGAACTTTTATAGAGGCTTCATAGATTCTTGATGGTCAACAACATGAGGGTACAATGGATTTTGACTTGGACCCATGGGGGAAACTCTTCAATAGGCTTGATGGGTTAAGGACTACATGATATATTTGAAGGATTAGACATGGTGTTGGAAGAATCTTTGATAGGACTAGACATTGTATTTGAAGGCTCTTTGATAGGCTCGAGGATAGGTGTTTGGTGACATAGTTGATTCCTTGTTAATAGCCATTGGATCACATTCTTCATAAGTGTATGGGTGGATGGACAATATAATGGATTGATAATAATGGTGGATGGTGTGGTAGGCTTAGGATTAGGATTTGGTGGAGGGATACTAGGATTTAATGGTGGATTAGGAGTGGATAGATCCCATGGTGGAGGAATAAAAGGGGTGGAAAATTTTGTAGCATTAGGATTTTGATTTTGATTGGATGGAAGGCAAAAGGGATTGGTTGAATTGGTATTGGGATTGCTTGTGCTAGATGGGATTGACATCTGATGAGTGGATTTGGATGACCCCATAGGTTTTCTTTTGTATGATTTAAATTTAGGACATGGAGCTGATGGAGGATTACATGATGGGACCAATGAATTAAGATTGGGAGTACATGGTGGTGTTGGTATAGGACTAGTAGACTTTTGGATAGGTATTTGATTGGATGGTGATGGAGGATACCCATAAGATGCATAAGCTAGAGTAGAGTTCCCCTTGTCAAAGGTAGCATGAGGATTTAAAGACACTTGATCATGGTGCAAAGAGTAACTTGGACTTGCATGTTCTTTTTGTGAAGACCCTTGATAGGCTTGTGAATGAATTTTGTGGTGTGGTGAAATGGTGGGATATGTAGGTGTAAGATCTTGGGGTATGCATTGATATGGATGTCTTTGGGATGTAAATTGAAATGGATGGCCTTGGGATGTGAATTGAAATGGATGTTTTTGGGATGCGAATTGAAATGGATGTTTTTGGGATGTGAATTGAAATGGATGTTGGTTAACATTGAAAGAAGTGGGATAGGTTGATGTAGAATGGATTTGATATGTAGATGGACTAGGGTGGTATGATGTTGGAAGTGACACATAGGATTGAGGTGAAATTTGTTGATGTTGTGGTTATGTTTGTTGGGCTAGGGATTAATGGGTGGTTATGAGTTGTTGGATTTCAACTAGGAGTTGTATTTGAGGTGGTTGGTTTTGTTGAAGTTGTTGGACAATGGCTTGTAGTCATTGTATGGTTTGTTGGTCTAGAGGTTGTGGCATTTGGGTTGGTGAAGTGTTTGGGTGATGTCTTATAGTTGTGGTGCTAGGATCTTGTTCTCTAGTGTTGCAATGGAGTTACACATATGTTTAAATCTTCATATTTCATCTTGTTCCTCAAGATATGCATCATAATCTACAAGATTATTATTATCATTGGAGCTAGAAGGAGGGCCTCCTTCAATTATGATTTTGGGTTTTGGATTTGACCTAGGCTTGTTAATGATCACAACCATTTTGACAAGTGATCGATTAGAACTAGAATGGTGATGCAGAGTGATTAGGATATGAGGTAGATAATGTGATTGGATGAGTGACTAGGATGATGATGATGATTAGATGATGAGGAATGATGCCCCCTCGAGAGGATTGGTGGGGGGTGAAAGACACGAGTCGACTCTTGAAATAGATTGGGATGGATAATAATTATGGTGATGTGGATATGACAAGTAGGTTGATTAGAGATAATGAAATGGATAAAAAAGATGATTAGGTTTTTTATTAGGATGAAGGATGACTTGGCTTAGGATGGATGTGATGAAAAGAATGTTTAGAATGATGTAGAATGTATTGATGTTAATAGCTTGACTTTAGCAAATTTCAAACAAAAGATTTGACATGTACATGCATGAATCACACACACAAGACACAATAGAAAGTTTGACATTGAAAATTGATTATTACAACTATGAAGACACTTGAAGACACATCAACAAGCATAATATTAATCAAGTGGGTGTGGCCAATAGGTCTTAAGCTAGGATGAATGAGTGATCTAAGGATGTCCCCAACATACAAGAGGTATGGGGGGCCCAATTTTGTGATAAGAAAGTGAAATAATGCCACACAACTAGGAGAAAGGTGTAACCCACCCTTCACCATCACTTCCCCAAAGTATAAAGTTCTTAGGGGATTAACCCAAATGACAAGATTTCAACTTCCAAGAGGGTTGTCTTTCAAGTCACTCCTTGCTTTTTACACTCCATTAGAATGCTAGAGTTGAGGTCATCCCTTGGAGTGGTGTGTCTCCAAGCAGGCCTCCTAGGAAGGGCGACAAAAGCAAATCGAGTGGGTGCTTTCGATCTCCAAGATCACCTTGTGGTGTGAGGAGAGAGAATACACACACACTGGATTCACACTCACAATATTTATTTCCCCTTAAAAATTGAAATATGTGTTCTAAAAGTGAATGGATGAAAGGATGCTTTTGATTCTTAATATCACGCGAAGTGCATGAGAAGAGCATACACACCCTCAATCGCACTCAAATCCACTAAGCAATTTAGTCACATGTTCCTTTTAATCCCAAATTAAAATGTGATGAGGAAGACACATGTGTATTTAAAGCCTAATTTCAAAGTGTATTTACAAACAATTGTTTGTTTTAAATCCCAAATTAAAGTGTGATTCTAAACAATTTTTTGGTGTAATGAAAGACAAGAGTTGTGTTGAATGCACTTCAAAATTTTATCTTCAAATTTGATGACAAGGCACATGCTGCAAGCTATGATGAGGTCCACTAGATAAACCAAGCACAAGGTTTTAAATGATATATCTTTGACAAGAGAAATTTGCAAGCCACTTGTTAGAAGTTTCAATGAATTGATCTTTGACAAGCGAAAGCTACAAAACAAGTATATTAAATTGAAAGAGATAATATTGAACAAATGATTTTTCTACAATAAAATGTATTAGAAATGATAATGAAATCCCTGCAAAATTAGAAAATGATGTTATAATGTAGCCATAAAAAGATATGCTCATCACAAGATTATAATTTTAGATACATTTTTTTTTACATAGCCGAATTAGATTTGATAATTTTAAAACAATTTTGACCTGAAAAATAAAAACACAAAGAAGAGACCCCTACTTGTTTTCTGAGAGCTTTCCAAAAATATAGAAAAGTTAGAAAAATCCCTTGATTTGTGCCCAAAAATATGGATTTATGAAAAACCTATAGTAGACAAAGATCTGATTATTTAACACTTTATATGACCTCAAAATGAAATCTATAAAGAATAGACCCCCATTAAAATTTTAAGACATTCCAGAAATGTAAATTTTCTGAAAAATTTGCTAATTTGCACCAAAAAATACAAATTTATGAAAAAAAAATCCATGATAACTTCTGTAAAAATGACTATAAACATGTGATTTTTCTGTTGTAGCTTCCTAAGATGATGGAAAAACTTTTGTAAAAATGTTGTATAAAACTTTGTTGCCATTTGGAAGATATGATGAAATCTTTAAAACCTAAGGTTTTGTCCAAAAATGACATAAACCTACAACAAAAAGTTAATAGAACCTACAAAAAGCAAGCTAGTAGATTTGCAAATTTAAGCACATAAACCTACAAAAGGTGAGGGTTAGAGCCGTGGGCATGCCAAAAATGTGGATGGAAAAATGGTGAAAAGGATAAATACAAAGATAATGCAACAAACCCAATACCTTTACCTTCAAACCAAGTCCTCAACACATCATAGAATGGAGTAGATGCACCCTAATCTACTAGCTATGTTCTTGTGAGGCCCACCCTTGTGTGACAGGGTTAGTTGCACTATTAGACCAATATGTATTGTTTCACCCTGGCTAAGGGTTTAGTATATGGAATTGTGACCTTATCTAAGAAACACTATGATGTTGTTGTGGGTCCATTTATAAGGTGGTTGTGTTAGTTTGATTATGTGTAGGATATGTGCACTAAAGCTTGGATTGATTAGTTTTTCACCTGATTTTGCTTGAACCAGATCCTTAGTGAGTTAGTGTGAGGCCACATTTGTTGTACCTCCTGATTCAACTATGGGAATTATTACCTTATATTATATTTAACCTTTGGACATGTTGGGAATAGTTGATCCCTTCTATTTACACATTCGACGGCCTTAGCTTGTGCTTGATTAGATAGATGAAGTATTATGATGATGATGTATCTTTAAATGCTAACTTATATTGTGCTTCTATGATGTCTAATGTGTTATGATATTTTATGCAATTGAAATGGTTTATTGAGATAATTGAGTTGATGAAATACTATGTGATCTATGATTTCATGATCTTGATTGTGTTATTTAAAATATAATTGATGTGAGAATCAAGTTAATTTTATCATGTGATATATTTGAGAATGTATGAATTTGTGCAATCATGTGTGTGTAATTCAATTACTTTAGCTATGATACACCTTGGGCTCTTGATGTGCTTGTGTAGTGTGTAGGTATTTCCATGGCAAATGGAGACTGGAGGTCATACAAATAACCTTGAGTAATTATCCTTGTAAAACCAACTTAGTCCCTAAGGTGGACTATGGTTGTTTGTGTTTGAGCATTAATGTAATGTATTTACCCTTTATTTTGATTTTTAAGTCTCCTAAGGTTGACTTAGGTTAAGTAGTTGGTGAGTTGTCATCTATGTGTCATTTTCGTTCATAAGTTTTATGGGATTTTAAAATGGCATTTTTTGAGCTTTTTAAGGTTAATTTCATGTGCTTAGGGGGCCTAGGTCAAGTACCTATGGGTTAGGTACCTTGTAGACCTCAAATCAAGAGTTTTAACTCATATTTGATCCCTCCTTTTAACCCTAGGAGTTAGGTGGCGAGATTAAGGTTTTGGGTTAAGCATTGGGTGACTTGTCTCATTTAATCCCACAACCCAAGGTTCTTGAGTGGGCTTGGAAGAATCCCAAGGGTCCCACATGGGTGAACACACCATGTAAGCATCTTTCGGAAGTGAACCCTAACTACTTCCCTCTTCCCCACAACTCACACATGTGTGAGAAGAAATATGGGGAGATGTGCCTTGGACAAGGAATGACAGGTTGACAAATGCCACCTCTCTACTCCTCCATATCTCACACATGTGTGAAATAAATTGTGGGAGGTTGTGCTTGTGAGAATGAATGTGAATGTGACAAGTGTCACCTCCTCATTCATTGGGAAGGTGACAAGTGTCACCTCCTCATCCATTGGGAAGGGTTTTGAAACCCTATTTATCTCCCTCTTGTTGAGGTGAGAAGGGTTCTTTCTTTTTGGTTTTGATTCTTGATTTTGGGAAGTAGAGCTTGGGCTTGGAGAGGAGAAATTATTGAAAGGATCTTGGAGTTATGCTCTTAGAGCTCTTCACCAACATCCTTCAACACTTGAGGGTTGAGAGGTAGGCTCTCAAGGCTTCAAGCCTTTCTTATTCTTGTCATTTCTTTACATATGCGTGAAGTATGTTATGTTTTGTGTTTTTGTGATTTTTCTTTTTGTTGTAAAGGGTTTGGGGTTGTATTAGTGAGATCTCCATGTGAGAGAGCTCACCATGTGTTGGGTAAGAGAGGAGAGAACCTCCTTGGGGAAAATGTCTTCTTATAGAGATATTTTGATGGCTATAGCCTTGGATATGGAAAGATGTTATGGTTTTGTGTATGGTAAGAGTGCCTTGGTATCTATTTGGTGCTATAAGTGGTTTGATAGCAAGAGGCTATGTTATTGGAGTATTATGTGTATGAGTATTATTGGTTAGTTTTCCCCTTAAGTTGAGTGGGTCCACTCTCTCTCCCTTAAAATCCATGTTATATGAATTTAGTTGTGAGTCTCCTTGGGCGGGTTTTTGTTGTGTATTCATTTGAGTGTGTGTGCTTGAAAACCCCTTTGTGTGAGCATGAACCCAGTTATCTTGTGGGCCTCCTAGCTTAGGGGTGGCTTGCTTGTAAGCCAATGGTTGCGAGGTGCTTATCTTAGCCTTGGGAAGACTTTCTTTGTTATGTAGGTTTAGCTCTTGGAGGAGAGTTTGGGATTTGGCTCCATGAAGAAAAAGAGGGTTCAAGTGTGTTGTAAAACTAAAGGCAATGTGTATGAATTAGCTCTTAAGCCTTGTAAGGGTTTTGTATTTCAAGAGATTAAATCTCTATTTGGGAAGTCCTAATTGTTGCAAGTATGTGTCTAACCAGTGTTGTCATTGAATGTCAACATATATATGTTTTCATTGGTATCAAGTGTGCTCTTGTTCTGATTCTTGCTTGCAGTGAGTTAAGTGTTAAAGATAAAAAGTATTCCTGATATAGTAGAACAGTCCAGTAGATTGCTCTGCATTTCTTGTAGAATGAATATCCTTGTATGTGCATTGGAAGTTATTTAGATGCATGTCTGAAGATACTATGTTCCAAGTTTGAGCCTCCGGTATGAAGATTTGAGTGAGTTATGTTCACCAAAGTGAAAACTATTTTTTCTGTATATTTGGTGATGACAGGGAGAATGTATTATGCTTTACATTTCTCCACATTTAAGTATTTCAGTTTACGGTTCTAGAATCAAGTTTGTAATGATGATAAGTGCCTTCAACTAAAATGGTTCATGAGTTGGTGGTTTACAAGCGATCTTTTCTTTATGACAGTAGTTGGCAGTGTTGTTTATGTGCTCTGATTTGAAGAATCTTCTTGACAGAGAGGTTAGAGATTGTGCGGTTGTTCCTAGTGATTAAAATGTTCTTGTGGATGTCTCCTAATTGTGTTCAACCTTTGGATTGGTCTGCAAAGAGAAATTTGAATTGTGGATGAAGACTATTCTTAGAAGACTTAATGATAACACCAGTCTTGGTTGACTTGGTTGTTTTCATTTCTTGCGGAGATACATCGAAGATTATGGAAGAGTGTCATGGCATGGAAGATTGCATTTGAGTCCCAACTAAGGCATAACATGATTTGCATACATCTTTCCTTTAGCTAATTTTGTTTAGGTCCAGACCTATTTCTATGTATGTTTGTAATACCAACCTTGGAGAATGTTCCAATGGTTGATGAATGTAATGCCGACCTTCATGTACATTCCAAGGTTGATGAAGTGTATTAAAACATTTAATGAAGTTGTGAAAAAGATGTCCTTGTGCAAAAATGTGAAGATAAGTGTGAAGGTGTAAGAAGAGTAGAGTAGAGGTGTTATATTGTGCTTCAATGGAACTAAACCCAAGCATGAAGTAGATGCTATCAAATTAGTTTACCAATCCTTGGTAGTGAGCCGATCTTAGCAGTGAGTCCTAACATTTGAGTGAACATTCTGGGCAATGAGCCTCTATTTTCTGGTATTGATATAACTTATTTATTTTTGTGGGCTAACACCCACCGTGGTTTTTCCCTTATAGGGTTTTCCACATAAAAATCATGTGTCTCATGTGTTATTGTGTTGAGCTTTTGGTTTCATATTTTCATGGTTAAATCTAAATAATAGTAATTGTTGTGTTGATGTTCATAAGTGGTTAAAGTTTTAGAGACAACTAATTCACCCCCCTCTCAGTTGTCTTATGCATTTCAACAATTGATATCAGAGTAGGTTCCTCAAAAGTAAGCCTAATAGCTTGAGGTTGATCTAGGATGTCTTTAAGAAGGAAGCTCCATAGTTTGATGGGACAAATTATGATTTATTTATGGTACAAATGAAAAGCCATCTCCTTTGTCTTGGTTATAAAGTATGGAAAGTGAAAGAGACAAAGTATACCATGCCTAAGAATGATTTAACAACTAAAGATGAAATCAAATAATATGATTTGAATATAAAAGGTAGAGATGCTCTATTAACTGCCTTGACTGACATTGAGTTGATAAAAGTCATGGATCTAGATTATGTTAATGAAGTCTGGGAAAATCTGAAAAATCTATATGAAGGAGATGACTCTATAAAAAGAGACAAATTGTAGGGTTTGAAAGTGAATTATGAGAGTTTAAAGATGAGTGAAGATGAAAACATAACATCCTACATGCAGAAGGTGGATGACCTTGTCAATGGAATAAAAGGTATGGGAGGAACTATTGATGAGAAGGAAGTTGTGATGAAAATTCTTAGGTCAAAGTCCTACAGCCATAAGATAGCTACAATTGAAGAAGTAATGACTGTAAAAGATGTCGGCAAGGATCAGTTACTTGGAAAACTTACAGCCTTTGAGATGAGAGAGTTTGGCGATGCTCTATCGAAGGTTGAGACTACTTTCAAAGCTAGTACTTAAAAAAAATTCCAAAGCTGAGAAGTACAAGGTGGAACCTGATAATGATCTTAATGAAATTGAAGCCAACTTTGTTGAAAAATTGCAAAGAGGATCTGGTAAGTTCAAAGGCAAATTACCTTTCAAATGTTTTACATGTGGTAAGGTTGCTCACTATACTTCTAGATGTCCTGAGAGAATTGAAAGAAATAGAAAAATATTTGAGAATAGACCTATGGTTCCAAAGAGATGCTACTATGTTAGAGATCTTGATGATGAAGGTGTGACAAATGATGAATCTAATGATGCTAGTACTTGTGCAAATGAATGCTTGTTTATTGCAATTAAAGAAGAACCTATGTCTACTAATCTTGCTAGTTGTGTAAAGGAAGAAAAACCAGTGGAAGAAAGTGCTTTGGCTATTCAGGTTGAGAAAGATAAGGATGAATGGATTATTGAGAGTGGATGCTCACATCACATGACTGGTGACAAAAGTAAGTTTGTAAGTTTGGAAAAGTATGACAGAGGACTGGTTAGGTTTGGAGATAATGCAACTAGTAAGATTTGTGGAAAAGGATCTATTTTTTTATGGAAAGAACAACACTGATAATATCTTATATGTGAAGGGTTTAAAGCAAAATCTTTTAAGCGTTGGTCAGATGTGTGACAAAGTTTATGATCTAAGATTCAATGATAATAGGTGCAAGATCATGGAGAGTTTCGAAATAGTGATTTATACTAGTAAGAAGCCCAAAGGTAACATTTACCAATTAAGAGGAACTAATGATTATTGTTTATTGGCTCAAAAAGATGAGAGTTGGTTGTGGCATAGAAGGATGTGTCATATCAATTTTGACAATTTGGTGAAGATAAGATATGCACATGTTGTAAGAGATTTGCCTAAACTTGTGAAGCCTGCCAACACCATTTGCAAGGAGTGTCAATTTGGGAAACAAACAAGAACAAGTTTCAAAAGAAAAGAAATTTTTTCTGTTGGATTGCTAGAGCTAGTACATACAGATTTGTGTGGTCCCACGGGAAAAAGAAATATGCAAGATGACATGTATTTTATGTTTCTTATTGATGATTATTTTGAAATGACTTGGGTCACTTTTCTAAAATAAAAATCTGAAGCCCTAGACAAGTTCAAAGATTTCAAGGAAATCGTTGAGAATGAGTTAGAGTTGAGGATCAAATGCTTAAGGTCTGATAGAGGAGGTGAGTTCACATCAAATGAGTTCAATATTTTCTGTGAAGAACAAAGGATAAAGAGATAGTTGTATGCACCTAGGACCCCTCAGTAGAATGGAGTTATTGAAAGAAAGAATAAGATAGTTCAAGAGGCTGCTAGGACTATGTAAAAGGGAGCTAACCTACCAAAAGTATACTGGAGAGAAGCCATACATATTGTTGTGTACATCCTAAATAGAGTCCAAGTCAAAGGTAATAGTTCTAAAAATCCTTTTGAATTATGGTATGGAAGAGTTCCTATAGTGAAGTATTTCAAAGTTTTTAGTAGTAAAGAGATGAAGAACTAGGCAAGTTTGATGTTAGATGTGATGAAGGAATTTTATTGGTTACTCTACAAAGAGTAAGGCCTATCAATGCTACAATAAGAGACTGAAAAAGATTGTTGAGAGTGCTAATGTGAAGGTGGATGAATACAAGGAAAAAATATCAAATGTGAGTTGTTATGAATCAGATGAACCTGTGGTTATAGTGAATGAAGAAATAGTTGAACAAGAAGATAGTTAGGATGAAGAAGAGGCTCTGAAAGTATTGTTAAGACTCCCATGTATGTAAGTATTAATTATTCTAAAGATCAGATTATAGGTGACAAAAACAAAGGAGTGTTGACAAGGAAAAGAGCTATAGAAGAACAACTGAATTACTGTTTGCTTTCAAAGATTGAACCAAAAATTGTGAATGAAGTCTGCAATGATGAAAATTGGCTAAGCACCATGGAAGAAGAACTTATGTAGATAGAGAAGAATCAAACATGGGAATTGGTTCCTAGACCTGCTGACAAGAATGTCATTGGAACTAAATGGGTTCTTAGGAACAAGCTAAATGAAAATGGAGAAGTTGTAAGAAAAAAAGCAAGGCTTGTGTGGAAAGGATATTCTCAAATTGAAGGAATAGGTTTTGAAGAAACTTTTGCTCTAGTGGCTAGGATTGAAGCAATTGGAATATTTTTAGCATTTGAAGTTCACAAATATTTCAAAGTGTATCAGATGGATGTGAAGTTTGCATTCTTGAATGGTGAGTTGGAAGAGGAAGTTTACATTGACCAACCAAAAGGGTTTCAATTATCAAAAGAAGGTGATATGGTGTGCATATTGAAGAAGGCATTGTATGGACTGAAGTAAGCCCTGAGAGTCTTGTATGCAAGGTTAGATAAATATTTGTTGCAATTAGGGTTCAGTAAAGGCACTATTGAAAGAAATCTCTATTTCAAAATCAATGATAATAAAATCCTAATTGTTGATGTTTTTGTTGATGACACTACCTTCGGAGGAAATGATGGTATGTGCATGAAGTTTGCAAAGAAATGCAGGATGAATCTGAGATGTCTATGTTTGGTGAAATGAATTTCTTTCTAGGCCTACAAATCACTCGATCAAATAAATAAATCTTCATTTCTTAGTCTAAGTATGTGAAAGAGTTGTTAAAGAAGTTTAGGATGGAGGACTCCAAACTAGTATGTACTCTCATGGTGATTGGTTGCAAATTAATCAAAACTAATCAAAAAAGGTATAGATCTATAATTCAAGGATTACTTTATCTAACTCAAAGTAGACCTGATATAATGCATATAGTATGTCTTGTGGAAAGATTTCAAGAAGATCCTAGAGAATCACATGTGATGGCAATCAAGAGAATCTTGAGGGATTTGAAAGGGCACATCAGATCATGGCTTATGGTATCCAAAGGATAATGATTTCACTCTCAGTGCTTATACAGATGCAGATTGGGCCAGAGATGTTGATGAAAGAAAAAGTACAAGTGGAGGTGCTTTCTTCTTAGGAAATAGATTGGTTTCATGGTTGAGCAAAAAGAAAGATTCAATCTCCTTGTCTACTGTACAAAAGTAGAGTATATTACAGTATGATGTTGTTGCACTCATGTGATGCCCCATCATGCAACCCTAGAGTATTAGACTAACAAGTGCCAAATTTACACAATTTTTTTTTAAGCAAGTAAATGCATTAATCATTAAATATAATTACACTATTAACCACATTAAATGAAATAAATAGCTAACACCTCTAGGGAACATAACTGCATCAGATAAAATTATAACATTGCAAGTGATATGCATCATAATACAACATAAGAGTATTACATTATACATTTGCAGAGATGAATAATTACAAAGGTTCAATACAAGATTACAAGACCGATTACATCAGCTTACAAAATAGTACAATTATGAATGTATACTACAACTCTAAAGGTGTAGAACAAATCTAGAACTAGAACACATATGCACTAATCTCGAACCCTAACATCCCAGAAGACTAATGGATAGCTCTACCACCCAACCATGTGGAACCCTGAGGTCCACCCCTCCAAGCTAGGAGATAACAATGAGGTTCCACTAAGTCAAAGGATACAACAACAAATACAACAAACAGATATAGACTCCCTGCAGACAAAATAGATTAACAAGACTGCACAGACAAGATAGTACTCCAGAGGCAACATAAAAGATAAAGAGGGTAGTAACTAAGCTGTAGTAGGGAGAGTGTAATCGCATGGTCCTAGCATGGGTTAACCAGGATATCTCTCACTAGAAACCAACCTCCATCTATGGTTACCCTGGTAGCGTCTCTCTAGGCATCGGCCCCATAGGGTGACACATGCGGAGCCGACACATCCTCTCGTGGAGACAAGGAAGTCGACCTTGCCAACAAGGCCTTCTCATCCCATCCTTATCCTATGAGAGCACTCAAGGCATGGGTGAGGCATCTTACTTATCTTGTTATGTAAATTACTACCCCAACCCTCCTAAATAAATTATTAAGTTATCACTTGATTACATCTTCCATGGGGTTACCTAGGCAGCCACTTTGGGTATCGGCCCCACCATGAAAGCCACTCTCCTACCTACAAATAGAAACCTATAACCAACCATCCAAAACCAATAACATGCAAGGACAAGGGTCGACAAGACATTCTGATCCATTACATAAGCCATTCAAACTTTGACCACAACAATAAAAGTTCCCTTATCTACTTGAAAACTCAAAACAATACATCATTGGAACAAAATGATATAAGTAACAAGTTGAAAACCAAGTAGTTAAGCATCTAGAGTTAGTAATTTGAACTCTTTACCATGTTACAAAAGTACCTTTCCCGATATGGAAACTAGGTTTAAATGAAGTTATGACTTTCCTTTAGACCAAAATAATTTAAGGCCAACAAGGATTAAAGAAAAAGAAAATTAACTCAATACCATCATTATTACAAGTTGATAATAATATACAATTTTGTTCTAAGGGTGACCTTACACAATGATAACAATGACTCAACATACCATTTCCAGACAAGGTTTGCGAAAATGAAACACTTCAACGAAAAGGTTAATACAACATTACAACCTATAACCAAAACATTCTTACTTCCTTCCAAAGACATGCATTAATGACAATAAAGAGCTCCAAAACTTACAAGACACTAAACCTACTCAATAAAGAATAATAGTTACACATCATTAGATTAAATGATGACAAATTTCATTAATACGACAACAATTTTAAAGAACTATTTGAATGCCTTATTTGAATCTAGATTTAACTTAATTTCAATCATTATGAAAAGAGGTAACTTATATCTAGTCAACCAACTTCTTCATACAGACATTAGTATAAACAAACTACCGATACCAAACATAAGATTTTAAAGCTCTAATACTATCATACTCTACATTTTACTTAACACACCCATAAAAATTTTGATCATTTAAAGTATCATAAGCATAGTTTTGACTAGTACAAGACAAAATTCAATTATATGTTTAATTATAATTTTCTATATATGCAAGCTTAACCTCTCTATTATAATGTACCATAACCCCAATAAGCATGATAAATATATCCATATTAGTCTTGTCATTTAAATGTAACTGAAAACCTACTTACCAAAATAATTGAGACATCAAAAAAAATAAGCGTAAATTTTTATTAAATTAAATTCTATTCTAATACCTTCTTACAAACCCCATAATTAATTTTGTTACAAAAGCTTATAAAAACATTAAACTAATCACAAGGCATACAAGGATCATAGAATTTGGTTATACTATGGAAATTCTCTAAGTTAATCAATAGTGTTACCAATTACTAACTTCCTCAAGTCTAAATCGACTAGATAGAGCAATAAGGAAAATCACTATCAACCACAGTCTATTGGGAGTAAAGGAGTACAAAATCCTATGAGTTCGACTAGATAGCCAAATGACACCAAAGTTTGTTAAGGTAACTTAACATTCAACCACCTAAATCTTAGGTTTGACAATGGTTAAGAAGATAAGTAAATACTACCTAAAAGAAACTTAGAGTCTAACCTACTCTAGCGGAATGAAGACATTGGGCAACAAGCACGTCGACAATAAGATTGGTATCTGCCATCTATACTATTGATGACTCGTCAGTTCGTGTAAAAAGAAACTGCTGGTCTTAAAACAAAACAAGGAAAGTTTCTAAGACTATGAATCTGCCATCAACTGATTCATATAACCCACCACTGGCAGCGACCAAAAGAAATCAAATTTATAGAGATTAGAGAGTTTGAACAAAATTGGCATGGGGAAATCCTGTGGGTGCAAACAGGGCCAAGGCTTCAAGGATCTAGATGCCACCACTATTAAGCTATCAAGAGGAGTCATCATTCATTTTCAAACTTTAGCCAACAGACTAGGTGGGTGCTCAACAACTACAGAGAGAGACGCATGACAAACTGGGGTGACAACAAGATGCCACCAGGAATGAATGTCGTCGCACATAATAGAGAGAACATTATGTAGTTTGGCAGTGACATTAAGCAAAACAATGCAACAGGTTGACAATCCCTATGGTTGACGGTGAGGGGCAACTAGCCATAAGGATTCTATTGAAGCTACAGAGGGCCATAAGGATTTGATTGAAGCTGTAGATTCTTCCTCGCAAATTTTTTCAAATGGATCACATAGGGACTCGATTACAACCTTCAAGGAGAATGGTAGGGTTGCATGAGGGACCATGGTTCATATAAGTTTTACATCAAAAAAACTGACATGCAAGTGACACAATGAATCAGTGGGAAAACAATAGGGAAATGAGATTTCGAAAACAAGATAATCTTAATACGACAAGAACCCACATGCTCAAATTGAACTACAGGGCAAAAATGACAGTTGATCCCATCTAAGGAAAAGGTTTAGTGTTGTAGTGAGATGGTTTAGTAGGCTAAATGTTTTTGCCAAATCTTTTTGTGAGAGCATCTAACAAGTAGAAAAATGATTACAAAGATGAAAAGGATAAATTACAGATCAATTTCATTTGAAGAGCTAGAACGTTCCGAAAGATGACTTAATGTCAAGAGCAACTAGACAACAAAAATAATCTAATTACTCAAAGCACAACATAGGCAAGAAAAAAGAAATTCGCACGATTTAACTATACAACATTATTGACATACCTGTACTTTTCACGCTCCAAGAATTGAATCCTCTTCCAGAACTTCTCTTTTTTCCCCTTTCTCAGAATGACTTATTATCAAAAATCCCCCTAGAAAACAAAATAGCCTCGAGCCATAAATGCCCACTAACACCAAATTCATTCTCAAGAATCCTCTGCACCGGAAGAATTTTAAATTTTTACTAATAACAGAAATTCCCCACTCTAGAATCATAAATGACAACTAACTACATTAAATTATTCCCCAGAATGATTCTATATATAACTATATAATAATCAATTAAAATAAAGCTTTTTAACCACATATATGTTTTTACAAACATTATAATAGTTACTTGATTCTGCATTAAAATTTACTTAAATAGTATTATACTAAAAGTATTCCAATTTTATGACTAAGGAAAAATACTATAATGTTTGACAATAATAACATTATAATATTATTGATCATTTATGCATACTAGAATACACATAGGCTGACTAAACAAGGACTCGACAATAAACCTAGAAACCACATGACGACCAACAAACTGGAGATTGTACTGACCTAGGGAATAAACTTCATGTTATCTCCTTCAACATTATCCATTAGTGCAAGGGCCTGCTCAGACCTACTAAGTCAAGTGGAGTCGAGGCCCGGTACCTGCAACCTATAACAAAACAATATGTTGCATACAAATATATATATTTATATATATACCTACATAACACATACATAGAGTTAGGGATTCGCAGCATAGTAGGGTGCTCAGAGTGAGCAATACCACACTGTCCCTTCTCTGAGATCATGATAATAACATATGCATCCTTAACTAGAAGTTTGATAACATTAAACTAGGTAATCAAGATTATATCAATATGCATAATCCATCTAGTCATCAACTAAACATGTCAAAACACATCATGAGCTAAAATATCAATAATGTCATCATGATCATGATAAGCATCAAACGTAAGTCTAACATCTCAAATATCCCAACTGTCAAAGTACAATATAAAATTACTAACTGTATCAAAATTATCTAAAACCATAGAAAACTAATATCTATCTCAAACCAAAATTGAGGGGCATTACATCCTCCCCCCCAGAGTCAAGGTTACTCCTGGAAGCCTGCAAATAAGTAAGGGTATAACTCTCTCAACCTGGAAGCATCTTCCCAGGTAGTAGAAGTCTTGTCATTAGGATCCCACTGGACCCTGACCTACTCTACATCTTTACCCCTGAGAGCAAGTCTCCTATACTATAGAATACCTACGAGCTCCAAATCTAGTTGCCTATCCTCTACCTATAGAGTAGTCCAATCAAGAACATGAGCAATATCTAGATAGTAAGTTCTAAGTATAGAAACATGAAACACATCATGGATACGAGAAAGGCTAGGTGGCAAAGCAAGATGATAAGCAACAAGACTAATCCTCTCGAACACCTCGAAAGGTCCAACAAAGTATGGTGCTAGATTAGAGCCCTTTCTGTAGTAGATCAAACTCTTTCGTGGTGGCACACGTAAGAACACCTGATCCCCAACTAAAAACTATCGATCGACTCTATGAGCATTTGCATACTTCTTCTATCTATCCTGCGCTACCACCAAATGCTCTCTAATCCTCTCAACCTACTGCTCCATATCTCTAAGCATAGCTGGACCTAGAAAAACTCTATCCTCGAGACGATCCCAACTCAGAGGGGTCTGACAAGGATGACCATACAGAGCCTGAAATGGAGACATGCTGATAGAACTGTGATATCCATTATTATATGCAAACTCTACCAGGTATAGGTAGTCCCCCCAATGGCTCTGCCGATCCAACACATACATCCTAAGCATATCCTTGAGAACCTAATTAACCCTCTCAGTCTATCCATCAGTCTCAAGATGGTATGCTGAACTAAAGTTCATCTGTGTACCCAAGGCATGCTACAAAGAAGTCCAAAGGGATGAAGTGAAAACTGGATCCTTATCAGAGATGATCCTACAAGGAATTCCATGAAGTCTGACTATATCTTCCATGAACACTCTGGCCACCGTAGAAGCATTATAAGAAGAATGGATAGGAGAGAAGTGAGCTACCTTCGTCAACCTATCCACAGTGACCATAATAGCATCATGTTGACGAGAGGATACCGGCAAACCAACAATGAAGCCAATCGAAATGATGTCCCATTTCCATTCTGGAATCAAATGAGGCTACAAAAGACCTGCAGGGTGCTAATGCTCCACCTTCACCCTTTGACACTCAAGACATCTTGACACAAAATCAGCAATATCCCACTTCATGCCACTCCAAAAGTATAGTTGACGTAGATCTATATGCATCTTCTTGACACCCGGATGAGCAGAATAAGGTGCCTGATGTGCCTCTAACAACACTAGGGTATGAAGACCCTTAGAACTAGGAACATAGATACAACCCAAATGTTGCAAAAGACCATCTGGCTCAAGAGAGTAACCAAAATATCTACCCTCTAAAGGTCTACTTGACTCAATCTCAGACTTCACATCTTGGCACCAACTATCAGTAGGAAGTGCTGCAAGAATCTGACCTCTCAAGTCAACTATGAGAGAGACCACTAAGATCTCATGCTCTGACAACTAAGAGAATCTACTACCACATTCTCTTTTCCCTAAATATACTTGACCTCAAAGTCACACTCACACAAGAACTCCATCCAACGCCTCTGCCTCACATTCAAGTTTGGCTACATGAAAATGTACTACAAACTACGATGATCACTATGTAGCTCAAACTAATACCCTAAGAGAAAATGCCTCCACCTCACCAAGGCATGCATAACTGCCGCTAACTCCAGATCATGAGTGGGATAGTTTAATTCATGATCCTTAAGTATATGAGACTCATAGGCAATGACGCGACCATCCTACATCCGAACTGCTCCTAAACCCTCCAAAGAAGCATCTGTACATACAACAAAGTCCCTAGTAGGATCAAGAATTGCTAAAATAGGTGCACTGGTCAACTACTCCTTAAGGGTCTGAAAAGCTGCCTGACACTGTTCTGACCAAACAAACTTCTTCCCTTTCCTCTAAAGAGAAGTAATAGGATGGGCAATCCTTGAAAACCCCATAACAAAATAGTGATAGTAACCTACGAAACTCATAAAACTGTGGACCTCAGAAATATTAGTAGGAGCAGGCCAATCCATAATAGCTTGGATCTTCGAAGGATCCACCATAATACCCTCTCTAGAGATGACATGACCCAAATACTTCACCTCTGTCTGAAGGAATTTACACTTCGACAAATTAGCATAAAGCTAATTTTCTCTCAGACACTGCAATACCTGACGTAAATGCTCCTCATGCTCCTCCATAGTCCTCGAATAGATCAATATATCATCCAGAAAGACAAGGACGAACTTGTTGAGATAAGTGTGGAAGACACCATTCATCAAGCTCATGAAAACTGAAGGTGCATTCATCAACCCAAATGGTACTACTTTGAAATCATAATTCCCATAGCAGGTACAAAATGTCATTTTATGAATATCTACCTCAAATATCTGCAACTAGTGATGCCCTGACATAAGGTCAATTTTAGAAAACACCTTTGCTCCCTTAATCTAGTCAAACAAATCATTGATCTGAGGTAAGGTGTACCTATTTTTCACTGTCACCTTATTGAGCTGTCGATAGTCGATACACAGCCGCAAAGATCCATCCTTATTTTTCACAAAGATCATAGGTGCTCCCCAAGGAGAGACACTAGGTTGAATAAATCCCTTGGCTAACAACTCCTCTAATTGCAGTTGGAGCTCCTTAAGCTCCTGAGTGGTCATCCTATATGGAGCTCGTGAGATAGGCTTTGCGTTGGGAGCAAGATCAATCCTAAAGTCAATGTCACGCTTAGGTGGCATCCCCAAAATCTCAAAAGAAAAAACATCAGCATACTCCCTCAAAAGTGGGTGATTGTCAAGAGATGCCTCTCGACTCTCCTCCATCTCCAGGTCACTAACTAAAACTACAAAAAGATGACATCCCTGACGCATGCATCTCTTAAGCTACATAGCGGAGATCATACATAGGGAAATAGGTCTCTAAACTCCTACTACCTCCACCCGTCTACCAGAATCATCCACAAAACTAACAGACTTATGCCGACAATCGATCATTGCCTAATGAGCCTCCAGCCAATCCATCCCCAAAACTACATCATATGATCCAAGGGGTAGGATACGAAGGTCTACAGTAGTAGATAGGGAACCAATCGTCAATCAGACCTGAGCACTAGAGACTCAACTGCTACCTTACCCCCAGAAGCTAACTCAACCTACCACCTATCATCTTGCTTTGTTGCCACTAAGACATAATGCTCCACAAGAGAAGGAGATATGAATGAATCAGATGCATGAAAATCAAAGAGAATAGAAAAACCAATACGCCATATGAAACCAGAAGTCTCCACCATGGTGCCCTGATGCTCTACCTGATGATTATCAACTACTACAAAGACTCTATGTGATCTACCTACATCACCAACCGTTGGCTCTGAAGCCACCGGTCGATGTCCAAACGCTGAAGTACTCCTGTGAGGAGACTGTCTAGGAATATGGCCCTGTTGGCCACAAGAGAAGCACCTGGTACCTCTACCAAAACCACTGCCACCCTAGAAAGCACTAGACTGCTGGAAACTACCTCTGCTTTTTGTGGACTATGTACTCTAAGTTGGGCAATTGAAATGGTTACACCTATTCCGCTGCCAAGACTAATCTTTTTTAGATTGAAATCTATTACCTTGCTAAGAATAAGAATACTTCAGTTTGGTTTGAGAGTGCTGCTGCCATCCACCCTTTGAGGGTGCATGAGATATTGATGCCTGAGCATGATGACCATGACAACTATATCCTGGAGATGGTACACTACCAATATGCACACCTGTATGCCCACCGAGTTCCATAGCCAAATTCTCCTCCACTAATCAAGATTTCTCCACTGCCACCTCCATAGACTTAGATTTGAATAGATGAACCCCTCCGCTAATCTGGACATTCAGACCCCTGATAAAATGCTACACCAACATAGACTCATCATCTTTGATACTTGCATATTGCTTGAGCTCATAGAATCTGTGCTCATATTGCTCAACTAACATGGCCATCTGCCTCAGCTCATTGAACTCATCTATACGATGCTGCCTCCAATGATCCAATAGGAAACGGGCTGTAAATCTCTCTAAGAACAACTCCCAAGAAATAGTGCTAATGTCCAAGTGCAATTTCTACTCCTCTAACCGCCACCAAGTCAAAGAAAAACCTCAAAGATGCAAAATAGCACATTTGGCTTTGGTGTTGCTGCCATATTGATGCATAGCGAGACACCTGCCTATATCCAATAACCAAGTCTTTGCCTCTAGACCACTACTAGCTCCATCAAAGGTGGGAGAGTGTGCCCTCAATAGATCTCTCATATGGCTAGCTAGTGTGGTCTCCTGCTTAGCTATCAACTCTCTCCGCCTGGGTGATCTCTCTCTTTCCCTAGGTTCTAGCTAATCTACCTCCTGACCCCCTCTAGGTTGCTCAACCTCCCATCTAAGACCTAAATGGGCAAGGGCTTCCTCAAGTAACTATCATAACTAGGCTCCCTTAGGATGATCCTGACCTTCCATATTCTGACCCCCACCTTCGTGGGCACTGTCATGAGGAGAACTAGGAGGAGGTGTACCACCACCACCTCTCCCATGACCCCTACCTCTAGGCATCTACCTACAACACCAAAAGATGATTAATTACACAAAAAAAGGGAAACAACATGGATGAAGTTAATCTACAGAGTTTAAGCACTAGGTCACATAATGGGCTCAATTGTAACTAGAGTACCCATTGTTCAAACCTGGCTCTGATACCAAATGTGATGCCCGTCGTGCAACCCTAGAGTATTATACTAACAAGTGCCAAATTTACAGAAATATAATTACACTATTAACCACATTAAATGAAATGAACAACTAACACCTCTAGGGAACATAGCTGCATCAGATAAAATTATAACATTACAAGTGATATGCATCATAATACAATAGAAGAGTATTACATTATACATTTGTAGAGATGAATAATTACAAAGGTTCAATACAAGATTACAAGACCGATTACATTGGCTTACAAAATAGTACAATTATGAATGTGTACTACAACTCTGAAGGTGTAGAACAAATCTATAATTGGAACACTTCTGCACTGATCTCAAACCCTAACATCCTAGAAGACCAATGGATAGCTCTGCCACCCAACCATGTGGAACCCTGAGGTTCACCCCTTCGAGCTAGGAGATAAAAATGAGGTTCCACTAAGTCAAAGGATAAAATAACAAATACAACAAACAGATACAGACTCACTGTAGACAAAATAGATTAACAAGACTATACAGACAAGATAATACTTTTGAGGCAACACAAAAGATAAAGAGGGTAGTAACTAAGCTGCAGTAGGGAGAGTGTCATCGCATGGTCCTAGCATGGGTTACCCAAGCTATCTCTCACTATAAACCTACCCCCATCTATGGTTACCTTGGCAGCCTCTCTCTAGGCATTGGTCCCATAGGGTGACACATGTGGAGCCGACACATCCTCTCATGGAGACAAGGAGGTCAACCTTACCAACCAGGCCTTCTCATCCCATCCTTAGCCTATGAGAGCACTCAAGGCATGGGTGAGCAATCTTACTTATCTTGTTATGTAAATTACTACCCCAACCCTCCTAAATAAATTATTAAGTTATCACTTGATTACATCTTCCATGGGGTTACCGAGGCAGCCACTGTGGGCATTGGCCCCACCATGAAAGCCACTCTCCTACCTACAACTAGAAACCTCTAATCAACCATCCAAAACCAATAACATGCAAGGACAAGGGTCGACAAGACATTCTGATCCATTACATAATCCATTCGAACTTTGACCACAATAATAAAAGTTCCCTTATCCACTTCAAATCTCAAAACAATACATCATTGGAATAGAATGACACAATTAACAAGTTGAAAACCAAGCAGTTAAGCCTCTGGAGTCGGCAATTTGAACTCTTTACCATGTTAGAAAAGTACCTTTCCCAATATGGAAACTAGGTTTAAATGACTATGACGTTCCTTTAGACCAAAATAATTTAAGGCCAACAAGGATTAAAGAAAAAGAAAAATAACTCAATACCATCATTATTATAAGTTAATAATAATATACAATTTTGTTCTAAGGGAAACCTTACACTATGATAACAATGACTCAAAATACCATTTCCGGACAAGGTTTGTGAAAATGAAACACTTCAACAAAAAGGTTAATACAACATTACAACCTATAACCAAAACATTCTTACTTCCTTCGAAAGACACACATTAATGACAATAAAGAGCTCCAAACCTTACAAGACACTAAACCTACTCAAGAAAGAATAATAGTTACACATCATTAGATTAAAGGATGACAAATTTCATTAATACGACAACAATTTTAAGGAACTATTTAAACTCCTTATTTGAATCTAGATTTAACTTAATTTCAATAGTTAGGAAAAGAGGTAACTTATATCTAGTCAACCAACTTCTTCATATAGACATTAGTATAAACCAGATACCGATACCAAACATAAGATTTTAAAGCTCTAATACTATCCTACTCTACATTTTACTTAACACACCCATAACAATTTTGATCATTTAAAGTATCATAACCATAGTTTTGACTAATACAAGACAAAATTCAATTATATGTTTAATTATAATTTTCTATATATGCAAGCTTAATCTCTCTATTATAATGTACAATAACCCCAGTAAGCATGATAAATATATCTATATTAGTCTTCTCATTTAAATGTAACTGAAAACCTACTTACCAAAATAATTGAGACATAAAAAAAAACATGGGTAAATTTTTATTAAATTAAATTCTATTCTAATACCTTTGTACAAACCCCATAATTAATTTTGTTACAAAAGACTATAAAAACATTAAACTAATCACAAGGCATACAAGGATCATAGAATTTGGTTCTAGTATGGAAACGCTCTAAGTTAGTCACTAGTGTTACCAATTACTAATTTCCTCAAGTCTAAATCGACTAGATAGAGCCCTAAGGAAAATCGCTATCAACCATAGTCTATCGGGAGTAAAGGAGTAGTAAATCCTATGAGTTCAACTAGATAGCCAAATGACACCAAAGTTTGTTAAGGTAACTTAACATTCAACCACCTAAATCTTAGGTTCGATAATGGTTAAGAAGATAAGTAAATACTGCCTAAAAGAATCTCATCATCTGACCTACTCTGGCGGAATGAAGACATTGGGCAACAAGCACGTTGACGATAAGATTGGTAACTACCATCTATACTGCTGATGGCTCCCCAGTTTGTGTAGAAAGAAACCGTTGGTCTTAAAACAAAACAAGGAAAGTTTCTAAGACTATGAATTTGCCATCAAATGATTCATATAACCTACCACTGGCAGTGACCAAAAGAAATCAAATTTATAGAGATTAGAGAGTTTGAACAAAATTGGCATGGGGAAATCCTATGGGTACAAAGAGGGCGAGGGCTTCAAGGATCTAGATGCCACCACCATTAAGCTATTAAGATGAGTCATCATTCATTTTCAAACTTCAGCCAATGGACTGGGTAGGTGCTCAGCATCTACAGAGAGAGAGGCATGATGAACTGGGGTGACAACAAGATGCCACTAGGAATGAATGTGGTCACACATAATAGAGAGAACATTACGTAGTTTGGCAGCGACATTAAGTAGAATGATGCAACAAGTCGACAGTCCCTATGGTTGATGGTGAGGGGCAACTAGCCATAAGGATTCTATTGAAGCTGCATAGGGCCATAAGGATTCGATTGAAGCTACAGATTCTTCCTTGCAAGAGTTTTCAAATGGATCACATAGGGACTCAATTACAACCTTCAAGGAGAATGGCAGGGTTGCCTAAGGGACCATGGTTCATACAAGTTTTACATCATAAAAATTGACACACAAGTGACACAATGAATTGGTGGGAAAATAATAGGGAAATGAGATTTAAAAAATAAGATAATCTTAATATGACAAGAACCCACATGGTTGAATGAACTACAGGGCAAATATTACAGTTGATCTCATCTAAGGAAAAGGTTTAGTAGGTGAAATGTTTTTGCCAAATCTTTTTGTAAGAGCATCCAACAAGTAGCAAAATGATTACAAAGACGAAATGGATGAATTATAGATTGGTTTCATTTGAGGAGCTAGAATGTTCTAGAAGATGACTCAATGTCGAGAGCAACTAGACAACAAAAATAATCTAATTACTCAAAGCACAACATAGGCAAGAAAAAATAAATTCACGGGATTTAACTATACAACAATATGACATACTCGTACTTTTCAGGTTCCAATAATCGAATCCTCCTTCAGAACTTCCCTTTTTTCCCCTTTCTCAGAATGACTTTTTCCCAAAAATCCCCCTAGAAAACAAAATAGCCCCGAGTCATAAATGCCCACTAACACCAAATCCATTCCTAAGAATCCTCTCCACCAGAAGAATTTTAAATTTTTACTAATAACAAAGATTCCCCACTCTGGAATCATAAATGACAACTAACCATATTAAATTATTCCCTAGAATGATTCTATACATAACTATATAATAATCAATTAAAATAAAGCTTTTGACCCACATATATGTTTTTACAAACATTAGAATAGTTACTTGATTCTGCATTAAAAATTACTTAAATAGTATTCTACTAAAAGTATTCCAATTTTATGACTGAGCAAAAATACTATAATGTTTGACAATAATAACATTATAATATTATTGATCATTTATGCATACTAGAATACACATAGGTTGACTAAACAATGACTTGACAATAAACCTACAAACCACATGATAACCAACAAACTGGAGATTGAACTAACCTAGGGAATAAACCTCATGTTATCTCCTTCAACATTATCCATTGGTGAAAGGGCCCTCTTAGACTTGCTAAGTCAGGTGGAGTCAAGGCCCAATACCTGCAACCTATAACAAAATAATATGTTGCATACAAATATATATACCTACATAACACATACATAGAGTTAGGGAATCACAATGTAGTAGGGTGCTTGGAGTGAGCAATACCACACTGTCCCTTCTCTGAGATCATGACAATAACATATGCATCCTTAACTAGAAGTTTGATAACATTAAACTCGGTAATCAAGATTATATCAATATGCATAATCCATCTAGACATCAACTAAACATGTTGAAACACATCATGAGCTGAAATATCAATAATGTCATCATGATCATGATAAGCATCAAACGTAAGTCTAACATCTCAAATATCCCAACTGTCAAAGTGCAATATAAAACTACTAACTCTATCAAAACTATCTAAAACCATAGAAAACTAATATATATCTCAAACCAAAATTGAGGGGCATTACAACTCAAGTGTTATGGATGAAGCGAACTTTGAAGGATATAATAGTTGTGTATGAAGATCCAATTACAATCTTTTGTGAAAATACAAGTACTATAAACATTTCAAAGAATCCAATGATGTGCTCAAGAACAAAGTATATATCAATAAGTTGTCACTTTTTGAGAGAAAAGGTGACAGAGAATGAAGTAAAGATGGAATATGTGTCCACAAAGGATCAAATTGTAGATATTTTCACTAAGCCTCTACCTAAGGATACCTTTGAGTATCTCAGAGAAAAGTTAGGGGCTATTACCCCTTCTGCTCTGAACTAAGATGCATAGGAATGCATCAATCCAGTGGTGCCTAGAGTCCCAGTCATTGATCTGGATTGATGTTTTGAGAGCTACCTCTCAGGGGGAGTAGCTAAATGTTACTGACATGAGTTCTTGATAATAAGCAGTAAGTATTGATAACAGAGAAATTTTAGTTTGATCAAAGCAGCAAAGTGCAAGCATGTGCCCTTTGCCATTGATGTCAAAGGGGGAGAGAATCATGTGAAAAACTCAGGGGGAGAAAGAGTGTAGATATATAGAAAGAAAGGGGGAGTATCTTGTTTTGATGGTTTCTATAGTTTTTCACATCATTTGTTTCCATCAATGACAAAGGGGGAGATTGTTTCAAGTATGTGCCTAACCGGTGTTGTCATTGATGTCAACATATCTATGTTGTCATTGGTGTCAACTGTGCTCTTGTTCTGATGCTTGCTTGTAATGAGTTAAGTGTTAAAGATAATAAGTATTCTTGATAAAGTAGAATAGTCCAGTAGATTGCTCTATATTTTTTGTAGAATGAATATATCTGTTTGTAGATTAGAAATTATTTAGATGCATATCTAAAGATGCTATGTTCCAATTTTGAGCCTTTGGTATGAAGATTTGAGTGAGTTATGTTCACCAGAGTGAAAACTATTTTTTTCTGTATATTGGTGATGACAAGGAGAATGTATTATGCTATGCATTCCTCCATATTTAAGTATTTCAATCTACGGTTTTAGAATCAAGTTTGTAATGATGATAAGTGACTTCAACTCAAATCGTTCATGATTTGGTATTCTGCAAGTGATCTTTTCTTTATTACAGTAGCTGGTAGTGTTGTTTATGTGCTCCGGTTTGAAGAATCTTCTTGACAGAGTGGTTAGAGATTGTGTAGTCATTCCTGGTGATTACAATGTGCTTGTGGATGTCTCCTGATCATGTTCCTACCTTTAGATTGGTCCGCAAAGAGAAATTTGGATCATGGATGAAGATTGTTCTTAGAAGACTTAATGTTAACATCAATCTTGGTCAACTTGGTTGTTTTCACTACTTGCGGAGATGCATTGAAGATTGTGGAAACATGTTGTGGCGTGGAAGATTGCTATTGAGTCCTCGCTAAGGTGTAATGTGATCCACATACATCTTTTCCTTAGCCAATCTTGTTTAGGTCCAGACCTATTTTCTATGTATGTTTGTAATGCCAACCTTGGAGATTGCTCCAATAGTTGATGAATGTAATGCCGACCTTGACATACATTCCAAGGTTGATGAGTTGCATAAAAACATGTAATGAAGTTGCGAAAAAGATGTCCTTGTGCAAAAATGTGAAGATAAGTGTTAAGGTGTAAGAAAAGTAGAGTATAGGTGTTATATTGTGCTTCAATGGAACTAAACCTAGGCATGAAGTAGATGCTATCAAATTAGTTCACCAATCCTTGGCAGTGAGCCCTAACATTTGCAGTGAGCATTCTAGGCAATGAACCCTAAGGCAGTGAGCCTCTATTTTTTGGTATTAATATAACTTATTTATTTCTATGGGCTAACACCCACTGTGGTTTTTCCCTTATAGGGTTTTCCATGTAAAAATATGGTGTCTCATGTGTTGAATGTGTTATTGTTTTGAGCTTCTGGTTTCATGTTTTCATGGTTAAATCTAAATAACAATAATTGATGTGTTGATGTTCATAAGTGGTTAAAGTTTTAGAGACAACTAATTCAGCCCCCTCTCTCAGTTGTCTTGTGCATTTCAACACTAATGCTGTATTTAAATCTCCTTCTAAAAGTATTTATTCATTTTTAATAAAATGTATGGCATTGAAGCTTTTGTTATCTTGACCTTATGGAAAAAAAAATATTTAAATGGTGTGAAACTTATCTCTCTCTCTCTCTCTCCATTCTCCTATGTTATATATATTAGTATTAAAATTTTTTTAATGGACACTAAAGTTTATGTCAAAAAGGTATATAGTTTTTAAATTGAATAATTTAGGGTTTAGTTCAAAGGTTTTTTGTTGAATGTTAAAAAAAATGTGTTGCCTCTCGGCTGCTAACCGCTGCCTGTGAGGTAGGGCCAGAGGCACGGGGACCTCCACCCCGGGCCACCATCCATGGCCTACACAGGCCGCGGGCCATGGGCCTGTAGACTGTACAGTCTGCAACTCGATCGGCCCCTCTGCCAAACTTCTTAATCACTGTGTTTTTTCTTTTTGAAGCCCTACTGCATTTTGTAAAAAAAATGCCTCTGTTTGTATTTATTTTGGCCCTGTAATACTAGAAACCCTACAATGTTATAATATATATGTAATATTAAAATAGATCTCTCTTGTATCTGTGACATATACACACACACGTAGAGTATCTTGGACTTAGTATATTCTATTTTACACACACACACATTGTTATATATATATATATTTTATCTAAAACTATTTATTTGAAACAATAGTAAATAAATCCTATTGGAGAACTATTTGGATGCATTTTAAACTTAAACAATAAACTTATTTGATAACATGGTTTTTGTAAACAAAGGAAACAAAATCCATGGGTTAGCGAATAGAAAACATGGAAAATAAAAAGTAGATAGAAAAAAATCCATAGAAAACTTTCTTGGGAAAATAACCTTCCCACTTGGGGAAGGGATTTTTGTCCCTCCTTCCAACTTGCTCAACCTGCACCCAACCAAAACCAAGTTGTGAGGGCAAATGAGAATCAATTTGCTTTTATAAACTTTATATAGGACATGATGTGATGCCATAGGTTTTAGGAGGATGATTAATCTTAAACCCCTTTGTTTTCCCTCTTAAACTTACATAGGGAAGTTATGTTAATTTATTGCTTGGAGTTATAGTTGTGGTTGATTCTTCCTTTTAATTTATTTTACTATAGATTTATAGTTAAAATGTTTTATTTAAATTGATTTAGTCTAATGTTTTAATTCTATAGTTGATGCTATTAAATTAATTAATTCATTTAATTTATTTTGTCATAATTTTATAGTTTGGGAAAAGTATTTAATTTTCTTTTATTTTTCACATAGCTGCTATAGTGGCATTATGCTACCAAATTTTAGCAGAATTAATCCCTTAGTAATGCTACGCTAGCAAAATTTTTGGGATTCTAGTATATGATGATTGGTGTAAATTTTATGGAAAATTGTAGAGATGATTATTTAATTAATTTATTTTATTATTTACCTTCTCGTTTTATTATATGTGGTTAAATGTTTTTATTAAAGGCTTTGAGTCTTGTTATTTTCTTAGATTTAAATGGTTATTATAGTTTATCTATCTTTACTATGTTACTTCTGCATTTTAATTTCAATATAGTTGATAGTTTAAGTGTTAGGGTTAGGATGTTGACTTAGGTCAAAACCAATTTCACCTTCATTTAGGAAACCCTAGGGATGGTTCCTAGATGGAGACCACCCCTCTTAGCAATGCTTTAGCGATGCACACCCCCTTAGTTGATATCATTATTGGAGGGATTGTGAAAGGAGTTTCGCATCATCCTATACGTTGTTTGACATCCTCTCCTTTCTGCAATGCACCTAACGTGTGTTGTGAATACAACCATGTTACATTTGTGTGTGTGTGTAACCAAGCATACATGTGCGCAAGGGGGTTTAGAGTCAGGTGGGATAAATTTTGATATTTCGTGTCATGACCACATGACAAATGTGGGCATGACATGTGGTTATCGTGTCATGAGCACATGGAAAATGAGGGCATGACAATTCTAGATGATGAATGATTGATAGTGATATGTTGATTGCTCATGATTTTTGTAGCATAATGATAGATAGAAGATAATGGATATGGAGATCTAGAGTGATTTCAATAGCATGATGATACATGAAGATGGATCCCCCATGATGGATATCTAGAGTGAATTTGACAACATGATGTTGCTTAAATATCGATCCCCCAAATGGCTTGGTTGAGGCTTCATTTATAGGAGATGAGGGATAAGGATTGATGGCTAGGATTGAAAGGTCAATTGTGTGATGTGGATGACTAAGATTAAAAGATGATTTAATTGTGTATCCCTTAATTTAAAAAAGGTAGTGGTGTGACACTTTATTAAATGAAAGTTGTAGTATGGTTGTAGTATGACACATAATTCAAATAAAAAATTACTTAAATTATGAGAATGGGACAAGTGTTGTGTTGAGGATAAATGTGAGGACTAATTTAAATAAATATTTTATTTATTTAAATTAGAGGAAAGGTGGGAAATTAATTAATTAAATACGGTTTATTTAATTAATTGGCTAGTGGGATAAATTGGATTAAAAAAGGGCTTAGGATGGGAAAGATTTATTTTACTAATTAGGTGATGGAGAGACTATGTAAGGGACCTAGGACAAAATACCATAAGATGTCTCAAGTAATGTATTAACAAGGTGATGTTGTAATACATGGACAATTTTAGGTGTCTACAACTATCATAGATCTAATTATTTGTATAGATTTGATAGTCTATAGTTGAAGCTTCTAACTGCATATACATACTTTATCTCATTTGTGAATCTAGTATCATTTAATGATCATCAAGTAGATGTTTTGTCCCTTCCAACATCTATATCTCTTTTATCATTCTTTATTCTTTGTAATTTATCCTAGGCTTGTTTGGTTGTAATTTTTCACAAGGACTTCCTATAGTTGTATAAATGGGGGCTATACCTTGATGTAAATATCTGTTGGATTTATAATATAGATTTAGCTTTCGATATTTGTACTAAAGAGTTGATTGATCATGATCTATTAGATTATAGTGAATTTGATTGTATTTTATCTCTCATGTTCCCTACACTTGATCTCAAAGTTTTCTCCCTAGTTTGATACTATGAATGTACATGAGAGTGTCTACTAAGGCCCTCCAAATTGAAGTGAATTATTTGTGTATTTGAATGTCCACTAGCCATAGATGTTAGTTAATGTTGTTTTATATAAAAATAGGTTTATGTAATATAATTTGAGGCAGTCCCACCATAGGCATATGTTTACTCATAGAGAAGAGTTGGTTGTGTAGTACACAGAAAGATGACTGATCACCCTTCTTTGGTGCTCCTTTTCCCACCCTTTTAATTTACTTTCTTGATCCTATCTCCTTTTCTACCCCTTATCATCCTATACTTTTTCCTTTAACCACTTGATATAGGTAGGATAGACACTAAACTAGTTTTGTACTCTGCATCACTTGTAGTAGTAGGATATGTTTAGATAGTTTTTCTTTAGGTGTAGAATAGAAGAGGAAGTTGACTCTCTCTTGATGAAGGGGATAAATCATAAAAAACACAACCATAGAAATTGCACACAAAAAATAGAATGTTCTTTTATTAATTTGGACAACTCATTACATTACAGAAGCTCAAATACAATCAAAGCATGAATCCTCCACAGGCTATAATAAATTACAGCTTCATATCTGTAGACTCTTGAATCATCTATCTTCTGTAGCCCCAAATATGTTAGGGTTTATGTTTCCCCCCTTTACTTGAATCTACACTTTCCCCCTTATCTTTACTACTACCAAGGTTTCCCAAAAATGGTTATAGATATCCCTTTTTGGTGGCCAACAACCAAATTTTAAAATTTGCCTCTCCCTCCAAGAATAGGTCAACTATCAGGAGCCATAACTTTTCATCCGGGTGTTCAATTGATGAACCGTTTGAAGCTCCAGAAAGCTCACATAGTGCTCTACATGCTAAGAACCTACTTTTCTATTTCTTCCCATTTTCAACCTTGTACGAAACTGTTTAGTGTCTCAAACCTAAATTTGAATAATTTTCAAGCATTTTTCAGGAAACAGAAACTTTAATATCTTTCAACTCACAAATGATCTTTGTGTGATTCCTTCACCAAAGGTCTTATTTTTCATTTACGAATTTTCCTATAAATTTTTTCTTTAATCTATGTTCAAATGCAAACTTTCCAAAAATAGTAGTTTGCTATTTTTAGCAGTTTAGAAAAACTGAAAGTTCTACACCATTATTTAAGCGATTATGGAACCAAAAATACTAATTTTGAAAAGAAATGAAAACAACATCAATGATTTTGAATCAACATCCTTTTTTGGGTAATGCAAGATTGCTCTTACACCTCTGGATATTCCTGCATTATACAACCAGGGTAATTTTAAGAAGTCACCTTGTCACATCTCAAGTGTTTGAGGAAAACCCCAAATGGTCAACTTCTGCCTTAGATAACTAGGAAGAATCTTCAATAGGCCTTCCTTTCCACTTCACTAGATATTCTTCATATTGCCTATTCTGAGTACTTCTTCCCACATGGCTATCCAACATCTCTTTTATCTCCTCTATTGAAGTAGGTGCCAGAATACTCCATTGTCCTATTGGTCCACCCTCTGTTCCACCTTCATGATATTATGTTAAATCAACAATGTTGAACATAGGGGAAATGTTGATCCCATTTGGCAGCTCTACCTCATATGTATTTCCTGAATAATATTTCTTCAAAATCCTACATGGTCCAAATTTCTTCATTTTCAACTTATTATATGTTCCAACTAGAAACCTTTCTTTTCTCAAGTGAACCATGACTTCATATCCTACCTAGAATTCCTTATATCTCCTCTTCTGATCTGCCTTAGCCTTGTACTGAATATTTATCTTATTAATGTGCTTTCTCACCTCTTCATACAAATTCTTCAGGTGTTCTGCAAAGTCTTCAGCTTTGGCACTTGTCTTTTTTTCCTTGTCCAGCTTCCTTAACTCTGAACCATTTCTTAGACTATTCCCATATACAATCTGGAATGGTGATTTACAAGTACTCCTATTGACAGAATTGTTGGAAGTGAATTCTACCTATGGTAAAATCAAATCCCATTCCTTGGGCTTATCTCCTACTAAGCATCATAGTAGGTTACCCAAACTCCTATTCACCACTTCCGTCTACCCATCAATCTGTAGATGGTGTGCATCTACTGAAATTCAAATCTATCTTCAACTTCTTCCACAATGTCCTCTAGAAATAATCAACAAACTTGGTATCTGGATATGAAACTATGCTCTTAGGTAGACCATGTAGTCTCACCACCTCTCTAAAAAATAACTCAACAATATGAACAACATCATTAGTCTTCTTACAAGGAATAAAATGTGCCATCTTCGAGAATTGGTCCACCACCACAAAAATGGAATCATGTTCTTTTTGTGTCCTTGGTAAACCAAGAACAAAATCCACACTAATATCATCCCATGGCATCTCTGATACAGGTAATGGCTGATATAGCCCTGTATTATGACTTGTTCCTTTTTCCATCTAGCACACTCTACAACTCTGTACAAATTTCCTCACATCCTACTACAATTGTGGCCAATAATAATTATCACCAACAATAGCAATGGTCTTACCTCAACCAAAGTGTCCTAATCCCCCACTATGCTACTTCTTGATTCAGTTCTCTCTCATGGAACTCCTTGGAATGCACAATTGGCTTCCTCTAAACAACATGCCATCTTGGATTATGAAATCCAACCATTTTGTCCTATCGAAAGTAACAAGTTCCAAACAAGCTTTCCAAACCTCTGCAAAATCTAGATCTTTAGGATATAAACTTTTGAGCTCATCAAACCCAACAATCTCTATCTTCATTTCTATCAACAAATTTTGCCTTCTGCTCAAGGTATCTGTAACTCGGTTGGACTTCCCACTCTTGTGCTTCAAACCAAAAGTATAACTCTACAAAAACTCAACCCATTTTAAGTGCCTTTGATTTAACTTTCCATGACTATTAAGATATTGCAAAGCCTAATGATCAGTATATAAAACAAACTCTTTCGGCAACAAATAATGTTTCCATTTCTTGAAAGCTTAAACTATTGCATAAAACTCCTGATCATAAACATAATACTTCTTTTTTGAATCATTAAGCTTCTCACTAAAATAGGCAATGGACTTACCTTCTTGACTCAAAACAACTCCTATAGCACTGCCACTAGCATCACAATCTACTTGAAATAACTTATTAAAATCTGGAAGTGCCAAAATAGGTTGCTCTGTGACTTTCTACTTCAATGTATCAAAACTCTTGTTTGCCCCTATAGTCCACTTCAACTCTTTTCTACCCCCTCTCATTGTCTTAGTTAGGGGTGCACAAATGCTACTAAAATTCACTAGTAGAATTTGGCAAATAAATGACTATGACTAAAACTTTTAGTCGCAACAACTAAAAATGACTAAATTCTACTATTTTTTTTTGCAACTCAACTATAAATGAGTAAATAAATGACTAACTTGGTTGTTGACTAAAAAATTATTTAGTCATACAAATAAAAATGACTAAATAGTTAGTCACACAAATAAAAGTGGGTAATTAAAAAAAATATTTTGAATTGAAAAATTATTGGCGGGATGCTAATCATTTCCTCTCTATTGCTACAATTGAGAAATTATTGGTGGGATGCAAATATTTTCTTCATTGTCCAAGTTCATTAGTTTGAAAGTCGAGAGCCTCACAAAGGAATGTAACCTCGAACTGATATCTTTAGTACAAAAAATCCTTCATCTTGTTCTTGTCGGATGCTCATTAATGAACGAGTTTGCCATATATGAAAAGGATTAGGGTTTGAAGATCAACCATTTTTCTAGACATTTGATGGAGAATAGAGGACTTCTTCAACAAGTATAACTTTAGGACACAAGGATATTAGTAATGTAGTATCACTCAGTGCATACTTCTTCCCGTATTTTGGTGTTTTTTGGGCTTATATTGAGAAGCCCTATAAAGCTTCCAAATGTAAGGGTTTTTGTTTAAAATATCATGTTTCTTGTCTAAAGCAGTACATATGATGTTCTTCTTCACAAACATACAACTTCTCCTCACTCCTCATCCATACTCCAAGAGATTGAAACAGATGTTCATTGCTGACTTCCTCTCTAATTTTTGGTAGTTCTGATAAAAGCCAAACCAGGCCCTCTAATCTAAGCTTAATTTCTATGGGCATTATCAAATTTTATTTGCCTCATTTAGTGATAATGATGATGTTAATTCTTCAATGCCTACACTTTGATATGGACTTAGGGCATTCTTCTACCTCCAACCATGGTTTCCATTAATTTTATCTTTCGTCAAGATGATTCTTCCTCTCACATGGTCATTTTCAATGTTGGTGATATAAATCGGGTCTTGTTTGACATATTTATGGTTTTATGATTTGAGGATCACTATACTAAGTTAGAATCTTCTAGTTTGCTTATTGGTCAACTAGAATTCATAGTGAATTCATGAAAGAAAAATTGTTGCACTACTTGTTAATTAGAAGTTCAATTTTTATATAGCTATAAAAGAGCATTTTATTGTTCATATATACTAATATAGCTATTCCTTGTGTAAAACTTGTCAATCATCACTTTGTTTTGCATTTCCCTTTTTCTCAACCTCCTGGCCAAATCATGTACTCCCCATTCCCATGGTAATTTCCTATTCAAATTATATTCCTTCCATTCTAGGGGAGCTTCAAGGCATTCACTTTTCATATTTCCACATACTCCCTCTCCCCTGCATCCCCAGAAAATAGAATTGGATGGCTCAATGAAACATTGAACCATAGAGAGATTCATAAATGCGTCTAGATGTGTAGCTACTTCCCAAGTCAATGTATTGGTACTTGAAAATATAAAGATAAAATAATGCAAAAATGTCTCTTCAATGGTTGTAAATTGTTCATATCCAAGTTTGCTTAGTGTGTTTTTCTTTGCTTTATGTTTAGGAAAAATTATATTTTAAATGTCCCCAAATCTGGGGAGCATGCTCTATAATCAAGGCATGTCCCAACCCTACACTAGCAACATATGGGGTACATACAAGTAAATACCTAATTCAGCAATTTTTGACCTAATACAAATGCCCATATAATGGTGATTGACAGAGATCTACATATATAATTTAATCTATGCATATATACATACATTTGTATATTTGTGTTTATGTGTATACACATATACATGTACTTTAGTGTTTATATGTATATACACATAGACATGGATATGCATGTAAAAATGTGTAGATTTCTATATATAAAGAGATGATTGTAACAATGATAGCTCATTGAAAGAATCACTTGAGTATTAAATATTCCAAGTGGTTAATCCTAAAGAAAAGATATCTAATAGAGTGTATATATGTAGGTACATAAGTGGATATGAATATGCATGAAAATGTCTGTAATGAATACGTATTGAAACATATCAACTATCAATATGCAGAGTCTATCTCTACGACATAAGACATCATTTACATAATGGTGTGTATATCCCCGAACAATCAATATGCTAGGTGACCAAGCAACCAACTCAATAACAATGCAGAAAAAATTCCTTGCTTAGATTATTAGGGATTTAGAAGTTTACATTGCCTCCAATATACATATTCTATTTACATATTTAAATAAAATTCTAGACATTTTTCTTTTCATGCTCCCATATTTCGGCATCCTCCAATACATTCAAATATAAACTAATTGGGTCTGAAATAGCCTTTATCTAATTATGATTTTATTCAAGTAGTACAATTAAAGTTTACCCTCGATTAGTTTTCTTGGTGCTCTGTATTTAATCTACTGAATATATTAGATAAAATTTGTGTTTTTATCATTTAAATGAAGAAATGTACTTGTTTTCCATGTAATTTTAGAACATGATTGTAGGGATTGAAGGATAAGTTTGTAATTTTGAGGTTGCTGCTACTCAATCTATCCCTTAAGGATTGTCATGTTTTGCCTCTTGACCAAGCATCTCCAAGTGCTATCCCACTATCCTTTGACAAAAACTTCTCACTTCCTTATTTTACATAGGGTTGTACCTATTAAAGATAACACTATGACTATGTTTTTCTATTCACAATCTCTTCATGAATTTAATATTTGCATAAGCTTCCTAATGTAGGGATACTAGATGTAAATGTTACAAATCTATGCACTAGGAACACCCAATTAAAAATGACATATGAATATTAATTTCTCAAATGAATATGTGAAAAACACAAATTACTACTTATGAAATGAGTTATTTTCCATTGTTTTCCATGGTAGATTTTGTCTCTAAGAATATTAAAAGATATGAATAGTGATAAGATCTTAGGTCTATTAAACCCTATCACCTTCATCAAAATCTATGGAGGTTTTCCATGTTAAACCTTGTTAGACAGGGTAAAAAAGAAGTCATTGTTATCAAGTCAAAAGACAATAACTCAAGTAAATGGTTTGTGAAGATAATATGAACAAGTTTTATGACATTCACAAGGACAGTCATAGGTATGTGATGTTTCATTGAGGACTCACAAAATATTTCTCTCATGAAAAATAATGAATGGAGAATATGAAGGCAGTGTATAATGACATGTCAAACCAAATGATAGAGAGAAATATGACAAGCCTTTCATGGCAATGTTATTTAATGAGTGGTGTCTCTAAGAGATTTAATGAGATTTTTGTAAATATAATTGAATCCTAAGATTATTGTGATTAAGAGCATATTCTTTGGCATAGGAGTATGTAAGTGATTTCTATCTCCACATTGTGAGTGTGATTAGAAGGTAGTATATAAGGATTTTTATGAGACACTATCTTGAATTAGGCCTTAAGGTTTTATGTCATGGAAATGTTGCAGATGACAGTTATAAGTTAGAGACTATATGACAAGTGTTCATGAAGGATAGATGACAAATAATCCATAGGTCACTTATGCAAGTCACAAGATAGCCTACACAATCACACTTACAATCACGATAGAAGTGTTAAGCATCTTGTTTTAAAATTTCAAGATGCTAATGGATGAGTTACAACCTATGGAAAATATAAAAGAGGACACTAAACAAACTTCAAAAAGTAGTCTACAAGTATATGGTTTGTGATAAAGGACAACGTAAGAGACTATTAGAGAATGGAAGGTTAGAGGAGAGTATTAAGGCAATCCAATGGTCTTAGGTTATTTCCTAGAGTTTGTGAGACCATAAGAATACATATGATCTAATAATACAGTCAACTACCATGTGACACAAACATGGTGATAGTCTACATTATCATGAAACAATTAGTCATCATAGCGAAGAAGCATAACACAACCATATGACTATTGAAAAAGGGAATAGATCAATAATGAGGTGTGACAGAGATATTAGTTTCAAATGATAGTATTTTCTTATTGCAAACATAGGAACAACAATGTAACATTCTAGACTTGACTCCCTTGACTCAAAACCTATGAGTGAAAGTGTGAAAAGAGTAAGGTTTGAATTTTAGAGAAGACCAATGACAATGGTATCAAATAGTCATAGGACAATGGCATCAAAGGAGATATCATAGTGTTGTATGAAGAGCTATAAATAAATAGAGTACAAACAGTTTCTTGAAGGCAATATAAAAGTCATAATTGAATAGTGTTTTCAAGGAATTCATGACAATGGTGTAAAGGGTGACAGGGTTTTACCATGGACTATGCAAACATGTGCCAATCTAGAGAATGATGTTGTGCATAAGACCACTGCAACACCGCATGGTGATTGTTGGCCTTCGCGGTGATGCAAGGAAATCTCTCCCCACGTCATCGTGAAGGCCCAACAACCACTATGCGATGTTGTGGTGGTTGTGAAGGCTTACATTATTCCTCTTATTTGATCTGTATGTGATATGCAAGAACGATGATCTGCTTGCTCGTAGATTTTAGATTGTCTTTGCCACTTAATTTTGGTCTAAAATGCATCTAATCCAATTTTGAGTGCATCTTGATTCTACCAAAATGTGTTGTGAGCAACTCGCTGGTTGTGAGTATTGCTAGAGTTGCACCCCATGTCGATGGAATTGAGAATTTTAATGTCATCTTCCATTTCTGTAGTGGTTAATGAATAGAGCAGCAAGAGAGGAAGTCAAGCTATAGTAGGGAGGCATGATATTTGCCCAAGTTGAAGCCCCTGTACTAGGATAAGGTTTGTGCACCTCTTGATCATACAATGGTGTGGGATAGGCTAAGATCAGGTTCCTTTGAGTAAGAAATACCTTTTAATTACCTATATGGATTTCATGTAAAGGATTGTCATTTTATTGAGCTGAAACACATTTACATTTTTTAAGCTTTCTAGAATTTAGATATTTCATTATCATTCTACATCATTACATTATCCTTTGGACTTTGATAAAGAGGTTGGATGAAGAAATGATTGAGGTTGTTGGAGCAAACATTGAGGTTAGACCTCTTTTCCATAGTCTTTGTTGATGTTTACTGTTGCATTTACAAGGCTAGATTATAAAGTAATGATCTACAAATTCATTTATTTTTAAACTCTGTTGTTTACAGGTGACAGATGAGGAGAGATTGCCATTAGTTGTTAAGGAATTGGGTAGCTGTGATTTATATCCACAGGCAAGGACCTTCAGATAGTAATTAATAATTGTCTCAACTATTTATGGGGTTATGGCTGTAATTTTTTATTAAAAACTATCATGTATCTAGGCATCTTAGTTATGTGAATGTTTTTTTTCCATTAATTATTTGAATGTCTTTCCCAAGGGGCTGATTTATTTTTTTAACACCAAACTAATAGCTTGCCTTTTTTCAGGTCTAAAATGGGCAGAACATCAATTTACTAACTAATCTTTAGATTGTTATGTGTTTAAAGAATTATTTTCTGGATTGATCCTAGCAACATGATGATTTAAAAAATTATTGATCTAATGCTGTTGAATGTGGTCTATAACAAAGCTTAAAACACAATTCAAATGGAAGGTTTGTTCTGGTTTGTGGAGATGGAGAGTATATTATTTATACTGCCCTTGCATGGAGGAATAGGTCCTTTAGATCTCCCCTTGAATTTGTTTGGGCATCAAATGGAGAATATGCAGTTTGAGAAAGTATATCCAAGATTAAAAATTTTAGCAAAACATTTTAGGTTTGACTTATTTTGAAAGCTTTTATGTTCATTAAACATTTAGTTAAAATACTTTGTCATCAATTGTGAATGAGTGGTTTTTAGTTGAGTCCTCTAAAACATCAAAGATACACTTCTGTATTTACTTTTGAGTATTACATCCTTATTGATGAAAACCACTTTCTTTGTAATCTCCTTTCTTGTAAATATTGCTATCAATGTAATAATTTCTTGTCTATGCTTGTTTAAGTTCACTGAAGCCTCACTGACTGATTGCTCTCCCTAAAAATATCATCCGTCTTACTCTTTCACCAAATCCAAAACCATTATCCATAGTTTGATATTTTCTTATCTTTCTTACAAGGGGATGTCTCTTTGTTGCAATTTTGATGGCTTTCATAGCAAATTCTATGCCTCAAATTTTGGTAGCATCTCTACAATAAACTGGTCCCCTCTCTAGTACAATAGATATTGTTTTATGGTTACATCAAGGACACAAAACATGCATTACAGGTTGACTAATGTCTTGTTGGCAATTATAGATTGAATTTTTGGGGTTCATTCTGAGGTCAATTTGGTGTCTTTGTGGAAAACTATAGTTGTTTGGATCAATAATTTATTATTTTGATTTCTTCATGTATTTTGGCATTTACTTCTCCCCTGCACGATTCATAACAATCATAAACTCTAGCTTAACAGGTAGCTGCTATGCTATAATTAGTATGGGAGATATAGAGTCAATTGATTTCCAGGGTAGTTTAGCAATTTTCACTGTTTCCACAATTTTTTTTGTGGTCTCTTGAATCTTGGATTTTGGCCAACCTTAACAACTATTTTGATGAATGTTTGGGGAAGTTAATGTTAATGCAACCTAATATATCCATGAACCTTGAAAGAGTTTCATCAAATGGAGAAAATCTCCCAGGTGATTGTTCAAGAAGATAGTTCCTATAATCTCCAAAGTAGTGCAAGACTTGCAAATAATCCATGCAAAATCCATTTTGTGTATATCCTACAATCATTGCATTCCAAGAGATGACATCTCTTTGAACCATTCCATCAAACAATTCATGTGCCTTATCTATACTTCCACATTTTGCATACATGTCTATCTGACAAAAATCCCCCTTCAATTTTGTTATGATGGATGTCCATACCCTGTTCCAAAGCTATCATTTTGGCATAGGCAGGGAGTATGCTAGTGAAGATTGTCGAATTTGGCTTTACACCTGCTAATTTCATTTGCTTGAAAGTTTCTAAAGCCTTTTCAACAAATCCATTTTGTGCATATTCTACAACCATTGTATTCCATGAGATGATATCTTATTGAGGCATTCTTCCAAACAGTTCACATGCCTTGTCAATGCTTCCACATTTTGCATACATTTCTACCAAGGCAGTTGAAACTACAACATCTGACAAAATTCCTCTATCCATTACTTTTTGATGGATGTCCATACCTTGTTCCAATGCTCTCATTTTGGTGTGGGCAAGAAGGATGCTGGCAAAGGTTGTAGAATTTGGCTTTACACCTACCAAATTTGCTTGAAAGTTTGTAAAGCCTTTCCAACAAATCCATTTTGTGCATATCCAACAATAATTACAGTCCAAGAGATGACATCTCTTTGAGGCATTCTATCCAACTATAATATCTAACAAAAATCCCCCGTCCATTATGCTTTGATGGATGCCCATCCCCTGTTGACTTACATTCTTTTGAATCCAATTTTAATATACATATTATTTAGTAAAATAATCTCAGTGAAATTTTTTATTGATTTATATTCCCCCACACACCTCTTTATCAAAAACTAATAAAAACCTTTTATTTTTTATTTCCCTGTCACCCACATGGTCTTTGGTTGGTCTCTACAGGAATGCAAGGAGAAAATTAAGCTCACCACTCTCCCACACCAGGTCTAAGGTTTCCTTGCGGGAATACAGGAAGAGCCCGCCATCCCACACCCTCATGCCCTATCTCCTTGTGGGGATGTGAGAAGAGCCTGCCATCCCACACCCTCATGCCCTATCTCCATGTGGGGATGCAAGAATAGCCCACCATCCTGCACCCTCATGTCTTATCTCCTTGCGGGACTACAATGAAAGCTTTAGCCATTCCTTGTATACTCCATTTTCTTCTATGTATTGTATTTTCTTGAGGGTTATTAGTTCATTTTCAACAATTTCATTTTACCCACTACTAATGTCATTGAAATCCATTGAACCACATTGTCAAATAGTTCAGGCACCTTATCTCTGTATATTGATGATCCATGCCAAGTGCTTATTTCAAATCCTGTGATAGAACTCCAAGCTTCATCTCCCAAAAACTTGTTAGCTTGCATCATCTTGCTGAGATCAATGAATGCTCTTAGGTACCTGCTGACTCCATATGACTAGAGGTTTGTCGTGGTGAAGTTGAGGATGGACCTTCTACTTTGATAGTAGCAACAAAGCCATCGATAGTTTATCCTTCTTCATGAGCCACATGAGAAGTTTTCATCCGACGAGTTGATTGAGGTTTAGGATGGTTATGAGCACCCTTATAGACAATCTTTGTTACTTATCCATCAACAGAACGTTCAACCTTCTTCTTAGTCAGACAACTTGGGTGTGTGCACTTGTAATAACTCTGAGGATACTCACTTCATTTGACATGCTTTTGCCCATACTTGCACCAATTGTATCCATCCTCAAAACATCTCTCTATCACATGCTAAGGAACCAAGGTGTTTTTGTTCACTTTTGAAAACTAGTTTGAGGTCTGCTTCTCTAGTTCCTGCTCCAAAGGAACTTCTTGTAGAGAAGAAACATCAAGAGAAACATCTTGCGAACCACTATTGCCTGGCACTTGTCTTTCAGAGAATTCATTTGTCATTAGTCCTTTTGTCTTCTTAAAATCTAGTAAGGACCACATCTAAGCATCATTTTGAGATTCTTTTAGAGCTTGATGCTGACCATAAGAAAAGGTAGCTAGGTTTCCATTGTGAACTAGAATTTGAATCAGTTAAGGGATTGAAAGGAAAGCTTGAGCTGTCTTGTTCTTCATCCTTCAAAATATTTTAATAGTAGTACTACTATTTTCAAATGAAAATGGTAGGAAAGGAAAAGTATCAGTTGTTGGTGACATTAAAGCCTTTGGTGACCGAGCATCTTTCCTGAGTACCACTGTATCCATTCTTCTCCCTAGAACAATCATTCAAGTTCTACATCTTCAAATGCATTAGAGAGCAAGTAACTATGTTCCATTCTTGAAAGAAATACACATCCATTAACATGAAGTACATTTGGCTTTAAATCAACAGTCAATTGAATGGCCCTCAATTTGTTATCATCTGACAATGTTCCCAAAAGATCCCGTGAATCCCCAACATTTGCAATCACAAGGTTCTGTTCATTGTCATCTCATACTAGAATCTCTTGAAGTGCTTATCGAAGATAAAACCAATGCCATGAGATCTCACATGATGATAAGTTGTCATTATTATCATGAGTGATCCAAGAACAAGAAGAGCATCACCTCCTCTTATTGTTTGGATAGCTTTATCTACACTCTCTTTGGGGACATTATCACCAAAACAACAACATTAGGCTTTAGAACACCACCACATTACTCACATGTTGGAATCTAAAGATTATTTTCCTAAGTCATATGTGATATGTTATGAGGCTCAAGCACCAATTGATCATTTCTATTCCCCATCAAACTCAAATTAGTGTCATTAATCAATAACAACAATTATGTGACACATGTCAGGTTCCCTATGGGCCCATCTAATTTTTTTTTCATTTTGAAACAAGTTTCATCCCCAATTTACCTGAGACTTCTCATGTATGTATTTGGGGTGGAACAGTAAAATAGGTAATCATCAGAACCTACTTTCTGGCATCTTGCATAGTGGCCCAAAACAAGTTAGGTGGCCTCCAAAATCATCCTGGAAAACTGGTCAAACAATCACCTAGAGCCATGAAAATGCACAGACATGCAGACATTTGATCCAAGAATTCATGGGAGAAAATGACCTAGCAAAAATCATCCCAAGGTGCAAGCTATTAACATTGAAATTGGCTCACTTATCCTTTTTGAAACTACACTTGTCAAAAACCAACTAGGGCTCACCAAGTCACCATTCTGAAAAAATACCAAATCTCCTCCTGGGAAGCTGCCACTGGAAAAACTAGTTCATTTAGGTCCATTGAGCATGTGTACAAGAGGGATTTCATTCAATCCACATTGTTCACAAGATATTAAGGATCAAAATTGACCTCTCTAAAACATTAAGGAAATGCAACTATCAAAATATGACAAACTGCATTTGCTTTTGACCTTGAAAAAATATCAAACTTGATCTTGAGGCTCTGAAACTATACCAGGGAGCATATAAAGGTTAGGGGAGTGCAGAAGACAAATCCACTTGCCATGATGATCACCTAGCTGTGAAATATTAATCTGAATAGGAGGCTACTTTGTAGGCCTGAGAATCTGTAAACAATGAAACAATCCCAGAACCCTCCAACTTAGAGCTTCAAAACTCTGTCAAAACTCATCACATGAAGTTGAAAACACATATATATGTTCACATATGACAAATGAATACACTTATGAAGTGATTTGGCATGAAATCAAACATGCATCAAATTATGACCCTCCAAAGTAGGTCACTGGGGTAGATTTTTCAAGTGCATTTCTGAGTGTTCCAGTCAAATTTTTCATCATGGGCACTTAAAATTTTGCAAAATTTTACAGTTCCAACAGTTTGTTTGTTTCATTTTTTGATGATTAGAAAAACATCATAAATAGATGGGATGATATTTTGTAATTTATTCCTTCAATCACTTGTCATAGGTCTAGTTAGAGGTAGCAAAGCTGGTGGAATGGAGGGTGTACCTTATCTGCCTATTTATTCAAGAAGAAATGTTGGTGGTTATGGACCAAGAAGTGGTCCAGGATCATATTATTGAAAGGTTAGTTTCTACTATTATGGTATCAATTAATTTTTTTTAAAACAACTATATACAATCTTTGTTTCAAAAAAAAAAGTTTGCCTATCGTGCTTTTCTATTAAGTGTGCTAGTAGCTTTTTGACTTATTTCAATTCAGTTTTTTAATTTGTTATTACTAACTATTTACACATTTAAGTATAGAATGAGATCTATTAGGTAGACTAGATCGAATGGATTCAGCTCATGGGATGTTTTTGGCTTGGCTGGTTCTCTAAGAAGTGAAGGTTTGATGATGCAAAAAAGTAGGAAGGTTAAAGAAAGATCAACATTCATCCTTCCCCACACCACTTAGGAGTGAAGTTAGGGAAAAACACTCTAAAAACCCTGCAAGCAGTATTTTCCAAACCCTAACTACCCAATGGAGCCCTAATAACCTAGAATCAAGCATGTAAATCAATGAAACATGAAACCCTAGGATAATAGTGCAAGTCCTCCATTGTTCCTATTAAGCTAAGCTTCACTAATGCACTTAGATTTGTAGACCTACAATTGAAATGAAGAGCTCAAGTGTTGACAATGGCAAAGTCAAATTATGCAAGTGGTAAGATGTGAAAATGAGAGGGTGAGGGTGGTTTTATAGAAGAGGGATTTTGAATAGATGGCTGTGATCAAGAGTTGACTTTGGAGCCAAAATCAAGCGCTGAGATGGATTAGGGTTCCCAGCCACTAGAAGACAAAATATATTTTTTTATTAGAGGAAATGGTGAGGTGGGAGATGATTTTTAAATTAAATAAATTGTATGCATTTATTTAATTTTTTAGAGGAAAGGGTAATGTAATTGGATTTTAATTAAATAAGTGAGGACTTATTTAATTAGGGTAAGGTTCATAATTTAAATAAAGAGGTATTTATTTAAATTGAAGAGGGAATGTGAACGTTGGAATAATCAATAATTACATTATTTAATTATAGAGGAAATTAGAAGAAAATAGGTTAAGTAATTAAATAAATAAAATTTATTTAATTAAAAGCATAAGAGAGGAAATGAATTAATTAAATAATTAAAATTATTTAATTAATAGAAGAATACAAAGTTGAGATGAATTATGTGCAAAAAATGACGTTTGCAAGCCCAAGACATTTTTAAGTGTCTACATTTTGCCCTTCTTTGATATAATGTCGATTCTGGCATTGTATCAAAGAAAATTTGAGAAATGTGCTCTAAATGTGCCCCAACCTATTCTAGGTGAAGTGTGATGGCCTTATGCCCCCTCAAGAAATTTTTTAAAATTTCTAAAAAAATTTCTGAAAAGTTGTGTGGGTGCCCCAATGTGGTCTAGGAGTGAGAAAATGGTCATAAAAGGCACTTGGGGCATGAAAAGAAGCCGCCAGTTGGTCAATTTTGTGAAAAGGGGGCCCACCTAGGTCAAAAGGTCCTATAAATAACCCTTGGGGGGCTCCATAATCCTCATTGGTGCACTTTGAATTTAGAAATTTCAGAGAGAGGAGAGTAGTGATTTTCAAGTTTCTTATGGAGCTCCTGTCAAAATGTCACCTGTACCTCTTCATCAGCACTATGGTTTGAGGGTCCGGACATATGGTCGACTACTTGGGATAGGTGGGCTAGTATGTAACTATCCCTGACTTTTCAATTTTTTCATTTTTAGCTAGATTTTAGGGCTCAAAAATAGGGCACGCATGTGGTGCACTTTTGTGCGCCACATGCGCTATCATGTTTGATGCTTGTTCATGGGCATGTGATGCTTACGTGTTCATGCTACACATGCAGTTTGTGGAACTGCATGCGCTAGGGGTGTGACGCCTCCATTTTAGGCAATGCACATTCGCTATGTGTGATGCATAGGCTAAGCAGTGTGATGCATGTGCCAAAGTATGACACATAGGTTGAGTAGAGTGACACATGAGCTGAAGTGTGATGTATGCATAGGGCGGTATGATACCTATGCTTAGCCATGATTCCAGAGAATAAAAATGCAACACATGCATGTTTTTATTAGTTTAAAAATGAATTTTTCCCTTATTTATGCCCCTATTTTGCTATGAATGTTGTATTTAGGGTTTTTAGATTGACGTGGTGTGCTGGTTGTGTGAATACAGGTGAGGTTACCACTCATTTATATGTGAGAGAGTTGTCCTACCAGGTATCAGTTGTGGGACTCTCTGTCGATGGCGGAGTGAGATACTCTCTATGCCCTAGTGTTAAACGTTGTTGCATTTATGCCCATGATTTAGGATAACTAGGGCCTATTGATTGCAGTAGCTGAGAGGTGGCATTCAGAGATGAGTTCATTTGATTTTCCTATAGGGGAGGCCACTATGACTTTGCTCAATGTCTAGTGGATTCTTTGACTACCTATTTATGGCGATCGAGTTGTCTACAATCTAGAGAGAGGATTTCCTACATTTCATTGATTATTTGAGACATATGATGATGCATCCTTAGGAGTTGAGGAGCATGAGATTTGTTGGGACACTTTGACAAATCGATATGATCCATTCATTATGGTTCTATGCACTTGCATTGGTAGTCTCATGTGTCCAGATCGACATGGTCATGGATTTATCATAGGCTAGGGGGAGATGTTAGAGGGTATGATGGTAGACGCTATAGTTTATACATGAGGACCCTTCCTCCTAGCGTAGTTGTATCACCATTTACACAGAGTTTTCTATTGTGGCAAGCAGTCTATCAGCTACAGCATGACTTTACTAATGATCTAGGCTTTGAAGAGCATTCCCATATGTAGGCCACCAGTGGAGTGCGAGATTTTAGATGAGTTGCCTTATGTTTTCTATTACACTAGGTAGTCTAATAGATATGTATGGGCAATGTTGGATACTTGAGACATGCCATTGACCATATGGACACATTTGTTTGGATGCCTTATAGGGAGTGTCCCAGGTGGATAGAGGATGTTGAACAGTTACCCTATTGTAGACACACATGATATTTGATTGGTTGCATCATGTAGACATAACACATTATAGAGCACCATCTCCCAGAGTATGTGCTAAGATAGTTTGGAGAGTGGCAGGATACCCTTGCTGGCATTCCAGAGTTTGCTCGAGTTACTTGGGAGATTCCAATTTGGGGTCTAATGATTGCAGTGTAGATGGCTATTGATGAGATCCTTGAGTTACAACTAGTGCAATGGGGAACTAATGACGTTACCGATGCAGGTACCACTCCTATATATGATTCTTGGTGGGTCACCCATAGGCCTATTCCTTATCTTCATCCTGATGAGCTGGCACTAGTGGAGAGATTGGGGCAAGGACTGAGAGGCTAATTTAGAGGAGAGGGTCGAGGCAGAGGTAGAAGATAAGGGAATGGTGGCAGGGGGTGGTGATGGAGGAGGTGATGACGACAAAGCAAGTGGCGGTGGTAGTGACAAGGGTTGAGGAGGCTGAGGCAGAGGTGATAGAAGGAGAGGGAGAGATGGATAGGGTGGGGGTGCTCCACTTGCCCTGATTCAAGAGGAGGGAGAGAGGGCAATAGGATAGGTTGTTGCTATGGTGGGAGAGATGCAGGTGGAGGAGATAGCGGAGGATGTGGCTATGGAGGATGTTGGCCTAGGTGATATTGGTGGAGAGGAGATGGAGGAGGGTGACGAGAAGGATGATGAGGAGACTGATGAGGAGGAGTGGATTAGGGTGCAGGCACTACAGGATGTGCCTATTAAGGAGATTGGGGATGATGATGATGAGGAGGATGTCAGAGATTGAGGAGGGGATTTGGCTGCACATGTAGTAGCTATGTAGACCCAGATAAAGGGTATGCAGACCCAGATGTAGGGATTAGGACAGTGGATCCAGGAGGTGGATGGCTAGCTTGCCTAAAGGATAGGTGAGAGAGATATGGCCATCATCAGGGCACAAAGAGTAGAGCAAAGGAGTATCAATTTTGTGGAGACAGTGGGTGGGCTAGCAGCATAGTTTGCACATGCTTTGTATAGGGCTGCACAGGAGGCACAACACTACAAAGGCCTTTATGAGGGTGTGGTGCTAGCTGATTAGAGAGTGCCCATTTATTAGAGCAAAAGTGCTAGTCAGTCTCACTCACCCAGATCATATAGTATCATGGGGCATTCCTAGAGGTGGGCCTCGCCATATGATAGACCATCAAGATGAAGGGCAGGATCAAAGCACAGGGGTCCTCCCGTAGGGCTAGTAGGATCAAGGAGCCATGATAGTGCTAGCTAGGCCATGTTGATAGTTCTGACATATATTTTTTATTGAGCCTGCGTGCTCTTGTTTTATGATTGACCCTGTGAGCTCCATTTTTGACACATATATTCAGATTGTATTGTGACACATTTTTTATGATGATACATATATGTATATATATGTATATATATGCATATATGTATATATATACATATATGCATATATATACATATATGCATATACATACATATATGCATATATATACATACATATATGTATATACATATATATATGTATGTATATATATATATGTATATATATATACATATATGTATGTATATGTATATATATATACATATATATATATATATACTATATACATATATATATGTAGATATATATTTATATATATATGTATATATATGTGTATATATGTGTGTGTGTGTGTGTGTGTGTGTGTGTGTGTGTGTGTGTGTGTGTATACTAGATGGACCATTCTAATTGATCTTGTGATTCCTATATGCACATGATGTGATGGATGTTTTATGATTATGATGCTATGTGTTATGGTTTATGATTTATGATGATACAGTTCTAGGTATTATGATGTTTATGATGTGATGTATGATGTTACTCCTAGATGCATATGTTGATATGATAGATGTTATGTGATGGTACTTTATTTCTATGTGATGCTCATGTATGGATGCAAATGTGTATGTGATAAATGCCTATATGCTAGATGTAAGGTTTATGCAGATGATGATGATTTTATTGTGATTTAATGCAATGCTTATTGTGGTGATTATGATCATGATGATTTATTATGAGGATGATGATTATGACAATGATGTTGCATGATGGACTAACATGTGTGTTTGTAGGCTATATGATCTAATACAATTTTTTGGTGTGTCACAGTAGGATGGAAGAGGATCAGAATAAATGGAGATGATGAATGTACGAAGGATGAAGATCGGCTTAGAAGAATGGATCCCAACTTTGTTGTGATAGATTTTGAGCTTCTTTTATGTAGTTATTGCTTATCATTATAGTGCATATTGTATCAAAGGATGACAAATGCCATGGCATGTCAAAGGCCAAGGCATAAAGTGTGGTCCCTTGTGAAACAAGCACAAGACATATAAGGAATGTTAGGCTCAAACTAAGTCACTAAGGCACCTTGTCGAAACATGTGATGAGAACAACCTAAGGTGTACAATTCCTGATGCATGGAAGTATCTAGTCATTCCAATGCATAGGATGTTTTGATTCACACCTAGTAATATCTCGGGCACACATAAGGAACTTAGTTGCCCCTTTCATCTTGCCAAGACAAACCGTGAATAATAATCAAAGAAAAGAGATCTCACTCCATCCTCACTTCTCTTCATCACTTAGGGACTGCCTTGAGATGCATAAGAATGAGACTGAAGAAAATAATCCAAACAAAAGATAAGACAGAGCCAACAACCATTAAGTCATTTGTTGAGTGTATATGTATTTGTTTTGATTGATGATGATTGGTTGAATAATGCCTCGTTTCAGGACAAGAAGCATGTCATATAAGATGTCGAGTCTAGTTTTGGCAATGCAACCACCTGTATAAGGCAAATGATAGGGTTGGGACATCTTTTATAAGACATGTGGTATGGTTTCAAGATTGTTACAAGTTGGGAAATGGTTGGTTTGTGATGATTGATAATGTCCAAAAGATGAGACGTGTTGTCTAAGGCATAAATCCTAGTTTTGACTATGTCCCATGCTCGTTGTTAGACATGTGATTGGGATTGTTGGTTGGCCATAGTGATTTTTTATTACCACCATGTGAGTGATGAGAGATGATGTTTTGCCTATGTTGTAAAACTATCTTGTTTGATTGTTTAGAGATTGTTGTCTTGTGAAAGATTGATTGTTTTGTCTAATCAAAGTGTCCATCTCGTTAAAGGACAACTTATTATGATAGTTTGACATGACGGGCCCTAAGGGATTGACCTAGTGCCTCAGGGGCTCATCAAAGATGGCCTTACCAATTTGAAAGCTTAGAGGCAGTGTAGTTCGACAAGGGTGGACTTGGTTTGACCTAGGACCTAAGGGGAATGCCTCCAGGGCGCATTGAAGATAGCCTTGCCTACATGAAAGCTCAAAGGCATTGTAGTTTGATTTACTAGTTTGACACTATTTCTTGCTTGGAATTTTTTGGTTGACTATTTGATTTTTTGTGGTTTTTCTGACATTTTGTGATGTTTTTAGAATTTTCAAAAATATTTGGATGTTTTTGTGTTTTTGACATTATTTGGATGTTTTTGGTTTTTTGAAAATATTTGGATGTTTTTGGTTTTTTTTAAAATATTTGGATGTTTTTTGGCTTTTTGAGAATATTTGAATGTTTTTGTTCTTTTTGAAAATATTTGAATGTTTTTGGTTTTTTGAGATAGGTGTCCTCCAATATTGATTTCAAGAACAAGAATTACCCCCAACCAGGTTCCTGATAATGTTATGACCAAGATGAGGTGGGGGTGTAAAGACACTAAATGTTAATTTATTCTCAAGCCATGGGAGGAATAGTATAATTTATTACGAATTTGGAGTGTGGGTTATGATATGGATCATGCAGGGTTTATTGCAGAAGATGGAAGGTGAAATAGAGTGATGGTAGCCAATGGAGCAAAGATCATCTACACATGGCACCTATTTGCTAGGTTTTCACCATGGTACTTATCCAAAGCACCACCGAAGTGGTTTTCACTTTTGGACGGATTATTTCTCTTTACTATTTTTGTTGTTGTCCAATAGCACCACCGAAGTGGTTTTCACTATTGGTTGATTTTTTTGATTTTTTGATTTTTTTTTATTTCTTTGATTTTTTTATTTTTTTGATATTTTAATTTTTTTGAACTCTTTCAAGTGTAATATCGTCGAAGGTGCATGCTGTTGATTGGTTTTGGTAATGGTTCACCTTCAGGAGTGGCAAGTTGGTATGCACCAAATCCATAGGCTGTAGTGATGACATAAGGCCCTAGCTAATTTGGCTCAAATTTTCCTAGCTTCTCTTGTTCCATCTAATTTTAGGGGTTTTCTTTTAGGACCAGGTCTCCAATATTGAAGTGTCGGGCTCGAACCCTTTTGTTTTAGCTGCAGTGGAGATGATTCTAATATGCCCGTAAATGGGTTAATGCATTTTGTCTCCTTTCATCTAGTAACTCCAGTTCATGTATCTGGGATACTATGTATTCTCCATCAGCAACCAACTATTGTAGTGACACTCTCAAGGAGGGCAATTAAACCTCGATGGGTAGAATAGATTTGAAGTTGTAAACAAGAGAATATGAGGTGGCTCCAGTAGGCATGTGGATGCTAGTGTGGTAATCCCATAGGGTGGGGTTAAGTTGGATATGCCAATCATGACCAGCATCATCGATGGTCTTTTTGAGGATCTTTATTATGGTTTTGTCAATGCCTCAACTTTGTCATTGCCTTATGGGTAGTATGGAGTAGTGAAGTGGTGCTAGATGTAGATTTTTCACAAAGTTCTTAGACATATTGATTTTTGAATGGGTGGCCATTGTCTATTACAATATATTGTAGGACACCATACCAGCATATGATATAATTGAGGATAAACTTAGCAATTTTTTTGCCAATAATGTATGTCATGGGAATGGATTCAATCCACTTTGTGAAATACTCAGTGGTAGAGATGATGAATTTATGGCCGTTAGTGAAAGTAGGGTGGATTTTTCCCATGAGGTCAAGTCCCCATTGAGAGAAAGGCCATGGAGATGTGAGTGGCTATAGGTCCTGAGCTAGTACATGTATAAGATCTCCATGTATCTGACACTATCTGCATCTTTTTGTGAAATGATAGGCATCTTTTTCCATGGTAGGCTAGTAATAACCAGCACTAATGATCTTCTTGGCAAGGGTAGGACCACTCGAGTGAGCTCCACATATACCCTTGTGTACTTTGTGTAGGGTTGTTTGTGCTTCCTTGGTGTCGAGACATCTTAGGAGGGTATTTTCAAAGCCATGGTGATAGAGGGTGTCACCAAACCTTACCCATTGACCTCTGATCTAACCAACAAAAATCCTTCATCCACCAAACTGCCAAATACATTATCACCTGTTTGATGACCAATTGTGAATCACTGAAGACTTGTAGTTTCTTTATTTTCCAATTGACGACCATACATAATCCTATAAGTAGAGCCTTATATTCAGAAATATTATTTGTGAACAAGAAGGCTATGCAGAATGCCTTAGGAATAGCGTTGCCTTGAGGTGTAAAGAACAAGATACCCGCTCCTAAGCTGTGATTGGTACAAGAAATGTCGAAGAACAATGTCCACATATTAGGCACCTCTAGGGTGAAAATAGACTCATCAGGAAATCTATAATTAGAGGATGGTCAGCTATTGTAGGTGCTTCTACTAAGTGATCTGTGATAACCTATCCTTTTATTACTTTTTTGTCTACATATTCTATATCAAATTCACTTAGTATCATGACCCATTTGGCTAAGTGTCCCATGAGGGCTGCCTTGTTGAGAAAGTACTTCAGAGGGTCAATCTTTGCGACTAGCTTTGTTTTATGATTCAGCATGCAGTGACATAGTTTTTGAGTGGTGAATACCATCGCAATACATGAGCATTCAATAGAGTGTAGTTAAGTTCGTATCCCACTAGTGTTATATTGATATAGTAAATGGCCCTTTCCTTTCCATGTTCATAATTTTGTGCTAATAATGCACCCAGAGCTAAAGATGTGGTTGATATGTACAATAGTAAAGGTTGTTTTGAAATCAGGGGCATGAGAACTAGTGGTGACATTAGATAATCCTTGATCTTTTAAAAAGCATCTTGAGATCTTTCAGTCCATACAAAAGGGACCCCTTTGTAGAGAAAGTGTTGGAATGGCTAACATTTATCGATGAGTTGAGCATTGAATCTCCTTATCAATTGTAATTTTCCTTGTAAGCTGCACAATTGCTTTAGAGTTACTGGTGGAGGCATATCCATAATGGCATTGACTTTAGCGGGGTCGACCTTAATGCCCCAGTGAGAGACTATATAACCAAGCAGTTTACCTAAAGTGACTCCAAATATGCATTTCCTCAGATTTAGTTTGACTTTGTATTCCTCAAGTCGCACAAACACTTTATCTAGAACTTCTAAGTGAGTTCTTCTTGTCACCGATTTAGCCAATAGGTCATCTACATAATCTTCCATGAAGGTGTGCATATAATCATGAAATATTGTGGTCATAACCCTTTGATATGTTGCTCCTATGTTTTTAAGGCTGAAGGGCATGACGTTCCAACAATATGTACCCCAAGGGTAGGTAAAATCCGTCTTGTGCTATTCTTTAGGGGCTACTCTTATCTAATTATACCCTGACAAACCGTCCATTATTGAAAGCATTTCAAAGCCAACAGTAAGGTCAATTATGATATCAATATTTGGAAATGGAAAATCATCCTTTCGACATGCCTTATTAAGTCTCTGAAGTCATCATAAATTAAGATTTGTTTGATGGGTTTCATAACTAGCACAAGGTTGGATATCCACTTTGGGTAGTCAATGGGATGAATGAATCCAACATCAAGTAACTTCTTCAACTCTGCTTTCACCAAGAGGGTTATCTGTGGATGTATCTTTCTCAGTTTTTTCTTTAGTGGTTTTGGATTCAGTAACAATGGTAAATGGTGTAGAACAAGCTATGGATCAAGGTCTGGCATGTTAGCATATGACCAGGCAAAATTAATCTAATGCATAGAGAAGAAATCTATAAATCTGGCTTTTCCTGTTCAGTGAGTAACATGGTAAAGTGAACAATCTTGGGAGTATCTTCTGTACCAACATTGTCTTCAATAGTTTGTTCCACTAGCAATGGCGATCTCTCATGTGTAATAGGAAGCACATCCAGCCCTCCATCCTTGGGTTCCTCATAGAGGTTTTTTCCCTCAAATACATCCTTTATTTTTACTTTCGTATAGTCTAAGGGAACCTTTTGGTTTTCACCCAGAGACCTATTTTCTTTTTCTTTTTCTTTTTCACTTTTACGACTAGAGGGCGAGGTAGACTCTCCAAAGTATGTGGAGTTATCTAAGTCCATGATGTAGCCAACCTTGTGATCTCCTAGTGGTATGCCCTCACGAAGTCCCATGAACCTAGCGATAGCTTTGTCATTCTCAAATAAATCAAGGTTAGGTGTTGTTTGCTGGTCACAGTCTATAAGTTTAGGGTGGATGAGATGTAAGCCATCATCAGTGTCAAGGAAGCTTAGAGAGACAGGGGTAAGACTATATATGGATGTAAGCTACTAATCCAGGTAGTACCATCAGGTAATTCAAGGTGGGATGATTGTGGTTCAGGTTCAAGAGGATCCCTCAATGTTTCGACATCCTTGGAGGTGCTTGCATCCTTACCTAGAAGTAACTTAGTACGTGGAACATTTTCTCTTTGTGAGGTATATCCTAACCCTTTATTGTGTGGCTGAATAGTTAGTTGAAGAGGTTTGGTTCATCCATTTCCATCGGGTCCAAGCCCACCATGTCAGTCATAGCCTTGTTGTTTCAAAAATTCATACCCTTTACCATATTGTTCTAAGGGCAATTTGACATGTTCGACCTCATCTTCTTCCTTATAAATCCATGGAGAGATGTCTTCACTGACATCCTCTCTACTTAGTTCACACCATTTTGTGAATGTGGTGGGAGTAGCAGAAATAGTTTGCTTTGGCAAAATGGGGTTGGGCTTTCCTCAAGACTTGGGTGATGTAGGCAACTTTCTGATGCAGTATAAACTTTCCATCTTGTACTCATCGTATGCTTTGTCTAGGATCTAAATTTTAGGGTTGATTGGCGTAACAAAAGTGGTGGTAGATTTGGATAACGTGGATGGGTTGACATAATGAGATGAAGTGGATGGTATGATTCCCCTATTGATAGGTACCTAATGTTGGGGTGCCTCTCTTAGGTGGCTGTAGTATTGAAAGGGGATTACCTAGGATAGTGATTTACATACCGTTATAAGGGAATTTGATAAATTGATGGTATGTGGAGGGGATGGCCTTCATGGCATGGATTCATGGTCAGCTAAGGATGAGGTTATATGGAAGCTTGATATCTAAGACATCGAATACAGTATCTTGTATTACTAGTCCAACCCTTAAGGGTAAGGTGATTACTCCTTTAGAAGAGCGCTCAGTATCATCGTATGCCTTGATAACAATTCTCTTAGTTGGATCAACGTAAGCCTCAGAGTATCCCAGTATTATTACCAACTTTAAAGGACATATGTTTAATCCTACTCCACCATCTACTAGGACTCATCAAATTTTATGTTTATTGATGAAAATTTCAAGGTTTAGGAGATCGGTGTGGTTAAGTTGGTGTGGAGGCAAGTCACATTGTTAATGGTGGCTAGGTGTCCCACCATGGCCTAAAATTGGTTCACATTTAGGTTTATTGGGACAGAGGATTCCAGAAGTACTTTCTCCAGAATAGCCTTGTGTTCTGGTTAAAGGCAAAGTAATTCAAAGATGGATATTTGGGCTGGAGTCTTTTTTAAGTGATCCAAAAAGTTATATTGGCATTTTTCTTATGGGATGGGTGTATTGGAAGGATTAGAGGGAGCACTTTGCAGCGTTATCTTGGCTTTGCATGTGGTGACAACGTATTCTGGATGCAACTTGATGGTAATCATAGAAATGTTATTATCATATGTACAGATGTTATTAACGGTGTATTTGTAGGCAATGCTATTGTAGTTAACACTATCATGCAGTTTGGTTCCAGATTAGGAGGCTTTTCGTGATCCATGATTTTGCAATGGGTCTATGAAGATGGTATGGTCGGTGTTGGAGGAGCCTAATGGTTGATCCACAACTATGTCACGCTTGTCAATGAAGTCTTGAATGATATTTTTCAATTTGTAGCAGTTTGATGTCTTATGACCTTTGATTCGATGGTAATCATAGAATTCATTATCATTCCATGAGGGAGGTTTAAAGGTTGGGTCGTATTGTCTAATTTCTAGCAGTTGAATGAGATTGTTTTGCAATAACTTCTTCAAGATTGACTCGATTGGCTCTGTCAAAGGTGTGTAATTACGTCGAGGGGTGTTATTCCTTAGGGGTGGTCTCCTTTGATTATTTTGAATGGTGTTGGCTGCTTGTTGTTGTGGTTGCAGTTGTTGTTGTTATGTTTGTTGTTGTACATGTGGCTGATTGTTTATTGTGGGAGGTGCTTTGAGTGTGATAACAGGGCCATCCCTAAATGCCTTAGCATCCACTACCCCATCATTAGTAACATTTTTGTTTTGGGCCCAAGTTTTTCTCTTGTCATAGGGTGTGCTTTGGGTGTTTTGATTTTTGTTGAAAATTTTGATCATACCCTTGGCGATGAGAGATTTTTCAATGGCAGCCTCCTTCTTGACAACTTCTCTAAATGAGGTGCAACAATGGATTTGTAATTCATGCATAAGCTCTTTGTTAATATTTTCTACAAAGATAGGCACTAACTGATTCTCATGGATGTGACAAGGGCATTTACTTACTAGGCCTCTCCACCTTTGGAGGAAAGAAATGAAGGTTTATCCATCCTCTTGTTTTGTTTGGCACAAGGTGGCAATGTTTACGTCTATTTCTATGTTGTAGGAAAAATGTGATTTGAACTTATCCATGAGTTCAGTCCATGTTCATATTCTTGTGGGAAGATGTGCAAACCATTCAGGAGATTGACCAGAAAGGCTCCTTGGGAATAGTCTCATTAAGTATGTGTGGTCATAGGCAATCTCAAGACAAGTAGTATGGAATTGGTGTATGTGTTCAATGGGACTCCCCTTTCACCTATATTTGTTAAAATTTGATGCAATGAAATTTAGGGGGAAAGGAGGCATGTGAATGCTTTTGTCAAATGGATATGGGCATAAGTCCTCCATAGAGTATGGTTTCTTGGTCCCCAAAACTTGTAAGCTAGAGAATTGTTGCTTTAGTTTATCTAACTCTTGAGTGAGGAATTCAACAGGTGTGTTGGCGATGTTTGTGATCAAGTGTTGATGCGAGTTACCTATGCTTAGTGCCAATGTATTTTACAGTCCCAAGTTTGTGGCAATTGGGTTGGTATTTGCATTGAGAGGGATGTGTGATGAAGACATGTTTAGGTTTTGGTTGATAGGTACATATGTGGTATTGGGATTGATGTTTTGATAATGGGATGAATCATTACTGGTATGTTGGTTTTGGATGTTATGAAGGTTTGTTTGAAAGAGGTGGTGAGTGTTTTGGACATCATGAATGTTTTGATGCAAGGCACTAGTATTTTGGTTAATGTGTTGATGATTTTGGGGGATGGTGTAAGTGGTACCAATGTTCGTGTGAGTGTTAGGCATAATATTTTTGTTTTGACCATTTGGATCCACATATTGTTGATTCAAGGTATGGTTATGATTGGCATTGACATTTTTGTGGGATATGACATTATTGTTATGATTTTGTGGATCTATGTATTGGTGGTTCAAGACATTGCCATGTGTAGATCCAAAGTTCATGTTTTGGCCATTAGGATCAACATATTGTTGATTCAAGGCATTGTTATGAGTGATATTGGTGTTCGTGAAAATGTTGTTTTGATTTTGTGGGTCTATGTATTGATGGTTCAAGACATTGTCATGTGTAGACCCAAGGGTTGCATTTGAATTTGACATGGTGTTGGTGTTTTGATCATTAGGATCAACATTTTGTTGATTCAAGGCATTCATGTTATTTTGACAAAGGGTATCTATACTTGAATTTCCTAGATTGTTTCAAGGTTCAAGTTTCAATTTTGCATTTGATGTGGTGTTTTGTCTACTAGAAGTCACTATGTGTATCTTTCGTGTCCTTTTGTTTTGGTTCATGTTCATCGAGGAAAAAGGATTTGGGAAGGTCAATGGTTGGGACACAACATTCATATTGTTGGTATCAAATGTCGCATGGGATAATGTGGAATCTTGTGATGTTTGCCCCATGAGAATAGTGACAAGTTCTTGTGTTGAATTGGTATGGCTAGAAGAAGGTGCCATTTGTCCTTGGCTTTGAGTAGCATTATTGGATGGTGACCCTACAATCATGTTGATATCTACCCTAGGGGGAAGCCTAGTACCACTTTGCAAGAGTTTCATGAGGTAGCTTTGTGTATTCATGTTAATCATCTCATCTAAGATTAGCAACATCCTAGGGTATTCGAAAGCTTCTTCTATTTCTTGTTGCATTATTCCATGGTCTTCTTCATGTAAAAGGATGTTCTCAAAGGGGTTACCCATGTTGGATGAAAATCTCATGGTGTTTGCAATGTGTTCTAAGGATTTTCCCTTTCTTTTCTTTTGCAACCTTGTCTCGACTGTATAAGACCTACTAGTTTATGAGGGACGAGAAAATGAATTATCCTAAGGATGAGAATCCAATGCTATGTTTTTTGGTATTTTTTGGATAAGGTGATAATGCAAGGTGAGAATGCACTATGTAATGTTTTGATCTCTAAGTATGCCTAATGATACTAAGGATGAAATTGCAAGGATCTTTTTTGGTCTTTTCTTGGGATACAATGGTAATGGAACTAAGGTAGGAAATGAGTTTATGTAAATGGAAGTGGCCTAAATGTTTTTGGTATTTTATGCAAATGGGAATGGAGATATGATTTTGGTATTTTCTTGGAATGTTTTGGGAATGCAACTAAGGTGGGAAATAAGTCTATACCTTTGGGATGCAACTAAGGGAATATACCCAAGACTATAGTAGAGGCTAATGAATTTAATCTTTAAAAAGTTTAGCTCCAATAGGATATTATTGTCTACTAATTACTTTAAAATTACTAATTGGGTTTATCAAGACCTTGGAATGTTGTTGTGAGAATAATGGTTGATTAAAGTGAGTTTGTGAGTTAGAGATTTCACTTTGGAAGGTGGACTTAAATTATTCTAGTGAGTATTAGGCCCACATTGTGATCAATTGGGTGGAAATGATACCAAGGTCTTTTGGTCCAATTTTGTACTTATGAAGTAGTCACACTTCAATGGTTTCTCCTTATATTTCAACTTTAGGAAGATTAATTTTTGTAATTCCCTATAGTTCTAGGGAAGAAATCCTAATGTTCTAAGGTTACCTAAGTGATATGGGAAATATGGGAGTGAAACCTAATTCTAAAGGAATGGGGTTTGTGTATGCAACCTAATCCTAAGAAGGTGAAATGATTTTGCAAATGGATCCTAAGGGGATGAAAAATTAGCAAGTCTAAAATGTTTTTGAGATAGATGCAATCAGATTTGATTGGGAGAACAATGTTTCAAAGGATCCCCTAAAGTTTTCTATTTTAAGGCATATGTGTTGCATAGGCCTGTAGAGGCATTATAGAAGTTGGTAGAGGCATTTCATTATTTTTTATGCGTTGTAGGAAGCCTCTTATGCATTTCACTAAGTTACAGATGTGTTTCACAGTTTATGAGGAGCCTAGGATCAATTTCCTAAGTTTGTTTAGCAGTTTGTCAAAAAAATTAGAAAATACATCACACATAAAAACACTTAGCATTCAGTTTTGGCTGTGACTCTAATGTTTTGCATTTTTTATGAGTTTTGAAGGCACTTTGAAGATATGCATGATCCTAGGTGAGTCAAGGATACTACCTGCTAAGTCTCCACTCAAATTTCTCCAAATACTTAGACAAGGTAGACAACTAGAGAATTTGGTAACACTGGCTCCCCTTACATGGCACGGGCATACCAAATTCTCCTACCCTTCAATCCTAATGGTCAAGGGAATTCCTATCTCCACAATGAATAGTACAAGTGGGGCAGCTTCAGAGGTCTGACCTAATGCACCAACAAGTAAAGGGATTTTGGCCTCTAAAACAAATGGTTCTTAGTGAATATCCAGGGGACCGGCATGTTACGAGCATCCAGTAAGCTACTTAAATCTTTAACTAGTACTACTAGGAGTGTCATATATGCAAAGGTATGCCTCCTTTTGAACTAGCGTCATACGTTAAGTGCTAATACTGGTTTGAACTTCGCTTTTGCCTTATCCTATTTTGTATAGCGGACCATATGAAAGTACTACTTGGGGTCATGAGTTCTCCTTGTAGATGTGTCTCAAGAGTAGGGCCACTCTCAAGGGTTACACAAAAGTGATACAAGTACATGTTTTTGATCTCCAAGTTTGTACCAAGACGCGAGGAGAGAACATACACATGCAACTTGCTCACACTAGCATGGGGTTTGTTTAACCTTTAACCTTTTTTAGGTGTGGTGTGATTTATGCAAGTGTGGTGAAATCTTTTGATTCCCAAGATCACCAATGGTGCGAGGGAAGAGAATATGCTTCTCCACTTCACAAATAGAAATCACCAAACATGGTAAAAAATGATGCAATTTGTTTTTATCTCTTTAAATGAGTGAAAAATGCAAGTTCTTTTTAAACCAAATAAGTGTGATATATAGATTTGTTGTTCTTTTTAACTAAATGCGTGAAAGATGAAAGATTGTTGTTCTTTTTAACCAATGAAATGTGAATATGCAAGGTTGTGGTTCTTTTTATCCCAATGAGTGTGGTTCATTTTAATCCCAATGAGTTGTGAGAGAAAATAGATTTGTGTTCTTTTTAACCCAATTTAAAATGTTCCTAAGATAACCACACACACATATGAAATGAAATAAAAACCCTACAAAAATATATTAGTGATTTAACCAAAGATTTCCTCTAATGCCACAAGCTGCAAACCAGATATTAGTAACAGAGAATAAACCCTAACCCTACTATGTAAAATAGATAAAACCTAAATGAAAGCAACTTAAATATTTTCTATTTTTTACCAATTGCATGTGGTACAGTAAGGCTCACAGGTGTTGCACAAAGTCATGAAGGCGGTACAGCAAAGGCATTGCACAGAATGACAAAAGCATTGCATAGAAAGGAAATTGCATCACACAGAGTCATGTAGGCAGTGCAACAGAGGCATCACATGAACCTACATAGGCATCACACTATCTCTGCAAGCAAAAAATGAGAGAAAAAACCCTAACAGTGAGTGAAAAACATATTTCTATGACAACTATCAAATCCTAGGGCTGTAAGGTTGCTTCTTGGATGCTAGAAAGATGACAAGCTTTCAGACATTCATAGGATATACCAAATGCTCAAACAAGTTAGCAAGAAATCCCAGATAAAAGCCCTTGAAATATCAAACCCTGATGCTTTGAAAAACCCTAATGAAATAATCAACATGAACCAAAAAATTAACAAAGCAAACAGAGCATTAGATATAGGTTAGACTCCTGCAAAATCAATTGGGTTAGGCTGATAAAAATGAAATAACAATATTCTGCCCTAAACATAGTTACATGTGTCACAGAGTCCTTCCTGTGCATTGCAAACTCCACCGAAGTATCACATCGTACAACTCAAGCTTCATACGAAGCAGCTCAAGCATCACATGAACTAGCTTATGCGTTGCACTATTCCTGTAAATTCAAAAACACAAAATTTGTGGAATGTACGGCCGTTCACATCGGGTTCACCAGATGAGGTTGGGGAAAAACACTCTAAAAACCCTGCAAGTAGTATTTTCCAAACCCTAACTACCCAATGGAGCGCTAATAACCTAGAATCAAGCATGTAAATCAATGAAACATGAAACCTTAGGTTAATAGTGCAAATCCTCCATTGTTACTATCAAGCTAAGCTTCACTAATGCACTCAGATTTGTAGACCTACAAATGAAATGAAGTGCTCAAGTGTTGACAATGACAAAGTCAAATTATGCAAGTGGTAAGATGTGAAAATGAGAGTGTGAGGGTGGTTTTATAGAAGATGGATTTTGAATGGATGGCTATGATCAAGAGTTGACTTTGGAGCCAAAATGAAGGGTTGAGATGGATTAGGGTTCCCAGCCACTAGAAGACAAAAGATATTTTTTATTAGAGGAAATGGTGAAGTGGGAGATGATTTTTAAATTAAATAAATTATATGCATTTATTTAATTTTTAGAGGAAAGGGTAATGTAATGAGATTTTAATTAAATAAGTGGGGACTTATTTAATTAGGGTAAGGTTCATAATTTAAATAAATAGGTATTTATTTAAATTAAAGAGGGAATGTGAACATTGGAATAATGAATAATTAAATTATTTAATTATAGAGGAAATTAGAAGAAAATAGGTTAAGTAATTTATTTATTTGAAAGCACAAGAGAGGAAATGAATGAATTAAATAACTAAAATTATTTAATTAATAGCAGAATACAAAGTTGAGATGAATTATGTGCAAAAATGATGTTCGTAGGCCCAAGACATTTTTAAGTGTCTACAAGGAGTTCTTTTCAATAGCAAAATAAGAGGAAGCAACAGTTAGGCATCCAATGGCTTTTTGACTTTTCAAACTGTGATACATGTCACTTATCTATTGTAACAAATTGCTAAGGATTTGGAAAGGCTTGTAGGCTAAAGGGCTTGCCTTATTTCATTTTGAGTTAGTCCTTTTCACTTTTTGGCAAAGCATTGTAAATTTGGAGAAGTTTCTTTCTTGTCATTTCTATGCATTGTAACTCAGATTTTCAGTCTTGTGATTGAAAATAACATTGTAATACTCTATTTCTATGAATTGTTCATGCAAGATAGATATTTCAAACTTTTGCAAGTTGTAAGAACACCTTTCTTTTAATAAAGCTCAGTGATTTTGCCTTCTCAATGGTTATCTTTATATTATGTGCAATTGATGATTGATGTGTATATTTATGTTTTATGTTTAAATCCTCAAATATTAGTCAATTAAAATGACTAAATATACTACTAATTGACGTCAATTAATAATTAAATTGACTAAATATACTACCAATTGACAGAAATCAGTGAACAGTGAATAAATATGACTAAATATATGACCAGTGTTAAATCAGTGAATAAAAATGACTAAATATACTACCAAATTGATCAAAATGATGATTAAAACTAATGACTAAATACACTACCAATGGAAAGAAATTAGTGAATAAAAGTGACTAAATAAGTGACCAGATTACAACAATCAATGACTAAATCAACAACTAAATATACTACAAAATCGATCAATCAAAACAACCAATAAATGAATAAAAATGGTTTAGTCATCAATTTTGTGTCATTATAAATGACTGGCAATAAACTACTAATGGTCATGTGACCATGTTTAGTCATTTATAAGTAGTTTTTAGTAGTTTTTTCAGTCATATATTGTTGAATCTATACTAGTGATTCCTGATAAATTTTCTATAAAAACTTGCTAAACCATGAATAGATTGTACCTCTGTAGCACTCCTTAGTGTAGTCCATTCTATGATAGCCCTCACCTTCTTTGGGTCCATCTTAAGACCTTCCTCTAAGACAAGAAATCCTAAGTATACCAACTCCTTCTTTGCAAAATTACATTTCTTCAGATTAACCAACAACTTCTCGTCCCTCAACTTTTCTAAAACTCTTCTAATATGCATCAGATGCTCATCTCAAGTCTTATTGAAAAATAAAATGTCATTTAAATAAAAAATAACAAAACTTCCCAAAAACTCTTTCAATACGTCGTTCATGAGTTGCATGAATGTGCTTAGTGCATTGGTTAGCCCAAATGGCATGACTAACCACTCATACAAACCTTCCTTTGTCTTGAAGGTTGTCTTACATTCATCTCCTTCTCTAATTCAAATCTAGTGATACCCACTTTTCAAGTCAATCTTCATGAAGTATTTGGCTCCACTCAAACAATCCATTATGTCATCCATTCTAGGTAATGAAAATTTGTACTTGATCGTGATCTTATTGATGGCTCAAGAATCTGTACACATTCTCCACTCTCCATCTTTCTTTGGTGCTAGTACTGCAGGTACTACACATGGACTTAGGCTCTCCCTTATTAGTCCTTTCCTTAACAGCGCGTGAACTTGTCTGTTCAACTCTTCATTCTCTACAGGAGTCATTCTGTGGGCTTCCTTATTTAGAAAAATAGCTCTTGGTATCAAATCCATTTGATGACTTATCTTCATTTCTGGTGGTAAACCTTTTGGTACATTATCAAAGACAATATCCTAAAATTATTCCAACATATTTGAGGCTTATACTAGTACATCTTCACATTTCTCTTGACTAATCTTAGGAATCAATACAAAGCAATGATGCTCATGCTTCATAACCTCCAAAAATTTCCTACTATCTACCAAGCAAATTTTGGTAGTACTACATACGTTTTCCTCCACCTCCTTCAAGGGGTTCAACTTATGACGAACTCCATCCTTTATTAGGGAATATGTGTTTTCATGGCCATCATGGATAATGCACCTATCATACTGCCACGGCCTCCTCAATAGCACATGGCATTCATCCTTTAGTATAATATCACACAACACCTCATCATGGTAGTCCCCAATCTTGAACTTGACAAAACATTGTTCATTAACCAAAGCTCTATGGTCCTTTTTTGACCATGCAATCTGATATGGATGTGGATGCTTTCTTCTTATCAACTTCAGTTTGTTAACCATCTCCTCTAAAACAAGATTGTCAGCACTTCCACTATCAATAATAATATCACAACACTTACCTTCACACTTGCATCTTGTGTGAAATAAACTCTTCCTCTAATCTAGTTCTTTCTCCTCATTCAACAAGGTTCTTCTTACAACTAGGGTTTCTCCCCTTTCAACATCTTCAAAATGCTCAGACTATGCATCTTCATCTGCATGTGCAACTCGTGCATTACCTTCAGGTCTTCTATTTTTCCTTCCTTGATGTTATGGACACTCGTATGCTTGATGTCCTTCTTCTCCACATTGAAAATAGGTTCCTATAAAACTACCTCTTCCAGGTCCTTGCCCAGGTCTGCCTCTTCCTGTTCCTCTTTGCTCACCATTTTTTTGGTCACAAGGGCATTAGGAATTATCTCCTCTCTAATTTGGATTGGTGCCGACTTCTTCTCTTTTCTTTTGATCTTCATTACATCATACATAGGATCTTCCACTAGTCCTTCCACCTTGACCTCTTCCCCTTTTCTTGCTATTGACTCTTTTATTCAGCTTCTCTTCCACCTTCAGTGAAAATTGGTATGCATCTTCTATGGTGGTCATTCTAACTAGGCTCAGCTCCTCTTGAATACTTGGCCTCAACCCATTAATGTAATGGGCTACCTTCTTTTTATTGGCCTTTGTATGGCCTATTCTGATAGTAATCTTATAAAATTCTTCTATATACTCCTTAACAGACTTGTTACCTTGCTTCAATTCTTGCAACTTCTTCAACAACTCCATCTCATAGTCCATAGGAATAAACTTCTTCTTTAGTTTGTCCACCATCTGATCCCATCTGGTAATCTTCCTTTTCCTCTTCTATTTCTCTCCAACTAGACCTTCCACCAAATACTGGCATGGCCCTTCAACTTTGTTTTTGCAAGCTTGACCCATTCTAGATCTTCCACATCTTCATACTCGAAATATTCTTCCATATCATTGATCCAATCAATGAGTTGTTCTGAATTCAAATCCCCAAAATATGTAGAAAATTTGATCCCGGGCCTCTTTATGATCTTTGAAATGGCTCTCAACAACCTAACTTATGTAGGATCTCCTACAACTTCTTGTTCTTCATCAGATATATCTTCTTCAACTTCATTTTCACTTTCTTCTCTTGTTCTCAGCTCAAACCCTCTTTGCAACTCCTCTTGGAATGCATTGATTTTCCTTTATAGGGCCCTAAAACCCTCTTCTATCAAGGCATTTCTCCCAACATGGTTTCTCCATAGAGGTATTTTGATCTCTACAGCAAACCCGCAACCTCATGTCCTAGTGCAAACTACCTCATGGTTAGCGATCTGTTTACACACTCAAGAACCCTTGCTCTGATATCACTTAATGAAGGGGGTAAATCATAAAACACACAACAATAAAAATTACACACAAAAAATAGAATGTTCTTTTATTGATTTGGACAACTCATTACATTACAAAAACTCAAATACAATTAGAGGATGAATCCTCCACACGCTGCAACACATTACAGATTCATATCTCCAGACTCTGGAATCATTTGCCTTCTGTAGCCCTAAATTTGCTAGGGTTTTTATTCCCCCACTTTACTTGACTCTACACTTTCTCCCTTATCTCTACTACTACCAAGGTTTCCCAAAAATGGTCATAAATAGCCCTTTTTGGCAGCCAACAACCAAATTTTGAAATTTGCCTCTCCCTTCAAAAAAAGGTCAACTTTTGGGAGCCATAACTTTTGATATGTGTGTATGATTGACTAATCATTTGAAGCACTAGGAATCTCATGGAGTGCTCTATTTTATAAGCACCTGCTCTGCTAGTTCTACCCATTTTCGGGCTCGTACAGGGCCATTTAGTGCTTCAAACCTGAATTTGAATAATTTTCAAGCATTTTTTAGGAAATGGAAACTTTAATATCTTTCAGCTCACAAATGATCTTTGTATGATTCCTTCGCCAAAGGTCTTATTTTTTATTTATGAAGCTTCCTATAAATTTTTGCTTCAATCCGTGCCCAAATTTAAACTTTCCAAAAATAGCAGTTTGTTATTTTTAGCAGTTTGGAAAAATTGAAAGTTCTACATCATTATTCAAGCGATTATGGAACAAAATATACTAATTTTGAAAATGCATGAAAATGGCATTAACAATTTTGAATCAACATCTTTTTTTGGGTGATGCAAGATTGCTCTTACACCTCTGGATGCTCTTGCATCATCTCTAGAGGTTCCTTATCGCAATCCTTATTTTTCTTATTATTTAATTTGAATTTTAAATAATATTATTAAATATTATTGAGATTAATTGATCGACTTGATGGCAAGAACGACACTCTCTCGACGAAGAGAGTATCATCAAGGAGGGGACGTCTAGCCGACTAAAGGTGAATTGTGGCAAAAGAAATCTATGCACACACCACTTAGTTAATTTTACATAAATGTGTCTATACATAATAAAATATTGCATTTATTTTATTACATAAATATTTTGAATGGTAGAATTAAGTAAATATTAGTCACAAATAGATTTATTTGTGCAATTTGTAGTTTTTCTATTGGTAAGGATGCTAAGCACATCATAATATATTATATTAATAAAAGTAAATGATTACAAAAAAGCCCCTTCTGAGCTACATGTTTTAGAAAATTACAGCCAAGCAAAAAGATCAAATAGAAAAGAGGTATTCGTATCCATACATATGAGAGCTTTTAAAAATCACAAAATAAAGTTATGGATTCAAAATATTTAGGTCACCGACCCAAAACCCATGTAATCTAGTAACAACTTCTTCATTTTCATTCACAAGAGCATAATTCTGAGCCACCGGAGCAGGAGGAAGCTGATAGTGGATGATCAAAGTCCAAGCATTAAAATCTTCAATTTATTCTATTAAATCAGACCCAATCTGCCCATAGTATAAGCAAAAAGAACAATCAAGTGTCACACTTCAATTATTTTGTAGAATATAAACAAAAGCATCATAAACACATTTGATTTCTGTATTTTTCTTAACCTCATGGTGAGAAAATAAACCACCAATATTGGCTAAACCCACATGAAAATCATAATTTTCTATGGTAGTATGAAACTTCTCATCAGATACCAAGAAGTCATGAACAAAATTAATAGCAATTACTTTGACCAAATCCACTTGTTGTATCACATCCATGGCAATTTGCAAAATTAGAAATACATGCATTTTCAATTTATATCTTTTGAAAAGATTTTTTTATGCTCCATGTTTAATAAGTGGTTTCTAATATAAACCACAAGCATGGAGTGGTAGTTTCATAAAAAGCAATAAATTTCTTTAATGGAATCTGGGAGTTTTTCTTTGAGTATTCTAAGTTTGTAGAGTCTAAAATTAGATAATTTCAGAAAGAGTGGAGAAAGAGTTATGACAAATAAGTGGGATTTTCTATGTTATTTTAAAATGTAGATTCTTTGTAAAAAATTGGGAGAAAACTATAAAATGAGAAACTAGGATAGATTGAAGGGACTTCAGATGGAAATAATGGGGAGAAAAAGAAGGGATTCAAAGAGAAAAATCTAGGTATGTTTATTCATTTTTTGTATGAATTTTTTATAGTATGAGTCTCTGGTTAATTGTAATGTGCAAATTATATTGACTTGTTTGGGATATCATGGAAACTCTCTCACCTTTATTCAACCCTCTATGATTATTTCTTTTGAAAACCATAGATTTTTGTTCAGGTCTTCCTTGTCGAATACTTGCCTGATTTAATCTCATTGTTGAAGAGAATCATTAAATTATGTGTCTATAAGATGGTGTTCCCTTTTCTAACCCTGTTGTGCCTTTTTTTCTTCTTCCTATCGCTAGAACACTATTTAAATTCCTATGTTCAATAATGTATGTATTTAAGTATATATATTACTTAATTCATTAACTTGCTTACCAAGTTCGGCCTCCATAGTACATTTCAAATTTTCCACAATTTACACAACTTATGCTATTTGGTATGTATCAATCAGGTTAGTGATTCTTATTCCGTTATCTTCCAATGAAGTCAATTAATTGTATTTAGCACTTTGGTGGTAATTTACCTCTGCACCCCTATGCATCTCAATTGTTGTATATTGAATCAAGATGCAAGCTTTTCCACATTTCCTTAGAGGTGACTTATCAAGAAACTTGTATACCATTTCTAAAGATTCTCATAATCCACATCTTACATTGTTGAGACAATACTCTTTAAGGACGTCTCTATGTGTCTTCCATGATGCCTTAGTGTTGTTGTTTTGTGCATCCTCCATCAAGGTGCTAGTTTTAATTCAAATCCAACAATTCTAACATATATTTTATCTATATTTTTGTCTCATGATTTCTTTATATATTTTACAAAATCTTTCTAGAGTCGAGGATCATCATTACTTAGCTATATATATTTGGTTGAATGTATCACCTTTTCATCCTCTTGTTGGAGGTCAGGTGTGGCCTATTTCCAACACCTCCCTTAAGCCACACTACAGGTGCTTGAGGTTCCTAGCCTAGATCTGATACCACTTATTGAAGTGTTACTTTTTGATACCATTCAATAGAGATAAGAAGACAAACAAACAAGAGAAAGATATGGCACAAACCAAATACTAAAATTTCTATTAACATGTAAATATATTTTACATCAAAATACAAACTACAGAGCTACAAATCTATTTCTACTTTCTCTACAATATTGCTCACTCTAGAGCTTTCTGGACATTACAATTGTCCTTCTCTATCTAGAGTTGTTTTTCTCTTTCCACTAACTGATTGCTATGCTTTTTGGGAGCCACCTAGAGCTCTATTCTCTACGCTCTCTCTGTAATATTCTTCATGTTGTTGCTATAACAAATCTTCTCTGTTGTGCACTACTATGCTACTATTGCATGCAATATTCTTCTCCTTCATCTAACTATTCTTTGTTCTCATTCTTTCCTTTTTGTCTTCACCCAAAAGAAACTACCGCTCAAACTTAAATTCAAATTTACATAACATTAAAGTAGACTGCCCAACATTCAATGAAACTTCTGTCAGACCATCTAATGGAATTAACTATTTTGTAGGGGTGCAGCAGTGGGAAGGAGATCTCTAGATGATCTCTGATGGGGTAGGTGCATTAACTACCCAATCCAAATTATATTTTCTAACACCCCCCCTTAATCTTGAGCCACATAACTCTTTCATTTTGTATCTCTGGAGCTATCTGTAGTTCTCTGGAGCTATCTAAAGATTTCTTTCCAGAACTAAAATCTAGAGCTATCCATAATGTCCAAGCTTTCTCTTAGGTGTTTGAAGCTCTCTATAGACAATGCCTTAGTAAAAATGTTTGTGAGCTACTTCTCAAACCTACAAAATTGTAGTGCAATCTCTCCATGCTCTACTACCTCCCTTATGAAATGAAAATGAATCTTTGTGTTTGCTTCATCTATGGAAGAGTGGAATCTCCATCAAGGCTATGGAGGAAACATTGTCACAAAATATAGTTGTACCATATTCTTGTTGTTCATTCAAATCTATAATGATTCTTCTTAGCCAAATAGACTGACATGCTACTGCATTTGCTGCTATATACTCATCTTTGACTATAGAGAGAGAAACTATGGGTTGCTTCTTTGATGCCCATGAAATGGGTCCTAAACCCATGTCGAACATATATCTAGATGTGCTCTTCTTGTCATCTACACTTCCTACCCAATCACTATTTGTGTGACCAACTAGCTCAAACTCATTAAATGCAGTGTACAATATGTCATAGCCTTGTGTGCCATTGACATATCTTAGGATTCTCTTTCCTTCTTGCCAGTGTATGTCCTTAGGTTTCTCCATGAACCTATATATCAATCTTACTGTATACATTAAATCAGGCCTTGTAGTAATCAAATACATTAGGCTTCCAGCCATACTCTTGTAGAGATTTTAGGAGCCTATACACTTTGTCTTTTTGCCCTAGGACTTTATAGCTAGATGGTTGCTCCACATACACCTCCTCTTTCAATACTCTATTCAAGAAGGCTGACTTCACGTCTATTTGATATACCTTCCACTTGTGTTGGGATGCAATTGCTATGACTGCCCACACAGTTTTCGTCCTTGCAATTGGTGCATATGTCTCATCATAGTCTCTTTCAGGATAATGTTTGTATCCCTTAACAACCAAGCTTGCTTTGTGCCTTTCTATTTTTCCCTCAATAGTACTTTTGGTCTTATAGACCCACTTGACTACAATAACCTATTTACCCTTGGGTAAAGCTATTAACTCCCATATCTCATTCCTTTCTATTGTATCCAACTCTTCGTCCATGGCCCTACACTATTTCTCTTCGTTGAGAGCCTCTTCAAAATTTGTTGGATCACCATGAGAGAATAAATCAAAGTCCATAATTTCATCAAACTCACCATACGTTGTGTCTTCATAAACTTCCCTCATGCTCCTAGTCTTTCTCGGTATTAGAGAAGTAAGTGTAGGATTTGAACTTCTTATGGAGTTACTATTGCTTGACTTTGAAGTGTTATGGAGCTAATTCTACTATTGCGGTCTTGAACTAATTAACTTTGAAGCTCTAGGGATGTCTTCAGAGAGCTCTAAAATTGGATCTAGAGGACTCTGAGGCTGGTTCTACTTCACTACTAGAAGTACCACCTTCATTTCCACCTTCATCATCATCTATGGGTATCATTGTTGAGATACATGTGGTGGTGTCAACCATGCCATCCCACAATTCATTCCCAATGAACTCAACATCCCTGCTAATTATAACCTTCTTAGTGATAGGGTTGAAAAACTTGTAGCCTTTGGATTCTTCGTTGTACCCAATGAAAATGCACTATTCTCCTTTTCCATCAAACTTTTGTCTTTTCTCTTTTGGCACTAATGCATACACCATGCATTGAAAAATTCATAGGTGCTCAACACTCCATTTGTCATTTGTCCACACTTCTTATGGAATTATATCCCTTACAGCATGTGTGGGACTTCTATTTAGCAGGTATACTGTTGTTTCTAGTACCTCATCCCAATAATCATTTCGTAGTCCCTTAGCCTTTAGCATGCTTGCTGCCATCTCTGTGATGGTTCTGTTTTTCCTCTCAACAACTCCATTTTGTTATGGAGTGTACCTTGTTGTGAATTATTTCTAAATGCCTTCATACTTGCATAAATTCATAAATTACTTGGAGACATATTCTCCCCCTCTATCCGTTCTGAGGACCTTGATGAACTAGCTGCTTTTCTTCTCAACTATGGACTTAAACTCCTTCAGCCTTTCAAATTCATTAGATTTATTCTTCAAGAAATAAACCCATCTTTTTGGTTGTATTCATCTATGAAGGTCATAAAATATAAATTTCCACCTAGGGTGTGGGTCTTCATAGGACCACACAAATTTGAATGCACCAGCTCCAATGGTTCTCTCGAAATCTTAGAATTCCCTAATTGAAAGGGTTCCCTATGTTGATTTCCTAAAATGTAGGTTGCACATTTCCTATCGGGCTCTACAATTGTTGGGAACCCTCTAACCATGTCTTTTGTGGACAAAAGACTTAAATTAGAAAAACTTAAGTGCCCATACCTCAAATACCAAATCTTGGATGGGTCTTTGATGACTATCCTAAAGGTTGACTACTGAGCCACTACTATAGATGCCATCTGGTTGACTCTAGAGCCATCTAGATCCATTTGGGGCTTGACAGTGCAACTCAAGAGAGTGCCAAATAATGTAATTTAAGAGGGAACATTTTGTTCCTTGTCATCTACGTAGTTGCAATGACTTTCTTGCTACCATCCTTGTCATAAATGATGCATTCCCCATTCTATATTAGGATTCTATAACCATTTTGGACCATCTATCTAAGACTTAATAGGTTATGTTTTATGCCTAGGGCATAATAGACATCCTGGATCTACCTTCTCTAACCTTGCTTGGTTAGGACTATGATAATGCCTCTTCCCATGATATACACTTTTTGGTTGTTCCCCTTCATGATCTCAAACTTGATATTCTTGTCAATGGAGGCAAACAGGTTTGCATTCCCACTCATGTGGTTTCTACACATGTTGTCCAAATACCAGACTTCAGCACTTCTCTTCATAGCGAGGTTGCAAATAGTAAACATGTTTGACTAATTTTCATTTTCAGCCTTGTCCTCATTTGCTACATGAGCATTTTGACTCCCTTGGTCACATTAAATTTCTTCCTACATTAATTTGCATAGTGACCATACTCTTATGACAATAGTAACACTACACATTAGATTTATCATACCTCTGACTGGAGGAATTTCCCTTCTTGTTGTGGGAGTTCTTCTATGAGGTGCTTGGTCTATTTTCTTGCCTATTTGAGCCTTCTCTTCTGGAGTTGCTTCTACCTATGCCTTTACCTCTATTATTTCTTCCTCTTCCCTTGCCTCTCACACTACTTGAAGCCTTGAAGGCTTGCTCTAGGGAAGGGGCAGATCTATTCAGCTGCTACTCTTATGTTTGAAGAGAACCTATCAACTCATCCACTATCATCTCTAAGAGGTCCTTGTTCTCTTCTATTGTTCTGAATAGGATCAAATCTCAAAGGTAGACTCCTAAGGATTTTCTCAATAATCCTTTGCTCTTCCATTGTTCCCCATTACTCAACTAATTTATCAAGGTGGAAACCCTTGTATGGAAGTCTGAAATAGACTCTCCATCCTTCATTTGCAGGGTCTCAAAATATCTCTAGAGGAGTTGTAGTTTTACTAACCTCACCTTGTCAGTCCCTTGGTAACTATTTTGGAGAATCGCCCAATCCTCCTTTGCATAGTTATTTGTTGTTGTTCTTAGGACTTTTCACACAATACCCAGAAAACATAGGGCTTTTCACACAATATGTAGAAAACTAAAACTCTAACTCTATCAAACTTTATTGTTGAGTTATTGCTTATATGGACTAGCTAGGACTCAAACCTATGACCTTCCATTTGTTGTTGGAGTGCTCTACCAACTGAGCTATTGGTCCCTTGTGGCCAGTCCATCATCGGTCTAGGTGTGGATTATTTCCAATACTCCCCCTTAAGCCACACTATAGGTACTTAGGGCTCCTAGCTTGGCTCTGATACCAATTGTTGAGTTGCTTCTCATATGGACTAGCTAGGATTCAAACCTAGGACCTTCCATTTGTTGCTGGAGTGCTCTACCAAATGAGCTATTGGCCCCTTGTGTCTAGTCCATCATCAGTCTAGGTGTGGCTTATTTCCAACACTTCTTTGTGTTTTTTCTAATTCAAAATGCAGTGTCTTTGTGTTCGCCTATACCTCTATCCTTATAAGATTATGAACATTTCAAGGAAAAATTTATTACTTCATAACTTTCTTAGAATATAGTTTGCCATATTTGCGCTTTCATAATATGCTTCTGCAATTCTCAACAAATTTAGCAATCTTTATTTGGTTCGGCAATCTTTCCTGAACGTAGAAATCCCTATAGCATTTTGCTCTCTTTTACTCTAGACCATTCTCTTAAATCTCGTGATCATTTGCATTTTTTTCCAGAGATACTTCTCTTGTTATTCACCTTAAGAATATTCTTTTAATGACTCATATAAAACTACGCCTACATTATGTGTTACTTTATTGCTCCACTAAAATTAGAGATCATTAAGACTTTTGGTTATTCTTACCCTGAATTTGTCTCTCCTACATTGAATGTTAGTTAGATATGTACTTTCTTAAAATACATAGAATATCTTTATCTTGTGAATTTGGGAAATATCAAAATGTTTAGATGTTATTACATATAATTATAAATGTTTATCATTGGACATATGTAAATGGTATCTCTTGATCCTCATTAAGAAGAAAACTCTAATCTTGATATCCACCACTAACTTAACTTTTTATGTCAAGGATATTAACTAATGGTGAGGTTATATTTTTCTTTCTCATATTATACATGATTCCTTTCTTAGAATTTGAAATCAATCAATGTGTTACAATTTCCTATTTAAGTTTGAACCAAGATTTTAAAGTAGAGGTTAGATCTTAATATTTTTCTATTAATGATCTTTTTTTAAATTAGCATAATAGGAAGTGTTGATATATATCTTAGAGTGATTATCCTTCAATCTTTTAGATAAAATATTTTGAAATTTTATTGTCTATATTTGAAAATGTATTCTATATTGCACATACGATAGAAATATATACATATAGTTGACATTTTAGACATTGTGGAATAAAGAGATTTCTTCTAATTTCATAGTGTAAATGTGCTTTGTGAATTATAAGGGGTTTCACTTTTTACGTTAGTGAACGTTGTAAATAAAAGTATGTTTGAACTAGTAGTCTGGATTAATAATGGATGTTATGTTTTCCATTCATTCACTGCACGTGCAAGATACTATTATGTCGTTGATAACTCATCATTGAATGGTTAGAGAAATATTGTTATTGGAAATAGTTTCCTTTTTCTCAGACAGAATAATAGTATCTATGAAATTATGCTTGCATTGTTAGACAAAGGCATGTATAAAGATTGAAATATTAAACCATGCTTGTGAATGATTATTTTGATTGCATCAATGAATATGGTATGTTGATGTATGCTATTGTATGATGCATTTTTTCTTTGTAAGTTGAATTAGAGAAAAAACATGGATGGGTGTCAAATATGGGGTAATAGAGAAGGGCAGGTCTGTGTTCCTCCAGCCTATCTGCCATCAATGAGGAAAAGATGCTTTGGCCAAAGCTTTTGAAAAATTAAACTAAGTATTTGCAATGGTTTTGATTTACTTACTGTCTTCCATATCATGATATATGTTCATTTGCAATTATTTTTCTATTGTTAAATGTTAGAGATATCATGCTGCACCAAATTCCTTTATGCATGCCAGCTTATGTAATGTCCACCCATTCACTAAGCGTACAGATGGACACAAGATGTAGATTTTTTTTAATTTGGACAATAAGCCATTCTATATGTCCACACGTCTTGTAACTGCCAAAAATTTGGTAGTCCCAAATTTTTTGTCGTCCATAAAAAAATAACATATTAATAGTTCAATTTTTTTTTTTCATCCTTGTTTCACCTCCTCAAATGCTTCAACAATTTCATGCTCTGGTGCAGAGTCTAGAAAGCGTTACAAATCTTTTGTTGTACTTGATTGAATCGCTAATAGAAAAAATCATAAAGAAAGACAATATTGCTCCATCTAGGTATTGTCATTTCGTTGTGGAGCTTCTACATTGTCATGCTAGGGTTTACAGCTCGTTTCATCGCCCAAATAACATCTGAGATGTATGTTTCACCTCCTCAAATGCATCAACAATTTCATACTCTGGCGCAGAGTCCAGAAAGCGTTATGGATCTTTTGTTGTTGATTGAATCGATGATATAAATCGTAAAAAAGACAATATTGCTCCATCTAGGTATTGTGATTTCGTTGTGGAGCTTCTGCATTGTCATTTTGGGGTTTACAGCTCGACTACTGAGGTAGCAATGTTGCTTGAGAAGCTGCCATGGGACAAAATGCCGCTAGTGCCAGTCTCTGTAAAGATCACAAGCGGTAAACCCCTCCCTTCCGTCAAGACTAAGGGAACCTATGTATCTGTGGATGAGTACCTCCACACATATTATTCTTTTTAAGGGAAGACTGCTTTTTTCCCCTGAGAAAGGACCTCGGCGATCTCAGAGAAAACAAATTGGATCCCAGATACATGAAAGTTTGGACCAACGGATCAGTCTTAGGAATCCATTTTAGTAGAAGAAACCCTGGCATTACTTTCGCAATAGCAGCCCTGAGACTTGGCTTTGTATTTTTACTTACCTCTAATTGAAATTGATTTTCTAATTCACTTTTGGCTTTTATGATAGGTGGATATAACAATGCACAAGAGATAAATTTTCAGGTGGATTTTCATTTTATAGATTTCATAAATTTTGTAAGTAATGCAAATTTTGTTTGATTGTAGACACAAGGCGAGAGAACAATGTTCAGTCTTTTAAAAACTTGGTCAGGTAGTCTTTCCCTACTCATTCTATAAATAATTTTAGTCTCTGTATGTAAACCTTATCTATTATTATCGTGGGGTATTACAATTACATTGGTTGATTTTTATTGAAGGCTTAGTCTCAATATAAAATAGATTTGATGTAGGAAATTTCAAATCTCATTCAATTTGACTGACCCTCTCCAGATTGATTGAGAAGATGGATTAAATAATGTTACTGACTGTTTAGAAAGCATTGGAATCAACCATAGTTTCTAAGAGTGTGAGAAGATTGAACTTACCTCTTAATCTTATGTTTTCAATATTTTTTTGTAGTACTTTCAAATACTATGAGGAGATTTCTTTTTCCCATGATTTGTTGGTTAATGTCTCAAAACCATGCATTTTTAGGTTTCTACATTGATTTGATAGCTTGGTAATTTCAAATAGTTGATGGAATTTAGAATGAGAATTTGTTAATTATTGGGCTATGACTGATTTTTATCCATTACATGCAACATGAATTGCATATTTGATTGAAACTGGAAATTGAGATATTTTGTAAGGTGCTCTCTATGGACCACCTAATATAAGGAGTTGATGAAAGTACAGAAGCAAGAGGGTGAAATTTGTGGATGCTCTAAAGCATCCTGAGATATCAGAGTGCACCGAACCAATCAAAATACATGCCCAGAAGAAGAGTTTTGAAGATGAGGAACCCCACCTGCTGTTGACTGCTCTACTAAAATAACTACCGTATCTCTCCAGCTTCCCCTTCCCTGGAGTGGAAGGGAAATTGCCATCCATGGGAGAAATAGGCATTGCATACAAACACAACACTGAACACTTCCCTCAATTTGGATGCATAACATAATTAATGGATTCAGGAATGATTTATGGAAGCGGTTACATTTTATTTGTCTGGCCGCCTAGCTATAGTTAGCTATGGAAGTGGTTTTTTTTTAGGGGATCCTCTTCCCCAAAATAGAACACATATCGTAAATAATTATTCTCAACACCATTTAAACTAGCCATCCATTATCATGAAGGGTGTGACAACTATTTACTGGCCATTTTCTTTGTGAGGGTCGTTTCCTTCTACAGGGCCGATTCATCAGATAAAGTTGTCCTCACCTTTTACGAATAGCGAGACATTAGTAGAAGTTTGTCATTTTATCTACTATGAAGGAGACTCTCACATTCAATACAAATCATGGTCTTTGGGCATAAATTACAAGTCACACCTATTACCAAAGGATAGCTGCTCATTGTTGAGAATGTCTCTGCTCTTGATTGGATCGAATAGCTTAATAGCTTACCTCCCAACATCTGTTACAGTCTAAGATTGCAATCAAGATAACCTTTGTTACTATTCAACCTTGTACTACCTCCCAGCAGTCTAAAATACTACCGTTCATAAGCTTTGTTGTACACACCAAGTTCAGATGCTGTGATTAATTCCACTTTTACAGAATTCAATTGTTCTCCCACCTAAGATAAATCGAACTTCAGGTCATGCACAATGGATTCTCAATGCTCTACCCTAGACAACATGCCTTGTTCCAGATTGGGCATTGTATACCCACTTGTGATTTTCAATTCATGATTATGCATAGATATGACCATATTATGCATTGCCAAATTTTATGTCCCACAGGAATTTCTCCATAATCTCCATATGAATCATATGTTCTTTCATATTTGCTCTTAGCCTCTGCACCCAATATTCCATTTCATCTCCTTCAATTTTTGTTTTTTCTTGTTTTACATGCCTCTCTGACCAATTCCAATCTGCCTCCTACATTGCATCCTATGACTGCAAATCATCTGGAATCAACAACTCCATAAGATAATTTCTAAGAACCGCATCTTTAGCCATAGCCCTGGAACAAAGCAATCATGTATCCTAGATTAAGAGATAATGTGTGACTGAAATTGCTTCATAGTCTACCATCTGACACCAAACCCCTCGGCAACAGATCTAGAGCCTTGGAGTTGTACGCCATTAAGATGCAAACACCTATTGTGACCTATACGATGATATTAATCCTAGCTACTCCAGATACTTCCATATGGAAAAAACTAATGAAATTGTCATCATAAGGAACCAAATATCGTCATCTATCTTGCACAATCCACCTTCAATATTATGAGCTGTCTCTCCGAGCAATGTACCACCTCTGTTATCTACCATCAGCCACGTCAATGCAATCAAGCATAGCATGACACATTAAAACTATAATGAAATCTCTTTAATTATGATATCACCATCAGTTGTACCCATAGGTTCAATGGATACACTGATAGTTTTCAAAATGTAATAAAATTTTTTTAGAGATAGATAATTTTTCCATAATCAAATCCTTAATTACATGAAAAATGATACAAAATGTATATAGTTTATTAAATGGATTAATTGTAATTAGTGCACAATAACTTTTATCACAAAGCGGTTGAAGATGAGAAGATTGGCAGTTGAAGATTGGAAGATTGGCACTCTTATGGCTGTAATACTTTTATGATCAACAATAAAAATTAGAACTTCCATCTAGGACCGAGAAGAGTTCTAAACAATTATCTTGGGTTAGATGAAAGTGGATGAGATCATCAAACTCACTATTGAAATAGTACTAGAAATTTGGTGGGCCCAAAGAACATAAATATACACATTGTGTACTAACTACAAATTTGAAATTTCCCTGAAAGCTGTTTCAGTTGAGTCAAGTGCCGATTGGTTGTATTTTTAGGTGACACTAAGTTTTACTGTTTGCAAAGTGGGGACCTTGTTGCTGTCATCAGTTATAACGTCAATGGTATTACATTGGGCTCTTGGCAACTAGTGCTGGAGAATATGTGGAAATAACATAGTCAAGGATTCCCTGTGATTTGGAATTGTAAGCAAAGCCGCAGATGTCTTTGATATGACCTGTTGGCATCATATTTACTGCTTTGAACTTTAAAGTAGATATTGCTGCAGCTGAAAATATCAATGGATTGTCCCTTTTCATACCTGTTGACAATTTCACCACTCAGATTTAGCCATGATAGAATTACCTTTAGACAGAATTAAGTTATCATATTTGCAATATTAGTTTCTACCACACTATTGGCACACGTGTCATCAATGATTCACCTTTGTTAACCTGGTATGACAGTCATCAGACTCTACTTCGCTTGCACATGTACTATGGTACTATTACACATAATCCATATTATTATAACCCTGCATTCTCATAGCTCAGGACTGTAAGATAGATTCATACCTTAACACTTACAGCCAGTGTTACAAGACTCAGACTCACCCAAGACTTGGCAAGCTGATTTTTGACCCGGACCAGGACTCGCCACCCAAACTCCCCAAAGGACTTGGTGAATAATGATGTAAGCAAATCCTTAAAAATCTCTAAATTTCATGGGGTTTAAATTTGCCAAGCAAAAAATGAATACAATATGTTTTGATTAAAGTAACCAGGAAAGGGCCCGAACCCATATACAGAGGCCCAACAGGCAACAAAAGAGTTTCACAAGACGTAAAACCAAAGAAGAGCATAAACAACAAAAAGAAAGACGGGCCAGCCAAAAGACTAGCCAAAACAGACAGGACCAGCAGCCGGCCAACTACTTTCTGGCCATAGTCTTAAAGCAACTTATGGCATGCCATTCTTTGTTCAGGAACTCTAGCTTCTCTAAGAAGGAGGTCTCATCAGCTTCCTGCTCTAGCTGCTCTTGAATCTTTTGCTCGCCCTTCCCATCCAACTTACTCCCCTATTTCTGAGTGGTCTCTATCTTCTCCTTGATTTTGTTTTCTTCCAGCTGCACCGTAGTCCCCTATTTCTTGGTCATTTGTTTCTCTTTTCTCTCCGCCTGCTCATTCAAAAACTTTCTTCTCTCTAACTCCTCCTTCAACACATACAGAGTGGTGGCCAAATTCTTCGTCGTTTCCCAACTATAGTCTACTAGGTCATACACTTTCCTATCCAAGTTTGCCTGAGTAGTCCTGATTTGACCTATCTTTGCCTCCATGCACTCCCATTTTTCAAATCTGGTGGTCATCTTCTCCACTTGGCCCCAAAGATCATCATTAGCCTCAATCGGCCAATCCTCCACTTCCAACTAGATGATAGACTCAAGTTGCTATATTTTCTTTCTAGCATGGTGAAGTTGGGCAAGCTGCCATTTCAACACCTAGTTCTGAAGATCCATAGCTTGATAAAAAATGGTAACTTTATCAGTAAGTTTGGTGCCCAAATTACAATCTGACTCTTGCTTCTCCTCAGTGTGGTCTTCATTAGTCTTAGTCTTCTTTCTAGGGGAGTCCTCTGAAGTTGTCTGGTTGGGCCTTTTGGTGTTTTTTGCCCTTATCCTTTTGATCCAAGTTTTCCCCACTATCTTTGCCAGAGTTCTCCTCCTCCTCCATATCCATATCATTTTCAGTGTCCTCCTTAGTGTCATTTTCTGTGTCAGAATCCAAAATTAACACTTCCTCATCTGAACTGTCATCCTCTTTAGAGCTCAACTTCCTTTTGGGCCTGGACTTCTGAGCTTTGTCGACTCCCTTATTCCTAGAAGTCCTAACAGAGCCCTTAGGATCAGGGTTCTTAGCTTGCTCTTTCTTCTATGGGGCTTGGGCTTTATGGGGAATGCTCATACTATGGAGAACCATTTGCCCCATTTTCACAGTCACAGTCTGAGAGGGAGCCTTGTTGTTATCTCTATTGGTAGTGGTTTGATCAAAATCTAAAGGAGTGGTAGCAGCTATCTCAGTCACTTTACTCTTCCCCTACCCAATCTGCTTCTTAGCCTGCAATCCCTTATGAGGGGTAACTTCACCTTTAGAACTCTCCCCCTGAGAATTCTCAACCCTCTGGGAACCCTCACCAAATTCAGTAGGGACCCTCTTCTTTGTTCTCACTCTGAAGGAAGTTCATGATAAGTTGAGGGTTATAGATCCTAGGGAAAAACCCTAGAGCAAGGGTTTGAGCCAATTCAAACTTAAAGAGGGTATAGATAAGACTCTGATGTAATGGGAGGAGTTTCTCACCAAGCAAAACTTTTTGAGCAGAGTCCTCAAGAGAGGAATACAACCAGTAGGGAAGATTAATTCTTAAATTGTGACAAAAATGATTCAAAAGGGGAAAAAGATATCCATGGAATCTTTTGAACCTACCTTCTAGAGTTATGTACCTCATGATGACCTCTGCCACTTCACTCCAGATGCCTGGTAATTCTTCCCGGCTAAAACCATTCTGAAGTCTGGTAACCTCCTCTCCTTCTTGGAAGAATTTCTGCATATCATTCTTATAGTTTCCTTTAACTTTCCTAGGAGTGTGGGGACCATCCAGTTTTAAGCCCATGGCTTTAGCAATTAATTCTTCAGAAACCCTGAAAGTTAACCCTCTAACATAAATTGTCCTGACTTTCCAAGAGCAAGAAAACTCACTCGATAGAATGGTATCATAGCCATTCATCACTTCAATATAAGGGGTGAAGTCCCCTCTCTACAGAATCTCCCAAAGCTCCCTGTTCTCCTTCAGGTTATCAAACTGAGTAGGTTCAGTATGATTTAAATTGCCTCCCATTCTGAAACCGGTGTTGGCTTCTACTTTGGCTCTATAATACAGACTAAGAAAGACGTTGTGAATAGTCTAGACAATGACAATTCCCAACACGATAGCAATTTCATTACAATCCTAGTAATGATTAGGGTCCTTTCTATGATTACTCTGGAATGTGTGATTAGTATGCCGCTCCATCCGAGCATACTGAGCATTAAAATAGTAATTTTTAATCATTATTAATAAAGTTGGTGATATCATTAGGGACGTCCTCTCCCCTCTTTCACTTAAAGCAATCATTGATGGTGCATCCTTTGTTCGCTAAGACATCAACTCTCGTGTTCCCTTCCCTAAATATGTGTTGCACTTTCACCTTGTCCATATATCTTAGCTCGACTATGCTTAGATTTATAATATCTTTAATATTCCAGCTAGGGGACACTTTAGCCTTAATCATGTCCAAAATATTTTTGGAGTCCCTTCAATGACAAGCTTTTTGATACCAAGTTCCTTAGCCAGACAAATTCCTTGGTAAGCCGCATAGGCTTTAGTGAAATTGTTAGATTGGAAACCAAGGTTCCTAGCATAGATACCTTTGACATTTACCTTGTCATCACAAATCACAACTCCCCCTCCCACCTAACTTGGGACACCCTTAGAAGCTCCATCAAAATTCAGTTTTGACTAGCCTAGATCAAGGGAGGCATTTGGTTTTCTTCCTTTGGATCTCCTTTCTAAAATCTAGGAGAGATAGTTTTCCTATTAGACCCCAATTGTGGGCAATCTTAATTTCTAATTTAGAGGGATTCTGATTGGGGCCTTTAATCCTGGAAGCCCAAATGTTTTCCATAATTCTCTGCTTGATAATTTTAGAGGTGATTCTCCAATCTTTTCTTTCCTCCCTAAAGATCCTGTTGTTCCTTTCTCCCCAAATTCCCCAGTTGATGTAGAGTAGGGATTGCCACTAGAGTTGACTAATTAGAGGATGCTTAAAAGGAGTGCTCCAGCCTTCAATGTTTTTTCTCAGATCATTGTTCCATGACCACTGAATTTGAAATAGGCTCAAAAAGGTCTATCTTATATTCCAGGTGAAGTCACAGTGAAAGAATAGGTGGTCTGTAGTCTCTTCATCCTTCTCATAGAGAATGCATCTATTAGGCATTTGAAATCCCCTCTTTTTGAGATTGTCAATTGTTAGGATCCTCTGGTGGTTGGTTGTCCAATTGAAGAATTTTACTTTGGGAATAGCATCATTTCTCTAGATGAGGTTCCAATTGAATCCTTCCCAATTTATCTTACTTATATTAGCATACCCAGACTTCACAGAGTACTTACCCATTTTGTCTTCCCTCCAAACCAACTGATCTAGAAGGAACTTCTTGTGAAAATTATGGTTCTTTAAGATATCCAGTAGAGTTAACATGGGGGTGATCATGGGTTGTAATAGCCCTTCAGTGCTGAGGTTCCACTTTTCTTTGCCTTCACGGATTTCCCAGTAGTTGCAGACTTTATGACCTAGCTTAGCCTTGATGTAGTTCATGATAGCAAGGCATATGGATGATACATCAAGGGAGGATTGGTTATCCACAGGTCTTCCCAGAATCTAATAGTGGTGCCTCTTCCCACATTCCACTAAAGCCATGTGTTTAGAAGGTTTTTGGATTTCACAATGTTGTTCCAAATGGAGGGGCCCAGGGGAAGACTATCTCTAATGATAAGACTGGTTCCCAAGCCATTGTTTAGATATTTAGCTTTCATTATTCTAGTCCAATCATTGCTATCAGTCATAAGTCTCCAACCAACTTTACCAAGTAGAGCTTTGTTGATACCCGAGATTCTTCTGATCCCAAGGCCTCCTCTGTGTTTAGGAGAGAAAACAACTTCCCAGGACACTAAAGAGATCTTATCCTTTTCCTCGGAGCCACTCCATAGAAACCTTCTCTAAATCTGCTCAATCCTATCAGCAATAGCTCTAGGAAGTTTGAAGAGGGAGAGGATGTAGACCGGGGTGCTTTGGAGCAAAGCATGGAAAAGGAGCAATTTGCTAGCATTGCTTAGGAGAGAGCCCTTCCAAGCAACAAGTTTTTTCTGCATTTTTTCAATCATTAGATTACAATAGGATTTAGGGAGCTTACCTTCCGTGAGAGGCATCCCGAGGTAGGTGTCTAACATCTCCTTGGTTTGGCATCCCAAAATAGCTGCTAGCTTTCTTTGAAGTCTTAAGTTGGTATTGAAGAAGTAAATGCCACTTTTATCTAAATTTATCCTTTGGCCAGATCTAGCAGCAAAAGAATTCATAATATGTTTCCATTCCACAACTTCCTTAATAGAGGCTTCACTGATAAGGATAGTATCATCCACAAATTGCTGATGAGAAGAGGGAGATAAACCAGAAGCAGGAATGAAACCATTGAGCCTACCAGTGTTGATGCTCCTATTGATCACTCTTCCAAGAACATCTACCATTATTATAAACAAGTAGGGAGAGAGAGGGTCACCCTACCTTATCCTTCTATTATCTCTGAAGTGGCCTTTGGGGGATCCATTGATGAGAATGGAGTAAGTGGGGTTGGAGTAGCAGTGCATCATCATGTTCCTAACTTTTTCATTGAAACCAAATCTCTGCAAGACTTTCTCCAAGAACTGCCAAGAAACCATGTCATAAGCTTTAGATACATCAAGTTTTAAAATCATGCTTTCCTTCTTGCTTTTCACCATAGAGTGTAGATTCTCATGGACAATGATTATGGCATCTGTGATTTGTCTGCTCGGGACAAATCCCTTTTGATTAGGGTGAATAATTTTCACAAGCAAGGGTTGGATACGCATCACAAGCAGTTTGGTAAAGATCTTGTAGAGAGTATTACATAGGCTTATAGGTCTAAATTCAGTCATTTTGTTGGCTCCTTCCCTTTTAGGAATAAGAACTATGAAGCTGTTTTGATTTCTTTCAATATTCTTCCTCGTTTGATAAATTCTTTAGCAGCAACCGCGATGTCCTTCCCTATTATCTCCCAAAAGGTATGGTAAAAAACCGGTGGGAAGCCATCAGGACCCGAGGCTTTAAAGGGATTAAGAGAGAATACAATCACTTTAACCTCCTCATCTATGACCTCCTTAGTCAGACCTTTGTTATCCTCCTCATCTAGGGTGGTTGGTATAACATCTAACAGACCAATGAACTCTTAATTGTCCTCCTCCAGTTGGGTTCCAGTCTTATTCAAGATGCTTTTAAAATTCCTAACCCCCTTCATTCTTAACTGGTTTTCATTGTGGACCAATTCTTTGTTATCAAGGATGATTTCAGTGATTCTATTCATTCTCCTGTGTTTCATGGCTAATTGGTAGAAAAATTTGGTGTTCATGTCTCCTTCTTTAAGCCACTGGACTTTGGATCTCTATTTCCAATAAATTTCTTCACTCTCCACTAAATTGTGAATGTAACATCCAAGTTCTAAAAACATAGTAAAAAAAAAACCAAAAATTCACCATAAAGTAAATTTACAAGGTAAAAATGAGACAGAGAAAAATTTTCTTTTATTCAACATATAGTCAAGTAACTACAATTACAAGATATCTCATTACAAATACAATCAACCTTATTGTCTTTCTCAAGTACAATGTTTACAAAAATAAATCAATTATAAATACCTGAATCAGATAATGTTTTACTTAGTCTCAATAAACACAAGTCTCAGAGATATACTGCATCTGAAAATTTGACATCTTTATCGCAAGCCTCAACATGTCTTATGTTAGAGAGAGAGTATCTTTCTAGTGATTTACCTCCAACCATAGACTGGCAGTCCCCCACACATCTTCCACATAGGAAGTGGCCCTACCCTTCACAAGAAGTATAGACCAAGATGATCAGTGGTAATTTGCCTTTCCGAGTACATAGTGTTGTATCTTACACAACTCTATCTATCATACAACCCTAGATACCCTCTAGCTAAGTATGATTCCCGATAAGATGTGCAAACCAGATACAGTGAACTGACAATGCATGCAGAGATATATGCATTACTATAGCCATAGTTTTCAATATAAATTGATGTTCGCAATGAACGATGTCGTATTGTTCACCCACTCCAACTTGACTTGGATACTATCATATTCCTACAGTTTGACTTGGTCAACTATGTTTAACTTATGAAGTCATGATGATTTCAACAATCTAGTCTTCCCGACCCAATACATGTTTTCTTTCACTGTCTAAAATCCATAGACTTTTTCTTTTGTCTTTCTTCCTTTACAAGGACTCTCATTGCATCATTGCAATACCTGAGGTCCATGACTTATTGTCTCATAATAAAAATAGATAGATTAGTTACGACTAAGATGATAACCTTATCCAGGTTAAGCATTATACTCTAGGAATCTAATTCCCTTCTTGCAAGTAAGAGTACTTATACATAGTCAGGCACTTGACCCTTCAATCATGATCTAAATAATGATCTCAATGCCTTAATATAATAATTACCATCTCTAGGATTTAGATTTAACTGATGAGTTTTGCCTAACTCAAACCTAGTCTTTCTGACTTAGGTAAATTCACAAGACATTGTCATTGCTCTACAAATGTTATGGAAAGACTATTCATTCTTAAGTATCTCTCTTTGCATCTACACAACATAAGAGATTCATCCCCCTTGTCGACAAGTAATAGCTTAGAGAAGTTGTGATAAAAAGGTACAATGAATTAATGTTTGACTTAACCATTTAATGGTACCTGTTGCATGTTTGCAAAATCTGAGGCTCATGGCTTGTATTTCAATTCGACTTGTAACTCAACAAGGAGTTTTCCCTACCTAAGGTTAATCATTGTTGACTAGTAACAAATCTCATTCCAACAAGATAGATATGAGCATTTACTAAATTAGGGTTCACAACACATTAATGTCTACTCACAAAATGAGTTCACCCACTTATAAGCTCTATAAAACATCCTCGATACCCTCAAGGTGTTTGAATTTCCTTCATGCATTAGCGCATGGCGCAAAGGTTTACTCTATTCCTGAGTTTATGGATTCATGTCTGTTTTCACGATGTAAAAAGGGTTTTCTATTTCATTGTTTATACGAATAGCATTTGTAATGCAATAATAATCCCGTAACCATCTAAAACATTGTTTAATAATACCCACTCCTAAGTGGTCCCTATCTTGGCTATATGGTTTCCATAAATTTAAACAACATACTCAAGTATATGATACCATTACCTATAAGCCTGAAGTTTTTAAGTTTTAGACTCATAAGGGTCTACAAGTTAATAGCGACCAAGAATCATTGCATGCAACTTAATTAAGACACAAATTGCAGGTTTCCCACCCTTATCTTTTCATTTCAAAAGCATGATAGTTTTCGACCAATACTAATACTTCAACTCTACTTCTCCTTCCAAACAAATGGTTTCACATGGTTCAATGAGGTAAGAGTAATATAATAAGATATTAAAAAGACTTAGAAACTAACTTTAGACTCTAGAGATGATCCAACACATTTGTCGACCTCTAACTAAAGGTCTAAACCCGAAACAAGATACAAGCTCATTTCTTTTGTCGACATTCAAAGGCTTGTTTTCGAAATCTTAATCTATTTGGACAGAGAGATGTTTTAAAATCTTATCCTTCTCTAATTTGAGCTGGTAACATAGTCATATAGAGACAACTCATTGTATACATCCTTACCGACACCTAGTAAAATCTCGTTCACAACTTGCATCATGCATATATCAGCTTTGGTGTATAAATACATTTAAAAACTATGTTCTATGATTGTTATGGTCTATTTCATGATATTTAATGATATCATTTCCTAAGAAGACAGCATGGTTTCATTTTTTGAGAAGGCGTCAATAATACACATTCCTTGTAAACAACCCACATTCTGAGCTTACAGTAAGATGAAGTTATTTGCAAATCATTTTCATTGTATGATCTTATACTAGTTTAATCCTCTACACCACTGCCTAGCAATATAACACACAGGCTGTCTAACATTCATAACTACGTCGAATCATGAAAGAAACTGAGACTTACACTATCATTATCATCTACGTTGCATGATTTCTACACTTTCATTGCAGAATAAGACACACATATCAATCATAGACTGCGCAAAGTGGGAGAATAGGAACCTGTCGATGATCTATGAGGTCTGTTGTCGATAGCTCGTCCTTACCAAGCTCTTCGGCGATGTCCCCGAAGGATCTTCCTCCGACTCTAGACTCACAGCCCTCCTCCTGTGTCCTCTGGTTTAAGTATCTTAACCACCGAGAAACCAATGCTCAGGCCATGCAAAATGAAGAAGAATCAATCACATCTCACTCCGGTTTCCCATCTCTTAACAACAAAAAGCTCATGCCTCAAAAAGCGCCTACCACGATGTGGCATAATGGCCTTTACTCTGTCAGTTTCCATATCTTCTAACCAAACACTCCTCCTCAAGCCGCGCACAGTGAACAAGATTCTAGGGCCTTTTACACATTGTTACACTTTCTTTACAATAGAAAAACCACCCACTCGACTACCCACGATGATGGGAGATAAGGCATTAGCTACTGCTGTCCCATGCCTTAGCAAAAGGTGGTCGATATAACTATATGCTACCCGACTCCTTACTTGCAGCAACCACTACAAGATGGAGGCTTCTTAATGGTGACGTGGCACAACAACCTCGTCCACTTTCTCCACAAGAAGGCTTCTAACCTTCGAAAATGCAACTAACACCGCTTAGTGGAATAAAACTCTTACAAGGTGATAAATAATAAATGTGTAGAGTGTCTCCAAGGTCGAAAAAGAGATAAAGAATCAAGACCGACTAAAGTTAAAAAGTATAGGTTTGACTTATGATAACTCAAGTCTTAAGCTCGAAGGGAAAAGACGTATTCGCAAAGGAAGATGTCCAAAATGACAGAACTTGGGCGTAAACCAACTTGACTTGACGAGAAAACTGACATCAAGCAAACTGACGAAAATACCTCCCGTTAACCAAGTTATGACTAAGGCAATTTTGGAATATCCTTCCAAATAATGACCAAAATAGTTATAGCTTATCTTGACTTCACATTCGACTTCCGTCGATTTTCAAAAAGGAATAAATTCACAACACATGATCAACGCGTTTTTACGGCAATCACGATGGATTGGGCGTAACGCAAAACAAGATTTTAGATTTTATTTAGCTGTCACACAGCTATGAAAAACCTCTACCCGAAGTTGTTAAAAACTTCTCTATTTGTCCCAAAGATTTTAGATGATGTGAATGGGTTGAGTTTATCTCCCCATCACAATTCTTCATTAAAATCACGTCAACTTGACGAGTTCATTCGTTGACGTTAAACATCGACAATATTAGCATCATCTAAGTTGATGGGAACGTCTTGATGTTTAAGAGGTGACAATAAAACCTCAAGTGACTCAAGAAGAATAACGCAACCGTTTTACGGCTATGACATTGTTTACTTTACAAACGACTATGTCGACTCACCATTGACTTGACTAGATGATGATCAAGGTATTGACTACTTGTTGATTACATTTCAAATGAAAACTAGCAAGACGAGACTTACCTCATACGACTCATTGGTTCACATTATCGTTTAACACTAAACTCGTTTGGCAAATAGACCACTTGTAATCCAAGGTCTATCTCTCTCTTCTTGAAAGATACTCTCTCTCTCTTCTCTGAGAGTCGATAACTTGTAATCCTGTTTCACTTGTCATCAAATAATAAGTAATCAGTGCATCATTATTCAATAAATTCAACTAGTAAATCAAATCTCATAATACAATTATTAAATCAACCATAACATAATCATTTCCATGATTTCATAAATGATATTCAATATAATTCCATGTCATATCCTATCATAAGTCTATAACATCTCAACAAATTTACTTATGCCCAAGTAAAAAGTAAAAGTATAGCAAGTCAAAAATTGGGATGTAACATATCCTTCCCCTAAAGATTCATCGTCCTCAATGATATAAAGAATCAAAATGCAACTTAAAAGCATATTCATTGTTTAATTGCTATCAGCATAAAGTAAATGAGGAAATTTCTGCTAGAATTCATGGTAATTTCTCCCCCCATGCAAAACTATTCTATGCATATTGGTCCCACTAGACCTTACACTTCATAACCTCTATGTTACACAAGCATTGCTTGTGATCTTCAAGTATTTCAAAAGCTTGATCATAACCCTTCCTACGTTCTTGTACTTTTAAATTCATTCAGAGGTTATAATATTCATATATTTCATAAATATATTTCTCATATATAATTCTTAAAAAGCATTATGCCTCCTGGCAATAACTGGTAATAGATTGATTCTAGATATCAATAAAATTTCTAACCTTAAAGTTTAGAAGGGTCCTTTATACTTAGAAACTGGTTTGGAATACATTCCATTCTTTAGGAAACATTTTCAGGGGTTTAACCCTTGAAAGAATTTTCCTTCTCTAATTGAGAATTGCTTTGGTGTACGCTTAATCATTAACGTAGCTTTTCTATTCATTATCCATTTCCTCTGATCTTTCCTGATCAGTTAAATCTTTTCATTCATTTCTAATAACATTTCTAGACTAATGCTAATCTTACCTTCTAGCTTTGCCAGCTTATAGGAGTTTGGCATTTTTCTGTCCAATGTTTCAATTCAAGCCATCTTAATAGCAAAAGTTAGGTATTGTCAAAAAAAAAAATTCACATGATAAGTAGTCTCCCTACTTGTATTGCTAATCCATGCAACATGTTTGGAACAAATCCTTTAAAACCTGGTTAACTTCCTTAGTTTAACCATCTGTTCATAGGATAATAAATTATACTCTTATAAATTTCAGTCCTTAACATAGAGGACAAGATTGCCAAAACCTTGACATTACACGCATATTTCTATCTGAGATAACCTTCTCAGGAAACCAAGTAGTCTAAACACATCTTGCACAAAATGTGTACTAACACTGATGCTCCATCAATCCAATCCCCTGGTATATAATGTGCTACCTTCGAGAGTTTATCATCTCAAAATGGCATTGTGTCTTTTCCCAGACATAGAAAGACTTCATACAATATCCATGCAAACAACTTGCCATTTCCATTCTAGCATGTCATGCGGGTACATCAATCCTCCATGAATTGATGTTCTACTCTTTCCTTCTAGCACTCCAAACAATATGCTACAAATCTTGCAACATCATTCTTTATTCCTTCAAGAATTAAAGAGGTTTTATATTTGTTAGTACTCGGTTAACCCTAGATGTCTCGGGTATGGTGGAATATGAACTTCTTTCCACACCAATTTTCTTATTTTAGAAGAATTAGAAACACACATTCTTTCTCCGAAACTCAATAGTCTGTGAGACTTAAAATGAAAAACCTTTCATACCTTGAATCTTTTAAATTTTACCACAAGAGCTTGCTTAAGTACTCATCATATAAAGGTACACCCCTTAAACCATCTCCTGAGGCATCAGTTTTTCTCTCAAACTATCCTTCAGAACAGGAATTCATAGCATTGGTGTTGTTGTAATTTCTCTTAACCATTATAGAATCACTTGCACATAAGGATAAAGTTCTCCTTCATGCTAAAATAATTAAGTATATCTTCCTAAAGACTTGAAACAAACAAGTCTAAACAACCTCTAAACACATTGTTCATGTTTTTCATGAATGCAACAAGGCATTTGTACGTCCATAGGACAACACTGCAAACTCACAGTGCCCATTCTTGTCCAAAAGTTGTTTCAAGGGTACCCTCATCCTTCAATCTAGATTGATGATCTATCAATCTTTGAAAACATAACAACTCAACCCATCTAATCAAAGAGGTCATCGATACGTGGTGAAAGATTTTTGCTCCTTATCGTGGTTTTAATGAGCAAATGATACGAAATACACATTTGTAGAGTTATGTCCTCCTTGACAAAAACAATATCTAGTGCACCCCACAATAACATACTAGATCTAATCAAACCTTTTAGCCAATAATTCTTATAAAGGGGATTTTGATTCCCTTAATCTTATAGTTGTCATAAGATAAGGTGCTTTTCTAGGTAACTCATCCCAGAATTCTAAGAGGAATAAGAGTTTCAGTTGATTCAATCACTGTTCCATCAACTTTGGCGGAAAGGCTTTCTTTTCCAAAATACTAGGTAGCTCCTTAGTTTTAAACATGGTTAGGATTGCTCCAATTTGATCCAGAGATTAACTAGTGGTTTATCCTCTTTTAGACTTTCACCCTGGTTTGGTTCTAGAATAAAACATGCTCTCATTTTCCTCATGCCAGATAAATAAGTTATCTAATAGTTTTTCTAAACCTAAAGCGTCTCAAAACATCAAACATATTTATCTCATAATAATCCAAAGATTGGTATAAAACATTGTCATCTTTATTATAAAGTATTTAGGAGTAATCACATCCTTATTAGTATAGTTGATACGACAAGACTATATGTCACTGTCATTTTACAATCTTCTAGTTTAATAAACATAGAGGGTGGATGTACGCACAAGTACTCCAACACCTTTTTCCTAAAATAGAAACATCACATCAATGTTCAAGTGACATGTTGTAACTGGCTATAGTTTACTAGGTTTTACTACACCAGTAGAATTAGTAGGATTCTTGGCCAATTCAAAACGTTATTTTCTTTCTAGCCGGATACGCTTAAGCGCATCAGCAAAAGTCTCTGAATCCTCCAGCCATGCACCTTCAGAGTAAATAATATTCTCTTTAAGTTCAACCTCCTCAATAGGTTTCTTCTTAACCACTAATCTACGCAAATGCTGGGGAACAGACTTCCTAGCTATTTTCTTTGTTCTTCTCTACGTCATTCTGGCACAAGAAAATTTGAACATTAGCTAACCGCATAATGTTGACTATAGGTTAGCACAGTGGACTCATAAGCCCTAGTGTCGAACCCGATAGCTCTGATACCATATGTAACATCCAAGTTCTAAAAACATAGTAAAAAAAAATCAAAAATTCACCATAAAGTAAATTTACAAGGTAAAAATGAGACAAAGAAAAATTTTCTTTTATTCAACATATAGTCGAGTAACGACAATTACAAGATATCTCATTACAAATACAATCATCCTTATTGTCTTTCTCAAGTACAATGTTTACAAAAATAAATCAATTATAAATACCTGAATCAGATAATGTTTTACTTAGTCTCAATAAACACAAGTCTCAAAGATATACTGCATCCGAAAATCTGACATCTTTATCACAAGCCTCGACATGTCTTCTGCAAGAGAGAGAGAGAGAGAGTATCTTTCCAGTGATTTACCTCCAACCACAGACCGACGGTCTCCCACACATCTTCCATATAGGAAGTGTCCCTACCCTTCACGAGAAGTATAGACCAAGATGACCAGTGGTAATTTGCCTTTCCGAGTACAGAGTGTTGTATCTTACACAACTCTATCTATCATACAAGCCTAGATACCCTCTAGCTAAGTATGATTCCCAATAGGATGTGCAATCTAGATACAATGAACCGACAATGCATGCAGAGACATATGCATTACTATGGCCATAGTTTTCAATATAAATTGACGTTCGCAATGAACGATGTCATATTGTTCACCCACTCCAACTCAACTTGGACACTATCATATTCCTACAGTTTGACTTGGTCAACTATGTTTAACTTATGAAGTCATGATGATTTCAACAATCTAGTCTTCCCAACCCAATACATGTTTTCTTTCACTGTCTAAAATCCATAAACTTTTTCCTTTGTCTTTCTTCCTTTACAAGGACTCTCATTGCATCATTGCAATACCTGAGGTCCATGACTTATTGTCTCATAATAAAAATAGATAAATTAATTACGACTAAGATGATAACCTTATCCAGGTTAAGTATTATAGTCTAGGAATCTAATTCCCTTCTTGCAAGTAAGAGTACTTATACATAGTCAGGCACTTGACCCTTCAATCATGATCTAAATAATGATCTCAATGCCTTAATATAATAATTACCATCTCTAGGATTTAGATTTAACTGATGAGTTTTGCCTAACTCAAACCTAGTCTTTCTGACTTAGGTAAATTCACAAGACACTGTCATTGCTCTACAAATGTTATGGAAAGACTACTCATTCTTAAGTATCTCTCTTTGCATCTACACAACATAAGAGATTCACACCCCTTGTCGACAAGTAATAGCTTAGAGAAGTTGTGATAAAAAGGTATAATGAATTAATGTTTGACTTAACCATTTAATGGTACCTGTTGCATGTTTGCAAAATCTGAGGCTCACGGCTTGTATTTCAATTCAACTTGTAACTCAACAAGGAGTTTTCCCTACCTAAGGTTAATCATTGTTGACTAGTAACAAATCTCATTCCAACAAGATAGATATGAGCATTTACTAAATTAGGGTTCACGATACATTAATGTCTACTCACGAAATGAGTTCACCCACTTATAAGCTCTATAAAACATCCTCGATACCCTCAAGGTGTTTGAATTTCCTTCATGCATTAGCGCATGGCACAAAGGTTTACTCTATTCCCAAGTTTATGGATTCATGTCTGTTTTCACGATGTAAAAAGGGTTTTCTATTTCATTGTTTATATGGATAGCATTTGTAATGCAATAATAATCCCATAACTGTCTAAAACATTGTTTAATAATATCCACTCCTAAGTGGTCCCTAACTTGGCTATACGGTTTTTGTAAATTTATACAACATACTCAAGTATATGATACCATTACCCGTAAGCCCGAAGTTTTAAATTTTTAGACTCATAAGGGTCTACAATTTAATAGCGACCAGGAATCATCGCATGCAACTTAATTAAGACACAAATTGTGGGTTTCCCACCCTTATCTTTTCATTTCAAAAGCATGATGATTTTCGACCAATACTAATACTTCAACTCTACTCCTCCTTCCAAACAAATGGTTTCACATGGTTCAATGAGGTAAGAGTAATATAATAAGATATTAAAAAGACTTAGAAACTAAATTTAGACTCTAGAGATGATCCAACACATTTGTCGACCTCTAACTAAAGGTCTAAACCCAGAATAAGATACTAGCTCATTTCTTTTGTCGGCATTCAAAGGCTTGTTTTTAGAATCTTAATCTATTTGGACAGAGATGTTTTAAAATCTTATCCTTCTCTGATTTGAGCTAGTAACACAGTCATATAGAGACAACTCATTGTATACATCCTTACTGACGCCTAGTAAAATCTTGTTCACAACTTGCATCATGCATATATCAGCTTTGGTGTATAAATACATTTAAAAACTGTGTTCTATGATTGTTATGGTCTGTTTCATGATATTTAATGATATCATTTCCTAAGAAGACAGCATGGTTTCATTTTCTGAGAAGGTGTCAATAATACACATTCCTTGTAAACAACCCACATTCTGAGCTTACAGTAATATGAAGTTATTTGCAAATCCTTTTCATTGTATGATCTTATACTAGTTTAATCCTCTACACCACTACCCAGCAATATAACACACAGGTTGTCTAACATTCATAACTATGTCAAATCATGAAAGAAACTGAGACTTACACTATCATTATCATCTACGTTGCATGATTTCTACACTTTCATTGCAGAATAAGACACACATATCACTCATAGATTGCGCAAAGTGGGAGAATAGGAACTTGTCGATGATCTATGAGGTCTGCTATCGATAGCTCGTCCTTACCAAGCTCTTCGGCGACGTCCCCGAAGGATCTTCCTCTGACTCTAGACTCACAGCCCTCTCCTCCCGTGTCCTCCTCTGGTTTAAGTATCTTAACCACCGAGAAACCAATGCTTAGGCCATGCAAAATGAAGAAGAATCAATCACATCTCACTCAGGTTTCCCATCTCTTAACAACAGAAAGCTCATGCCTCAAAAAGTGCCTACCACAATGTGGCATAATGGCTTTTACTCTATCGGTTTCCATATCTTCTAACCGAACACTCCTCCTCAAGCCGCGCACAGCGAACAAGATTCTAGGGCCTTTATCACACGGTTACACTTTCTTAACAATAGAAAAAACACCCACTCGACTACCCACGGTGATGGGAGATAAGGCATTAGCTACTGCCGTCCCATGCCTTAGCAAAAGGTGGTCGATATAACTATATGCTACCCGACTCCTTACTTGTAGCAACCACTACAAGATGGAGGCTTCTTAATGGCGATGTGGCACAACAACCTCGTCCACTTTCTCCACAAGAAGGCTTCTAACCTCTGAAAATGCAACTAACACCGCTTAGTGGAATAAAACTCTTACAAGGTGATAAATAATAAATGCATAGAGTGTCTCCAAGGTTGAAAAAGAGATAAAGAATCAACACCGACTAAAGTTAAAAAGTATAGGTTTGACTTATGATAACTCAAGTCTTAAGCTCAAAGGGAAAAGATGTATTCACAAAGGAAGACGTCCAAAACAATAGAACTTGGGCATAAACCAACTTGACTTGACGAGAAAACCAACATCAAGCAAACTAATGAAAATACCTCCCATTAACCAAGTTATGACTGTGGCGATTTTGGAATATCCTTCCAAATAACGACTAAAACAGTTATAGCTTATCTCGACTTCACATTTGACTTCCGTTGATTTTCAAAAAGGAATAAATTCACAACACATGATCAATGTGTTTTTATGGCAATCACGACGGATTGGGCGTAACGCAAAACAAGATTTTAGATTTCGTTTAGCTGTCACATAGTTATGAAAAACCTCTACCTGAAGTTGTTGAAAACTTCTCTATTTGTCCCAAGGATTTCAAATGATGTGAATGGGTCGAGTTTACCTCCCCATCACAATTCTTCATTAAAATCACGTCGACTTGACGAGTTCATCTGTTGATGTTAAACATCGACAATATTAGCGTCATCTAACATGATGGGAACGTCTTGACGTTTAAGAGGCGACAATAAAACCTCAAGTGACTCAAGAAGAATAATGCAACCGTTTTACAGCATGACGTTGTTTAATTTACAAATGACTATGTCGACTCACCATTGACTTGACTAGATGATGATCAAGGTATCGACTACTTGTCGATTAGATTTCAAAAGAAAACTAGCAAGACAAGACTTACCTCATACAACTCATTGGTTCACATTATCGTTTAACACTAAACTCGTTTGGCAAATAGACCACTCGTAATCCAAGGTCTATCTCTCTCTTTTCGAAAGATACTCTCTCTCTCTCTTCTCTGAGAGTTGATAACTTGTAATCCTGTTTCACTTGTCATCAAACAATAAGTAATCAGTGCATCATTATTCAATAAATTCAACTAGTAAATCAAATCTCATAATACAATTATTAAATCGACCATAACATAATCATTTCCATGATTTCATAAATGATATTCAATATAATTCCATGTCATATCCTATCATAAGTCTATAACATCTCAACAAATTTACTTATGCCCAAGTAAAAAGTAAAAGTATAGCGAGTTAGAAATTGAGATGTAATAGTGAAGATCAGCCATTAGAATTTTCTCTTTCTCCTTGTCCCCCTTAGTTATTAAACCTTTATCCATGTCTCCCTGTAGCTTGAGCAGACTACTCCTTATTTCTCCCTTCTTCTTGAATATGTTCCCAAAATAGTTCCTATTCCAACCCTTTAGTTGAAGCTTGACTTCCTTGAGTTTCTAAACCGCTATGAACATGCTCGATCTATTAACCTTTTTGCTCCATGAACCAGAAACCAAATCAAAGAGATCTGGGTACTTAGTCCACATGGCTTCAAATTTGAACCGGGGGTTAGCTCTTTGTGAATCAGGGTTCCATGAGAGGATTAGGGGGGTGTGGTCAGAACTGAATCTCAAGAGATTCTCAAGCTTACATCTTTCAATTATGTCCCAACCCACAGAGACCAGGGCCCTATCCAGTCTGACCTGGATAAGACTACTACCTTCCCTCCTATTGGACCAAGTGAAATTAAAGCTTTCCAAGTCTAGATCTAGTAGCCTAGCCAAGTGGAGGAAGTTGTCCAAATCCATCATACTTTCAGTGAAGTCCATAACACCCCCTAGTTTTTCAGATGGGTATAATGGAGAGTTGAAATCCCTGGCCACCATCTAATTAATAATCCCCCAAGCATCTTTGGCTATTTTCATATCCTTCCATAGTTGCCTTCTTTGTGCCATATTGTTAGGGACATAAACATTGGTTAAGTTCCAGCACAATGAGCTATTGTTGATATTAAGATTAAGGGTTATGTAGTTTTTGCTAATACCTATAATGGTACCTTCCAGGGAATGGGGCTTCCACATGATAGCCAAACCACCCAAAGCCCCTTCAACACTGACAGCCTCTGCACTAGAAAAGGGACAAATATAGTTGCTAATTCTCTTGAAGTCTACCTCTTTCATTTTAGTTTCTTAAATAAGTAGAATATTAGGTCTCATTTCTTTAATGAAGTTCTTCAATAAAAGTTGTTTGTAAGGGCCATTTAGCCCTCTGATGTTCCATGATATGACTATCATTTCTTCACTCTCCTGGAGCCCATTAGCTCCAATGTTTTTTGTTTACCTTCGGCCAATTCCTTGGTTGTCTCCTTCCTTCTAGTCTCCTTCAAAGGTTTCCTACCCCTCCTAGAGTTCCCCACATCATCCATTTTCCTGATCTTCTCTGAAGAAAGAGGGGTTAGCACCAATGGGCTTAAAGGGAAGCTAAGGGGAAGGGGACTTGCTAGATAGCCTTCCCCTTCAGTGATTACTTCATCAGTCCTAGCCACAGCGTGCTCTCCTGGCTGCAAAATTTTAGTTGTATTCTCCAACAACCCACACTCCTCCACCTAAGGTAACGTCAACTGCTATAAATCCATAGACTCTAGAACCAAGCCCACAACTCTGGAATCAATAACCATGTCTGTGGGGCTACACACCTCAGAGTTGGGACCTTCAGTATCGAATAGGGGTTTCTTGGACCTACCATCCTCAGAACCCTGGTTGAGAGGAACTTTTTGAGCAAAGGGAGCCAACTTGAGTTTCTCCTTCTCAGTCTGCGAGTCTAAACCCTCCACGCTAATCCCCTTCCCTTTCAAAGTTGGCTCCAAAGCTGAGACAGGTTTCTTACAGGCATTAATGAGATGCCCAGTGTTCCCACACTTTTGGTAGAATAGAGCAGAGTTTTCATATTGAATCTCTTGAGTCCAAACCCCAAACTTAGAGTCCAAGACAATAGAGGTGGGGAGCACATTATGGGTCTAAACATTGACATAGATTCTGGGAAAAACATATCTGCTCCTGTTCTTAGTGATGCTGTCTAGGGACAAGAAATGGCCAAAAGAGTTAGCAATGGCAGCAAAGATTTCATCATCCTAGAACTCTAGAGGAAGACTTGGGAGCCTAATCTAGGTTGGAGTAGACTCAGCAAGAGTAGCCTCTGGGTTGAGACCTAGATGCCATTTACATAGCGACAGGCTCTGCTAGCCCACAAACCAGGGCTCGCCAGTGAAGATCCTCAAACAATCCTCAGAGTTGTTAAAGGAGAAGCAAAAAATGCCTTTCAGAAGGGCGGAGATGGCCAGACTACCCTTGATGATCCATTTACTAGCAGCCCGTTTCCTCAGCATCTTAATATTGGGCCTCCTCCCAAACACCTTACCCACCAAAATATTCTCCATCTTGGCCACAACCCTGTCAAATGAGGGATTTTTGATCTTGAGGTGGATCCCTTCCTCTGACTTAATGATGTCCACCCCATCTTTAGGAAGCTTACCCAGGCTTGAGAAAAGTGCTTTCCAGCCACCCAGGTCTGTCAGTTTCTTTTTAACAGTTTTGGAACATGCGGTAGAGGCCCCACGAGAAACTAATACATTATTGCAAGGATTAGAAAGGTGAGCAGTGGAAGAAGAAGGAGGTGTACTTACCTCAGATGTCACCTTGCCAAGGGAAACTATCTTGCTCTGCCCAAAACCTACACTAGGTTTTTCCTGCCCGTCCGTCGCTACTCCCATTTCAAAAGTTTTGATAACTAGTGATTTTATCAAGCAACTATTAAACTATCTATTTCAAACACATTTAATTGTGACTTGTATAGACCTATCCTAGCTCCTCGTTCATATTTGATGTCCATGTGAATACAATATGTTATAAAATGGATAACATAGTATATAAAATAAATATGTCCATTTCAAGATTGTGATTAGTAGCATTTCATCTGATTTTGCTTCATAAGAATATGCCTAAATGTTGCATGAATTGTTTACTTTTGGCAAAGCACAAGCATGTTTGTTACTAATTATCCATCTTTTTTGCTAACTATATACATTTCGGATCAATTGTGCACATATATGGATACAATATCTTATATAACAATGATATCCATTTTTTAAAAAAATGGAAATATATAAATGCAAAAATATACCAAATTCATCAAAAATTCAACTACTATTAATAAATGTGAAATATGATTAAAAAAAGTGGAAATAGAGAATGTAGATAGGAAATGAAGATTTTGTGAGAGAACTGTGTTTAGGGTTTCTATCTCTTAAAGGTGTTTTTGTTTTCAGGATGGCTTGATATAGTGGTTACAACCAGGATATCTAGGATGTATGCAAACTATATCATACTCTAACTCACACCAGATATGTGGTTAAAGCATATCCAAGTCTGGGGGCCTAATCAACCGACTTAAAAAATATGCATATAGCTTGTTGGCCACACAATCCAATAATAGTTTGGTAAAATTAGTACCAAAAATGTTGTATTCAAGGAAATTTGTGTAAAAATAGTTCATCTTTGTGTGAAATGGCATAAATGTGTGTCAATAATAGTTGCATCCAACCTCTCTTACATACACATCTTTCTTTTCGAAAGCTCACTTGATATATCTTGAAAGTTGAAACCCCAAAATAGTGAAAATTTACTATGCATGGACCACCTACATCCATACTTTGGTTGTTGCAATTCATTAATTGCAAGACAGCTCCAATGGTTACAAAACAAAAAAAATTGACAAGAAGTTGTCAAGAGCTAATAAGTCATGCTCAAATAGTGTTTTAGCAAGGTAATGTTTAGAGTCTTGAGACCAAAAAACTATTAACAAACTCAAGTTGAAGAACAAAAACCATGAATTCAAGTAGCTGATAAGAGGCAGGCATCCTTCTTAACATTGTTAAACAAAATATATGCATGATTCCAGTGGTTACACAAACTATGGACAACACAAGTTATACCATCAAGCTGCTCCTAACATAGGTAGAACCGAAGGCAGGCATGGAAGTGAATAGATCAAAGTATAGGCACAAAGTGATGCCTGCATTGAATGTTGGGTTAGGAAGCAACTTCTGAATCCAGTGCTTCCACCAACCACTGTCAGCACCTACATTTAAACATTTTCACCCTTGTATATTAGTATCTACAAGATGTAAATTAATGTTTGATGTTTAATAGATTAATGCATCAATCTATTATCCTTGGTTTGCAAATTTGAACTGAGTTTCTGGGTTCCTTGAGTCTACAAACCAGGTATAGTGATGCCTAGGTCTGTATTATGGGAAAGGTAATACCTAGGGCAACAATTTTACCTGAGGGTTTTTGGTGGATATAACCCAAGAGATGAGTACCCTACCCCCTCAAATGTCCTCAAGTGTGGGAAGGCTAAAGCAATCGCACACAAGGACAAAACTTCAAGCCTTTAAATGAATGATCATATGAAATGTAATCCTTTCATTATTCATTGTATTAAATTATTTCAAAATAAATGAGGCATAATTTTCACATCTTTAGCCTGATTTCAATGTTCTTCAGGCCAAAATGGTCTTTAGAATGTATCAAAGTTTGTCTACATAATTTGAAAGATTGCTGGAGTATCAAAGTGCATCTACATGTTTGTAAGATTGTTCACAACACTTTCTTGAAATATGAACAGTATCCAACATCAGAATCACAGAATCAAGTGGTTATTATGTACAACTCTGTTTCACTTAACTGCCACAAATCTCAAACTTATTATTAGAAGCGAGTAAATAAAGTTTGTTTAACTTGAAAGCTCAAGATGATGAACAATCTTCATGTATTGAAGTTCAATATTGATGTCTTCAGGAATCACCATATCTCTGTGGAGGTAAAAATACAAAATTAAAATACAAATGAAATTCACAAATATTTTAAAAGTATGTAACTCGACAACCCCCATTTTTGGTAAGATTGAGAGATGCAGCTGTGAAGAGTCCTCAACACCTGGGTTTGCTTAATCATATAAGAGGCAGTAAATTTTGAAATTAAACATTTCCAAAGCTACCAAAGGGGTAAAATAAACAATTATTCTAGTCAATGAACACATTTCTAATCCTAATTTTGGCATACATAGAGAGTCACATAAGGCCTTGCTATGAAGGTGTGAAAAGGAAATCTAGTACTATGAGATCCTTTTTAGGTATTGTCCCCCTACTAGTCTCATACTTAAGATAATGTGATCCAGTCCTTAATTGGGCAATCAATATCTTGGCCTTCCCATTAATTCATACTCTAAACTCTGTGACACCACAATTCTAAATTTTCCTTAGACACTTTTTGAGATGTAACAAATAAGAAAACCATTCTCATAATAAAATCACACAATTATTTTTTATGTTTCTCGAATTTTATCTAGAAGTTGTTTTACTTAGAGTGTACTGTGTACAATGATCAAATAAGAGTTGAATTCCATCTTTGTTTAGACGTAAACAAAAGGATTCAACACATGATAAAACATGAATAATGTGTAAATATTTATACAATATAGGTTCTCTTTATATTTTAGAGATTTTTAATTAACAATAAATAAAGGAATATCATTAATGATAAGATGCAATTATTTCAATTATTTTTTCTTGTCATGGTGGATAATTTTAGATATACATGTACATTTTAGTTTGTAATTTAGATTAAATTTACTCATAATTTAATTTATGAGTCATTTGGCACATGTTTTTAAGAGTCTTTCAATACGAGGCATACCCAAGGCATGTGAATTGTATTTGTGCCTTGTGTATGCTTTGACATTTCACATACATGTATATTGGGCACTTGCAACAGCAACATGGTAGAAAATTTAGGTTTTGATTATTCTTTTATTAAAGTCCATCTCTTGTTCTAAAGCTCTCATTTGGGCACAAGTGGGGAGGATGGTGGCAAAGGTTGTGGAATCTAGCCTTATTCTTTCTAATTGCATTGGCTTAAAAGTTTCCAAGGTAGTATTGATAAATTCATTTTGGGTATATTCTACAATCATTACAATCCAAGAAACTATGTTCATTTGAGGTATATATTCAAACAATTCACATGTATTTGTAACCCCAAATCATAAACATTATTTATGAAGGGTTTTATGGTTTTATATTATTGAATGTTAATATTAAAATTTTGCATTTGGAAGCCATAGTATGTTAATAAGAGAGTTGATTTGCAAGTATTTCCTTCCATTCTTTAAAATTATGCTTTAGAATTAAAATGATCAACTAATCAAATCATGATGATACATTACCAAAATGGTCAAAACATACAAAAAATGATTACAATATACATACCAAAATACAAATATATTCCATTTGGTGATAGGCTTATAAATATTTGTGCCTATCAGCCATTTGATAGCACCCTTGGTGCTTTTACTAATTAAATTAAGTATGTTAAATTAATTAAATGAAGATAAATTACCGCTCAGTAAAAAATACTACTATACATAAAACTCCTTAACCAAATTTAAAATAAATAAGCATGAAGAACTAGTTATTGCAAACATGCTAAACGTTTCTATAACATCTACTTACACTACTTAACATCCTTGAGAAACAAAGAAGATTTACACATTAGTAAATATTAAATTAAGTCTTAAAGACAAGGTAAAGTTTAATTTATAATATATTAATTATTCAATTTATTAAGAAGATAGAGTCAAATTATTAGTTTAATTAATTTATCTAATTAGAAAGTTAAAATTTAAACAATAATCATATTAACAAATGATTTTAAAAAATAAATAAATAAATAAATAAGTAAGTTAATTATACTATTACTGGCATATCTATATTTAAAAAATATATCTAAAATATTAATATGCTTAAAAAATAATTAAATTGATGACTCTATAGTAAAATCTATAATAAGATTGTTGAATATACTTTGCTCCTTTTTATTTCATGTGATAAAACCCTAATAAAATATAGTTTAATAAAATTTAATTTATTTATAAAAATAAAATGTCACTATATTTTATTAGGTTTCATTTTGTTTTCTGCACAATAAATTAATATGTTATTTTATTAGGATTTTATCATATAAATAAAAAGGAACAAATTATATTCAACAATGGGAGAAGTTATATTTTATAGATTTTACTATGGAGGGATAAATTTAATTTAATTTAATTTTCTACATAATAAAATTTAATTTATTTCTTTTTCACTGCATTTTATAACATTATATTTTATTAGGGTTTCATTTTATTACATATAAAATAACATTCCATTCACCAATAATATAAAATAACCTCCATAAATGTGGCCAATAAAATTTAATTATAATTTTATGTTATAAATTAATGACTTCATAAATTTAATTCTTGAAAAATCTTGGTTAAAAGTGAGAAACCTAATAAACTATAGTGCCATAAATTTATGGTAAATAATGTTTATTCTTCCAAAAGTAAATGTTTTTTTATGCATACACGATTAACACCATTATTCCAGCAAATTATGAAATAATTTTGTTGATTCTTAATTTTGCCTCTACTTTTTTATTTTCTGCTTCTACCTTTGTAATTAATGATTTTATTTTTGATTGTTTTTGGATACTTTCACCTGTACTATTGCCCCATGCTGCCACTGTAGTTACGCCTCTCGGTGTAATTATAATACTAACTTGCTTTAAAATCACGATTTCTTGCTTTCATCCAAATACCCATATTCAACCAAAAAAAAAAACTTTTTAATTCAATACAGATTTGCTTCCTATTAAAGGAAACTAGTTATCTTATTTCCATAATAATGCATACACATAAATATATATTTAAAATAGAAAAGTAAATTAATACATATTGCGCTTTAAACTAGATGAACAAAGTATAATTATAATGCTATCACATCTTTACTAATTATCTTTTATTCTACTAACAAAAGAAAACAAGTGCCATGTAGTGGCTAGTACCTACCTAGTGTTGTTATTATAGTATTTGTTTCATTGTAATATATTTTCTTGATTAACTATTGGTTGTATATAGTATTTGTTTAGTTCTAATTTTTTTGTTGATTAAGTATTGGTTGTATAGACAAATTGCATTCCAATAATTGAAAAATTAATTTTTTAAGAGTGTTAAAATGTCTTGGGTAAATAAAATTGAAATCTCAAAAATAATCTAATTTGATAAAAATAAAATAGGACTAAAATATTTTCTTAACTATAAAACTAAACTTTACAAAGCCTATTAAATAACATAAATATTTCCTTAAAATGGAATAATACTAATACTTTTATAATTTAAAATGCATTAAAATATTGTAAGTTTGAATAATAAAATAAAAAATGTAATAACATGGCAAAATATTTTGCGTGACACTGTAGATTTTTAACTTTTGACTAAATAAAATTAAAATTCTAGATTTTTAACTCTTGAATAAATAAAATTGAAATCCCCAAAATAATCTAATTTCATAAAATAAAATGTGTGGGTGTGAAGAGATTTGTAAATGTCTCCCTAACATATTAAAATGTAATACTATTGAATACTATTACAATTTAAAATGCATTAAAATATTGTAAGTTTGAAGAATAATTACACATTATAATAACAATAACATATTCATATTTTGATCACTACAGTAATAATAGTAAGTACTTTTAGAGAATATGATTTTAATTATTTTAATTAATCTAATATTGTGGTTTAGTAATAATTTTTTGTACAAATAAAGAATTGTTTATCATTTCAAATTTGTAAAACTAAATTTATTTGTATTATGTGAAGATTTGAAATGTTTGCTTAAGATATTATAATGTAACAAAAGACGCAATGCGTCATGTTCCTGCCTTTATGCATTTAATGTTGGTGTAGTATATTGTGAGAAAGGAAAACTTGATGGGATGAAAAAAGGTCATGTGAGTAATGATTTCATATGTCAAATTTAGTCTTGAGACCATCAAATAGAAGATTGAGAACAGAGGAAAAAGCATTAGATGAAAAGATACAAGATAGTCTGAACAGATTATTTCATTATGTATTAAGGACCATAGTTCTTTTTTCTAAATACTTCGTGTGTACAGACTGTCTTGATAATTAAAGCAATGGAAATTGTTTAGGATTGCTATAGCAGTACTAATGATTATTGTAAAATAAATGTATATATTGTGCCTTTAATTCCAATTTTTTAAAACCAATTTTCGCTGAAAGTAAACATATACTGGTCAAGTATATGTTAAGAAGCTGTTGTGATGTTCACAACATGCCCCATTATGCTCCTTAGCAAAATGGGGACCCCTGCTGATGTTTGCTTTTTGCTTCTGCTTGTGTTTTTTTTGTTTTCTGGCGGTTTGGTAAAAATGAAGGTCAGGTGCATTATCATCATGATATTGGATAAGGTAGGTCATTATCATGAGGTCAGTTTGTCAAAGTCCATATTTTGTTTCTATGACCTCATATTTAGAAAGAGCTTGAAATTCCATGCAGGTTTGCGTTTTACTTCACTCGAAAATTCTTGCATATGTGAAAGTTATGCACGGTCAAAGTTTTTGTCAAACTTGATATTCGCAGGAGGATCATCATATTTTTATATCCTAAGTCATGTTGTCAAGATCATCATGATCTTGGTCTATCACCTGATAAAAATCATGCAGTCGCAATATTCGGACGTCAATCTTAGGTGGTAGTGCTCTTTACCCGTCAAATGGCCTTAGGCGCATTGTCAGCATCATGATTTCTTTTAGGATGGTCATATGTTATAAACTCGGTTTTGGTTACATGAAGATGATCATCATCATCATATTTGAACCCCCCCCTGATAATATCCTGAGGTTCAAATATCATGATGATATCAACTTTAGGTCAGGGTAAGTTTCCCTGTCGAGTGGTCTTTGTATAGTGAGCATCATCATGATATTTCAACATTACCTAATCTTATCATATCATGCTGATCACCCTTAAAAAATCCACCGTCGGCATATTTGCATGTGCATGTTATAATCCTATCGCAAGGTCATCATCATGATATTTGCTGAAGTTCGAAATATGATGATGACAACTTCATATTCTCCTGATCCCCTTTTGCATAATTATGATCATCATCCTGGTCTTTGAGGAGGGTCATTCGCTAAAATTCACTAAGTGATGGAGACATCATCATCATAAATCGATAAAGGGGATCATTATCTTCATATCCTCCTGATCGCCTTTTTTGCAATATCATGATGATAGGTCATCATCATGATATTTGCTGAAGTTCGAAATATGATGATGACAACTTCATATCCTCCTGATCTCCTTTTGCATAATTATGATCATCATCCTGATCTTTCACGAGGGTCATTCGCTGAAATTCGCTGAGTGATGGAGACATCATCATCATAAATCGATAAAGGGGATCATCATCTTCATATCCTCCTGATCGCCTTTTTTGCAATATCATGATGATCACCCTATCTATTCAGAAGAAGGCGATATTTCATTCCTTAAACAGCATGATCATTTTTTTACAATATCACCCTAGCGCAATATCATGATGACCTCAACTCATCCTTGTGGTTCGAAGACAAAATATCATGATGACGTCATCATGATAATTCGATGAGGAGGGTCATCATCATATTGTTTTATCCTGTTATGTTGTCAAGATCATCATGATCTTGTTTGTTTACCCGATATTTCGTAAAGTCCTCCTGCCGATGAAATACAACCTTTTGAAAATATCCTGATGGTTATCATCGTTACATTTTCTCTTGGGCAGGATATTTCCTAGACATGATCCGGTTGGCGAAATATCATGATGACGTCATGTTCTAAGTTTAACAAAGGCTCGAAATATCATGATGACGTCATCCCGATGTAATAAACGAAGAAGCAAATATCCTGATCATCATCATCATTCCATTTTTCCTATATTTTTCAAGCAGGATCTGGTTCGCGAAATATGATGATGATGTCTTATTCTAAGTTCGACGAAGAAGCAAATATCCCGATGCTCATCATTATTCTGATCTTTTGAGAGGGTTGCCTTGGCCGCAAAGGGGTCATATTACATTCATCATCCTGATCATGCTCCTTAGGTGACCCGATATTACATTTATCCCCTGATCTTAACGAAGATGACGATGACGTCATCGTTAGCATTTCAATGAAGCCCGAGTATCATGATGACGTTACCATCATTTTCCTTTCCTCGGCAACATGATCATATTCCATATTCTCCTTTTATTGTTCAACAATATGATGATGATGATGTTGTTCTTTTTCCGCAATATGAAGAAGCGAAATATCATGATGATGAAGTAAATATTGACCAACACGTTTTTTTTGACATGCCGATGGCGATGATCATGTCGATGGGCGGGAAATGAAGCGGTGGAATTTTAAATTGTTTTTTTTTTGGGCGTCTGTGGCATTTTCCTGGTTAGTGATGATTGACCCAGTGAATTTTGAGTGGTTTGAATGCATTTTGGGCGTGTTTGAGAGTATTTTGGATCTGATTTCCACGATTTTGCACTGTCACGTGGATTTAAACGATTATTTTAATTTCCTGCTGTTTATGTGATAAATGAAATACTTATTGCTTGTGTTGTCTTTATATTGTGCCTCTCTACACTGTAATACTTGAGAACAGGGATTTTTAGGGCTTACACACAGGGATTCTAGGAAAACACAGCAAGTTAGCTTAGCATAGTTTAGAAGTAGAAGATGGAGGTCGCCTGTTTGTCTGTAGTAAGGTGCGCGTGGAATGTCTGGTTGCCTTACTGTATCTGTAAAGGTTGTAAGTTCTTTGTAGTATGATCAATGAAACTAAGAGTCATTCCTGCATTGTAAATCATGTATGACTATTCGTTTCTAATACAATAGAATCTGGAGTTCTGCATCTGTCTTCTGAGTGTTCTCCTGCCCTTCTTTGTATTTTGAAATATCTTCTCTGAGAGCTTGCAATTTTAAATGTATGTTTGTGAAAATGCCCAGAACTTACATTTAGGGTTTTTACTGTGGATTTGATCAAATTACTGTGGTATTTACATAGTGCATGACAGAAACAATTAGATCCTTTGGTAGATTAAATGAGGTATAGAGTAGATCTTTCTAACTTTTCCGAACCCATCTGAAATATTTAGCTGAAAACGTAGAAATCCAAAGGAAATTGTCTCAAATTTGAAGAAGCATGTACAACAGAGCTATAAGTAGACAGTCTTCATAAACAGATAAAAAAGAAAGCTGCAAAAAATCTAAGAAAACCCTTTGAAACTTGTAGCATAGTATCATCTCTATGCAAATGAACAGAATACTTGTTGAAATCTATGACCTTTTTGCATATTCTTAGGCCAGTAAACCACAAAACAAACCTAAACTACGTAAGGCCCCTTGAACATTATAGCTTCACATTGACCAACTGAACTTGACCAACCGAACCATTGTAGACTTGGGATTAGTTGAATCTCAAATGATTCCTTCTTATCTTTCAAGTATAGTTTCAGTTCATTATATGTGAATTTTAACTTATTGTTATGATTGCATCAAAACAGTTATTAGCAGTTTTCTGGCGCTAGAAGGAGGGCCAAAAGGCTGTATATTGTAATCATCAATAGTTTTCTGGCGCTAGAGGAAGGGGCAGAAGGCTGTATTTTGTAATCATCAATAGTTTTTGGCGCTAGAAGGAGGGCCTGATTTGGTTTAGGGTCAAAATTTTGAGTTTTGAATGTTGTATTTTGAGATATGTTAGATCTCATAAAATTTCAAAGGCCTAAAGGGTTGAAAGAAGGTGCCATTTTCAATGGACTCACATAGGGATAGTTTTCAAGTTGACATTCCTTGATTTCAGAAAGTTTTGAATAACCAGCTTTATCCTAAAAATCTATATAGCTATGGTTTATTTGGAAGGTGTAGGATACATTATTCCGCAGAGCATGGTGAGCTTAATTGTCTATCTTTTGTCACAAAATTAGATTTATATTTGAAAGGACTAATTTGTCTGTCAGATGTGTATAAGGCTGAAAGTTGGCAGGAAAACGAGGAGATTATTGAGCGACAGGAGGATGTAGCATCAACGGTCGTCAAATGTGCAGAGGATACAAAGATGGAACTAATGCTAAGAATAAAGGATAGTAAGATCTCTGTCCAGGAATCATGTGATGGTAAGAAAAAAAATTTGTCTTTTTATCAGGATCCAGTTGTGATTAAGGTTAGTGAAAAGTATAAATATCCTAAAAAATGCAGAGAAGAAATCACAGCTCATGCCCCTTTTCTGGATAATAAGCAAAAAGGATTTAATGAAAAAGAAAAGGAAAGCGAGGTTTGTCTTGATATATTTGATAAATATATGGAATTACTAAGGAATATTTGTCAAGAGGAAACCTCTGGGTTTGAGCTGAAAAGTTTTAATGAACATGATTTGGCAAAGAAGTGTAAACAAGCATTGGCAAAATTAAAATGCACTAAAACTGATAAGATCCCTACTGTAGAAACTAGTGAAGTCATAGAAAAGAAAGAAAATCCTAGTGTTACGACCGAGTTCTTTAAATTAAATGATCAAAATCAAGATTGTTGCAGGTCAATAAAATTAGAGTCTTCACTGAATGATAATTGTGAGTCATCTGGTGAACAATTCTTGAAAAAAGAGGATACAGAGGATCATGGAGCTGCTGTACACAATCAGACATTCCCCCCATGCTATGTTGAAAATAAAACAGGGGAGTATTCCTATCAATCTAAAGATGTTGTCCTACCTTTACTCTCAAGTGATTTAGAAATGATTAATTTTTGTATGTCAGATTATGATGATGAAGATACTTACTTAAGTGCTGATGTGCAAGAAACTAATGAGAACATTGAGAGGTTTGCTAAATTTGAGGATAAATTGAACATCCAGAATGAAGAAACAAAGCTGGATGAAGATGAATAAATGATACATCTAGAGTCATTCACCTTTCAACTTGAAAAAGGACTAGACATAGAGTTGGGCAATGAAAATGTAGAGTTAAATGAAAAGCCAGCTATTAATAAACAAGTGTGTTCCACAGAGCTAAAGGCACATCAGGTTGTCTCTTTCCTTTGCTTAGTAAACAATGATAAATGCTATTTTGATTATGGAAATTCAAGAGATAGGACCTGCATATGGATTAATCATAAACTTGATGAGCAGCCTCAGTTACTAGTTAAGAGCTATTCTGATAAACACAATGAATCTAGAATATCAGAATTTTTTTCAGAATTCAAAGATAAATCTGCTAGAATGAGAACCATAACTAGTACGCTGTTAGTCCTGTACAACCTAAAGAAATATGCAAGTAGGGGTGTTCTTGGGTCTTGTTCCTGGGTTTCTAATTGCCTTGTAGAGGCTTGTATATAGTTTGGTAGGGTAGTTGTTTTTGTTTTTGTGTTGTTCTTTTGCTGTTTTCCTTTTAGGTTAGTTATTTGTATAGCTTGTCTTCTGTTTGTTTTTGCTTTTTGTTTCTGTTTGTACAGCCTGTTTGTTTGGTTTGTTTGTTGTGTCCTCAGCAGGGATCTTTATTTTACTGTAGAGTATTAAGGAGCAAAACTAGCAAGCATTCAAAATAGTATATAATTTAGGATATTCAGGTTAAGTATTTGCAATTTACACATAAGCTGTGACTGTCATGAATGCAGAGAGTTGTTCATCTTCTGAAGTTTTGTATTCAATAGATGTGATTGAGGATTTGAACCAGGTTTCTCACGATGACACACCTAAAATCCTTGGGTTTGTTGAACATACCAGTGTAGATATTAGGTGAAAAATTAGAGGTCACCCTTGCTACCATTACAATTATCAGCTTAATTTTAGCAAGTGTCCAGTCCTTGCATCATGAAGTTACAAATTGCTATATCTTATGAAATCTTTCAAAATTAGAAAATAAAGAAAATAAAAATAATAATAATAATAATAAATAAATAAATAAATAAAGCGGATTATACTGAAAATCCAGATTAAGCCATCTAAGTAACTCTACCGGGACTATGGACGCTCGCTGGCAGTGGGGCTGTACTTGGGAGAATTGTAATGATAACTTTGCCGGGGCTATAGACGCTCGCTGGCAGCAAGGGTCTATCCGGTCGGCTATGAGGGAATATCCTCACCTACGTAGGTTAATGTTAGTCACTGGTTTGTTCAATCGATCTTCAAGATGAGGATAATTAATCACATGCACACAACTAAACTGAAGATGGAAATTCATGCATCTTTATTGAATACTTTAAGTCTCAAGCTGAATAGTAATTTGCAGGAAAACATAGTTGGAAGTTATCAGTTCATTTCATCTAGTTTCCTTGAACACTTTGAATTTAATTGTTTTGTTTTGGTTGCTAGTTGTTGTGATGTTCACAACACGCCCCATTATGCTGCTTAGCAAAATGGGGACCCTTGCTGATGTTTGCTTTTTGCTTGTGCTTGTGTTTTTTCTGTTTTCTGGCGGTTTGGTAAAAATGAAGGTCAGGTGCATCATCATCATGATATTGGATAAGGTAGGTCATTATCATGAGGTCAGTTTGTCAAAGTTCATATTTTGTTTCTATGAGCTCATATTTAGAAAGAGCTTGAAATTCCATGCAGGTTTGCCTTTTACTTCACTCAAAAATTCTTCCATATGTGAAAGGCCGGGTGCATCATCATCATGTTGCCAAGATCATCATGATCTTGGTCTATCACCCGATAAAAATCATGCAGTCGCAATATCCGGACGTCAATCTTAGGTGGTAGTGCCCTTTACCCGTCAAATGGCCTTACGTGCATTGTCAGCATCATGATTTCTTTTAGGAGGGTCATATGTTATAAACTCGGTTTTGGTTACATGAAGATGATCATCATCATCATATTTGAACCCCCCCTCGATAATATCCTGAGGTTCAAATATCATGATGATATCAACTTTAGGTCAGGGTAAGCTTCCCCGTGGAGCGGTGTTTGTATAGCGAGCATCATCATGATATTTCAACATTACCTAATCTTATCATATCATGCGGATCACCCTTAGAAAATCCACTTTCGGCATATTTGCATGCGCATGTTATAATCGTATCGCAAGGTCATCATCATGATATTTGCCGAAGTTTGAAATATGATGATGACAACTTCATATCCTCCTGATCTCCTTTTGCATAATCATGATCATCATCCTGATCTTTCATGAGGGTCATTCGCTGAAATTCGTTGAGTGATGGAGACATCATTATCATAAATCGATAAAGGGGATCATCATCTTCATATCTTGCTGATCGCCTTTTTTGCAATATCATGATGATCACCCTATCTATTCAGAAGAAGGCGATATTCCATTCCTTAAACAGCATGATCATTTTTTTACAATATCACCCTAGCGCAATATCATGATGACCTGAACTCATCCTTGTGCTTCGAAGACAAAATATCATGATGACGCCATCATGATAATTCGATGAGGAGGGTCATCATCATATTGTTTTATCCTGTCATGTTGTCAAGATTATCATGATCTTGTTTGTTCACCCGATATTTTGTAAAGTCCTCCTGCCGATGAAATACTACCTTTTGAAAATATCCTGATGATCATCATCGTCACATTTTCGCTTTGGCAGGATATTTCGCAAACATGATCCGGTTGGCAAAATATCATGATGACGTCATGTTCTAAGTTTAACAAAGGCTCGGAATATCATGATGACGTCATCCTGATCTAATAAACGAAGAAGCAAATATCCTGATCATCATCATCATCACATTTTTCCTTCAACAGGATATTTTTCAAGCACGATCTGGTTCGCGAAATATGATGATGACATCTTATTCTAAGTTTGACGAAGAAGCAAATATGCCGATGCTCATCATCATCCTGATCTTTCGAGAGGGTTGCCTTGGCCGCAAAGGGGTCATATTACATTCATCATCCTGATCATGCTCCTTAGGTGACCCGATATTACATTTATCCCCTTATCTTAACAGAAATGACGATGACGTCATCCTTAGCATTTGAATGAAGCCCGAATATCATGATGACGTCACCATCATTTTCCTTTCCTCGGCAACATGATCATATTCCATATCCTCCTTTTCTTCTTCAACAATATGATGATGATGATGTTGTTCTTTTTCCCAATATGCAGAAGCGAAATATCATGATGATGAACTAAATATTGACCAACACATTTTTTTTGACACGGCGATGGCGATGATCATGCCGATGGGCGGGAAATGAAGCGGTGGAATTTTAAAGTGTTTTTTTTTTGGGCGCCTGTGGCATTTTCCCGGTCAGCGATGGTTGACCCAGTGAATTTTGAGCGGTCTGAACGCATTTTGGGCGCGTTTGAGAGTATTTTGGATCCGATTTCCACGATTTTGCACAGTCACCTGGATTTAAACGATTATTTTAATTTCCTGCTATTTATGTGATAAATGAAATAGTTATTGCTTGTCTTGTCTTGTAGGCTTGTAGTTGAGGAAGCAGCTGGAAAGTCAACACAGTGACCTCATGGAGGAAGGAAATCCAATCTCAGGAGCAAGAAGATAAGGATAAAGTGCGAAAAGTCAAGGCCATTCAAGTGAAAGATAGAGTTGCAGCTGGAGGTATTACTACAACAGACAAACAGAAGTTATTGCTGAGCTGCCGGAACTTCTTAGAAGGGGCAATATTTTGCCCAGATTTGACACTGGTCAGAGATATTTTGAAGAGTTGGTTCATCTGTATTTATTGCTGTAACCAGGGGTTTGAACCAGGGGTTCAGTTAGGTTTTTGCTGTAGTGAGGACAATTAGAATGTCTTTATATTGTGCCTGTCTACACTGTAATACTTGACAACAGGGATTTTTAGGGCCTACACACAGGGATTCTAGGAAAACACAGCAAGTTAGCTTAGCATAGTTTAGAAGTAGAAGAAAGAGGTCGCTTGTTTGTCTGCAGTAAGGTGCGTGTGGAATGTCTGGCTGCCTTACTGTATTTGTAAAGCTTGTAAGTTCTCTATAGTATGATCAGTGAAACTAAGAGTCATTCCTACATTGTAAATCATGTATGACTATTTGTTTCTAATACAGTAGAATCTGGAGTTCTGCATCTATCTTCTGAGTGTTCTCTTGCCCTTCTTTGTATTTTGAAATATCTTCTCTGAGAGCTTGGAATTTTAAATGTATGTTTGTGAAAATGTTCAGAACTTACATTTAGGGTTTTTACTATGGTTTTGATCAAATTACTGTGGTATTTACATAGTGCATGACAGAAACAATTAGATCCTTCGGTAGATCAAATTAGATCCTTGTCTGAAATAGCCATGACATAAATTTCTGTATTACAAAATTCTGTAACATAATATTTATAGTTTTTTGAATCATGGACTGTGAATAAGAGATTGTACAAACGTTTTGTTGCAAATTACATATACGTTATATTTGAAATAGGTCTTGACCTATTTGTAAATTCAAGATAGATAGAATGTTGTGTTCACCAAATTGGGGCTTGGTGTATGTCATATAGCACAACTGAGATGCTCAAAATGCTAAGACTGATAGGCGATTCAACATTTTGTGACTAGGTCGGTCTCTAGAAGGGATCTGACCTAGCTATGAAAATCAATAAGATGCACACACATATATATGCTGCTTTGATGTTTGCTGTGCTGGTGGAATCGTTGAACGTGTTGAACTGTGCAACCTGTTGGACCCTTGTACCTGTTGAACCGTGGAACCTGTTGGACTGTTGAACCTGCTGAATGATTGAACGATTGAACGGTTAAACATTTGAACCTATTGAATTGTCGAAACGTTTAGACACTAAAGATAGATAATTCGCATAATACTCAAGTGCATTGGAATCATAAATTTACCAAGGACCATTAGTCCTAGCCTAAACAAATGATTTGCAAATAATTTTGGTAAGCATTAGAATAATTAAAATATCTTTGCATCTGAAAAAGCATTGGCCATCTATAATATACAGATGTAATAGAGTGAATTATGTACACATACAGGAAGAGAAGGTTCCAAATTAAAAGTTTGAAATATATTTTATATTACAGAATAGGTGATTGGAATTTGTTCAATTGGCAACTTGACCCATAATGATCGTTGCCTCTTCAAATTAGAACAGAATTGCATGATAGTATCTAAGCAGATAGTATTGCTTGGCTGCAAAGGTTTAATCTCATCAACACTTTTTGACAGTAAACTTTTGTATCTTTCAAGTAATTCATAAAAAGGACAGTAGTCAGTTTTCATTACATAATTAGACTAATCCATAATTTAGGGTTGTGTTCATTGCTTTACACACATCTGATTTAAGCTTTTCTATATACATATTGGATCAAAGCTATAGGTTACATATTCATAGTCAAAATGTGCATGCACAGTCATAGTGCTTTTGTATATACATATTGGATCAAAGCTACAGGTTACATATTCACAGCCAAAATGTGCATGGACAGTCACAGTCTATCAAATTACTTAAAAAACAGTTAATTTGATAGACTGTGACTGTGACTTAAAAAATAGTTAATAACATAGTGTGACTACTAAATAGTATTGGTAGTAGAGTATTTACTAAATCAAGGTATAATAAAGTGCATAACTAAAAGATGCTCATTGTTTAACAATTTTGACAACTGGGAGAAAAATATGGCTTTTAACAGTCCAGCAATCGAAATAGATTGGACTTATGACCATTTTTTAGATCTTAATAAAGCTAAGAGACTTTTTACAACACTATGAAGTGTTTGACTGGCCCTCAGTTGCACTTAATTAGTTTTCTATTGAATTTACCCTAGTGCACTTCTTCAGACCCAAAATTATACTGCACGATGGCCATTTTGTCATAAACAGTTCAATTGGGATTTTTGTGAAGATGCGGCCCATTGGAGGTCTGAGAAGAACTCTTTTATTTTGAGAAGAAAATGAAAGATACACTGGCTCCAGTCATGTCTAGCATTGTGTCATGTATAGGTCTAGTCAGTGAAAGGTATAGAGAATACGATACATCAAAATGCTAAGGTCCTGAAAGAGGTAAGGTAAGGAAAATAGTTCCGTTAGGTAGGGTAAAATTCTATGTGCAACATTTACATTCATGTGCAAGATATCTTGAGTGGATGTGTTGATTTGTTCATTACGTTTGCAACATTAATACCTAGTCAATTGACAACAATGCTATGTTGCAAGAAATGCAACCAACTCTTTACTTTTTGCCTTTTATTAGACAACCCATCTGCAATGCTGAACAACTATTGTAGATGGAAAATATGTTATTTCATTTTGAATGGTAATGCAGTGGCCATGGAACAGCAACGGTTCTATTTATGGAGTGTTGTGTTCCATCTAATGGTGTCCTGTTCCAGATGCAAATGCCTAAACTTGTAAAAAAAATAAAAAACACTTTAAAATCCTAAAACCATTGTTGAACTTTTATAAAATTTGTACCATGTTTATGTTAATATGTATCAATTTTAGAAGTCACCTGTACCATGAATCTTAAAACCATCACAACAAAAAAAATTTGAAAATTTATGTCTAGAAAACAGACAACATAAACCATATGTATGATAACAACTATTCACACTTTTAGAAGTGTATAAAAGTTGAGACAACTTGGTGAAATGTGAGTAGTCATTCTCTTTGATAGTTTAGTACACGGTTGGTTGACACGTGAATGGATTCTTCTCCACGACTAAATAGTTGTTGCTTAAATAGAATCAATGCTTTATAGTGTTTAGACACTTGCATATATAGAATTAGATTTTATAGATAGCGGAGAGAGAAATGAATATTTTTTAACAATGTGTCATCATATATATACAACTGCCACTACCAGTAAGATCATGCAAAACCAGACACAAAAGTTGACGCCTTCGTGAGGTAAATCAATGAAGCAAGAAAGTTGAAGATGATTTTAGTGCAGATTATCATAGTATGCATAATGAGAGAGAGGTTTACAGCATTCTTATTTTGGTTGAGAGAATTTAAGAAGCTTTCCAATATTTGCTTATAACGAAAACAAAATTTAAGACATATTTGATTAAGGGGTTTGATTTTGTACTCAAAAATACCAATTACATATAAAATTAGGTAAAATGATAGAGTAATGTGTAGTTCAGAGAGTAAAGAGAGTATTAAAGAGGTATCGTGTATAAGATATATTTAACAAAAATGTAGTTTCGTATGCTTTGTGTTCATTCTTCAGGACAACATGCATCAATGATGACATTGGACTTATTCAATGTAAACTGTCCTTTTCTGCTGAAGTCTCGTAACATGAAGATGACTGCTGATTTATCCTTGAGGTATTCGTCATAGCTGATTTGTTGCAGGTCTGGCAGTAGCATTTGGATGATATTGTTGGCGCATGAGCAATGTATTGTATGTTTGTTGTCTGTTGTCAAAATAGTCTTGAGATAGTGCGAGTAGATATAGGCGACCTGTTCCTTGCATCTATCACACTGGGCAGTTTCATTGTCAAGTGCTCCATAGGTATCAAATTTATAATCGCATTTTGAGCAAAATGCGTGGAAAGGACTGGAAAATGCATTAGCTATTTTCAATGTTCCTTGTACCTGCAATACATATGAAAGTATTGTTTGGTTAGGAAGATTTTTTTTTTGTTAATTTTGTTTTAGATTTGCCAGGGAGAAGATTGGAGATTTCAAGAGTTGTTACCTCAAATGTTGAGTGCAGCAAACTGTTTAAGTGATCCAAGGTCCTTTTGTCATTTAATACATCGATATATGTTGACTGGCAAGTGTGAAGCATGTTGTCTTTTGCATTGATCCGTTTGACAATATTTTTGAAAAGGATAAGTGGAAATTCATTGCTTCGGAGCTGTTGTTCGATTTTTACAAAATGGTCCTCAAAATTCCAGTGCATCTGCAGCTGTAGGTGTAAATAGTGTAAGTAAGAAATGAAACTGCAAAAGAGTAATGTATGTTAATTGAAAAGTAGGTTCAAGAACTAGAAACAATTTAAACAAGAAAGGAGACAGTCAAAGCATAAACAAGTACATGTACCTCTTGCATTTGGAACATGTTGTCCACTTTAAATTCCTAATTTTTGCTTTATTTTGAAGCTTTACCGAGACAAACAGCTTTTATTTTTGCATTTGTATTTGATGAAAAAATCGATTTGAAGTAGTCGCGTATTTATGAAGAGATACATTACTCTATGTTCTAAAAAGTATCGAACTGAGTGAATTGTTGACTTATGTGCAATTAACCGGTGTTATGAAATGTTTAGAATTTTACTTAGAGACGTGACATCAGACCGTTGTTCATTCCTGCAGATAGCAGCTCTGTGTTGAGGCTTGAATGCATTTCTGTGAATTTAGTTGCTGTTTTTTGTGGCTTATATGCATTTTTTTTTGGCCTTTGAGATATAGCTAGATTAGTGATTCTCAATTGTAGGGTTTGTATCTGATGAAGGATGAGCATTTGTTTTTAGGGTTTGTTCTGGCTAAGGGCGAGCTTGACGTGCACGAGAGGGGAGATAATTAGGATTTGCGTTTACAATTTTCTGTAGTCAGCATGTTTATTTAGGTGGCTAAAAACTAAAAGACAATCTTTTGTAGTCACCCCGTCTTCTTTTTGCGGGGTAGAATTTGAAACTATGTATGTTGGCACTATTTTGTCAACAGTTACTATGTAGAACTACTTTTTTTTTGGACTGATAAAAGGCGCAGAGTCTCATTTTCCCTGTTTTGTGTATTGTGTTTTTATTTTGCTAGTTTGTACACAATGTGTTACACGATTGGTAGAGACGAATTTTAATTATTCCACATATTTTCTCGGACTTTTATTTTTTACGAAGCTATTATATGTATGTCGTACTGTCAGTTCTTATTGTCAGTATTGTTTTATTGTTGTGTATGTGGTTGGTTTTACAGTTCCTTTCTGTACTGTCATTGTTGTCAGTAGATTCATACTTGTTCATAACACTTTAGATCAAGTGATTTAGTGTTTATTTTTTTTCCCTGGATTTCTCCTAAAATCTGAATCATTGCAGAGTCCAGACCAAGTATCTAAGGAGAAGAGGGGCACACTGTATTCCACATGGAAAGCAGATTAAAATAATACTTACTTGAGTCTTTAATCAATAATGATCAAACAGTAATCTAATAGCAATGGGACTGAATCTGGATGCTTAATTTTGAACTGGCGAGGCTTAAGGTTGAAAGACAAGTGTCCGCTTATTAGCAGTCTGAGTTCGAAACTTGGATGTTCTAGATGAGCTGCCACAGGGTTTTTCTCCAACTCGTAACTAGTTGGAGCTTTTATGTCAAAACCTCTATTCAGTTGGTGGAATCTTCATAGAAGAGCTTAGGAATTGTTATTGATAAGATAGATGAAGGAATAGGATTAGTTATGGAGGATAATTACATGTGTTTGCGTGAGCCTGTTAACTAAAAGATGATGTTAATTAGGCAAAAGGCTTTTATAAGTGAACTTGAAACAAGAAATCGTTGTCAGGAAACAAGTTTTATTAGTGTGTAAACATTTTTAATTAGCCGATAGGCTTTAGTGTGAGCATTGGTGCCAAAATGGCCGGAAATGTTGTCTGACGCTAGGTAAAAAATCGTGTGAGAAAAAGTCTGATGTGGTTTAGATGCACCCGTCCGGATATCATGCGATTGCTATAATTATTTTTGAAAGGGAAGGGAAGGGAAAACGGTCGAAAGCAAATAACTGAGGCGAGCATATCAAATTGCAAGATCTGAGGTGACCTGTATGGCAGCGCGAACAGAATATAGTAGAATATGGGATTTTATTGCCGTGGGTTCTGTTAGAATGTTTTTGATAGTTTGTGTTACGATGCTTAATGCAAGTGTCTATTTCTTTGAGATTATTCTGTGTTTGTAGTTAAGTGGATTTATTAGCTATAGGTTCATACAATGGAGTTTCAATTGAGTGGTTGCTTTATATGATTTCTCTTAATGTTCGCCTTTTGTCTTATAGTAGACTATCTGCAAGCACAAAAGAATAAGAGATCTTTTGCCATGGGTTGTTTAGGATCTTCTAGGTCACAATTGTGTTACTACGCTTAATGCAGCTATTTATTTCCTTAAGGTTAATCTGTGTTTGTAGTTAAGTGGGGTTATTGGTTATACATATTAATGCAATGTGAATGGAGTTTGAGTTAAGTTGGGGTTCTTATATATGATTGGTGTTAATGAACCACTTTGGTCTTATCGTTATGTTTAACTTTTGCACTAGGATTTTGCAATATGACATATATTACTAGGTTATGTGCCCTATAGGTGACAGTGGTTGGTAAAAATCATTATGTTCGTTGTTACAGAAGATTTTTTTTTTAATATTGAGATGATGAGGTTCAGGGCACAAAGGAAACCCACACTTATTAGAATTTCTGAGCTCAAAGCTTGGCTGCAGAGAAATTCTTTAGAGGGCTATTTGTACTAGTCTCTGAAGACAAGCAATCCATGTTACCTAGGAATTGCAGCTAATTACTAGAGAAATCAATCCGCTATTGTTGACAGTAAATTGTCAAACAGGGTGTGCCCTACAGCGATGAGATATTGGGTGGAAGCTTACATTATTACAGTGTCTTCTAAAAGTATTTTAGAGAGCATTTATTTATCTCAAGTAGCTATACATTAATGTTGATTGGAGAGGCACTTAAGTTTCCTGTCTGAGTTTGAAACTATAGTAATTAAGTCAATGCAACTGTTATGTATGAGACAGACCGAGATTATTCAATACAGATACACCATATGACTTGGGGTGAGTAAGAAAAGTTTGGCTAAAATTCAGCAACAATGGACTTGACCACTCGAAGTGAGATTGGCTAGATGTCGGTCGTAAGCTCACATTATTATGGTCTGCATGAAATCACTGCAGAAGTCATTACAATTTCTTTTGCACTAGAGAGGTCTGGACTCCACAACATGGGTGCACCAAAATAACTTAGTGTAGGCAATTGTTTTCCCAAGAATGTAGCAATATACCGGGCCACTCCAAAATGGGGTAGTTGACCTGCAAATGAGGGCTCTATTTCTCTATTTTTTAATAATCAAAGTCTCATGCTCAGACTTGGAGAGTCTTTACAATTTGATCCATTTTGCACATTAGGGTTGCAAGAAATTACAAGAAATTACAAGAACCCAAAAGGGCTTAAAGTTTAACTTTAGATAACCATTGTTTGCAAATAATGAGAGGAGAAAAATGAATATTATTACAGTGTAGCATGCAGGCAGACTTTTGAGAGAACTTATACAGTGGATCATGAGGGGTTGTGGTCTCAAGTTAACTGAAACATTGTTTTGTTCGAGCTGGGAAGATATGATAAAGAGTTGGAAGAGATAAGCATGTTAAAATATAGTGTAGTTACCATATAAAATAAAATTTTCAAAATGATTTAAAGTTAAAACTAGTATGTGGAACCTTGAAAAGTGTACCTGGGCTTTGTCGAACTCTGAATCTCCATCTTGCACATCGACAATATATTGGAGGCCTATTTTTTTTGCTCTTGTGACCAATACACCTATGGTGCCTGTAGCATATTGTTCGGTACTTGCCAACAATTGTTTTATGGCTGTGCTGGGGATAAATTTATAGTCAATACAAAGTCGTGGAATGATTTCCACTATTGAGGACTTTGTTAGAACCAGTATGCAGTCGCAATCTCCACGATCATAATCTGTTCTAGGTGCAATCTGGAAGTTGGATATGGATAGTCCCAAACCTGGAATTATTTTGTCTTCATAGTGAGCAACGAGATCAGCAGTTACATTTAGCGTAATAGTCATTTCACCTTTTGTGTCTGTGAGGTCTGCGCATAGTACTTCATGTGTCTTGTTTGTCTTATCCAGTATAGCTTTATACTTCACAATGACATCGCCTTGGAAAATGTTGCCTGCTTTACGTGCATTCAAGTCTTCAATTGAAACTTGATTTTGACTCTTTACTTTTGATCTGGAAAGAACAAAACAAAATTAGTTGAAATCTAGAATCTTGACAAGGTACAGTGTACATGTAACCAAAGAATATTGTTTACCTTTTCAATTGTTGTTGGTTAATAGTGTCCATTTGCTCTTCTGCTCTTTTGGCATTGTCCATTGTAACCTGTATTTTTTTATCAATTTGTCATTTGCATAAATTTCTGCAGGCAAAATGAAAATATGTTGTTGTTCTAATGTTATATCAGAATATGTAGAATTGGTACTATGGAATAAAAGAATAAGACAATTTGTAGACAGAAGAAAATGAAATTGTATTGAAATGATGAAGCTATGTAATACATATGTCTTTTCTTCATGGACATTAGGGATTGTTTTATTTATTCATTTGATTGACAAGATTTTGAGGGTGTTGGTTTAGATGCTTTTGAACTAAAACAAATGGCATATTTAAGAATATTTAGTTTTTTGAAAGGATTAAAATTAGGGAAAATCAGTGAGGTTGTTGCTGTAATATGCTTTTTATTTGTAAATTTGGATTTTTTGTGTTAGTAAATTGGATGATACATAATTGAACAGTAGTTTGTATATAGATTGGATTTGTCAAAATATGTTTTTTGTTGATTTGGATGTTATTGAACAAAAATAGTTGAGATATTTAAGAACATTGAGTGTTCTGAGAGGGTTGAAATCTTAAAAAAGTAGCAAGATGGTCACTCCAATATGCTTCCGATTTGTAAACTTCAATTTTTTTTGTTAGTGCATTGGTCCATAGATGATCGATCAATGGTCTAGATAGAGCATGACACCTACTTAATAAGAAATGCATATTGTGGTTTTGCATATGATTCAGGAGCTGTTTTTTTTTGTAGTTTTCTGTACACATGTCAATGTTGAAATCTCCCACTAGGTACAAGGTTTTATTTCCATCAATACATGAGAATACTTGCTTGGTGATTGCTATAATATCTGCAAATGGAGCATTGGGCTTGGCATATAAGTTACATATGTTAATTTGATTGTTCATAGAGCTTATTGTTAATGTTATTGCTTCTGTATATGATGTTGAATGTTGCATTGTTTTAGAGACTAATATGTTTTTCTTGGTTATAGACATTAGTTCGTGTATATGGTATGTTGAGTAACAATTGAAATCTTTGAAAAGATTATTTGTATGGTAGTCTTGGATATATGTTTCTTGAAGGCATAAGATATTAGATGCCATGATATCAGTGTCATTAATCATGTCTTCAATATGTAGGTGTAGATTGCGAGTGTTTAATGTGCACAATAGTAGTTCTGAATTAGTCTTATGTTTGATATCTCCATTTTCAAATTGCCAGTGTGCTGTTGATTTTAGACGAGACATTTCAAGGACTATTTTTTCTTTTATTTTGAAATTTTGCTTGGTAAGAGGCTTTAACAAGAATAATGTCTGGATTGTTTTTGTCTGCGAAAGTGTTGTATATGTTAATCCATGTTGCCTTATGGCCGTAGGATCAAATGCCAAGCCTTGCATTGTGAGTCCTTGAGATCTATGTATTGTTCTAGCACAAGCAAGTTGAATTGGAAATTGTTTTCTAATAGTTATTTTCTTGTTGTTTGAGATTTTTTGTATTGGCCTTGTGGTGCGAAGTACAGGTGTCCATTGTTTATCAATGTCATTGTTATAACATTGTGTTAATTTAACACGTTGATGGTGTCCAATGTTTGGGTCATTGAATTCTATCCAAACAATGTCAAAAGCATTGGATATGGTATATGCTTTAAATGTTCCATCTGACCCATTGACTAGACCGTCTTGCGTATCATAATTACCAGCATAAATTTCTACAAGCATGTTTGGTTTCAAAAGTATTTGAGATGGTAAAGACATTGTGTGATTATACAGATGTATTTCATTGTAGTTTTCGTCATTTTCATCAATTGCATTCAGTACAATTAGCTCTCCTGGAACTATTGACAACATATTTTGATTATGTGCATTAACATCTTTCCTTCTGTAAAATAGATAGGGGAATGTTGGGTCGATGGGTGGTGAGCGTAAACAAGTCTGATTCAAGTACTGTATATCATTATCTGTTTGTGAACCTACACGTATTCTATTGAGTATTGCAATAAACTTCTCATCTGTTTGCCGCATAGTTGATTGTAGCTCATAGTATTTTATGTTGTGTTTCCAAAAGTTGTATGGCATTAATTCAGTCAGTGTTGGTGTATTATCAAATACAACTGAATCTAGTACAGGTTGTGCTTGATATAAATCACCACAAAAAATTGTATCAAGATTTCCAAAGTATGTGGTTGGCATTTGCATTATATCTCTTAATCGCTTGTCGATGCAACGTAAAAATGTTGCACCTACCAATGAAATCTCATCTACTAATAGCACACGCAGCTGCTGATAATGCTTTGACATTGTATCTAAGATTTCAGTATTCAATGGAACGAATTCTGATTTGTTGAAAGGTATTCGAAATGCTGAGTGTAATGTTACTCCACCTATATTGTAAGCTGCTTTTCCTGTATAAGCAACTACTAGGCCTTTTGGTTTGTCCGGATCACTATCAATGGAGTTATTATATATGCGAAGGAGAGATTGAAATATTGCTTTTGCAGTAAAAGTTTTGCCAGTGCCTGCTCCACCTGTTAGAAACAAGTGTAGTGGAGTTTTAATATTTTTTAATTTCTTCAACACAATGTCCTTTACAATTGCTTGTTGTTCACTGTTTAACATTCGTCTCAAATTGAAGTATTCAACATTGTCCATAATATGTGGATGTTTTCCAATTTCAAATGCATTAGAGAATTGAGTTTTTGATTTGTTATGCTTTAGTGTTTGAATATCGTCTTCTATGTTGTATGTTTCTTTCTGTGGATTTTGATTTGAAATGATCAATTCATTTGGTATGTGACTATTTTCAGAATAGATTTCATCTATAGCTTTGTCAATATCGCCCCATTTAGAGTTTATGTGGTAATTGTATTTGATACGATTAGTATTAATTGTGTTTTCATGATATGAATAAGCATGCTGCCATGAATGGAAACCATGCTTCAATGTTTTTTCATTTATTGTGAAGGGTACATAAAGCAATAAATGCTCTCTGTAATAATTTTCCAAGTCAACATGTTTGTTAAAATTGGTAAAACGTATAATATTTGGTTTAGCTTTGCGGTGCATTGGTTTCCCATCTTTTCTATATTCTGATACGAATTGTGCAAGGCAAATATGTGTGAGTGTTTCAGGTCGTGCTAAATAGTAATCTATTAAAGATCTACATGCCACATTTTCTGATTCATCTGGTTCACTGTTCAATTGTTTTGCAGACTTTAGAACAAAAGTTCGATCACTATCAGCTCTTGTATCAATGAATATACACTTTCTTGAACTATAGTTTAGTGGAAGTGATAGTACGATGTGAACAGCCTGTTGTGTAGACATTTGTTGCAGATTTAGCAATGCATTTCCAAGTCTACTTATCATTTTTATAGCATCGATATTATTTTGTTGATGGTCCCTACGAATTCTTTTAAATGCATTTGTCATTGTTTTATCCACTTTTGTCATGTATGAGCTGCAATACATTGCTACAGCATATGCATTAAGCACAAATTGTGCATCTGTATTTGCTTTCCATAGCTCTGGTATTTTTTTTGAAAAGCTGTTATTCCATATCTGCGAAGGGTTTCGTTTTAAGAAAATTGTAGGCCTATGGATTGTTGATTTTATAGCTGTGATGTAATCATGCTCATTCAAGTTGATGTCTTGTAGAAACATTTGAAAGGAGAATAATTGGTCATAATTAGATTGTTCTAATACAGAAAAGATTTTTGTTGCCATTGGAACAATAATTTCATTATTGTCTTTCAGCGGTTCGAGAACCATAGTTTTTTTCATTGGTGGAAATGGGAAATTGTATTTACAACAGTGCTGTTTTGATTTTCTGCATCGTTTTGTATGATGGTGCCTATGTAGGATAGCTATTTGAGGAGTCAAATCATCAGTGTTACAAGTGATGTATTTGTCAATAAATTGTTCAATATTTGCAAGTTCATCTTTTCCATAAATTGGAGCATCTTTAATCCATAAAAGAAAGTGGTCATGTTCATTGCCATGATTTTGGAATTCAGTTACAGAGAAATAATCCAAGAGCTCTCCGAAGAAAGAGCTATCTGTAAATATCAATTGTTTTAGTGCATTGATTCTATGTTTATAATAGCGTACACATGTTACAGGATCTTTTTTTATGAGATAGAAAATATTTTTCTCATTTTGTATGTCGTATTTTTGTTGTGAAGATGCACAATATGTATTATGCAGGGCTTCAAGTGCTTTTGAAAGGTGTTCCCAATGTTGTTCAGCACTAGTAAATGTAAGGAAAAATGTAGGCGGTCCAAGTTGCCGAATCATTGCAAAGACATTTTTTTTTAATTGATGTAAATAATCCGGAGATATTCTTATTCTTTTAAAGTCAACATATCCAATGTCTGATTTGAGAATCTTCTCTAGGTTAGGTTTGCATTTGACATCTTTTGCTATTAGTTTTCTTCCTTTTAACTGACCTTTTCGTACTCTTATCCACATTGTAGATAAAACTTGATGTATCAATATCTTGACTGTTTTGAAAAATAGATTAGTTGTATGATATGCAAATTGTCTATTGGAATGAAGTAGTTCCCATTGTGCAATTTTTTGATAGGAAAAATTCTTGACAATGTCGTCATTACGTGGGTTTCCAAAGAATAGTGTGGGAAAGTTCATTTCTTCTGCATATTTGTCTTTAAAGATTCCAATAGGATAATGGTTTTCTGCTGGTGCAACTTCTATGATTTTGTCTTGCATTTCATGTATACATTTAGATTCTGTGTATCCATGGACCAAGGTCTCACAAGGATTTTGCTCATCTGTATCAGATTCTGAACCTGTTTCATTTGTGCAAGGGTCGTCTACTATGCCACTTTCATCGTCTATTTCAAGAGATTGTCTCTAGTGCTTATTTAATTGGAATTTCTCATTTTTGTATAGAGTTGTTTCACTCAATTGGTTCAAAGCTTTCATTATAATAGTCGATCGCACCATCCCCTTCTGATATGCATTTTTATATTGTAGCCGTCTTTTTAGCGCAACTGCAATAGTGTATGTTTCATCGGCAGAGCGTGGCAATGCATTTTGTACAATGTTCATGTTGACTGGGACATTAATGATAGACCCAGTCAATCCAATTTGGGGTCTTTTGTAACCTAATTCCCATATTTGTGCGAATGCAATTCTCAGTGAAACAAGGCGCTCTTCTAGTTGCGTAAGCATTTTTACGTATTGTAAAGCTATATTCATTTGAATATGGTGTGGTGTTGCATATTTTGGAAGCTTGCATTGTTTCAATGTTTCATGGCATATGCGACAAATACAATTCATCAATACATTGTTATTTTGATTTGTCAGTTTATAATATGTTTGCTTTTCTTTCTCTCTAAAAGCCATAATGTTTTTCTTAAAATGCAATGTCTGACAAATTGCACAAGTATGTATCGGTGTATCTTGAATTTTTTTTTGAAATAATTCTATTGGTGATGCTGACTGTCTAGTTTTCTTGGTTGTATTTTCCATTTGATTATTAGCACGTATTTGTTGTTTGATCTTGCGAAGTGATGTAGTGTTGCTATTTGCAATTTTTTGTTTTCTAATAAAATCACCATCATGATGTTGTTGATTACTGCTTTGAAATTGTTTTAGTTGTCTAGATGTGATACATGGGCTAGCATTGTTTGCTTGTACTAGATAAGGCACAAGCAGCTCAAAATGTCCTTGGATGGGATTTGTATCATGAAATAAGATAGAATATGATTGTCCTTGGGATGACAGATTGAAGTGCAAGTTATTTTTTCCTGAAGTAGTTGACCAAAGGCATATTTGTATGTCTAGCCACTTTGACAACCAACGGATGCAAAACAAGTCACCCCATAGGCCAACTTCATTATTATTTGTAGAATGCATTGCAGAAATACGCATTCTATGCAAGTACTCTTCAACATTTTGTACACCATGCAATTCATGCAATGTACGACTATCCAGTTCATAATTATATGAGGTGATTGCTTCTGGATCACCTTGTGTGAGGCAACTCAAGAAGTGGTCTATAGCTCCATTCCGTAATTGACTTGATGTGTATTGAGAATGAAGAAGTAACTCCAATGAGTCAAATAAGCAATCCCCTACATTGTATTTAAATACTTGAATTCTACACAATCCTTCATTTCTCAATGCATAGTCAATGTTTAGAATTTCAGTCTGAATTGCTAATTTGTATTTCTCTACATCTATGATCTGTTTTTGTTTATCAACTACTGGCACTCTTGTTCTCTTCATTTTTTTTGCAAACAAGGACAATTTTGTTAATCCCAGAATATCAAAAAAATGGTGTACCTGTAATATATTCATAACCATTGGTTAGATAGTTTTGATGATTGATAATTACAAAAGGCATATTACAAATGGAAATTAGAAGCAGGCTATTTCCTAAAAGCAATGTCGATATGCAATTTTGAAATGCATTTAGTATTTGGTTTCCTTATTTCAAATCACAAATAAATTCAATGCTAAAATTCTAAGTAGTCAAGGCATTGTTTAAATGTAATGAAAATAATTGTTATTTTTGGATTGTACAAGAAAATAAGACATTATAATGAAGAAGAGAATTTTGAATGATTTAAAACTAGTGGCAATGGCAATGTCAGATCCATTCACTTGCATTATTTTCTTCAGAAAATAAAGAAATAGAAATCACCATTTGGTAGATAGTTCTGATCATTGATAGCCACAAAAGGTTTATTAAAATTCAAAATAAGAAGCAAGTTTTGATTTGAAAATAGTGTAGACCTGTGACTTTGAAATTCATTTTGTACTCGGTTTTGATATTTCAAATCAGAGGTTTACATTTAAAAATAAATAAATACAGTGTTAAAATACTAAATAGCCAAGCCATTGTTTAAATATTGCAAAAATAATTGTTACGTAGTTGTGTAAATAGTGTAGGAACAATCCTTGGACAACTCGAATGACATCACATATTCTCTGAGCCATAGGCTTCAAATAATTAGCAATTTGCATATATGAATAATATATTGAACATATAAATTAAACAATGGAAGAAACAAACAAACGAGAGATATGAAGGAGCAAATGAACTTGAATAGATGACAATAACATTTTTTAGAGTTGACTATGACTTGGAAATAAAGGTTTTAGTACCTTTTGATAAGCTTGTGCTTGGATTGTAGATGCAGGTGAAGGATTAGAATGATCTGCAAAAGTCTAAAGGATTGTAAACTAGTTGCAATTGCAATACTATATTGATGGGATTGTGTTAATTTCTTTACAAAGTGAAAAGGTATTGTGCATTGTTAAACAGTATATGCCTTCAAGTGGTTTTGTCACTTATATAATCATTAATAGAATTTTGCTACTTACAACTTGCAAACTGTGTTATCTATTTATATTTTGATATTGAATTTAACTATAACACGTAAAAATAACAAATACAGTAGACATGGATAGACTGTAACAAGATCCAAAGCTAGGACACCAAACATGTAACATCAAGATTTCTTCAATGCTGGCCTATACACAAAAAAAGATATTATAACTAGTTGTTGAATCTTGCAAATCATATAACTATTACGGGAATATAATTCCAATATTAGTTTTCTTGTTATCAAGTCTTATAGAAATCTACACAAAAAAATATTGAAAACTATTAGAAGCACTTTTTACAATTTACTATTGTTATATGTCTTTGCATTCATACTCAATAATAGCTAACTAGCACCAAAGAAGTACAGTAAGACCAATACATAAAATATAAGTGACATGCAAAAGTGTACAGTGTTTTTCACAAATTACAAATAACTGCCCACATCACTGTTATTACAACTTACATAGTTTTCTAGAACATCGAAGAGATGGCTGCATCTATTTATGATGATTTCATGTTGGAATCATTTGTTATTCTAAAAAAAAAACACTTTAAAATTCCACTGCTTCATTTCCCGCCCATCGGCATGATCATCGCCATCGGCGTGTCAAAAAAAACGTGTTGGTCAATATTTACTTCATCATCATGATATTTCACTTCTACATAATGTGGAAAAGAACAACATCATCATCATCATATTGTTGAAGAAGAAAAGGAGGATATGGAATATGATCATGTTGCTGAGGAAAGGAAAATGATGGCAACCTCATCATGATATTCGGGCTTCATTGAAATGCTAAGGATGACGTCATCGTCATTTTCGTTAAGATCAGGGGATAAATGTAATATCGGGTCACCTAAGGAGCATGATCAGGATGATGAATGTAATATGACCCCTTTGCGGCCAAGGCAACCCTCTCGAAAGATCAGGATGATGATGAGCATCGGGATATTTGCTTCTTCGTCGAACTTAGAATAAGACGTCATCATCATATTTCGTGAACCAGATCGCGCCTGTTGAAGGAAAAATGTGATGATGATGATGATCAGGATATTTGCTTCTCCGTTTATTAGATCGGGGTGACGTCATCATGATATTCGGAGCCTTTGTTAAACTTAGAACATGACGCCATCATGATATTTCGCCAACCGGATCATGTTTGGGAAATATCCTGCCGAAGGGAAAATGTGACGATGATGATCATCAGGATATTTTCAAAAGGTTGTATTTCATCGGCAGGAGGACTTTACGAAATATCAGGTGAACAAACAAGATCATGATGGTCTTGACAACATGACAGGATAAAACAATATGATGATGACCCTCCTCATCGAATTATCATGATGACATCATCATGATATTTTGTCTTCGAAGCACAAGGATGAGTTGAGGTCATCATGATATTGCGCTAGGGTGATATTGTAAAAAAATGATCATGCTGTTTAAGGAATGAAATATCGCCTTCTTCTGAATAGATAGAGTGATCATCATGATATTGCAAAAAAGGCGATTAGGAGGATATGAAGACGATGATCCCCTTTATCAATTTATGATGATGATGTCTCCATCACTTAGTGAATTTCAGCGAATGACCCTCGTGAAAGATCAGGATGATGATCATAATTATGCAAAAGGAGATCAGGAGGATATGAAGTTATCATCATATTTCGAACTTCAGCAAATATCATGATGATGACCTTGCGATAGGATTATAACATGTGCATGCAAATATGCCGAAGGTGGATTTTCTAAGGGTGATCACCATGATATGATAAGATTAGGTAATGTTGAAATATCATGATGATGCTCGCTATACAAAGACCGCTCGACGGGGAAACTTACCCTGACCTAAAGTTGATATCATCATGATATTTGAACCTCAAGATATTATCGGGGGGGGGGGGGGGTTCAAATACGATGATGATGATCATCTTCATGTAACCAAAACCGAGTTTATAACATATGACCCTCCTAAAAGAAATCATGATGCTGACAATGCGCCTAAGGCCATTTGACAGGTAAAAGGCACTACCACCTAAGATTGACGTCCGGATATTGGGACTGCATGATTTTTATCGGGTGATAGACCAAGATCATGATGATCTTGACAACATGACTCAGGATATAAAAATATGATGATCCTCCTGCGAATATCAGGTTTGACCAAAACTTTGACCGTGCATAACTTTCACATATGGAAGAATTTTCGAGTGAAGTAAAAGGCAAACCTGCATGGAATTTCAAGCTCTTTCTAAATATGAGGTCATAGAAACAAAATTGCCCACATAAATTTAAATGTGAATCTCTAAATAATCTTTTGAATTCCCTTTTAGAAAAGGAGTTTATATATCAGAAAACCCTAGCTCAAAATGATTGTTCTGGAAAAAGAAAACTTTAGCTTGGATTCAAGAGATATCCGCTACTTTATTATTCATGAAAAACCGCACCTCAAATTTGGAATTCCTGCATACTCCTCCATCTCGCAGTCAAACCGTAGGAATAAACCAAGGGTTTCCCATAAAACTATCCACCCACAAGATGAAATTTAAAGACCAGATCGTATAAATGCAGATCTGAAATTGTCTTTTAAATTTTAAAATAAACTAAAAAGTCAGTGCATAGGAAAACAATAATGCTAGGGTTCCTTTACCCTTGAAACTAAAATTAAACTGGCCTAAAATCTAAATCGTGACAAAAGCAAATGCAATCGCCACCTGTAAACACAATCGCCACCTGTCTCAGAGGTGCACAGCTGTAGCCCTAACAATTTTATCAACACATGCATCTTTTAAGGTTCTCAAATGTGGAACGGAGGTTAGTAGCTTTCAGACGATCTTCAACTGCAACCACATAGAAACAGCTTCAGAGAGGTGATTTGGAATTGGCATCGTTGAGATCAAACAGTTCTAAGAAAATGGATTTTTAGACTTCCTCATTGAGATGAGACAGGTTTAAAGAGGAAGCAGCTGCGCTCAAAGTACAGAAAGTTTATAAAAGCTACCATAGAAGATGGAATCTTGCAGATTGTGCTCTGTACATTCATGTCTACATTGACGAACTCTGGTTCTATACTGTGCCATGCCCAATTTTTTTTTAGTTTTGAAAGTCGAGATCCAACTAATTGGTTGCATGGGCTCGCCGTCTTCACCTCCTTTCTAATGATTTTGCTAATGCTAGTTGTTAAGATTCGTTTTTATTTCATCTGTGTCTTGCAAAAAAAAATTGGCAATTTTTTGTTTTGATTAGCAGAACTGTCTTTGTTATTAACCTACATTGACCTCTCCCTTCTTTCCCCAATTTTACCTCAGTGTTTTCTTGCTTATAATTTAATTTTGTAGCAACGCCCCTCATTTGGAATATATTTGGCTATTGTTGTTTAGATATTCAGATGGAAACAGTCTATTTTATTTTAACTCTTCATGTCCAGCATTAACCTCTTCTACAGAATTTCACAAAATAGTATTCCAATGTGTGGAGAAGGGTACCAACTAATGTTCTTCTGTCATGAATTCTCTTTCACATATAAATTTGCATTTTCCTTCACAAGATTGGAGCACTTTTTTTGTGGGTATTTTCCTTGTCTGACCATAATCTGTGCCATTGAACATTACAGGGACAGGATAACATATCCTTATTCTTTCTTTCAAAACAGAATATTTGGTAGAGGACCAAACAAGAGGGTGAGCCTCTGTTCCAAATTGGGATTACTAGCAAATTAGCTAAATTCGTTAATACTCTCTGCTTCAAGGTATGAAATTCACACCCTTGCTATGTATAAGTAAGGTCTATAGCACCGTCGCCATAAAATTCTAGCATATTATATGATGGGTACTGAGCGAACTCCGAGCCTCAATCATTCAAACGTAAATTAAACAGTGAACACATGCATGAAATCACTTAAAAGGAACTGTAAGTTGTACCAAAGAAATTGCAGAGTAGAAAGTTGCAACAGAATATAAGTAGATGCTTTACAGCTTGAATATATACAATGTATCTGGAAATGAAACAAGTAATACTGCATATAGCATGAGCACTTGTATAGTTAGTTCTTCCTGCAACCTTCTTTGTTATTTAGTGACACAGTTGCATAGCTACTTTTATGCTCCCAAATCATGAATTTGTCAATATATTGAAACTTGGCAATTCATACCTCAATGTCTGGGAATTCTATAATTGATATCCGAGTTTCTAAAATAGAAAACTTAAGTTCTAGAAAGAGATATCTGAACTCTAACAGAAATTTGAGAAAACTGTAAAATTTCTATAACTGAGAGTGCTCTACAATCTAAAACTCATATAATATCTGAAATCTTGAAATTTCTGTGAACAGCAGCACTGGTTTTCTACACGGATTACGAAATAGAAGTCCATATAGAGGCTTACCACAGATGCAGCTTCACAGGCCTCCGGATGCCCACCTTCACTACTCTCTGAGTGCAAACAAATTGAGAAACAACAATCCAAAGCGCATACAAATTGAAAACCTCCGATCAAGACATGACCTGTCATCTTGTAATGATGATTAAAAATCATTAATTAACATTGCAAATGAAATAAAAATCATTAATTAACATTGCAAACGAAATAAATTCAACAAGCTCAGCGGTGCCGTCACTTTGCACGACCTGTACTTAACTGTATTTTTGTTTATTGGCATCGTTCGAAAATTCAATAATTTTTTAAATCATTATTTCATTTTTTACCCTTACTGTTCACACCATAGACCAATCAGAGAATAGATAAATGGTATTTTTTAAATGATTAAATTAAAAAAAATAATGAACTATAGCATTGTGGTTGCAAATTTTTAGTTCTTTCACATGATTGGACGAATAATTTGAGAAATTGCATCTAGCCGATGCAGTAGTATACCTGCCGAAGGTAGGAACTAATAATATTAATACTATGATAATTTAAAATACATAAAAATATTGTATGTTTGAAGAATAAAATAAAAAATTAATAACTTGCAGAACCAGTTGTGACTTAATAGATACAACTGAAAGACATTAACAAAGAAACTCGGCGCAACAGAGATGAAGGTTATCATTTGAATGATATGTAACGAAAGTCAGACGGATAAATGGTGGGTCTCAAAAGCCCTGGCCTGTGGGGCCATGGGCGCTGCCCACAGGGATCATAGTCCCAAAACCATAAACCATTTACATTGTAAAAATCCAACCACAACTTCGATCCAAAACAAAAGGTCTGAAATTACATTTTATTTTATTTAACACTTTGTTTCAATAAAGTTTAAAATCTAGTAGCTTATTCCTCTGTATAGCGAATATTGAGCACATGAAAGATTTTTTAAAGAATAGAGACTAAATTTTATTAAGTTTCAAAACCTGATTTGAAAACTTAGAAGATTTTTTTTAAAAACAAACAAAGGGTATGTGCTATGGTTGTGGGTGTGGCCTCTAGAGCTGTGGCTCCCACGCTTAAAAAAAAAAAAAAAAAAAAATCTTCTTTAATTTCTTTTTTTCATACAGATTCTCAGCAACAAGGTTCATTTAAATTTTCTAGTGTTTCTATAATTTTCTTTAAATTCAAACTGTTAATTTCTACAACAAACAACTGTTGTTACTAAAATAAGATCAATATGTATAAACAAATATACAGACATGTATGTTTCACATCATTTGCAAGAAGTAAAAACCTAGTATATAAATATATGTATATATCTTATTGATGACCTACAGTTACCGTACTTTTCCAACAAGATTATACCATGCACATATTTTTGCTAGAATATATATTTTCATAGAAAGTAAACAATTTTCACAAAATTAATTGTTCTCGTTTTTCGATACAATGGATTTTTATAACAAACAGGTATTACAATTTTTATAGAGGGAAAAATTACATATCAATAAAACACGCTACACTTTCAAATTTTTCTGAAACATCCCATCTCAAGAATACGCCACAAACCTTTACCTTGACTAAACCCAATCTAGCAACCAACACCTGCACATTGACAATAAAATTTGATGGCCCGATCTCCACCTTACTATAGGGTTGGAATACCAACCCACCCCGGAGCATGGGAGAGTCTATCAAGAATTTGAGCTTCAAACAAAACACACACACTAAAATTGTGAATACACAAGATTTTTCCAATCCAATAGAAAAATAACAAAAGGTGCCAGAATCCAATAGATTCCTCAACACAGGGAATGAAAGGGTGACCTCCTCTCTTAGAGAAGAGATTAGAAAACAACACTTCAACTTCACAACCCAACTACCAAAATTTTCACCACTCTTCAAAGAATATCAACCCAACTACAAAAATTATACTACCCTTCATTTATTATTAACCCAACTATGAAAATATAACAACCCTTCAGATGAATCTCAACTCAACTATATAAAATTGTTCCCCAGATAGAGGTATGACACCTCTATAGATCCCTTAACAAAACGATTCCTCAAACAAGAACAACAAATAAACAAATAGCAACACAATCTAGATTAAACCATAATTTATGTATTTAGATCCTACCTCTGCCTTCCAAGTTAGGAGAGGCACAAGATCTAGTATTCAGATCCTACCTCTACCTTCCAAGTTAATATAGGCACAAGATCCAGATGTCACACAAAAACTTACACCTGAGAAAATTTCAAAACAACAAAACCAACTAAATTCTTCAAAGCTTCCAGTTCCTTTCCATTTTCCCAAAAACCTTCATGTAAAAACATCTTCCTTCCCCAAGACTCTTTTAACAATGTTCAAGAAAAATAAGCTTCCTCTTTTTCCCAAAAAAAAAAAAAACAAAAAGAATAAATTTAAAACTATAAATCTTCCTTAAAAACAATAAAGTGATAAAAAGATAAAACAATAAATCTAAATAAACAAAAATAATATTAATAAAAGTAAAATAAAAGAAAATAAAATCAATAAATAAATAAACTAAATCATTTTCCTCTCACATCAATAAAGAAAAGATAAAAAAATAATTTATCAATTTAAAATATTTTTCCCAATTTAAAATTAAAACAAATTAAATTCCTCTCAATTAAACAAAAATTTAAAAAAATAATAACATAGAAAAACATAAAATTCACACCAACAAAATAACTTAGTTGTATTCCTCTAGGAAGAATAGGCTTGGGTAAACCACTGGTTGGACACATAAGAGCACTGGATAGACCTTTGTATCTTATAGGCCTTGGCCACACCCTACAAAACTCAATTTAAAACATTAGAATGCCTTGAAATATATATAGTCGAAGCAACAATTTTAATAAAAGAAAAATACATTAAACATACTAGATCATTACACAAGTAAATTAAATTTCATATAATTGAACAACATCACTTTCATAATAAAATAAACATGTGCATAAAGCTAATATCCTAACATTTATCTAAACACCAATTTCTCAAAACACTTCATGAATAATCATCTAATAACCAACATGTCACATGTATAAAATCCCAACTCCACACATTACCCAATATTGTTTGAAGCACATGTTTCAAAGTCCATAAAACAATATCAAAACAAAAACAATAACAAGTACACAAGTCTGAAGTCATAAACACAACATCTCTAAGAAAAATAAAAGGGTAGGCCTTACAACTTCAATTTGCTAGACCCCTCGCGAAGGGTCTGGTTGCTCCGTTCTAGAGTAAGATCAAGGAGGTGTAAGCCTTGTGGCTGGGAGGTTAATCACTTATTTTTATTATTTACTCAACATACATTTTAAAAAGACCAGATGAAAGGATTCCTTTAGGAATTTAGTCATCTATATGCACTATTCATATATTACCATATACCAATCAACTTTGACCTTTCTTTGATGATTTAGGCTTTTGGCATCACTAAGATTAATGCCACCTTTGATCTAGCCCTTTAGGGAAAAAATAGTTTGATTTAAATATTACCCTAAGACCTACTATGCCCATTTTCCAAGATATCACTACTCCCTACCCCTTTTAGCCACCTATTATTCTAACATAGAAGCAATGCACTTCCCTTAACTTGATACCTACTCCCTCTACTCCTTTGAGAGAGGCATCTTCTTCTTTAAGTTCTAAGAATGTATAATTTAACAAAGCTTTTTTAGAGATGATGTGAGGTATCACCAACAAGTTAACCACCATATAGAGACATCAATGTCAACACTCGCAAGGGTATTATATGGGTAACCATTAGGGCTACCAATTGAATTAGTATTTTCCCCAATGACAACATTCCTAGGTTTCTCCTCCTTCTTGTTCTCATCTAAACTTACATCTACTAAGAAATAATAACCATTCAAGTGTTAGGACCATTATAGAATATGATGCTGGAGGAAATCCCAATCCTTAATTATTGGCACACCCATTGCAACAACAAACATTATCTGGTTACTTACGCATAAAACTAAGATCATCTTCAATCTACCTCAAAGGCTCTTATTATGTGGGAAGGTCCTCTCCTTACTTTGTTTTGACAAAGTAATCTCTTGAATCTAGTCCATAGACATCTCTGAGGCAACCATTTAAAACTGTATGGCTAATGTAGTTCCTAACACAAGTAAAAGTGTTTTTGTCAACAAACCCACTCATAACCACTTTACCCAAGATAATCAAAGAGCATTAGATGAAGTTTGGAATTTTGACCCTTGGGACCCATCTTAACAGGCCTCAAAAATTGCAAATTTTGTTAAGTCATGTGCCCCTTTGTTGTCTTGGCCATGTTTTACTCATCACTGATAAATTCCTTCAATGGACCCCCTTGGTCAAATTATATACTTGGTATAATGCTTTGCTTCCCCTTATACTTTAGCCATGTACCCAAGTTGTAAAAATCTATAAATTTCTAAATATAAGGTTGTTTATGCTCATTTTCTATCATTTTATGGGTTTACATAATTTCTAGGGATTATGACCATCTTCCATGTTTCCACTTTTCCCTTTTCTTCCAATATCTTTTCATCTTTGCACTTTTGTGGACTTTCCTCAGACTTGTGGACTTCTTCCATTGTTCAGACTTCCCTCTCAATCCTACAAAACTTCTTTCCCTTTTCGTACTTCTTGCAAACTTTTTCTACTTTTCATTTTTGGTCTGACATATGGATGTTTAGATGATCCTTGCACTATTTACAAAATACTAAATACTTTCACAAATATGGTGATTTATGGGATTATCTTAGCCTTCTAGATTTCTAACCTTTCAGTCCAAAGTCCATATGTCCAGTTGGACCCCACATTTTTCAAAATATTCAAATGACTTATGTTTTGTAGGATTTTGCTTCTTATCTTCCATCTTCCCTTTCAATCAAACTCCCCCTTCCAAATTAGATTTCTACAAGGCCATTTCACCTTTCACTACTCCTTATGGACTTGTGGGTTTCATGCAGACTTCTTCCACTTTTTCAAAGTTCCCTAAGTCCGGAACAAACCTACATTTCTATATTTCTCCCATATCTAAAATCATTCTTTCACCTTTAAGGGATTCTTCCTAACTTCTAAACATCCTTCACTTCAAAATCTCCCGAGCGGCTTCTCATGCCTCTTCAAGTTCATTTTTTTGACCTTCCATGAATTCATGGACTTCTTCCACTCTTCCCTACATCTTTCAAATTCCCAATTCCCTAGATTTCCTTGTTTCCCTCCTCACTTCTCTATAAAATTTCTAAGTTCCCTTAGACATGTTCACATTTGGCCTCCAATTCTACATCAGATTCCTACAAGTCTTCCAAACACCTTACCCACTACCTGAACTCCCCAAGACACCATTAATGGCCAAATTTGACTCTTTATAGATATACAAACACATTTATCTCACCAAGTTTTCTTCTCATCCTAAGGGTGTGGATTCACATTTGTATTTGAAAAGAGGATGAAGAATATTATTTGATCAACATGAATGTTGCAATTGAAATCCTAGCTACTGCTAGTTTATGTGCAAGTACCAAGTTATCCATTTTGAGCTAGAAATGTGTTTTTATTCTAAGAACTTGCCTTGCACTCATCTCAATACAAATTTTAGAGGATTTGGTGTACTATCTCACATTTAATTCTTCAATTGGAATAAAATCTCATAAATTCCTAGTGGTTGCAAGATGACACAAATTTGAAATGGTATAAGTAGAAGGTTATAAGAAATTGCAAGGGTTGGTCATTGAGCCAATTTCCTAACTATAAGTGTCTCAATGTAGTTCTAGGGTATCAATGATGCAAGTCTAGTTTGAAAGGGGATGGAATATATATTCTATAAATCATAGGAAGGGTATTCAATGAACACAATTCATGTAAATGGTATGCCTACATGGCAGTTTGTAATTACTCAGGGGGATGCTCAAACTTAGTTGTGGATTCTTTCTTTCCACATTTGTTGTTGTGAATGTAACATGGGCTAGATGAATGTGTGATGACCTCTAATTCATTGAAAGATTTTTTTGCATTTGGTCTCTTATTTGTTCCAAGTGGGTTCTTGTAGTAATGAGATAGATTATTAAGTATGTCTATTTCCATTAAGTGTCATCTCTAATTTGTATGTATATGCATATCTAGTTCCATTTATGCTTTGTAGGTATATCTTTCTTTTCCTTATAAGTTACAGACTATGTTGCCCAATGAATTAGGCATTAGTCTGATTAGTGAGAGGTCAATCATCTTTTATTTTACCATCCCTTTATCTTTAGTAGATTAGGGTTCTACACACTTTCATGATTTAGTATTATAACTCAAGGAGCATTCTAAGTGACCTTAAACATTTAGATGGTTAGAGAATAATGTCATGCATGCCTACACCTTACACTTTTGTATGATCTATTAAGTGGATTTCTTGTGGAGATATAATACTATTGTCATCTATAGGTGCATATACAAGGTTATAGTTATCAGTTTAATAAGATGCTTTATAGGTCCAGCTAGTTGGTTTTTGGCCTAGTGACAAATATTTGGGTCAAGTGTGCATTAGGTATAGGTGTTGTTTCAGTCATGATTCATATTAATCAGATAAATACCCTATTAAGGACACCTTTAGGAACACCCTCCTCAGTTGAGTTGAGCCCTACCCATTGTAGACATCCAAAAATGACCATCACATTATCACCTTGCATATACATCAATTCTTCTAATTCACCTTCATCTAACATAAATTAAATGATTCTTAGTTATTCAATTAATTTTATCATTTCACCACATTTATTCTTCTATTTTCCCATTAATTAAATAAATCAATTATTTAGTTAATTCAATAACTTATTCCTCTTATCCACAAATAATTAAATAATTTCAATTATTTAATTGGCTAATTATTCTTTCAAAATTAAATAAATTATTCCAATGTATTTAAGTTGACTTATTTTAGTTTTTCAATAAATAAAACCATTATTCTATTTATTTTCCTCCATCATGCACAATAAATTAAATAAATTTATTTATTTGATTTCTAATTATCCTCTCATCTCCCAATAATATATTTTCTTCTAAATTTACTCCATGCACATAAATTAAATAATTTATTATTTAAATTATCCATTGCATGTCAAAATTCAAATCAAAAGTTGAGTTTAACTAACTTTAAATCTTTGTTTTCTCAATCAATTCATTAAATAAAAAAATCCATTCTATTTTTATGAAAATCAATCCTATCTTTAGTCAAGAAAGTAGTGAATTCTTTGAAACAGCTTTTTGCTTGGACACATGCCATGTGCACAATCATCATGATTCCTCAATTTATCTCATCTGTCAATTTTATCTAATTTCCTCCACCGTTGATCAATTTTCTCTGAGAGCTATAAATACATCCATTCACCTCTTCACAAACCCTTCACGATTTTGAGCAATTGGCATCCATATCTCCCAACGCTTTGGAGCATTTGTTGAAGCAATCACGCAACCATTTGAGCTATCATCCATCCATCTCACTACTATGGTTATGCTTTTGTATTTGATAAATCCACATTCATAAATACACCAAGGAATTACACACAATGGGTAAAACTTAGTGTTTCATGGTTTTATCTTATCTTTGTTACACCATTGATGATTTTTAAAGGTTATGATGGATTTTGGTATTAAATCTTTTTTGTATTGATCCCTTTATGAATTCCAAATTTCCCCATACACATTTTAGCATGCCTGGTGGGACCCACTCCCTAAATTTAACACACTATCTTGAGAAATTTTGTTTTTTAGGCTACAAGTACGAAGTTATGCTTTTGACTGATAGAATGATGCATGTGGTCTGAATTTTGGTGCTTTTGGTTGACAGAATTGTGCATCTGGTCTACAGAGTTGCAATTTTGGTCGACAGTATTAAGCATCTAGTTTTTGAGTTATATCTTGTGATTTCTAACTTTTTACAGGTTTGTTAGGCACATAGTTTTATCTCTTTGCATGCAAGCTAACTTATTTGTAGGCATTGACTTTGATTGTTCACAAGTTGATGTATTTGTGGACATGTTTAGTTTCCCTTCGACCTAATTAATCTATTATGCTAGCTTTTCTATTTTTTGACTATGCAGACCCGATAGAGTTTTACTTTTGAACAATTCTCTTATGAATCTGAGGCATCCTAATTCACTTTTGAACAAAAGACTACGTTTTTTTACTTTTTGTGTCTTCTATTTGTAGGATTGAGATAGAATTGCACTTCTAGAGAATAGAGTTGCACTTTTGCACAACAAAGTTGTGCATCCAATCAATATCATGGTGCTTCTAGTAAAATATTTTTGCAATTGGTTACTTTTTTCACTTTTGGTTAACAGTGCATATGCTTTTGGTCAATTTTGTTGCACTTTTGGTTAATTTTGAGTCTCTATTAATCACTATACTAACACTTTTGGTTATGCAAGTCTTGATTTTAGCCTTTTCCATCTAACAAGTGGCTTTCTGGAATCTAACATCATTTGTGTAGCCTCTTATTTCTTCTCAAAGAAGCAAAAATTTGAACTACTAATGTATTTGGTGCAGGATTCTTGACAAAGATTTGATTTATCACTAGTTTAGTAGAACACTTTAATTTTTTTAACCTAGAATATACAAGTGATTGCTATGTCTTGAATGCTTATGTATGTATGCTCTCTCCTCGCACTAAAAGGTGATCTTGGAGATCAAAAGTAATAGATTATTCACTTTTACTCTCTTTATTTTCTTTATTCTGAGGGACCCAAGAGTCATACATATGCTCTTCTCTCATATCGCAAGATAATCTTGAGAATCAAAAGTACTTGGAATCCTTTATAGAAGGCCTGTTAAGGGGTTTCATCACCCTTAAGGATAACCTTAACCACATGTTCTAGCATGGTATATAAATGTTATGCGAATCAAAAGACTCATTTCAAAGGAAGGACCCTCTCTTGATTGGCAAAAACCATGAGACCCTTAGTCTGTCAAGACTTGTGTTTGGTTGGCACTTGGTTGGATGATTGGGACACCCTCATTCATAGACTTGGACCTCACCGTAGCTCATGTATATTTGGGGGCAACCTACACACCTTATTAACCTAGATAAGACCTTCGATCAGCATATCCTATGGTGCATCACTGCAACAGAGGAAAAAGAGCTCACACTATTACCTTTGTTGTTTGAGATGGAATAAACTTTGGGCAAGACTTTAGTCTCCAAAGTGAGGGGTGTAAAGTGGTACATGACCTTGCATTCCCTACCCATCCAAGCAATGGTAGATGGTATCAAGGGGATGGAATCCACCATTATCTAATAGTGGGGGTTGAAGTCGCACTTGAGTGAGTCCATGGGATATAACACTCCTTGATTGAATAAATATTAGGATTGTGCAAAGTGTTTTGCATTTTTTTTGTGATCTACTAGTATTTGCCATTTGTTATCTATAGAGTTTCATAGTGTTGTGCACTCACTTCCGAAAGAGTCTACAATCATTGTGTCATTGTTTGATTCTCCTGCTAAAGAACTCATTACAACCTACATCTAAACAAACAATCACAAAAAAATTTCTTTTGAGCTATAGAGTTTCACTTCTAAATATTAACACTATGCTTTTCGTCCTTATAATTGTCTTTCTTGCACACAGAACTATGCTTCTAGCACATAGAGTTGTTCTTCTAGCATACAAAGTTATTCTTCTAGCACACAGAGTTGTGTTTCTAGCATATAGAGTTACACTTTTGTTAGACAGAGTTGCACTTCCATTTCTGTCTCCTCTTCATTCTCATCCACAAAATTGTGCATTTGGGCTATCCTATTATTGCTTATGGCTAACAAGGTTGTGCTTCTTGTCTATAGAATTGCACTTCTAGTAGTTAATTTTGCACATCTAAGCTATTCTACTACTATATTTGCATTATTGCTTTGCACTTCTAGAAGACAGTCTTGCACTTCTTGTTTTACATACAATTTCGAATCATAAGTCACCCAGATTTAGAGACCTTCCTCATTCACTTGATTTTACACTCAAACTTGGGACCTTTCAGACCACTACCATTAGTCCTTCAGTCATCCAATCATCCTCATTAATTATCATATCATCATTTGTACTTTATAGTATTTATCCACTTGAGACTATAGGATATCGTCATCATCATCTAGCACAAATCCTTGATATCATCTAGCCTTTAGCATCAATTTGTTTACTAGCAAAATCTAAATCACATCTACTAGCTTGTCTCTATTTTGAGAAGTTGTCTCTCTCAAATTAACAAATAAATTAGCATCTACCATCTAGTGACATGGCTATCTTAGGATAGTGGCTCCTCTTGAGTTGGTGAGCCTGACTACCCCATCTTGTCTTACCTTGAGTTCATTAGTCTAGCTCTTGGATGATAATCTCAATCCAAATCCGATCAACATTGATCTAGATTTATCTTTTATCCAAACATCCCAACATCCAATCACCTTAGAGTCTCAACATTGTTACCAAAGTCCAAAAACTCCATCCATCACCCATCCTCATCATCCACAAGGTTTGAAATATCATATTCTTCTTACTAGGTCCCAACACAAGAAAAATATGGAAACTAATCAAAGTGGCCCCTAACATGATCTAAACACATCCATTGATGCTACACAATCCACCACGAGTATGAATCCTCATGTCTTCCTTCCAAGAGGGTATACACTAGCTCCTTCATTTTCCAAATATTTTGGATAAAAATCACATGAGACATCAGAAGATCCTACTAGAGAATTCCAAGACCTAGATGTTTTACAAGCTCTAGATAGGCTCTTAGCATCGGACCCAAATAGATACTTTCTTCTACTTGCTAAGAAAGGAAGTTGCCTAATGAATTTAACACATCTACTCTCAAGGAGCAAGACCCTATAAACATCGTTATTTCTACTATTGGAGAATCACATCCTATTTCTATTCCTACCATGTAAAAGAATGCAAGATCAACTAAATGAAATGCTATCATCAAATTGAAGTGTTTGACTATTAACAAGAAGTTGTAAATATAGGGGATGAAATTTGAGTCACTCTAGGATTGCTCAACACAAGGTGGTGAATTTGTTCCTCCAAATGTGGAGAGAACATGCCACATACTGCCACATACCTTGGAAGAGTTTTGACAAACTCTCCAAGTTGACTCATAAAGCCACCTAAGATTACTTATGACATGTGTAGATAATTACATGCATAATTACTTAAATAAGTAATAATAAATGTCTACACGAACACGCTTCCTTAAGCTCATCTTAGGTGAGCACAAAGAGGTATGAAAGAAAGCAAGGTGTGTAGAAATGCTTACTACACTAATCTATTGAGGAAAGATTTATGCATTTTTTTATCTTTTACAATTACAGATTAAGATGCACATTAACAGAAAGGAAATAACAACATCCAAAAGCAAATACAAAACTCACAATACAAGATATACATGGGGAAAACCCTTTTAGTTAAAAAACCTCACACTCCAAAGCCACCCAATATATTATTGAGGAATCAAGAAGTTTATAATATACTTATAGAGTAAGCTTTCATAGAAGTATTAATCAACCAAAGATCCAGGAGGTAACTCAACATCTATAAGATTCTTACACTCAACCTCCATCTCCAACTTCTGATATATAGGAGATACAATATAGTAAACTATTACCAGTAATTATGAAACCATGACCCAAAACTACCCAAAAGTGGTGTCCAAAATATATCCAATAAAAGATGCCTTGTGATGTGCCAAACCACACACCAACACATGTAACTCTCCCCTTTATAGCTCATTTAAGTGTCCAACACTTTTTTACATTTCCCAAAACTAGGAGGTCCAACTTCTAGAGGTCATAACTTTTCATCCGAGTGTCTAATTGATGAACCATTTAATGTGTCAAAAAGATGGTGAAGAGATCTATACCTCTGTAACCTACTTTTTTAGTTACAACAACTTTTTGAGAATTTAGAGATCTCTAAGTGCCTCAGAACTAAGTTTGAAACTTTTTCAACAGTTTCAAAAAATAGAAACTTTAATATCTCCTATCCAGCTATGATCTTGAGTCAAAACTCACCTAAGATGTTTACTTAGTAGTTCCACACCTTTTGGGAAAAATTTTAGGTCAATTCAAGGTCAAATGTGGAGTTACTAAAAATAGTAAGTCCAACCATTTTTAGCCCTTTTGGAAACTTTGAAAGTTCTAGACCATTCTTCAAGATAAAGGGTATTTGAAAAGACCAAAACTGGGAAGAACAGTAACCTTTCAAAGTTGCAAGGTTGAGCCACTTTTCCTAACAAGGTACCCATGTACAAAGTAATCTTTCATAAAGTGGAGAAAGGTAGAAAACCATATGGGAAAAAACTACCCTCCAAAAGAGAGAAAAGATGCATGAAAATTATATACACATGAAGAAGTACTACGTTCACTAAGTACAATATATGTTTCCCTCAATAAAAGAGAAAATGATAGAAGGTCTATGAGACCATCCCATAATACATGTCCTGCTATAGTGAAGCTAGATAGTCGACAAAGGATGCAGATGTAGATCCAAGAATGTCAAACAATGTTACTTCCCTTGGGAAGAAACGAAACCAATTAAAGATGCAGGATATATCCCCATGCTAGAAGATGTATCGTGTATGTTCCTAGATAATGTTGAAGCTTATCCAAGGATGATGATGCCCATTGTGATGTCTTTGAATATTGCTTAGTTGTCCCAATATCGATGTTGAAGGATGCTAGAGTCAAATAAGGTGTATCCCTAATAGATGAAGATGATGACAATCCAAAATCACGTGTAGACAAATGTAGAGCATGAATATACAAAGAGGATAATGGAGATGTAGTTTCATCAAAATCATCATCATAGAGAAGATTGATATCCTCATTGTGTGCTTTCAAGTCAGCAATGCAGGACTCTACAAGTAGACAAGCAATGTCAGGTAGAAATATATCCCAATCACTAATGATAGGAGGACTTGTATATGTATCCTATTGTAAAGAAGTGCTAGAAGCTTTCAAAGAAGCAATTCAAAAATCTAATGAAGCAAAAAGAGAACGTGACAGAATATCTACCAATGCAAGAGGTGTAGAGAGGAGATGCAAGAGAGTATGTCTATGTGTCATCAATATAGTCACGACTTTCCCAATAGGCATGTTTCTCTTCAATATCATCATCATACAAAGGATCATCAACATCATCAAGGGAAAGAAGTATGTTTATAGCAAGATCATCTGGGAATGGAGGTTCGTTGGGGTCTCCATACATTTTCCATAGTTTGGTCCAAAGAGCTCTAAGACAATCAATGTGTGATAGAGGAACCTATTGAGTGTGGTTCATAACACTTAAACTAGTTAATCCTAAGACATGAGTATTCTTATTTTCCCATACAATTTTCTACCAATATGTACTTGCTTTAGGAGTAAGCCTGTACATATGTGGAAATAGGTGAATCCATCGATAGTGCGCTAGGATACCATCATACCAGGAATTGTAGTTTCTATTTTCCAAAGTGATGATAGATGGATGACTTGTTTTTTATTAGTTCAACTAGAAAAGAGGGTCCAGATCCCTTTAACAAAATAGCCCCCAGGGCATTAGGTTTTCAACGAGCCAGAAATAGTAGATGAAAAACACATAAATAGTAGACCAAAAAACAACTAACCAAAAACCACCGAAACGATGACAACAATAAAAAAAAATAGAGACAAAGAACTATGGGCTGTCAGTCACCCCAAACTTAGCTAGGAAATCCACCATCTCCTTTTAGCTTCCCAATCTATCAATTCCCACTTGTTTGACCTTATCATCCATGTCCTTGATTGTGGCGAAGATGGAAGCAGCCCGATGCAGAGCTTTGGCCACAAATTCAACCATAACCTTCCACTTTTTCTGCATAGAATCCATTCTCTTTTGGAGAATCTAAATATCCTTCATGTTCTTGTTGCACCAAGCACAACTCCCCTTATTGACTTGATCCCCAGCATCCTTAACAATGACTTTACCAGCAGTATCCTCATAACCCTCAGAGTCATTCATCAAGGCAAAGTGGCTGGTACCCTCCACTTCATGCATAGACTCCATGGGGGTTTCATCCCTACCTTCCTCCACTGTCTCTTCCACAAACACTGATTCATCAGAAACCTCCACACCCAGAGTGTTCACCAGCGGTTTCCCAGAAATCCATTTGGAGCTACGAATGCTAGGAAGAGCAGTCTCTCCACTTTCATTGATGTCCTTTGGTTCCAGCCCAATATCCACTTCCACAATCTTCACAGGAGCATCCACAGTAGAAACACCCTCACCTTCCTTATGTTTTTTCTTTAGGGTAGTCTCTGTTTCCTCAACCTCCACCTTAACCCTTTTGGCATTCTTCCTTTCTATTGCCAGGATAGTGTGGTTCTATTTCCTATTTTTAGCAGTAACAGGGGTTTCAATAGGGTTCCCTTCCAGAGCATGGGGGCCACCTTTAATCTTAGGGGTCCCAATGCAAATCTTCACTTTGCCAACACCCCCATGGGAAGTACTTGGTTGTGGTTCCTCTAGAATTGTAACTTGGATTTGCTTAGGTGGACACAAAGCAAGATGGAAGTGATACAACCTCAAAATAAGACCTTGGTGAATAGGAATAAGCGGGTAGTTGGCATTCTTGGCCCTGAGCTCCCTAACAGACTTAAAAAAATTGTCTAATGAAGAGAGCAAAAAGAAGGGAAATCTAATCTCAACCTTATTCTTGAAATGATTTAGAAGAGCAAAGTGGTAGTGATAGTATACCTGAAATCTTCCCTCTAGTGTAAAAAACTTCATTATCATTAGGTAGATTTGACCCCATGGCTTTGGCAGCTTCTCCCTCTTAAACCCTCCATGAAGTTTCCCAGGCACCTTGCCCTCGTGAATGAAAAGATTCATATGCTTAGGGTCAGAGACTCTACTTCTCCTCAAGTGCTTTTTGCCCTTTGTAGGTAACCTTATGGCTTGCCCAATGACTTATTCTAAAATTTGGAAGCCAATTTTACCAATTCTGACCTCTCTAGTTTCCTCATCCCAGGTTTTTGTGAACTGTCGTGATAGGTTCTCATCATGTCTCGCCATTCCTTCAAGAAAGGACACAACCTCTCCTTCCTGAATTATATGCCAAATAAGAGGGTCTTGTTTGAATTCCTCCACCGAGCTGGGTTAAATTTTAACAATGTCCCCTCCCATCTCACCAAACTAAGAATAGCATAAGCAGTTGGTTTGGAACCATTCAAAATGGAAATGTTCGCAAGTGGTAGTCTTGGAATTAGCAAGGAGACCATTAAAATGGTAATTCTGTTGAGTAAGGGTAATGATGGCAGAGTAATTATTGTTCTGATACGCCTCAAGTTTGCCACCAAGATACATCTCATTGAGGGGAGTATTTGGCCGTTGCCTCAATAAGATAGGCTACGCCAGCCGCAAGATTAACCCAACCATAACTCACCATGAAGAAATCCATCCCATCTATCCTTTGTATTCCTTCCACATAGCCACGCATCGTCCTTGTTGAGCAATAAGATCCAATACCCAGATCTCTGCCAATTTCAAAGTTTGTGCATCTTTTAGCATGCCAACCTAGCTTTCCCATCAATCTCCACTTAGTATGATTAGTAATGTCCTTCCCTATATCTCTGTGGACTCCTCTCCTCTGGCTCTTGCTGATGGGGCACCATTGTCTAGGCCGTGGCCTAGCCACCTCATCTTCAAGCATGACCATAACTATCCCGCGAAGAACAATTTGAAAATTTGAATTGTTGGTCCTGCCTCCTCTGAAGTTCTCATTACTATTCGACCAATTGGAGAAGAAAACTATGGCCCCCTCATCAGCCTGGTAACACCAGAGGGTAACCATCATCACGAGCCACTTATACTTCATAGCCTTTTCCATCTTGCACAATAAGGTTGAGAATCTCTTGAGACAAATTGGAAGTGTTCCTCCAACATCTCCACCCATTCTTACCATTACCTGCATCAGCTAGAACATCGGCCACAGCATTACCTTCTCTATAAATATGAGTAATCCCATAACCCTCAAGTCCATTGAGGAGGATCTTGATGTCCCCCATGACGTCCTCTAGATTCCACCCGATCTAAGATAGACCTAGGGCGGCATTGACAACAAGTTGGGAGTCTCCTTCAATATGCAGTCTTTGTATATTCAATGAGATAGAAAGCTTGATTCCCCAAAGCATAACCATGGCTTTCACAACATTTTTACTCTTAATACCAATCCCTCTAGAGTAAGAAGTGACACACACCCCATCATCTGTTCTTATAATACGTCCACCACTAGTAGCACCTTGGTTTCCTTTAGTCGCGTCGTCAAAGTTAAGCTTGAACCACCCTTGTTGTGGTCAAGTCCATTTGGTCCTTGCCCGGGCTAGCTTTTTGGTTGTGTCCACCTAGTAGGAATCCATGTTCCAATTCTTTATCATGCTTAGCTCTTAATTTCCTAGCGGGCTATCTGCAACTTTAAACTTACATAAATTAATGTTCTCAGTTAGCAGTTTGAAGAAACATTGAAAAACTTCCAAAGGAGTTATATTCTTCTCCCTGAAGATTCTATTATTCTATTCTTTCCACAAGCTCTAGGCTACATGGGGGGGAATTTGATTCCAGAGTTCTTTTGAGATTGATAGCACCAGGTTGTAGGGGGCTTCCATTCCCAAACCACCATTTCAAGACTATTATTCAATGACCAGTTTAAATTCATCTTTTGGAGGGTTAACCCCCAAACTTCCTAGGCAAAGTTACAGTGTAGAAAGAGATGAGCTACCAACTCCTCCTCAGATCCACAAAGAATGCATCTAGTTGGCATTTGAAATCCTCTTTTTTTCAAATTATCGAAAGTCAGGACTTTATTATGCATTAGGATCCACCAAAAGAAGTTGACCTTGAGAAGAAGTTTGGGAATCCAAATGTTTCTCCACACACCAGCCCCCCCATAGTCTAACAACAAATTATAAGCACTTTTGATAGTAAACAATCCCTTTTTATCTTTATCCCAAACCATCTTATTTCTATTGGAGAAAAGTGAGAGTCTGTAATCTTCAAGCTCTTTTTGGAGTTGGTGAGCCACCCTCATCCCCTCACTACCATCATGAGCATAGACTGAAACTTCCTTCTAGCACCGAAGCCCTCCGCATGTCCTTATGTAGTCAGCAACTTTGGAGCCAAGGACCTCACTAATCCTGCCTGCTATCGTGCCGCATTCTGAATCAATCAGAGGTTTATCCTTCAGCCACCAATCCATCCAAAAGTTAACCTCCTTACCATCACCAATCCTCCATCTTAAGCCTTATCGAATAAGGCTCTTAATTTTGAGTCTCATTCCATATAACTGACCCTTTGGGAAGACTCACTGCTGACAAAAATATTCTACCTTGATCTCCATTAAGATACTTGGCCCTCATGATTTCCCCCCAATCAGTACTACCTTGGACAAGGATCCATCCAATTTTAGAAAGAAGTGCTCTATTCATCAAATGGATTCTTCTAAGGCCTAGACCTCCTTGTCCTTTTGGGGTACACACTTTCTCCCAACTCACAAGAGCCATTCTTTTCTTCTCTTCCATCCCATTCCATAGAAACCTTATTTGAATCTATTTGATCCTATCCACCAGATTCTTAGGGATTTTAAAGAGACTTAGCACATAATTGGGCATCCCCTATAGAGAGGCTTTGAGAAGCTGAAACTTCCTATCTTGACTCAGAAGGGCACCCTTCCACTCGGCCAGTTTTCTCTAAATTCTTTCCACCAACCCCTCCAGAATTCCATGGAAACTTTGGTAGTGGTGAGGGGAAGGCCAAAATAAGTGGTTGGAAGCCTTTCACTTTAACAACCTAGGACTCTGGTATTTTTTTGCTGAAGATCTTCTTGAGTGTTTAGGAAGTAGATATGGTTTTTTTCAAAGTTGATGCTCTGACCTGAAGCTCCCTCATAGCTCTTTATAAGTTCCTTCCACCTTCTGGCTTCCACCACCGAGGCCGACCCAAACAGAATAGTGTCATTGACAAATTATTGGATGACAGAATTCTGGGTTGTTGAAGCCAGTTTGATCCTGTGGAGAGTCCCCTGCATTAACAGATTACAAGCATTTCTCCCCTAAACCCCAGCAATCAAAATGAATAGGTAGGGTGACAGAGGGTCACCTTGTCTAATGCCTCTTCTAGAAGGAAAAAAACCTCTAGGGGATCCATTAACCCGAACTGAGAATCTAGCCATAGATAAGCATTCATTGATGATGTTTATAATTCTTTCATTGAATCCAAATTGTCTGAGAACTCTTAATAGAAAATCCCAGTTGACCCTGTCATAAGCTTTATAAACATCTAATTTGAAAATCATACCTGGGGTGTTGCTCTTATGAATAGAATGGATAACTTCATGAGTGGTGATTGCCACATCCAGAATCTGCCTGCCTGGGGTGAAGCCCTTCTGACTAGGGGCAATGAGTTTATCCAGCAGAGGATGTAGCCTGAGGACCAAAATTTTTGTGAACACTTTGTCAGTTGTGTTGCAAAGACTAATGGGTCTAAAGTCTATCATAGTCTTAGCCTCAGTCTTCTTCAGAATTAGGGCAATAAAGGTGATGTTCAGCTACCGTAGGAGTCTCCTTGTCCTAAAGAAATCTTGAGCCTCTAGGAAGACATCATTACCAACAATCTCCTAGAAGGTATGAAAGAAAGCCAGGGGGAACCCATTTGGGCCCGAGGCTTTGAAGGCACCCATGGAGAAAACAACTCTAACCTCCTCTGAGGTAATAGTTTTGGTTATTAAGTAGTTATCATCCTCATAAAGTATGGTAGGAATCACCTCCAATAGGGAGTTCATGTCCGCCTCAGGAGTATTTGACAGTTGTCCTGTCAACAAGGTTTCAAAGAACTTAGACGCCAGATATCCCATCTCTTCTTCCTCCTAAATTAGTCTCCCTTGGTCATCCCTAAGCAACCTAATGGTATTTCTCTTTCTATGTCTTAAAGTAGACTGATGGAAATAGGAGGTATTCCTATCCCCCTCCCTAAGCCATTAAACTCTGGACTTTTGTTTCCAGTACACTTCCTCTTCCTTAATTGTCTTGGTCCATTCCTTAGAGAGGTTCTTCTCTAGAGATTGCAGATCCTCCAACATGTCTCCCTACTCAATTTTGCTTTGAACCTCTTTCAGTTTCTCCATTATGCTTTTCTTCTTGCTCGAAACATTGCCAAAAGTAAACTTGTTCTATCCTTTTACCTTATTTCTCACATTGGCCAATTTCTTAGCCAACCTAAACATTGCCAACCCTTAAACCGAGGTCTTCCACCAATTTGATAGGTAATCCTTGAAATCTAGATGCAGGGCCCACATCATTTCGAATCTAAACAAGAAAGGACCTTTACAACCCTTACCTATCTAATTAAGCAAAAAAGGGCTATGGTCTGAACTGAGTCTAGGAGGGTTGACAGATGTAACCCATTCATTATAGCCCAATAAGAATAAATTAGGAATCTGTCAAGCTTTACCTGTATCAGATTAATCCCATGTCTCCTATTAGACCAGGTGAAGGCCTTCCCCAACAACTTTACATCCATGAAGCCAGTACTCCTAAGGAAATCAACAAGATTAGACATGTTGATAACTGAGAGGGGGGGTGAATCAGTTATCCTAATTGTTTCTTCTTTTGAACTTTCTTATTAAGCAAAGCAGCATTGAGTTAAACAAACAAACATTATCATGAAATGAGAAACACATGACACAGTATTTTTGACGTGGAAACCCGGTTAAGGGAGAAAACCACAGGGTGATTAACCCAAAGATTATTCTCTGTTAGAAGAATAAGGAGTTACAAAAATGGCACTTGCCAATTAGGGCTCACTGCCCGAGCACACTGCTCACAAAGAGGCCCACTGCCTACAAGGAGACACACTGTCTACAAAGAATGTTATACAATACTTGAACTGATTGGAAGCACCTACATATGCTAGGGTTCAGTTCCGGTTAGGCTCAGTACACTGATCTGCTGCACTTCATCTTTCCTCTGTTCTTTATTCTGCTATCTTTTCACATACCGGATCTTTCTTACTACTTCTGCTCTGATCTGTACTTATTCGCATACACTATCACACAATCACTTCTTTCACAACTAAATCCATCCTCTATATATATCTGCATAAGTAATTTCATCACCTTTCTAGTCGACATCCGGAATAGTCTGGTTTCTTACAAGCTCTGTTCTGTCGGCTGAATCCTTGCTCACCAAGCAATGCGGATCAAGCATATACTTGTAGATATCATTAGTCATGTTGGCCAAACATGATTCATGCCTTCACAACCTTTACCATCAACAGTAACATATCCGGAAAAGATTCTGATGCTCTGTCAGTCAGTTCTTCCTTCTGTTCTCATTGTCTTTCAGGAATCTGGTACTCAGCTATTCATATCTTTTTCTTTGTCCATCACCGGAGGCTAAATCCTTGGAATATACTACTCAAGGTAGTCCTCTTGACTTCCCCAAATCTGCACTGCACCAAGACACTTCCTCTGAGAGGTCCGGACCAATCTGTCGAACCTTGCCACATGCTCTATTCTTGTTCACCGGACCATAATAGTTCTTCATCCTGACTTTCGGTAGAGGCACACCATGACTTGCGGATATGTGGGATGACCTTTGTTGCCATCAATGACAACAACCATGAATCCATATAGTGTCTCTTGCCAACAAGACATACTATCAAAATAGTCTATTAAACCCCCCATTTTCTCTGAAGGATATAAGGGGGAGCTAAGATCCCCTACCACCATCCAATTAGTACTTCTACCTTTCTTAATTTTATCTACCAAACTCTCCCCATTATATGACTTGTTATCCTGATTAGTTGACTTAGATAAATTACCTCCTTTTAAACTTTTTACTAGTTCAATGATATACAAAATGCCTGTAAAATCCCCCCAGAATACTACCAAAACTTTATAAGATTAGTGCATGAATCACCCTTTGTCTTTGACAAGAAAAAATACAAGAGTTAAATACGCCCACCCAAAGGTTGGCACTTTATCAGTTAGTGCAATAGATCTAAGCAGGATGATTTAAAATCATGCCCTAATACTTAGTCTATTTACAAAAAATTGTAATTTAACACTAACAATTTTAAGAGAACATCCAAATCCCCACATTTTAATTTGCCCCCTATTTGCAAGAAATTTTTCCCAAATATTTAAATGCCCCCTCAGATTTGCATGTAATTTCTTTAGTGCTTTTAGATAAAGGAAAATTTCCTATTTAAAACACCAAAATAAGATTTAAATGCCTTTTTGAGAGCAAGTATGTTGCCTTGTCAATTTTTAAGAAGCAAAATGTCTTGCAAATTAAAATAAATTAGGGCAGACTATCAAAAAAAGAGAGCAAGGGAAGATTAGGGTAGGAATGTCAAAATAATGCAGGGGTGCATGTAGGGGTGCCATCACTTTGAGAAGGTAACAGGGTAATGTAGGTTTTGACACCTATTTGTGGAGGAATCCAACCCCTACCACTACTTTTGGTGTCATGCCTAGATGAATCAAGCCCCTATCACTAGTTTTCACACCTTCTCCTTGCAAATTGCCACTCTTATCTTCAAATCCTTCCCCCTAAGGTGATTCTAATCCAATAGAGCCTATTAGAGATGAGGTGTGTGAGGTCACCTGGGGTGTATGAGGGTACAGCAAGCTTCTCCTAGCCATTAGTGAATATAGGTTGCGTGTGAGAGTGCAAGATGCCCAACCGAGAGGGGTTTGACCCTTTGATACACTAGTCTCCCTTTAAACAAGGTTGGGGGTCGTGTGAGGGCATTGCAAGCCAAGGATCGACCTGTACTCACCTTCTTTATGTTGCAAGTATGGGCCTAACCGATGTTTTCATTGATGTAAACATACTCCTATTGCATTGATGTTAAGGATTGGATGAGCTGTGTGCTGAGGATATTGAGAAAATTAGTCCCATCAGAAACAGAGAAGAACAATGAAGACAGTGAATCTCTTTGAAGAAAAGATCGTAGCTAAGATGAAGATCAGAGGATGCACTTCAAAGGGTTTGTAAATATGTGTCTAAAGATGATCCAGTCAAGATTTGAGAGATCTGCATGAAAATTTGAAGAAGTTATGGACATATGAGTGAAACCGGTTCTGGCAAGTGTTTAGAGGTGATAGAATGACACAAATAGGTCTGGTGAGATCTAAAAATGCAATATCTTGTTCTGTAGATTTGGTGGAGTGTTTAGGAAGCCAATGTGAATTGAAAACTCAATTGGTTCATGGTCTAGAGGTCTACAAGCATTTATTCTAATATGACAGTGTTGACATAATGTGTTCTTCAGGTTCTGGATGAAGATGCGAATGATTTCAGTAAGCAAAAGTGGTGTGGATGTTCTTGGTGATTCAGGCAAGCTTGTGGAGGTCTCTAGACTATGTCTAGTTTGTTTTGGTGGTCCGCATTAAAGATTGACATCATAATTGAAGATTTACTTCCAGGTGATGATGTTCTTCCTAATTATGGCCGACTAGATGATTTACACATCTTGTGGATGATCTTGAAGATGTTCTGTGAAGCATGGCATGTTACTCAAAGAAGATTGAAGTCCCAGATATGTATGCCTGACAATGTGGTGATTCGCATGAAGTCTTTTGTAATAAGTCAAGTTGTATTTGTGTATTTGCTCTGTAATAAAATAAAGTATGTATTTTGCTAACTTTGATGATTATCCCAAAGTCGATGTCTTGTATAAATAAGAGTTGTGAAGTCATTTCAAAGTATTGGTGAAGATGAGGAAGTGCTAGAGAGGAGAAGAGAGAAAAGCAAAGCAGAAGTGATGAGCTTAAATGGAACTGACTCAAGCATGGTGAAGATGCTAATCTTCAGTTCAAGTATGTAATATTTGTTATTATTCTCTAGACAGTGTGTCTCCTATAGGTAGTGGGCCTCTTGTGAGTAGTGTACTCGGGCAGTGAGCCCTAATTGGCAAGTGTCATTTGTTCTTCTTATTCTTTTAACAAAGAATATAATCTTGGGTTAGTCATCCTATGATTTTTCCCTTAACTAGGTTTTCCATGTTAAAATCTTGGTGTCATATGTGTTAATTTGTTCTACTCTTGAATTGCTGCATTATGCTTCCATGATTGATTTATTATTATGTTGTTGAATTACAAGAAGGATTTAAGTGTTTAAAGAAAAGAAAGTTTTGGGACAATTGATTCAACCCCCTCTCAGTTGTCTGTCTTAAATCAACAATTGGTATCAAAGCTAAGTTCCTCTAAAAGAGCTTAACCACTTGAGGAGATCCAGGATGTCTTCCTACAAGAAGGATAGTCTGAAGTTTGATGGAGCTAATTACACTCTTTGGAAAAGCCGCATGGAATGTCACTTGCAATGTATAGGAATGCAATATTGGACCATAACATCAAAGAAGTATGTTCCTCCAAAGAATGCCCTGACAACTATAGATGAAATCAAAGACACTGAAGATAATTTTTGGGCTAAAGAAGCTTTACTAAGTGCCTTATCTGATTCAGAGATGACAAATGTTATAGATTAAAAACCTGCATATGAGATTTGGGAAAAACTGGAACTTTTGCATGAAGGAGACAAATATGTTAAGTGTGCCAAGCTATAGAGTTTGAAAGGAAAATTTGAAAACCTGAAGATGAATGAAGATGAGAATATCACTACATTTATGCCAAAAGTAAATGAGCTTGTTTGTGGCATTAGGTGTGCAGGTGGAATCTTGGATGAAGATGAGATTGTTTCCAAAGTTCTCAGATCTCTGCCTCCTGCTTACAAACACAAGGTTGTTGCTATTGAAAAATTCAGATCCTTATCAAATATCACAAGAGATCAATTGGTTGGAAAATTAGCTGCATTTGAATTGGTTGAGTTTGGAGATGCACCCCCCAAGACTAAATCTATATTCAAAGCTAGTGCCTCTGTAAAAGGTAAACGAAGGTATGATTAAGGAGAAAACTCCTCAAAGAAACTATCATGGTATGAAAAAGAAAGAAAAGACCTAGAAGAAGATGAAGCAGAAGTTGCTTAACTTGAATCTCTTATTGTAAAAAGACTGCCAAGAGGATCTGGTAAGTATGAAGGAAAATTGTCTTTCAAATGTTTCAACTGCAACAAGATTGGTCATTTTGCCTCAAGGTGTCTAGAAAGATTTTCAAGGACAAATTCAAACAGAACAATATTCCAAAAGAAATGTTACTATGTTCATGAAGATGATGATGATGAAGGAGTAACAGATGATGAATCAGAGACATGAAACAAATCTAGAAGTGACTGGGTGTTTATTGCCATCAAGGAAGAAGATCCAACGCCCTCTGTATTTGTCAATCATAAAATGATAGAAAGAGCTATGGCTGCCCAAGTTGAAGAAAAGGATGATTGGGTTATTGATAGTGGATGCTCCCACCATATGACTAGTGACAAAAATAAGTTCATAGATTTGGAAAGATATGAAGGAGTTGTAAAATTTGGTGATAATTCTATTGGCAGAATCAGAGGCAGAGGAACTATTTCTTTTGATGGAAAGAACAAAACTAGTGATGTACTGTATGTTGAAGGTCTGAAGCACAATCTTCTCAGTGTTGGACAATTGATGGACAAAGGCTATGATCTCCGATTCAAAAATGGAAAATGTAAGATCTTTGAAAGTTCTGGAACAGAGATTGTATCCGGTACTCAAACAAAAGGTAACATCTTCCACTTGGTTGGTACTGGTAAAAGTTGTTTATTTGTTCAAATTGATTAGAGTTGGTTGTGCCATAGGAGAATGTGTCATGTGAATTTTGATAATATCATAAAGATAAGAAACACTCAGGCTATAAGAGATTTTCTAAGACTGGTGAAACCTAGTAACAGTTTGTGCAAAGAATGTTAGTTGGGTAAGTAGAGCAAAGTCACATTCAAAAGTAAGGAACAATCTTCTACCAGATTGTTGGACTTAGTACATATTGATCTATGTGGACCAGCAAGAATCAAGAGTTTGCAAGGTGATAGATATTTCATGCTACTAATTGATGATCATTCCTCGATGATGTGGGTGATTTTTCTAAAAGAGAAATTTGAAGCTCGTGAGAAATTCAAAATATTCAAGTCTATGGTAGAAAATGCAACTGGATTAAACATAAAGTGTCTTAGGTCTAGTAGAGGTGGAGAATTCACATCTAGAGAGTTCATAAAATTCTGCAAGAAACATGGGATAAAAAGACATTTATCTGCTCCAAGGACTTCACAACAGAATGGAGTAGTGGAGAGAAAGAATCAGACTATCCAGGAACCATTCAGAACCATGATGATGGAAGCAAATGTTCCTCAAATCTATTGGAGAGAAGCTATAAGCACCGCTATCTATACTCTTAATCAAGTACAAATCAAAAGCAATACTGGTAAGACCCCTTATGAACTCTGGTTTGGCATCACTACCCCTTATGAACTCTGGTTTGGCATCACTCCCACTGTAAAGTATTTCAAAGTCTTTGGTAGCAAATGTTACATTAAAAGAGATGAAAACCTTTGTAAATTTGATGCTAGAAGTGATGAAGGAATATTCTTGGGTTATTCTACTCAAAGCAAAGCTTATCGGTGTTATAACAAGAGATTGAGAAAGATTATAGAAAGTACAAATGTGAAGGTTGATGAAGGCATTGAAAAACCCTCAAGATTTTATGAATATGAAGAAGATGATTAGAATAATGTTTTTGTCCAAGAATTCAAGTTCCTTCTGAAATTCAGATCTAGACTGATCCGGAGAATCCCAGAATACAGGAAGAAGAGATAAGTTTGAATGAACCTATCCAAGAAATAGAAGTGCAAGAAATTCCCAAAACTCCCAGGTATGTAAGACTGAATCATTCTGAAGACCATATCATAGGTGATAAAAGCAAAGGTGTTCAAACAAGAAGAAAGATTGCTCAAGACTCAAAAAAGTATTGTCTGATCTCAAAGATTGAAACAAAAATAGTAAGCGAGGCATGCAATGATGAAAGATGGAGTAAAGCAATGGAGGAAGAGTTGATGCAGATTGAGAAAAATCACACCTGGGATCTTGTTCCAAGACCTAGAAATAAAAATGTGATTGGAACCAAATGGGTCTTCTGGAATAAACTGAATGAAGATGGTGAAGTAGTCAGAAACAAAGCTAGATTGGTCTGCAAGGGTTATTCTCAAGTAGAAGGAGTTGATTTTGAAGAAACGTTTGCTCCGGTGGCAAGAATTGAAGCAGTCAAATTATTTCTTGCTTTTGCTGCCTTCAAGGATTTCAAAGTATATTAGATGGATGTCAAGTCTACCCTCTGCAAGGACCCGCTTGATCCAAACTCAAATTTTCAAAAAGTTTTACTTTATTAACAAGTTCTTATGAGAGATATCAAGACTTCCATTGAGTGCTCAGGAAAAACTTCAGCCAAAACGGGCCATATGTTAAAAACGGAACATATAAATCCATGTTCAAAATGAAACATTCTTAAGCCAACCTAGGCTCTTCTATCCTTTGGACAAATAGGTTCATACGAAACCAGGTCAAACGGACCTTAACGCTACCTAATTCAGGTAGAACAAACAATGACCAAAAGGCCTAGTGGGTCAAACGGACCAACACTCTATCTAATCCGGGATACATAAACATAACAGCCTAATGGGCTAAAAGAGGACAGGAATCATTCTGCTCTGGCCAGAGACTTTTGACTCCCTCAGAACCAATATAGATTCATGAGTCACTTCCTGGGGACCACAGTTTGCCCAGACACTGTGCTAAGGATGTCAACCAGGGAACACATATCATCAACTTGTACTCACCTTAGTTTACAACAACGCCAGGTACAAGTAATCCACCCCGGGGATTCTTCTGAGTACTAGGAGAGTTCTTAAGTTACCTAGATAACCTTTTAACTAGAGATCGAGATTATGAAGATGATTATTAAAGAGTACCCTATATCTGAGGGACCTGAGTACTGGGGGCATCCTTCGCTGTCCAGACTGCCTACATACCCTGTATCCATAGGATCAAGGCCCTCTACGGATGCGATCTACACGACAAAAGAGAACATGTAGTTCTGTCTTGCACTATGTTTATGTAACTGTGGTTGGTACACAGTTCTTTGCCGACTGCCCATTCACTCAAGTGATACAGAGACGGAATTCCTAAGAAACTAGTATTGCAAACACACCTCCCGGGAGTGTTTGGCGTTTAAGTTTTCAAGTGTGAATAATATACCTATCACACATATTTCCCCGATGATCGTCCTACAACAATTTTTTATAGTCTCATTTTTTTCTTTTTTTCTTAATCTTTATAGTCAGGTATTCGAGGAGATTTTCCCTTCCTGCGGATTTAACTTAGACATGTTTCGCATTACTCCTCGAAGATTTAGAGGAACGGTGCCTAGACGTCGTTGTTGCAGCTATGTTAGGTGCGAGGTACTTGGTTCAATGCGACGGCATTACCCGTAAACATGACCCAGAGGTACCATAAATACCAAACACTGTGATTTGTTTTAGTTTGGATGTTTCTTTACAAGGTTTACCTCTCTGGTAAATAGAAGAAAAATTTGCATAATCACTAACTAAGAAAATTGATAAAGGAACATAAAGATGCATGATAATTTTGCTTAGAAAATATTTAATCCATTCTATCAATTCTCATTATAAAGAGGTTTAAATTTGGAAAAATAATGAATATTGATAACCTATTTTGTCATACATCAATAGACTTTATTCCAAGAGTGGATAATTGAGACATTTTCTTACATGACCATTATAAGTTCATTTTCAAATTGAAACTAGTAAAAATTAAAAGATGTAACAAGAGATTCAAAATAGATTTAACAAAACTGGTAAACTTCCATTATCAACAAACCTTTGGATATACTTCATCGAGGATAACAATGATTCCAAATACCTAAGAAATGGTAATTAGTGGTTCTAAGGTTTTACGACTATTTTAAAGAACTTCCCAATTCCATGCATGATTGAAGCAAGATCATAATTTATATTACGACAACTCATCTATTTCAAAATACCTTTGTGTTCATGTTCAAGGAACCAAGTAATTTACTTACTCCATTCATTATTCATTTTCCCTAGTAGATTTTAAGGTTGTTTTCAAATTAACTTAGTGTACATAAGTATTAATTTAAAATGACATTTTTGCTTGTATTTCAATTTCCAACCATTTCACATTTTGGTACTTAATCACCTAGATACTTAATCATAGAGGTCAACATGTAAGTCATTCTGCTTGTGTCATATATGGTCAAAAGTTAATTTTCAAGAAAATTGTCCATACTTGTATATTATTGTTTGTGTAGATTCATTGGGTGTCTAGTTTTGAATTAACATGGTTCACTTGTTTTCAAGGAGATGCCATAGTTTAAAGAATGGTCACTAATCATTCATATACCAATTATATAGTTAATTGTTCAAGCAAATAGAATATAAAGGTGATTTGTTAAGTAATGACATTTATTTGTTCAATCTTCCCAAGACTTGTGTTTCAATAATTTTATAAAGCAATTCCATTATAGCGACTATTAACATGAGTTAAAAAGAGTTACTGAACATTTAATTTTTTTAGGGATTATAATTGGAATGTTCTAGTAGATAAATATGCAAACAAGGCATCATAGTCAAGGAACATGTATTGTTTGACCAAATGCCTCAAAGAGGCCTCAACTTATGGGATGAAAAATTAGAGTCTCTATTGCGAAGGCCTAAGAGTTGTCAAACAAATGAAAATGGCAGGCATAAAGTCAATTTCCACAACCTTGGTCAGCACCCTTCCTACGAATGCCAAAATGGGGACTTCCGAACAGGGCATGGTCATCCGTCAAAGAAGAACGGTTGGAACTATCTAGTAGACATATATGCGATGGGAGAACACAGGAAGACAAGTGAGTTGTTTGACAAAAATAACCCAACGAAATGTGATCTCATGGAACGCTATGATAGCAGGGTGCGTTTACATAGATTTATTGAAGAGGCCTTAGAAACTTTTAAGCAAATGCAACTGGCGAGTCCAAATCCAGACTCCTCAATCTTTGTCAACATCCTCTGTAGCTATGGAGTTTTGGAATAGTGTATGGACATCCCTCCCCTCACGCATAATGTAAGGGGAAATTTTATCAGATGTTGTAATTACAGTTACCTGATAGACATATATAAAAAATAATAATGTGGAAGTACAGACCAGACATGTGAACTGTTTGACAGATTGACTCAAAGAAATGTTGCCTCATGAGCTGCAACGATTGCAGGATGTGCACAGAATGGATTTGATCAAAACAGTCAAGTAAATGAAATTGGCAGGTGTAAAACCAAACTCTACAACTTTTGCCAGCATCCTCTCATTTGACAGAATGCCTCAAATGGATGTCATCTCATGGAATGCATGATCACAGAATTGCACAAAAAGGAGTTGTTAAAAGGGCTTTAGAAACTTTCAAGCAAATGCAATTGACGAGTGTAAAGCCAGACTCGTCCTCCCTGCCTGTGCTTGCGTGGGTCCTAGAACAGGGTAGGGACATTCATCAAAACATAATTGAAGGTGGGTATTTAGTCAGATATTATACTAGAAATGCTTTGGTAGACACGGATGTAGGTGTGGAAGCATAGACAAAATGACTCAAAGGAGTACGATCTCATGGAACCACCATAGTAGCAGAACAGAATTGTTGAAAAAGGCTTAGAAACTTCTATGCAAATGCAACTAGTAAGAGTTAAACCAAATTCAACAATCTTAACCAAAATCCTCCCACAGATGCCAATATGGAAGTTTTAGATCATCGTATAGTTCTATATACCTCCGTGTGTGTGTATTCAAACAAATACAATAGTAAAGATAAATTTTAAAAATAGTTACCATTCATCGAAGCTTATACATAGTTTGAAACATACTATCAAAATAAAACTTCATCCAAAAACCCAAATAAATTTTCAACAGAAAGAAAGCAAATTGAGGAGAGGAGAGTTCTTATAGTTTTCTCCAGCCCTTCCAACCAGAGATCAGTCCCCTCTTCCTCACAATTCGAGGCAATTTATAGAAAAATCCATACATCCTCCACTCTTGTTTTTTTAATGATAATACATCCTCCACTCTTGTTTTTTAATAATAATGCATCCTCCACTCTTGTTTTTTAATGATAATGCATCCTCCACTCTTGTTTTTTTAATGATAATGCATCCTCCACTCTTGTTAGTGGATTTGCAAATCTTATCCTCCATTTTTTAAGTGTAATCCATTGTTAAATTGTTTATTATTTGTATTTTTAAATGAATATACATTTTATGTTTAGTTTTCAAATTTAGAATTCAAAAATTGAGTTGTGACATCCTTCTCCCCTAAATTTATGCATCGTCCTGATGCATGTTAGAAATAAGATCAAAACATATAAATCCATATAAGAATATCTACTTTTAAAGTCCATATTTTAAAAATAGTTTAACATAGATAAAGATAACAAGGTCTATTATTTGAGCATAACCATCAACATCATTGTCCTTAAGCAAGATTTGAAGTTTGTCGAGTTAATAAATAACTAGAGTTTATTCAAAATAAATGCGGATAGAGCTGTTGCATTTCCACTGTGTCTTCCCATGTAGCATTCTCAGGTGAGTACTGGTCCCACTGAACTTTAGATTGGTCCACTGTCCTGTTACGGAGCTAGAACTAGCGCCTCTCAATGATTCTGCACGGCTCTATTGTTATTGTACCTGGTTCTTCTACCTGCAGGCCATCCCAATTAAGAATATGATTAGGGTCAGGTATATACTTTTTTAACAAGGATACATGGAACATGTCATGAATGTGGCTCAGTGTCGGAGGTAAGGCCAAGCGGTAAGCTACAGGATTTATTTCCTCAAGTACTTCAAAAGGCCCGACATAGCGAGGGGCTAACTTTGACTTCCTTCCAAAAGAGATGGAACTTTTATGAGGTCGGACTCTTAGGAACACCTTTTCACCAACTTGAATTCTTCTGGGTGTCCTATTCTTATTTGCATAACTTTTCTGGTGATCCAAGGCTTCCTTCAACCTCTGTCGAATAAGTTGCATTTGGTTGTCCATATCTTTCAACATTTCAGGGCCAAACAGTATCCTATCTTCCAATTTATCCCAACTTAATGGTGTTTGACAAGGTCTCCCATAAAGAGCTTCAAAGGGTGCCATACCTATTGCTGCTTGGAAGGAATTGTTATGGGCATACTCAACTAATGGCAAATATTCCTCCCATTTAGTCTGTTGAGCCATACAATACATACAAAGGAGGTCTTCTAGAATTTGGTTGGTTCTTTCTGTTTGTCCATCTGTCTCAGGATGATAAGTTGTATTGAAATTCAACTATGTTCCTAAGGCAGCCTGCAATGTGGTCCAAAATCTAGAAGTGAACTTCACGTCTCTATCAGAGATGATTTTCTCAGGAATTCCATGCAACCTAAAAATTTCCTTTATGAATCTTTTTGCTACTACAAGTGCATCATCTGTTAGGTTTCCTAGTATGAAGTGGGCAACCTTAGTGAGTTTATCCACTACCACCAAAATGCAATTGTGCCTATGAGATGTCATTGGTAGCCCTTGGACAAAATCCATACTTATGACTTGCCATTTATAGAAAGGTACATCATGTGGATAAAGAAGTCCTGCTGGGTGCACATGTTCTGCCTTAACCCTTTGACATTCTAGGCATCTAGCAACTATGTCTACCACATCCTTCTTCATTCCTGGCCAAAAATATATTCTTTTGAGGTCTACATACATCTTATTCACTCCTAGATGTCCTGAATATGGAGCCTTATGTGCCTCTGTCAAGATCATACCCCTTAGATCGACATTATCAGGAACACATATTCTTCCCTGGTACCTCATTAGTCCATCATAATCAAAAGCATAGTCCAAATACTTAGGTTCCACAAAGGTGTTAGCTAGAGATGTCTTAACCTGAGCATACCATGGGTTATGTTTTTGCTCAGAGAGTATTTGTTTCTTTATGTCTATGTGCAAGTTGGATATGGCCATTATATGCCTCCTCCTGCTGAGAGCATCAGCCACCCTATTTTCTTTCCCCTTGATATATTCAATCTCAAAATCATATTCACTTAGGAACTCTAACCACCTTCTCTATCTTGCATTCAAATGAGGTTGAGTGAAGATATATTTTAGTCCTTGATGGTCTGTTTTAAGCTCAAATGGTTTTCCCAACAAGAAATGTCTCCATTTTTGCAAGGCATGAACTATGGCTGCAAGTTCAAGGTCATGGGGGGCATAATTGACTTCATGGATTTTTAGTTTCCATGATTCATAAGCTACTACTCCTTCCTCTTAGAAAAGAACTCCTCCTAGTCCTTCTATGGATGCATCTATTACTACTGTGAAGTTACCATTAGGGTCAGGCACATTTAGAATTGGAGGTGACGTTAGCCTTTCCTTCAGTACTTGAAAAGCCTTATCACACTGCTCAGTCCAAATGAACTTTTTATTCTTCTTTTGCAAGGATGTGATTGGATTGGCTATCCTTGAAAAGTCTTTCACAAACCTTCTGTAGTACCCTGCCAATCCCATAAAATTTCTTATTTTGGTCACATTTGTAGGGATAGGCCATTTAGTGATTGCTTTTACTTTATTAGGGTCTACTGCTATACCCTTGGCTGAAATGATATGCCCTAAATAGTGAACCCTCTTTCTAAAGAAGGAGCATTTGGATAACTTTCCAAACAATTTATGCTTCCGCAACCTTTGTAAGACTACCTAGAGATGGGTTAAGTGTTCCTCTTCATCCTTGGAATATATTATAATGTCATCCAGAAACACAATCACAAACTTATCCAAAAAATCGTGGAACACACTATTCATTAGATTCATAAAGGCAGCTGGAGCATTTGTTAGCCCAAATGAAACTACAGTGAATTCATAGTGTCCATACCTAGTCCTAAATGCTATCTTTGGGATGTCTTCATCTTTTATCCTTAATTGGTGATAGCCCGAGCGAAGATCAATTTTGGAGAACACTAAGGCTCCTCTCATTTGGTCAAATAGATCATCAATATGAGGCAAGGGGTACCTATTCCTCACAGTGGCCTTATTCAACATTTTGTAGTCAATGCATAACCTTAGTGTCCCATCCTTCTTCTTTAAAAATATGACTGGTGCTCCCCAAGGTGATACACTAGGCCTTATCAACCCTTTCTCTAGAAATTCTTGTAACTGTATTTTCAATTCTTGGAGTTCTGTGGTGTTCATCCTATATGGGGCTTTAGATATAGGTGCGGTTCCAGGAAGTATATCGATTGAAAAATTGAATTCCCTTTTAGGAGGTAATCCAGGTAGCTCTTCAGGAAACACATCCTTGTAGTCCCAAAGGAACGAACTATTTTCAAAGGTAGGGGCTTCATTCTCTTCTCCCTTCTCATCTAAAGATACTAAGAATATCTGATTTCCTCATTTTCGTCTTGCCTTCTTTAGTTGCATAGCAAAAATGGTCCCCACTGATATAGGTTTGTAAATTCCTTGGATCCCAACTCTACACCCCTTATCATCTACACACTCCACCACTTTGTTATAGCAATCTATGTTAGCCTTATGACTCGTTAGCCAACTTATTCCAATTATGACATCATAGGCTCCTAGGGGTGCAACATATAAGTTAGCTTTGGTTTCTAATTCAAGAAACTTAATGAGGGCTCCTCTTATGTACTTGTTCACTTTTCATATAGCCTTGTCCCCATACTGAACCATCCATGATGATTCCATATTCTTAGTTTGTAAAGACATTTTTCTTACCAATTCTGGGGAAATAAAATTCTCAGAGGAACTGGTATCTATCAAAATAGTTATGGGTTTACCAAAAAGCATACCTCTTGTCTCCATAGGTACATTTTGATGACGAGTTTGTTGATATCTGACAGCAGCATGTATTTGGTGTTATCGAGGTTGCTATGGTTGATTGTACCCATTCCTTTTTGAACAATCCTTTGCATAATGATTGCCTCCACACATAAAGCATCCACCAGGGGGTCCATTAGAAATTTGGGGTGGTACATTCGCATCATTCCTCTTGACATTACTATTGTAATTGTTCTTCTGATCTTGATTACCAGTAGATTCTATTCTACCCCAATCTCTCCTTTTGTTCTTCTGAGCTCCTCTGTTGTCCTTATTGTCTAGTTTCCCTTTGAAGACAAATTGTTTGTCCCGATAGTTTTGCTTTGCCACCGATAGTACCTGTAATTTCTTTTCCTATTTGAGTGCCTTCTCCAAGACTTGATTCATGTTGTCAAGGGCAAACATATCCACTTCTACCCCAATATTAGTATTCAACCCCAAAAGAAACTTCCTTGCCTGAGACCTTTCATCCTTTTGATAGATAGGAACATATTTCAGTAGTTTCGCATATCTATCCCAATATTGTTGGACTATGAGATTTCCTTGTCAAAGATTTAGAAACTCAGTCATCTTGGGTTAAGTGTTCCTCTTCATCCTTGGAATATATTAAAATGTCATCCAGAAACACAATCACAAACTTATCTAAAAAATTGTGGAACACACTATTCATTAGATTCATAAAGGCAGCTGGAGCATTTGTTAGCCCAAATGGAACTACAGTGAATTCATAGTGTCCATACCTAGTCCTAAATGTTGTCTTTGGGATGTCTTCATCTTTTATCATTAATTGGTGATAGCCCAAGTGAAGATCAATTTTGGAGAACACTAAGGCTCCTCTCATTTGGTCAAATAGATCATCAATATGAGGCAAGGGGTACCTATTCCTCACAGTGGCCTTATTCAACATTTTGTAGTCAATGCACAACCTTAGTGTCCCATCCTTCTTCTTTACAAATATGACTGGTGCTCCCCAAGGTGATACACTAGGCCTTATCAACCCTTTCTCTAGCAATTCTTGTAACTGTATTTTCAATTCTTGGAGTTCTATGGTGTTCATCCTATATGGGGCTTTAGATATAGGTGCAGTTCCAGGAAGTATATCAATTGAAAAATTGAATTCCCTTTTAGGAGGTAATCCAGGTAGCTCTTCAGGAAACACATCCTTGTAGTCCCAAAGGAATGAACTATTTTCAAAGGTAGGGGCTTCTTTCTCTTCTCCCTTCTCATCTAAAGATACTAAGAATATCTGATTTCCTCATTTTCATCTTGCCTTCTTTAGTTGCATAGCAGAAATGGTCCCCACTGATATAGGTTTGTAAATTCCTTGGATCCTAACTCTACACCCCTTATTATCTACACACTCCACCACTTTGTTATAGCAATCTATGTTAGCCTTATGACTCGTTAGCCAACTTATTCCAATTATGACATCATAGGCTCCTAGGGGTGCAACATATAAGTCACCTTTGGTTTCTAATTCAGGGAACTTAATGAGGGCTCCTCTTATGTACTTGTTCACTTTTCGTATAGCCTTGTCCCCATACTGAACCGTCCATGATGATTCCATATTCTTAGTTTGTAAAGACATTTTTCTTACCAATTCTAGGGAAGTAAAATTCTCGGAGGAACCAGTATCTATCAAAATAGTTATGGGTTTACCAAAAAGCATACCTCTTGTCTCCATAGGTACATTTTGATGATGATTTTATTGATATCTAACGGCAACATGTATTTGGTGTTGCCGAGGTTGCTGTGGTTGATTGTACCCATTCCTTTTTGAACAATCCCTTGCATAATGATTGCCTCCACACATAAAGCATCCACCAAGGGGTCCATTAGAAATTTGGGGCGGTACATTCCCATCATTCCTCCTGACATTACTATTGTAATTGTTCTTGTGATCTTGATTACCAGTAGATTCTATTCTACCCCAGTCTCTCCTTTTGTTCTTCTGAGCTCATCTGTTGTCCTTATTGTCTAGTTTCCCTTTGAAGACAAATTGTCTGTCCCGATAGTTTTGCTTTGCCACCGATAGTGCCTGTAATTTATTTTCCTGTTTGAGTGCCTTCTCCAAGACTTGATTCATGTTGTCAGGGGCAAACATATCCACTTCTACCCCAATATCAGTATTCAACCCCAAAAGAAACTTCCTCGCCTGAGACCTTTCATCCTTTTGATAGATAGGAACATATTTCAGTAGATTCGCAAATCTATCCAAATATTGTTAGACTGTGAGATTTCCTTGTCAAAGATTCAGAAACTCAGTCATCTTCTCATCATAAAATAGTTGTGGAAGCCATCTCTAACAGAAGTGGCTCACAAACTGCCTCCAAGTCAGGTTTTCTTTTGAATAACAATATTGTTCTTTTATATTTATCCACCAACTAGAAGCTTCTCCTTCTAACTAATAAGGTCCCCAGGTTGCCTTGATGTTTTCTGAGTAGTTTCTTAGTTCAAAATATTTCTCCATTTCGATTAGCCATCCTTCTGCAGAATCCCCCACATGTTTACCGTCAAATTTAGGAGTTATCTTCTTGAGGTCTTGTGAGATATCTAGAGTGGTAATTTCTTGTCGAGGCCTAGGAACCTCTAGCTCATTAGTTGTTTGAGCAATGTGTACTTCTGCACCTTGATGTTCACCTTCAGGTTCCAAAATGTTTTCTATAGTCCCTTGTCTAGTCTTCAGGTCCTGTACAGTTTTCTCAAGGTTTTCCAACTTTTCTTTCTATTCTGTCAACAACTGAATAATTGCTTCAATACCAACATTTGGGTTCTCAGGTGGGTTTTTGACTGGTTCTTGGTTTACAACTAGTTCTTGGTTGACTGGTTCCTTTCCATGCAAATTTCACAATTTTCGGGTTCTCGTCATTTATTCTGAAACAAGGAGAGAGATGATTTACCACTTGCTATAATTTTGGTTTTCAACATGCAAATTGACTATAATTAAATCTATCACAATTTTTATCTTGAATACTAATTATTATCAATTTTGAGTTTGTAGGCATCTAAGCCGAGTGTTTGAACCACGCTCTGATACCACATGTAAGGACCCGCTTGATCCAAACTCGAATTTCAAAAAATTTTACTTTATTAACAAGTTCTTATGAGAGATATCAAGACTTCCATTGAGTACTCAGGAAAAACTTCAGCCAAAACGAGCCATATGTTCAAAACGGAACATATAAATCCATGTTCAAAACAAAACATTCTTAAGCCAACCCGAGCTCTTCTATCCTTTGGGCAAATAAGTTCATGTGAAACCAGGTCAAACGTGTTGGCAAGAGACACTATATGGATTCATGGTTGTTGTCATTGATGGCAACAAAGGTCATCCCACATATCCGCAAGACATGATATGTCTCTACCGGAAGTCAGAATAAAGAATGTTGTGGTCCGGTGAAGAAGAACAGAGCGTGTGGCAAGGTCCGACAGATTGGTCCGGACCTCTCAGTGGAAGTGTCTTGGTGCAGTGCGGATTTGGGGAAGTCAAGAGGACTACCTTGAGTGGTATATTCCAAGGATTTAGCCTCCGGTGATGGACAAGGAAAAAGATATGAATGGTTGAGTACCGGATTCCTGAGAGACAGTGAAAACAGAGGAAGAACTGACTGGCAGAGTATCAGACTGCTTTCCGGATGGGTTACTGTTGATGACAGAGGTTGTGAAGGCATGAATCATGTTTGGCCGACATGATTAATGATATCTACAAGTATATGCTTGATCCGCATTGCTTGGTGAGGAAGGATTCAGCCGACAGAATGAGAGTTTATAAGAAACTAGACTGTTCCGGATGCCGACTAGAAAGGTGATGAAATTACTTGTGCGGATATATATAGAGGATGGATTTAGTTGTGAAATGTGAAGTATGTGTAGAGAGATATGCGAATAAGTCCAGAGAAAGAGCAGAGGTAGCAAAAAGGATCCGGTATGTGAAAGATAGCAGAATAAAGAACAGAGGAAAGATGAAGTGCAGCAGATCAGTGTACTGAGCCTAACCGGAACTGAACTCCAGCATATGCAGATGCTTCCAATCAGTTCAAGACTGTGATTCTCATCACTTTGTAGACAGTGTGTCTTCTTGTAGGTAGTGGGCCTCTTGTGAGCAGTGTGCTCGGGCAGTGAGCCCTAATTGGCAAGTGCCATCTTTGTAATTTCCTATTCTTCTAACAAAGAATAATTTTGGGTTAATCACCCCGTGGTTTTCTCCCTTAACAGGGTTTCCACGTCAAAAATACTATGTCATGTGTTTCCTGTTTTATGGTTAATGTTTATGTTTGATTTTATGCTGCATCAATTAAAAGGAAAGTTCAATAAGGGAAATAATTAGGATAACTGATTCACCCCCCCCCCCTCTCAGTTATCAACAATTGGTATCAGAGCTAAGTTCCTCCTAATAGAGCCTAACAGCTTGAGGAAGATCTGGGATTTCAAATGGATGCATATGGTTTAAGGGAGCAACTCAAGACTGCCCTTGAGGATCTTGAACAGTCAAATTCTGAAGTCAGTGAATTAAAGGAAAGACTCAAACAGGCTGATGAATTCATGAGAGAATTAAAAGACAAATTAAGTCTCTCTATGAAAAAGAGAAAGGAGCTGCTTCAACAGTTGGCAAGACAAAGTGAAGAAAGCAATACAAATGAGGAATTGACTGAGCAAACCAAGTTATGTGAAAAGTTATCAAAAGAAGTCATTATGTTAAGACATGAAATGGAATCAGGAACTATAAAGTTTACTCAAGAGATTGAAGAAAAAAGAAAGGCTGAAGACAATCTAAGACAATCTCTTAAAGAAAAATCAGAAGAATGCCACCAGATGGACAGGATTATCAGACACCTTGAATCTGATCTTGAAGATGCCAAAGATAATGAAGGAAAACTTGAGGATCAAATTGCCTCTCTCAAAAGAGACCTTCAAACAGCAAATGAATATAAAGAGAAATTCAAGATAAGTTCTGCTCAACTTGAAGTTCTTCTTGGAAGTCAAAAGAGGACAGATGACAAGTATGGCTTGGGATATGAGAAAGGAGAAAGCTCCGGATCCGGTCAGAAGAATCTTGGATCAGAAAATCCAAGGAGCAGGCCTAGAAGACCTCCGGTAAGACAGCCAAATGCTCAAAGATATCCATCCTTCAATGGATACTGCCACAACTGCAACCACTTTGGTCACAAAGCTAATCAGTGCAGAACGAGAATGAATCAGAATAATTCATCCTTCTCCGGACAGTGCTTCAACTGCAAAAGGTATGGACACAAATCCCATGAATGCAGAATTATGCAAGTAAACAAATCATTCAAAGGTAGATGCTTCACATGCAATAGAATAGGTCATATGGCAAATCAATGCAGATCAAGAGGATATCAGTCAAATATGCAAAGAAATGTTATTTGCCAAATCTGCAATAGGTCCGGTCATAATGCTAAAGTCTGCAGAAACAAGAATCAGGACAAAAGAGGTCCGGTGTATAATCAGAATCAAGACAAGGGTAAACAAAAGATGAATGCGGACGAGGTTAGGAATCAGATGAGCAAGATTTGGGTGAAGAAAAGTTCAGAGAATGTAGAGGTTGGATCCGCACCAGACTCTGGTGCTGATATTTCTTCCGGAAATTAAAAGTGAGCTCAGGCTCAGGGGGAGACTCAAAGAAAATCTTGTTCCCCCAGCCAAACAAGTGGTGCCGGATGTGGCACAAGATGCGGATCAAAGGGTTTGTAGATATGAATCTTGAGATACTTCAGTCAAGTTTTCAGAGGTCCGCATGAAGTTATGAAGAAGTTGTGATCGATCAAATAAGACCTGTTCAGGGAGATGCTCCGGTATGATAAAGGATTACAAAAAGGTCCGGAAAGATCCGGAAATGCACTATCTTGTTCTGCGGATTGGACAGAGTGTTTGAGATGATCTTGTAATATGCTACCTCGATTTATTCATGATTGAAAGATCCGGATGATATCCACAGATCAGGACTAATCCAGGATACTCCAAGCTATCCAGACAAGGCAAACCGGAATGATGTAGGTGAAGCATTTATTGCAGACAGGTATTAGGGCTCGCGGAGCAATTTAAGGGATTTCTCAAAGGTCATTTGCTCATTCTGCACTCGAGAAGAAGCGAAAAGTGGAGCTCTGCAACAAGGTTCTTCAAGCACACCAAGGATCTCCTGCCGAAGCTATTGGATAAAGAAATCAATCCAACCACTCCGTACAAACCGAAGGCGCATAAGGTATTCTCCGTTTTTCATTACCTCACTGCAAATCTTTGAAGAATGGCTACTCCAAACATAGTTAAGATCTCTGATAGACCTCGCCCCTCATTCAAGAAACATCCCTACAAATCATTGGAGGTAGACCCACTAGGAGCCTTCTCTAGTGTTCCCCACGGAGTTTTACACACCGAAGACATTAGGGTTTACATACATGCAAACATTGAGGAATTTGGGGAATTCAAATTAAGAGACCTCTATCACAAGCAGCTGATTGACAATGCTTTTGAGCTTAAACCAGAGTATAAGGATATTCAGAAGAAACAATTTGAGCAATTTATTCATTTCCCCTGTTTTGAAGAGGATGAATGGGTCCGGTATGTACTGAGCAGAATGCATGACAACTTTCTATGGCTAGATAGACCCTGCAAGATCACAAAAGAGGCAATTAGAGCAGTAACTGGCCTATACTCTTCCGGAGGAGTACCTATCCTCAAATCTGTCAAGAACAACATTGTAACTGAGGCCACCGGATCAAAATTTGACAAAAGGGCAATGACCATTGAAGACATCTCCGATCCAGATATCAAATATGCATCAATGATAATAGGATACAAGATCTATCACTCCAGCAGGGAGAATTCTGTATCCGGAACTGCAATATACACTGCTTATGAAATGTTAAGAAAGAATGCAGAATATGATCTCTGCGAACTACTACTAAGCCAATTAATGGAAAACATACAGAAAATCAAGAAGGATAAGAAGAATTCCTTTAAGTATGGTACTCTGATTGTATGTCTATTCTTCTACTTCATGAATGAGCTACCCGGAACAAGTGGATGGGTATGGCAAAATGACAAACCTGTTGCAGTCCAGATAAGAGACTATTTGCATGGACTTGGGGATGCAAAAGCGAGAAATACAGCTCTATGGGGATACTTCAAAAACTTTCAGAGCATGATGCAAGCAAGAGAGAGAATTCCCCAGTCTCTCATTGAGAAATACAAGGACTCAGTGTGCTTTATGGTTGACACTGATCAGTGCCTAATGGAGGCAGTGGAGCCAAGGACTGTCTGGATCATGCCCATGGGGTATGAAGTTGATGAACAGATAGTGGAGCTGCATGTTCAACACATGCTAAGTCAGCCCAAAGATCCTAAGGCAGAAAGGTTTGGAACCTTTGAGGAGCTGAGTGTAAAAATACATGTAGAACTCAGGGAACCTGAGATTAAAAGAAAGGTAAGAAAAGAAGTAGAGCACATTGCTCAAGGCCTAGGTATCTCAAAGGAGGCACTTGATGCCAGCCGGGAAAAGAGGAGGAAGGCCGAGGAAGAAGAGAAAAGCAAAGAAAGTGCTCCGGTTGGAGCTCCCACCCGGACCAGATCAACAAAGAGATCTGCACCTCCCTCAACCAAAAGTTCAAAACCAGAAGTCCAGGCATCCGGTAAGAGATCCAAGACAAAAGCCACAAGGGCTTATGGAAGCCAAAAGGATGAAGAGGAAACAGAATCAGATGAGGGAGTAAGAGAAGTAAAGAAACAGAAGAAGAAAGGATCCGGTAAGCCCTCCACAGGCCAAGACAAGGATGAAATGGCAGAGGTAACTGTTGAAAAGCCCACTCTGTCACTAGAGAGCATAATCAAGTCGGTCACGGTGGATGGAAACCTTCAACCAATGACTGAATCCTATGATGACTTCAGTGAGGCAGACCAAAAGACTCTGCAGGAAGCCACAGTTAAATATCTGAACATATACAATAAGGCTTTCATTGAGATCATATCTCTCATTACTAAAAGCCTAGAGAAGGAAATGGAAGTAAGAAAGAATAATGCTCATGCCAAAGATCTTGAGATCCGGGAGCAGATAGCTATTCAGCTATATCCTCAAATTGATCCCAAGACAATGAACATTATCTTCAAGGACTACAAAGATGAGTTCAGAAGCAAAGCCAGGATGAATCAACTCATGCTTGGTGAGACTGACAAAGTGGCCCAAGAAACAGAAGAGATCCTTCGGAAGGCCTTCAAAAGGTTCAATCTTCCTGTTGTAGAGGACTTAGGTGCAGAAACAGCTGCTGATTTGGAATCTTCTGTTCCGGAAGAAGTGAGCCCTGAACAGACAAGTGAGGACTTGGGACCCTCTGCTCCAGAAGAAGGGGCCCATGAACAAGTTAGCATCTCTCCTCCGGTTTCCCCTACAGTCTCCGGATCCAAAGAAGAAGAGCAATTACAGGAGAAGGAAGCAGTGGTGAAAGACAAAGAGGTTGACAGTTCTAAGACTGCAGAAGAAAAGAAACATCTGTCTCCGGCAAGAGACACTGCACAAACTGTTCAACAATTTTTGAGTAAAGAAACTTTAGAGATTGATGAACCGGAGCTTCTAAAAGGCCCATTTGATTTTGACTCTCTCTCTCCGGTACAAACAATGAAGATAGCTTCATTTGCAAATGCCAAGGCAAATGAAAAGCTCCTGAAGTCTCATATGGAAGACTGTGAGTTGATAGAGGCTGCCTCCGGAGTACTTGTGAAGATCATGCCATCAATCCAAATAGATCCGACAGCCTCCACTTCCGGTAATCTAAAAACCTTAGTCAGCAGTGTTGATACACATTTTGATTCTCTAGAAAAATCAGCTGAAGAAAAGGTCCGGAAGGAATTTTTGGATAAGAGATTTTCAGAGATATTAGAATTAATTTCTAAAGATAGGAAGATTGTAAGCATTGGAATAAAGAGCTTAGAGAATGCTCTTAAGGATGGCGGTGATATCTATAAATTTTGTATATCCTGGTCAAAGGCAACAGCAGCATTTGACAAGAAAATAAAAGAGGAACAGGATAAGCTAGAAAGCTTATCTCAAAGTTTTGATCCTCTCTCTTCCTCTATAATAAATCAAGAATGTCAGACTATTGCAGTCTTGAACGAAATAAAGAATCTTGAGAAGGAAAGGAAGAACATCACCAACCGGATGGGAGAACTTAGAAGGATTATAATCCCTAAGTTGGAAACCATGCATGAGGCCATCAGTGATGCTAGGACCACCGCCCAAACAAAAGATCCGACAGATCTCAAGCGGGCAGAAGCGTTTGCATTTTTGTTAAGTGGTCACATTTCAATTTTGGACAGAATGAAGCAAAGTTGGGCTACCGAAATGATTCAATTACAGACATCCTTTGCAGACATTCTTCAATATATGTGAGTATGTAAATATGCGGCTAAGTATAAGAAATTTTTGAAAATTTTGATATGCGGATCCTACCCTTTGCCATTGATGTCAAAGGGGGAGTGAGGAGCAGTGAAAAATGAGGGATCCAACTAAGGGGGAGTTCCGGAAATTGTATATAAAGACAGAGCATCAACAAAGGGGGAGCATAGTGAAAACACTTAGTCATTTTTCACTAAGTGTTGCCATCAATGCCAAAGGGGGAGATTGTTGGCAAGAGACACTATATGGATTCATGGTTGTTGTCATTGATGGCAACAAAGGTCATCCCACATATCCGCAAGACATGATATGTCTCTACCGGAAGTCAGAATAAAGAATGTTGTGGTCCGGTGAAGAAGAACAGAGCATGTGGCAAGGTCCGACAGATTGGTCCGGACCTCTCAGTGGAAGTGTCTTGGTGCAGTGCGGATTTGGGGAAGTCAAGAGGACTACCTTGAGTGGTATATTCCAAGGATTTAGCCTCCGGTGATGGACAAGGAAAAAGATATGAATGGTTGAGTACCGGATTCCTGAGAGACAGTGAAAACAGAGGAAGAACTGACTGGCAGAGTATCAGACTGCTTTCCGGATGGGTTACTGTTGATGACAGAGGTTGTGAAGGCATGAATCATGTTTGGCCGACATGATTAATGATATCTACAAGTATATGCTTGATCCGCATTGCTTGGTGAGGAAGGATTCAGCCGACAGAATGAGAGTTTATAAGAAACTAGACTGTTCCGGATGCCGACTAGAAAGGTGATGAAATTACTTGTGCGGATATATATAGAGGATGGATTTAGTTGTGAAATGTGAAGTATGTGTAGAGAGATATGCGAATAAGTCCAGAGAAAGAGCAGAGGTAGCAAAAAGGATCCGGTATGTGAAAGATAGCAGAATAAAGAACAGAGGAAAGATGAAGTGCAGCAGATCAGTGTACTGAGCCTAACCGGAACTGAACTCCAGCATATGCAGATGCTTCCAATCAGTTCAAGACTGTGATTCTCATCACTTTGTAGACAGTGTGTCTTCTTGTAGGCAGTGGGCCTCTTGTGAGCAGTGTGCTCGGGTAGTGAGCCCTAATTGGCAAGTGCCATCTTTGTAATTTCCTATTCTTCTAACAGAGAATAATTTTGGGTTAATCACCCCGTGGTTTTCTCCCTTAACAGGGTTTCCACGTCAAAAATACTGTGTCATGTGTTTCCTATTTTATGGTTAATGTTTATGTTTGATTTTATGCTGCATCAATTAAAAGGAAAGTTCAATAAGGGAAATAATTAGGATAACTAATTCACCCCCCCCTCTCAGTTATCAACAAAACGGACCTTAACGCTACCTGATTCGAGTAGAACAAACAGTGACCAAAAGGCCTAGTGGGTCAAACGGACCAACACTCTATCCAGTCTGGGATACATAAACATAACAGCCTAACGGGCTAAAAGAGGACATGAATCATTCTACTCTGGCCAGAGACTTTTGACTCCCTCAGAGCCAATATAGATTCATGAGCCACTTCCTGGGGACCACAGTTTGCCTAGACACTGTGCTAAGGATGTTGACCAGGGAACACATAATATCAACTTGTACTCACCTCAATTTACGGCAACGCCGGGTACAAGTAATCCACCCTGAGGATTCTTCTGAGTACTAGGAGAGTTCTTAAGTTACCTAGATAACCTTTTAACTAGAGATCGAGATTATGAAGTTGATTATTAAAGAGTACCCTATATCCGAGGGACCTGAGTACTGAGGGCATCCTTCGCCATCTAGACTGCCTACATACCCTGTATCCATGGGATCAAGGCCCTCTACAGATGCGATCTACATGACAAAAGTGAACATGTAGTTCTGTCTTGCACTATGTTTATGTAACTGTGGTTGGTACACAGTTCTTCGCTGACTACCCATTCACTCAAGTGATACAAAGACAGAATTCCTAAGAAACTAGTATTGCAAACACACCTCCCGGGAGTGTTTGGGGTTTAAGTTTTCAAGTGTGAATAATTTACCTATCACGCATATTTCCCCAATGAGGTCTTCCCATTGATCATCCTACAACAATTTTTGATAGTCTCATTTTTTTCTTTTTTTCTTAATCTTTATAGTTAGGTATCCGAGGAGATTTTCCCTTCCTGTGGATTTAACTTAGACATGTTCCTTATTACTCCCCGACGATTTAGAGGGACGGTGCCCAGACATCATTGTTGCAGCTATGTTAGGCACGAGGTACTTGTTCAATGCGACGGCATTTCCCATAAACGTGACCCAGAGGTACCGTAAATACCGAACACTGCGATTTGTTTGAGTTTGGATGTTTCTTTACAAGGTTTACCTATCTGGTAAAGAGAAGAAAAACTTGCATAATCACTAACTAAGAAAATTCATAAAGGAACATAAAGATGCATGATAATTTTGCTTAGAAAATATTTAATCCATTCTATCAATTCTCATTATAAAGAGGTTTAGATTTGGAAAAACAATGAATATTGATAACCTATTTTGTCATACATCAATAGACTTTATTCCAAGAGTGGATAATTGAGACATTTTCTTGCATGACCATTATAAGTTCATTTTCAAACTGAAACTAGTAAAAATTAAAAGATGTAACAAGAGATTCAAAATAGATTTAACAAAACTGGTAAACTTCCATTATCAACAAACCTTTGGATATACTTGATCAAGGATAACAATGATTCCGAATACCTAAGAAATGGTAATTAGTGGTTCTAAGGTTTTACAACTATTTTAAAGAACTTCCCAATTCCATGCATGATTGAAGCAAGATCATAATTTATATTACGACAACTCATCTATTTCAAAATCCCTTTGTCTTCATGTTCAAGGAACCAAGTAATTTACTTACTCCATTCATTATTCATTTTCCCTAGTAGATTTTAAGGTTGTTTTCAAATTAACTTAGTGTACATAAGTATTAATTTAAAATGACATTTTTGCTTGTATTTCAATTTCCAACCATTTCACATTTTGGTACTTAATCATAGAGGTCAACATAAGTCATTCCGCTTGTGTCATATATGGTCAAAAGTTAATTTTCAAGAAAATTGTCCATACTTGTATATTATTGTTTGTGTAGATTCATTGGGTGTCTAGTTTTGAATTAACATGGTTCACCTATTTCAAGGAGATGCCATGGTTTAAAGAATGGTCACTAATCATTCATATACCGATTATATAGTTAATTGTTCAAGCAAATAGAATATAAAGGTAATTTGTTAAGTAATGACATTTATTTGTTCAATCTTCCCAAGACTTGTGTGTCAATATTTTTGTAAAGCAATTCCATTATAGCGACTATTAACATGAGCTAAAAAGAGTTACTGAACATTTAATTTTTTTAGAGATTATAATTGAAATGTTCTAGTAGATAAATATGCAAACAGGGCATCATAGTCAAGGAACGTGTGTTGTTTGACCAAATGCCTCAAAGAGGCCTCAACTTATGGCATGAAAAATTATAGTCTCTATTGCGAAGGCCTAAGAGCTGTCAAACAGATGAAAATGGCAGGCATAAAGTCAATTTCCACAACCTTGGTCAGCACCCTTCCTGCGGATGCCAAAATGGGGACTTGCGAATAGGGCATGGCCATCCGTCAAAGTAGAATGGTTCGAACTATCTAGTAGACATATATGCGATGGGAGAACATAGGAAGACAAGTGAGTTGTTTGACAAAAATGACCCAACAAAATGTGATCTCATGGAACGCCATGACATCAGGGTGCGTTTACATAGATTTGTTGAAGAGGCCTTAGAAACTTTTAAGCAAATGCAACTGGCAAGTCCAAATCCAGACTCCTCAACCTTTGTCAACATCCTCCGTAGCTATGGAGTTTTGGAATAGTGTATAAACATCCCTCCCCTCACGCATAATGTAAGGGGAAATTTTATCAGATGTTGTAATTACAGTTACCTGATAGACATATATAAAAAATAATAATGTGGAAGCACATACTAGACATGTGAACTGTTTGACAGATCGACTCAAAGAATGTTGCCTCATGAGCTGCAACGACTGCAGGATGTGCACAGAACGGATTTGATCAAAATGTTCAAGTAAATGAAATTGGCAGGTGTAAAACCAAACTCCGCAACTTTTGCCAGCATCCTCCCGTTTGACAGAATGCATCAAATGGATGTCATCTCATGGAATGCATGATCGCAGAATTGCACAAAAAGGAGTCATTGAAAGGGCTTTAGAAACTTTCAAGCAAATGCAATTGACGAGTGTAAAGCCAGACTCATCCTCCCTGCCTGTGCTTGCGTGGGTCCTAGAACAGGGTAGGGACATTCATCAAAACATAATTGAAGGTGGGTCTTTAGTCAGATATTATACTGGAAATGCTTTGGTAGACACAGATGTAGGTGTGGAAGCATAGACAAAATGACTCAAAGGAGTACGATCTCATGGAACCACCGTGGTAGCAGAACATAATTGTTGAAAAAGGCTTAGAAACTTCTATGCAAATGCAACTAGCAAGAGTTAAACCAAATTCAACAATCTTAACCAAAATCCTCCCACCCATGCCAATATGGAAGTTTTAGATCATGGTATAGTTCTATATACCTCCATGTGTGTGTATTCAAACAAATACAATAGTAAAGATAAATTTTAAAAATAGTTACCATTCATCAAAGCTTATACATAGTTTGAAACATACTATCAAAATAAAACTTCATCCAAAAACCCAAATAAATTTTCAACAGAAAGAAAGCAAATTGAGGAGAGGAGAGTTCTTACAGTTTTCTCCAGCTCTTCCAACCAGAGATCAGTTCCCTCTTCCTCACAATTCTAGGCAATTTATAGAAAAATCCATGCATCCTCCACTCTTGTTTTTTTAATAATAATGCATCCTCCACTCTTGTTTTTTAATGATAATGCATCCTCCACTCTTGTTTTTTAATGATAATGCATCCTCCACTCTTGTTTTTTAATGATAATGCATCCTCCACTCTTGTTTTTTTAATGATAATGCATCCTCCACTCTTGTTAGTGGATTTGCAAATCTTATCCTCCATTTTTAAAGTGTAATCCATTGTCAAATTGTTTACTATTTGTATTTTTAAATAAATATACATTTTATGTTTAGTTTTCAAATTTAGAATTCAAAAATTGAGTTGTGACACCTTTATGAATGGTGACTTGGAAGAAGAAGTATACGTTGATCAAGCAGATGGATTTCAATTGTCTGAACATGGTGATATGGTCTGCAAATTGAAGAAAGCACTGTATGGACTCAAACAAGCCCCAAGAACCTAGTATGAAAGACTGGATAAACATCTTTTGAAGATTGGTTTCAACAAAGGTACTACTGACAGTAACTTGTACTTAAAAATTGATCATGAAAATATCTTGATTGTTGAAGTATTTGTTAATGACATCAATTTTGGAGGAAGAGATAGTATGTGCAAGACTTTTGCAAATCAAATGAAAAGTGAGTTTGAGATGTCTATGTTTAGGGAAATGAATTTTCTTCTTGGGTCTTCAAATCACCCAAACAAAGAAACGAATCTTCATACCACAGACTGAATATGTGAAAGAATTTCTTCTTGGGTCTTCAAATCACCCAAACAAAGAAAGGAATCTTAATATCACAGACCAAATATGTGATAACTTAAGTGTAATAAATATATCAAAAAATTCGGTGTTGCATTCAAAGAAAAAACATATATCCATCAAGTTTCACTTTTTGAGAGAGAAAGTGAACAAGAATGAAGTCAGAGTAGAGTTTGTGCCCTCTAAGGGTCATATTGCAAACATCTTTACTAAACCTTTACCTAAAGACTCTTTTGAGTATCTCAGGGAGACGTTAGGGGTTATTACCCCTCTGGTTCTGAATTAAGGTGCACTGATGTGCATCAGTCCGGTGGATCTCATAGTCATATCTTGTGATCCAGATTGATGATAGGAAGCTACTACTTAGGGGGAGTAGTCTGTATGATTCTAATTGATGCAAGTATGTGCCCTTTGCCATTGATGTCAAAGGGGGAGAGAAGACATGTAAAAAACAAAAGTGGTTGTTGATCAAAGGGGGAGTAGTAAAGAAAGAGAAGACATATGAATGATTATTGTTGATAGGGGGAGCTATGTCAGTCAGTGGGGAGAATTCTTGTCTTGATGGTTAAAATAGTTTTTCACATCATATGTTGCCATCAATGACAAAGGGGGAGATTGTTGCAAGTATGGGCCTAACCAGTGTTGTCATTGATGTCAACATACTCCTATTGCATTGATGTCAAGGATTGGATGACCTGTGTGCTGAAGATATTGAGAAAATTAGTCCCATCAGAAACAGAGAAGAATAGTGAAGACAGTGAAACTCTTTGAAGTAAAGATCCCAGCTAAGATGAAGATAAAAGGATGAGCATCAAAGGGTTTGTAGATATGTGTCTAATGGTGATCTAGTCAAGATTTGAGAGGTCCGCATGAAGATTTGAAAAAGTTATGGCCATATGAGTGAAACTAGTTCTAGCAAGTGTTCAAAGGTGACAGAGTGACACAAATAGGTCTGGTGAGATCCGAAAATGCAATATCTTGTTCTGCAGATTTGGTGGAGTGTTTAGGAAGCCAATGTGAACTGACAACTCAATTGGTTTGTGGTCTAGAGGTCTGCAAGCATTTATTCTAATATGACAGTGTTCACATAATGTGTTCTTGAGGTTTTGGATGAAGATGGGAATGATTTCAGTAAGCAGAAGTGGTGTGGATGTTCTTGGTGATTCAGGCAAGCTTGTGGAGGTCTCTAGATTGTGTCCAATTCATATTGGTGATCCGCATTAAAGATTGAGCTCGTAATTGAAGATTTACTTCCGGGTGATGATGTTCTTCCTAATTATGGCCGACCAGATGATTTACACATCTTACAGATGATCTTGAAGATGTTTTGTGAAGAATGGCATGTTACTCAAACAAGATTGAAGTCCCAGATATGTGTGGCTGACAGTGTGGTGATTCGCATGAAGTCTTTTTCTAATAAGTCAAGTTGTATTTGTGTATTTGCTCTATAATAAAATAAAGTATGTATTGTGTTGACTTTGATGATTATCCCAAAGTTGATGTCTTGTATAAATAAGAGTTGTGAAGTCATTTTAAAGTATCGGTGAAGATGAGGAATTGGTAGAGGAGAAGAGTGAAAAGCAAAGAAGAATTGTTGAGCTTAAATGGAACTGACTCAAGCATGGTGAAGATGCTAATCTTCAGTTCAAGTATGTAATATTTGTTATTATTCTGTAGACAGTGTGTCTCCTATAGGTAGTGGGCCTCTTGTGAGCAGTGTGCTCAGGCAGTGAGCCCTAATTGGCAAGTGCCATTTATTCTTCTTATTCTTTTAATAGAGAATACAATCTTGGGTTAGTCACCCCATGGTTTTTCCCTTAACCAGGTTTTCCACATTAAAATCTTGGTGTCATATGTGTTAATTTGTTTCTGGTCTTGAATTACTGCAATGTGCTTCCATGATTGATTTATTATTATGCTATTGAATTACAAGAAGGATTTAAGTGTATAAAGAAAAGAAAGTTTTGGGACAATTGATTCACCCCCCCTCTCAGTTGTTTGTCTCAAATTAACACTTTCTGCAAAAAAAAAGTTTTAATGTACATAGATCTATGATGCTCACTGGATCAACCCTTCATGCACACAAAATAGGAATAACAAGGGTGTGAATCCTTGTTCGATGCCTTCAAACACCTCCAAACAGAGATGTAAATCAAGGGTTCAACCTTTATGAGCCGACATGGCCTTCTCCTGCCTTCTCACTTCACAAATTTTGAATCCCTTCACGTAGAGCAATGCCAAATGAACTAGCAAAATACACCTTGACTATGGACTTCAACAAACCAGCAAATCATTTTAGATCAACTCTGATACCATAAAAGAGTGCAAGATCAACTAAATGAAATGCTAGCATCAAATCAAAGTGTTTAATTATGAACGAGAAGTTGTACATATAGGGTATGGAATTTGAGTCACTTTAGGAATGCTCAACACAAGGTGGCAAGTTTTTTCCTCCAAATGTGAATAGAACATACTGGACATACCACCATATATCTTGGAAGAGTTTTGACAAACTCTCCAAGTTGACTCATAAAGCCACCTAAGATGACTTATGACCTGTGTAGATAATTACATGCATAATTACTTGAATAAGTAATAATAAATATCTACACTAACACAATGTCTACCATAGCACTCACCATACCAACCACACCTACACCTACACATAACATTTCTTCATCATCATTCACCAATCAATTCACTAATTCGCTTTATCAACTTCCCACATCATTTGGACATGCTTCTTCTAGTATGCCTTCATCTATTCCTCAAGTCATTTCATCCATGTCATCTATGACTCAACCCAATCAAGTCATCACTTCATATGCACTACAAATATCTCACATGTTGACATATTTTACATCACAACTCCAATCTTCAAATCCATTCATCTCGCATACCAATCTGTCACATGCATCACAACCCCAAACCTCTAATTATGCCAATTTACCACATGCATCATAACCCAAAAATTCACACCTATATTCATATCTATCTCACACCAATCTACCTCAAGTGTCACAACCATGCTATCACCCAATTATTAGGGTTTTGCTACAAATCAACATCCCACATTAGAACTTGATCAAAAGCTCTTGCCTATGCAAAAATAGATTTCAAATCTCATCTTAGGACATACTGGAAGAAGACTTTCTCTTTAGAAGAAGTTTTTCCTTATCCTTTTGATAGGTTTCTCCCTATGATACCTTTTCCTCCTAATTTTGAAATGCCAAAATTATGATAAGTACAAAGGATTCAAAGGGGATCTTAAAGAACATCTTAGGGAATTATACATCTCTTTCCTAGAGGTAGTACACAATGATACATATATTTTACACTTATTCCCTTGTAGTCTTGGAGGGCAATCTATAGAATGATTTTCTCATTTACCCCGAGGTATCAAGACCTTTAATGAGTTGGTTGAAAAGTTTGTAACTCATTTTTCATTCAACATAGAACATGAGATTTCCATGACCGATCTATGACACAATAAACAATGAAATGGGGAAACATTTATATCATTTTTACAATGATGGAGAAACATGGCTAGTAAATTTCCATGGCCTATTCCCAAAAAGCAATTGGTGAGCATATTTGTCCAAAATTTAAATCCTGAACTAGGTTTTCACCTACAAGTCCAATGAGCGAAATCTTTTGATGATATTATCTCTAAGGGAACAAACATAGAAAAGGCCCTTATCACTAAAGGACTAGTCAAAATCTTCAAAGAGACCAAAGATAATCCTCAACAATCAAATGGAAAACCTTGTTTCTGGTCTAAAAATAAAAACGTTGTCAACGATGATGTTGTGGATGCCAAACACATTCAAAATGTCCAAACACGTATCAATCTTCAACCAATCAAAATGCCACATCTACTCCCAGAGAGCAACCCCGACAAGATTTAATGCCTAGATGCAAATTCACTCCATTTGGAGAACCTATTGAATCCATCTTAAGAAAACTTGTCCAAACAAGTCTCATCACACTACCCAAATCATATTAATATGATGAACCTCAATTCAAACCTTCTTGGTATAAAGACAACGAATACTATGAATACCATAGAGCCAAAGGACATAAAACACCTAGATGCATGAAACTCAAAAACCTCATCCAGAATCTTATTGATAGAGGAGAAGTAACTATTGATGATCCTCCGAAGCAATCCTCAAATAATGATCTCAACATCTACAAGGATCCATTCCCACCTCATGGTAAAGGAAGTACTTCTAACAAAGGTAAAAATGTTAACCATGCGTCAAATTTCTATGATTTTGTTGTAGGCCATATAGAAGAGAGTCACGTGTCTACCTTCTCTATTAAAGGAAAAGCCCTAGATTGTGCAATTACAACTCGTCAAGGTCATGTTACCCTTCGTGGGGCAGGGCCTAATACCCATCTAAATTCTGAGTACAACATCTTAGACCACCTAGGAAAAACACTAGCCCAAATCTCCATCTTAGACCTCCTTCAAGCATCACCTGCACATAAAGCTATACTTGAGAAAGCCCTTCAAGAGTCATTTGTTACTAATAAAATTTATGTTTCTAAATTTGAAGCCATGATAGGGCATATTGCTTCTATACCTCATCACCTAGTTTTCACCGAGAAAGGTCTTCCATCACAAAATCACTACCATAATGACATTTTACACATAGAAGTCTATATCCATCAATGCAAAGTCAAACACATTCTTATAGATGGTGGTGATGGCTTAAACATTTGTTCTCTAAAGTTGCTAAAACAATTGGGATACTCTGAGGATGTTATTGATTCAAATAAAAGTATAACCATCAAAGCGTATGATGATGCAAAATGAGAATCTTAAGGTGTTATCCATTTACCCATCCAAGTTGGTCTTGCAATCATAGAAACTCGTTGTGACGTATTGGACCTTGATCTTCCCTATAATATCATTCTAGGTCGCCCATGGAAAAATATCATGCAGATCATGCCATCTACATACCATCAATGTCTCAAATTTCCATACAATGGTACGGAAATTACTATCCTTGGGGATCCTAATCTTTTTGAGTTTTGTCGAGCTATGCAAGGTCGATGTCAGAATTTGAACCAAATTCCTAATAACATTGCAGCTCAACCATCATCCTCCTACATTGATCCATCTATATTAACCAAAGCTACATCTGACAAACCTTTTCTTGAGATCAAGGTCTAGTACAAAGACAAAGGATTTGGTGAGTATGACCTACAGAAATCGTGTTGTAGGGAATAGGTTTAGCCTAACGGGGTTTGGGCCAAACTTGTTTCAACCAAACCTACATCAACTAAACATGCTTATGTGTTGAGGTTTTGGCAACAATTTCATTTTTTTTCTAATTTGAGTTCAAATTATATCTCTACATAAATATCATCTACTTTAATGGTCAAACAATCAACATCGATTTTACACCTCATTCACAACAAAAAGTGGTCTACTTTAATGGTCAAACAATCAACATCGATTTTACACCTCATGCACAACAAAAAGTGGTAAATATTTGTCCTATTTTATTGGCCAAAATTGACCTTGACTCTTGAAGTGGATGATATTCAAGAATAGCCAAATTATATTAGTTATGCTCAACTCAACTTGTAAATAAAATTTGTACCACTTTCCAATTAAAAAAACCATGATTGGTTAGTACGAATTTCTAACTTGTATGAGAGAAGGATGTAATCTTAATATGATTGGACACGTCTCTCTATAATTTGTACTTAAATTACACATCGGTCCATTTAGTTTTTATCATCATATATATATGGTTATTTTCATTATCATTATTTTAGTATTCAGAGCAGTTTATGGAGCAAAGTATGGAAACACAGGGAGGATTATATTGCGATGGGTGTGGCAAATACATTACTACTGCTGCCCAATGTGGATGCCAAGAGGCCTTCATTCTTACCGGAAATGAAGAACAACAAAGTGAACTGGACTTTTATCGGCAGCAGTTCCTCCAGCTCATCAAATACTTCATACAAATGGGTCTTCCAAATCCATCACAACTAACCCAAAGTATGTCTTATGATGTCTTAGAAAGAATTGCCTATGATACGTTTGCAAGGGAGGAACCCAGATGGATTTTTGACATGTTTTATGGAACGAACGGTGTTCAGATTGAATTAAACACAAGGTTGGAAAATTATAACAAGAAGAGTAATCTGAATTCTGAAACATTAAAATCCAACGAAAACTCCTTTGATAATGCTCTTGAAAATGTCAACAAGGCATTCTGTAATGGGAAGGCAGAAAATGAAGAGAAACCTAATCCTACTCTTCATATCCGCATGGTACAAGATTGGAATGGAGTTTTTCCTTATTCTCGAGTTGAAATAATTGGGGAGAGGTTGGATTGGCAATGGATAGAACAACAGCTGGACAAAAATGCGCTACATTTGGCATGGCATTTTTATTCATGGATGTGGAGTCCAGTTTTAAAGTGCTTTAAGTGTTATACATTTGTTAATACTGCCTCTGGAGACTGTGAATGTTATGAGACAGCAATTGTGAATAAACAAGATAGAAAGTTAATGGAGTTTTATAGGAACCAGTTTTTGCATCTAGTCAAAAGCTGCATCAATGAAAAAGTCCCAAACCCATCACAAATGCTGGAAGATACACCTTATGAATGGAGAACTGGGAACGAAGTTTTTGCATATATTAACTTTTCAGTGAATGGAGTTTTCATTAGTACAAACAATTGCTTTTCCAATTACGCTTCAGTGATTAGTGGAAATTGGAGGCAAAATGATCTCAAATATAGTACTGAAGGAGAAAAAGGAAAGAAAAACAATGCAAGAAAAGTAAACCATGAAAACAATGTGATTTGTAGAGATTATACTCTTCATCTTCGTTTAAGGTGTTTCTTGAACAGGTGCTCACAATCCGAACTGGAGATTCTAGGCCAAGATTTAGAATGGCAAGGCATACTTGAAGCTGTAGAGTCTAATACTGCCAATTTAGTGTGGCATTTTTATTCTCTTAATTCTCCTCCTGATAATCAACAATTCCAAGTGGAGGATAATAATGGGGTGGAATATGAAGGTGGAGAATATGTTCATGACCAACAATTTGAAAGTCTTGTTAATCAATTATTTGAGGATGAGAATAGTTTCCCCAGTGCTCTTCCACCAGCGGCTCTTACTGCAGTAGAAAATCTAGCAACAGTAGAGATGGTAGGAAGTAGTGATGCATTATGCTGTATATGTCAAAACATAATGGTAGAGGGTGACTCAATGAACAAGTTACCTTGTGAGCATACATTTCATAAGCTCTGTATTGTAGAATGGTTGAGTGTTCGTAATTACTGTCCAGTCTGCAAGTATGAGTTGCCCACGGATGATGATGCATAAGAGCAGGACAAGCAGACAAGATATCATTATACTCATTTTTAATTGCTATTTGCTAAATGCATCTCTTTAGATCTCTTCAATTATATTGTTTGTTCATGCAATCAACATAAATTGATGAGTCAAAAAGATTTCGACCAGCTGACAATTTTACACCTCATCCATAATAAAAAGTGTTAAATATTTGTCTTATTTTTATTGGTCAAAATTAACTTTTGATTGTTGAAGTGGAAGATATTTAAAAACAGTCAGTTAGGTTAGTTCGGCTCTACTTAAACATCATAGTCAATAACAATTTTCCACCTCATCCATAATAAAAAGTGCTAAATATTTGTCCAATTTTTACTGACCAAAATTAACTTTTGACTGTTGAAATGGATGATATTTAAAAACAACCAGTTAGTTCATCTGCAATGAAAGCTATTACTAGAGAAATGGAAGGAATGATCACAGAGGCATGAACTTTCCTGAAAACGGTTCAACAAAGGAAATTTTGTTATCTTTAGACCAATTCAACTAAATTTTCTTACTAACGCCTCTAACTTCTTATATCAAATCAACATTTTTTTTTCTTGTAACCAATGATTGAGAACTGAACAGTATAAATTGTATAGATGCTTTCAAATCCTCAGATCTTAAATGGCCTTGTTCCGTAAGGAAATAAACTATGGCTTGCCTGTGAGAATCATCATTATCAAATGGCTCACAACCATTTTGTTACTTCCCACGATACTGATAGTTATTATCACCATAAAGAAAACATGGTTCTTCCCTTTCCACGATGTCGCTCATTGTAAGAAAATCATATTATCTCTGGATATATTTGGAGAGACTGCTATCCGGTAGAGATTACAACTCACCGGCAGTCAAAAATTTGAGGACGGGTCGATTTAAATCAACCATACTTAAAAACGGGCAATTTGAATCCGATTTTTTAAATTGAATCAGAATAGAAAATTTTATAAACATCTAACAAATGTGCCAACTGTTTATGGTGAGCACTGCTATCGGGTCCTAAATGGATAGCATTGTCATAGTAATTTATTTCATGGAAATAATTCCCACAAAAGATAGATAGCTCCACCTTGCGACGATGATATTCGCATAATCCTAATTTTAGGATAGTATAACTGAAAAGAAATGAAATGAAATTTCTCATAGATGAATGTAAATAGGCATAATAATCCGATTATTCTAACACTATGGAGTCGAGACCATAATATTATAAATATGCATTTTTAAATGATAAAGAGAAAAAATTTAGGAATCAGATTTCATTCAGAAAATAGTGTTTTAATTTAATGTTTTATGATTAGATTAGAATTCTACCACTGACAAATTACAAGATGATTATTTTGATGGGTGTTTTTTATAGACTCAACAATTCAAGTGTTTGATGTATCTCACCTCTCCTAAAAGGCAATCAATCTTCTTAGAAGAATATCAACAACCTCAAGCTTTATATAACCAAATTTTGGCCATGCAAGATAACTCAGTGACCATGTAATACTTTTTCAAATCAAGGGGCTAAATGTTACAAATATGTGCCTAAGTGGTGTTGTCATTGATGTCAACATATCCTTGTTGCCATTGGTGTCAACTATATCCTATTTTGTTGTCTGTATAGAAGACCGAATTGTTGAGGATATTGAGAAAATTAATGACAATCAATGTATGCAGACCATATGGCTATGTAGAGGATTGGCAGAAGTTACTCTAGCTAAAAATTGAGAAGTTAGCATGAATATTTAAAGAAGTTATGGCCATCAGAGTAGAACTGGATTTTGCAGTATTCAGAAGAGACAGTGTGACAATAAGTTGGTTTGGATTACTTTGCAGTGAAATATTTTGGTCTGCAGATCTGGAGGCATGTTTGGGAAATCCGTGTGTATCATCAACTCCAGTGGTTCATGGTTTGGAGGTCCGCAAGCTATCTTTCTAGTTTGACAGTCATGGCAAATAGTGTTCTTGAGGTTTTGAAGGAAGATAGAAATGTTTTTGGGAATATGGTTTAGAGTGAATGTTATTGATGATTTCAATGTGCTTGTGGAGGTCTCTAGATCGTGTGGCTACTATGTTCGAGGTCTAAATTGAAGTTTGAGATTGTTGATTGAAGATTTCTTCTTTGAGGTTGATGTTCTTCCCGATCTTGGCCGACTGGATGTTCCTAGGATGTTGCAAATGCTTTAAGAGCATTTTTATGAAGTGTGGAGTGGTTGTAGAAGTAGATTCAAGTCTCAGTTGTGTTTAGCTGACAGTGTGATGATCTGCGTCAAGTTTAGCCAACTTTGTTGATCATTCCAAAGTTGATGAAGCATATAAATACTTGTTGAAGAGTTATTGAAAAGCATCCTTGAGAAAAACAAATAAAATCTGAATAAAGGATCAGGAGCAGAGCAGAGAAGAAAAGAAGCGAGAGTAGTACAAAGTGTGAAGTTAGTAAAGAAGAATTTGGGGCAAAGCAAAAGTTCTTGAGCATTCATTGAAACTAAACCAGGGATGGAGTAGATGCTATTTCTTAGTTAATTCATTTTGTTCTAAATAAATTTTGTAGGCAATGAGCCTCTCTTTTTGAGTAGTGAGCTTTGGGTAGTGTGGCCAAAGACATGTGCCTTCTATTTTTCTAAAGTACTTTTAACAGGGTACAAATCTTTGTGGATTAACCCCCATTGTGGTTTTTCCTTTAACTGGGTTTCCACGTCAAAATCTTGGTGTCAAGTGTGATGATTATGTTTGTGATGATTATGTTTCTGCTCTTATGTTGTTGGTCTATGCTTTAATGTTTGCATCATTAATCTAGTCGTAAGATAATAAAGAAGGTTAAAAAATAGAAAAAGTTTATATTGTGGGACAACTAATTCACCCCCCTCTCAGTTGTCTAGTCTAATTCCAACAATTGGTATCAGAGCCAAATCCTCTTATAAAAGCCTCACCTCTTGAGGAGATCCAGGATGTCAACCTACAAGAAGGATAGTCTAAGATTTGATGGAAAAAATTATTCTATTTGGAAGAATCGCATGGAGTGCCATTTGCAATGCATAGGTGATGGCTATTGGGTGATAACTAGTGTTGAGTATAAACCTCTAGAAAAAGGACCTTCAACTCCAGATCAAGTCAAAGATGTTGAAAATAACCTTCAAGCTAAAGAAGCCTTGTTAAGTGCCCTAACTAATTCAGAAATGACAAATGTCTTTGGTCTAAAAACTGCTTATGAAATCTGGAAAAAGTTGAAGTGTCTATATGAAGGTGATAAATATGTTAAATGTGCCAAGCTGCAAAGTTTGAGAGGAAAATCTAAAACTATGAGGATGAACAAAGATGAAAACATCACAATCTACATGCAAAAGATAAATGAACTTGTGTGTGGTATCAAGTGTGCTAGTGGAACTTTGGAAGAATCATAGATTGTATCAAAAGTACTCAGATCTTTACCAGATTCATACAAACATAAGGTTGCAGTTATAGAGGAGATCAGGACTGTCTCATATGTTACAAGAGATCATCTGGTTGGCAAAATTTAAGCTTTTTAATTAAGTGAGTTTGATGATTCTCTTCCCAAGTCTGAATCTGTATTTAAGGCCAGTGCATATGGAAAACAAAGATATAATCCAGGTGAAAGTTCTTCTACAAGATCAAACAGATTTGTGAAGACGAGTAAGGATCTTGAAGCTCTTCTTGCCAAAAGATTGCCAAGAGGATCCAGTAAGTATGAAGGAAAATTACCACTCAAATGTTTTGCTTGTAATAAGATTGGTCATTTTGCCTCAAGATGTCTAGAGAGGTTTTCAAAACCAAACCCTAACAGATACAGAAATCAGAACAAATGTTACTATGTCCAAGAAATTGGAGAAGAAAGAGTCACATATGATGAATATGATCATGGAGGTTCCCTTGAAAATGATTGGGTGTTCATTGTCATCAATGAAGAAGATTCAATGTCTACTGAATCTGCTAGCTATGCAAATATGGAAAGTGCCTTGGCTATTCAAGTTATTGAGAAAGATGAATGGGTGATTGATAGTGGATGTTCTCATCATATGACTAGAGACAAGAGTAAGTTTGTGAATTTTGAAAATTATGAAGGTGGGATTGTGAAATTTGGAGATAACTCAGCTGGTAGAATCTATGGCAGAGGATTCATCTCTTTTGATGGTAAGAATAGCACCAATGATGTTCTATATGTGGAAGGACTGAAACATATCTTCTCAGTGTTGGATAGTTGATTGATAAAGGTTATGATGTTCGATTCAAGGATAGAAAGTGCAGAATCTTGGAGAGTCCTGGAACTGAAATTGCATTCGGTACTCAAACTAGAGGTAACATTTTTCATTTGAGTAGCTCTAGCAAAAGCTGTTTGATTGCTCAGATAGATCAAAGTTAGTTATGGCATAGAAGGATGTGTCATGTGAATTTTCATAACATTGTCAAAATAAGTACCACTCAGGCTATAAGAGATCTTCCAAAACTTGTGAAACCTAATAGCATGTGTAGAGAATGTCAATTGGGGAAATAGAGCAAAATTTCATTCAAGAGTAAGGAACAATTTTCAAATAGACGATTGAAACTAGCACATACTGATCTATGTGGTCCTACTAGAATTAGGAGTGTGCAAGGAGATAGATATTTCATGTTGTTGATTGATGACTACTCCAGGATGATGTGGGTAACCTTCCTAAAAGAAAAATTAGAAGCTCTTGATAAATTTAAGGTGTTCAAAGTGATGGTGGAAAATGAAATTGGTGAAAAATTGAAATGTCTAAGATCTGATAGAGGTGGGGAATTTACTTCTCATGATTTTGATGCTTTCTGTGAAAAGCATGGCATAAAAAGATAGTTATCTGCTCCTAGAACTCCCCAACAAAATGGAGTTGTGGAAAGAAAGAACCAGACCATTCAAGAAGCTACCCAGACCATAATGATGGAAACACATGTTCCTCAAGTTTATTGGAGAGAAGTTGTAAGTATTGTTGTCTACACTCTTCACTTGGTGTAGATCAAAGGCAATTCTGGTAAGACCCCTTATGAACTATGGTTTGGTCATCCTCCTACTGTGAGATATTTTAGAGTTTTTTTGTAGAAAATGCTATATCAAAAGAGATGAGGATTTAGGCAAGTTTTATACAATAAGTGATGAGGGAATATTTTTGGGATACTCTACTCAAAGTAAGGCTTACCAGTGCTTTAACAAGAGGTTGAAAAAGATTGTTGAAAGTGCTAATGTTAGAGTTGATGAGAACAAGAAAGGACATTCCAGGTTCTATAGATATGATTCAAATGATCAAAATGAAAGTCAAAGTCAAGGAAGGTTAGTTCAAACTCTGACTCAAATGCAGATTGATCCATAAACTCTAGAGACTCAAGGAATTAGTATAGATGTTGAGGAACAAACTCAAGAAATAGAAGCCCAAGCAATTCCCAAAACCCCCAGGTATGTAAGAATGAATCATCTTGAAGATCAAATCATAGGAGATAAAAATAGAGGTGTTTGAACTAGGAGAAGAGTTGTTGAAGATCAAGAAGAGATTTGTTTGATTTCAAAGATTTAACCTAAATTAGTAAGTGAAGCTTGCAATGATGAAAACTAGGTTAAGGCAATGGAAGAAGAATTGATGCAAATTGAAAAGAATCACACTTGGGATCTTGTTCTCAGACCTGAGGACAAAAATGTGATTGGAACCAAAATGGTCTTCCGGAACAAACTGAATGAAGATGGTGAGGTTGTAAGAAACAAGGCAAGGTTGGTATGTCAAGGTTATTCTCAAGTGGAAGGAACTGATTTTGAAGAAATTTTTGCTCCAGTGGTAAGGATAGAGGCAGTTAGATTATTTCTTTCTTTTGCTGCTTTCAAAGATTTTAAAGTTTATTAGATGGATGTCAAATTAGCATTTCTAAACAGAGATTTGGTGGAAGAAGTATACATTGAACAACTAGAAGGACTTTAGTTGTCTAATTAGGGAGATATGGTTTGTAGACTAAGAAAAGCCTTGTATGGACTCAAGCAAGCTCCAAGAGCTTGGTATGCTAGATTGGATAAACATTTGCTTAAGGTAGGATTTAACAAAGTTACTACTGATAGTAATCTGTACTTCAAGATAAATCATGAGGACATTCTGATTGTTGAGGTCTTTGTTGATGATATCATTTTTGGTGGAAATGAATGCATGTGCAAAGTATATGTTGATCAGATGAAAAGTGAGTTTGAGATGTCAATGTTTGGTGAGATGAATTTCTTCCTAGGTCTACAAATTGTTTAGTCAAATAAAGGTATCTTCATATCTCAGTCCAAGTATGTGAAAGAATTGTTGAAGAAGTTTGGAATGGAAGATTCAAAGCCAGTAAGTACTCCTATGGTAACTGGATGCAATCTAAGCAAAGATGATGACTTCCCAAAGGCAAATTAGAAAAGGTATAGATCAATGATTGAAGGATTGCTCTATCTGACTCAGACCAAACCTGACATCATGAATGCAGTTGGATTTGTTGCCAGATTTCAAGTTGATCCAAAAGAATCCCATGTGGCAGTCAAAAAAAATTTTAGATATCTCAAGGGGACAATTGATTATGGACTATGGTATCCAGAGGACAATGATTTCTCTCTTCATGCATATACAGATGCTAATTGGGTAGGGGATGAGGATGATAGAAAAAGTACTAGTGGTGGTGCATTCTTCTTGGGAAGAAAATTGGTCTCTTGGATGAGCAAGAAGCAATTTTTCTATCTACTGCAGAGGTAGAGTATATAGCAGTAGCAAACAATTATTCTCAAGTTCTGTGGATAAAGCAAATGCTAAAGGACATCAGTGTTGTGTTTGAGGAGCCAGTCACAATATTTTGTAATAATTCAAGTGCTATAAGCATTTCCAATAATCCAGTATTGCATTCAAAGACAAAGCATATATCTATCAAGTTTCACTTCTTGAGAGAGAAAGTTAATGAGAATGAAGTCAAGTTGGAGTTTGTGTCCTCCAAAGATCAGATTGTAGATATCTTCACTAAGTCTCTACCCAAAGATACTTTTGAGTATCTCAGAGAAAAGTTAGGGGTAATTACCCCTTCTGATCAGAACTAAGATGCACTAAGGTGCATCAGTCTGGTGGAATTTACATTCATATTTTGTGATCCAGATTGATGTTAAGAAGGTACTACTCAAAGGGGGAGTAGTCAGTATGCAAATTTTAGGATCAGTCTAAAGGAAAAAGGGAGAAAATATAGAAAATATGTGCCCTTTGCCATTGATGTCAAAGGGGGAGAGAAGTCATGTGAAAAACTAGTTGCTAATATAAGGGGGAGCAATAAAGAAAGTAGTTGTAGAAGTGGGAAGAGAAAGGGGGAGAAGTTCTTATCTTGATGGTTAAAATTAGTTTTTCACATCATATGTTTCCATCAATGACAAAGGGGGAGATTGTTGCAAATATGTGCCTAAGTGGTGTTGTCATTGATGTCAACATATCTTTGTTGCCATTGGTGTCAACTATATCCTATTTTGCTATCTATATAGAAGACTGAATTGTTGAGGATATTGAGAAAATTAATGACAATCAATGCATGTGGACAATATAGCTATGTAGAGGATTGTCAGAGGTTGCTCCAGTTAAGAACTGAGAAGTCTGCATGAAGATGTAAAGAAGTTATGGTCATCAGAGTAGAATCAGATTTTGCAGTATTCAGAAGAGACAGTGTGATAGTAAGTTGTTCCAAATTGCTCTGCAGTGAAATATTTTGGTTTGTAGATTTGAAGGCATGTTTGGGAAGTTCGTGTGTATCATCAACTTGAGTGGTTCGTGGTTTGGAGGTCTACAAGCTATCTTTCTAGTTTGACAGTCATGGCAGATATTGTTCTTGAGGTTCTAGAGGAAGATACAAATGTTTCTAGTAATATGGTTTAGAGTGAATGTTATTGATGATTTCAATGTGCTTGCACGGAGGTCTCTAGATCATGTGGCTACTATGTTGGAGGTCCGCATTGAAGTTTGAGCTTTTTGATTGAAGATTTCTTCTTTGAGGTTGATATTCCTCTCAGTCTTGGCCGACCAGATGTTCCTAGCATGTTGCGGATGCTTTAAGAGCATTTTAATGAAACGTGGAGTGGTTGTAGAAGAAGATTCAAGTCTCAGTTGTGTTTGGCCAACAGTGTGATGATCCATGTCAAGTTTAGCCGACCTTGTTGATCATTCCAAGGTTGATGAATCATATAAATACTTGTTGAAGAGTTATTGAAAAGCATCCTTGAGAAAAATAGATAAAATCTGAATAAAGGATCAGGAGCAGAGCAAAGAAGAAAAGGAGCGAGAGTAGTATGAAGTGTGAAGTCAGTAAAGAAGAATTTGGGGCAAAGAAGAAGTTCTTAAGCATTCATTGAAACTAAACCAGGCATGAACTAGATGTTATTTTTTAGTTAATTCATTATGTTCTAAATAAATTCTGTAGGCAGTGAGCCTCTCTTTTTGAGTAGTGAGCTCTGGGCAGTGCGCCTGGAGGCATGTGCCTTCTATTTTTCTAAAGTACTTTTAACAAGGTACAAATATTTGTGGGTTAATCCCCACCATGGTTTTTCCCTTAACCGGTTTCCACATCAAAATCTTGGTGTCAAGTGTGATGATTTTGTTTCTGCTCTTATGTTGTTGATTTATGCTTTAATGTTTACATCATTAATCTGGTAGTAAGATAATAAAGAAGGTTAAAAAGTAGAAAAAGTTTATATTGTGGGACAATGGATTCACCCCCCCTCTCAGTTGTCCAGTCTAATTCCAACACTAAAGGCATGCATGTTTAGTGCATGCTAAATAGTTGTAGATTGCATGATCTTTTTATTTTTTCCCTTCTACACATGCATGCTCAATGATTTTAGATTGCATGATCTTTTTTATTTTTTTCTTTTTATGCATATTTTTTGTTGTTTTATTTTAATGATTTGCTCATCTAAAATAAATGCATGTATACATAGTATAATTAAACTTTTATTCTAGTTGGCTGCTCTAAACTCTATAAAAAATGTTTTTACTTATAGTAGCATAAAAAAATTAGAATTAATGAAGTGCTTCTTTTCTTTGTCTATGTTCATTGCTCAATTTTGAGCAATATTGTATGAAAGACATAGAAGGATTCATTTTTTTAGCTCTATAGTTTTGTAGTTATTTTTTCCTATTTAATAATAATATAGTGTTAGTGATTTTTTATTTTTTTAATTGGTATCAAAGTAGGTTGCAAAAAATTTATTGTGCAAATAAAAAGTACAAGTTAGTAACTATCTCCAAATCATTATCAGAATAGATAATGGTTGTAGCTTTCCATTCCAACTTCCACTATTTATAGGAGACAACTAAAAATATTGGAGGATCAAAATTAAGACCTTATCATTGTCCCAAGATTTTTGGTAGTTAGTTGAAGTATGACACACTAAACTTGTAGATTAGAATGATTTAAATGCCTTGATAACAAATCAATGAACTCAATTGAAAGATGATAGAAAGAAGGACAATCAAGCTCTATTCATTATTCAATCTACATTGGATATTTCAATTTTCTCTTGTATTATTGGCATGAAAAATCAAAGGATGCATGGGAGGCTTTGCAAATTGCATACTAATAATTTGACAAAGTTAGATTGGTAAGACTTCAAACTTTTAGATGAGATTTTAAAAATTTAAGGATGAAATAAGTCGAGTCCATTCAAGATTTTATTACAGGGACTCAAGGTATTGTGAACCAACTTAGGACTCAAGGGAAAGTTGCAATAGAGAAAAAACTTGTAGAGAAGATTTTGATTCTTCTTCCAAAATTTGATCTAGTGGTGATAGCCACTGACAAAAGTAAAGATCTAACTACTTTCAAAGTGGTAGAGTTGGCAGGTTCTTTATAGTCTAATGAGGAGTGTATGCAGTGGTCTACAAAGAGTCTAGTGTAAGTTTTGTAGTCTACAGTAATAATTGATGAAATATCTACAACTCCTTTCTCAAACAAATAAATCTCAATGGGAGCCTTCTACTAGTAGATGATGTGGAAGAGGAAATAATAGATGAAGAGAAAGAAGTTCTATGGATGTAGAAATTTGACTTGAATAAGTCAAGAGCTAACTATATTGAAGAGTCTTTTGAAGATGCAAGACACTCCACATTCTTCACATGTAACTTGGCAAAAAAAATCATAAATATGTGTGGTTCTTAGATAGTAGTTACTCAAACCATATGACAAGTAAATCTGACCTCTTTGTAAAGTTAGATGAATCTATGAGAAGTCAAGTAAATTGTGGTGATGATAAAGAGGTTGATTTAATGGAAAAATGTACCCTTGTTGTAAAGATTAAGCAATGAGAAACTACTTATGTTAATGATACTTTATATGTGCCAAAATTATAACATAATATTTTAAGTATTGGGTATCTTGTAGAAAAAAAATACAAAGTTGTGTTTGAATCTATAATTGTTGCAAAATACTTGATAAATCAACTAATTATCTTGTAGAAAAAGATTCAATGACATAGAATAGTCTATATTTGATCTCACGTTGCTTCCATAAGTGCATTCCCTCAAAACAATCATTGATAATTCTTTGTTATGGTACAAATATTATGGACATCTGAGTTTTCAAGGATTGAGTTTTCTTCAAAAGAAGTATATGATGAGAGGACTTCTAGCAATTCAGGCAAAAGAAGTTTGTTCAGGGTGTGCATTTGGCAAGCAACACCAAGATAGTTTTTTGGTGAACAAACCATGGAGAGAGAAAGATCTTCTTGAGCTTGTGCATGTTGACATCTATGATGATATGCAGGAGCAATCCTTAGGTAAGAGTCTTTATTTTTGAACTTTTATTGATGGTTTTGTCACCACAAATGGATCTATTTTCTTAAATAGAAATCTAAATCTTTTTAATGCTTCAATAATTTTAAGGCTATGGATAGAAATTAAAGTAGGTATTAGCTCAAAATACTCAAAACATGATAGATGGGGAGAATTCAATTCAAAACATTTCTCTAATTTTTGTAACAATTATGGCATCAAGACATATTTTATTGTAACGTATACCCCCAACAATTCATATTTAGAAAGAAAGAATTCTACTATTATATAAATGGAATGAAGTATATTGCAGTGAAAGAACCTTCCAAATTGTTAATGGGTAGAAGTAGTGGCAACAACAATATATATCTGGAATTGAATCCCCACAAAATCAATGCAAAGCATCACTCCAGAGTCATCTTGGAGTGGTCATAATCCTTCTATGCCTCATCTCTATGTGTTTGGTTGTCTAACATATGTACATATTCCAATTGAAAACTAGAAGAAGTTGGATGCAAAAACTCATCTTTGTATCTTTGTGGGATATTCTAATGTAACTAAAGGGTATAAATTTATAATCTTGACACAAAGAAATGGATTGTAAGTGAGGATGTGTTTTTTAATGAAGGATGAGTGTGGTAGTGGCAAGAATGTGTACAACCAAAAATACCAATAATAATGGACATAGTAGATGACAATGTTCCTCTTCTCCCCACAAGCTCAAATGGAAGTTCAAGTTCCAATAGTAGCTCAAGTTTGAGTTCTCCAAGTAGATCATGTTTTATTTCTCCAAGATCAAGTTCACCAAGTTCTCTTGATAGTACAAATTCAAGTGTTAGTCCATGCTATTCAAGAAAGGTACAAAGTTTAAATGAAATTTATCATAAGAGAACTAATATGAACCAAGTTGTTAAATTTGCTTTGATTAATCAAATTCAAGTTGAACCCTCTGTGTATAAATAAGTAGTATTTAAGAGAAAGAATGGATTGATACTATGAATGAAGAGATGGAATTAATTGATAAAAATAATACATAGGAATTAGTGCGTGTAACTTCCAAAAGATATATAGTTGGTTGGTGTCAAATGGATTTATAAGTTGAAATATCATATTGATGGTTCTATCAAATGGCGCAAAGCAAGATTAGTTGCCAAGGGATTTGCAAAAACACTTGGAGTGGGTTATTTAGAAACCTTCACTCTAGTTGCAAGACTTGATACCATCAAGATTATGTTAGCAATTACTACACAATATATGTGGCCTATATATTAGATGGATGTAAAATCAAACTTTCTTAATGGCTATATAGAGGAGAAAGTCTATGTAGAATAACCCATGGGCTATGAAATTCTAGGAAAAGAACAATTGGTTTACAAGTTAAATAAATCTCTCTATGAGTTGAATTAGGTCCCTCGTGCCTGGTATGCAAGGATTGATAGTTATTTCTTGGAGAAGTGTTTAAACAAAAGCCACTTAGAGCCAACATTGTATGTCAAACATGTTAAATAAATTCTCATTGTTTTCCTTTATGTTGATGATCTTATTTATATATTTAACAAAAACAATCTTATAGAGAAATTTTAGGAAAAATTTAAAATGTTCGATCTGAAACTAGTACATTTTTTTCTAGGTGTGGATGTGTATCAACAATAAAAGGTACATTCTCAAACCAAATTTTGTATCTAATTTATTAAAAACATTTCTAATGATGACATGCATAGTAGTTGCAACTCCCTTGGCACTTGAGAAATTAACCAAGGAAGATGTAAGTTCCAAGGTAGATGCTACCTTATATAGAAGTCTAGTTGGGAACCTCATATACCTCACTACAACTTGACCCAATATTATGTATGTTGTGAGCCTTATCTCTTAATTCATTTAGGATCCTGTGAGACCCATTAGCATGCACAAAAACAATGTTAAGGTATGTGAGTGGTACACAAAATTTTGGCATTCATTATTCTTCCATTTAAATATGTGAATAAATTGGTTACATTGACTTTGATTGGGCTAGTGTAGTTGATGATACAAAATCAACATCTTGTTACATTTTCTCACTTGGATCTAGATTTGTATCTTGGAGTATTAAGGAGCAAGCAATTTGTCACGATAAAATATTAGAAGGATCTTGGAAGATCTACACTTGTTATAGGAACATCCAACTACTATATTTATTACAAGAGTAGAATTATTGTAATGACAATGAACTTTATGTTTCATGTTAGATCGAAACACATAGAGCTTGAATATTAGTTCATTCAAGATTTTCTCTAGATAGGCAAGTTGAACTATAGTTTGTCTTAGATATGAGAAAATAGCTAATATCTTTACCAAATCTCTGTTAAAAGATAGTTTTATCACTTTCAGAAACTAGTTCTAAGACTCACTCCCATTGATCATCTAGGGGGAGATTGGAGGCGTGAATGTTCACTGCATGCTACAAATTGCATGATCTTTTTTTATTTTTCCTTTTACACGTGTATGATAAATGACTATAGATTGCATGATCTTTATTTTTCATTTTTTCCTTTTACACATGTTTTGTGTTGCTTTATTTTAGCAAACTACCCATCCAAAATAAATGCATGCATACATAGTATAATTCAACTAAATCATTTTTAGTTGGCTACTTTATTTTAGTTGTCTATTGTGAACTCTATAAAAAGGTTTTGTTTTGTACTATTGTAGTAGGATTAAAAAAATAGAATTAATAAAGTTCTTATTATCTTTGCCTATGTCAATCACTCAATTTTGAGAAATGGTGTATGAAAGACATATAGAACTTGATTCATTTTTTTAGCTCTATAATTCAACAATTATTTTTTCTATTTAATGATAGTATAGTGTTACTGCTTTTTTATTCTCTTTTAGGGGCCTATGGTGTTATAAAAATATTCAAACTATTAGGTGGTTGAATGCACAAATATAATTAGTGTTTTAGGTTTAATCAAGCATGCACAAACTACATCAACACATTTATTGCCTTCAAATAGATCTCTAAATCCTTAAAAAAACATTGAATTCAACCTTGTAAACATAATGTTTCAACACTACAACAATAATTTGCAAGTTTATAGCTGAAAACTAATCCTAACCTATTCATATTTACTAAAAGAACATAAAACAAAATAAGGGTTTATAAGGAGAAAATGAGCCTATTTGCCATGAATTGCATCCTGATCTTTGTCAAAAAACCAAACTCTAGGTAAAACAACTTTACATGATCAACATTACTGTAATATCCCCTTTCTAGTGGAAACACTTAAACCTGAATCTACATTCAAAGTGATTCTCAAGGAGACATTAGAAACATTAGAGATCAATAAATTTCAATGATAAGATCAAATAAGATCAATGATAATATAAGTATATCATTCTCTTGTTAAATGATTATTCATTTTATAATTGTCATTCATTGTTGTTGTCTATTTTATACTATATTTTATAAGTATATCAAGGTGAATATTAGGCATACTTCAAGATTCATATCTTTTCCCTTTTATTCTTCATCAAGGAACTAGGTTGTAGGGCACATGGAAACCATACATGGATGGAATTACTCTGCCCCTCCCCACAATACCTTATAAGGTGCATGGAAACTACTCAATGTGATGGAATTAGTCTTCCCCTCCCTCACAATACCTAAGATTCCTTTAAGGATAAAGTGGTAGGGAAATCAGATATATGATCTTGTATTCTAATATTCTTTGGTACTATTAGGATGGATATTAATATAGACCAAGATCCATATCTTCCCCTCTTAATCTTCATCAAGGAACTAGGCTTTAGGGCACATAACAACCAACCCAGACCTAGCCTTGGGAAACTATGTTCTTGTTAGAAACAAGGAAAATAATCGAGAGGGGGGGGTGAATAAGTTATCTCAAATATCTTAACTTTCTTTTCTCCTTTAATAATTAATGCAACATCAAAACATATAAGCATATATGATCATAAGAACAAAAATAAAATCAACACACATAACACAAGGATTTTTACGTGGAAAACCTTGTTAAGGGAAAAACCACGGGGTGACTAACCCAAGATTGTATTCTCTATTAAAAGAATAAGAAGTACAAAATGGCACTTGCCAATTAGGGCTCACTACCTGAGCACACTACTCACAAGAGGCACACTGCCTACAAGAGACTCACTATCTACAGAACTTACATAAGGTAATTAGGTGTTTGAACTGATGAGAGGCATCTACAAATGCTAGCGTTTAGTTCCAGTTAGGCACAATATACTGATTTGATGCACTTCATTCTTCCTCTTCTCTAGTGCTATTGCTCTGTCACATACTGAACTTGTATTGCTGCTTCCACACTTATCTCTACTTTTCTTCACACTTTATTTCATCATATCTGTACTCACACACCTACATACTAGAATCCATCTGGTATATATATCCACATCAAGGATTTAGACAACTTTCTAGTCGGCAACCAGAATACTCAAGATATTTACAAATTACTGATCTGTTGGCTAAATCCATGCTTGATTTGTGATGCGTATCAAAAACATAGGCATTGAAGTCATCAATCATGTCGACCAAAAATGTATGATTGATCAAATTGCTTTATCAACATCAATTACTCATCCAGATTGAAGTCTGATACTATGCTGGTCAGTTCTTTCTCTCTGTACTCTACTTGTCTAGAACCTAACCCTTAGATGCTCATATCTTTTTCATGCTTTATCACTCGAGGCTAAATCTCTAGAATATAGTAGTCATGATACTCCTCTTGACTTATCCAAGTCTGCAACTTGTTGAGTTACACCATCTGAGAGATCTGTACCTGATTGTCAGACCTTGTTGCATGCTCTGTTCTTGATCACGGAACCAAAATAATCTTCAATTTGACTTCCAATATAGGCATAGTATGTACTGTGGATGTGTGGGATAGACTTTGTTGCCATCAATGACAACAGTAATGAAGCCACACAGTGTCTCTTGCCAACAATCTCCCCCTTTGGCATTGATGGCAACACTTAGTGAAAAATAGCTAAGTGTCGTAGTAAACTCCCCCTTTGTTGATGCTTTGTCTTATGCACTGTCTTACCAGAGCTCCCCTTAGCTAGATTCCACATTTTTCACTACTCCTCACTCCCCCTTTGACATCAATGGAAAAGGGCGGAATCCGTACACCAAAATTTGCAAAAATTAATGTATATATAGCTGCATAAGTATAGATATATGTATGTTATACTTACATATACTTAAGTATATCTGCAAAAGTGGCCTTCAACTATACAAATTCTATGGCCCAACTCTGCTTCATCCTATCCAAAATGGAGATGTGACCACTCAATAAAAATGCATATGCTTCTGCCCTTCTTAGATCTGTCGGATGACTGGTCTGGGCTGTGGTCTAAGCATCTGTCAAGGCCTCATGCACTGCCTCTAACTTAGGGATAATTATCCCTCTGAGTTCACTCATTATGTTTATTATATCCTTCTTTTCTTTGTTCAGCCTCTTTATTTCATTTATTATGATAATTGTGTAGCATTCTTGATTCATTAAGGATGTAGTGAGGGGATCAAAATTCTGAGATAAACTTGACAATTTACCTTCTTGTTCTTTCTCTTTTTTTTCAATATCCTCTGTCACTTTGGGCCAAGATAGACAAAATTTGTACATGTCCCCACCATCTTTAAGAGCATTTTCAAGGCTCTTTATCCCAATGTTTAGGGTCCTCCTATCATTAGTAATCAGTCCTTGCACTTCAGTAAATCTTTTTCCTAAAAACTCCTTCCAGACCTTTGTTTCTGTCGATTTCTCTAAAGATTCAAAATGAGTGCTAACAGAGTTTACCAGAGATTTCAAGTTACCAAATGGAGAGGTTGAAGGATCCTTTTGAAATGATGGCATGATCTTCTCCAGCATCCTGGATGCAATCTCCAATAGCTCATAGTCTTCCATGTGAGATCTTAGAAGTTTTTCTTTTGCTTTGGCTTGAGCAAAAGATGCTATTTTCATTGTCTGGACCGTAGAGAAAGAGTCAAAATTTAGTGGTCCTTGAAATAGTTTAGGTTCATCTATCTCCATCATTTCTTTGTTCAAGAAGTTCTTCATTGCCTCTGCAGTGTCTCTTGCTAGTGACTGAGTCTTCTTTTCTTTTGAGATCTCAGTACTGTCATCATAGATCTTCTCTATTTGTTCTTCTTCTTTTCCCTTTACCTTCTCTTCTTGACTCACTTTCTCCTCTTTTCTTCCTTCTCCTTCAACTCCTAAATCTGGAATGTTTGCAGTGGGATCCAGAGGAGAGATGTTACCTGTATTTACTGCTTCATGAACTTCCTCTTCTAGAATAGAGGAATCCAAGTCCTTAGACTTCTCTTCACCTCTCTTTTGACCCTTTTACATTTTTGTCAGAAGATTCTTTATTGGCTGCATTTAATCCTTCAACATTCATGGTGGAAGGTTCTTCATCTGTTTCCTCTACAATAGGAAGATTGAATCTTTTGAAGGCATTTCAGAGGATGTCTTTTGTTTCTCTTGCTACTTGGTCAGTTTCTCCAAGCATAAGCTTATTCATTCTTGCTTTGCTCTAGAATTTATCCTTACAGTCCTTAAAGATCATGTCCATTTTCTCTCTATTTGTATCTACTACCTCTTTTGGTATGCCAAATCTTTTGGAAATTTCCTCAACTTCCCTTCTAACTTTCCTCTTTATCTCCAGTTGTCTTAGCTCAACATGTATTTTTACACTTAGTTCTTGAAAGGTTTCAAACCTTTCTGCCTCAGGGTCCTTAGGCTGGCTCAATAGGTGTTGAATATGTAGCTCCAAGATTTTCTCATTGACCTTGTATCCCATTGGAATTATCCACACTGTTCTGGGCTCAACTGCCTCCATTAGGCATTGATCAGTGTCAACCATGAAGCACACTATGTCCTTGTATTTCTCAACTATGGATTAAGGTATCCTCTCTCTGGCTTGCATCATGCTTTGGAAGTTCTTAAAGTAACCCCAGAGAGCAGTGCTTTGAGCTTTAGCATCACCAAGTCCATACATATAGTCTCTAATCTGGATTGCAACTGGTTTGTCATTTTGCCAAACCCAACCACTTGATCCAGGCAGCACATTCATATAATAGAAGAATAGACATAGTATTAAACAACCATACTTAAATGAGTTCTTCTCATCCTTCTTGATCTTCTATAAGTTCTCTAATAATTGGTTTAAGAGAAGATCACATAGGTCATAATCTGCATTTTCTCTCAACATCTGATATGCTGCATATATTACAATCCCGGACATAGAATTCTCCCTGCTAGAATGATAGATCTTATACCCAATTATCATTAAGGCAAATTTGACATCTAGATCTGTGATGTCATCTATGGTCATTGCTCTCTTGTCAAACTTAGATTTTGTGGGTTCATTTATTGTCTGATTCTTGACAGATTTGAGTGCAAGTAACCCACCAGATGAGTACAGTCCAGTTACTGCCCTGATGGCATCTTTTGTTATCTTAAAGGGCCTCATTAACCACATGAAATTGTCATGCACCCTATTTAGGACATATTGGACCCAATCATCTTTAGCAAAATAGGGAAAGTGGATGCAATGTCTAAAGTGTTTATCTCAGAGGGCCTTGTATTAAGGTTTGAGTTTAAAACATTCATCTATTAACTGTTTATGATAGATGTCCATCAACTTAGAGTCTCCAAATTCCTCAATGTTGGTGTGGATATATACCCTAACATCATGTAATAGCCCATGCGAAATGAGAGAAAATGCACCTAAAGGATCAACTTCTAGAGATTTGTAGGGATGTTTCTTGAATTTTGGACACAACTTATCAGTGATCTTTACAACCATTGGAGTAGCCATCTTGCAAAAGATTCAGAGAGAGATTTTTAGAATGGAAGTACCTTTTTACACCTTAGGGTTTGAAATAAGAGTCGGAACAAATCATTGGTTGAATTGGATTTTGCAGTTGATCTTTCAGAGAGTTATAGAAACTTGATGCAGAGCTCTTCTTTTCTTCTTCTTGAATGCAATTGTGCAAATTATGAGTGAAAGAACCCTTTTATTCTTTCGCAAACCCTAATTTCCTTTTGCAATAAATGCACAACTTAAGTTATCCGGTTGCCCTATTCTAAGAGAGATCTTTTCAAATCACTGTGTTGCACTTAGAATCATTTTTATTGAGGATTGACAATGTATCTTCTTTTCTTCAATCATGCCATGGGTCCGCAGATCAAAGTATCTCAATTTTGAATCATACCGGATCTATCTGTGAAAATCTTACTTTACCAGATGGCTGTTAGACTAGATCAACTTGAACAGTTAAACTCTTGCAAAACTCCATGCGGATCTTTCATATTTTTATGGAGGGTTATTTAGATCTTTTTCTAAGAACCCTTTAATCCATAGCATTCCATGTGCGAAATTTAGGCACTAATTGACTAGCTAGGGGAATTTATTTTTCTTTGTGACTCCTAAGCCAGAGCTCATCTATTTAGTTTCCGGAAGGAATATCAACACCAAATTCCAGTGTGGATCCATCCCCAACATTTTCTATACTCTTCTTCACCCAAATCTTGTTCATCTCCCTTTGAACTTCATCCACATTCACTTTGCATTTTCCCTTATCTTGTTTTTGATTATGATGCATCCGACGCTTTTTATCTTGATTTTTACTTCTGTAGAATTTGGCAATATGACTGGATCTATTACAATTGTAACAAATAACATTTCTTTGCATATTTGATTGATATCCTCTTGGTCTGCATTGATTAGCCATATGTTCCATTCTATTGTATGCAAAGCATCTACCATTGAATGAATTGTTTATTTGCATATTTCTAGATTCATGAGATTTGTGATCATACCTTTTGCAGTTGTAACATTGTCTGGAGAAGGATGGATTACTCTAATTCATTCTCCTTCTACACTGAGTTGCTTTATGACTGAAGTTGTTGCAATTGAAGCAGTATCCATTGAAGGATGGATATCTTTGAGCATTTGGTTGCCTTATCGGAGGTCTTCTAGGCCTATTTCTTTGATTTCCTAATCCAAAGTTCTTCTGATTAGATCTAGAGTTGTCACCTTTCTCATATCCCAAGCCATGCTAATCATCTACCCTCTTTTGGCTTTCAAGAAGAATGTCAAGTTAGGATGAGCTTATCTTGAATTTCTCTTTGTATTCATTTGTTGTTTGAAGGTCTTGTTTAAGAGTATCCATCTGATTCTCAAGTTGTTCTTCATTATCTCTAGTTTCTTCAAGATTAGATTCCAGATGCCTGATTATTCTGTCCATTTTGTGGCAATCCTCTATCTTCTCCTTAAGGGATTGTTTTAGATTATCTTCAATTTTCCTTTTTTCTTCAATTTCTTGGGTGAATCTCATAACCCCTGATTCCATCTCATGCCTCACCATAATGACCTCTTTTGATGGCTTCTCACATAGCTTGTTTTTCTCATCCAGATCTTCATTAGTATCATTGGCTTCACTTTGACTTCCTAATTTTTGAAGTAGTTCATTTCTCTTTTCCACAAAGATACTCAGTTTTTCTTTTAGCTCATTTATGAAATCATCATCTTATTTGAGTCTTTCTCTCAAGTTATTGACTTCAGAGTGGGATTGTTCAAGATCATCTAGGGCAGACTGAAGTTGTTTCTTCATACCATACATATCCATTGAGATTCCTAGATCTTCCTCAAGTTGTTAGGCTCTGTTTAGAGGAACTTAGCTCTAATACCAATTGTTGGAAACAAGGTAGATAACTGAGAGGGGGGGTGAATCAGTTATCTCAAATATCTTAACTTTCTTTTCTCCTTTAATAATTAGTGCAGCATCAAAACATATAAGCATATATGATCATAAGAACAGAAATAAAATCAACATACATAGATTTTTATGTGGAAAACCCTATTAAGGGAAAAACCACGGGGTGACTAACCCAAGATTGTATTCTTTGTTAAAAGAATAAGAAGTACAAAATGGCACTTGCCAATTAGGGATCACTACCTGAGCACATTGCTCACAAGAGGCACACTGCCTACAAGAGACTCACTATCTACATAACTTACAGAAGGTAATCAGGTGTTTGAACTGATGAGAGGTATCTACAAATGCTAGAGTTTAGTTCTTGTTAGGCACAATATACAGATTTGATGCACTTCATTCTTCCTCTGCTCTAGTGTTGTTGCTCTATCACATATCAGACTTGTACTGTTGCTTCCACAGTTATCTCTACTTTTCTTCACACTTTATTTCATCATATCTATACTCACACACCTACATACTAGAATCCATCTGGTATATATATCCGCATCAAGGATTTCAACAACTTTCTAGTAAAAAACTAGAATACTCAAAATATTTACAAATTACTGATATGTTGACTAAATCCATGCTTAATTTGTGATGCGTATCAAAAACATAAGCATTGAAGTCATCAATCATGTCAGCCAACAATGTATGATCCCTCAAATTGCTTTATCAACATCAATTACTCATTCGGATTGAAGTCTGATACTTTGCCAGTCAGTTCTTTCTCTGTCTGCTCTGTCTGTCTAAAACCCAACCAGTAGATGCTCATATCTTTTTCATGCTTTATCACCGAAAGCTAAATCTCTAGAATATAGTAGTCAAAATATTCCTCTTAACTTATCCAAGTCTGCAACTTGTTGAGTTACACTATCTAAGAGATTCGGATCTGATTGTCAAACCTTGTTGCATGCTCTATTCTTGTTCATCGGACCAAAACAATCTTCAATCTGACTTCCAATATAGGCATACTATGTACAACAGATGTGTGGGATAGACTTTGTTTCTATCAATGACAACACTCATGAAGCCACATAGTGTCTCTTGCCAACAATTCTAACCTAGGGGTCTTTACATGGAAGAAATTACACTGCCCCTCCCTAAAGTACTTAATCGTTCCTTTAAGGATGAATCAATAGAGGTGATGGGAAATATGACCCCTTATGCTAATATCCCATAATTTATCATTTATCATCACTTAGAAAGTTATAATACATATACATATATATATATATATATATATATATATATATATATATATATATATATATATATATATATATATATATATATATATATATATATATATATGCATGTATAACACTAATGATGTAATTGACATGGAATTATAGAACGATAGGATGATAGAATAATAGAAGGATGGAATAATTAAAAGATACAATGGTAGAATTATAGAGTGATAGAAGAGTAGAAGGATAGAATGAAAGAATGATATAATAGAATAATGGAATAGAGTGCCATAATGATAGAAGAATAGAATGAAGGGTGAATAATAGAATGATAGATTGATATAATAGAATGATATAATAATAGAAGAATAGAATGAGAGAATAATATAATAATTGAATGATAGAATGATGGGATGGTGTTGTTATAGCATGATAGAATAGCTGTAATAAATATTTCTCTACTGTTATCAATTATATATTACTACTAATCTACAGATTTATCCTTGCCAAACATATATATTTATTTATTCTTCTTACTAATTCTGCCCCTACTCAGAGATAATTCCTTTTATTCCTCTTTCAATGTTTGCTTCATCGATCCACACTTATATTTATTTGAATGATCTCCTCTTATCTATCTTATCTTTTTCTCCTCACTTATATCTCCTTAAATTCTCTTCATATATATTATATATTCATTTGCTACACTTGATTCCTCACTTTCTTCTCTTTGAGTGGTCTTTATATATATTCTCTTCATTCCCTATTACTCAGAAAATATCTCTTATTTCTCCTCTATGCAGATTGATTAGTTATATATATTCAAGTTGTTATTGTCCCTTAGAGGGTTTGATGTCTTTAACTATAATCCTGATTGTGTTTGTTTTCCATTTGATTCGCTATTGAGGATATGAGATGCTCGATCTTATGAGATCCAATGATATTAGAATGGGATTGCTTATGCTGAGATGTGATTTGTTGATTGAATGATTCCATTGTTGGTTTCCTTTCTCAGTGATCGAATGATCTTTGATGAGATGGTCCCTTATGCAATCCACCGACTGATTCTTATACCTTTTGAAGAGGTGTGCTAATCATTGGTCACCACCTTCCATGAGCGCTTGGTCTTTATTTCTATTAATCAATGATTATCTTTTCTAAGACCCTTGACGATCCTTAGACAATGTTAATTACTTTTCAATTGTTAAAGTCACCAGTAAGTGATCTACCAGGGATTTCTTTTCATTAATTCGTTGTTAAGGAATCAGCGACTACCTTTAGTCATCCACGATTGCCATAAGAATATGTTCTCTATTTAGAAGATAAGGCTTGTCATTCACTGGCTTATTTCAATAAACTCTGCTCCTTAATTAGTACGTATCACTGTCTCTTTGCTAAATAGTGATTGCTTATGTCTTGGTCATTCATACGTGGAATTCACTAGTCTTTGATGATTAAGATCATACCTTTAGTGGAGCACTAACTACCCTTTAATCCTTAATCATTTATATTTGGCTAATTATTATATGTTCATGAGTTCCTTTATAGGAGTCTCTCGTTAGTCTTTGTCTTATGTACTAGCCTTCTTTTATATTCGCTTCTTAGAAGTATCTTTAAATAATAATAAGACAAAGTTACTTTTAATGTTTTATTAACTTTAGTGCTTTGTAAGCTTTATTAACTGTATCACTTCATATGAAGTGGGGTCACTTTTAATAAGTGTAAATATATTAGTTTTATAGTATTAGAATAATATTTAATTTAATATTTGTATATATATATATATATATATATATATATATATATATATATATATATATATATATATATATATATATATATATTATAATTATAATAATTATTAAATGGACAACATTTATATTTATATTTATTCTTCATAAATATATCATATTTTAATTATATAAATTAAATTAATATTATTTAATATTATTATATATTGATAATTAAATATTATTATATACGTGGTTGTCATTCAGAGCAGTTTCTCCATCTTATTATGATGTTTAAATCTTTAATTTAAACAATGTCTTAATATCAGGACATGACAATTACACACAATTAGGTACACAAATTGATGCAAGGGTTTAAGAATCATTGAAAATGAGAGAAGATACATGAAACCATTGCATTACACACACATATCTCACCCATAACCTCACAAAGTCTTCAATTCCATATAATTAGCATTCAACATGTATGGAATTATAACACTCATATGGATTAGTAGAAATAATTTTAAAACAATCATGTCATTGTTTGGAAAACCTAAAAAAGTGAGAGAATAGCCTAAAAATAAATGAAAAATTGCATAATTTTATTATAAATAAGGTCTCCAACCTATACAATATCAAATTGTTGTTCTTATCAATAAAGTATGCACCCAAATGCTAAGCTATCAACTTAGCTACCTATTGACACATGGGAACACTCTTAGGCCTGTGGGTTGCCTAAAACTTGGAGTGAACCTCCAGAGTGGGCTAGCTCCCCTGGTAAATCACCTAATCTAAAAGACTTTCTGAGCAAAGGGATAAGAAGATAACTGAAAATTAAATTTTAAAACCTAAGGATATTTTACTAGAATTTTATCTATTAACTCACAATCAGCCTCACAAAGTATTTTATCCTCACAATTTCACTAAAATGATGCAATGCATAAGTAATTTGCATGAAATCTTGAAAGCTAGAGGTTTGTATGAAGGACAAACACAAGTTTTATCACAACTTCAACCCACTAACCAAGCTAAACATAACATGCAACCTGCATTACATGAAACTTTCGTACTTAACCCTGCAACAATGAGACATATGAAAAGGATTCTAAGGTTGAATCACAATTGGACATTAGATCATTGATTACAAAATGAATTAGAAAGTATTCATGAAAGAGGAGAACTCTGTTGCTTTATTAAAACTAAAAGGAGTAGAAACTAAGAATTTGAGTACAAGATGTTTATAATGCTCTCTGCTAGTGAGCCAAAGAGAAAGAAACAAAATCAACACTGAGAAAAATAAAGTTTTTCTCCCAAATATATCCTCTATTTTCCCAAGATGAAAAAATAGGAAAAATGCCAAAAATCACTCTGAATGCCTGCCTCCAAATCATTTTAAAAATCCACAGAAAAGCTGCCAAAAAACCCTCTAAACTATCTCCATACTAAAAATAGAAGATGCCAAAAAGATGCCTCAAGTGGTCCCACCAAAATCCACTCAAAATCAGGCTTTACATGATCAGAAAAAGCTCCAAAATGCCCAGATTTGTCCAACTTCACCCAGAAGAAAAATCAAATCCACAAGAAGATCATGCCTAGATTTTCTCTACTTTAACTACATAAATAATGAATATTTAAAAGCAATTTATAGGATATTGCTTTAAATATCGTTTTACATGGATTTGTAGTTTTATTTCTTTCTCGATTTGATCCTAATTTGATTTTTTACAAAAATAAAATACAAGGCTTAGATAACTATGCCAAGTATAATACATCTATGGACATATGATTTTCTATAAAAATTAATAAAAAAAATATGAAGGCATACTACATGGTTTTGCAAAAATAAAAAGCCTATAAGGCTTATTCTCCATCTGGCTCTACAAAATATCTCTAAGGGCATATGAACTATATGTGTTTATCCTTCAGATGAGACCAATAGTCTTTAAGGCACAATGCCTAGGCAATCAATATGCAAAAAAGACCTAAGGCATGTGAAAATCCTAAGTCATGATACTAGGTATAAGCAAGGTGAACAATAACACCACGATGGGCATTAGTTAAGGCATATGAAAATGAAAATGATGTGATAAAATGCCACAATCGATTTTAGGGCAAAAAGATAACCCTAAAACAAAACCATGAACCCTATTTTCTCGGCCCATTTTCACTTCCATCTTTTCAACATGATGTTCTTTGCCGCTGCCACCACCATGGCTAGGGTTTGGAGGAAAACCCTCAATTTTTCTGCATTGTTGATGGATTTTCTTGATGATTCCTTACTAAAAATGGAAGGTAAGACTCTCTGTCACTCATTTGATTCATTTCCTTTCATTCTGGAGGTAAATCTTTGGCTTTTCAACCACAACCGTGCTTATCTAATACATTATTTTTGTTCTCTACTAAACTTTGTCATCCCTCTCCTGTCTCTGTGTTTCGGGTTGCCACAATGTTTCTGAGTTCATTCAAAATAAAAATGAAAAAAAAAAAAAGGAAATGCCATGGTTCTGTTGACATGGAACAAGGTGAGTTCTCTCTGCCTTCGAACCTTGCTTCATTCTTTGGTATCTCCTTGACATATGAGACTTGATAAGGCATTAAAGGTCGTAGCCAAACTGATATTTTTGAGTTTTCACTTTCTGTTGATACTCCTTATCTCTGTGTTGGAGCCGCCATGAAAACCATTCCTGAAGCTTTCTTCTATGTATCTATGGTTTTGTGTCTTGATGCCACCATGGACGACATTTCTAACCTTATTTCTTCATTGCAAAGGCAAAGTCCATGGTCTCATGTATACGCCTCTACTTAGAAACAAGGAAGGTAAGCTTCCTATTGTCGACACATTTACTTATATTTTTGTGTTCTATGGAAGATTTTATGGAAATTTATGTATGTTTACATCTGATTACAGGCCGCGGCTATATGTATTTCTGAGCATTTTTGTTCATGTGAGTTTAAGACCTTCTTTTCTCCCACTATATCTAAGATTTTTATATGAAATCCCAAGTGGGTTTAACTCGGTTGTGAAAAAAACTCTCTCCAGACTCCTTTTGGTCACGATTGGATGTCAAACAAATGGTATTTTCATTCATTTTCTATATGAAATCACATTGCTCTTCTTTCTGAAATTGTAAACTACAAATTTCATAAGTTCAAAACTCTTCATTTTTACTGTATTTGCAATCTTCATGTTCAATTTGAAGTGCCTTTAACATTTTGCAAAGAAAAAATGTGCATTGACTATTTTTGAGAACCCATATATATATATATATATATATATATATATATATATATATATATATATATATATATATATATATATATATATATATATATATATTGTGTCTTCTTCATTTCTGTATGCAGAGAATCTTAATTCATTTAGCTATTTTGTTTCTGTAGCAGCATGAATAAGAATGTATGATGAACAATTAGCTCCATCTAATTTCCACTGTAGTCAAAACCCAACTGTTCTTTTTTGGTTTGGAAAACATAATACTTGATGAAATCAATATGAGAAAAGTTACATTTTATTTCTGCTACTCCAGCTGCATCCTGTAGTGACAATATCCATGCCATTTGTTTCTGCACCTTCTATAGATGAACATGATCACTAAGGATTCATTCCTCTTACCATGACAAGAGGTATCATGATGCTCAAACTCGTATAATTTTACATGTCTGTATGCTCCATTTGATGACTAGTTTATGCATTCTGTATACAATTGATGATCATACTCAACCTGTGACATGGCACAATTGCTTGCTATCTAGTTCATTATACGTACTTACAAACATATCATGTTCAATGATATAACTCTTTCATTTCACTTGACTGAGGAAATATGCTTTTGTGTATAGCATTTCTTCACATGCTACTTCCTATAGCAGTATCTGTAACATATGATCCTTTTGATTGTCTTGTATTGATCATGGTTGTTGTATGGTTGTCCATCTGTTACTTTTGATCTCTTGGCTATTCCATTGCACTTGAACAATAACTTGATACTCTATGGCTCCTTTACTCGGTTTCATACTTCATTGATTTGTCTTGGACAAGTTGTTCACTGTACTTGTATGGTTATCACCTCATCCTTCAAGCTGATGATCATTGGAGGGCAATGATTTCAAAGTTCATTCACTCTATGAATTCTTCTGTTAGTTGAAATGCTCCTTTTGCACAACATGAATAAGTATTCTTATATGATTTCCCTTGATATTCAGGGGTAGCATGCAGAGCTCTACCCTTGTGGGATCCCACTTCATACCACATGCTGAAATATCTTCAAAATAGTAGCATAACTTCTTCTATACCTGCACATGAAACAAACATATTAGTTTAAAACAATAAAGCTTAATGATTATTTCATTTCCAATTTCTATTGTCTATGGATGATTTGTATCTGATTCAATACATCATAAAGAATGTATTATGTCTCTATTTGATGAAGTACATAGGATACACCATATCTTGAGCTCTAACATATCTCTCTCCATCTCCTGCAGGTTCATCAAAGGTTGGAGGGAAGGAGCAAGCTGCAACTGGGATCAATCAAAGACTTCCATAGGCAATGATAGATATGCTCTATCTTATATACTTCATTGCTTTAGTCTTTGTAGATGCATACTATACTCTCTGTTATGTATTGACTCAACTATCCCCATGGCTTGTGTGGGACATTTGATCTATCTTGCTTTCATTCAATGCAATGTTTATTCCATTATTGTATCTCATTTGTAAAATTGAATGATCATTGTAATGAAATGAAACAACTCTTTTAACTGATGAATACTCTGCAATGCAATGAATGATGAACTGAATCTCTTTCCTCTATTATAACAATGATAACATTGAACTCTTCAAGCACCTTAACTATGTAAAAACATTATCGCATAAAATTTTAAAAATCTTTCATCTTAAGATAGAAAAAATGTATCAACTCTGCCAATTCGAGTTGTAGGTGAAAAATTGGTAACAGTTGTATATATATATCAACTCAAATTAGAAAATCATTTAATTTTCTCTTTACATGAATGGCATTGATTAGATCAATCTAATGGCTCATAATCAATTTCATTTAATAATTGTGTCAAGGTTCCCATCATTGGAAAAGTCTCTCCTTATAATTCAATCAACATTCACAAAGATGGTGACACAAGTTCCAAGACAAATTCTACATTTTCCTTTTGGCATAGCTTCTTGTAGAGGCTTCTCTTCTTCACCTAGGTAGCTTGGGAAAAAATTATAAAGTGACAAATTTTCATGGAGAACACATATGTTATCCTAGGAAGTCTCCAAATTCCATATGGCACACCTCTTTCTCATAATTCTAGCATAAACAAGCATTCATCAAGTCATGGTGTGACTAGTTTCTCAATCAAGACCTCTCCTTGCAGCTCCAAGATCTATTTCACTTCAATACTATGACAACTTTCTTTTTTTTTTCATCTTCTTTAGGACTTCTTCCCTTGTTTCAACATTGTAGGTATAGTAGCAAGATGAAGGCATAGATCTTCAAGATCTTGGAGCCATCTTGAAAAACCACCTTCCTCCTACAACCAAAAGATAAAGCATCAAATTATTTTGGAATGTGCCACCTTCAATCACAAATCATCATAGATGAAAGGATATTCAAAACCAAAATCTATTAGTACGCCAATCACAAACCCATAAGGCCTAATTGCAAAATTCATCCCCAATCTATCACCTCGTCTAAGTTAGATCTTTTCCACATATCTCATCTTCAATCAAATTGGGTGTTGGCATTGGCAAGCCCACACAATTTGATTACTCTTCTTTGACCATTCACTCATGTCCATACACCTTGAATCTCATATTATCTCTAATGATAGGAATAACATAAAGCCATCATAGTCTTATCACTTACTTTGAAAGTGTTTTGTTGTCAATTTGATTGCTCTTGATTCCAATGTGGTTGTTGAAGTCTCTTTGAATGTTGAAGATTATCCTCATATATGGATGATAAATGTATGAATCTAGGACAATCCCTCTTGATTATCAAATGCACCTACTAACTATCTTTTTACCCATATAATTTGACTATCTTATGAAGTTGACCATCTTCTATTTTCTATCCTTGACTACTCTTAACTTTTCTTATAGGGTATATAATTTTAGTTTTGATTTTTGACCATAAGTTGGGCTTATGATAGTCCTTTCATGACAATCGTATACCTATTGGTGATAGCATTTCTTTTTGTCTTGTGACAGTTTTCTTAGTGTTTTGTCCATATGTTTGCCCTCTTTGGGATGTGAATTTCATTTCATGTTCCTAGGACTATTGTAGACTATTTGTGAGAATTAGTAACATTCTTCTAATGCTTCTGATAGTCCTTGAAGTTTCATAATCAATCCTTAAATTAAGATAACATTATGGTGTAAATGACATATGATAGGGCCATGATGGTTACCACCTACCACAAGGTTTTAGCATGCTTATTGATAAGGACGGCCTTTTGTTGATATGATTATTTTATAATCCTTTATGGGAATATGATTCTCTTTATACTAATGCTACAAGATTACATGACCACTCTCAAATGTCCATGACAATCCTAGAGTGATAGGGCTATCCTATCTACTATTACAACAATCCTTTTGCTTGTTCATGATTATTCAAAAAAATGATTGAGTGATGTGGTAGTCATGAAACTTAAAGAACATGTATAGACATTTTGCAACTAATGTAAAAGTACTAATAATAAAAGGCCAAGGCCCCTTCTTGTATGCCATCATAGTCTTGAAGAGAGATGTAGTTGTCCTTTTGATGATGTAAATTTACTACCCTAATATCATTAACTATCCTTCTTTGTGACTATTATGATATTTTGGTATATTAAGAGTGTCCTATGGGATTATTTGGCCATCCTATTATGTCTTAGATTGTCTTATGATAGTATAATAACCTATTCTCTTGCCTAGATGGTCTTGATACTTGATTAAGACTATCAGCTTTTGTGATTGACAAGTATATAACCATTATTAGTCTCTAATGCTAGGACTATCTTTATCAAGTGAGTATAATATGGTTATTAATATTCTTGACTTAGGGTGATCACTATCCTTGAGTTTCTAATGATAACCCTAATGACCTTCTGGCATTCTAAATGATGTGAATTTGATAGCCTATGATAGTATAGTCTATTGTTCCTTTATAATAGTCCATTGAATGAGGAAATTCATATACCCTCTAGAATCTTTGACCTCCAATACTTTCTATGATAGTCTTTTGACCCATCTAGTAGCTCTCATCCCAATATTTGATGGATTTCCTCAAGGGAAATTAAATTTTAGGCATAAGAGATATCCTCTCATGATCTTCATGCCTTTTTCCAAGACATTGTTTAAGAACCTCCATGCAAGATTCTCTCAAAACTAGGTTGCATGTACGTAGAGGAATAAAAAATGCTAGATCTATCAAGATATCAATGGGTAAATGTTAAACTACAAGTCACAAAATCCATCTTGTGTTGAAGTTTAAAGCCCTACTCCCAATTAGAGAGCTAAACACTTGTACAACCACATTGATTTAGCTCTTGATATTCCTCAAATACCTATGGTGATATATCATTAATTGCATGTAAATATTAGAAGCAAGATCAAATATAGAGCTATCATGGTTCCCAAGTTGAAGGTGCAACAATATGATAAAGAACAAGCAGACCCTAGATGTCAAAGCTTCACAAATCAAATGTTTCGTTGGAAAATTGCCAACATAATGTAGAAAAAATCAAGATTTTAAAACTTACAACAATTATGAAGGAGATTAAAGGTAGACACCACACATGTGGGCTAAGTGGTGAGGCATAGGAGCCTTAAATATGGGGTCTTTATAGCTATTGATTGGGCCAAGACAACTATAAGACAAATGTTATCACATTATGACGTGTAAAGGAGGGTTTGAATTTGAAGGGGGGCCATCAATTTTAGAGTGACAAGTAATGTAAAAATAGACATAACAAGATGCTACAAAAAGAACTTGATAAAAGGCCCAAATTGAATATTATAAGATCTAATGCTTGCAATTTAATCTAAGACTGCTAAAATCACCTTCCCTCCTAAAATATTTTAATTTCTTGTTACCCAGGTTCCTTTTAGGATTTTTTGAGGGTCTTAGTGATAGATTAAAAGGTTCAAGGGCTATTTTGAAGTTTTGGACTAAAATAATAAGATATGTTGACAGTTAAAAAGCATGCTAGCACTTAGAATGGGTCCCACTTGTCCTTATAAGTATTTGCATCTTTATAATAAGCTCACATTCAAAGATTTTAATAAAAAATTAATTACTTAAGACTATTTTAAACCTCACTCAACAACCTTATAGAAGCTCTAGACTCATCTAATGCAAACAAAAAAACTTTTGCATGCACAATATGTAACCATGAAAACATAGAGAGGTGTGACCATCTTCAAAAGAAAGACTTCTTGGAAAGAGACTACCAAGCCACTCAAGACTGCTCGATCAAGATCCAAAACCACAAACACTAAAGAAGGAATATCTGAGAGTCCAAGGACACCAAATGGATCAAGTGAAATTGATAGTCAAACCCACCCCTTGGACCAAATCCTAATCATGCAAGAGCCCATCAAGAATAAAATGTTGACAAACTAAAATGACACTTAACTAAAGACCACAAAAGAAAAAAGGGTTTCTTCTTTGCTAAAGAAAAATGGGGCATGTTGCATGGCATAATAGACCTGTTATATATGCCATCAACCTTGTAAATCCTATCTATTTAATTACTCCTAATATTGTTTGTAAATCATTCATAAGGGATGAAGTATTCACCTAGTAGCAATCTTGTTTTAGCCCACTTTGGATCCTTGTATTTGACAAGGGGGTGTGGGGGGCTTGCCCCCCACTATTGTCACCAAGAATTTTTTTAGAAAATTACCTTGTAAAATATTTTAATTTTGTAGTCAATCTGGACCATTCATCATTAGATCGTAGATCTGATAATCAAGGTTATGTTAGGGGTTTTTCCCTAGAAGGAAACACTCTTTTAAGAGGATATTGTATTACGACTATGTGTGTGTATTACAGGCATTGCACAATTGAAGACCAAAGAGGAGCTTGTGAGTGTTGTATTGTAAACTCTATTGAAGTTAATACATATTGGAGCATCTCTTCTTGTGTGGAGTTTTTTTTTCTGAAAGGGTTTCTCCACACAAATACTATGTTATGTGTTTGATCTTCTGTTCTATTGTTTCTTTGTGTTGATTTCATACCATCTCCATTTTGGTTCTATATAGTTAAATATCTATATAACAGTTGTAATTAGTTTTCCATTGATAGTTGTTTAACTTCATTTCTAACAATATACTCTAGCTTAATTTCATAGTTGTGGAACTGCTCCCCACAAGTATGCTTTGAACTAAATCTATAGAAATGATACATGTGCATACAAAATACAACCTTTTCACCTCTACTATCTAAAGTGGGGGTATCTATAGATAGCAAGGGAGTTTTTATGCAAGGGTTATTCCCCTTAATCAAACTCCTTGAGTTGAATGTATAGTTTGAACAAGTTGGAAGAAAATTCAAGAAATCATACAAGATGTTTATTGTTAAGATGAAAATATCAATGCTAGTTGACATCTTGGGTGAGTACAAGATTATCATGGGCCAAACAAACTCTTAAGTGGTAATGAAAACACTAAAAAATATGCAATTAACTTGACATAACTAATTGAAGGAGTTGTCTATAAAATTTGAAAAAATGTAATAATAAAAGTTATATAAAATTGAATGAAGTTTATAGAATATTAATTTTTTCAATAACTTTAAATTAATTTGTTGAAAATTAGATATTTCAAAAAGCCACTACTAAAAGTTTTAGGAAAAAAGAGTAGGTTTCATACAACCAACTTAATTTAAAGCAAAAAAATATATTTTCTTCAAACCTGGTATGTAATTAAAGGACACATGGAAAGATGTGATACATATTTTTGTGAATTATTTTATAAATAAATTATTATTATTTAGTTTTTAATGCAATTTTTTAAAAACATTACAAAATTATTTTTCCTACCAACCTAGCTTTATCAAAAAAAAAAAAAATTCAAAACTTTATTTTTAACATGTAGCTAACGAGTCCTACAGTGTCCGAAGTTTTTGGATTTGGAAAATGATACATAGTTTGAAAGCTATGTGTTTTCAATATATATCAATCAAAAATTCAAACATAGTGTATGTACAAAATAGATAGTAAGTAAATATTGTTATTGAATAGATTTGTATATCCTCTAAATGATATTTGCCCAACAAATAGCCACAAATGCACTAACAGTTGGAGAGGTTGTAACCACATACACAACCTTCCTCTATGTTTGGAGGGGAAGCTCCCCGTACAATATAAACAAGAAAATAAAATGGGTATGCTTTTAACCTGAAAGCAGGAAATAAATTTTCTAGAAATATGAACTTGTAGACAAGAGTGAATACAAAGCCTCACAAGGAATCAAACTACACCTCAACAAGTAAACTAAAAATATTAAATCACCCTCTAAATTCTGTAACATATGGAAAAGAACATCAAAATAATGAGCTAGATAATAAGGGAGATGTAACCAAGATTTTCATCATACAATAAATCTGAAATTAAACAACTACACATTCAACATAAGAAGGATGCACATACACAAAAATTGTAACACAAAGTTCAGAAAATCCTTTGATCTACTCCCATCAAAATATTTTCATATGCATGAGAAATACTAGAAAAATCTTAGGTAAATATCCAAATTTACAGTGATCAATCACCAAAACAAATTTTGCCAAAAGATCCCCTTATATCCTTTCATAAACTATCTCTATATAGAGCAATAAAATCAATTTGTCTTGATTGTAATGACTTATTGAAACTTAAATTGATGAAATTAAATAAACTTTAAATAAAAGATATTTAAATAAGGTTTACTTAATTAAATAAGTTTCAAAGCTATAAAATAAAAGATAAAGATCAGGTTGGAACATCTTCTCACATTCATTCAACTCAGCTTCATTTGACTCATCTGCTACAGGCACCTTGTTTGGTGGGGGATTCATCTTCTCTTTGAAGTTTTGAAACATGGCATGCTAGGTCCTAGAATCTTCCCACTCAAACTTATGGTAATGCTCGGCTAAATCCTCCATATTTTAGTCACCTTATCTACTTTAGCAAGTTCCTTGTAAACATTCATGAGTTCCTTCTTGAAGTTGATGATATAGAAAGATATATAACTAATCTTTTCAATTGAAGCATCATTCACCAAATTCTTGCTAGTCAACTCTTTTGTAATAAGCTTCTTGTGAGTTTTTTTAACAGTGTTCACATCCACATGGTTTTCTTCAACCTCATCTAGAATATATAAGTCTCAAATCCTAAATAATTAGCTCTGGTGTCTAATAGTTTTGAGTTATATTGGCTTGAAATCTTCTTTAGTTTAACTAAAAACTATTTTACAACTAGGAGCTTCCATTCTACTACACTCAACCATTGAATAGATTCATTCTCTTCCACCTTACTGAAAATTGTTGGCAAGAGACACCACTTTGCATTGATAGGTGTTGTCATTGATGGCAACTAAGATCATCTCAATCATCTGTATAACACAATTTGTTCATACCAAAAGTTAGATTCAGAATTTGTCTAAGTTTGGACAGCCAGGAATAGAGCAGTAACAGGGTCTGGTATTTTGGTCTAGATCTCTCCAGTGGGAAGTCATGATTAGCTGTGGATCTAGGGGAGTCATATGCATTGTCAAGATATTCTAACTCCATACTTTTTATCCTCTAGTGATGAAGGATTCAAAAGATATTAGCCTCTTAGTATCGGGTTCCAATTTGTCAGAGCAGACAGAAGAAGAATAGGCTGACCTTGCAGAAGATCTTGATTCCAGATGTATAAAAGTTGTTTATTGGGAAAATGTGATGACCAGTGATATTAGACGACCTAATTAATGATTTGTGACTGCAATTTTTGGTCCACATCTCATATTATGTATGGATCTAGCCGACAAAGCAGAGTACTTAACAAGTTCTAAATGTTTTTTGAAGCCGACTGGGAAAATGATTGTAGGTCATGTTGCAGATATATATAGCTGATGGAATTGAATGATTTTGTGTGTGTGGTGTATGTGAAGAAGGCATATGTGAGAAGAGCATAAATCCAAAGTATGAATGAAGGCAAAACAATAAGAAGAGCAAATCAAAGATGAAATGTGTAAGATGAGTTTTTGTACTTAACTGGAACTGAAACTCTTGCATGAGTAGATGCTATTAATCAGTTCAGATCTCTGTTATTCTTGTTGGCAAGAGACACTGCTAGTCATAATAGATGTTCTCATTGATGGCAACTAAGATCATTCCAATCATCCGCATAACACAATTTGTTCATACCAGAAGTCAGATTCAGAATTTGTCTAAGTCAGGACAACTAGGAATAGAGCAATAATAGGGTTTGGTATTTTGGTCTAGATCTCTCCGGTGGGAAGTCATGAGTAGATGCGGATCTAGGGGAGTCATATGCATTATCAAGATAGTCTAACTCCAAATTTTTGTCCTCCGGTGATAAAGGATTCAAAAGATATTAGCCTTTGAGTGTCGGGTTCCAGTATGTTAAAATAGATTGAAGAAGAACAAGCCAACCTTGTAGAAGATCTTGATTTCGGATGTATGGAAGTTGTTTATTGGACAAACTGTGATGATCAGTGATAGTGGATGACATGAGTAATGATTATCAAGATCAATTTTTGGTCCACACCTCAAGTTATGCATAGATCTAGCCGACAGAGTAGAGCATTCATAAATGTTCTAAGTGTTGTTGAAGCTAACTGTTAGAATGATTGTAGATCATATTGCGGATATATATAGCCAATGGAATTAGGTGATTAAGTGTGTGAAGTATGCAAAGAAGGTGTAAGTGAGAAGAGTAGAAATCCAAAGTATGAATGAAGGTAGAATAGTAAGAAGAGTAGATCAAGATGAAATGTGTAAGATCATTTTTGTACTTAATCAGAACTAAAACTCTTACATGAGTAGATGCTATAAATCAGTTTAGACCTCTGTTATTTTTGTTGTAGTATTTCCAAAGGCAGTGAGCCTCCTTTTGAGCAGTGAGCTCTGGGTAGTGAGCCCGAATGCATGTGCATTCCCATTTGTAAAAATACTTTTAACAGAGTATTAATTTTTTGGGTTAACCCCTACCATGGTTTTTCCCTTAAATGAGTTTCCGCATCAAAATCTTACTGTCTAATGTGTTATTTAAGTTTTATGTTCATATGTTATTGATTGATGCTGAAATGTTTATATCATTGAATTGATTATAAGAGATTGAAAGAAGAAAATAAAGTAAATGTGTGACAACTAATTCACCCCCCCCCTCTCAGTTGTTTGGACCTAGACCAATGATTGGTATCAGTGCAAGGTTCCTTTGAAAATCCTGATAGCCTAAGGAAAAGATCTTGGAAGGAGTTTGAAATGGGTTTAATCAAAGATCAACTTCAAGTCGCACTGGAAGAGCTTGTTTAGTTTAAAGTAGAAATTAGCAATTTGAAAGGTGAACTAAAAGATGTTGATGATACCATTGAATTGTTAAAAGATAAATTAAAGAAATCTCTACAAAGGAAAAAGGAACTACTTCTGCAGCTATCTAGTTTACCTGAAGAAAATGGCATGAATGAAGTTTTCGAAGAAAAGACAAAGGAATGTGAGAAGCTGTCAGAAGAAGTTATTGTTTTTAAAATTGAAATGGAATCTAAAATAATGAGGCAAACCAAAGAAAGTAAAGATAGGAAGAAAATTGAAAAAGATTTGAATCAAAAACTAAGAGAAAGAACTGAAGAATATTGCAAATTGGATAGAATAGCTAGACATCTAGAATCTGATCTACAATAAAGTAGAGACAATGAGAGAGAACTTGAAAGGAAAATTGTCATTCTCAAACATGACCTAGAAGTTGCAAATGAATATAAGGAGAATTTCAAGATAAGCTCGGCAAAACTAGAAGCACTACTCAAAAGACAAAAAGGGGCTGATGACAAGCATGGTCTTGGATATGAGAAAGGTGAAAGCTCTGAATATGGACAGAAAAATATTCAATCTAGGAATGGGAGAAATAGAACTAGAAATCCTCTAGTAAGACAGCCTAATGCTCAAATATGTCCTTCATTCAATAGAAATTGCTTCAACTACAACAAATTTGGTCATAGAGCTACTCAATGTAGAAGCAGAGTAAGTCAAAATGGTCCATCCTTTTCTGGTCAATGTTTCAAATGTAAGAGGTATGGTCATAGATCAAATGAATATAGAAATATGAAGATGAATATTGCTAATAATAGAAGAATTAACAATTCTTTCAATGGTTACTGCTTTGTTTGCAATGGATTTGGATACATGGCTAATTAGTGCAGATCAAGAGAAAATCAAGTTTACAAGAAAAGAAATATTATGTGCTTTAACTGCAATAAATCTGGTCACATTGCAAGATTCTACAGAAGTAGGAACAATGAAAGAAGTGGTCCAGTAAGCAGAAAATTGGATGAGCAAAGACAAAACAAAGGTAAAGGAAAAATTGAAATGAATGAGACTCAGAATGAATCAAACAAGATATGGGTCAAGAAAACAATTATGGATGATAATAATGGATCCGCACCAGAATCTGGTGCTGAAAATTCCTCTAGGAATTAATTTGAGAGCCTTGGCTCAGGGGGAGCAACATTGTAAATCAAATTCCCCCAGCTAGTAAGTGAGTGCCTAGATCTGGTACAATAAGAAAATGTACCCTAAATTGATTCTGAATAGTTGGAAATAATTCTAGAAGAAAAGAGGTGAACATGACAGATTGCAGAGTAATTTATGTGAAACTGTTCAATAAACTAAAGCAACCAGATGTATTAGGGTAGAGAATTTATTCCAAAGAAAAAATAGATATTGCGGAACATAAAAACATCATTCATTCCTCATTTAGATCACTTTGCATTAGAAGAAAGCAAGAAGAGGAGAAGTGAACGAGTTTAGATCTAAGAATTTCCAAAAATTAAAGCACGAAGAGGATCTCCAAGATAAACCCTAATCTACGGAACAAGGTATTTCTATTTTCTGTGAAACTTCTTGAATTCTCAATCTTTGCAAATGGCTACACCTTTACTTGTTGATGTCACTGAGAGGCGCTATCCCAAATTCAAGAAGCATCCCTATAAATCTATTGAAGTCGAGCCGCTAGGTGCCTTCTCGAGTGTCCCATATGGAGTTTTACATGTTGAAGATATTAGGGCATACATTCATTGCAATCTAGAAAAATTTGGGAATCTAAAACTGATAGAGTTGTTTAAGAATCATCTGAAAAATGAGAACTACCAACTGAGACCTGAATTTGAAGCCCTTGAAAGCAAATACTTTCTGTAAATGATTGAATTTTGATCCTTTTATGAAAATGAATGGGTTTGATACATCTTAAGCCGAATACATGATGAATTCTTATGGCTAATGAAACCATTTAAGATCACAAAGGATGTTATCAAGACTGTAACTAGGTTGAACTCCTTCTGCGGATTACCCATGTTGAATGCCATTAAAAACTAGATAGTAATTGATGTTATCGATGTCAAGTTTGACAAAAGGGCAATGACCATCAATGATATCACAGAACCGAATGTTAAATTTGCCTCCATGGTAATTGGGTACAAGATTTATCACTCAAGAAGGGAAAATTCAATCTCCAGGACTGCAATATATGCAGCCTATAAGATGTTAAAGGAGAATGCAGACTATGATTTATGTGAATTACTACAAAATCAGTTGATAGAGAATGTGAGAAAAATCAAAAGAGATAAGAAAAACTCCTTCAAATATGGTTCCTTGATTATATGCCTATTTTTCTATTTTATGAATGAAGTGCTTGGAGTGCAAGGTGTGCACTAGACAAATGATAGACTAGTGGCAATCTAGATAAGAAACCATTTACATAATATTGGAGATTCAAGAGCACAAAAGACTGCAATCTAGGGATATTTCAAAAACTCCCAGAGCCTGATGCATGCAAGGGAAAGAATCACTAGTTCATTCGTAGAAAAGTATGAAAATGAAATATGTTTTATGGTAGACACTAATCAATGTTTGATGGAGGATGTAGAACCAAGAACAGTATGGATAATCCCAATGGGTTATGAAGTGGATGAGGAAATTTTGGACATGTATGCTCAACATCTTTTGAGCACAGCTAAAGATACCTCTGTGGAAAGGTTTGGAACCTACAAGGAATTAAGTCTAAAATTACATGTGGAGTTCAAACAGCCTGAGACCAAGAGGAAATTGCAAAGACAAGTTGAAAGGTATGCTAAGAGCATTGGCCTAACCAAGGAGGCAATAAAGTAGAAAATGTAGAAAGTCAGCTGACAGTCGCTCCAGAAATCCCACCAAGTTCTTCAAGGAAAATAAGGAGTTCTGTAACTCCTGCTGAGCAACTCAAGTCCACTTCCACCAAGAAGCTAGAAGTGACTCCATTTAGTGATGGAGGCAAAAGGAAGAAAACCAAGGCCACAAGAACCCACATAAGCACAAAAGATGATGAGGAGACAGAGACAGATGAAGAAGTGAAAGAAATAAGATCTAAGAAGGTCAAAACTTCAAAGACTTCTGAAGACCAGCCTTCTAGAAGCAATAAGGCTAGTAAAAAGAAAGTAACCGATAAGGTCTCTATGACTATTGATGAAATTGTAAAAACAATCATTGTTCATGGAAATTTAAAACCTATCAGAGTTTACTATGATAACCTTGATCAAGCAAACAAGAAAACATTAGAAGATGTCATTATCATATATCTGAATAAATTCAATAGATCCCTATTGGAAATCTTACAAGAACTTCCTAAAAGTTTGAGGAAAGTAATGGAAATGAGGAAAGAAGCAGCCAAGGATAAAGAGATAGAACTCAGAGAGTATGTTCTCTCCTCTTTGTGCCTTGTAATGACCAGAAAAGAAATAGATAAAATTTTGAAAGAAGTTAAAGACAAATTTAGAAGCAAGGTCTGGATGAACAAGCTAATGCTTGGTGAGACTAAGGAAATTGCAAAGGAAATAGAGGAAATTCTATGAAAGGATTTAGAGAAAAATAAATACTACATTATTTCAGAAGTGGAAGAAGACAATCCTCCTTCTCCGAAACAAGAAACTCCTGAAGAAGAAAATAACAAGAGAATTGACAACCAAAGTACTACTCTAGATCCTCTAGAACTAATCCATGAGGAGACCAATGATGGACTTGGTCCAAATATTGGAGAAGTTCAGGAAGAGGAACAAGTCAATCAGGAGGACATAGATATGGTAGATTGAATAGTTGATGCAGGGGTTACTCCACTGCCTGATCACTCTGGAAAAGAAGAGGATAGTGCTACCACACAAAGCCCTCCGAATCAGGTAGCAAGTGGTGAGTAAACAGGAAAGAGCCCCTTAGAAGAGAACATAGAGAAGAGTAAAATAGAGAAAGAGGAAGAAGAAGGAAAGGAAGATAAGGCAAAAGAAGATGCTGCAAATGTTGAAGCACCTAAAACAGATGTTGAGAAATCAGATGAACAAAAGGATGGTTCTAAAATGGTTGCAAGAGACATTGCAGATGCAGTAAAAGGTCTTCTTGAAAAAGAAATGATTAATCTTGATGAGCCTGAGCTACTCCAAGGTCTAGCCAATCCAGATGCTCTCTCTCCAATTCAATTAATGAAAATAGCATCATTCACCCAAGTAAAGGCCAGAGAAAAGATGTTAAAGTCCCACATGGAGGACAATGAGCTATTGGGGCTTGCAACTAAAATTTTAGAGAAATTAATGCCAACCTATCAGAAGAATCAAAATGATTCCCTCTCTAGACATCTAAAAAATCTTGTAAGTTCAGTAAACTCACATTTTGAGTCTTTTGAAAAGTCTGCGGAGGCAAAAGTTCAGAAAGAGTTCTTGAACAAGAAATTTAGTCAAGTTAAAAATCTAATAAGGAGTGATGGGTTGATACTGGGCATTAGCATAAAGAGCATTCAGAATGCTCTAAGAGATGGAGGAGATATATATATAAGTTTTGCCTATCATGGTCTAAGGTCAATGAGGATATTGAGAAGAAGATAAAGGAACAAGAACAGAAAATATCAATTCTATCTCAAAATTTTGATCCTCTAACTGCCTCTCCTATAAGCCAGGAATGTCAGGTTATTAACCTAACAAATGAAATAAAGGGACTAATAAAAGAGAAAGGAAATACAATGAAGAGGATGTGTGAACTCCGTGGATTGATTTCCCCCAAGTTGGAATCCATGCATAATGACTTATCTGAAGCCTAGAATGCACTTCAGACAAGTGATCCTCTCGATCTAGCCAAGGTAGAAGCTTATGCATTTTTGTTGAGTGGGAACATCAAAATTTTGGATGGAATGAAGAGCACTTGGGCATCTGAACTTGTGCAAATAACAGCCAGTTTTACAGACATCCTTAAGTTCGTGTGAATAGAACTTAATAATTACTTGTACATATGCGATAAAGTATACAAAATTTTTGGAGAATTCTGGCCTGCGGACCCGACCCTTTTCCATTGATGTCAAAGGGGGAGTGAAGGACAGTGAAAAATGAGGTATTCAACAAAGGGGAGCAACGAAACAAGTGAAATGCATGAATGTACAGACAAAGGGAGAGTTACACAAGACACTTAGTCATTTTTCACTAAGTGTTACCATCAATGCCAAAGGGGGAGATTGTTCACAAGAGACACTGCTAGGCATAATAGATGTTGTCATTGATGGCAACTAAGATCATCCCAATCATCTGCATAACACAATTTGTTCATACCGGAAGTTAGATTTAGAATTTGTCTAAGTTAGGATAGCTAGGAACAGAGCAATAACATGGTCTGGTATTTTGGTCATGATCTCTCCGGTGGGAAGTCATGAGTAGTTGTGGATCTAGGGGAGTCATATGCATTGTCAAGATGGTCTAACTCTAGATTTTTTTCCACCGATGATAAAGGATTCAAAAGATATTAGCCTCTGAGTGTCAGGTTCTAGTTTGTCAGAACAAACTGAAGAAGAATAGGCCAACCTTGTAGAAGATCTTGATTCTGGATGCATGGAAGTTGTTTATTGGACAAACTATGATGATCATTGATAGTGGTTAACTTGAGTAATGATTATCAAGATCAAGTTTTGGTCCGCACCTCAAGTTATGCATAGATCTAGCCGATAGAGCAAAGCATTCATAAATGTTCTATGTGTTGTTGAAGCCGACTGTTAGAATGATTGTAGATCATATTGTGGATATATATAGCCGATGGAATTGGATGATTAAGTGTGTCTGAAGTATTTGAAGAAGGTGTAAGTGAGAAGAGCAGAAATCCAAAGTGTGAATGAAGGCAGTCTAACAATAAGAAGAGCAGATCAAGATGAAATGTGTAAGATCAATTTTTGTACTTAACCAAAACTGAAACTCTTGCATGAGTAGATGCTATAAATCAGTTCAAACCTCTATTATTTTTGTTGTAGTATTTCCAAAGGTAGTGAGCCTCCTTTTGAGCAGTGAGCTCTGGGCAGTGAGCTCGAATGCATGTGCATTCCCATTTGTAAAAATACTTTTAACAGAGTATGAATTTTGTCCTAGTTAACCCCCACCATGGTCTTTCCCTTAACTAGGTTTCCATGTCAAAATCTTGGTGTCTAATGTGTTATTTAAGTTTTATGTTCATATGTTATTGATTGATACTGAAATGTTTATATCATTGAATTGATTATAAGAGATTGAAAGAAGAAAAGAAAGTAAATGTGTGACAACTGATTCACCCCCCCAGTTGTCCGGACCTAGACCAACAATTCTATTGTAATATTTCCAAAGGCAGTGAGCCTCCATTTGAGCAGTGAGATCTAGGCAGTGTGCCCGAATGCATGTGCATTCCCATTTGTAAAATTACTTTTAATAGAGTATTAATTTTTTGTGGGTTAACCCCCACCATGGTTTTTCCCTTAACCGGGTTTCCACATTAAAATATTGGTGTCGAATGTGTTATTTAAGTTTTTTGTTCATATGTTATTGATTGATGCTAAAATGTTTGTATCATTAAATTGATTATAAGAGCTAAAGGAAGATTGAAAGTAGAAAAGAAATAAAATGTGTGACAACTGATTCACCCCCCCTCTTAGTTGTCTGAACCTAAACCAACAATTGGTATCAGAGCAAGGTTCCTTTAGAAAAGTTTAACTACTTAAGGAAGATCTGGGAAGGTAGTAAAATAGATTAATATAATCTTCAAGGACAACTTCATCTCATCCTAGATGATCTTGAGTAGTCCAAGGCAGAAGTCCAAGAACTGTAAGATAATCTCAAAAAGGCTGAAGACTTCATTGAGATTTTAAAAGAAAAATTAAGCAAAACCAATGCAAAAGGAAAGGAGCAACCTCTTCATCTGGAAGACAAGGCCCTAAAAGAAAAGACAAAAGAATGTGAAAAGTTAGCTAAAGAAGTTGTTGTCCTAAAACATGAGATGTAAACTAGGGTGATGAGACCAACCAAGGAAATTGAAGATAGGAAGAAAACTGAAGAAGAGATAAGCAAAATCTGAAAGAAAGAACTGAAGAATGCTACAGATTGGATGGAATAGCTAGTCTCCTAAAATCTAATCTACAAGAAAGTAGAAATAATGAGAGAGAACTTGAGAGACAGATTATCACTCTCAGACATGACCTAGAAATTGCAAATGAGTATAAAGAAAAGTTCAAAATAAGATTAGCTAAACTTGAAGCAATAATTGAAGAACAAAAAAAGGATAATGACAAGTGTAATCTTAAATATGAGAAAGGTGAAAGCTCCATATCTGGACAAAGGAATTTCCAGCCAAGGAATAAAAGGAACAGAACTAGAAAACCTTAGGTAAGATAGCCTAATGCTCAAAGATATCGATCATTTAATGGAAATTGCTTCAATTACAATAAATTTGATAATTGAGCTATTGAGTGCAAAAGTAGAGCAAATCAAAATTGTCTATCATTCTCCGGTCAATGCTTCAAATGCAAGAGGTATGGTCACAAATCCAATGAATGTAGAAGTATGACAATGAATAACTCAAATGGTAATTTTTTCAATGGCTACTGCTTTGCTTGCAATGGATTTGGACACATGGCTAATCAGTGAAAATCAAGAGGAAATCAAGTGTGCTTTGACTGCAGTAAGTCTGGTCATATTGCAAGATTCTATAGAAATAGGAACAATGGAAGAAGAGGTCTAGTAAATAGAAAACTAGATGAGCAGAAACATGACAGAGGCAAAAAGAAAATTGATGTGAATGAGATATAGAGTAAAATGAACAAGATTTAGACAAAGAAAGATACAATAAACAATAGTGATGGGTCTGCACTGGAATCCGGTGCTAGCAATTCCTCTAGGAATTAAGTTAGAAGCTCTAGCTCAGGGGGAGCTGCATAGAACATCAAATTCCCCTGGTCAGTAAGTGGGTGCTTGAGTTTGGCACAATAAAAGAGAATACTCTGAATTGGTCCAAAACCTTTGGAAGGATTTCTGGAAGAAAAGATGTTGATATGAAATCTTGCGGAGTGATACATGAAGAACTGTCAAAAACAATGTAACCAGATATAATTAGGGCAACACATTTATTACACAGGAAAATTAGGTAATGTGAAGCTTTAAAAGGTCACTTGGTCACTCATTTGAATCACCTTACATTCAAAGAAAATAAGAAGAAGAGCATTTGAGCTACAAATCCAGAGACTGAGGCAAAGAGCAAATTCAACCAACAATTGATCAACCCTAACCCCGCGAAAGAAAAAGGTACCTCTCTGTAAAGCTTTGAATATAAAATTTGTTGAGATGGCTACTCCTCATGTTATTGACATTACTGAAAGGCCTTGACCCAAATTTAAGAAGCATCCTCACAAATCAATTGAAGTCAACCTGTTAGGTGCTTTTTCAAGTGTTCTGTATGGTGTGTTGCATGTAGAAGACATTAGGGTTTATATTCATGTAAATATAGATGAGTTTGGAGATTCAAGGTATATAGACTTGTTTGAGAAACAACTCAAGGATGAAAATCACGAACTTAAACCCGAGTATAAGGCACTACAAGATAAACACTTTATTTAGATTATGGTGTTTCCAACATTTGATGAGGATGAATGGGTATGATAGGTCTTGAGTCAGATGCATGATGAATTCATTTGGTTTTTAAAACCATTCAAGATTACCAAGGATGCTATCAGAAATGTAACTAGTTTAAACTCAACCAGAGGATTGCCCATGCTAAAAGTTGTGAAAAAATAGACAATAACTGATGCTACTGGAGCTAAGTTTGATAGAAGGGCAATGACCATTAATGATATTATAGAACTGGATGTCAAATTCACCTCCATGGTGATTGGGTACAAGATTTACCACTCCAGTAGAGAAAATTTTGTTTCTGGAATAGCCATATATGTTGCATAGAAGATACTAAAGGAAAATGTTGATTATGACTTGTGTGAACTACTATAGAATCAACTGATTGAAAATTTAAACAAGATCAAGAAAGATAAGAAAAACACTTTCAACTATGGTACATTGATTCTATGTCTATTCTTTTACTTCATGAATGAGGTACCTGGGGTAAAAGTTGTGCACTGGACTTCAAATCAGAAATCATCTTCGTAGCATTGGTGATTTCAATGCTCAGAAAACTGTAATATGGGGTCACTTCAAGAATTTTTACAGTATGATGCACTCAAGGGAAAGAATCCCTAATTCAGTTGTTGACAAATACAAAAATGAAATATGCTTCATGGTTGATACTGATCAGTGTTTAATGGAAGCAGTGGAATCCAGAACTATTTGGATCATGCCCATGGAGTATGAAGTAGATAAAAGGATCCTGGATATGTATGCTCAACATCTACTAAGAAAGCCCAAAGACACAATGGTTGAAAGATTTGGAACTTATGAGGAGATGAGTTTAAAATTGCATACTGAGCTCAGAGAACTTGAAAGCAATAGGAGAGTAAGAAAAGAAGTTGAGCAGTTAGATGAAAATCTTGGCCTAACTAAGCAAGCTGTGAAGAAATTTAGAGAAAGAATAGAGAAGGATGAGAAAGAGAAACAATATCAGAAACAAATAGGTGATCCGGTGAAATTCTCTTCCACTTCAAGAACTGCTAGAAGCTCTGCTACTGTCTCTGCTCCTTCCAAAACTACAAAATCAGAAGCAAAATCATCTGGAAAATGGGAGAAGAGTAAGAAAATAGAAGCATCCTGGACCTATGAAAGCGTAAGAGAAGAAGAAGTAGATACATACTTTGACATTGAAATCAAGGAACTAAAGGTCACTAAAAAGCTGCAAAGTTAATGAAAGAAAAGTCCTACGGAAGCAAAAGGACTAGCAAAAAGCAAAAGACAAAAGAGTATGAGGAATATGTTAAGAAGCCCACTCTCTCCCTAGAATATGTGATAAAATCAGTCACTATGGATAGTAATCTAAAACCCATGATTGAATTCTATGATGAATACAATGATATGGATAAAAGGGTGTTGGAGGAAGCAACAGTTAGGTATCTCAACATCTACAAGGCACTGATTGAGATAACTTATGAGTTACCACAAAGTCTGGCAAATATCTTGGAGTTAAGAAAAGAAAATGTCAAGTACAAGGACATGGAGATTAGAGAACATGAGCTAATAAATTTGTGTCCTCAAATTTCTCCTGATCAAATAGATATGATATTCAAGGAAGTCAAAGATGACTTTAAAAGCAAAAGGAGAATGAACAAGCTCATGCTTGGAGAAACAAGTGAAATTGTTGAAGAAACTCAAGAGATTCTTTTGAAATCATTAAGAAAGCATAATTTTCCCATAGTCACAAAAGAAGTTCCAGATGGTGGGTAAGTGCAAGAAGATGGGGGGCCAAAAAGGGCTCTTAAGTGGCCATTTGTTTTCTGAAATTAGGAAATACTGGCCTAGGCTGAGAAATTGAGCATAGTTACACTCAAAATTTGGAGATGCAACCAAAATAATGTTCGTAGTGCTCCGAGTCTACTTTCTAAACTACTATTTTTTTTTTAAAATGGCATAGATTAAGGGGTTCAAAAGAGGGAGCCACAGAAATTGGTGTTGTTTCTATCAGAAAAACATAACATAGCATGTTTTGTGGCTCCCTCAAAAGGTCAACTTTTTTTTGGTATTTTTAAAATCTCTTTAGTGAGAAATTAGCTAATAGCATGTAGTTTATTCCTAATTTTTCTGATAATTTTTTGATGAATATTTGATTTTTGACTAATTTTCAAAGTGGACACATCCTTAAAAATAGAATTTTGGCCATGCTACCCCTATAAATTTTGAAAACTAATTGAAATTTTTTTTTCTTTTTTTAATATATGTAGAATGGAGTCTAGTTTCTAAATATGTAATTTTTTTGAAATTTCAATGAATAGTTAATTTACAATGAAAAAAAGACCAAACAGTGGTTTTTGCCCAAAATCAAACACACAAACAAAAGAAATTAAAGATCAAAGGCTTAACATTGTTAAAATGTGAAAAAAATCACATCGTCAAATAGCTAAGAGAAAGCCTAACATTACCTAGGTGTTTGATTTGTTTGACCTTGAAACACGTGCAAATCTAAGGGTTAGCATGAGCCAAATTATGTGAAATCTTGAAGAATATGGAAAAACAAGTCTGTGGATGTTGAAAAGGCACTCCAAGCCTTTGGGTTGGAAATCCAAAGCAAATCCCAAGCCCAAGGCTTGGGATTCCCAAAGCAAAACATAATGTGAGCGCGTTATAATGCGCTCACATTATCGTTTGTTTTGCATTTTCCCTTTTCCACAAAAGTTTGTGCTATTTGTCATGTTTTAAATAACGCGAGCGCGTTATAATGCGCTTGCGTTATGTTCCCCTTGAATTTTTTTATGTTCAAGGTTATTAATCATGTATGTATGTATGCATGCCTATATGTATGTATGCATCTATGTATGCCTATATGTATGTATGTATAGTGTCGAGGGTAGAGGAGGGTAGAGATGGGAGTGAGCCAGATAGGGGAGGAGAGGGGTGGATGAGGATTGAGTGATTAAGGTTTAAGGTTGAGGGTTGAGGGTTTAGGGATAGGATTTAGAGTTTAGGGATAAGGGATTAGAGTTTAGGACCTTGAGGGATTAGGGTTTAGGGTTGAGGCTTTAGGGATAGCATTTAGGGTTAAGGGTCGAGGGTCGAGGGATTAGGGTTAAGGTAGAGTGTTGAGGGTAGAGGGATTAGGAATAGGGTTTAGGATTGAAATTTTAGGGTTGAGGGATTAGGGTTTAAGGTATAGTTTTGAGGGTTGAGGGTTTAGGGATAGGGTTTAGGATTTAAGGTTTAAGTGTTAAGGGTTGAGGATTTAGGGATAGGATTTATGGTTTAGGGATAAGGGATTAGGGTTTAGGGTTTACGGATTAGGGTACCATAAATTATAATTAGGGATTAGGGTTTATGGTTTAGGGACTAGGGATTAGGGTTTAGGATTAAGGGATTAGGGTTTAGGGTTTAGGGATGTACAATTAAGGGGTACCATAAATAAACTAGAATTTAGGAAGGGTTGGGAAAATTTTGTGAATCATCATGGGCTGGAGATTAGCGATTTTGTTGTGTTCAAGTACATATCCAAGTCATTATTTAAGGTTAAGATATTTCAAAGAACAGGGTGTGAAAAACATCAATGCTCTTCGACTTATGAATACCAACATTGATACAGATAAAAGATGCCCTTCTTCTAACAAAGTATGCAGTTCAAGTGAACCGATGGGCAGCAAGTTGTCAAATGAGTTGGTTTAATGGGTGTGCCTCCTTCTTCAAGGCCCAGGTGGGTAGAAGTGGGATGTACAATTAAGGGGTACCATAAATAAACTATAATTTAGGCAGGGTTGGGAAAATTTTGTGAATCATCATGGGCTAGAGATTGGAGATTTTGTTGTGTTCAAGTACATAGCCAAGTCATATTTTAAGGTTAAGATATTTCAAAGAATAGGGTGTGTGAAAAATATCAATGCTCTTCAGCTTATGATTACCAACATTGATACAAATAAAAAATGCCCTTCTTCTAACAGAGGATGCAATTCAAGTCAACCAATGGGTAGCAAGTTGCTGATCTTGAATTGGTTTCTGATGAAGAAAACAATGATGTTGAAGCAATGGAATAAAATCAAAATTGTAAGTCTAATTTAATTTATTTCAACTTTCAAAGGAGGCATTTGAATTTTAGCTTTACCTAGAGGATTGGTATAACAAAAACTTAATTATTTTACAAGCCTTTCTTTGAAGAACCCTGGACATTATGGACCCTATCATCTAGAAAAGCACATGATAGTGAACTCTATTCCACCTTTCAAATCAGATATTTACCTTTTTATTCAATGAAAATGAAGTCACAGAATGTAAACCGACCATGCATACTAATAAGATCAAATTCTCTGCCTTCTATTCTTATTACTCTTACTTTATTAAGAGAAGAGTGTCAAAAAGAATGGGTTTAATTGTAAGCTAACATAAGGCAAAGCAGTTTTGTTATTACATTTTTTTGAGGATCTCTAATAGTCTAATATAATGCAGTCTTCTATAATATGAACATCTGCATTTGTGTGAATGCTAATCTTTAATATAGTAGAGTATTAAATCAATGCAATCAGCCATTTATTGGGTTAAAATAAATTAGTTTTTATAATGGTTTTGGAATGTAGGAGTTGCCAAAAATAGGTGAATGTCCTCTACAATTACCAAGAGAAAAAAGTTTAGTAGTTCTTGTGGATAGAGCCAGTAAACAATGGGAGATTATTTGCCTATTTCATAACAATATACCTCCCCTAAGTGTGGGGTGGATAGAAAGAAACATAGATGTACCCCAATGTAAAGCTTTTCTCATAATGATCATCCTTTTGATTTTAATTGTTAATTACTCACTGTGGATGTACCATACGCAAAGCTTTTCTCATAGTGTGTACACCTATTGGCATAATGAACCCAAGATGAGCTAGAAAAACATGCCATATAACATTACTAACATTAAAAAAGTTCATAGCCATTTTTCTGAGATATTCTTGCAACTTAGATATCTTTAGGAGAAGAGTGTCAAAAATGATGGGTTTAACAACCTAACATAAGGCAAAGCAGTTTTGTTGGGTTTAGGGATAGGGTTTAAGGTTTAGGGTTGAGGGATTAGGGTTTAGGGTTGAGAGATTATGGTTTAAGGTATATTGTTGAGGGTTGAGGGTTTAGGGATAGGGTTTAGGGTTGACAGATTAGGGTTTAATGTTGAGAGTTGAGGGTTGAGGGTTGAGGATTGAGGGTTTAGGGATAGGGTTGATGGTCATAGGATTAGGGTTAAAGTAGAGTGTTGAGGGTAGAGGGATTAGGGATAGGGTTTAGGGTTGAATGTTTAATGATTGAGGGTTAAGGCTTTAGGGCTGAGGGTTAAGGGATTGGGGTTTAAAATATAGTGTTGAGTGTCGAGGGTTTATGGATAGGCTTTAAGATTTAATTTTTAAGGGTTAAGGGTTGAGGGATAGGGTTTAGGTTTTAGGGATAAGGGATTAGGGTTTAAGGTATAGTGTCGAGGGTTGAGGGTTTAGGAATAGGGATAGCATTTAGGGTTTAGGGATGAGGGATTAGGGTTGAGGGTTGAGGGATTAGGGTTTAAGGTATAGTGTTGAGGGTTGAGGATTTATTGATAGTGTTTAGGGTTGAGGGTTGAGGGATTAGGTTTTAGGGTTGATGGATTAGGGTTTAAGGTATAGTGTTGAGGTTTGAGGGTTTAGGGTTGACATATTAGGGTTTAGGGTTGACGGATTAGTGTTTAATGTTGAGGTTAGGGTTAGAGTGTCGAGGGTAGAGGGATTAGGGATAGGGCTTAGGGTTGAAGGTTTAAGGATTGAGGGTTGAGGCTTTAGGGATGAGGGTTTAAGGCTTAAGATATAGTGTCAAGTGTTGAGGGTACAAGGATAGGGTTTAAGTTTTAAGGGTTAAGGGTTGAGGGATAGGGATTAGGGTTTAAGATATAGTGTTGAGGGTTGATGGTTTAGGGATAGGGTTTAGGTTTGAGGGATTAGGGTTTAGGGTTGATGAATTAGGGTTTAATGTTGAGAGTTGAGGGTTGAGGGCTGACGGTTGACGGTTGAGGGTTGAGGGTTGAGGGTTTAGGGGTTGATGGTCAAGGGAATAGGGTTAAAGAAGAGTGTCGAGGGTAGAGGGATTAGGGATAGGGTTTAGGGTTGAAGGTTTAAGGATTTAGGGTTGAGGCTTTAGGGATGAGGGTTAAGGGATTAGGGTTTAAGATATAGTGTTGAGTGTCAAGCATGTAGGGATAGGTTTTAGGGTTCAAGTTTTAAGGGTTAAGGATCGAAGGATCAGAGTTAAGAGTTGAGGTATTAGGGTTTGACATTGAGGGTATAAGGATTAGGGATAGGGTTTAGGGTTTAAGGTATAGTGTTGAGGGTTGAGGGTTTAGGAATAGGGATAGCGTTTAGGGTTAAGGGATGAGGGATTAGGGTTGTGAGTTGAGGGATTAGGGTTTAAGGTATAGTGTCGAGGGTTGAGGGTTTATTGATAGTGTTTAGGGTTGAGGGTTGAGGGATTAGGTTTTAGGGTTGATGGATTAGGGTTTAAGGTATAGTTTTGAGGGTTGAGGGTTTAGGGATAGGGTTTAGGGTTGACGGATTAGGGTTTAGGGTTGACAGATTAGCATTTAATGTCAAGGTTAGGGTTAGAGTGTCGAGGGAAGAGGGATTAGGGATATGGTTTAGGGTTCAAGGTTTAAGGATTGAGGGTTGAGGCTTTAGGGATGAGGGTTTATGGCTTAAGATATAGTGTCAAGTGTTGAGGGTGCAGGGATAGGGTTTAAGTTTTAAGGGATAAGGGTTGAGGGATAGGGATTAGGGTTTAAGGTATAGTGTTGAGGGTTGATGGTTTAGTGATAGGGGTTAGGTTTGAGGGATTAGGGTTTAGGGTTGATGAATTAGGGTTTAATGTTGAGAGTTGAGGGTTGAGGGTTGAGGGTTGAGGGTTGAGGGTTGAGGGATAAGGTTGATGGTCAAGGGATTAGGGTTAAAGAAGAGTGTCGAGGGTAGAGGGATTAGGGATAGGGTTTAGGGTTGAGGCTTTAGGGATGAGGGTTAAGGGATTAGGGTTTAAGATATAGTGTCGAGTGTCGAGCATGTAGGGATAGGTTTTAGGGTTCAAGTTTTAAGGGTTAAGGGTTAAGGGATTAGAGTTAAGGGTTGAGGGATTAGGGTTTGATGTCAAGGGTATAAGGATTAGGGATAGGGTTTAGGGATAAGGGATTAGGGTTTAAGGTATAGTGTCGAGGGTTGAGGGTTTAGCAATAGGGATATCGTTTAGGGTTTAGGGATGAGGGATTAGGGTTGAGGGTTGAGGGATTAGCGTTGAGGGCTGAGGGATTAGGGTTTAAGGTATAGTGTCGAGGGTTGAGGGTTTATTGATAGTGTTTAGGGTTGAGGGTTCAGGGATTAGGTTTTAAGGTTGATGGATTAGGGTTTAAGGTATAGTGTTGAGGGTTGAGGGTTTAGGGATAGGGTTTAGGGTTGACAGATTAGGGTTTAGGGTTGACGGATTAGAGTTTAATGTTGAGGTTAGGGTTAGAGTGTCGGGGGTAGAGGGATTAGGGATAGGGTTTAGGGTTGAATGTTTAAGGATTGAGGGTTGAGGCTTTAGGGATGAGCGTTTAGGGCTTAAGATATAGTGTCAAGTGTTGAGGGTGCAGGGATAGGGTTTAAGTTTTAAGAATTAAGGGTTGAGGGATAGGGATTAGCATTTAAGGTATAGTGTTGAGGGTTGATGGTTTAGGGATAGGGTTTAGGTTTGAGGGATTAGGGTTTAGGGTTGATGAATTAGGGTTTAATGTTGAGAGTTGAGGGTTGAGGGTTTAGGGTTTAGGGATAGGGCTGATGGTCAAGGGATTAGGGTTAAAGAAGAGTGTCAAGGGTAGAGGGATTAGGGATAGGGTTTAGGGTTGAAGGTTTAAGGATTTAGGGTTGAGGATTTAGGGATGAGGGTTAAGGGATTAGGGTTTAAGATATAGTGTCGAGTGTTGAGCATGTAGGGATAGGTTTTAGGGTTCATGTTTTAAGGGTTAAGGGTCGAGGGATCAGAGTTAGGGGTTGAGGGATTAGGGTTTGATGTTGAGAGTATAAGGATTAGGGATAGCATTTAGGGTTTAGGGATAAGGGATTAGGATTTAAGGTATAGTGTCGAGGGTTGAGGGTTTAGGAATAGGGATAGCGTTTAGGGTTTAGGGATGACGAATTAGGGTTGAGGGATTAGGGTTTAAGGTATAGTGTCGAGGGTTGAGGGTTTATTGATAGTGTTTAGTGTTGAGGGTTGGGGGTTTAGGTTTTAGGGTTGATGGATTAGGGTTTAAGGTACAGTGTCAAGGGTTTAGTGTTTAGGGATAGGGTTTAGGGTTTAGGGTTAGAGTGTGGAGGGTAGAGGGATTAGGGGTAGGGTTTAGGGTTGAAGGTTTAAGGATTGAGGGTTGAGGCTTTAGGGATGAGGTTTAAGGCTTAAGATATAGTGTCAAGTGTTGAGGGTGTAGGGATAGGGTTTAAGTTTTAAGGGTTAAGGGTTAAGGGATAGGGATTAGGGTTTAAGGTGCAGTGTTGAGGGTTGATGGTTTAGGGATAGGGTTTAGGTTTGAGGGATTAGGGTTTAGGGTTGATGAATTAGGGTTTAGTTTTAAGAGTTAAGGGTTAAAGGTTGAGGGTTGAGGGTTTAGGGATAGGGTTGATGGTCAAGGGATTAGGGTGAAAGAAGAGTGTCAAGGGTAGAGGGATTAGGGATATGGTAAAGGGTTGAAGCTTTAAGGATTTAGGGTTGAGGCTTTAGGGATGAGGGTTAAGGGATTAGGGTTTAAGATATAGTGTCAAGTGTCGAGTGTGTAGGGATAGGTTTTAGGGTTCAAGTTTTAAGGGTTAAGGGTTCAGGGATCAGAGTTAGGGGTTGAGGGATTAGGGTTTGACATCAAGGGTATAAGGATTAGGGATAAGGTTTAGGGTTTAGGGATAAGGGATTAGGGTTTAAGGTATAGTGTTGAGGGTTGAGGGTTTAGGAATAGGGATATCATTTAGGGTTTACGGATGAGGGATTGGGGTTGAGGGTTGAGGGATTAGGGTTTAGGGTTGATGGATTAGGGTTTAAGGTATAGTGTTGAGGGTTGAGGGTTTAGGGATAGGGTTTTGGGTTGATAGATTAGGGTTTAGAGTTGATGGATTAGCATTTAATGTCGAGGTTAGGGTTAGAGTGTCAAGGGTAGAGGGATTAGAGATAGGGTTTAGGGTTGAAGGTTTAGGGATTGAAGGTTGAGGCTTTAGGGATGAGGGTTTAAGGCTTAAGATATAGTGTTAAGTGTTGAGGGTGCAAGGATAGGGTTTAAGTTTTAAGGGGTAAGGGTTGAAGGATAGGGATTAGGGTTTAAGGTATTGTGTTGAGGGTTGATGGTTTAGGGATAGGGTTTAGGTTTGAGGGATTAGGGTTTAGGGTTGATGAATTAGGGTTTAATGTTGAGAGTTGAGGGTTGAGGGTTGAGGGTTTAGGGATAGGGTTGATGGTCAAGGGATTAGGGTTAAAGAAGAGTGTTGAGGGTAGAGGGATTAGGGATATGGTTTAGGGTTGAAGGTTTAAGGATTTAGGGTTGAGGCTTTAGGGATGAGAGTTAATGGATTAGGGTTTAAGATATAGTGTCAAGTGTCGAGCATGTAGGGATAGGTTTTAGGGTTCAAGTTTTAAGGGTTAAGGGTCGAGGGACCAGAGTTAAGGGTTGAGGGCTTAGGGTTTAACATTGAGGGTATAAGGATTCGGGATAGGGTTGGAGGGTTTAGGGATAAGGGATTAGGGTTTAAGGTATAGTATCGAGCTCGTTGAGGGTTTAGGAATAGGGATAGTATTTAGGGTTTAGGGATAAGAGATTAGAGTTGAGGGATGATGGATTAGTGTTGAGGGTTGAGGGTTAAGGGATTAGGGTTTAGGGATAAGGTTTAGGGTTGAGGGTTGAGGGATTAGGGTTTAAGGTATAGTGTTGAGGGTTTAGGGATAGGGTTTAGGGTTGAGGGTCGAGAGATTAGAGTTAAGGGTTAAGGGATTAGGGTTTGATGTTGAGGGTTGAGGGTTGAGGTTTGAGAGATAGGTTTGGAGGGTTTTAGGGACAAGGGATTAGCATTTAAGGTATAGTATCGATCCCATTGAGGGTTTAGGAATAGGGATAGAGTTTAGGGTTTAGGGATAGGGTTTAGGGTTGATGGATTAGAGTTAAGGGTTGAGGGATTAGGATTTGACATTGAGGGTTGAGTGTCGAGGCTTTAGGGTTTAGGGTTTAGGGATAGGGTTGAGGGTTGAGGGATCAAAATTAAGGGTTGAGTACATTGAGGTTCAAGGGTTGAGGGATTAGGGTTAAAGTAGAGTATCGAGGGTATAAGGATTAGGGATAGGGTTGGAGGCTTTAGGGATAAGGGATTAGGGTTTAAGGTATAGTATCGAGCCTGTTGATGGTTTAGGAATAGGGATAGTGTTTAGGGTTTAGGGATGAGGGATTAGAGTTGAGGGTTGAGGGATTAGGGTTTAGGGATAAGGTTTAGGGTTGAAGTAGACAAGGAATGACTAAGAGACGTAGAGAGGGGAGAGGTAGAGAGGTGAGGGGGAGAGATAAGTGAGATATAGAACATGAGCTAATGGAACTAGAGGTGAGATATTGTAAAGGTGCTATCGAAGGTCAGATAAGCACAAATATTTATGGATAAATCTATAGCAGGACAAAATGCGAGCACGTTATAATGCGCTTGAGTTTTTTCCTTCTATAGAAATAGTAAAAAAGTGTTGACCCCCATGTTCTAGGCCCACATGGTCTATTTTCATGCTAATTATACACATGCTCTAACAAAAAAGAAGTGCTTTCATGCTGTTGGTAAGTTCACATGCACATTTTACACATTCTACCACCTTTGCATGATCTTTCCACCACCTTTTCAGCTTTGCCAACTTGAGAAGGAGGAAATAACATAGTTTTCACACCAAGTTTGATATATATCTATTCAAGTGTCAATTTTTGTAGTGTTGCAATGTTAATTGTGATTCAATTTTAGGAATTTAACATTATAGATTGGTTAATAGTATTGTTGTTAGTAATTATATTTGAGTGTTATTCAATTTAACATTGAAAAGGAAGCAAGTGGTGAAAAATTCAAATTGTTGAGGAGTTTGATGCAAGAAGAAAAAAATACTATATAATTGGGGTACTCTCTCCATTCGAATCTTCATTTTTTAGGTATGTCAAGTCTTTACATGCATTTTCTTTACATTTTCCTTAATTCTATTTGAATTACTTTATTATGCTTTATCATACATGTTTAAAATAGACACATTCCCAATCAAGAAAGCAACCTACAATCTCACATGATGCCATGTATATTTTCTACACTTGGGCTCTTTAATAATTATGTGTAATAAACAGACCTTAACATACCATGATGTCAAACTATACAAGAATAAATCCTTACAACATAATAAAAATATAATCCCACTATTATCTTGTCATATTAACAAGTTAAAATACAAATGAATAGGTGCCAAGATCATACAAGTATGCACATGACATGATGATTTGAATGCACATATCTTGGGCTAGGACATTCCTTATGCACCTATTCATGATGATTTGTACATGCACATGACACAACAATTGTTGTTTATTCCTTCACAAGCCACCCAAATCCTAGTATCAGTAGTACCAACAAAACATCTTCTCAATTCTAAATCCTAGTAGCCCTAGTAACAACAAACATGTCAAATTGGGTCTGCCTCAACCTTTTCAAGCATGAAGTCCCATGTACTCTTTTCATGGCTGCAATAATTTTCTTTGTATGCTTTGTACCTATTTTGGTTGAGTGACATTTACTCTTTTACATGATGATTGTATGTACATTTACTATGAAGGGTTGAATGACATATATTTTAGTTATATGTATGGATTCATTTCTTAGGAACTAATATTGGTCTCTTTATCATGCTATAGATAAATTCTCCGTCATGCCAAGGAAACGATCAAGAATTAAACCAACACAGGAAGAGATAGAAGTTAAGAATGCAAAGAAAGCAGTGGCTATGAGGGAACTTTGTGAGAAGAGGAAATTGGACACAATAAATGAAGACATGCCAATTGAAGAGCAACCACAACCATCACAAAGAGATATGGTATTGGTGGCACAAAGAGAACAAATGTAAAAACTTCGTGCTACGAGAGATTTGAATACCATAGTTGGAGACACGTCCTCTACCACAAGTCAACATGTAGGGACACCATCTACCACATCTCAAGTTGAGAGTACATCATCACTCACATGTGATGAAGGAGGTACGCCATCGTTCCCACCTCAACCTCAAGGTATGTCATCTATTCCATCTTCGATTGAATGTATTCCATATAGCCCATTTCATTTAAATATTGATGAAATTCCTAATGTTGAGATGAATTTATCTAACTTAACACCACCTAGAATTTTTCATAGAAAGCCAAAGTATTTGATTGATATTGATGAGAATATTTTGTAGCCAATGGAAGGTAAGATTCTAGAATTCACTTGTAGAAGATATGCTCATAAGATTTGGAGATTGTTCTTTGAAAAGTTAAATGAGACTACAAGATGTCAACTATTCCTTGAAATGATTCTAAGTATAAAGTATAGGTCCATCACAAATATTCTTGGGTTGAGAACATCAGAGGCTTCAAGTGAAAAATCTATTGTCAAGAATATAATGAGTGCATATGAGAGTGTGGGCAACATCTCATGCACAAAAGATAGTAATTCAACATGGTGTGTGATTACATCGACTATAGTAAGTAGTCAAATGAGGAAAGATCGTCTCATTAGAAAGACAAGTCAAGAATTGAGAATTAATAGGAAAACTTTATCAAGAGCCATTGGAAGATGCCAAGGAATTGAGGACACTAATGCGAATGAATTATGGGCATTCTCGGGGAGACTACCACGAAAAGATAAACCAATTGTTGAAGCATTGAGATCACTAATTGAAGACTTTTGGAAGAATTACATAAGGGTATCTCCGAAACAAAGGGATGTGGTAAGAAGGAGAATCGGTATTCAGAACTGTGAGCCACATCCAAAGCATTTTTTGGATGAGATTCAAACATAGTTTTATGGTAAATTTCTAGAGAAGTATCCTCAAATTAAAATTTGTCAAAGATATTTTGAAATGCTAAAAACTTTCTATGTCAAGATAAATCACACACGCACTACTTGTTGTTGTAGATTACATATTGAATTTTCTAACCATTTTAATGTTTATAGGTCTATATGTTTAGATATGCATACTAACAATGTTTTGCAAGGTTGTGCCATACGTGCCCCACCAACATATTCAAGAGACTTCATATCAAGAATTTTATGTGAAAGAGAGGAAGGCCAAATATTCTACAAGAAATTATGCTTGGATGGCACATGTCATCGTTGTGGTGGCTTGCAACATTTGCCAATATGTGAACATATGGAAAGAACACATATGGTTGGAAATGAACTAGTAGAGTTTGGCAAGTATAAAATAGTGGCATACAATACAAAAGATGGTAAAGAAGCAAAGAGGTGTGAATTGGTTATTGAAAAGATTCCAATGTATCAGTTTATGCCTATATTTCGTGATAGCATAGTGTATGAGTATGCAAGACATGCCCATAGAGCTCGATGGTTGGACTTGCAATTCAAGTTATGCAAAGACACATTTTTAGTTGGTAGCATTGTTTCAGTCATTGACTTTGCAGAGAACTACATTCTATAGCCACAGCGTGAGGTGCAATCACAATATTACAATTCCACACAGGTTTCTATATTTGTGCACATCACATTCATCCATGCAAATGATAGTATAGAGGATGACAGAAATATCATAATGGAGTATAATTTCTATATTAGTGATGATCGTATGCATTCTACCGAGTTCGTGCAAGGTTACTTTTAGGTGTTCTACAATGATTTGGCTAGAAGGGGCATATCATTCAGTCAACATATCATATGGTCGAATAACTGTGCATCACAATTCAAGAACTCACAGAATTTCTATTGGCTGAGTAGGAGGCATAATTTTACAGGTATTCAGCATATGTGGAACTTTTGTGAGGCCGGGCATGGAAAGGGGGAGCATGATGGTGCAGGAGAATGTATCAAAAGAGCCATAGCACGAGAAGAGTTAAAGTATAAAGATAATGCAAAGTTGACAGATGCAAAATTGATTATCGAGTGGTGTAATGCTTCCATGGGTCTAGGTAATGAAGGTAAGTCTTTAGTTCATAGATTTTTTTGGTTGATAGATGATACTAACATTGCACCATATGAGGACTATTGTACACTGACAAGATCAAATGAGATGCACTCTTTCAGAAGCTCAATTGCAGGTTCACGGAGTATCCATATGTGAAAGATGTCATGCTTTTGTTCTTCCTGTATAATTCAAGCCTGGGATGAGTGCGAGTCAAAGGAGTGGGTTGACGAATGATAGCTAAGTTATCTTAGCCCACTTGACACGTATTGACTCCCGACGACATTGGAACTAAAACAAATGGAATCATCAATTGACTTTGACCACATATTAGATCTAGTTCAACTAGGAAATATATCTATTTGCATAGTTTTTAAAATTCCTAATGTCATCTTACTTTGTAGTGTTTTTGTAATGTTGACTAATTTCATCTAATTTGCTACACGTATCAATGTAGGGCACGTATATGCAGTTATTGCAGATGAAGATAATGAAGAGGGAACAGATTATTACTTATGTCATTGTGTTGAGGCCAAAAAGAAATTGGAGGCCCCAGTTACAGATGGAGAAAACATCAAATACCTTACAGGCTCAGTGGTTATTACTGGAACATGGCTTAGAAGGTACTCACATAAGAGTGTTAATGTTTGGTTGTTTTAGGACTTTGACATGCATCAGAAGATTCTTCATTACTCAAACCTTGTCGTGGCATCCAATGTTCATTTGATATAGTATCGGGGTAGTCTTGTGGAAGGTGCGTGAGTCTGACCATGAAGCAATACTTGACACAATAAAGAGTAGACCAGACCCGAATGGTTCATTGGATTAATTTGTAAGTATTCACATTGATTTTGTAAAGTCATGTTACATTGAGTTGTAAGTATGCACATTAATTTGTAAGGTTTGTCTTTTTTATTTCCTGCTGCACTTTTACACATATACACATTTTTACATCATGTTATGCTTCATGGGGTTAGACCTAAGTGATAGATGAAGTTGATCCTAAGAATAATGTATAAAATATAGGTGTCTCTAGGTGTCTTGGTTTCTAACTAGATAATAGGTGTCTCTAATTGTGATGTAGAGGTAATGGGATAGTCAGAGGATGGCAAACTAGACAAGGTTTCCTTATGCTCTAAAGGCCAAATTTCATGATCATTATACAAAAGTGGGAACAACAGTTAGAGACTCTAAATTCTTCATGTAAAAGGTGATTTTAGATGCTATGGGACCCATTCCAATCATTACCAAAGGTAGACCAAACTCAAGATTAACACTTCCTTCACAAACCCAAGCAATGGCTTGTAGCCCTAAAAAAAGAGAACAGTCCTAATAACTTTTGATACAGATCTTCAAACATAGAACTTAGACAATCAGTAGATACCCATTTGGACTCCCTATCACATATCTAAAATTGGGTATAGGTTGTTTTGGACGATATACCCTAACCTATAACTCCTCTCAATAACCTAAAGCCCCAATTAGGCCTAAAATACAAAGAGACCCCCCTTAAATTCACACATAGAACTCAACCAATGATTTGAGCACTTAGTATTCATGCCAAAAACTATGAATTTTGTGGGTTTTGTCCTCCTACAATCTGTTGTTCCTAAAAATGCCTCTATGGTTCCTTCTCTATGTCTCTAAACATCACCTAACACATGGTTTTGTTAGGTTTCCTCAAAGAAAACTTCTTCTACTCATATTTCCTACCAAAAAATCATCATAGCATACTAGAATAGACCTACTACAACCCATTCCACTGATCAAAAGTGAATCAAATCAATGGAATGGCCAAAAAATGCATGATTCTTACCAAAACCCTAGATAAGGGTTTCTTAAACTATTTTTAGGAAAATGAGTCTTACTCTACTCTAGAATTGTTTCAAGATGCCAAACTAGATTCAAATGAATGTTAACTCACTCTAGTTTCATGCCACCATCATAGTCCTTCAGTTACACTAATGGTGCAGGGGCACCTAAGTTGTCATGCCTCCAAGAGGCGTCAAAAAATGAAATTTTGTTTTGATTGAGTCAATTGTATGTAATAAGGTCTTCTAAGACCATTTCATTTCTTTTTAGGTCACTTTGAGTCATTTGGGGTTAGTTTGACTCTTTCAGTCTTGTTGCAAAAAAGTGTCAATGTTGTCAAGTTGCACAAAGCAACTTTTGCATTTTTGGTGTCCTACTCCTGATGTGACCAAACTGACTATTCTAACACACCCAGATGAGTACATTTACACTAGGCATGGTCCTGTTTTTCACCCAAACATGTTGAAACAGTCTGAGCTACATTGTACTGACAATATCCGTGAAGAGTCTAAAGTGCAAAAAGGCAGCAATCTTTGACAAGATGTTACTCGAAAATTGTGTCACTTAGAAACATTCTGTCTAAGATAACACGATCATGTAGAGTGCCTCTACAATAACCTCTCTCAATTTTTTATATCTCTGAGGCATTTTCCTATGGTCAAAGGTTTTTTGCTGCCCCAAGAATCGTTAGGAGGCAATGTAAAGTTGCAAAGGGGTGTAACTTTCGTCCTGTTCCTAATGCAACCAAACTAACTATTCCAACGCATCTAGATGGGTACATTTACGCTAGGCATGGTCCTATTTTTCACCCAAACATGTCAAAATAGTCCGAGCTACATTGTACAAATGATATCCCTGAAGAGTCCAAAGTGCAAAAAGACAGCAATCTTTGATGAGATGTTACTCAAAAACCATGTCACTTAGAAATGTTCTATCTAAGGCAAGATGATCATGTAGAGTTTCTCTACAATAACCTCTCTCAATTTTTTATATCTCTGAGGAATTTTTCGTGGTGAAAGGTTTTCTGCTACCCCAAAAATCGTCAGAAGGAGGCAGTGTAAAGATGCAAAGGGGTGTAACTTTCCTCTTGCTACTGATGCAACCAAACTGACTATTCTAACGCATTCGGATGGGTACATTTACATTAGGTATGGTCCTATTTTTCACCCAAACATGTCAAAACAGTCTGAGCTACATTGTACCGATGATATCCCCGAAGAGTCCAAAGTGCAAAAAGGTAGCAATCTTTGACGAGATGTTACTCGAAAAATGTATCACTTAGAAATGTTTCGTCTGAGGTAACATGATCATGTAAAGTGTCTCTACAATAACCTACCTCAGTTTTTTATATCTCTAAGGTATTTACCCGTGGTGAAAGATTTTTTGTTACCCCAAAAATCATCAGAAGGAGGTAGTGTAAAGTTGCAAAGGGGTGTAACTTTCATCCTACTCCTGATGCAACCAAAATGATTGTTCTAATGCATCCGGAAGGGTACATTTATGCTAGGTATGGTCCTATTTTTCACCCAAACATGTCAAAACAGTCCGAGCTACATTGTACCGATGATATCCTAAAGAGTCTAAAGTGCAAAAAGGCAGCAATCTTTGACGAGATGTTACTTGAAAAATGTGTCACTTAGAAATGTTTCATATGAGGTAACATGATCATGTAAAGTGCCTCTACAATAATCTATATCAATTTTTTATATCTCTAAGGTATTTGCCTGTGGTGAAAGGTTTTCTGCTACCCCAAAAATCGTCAGGAGGCAGTGTAAAGTTGCAAAGGGGTGTAACTTTTGTCATGCTTCTGATGTGACCAAACTAACTGTTCTAATGCATCCAGATGGGTACATTTATGCTAGGCATGGTCCTATTTTTTACCCAAACATGTCGAAACAGTCCGAGCTACATTGTACCGACGATATCCCTAAAGAGTCCAAAGTGCAAAAAGGTAACAATCTTTGACGAGATGTTACTCAAAAAATGTCACTTAGAAATGTTCCTTCTAAGAAAAAATGGTCATGTAGAGTGCCTCTACAATAAACTCTCTCAGTTTTTTATATCTCTGATGTATTTGCCCGTGGTGAAAGGTTTTCTGCTGCCCCAAAAATCGTCAGAAGGAGGCAGTGTAAAGTTGCAAAGGGGTGTAACTTTCATCCTACTTCTAATGTGACCAAACTGACTATTCCAAAGCATCCATATGGGTACATTTACTCTAGGCATGCTCCTATTTTTCACCCAAACATGTCGAAACAGTCTGAGCTACATTGTACCGACGATATCCCTGAAGAGTCCAAAGTGCAAAAAGGTAGCAATCTTTGACGAGATGTTACTCGAAAACTGTGTCACTTAGAAACATTTCATCTAAGGCAACATGATCATGTAGAGTGCCTCTATAATAACCTCTCTCAGTTTTTTATATCTCTGAGGCATTTGCCCGTGGTGAAAGTTTTTCTACTGCCCCAAAAATTGTCAAAAGGAGGCAGTGTAAAGTTGCAAAGGGGTGTAACTTTTGTCCTGCTCCATGGCACAAGTTTTAAGTTGATTTCCTCCAAGGTGCCAATGTGAGGTTGTTTTAATGGAAAAGGGCACCTTGATTCATGATGTTGAATCTCCTTTCTCCTAGGTGCCAAAATGGATAGTTTAGACAAGAAAAGGCACCTTAGTATACTTAGCTCATTTCTTGGCAATTTGATAGCTTCAATCACTTGTTCAAACCTATAGGAGACCATTTTACACTTAGGCACTAGATCTTAGGATTTAGAACATCTTACTTCAAGGTGCCAAAATGAGGTTATTTAGACACAAAAGTGCGCCTCCATACAAGATACTTATTCTCCTTCCACTTAGGCACTAATTCATGATGATCCAAGTGACAATAGGCACCTAGACTTCCTTTGGTAAGATTTAGTCATTTTGAAGGTTCTAACACTAGGTGCAATAGTTGGAAGTGATTTGAAGTTTATTTTCCTCTAGGTGCCCAAAATGGATGGTGCAGACAAGAAAAAGCACCTAGGCTTCTTTTGATGATTTTCAAAGTCTTCCTAAGTTATATTATGTTATATTGCCCTTAGGCGCAAATGGATGATCTAGGATGACTCTAGGTGCATATCCAAGGTGATATCTTTCTAGGCGCAATTGTCACTAAGTTTAGACTTCACTTTACATCAAGCGCCAAAATAGATAGTTTAGAGAGGCAAAAATGTACCTAGAGGTATGATGCTCAGTTTGATGTGTTTGATCAACTTTGATAATCAAGATGAATTGCCTCCCTTAAGGCACCCTCCTTTATACTTTGAAACATCCTTTCAATATCAAGGTGCAATTTTGAGGTTGTTTGGATGATGAAAGACACCTTGAGTTCTAGGCAAAATTTTGAGGTTGTGCAAGTAGAGAAATGCACCTAAGGTCTTAAAACAAATTTGTTCCTAAAACTAAAAATCCATGAGGTATGACTTATGGAAGCCTATAGCCCCAATGTTATGTTGCATACTAAAATTAGGTAAGACTCAATGTAATCTCATAACCTCGCCTTATATGCAAGAGGAATTACATTTAATAACCACAATGGTCATTAGGTGCTCATAAGCATATGATTTTGACTATCTTATGCAAAACAACAAACTTACTCTTTGCATCCCAATATGGTATAATAACAAGAAATTAAGAAATATTTTTAATTGACCAACTCATAAAGAATATGGATCAGCATACTCATTTGAATATTTGCAATTGAGCAACTCATAAAGAATATTAATATTTTCTATTCAACATGATGATTCATTTTTTTTAGATACAACTTTTATCTTTTAGTTCCAAAATGAGGTTTAGGTGATACTTGAATAACAATAGCTAGCTTATTGGATCAACAAACATCCTATGTAATACAATTGGACTTAAAATATTTGAAGTAGCCATCTACAAATATCCATTCAAACCTAGATTTATAATGCAAGTATGAATGCCAACAATAAAAAAGATTTGTATTAACCAAATATCCATATAGGCATACATCAATATATGTCGATATAAGTATAACATATATACAAAATAGCCATATAGGCTTACAAGAATTCCATATAGGCATACAATGTCAACTATATGTAATACAAAATATATGTCCACAAATGCCATATAGGCATACAACAAAGAAACACAATAAAAAGTCATCCCCCTCTGGCTGGTGAAGAGAATAGATCACGGGCAACCTTTGATCTTCTAGGGGATGGAGATGTGTATGTGGGTGGTCTACTATGAACCCGAGGGCTGCTCCTCCTATTTAGTTCTTCCTGCATCTTTAGCTGTTATAATAAAAAGTATAGACATTAATATATAGATATTACATGTTATAAAAATGAAACATTTAACAAAATAATCACTTACCACTACCATATAATCTGTCTCCTCACTTGCCTCAGTAACAGGAATAGGCCATGGTGATGTCATGTCCTATAGAAACCATCTAGATAGAAATTAAACTTCAAATCAATAATCTTTTAATTTTTCAAAAATAAACAACTATAACAATGAATGTAAATTGAAATTTACTAATTTGCCTCATACCCCTGTCAATGCCATGGAGCTCTGAATCACAGAGGTCACACCATGCTCCATTGTCCTATGAACATCAGGAGGTGTCTCCGCAGCATACATCATCTAGAAATTAAAAAACATTATTCTATTATGAAAACTATAATAGTGATGCAAATCATGGCTCCTAACATACACACATGTTCATCTAAACATGGAAGTACACACAATAAAGCACACAAGTCACATACAAAAATCTAGTAAGTATAATTCATTCATTAAACTATTTATTTTATTACCTCTGTGAAGCTTTGAAGTCCACCACCACTGGTAGGTGTTGCCGTGAAATCTCCAATATTAACCTATTCAACATCCAAAATTAGATATTAGAATACCATTCATATAATGATGCCATTCACATGTAATATTTATAATTGTTTACTAGTTACATACCTCGATAGTAGATGATCTAGTGTAATATGCATGTGGAGAACCACTGAAAACTGCATCAATGCTATGACCCTAAAATTTCATTAAAATAATCAAACTAAATTAGTTAATCTTGCATTTCAAAAATAAAATTTAATAAATTAAATTCAATAAGCTTGCTAATATTTACCTGAGTATCAAGGCTGAAAGTCTCACTCAGAAGGGTATCTGTCATCACCATCTGCTTAGCTGTAGATGTAGCATGTGCACCTGTGTCCTGACTATCCATGGGCTCATAACCACAGGCTGACCGGCAAGTCTGACAAGCATGGGGTGGGACCCTACTCCTCGCGCTATCTCTCAACCCACTCTGTGCTGTAGGACTGGCATGCTCTATGATGCTCTGGGTCAAGGCACTAATGGATTGAAGTGTATTGACCTCAACACTCTCCTTCACAATGGGAGGGATAGAAACATGCTCATGGGCTGGTCTGCTGATTACTTGTCTCACTACCTATTGTGGGTCAACACGTGCCCCTGGTCTATCTTGTGTAGACTACCCACCTCTACCCTGGAAGTCCCACATATCAAAATAGTTTGGCACTTTATTGAGGACAAACTCGCAGTAGAGTTTCCTCAAAAAGTATTGTGAGACCTCATTATTATTGCATGGAGGATGGTCAAAAACCATCCACCAACTCTGCCCAAAATTGTCCCTTATCACTTGGTTGTTGCACTAATGGATAGGGAACCTCTTGCATGTAATGGGTGGAGGTTGATTTGTTTGTAGGTTTGTGAAAATTGAACACAAGTCTAATTTTGTAATTTGTAATTTTTTCACATCTTGGTATGACAGCTTGTCTGCATAACAGTCTCTAAACTCTCTCCTCTTATCTGTCTAACTAGATATTTACTTGCTAATTGAATTTACATTTGATAACATAGATTCAAGAGATTCAGCAAGTGTGGACCTATGCAAGGTTGAAGTGGAAGGATCTTTCAACCTTGCAATTATATCTTCAATTTCTTTTTTGTTGTTTTCAATTTGCCCCATTATATTTTATTGTGTTCCAGGGGCATGTCAAGGAATGGATGGAGAAGGTTGTTGTTCCTTAGGATTTTGTGGATTTTGAGGAGGAGGAGGAGTTGCATTAGCATTTCCTAACAATTAACAAAATTTACATCAAAAATCAACTCAAACCTACATATTTAGAAACAAATTCAAACAAATAAACAAATAAAACTCACTACTTTGGTGTGCTCGATGTCATGGCGGCATTTTGGTGACGAATCGATAAGATTTTGGTGTTGAATTGACTTTTCCAAAATGCAAGCGCGCTTCCTAGGGTTTGCAGGCTGCAAGTATAGAGGAGAAAAAAGAAAAGAAATGAGATGAGATGCTTTTTTTTATTTATAACAAGTCATAATGCACTCGCGTTATAACACGAACACATTATGGTTTGGTTTTGACAAGCCTTAGGCTCATCATTACCAAACCATAACGTGAGCGCATTATGCATTAATTTTTTTTAAAACAATTTGGCCACTTTTTGGCCCCCCATCTTTTTGCACTTACCCTGGTGAAGAAGAGAACATTATTGAGTAGCAATCTGAGTTGGGTGAAGCCTCTGTTCCAGAAGAAGAACAAGAAAATCAAGAGAATATAGAAATATTGTATAAAATAGTTGGTGCAGGAGATACTCCCAATCCACCTTATACGTCAGAGAAAGAGGATAATATTAGTACTTCACAGAGCCCTCTAGATCAGGTAGCAAGTGATAAATAAATAAGAAAGAGTCCTTCTGTAGAGAACACAAAGAAAGATAAAGCAGAAGAAGATGATGCAAATGTTGAAACATATAAGGCAGCTACTAAGAAATTTGATGAACAAAAGGATGATTCAGAAAATGTTGGAAGAGACACTGTAGATGCAGTGAAAAGTCTTCTTGAAAAAGAGATGAGTGACCTTGATGAATATGAACTACTCCAAAGTCTAGCCAATCCAGATGCTCTCTCTCCAATTCAACTGATGAAAATAGCATCATTCACCCAAGTAAAGGCCAGAGAAAAGATGTTAAAATTCCACATGGAGGATAATGAACTACTGGGGCTTGCATCTGGAATTTTGGAAAAGTTAATGCCTACCTACTAGAAGAATCCATCTGATCCCCCCTCTGAACATCTGAAAAATCTTGTAACTTTTATGAATACTCATTTTGAGTCCTTTGAAAAGTCTGTAGAGGCAAAAGTTTAGAAATAATTCCTGGATAAGAAATTTTGTGAAATAAAGAATCTAATCGGAAATGATAGAAGAATACTAAGTATTAGCATAAAAAGTATTCAGAATGCTCTGAATTATGGAAGCAATTTTTACAAATTATGTCTATCATGGCCCAAAATTAATGAGGGTATTGAGAAAAAGATAAAGGAGCAAAAATAGAAATTGTCAGATCTCTCTCAAAATTTTGATCCTCTAACAGTTTCGCCTATAAGTCAGGAATGTCAAGTAATCAAGCTGACAGATGAAATAAAGAGGCTTGTTAAAGAAAAGGGTAACATTATGAAGAGAATGTGTGAGCTCCAGAGATTAATTGCTCCTAAGTTAGAGACAATGTCTAATGCCCTATCTAAAGCTTAGAGTGCAACTCAGACTAGTGAGCCAATAGATCTGTCAAAGGCAGAAGCATATTCATTTTTGTTAAGTGGGAACATCTCCATTTTGGATGGAATGAAGAGTACTTGGGCCTCTAAACTTGTGCAAATAAAAATCATCTTTGTAGACATTCTCAAGTTCATGTAAATAAGACTCAATAATTATTTCTACATATGCGATAGTATATACAGAAATTTTGGAGAGTTTTATCTTGCAGAAATCACCCTTTGCCATTGATGTCAAAGGGGGAGTGAAGGGCAGTGAAAAATGAGGTATTCGCCAAAGGGGGAACACTGGACTAAGTGAAGTACATGAGTAAGGGGGAGTTGCACTAGACACTTAGTCATTTTTCATTAAGTGTTGCCATCAATGCCAAAGGGGGAGATTGTTGCCAAGAGACACTGCTTTGCATTGATAGGTGTTGTCATTGATGACAACTAAGATCATCTCAATCATCTGTATAACACAATTTGTTCATACCAGAAGTCAGATTCAAAATTTGTCCAAGTCTGGATAGCTAGGAACAGAGCAGTAATAGGGTCTGGTATTTTGGTCCGGATCTCTCCGATGGGAAGTCATGATTAGCTGTGGATCTAGGGGAGTCATATGCATTGTCAAGATAGTCTAACTCCAAAATTTTGTCCTCCGGTTATGAAGGATTCAAAAGATATTAGCCTCTAAGTATTGAGTTCCAGTTTGTCAGAGCAGACAGAAGAAGAATAGGCCAACCTTGCAGAAGATCTTGATTCCAGATGTATAGAAGTTGTGTATTGGGAAAATGTGATGACCAATGATATTGGTCGACCTAATTAATGATTTGTGTGTGCAAGTTTTGGTCTGCATCTCATATTATGTATGGATCTAGCCAACAAAGAAGAGTACTCAACAAGTTCTAAATGTTTTTTGAATCCGACTGGGAAAATGATTGTAGGTCATGTTGCAGATATATATAGCTAATGGAATTGGATGATTTAGTCTATGTGGTGTATGCGAAGAAGGCATATGTGAGAAGAGTAGAAATCCAAAGTGTGAATGAAGGCAGAATAGTAAGAAGAGAATATCAAAGATGAAATGTGTAAGATCAGTTTTTGTACTTAACCAAAACTAAAACTCTTGCATGAGTAGATGCTATTAATCAGTTCATATCTCTGTTATTCTATTGTAATATTTCCGAAGGCAGTGAGCTTCCATTTGAGCAGTGAGCTCTGGGCAGTGAGCCCAAATGCATGTGCATTCCCATTTGTAAAAATACTTTTAACAGAGTATTAATTTTTTGTGGGTTAACCCACACTATGGTTTTTCCCTTAACTAGGTTTCCACATCAAAATCTTGGTGTCGAATGTGTTATTTAAGTTTTTTGTTCATATGTTATTGATTGATGCTGAAATGTTTATATCATTAAATTGATTATAAGAGCTAAAGGAAGATTGAAAGTAGAAAAGAAAGAAAATGTGTGACAACTGATTCATCCCCTCCTCTCAGTTTTCCAGACCTAAACCAACAAAAACATTCTTCAAAACCAAGATATTAGTATCTACCTTGACTATCTCTTGTAGATCCCTAGAAGCAATCATGAGCAAAGTCTCCTCCTTCTTAATGGATTGCATATCAGTGTTCAACTTTTTCCCTTTGGCTAAGATGTTATTATACATTTTCATTACTTCCTCGATTATACAACAATCCTTCAATAGTTGTCTTTTCAATTCAAGACTATGTTTCTCTTACTAAAGCTTGATACTTTCCAATTTGATCTATTACATCTAGACCCACATGTTTTATAGGAGTATCAAGCATATCATCAAAGGATTGAGAAGTAGTATCAACAATTGATTGAATATAAGAAGTGAGGACACCAATTTGTTCCTTCAGACTTTCTTTCTTTTTCTTCTCTACTTTCAACCTTTTAGCCAACACATTCACTAATATCTTTACATGATAAATGTCACCTTCAACTATAGGGGATCCCATATCAAATTTACTAACACTAAAATCAGCCTCAGTGGTGAAAGACAATATCCCTCATGTCTCACACAAACATGCACACCTTCACATGGGAAATACTCTGCCTCAAAACAATATAGGATTGCAACAAAAATTGATTTTTAATATTTCAAATCAACTCACCATCAAACTGTGACCAAAATTACAAAATATAACCTTCAAATAATCTTTCTTAGCTCGCAGATACCATCACACTTCAATGTCCAATCAAAATCTTCACTTCCACTTTCTCCAATCTAAATCTTCCCTATTTTATGACTTTTATATTTGAACCTCCTCTTTGATTCAATACCTCAACTAAATTCCTTTCTCTACACTGAGGAATTTGTCCTTAGTTAAATCTACAATGTTTACATCCTTGACCTCCTGTCAATTCTTCTTGGCAGTGAACTACATTCCTGTTTCATATTCTTCATAGTAGCAACTCTATTCTTTTCTTCAATAGGTTGCCTTTTTTTTCTACCACATTTTCTTTATATAGATTATATCTTTTTGGCAACAATCTCCCTTCCTCTTTAGGCCCACACCCTCTCTTGTCCTATATTGTGTTTTTTTTTTTAAATTGAAAAGGAAATAGTGATCTTAAATCTAAGGTGACGCCTCTCCTTCCATGTTAAAGACAACTTTTAAATTTTACCAAGTGAATGGGACCCCTCAATCCCTGTCGTGGCCCTCACAACATGTTCAATTGGCTAGCAAAATAACTTTAAATTATTAATGTTTTACAAACATTATTCAATCATCCTCATCAACTATCAAAGATATATGATTATATCTTTTATAAAGATTAAATAATCTTGGTGGAAGTTTATGTAGTTCCCTTGATTATGTATGTAGTAGCATAAACCATTATCTACCTTATATGTTGATCACCTTCCTTGACCTTGTGTGGTAACATCTCTAGACGGGCTAAGTTATTAACTTTATAAATTACCCTCAATGCCATTATCCATCAGAACTACACCAAGTCACAAACACATACCTTTTAGCATTTGACAAAACACAAAGGTATAGTGAAATTCTCACCTATCATGAAGTAACATTACAAAAATGAACCAATACAAGGTTGTCTCTATCTAATCATTGCATATTGTTTGAATATAGGTAATGTGTAAGATCTCATCAACCTTTTGTCAAACAACTAATAATAGCGACATTCTATCACCTTCAAAATGACCGCGGCAAACTATACTTGAATCTAAAACCAACAGTCCTCATAAATTTTTACTAGGAGATCAAAATAATCCAAAAACTTGCCAAGATGTTCATTAAACATGCCTAAACTCTCCACTAGAACATTCTACCTCAACCCTCACAGAATTTAAATTTTTAAAGTTTCACCAAATCACCAGCGGTGATCACAAAATGATTAAATATTGAAAACTAGAAGAAGTCTTCCTTTGAAACCAGCACCAATAATTCCAGAATGAATCCAATGTTATACCTATAAGAGGGTTTGTAGTCAAATCTTTCTAATCTCTCTGAAGAATTGTTTTTGCAACAACTGCCAATGTGTGTGTCGAAACTGAAATATGGTGAAAACTAAATTCTTGTAAACTTAATTGTGTCAAGCGTTCCCAAAGCTATGAGATGCCAATAAAGCCACACACATACCAAAATAAAGAAAAACAAACTAAAATGTTTTTGGGTGATGCCAATTACCAGTCTGCTCAAATGCACTCCTACATCAGACACATTGAGTAGGAATTTTGTGAGCATACACTCACAAACATGGAGTTGAATAGTCAAACTACTCTTCTAGGTTGCAAGCAACCTACAATGAGCTCCATCACTGAATCATAAGCACAAAGTTATTTCTTCTTCCTCTTTTTCTAATACCTCACTGGAACAAGCATCATCCTCCTCCCATAACTTTGCTCACCACTCTTCTCTCCTTTCGTGGATTTGTATCCACCATGTACGATCCTCCTCTGCCAAATTCTTTCTACTCTCATCTCCTTCTTTGTGGGATCCAACCCACCATAAACTGACCACCTCCACCAAGTTCCACCTCCACCATCTTCTATAATCTCTACACACAAACACATAGCATCCACACACAACTCTACAACTGCAACTTTATCCTTTATAATAGCATCCTCTTCTACTCTCACTATGGAAGATAAATCACAAATGAAATCAAAATATTCATAAATTACCTCTTTTTCCTTCTCCAGTGCAACATCCATCTTCTCATCCTCACCAGCGAGATGCTCAAACCACTCCTCTATCACCAAGGTCTTCAACATTAAATCATACTTGTCTTCACCATTCACTATAATATTCTCAACTTCTTCACCTTCATTTTTAGTTCCAGCCTCTTTCTCAACTACACTCTCATCTGCTAAGGATTTCATTTCCTCCAAAGGACACTCAGCCACTACTACAAATTCATTATTTCTTTCTTCTTCCATGCTCTCATCCAAGCATGTTGTTGCATCCTCATGCTTATTTTCATCATGCCTGATGAATTCACCATGTTGCATTGGTTCCAATCTATCCACTCTCATGGCTATATCAAACATCATCAAGGAGATCTTTCTCTTTTGGTACTGCCTCCATCCATCCCATATGATGGGATTCTTTCTCACAAATATCCCCATCTCACTTGTTGCAATCTTCTATAATCCACACCACACTCTTCACAATCTACGATTCTTTGCAGCTCTTCAGCTCCCAACTACTTAAGACTTCACAAACCTACAACAATTCTCACATGAGCTCTTCTCTACCACTCTTCATTCTCCACCTACAATTCCTAGCATAGGATGCTTCATGTTTGGCACTCTGTCTATACACTCAGAACCTCGACCTCTTAAACTATTTGGTACAATTCAATATCCCTCAACTCTCACACAAACATGCACACCTTCACATGGGCAATACTCTACCCCAAAACAATACAAGATTGCAAAAACAATTGATTTTTATTATTTCAAATCAACTTGCCATCAAACTGTGACCAAAATTACAAAATATGGCCTTCAAATGATCTTTCTTAGCTCGCAGATACCTACACACTTTAATCTCCAATATGAATCTTCACTTCAATTTCTCCAATCTGAATCTTCCTCTATTTTATGACTTCTATATTTGCACCTCCTCTTTGATTCAATACCTTAACTAAATTCCTTCCTCTACACTAAGGCATTTGTCCTTAGTTAAATCTATAATGTTTATCTGAGGCTTGACCTCTTGTCGATTCCTCTTGCTAGTGAACTCTATTCTTGTTTCATGTTCATAGAAGTGACTCTATTTTTTTCTTCAACAGGTCACCTTTTTTCTGCTACATTTTCTTTTCAGAGATTATATCCTTTTGGTAACAATCTCCCTTCCTCTTCAGGATGATGCCCTCTCTTCTCCTATATTGTGTTTTTATTTTTAAAAAATGAAAAGAAAATAGTGATCTTAAATCTAAGGTGACGCCTCTCATTCCATGTTAAAGACAACTTTTAAATTTTACCAAGTGAATGGGACCCCTCACTCTCAATTGCAACCCACACATCATGTTCAATCAGCTAGAAGAAGAACTTTTAAATTCTTAATGTTTTACAAACAATATTCAATCATCCCCGTCAACTATCAAAGATATTTGATTATATCTTTTATAAAAATTAAATAATCTTGGTGGAAGTCTATGCAATTCCCTTGATTATGTATGTGGAAGCATAAACCATTATCTACCTCTTATGTTGATTGCCTTCCTTGACCTTGTGTGGTAACATCTCCAGCTAGGGTAAGTTATTAAAATATAAATTTCCCTCAATGCCTTTAGCCATCAAAACTACACCAAGTCTCAAACACGTACCTTTTGGCATTTGACAAAACACAAAGGTATAATGAAATTATCATCTATCATGAAGTAGCATCTCAAACATGAACCAAGACAAGGTTGTCTCTGTCAAATCACTGTATAGTCAAACTACTCTTCTAGGTTACAAGCAACCTATAGTGAACTCCATCACTGAATCATAAGTACAAAGTTATTTCTTCTTCCTCTTTTTCTAATACCTCACTGGAACAAGCATCATCCTCCTCCCGCAACTTTGCTCACCACTCTTCTCTCCTTTTGTGGATTTGTATCCACCATGTACGATCCTCCTCTGCCAAATTCTTTCTACTCTCATCTCCTTCTTTGTGGGATCCAACCCACCATAAACTGACCACCTCCACCAAGTTCCACCTCCACCATCTTCTATAATCTCTACACACAAACACATAGCATCCACACACAACTCTGCAACTACAACTTTATCCTTTACAATAGCATCCTCTTCTACTCTCACTATGGAAGATAAATGACAAATGAAATCAAAATATTCATAAATTACTTCTTTTTCCTTCTCCAGTGCAACATCCATCTTCTCATCCTCACCAGCGAGATGCTCAAACCACTCCTTTATCACCAAGGTCTTCAACATTAAATCATCCTTGTCTTCACCATTCACTATAATATTCTCAACTTCTTCACCTTCATTTTTAGTTGCAGCCTCTTTCTCAAGTACACTCTCATCTGCTAAGGATTTCATTTCCTCCAAAGGACACTCAGCCACTACTACAAATTCATTATTTCTCTCTTCTTCCATGCTCTCATCCAAGCATGTTGTTGCATCCTCATGCTTATTTTCATCATGCTTGATGAATTCACCATGTTGCATTGGTTCCAATCTATCTACTCTCATGCTATATCAAACATCATCAAGGAGATCTTCCTCTTTTGGTATTGCCTCCATCCATCCCATATGATGGGCTTCTTTCTCACAAATATCCCCATCTTACTTGTTGCAATCTTCCATAATCCACACGACACTCTTCACAATCTACGATTCTTTGCAGCTCTTCAGCTCCCGACTGCTTAAGACTTCACAAACCTACAACAATTCTCACATGAGCTCTTCTCTACCACTCTTCATTCTCCATCTACAATTCCTAGCATAGGATGCTTCACGTTTGGCACTCTACCTATACACTTAGAACCTTGACCTCTTATACTATTTGGTACAATTCAATATCCCTCAACTCTCACACAAACATGCACACCTTCACATGGGCAATACTCTACCCCAAAACAATACAAGATTGCAAAAACAATTGATTTTTATTATTTCAAATCAACTTGCCATCAAACTGTGACCAAAATTACAAAATATGGCCTTCAAATGATCTTTCTTAGCTCGCAAATACCTACACACTTCAATCTCCAATATGAATCTTCACTTCAATTTCTCCAATCTGAATCTTCCTCTATTTTATGACTTCTATATTTGTACCTCCTCTTTGATTCAATACATTAACTAAATTCCTTCCTCTACACTCAGGCATTTGTCCTTAGTTAAATCTATAATGTTTACCTAAGGCTTGACCTCCTGTCGATTCCCCTTGGTAGTGAACTCTATTCTTGTTTCATGTTCTTCATAGAAGTGACTCTATTCTTTTCTTCAACAGGTCACCTTTTTTCTGCTACATTTTCTTTTCAGAGATTATATCCTTTTGGTAACGATCTCCCTTCCTCTTCAGGATGATGCCCTCTCTTCTCCTATATTGTGTTTTTATTTTTAAAAAATGAAAAGAAAATAGTGATCTTAAATCTAAGGTGACACCTCACATTCCATGTTAAAGATAACCTTTAAATTTTACCAAGTGAATGGGACCCCTCACTCTTAGTTGCAACCCACAAATCATGTTCAATCGGCCAGAAGAAGAACTTTTAAATTCTTAATGTTTTACAAACAATATTCAATCATCCCCGTCAACTATCAAAGATATTTGATTATATCTTTTATAAAAATTAAATAATCTTGGTGGAAGTCTATGCAATTCCCTTGATTATGTATGTGGAAGCATAAACCATTATCTACCTCTTATGTTGATTGCCTTCCTTGACCTTGTGTGGTAACATCTCCAGATAGGGTAAGTTATTAACTTATAAATTTCCCTCAATGCCTTTAGCCATCAAAACTACACCAAGTCTCAAACACGTACCTTTTGGCATTTGACAAAACACAAAGGTATAATGAAATTATCATCTATCATGAAGTAGCATCTCAAACATGAAATAATACAAGGTTGTCTCTGTCAAATCATTGTATATTGTTTGAATATAAGTAATGAGTAAGATCTCATCAACATTTTGTCAAACAACTAACAACAACAACATTTTGTCACCTTCAAAATGACCGCAAAAAATTATACTCGAAGCTGAAACTGACATTCTTGATAATTTTTTATCGAAGGATTGAAATCATTCAAAAACATTCCAAGATGTTCACATCAACATCCCTAAACTCTCCACTAGACCATTCTACCTCAACCCTCACAAAATTCAAAATTTTAAAGTTTCACCAAATTGCCAACGTTGATCACGAAATGATTAAATCTTCAAAACTAGAAGAAGTCTACCCCTGAAACCTTCACCAGTAATTCTAGAATGAATCTAATATTTTACCGATAAGAGGGTTTGTATTCAAACCTTTCTAATCTCTCTAAATAATTATTTTCACAACTGCCAATGTGTGTGTTGAAACTAAAATATGGTGAAAGATAAATTCTTGGAAACCTAATTGTGTCAAGTGTTCCCAAAGTTGCGAGATGCCAACAAAGCCACATGCACACCAAAAATGAAGAAAAATAAACTAAAATGTTTTTTGGTGATGCTAATTACCAGTTTGTTGGGATGCTCCTGGATCACTCAGTTACACTATGTTCATCTTTTTCTACCACAAGATCCAAAATTTCAAGGAATTGATGTCTTGAAAATGGATCAACTACCATTTGATACATCCTTCAAGTCTTTTCTGATTGAGGGCTAGCCTGAAGTAACTTAACTACTGTATCAAAACTGGGGTCCACCATAGGAGTATACTTCCTCTTCTTCTCTATAACTTTCTTGAGCCAGATAAGAGAGGGCAAGACATATTTACTATCTGTAGTGTCAGGTGTAATACCAACTAAGGCAAAATCAGACATTACCTTGTGAGTTTGTCACTGAAGTGGTGAAGGAGGTGCATTTGATGTATAAGGTGGGACACTACTTTGTACAACTCATTGAGACAAGGAAGGCATATCACCTTGAGGAGATGAGATAGTAGAAGTATCTTGATCCTCTTATTGCTATTGTGAAGAGTCCTCTACTTCAATCATTTCATCCCTAGGATTTTTACATATTTATAACTTCTTTCTTGGCACTTCAACATATTCTTCACATTGACATTTTAATCCCATGTTATCCCGAAGATCATCATCAACATCTCTTTTCTAGAGAGTGGTTACTAATCTCGTGGAATATACTTTAGAAGAAGAAGGCCCTTAGGTAGCAAGAATAGTAGAAGACATTTTTTCTTTCACAGGCTGCTCTCTTTGTGGGGAATCAACTTCAATACAAACAATAGCTTTACTTTTTAGCCATCTCTAAGTCTTATCTAATACAAATGATGATAAGACTCAGAAAGAGTCTTATCATCAGTGATCTCCTATTCTGACCACCTAATCCTGAGCAGTTGTCTAGAATACTCAACATAAAAACCCTCATAAATCATATCTGAATTATAATCCACCATAGCTAGAATGTTCCATCCAAGATTGAAAGCCTTGATCTAATCTATTATGAGCCTCATCTAGTCCCTTCTTTGAACTTCATGTTCATCACAACAATCTTCCCAATAATCTTCAAGATGGGACCGATGCTCATAAGCTAACCCACCATAAAAATTCTTCTTCACATAGTTTTTACTGTCAAAGAATGGCCTTGTGGTGAAAAGGTGAAAATTGAACTTGGATAAGATTCTATCCGTATTTATAGCATCATCATGAGTCTTACAAGTGTAATAAGTCAAGCCTATAGGAAAGGGGTAACCCTTCTTTTTCATATTATGGTATTTACTGCTTACCTGGGCCATTTGTCTACATAGTTCCAAGAAAATAATCATATCATTGACATACCTAGGTATTTTATATGGGGCATTCTCAAAACCACCAATCCTCACATAGTTGAACATGTTGAATTGGATGAATAAACTTCCAAACTACATGACAAACTATGCTTCTTCATGAGATATCCTTACCTCTGGGTTGTCATCAATTCTTCTCACATTAAGCATTAAAAAGGTGTCATTCACACACATGTAGTCCTTATTTTCATGTTCTTCCTGCAGCTATGGGAAATATTCATAGACTGGAGTATCACTCGAGGGAGTCCCATGAGTTCTCAAACTAGGCCACACCACTTGATTACTGGCTATAGCATAAAACAAGTAGGAGTACATATGAAAAGTGTTGTTCTTATAAAAATTTACCAACGGGTCATTTATATCATCACTAATCAAGCTAGCCCATTCTACATACTATAACTCACTACAAATTACCAATATGAATTGACACATCGATTTCTCAAAAGAACTGGAATCATTGTTCCCTACTACCCAGTGCAATAAATTAACCATGTCTAATATATCTTCTTTGAAATGGGCCCTCACCAGGTTTTTGGGAACCTAAACTTCCCTTTCTTTTCATTCTTGAGCTAGCATTTAGCAATGGCTATTAAACACCAATCTTTCCTATCAAAGAGATAATTCCATCCAATTTCTACAAGCATTTGTGCAAACTCCTCTCTTTCTGGTAGTTTGAGAACATGGCTCATTGATTTGAAATACAATTTAGTTATCATAGTCCCATCAAAAGACCTAATCTCTTAGGATTCTGCATGATAATTCTTCACACAAGCAAGGACCAAATCGGGACACTAGATAGCAAGTGGTAACCCACCCGCATCAGCCATGCCACTTGAAAATGTTTTCTCTGCTAGTGCTGACCTAGGGCTTGGATTCATCCTATTCTAAAAATCATTAAAGTCAACATGTCCTAAGCCAATATCTTTGATTCCCACCAGATTGTTCCTTATGATGGATGTGACAACAAAATTTTAGTATTTGTACTTCATCCTAATGAATTTAACTAACCACCAGATGTAGGAGTCAAGGATTCTTAACAAAATCCAATTAGTCATGCAAGTGGACAGAGGCCTTGAAGTGGTATGAGGTAAATAGCACCTGCATGAAACTCATGAAAACCTCCAAATGTTTCAACAATCAAAATTCAACTAAAACAAACTTGTAATTCCAACTAAAAAGAATATATATAAGGGCTTGTTGTCAAATAACCTTGACTTTAGTGAACCATGAAATAGTGAAATGAAGCAAAATCCCAAAGCAGTTACAACTATCAATGTAGAATTTGGAAAAGGAACATTGGTGCAAAACACTTTGATAAACCCACCTTATATTTGCATTTAAGACTAAAGAAGGTTTCATTGATGTTTCATTAATGATTCGCAGGAGACATAGTTCCATGGCATGTAACATAGGTGTAAACTTCCCATCACCAATTATTACAATGTATTGTTTCTCTTTTCTTGTGCATCGACAAAAATCAACTTTACCAAATCACTATCAATGAAATGAAAGATCTACCAACTAGGTGTGGCAATGACACATACAAGATTTATCACCATCATCAAGCCTCTCTTGTCAGTGAATCACTTAGTCGGTGAACTCTAAAACCTGAAAATGGATGCTCGGTGGAATAATAAGTTTGCAACTTGATGCTCCCATAGATATACGCTTCTACTTGAACTCTTTCCTTTATCAGTAAGAAAAGAAACTCGAGAACAAGCTTGTACCAATCGTGGAATTACAAAGTTTACATGAAACATGAATTTGACCGACATGGAGACTTAGAGAAAACCGTAAGTTAGCAATCAATGAAACTAACCGACTGGGATCAAAGTGAACATCATAAAAGACAAATCGCTTAATCAGTAAGTTTGAGAATTGAAGGAACTGCTAATTAGGTTCAAGAGAAGACAATAGGGCCAACAAAGGAAAGGAAATCTTGCAGAATTACAAGACTTTTTCATGAGGGCAAAAGACAGTTTGAAAATTTACCTAACCCAATGATGAGTAGCTTAAAAATAGAAATATTGGATAACAAATATGAAATTTTTAATAAGGAATTTAAATTACATTTTTAGAATTTTGATCTCGTTTCCTCAATAGGCATTTTTTATTCTATTAAATTGGGTTTTAAAAAGTTCCTTAATTTCAATGAAGAGTCATGGAAAATTTTAGGATAATAATAAGCATGTGATTTTACAAGTTTTGGGACTCCCACTTGCCTAAATTCAAGTTAACTTCCAAGGTATATTTGAAGGGAATTCAAATTTGAGATCTAGAAATGTTATCACTTTGCCATTCAAATTCAAATCTAAATCTAAATGTTAGAACTTTTCTATAAAACTTTTTTTCATTGCCACTATTTAGCCCATCATAGTCTTGTACACACCCTCCTACTACTTTGATAATACTCTACTAATCCAATGGATATGTAAATGGATGTTCATGTAATATATTAAAAGACTCATTTAAAGTAAATCACAGTTTATCTTTTGATGAAAGTAGATTGTCATTGATGTCAAAAAGGTGTTGGTATTGATAGGAGTTGTTCATATACTTCAGGTTGATATGTTGCTTCATGGCTAAGTCAGGAAATGCTAACTTGTTTAAATGGGCACGAATATCTCATGCCATGTTTAAATGATGGTGAGCAAAGGCATGTTTTAAATATTCATTCAAATGACTTTGTTTAATGAAGAACCTTATTTAATGGGAGCTCCATTTATTAAAAAGCATCCAAATATATTTGAAGATCAATATTTAATGGGAGCAAATTGGAAGGAGAGCTCAAATTGCTTTATTTAAATAAAGTGGACTTTATATGCTTAAAAAGTGGGAAGCAAAAGCATTGAATATTTAAATATATAAAGTTTGATATTTATCCTATTTTGTTGATCCCCTTTAAATGCCATATTTTATGACATAAATAAAAATGTGAAGTTACAAAGCTACTTTTAAGGAGATTTTCAAAGCTATTTTTAAGGAGATTTTTGTGGGAGATTTTGTGGGAGTTTTTATGAAGATTTTTTTTTTTTTCTATTTTTTAAACTCTCCTTCATGGCAAGAAGAATATTAAGGAGTAGTTTTTTTTTTTTAAAAAGAAGGGAAGTTATTTTGAGAGATATTTCTTATTTTGATGAGAAGGTTAAAAGTTTTTTTTTGTGGAGAATATTTTTATTTTGCAGATGGTTTTTTGGAAGAAGAAAATGAAGAGAAGTATGGAAGTTTTTTCTTGAAGTCGATTTGATGGTCATATCTACTACCTTGTTGAGTTATGTTTTTATGGCATATGTTTTGCATAAGTATTGAAGCTTTCAGGTGATTTGGAGATAGTTTTTCACTTGTTTCATTGATGATCTTCCTCACTAATATGTTTCAGACAGAGTTCTTCAAGCTATGACATTGATGACATTGATGGTGATATCCTGCATTTCATCAGAGGAAGCTAAAGGTATGTTTTGAATCAGCAATAGCAAATGGTAATGTTCAAAAATGTTTTTCATATGTTGGCTTCAGGATTGTTATCATCATAAATCATTACTTGTTGAAAGGTTAATAGGAGTTTATACCTTCAAAGTGTTCATAATTCAATATGCTTATAATGGTTATGATCATGCTATAACATCTTTAAGTGGAGTTGTTCTTAGGGGGAGTTAATCAGAGGATTGAGTTGTCACTATCTTGGGAGATTTTAAAAGAGATATGTTTTCTTCATGCTCATATTAGTATTTCTTGTCAGGACTAATTCAGGAAGTGGATAAGTGCTGAGTTGAGTTGAGTTATGTTGATTAGTCTTCTCAGTGTTTACCAATGGTATTTCTAAGCAGTGTTTTGTTTGTGAACTTTAACACATGGGAGATCTTGGAGATTTGTTATTTCAGGTCAAAAAGTGTTGGTTCAGGAGTTTGTTAAAGGAAGTAATCAGAGGATCTCATTGATGTCAGTGTTTCATCTTCATCTACAAATTTGTGTTGTGATTAGAAGTGGTATAGTGTAGTCTATGGGCAGCTTGTAACAGTGGTTTGGTGCTTGGTTTGATATGCCTTACATGATTGTTTGATGTCTTGTTGCTCTTAAGTTTTTATGGTTGTTCAATATGCAGATGAACATGGAAAGAGCTCGGAGCTCTCAGGAAAAGTTTTGGACAGCAAATTGAAAAATAATCAGTGCCTTAAGTGGTATTTCAATTCTTGGTTGGTATGAAGGATGATAAGGGGGAGATAATAGCCTTTGTCATCAGATGTCAATATGCCAGTGAGGCTTGCAGGTCAGTGAGACCTTAACATTTGTCAGTGAGACACATATTGTAGCCAGTGAGGCATGTTTTATCAGTTAAGCCAATGAGGTAGTTCTGGAGTGTTTTTTCTACCCCTGGAGGGTTTTCCACTCATGCAATTCTTGTGTCTTGGTTCATATTGATTATCTCTCTATGGTTGTATGTTTTACTCATGAGTTTTTGTTTTCATTCTCAGTTATGTGCATATGTGTTTGACAAAGTTATGTGCATATGTGTTTGACAATTCAATGATAACTTTCTCTCCTTGTGCTCTCCAAGTTAAAGTTTTTAAAAAGATTAGAAAATTCACACAACACTGATTCACCCCCCCTCTCAGTGTTGTCCTTAACTCCTACATCTTTTTATACAACACCCTAGCATGCAAATGACACATGTTTCATGCTCAAGTCAAAATACAATAACTAGTAAGGAGTTAGATTGGACCATTTTGAAACTTGATTCTAAAAACTTTTGGGGGTCAAATTTGTAAATTTGTAATTCTAAACTAGGTTTAGATCCATAAATGCAAAATTCACCTAGACCAGGGAATGGAATATATACAAATTGGATCTAGATCCTTAGGATGAATGGTGTCAAATTTAGTCAAATCTCTACTTAATTTCCAACTTTCATGCAAAAATAAGCCACTTGTACACTAGTCATTGCATATGAGGAAAATGGTTAAAATGAGCACAAGTGTAATATATGTACTTTTAACTTTTAGCCCCATTTTGACTTGCATGTGGACTACTATGAATCATGCATTTCAAATTAAAATAAACAATCAACATGTGGGTAAATAACAAGCACTTGTGTAAAGGATATAGCTATTGATAATGATTCCATGCATGCTACCTATAAAGATCATGCCATCTTGAACCCTATATAGATAATAAAAATATGAAATAGAAACAAGCAAGTGTTTCAATGATATCATCAAGAAAAGGAAAGTAATTATAGTGATATGGTTGAGAAGGAGATTGTAACAAAGAGTGAAGTGATTTTTATGAGGTTGTGAAGGAGCCTACATGAAGAAATTAATAAATGTTAACCCATGCAGGAGCCATCATAAGCCATGAGTTATTCATTGTAATCATAGTCAATAAGATAATGTTAGTTCAATATTATATGTCCCCTCCAATTGGCTACATATAAACATGTATGATCATTATATATAAACATGATAAGAATAACAATAGTATTGTTAGATGTAATCATAAATACAAACATGAGATTATAATTTAATATTTAAACATGATAAAAATTATGGAACATGTAAAAGTATGGATCATGTGATCTCATCAGATGAAATCATCTAAGTATGTAAGCATTCTAAGATAAGATAATGTCTCTAAATATGGAAGCATGACATGGATCACATACACAGACAACATATTACAAACTTGTACAAGTAAACAATACATAATATAGAAGTTGAAATGAGAAAGAAAAGATCATAAAACAAGGCATAAACTCTAACATGATATAAGATAATGGAGGATGAAGGAGGAATAAAACAAAAATATCTTAATATATGTATTTGGTCAACATAATGAGAGTGATTTCCAATTATCCTATACATTGCATCATTTGAAATATAATGTAGGGAAAACACAAGGAGAAACATAGAAAAAAAGGAAAAGTGACATAACTACACAATACATGTTCATAGTCACTTGTGTCAACATGCATCATTAAAGGTTCCTTTGGGATATGTGCATAGATATGGGGGTCATTAAGTAACCAAAAATGTTGTAATATTGGAAATTGCATACTCTACAAATTTGTTATAATGTTTTTATGTCCATTTTAACCCAATCCCATTTTTTGTGTGTGTTTAGGGTGAAAAAGTAGGTTTCCTTAAAAAAAGATTAAGTCTTATTCCTTCACTAACTAAACATTGGGAAGATAAGAACTGAGCATGGGATCAAGCTACAAATTTCTTATGCATTCCCTAATGTTAATTAGGTATGATCAGGTGTTTAAACTAAGGTTTACCTAGTGTTTTCATTCACTAATCACCAAACCCTAATTACACCTTGCAACTGTAATCTACAGAATTTCGAGATGAAATAGATAGAATAGATCATAGAAATGCAGAGAATAAGGTTCAGAGGTCATGCACCTAGAAACTGAGGGCTAACTAGACTAGGGTGCCCACTCATTAGTCCTACAACTTTCCATCTATAAAAGCCTTCTATATCAGATGTCCAATAACCTTCAATAGCTCTTAGATCTTAGAGAATCTCCCCAGTTAGACTAGGGTACCTGCTCATTAGTCCCGAAAGTGTCAGGATCTAGAACTTTGAAATTCAGTAATGACTGTATTCACAATATCCTTCTTTCTGTCACTCCTTTCCGCTGTATCCCATCAAACATGATATGTACCTAAAAAGGAGGAGAAAGATGTTGCAGCTATATAGGAGCTTGCCTCAGTCAAGCCTTGTTTTCGATATTCTTACCTCAACAATAGCCAGAGATAAATATTTGTAGAAGTGTGTGCAAAACTAACAAAGTGTATGCAGAAATATCAAACCCTAGATGTCTCAATCAAGGGAAGATCAATAACTTGCTTCAACTCAATGAACAAACACAACTTCATCTCAAGGAGATGAAAGCAATGACGACTTGCATGAACAAGAAGGCGAATCAACAATGTCTATAGAGGATCTCCAAACTTGATGTTAGAGGCTTCAACCCTTCTCCCGATCATGCAAAAGGTGTACAAACCCTAGGAAGAGCAAGATAGTCTCAAGATCTTGATTCCTAATCTCCATCCATTGTCTCCATGATAGCAAATTCAAATAGCATTCAAGAGCTTCAACAAATCAATGATTTTTAATTGTAATTTTAGCAGAGTTTTGGTATCAATTTTGCATATAGATTGTGTGTGTTAAAATGATTTTCAAATGTGTTTAAATATCTAGCTTTAGGAGATTCAAATTTCAAAATAACGTCTCAATATCGTGCAAAAATGAAAATTTGGAAACATTGGAATCTCGGGATGCACGGTGGGAGCTGAGACCCCGCCAAGATTCAAAATCCTGAAAAAATGGGGTAGGACTAGGGCATAGGCACCTGAGCCCAATCCCCCATTTTCTGATCATATCTACTTCTAGGGGGTTCCAGGGACCCAAAATACAAATTCCCTTTCCAGGTTAAATTAATAGTTATCTCAGAAAATGAATATTTTTCAACTAGACACAAGTTAATCAAGGTTTCAGGAAGGCCAAAAATAAACAAGTTAAAAGGACACGAAAGGAGAGGAGATAAACTGAGGTAAATTGTACCATTCAATACCGGAGGACAATAACATTCAACCCCACTTTAGTGGCCATATGAAACTATGTGTATATGTAACTAAAGGAAAGTAAATGCATCAATCATGAAAAGGATACCCAAAAAGATATTGTAGAGGAAGCCAAAGTGTTGTCGTAAAAAAGGAAGAAGCCCCCAAGTTCGTAATCCTACAAGACCATGAAGTTAGGAACCACAACCTATAACGGAACACTTGTTAGAGGATCAAAATCAAATCAACCTACAACCACCACCAATGAATCAATACAAAAACACTAATGGGGTTGAGTGATGAGACATGATGAAGGAGGAAATCGAGGGAGATATATGCCCCCCTTGTTTCTGCTTGCTTAGTTCAAAAAGGAGAAACAAGAAGATATCTATGCACGTTAATTTTGAGGGAAACTTGATGAAAAATGCATTGTGAGGGTTGTTTGAAGAAACAACGTGTTGCAAGTATGAGGTGAACCAGTGTTGTCATTGATGTCAACATACTCATATTGCATTGACAAGAAGGATTGGATGAGCTGTGTGCTGAGGATATTGAGAAAATTAGCCTCAGTGAAGAACAGTTATGAGAAGAAGGCAAATGTATTGTATAGGTTGCAAACCGGAGGAAGCGGATTAAAGGGTTTGTATATATGAGTCTTGAGATGGTTGAGTTAAGATTTCAGAGGTCCGCATGAAGATCTGTAGAAGTTATGGCTGTCGGTGTGGAACCGGTTCCGGCAAGTGTTCAGAGGTGACAGAGTATCATAGAAAGGTCCGGTGAGGTCCAAAATTGCATAATCTTAATCTGCAGATTGGAAGGAGTGTTTGGGATGTCCTTGTGATGTGTCATCTCAAGTTGTGTATGATTTGGAGGTCTGGAAGTACCTTCTGCTTTATGACAGTGGCGACAGACTGTGTTCTTGAAGTTCCGGATAAGGAAGAAAAGAGATTCCAGTAAGTAGAGGAAGTGCGGATGTACCTAGTCATTCAGGCAGGCTTGTGAAGGTTCTTGGATCATGTTGAGGTTGTGTTATTGGTCCGCATTGATGGTAGAGCCTAAAATTGAAGATATTCTTCCGGATGAAGTTCTTGTTCCGACTAGCCGACTGGATAAGTTGTTCATCCTGCAAATGTTCTTGTGGTGGCCGACCGGATGTGTTATTCATCTTGCGGATATTCTTATGGTTGATTGCCGACTTAGATGATTGTTCCTAAGTCGATGTTTTGTATAAATAAAGGTTTGTGAGTTCATTTCAAAGTGTGATTTGTGGAGATGAGAGCAGTGTAGCAAGGATAAGTGCGAAAGATAGAGTAGGGATTTTGGGCTTAAATGGAACTGATCCGGACATGGTAGAGATGTCATTCTTCAGTTCAAGACTGTGATTCTTATCACTTTGTAGATAGTGTGTCTCCTTGTAGGTAGTGGACCTCTTTGTGAGTAGTGTGCTCGAGCAGTGAGCCCTAATTGGCAAGTGCCATTCTTTTTCTTATTCTTCTAACAGAGAATAATTCTTGGGTTAATCACCCTGTGGTTTTTCCCTTAACTGGGTTTTCCACGTCAAAATCTTGGTGTTCAATGTGTTGATGTTTATCTACTCTTGTATTTGTGCACTATGCTTTCATGGATGATTAATTGATATGTTGTTAACTAACAAGAAGAATCAAGTGTTTGAGGTAGAAAGGAAGTTTCTATACAACTGATTCACCCCCCCCTCTCAGTTGTATGCCCTAGATCCAACAATTGGTATCAGAGCCAAGTTCCTCTGAAAGGAGCTTAACCACTTGAGGAGATCCAGGATGTCGTCATATAAGAAGGATAGTCCAAAGTTCGATGGAACCAACTTCACTCTCTGGAAAGGTCGCATGAAATGTCACTTGGAGTGTATGGGAAAAGCATACTTGGCCATGGTCTCAAAACCATATGTACCTCCACAGGGTGGTCCGACAACTCTAAATGAAATCACAGATGCTGAAAACAATCTATGGACCAAGGAAGCTCTTCTAAGCGCATTGAATGACTCAGATCTCTCAAATGTTATTGACCTACCAAATGCATATGAGATCCTAACTAAACTGGAACTTCTATATGAAGGAGATGAGTTTGTCAAGAGTGCAAGGTTGCAAAGTCTGAAAGGGAAATTTGAAAGATTGAAGATGAGAGATGATGAGAACATCACTACTTTTATGCCATGAGTGAATGAGCTGGTGTGTGGAATTAGAAATGCTGGTGGAACTCTGGATGAGAATGAGATTGTTTGCAAAATCCTTAGATCCCTTCCTGCTGCCTACAAAATCAAGGTTACTACCATTGATGAATTCAGAGCTCACACAACTGTCACAAGAGAACAATTGGCTGGCAAACTAGCTGCATTTGAAATGACCGAGTTAGGAGATGATCCTCCCAAGACTAAATCTGCTTTCAAAGCCAGTGCCTATGTGAAAGGCAAACAGAGATTTGATCTAGGTGAAAACTCTTCAAGAAAGATGTCATGGTATGATCAAGCAAGAAGAGACATGGAAGAAGAAGAAGCAGAAACAGCCCAACTTGAAGCCCTCATTGCAAAGAGACTGCCAAGAGGATCTGGTAAGTATGAAGGAAAACTACCCTTTAAGTGCTTCAACTACAATAAGATTGGTCATTTTGCCTCAAGATGTCCAGATAGATCTGCAAGGTCTAATACTAACAGATAAAGGTTTCAAAAGAACTGCTATTATGTTCATGAAGAAGATGACAATGAAGGAGTAACAGATGATGAATCAGAACTAGGAAGCAAATCCGGAAATGAATGGGTGTTTATTGCCATCAAGGAAGAAGATTCTATATCCTCTGAATCTGTCAATCACAGGTTGTGGAAAGAGCTTTGGCTGCTCAAGTGGAAGAAAAGGATGATTGGGTTATTGACAGTGGATGTTCTCACCACATGAATGGTGATGAGAATAAGTTCTTGGATTTGGAAAGGTATGAAGGAGGAATGATAAAGTTTGGTGACAATTCTGCTGGCAGAATCAGGGGTAGGGGAACTATTTCCTTTGATGGGAAGAGCAAAACAGGTAATGTACTATATGTTGAAGGATTGAAGCACAATCTTCTCAGTGTTGGTCAGTTAGTGGACAAAGGCTATGATCTCCAGTTCAAGAATGGAAAATGCAGAATCTTTACAAGCTCCGGAATTGAAATTGCATCCGATACTCAGACAAAAGGTAATATCTTTCATCTGGTTAGTTCAAATAAAAGTTGTCTGTTTGTTCAAGTTGATCAGAGTTGGTTATGGCATAGAAGAATGTGTCATGTGAATTTTGATAACATCATCAAGATAAGCAATATTCAGGCTGTAAGAGATCTTCCAAAATTGATGAAACCTACAAATAATTTGTGCAAAGAATGTCAGCTAGGTAAACAGAGCAGAGTCTCTTTTAAAAGCAAAGATCAGTCGTCTACTAGATTGTTGGAATTAGAACATACTGATCTTTGTGGTCTGACAAGAATCAAGAGTCTGCAAGGTGATAGATATTTTATGTTGCTAATTGATGACCATTCCCGGATGATGTGGGTTACCTTCCTAAAAGAGAAATCAGAAGCCCTTGAGAAGTTCAAAATCTTTAAAGATATGGCAGAGAATCAAACCGGATTGAAACTGAAGTGTCTAAGGTCTGATAGAGGTGGTGAATTTACATCTGGTGAGTTCATTGACTTTTGTGAGAAGCAAGGTATAAGAAGATAGTTGTCTGCTCCTAGGACTCCACAGCAGAATGGAGTAGTTGAGAGAAAGAACCGGACCATCCAGGAAGCTACCAGGACAATGATGTTGGAAGCAAATGTTCCTCAAATGTTTTGGAAAGAAGCTATCAGCACTGCAGTCTACACTCTCAATCGAGTTCAAATCAGAAACAACACCGGTAAGACCCCTTATGAACTCTGGTTTGGCGTCACTCCTACTGTGAAGTATTTCAGAGTATTTGGTAGCAAGTGTTATATTAAAAGAGATGAAGATCTAGGAAAGTTTGATGCTAGAAGTGATGAAGGAATTTTCTTGGGTTACTCCACTTAAAGCAAAGCATACCGGTGTTACAATAAGAGATTGAGGAAGATGATAGAAAGCACTAATGTGAAATTTGATGAAGGAATTGAGAAGCCCTCAAGATTTTATGAGTTTGATGAAGATGACCAGGATGGTGTTCAAGTTCAAGGAACTCAATCCTCTTTGGTAAGTCAGAGTCAACCTGATCCGGTAAATCAGGAAGAAGAGATAGGTGTGAATGAACCTGATCAAGAAGCAGTTGTACAGGATACTCCCAAAATTCCAAGGTATGTAAGACTGAACCACTCTGAAGATCAGATCATAGGTGACAAAAGCAAAGGTGTACAAACTAGAAGGAATGTTGCTCAAAATCAAGATGAATGTTGTCTGATTTCAAAGATTGAACCTAAAACAATAAATGAAGCCTGCAATGATGATAACTGGACCAAAGCAATGGAAGATGAATTGATGCAAATTGAGAAAAATCATACTTGGGATCTTGTTCCCAGACCTAGAGACAGGAATGTAATTGGAACCAAATGGGTCTTCCGGAACAAACTAAATGAAGCTAGTGAAGTAATTAGAAACAAAGCTAGATTGGTCTGCAAAGGTTACTCTCAAATAGAAGGAATTGATTTTGAAGAGACCTTTGCTCCAGTGGCAAGAATTGAAGTAGTCAGATTATTCCTTGCATTTGCTACCTTTAAAGACTTCAAGGTATATCAGATGGATGTCAAGTCTGCCTTCCTAAATAGTGATCTGGAAGAAGAAGTTTACATTGAACAACCGGATGGATTTCAATTGTCTGATAATGATGATATGGTCTGCAAGTTGAAGAAAGCATTGTATGGATTAAAGCAAGCCCCAAGAGCATGGTATGAAAGGTTAGATAAGCATCTTGTGCAGATTGGATTCAACAAAGGTACTGCTGACAGCAACTTATATTTCAAAATTGATCATGAAAACATTTTGATTATTGAAGTATTTGTGGATGATATCATTTTTGGAGGAAGAGATAGTATGTGCAAAACTTTTGCAAATCAGATGAAAAGTGAGTTTGAAATGTCTATGCTTGGTGAAATGAATTTCTTCTTGGGTCTGCAAATTACTCAAACAAAGAAAGGGATTTTCATTTCTCAGACCAAATACATGTAAGAATTGTTGAGGAAATTTGGTATGGAAGATTCAAAACCAATGAACACTCCCATGGCAACCGGATGCAAGTTGAGCAAAGATGATGACTCCCCAAAGATAGATCAGAAAAAGTATAGATCAATGATTGGTGGATTGCTGTATCTCACTCAGACTAGACTAGATATAACGCAGGCTGTTGGTCTTGTAGCAAGATTCCAGGTTGATCCTAAAGAATTTCATGTTATGGCAATCAAAAGAATTTTCAGGTACTTAAAAGGAACAGCTGAGTATGGTCTATGGTACCCTAGAGATCTGGATTTCTCTCTTCATGCTTACACAGACATAGATTGGGCAGGAGATGTGGATGACCGGAAGAGCACCAGTGGTGGAGCATTCTTTTTGGGGAAGAGATTGGTTTCTTGGCTAAGCAAGAAACAAGATGCAATATCTCTGTCTACAACTGAAGTAGAATACATTGCAGCAGCAGGTAGTTGCACTCAAATCTTATGGATGAAGCAGATGCTAAAAGACATTAAAGTTGAATATGAGGAGCCTATCACAATTTTCTGTGATAATTCAAGTGCAATTAATATTTCTAAAAATTCAGTATTGCATTCTAAGACTAAGCACATATCTATCAAGTTTCACTTTTTGAGAGAACAAGTGAACAAGGAAGAAGTCAGATTGGAGTATATTCCTTCCAAGGATCAGATTGTAGATATCTTTACTAAACCTCTTCCCAAGGACTCTTTTGAATACCTCTGGGAGAAGTTAGGGGTCATGGCCCCTCCGGTGATGAACTAGGATGCACTGATGTACATCAGTTCGGTGGATATCACAGTCATTTCTTGTGATCCGGATTGATGATGGGGAGCTGCTACTAAGGGGGAGCAGCTGGTATGATTCTGATGTGTTAGAATTGCAAGTATGAGCCCTTTGCCATTGATGTCAAAGGGGGAGAGAAGACATGTGAAAAACAAGTGGCAGATGATCAAAGGGGGAGCAGTAAATGAGGAGAAGACATGTTGCTAATAGGGGGAGCTGTGGCAGAAAGGAGAAGTTCTTATCTTGATGGTTTTTCACATCACATGTTGCCATCAATGACAAAGGGGGAGATTGTTGCAAGTATGAGGTGAACCAGTGTTGTCATTGATGTCAACATACTCATATTGCATTGACAAGAAGGATTGGATGAGCTTTGTGCTGAGGATATTGAGAAAATTAGCCTCAGTCAAGAACAGTGAAGAACAGTGATGAGAAGAAGGCAAATGTATTGTATAGGTTGCGAACCAGAGGATACGGATTAAAGGGTTTGTATATATGAGTTTTGAGATGGTTCAGTTAAGATTTCAAAGGTCCGCATGAAGATCTGTAGAAGTTATGGTTGTCGGTGTGGAACTGGTTCCAGCAAGTGTTCAGAGGTGACAGAGGATCATAGAAAGGTCCGGTGAGGTCCGGAATTGCATAATCTTAATATGCGGATTGGAAGGAGTGTTTGGGATGTCCTTGTGATGTGTCATCTCGAGTTGTGTATGATTTAGAGGTCTGGAAGTACCTTCTGCTTTATGACAGTGGTGACAGACTGTGTTCTTGAAGTTCCAGATAAGGAAGAAAAGAGATTCTAGTAAGTAGAGGAAGTACGGATGTACCTGGTCATTCAGGTAGGCTTGTGAAGGTTCTTGGATCATGTTGAGGTTGTGTTATTGGTCCGCATTGATGGTAGAGCCCAGAATTGAAGATATTCTTCCAGATGAAGTTCTTGTTCCGACTAGCTGACCGGATAAGTTGTTCATCTTGCAAATGTTCTTGTGGTGGCAGACCGGATGTGTTATTCATCTTGCGGATATTCTTATGGTTGATTGCCGACTTAGATGATTGTTCCTAAGTCGATGTCTTGTATAAATAAAGGTTTGTGAGTTCATTTCAAAGTGTGATTTGTGGAGATGAGAGCAGTGTAGCAAGGATAAGTGCGAAAGACAGAGCAGGGATTTTGGGCTTAAATGGAACTAATCCGGACATGGTAGAGATGTCATTCTTTAGTTCAAGACTGTGATTCTTATCACTTTGTAGATAGTGTGTCTCCTTGTAGGCAGTGGGCCTCTTTATGAGCAGTGTGCTCGGGCAGTGAGCCCTAATTGGCAAGTGCCATTCTTTTTCTTATTATTCTTACAGAGAATAATTCTTGGGTTAATCACCCCGTGGTTTTTCCCTTAACCGAGTTTTCCACATCAAAATCTTGGTGTTCAATGTGTTGATGTTTATCTGCTCTTGTATTTGTGCACTATGTTTTCATGGATGATTAATTGATATGTTGTTAACTAACAAGAAGAATTAAGTGTTTGAGGTAGAAAGGAAGTTTCTATACAACTGATTCACCCCCCCCTCTCAGTTGTATGCCCTAGATCCAACACAATGCCCAAGAACAAAACATCAGGTGAGATAGAGAGTGGAACCAAGTTTACAACACAACAAATGGTGCAAAAATCCAAGTTCGATAGCTCAAGATAGGGGCTCAAGAGTGACACTATTCAATTTTACACCTAGTTAGGGATAGGAATTCTCATCCACTTAATGTAAATGGAGTTTTCACTTATCACTATTCATTCTTGTTTCTTATCATTGTGTAGAGGAGAGAGAGAGAAGGAGAAGAAGAGGACAACCATGTTGAGTCAACACCTGTATCAAGCCCCACGACTAGAGATGCTCCAAGCCCGACTAGAAGAGAGGTATTTTGAGGCTGAGATAGGGTCCTAATCTTACACTTCTATCATCTTTCTATTTTTTTTAGATATTTTTCTCATTTACCATGTTGAGGTCCTAATTGATAGGGGTCCCTGGTAGGGATTCCCAAATCCTCCCAGGGCACTAGAGTCCTACTAGGGTGCCCTAGTCCCTCTGGGGCACCAGTGTCCCTCTGGGGTGCCCAGGTCTTCCTAGGGCACCCGGGTCCACAGAGGACACGGGCCCTAAGGTACATGAACACATTGCGAGTTCAGATAGTGATTATTGGTTTGAGGATGAAAACTGACACTATTGCTTGTTATTTGACCTGCAGGACATCCCAGAGACACGAGAGCACACAGGGGGTTGCCTGATGGCACTACTTCAAGAGCACACTAGTACTATGACTAGTCCAGAGAGGGGTCACTTGTAGGTGGTGGGCTTGTGGTGGGTGTTTGATATGCCCACAATCAAATTTAATTGTAGTATGTTGATGGCCCTAATGGAGAGATAGAATGCAGATACATCAACATTTCACTTACCCACAAGTGAGATGATTATCATGCTAGAGGATGTTTATAAGATCCTACGACTGCCTATCTAAGGAGAGACAGTGAGGGTCATGGGATAGTGTACAGTAGAGTACACTCACAAGAGTCAATTATATTATCTAGGTCATACAATTTCTCATATAGAGCAAGGACACATTCAGCTCTGGCTTCTAGAGCAGGGATGTGGTGACATCCCATTGGTTCAAAGGATCATGATAGTCATTGTTGCACTAGTCGTCGCACTAGATGGATGAGGCACTCACCTTCACGTTGGTCTTGTTCACACCATTAGAGTGATGGAGTATCAGACTGTATACATGCACGGAGGTGTAGTATGCTTGTACACCTCTACCGTAACTTGGGACAATACGTCCATTATGAGACACATAGCCTAATGATCTACACTTTACTACAAGTTTGGGATTTCAAGCATATCAGGTGCACATGACCGATAGGGTTTCCTATAGAGTCATCTTTCACACATCCATGTGTTCATGCCTATCCACTGGTTAGATGTTGGAGACATGGTGATATGTTATACTAGAAAGTTGTTTTTGATAGACTACAGCCTAGTGATATCATCTGGAGACCATATCGCAGCTATATCATATGGCCTGGCCAGCGGTGAAACTTAGCAAGGATGTAGAGGGATCGATTGATGGCCAATCACCTTGATCACATTGTTTCTTGGTTCTACTTTGATAGGGTGGCACAATAGTTTAAATAGGTATAGGGCATTCCTACAGTGCATCCAAGCTATGTGCACACTATGTAGTGTAGTCAGGGTGAACAATGCCTAACAACTGATGGTAGCAGATGTACCTCTAAGTGATGATGATGGTCCCGAGGATGCATAGTTAGTATCAGATGTAGATGATGTTGGTTGTACCTGATCATATCAAATTTGGTGGCATACAGCATGACCTGCTCCTAGCTTTCCTCCTAGTCACCCTACAGTTGATTCTTGACCTTGAGCTAGTCACGCTAGTGACACAAGAGTAGAGGATGATGTGAGTGACTTCATAGGATATTATGATCTAGAGGAGGATGTGGAGGATGACGATGATGATGACGAGGAGGTTCCAACATAGAACATCTTCAGGGAGAGACCATGACAAGAACAGTAGGAGGTGTCTACACAGGAGAGAGAGGAGTTACTTCAAAGATCTGAGTAGGCCGAGGTTGAGCTCTAGGCACAATGAGATCATGCAGTAGAGGTACCCACATCTAAGAGAGAGCCAGTCACTAGTGAGTTCTTTCTTCTTGAGTTACATCAAGTGAGAGATAACAGAGACAAAGCTTAGGCAGACAGAGACCAGTACCAGTTGATGTACTAGGAGGCACATGACAAGGTGTTAAGACTGAGAGGTGAGATCAGGGGGTTACGATCACAGAGTGTCTCTAGGAGTCATTTGTGATCCATAGCCACACATGGTCAAACCTCTATCACATGCACACCATGAGGTCTCGAGGGTATAGGTGACTGAGGTTCAGGTATGTGATGTATATATTATGTACTATGACATCCCATTTTGTTGTAAGGGATAGTCGACTCAGATGTATATTTGAAACTGATGATGATATATATATGATGTTTTCTTTTTCTCTATTCGTAATGTTTTTAATCTATCACATGTGATTTTTGTAAAATAAAAATAGTGATAAATGTTAAAGGCTAATATGGAAATGTAATTAATGATAATGTGACATACTAATAATTCTTTGCAAAACATATAGTATCAAGTACAATGATTAAAAATTTCACATATAACCAAAATTCTATGCTACATTCAGTTTAATTCAAAAGTGATCTTAATAAAGAATATATAAGCAAGATACAACAATGATTAACTAAACAAAAAATGCAATGTCAAATGAATTAAGACAAAATAATAATATCTTGTCAAAATTGAAGCTAATCGAACAAATAAATTTTCTTTATAAAGTAACATTTAACATCAAATATTAAGGATGGAATTTCTTGAGATGCATTGTGTTAATAGGTTCTTTAAGAAGCATACCTTATTCATCAGCTAGTTTGTATGCTCCTAATCTAAAGGCTTTAGTAACTATGTACAGTCCTGGCTAATTAGGGCTAAACTTACCTTTTTCTCCAGGTGGTGCATTCACATTCTCATAAAGTACCAAGTCCCCAATGTCAAATGAATGTTGTCTAACACGTTCATTGTACGATCATTGTATGCTTTTCTAATGGGCCCTGAGGTGCTCAAGAGTGTTTATTCGCTGCTCATCAAGCATCTCAAGTTCTTACAGTCTCTTTTCATGTTCTGTATCATCATCAATAATGTCCCTTAGCAAAACTCTCAATGACAAAATTTCTAACTCTAATGGCATTACCACATCTACTCCATAGACAAGATTATACAGTGTATTCCCAGTAGGCATATGAATACTTGTTCTATAGGCCCATAATGCATAGGATAACTAAGTGTACTAGTCTTTTTGATGTTTGTTAATAGTTTTCCATAAAATCTATCCAATAACCTTGTTTGAAGCTTCTGCTTGGCCATTTGATTAAGGATAGTAAGGCGTAGAGAAGCGATGTTGAATATGATATTTTTCAAGGAATTTATTTACATCCTTGTTCTTGAATGGCATGCCATTATCAGATACCAAGGAGGAAGGGATACCAAATCGAGAGATTATGTTATCTTGTATGAACCAAAAAATTACATCAGCACTCATGGATCGTAAGGGAACAACTTCGACCCACTTCATGAAGTAATCAATAGCGGTGATTATAAAAGTATGTCCTTGAGAGGAAGGTGGAGAGATTTTACCAACCAAATCCAAATCCCAAATATAAAATGGCCAAGGTGAAAATTGGGCACAAAGTTCTTGAATGGGTGCTCGGATTAGGTGATTATGTTGTTGACATTGCGAGCATGTCTTGACATAGGCGAAGGAATCTTGTTCCATGCATCACCAATAATATCTCATTTGTAATAACTAAATTACACCAAGGATTTTCCTCCAAAATGCCCTCCACAGGCACCAAAGTAATCTTCTTCTAAGGCTATCAGGATCTCTGAATTGCTTAGACATCAGAGTAAAACACCATTGTAATTTCGTCTATACAAAATTTTTGACATGATTATGTAACGCACCACAAGTTTGCATAGATGAACTCAGGAATTCTTGGATGTTGAATTAGGGATGGTTCCATCATGCAAATAATTGAATATATGGGAGAACCAAATTTGTTGGCATTTGTATTACCACAAAGTTCTAAATTCACAACTATGGGGTCTTCAACTGTCGGCATTTTAAGATTATGAATAATGAAAGTAAATTCCTCAGGAGAATCATTAGGGGATATAAGGGAAGCTACACTTGTCATTGCATCTGCATGTCAATTGTCTTTCCTGGGGATATTATTTATTAAAAATGATGTAAATTATTTTAATAGAGATAGAGCAAACTCACGATATTGAGATAGCTTGTCGTCTTAAGTTTGATATGATCCAATTATTTGTCATACAATTAGCTGTGAATCACCATATATAGTGATATTTTTTATGTTAAGAGCCAAAGCAGCATCAAGTCCTACAATGAGGGCTTCGTACTCAGCAATGTTGTTTGTGCATGAGAAGTTTAGACGATAAGACATAGGAATCGGCTTACATGTGGGGGGTATTAATATAACACCAGCACCGGAGCCAATTTGACATCTTGATCTATCAAAATATAGTTCACATTTATCATCCTTAGTAATAGCTAGAATTTGGTCATTAGGGAATGTGCCCTGATGTTGTATAGCAAAAGGTGAAGGTGCTTAGGGTAAATGGTCAGTTAATGTTTGTCCTTTAATTGCTTTCTGAGAAATAAACTTAAGATCAAATTCAGTTAACAACATAACCCATTTAGCAAGATGATCTATGTTACATCGCTAATTTTTGTCTTTCTATACTTTTTACTTTTACTTGGATATAAGTAAATCTATTATGATGTTTAGATTAATGTCAAGAAAATACATGGAATTATATTGAATGCCATTTACAAAGTTATGAAAATGATTATGTTACTATCCTTTTAATATTGCATTATGAGATTTGATTTATTGTTTGAATAATGATGCACTAATCATAATTTGTTTGATTACAAGTTTAAAATAGGATTACAAGTTTTCAGATGACTCTTAGATACAAGGGAGAGAGAGTATCTTTCGAGGAGAGATATAGACCTCAAGTTATGAGTGGTTTATTTTCCAAAATGAGTATAAGTGTTTAATGAAAACATGAACCAATCTGTCATAAGAGGTAAGTCTTGTCTTGTTAGTTTATTTTTGAATCTAATTGACAGGTAGTCAATATCTTGATTCTTTTCTAGTCAAGTTGCTTGTGAGTCAACCTAGTCATTTGTGAAGAAAACAACATCGTCTGAGAAGAACTGTAACCATTTACGTTTAACGTAAACATTATGACATCCCAGTCATAAAATGGTTATGTTATTATTCTTGAGTCACTTAAGGTTTTATTGTTGACATTAAACATCTTATGACGAAATCGTCAAGTCAAGTTGACATGAATTAATGTACGTCTTCTTGTGGAATCAACGTAATTTGATTTCCCACTTGAAGGGGAGACGAGCTCGACCCAAGCTCATATTATGCGAAAGTTTACGTAAAAACATATTTACTTATTCCTTTGATTGTATCATCTTTGTACTTTGATTATTATATTACGTAAAGCTTGAAGTGTTAGTGTGATAAGTTATATAAGGTTATCAAATAACCACCTTTTCTAAATTCAAAAACTTAAATGTTAACCTCTATCCATAACTTAGGATGCCTTCTAGTGGGAATCCTTATCATAGTGGCAATTATTGCCCATGTTGTCCATAAAATCATGCATGCCTATTTTTCATTAGAGAAATCCATAGTTGTGGACATTTCTTTTAAACCATTTGAGAGTGGTCAAAATGGGTTGAAGGAAAGTTAGGTTTGATTGACAGATGTCTAGTGTTAGTTAGTTGTTTGTATTCATAAACCACATCCATCTCTCATTTTAGCTAGCTGATATTTATGCAGAAAATGGCATATCATCATGCGCATAGAGGACATCTTGATTCTTATCAGATAAGTTGTCATTATGAACATGGAGAGTGTTAATAGACCTTGACTCTTTTAGAGTCATTAGGAAGAAGGACAACTGAGTAAGGTAATTAAGAGTGGCCATCGGCGTGCTATTGGGAGTGCATAACGACTAACTGTAAGTAGTGGTTTTAATAACTTAAGTGATAACTAAATAATCTGATAGTTTTCTTATGAGGGTGTCAGCCTCTTAAAGGAAAATAGTAGTGTTTTATGTCACATTTCTCCCTTCTCATTATGTGTGTCATTCTCATTTGTAACCTTTACGTCGAAAGTGGATTTTGTTGTAACGGCCAAGACGTGCAACCATAGGTTTAGACGGGAGCATTATTGATAGACGTGGCAATTATGAGAGAGACTGATGGATGAAGTTGTGGGGGAGAGTAGTATCTAGCAGGCATCGAGTAGCATATCTCAGGATAGTAGGGAGATAACACAAGATGAAGGAGATAATTCTGGGGAGTTCTATTGGAGAGAAGGAGAGAGTTTTACTAGGGAGCAACAAAATTGTTATAAAAGAAAATAGAGAGATTTGTTTTCAGATAGGAAGAAAATAGCATGGTGTGATAAGAGAGAACAAGACTAATAAAAGATGTGCCTAGAAGGTTATAAGCATGATCATCGCTATGTAAGAAGATAGTAGTAAGGAGTTTAAGCGTAGGTCAACAAAAGTATACCAGCTGAGTTAATAGCTCATAATCTAACATTACCAGATTTGTATTTGTGAGGATTGCTCAGGTAAGAGTCAAGCTTATTTCTCATGTTTTTCCTTTTAAAAGGCACGTCATTTGAAACTCATAGTCAACAGTAGTTCTTTCTGAGAACGTAGGTATTTCATTAAGAATATGAAGTTTTGTGAGCTTTATAGACTTAAAGCAAGTGTAATCATAAACCTAATTTATATCAAAGAACTCTTAGTCGATGCCATATAAGTTATTGCTCCTAGTGAATTTTTAAGATCTTATCATAGAGCAATTTATGAGTTAATGCTCTGCACACATCGAGGTTGACTTCATAGTATGTATTTTGAGGATATTTATGTCGTCAAGTGCTTGTACTGTTACATAGACATAAGGTCATATAGATTAAGTTACATATGACACTGCCTACTTAGATTATTTATGCCTATATACTCTTTTATGCCATAGAACTTTGTATGGAGTAGTGCAAACAAGTAATATAGATTTTGCAAGTCCTAGGATTCTTTGATATTGCATTCTTATGTCTTGGTAAAGCCATGAGATTATTTACTCATTGTGTGATAGAGTTAACATGTTATTTTTGAGTAATCATACTATGAGTAATGCTAAGCAGCTAATGGTATCTATATTATAGTCTTTGAGTTGCTCGAAGAGCAATTAGATAATAAAATTGTTCCAATGACTACATTGGTAATTTATATATATAGAGCAACTTAGACAGTAAACTTAAGTTGATGGCAACATAAAATAAGTCTTTAAATACGTCTATTGATATCAAGTCAATCATAGTCGATGTTTAAACTTGATTTGGAACCTTATGGTTAATGATAACTAAGGTTTCCATGTAAATGAAAATATTCTTGTTTTAAAATATTGTAATGACCTCTTAGTCAGATGAAGACTAGAGAATAATCATTTACTTAAGTTGCCTTTCTTTCTAGTTAGAATGCTTGTTATTTCTCTATGATGGAAAGGGAAAAACCAAGATCCTAGATTGACCTAGTAAGGTAATATTATATAATATACATTTATGATTACTATATGGATTGACAATGAAGGGGCAAGTACCCTAATTATGATTGTTTAATTTTTATACTAGACAAAAGGAAATAATTTCCTGAACATTAACATATGTAACATCCACATTCTAAAAACATAGTAAAACCGAAAAATTTACCATAGAGTAATTCAACAAGGTAAAAATGAGAGAGAAAAAATTTCTTTTATTTAACATATAATCAAGTAACAACAAATTGCAAGATTTCTTTTATGAAATGAGCAACATAATATATTATACAAAGATGACATTTTGTCTTTACAATATCAAATATCTGCAATAGTTAATGTTTTACAGTCTCAATAAACACAAGTCTCAAAGATATACTGCATCTAGAAATCTGACATCTTTATCACAAGCCTCAGCATGTCTTCTGCTAGAGAGAGAGTATCTTTCTAGTGATTTACCTCCAACCATAGACCGACAGTCTCCCACACATCTTCCACATATGAAGTGGCCCTACCCTTTATGAGGTATATAGACCAAAGCTGACCAGTGGTAATTTGCCTTTCCAAGTACATAGTGTTGTATCCTATACAACTCTATTAACCATACAACCCTAGATACCCTCTAGCTAATATGATTTCTGATAAGTTGTGTAATCCAGATATAGTGAACTGACAATGCATGCAGAGACATATGCATTACTATGGCCATAGTTTTAATATAAATTAGCATTCGTGATGAACATTGTCGTAATGTTCACCCACCCCAACTCGACTTGGATACTATCATATTCCTATAGTTTGTCTTGGTCAACTACATTTAACTTATGAAATCATGACAATTTCAATATTTTAGTCTTCCCAACCTAGACAAGTTTACATTCACTATCTATATTCCATATACCTTATCGACTACCTTTCTTTATGAGGATTCTCATTGCATTATTGCAATACCCAAGATCCAAGACTTTTCAATTCATAAGAATTTTAAATCGATTAATAACGACTAAGATGGTTACCTTACCCAGGTTAAGAATCATAGTCTAGGAAATTATTTCCTTTCTTATAAGTAAGAATAACTAACATAGTTAGGGTACTTGTCCCTTCAATCACAATCTGTATCTATGATTTAATATAAATAATTTTCATAGCTAGGTCAAGTTAAGGTGTAACTAAAGAGTTTTATCTAACTCAAATCTAGTATTCTTGACCTAGATGGATTCACAAGACTATGTCTTTCTCCATAGACCTTATGGAGTGACTATCTACACTTGGGTACCTCTTTCCATATTCCCAACATCTGAGATCGATGACTTGTTGAGACTTATTACTTAAGTCAATTTGTAAACAATTCAAATAAGTTTTTATACCAAGGATAAAGATTAATGTTCAAGAAATTATTTCCTTTTGTCTAGTATAAAAATTAAACAATCATTATTAGGGTACTTGCCCCTTCATTGTCGATCCATATAGTAATCATAAATGTATATTATATAATATTACCTTACTAGGTCAATCTAAGATCTTGGTGTTTCCCTTTCCATCACAAAGAAATAACAAGCATTCTAATTCTAGAAAGAAAGGTAACTTAAGTAAATGATTATTCTCTAGTCTTTATCTGACTAAGAGGTCGTTACAATCTTTTAAAACAAGAATATTTTCATTTACAAGGAAACCTTAGTTATCATTAACCATAAGGTTCCAAATCAAGTTTAAACATCGACTATGATCAACTTGATATCAAAAGATGTATAAAGACTTATTTTATGTTGCCATCAACTTAAGTTTACTGTCTAAGTTTCTATATATATATATATATATATATATATATATATATATATATATATATAAATTACCAATATAGTCATTGGAACAATTTTCTTATCTAATTCCTCTTCGAGCAACTCAAAGACTATAATATAGATACCATTAGCTGCTTAGCATTACTCACAATATGATTACTCAAAAATAACATTTTAACTCTATCACATAATGAGTAAATAATCTCGTGGCTTTACCAGAGCATAAGAATGCAATATCAAAGAATCCTAGGACTTGCAAAATCTATATTACTTGTTTGCACTACTCCATACAAAGTTCTATGGCATGAAAGAGTATAAAGGCATAAATAATCTAAATAGATAGTGTCATATGTAACTTAATCTGTATGAGCTTATGTCTATGTAATAGTATGAGTACTTGACGACATAAACATCCTCAAAATACATAATATGAAGTCAGCCTCGAAGTGTGCAGAGCATTAACTCATAAATTTCTCTACAATAAGGTTTTAAACATTCACTAGGAGCAATAACTTATATGGCATCAACTAAGAGTTCTTTGATATAAATAAGGTTTATGATTACAAGTGCTTTAAGTCTATAAAGCTCAAAAAACTTCATATTCTTAATGAAATACCTACGTTCTTAGAAAGAACTACTGTTGACTATGAGTTTCAAAAGACATGCCTTTTAAAAGGAAAAATATGAGAAATAAGCTCAACTCTTACTCGAGAATCTTCACAAATACAAATCTACGGATGTTAGATTATGAGCTATTGACTCAGCTGGTATACTTTTGTTAACCTATGCTTAAACTCCTTACTACTATCTTCTTACGCAGCAATGATCATGCTTATAACCTTCTAGGCACATCTTTTATCAGTCTCATTCTCTCTTAGCACACCACGTTATTTTCTTCCTATCTGAAAACAAAGCGCTCTCTTTTCTTTTATAACAATGTTGTTGCTCCCTAGTAAAACTCTCTCCTTCTCTCCAATAGAACTCCCCAGAATTATCTCCTTCATCCTGTGTTATCTCCCTACTATCCCTAGATATGCTACTCGATGCCCGCTAGATACTACTCTCCCCCATGACTTCATCCATCAGTCTCTCTCATAATTACGACATCTATCAACTAATGCTCCCATCTAAACCTATGGTTGCACGTCTTGGCAGTTACAAAAAAATCCACTTCCAATGTAAAGGTTACAAATGAGAATGACACACTTAAGAAGAAGGGAGAAGCGTGATATAAAACACTATTGTTTTCCTTTAAGAGGCTGACACCCTCATAACAAAACTATGAGATTATTTAGTTATCACTTATTAAAACCACTACTTGCAATTAGTCATTATGCACTCCCAATAGCATGCCAACATCCACTCTTAATTACCTTACTTAGTTGTCCTTCTTCCTAATGACTCTAAAAGAGTCAAGGTCTATTAACACTCTCCATGTTCATAATGACAACTTAACTGATAAGAATCAAGATGCCCTCTATGCGCATGGTGATATGCCATTTTCTGCATAAATATCAGCTAGCTAAAATGAGAGGGGTATGTGCAGGATCATCGCGAGCCAAATAGAGTGGCAATAGGAAAAAAATTGTGTTTTTACTTAGCCAAATTCACAACTTGGCAAAGTTTGAATTTCATATGTTTTAAAATGGATATCTATTTTCAAAACGGTATCTGTTTCCAAAACGGCTATCTATTTTCAAAATGGATATCCATTTCCCTTCCCCCAATTCAGTGTACGTATATATTACTTGCCCAATTCTACATGAGGTATGCCAAATATAAACCACTTATACATGATTAAATGTTTGCTGTTTACTAATTTATCCTTTAATTATTAATTTATTTATACTACCAACCATGGTATTAATTCATGAAAAAATTTAAGAGTGTTTCAATTTGTGAAGGATTCTAATGATTGTTAATAACACCTCCCTATATAGAGAGGATATATATAACTATTTGAGCAATAATATGAGATTTCATTATAACAATCTTCTTCTTCATACACTTCATATTAGCTAGGCCTAGAACTATGATATAAATTATATGAAAGGGAAGACCTAGGAAAACCATTAGGCCAAGGATCCAAGTTTAAAAAGATTTAAAACACATTGAAACTAAGAAAGTACACTTCATACAAATGTGCATTCTTGTATGAAAGCAACTTTATCTCACCAAGAGAAGAAAGAACATGTATGTTTCTTAAACCTCATGCCCTAAATTGCTTTACCCAATCCTTCATATGATTTGATTCATAATACATGGTTTGAGAAGGATACACATGATATACCCTTACCCTCTAGTGATAAAATTATGAATGATACTTTATGTGGTGAAGCTACACCTTTGTTAATCCTTCATGACATTGTTATTCCTTGTGATGATGATGATCCTTCATGTGATATGTTAGGACATAATGCAAAGTTAACATGGCATAAACTCTCTTGGAAGGGTAAGCATGGACTATAAGAACATTGAACTAGTTGGATCTGTTAAGCTCACCATTTATGAAAGAACCTTAAAGGTTAACCTTATTTAGGTAAGGTTATGTTTCAGTGTGGTTGTTTGTGCAACAATGTGTAAATTAATGTTACCTAAGGATAAATCTAACTATACTAACATTTTAATAACCATGAGAGGTGGGACTAACAATTAGACTAAAAACTTGACAAACAATACAAATTGGACACATGTAGGACTTGGAAAATGGAAAAGAATATAATTAAATGTGGAAAATAATGAAAAAGTGGTATTAGTTGCACCTATATAGAGAAGTGGTTTAGAGGTTTAAGGTTGTTCGAGTTTAGGGGTTTGGGGTTTATGGTTTGAAGAGAGATAGAGAGAGAGGAGACAGAGGGGAGAGATAGGGAGATAGAGAGTGAGAGACATGTCCAAAGACATAGAGAGAGAGAGAGAGATTGAGAGGTAGAGGGATGATAGAGATAGGGAGATAGAGGTTTAGGGTTGCTTGGGTTTAGGGGAATTATTTAGGGTTTAGGGTTTATGGTTTTGGGGTTAGGGGTTAAGGTTTAGAGGTTTAGGGTTTAGAGAGAGATAAAGGACCAATAGGGAGATATAGAGGAGTCTGAGGGGAGAGATAGGGAGATAAAGAGTCAAGGACATGACAAGAGATATAGGGAGAGAGATTGATAGGTAGAGGGACAAAGGTGATAGGGAAATAGGGAGAGATAGGGAGATAGTAGTTTATGGTTACTTGGGTTTAGGGTTTAGGGGTTTGGGGTTTAGGGTTTATCAGTTCAGGGTTTCTCAAGTTTAGGGGTTAGGGGTTAGGGTTTAGGGGCATTATAATTTAGGGTTTATGATTTATTATTTAGGGGTTAGGGGTTAGGTTTAGAGGTTTAGGGTTTTGGATTTAAGGTTTATAGAGAGAGAGGAATGATAGGGAGATAAATTATAGAGGAGTCCAAGGGGAGAGATAGGGAGATAAAGAGTGAGGGACATGGCTAGAGACATAGGGAGATAGATTGAGAGGTAGAGGGACAAAGGTGATAGGGAGATAGGGGAGAGATAGGGAGATAGTGGTTTAGGGTTACTTGGGTTTAGGGTTTAGGGGTTTGGGATTTAGTGTTTAGGGGTTTAGGTTTTCTCAGGTTTAGGGGTTAGGGGTTAGGGTTTAGGGGAATTATTTAGGGTTTGGGATTTAAATTGTTTAGGGGTTAGGGGTTAGGTTTAGAGGTTTATAGTTTTGGATTTAGGGTTTATAGAGAGAAAGGAATGATATGGAGATAGAGAGGAGACTGAGGAGAGAGATAAGGAGATAGAGAGTGAGGCACATGGCCAGGGACATAGGGAGAGAGATCAAGAGAGGTAGAGGGATGCTATAGATAGGGAGATAGGGGGAGATAGGGAGATAGAGGTTTAGAGTTGATTGGATTTAGGGTGTACCTAGGTTTAGGGTTTCTTAGTTTTGGAGATAGCTAGATAGAAAGAGAGAGGAGATAGATAGGGAGAGATAGAGGAGACAAAGGGGAGAGATAGGGAGATAGAGAGTGAGTGAGATGTCCAGAGAAATAGGGAGAAGGATTGAGAGGTAGAGGGATGATAGAGATAGGGAGATAAAGGAGAGATAGGAGATAGGGTTTAGGGTTTCTCGCATTTAGGGTTTAGGGGTTAGTGGTCAAGGTTTAGGGGCATTATTTATGGTTTAGGGTTTAGGGTTTAGGGGTTAAGGTGTAGAGGTTTAGGGTCTAGTGTTTAGAGAGAGAGGACGAATAGGGAGATATAGAGTGAGGGACATGGCCAAAGCATAGGGAGAGAGATTGAGAGGTAGAGGAATGATAGTGATGGGGAGATAGTGAGATGGGGAGATAGAGAGATAGAGTTTTAGGGTTTCTTGGGTTTAGTGTTTAGGATTTAGGGTTTTATGGTGTCTCAGGTTTAGGGTTTAGGGGTTAGGAAATAGGGGTTAGGGGTTAGGGGTTAGGGTTTAGGGGTTAGGGGTTAGGTTTAATCATGAGTTAATATAGGTTGTGGAGTGAGAAAGGGGTGGTATGGGTATGGTTGAATGGAGTAATGAGGTGATTTAATTGGTGATGACCTAGGTGAAGTGATGGGTAAGGTGTCTTATGTGGGATTGCTAGAAAGTGTGATTGGTAATGGTGGGGATAGCTAAATGTCATCTTCTAAGGATTCAAAGGTTAGGAAAGTGTAAGATGGGGATATGGGATAATCCATGGTTTAATTATTATTCAAGGGAGTCTCTATATATAATGATTATCAATGATGGTGTCAATAGGGGGAATGGAGTCTATGAATGTAGGTGTAGGAATGTGAGCTATGACATTGGGATTACAGTATTAGATGAATAATGGAAAGTATCTAGGCACCTGTCTAGTGATGGAAGGAGTCACATGATCAAATGATGTTTGGGGAAGGGATTTTATTAGGAAAGTAAGGATTTGTGTGATGGTCTAGGGTTTAGTGGAGAAGAATTTATGGAAAATTTGGAGGTCATTAAAATTAACATCCCTCCACCTCTATCTCCCTATCTCTCCCTTATCTCCCTCTCTCTATCATCCCTCCACCTCTTAATATCTCATCCCTCTCTATTATCAAACATATTCCTCAATACCCTCTGATACATTCCTTACAACACTTTTTCATTTCATGATTGTATTGAAAATTTGATGAAAATTGCATGATTTAATGGTTTTTCACTAGCTTTTCATTGCTTATCTTCACAAGACTACTCTACAAGCATGTTGTAATAGAATTTGTGACTTTATCAAAATTATATCATATCTATTTACTTCTTCCCTAAGTCACATCCTTTACAACACCTTTTGTTTGACAATTTTGCATTGAAATTTGATCAAAAATTGCATGTTTTTAGGCTTTTCCACTAGGTTTAACTAGTCAACTCTCTACAAACACTCTAAAGGCATGTTGTGTTTGATTTTTTCTCACAAGGGGACTAATTACATGGTTATTATCTTATATCCATCATAAAATTTCACACAACACTCTTTCTATCAGTTGTTTGCATGCTTTTATTGTGAAAGAATTGCATATTTTGCTTTATTTTTACTAGGGTTTGACTTGCAAACTTATTAAAATTGCATGGCATGCATGTTTTGAAAGATATTATTGATCTAATTGACTGATATCCATGACATAATCTGCTTCACATCTTAAATTTCATTACAACACTCTTTATTTGGACATTTACATTTACATTTTGTGAAAAAATTGCATATTTTTGCATAATTTCACTAGTTTTTGGACTTACAGTCATTTAGGATTGCATTCAAAAGTGTGTTGTGAAGCATATCTTTGATTTAAAGGACTAATATTTCTGTTATTTACTTCTGCACCTCATAAATTTGATCACAACACCTTTGTTTTACATAATTCGCATTGAATAAAAAAGCATAAAAATCTAGCATCTTTAGTTCATTTACATTCATATTTCAAGCATTTGATTGCTTGCATATTTCATGGATTCCTCTTTTTATTCAATGGAAGCTTTAGTTACATACATTAGGGACCCTGAGACCTTTTACAAATTCATCAACATGAATCCTCGGGTCCTGCAACAAATAGGGAGAGATAGGGAGATAGAGAGTGAGTGAGATGTCCAAAGATATAGGTAGGTATAGGAATGATAGGGGAGAGAGGCAAGAGATAGGGAGAGATAGATAGGTAGAGAGAGAGAGAGAGGAGATAGATTGGGAGAGATAGAGGAGACAGAGGGAGAGATAGGGAGATAGAGAGTGAGTGAGATGTCTAGAGAGATACGTCCGAGAGAGATTGAGAAGTAGAGGGATGATAGAGAGAGGGAGACAAGGGAGAGATAGGTAGATAGAGGTTTAGGGTTTATTAGGTTTAGAGTTTAGGGGTTACATGTTAGGGGTTAGGGATTAGGGGCATTATTTAGGGTTGAGGGATTTAGAGAGAGAGGGACTTCTTTTTACATGCAACCATAAACTATAAATAATGTCCCTAAACCCTAAACTTGAGCAACCAGAAACCTCTAAACCTTAAATAATGCCCCTAAACCCTAACCCCTAACCCATAAACCATAAACTCTAAATAATGCCCCTAAGCCCTAAGCCCTAAACCCTCAACCTAAGAAACCATAAACCCCTAAATCCTAAACCCCAAACCCCTAAACCCTAAACACTAAACCCAAGGAACCCTAAACCTCTATCTCACTATCTCCCTATCTCTATAGTTCCTCTACCTCTGAATCTCTCCTCTATGTCTCCTAAGTAGCCCTAAACCCCTAAACCCTAAATAATTTCCCTAAACCCTGACCCCTAACCCCAAGCAACTCTCTCTCTCTCTCTCTCTCTCTCTCTCTCTCTCTCTCTCTCTCTCTCTCTCTCTCTCTCTCTCTCTCTCTCTCTCTCTCTCTCTCTCTCTCTCTCTCTCTCTCTCTCTCTCTCTCTCTCTCTCTCTCCTCCCAAAACTCTAAATAATGCCCCTAACCCCTAAACCCTAAACCCTAAACTTGAGCAACCCTAAACCTCCATCTCCCTATCTCTCCCTTATCTCCCTATCTCTATCATCCCTCTACCTCCCAATCCTTCTCCCTATCTCTTTGGACATCTTGCTCACTCTCTATCTTCCTATCTCTGCCCTCTATCTCCTCTCTCTCTCTCTATCTAGCTATCTCTCTATCTCTTCCCTCTCTCTCCCCTATCATTCCTTTATCTCCCTATCTCTCCCCTCTATCTCTCCCTCTCCCTTATTGACAAATGAAATGAAAAAAAGAAAACTAGGACTCTTTCTATCTATCTATCTATCTCTCTCTTCTAAGCAAATTGGAAAGGAAAAGGAAAACTAGGAAAGCTAGGAATAGGAATTAATTAGAAGAGAGAGAGATATATATATATATCCGAAAAAGTAGAAGTGTAGAGTCAAGGTGCACTTTTGGCAACTTAATTTTATCTTAACATTCCCAAAGTCTTACATGATTAAAAGTAATATTAATCTATTTGGTGGAAAATTGGAAGCTTTGCAAAGTTGTAGATGGAAAACATGACTCCACTTCCCAAAATTTCATAAGTATATAAATGGAGGTTTTGAAAATAATTATGTATCATCATTGAATAATCCTAATGCACTCATCCACAAACTTGTAAATTGTAGTGAAGTTCAACATCCCCATGCCTCATAAAGTTCCACAACATTCATTTACCAAAAGACCAACTATTATGTGTAGACTTTTCTTATGTTTACATACATTTCAAAAAAGAACTTACAAAGTGCCAACATTACAATGCATAACATAATGAAATTTGTTGAAAAAGTTAAAAAAATCTTCAAACAAATGTAGTTGACTCGTATATAGCCAAACTCCATGATCTTTTCTACTATCTTATTTACTGACACCAATAGAATGGTACATGGGCATCCATCAAAAGAATAATGATAGGGGGGTTCTTATCAAATATTATATTTGGTAACTTTGTAGTAAATATTTATAAAAACTATGGAAACATAGACAAGGCATTGCTAACTATTTGATAGAATGCCTCAAAAAAATGTGATTTCATAGATTACCGTGATTCTAGGAAATGTAGAAAATGAATCTAAAAATGGACATTACAATTTTCTTATCAATGCTCTTTACAAAACTTAGAAAATAGACAAGCCTTTTCGATCATAGATGAAATTAGATGCAATGGTCATAAGAATATGGCGGGATATCGATAGACCACCTTTTTAGCATTTTACACAAAGCTAAAGATGAATACTTTGACCATTGTGGGATATCCATAGACCACCTTGAGAGAGAGAGAGAGAGTAACATATAGGGTAAAGCAAAACGGATATCCATTTTGGGAAACCAAAAAGGGATATCCGTTTTGGGAAACCAAAAATGGATATCTGTTTTGAAAATGGATATCCATTTTGTAAAACATAAAAAAGGAAAAATGGTATTTTACGAAAGAAAAATGAATATCTGTTTTGCTTTTATTTTGCCTTGTATGTAGGCTTGGGGTTGTCATAGTTGACTTTCCCTCAATTCTAACATTTTTACAGGTTTCACTCTCTTCTTCAAACTTCACCCTTCGTGTTGACGATATTTTTTTATGCAAAATTGATAAAATGAAAAAGGTTTATAGAGGAAATTGTTAGCTTTCTAAAAATATCATATTTTCTTGATTGTAATTTTGTTAAATAATTATTAATAATTTTCTATATAGTGTGTGTCTGAAATCCTGATGGACACACTGATTGAAAAACATCAATAACTTTCAAACCGTTTCACCTTTTTCATATCCAAAAGATGCATCACACTCTATGCTCCATTGGCTACAAGTTAAAAAAAATTGAATTCTGATATTTTTTCATCGAGTTAGGTTAGTTGGACAATTACTCTTTAGTTTTTAAAAAAAGTCATAGTAAGAAAATCATAACTAATTATTTTATTGGAAAAAAATTTCAAATAAATATGCGTCACATCCAGGCATGAGTCCTCTACTTATTTTGAAAGTTTCAAAAAAAAAAAATTGCTCATAGTTAGGTTCGCTGGACAAACACCCACTTTTTATTTTTTTCAGAAAAATTTAATAGCTGTTCATTGAAATGTTCATTTTTCACTAAGTAAATATAGTTTTTAAAAAAAAATTAGTATCTCATAAACTAGATTCAATTCTCTACAAATTTTGTTCTTACATCTTTTTCAAATTGTGTAGATAATCCATTCAAATTTTCAGATGAACTTGATTAAGTCTGATTTTTTGTATTTTCATTGCCACTTAGAGGTATAGTTTGGCCCATCATGATCCTGCACATACCCAGAGATGGATGTGGTTTATGAATACAAACAACTAACTGACACTAGACATTTGTCAATCAAACCTAACTTTCCTTCAACCCATTTCGACCACTCTCAAATGGTTTAAAATAAATGCCCACAACCATGGATTTCTCCAATGAAAAATAGGCATGCATGGTTTTATGGACAACATGGGTAATAATTGCCACTATGATAAGGATTCCCACTACAAGGCATCCTAAGTTATGGATAGAGGTTAACATTTAAGTTTTTGAATTTAGAAAAGGTGGTAATTCAATAACCTTATATAACTATATCACACTAACACTTAAAGCTTTACGTAATACAATAATCAAAGTACAAAGATGATACAATCAAAGGAATAAGTAAATATGTTTTTACGTAAACTTTCACATAATATGAGCTTGGGTCAAGCTCATCACCCCTTCAAGTGGGAAATCGAATTACGTTGATTCGACAAGAAGACATACATTAATTCGCGTCAACTCAACTTGACAAGTTCGTCATAAGAAGTTTAATGTCAACAATAAAACCTTAAGTGACTCAAGAATAATAACACAACCATTTTACAACTGGGACGTCGTAATGTTTATGTTAAATGTAAATGGTTATAGTTCTTCTTAGATGACATCATTTTCTTCACAAACGACTATGTCGACTCACAAGTGACTTGACTAGAGAAGAATCAAGATATCGACTACCTATTGATTAGATTCAAAAGTAAACTGACAAGAAAAGACTTACCTCTTATGACACATTGGTTCCCATTTTCGTTAAACACTTATACTCATTTTGGCAAATAAAACCACTCGTAACCCGAGGTCTATATCTCTCTCCTCGAAAGATACTCTCTCTCATTTCTCTAAGAGTCATCTGAAAACCTATAATCCTATTTCAAACTTGTAATCAAACAAATTATGATCAATGCATCATTATTCAAACAATAAATCAAATCTCATAATGCAATATTAAAATGATAATAACATAATCATTTTCAGAACTTTGTAAATGACATTCAATATAATTCCATGTCTTTCCTTGACATTAATCTAAACATCATAATAGATTTACTTATATCCAAGTAAAAGTAAAAAGTATAGAAAGACAAAAATTAGGGATGTAACATATCCTTCCCCTAAATATTCATTGTCCTCGATGATATAAAGTATCAAAATGCAACTAAAAAGCAAGTTCATTATTTTCAACTGGTAACAACATTATATAAATGAGGAAACTTTTGGTAAAATTCATGGTAATTCTCCCATGTAGCATTTTCCTCAGCATATTGGTCCCACTAGACGAAGCACTACATAACCTCTATGTTACTCAAGCAGTGCTTGCAAACTTCAAGCATTTAAGAAGCCTGATCATAACCATTCCTTGGTTTCGTACTTGTAAAACATTCTTTAGAATATAATATTCATATATTACATAAATATATTTTTCATATATGAATTACAAAAAGAATTATGCCTCATGGCAATAACTGGTAATAGATTGATTCTTGTAATCAATAGAATTGATAATCTTGAAAATTTAGAAGAGTCCTTTATACTTAGTAACTAGTTTGGAATTACATTCTATACTTTATGAAACTTTTCTTGGATTCATCCCTCAAAAGAACTTTTTTTTTTCCTTCTTTAATTGAGAATTGTCTTGGTGTACACTTAACATTATAATAGCTTTTCTATTTATTAATAGTTTACATCAATCTTTTTTTATTAGCTTAATTTGTTTATCCATTTTGGACAACATTTCTGGACTAATGCTAATCCTATCTTCTAACTTACCCAGCTTATAGGAGTTCGGCATCTTTTTCCATCCAATGTTTCAAATGAAGTCATCTTAATAGCAAAAAGTTAGGTATTGTTGAAAATTTCACAAGTGATAAGTAGTCTCCCCACTTATATTGTTGATCCATATAATACATTTGCAACAAGTCTTCTAAAACCTAGTTAACTCTTCCAGTTTGCCCATCGGTTACAAGATGATATGCTATACTTACATTGAGTTTAGTCCTTAGCATAGAAAACAAAGTTTGCCAAAAACTTGATGTTACATGCACATCTCTATCCCAGATAATCTTTTCGGGGAAGCCATGCAATCTAAACACTTCTTGAATAGAATTGCAGCTAACATAGGTGCTCCATCAAACAAATTCCTTGGTATAAATTGTGCTACCCTTGTGAGTTTATCAACCACAACTAAAATGGCATTATGTCGATAGGAAGACCTTGGATAAAATCCATACTAAAACTTTCCATTTCCACTCTGGTACATCATGTGGATACAACAATCCTGCAGGGTGTTGGTGCTCTGCTTTGACCCTTTAGCATTCTAAACAGCTTGCTACAAATCACACAGCATCACTCTTCATTATTTTCATGAAATTAAGAGGTTTAATATCCACCAGAAGTTTAGTTACTTTTAGATATCCTAAGTATGGTTCAGTGTGTACTTCTCTCCACACAAAAATTCTTAATTGGCTATATTAGTTGCATGCATTCTTCCTCTATATCTCAATAGTCCATTAGACTAAAAATGAAACCCATCATACCTTAAATCTTAGGCTATCACTTTCTCATTATGTAAAGGTACACCCATCAATCGTTCTCTTGAGGCATCAGTTTTTCCCTCAAACTGTCATTCGGGGTCAGGAATTCACAGAATTGGTGCTGTTGTAATTTCTCTTAACCATTGCAGAATCACTTGCACATAATGATAACGTTCTCCTTCATTCTTAAAAAAAATAATTATATCTTCTAGAAAGGCTAGAACAAACTTGTCTAAACAACCTCTAAACAAACTGTTCATGAGATTTATAAATATGACAGAGGTATTTGTAACTTCAAAAGGCAACACTGCAAACTCAAAGTGCCTATTTCTTGTAAAAAAAGTTGTTTTATGGGTAACCTCATCCTTCAATCTTGACTGATGATATATTGATCGCTAATCAATCTTTGAAAATACTGCAGCCCCACACATCTAATAAAAGAGGTCATCATTACATGGTGAAAGATATTTGTTCTTTATCATTGCTTTAATGAGCATACGATACTAAATACGCAATTGCAGAGTTTTTTCCTTCTTCTTGACAATGATAACTAATGCACCCCATGGTAAAATACTAGATCTAATCAAACCTTTAGCCAATAATTCTTATAATGGGGCTTTTGATTCCACTAATTTTGTAGTTGTCATATGGTAAGGTACTTTTCTAGGTATCTTATCCCAAAACCCTAAGAGGAATAAAATTTTCAGTTGCTCCCATCACCTGTTCCATCAAACTTTGGTGGAATGAATTTCTTCATATCGAAAAGTTCTAAGGCAAGTCTATCCTTTGCTTCCTTTTAGGATCTATAGTTTCAGGATTTTCTTACTCATACTATATTCTTGGTGATTTTTCCTTTCTCTTCCCATGAGAAATCTCATTTTCCCCCTTCAAGGTTTCCTTGATCTCTTACTTTCTTTTTCCAAAATACCAGGTCTATCCTTTTTTTTTTAACAAACATGATTAGGATTTCTCTGATTTGTTCAAGAGATTAATTGATGGTTTATTTTCTTCTAGACTCTCACTCTGGTTTGTTTTTGTATGAAACATGTTGTCATTTTTCTCATACCAGAAAAATAAGTTATCTAATAGTTTTTTGAATTCTAATGTGACTCAAAACACCAAACATATTTAACTCATAACAATCAAAAGATTGATACAAAATATTCTCATCTTTATTATAATTTATTTAGGAGTAACCACATCCTTATTTATATAGTTTATATGACAAGACTACCTGTCACTATCGATTTAACAATCTTCCAATTAAACAAACATAGAGGGTGGATGTACACACAAGTACTCCTCCAACACCTTTTTCTTAAAATAGAAGCATCACTCAACCTTCAAGTGACATGTTGTGACTGGCTACAGTTTACTAGATTTTACTACACAAGTAGAATTAGCAGGATTCTTGGCCAATTCAAAATGTTGTTTTCTTTCTAGCCAAATACGCTTAAGTGCATCAACAAAAGTCTCTAAATTCTCCAGCCATGCACCAACCTCCTCGATAGGTTTCTTCTTAACCATTATTTTAGGCAAATGTTGGGGAACATACTTTCTAGTAGTTTTCTTGGTTCTTCTCCATGCCATTCTGGCACAAGAAAATCAAACATTACCTATCCACATAATGTTGACTACAGGTTAGCACAATGGACTCATAAGCCCTAGTGTCGAACCTAGTAGCTCTAATACCATATGTAACAACCTGACAAATCGGTTTTAGCGAAAATATGTTTCAAAGGCTCAAATTTCACCATCACATGTATTTTAGCATTTAAAAGATAGTGTCTAAGCTTCTGTGCTGCAAACACTAAAGCTAAGCAATGCTTCTCAATATGTATCACACTTCATAATCGAGCAAGGTTCAGTTGATATAATATACAACACATTATTTTCCTTCAGTATTATGTTGTGCTAAGAAGGCTACGAGAGCATTATTAGATGTTGAGCTATACAATATTAAAGGTTTATCAAGAACAATAGGTTGTAAAATAGGAGGATTAGCTAGATAAGTCTTTAAATATTCAAAATCTTTTTGACATTCAGGATTCCATTGAAATTTTGAATCCTTCTTTATTAGTTGCGTAAAAGGGTGAGTCCTATCTGTGAGTTGTGAAACAAATCGGCGAATGGTCTGTATCTTCCATTTAAAACTACGAAGTTGAGATATGTTCTTAGGTGTTGGCATATTAACAATTGCATCAATCTTTTTCGTATCCACCTCAATGCCATGATTTGAAATGATAAACCCTCACAATTTTCCACTATCTACACCAAAAACACACTTACGAGGGTTTAATCGCATGTTATATTTTCTTATTCACTCAAAAATCTTTTGAAGAGTCATGGTATGATCTCGGTGATGAATGGACTTTGCCAAGATGTCATCGGCATAGTCTTCTAGAATATTGTGCATGTAATCATGAAATATAAGCGTCATAGCATGTTGGTAAGTAGCTCCTACATTCTTAAGTCCAAACGGCATGACCACCTAACAAAATGTACCCCAAGGTGTTATAAAAGCTATTTTATATTGATCTTGAGGGTTTATCAAAATTTGATTATATCCTAAAAACCCATCCATGAAAGAGAGTAATTCATGGCCAGTTATGGAATCAACAATCATATCAATGTTAGGAAGTGGAAAATCATCTTTCAAAGATATAAGATTCAAGTCTCTAAAATTGGTACACATTCTTATATGGCCATTGGGTTTAGTGACGGTGACAATATTTGAAATCTAAGGTGAATAGTCAATAGAGCGGATAAAGACAGCTTGTCGAAGCTTTTCTATCTCAGTTTTGACAAGTAATGAAACCTTAGGATTCATCTTATGACTCTTTTGTTTAAATGGCGTAGCATTTGGTTTCAACATGATATTATGTGTTACAATCTGAGGATCAATATCAACCATATCCGAATAATTACAAGCAAATAATTCAAAAAATTTGTGTAATAACTTGATCATTTCTTCTTTTTCTTCTACATTTAAACAATCACCAATAGGAATAACTTTTTTAGTATTATCTTTCTCCATGAAAATGTCAATAGTATTTCCATTAACTAGAGTACTGTGGTTTAGGAGTTCGAGTGATTGTGGTAGTTCTTCAGATTCTTCTTTAGACTTTAGAGTGGTGTTTATCATGCTAGTAGATTTCCCAAAATATACGCTATTGTTCAAACAATAGGGTAATCCACGTTTATGATGATAATGGGGAATATTATCATAAGCACCCAAGAATTCAATTATCACTTCATCCATTGAAAAGATATCCAAAGGAGTCTCTCCTAGAGGACAACTAGTGTCAATCATCTCAGGAAAGATCAAATTAAGCATTGATATTGTATTCACATTAAGAGAAGGATGTCTACAGGCTTTAGATTCCTTGAAAGGATTATATCCAATGCCACTTGAGTAATGTTATGAAGTGGATTCTATAGGGACTTTAATTCCTTGTTGATTAATACCGCAGCCATTTCCTACTTAATCACAGTTCTTATAAAGGATTTGAAATCCTTGACCATAAAGAGAAACCATTTCCTTGGAAGAAGGTGGGGCTTCGTATATCTCATAATCTATAGTATAAGTAAGATTATTATCTAAATTTGTTACCAAAGAGGTTTTAGGCTTCACATTCAAATTTTGAGATGATATCGATGCAATATTTGATGTTTTCAGGATAGGGTCATTAATTTTATATTCACCTATAGAGGAAGATGTAAAATCTAATGAACCCCAATCTCCACCAAGAAATGCATTCGATTGTTTGGATTCTTAAGTCAACTTTCAAATTGTTTAAGATCTTATGACAAAAAACTTGTTTTTGTGATTCAATTTGTAAATAGTTATCAAGTTCGGGATTAGCATGAATAGTATGAAGTTTATCTTTGAATATAAATTTGATTGAATAATGCAGGGTAGAAGGAACTGCCCCCAATGCATGAATCCAAGGTCTACCAAGAATCATGTTATAGTAAGATAAAGAACTAGGCATGACATGAATCAGGGTAGATATGATCACATGCCCAACTTGTATAAGTAAAGTTATAGTGCCTATAGATTATCTTCCAACGTTATCAAAGCCACGGATACTTATCATTTTCGGCTTAATCAAAGATGTATCAACTTTAATCTTATGTAATAAATTGGTGCTACAAACATTAAGAGATGATCCATTATCAATAATAACTCTCTTAATAAGTTTCTTGTTTATTGTAATGAAGATAATCAAAGGATCATATTGATTCTGAACTTTAAGATATGGCAACTCATGTTGAAACAAAATGTCTATTTTTTGTCGCATGCATACAATCTAATAGAGTTGCTACATCATTCAGCTTGATAGCAGGTGGTACAATCACCTTTTGTAAGGCTTCTTAGAGCATGAACCATGGCATGTAGGCAAAGTTTGTATAAGTTACCAAAGAGATATCTTAGCAAGAGTAGCACGAAGCTACTCAACAAGATCATAATCTTAACCAACTTTATGTGTTAAATGAGGTGCTTGATGAAGCATAGGTTGAGAAGCTGGTAAAGATATCAGAATGCTCAGTTGTTGTTTTCTTTGTTTATTATTCTGAGTGTTATATGCTTGAGCAACTACAATATGACTAGGTTGTTGTGAATTTTGATGTGTTATTTGTTTAGCATAGTTGTAGATATGATCAGGAGGTCGAGAAGAAGGAGGAAGACCTCTAATAGTGAGCACCAGTTTAGAAGGTGGTTTAACTACATCTGAACACAAGGTGACCACAATTTTTGGTTTCAAAGGTTCTTCTTGAGATTTAGGAACATAAATTACATTTACTAATGTTTGAAACAACAATGTTCTAGGAGTCGTAGTGGAATGTTCAATCGAGATAAAGTCCTCAAGGGCTTCATCTAACATATTGAAATCATCACAACTAAATGGCTCATCATATACATGAAAATCTTGTAAAAAATAATTTGAAATTATAACATGTCCAATTGAACCCAAGATTTAAATGTAAAATGATATGGTAAGAACTTTTTAAAAATGAAACACTATGCAAAAGACAAAGATGTAATTTCAAACTCTTTTAATGAAAGGATAGAGAATATCATTCAAAATTCAATGCATGCACTTTCATAAAAGAGGGTTTGTAATCTAAATATGTTTTAGGACAAGAAACTAATTTAGATCTAATGTTTAAAAAGGATGCAAATTCTTTAGATCATGGGTTCACCAAAATGTTTAGGGTGAAAAAGTAGGTTTCCTTAAAACAAGATTAAATCATATTCCTTTACTAACTAAACATTGGGAAGATAAGAACCGAGCTTGGGATCAAGCTAAAGATTTCTAATACATTCCCTAATATTAATTAGGTCTAATCAGGTGTTTAAAATAAGGTTTACCTAGTGTTTTCATTCACTAATAACCAAACCCTAATTACACCTTGCAACTTTAATCTATTGAATTTAGAGATGAAATAGACAAAACAAATCACAGAAATGCATAGAATAAGGTTCAAAGGTCATGCACCCAGAAACTTTAAGGGCTAACTAGAATAGGGTGCTCACTCATTAGTCTAGCAACTTTATGTCTATAAAAAACTTCTATATCAAATTTTTGGTAAACTTCAGTAGCTCTCAGATCTTAGAGGATCTCCCCAATTGAACTAGGGCACCTGTTCATTAGTCTCGAAAGTGTCAAGATCTAGAACTTCAAAATTTAGTAACGACTGTATTCACAATATCCTTCATTCTGTAACTCCTTTCCATCGTATCCCGTCAAACATGATCTGTACCTACAAAAGGAGGAGAAATATGTTGTGGAGCTATATAGAAGCTTGCCTTAGTCAAGCCCCATTTTTGGTATTCCTACCTCAACAATAGCCAGAGATAAAGATTTGTAGAAGTGTGTGCAAACCTAACAAAATGTATGCAGAAATATCAAACCCTAGATGTCTCAATCAAGGGGAGATCAATAACTTGCTTCAACTCAATGAACAAATAGAACTTCACCTCAAGGAGATGAAAGAAATGAAGACTTGCATGAACAAGAAGGTGAATCAACAATGTCTGTGGAGGATCTCCAAACTTGATGTTGGAGGCTTCAACCCTTCTCCTGATCATGCAAAAGGTGTAAAAACCCTAGGAAGAACAAGATAGTCTCAAGATCTTGATTCCTAATCTCCATCTATTATTTCCATGATAGAAAATTCAAATAACTTTCAAGAGCTTCAACACATCACTGATCTTCAATGGTAATTTCAATAGAGTTTTGGCATCAAGTTTGCATATAGATTGTGTGTGTTAAAATGATTTTCATGTGTTTAAATATCTAACTTTAGGAGATTCAAATTTCAAAATAATGTCTTGATATCACACAAAATGAAAATTTGAAAATGGAATCCCGAGATGCACAGCGAGAGCCAACACCCTGCCAAGATTCAAAATCTTGAAAAATGGGGTAGGACTAGGGCACGGCCGTCTGAGTCCAGTCCCCTATTTTCTAATCAGATCTTCTTCTAGGGAGGTCCAGGAAATTCCCTTTCTAGGTTAAATCAATAGTTATCTCAAAAAATGAATATTTTTCAACTAGACACAAGTCAATCAGGGTTATAGGAAGGCCAAAAATAAAGAAGTTAAAAGGAAACCAAAGGAGAGGAGCTAAACTGAGGGAAATTGTACCATTCCATACAGGGGGACAGTTTTTGATGTAACAGTGTGTTTTTGTGTTATTTTGACCCCTTATTCCTTGCCTAAGATTTTTCAAGTCATCCATTTCCTCTTTCATTTATTGTTATTATAACTTTGTTTAGTGTTTCCATATGTTCATTTCATTTATTTTTTATCCACTTTTATGTCCTTACCCCCTCTTTAATTTTCCTTTAATTTATCCCCTTTTCCCCTTTATTAAACCATTAAATTTTGGTCCTAGTCATATCCAATGTTCAAATTCCCACTATATCCCTCCTAAAACCTACTTTATTAAGATTACATTTAATGTTACCACCCACCATGAGATGGTCCCCTTTGAGCTTAAGGTTTCCTAAAAATTTGAGTCTAATTAGGCTTTATGGTCACTTCCCAAAATTAGACACACTCTAGGACAACCTTAAATTTTTATCTCCCACCACTAAATTGGAATAAAAACTAATTAATTACTAGTTATTTTCATGTTCTACATTTTCATCCTTGAGTTCTCCTAGAAAGATCTTTAAATCAATCCTCCTTTACCTCATTTTTACATAGGAAAAGCAAATGTTTGAGTTATTCATATGGTTTAGGCTATCTCTACTCATAGACAACACTTCCACATGTTTTAACATATTGCATGAGTGATCTATATCCACCTTCAACTCCTAAAATACTTTTTATTAGGCTCTCAAACATTGTCGTAGCAAAATCTTTCTCACTAGGTGGTTGATTTTCATGGTTTTCCATGGGTGAGCTAATTCCATTTGTGGCTTTTATTTAATTTTGATGTAATTATTTAATACTATATTTTTGTAAGTTCTACATCCTCCTTATTTCCTCCATCCAAACCATATATCCTCATCTATTTCTCTTTTCATTTGATCCTATTTTCCCATCTCCCACCCTCTCCTTCTCTATTCTCAAGCCTTAGTTTGTGAGTGTCTCTCATTTCCCAATCCATTTCCTTCAAAAAAACACTCATCAACCCACTTATATTTTCTAATTTTATACGACACCTCACCCCTATCTATTATCCTTTAACCCTTATCTTTCCATTTTGTCTTTGTACTTTGTTTTCCATTATTTTTTGTCTTATCTTTGTGCTTTCACACATTTGTTCACCCTCTTTGAGTGTTATTTGTCATTTTCCCATTAAATTTTCATCCTTGTTCTTTAGAATTATATTTTTATTCTTCTTATTTAAGTTATATTTGAAGTTGCATTAGCAATTTTATTTTCTATTTCCACCTTGTTTCCCTAATCTTTCTTCTACCCCACTTGGTTTGCATTGTTTCTATTATTTTTTTCCATCACCACTAAGGTTGTATTTATTTATGCTTTGATTATGGGTGTTTCATTGCATAAATTAGTTTATAAAATTATTTATCATCTATTTATTGATTTGGATAAATATTGAAATCCCATGACAGGGCTAAGTGAGGGAACTCCCTTCTAACCATTTGTTTTTCCAAGGTTTCCACTCACACCATTAGCCTACGAGTTATTTATAGAGAAATCATAACACTTCTAGGATTAGCTGTAAAAGGAAATTACCCCTTAAATTTGATGAATAAGCTCCCTTTAAAGTTATATGTAATGCCCCTCGCTTTTGGCTTGAGATAGATGTTATTTTCATATTTCCTATGACAGTTTGGGTATAGTTGATAGTTTTATATTGCACATTTACAGTTTCGAGACATTTGGACTTGTATGTTATGGTATATGTTCTCCTTGATCTTGATGGACATATTTGGTGATTATAGATTAATGTTATTATGAGTTTAATGTGTTATTCGGTTATGATTATGATGCATTACTGGTAATGGATGTAGTTATTTAATGATGTGTTTACATGAACGGGACAGTGTCACATTACTCGTATCTGAGTACCCTGCTACACTATGACTTCCGTTCATTGTGTCTATGACTGCATGTTTATATATATGTGTACAACCTTGTTGTTTGTTGTAGGATGCAGGTACCGGGCATCGACTCCACCTGAACTACCAGGTCTCAGCATGCCCTAGCCAATGGAGTTGTGGATTGGAGTTAGCACAAGGTTCCTTACTCAGTCAACATCCTCAAGAGGATGAGTTCTCAGTATTGTATCCTATTGTCACTGACATTCTCAATATTGTATCCTATCATCACCGTCAGTTGGACTGTTCATTGCTATCTTGTCGTCATGTCCTATGGCTTCACATGGGGTCAGGTATCATCCTGTAAGTTGGGTTTATCCAATTTAAGTGTTGATTTAAGCCTAGTTAGTACTTCATTAAAATAAGGTTAAATTTAAGTTTAAGTTAAATAAACATTTGCTAGGGAAATTATGTGTTGTTTATTAATTATAAATGATTTAATGGTTTGATAATTGGTAAAACTAATATGAAAATAGTAAATAAATAAATAAATTAGATAAATGATTAAACGAAATAATAAATTACAAGTTGTTAGTGGATAAAATTAAAAAGAAAACAAAATACATAAGTAAAGATGAATAAACAATTATAATTTTGATAAAATAAATTGATAGTAATAAAGATAATATTTTAAGGTAAAAAAAAAATAGGGTTGTCACCTAGTTTCATGTATTCAGTATTTGGGGATGTGCAAATTTAATGTCATGTGCCATCAATTGCAAATTTGAGGTTTGGGAATCCCTTGGTAAAGTGAAATTGTTGAATCTCACGAGAATGTGGGTTTTTGGGGACAGAGAGAGGCATGTCCCTTGCATTTATCCAAGGAGTGGATCCTTCTTTTGAGAAAGTGGGTTGTTGGGAAGAGAGGCAGGCCTTCTGCATTTAATCGAGGAGTTGAATCCTTGCTTGAGGGAAGAATAGAGGAATTGGTGGCAGGGGTTGGAGAGATTTTTTGGAAAAAGTTTGTGTAGTAGGAATCAGATCAAAGGAGATTTCTGAAGCTTGGAAAGTCTGGGTATGTAATTAGATTAATATTGGTGTGGAAAGTATGTTTTTCTTGGTAAATTGTAATGATTTTTAATATGTTTGCCTAAATACATTTCATCATCTTTGGTGATCCCTTTTCTCTCTATTCACACTATTATTCTGTCTTCTCAAAGTCTGTAGAGTGATTTGATGATGTCAACACCAGATTTGTTAAGCTCGCTAGTGATATTTCCTTTTGAACCATCTGCATTCTCCCTAAATTTTGTGTTTGGATAGGCTTGTCTAAATCATTTAATGTGGGTCATCCCTGCTCTTGCAAAGTTAATCTGCTAGTCTGAGACCTTTCTTTTATCCATCTTTGCTCACTCCATACTCTTCACTCTTGGCGTGCTTGTCTAACTTTTGAGTGCAACCTTGCACCTATGAGCCATTGACTATAATAGGTTGTGGATGAGATTCATGCCAGAGTTATTGCATTAAACCCTTAAGTTTTCTCCCCATAAACTTGAACTGCGATGGATACTCACCCTAAACCACCATTATCCACCAATTTGCCTTGTCACCTTTGAGATTCCAATGGAGATTGTGTCGCTGGTAGATGACACTGTCGACCTCATTATCCCATCAGACTAAGCGACCATTTGCCTTGTCACCTTTGAGATTCTGATGGAGACTGTGTCGCTGGCAGATGACACCATCGACCTTGTTATCCTATCAGTCTAAACGACCATCCTTTTCTAGATTCTAATGTATGAAATACTTATCTTTGTTTCCCTGAGCAACAATCTTTACCCTCCTGTGCAAACAACAAAATAATTGATCATCTTTGACCCTGCCGATAACCTATGGCATTTTCTTTAATACTGCAATCTTCCTAACCATCGTCACACTGCATTATGAAAGCAAGTCGTCGAGTGGTACCCTTTGCACTCTTAGTGAGTGATTAATTGTATCAATAATCTCTAATGCCTCTAGGATTCCTGTATCATTCCAAGCAAAAAGAAAATTATACATTGGAGGATAAACGTCACCCTGAATCTGAGTCAATTCCCATCTTAATGTCGCTCCACCCATTTCGCTTTAAGAAATCTTGCCATTGATAGCTCGATAGAGGGGATCTGAACCTTTTGTTTGGGCAGTCTGTACCTAGCACGTGCCTATGTTCTTGTGCCATCGTTGCAATTTTATGAGACTTGAGTTCTTGTTACCATCGTCGATTATGCCACACTTTATTTCTGCCACCCTCTCATTATCCATGGTGCGAGCCGCGCTGATATTATCTTCTCATTATGTGGAATAGATCAGACTTCTACTCAGATGAATCCCTTGTATAATGATTTCAGAACCTTATAGCTTGTCTCTGCGAATAGAAACCTCCACATCCACCATGATCATTGCCAAATGATGAGAGAGATAGGTTTTAGAATAACAGAAAATGCTATATTATGTTCGATGCTAATTTGGTACTTCTATTTAGTAGGGCATCGACTATAGTTTAGGGGTACTTCCTTAACCATAGGAGAAGAAAGCGACGCCTTCCTTGGAGTAGTTTAGAATAGATAATTATTAGCAATCGTATCTTATAGTATCATTCTCATGACTTGTCAAATGTAAGATTTCTTTTTTTAGGATAGCTCATCATTGATGTGTTGTTAAATTTGATTATTGGAAATTAGGATAGCAGATTTAAATATAGCTAATATTTTATATTTTTCTATAATATTTATCAAAATAGTTATAATAAGGTTAATAGATTAACATGATTTTATTGAGCCTTTTATAGTACTAGTCCAAATTGATTTAATGTTAAAACATAACTATGAGAATAGTAGTTGTGGAAATGAAGTTGTCAGGTCTCTTAAAACTAGTGATATAGTTAGTTTTAGGTGATATGTCTTATTACTTTAATGGTCGTTTTATTGTAGTTATGATTAATAGTCATTTGATCATGTATGTTTATAGTATAAATCTAAATTAATGCTTAGGATGTATAATTAAGTTTTGATATTATCACAGTATGAATAACCATTTTCCCTAGTAGTTTATTTTAAATATTTGATTTGCTTTTTCCAGAGGCCTAGTGGTATTTACGATCCTATGCAATGTGTTAGTGACTAAGTTGGATTTTGACTCCTCTTGTGTCGTATGGAACCTATGTATGGGTAATTAGGTTAAGATGGGATTTAGGTCTTGTTTTAGAGTAAACATTAGCACTTTTGTTGTGAACGAGAGGTAAATTGACCATAGATGGAATGATGGTTATGTACAGTAATTAAAATAGTTCATTTTACTTTTAAGTTAATGTGTTGTTACGAGATTTAGGGTTTTTATAGGTTCATAAAATAAATGGGAACCCTCAAGCTTATCCTCAAGAGTTGAATTCGAATTACATTGCAATTATTTAATTAACTCGATGTATGAAAATGACAAAATAGTGGTTTACTTTAGTTATGTTAACGATGTATATAAATATGTTTGTATCCTTACAAATCAATTAAATAATTATTTTAATAAACATTTACTTGTAGTTAACTTTCATTGTAATTTTAGAATTATTCCTTAGTAAGAATACAATCAAATGATAAGTTATACTTTAATGTTAATAGTCTATTGTAATAACTTAGTCAATTGTAAGATACTATAGTGGTTTAGTTGTAAAGAAGGCATAATTTAATTATAAGTGTAATTGATAATAAATTGCTCATTATATGTTTAGTAAATACAATCTGTGGGCCATGAACTAGTTCATATGGTCTTTTGTTTTGTATCTACATGTGTGGTTAGTTTTCCAAGAGGCTTAGAATGGGATGTCTTGAGATCATGATGTTCTAAGAAGTATGTTGTCTCTAGTTATGTATGGATTAAAAGACAAGGTGAATGATAAATGCACTTCTTTGTGGATGTATTGTTATCCAATTGGTTGTATTGGTCTTGTATCCAGTTTTGTGGTGAGCTATGGAACAGGGAGGCATGAAAATCATAGAGTTGTAATGAATATGTGTTGTTATGGGCAATGGTTTAGGAGTCCTACCCTTATGATCATGTCTTCAGGGGGGGTTAATGCCTTGCATCGTTATATATACAGGTTGATATAAGGGTAATTGTTATACAAGATGGTTAATGCCTTGCATGGTTCATGTATCCTCGTTGTCATGGTGATGTTTGCTATGCTTGTTGAGTAGGGTCTTCTAGTTGTAGGTAGGGGAGTGGCTTCCAATGTGGGGCCGATGCCCCAAGTGACTAGCCAGGGTAACCCATTGGGAGTTGGTAATCAAGTGATAACCTAATAATAAAACTAGGGGTTGGGTAGTTTCCACCAAACAAGATAATTAGATTCCTCACTCATGCTATAGTGCTAGTACAGACTAACGATGAGATGAGAAGGCTTGGTTGGCAAAATCAACTTCCTTGTCCTCACGAAAGGAAGGTTGATTCTGCATGTGTCACCCTATGGGGCTGGTGTCTAGAGAGAGACTGCCAGGGTAACCATAGATGGGGGCCGGTGTCTAGAGGGAGACTGCCTGGGTAACCCATGTCAAGACCATGCGATGACACTCTCCTTACTACATCCTAGCATTCCCTAGTTGTTCTCTCTCCCCCATTTGTTAAGTGTTTGCCTTTGGAAGTACTGTTGTGTTGTTTGTGATATAGACTTGTTATGTTGGAGTCATGTGTTGTCTTATAGTCTACTGTCTACCTGACTGTATGTTGTAGTGGGGACCTTATGTTATCTCCTAGCTTGGGGGGTGGACCTCAGGGTTCCACATGGTCGGGTGGAAGAGCTTTATCCATTGGTTTTTTCCCTTGCCATTGCTCGTGAGCGAGGAGGATATATCTTGTGTATCAGACATTAGATCTTGTACTTGTTTATGAAGACAGTTATTATGCTCATGTACTAGCCTGTGTATCAGTTGATTCATAATGTATGTATTCAAATGTAATCAGGATAGTGATAATGTAAATTACATAATGATGTACTCATATGTATAGTCTTTTGAATATGTACATGTAATCTTGATCAAGTTGATTATCTAACTGATGTTGTGAAATGGAGATGTATATGAATAATCTCTAGTGCAATAGATTTAGAATGATCTATTGAGGTTAGTTAGTAATGTATGTCAAATTATGTTTATTCATTTGTCCAGTAATGCAACCATGGAACCTTAGAAGACAAGTTGTTAGTTAATGATGTGTATTGATTTGTTATATATTACCTTGTTATCTTATACCAAAAAAAATATATATTCTGCATTGCATAGTATAGATGTGTTGTCCTCTAAGGGTTCATTGTTGGGCATTACATTTTGGTATCAAAGTGAAGTTAAACACTGGGTACCCTGGTTGTATTTGAGCCCGTTATGTAAGCTAGTGCTTAAACTCTGTAGAATGATTAAACCCCTGTTGTGACCATCTTTTTCATAAAATAATAATTTGCCTTTTGTGTGTAGGGTAGATGCCTAGAGGTAGGGGTCGTAGGAGAGGGTGTGGTGGTATTCCTCCCCCCAGTTCTCCTCATGCGAGTGGCCATGAAGGTGGGGGCCAGAACATGGAGGGTCAGGGTCAGCCTGATGGAGCCTAGTTGAGACAGATTCTTGAGGAGGCCCTTGCCCATTTAGGCCCTAGACAGGAGGGTGAGCAGCCCAGAGGTGGTCAGGAGGTAGACCAGTCAGGTCCTAGAGAGAGAGAGATCTCCCTGGCGTAGGGAGTTGACAGCTGAGCAGGAGGCCACACTAGCCAGCCATATGAGGGATTTACTAAGAGCACACCCTCCCATCTTTGATGGAGCTGGTAGAGGACTTGAGGCAGAGACTTGGTTATTGGACTTAGGCAGGTGTTTCGCCATGCATCCGTATGGCAGCAATACAAAATCCAGATGTGCTATTTTGCATCTCTGAGGGTTTGATTCAACTTGGTGGAGGCTAAAGGAGCAAAAGCTACATTTAGACATTAGCACTATGTCTTGGGAGTTGTTTGAAGATAGATTTAGAGCCTGCTTCCAAGTTCTGACCATTGGAGGCAGCGTCGAGTAGACGAGTTTCATGAGTTGAGGCAGTTGGCCATGACAGTTGAGCAGTATGAGTGCAGATTTTATGAGCTCAAACAGTATGTAGGTATCAAGGATGACGAATCCATGTTGGTGCAGCATTTTATCAGGGACTTGAATGCCTGGATTAGTGGAGGGGTTCGTGTATTTAGACCTAAGACTATGGAGGTTGCCGTAGAGAAAGCTCGGCTAGTGGAGGAGAATTTGGCTATGGCCCTCGGTGGGCATACAGGTGTGTGCATTGGTAGTGCACCTTCATCAGGATATGGTTCTCGAGGTGGTCACACTCAGGCATCAGGTTCTCATGCACCCTCAAAGGGTGGTCAGCAGTAGCAGTATTCGCAATCCAAACCAAAGAATTCTCAGCGTCAGCAAGGTATTAGATTTCAAAATAAGAAAGACTGGTCTTGGCAGCGCAATAAGCGCAATCTCTTTGATCAGCCAACTCAGAGTGCGCAGTCTACAGTGAGCAGGGGTAGTTTCCAGCAGTCTAATGCTTTCTGAGGTGACATTGGTTTTGGTAGAGGCACCGGGTGCTTCTCTTGCGGCCAACAGGGCCATATTGCTAGACAGTGCCTGCAGAAGGGTGCATCAGGATTTGAACATCGACCAGTGGCATCTGAGCCAACGGTTGGTGATGCAGGTAGGTCACACCAATTTTTTACAGCGGTGGATGACCGATAGGTAGAGCATCAGGGCACCATGGTGGAGACTTCTGGTCGCATGCGAGGTTTTGATTTTTCTGTTCTATTTGATTCCAGTGCATCTAATTCATTTATATCTCCTTCCCTTGTGGAGCGTTGTGGCTTAGTGGCAACAAAGCACGATGATAGGTGGCAGGTTGAGTTAGCTTCTGGGGCTAAGATAGTAGTTGAGTCTCTAGTTTCAGAGTGTAATTTGATGATTGGCTCTCTATCTACTTCTGTGGACCTTCACATCCTACCCCTGGGTTCATATGAAATGGTTTTGGGGATGGATTGGTTAGAGGCCCATCAAGCAGTGATAGATTGTCGGCAAAAGTCTATTAGATGTGTGGATGATTCTGGTGCTGAGGTTGAGGTTGTAGGAGTTTAGAGACCTATATCCCTACGTATGATCTCCACTATGCAACTCAAGAGATGCATGCATCAAGGATGTCAGCTTTTTGCAGTGATTGTTAGTGATTTGGAGATGGAGGAGAGTCAAGAGGCATCTCTTGACAATCACCCTCTATTGAGGGAGTATGTGGATGTTTTTCCTTCTAAGATTCCAGGGATGCCACCTAAGCATGACATCGATTTCAGGATTGATCTGATTCCCAGTGCAGAGCCTATCTCACGAGCTCCATACAGGATGACCACTCAGGAGCTCAAGGAGCTTCGATTGTATTTGGAGGAACTATTAGCCAAAGGGTTCATACAACCTAGTGTTTCCCCTTGGGGAGTGCCTATGATATTTGTGAAGAAGAAGGATGGATCTCTACGGCTATGTATCGACTATCGACAGCTCAATAAGGTAACAGTGAGAAATAGGTATCCCTGGCCTCGAATCGACGATTTGTTTGATCAGATTAAAGGAGCAAGGGTATTCTCTAAAATTGACCTTAAGTCGGGATATCACTAGTTGCAGATATTTGAGGCAGATATTCACAAAACAGCATTTCGCACCTGTTATGGACATTATGAGTTCACAGTGGTACCATTCAGGTTGACGAATGCACCTTCGGTTTTCATGAGCTTAATGAATGGTGTGTTTCGTACTTATCTCGACTGATTTGTCCTCATATTTTTGGATGATATATTGATCTATTCGAGGACTATGGAGGAACATGAGGAGCATTTGCGTCAGGTGTTGTAGTGTCTGAGAGAAAATCAGCTTTATGCGAATTTGTCAAAATGTGCATTCTTCCAGACAGAGGTTAAGTATTTGGGTCATGTCATCTCTGGAGAGGGTATTGTGGTGGATCCCTTGAAGATCCAAGCTATTATGGATTGGCCTACACCCACTAATGTTACTGAGGTCTGTAGTTTTATGGGGTTGGTAGGTTACTATCGTCACTTTGTCATGGGGTTTTCGAGAATTGCTCACCCCATTACTTCTCTTCAGAGGAAAGGGAAGAAGTTTGTTTGGTCAGAGTAGTGTTAGAAAGCCTTTCAGACTCTTAAGGAACAGCTGACCAGTGCACCTATATTAGCAGTTCCTGATCCTAATGGGGACTTTGTTGTTTGTACCGATGCTTCCTTGGAGGGTTTGGGAGCAGTTCTAATGCAGGATGGTCACATGATTGCCTATGAGTCTCGCAAGCTCAAGTATCACGAATTGAACTATCCCACTTATGACCTGGGGTTAGCAGCTGTGGTGCATACCTTGGTGAGATGGAGGCATTTTCTATTAGGGCATCAGTTTGAGCTACACAGTGATCATCATAGTTTGTAGTATATTTTCACGCAGCCCAACTTAAATGCAAGGCAAAGGCGTTGCATGGAGTTCTTGTGTGAGTATGACTTCGAGGTCAGATATATTCAGGGCAAGGAGAATGTGGTAGCAGATGCTCTTAGTCATCGGAGGCATGAGATCTCAGCAATTTCTCCTACAGTTGATTTGAGAGGTCAGATTCTCGCTGCTCTTCCTACTAACAGTTGGTGCCAGGAGGTGAGATCTGAGATTGAGTCTGGTAGACCTTTAGAAGCTAGGTTCTCCAGTTACTCCTTTGAGTCAGATGGTCTTTTACGACATTTGGGTTGTATCTATGTTCCTAATTCTGAGGGTCTTCGCACCCTAGTTTTGTCAGAGGCACATCGGGCACCCTATTCTGCTCATCCGGGTGTCAAGAAGATGCATGCAGATCTGCGTCAACTATACTTTTGGAGTGGTATGAAGTGGGATATTGCTGATTTTGTGTCAAGATGTCTTGAGTGTTAGAGGGTGAAGGCGGAGCACCAGCACCCAGCAAGTCTTTTGCAGCCTCATTTGATTCCTGAGTGGAAGTGGGATATCATTTCAATAGACTTCATTGTTGGTTTGCTGATGTCCTCTCGACGACACGATGCTATTATGGTCACTGTAGATAGGTTGACGAAGGTAGCTCACTTTTCTCCTGTCCATGCTTTTTACAATGCCTCTACGATGGCTAGAGTGTTCATGGAGGACATCGTCAGACTTCATGGGATTCCTCGTAGGATCATCTCTGACAGGGATCCAGTGTTCACTTCCGCCCTTTGGACGTCCTTGCAGTATGCCTTAGGGACACAATTGAACTTTAGTTCAGCTTATCATCCTGAGACTGATGGTCAGACTGAGAGGGTTAATTAGGTTCTCGAGGATATGTTGAGGATGTATGTTATGGATCAGCAGAGCCGTTGTGAGAACTACCTTTACCTAGTGGAGTTTGCCTATAATAATGGCTATCATAGTTCTATTGGCATGTCCCCCTTTCAGGCCTTGTATGGTCATCCTTGTAGGACCCCTTTGAGTTGGGATCATTTGGAGGATAGAGTTCTCCTGGGTCTGGATATGCTTAGAGATATGGAGCAGTAGGTTGAGAAGATTAGAGAACATTTGGTGGCAGCTCAGGATAGGCAGAAGAAGTATGCAAATGCTCATAGGATCGATCGTCAGTTCTCTATTGGGGATTGGGTGTTATTGTGTGTGCAACCACGAAAGAGTACAATCCGCTATGGAAAGGGCTCTAAGCTAGCACCGCACTTTGTTGGACCTTTTGAGGTGTTGGATAGGATCAGTCTAGTTGCTTATCATCTTGCTTTGCTGCCTAGCCTTTCACGCATCCATGATGTGTTTCATGTTTCTGTACTTAGACCTTACTATCCGGATATTGCTCATGTTCTTGATTGGACTGCTCTACAGGTAGAGGACGGACAGTTGGCTTTGGAGCCCGTAGGCATTCTTCAGCACAGGAAACTCGCTCTCAGGGGCAGAGATGTGGAGCAAGTCAAGGTCCAGTGGGACCCTAATGATGAGACCTCCGCTACCTGGGAGGATGCTACCAGGATGAGGGAATTATAGCCTCACTTATTTGCAGGCTTCTAGGAGTAAGCCTAGTTCCAGGGGGGAGGATGTAATGCCCCTCGCTTTTGGCTTGAGATAGATATTATTTTCATATTTCCTATGACAGTTTGGGTATAGTTGATAGTTTTATATTGCACATTTACAGTTTCGAAACATTTGGACTTGTATGTTATGGTTTATGTTCTCCTTGATCTTGATGGACATATTTGGTGATTATAGATTAATGTTATTCTAAGTTTAATGTGTTATTTGATTATGATTATGATGCATTACTGGTAATGGATGTAGTTTTTTAATGATGTGTTTACATGAACAGAATAGTGTCGCATTACTCATATCTGAGTACCCTGCTACACTGTGACTTTCGTTCATTGTGTCTATGACTGCATGTTTATATATATATATATATATGTGTGTGTACAACCTTGTTGTTTGTTGCAGGATGTAGGTATCGGGCATCGACTCCACCTGAACTACCAAGTCTGAGCATGCCCTAGCCAATGGAGTTGTGGATTGGACCTAGCATAAGGTTCCCTACTCAGTCAACATCCTCAAGAGGATGAGTTCTCAGTATTGTATCCTGTCGTCACCGTCATTCTCAGTATTGTATCCTGTCATCACCGTCAGTTGGACTGTTTGTCGTTATCTTGTCGTTATGTCATGTGGCTTCACATGGGGTCAGGTATCATCCTGTAAGTTGGGTTTATCCAATTTAAGTGTTGATTTAAGCCTAGTTAGTATTTCATTAAAATAAGCTTAAATTTAAGCTTAAGTTAAATAAACATTTGCTAGGGAAATTATGTGTTGTTTATTAATTATAAATGATTTAATTGTTTGATAATTGGTGAAACTAATATGAAAATAGTAAATAAATAAATAAATTAGATAAATGATTAAATGAAATAATAAATTACAAGTTGCTAGCGGATAAAATCAAAAAGAAAACAAAATACATAAGTAAAGATGAATAAACAATTATAATTTTGATAAAATAAATTAATAGTAATAAAGATAATATTTTAAGGTAAAAAAAAATAGGGTTGTCACCTAGTTTCATGTATTCAGTATTTGGGGATGTGCAAATTTAATGTCATGTGCCGTCAATTGCAAATTTGAGGTTTGGGAATGCCTTGGTAAAGTGAAATTGTTGAATCTCATGAGAATGTGGGTTGTTGGGGAGAGAGAGAGGCATGTCTCTTGCATTTATCTGAGGAGTGGATCCTTGTTTTGAGAAAGTGGGTTGTTGGGAAGAGAGGCAAGCCTTCTGCATTTAATCCAGGAGTTGAATCCTTGCTTGAGGGAAGAACAGAGGAATTGGTGGTAGGGGTTGGAGAGATTTTTTTGGAAAAAGTTTGTGCAATAGGAATTGGATCAAAGGAGATTTCTGAAGCTTGGAAAGCCCGGGTATGTAATTAGATTAATATTGGTGTGGAAAGTATGTTTTGCTTGGTAAATTGTACTGACTTTTAATATGTTTGCCTGAATACATTTCATCATCTTTGGTGATCCCTTTTCTCTCTATTCACACTATTACTCTGTCTTCTCAAAGTCTGTAGAGTGATTTGATGATGTCAACACCAGATTTGTTAAGCTCGCCGGTGATATTTCCTTTTGGACCATCTGCATTCTCCCTAAATTTTGTGTTTGGATAGGCTTGTCTAAATCATTTAATGTGGGTCATCCCTGCTCTCACGAAGTTAATCTGCTAGTCTGAGACCTTTCTTTTATCCATCTCTGCTTACTCCATACTCTTCACTCTTGGTGTGCTTGTCTAACTTTTGAGTGCAACCTTGCACCCGTGAGCCATCGACTGTAATAGGTTGTGGATGAGATTCATACCAGAGTTATTGCATTAAACCGTTAAGTTTTCTCCCCATAAACTTGAACTGCGATGGATAGTCACCCTAAACCACCATTATCCACCGATTTGCCTTGTCACCTTTGAGATTCTGATGGAGATTGTGTCACTGGAAAATGACACCGTCAACCTCATTATCCCATCAGACTAAGCGACCATTTGCCTTGTCACCTTTGAGATTCTGATGGAGACTGTGTCGCTGGTAGATGACACCGTCGACCTCATTATCCTATTAGTCTAAGCGACCATCCTTTTCTAGATTCTAATGTATGAAATACTTATCTTTGTGTCTCTGACAAACAACCTTTACCCTCCTATGCAAACAACGAAATAATTGATCATCTTCGACCCTGCCAATAACCTATGGCATTTTCTTTAATACTACAATCTTCCTAACCATCGTTGCACTACATTATGGAAGCAAGTCGTCGAGTGGCACCCTTGGCACTCTTAGTGAGTGATTAATTGTATCAATAATATTTGATGCCTCTAGGATTCCTGTATCATTCCAAGCAAAAAGAAAATTATACATTGGAGGATAAACGTCACCCTGAATCTGAGTCGATTCCCATCTTAATGTCGCTCCACCCATTTCACTTTAAGCAAATCCTGCCGTTGATAGATCAACAGAGGGGATCTGAACCTTTTGTTTGGGCAGTCCGTACCCAGCACGTGCCTGTGTTCTTGTGCCATCGTTGCAATTTTATGAGACTTGAGTTCTTGTTACCATCGTCGATTATGCCACACTTTATTTCTGCCACCCTCTCATTATCCATGGTGCGAGCCGCGCTGATATTATCTTCTCATTATGTGGAATAGATCAGACTTCGACTCAGATGAATCCCTTGTATAATGATTTTGAGAACCTTATAGCTTGTCTCTGCGAATAGAAACCTCCACATCCACCGTGATCATTGTCGAATGATGACAGAGATACGTTTTAGAATAACAGAAATTGCTATATTATGTTTGATGCTAATTTGGTACTTCTATTTAGTACAGCATCAACTATAGTTTAGGGGTACTTCCTTAACCATAGGAGAAGAAAGCGACACCTTCCTTGGAGCAGTTTAGAATAGATAATTATTAGCAATCGTATCTTATAGTATCATTCTCATGACTTGTCAAATGTAAGATTTCTTTTTTTAGGATAGCTCACCATTGATATGTTGTTAAATTTAATTAATGGAAATTAGGATAGCAGATTTAAATATAGCTAATATTTTATATTTTGCTATTATATTTATCAAAATAGTTATAATAAGGCTAATAGATTAACATGATCTTATTGAGCCTTTTATAGTACTAGTCCAAATAGATTTAATGTTAAAACATAACTATGAGAATAGTAGTTGTGGAAATGAAGTTATCAGGTCTCTTAAAACTAGTGATATAGTTAGTTTTAGGTGATATGTCTTATTACTTTAATGGTCGTTTTATTGTAGTTATGATTAATAGTCATTTGATCATGTATGTTTATAGTATAAATCTAAATTAATGCTTAGGATGTGTAATTAAGTTTTGATATTATCACAGTATGAATAACCCTTTTCCCTAGTAGTTTATTTTAAATATTTGATTTTCTTTTTCTAGAGGCCTAGTGGTATTTACGATCCTATGCAATGTGTTAGTGACTAAGTTGGATTTTGACTCCTCTTGTGTCATATGGAACCTATGTATGGGTAATTAGGTTAAGATGGGATTTAGGTCTTGTTTTAGAGTAAACATTAGCACTTTTGTTGTGAACGAGAGGTAAATTGACCATAGACGGAATGATGTTTATGTAGAGTAATTAAATTCGTTCATTTTACTTTTAAGTTAATGTGTTGTTACGAGATTTAGGGTTTTTATAGGTTCATAAAATAAATGGGAACCCTCAAGCTTATCCTCAAAGTTGAATTCGAATTACATTGCAATTATTTAATTAACTCGATGTATGAAAATGACAAATAGTGGTTTACTTTAGTTATGTTAACAATGTATATAAATATGTTTGTATCCTTACAAATCAATTAAATAATTATTTTAATAAACATTTACTTGTAGTTAACTTTCATTGTAAATTTAGAATTATTCCTTAGTAAGAATACAATCAAACGATAAGTTATACTTTAATGTTAATAGTCTATTGTAATAACTTAGTCAATTGTAAGATACTATAGTGGTTTAGTTGTAAAGAAGGCATAATTTAATTATAAGTGTAATTGATAATAAATTGCTCATTATATGTTTAGTAAATACAGTCTGTGGGTCATGAACTAGTTCATATGGTCTTTTGTTTTGTATCTACATGTGTGGTTAGTTTTCCCAAAGGCTTAGAATGGGATGTCTTGAGATCATGATGTTCTAAGAAGTATGTCGTCTCTAGTTATGTATGGATTAAAAGACAAGGTGAATGATAAATGCACTTCTTTGTAGATGTATTGTTATCCAATTTGTTGTATTGGTCTTGTATCTAGTTTTGTGGTGAGCTATGGAATAGGGAGACATGGAAATCATAGAGTTGTAATGAATATGTGTTGTTATGGGCAATGGTTTAGGAGTCCTGCCCTTATGATCATGTCTTGGTTGGGGGGGGGGGGTTAATGCCTTGCATCGTTTTATATACAGGTTGATATAAGGGTAATTGTTATGCAAGATGGTTAATGCCTTGCATGGTTCATGTATCCTCGTTGTCATGGTGATGTTTGCTATGCTTGTTGAGTAGGGTCTTCTAGTTGTAGGTAGGGGAATGGCTTCCAATGTGGGGCCGGTGCCTAAAGTGGCTAGCTAGGGTAACCCATTGGGAGTTGGTAATCAAGTGATAACCTAATAATAAATCTAGGGGCTGGGTAGTTTCCACCAAACAAGATAATTAGATTCCTCACTCATGCCTGTAGTGCTAGTACAGACTAAGGATTAGATGAGAAGGCCTGGTTGGAAAAATCAACTTCCTTGTCCTCACGAAAGGAAGGTTGATTCCGCATGTGTCACCCTATGGGGCCGGTGTCTAGAGAGAGACTGCTAGGGTAACCATAGATGGGGGCCGGTGTCTAGAGGGAGACTGCCTGGGTAGCCCATGTCAGGACCATGCGATGACACTCTCCTTACTACAACCTAGCATTCCCTAGTTGTTCTCTCTCCCCCATTTGTTAAGTGTTTGCCTTTGGAAGTACTGTTGTGTTGTTTGTGATATAGACTTGTTATGTTGGAGTCATGTGTTGTCTTATAGTCTACTATCTACCTGACTATATGTTGTATTGGGGACCTTATGTTATCTCCTAGCTCGGGGGGTGGACCTTAGGGTTCCACATGGTTGGGTGGGAGAGCTTTATCCATTGGTTTTTTCCCTTGTCGTTGCTCGTGAGCGAGGAGGATATATCTTGTGTATCAGACATTAGATCTTGTACTTGTTTATGAAGATAGTTATTATGCTCATGTACTAGCATGTGTATCAGTTGATTCATAATGTATGTATTCAAATGTAATCAGGATAGTGATAATGTAAATTACATAATGATGTACTCATATGTATAGTCTTTTGAATATGTACATGTAATCTTGATCAAGTTGATTATCTAACTAATGTCGTGAAATGGAGATGTATATGAATAATCTCTACTACATTAGATTTAGAATGATCTGCTGAGGTTAGTTAGTAATGTATGTCAAATTATGTTAATTAATTTGTCCAGTAATGCAACCATGGAACCTTAGAAGACAAGTTGTTAGTTAATGATGTGTATTGATTTGTTATATATTACCTTGTTATCTTATACAAAAAATATATATATATTCTGCATTGCATAGTATAGATGTGTTGTCCTCTAAGGGTTCATTGCGGGGCATTACATTATAGGTGACTATTAAACAAGGTAAAGACCACCCTAGGAGGTCAAAGCCACTCTCTTGACTGTCAGATATAGTCAAGGCTACTCACCAAGGGATTAGTTATTCATTTCAGTCCCAAAATAACTATTTGTGAAGTCTAATTTTTCTATCATATGTCCATGTTAGTGTCTAGAGTTCATACATGATCATAAGTTAGAGTATTGTTAGGTGAAATTAGTCCATTTGTTATACTCTCTCTCTCCATGATTCAGGAATAGAAAGTCTATTGTTAGATTTCATAGTTTCCTTGCAAGTCAAGAGATGTAATCTTTTGGGACACTTCTATATGTTGTTACCTACATCTCTTATTAGTTTCAAGGCCATATATTATCATTTACTAGGTGAAATTGTTCTATCTTTCTAACTTACATTATTTTTCTTATTCATGTGTATGAGGACTTCACAAGTTTGCATCAAATTACATGTGTTCTGCTCTTCTTTGTAGGTGTCAATTTTTTAAGAATCTTTAAACCTTTATCAAGAGATCATCTAGAACATTTTAGGATCCCACCATATTTTTTGTCAAGGACACTACTCTAGTCATTGCTATTACTATGGTTGTCAAGGGAGGTCAATGTTGTTATACATGGTGTAAGGTCTTGGACAACCTTGACCCAATTGGTATTGGAGCTCCCACATTTTATAGGCAACATTTGTACCTAATTATAAGAATTTTATTATTAGGCAACCAAAATCCACATGTGCATCTACCTCCTCTTATTCACTAATCTTTGATTTCCATAGTTAATTTGTTGATTTCCCTCTTTATTCGTCTTGATTGTCCTATTTGTACATAACTTGGTCTAGTGTCTTATCAATTATCAATCCTAACACTATTAATGATTTTATTAGTGTTAGTTTAGTTGGATATAGTCTTAGGAAACACTAATTTAGATCTTACTTGCACATAATCACAACCTTCTAAAATAACCTTGTTAAGTTCATCATTTTTTGGTTTTTTTAGTTGGTGAACCCAATCCTCATGCATATCCACTTTTGAGTTTTATGTGTTAGAATAGTTTTATCACATTGGTGTTATTTTATCCTATTTCTATCACTATTTATCTTTCATTTACTTCCTATTGCTCCAAACCTCAGTGCTTAATTTCATTTTCTATCCTTTCTCTCCTAAGCCATGGATTCTCCCATATCTCTCCCTTCCATCCATAAACCCTTTCTTGATGTCACAATTTTGATCCACCTTTTCCCTACACATCTCACCATCCTTTATCATATTATAGGATTTCTTGATTTATGATTTTTATCCAAGTCTCCATTGGTCATATCCTAACTAGTCTATCTCACTATTCCATCTTCACCTATTTTCTTAGAACCTATCCAAGTGACTTAGAGTCTCTTATGTCCTATGTTCATTTCCCTAAAACTACCCCTTCTTAACACTCCCTCCCATTAAACTTATTGATGACCTATATGATGAGACTAAAAATACTTTACCCATCCCATTCCCTTCTCTTACACATAAGCCTACATCCATTAACTCTATTAATGTTCCATGTTACCACATGTCTATTTCACCTACTTCATCTTGTCTCAATGCATCACCTAAAGAATCTTATATTTCCTTTAATATTCTATCTTTTAACAACTTTACCCATTATTCTAGTGATGATAAAATCCATGATGTATATTATTATGATCCATATAATGGAGATGGCCATTTTCATGTTTTTAGAACCCCATTAAATGGCATCAACCTTGAAGACTTTAGTGTATGAGTACCCTCCACATCCTTCAGAAATTCCACATGGGATGAGCCCCATATTGACATTGACATAACCACTTATTATTCCCCTTAGAAATAGACCAAGCCTAATCTGAGTGTTCTCACCATCTTGATCCATATTTTTTTCCCCCTACACTTCCTACATTACTTCACACATCTTGTGAGACTCTTCCACCTCATGGTGTTTATCCATTCAGTCTTTTCTCAACCACCCCTACTCCACCCATTGATTTCTCTCTTCCACCTTATGATTTTCCACATCCTTATTTCCCTCATAAAAAGAATCCTACACTAGATTTTTCAATTGAAGAAGAGGATTCCTATGATGAGAATAACATTGATAATCTCTTAGATAACACATTAGATGCATGTTATGATCATGATTTGAAGATGTCTTTTCCTTTTAATAATTTATCTAGTGTAATGAATTCTAATGCTAATGAATAATTTTATAAGGTTTTTTGTGAATGAATCACGTTGTGATGAGACAATTATGATCTCTTATTTTCCTTATTCTTAAATGATAACATGTTTAGTTAGTTTCTTTAGATTATAAAAAATTTACCATGTGCCCTCCACTTCTTTCTTCCATTTCTACACTCAAATCTTTGACACCCACTCCTCATAATCTAGCATCTCTTTCTTTGCCTTTTCATATTGCACCACCTCTCTCCCCTTCACATCCTACACTTCCTCTCACACAAGAATCATTTCCCACCACTCACTATGGGCCACCTCTTTCTTTCACCCCTTCTTACACACATACCACATAGCCTCCCTATTATAATATTGCACCTCATTTAGAATATGATATTTACCCCTCTTCTACACTTGATTGGACATATGCATTTACTAAGATCAAGGAGCGATAGATGAAAGCAGACACCCTCACATTTCCCCCTTCTCATTTGACACCTTATTTAATAATATAACCCTGTTCATCTACAATCCTTACATACCCATTTCCTAGTAACATGGCCTTAGTAGATTTTGATAAATACAATGGACACAAATACTCTATTCTTCATATGTGTTAGTTTTATATCCTTTTTTCAACCATTACTTTTGATGATCCCATTCTATCCAAACACTTTCCTAGAACATTAAATTTTGATGCATTAGATTGGTTCTACACTTTACCACCTAGTTCCATAAAATCCTTTGTAGATCTTGTTCATGCCTTCGCTCTTCACTTCCAATTCAACATAGAACCCAAGGTTTTCCTTACACAACTAGCATTTTTCAAACAAGATCCTACTTAAATTGTTCAGAAGTACACTTCTTTCTTCTAATCATTACTTATCCATATGGAATTCCATCATCTTGATTCTATAATTCAACCTATATATCTTGAGAATCTTTTACCTCATATCTAAGAGAAACTAGTTTTTACCTATTACACTTCTCTTTTGGAGCTAACTATGGGGGCCATTGAAATTGATCAAATTCTTACACAGTTTAGGGTTAATTTCTTTTCTTCTTCTCTTAGATATTTGGGGAAATAGATAGAAAATAGTACATAAGTACATGTTTATGTCTATACTTATTGATGACCTATATGATGAATCTAAAACTACTTTACCCATCACGTTCCATTCTCTTACACATAAGCCTACATCCATTGACTATGTTAATGGTCCATGTTACCACATGTCTATTTCACCTACTTCATCTTGTCTCAATGCATCACCTAAAGAATCTTATATTTCCTTTAATATTCTATCTTTTAACAACTTTACTCATTCTTCTAGTGATGATAAAATCCATGACGTATATTATTATGATCCATATAATGGAGATGACCATTTTCATGTTTATAGAACCCCATTAAATGGCATCAACCTTGAAGACTTTAGTGTATGAGTACCCTCCTACACATCATTCAGACAGTCCACATGGGATGAGCCCTATATTGACATTGAAATAACCACTTATTATACCCCCTTAGAAATAGACCCAGCCTAATCTAAGTATTCTCACCATCTTGATCCATATTTTGTGCCCCCTACACTTCCTACATTACTTCATACATCTTGTGAGTCTCTGCCACCTCATGGTGTTTATCCATTCACTCTTTTCTCAACCACCCTTACTCCACCCATTGATTTATCTCTTCCACCTTATGATTTTCCACCTCCTTATTGCCCTTATAGAAACAATCCTACACTAGATTTTCAATTGAACAAGAGGAGGCCTATGATGAACATAACATTGATAATCTCTTAGATAACACATTAGATGCATGTTATGATCATGATTTCAAGATGTCTTTTTCTTTTAATAATTTGTCTAGTGTAATGAATTCTAATGCTAATGAATAATTTTATAACAATTTTTGTGAGTGAATCATGTTGTGATGAGACACTTATGACCTCTTATTTTCCTTATTCTTAAATGATAACATTTTTAGTTAGTTTCATTGGATTATAAAAAATTTACCATGTTCCCTCCACTTCTTTCTTCCATTTATACACTCAAACCTTTGACACCCACTCCTCATAATCTACCATCTCTTTCTTTGCCTTTTCATATTGCACAACCTCTCTCCCCTTCACATTCTAGACTTCCTTACACATAAGAATCATTTCCCAGCACTCACTATCGACAACCTCTTTCTTTCACCCCTTCTTAAACACACATACCACATAGCCTCCCTATCATTATATTGCACCTCATTTAGAATATGATATTTACCCCTCTTCTACACTTGATTGGACATATGCATTTACTAATCTCAAGGAGCGATAGATGCAATCAAAGACCCTCACATTTCCCCCTTCTCATTTGACACCTTATTTAATAATATAACCCCATTCATCTACAATCCTTACATACCCATCTCCTAATAACATGGCCTTAGTAGATTTTGATAAATACAATGGACACAAATACCCTATTCTTCATATGTGTTATTTTTATATCCTTTTTTCAACCATTACTTTTGATGATCCCATTCTATCCAAACACTTTCCTAGAACATTAAATTTTGATGCATTAGATTGGTTCTACACTTTACCACCTAGTTCCATAAAATCCTTTGTAGATCGTGTTCATGCCTTCTCTCTTCACTTCCAATTCAACATAGAACCCAAGGTTTTCCTTACACAACTAGCATTTTTCAAACAAGATCCTACTTAAATTGTTCAGGAGTACACTTCTTTCTTCTAATCATTACTTATCCATATGGAATTCTATCATCTTGATTCTATAATTCTACCTATATATCTTGAGAACCTCTTACCTCATATCTAAGAGAAACTAATTTTTACCTATTACACTTCTCTTTTGGACCTAACTATGGGGGCCATTGAAATTGATCAAATTCTTACACATTTTAGGGTTAATTTATTTTCTTCTCCTCTTAGATATTTGGGGAAACAGATAGAAAAGAGTACATAAGAACCTAAGTAGAGAATGATCATAAGTATATTTATGTCTATACTCCTAGGTAGATGCTCTAGCCAACACTATAGGAGTGACATCTATAAGAAAATGAAATGTCTATGACCAACTAATCTACTCTTTAGAGATAAGGCCTTGCATATTACTTGTTTCATGAGGTCAAATCATAGGTGTGGAATTAAAAGAGAAAGTGAAAAAGAAAAAAATATTTGTGATTGCTTGATCTAATCTTTTGTGATGAGCCCTTGCATCATACTAGTTGCATCGGGTTATATGATGGAGCTAACATCAAAAATAAAATAGAAAGAAAAGAATACAATCCAAATAGATGTACTTAGAAGATATATCAAATAAAATTGAATGCCCTGTAAAGTTAAAACAAAATTACCTTACCAAGTTTGAGATCTCCCACTTATCCCCTTCCTTGCATATTCACTATCCCCATTCATTGATCTATTATGAGCCATTCTATGGTTAGATCCAAAGTTGGGATGCTTTCTTCCCCTTTTCTCATGGTGCCCATTACTTGAGAATGCACATCTACATATGTATATCCCCCTTTTCACATCCACCTCTTGATCCCCATACAATTGACTATTCTCCCACATCTCCCTCAAATTCTAAAGCCCCTATTTCACTCCATTATTTTGTCTAACTAAAATGATATAATCCTTGTAGTCACATACATAACATTTAAAATCTTAATTTCCCATTTTGATTATTACATTTACACTTCACTCCACATGTAAACCTTATCCCATGCCCAAAAACAAATAAATAGCCATATTGGGCTTAATAAACAAGGATTCAAGGGAATGGACAAATGGAGAGAAAGAAGAAAACACACATTTACCTAGAAGTAACAACAAACATTTATAGACAAATCACAACATCAAACAACTATAACACACTAGAAACTAGAATCTTGAGAGATACTCCATACACACACCCACACTGATACTAAATTTGATAAACTAGAAATTTAACACCTTCTAATGTCTAACCTCGATGATTATACTTTAGTGACAAACAACAAACAAACAAAAAAAAATATGAGAAAATATTTGGAGAGATACCTTGAATTCTACCCTATGAACAAGGGGTATCATACAAAGGTCTATGGCCAACCCATTCTCCTTTAATGTTTATTATTCTATCAATATTATTAGGTGTATTTATTTCTTTGTATACTTTCTTTGCAAAATCTTAAAAAATGATGGATGGATTATCCTTTATTCTAAACATCCTCTCCACATTTGACCATAAGCTTTCTAATAATGATCAGGTTCTTTTATACCCTATGATAGTGATTCAAAATGATACACTCTTAGTGACAAACAACAAACAAACAAAAAAACAAATAAATATGAGAAAATATTTGGAGAGATACCTTCAATTCTACCCTATGAACAAGGGGTATCATACAAGGGTCTATGGCCAACCCATTCTCCTTTAATGTTTATTATTCTATCAATATTATCTAGGTGTATTTATTTCTTTGTATACTTTCTTTGCAAAATCTTAAAAAATGATGGATGGATTATCCTCTATTCTAAACATCCTCTCCACATTTGACCATAAGCTTTCTAATAATACACTAGTAGTCAATCCTAGATCTCCATTATCAAATTTGGTTTCCATAGGCAACTTCACCAAATTTAGGTTTTCAGATCATGTGGCATGCACAAGATATCCTCCTCAAGGTAGTTTTCCAAGTCTAGTTATAGTCTTGCAGATGTTCATTATGATTCTACCTAGGTGGTATGATAGTCCATTGGTTTCTATGACATCATTCAATAGCATAGATGCATCTAAACATTCACCCTTCATTGATATATATTGATAGTAAAATAGAGTTTTAAATTGTTCTTAAGGTTTGGGACAATCATCTAGTGTTAAGATAGTGCAAATTAAGATGATTTAGACTAATTAAATGGGCTTAGTCTGAAGCTAAATAACACACATAAGAGTCAAGTGACTAACAACTAAATAGAAAACAACAATTGCAAATAGGAAATAGGAAACAAAATCAAGCTAGTTCACCATCAACTAATATCTTTTTTTCTAGCTAGATCATCCCTACAATCACAAGTTAAACAAAGCATCCTAACCTTTTTACCTCATCATCTATCTTAAAAGTGGAAGATTTAATCATTACCACATGGTTATGTCTCTTTGATTATCTAGATAATGCAATTGAATCTCTAGAGGAGTCTTATATCTTAACAACAATTTCATTGTCCCTTTGTAGTTCATTGTCCCTCATGACAAGTTTGTTATTGGTTTAAGGCTATCTTAAAGGTCCATATAACAATCTAGGAATTTAATAACAATTAATGTTCAATCCTTAATGGTCATGACAACATTATACAAGATACTAAAGTTCACATGATGATTTCCTCTTTCCTATCAAATGGTAAGGATTCACTCAAATTTTCACATACTCAAACACATATCCAATTTATGAATTCATGATTGATCCAATGCTCAAACCAATGCAAGCATGACTATTATTTGTTGACCAAGCTTATTAGTCATATTTAGTTAGAGAAATTCATCCAAAACCATTACAAACTATTTGTAGCTTTGCCATAGGAAATGTTGTATCTCGTAGAATGAGTACTTAACATCAAACCAATAGCCAACTCCATAGAAAAATTAACAAAATTGAAACCTTGGACCTAACACCCATGACTGTCCTAGTATTTGATTGAACCTTTAACATGATTGTTTGTATAGTATTAAATTGATCTTTCTTGTCTCCCTCACTATAAGAATCAAAATTTAGGTAGATCGAATGAAAATTCCTTGATTTTAATTTGAAAATTACATCTAGTTCACTATAATAGCTCTCTTACGTTTTAAAATTTGTACATGCACATGTATCTGTATGTTTAATTTAAATTTATTTCAAGTGTAATTTCTTAAAACATATACATATAATTTATCTAGTTTAAATTTAAATAATTTATAATTTTTGAACATGTACATTATATGTTTATTTATAATATATATATATATATATTCTTGATTTAATTTTAAATTTGTACTCAAGTTTGTATGTTTATATGTATATACGTTCATATAGTTTTTATATATATCATGAATTTGGATGATATTCACTTTGATGTTGAGGACTTCCTCAATGCACAAGATGATCGGGCACCACCCCAACCCCCACCTCCAGATGCCCCACCTCTAGATGCCACACCTCCACCTAGAACTAACCAGGCTCACTTGCGAGCCATAATTAATGAAAATGTGGATTCCATACAAGAAAAATTAAATTCCATTTGTAAAGAACAATTCATGCCACCTCACGTGGTATGTTTTGCATCTTTGATGCAAAACATTGTAGATTCTGTGAGGTCTATTGACTCAGACTTTGATGGATTCTGGAAATGGAGAGAGGAGAGGTGCCAATTTTATGCAGATGGCCTCTCCTATAAGGATATTTTGGATCTTAAAATCACAAAAGGTCATTTAGCGCAATATTTTAGACATCACATTACAAATGAACCTATTCCTACAAATAAGAAAAGAATATCAATCAGGTGGTGTAGGCATGAAGGAATGTCTACTAATTTTTGGGACAGATGGTGGATGGTGTTTGATTATCCACCTCATGCTAATTGTGAGGTTCTTTTATATTTTTTGAGAAAATTATATGCAAAGTTTGTTATGAATAAGAAACCCAACTACTTTGATTTTAGATCATTCTAGGGTATTGATAGTGGCATGCCACAATAGAGGTTGGGGGCACGGGTTGATCCCCAACAACCCATGCCTGTTTAACCTCTTATTGACCCTCTTGTTGCTGTCATTCCTTCGCCCTTCCATCATCGCGCAGTGGTATCCACACTAGGCACATTGAGTGCACTCTTAGGTAGCCTAGATGAGCATACTTCTATGATGGTAGCTCAGGTTAGAGACCACGGAAGAGTTGATGATGGAAGTGGTCCTAGTACCACTCCACATGTGATAATGCCTCATACATGTATGAGTTGCAATCAGTTGTGTTATTGGCCTTATCAGGTAGTTGCACCCACTTCAGCTACACATGTATCATCTGATAATATGGGTGAATCATTTGTTGATTATCTATTTGTTGAGGATCATCCCACTGATCATTCAACACAGGTATATATAGGTTACGCACATGTTGAATTTATAACAATTTTAAGCACGTGTTTTTAATCAACATATAGATCAATTAAATTGTAATATTTTAACAATCAAATTGTTTGGTATAGATGATGGCAATAGGGACCATTGATCGATTTAATTTTTCATCGACACCTGTTCATCTTCGACACCCATTTGGGGTACATTTTAAATAATTTTTTTTTTAAATCATTTTATTTACTTGATTTTAATTTGTAATTCAGTCTTGAACATGTACATTAAATATTTATGAACTGGTTTAGGGTTCTTCCACATTGAATCCTCCACCTGAGGGTGTCTTGAGCACTCCTCCATCATTGGGCATCTCACATAACACTTTTACAGTATGTATATTGTTTAAAAAACTATATATACTCAGATTTTTCTATTTTGATTTCACTATATCTGAAAATGTGCATGTACTATTTAATATATATTAAAAATATATGTCTATGTAGGTTGACACAACAATGAGGATGGGCATTGTAGCACACTTGGATAATCCAAGTTTATATCTAGAGTTGACTGCATTTCAGGTTGTTCAAAAACATATATCTAGATGTCTACGTGTAATATATCTACAAGTCTTTTAAATAGATTAAAACAAAAAATGAGTACCTATATGTACACAAGTCAATATATATATGTTTTAACCTAATTTGTACACACATGTGCTAAGTTATAAATGACCTTGTAGGAGCTTGTCAGTGACATGTTTCATCAACACACAACACATGTAGAGCAGGAGGACAGAGGAGATGGGCAGCTTGATACGGTATAATTTAAAATTTAGATTATATTTAAAGTCAATTAAAATATACATTGTGAACTTAAAGTAAATTTCTTGATAGATATATATGTTGACATGTGTTCAAAATTCTTTTTCTTTTATAGCTTGAGACATGTCATGTAGCTAAGCCTGTAGAGACAAGTCCTGGAATAGAGGATGCACAACAAGTTCCTCTTACGATATAATAATTTAAATATGATAAATTATAAATTAAATTGAATTAAATCATTTTAAAAATTGTCTTACATCTAATTTCAACTTGAACTTTCTCTTGTAATAAATAGATTGATTCAGAGCATGTAGAGACAGGTCCAGGTCCACCAGAGCATGCCTCTCAGCCTCACGTGGTAATTTAATTTTATGATAAATTATCAATTTAAAAATTGTCATTAAATCATTTTTAATCATCTTACATCTGATTTCATCTAAATCTTTCTCTTCTACAAAGTGATTAAGGTCATCTAAGTAGTTCACATGGTGTGAAGAGGACTCTTGATTACAGAGATAGTATGTGATAGGTTATTTCATGGGCTACATAATTTGACTATTTCATGGACTATGTTATATATTGTTTGTCATGGACTTTATATATATATATATATATATATATATATATATATATATATATATATATATATATATATATATATATATATATATATATATATATATATACATATATTATTGAACATGGACTTTATATTTTGAACATGGGACTTTATATATTTTTTGACATGGACAGACTTTTCTTCATTTCACTATTTTATGGTCTCTAGGATACAAAACTTTATTTCATTGTTGTATGTGTTTTACACTTCAAACATGCAAGTACTTTAACTATATAAAAATGTACAACATGACTTTGAACTTATATATCTCACTAGTATGAAAAATGTGCTAAGATGCTAATAGCAAGCTCTAAATTTAAAATTAACAAGGGTAAAACACTATAACTAAAAAGTGACTTTAATAGTGAGATTCATAATAATATTTTTTTGTCAAGAGTCAGTTGGTCTATTGGTGAAGTTACTAGGTTCACAAAAAAAGCTATTAGAAATCATTTTTTGTTGAGTACAAGGCCCAACACCCTAAGAGTTAAGTTTGGGGTTGAGTCCCAATGAATAGTCTACAAAAGCTTTACATATTTGACAAAAAAATATAATATCATGTCAATCTTCAACTAATATTAGTACATGGATTGGTAAAGATTTGAAAAAATACAATTGATTGATATTATCAAAATCACTTTTACAAAAAAAATGTTTGATATTATTAGGATCATAATAATCATACATATGGGGTTTATCAGATGATAAAGATAACTAATGTACTCTAGTCATAAAAGGCCATGCATAGCATTCTTAGACATATTAGTAGTCCTATACTTCATGGTCTAGTGGAAAATTTAACATTTTTGTTAGGTTTATTCAAATGAAACAAATTATCTTCCTATATGATCCCCCACTATTAGACAAAACATTCCTTAACTAATTCATATGCATAAGTCATTATATGACATGGGAAAACTAGTATGAGGATAATATATTACATTTTAATCAAGATGACTGTAATGCCCCGCAATGAAAACCTTAGAGGACAACCCATCTATGCTATGCTAAGCGGAATAATTTTTTTTTTGTATAAAATAACAAGGTAATGTTGAACAATTCAATACACATCATAAAACTAACAACTTGTCTTCTAAGGTTCCATGGTTGCATTATTTGACAAATTAATTAGCATAATTTAACATACATTGTTAACTAACATCAGCAGTTCATTCTAAAGCTATTGCACTAATGATTAGACATATACATCTCCATTTCATGCCATAATTAGGTAATCAACTTGATCAAGATCACATGTACATATTCAAAAGTCTTTACATATGAGTACATCATCATGTAGTTTACATTATCACTATCCTGATTACATTTGAATACATACATTATGAATCAACTAATACACAGGCTAGTACATGAGCATAATAACTATTTTCATAAACAAGTACATGATATGATGTCTGATACACAAGATAAATCCTCCTCGCTCATGAACAATGGCAAGGGAAAGAAAAAACCAATGGATAAAGCTCTTCCACCTGACCATGTGGAACCCTGAGGTCCACCCCCAGAGCTAAGAGATAACATAAGGTCCCCACTACAACATACAGTCAGGTAGATAATAGACTATAAGACAACACATGACTCTGACATCACAAGTCAATATCACAAACAACACAACAGTACTTCCAAATGCAAACACTTAACAAATGGGGAAGAGAGAACAACTAGGGAATGCTAGGTTGCAGTAAGGAGAGTGTCATCATATGGTCCTAACATGGGTTACCCAGGCAGTCTCTCTCTAGACACCGGCCCCCATCTATGGTTACCCTAGCAGTCTCTCTCTAGACACTGGCCCCATAGGGTGACACATGCGGAATCAACCTTCCTTTCGTGAGGACAAGGAAGTTCATTTGCTAACCAGGCCTTCTCCCCTCATCCTTAGTCTGAACTAGCACTATAGGCATGAGTGAGGAATCTAATTATCTTGTTAGTGTGAAAACTACCCAACCCCTAGATTTATTATTAGGTTATCATTTGATTACCAACTCCCAATGGGTTACCCTGGCTAGCCACTTGGCACTGGCCCCACATTGGAAGCCACTCTCCCCACCTACAACTAGAAGACCCTACTCAACAAGCATAGCAAACATCCCCATGACAACGAGGATACATGAACCATGCAAGCCATTAACCATCTTGCATAACAATTACCCTTATAACAACATGTATATATAACGATGCAAGGCATTAATCCCCCCCCAAGACATGATCATAAGTGCAGGACTCCTAAACCAATGCCCATAGCAACACATATTCATTACAACTCTATGATTTCCATGTCTCCCTGTTCCATAACTCACCACAAAACTGGATACAAGACAAATACAACCAATTGGATAACAATACATCCACAAAGAAGTGCATTTAACATTCACTTGTCTTTCAATCCAAACATTACTAGAGATGACATACTTCTTAGAACATCATGATCTCAAGACATCCCATTCTAAGCCTCTGGGAAAACTAACCTCACATGTAGATACAAATCAAAAGGCTATATGGACTAGTTCATGACCCACAGATTGTATTTACTAAACATATAATGAGCAATTTATTATCAATTACTCTTATAATTAATTTATGCCTTCTTTACAACTAAACCACTATAGTAACTTGCAATTGACTAGGTTATTACATTAGACTATTAACATTAAAGTATAACTTATCATTTGATTGTATTCTTACTAAGGAATAATTCTAAAATTACAATGAAAGTTAACTACAAGTAAATTTTTCTTAAAATAATTATTTAATTGAATTGTAAGGATACAACATATTTATCAACATCATTAACATAACTAAAGTAAACCACTATTTTTCATTTTCATACATCGAGTTAATTAAATAATTGCAATGTAATTCAAATTCAACTCTTGAGGATAAGCTTGAGGGTTCCCATTTATTTTATGAACCTATAAGAACCCTAAATCTCATAGCAACATATTAACTTAAAAGTAAAATGAACAACTTTAATTACTCTAAAATAAGACTTAAATCCCATCTTAACCTAATTACCCATACCCAGGTTCCATACAACACAAGAGGAGTCAAAATCCAACTTAGTCACTAACACCTTGCATAGGATCCTATATACCACTAGGCCTCTGGAAAAAGCAAATCGAATATTTAAGAATAAACTACTAGGGAAAAGGGTTATTCATACTATGATAATAACAAAACTTAATTACACATCCTAAGCATTAATTTAGATTTATACTATAACCTACAAGATCAAATGACTATTAATCATAACTACAATAAAATGACCATTATGGTAATAAGACATATCACCTAAAACTAATTATATCACTACTTATAAGAGACCTGACAACTTCATTCCCACAACTACTATTCTCATAGTTATGTTTTAACATTAAATCAATTTGGACTAGTACTATAAAAGGCTCAATAAGATCATGTTAATCTATTAACCTTATTATAACTATTTTGATAAATATTATAGCAAAATATAAAATATTAGCTATATTTAAATCTGCTATCTTAACTTCCAATAATGAAATCTAATCAACATATCAATGATGAGCTTATCATATAAAAAGGAAATCTTGCATTTGACAAGTCATGATACTATAAGATACGACTACTATTAATTATCTATTCTAACTGCTCCAAGGAAGGCGTCGCTTTCTTCTCCTATGGTTAAGGAAGCACTCCTAAACTATAGTCGATGCCCTACTAAATAGAAGTACCAACTTAGCATCGAACATAATATAGCAACTTCTATTATTCTAAAACCTATCTCTCTCATCATTCGACAATGATCATGGTGGATGTGGAGGTTTCTATTCACAGAGACAAGCTATAAGGTTCTGAAAACATTATACAAGGGATTCATCTAAGTCGAAGTCTGATCTAATCCACATGATGAGAAGATAATATCAGTGTGGCTCACACCATGGTTAATGAGAGGGTAGCAGAAATAAAGTGTGGCAACATCGACGATGCTAACAAGAACTCAAGTCTCATAAAATTACAATGATGGCACTAGAACATAGGCACGTGCTGGGTACGAACTGCCCAAATAGAAGGTTCGGATCCCCTCTGTCAAGCTATCAATGGCAAGATTTGCTTAAAGCAAAATGGGTGGAGTGACATTAAGATGGGAATCGACTCAGATGCAGGGTGACGTTTATCCTCCAATGTATAATTTTCTTTTTTTGCTCCTCATGTTCTTCCATAGTCCTCAAATAGATCAATATATCATCCAGAAATATGAGGAAAAATTAGTCAAGATAAGTGCGAAACACACCATTCATTAAGCTGATGAAAACTAAAGGTGCATTCATTAACCCGAATGGTACCACTGTGAACTCATAATGTCCATAACGGGTGTGAAATGTTGTTTTGTGAATATCAGCCTCAAATATCCGCAACTAGTGATATCCTGACTTAAGGTCAATTTTAGAGAATACCTTCACTCCCTTAATCTGATCAAACAAATCATCGATCCGAGGCAAGGATACCTATTTCTCACTGTTACCTTATTGAGCTGCCTATAGTCGATACATAGTCGTAAAGATCCATCCTTCTTCTTCACAAAGATCACAGGTGCTCCCCAAGGGGAAACACTGGGTCGTATTAACCCTTTGGCTAATAGTTCCTCCAACTGCAGTCGTAGCTCCTTGAGCTCTTGAGTGGTCATCCTATATGGAGCTCGTGAGATAGGCTCTGCACCGGGAATCAGATCGATCCTGAAATCGATGTCATGCTTAGGTGGCATCCCTGGAACATCAGAGGGAAAAACATTTGCATACTCCCTCAAGAGTGGGTGATCATCAAGAGATGCCTCTTAACTCTCCTCCATCTCCAAATCACTAACAGTCACTGTAAAAAGCTAACATCCCCGACGCATGCATCTCTTGAGTTGCATAGCAGAGACCATACGTAGGGAAATAGGTCTTTGAACTCCTACGACCTCAACCTCAGCACCAGAATCATCCACACATCTAACTGATTTATGCCAACAATCTATTACTACCTGATGGGCCTCCAACCAATCCATCCCTAAAACTATGTCATATGAACCCAGGGGTAGAATGCGAAGGTCCACAAAAGTAGACAGAGAGCCAATGTTTAAATTACACTCTGAAACTAGAGACTCAACTGCTATCTTAGCCCCGGAAGCTAACTCAACCTGCCACCTATCATCTTACTTTGTTGCCACTAAGCCACAACACTCCACAAGGGAAGGAGATATAAATGAATCAGATGCACCGGAGTCAAATAGAATAGAAAAATCAATACCTTGCATGCAACTAGAAGTCTCCACCATAGTGCCCTGATGCTCTGCCTGTCGATCATCCACCACTGCAAAGACTTGGTGTGACCTGCCTGCATTACCAACCATTGGCTCAGATGCCGCCGGTCGATGTCCAAATCCTGATGCACCCTTTTGTGGGCACTGTCTAGCAATATGGCCCTGTTGGCTGCAAGAGAAGCACCCAATGCCTCTACTAAAACCATTGTCACCCTAGAAAGCACTAGACTATTGGAAACTACCCCTGCTCACTGTAGACTATGCACTCTGAGTTGGCTGATCAAAATGTTTGCGCTTATTACGCTGCCAAGACCGGTCTTTCTTATTTTGAAACCTATTACCTTGCTGATGCTGAGAATTCTTTGATTTGGACTGCAAATACTGCTATTGCTGACCACCCTTTGAGGGTGCATGAGAACCTGATGCCTGGGTGTGACCACCTCGAGAACCATATCCTGACGAAGGCGCACTACCAATGCGCACACCTGTATGCCCACCGAGGGCCATAGCCAAATTCTCCTCCACTAGCTGGGCTTTCTCCACGGTAACCTCCATAATCTTAGGTTCGAATACATGAACCCCTCCATTAATCTGGGCATTCAAGCCCCTGATAAAATGCTGCACCAACATGGGCTTGTCATCCCCGATACCTGCATACTATTTGAGCTCATAAAATCTGTGCTCATACTGCTCAACTATCATGGCCAACTGCCTCAACTCAAGAAACTCGTCTGCTTGACGCTGCCTCCAATGGTCAAAGAGAAAGCAGGCTTTGAATCTATCTTCAAACAACTCCCAAGACATAGTGCTAATGTCCAAATGCAGCTTCTGCTCCTCTAGTCTCCACCAAGTCGAAGCGAACCCTCAAAGATGCAAAATAGCACATCTAGCTTTTATATTGCTGTCATATGGATGCATGGTGAAACACCTGCCTAAGTCCAATAACCAAGTCTCTGCCTCAAGTCCTCTACCAGCTCCATCAAAGATGGGAGGGCGTGCTCTTAGTAAATCCCTCATATGGCCAGCTAGTGTGGCCTCATGCTCAGCTGTCAACTCCCTACGCCAGGGAGATCTCTCTCTCTCTCTAGGACCTAACTGGTCTACCTCTTGACCACCTCTGGGCTGCTCACCCACCTGTCTGGGGCCTAAATGGGCAAGGGCCTCCTTGAGAATCTGTCTCAACTGGGCTCCATTAGGTTGACCCTGACCCTCTATGTTCTGAACCCTGCCTTCATGGCCACTCCCATGAGGAGAACTGGGAGGAGGAATTTTGCCACCACCTCTCCCACGACCCCTACATCTACCCCAACCTTGGCCCCTACGTCTAGGCATCTACCCTACACACAAAAGGGAAAATTATTATATTAAGAAAAAGGGTCGCAACAAGGGTTAAATCATTCTACAGAGTTTAAGCACTAGGTTACATAATGGGCTCAAATACAACTAGGGTACCCAGTGTTTAACTTGGCTCTGATACCAAAATGTAATGCCCCGCAATGAAAACCTTAGAGGACAACCCATCTATGCTATGCAAAGCGGAATAATTTCTTTTTGTATAAAATAACAAGGTAATGTTGAACAATTCAATACACATCATAAAACTAACAACTTGTCTTCTAATGTTCCATGGTTGCATTATTTGACAAATTAATTAGCATAATTTAACATACATTGTTAACTAACATCAGCAGTTCATTCTAAAGCTATTGCACTAATGATTATACATATACATCTCCATTTCATGCCATAATTAGGTAATCAACTTGATCAAGATTACATGTACATATTCAAAAGTCTTTACAAATGAGTACATCATCATGTAGTTTACATTATCACTATCCTAATTACTTCTAAATACATACATTATGAATCAACTGATACACAAGCTAGTACATGAGCATAATAATTGTCTTCATAAACAAGTACACGATCTGATGTCTGATACACAAGATATATCCTCCTCGCTCTTGAACAACAGAAAGGGAAAGAAAAAACCAATGGATAAAGCTCTTCCACCCCCCGAGCTAGGAGATAACATAAGGTCCCCACTACAACATACAATCAGGTAGACAGTAGACTATAAGACAACACATAACTCTGACATCACAAGTCAATATCACAAACAACACAATAGTACTTCCAAAGGCAAAGACTTAACAAATGGGGAAGAGAGAACAACTAGGGAATGCTAGGTTGTAGTAAGGAGAGTGTCATCATATGGTCCTAACATGGGTTACCCAGGCAGTCTCTCTCTAGACACCGGCCCCATAGGGTGACACATGCAAAATCAACCTTCCTTTTGTGAGGACAAGGAAGTTGATTTGCCAACCAGGCCTTCTCCCCTCATCCTTAGTCTGAACTAGCACTACAGGCATGAGTAAGGAATGTAATTATCTTGTTAGTCTGAAAACTACCCAACCCCTAGATTTATTATTAGGTTATCACTTGATTACCAACTCCCAATGGGTTACCCTAGCTAGCCACTTGGCACTGGCCCCACATTGGAAGCCACTCTCCCCACCTACAACTAGAAGACCCTACTCAATAAGCATAGCAAACATCACCATGACAATGAGGATACATGAACCATGCAAGGCATTAACCATCTTGCATAACAATTACCCTTATAACAACATGTATATATAACGATGCAAGGCATTAATCCCCCCCAATACATGATCATAAGTGCAGGACTCCTAAACCAATGCCCATAGCAACACATATTCATTACAACTCTATGATTTCCATGTCTCCCTATTCCATAACTCACCACAAAACTGGATTCAAGACAAATACAACCAATTGGATAACAATACATCCACAAAGAAGTGCATTTAACATTCACTTGTCTTTCAATCCAAACATTACTAGAGATGACATACTTCTTAGAACATCATGATCTCAAGACATCCCATTCTAAGCCTCTGGGAAAACTAACCTCACATGTAGATACAAATCAAAAGGCTATATGGACTAGTTCATGACCCATAGATTGTATTTACTAAACATATAATGAGCAATTTATTATCAATTACTCTTATAATTAATTTATGCCTTATTTACAACTAAACCACTATAGTAACTTGCAATTGACTAGGTTATTACATTAGACTATTAACATTAAAGTTTAACTTATCATTTGATTGTATTCTTACTAAGGAATAATTCTAAAATTACAATGAAAGTTAACTACAAGTAAATGTTTCTTAAAATAATTATTTAATTGAATTGTAAGGATACAACATATTTATCAACATCATTAACATAACTAAAGTAAACCACTATTTGTCATTTTCATACATCGAGTTAATTAAATAATTGCAATGAAATTCGAATTCAACTCTTGAGGATAAGCTTGAGGGTTCCCATTTATTTTATGAACCTATAAGAACCCTAAATCTCATAGCAACATATTAACTTAAAAGTAAAATGAACGACTTTAATTACTCTAAAACAAGACTTAAATCCCATCTTAACCTAATTACCCCCAGGTTCCATACAACACAAGAGGAGTCAAAATCCAACTTAGTCACTAACACCTTGCATAGGATCCTATATACCACTAGGCCTCTGGAAAAAGCAAATCAAATATTTAAGAATAAACTACTAGGGGAAAGGGTTATTCATACTATGATAATAACAAAACTTAATTACACATCCTAAGCATTAATTTAGATTTATACTATAACCTACAAGATCAAATGACTATTAATCATAACTACAATAAAACAACCATTATGGTAATAAGACATATCACCTAAAACTAATTATATCACTAGTTATAAGAGACCCGACAACTTCATTCCCACAACTACTATTCTCATAGTTATGTTTTAACATTAAATCAATTTGGACTAGTACTATAAAAGGCTCAATAAGATCATGTTAATCTATTAACCTTATTATAACTATTTTGATAAATATTATAGCAAAATATAAAATATTAGCTATATTTAAATCTTCTATCCTAACTTCCAATAATGAAATCTAATCAACATATCAATGATGAGCTTATCATATAAAAAGGAAATCTTGCATTTGACAAGTCATGATACTATAAGATACGACTGCTATTAATTATCTATTCTAACTGCTCCAAGGAAGGCATCACTTTCTTCTCCTATGGTTAAGGAAGTACTCCTAAACTATAGTCGATGCCCTACTAAACAGAAGTACCAACTTAGCATCGAACATAATATAGCAACTGTTATTCTAAAACCTATCTCTTTCATCATTCGACAATGATCATTGTGGATGTGGAGGTTTCTATTCATAGAGACAAGCTATAAGGTTCTGAAAACATTATACAAGGGATTCATCTGAGTCGAAGTCTGATCTAATCCACATGATGAGAAGATAATATCAGCGCGGCTCGTACCATGGCTAATGAGAGGGTGGCAGAAATAAAGTGTGGCAACATCGACGATGGTAACAAGAACTCAAGTCTCATAAAATTGCAACGATGGCACTAGAACATAGGCACATGTTGGATACAGACTGCCCAAATAGAAGGTTCAGATCCCCTCTGTCGAGCTATCAATAGTAGGATTTACTTAAAGCAAAATGGGTGGAGCGACATTAAGATGGGAATCGACTCAGATGCAGGGTGACGTTTATCCTCCAATGTGTAATTTTCTTTTTTTTCTTGTAATGATGCAGGAATCCTGGAGGCGTTAGAGATCATTGATACAATTAATCACTCACTAAGAGAGCCAAGGGTGCCATTCGACGACTTGCTTCCATAATGTAGTGCATCGATGGTTAGGGAGATTGCAGTATTAAAGAGAATGCCATAGGTTATCGGCAGGGTCGAAGATGATTAGTTATTTCATTGTATGCATAGGAAAACAAAGGTAAGTATTTCATACATTAGAATCTGGGAAAGGATGGTCGCTTAGACTGATAGGATATGGAGGTCGACAGTGTCATCTGCCAGCGACACAGTCTCCATCAAAACCTCAAAGGTGACAAGGCAAATGGTGGATAACGATGGATCATGGTGACTATCCATCGCAATTTGAGTTTATGGGAGAAAACTTGAGGGTTTAATGCAATAACTCCGACATGAACCTCATCCACAACCTATTACAGTCGATGGCTCACGGGTGCAAGGTTGCACTCAAAAGTTAGACAAGCACGCCAAGAGTGAAGAGTATGGAGTGAGCAGAGATGGATAAAAGAAAGGTCTCAGACTAGAAGATTAACTTCACAAGAGCAGGGATGAGCCACATTAAATGATTTAGACAAGCCTATCCAAACACAAAATTTAGGGGGAATGCAAATGGTTCAAATAGGAAATATCACCGGCGAGCTTAACAAATCTGGTGTCGACATCATCAAATCACTCTACAAACTTTGAGAAGATAGAGTAATAGTGTGAATAGAGAGAAAAGAGATCACCAAGGATGATGAAATGTATTTAGGCAACCATATTAAAAATCATTACAATTTACCAAGCAAAACATAATTTCCACACCAATATTAATCTATTACATACCCGGAGTTTCCAAGCTTCTGAAATCTCCTTTGATCCGATTCCTACTGCACAACTTTTTCCAAAAGAAAATCTCCCAACTCCTGCCACCAGTTCCTCTATTCTCTTTTTCAAGCAAGGATTCAACTCCTTGATTAAATGCAGAAGGCCTGCCTCTCTTCCCAACAACCCACTTTCTCAAAACAAGGATCCACTCCTCGGATAAATGCAAGAGACATGCCTCTCTCTCCCCAACATCCCACATTCTCATGAGATTCGACAATTTCACTTTACCAAGGGATTCCTAGACCTCAAATTTGTAGTTGACGGCACATGACATCCCAAATACTAAATACATGAAACCAAGTGACAACCCCATTATTTTACCTTAAAATATTATCTTTATTACTATCACTCTACTTTATCAGAATTATAAATTGTTTATTCATCTTTACTTATGTATTTTGTTTTCCTATTAATTTTATCCACTAATAACTTGTAATTTATTATTTCATTAAATCATTTATCTAATTTATTTATTTATTTACCATTTTCATATTAGTTTTACCAATTATCAAACAATTAATTCATTTATAATTAATAAACAACACATAATTTCCCTAGCAATGTTTATTTAACTTAAGCTTAAATTTAACCTTATTTTAATGAAGTACTAACCAATCTTAAATCAACACTTTAAATTGGATAAACCCAACTTACATGATGATACCTAAGCCCATGTGAAGCCACAGGACATGACAACAAGATAACGACAAACAGTCCAACTGACGATGACAACAGGGTACAATACTGAGAACTCATCCTCTTGAGGATGTTGACTAAGTAGGGAACCTTATGTTAACTCCAATCCACAATTCCATTGGCTAGGGCACGCTCAGACCTGGTAGTTCAGGTGGAGTCGATGCTCGGTACCTGCATCCTGCAACAAACAACAAGGTTGTACACATATATATATAAACATGCAGTCATAGACACAATGAACGGAAGTCACAGTGTAGCAGGGTACTCGGATACGAGTAATGCGACACATTTCCCTTCATGTAAACACATCATTAAATAACTACATCCATTACCAATAATGCATCATAATCATGATCGAATAACACATTAAACTCATAATAACGTTAATCTATAATCATCAAATATGTCCATTAAGATCAAGGAGAACATAAACCATAACATACAAGTCCAAATGTCTCGAAACTGTAAATGTGTAATATAAAACTATCAACTATACAATTTTCTTTGATGTTACAATTCTATGGTAGGACATTTAATGGTAACAAATTTATGAGTATCTATTGAGATAAGTGATACTCAGCATACAACTTGCCTTTAAAGTTGATCATTGCACAACACAATAATATAATTTAGCAAGACCCAATTCCTTTGACATGCTTTCATTAAGTTTATCTTTAAATTTTCTATTTTTAGTTTGTGTGGATAAGATTTGCTTAGGCTTGGGAATCAATCTCACAACCTTCACTAGAGCACTTCTAGATGCCTTTGTTCAGATCCACAATCACATACCTAATCGAGATTAGGTCCACACTTGTGTGTTTGACCTAAAGAGGGAATTTATAAACTATTTATGCAATGGAGTAAAATCTTGAGATATGTGATCATGATGTTTTATTTAGGAATGCTTTTAAGACTTGATCACACTATATAAGTTATAGTCCTTTTGAGCTCTCCTTCATAAAAGAGTTTGAACCCTAGGCCCCAAACATAAGGTAAAATGACATAGGTATGTACAGTTTTCCCTATTACAATGTTATAATTAAAATATATCAATTATTATTGTGAAAGCATTACCCTTCCACAAGAAAGAGTGAACTTGGAGAGTGTTAATTTCCATCACTGTATCATTAGGCAAGCACTTAATATCCTAAAGGGATGCCTCACTTTGATTTTAGAAAGGCTCATGAAGTATAGGGTAGATGGGTCAAAGGATCTAGACTGAGGAGTGATACTAACACCCTCAACATCATGTTGAACCCTAGCATAAATCATAAATCTACCCAAAGATTCAACCAATATAATGAAACTGTGGAATCTATTAACTAAACATCTAGACCAATCATTTATTCTTAATCTATATGAAACCATTGTTATATCCTAGGTTTGTAGCTACCTGTGATCATTATCCAAATAAAAACCAAATCTCAAATGTGTAATTTGAATCACAACAAAATCTGTATGTCAAGGTGCACTTGGGTCTCAACATAAATTTAATGTATATTTACCAAGCTATGTGGGAAAAGTGCATGGTAGGGTATATGTGATAGAGAGACATATGATCATCATTGAGGATGATATTTTCCTCAACCTAGATATTTTATTGGTGAAAGGATGCATACATTTACCCTAGTTTTTAAGTGTATTGGTGACATTCTGGTTAAATTTCTTACCAAAGGAAAGCAATTGAGGACTGAGACTAATCAATTCCATCATTCTAGATATGATGTATATTATTAGACATGATGAAGGTATATTAGGTGATATTCATGTCGTTTTGAGTCCCTCTCTTAGATGTAGTGACATATGTTAATTTCATATCATTGCTAACATAGAGAGGACATATGCATGCATGATTCACATCATGGTAGTGATCAGGTGATAATTTATGTATATTGTCACATTAGATTAACTATGTGTTCTAATTTTATTATAATGCTCATGTTCTAATGTGTGTGTATATTTTTGTAGGGATCCATTCATCATTCTTAGCAAAATAGTTGTCACCTTGAGGGTCACTTAGCAAGGAGATAGGATTCATCCATATTATGATGTATTTTGAGTAGTTCATGTACTTTGATAGATAGGACATTTGTATACCTGTTTTTAGATCCGTGGTATTTATATACTTTAATCTACCTCACATTTGCATACTTTAATTAGATACATTATATTTATTTAATTAATTAGGATTAGCCTTTTACATGCCTTCCATCATCAAATTAATTGAATAAATTGAATATTTATTTAAGTAAACTAATTTCCTTCACCTTCCCCACTAATTAATTGAATAATATTACTATTTGATTAATTAACTTCTAATCTCCACTAATAAAATAAATCAAATCTTAAATCATGTCTTAAACTCACAAATAAATAAATTCAAAAACTCACATGACTAGCTAAAAGGAAAAATTCAAACTAATTTTACATCTCCACCATACATTTCCATAGTTTTAGATAAAACAAGATTCCAGGCCTCGTTGATGCAAACCCATTCAATAGCTCATAACATCCACGCAATGAACCATTAACTAGAATCTAGAAGGGAGAAATTACAAATTCCAAAGAGATAACATTAAGGCATGGAGTTGTATCTATGTATTGAAAATTACTAACCTAATCTATAATGCTAAGTACTAGTTCATCTTCATTATTGAGCATGTAAAATAAAGAAGAAATTTTAAGGATAGAATGAAGATGATAGTGTAATGGTTGGATTGAGAGATATATGGTTATTGAAGCATAGAAGTAACATAACTGTGTAGAATACTGTGGTCCATTAACAACTTCAAATTGGCCATTAATTAACCTACAAAGATGCTAACTTTTTGGATGTCTTAAGGGGTCCTAATACGATGTCTTAAGGGGATGTCTTAAGTTCTCAAAATTTGGTGAAGTTGCCAAGGGCAACCAAATTTAACAATATAATAAAATCAAATTTAAAGTAAATTCAAAGTAGAAAAACATGCACATCTAACAAATAAAATATATAGAATAATAATTTTGATATATAAAAGTGTAGGGTATAATTGTGTACATATACATGTATACAAATTTGTGTACAAAATGTGTAATAATGTAATTGTGTATGTACATATATGCCAACTTAAAATAATGTTTACAAAATGTGGTTATGCCATCTCAAGAAAATCCAAAACTTGTGGGGAATGTAGCACGTCTTCACGCCACCTGATATAAAAATAATACAAGCAATTTATCAATATATCATCAAAACAAGTATTTTAATTTATTTAAAACTATCTAGATATACACAATTTGTACTTGTATTTACAAGCGCCTCACACATGTGTAGATATTAGGTTTAATCTGCATCCTCTCAAGTTTTTGTTTCAAAGTATGTGATAAATTTGTGATGATGGCCTAAGGATATAAAAGGACAATTTAAATCAATTTCAACTAATAACGCACAAGAAATATCAAAACATGTATTTAATGTATTTAAAAGAACAATATAAAACTATTTAACTATATTTACCTATATTTACTTATTCCATTGTACCATATAAAACTATTTAACAATATTTACCTATATTTACTTATCCCATTGTACCATCTCCATCCTCTCTTTTTTCCAACACATCGATGATTGTCTCATGGTCTTCCATAGAAATTATCCATAGCTCTTTATTTGCAGGTTTTCCATGATACCTCTCCAGTTTTATATTTGTTGCCAACACCAAATGTGAGTAGTGTATAATCTTCTTATGTGTTTCATAATCTTTGAATGCAGGCAAACCATTCTTCCTTATTAGGTATTTCCATAGCCAAGTGCCAACAACCACCACCGAACCTATTGGATAATGATAGCCATCATCAAAGAAATTCTTAAAATTTGCTTAAGGGGATCAAAGACTTGTTATCAAAATTTGCTTAAGGGGATCACCAAACCTGTTGGATAAGGAAAGCCATCATCATCTTCTTGAGGTGCTATTAACTTATGTTTTTTTCTTCAGACAATGAGCCAACCAATATTTTGTTTCCTCTTCATTCTTCTTTGGTGCAACAACAACATACACATGTCCTACAATCAAATTTTGATTCAATAACTTGCACATGTCCATAAAATTTGACCAATCAACATACATGCAATCATATGTACATGTAAATAAATAAAAGCAGTACAAATTAGTAATGAAGGGAAATAAAATGAAATAATTTGAATTGAATTACCTTCTTATACAAGGTTTGAAACACGATCATAATCGTCTGATGCAAATAGTTGATCATTGTCTTTAATTGTTGTTTCACTTTGATCGTGTGTTTCTACAAGTGTCAATGGTCTTTGCTTCCACTCTTCAACCCATTATGTATTCTCGCATGCTTCCCAATCTCCTGAAATACAAAATTGACAAAAACATGCAAGTTCCCTTGTCCAAATAGTCCATCTACTTGCATTCGAACTCCTAAATAAATGCCATTTAGTAGATCCACTGATTGTCTAGAAATCAAGTCTAGGTAGAATGTTTTCTTCTTCAACCAACCAAAAGAATCTGTAATGCCCCACAATGAACCCTTAGAGGACAACACATCTATACTATGCAACAGAATTTTTTTTTTTTGGTATAAGATAACAAGGTAATATATAACAAATCAATACACATCATTAACTAACAACTTGTCTTCTAAGGTTCCATGGTTGCATTACTGGACAAATTAATTAACATAATTTGACATACATTACTAACTAACCTTAGCAGATCATTCTAAATCTATTGCACTAGAGATTATTCATATACATCTCCATTTCATGACATCAGTTAGATAATCAACTTGATCAAGATTACATGTACATATTCAAAAGACTATACATATGAGTACATCATTATGTAATTTACATTATCACTCTCCTAATTACATCTGAATACATACATTATGAATCAACTGATACACAGGCTAGTACATGAGCGTAATAACTATTTTTATAAACAAGTACAAGATCTGATGTCTGATACACAAGATATATCCTCCTCGCCCACGAGCAACGGCAAGGGAAAAAAACCAATGGATAAAGCTCATCCACCCGACCATGTGGAACCCTGAGGTCCACCCCCCAAGCTAGGAGATAACATAAGGTCCCCACTACAACATACAGTCAGGTAGACAGTAGACTATAAGACAACACATGACTCCAACATAACAAGTCTATATCACAAACAACACAACAGTACTTCCAAAGGCAAACACTTAACAAATTGGGGAGAGAGAACAACTAGGGAATGCTAGGTTGTAGTAAGGAGAGTGTCATCGCATGGTCCTGACATGGGTTACACAGGCAGTCTCCCTCTAGACACCGGCCCCCATCTATGGTTACCCTAGCAGTCTCTCTCTAGACACCGGCCCCATAGGGTGACACATGCGGAATCAACCTTCCTTTCGTGAGGACAAGGAAGTTGATTTTGCCAACCATGCCTTCTCATCTCATCCTTACTATGTACTAGCACTACAGGCATGAGTGAGGAATCTAATTATCTTGTTCGATGGAAACTACCCAACCCCTAGATTTACTATTAGGTTATCACTTGATTACCAACTCCCAATGGGTTACCCTGGCTAGCCACTTTGGGCACCGGCCCCACATTGGAAGCCACTCCCCTACCTACAACTAGAAGACCCTACTCAACAAGCATAGCAAACATCACCATGACAACGAGGATACATGAACCATGCAAGGCATTAACCATCTTGCATAACAATTACCCTTATATCAACCTGTATATATAACGATGCAAGGCATTAACCCCCCCCCAAGACATGATCATACGGGCAGGACTCCTAAATCATTGCCCATAACAACACATATTCATTACAACTCTATGATTTCCATGTCTCCTTGTTCCATAGCTCACCACAAAACTGGATACAAGACCAATACAACAAATTGGATAACAATACATCCACAAAGAAGTGCATTTATCATTCACCTTGTCTTTTAATCCATACATAACTAGAGACGACATACTTCTTAGAACATCATGATCTCAAGACATCCCATTCTAAGCCTCTGGGAAAACTAACCACACATGTAGATACAAATCAAAAGACCATATGAACTAGTTCATGACCCACAGATTGTATTTACTAAACATATAATGAGCAATTTATTATCAATTACACTTATAATTAAATTATGCCTTCTTTACAACTAAACCACTATAGTATCTTACAATTGACTAAGTTATTACAGTAGACTATTAACATTAAAGTATAACTTATTGTTTGATTGTATTCTTACTAAGGAATAAGTCTAAAATTACAATGAAAGTTAACTACAAGTAAATGTTTATTAAAATAATTATTTAATTGATTTGTAAGGATACAAACATATTTATATACATCGTTAACATAACTAAAGTAAACCACTATTTTGTCATTTTCATACATCGAGTTAATTAAATAATTGCAATGTAATTCGAATTCAACTCTTGAGGATAAGCTTGAGGGTTCCCATTTATTTTATGAACCTATAAAAATCCTAAATCTCGTAACAACACATTAACTTAAAAGTACAATGAATGATTTTAATTACTCTACATAACCATCATTCCATCTATGGTCAATTTACCTCTCGTTCACAACTAAAGTGCTAATGTTTACTCTAAAACAAGACCTAAATCCCATCTTAACCTAATTACCCATACACAGGTTCCATACGACACAAGAGGAGTCAAAATCCAACTTAGTCACTAACACATTGCATAGGATCGTAAATACCACTAGGCCTCTGGAAAAAGCAAATCAAATATTTAAAATAAACTACTAGGGAAAAGGGTTATTCATACTGTGATAATATCAAAACTTAATTACACATCCTAAGCATTAATTTAGATTTATACTATAAACATACATGATCAAATGACTATTAATCATAACTACAATAAAACAACCATTAAAGTAATAAGACATATCACATAAAACTAACTATATCACTAGTTTTAAGAGACCCGACAACTTCATTTCCACAACTACTATTCTCATAGTTATGTTTTAACATTAACTCAATTTGGACTAGTACTATAAAAGGCTCAATAAGATCATGTTAATCTATTAACCTTATTATAACTATTTTGATAAATATTATAGCAAAATATAAAATATTAGCTATATTTAAATCTGCTATCCTAATTTCCAATAATGAAATTTAACAACACATCAATGATGAGCTATCCTAAAAAAAAGAAATCTTACATTTGACAAGTCATGAGAATGATACTATAAGATACAATTGCTAATAATTATCTATTCTAAACTGCTCCAAGGAAGGCGTCGCTTTCTTCTCCTATGGTTAAGGAAGTACCCCTAAACTATAGTCGATACCCTACTAAACAGAAGTACCAAATTAGCATCGAACATAATATAGCAATTTATGTTATTCTAAAACCTATCTCTCTCATCATTCGGCAATGATCACGGTGGATGTGGAAGTTTCTATTCGTAGAGACAAGCTATAAGGTTCTAAAATCATTATACAAGGGATTCATCTGAGTCGAAGTCTGATCTAGTCCACATAATGAGAAGATAATATCAACACAGCTCACACCATGGATAATGAGAGGGTGGTAGAAATAAAGTGTGGCATAATCGACAATGGTAACAAGAACTCAAGTCTCGTAAAATTGCAACGATGGCACAAGAACACAGGCGCATGCTAGGTCCAGTTGCACAAACTTTTTCCGATAAGCAACTGGACCGATCCTCTCCAACACCTTAAAAGGTCCAACAAAGCGCGGTGCTAGCTTAGAGCCCTCTCCATAGCGCATTGGACTCTTTCATGGTTGCACACGCAATAACACCCGATCCCCAATGGAGAACTGACGATCGATCCTATGAACATCTGCATACTTCTTCTACCTATCCTGAGATGCCACCAAATGCTCTCTAATCCTCTCAACCTGTTGCTCCATATCTCTAAGCATATCCAGACCCAGGAGAACTCTATCCTCCAAACGATCCCAACTCAAAGTGGTCCTACAAGGATGACCATACAAGGCCTGAAAGTTGGACATGTTAGGTCAGACCGATAGACCTAGCATCCGCTCCACCGTCGGCAAGACTTCTCGAATCTCACCCTGATCGGCTTGACATAAATCATCGGCCACTTCATAAATTCCTTCGCCGATAAGTCTCCTCTCCCCGATGGTTAGAACCATCGGCTAGACTGATACTGTCGGCCTAACTTTTAGTGAGTCTCCCGATGTGGTCACTCTTGCCGATGCACTAACAATCCCTTCCATCGATAAGACTTTCACTATCGGAAACACACAAATGCCTCCACCCGATGGTCAAACTCTCTCCGATGAATAGGGTCCATCGCCCAGACTTACACCATCGGTGTAGCCTTTTCCTTGTTCGCCAAACTACAAACTCACACCGATATGCCTTCCATCGGCGAGACTTCTTAGTTCTCACCCCGAAATACTTAATATTAATTTCTCCATCGGTCAGACTTCAACCATCGGTGGAACTCGTTCATTCTTTTCCGATGACTCTCTCTATACTGATGACTCCACTCTATACATACAATGTCATTATGAATTCACCATGTACAGTCGATAGACTCGATACAATGTATCTACTCCGCATACATTTGTATACACATGAAGTACTAATTCCTTCTCTGCACATTGTAACCGAACACAACACACACAGAAAACTACAAACCTACAAAATAGAAATGAATCTACCTACATGGAGGTCATTCCACTGATTTCAAAGAAATCCACTAGTGGAATGACTCCAATCGGTATCACTGTAGTTTGACCAGAAAACACAGAATTTCTTTATTCCTTCTACTTCAGAATAAAATACAATTTCTCTCTGTTCATTCCCTCTCCTCTACACGAACAGAAACCAACAATATAAAGATGCTCAATTGACAGTTACACACGGTGGAAGGTGAATCACCTATAACTACCCTACCAATCGATTACAAACCTTTCAGACATTCAGTTCGGTTACAAATGGTAATGACACGTATACAAACTACTCAACATTATGCCGTTACTTGGCCATGTATGACTCCATGGGGCACGAAGGCCTTACAATGTGGTATTTTGGACATAACATAAAATGTATAGAATCCTCAGATTCTTAATGTCTTCGAGGTGCTCCTACACCATACTCCCAGACTTGAAAATTTTCCATGTCCCATGGAAATGCTCAGTGAAAAGCCTGCAATATCTTTTGGCTTTGATGTCTTCAATACTAACTGGATGCCTCTGCTGCTTCCTCTTTACCTTCTAACTGTGCCTTCTATCAATGGCTACCTCTGAAATGTAACAACTGAAATCCACTCCTTCATGCTACACCAACACCTTTGTCCCTCACCTAGGAGTCCTCTCTTGCCTCTCTCCCCAGGACTTTTGGCGACACCAACTGGACCTCCTTCTTAGGCCCATGACAGATCTCTCATCTGCCTACTGTAGCGAGTGAATCTGCACCTGCAACCGAAAGTCAGCAAAATTCTTTTCTAGCATACTTTCTTTCAGCTTCTTGCTTCTTCAGCCTATTTAGTGACAGAATACCAACACAACATCTCCTCCCAGAGCTTTTACTAGCTCTGATACCAATTTGATGCAGAGGAAAACTAGTTAACAGATAAAACAGGTTGAAGACTCCATTTGAAGCCCACAAAATAACCATTATAGAGTGGATCGGCCAGATAAGGTAGAAGTCACACCAAAATATACATTTTCTTGCCTATCGGCAAGACAGTATTCTATCAGCGAGCTCCTCGAATCTTCTGCCGACGCTATCGGTCACACCGATGAGCGTCTAACTCCCACTTCTCCATCGGCAACACTTCATAATGATCTCCCCGATCGGTGAGACCTTCCGCATCGGGCTAGCACACATCTTCTTCACCGATATGTTTAGTCAGACCGATAGACCTAGCATCCGCTCCATCGTCGGCAAGACTTCTCAGATAGCAGAGAAGGAATTAGCACTTCATGTGTATACAAATGTATGTGAGATCAATCGGTGTGTATACGTCTTTTGTATGACAAAGACATCCCATGTGTATACGTCTATTGTATGTCGGAGCAATTTGTGTATATACTGCATTTGTATGAAGATACAATTTGTGAGTATCTGTCATTTGTATGTCGCAAACAATATATGTGTATCCAACAATTGCATTTCACGATTGTATGTATGAGCGAATGTACATTATTAATGTACATTGGGGTAGATACAAATGTTTACCGGCAGTAGCGGTCGCAGTGGAAGGAAATACAAAAGAGTTACCGGAAGTAGGAGGTTATGTATTGTGTGGCCGAAGTCATCGGCAAAAGAATCGTCATCGGAGGAACTAAAATCGGCTGACCCGACGGTGAAAGTCTCACCGATGATTGCCTTGACCTAAGGCATTAGGGTGAGAAGGATGGTCGGTGGAAGAGCCTCAGGTCTGACCAAAGAAATGTACCTGACCGACAATGAAGTCTCATTAATGCATCGGCAAGAGAGACCACATCGGGAGATTCACTAAAAGTTAGGGCGACAGTATCGGTCTAGCCGATGGTTCTAACCATCGGGGAGAGGAGACTTATCGGCGAAGGAATTTACGAAGTGGCTGATGATTTATGTCAAGCCGATCGGGGAGATCATTAGGGAAGTATTGCCGATGGTAAGTCTATCGGCGTAACTGATAGCATCGGCAGGAGACTTAAAAAGTTCCCCTGACAGTTATGTTCTCACCGATCGGGAAGACGACGGGAAAGTGCGGCCGATGTAATATATATGTCGGCATGAGTTACCTCATCGGCAGATGAGAGAAAGGTGGTTGCCGATAACCATTGTCTTGCCGATAGGCAAGAAAATGTCTATTTCAGTGTGACTTCTACCTTGTCTTGCCGATATACTCTCAAATGGCTATTTTATGGGCCTTTCCAAGGATTCTTCAACCTGTCTTAATGTTCAACTGGTTTTGCTCTGCATCAACATGCCAATAGAACTATGATAACCATTATTATAGGCAAACTCCACTAGGTAAAGGTAGTCCTCCCAACGGCTCTTCTGATCAATAACATACATCCTCAACATATCCTCAAGAACCTGATTAACCCTCTCAGTCTAACCATTAGTCTCAAGATGATAAGTTGAACTAAAGTTCAGCTGTGTCCCTAAGGCATGCTGTAAGGACGTCTAAAGGGTGGAAGTGAACACTGGATCCCTGTCAGAGATGATCCTACAAGGAATCCCATGAAGTCTGACGATGTCCTCCATAAACACTCTAGCCACCGTAGAGGCATTGTAAGAAGCACGGACAGGAGAAAAGTGAGCTACCTTCGTCAACCTATCTATAGTGACCATAATAGCATTGTGTCATTAAGAGGACATCGGCAAACCAATAATGAAGTCTATCGAAATGATATCCCACTTCCACTCAAGAATCAAATAAGGCTGCAAAAGACCTGCCGGGTGCCGGTGCTCCGCCTTCACCCTCTGACACTCAAGACATCTCGACACAAAATCAGCAATATCCTACTTCATACCACTCCAAAAGTATAGTTGACGTAGATCTGCATGCATCTTCTTGACACCCAGATGAGTAGAATAGGGTGCCCGATGTGCCTCTGACAAAACTAGGGTGCGAAGACCCTCAGAATTAGGAACATAGATATGACCCAAATGTTGCAAAAGATCATCTGACTCAAAGGAGTAACCAGAGAACCTACCTTCTAAAGGTCTACTAGACTCAATCTCGGATCTCACCTCCTGGCACCAACTGTCAGTAGGAAGAACAGCAAGAATCTGACCTCTCAAATCAACTGTAAGAGAAAATGCTAAGATCTCATGCCTCCGACGACTAAGAGCATCTACTACCACATTCTCCTTGCCCTAAATATATCTGACCTCGAAGTCATACTCGCACAAGAACTCCATCCAACGCCTTTGCCTTGCATTTAAGTTGGGCTGCGTGAAAATATACTGCAAACTACGATGATCACTATCCAGCTCAAACCAATGCCCTAATAGAAAATACCTCCATCTCACCAAGGCATGCACCATAGCTGCTAACTCCAGGTCATGAGTGGGATAGTTCAATTCATGATCCTTGAGCTTGCGAGACTCATAGGCAATCATGCGACCATCCTGCATTAGAACAGCTCCCAAACCCTCCAAGGAAGCATCGGTACAAACAACAAAGTCCCCATCAAGATCAGGAACTACTAATATAGGTGCACTGGTCAGCTATTCCTTAAGAGTCTAAAAGGCTTTCTGACACTACTCTGACCAAACAAACTTCTTCCCTTTCCTCTGAAGAGAAGTAATAGGGTGAGCAATTCTCGAAAGCCCCATGACAAAGCGATGATAGTAACCTGCCAACCCCATAAAACTATGGACCTCAATAACATTAGTGGGTGCAGGCTAGTCCATAATAGCTTGGATCTTCGAGGGATCCACCGCAATACCCTCTCCAGAGATGACATGACCCAAATACTTAACCTCTGTCTGGAAGAATGCACATTTTGACAAATTCACATAAAGCTGATTTTCTCTCAAACACTTCAACACCTGACGCAAATGCTCCTCATGTTCCTCCATAGTCCTCGAATAGATCAATATATCATCCAAAAATACAAGGACAAATCAGTTGAGATAAGTGTGAAACACACCATTCATTAAGCTCATGAAAATCGAAGGCGCATTCGTCAACCTGAATGGTACCACTATGAACTCATAATGTCCATAACGGGTGCGAAATGTTGTTTTGTGAATATCTACCTCAAATATCCGCAACTGGTGATGTCTTGACTTAAGGTCAATTTTAGAGAATACCCTTGCTCCTTTAATCTGATCAAACAAATTGTCAATCTGAGGCAAGGGATACCTATTTCTCACTATTACCTTATTGAGCTGTCGATAGTCGATACATAGCCATAGAGATCCATCCTTCTTCTTTACAAAGATCATAGGCGCTCCCCAAGGGGAAACACTGGGTCATATGAACCCTTTGGCTAATAGTTCCTCCAACTGTAGTCGAAGCTCCTTGAGCTCCTGAGTGGTCATCCTGTATGGAGCTCATGAGATAGGCTCTGCACTGGAAATTAGATCAATCTTGAAATCGATGTCATGCTTAGGTGGCATCCCTAGAATCTCAAAAGGAAAAACATCCACATACTCCCTCAATAGAGAGTGATCGTCAAGAGATGCCTCTCAACTCTCCTCCATCTCCAAATCACTAACAGTCACTACAAAATGCTGACATCCCTGATGCATGCATCTCTTGAGTTGCATAGCAGAGATCATACGTAGGGATATAGGTCTCTGAACTCCTACAACCTCAACCTTAGCACCAGAATCATCCACACATCTAATAGACTTTTGTCGACAATCTATCATTGCCTGATGGGCCTCCAACCAATCCATCCCCAAAACCATGTCATATGAACCCAGGGCAGGATGCGAAGGTCCATAGAAGTAGATAGAGAGCCAATCATCAAATTACACTCTGAAACTAGAGACTCAACTGCTATCTTAGCCCTGGAAGCTAACTCAACCTGCCACCTATCATCTTGCTTTGTTTCCACTAAGCCACAACGCTCCACAAGGGAAGGAGATATAAATGAATCAGACGCACTGGAATCAAATAGAACAGAAAAATCAATACCTCGCATGCGACCAGAGGTCTCCACCATGGTGCCCTGATGCTCTACCTATCGGTCATCCACCACTGCAAAGACTCGGTGTGACCTGCCTGCATCACCAACCGTTGGCTCAAATGCCGCCGGTTGATGTCCAAATCCTAATGCACCCTTCTGCGGGCACTGTCTAGCAATATGGCCCTGTTGGCCGCAAGAGAAGCACTTGGTGCCTCTACCAAAACCACTGTCACCCTGGAAAGCACTAGACTACTAGAAACTACCCCTACTCATTGTAGACTATGCACTCTGAGTTGGCTAATCAAAATGATTGCGCTTATTGCGCTGCCAAGACTGGTCTTTCTTATTTTGAAATCAATTACCTTGTTGATGTTGAGAATTCTTCAGTTTGGATTGCGAATACTGCTACTGCTGACCACCCTTTGAGGGTGCATGAGAACCTGATGCCTAGGTGTGACCACCTCGAGAACCATATCCTAACGAAGGTGCACTGCCAATGCGCACAACTGTATGCCCACCGAGGGCCACAGCCAAATTCTCCTCCACTAGCCGGGCTTTATCTACGGCAACCTCCATAGTCTTAGGTTTGAATACATGAACCCCTCCACTAATCTGGGCATTCAAGCCCCTAATAAAATGTTGCACCAACATGGACTCATCATCCCTGATACCTACATACTATTTGAGCTCATAAAATTTGTGCTCATACTGCTCAACTGTCATGGCCAACTGCCTCAGCTCATGAAACTTGTCGACTCGACACTACCTCCAATGGTCAAAAAGGAAGCAGGCTCTAAATCTATCTTCAAACAACTCCCAAGACACAGTGCTAATGTCCAAATGCAGCTTCTACTCCTCTAGCCTCCACTAAGTCGAAGAAAACCCTCAGAGATGCAAAATAGCATAACTGGCTTTTGTATTGCTATCATACGGATGCATGGCAAAACACCTACCTAAGTCCAATAACCAAGTCTCTGCCTCAAGTCCTCTACCAGCTCCATCAAAGATGGATGGGCGTGCTCTCAGTAAATCCCTCATATGGCTAGCTAATGTGGCCTCCTGCTCAGTTGTCAACTCCCTACGCCGGGGAGATCTCTCTCTCTCTAGGACCTGACTGGTCTACCTCCTGACCACCTCTGGGCTGCTCACCCTCCTCTCTAGGGCCTAAATGGGCAAGGGCCTCCTCAAGAATTGTCTCAACTGGGCTCCATCAGGCTGACCCTAACCCTCCATGTTCTGACCCCCGCCTTCATGGCCACTCGCAAGAGAAGAACCAGGGGGAGGAATACCACCACCCCCTCTCCTACGACCCCTACCTCTGCCCCAACCTCGGCCCCTACCTCTAGGCATCTACCCTACACACAAAAAGCAAATTATTATTTTATGAAAAGATGGTCACAATAGGGGTTTAATCATTCTACAGAGTTCAAGCACTAGGTTACAAAATGGGCTCAAATACAACTAGGGTACCCAGTGTTTAACTTCGCTCTGATACCAAAATGTAATTCCCCGCAATGAACCCTTAGAGGACAACACATCTATACTATGCAATGCAGAATATTTTTTTTTTTGTATAAGATAACAAGGTAATATATAACAAATCAATACACATCATTAACTAACAACTTGTCTTCTAAGGTTCCATGGTTGCATTACTGGACAAATTAATTAACATAATTTGACATACATTACTAACTAACCTCAACAGATCATTCTAAATCTATTCCACTAGAGATTATTCATATACATCTCCATTTCACGACATCAATTAGATAATCAACTTGATCAAGATTACATGTACATATTCAAAAGACTATACATATGAGTACATCATTATGTAATTTACATTATCACTATCCTGATTACATCTGAATACATACATTATGAATCAACTGATAAACAGGCTAGTACATGAGCATAATAACTGTTTTCATAAACAAGTACAGGATCTAATGTCTAATACACAAGATATATCCTCCTCACTCACAAGCAACAGCAAGGGAAAAAAACCAATGGATAAAGCTCTTCCACCCAACCATGTGGAACCCTGAGGTCCACCCCCCAAGATAGGAGATAACATAAGGTCCCCACTACAACATATAGTCAGGTAGACAGTAGACTATAATACAACACATGACTCCAACATAACAAGTCTATATCACAAACAACACAACAGTACTTCCAAAGGCAAACACTTAACAAATGGGGGAGAGAGAACAACTAGGGAATGCTAGGTTGCAGTAAGGAGAGTGTCATCGCATGGTCCTGACATGGGTTACCTAGGTAGTATCCCTCTAGACACCATCCCCCATCTATGGTTACCCTGGCAGTCTCTCTCTAGACACCGGCCCCATAGGGTGACAAATGCGGAATCAACCTTACTTTCATGAGGACAAGGAAGTTGATTTTGCCAACCAAGCCTTCTCATCTCATCCTTAGTCTGTACTAGCACTACAGGCATGAGTGAGGAATCTAATTATCTTGTTTGGTGGAAACTACCCAACCCCTAGATTTATTATTAGGTTATCACTTGATTACCAACTCCCAATGGGTAACCTTGGCTAGCCACTTTGGGCACCAGCCCCACACTGGAAGCCACTCCCCTACCTACAACTAGAAGACCCTACTCAACAAGCATAGCAAACATCACCATGACAACGAGGATACATGAACCATGCAAGGCATTAACCATCTTGCATAACAATTACCCTTATATCAACCTGTATATATAATGATGCAAGGCATTAACACCCCCCCCCAAGACATGATCATAGGGACAGGACTCCTAAACCATTGCCCATAACAACACATATTCATTACAACTCTATGATTTCCATGTCTCCCTGTTCCATAGCTCACCACAAAATTGGATACAAGACCAATACAACCAAATGGATAACAATACGTCCACAAAGAAGTGCATTTATCATTCACCTTGTCTTTTAATCCATACATAACTAGAGACGACATACATCTTAGAACATCATGATCTCAAGACATTCCATTCTAAGCCTCTAGGAAAACTAACCACACATGTAGATACAAATCAAAAGACCATATGAACTAGTTCATGACCCACATATTGTATTTACTAAACATATAATGAGCAATTTATTATCAATTACACTTATAATTAAATTATGCCTTCTTTACAACTAAACCACTATAGTATCTTACAATTGACTAAGTTATTACAATAAACTATTAACATTAAAATATAACTTATCGTTTGATTGTATTCTTACTAAGGAATAATTCTAAAATTACAATGAATGTTAACTACAAGTAAATGTTTATTAAAATAATTATTTAATTGATTTGTAAGGATACAAACATATTTATATACATCGTTAACATAACTAAAGTAAACCACTATTTGTCATTTTCATACATCGAGTTAATTAAATAATTGCAATGTAATACGAATTCAACTCTTGAGGATAAGCTTGAGGGTTCCCATTTATTTTATGAACCTATAAAAACCCTAAATCTCGTAACAACACATTAACTTAAAAGTAAAATGAACGACTTTATTTACTCTACATAACCATCATTCCATCTATGGTCAATTTACCTCTCATTCACAACAAAAGTGCTAATGTTTACTCTAAAACAAGACCTAAATCCCATCTTAACCTAATTACCCATACACAGGTTCCATACGACACAAGAGGAGTCAAAATCCAACTTAGTCACTAACACATTGCATAGGATCGTAAATACCACTAGGCCTCTAGAAAAAGCAAATCAAATATTTAAAATAAACTACTAGGGAAAAGGGTTATTCATACTGTGATAATATCAAAACTTAATTACACATCCTAAGCATTAATTTAGATTTATACTATAAACATACATGATCAAATGACTATTAATCATAACTACAATAAAACGACCATTAAAGTAATAAGACATATCACCTAAAACTAACTATATCACTAGTTTTAAGAAACCCGACAACTTCATTTCCACAACTACTTTCTCATAGTTATGTTTTAACATTAAATCATTTTGGACTAGTACTATAAAAGGCTCAATAAGATCATGTTAATCTATTAACCTTATTATAAATATTTTGATAAATATTATAGCAAAATATAAAATATTAGCTATATTTAAATCTGCTATCCTAATTTCCAATAATGAAATTTAACAACACATCAATGATGAGCTATCCTAAAAAAAGAAATCTTACATTTGACAAGTCATGAGAATGATACTATAAGATATGATTGCTAATAATTATCTATTCTAAACTACACCAAGGAAGGCGTTGCTTTCTTCTCGTATGGTTAAGGAAGTACCCCTAAACTATAGTCGATGCCCTACTAAACAGAAGTACCAATTTAGCATCAAACATAATATAGCAATTTCTATTATTCTAAAACCTATCTCTCTCATCATTCGGCAATGATCACGGTGGATGTGGAAGTTTCTATTCATAGAGACAAGCTATAAGGTTCCAAAATCATTATACAAGGGATTCATCTGAGTCGAAGTCTGATCTAGTCCACATAATGAGAAGATAATATCAGCGCGGCTCGCACCATGGATAATGAGAGGGTGGCAGAAATAAAGTGTGGCATAATCGACAATGGTAACAATAACTCAAGTCTCATAAAATTGCAACGATGGCACAAGAACACAGGCGCATGCTAGGTATGGACTTCCCAAACAAAAGGTTCGGATCTCCTCTGTCGAGCTATCAACGGCAGGATTTGCTTAAAGAGAAATGGGTGGAGCGACATTAAGATGGGAATCAACTCAGATTCAGGGTGACGTTTATCCTCCAATGTATAATTTTCTTTTTTCTTGGAATGATGCAGGAATCCTGGAGGCGTCATAGATTATTGATACAATCAATCACTCACTAAGAGTGCCAAGGGTGCCACTCGACGACTTGCTTCCATAATACAGTGCGATGATGGTTAGGAAGATTGCAGTATTAAAGAAAATGCCATAGGTTATCGGCAGGGTCGAAGATGATCAATTGTTTCATTGTTTGCATAGGAGGGTAAAGGTTGTTGCTTAGGGAAACAAAGATAAGTATTTCATGCATTAGAATCTAGAAAAGGATGGTCGCTTAGACTGATAGGATAACGAGGTCGATGGTGTCATCTACCAGTGACACAGTCTCCATCAGAATCTCAAAGGTGACAAGGCAAATGGTCACTTAGTCTAATGGGATAATGAGGTCAACAGTGTCATCTGCCAGTGACATAATCTCCATTAGAATCTCAAAGGTGACAAGGCAAATCAGTGGATAATGGTGGTTTAGGGTGACTATCCATTGCAGTTCAAGTTTATGGGGAGAAAACTTAAGGGTTTAATGCAATAACTCTGTAATGAATCTCATCCACAACCTATTACAGTCAATGGCTCATGGGTGCAAGGTTGCACTCAAAAGTTAGACAAGCATGCCAAGAGTGAAGAGTATGGAGTGAGCAGAGATGGATAAAAGAAAGGTCTCAGACTAGCAGATTAACTTCGCAAGAGCAGGAATGACCCACATTAAATGATTTAGACAAGCCTATCCAAACACAAAATTTAGGGAGAATGCAGATGGTTCAAAAGGAAATATCACCGGCGAGCTTAACAAATCTGGTGTTAACATCATCAAATCACTCTACAGACTTTGAGAAGACAGAGTAATAATGTGAATAGAGAGAAAAGGGATCACCAAAGATGATGAAATGTATTCAGGCAAACATATTAAAATCATTACAATTTATCAAGAAAAACATACTTTCCACACCAATATTAATCTAATTACATACCCAAAGTTTCCAAGCTTCAGAAATCTCCCTTTGATCTGATTCCTACTGCACAAACTTTTTCCAAAAAAAATCTCTCCAACCCCTACCACCAATTCCTTTGTTCTTCCCTCAAGCAAGGATTCAACTCCTCGATTAAATGCAGAATGCCTGCCTCTCTTCCCAACAACCCACTTTCTCAAAACAAGGATCCACTCCTTAGATAAATGCAAGAGACATGCCTCTCTCTCTCCCCAACAACCCACATTCTCATGAGATTCAACAATTTAACTTTACCAAGGGATTCCCAAACCTCAAATTTGCAATTGACGGCACATGACATTAAATTTGCACATCCCCAAATACTGAATACATGAAACTAGGCGACAACCCTATTTTTTTTTACCTTAAAATATTATCTTTATTACTATCAATTTATTTTATCAAAATTATAATTGTTTATTCATCTTTACTTATGTATTTTGTTTTCTTTTTAATTTTATCCGCTAACAACTTGTAATTTATTATTTCGTTTAATCATTTATCTAATTTATTTATTTATTTACTATTTTCATATTAGTTTTACCAATTATCCAACAATTAAATCATTTATAATTAATAAACAACACATAATTTCCCTAGCAAATGTTTATTTAACTTAAGCTTAAATTTAACCTTATTTTAATGAAGTACTAACCAAGCTTAAATCAACACTTAAATTGGATAAACCCAACTTACAGGATGATACCTGAACCCATGTGAAGCCATAGGTCATGACGACAAGATAACGACGAATAGTCCAACTGATGGTGATGACAGGATACAATACTAAGAATGACGATGATGACAGGATACAATACTGAGAACTCATCCTCTTGAGGATGTTGAATGAGTAGGGAACCTTATGCTAACTCCAATCCACAACTCCATTGGCTAGGGCACACTTAGACCTGGTAGTTCAGGTGGAGTCGATGCCCAGTACTTGCATCCTGCAACAAACAACAAGGTTGTACACATATATATATAAACATGCAGTCATAGACACAATGAATGGAAGTTGCAGTGTAGCAGGGTACTCGGATACGAGTAATGCGACACTGTTCCGTTCATGTAAACACATCATTAAATAACTACATCCATTACTAGTAATGCATCATAATAATAATCGAATAACACATTAAACTCAGAATAACATTAATCTATAATCACCAAATATGTCCATCAAGATCAAGGAGAACATAAACCATAACATACAAGTCCAAATGTCTCAAAACTGTAAATGTGCAATATAAAACTATCAACTATACCTGAACTATCATAGGAAATATGAAAATAACATCTATCTCAACCTAAAAGCGAGGGGCATTATAGAATCGACGAACTTTAGAGTACTCACTTGACCCAGGTGTACATAATCTTGTATTGCACCAATCTACAATCCCACGTGCATCTTTAAATTTTACTACATCCTCAAATTTCAATTGTTATCTAGCAAGAATTCTTTTAACACACGCACCAGCTCCATCATGTTCTCCTTTACCATGTCCAACTTCAAAAAAATTCCACATATGTTGGACATTATCCTCCTTGTGAACCCTACTTAACCAACAGAACATTCGAGCATTCTTGAACTACCTTGTATAATTATCTGACCATATAAGATGTTCAATCATCTGGATTCCTCTTTCTCTTAAATTTGTATAAAATATATTGAAACAATATTGAACAAACTCTGATGAGTGTAACTGGTTGTCACTCAAATAGAAATGATACTCCCTCAAAAATTTTCTATCATTCTCTGTGCTATCATCTACATGTCTATAAACAATATGAACAAACATAACAACCTGCACTGAATTGTAATATTGTGATTGAATTTCCTCTTGTGGAGCTAAAGTCTAGTTTTCTGCAAAATCAACCATTGATAGTATCTAGTATCAATTGAAAATGTGTTTCTACATTCACGAAATTGTCCATCAAGCCATCGAGCTTGTTGAGAGTGCTTGACATATTTTGATACAATTTTACTCGTAAATTCTGATATGAATGCATGCACACTAACCTTTTCTATAATTAAATCACAACACTTTCCAAATTTTCCATCTTTTAAAGAATATTCAACATTCTTAAATCTTTTAACATCCACTAATTGTTGTCCAAAATCATTTTCAACACTTTCATGCATACAAACTCTTAACAAAGAAAGATTGCCACAACTAGTGCATTGTCTAGAAATACATGAACTTAAATAAAATAACTTTTCATTAGATTTTTCCCAGAACAAACTTGATATAAACTCTTTTATTGCTTCAGGTGGCATATTAATATCACATTCCTATATAATCATGTTACTATGTAAAGTACAACGTATATATCAAAACACATCATAATAATAACAAAATTGAACATGCATTTTACAACAACAAGATATTCGTTGCTTATTAATCTTTACATACCATGGTTTGCATTTTTCAAAAGATCTTTGACTTATTTTAATATTACCAGGTAACACTAATTCATCAAAAAATTTTCTATAAAATTAAGTTTGTGTTGTATCTAATAGGTGTTTTGGATGAGGATCGTGAACTTGGGACCCCACTCTTAATTTTAAAACATCTCTAGCATTAGATGATACCCTAGTATTATCATGCCAATATTTTTTGATCAAAGATTTGATTTCAACATTCAGTTTCATGTCAAATCTCGGGAGTCGACCACTAAAACTCTGACATTGGTTAATTGGATTATTTTCTATACTTTCTCTTCTTTTTACCGCTCTTACCAATGTTTTAGGATGTATTTTTAGAATTCCACTAATATTGCTTACCATTCTTCTATTCAAAGTTGTTTTATTCACTATAGCAATTGTTATAGCTCGTCTTGTTGCATTCTTATCTTTGGATTGACTATTATTTCCAATAGACTCAATGGCACTAGCAACAGTAGACATAGCATGTTTTAGTGATTGATCTTTTCTTCTTGGTTTAACAAAAATGCCTAACATTTTCATTATTTTTCTCATTTTTCACATTCTCATTAATTGCATCATTAGTTGACATTAAAATGATAGTTTTTTATGATAAAAAAATTTCTTGTATAATCTATTGGCACATGTTCTTATTTGTCTCCAAGAAATTTTACCAGGAAGATTATCCAAAACCTCTCTTTCAATTTTGAAAAAAAAAATTCTTATTTTCAACATCACATCCTGGATTTTCATTTCATTTTCAACTTCAAAATGATTTTCATTTTCATTTTCAACAAAAGGATTTTTGTTTTCATTTTCAACAACAAAATAGTTTTCATTTTCATTTTCAACAACAATTTGTTTCAAATTTTGATCTCTACGAATATTAGCAATCTCAACATTGTTATATCTAGCTTGTTTTATATCTCCTATCAACATCATTACCATTTCATTCAAATGTGGATTTGAAGAAGTACCTGGATTTGTGCCTATTGAAACATTTTCCATAGCATTGACAGAGGGATTTGAAGACATACCAGGAGTAGTTTGTATAATCATATTAGTTTCCACATTCACCTCTTGCAAATTTGCATCGTCTACATCCATGCTCTCCTCAATCTTTTTATCTTCAATAGTTGTGGAATTGGATGCTTCAACATTATTCATTGATTGAATCTTTATTCTTCTATCTCTATCTTTTTAGCTCCTCTCTCTTTGATTCAATTTCTTCAGGGGTTAATAGCTTCCTATCTTTCCTCTTATTACGACTCTGTGATCCCATGATTAAAAAATTTATGAAGTATGTACAAATGAATGTCAAAAACTTGAAAGCCTTCCTTCTTTGTTCAAGTCTTTCAAACAAGTAGCAATTCAACAAAATTTTACTCAAACAGTGTCTCAATGATGGCTTCTATCAAAATTCAAACAATATTCCAAGTTGATGGACCTACAAAAGAAAAAAGATTGTAGAGAATGCTACAAATGTCACTATTGGCCATACTATGAAGCAAGTTGCAGGGCTGACAGTCACAGTCACAGTCTTATTAAAAAAAAGGACAAATACTAAACGGGATCCCATTTTATTTTGCACCGATAGAGTAAGAAACAAGATCCCGTTATTTAAAATTTGAATTTTAAGCTCGGGTTTTACTTTGTAACCCAGTTCAGGAAATACTTAGGGGAATCGAACCTGACCTTTGGAACTGGTTTGACCTGCAACTTGAAGGTCCTGTCAATGTCACAACAAAATAGTGACTTTGGGCATATATCTGAAGGTCTATTTTACAGAATATTTTGATGAAAGTAAAACCCATTACAGATGAGACAATGTAGATTCTAAATATGTAATTTTTTTGACAATTAGATTATTTTTTCTATTTTTTAATTAATTTACAATGAAATAGGTCCATAAACATGAATTATCAGGGTTTTTTAATAACTTTTTATTAAAATATTTTTTTGTTAAAAAAATTGTACAAAAACGTACTTTAGACAATTCTTTCAATTTAAAATTTTTTTAAAAAAAATGTTAATTTGAGGTCATCTTATGCGTGACGTACACGATGATTTTTTAAAAGACCAAAAATGGCCAATAAAAAATTAATAAAAAATTATAAAAAAATATGGAAAACATGCTTCAGTGAGTTACAAATCTTTTCCCAAAAGGATTTAGAAAAATATGATTATTTAGGACAAAATATGGATGACATACACATACATGGTATATTAAAAACAAAGTGACTTTTAAATAGTGGTTTTTAGAAACGCTTATTAAAAATCAATTTCTATCATCTGGGTATTGAAAAAAATTACATATTTGGAAACTAGACTCTGAGTACTATATTTCATGTTTAGTGACTTTTTCCAAGATTCCACCTTTAAGTGCTTCAAAATTTTAAGTCCAATGTGACAAATTCTGAAAATCAAGGAAAACACTTCCACTTTTCGGCCAAAAAGTGGACTCAACTTCTTGCACACACTCGTCGCCCAACATTGTTCGCAGGGGTCTTCGACCGAAGACCCCCACTAGACACCTTCCTACCTTCCCTTCCCTTTCTACAAATTTTTGACTTCCAAAGCTTAGTTGAAGGTCCAAATGGATTCACCTTTGCCAAACCAAATTGGAGGATCGCAATCCTCGAAACAAGCTTTCCAATGAGTATAGTTTTGATATATTTTAATTTTTTTATGAATTTTTTTTTAGATTTACTAAACATAGGTTTTTCACCAAACATCAAGTTCTCTGTTCTACACACATGGAAAAATAGCAAATTAGTGAAATTTTTTTTAAAAAATATGTATGCCCTAGGTATTGATGTCCTTGTTTCAGGCAAAAAAAAATTGAATTTCGATACATACAGAAAAAGTTATGTTGTATGGAATATGTGTATGTCTAAATTATAATTCATTTGACTCTAAAACTAAATTAAAAAAATATTCAACAAAACATTATGAAACCAAATTCATACCCTAGATATCGGTGTTACCAATCTAAATTTGAAAGAATCAGAATTTTATCCTTTGTAGAAAAAAAGTTATGCATTATGGAATACACATCACTTTAAAAAAATCTTGCTTACTATTAAAAACTAGTTATCAAAGGAGATGCAAAAAGAATTACAATTTAACTCCAAAAAAATTTAAAAAATATTTTTAGAATCTACAGACAAAATCTCACAAATCACTAGTTCGCATCATCTTCAAATTCCTAATAGTTTAGCGGCTATAGGTGTTTGAAAGTGAAGATTTAGTTCAAAATGTTGATTTCAATGTCAAGTTTGGCAAAAAAGTGTAACCCACTATTGTGGGATGACCCAAGTTCTATCTTTTTATCCCATGTTCTTCATAGAAAATATTGAATTCATTTGATGTAAACTCACCTCCTATATCAAACGTTAAGCATTTGAACCTCAATTCTAACTCATTCTCAACCATCACCTTGATGGATTTGAACTTGTCTAGGGCTTGTGATTTATCTTTTAGAAAAGTGACCCAAGTCATTCTAGAATAATCATCAAGAAGCAACATAAAGTACCTGTCTCCTTGCAGACTTCTCATTCTTGTAGCAACACACAAATCTATATTAACCATCTCAAGCAATCCAATAGAAAATTGTTCTTTACTCTTGAAATTTGTCCTTGTCTATTTACCCAATTGACATTCCTTGCAAATAGTATTAGCAAGCTTCACTTGAGCTTAGGCAAATCTCTCATAGCTTGTACTGAACTTATCTTCACCAAGTTGTCAAAATTGATATGACACATCCTTCCATGCCACAACCAACTCTCATATGTCTAAGCCAACAAACAACATTCATTAGTTCCTCTCAAATGATAAACATTGCCTCTAGTCTTCTTACTAATAGCAATTATTGTTCCAGAGATTTCCATGATCTTGCATACATTATCCTTGAATCTTAGATCATACCCTTTGTCACACATCTAACCAATACTTAAAAGATTATGTTTTAAATCCTTCACATAGAGAACATCATCTATCTTGTCCTTTCCATCAAAACAAATAGATCATCTTCTACAAATCTTATCAGTTGCATCATCTCCAAACCTAACTAGTCCTCCATCATACTTTTCCAAACTTACAAACTTACTTTTATCACCGGTCATGTGATATGAACATCCACTGTCAATAATCCATTCATCCTTGTCTTTCTCAGCCTGGCAGACAGACAAAGCACTTTCTTCCACTGGTTTTCCTTCCTGCACACAGCTAGCAGGATTAGTAGATACAGGTTCTTCCTCGATAGCAATAAACAAGCATTCATTTGTACTAGTATCATCAGACTTGTCATATGTTACACCATCATCATCAAAATCTCTAACATAATAGTATTTCTTTCTAATACTAGGTCTACTTTCAAATTTCTTATAGGCTTTTTCAATTCTCTCTAGACACTTGGATGCATAGTGACCGATCTTACCTTAGGTAAAGCATTTGAATGGTAATTTACCTTTGAACTTACCAGTAACTCTTTGCATTCTATCCACAAAGCTAGAATCAATCTCATCAATGTCATCATCTAATTCCAGAACATACTTCTCAGATCTTGAAGTCTTCTCTGAAGTGCCAGCTTTGAAAACGGTCTCAATCTTCGGCAGAGCATCACTGAACTCTCTCATCTCAAAAGTGGTGAACTTTCCAAGAAACTAATCTTTTGTAATCTTGTTCACACTAATAAGTTCTTTAATTACAAACACCTTGTGACTGTAGGATTTAGGCAATGATCTAAGAATCTTCAGCACAACCCCATCTCCGTCAATAGTTCCTCCAAGACATTTGATTCCATTGATAATTTCATCAACTTTTTGCATGTAGATTGTTATGTTCTCATCATCACTCATCCTCAGGGATTCATACTTTGCCTTCAGGTTTTGTAATTTAGCACTCTTTACAGAATCATCTCTATATAAATTTTTCAACTTAACCCAGATCTCATGAGCAGTTTCTAGATCCATAACTTTCACTAACTCAGTGTTGGATAAAGCATTTAACAGAGTGTCTCTAGCCTTTCCATTTAACTCATACTATTTGACTTCATCTTCGGATGATGGACCATTTTGAGGAATAGTATACTTTGTATCTGCCATCTTCCAAACACTATAACCAAGAGAAATGAGATGACTTTTCATTCATACCTTCTAGAGAGAATAATCCGTTCCGTCAAACTACGGAGACTCCTTCTTGTGCGCCATCCCAGATCAACCTCAAGTTGTTAGGCTTTCTTCCAAGGAACCCTTTCTCTAATACCAATTGTTGAAATGCACAAGACAAATGAGAGGGGGGTGAATCAATTGTAACCAAAACTTAACTTCTTTCAAACATCAACACATCAACTACTTAATCACTGTTATTAAGATTTAACCATGAAAGAATGAAATCAAAAACTTAAACACATTTACACATTCAACATATGAGACACCAGATTTTTTATGTGGAAAACATAATAAGGGAAAAACCACAGTGAGGATTAACTCACGTTATAAATGATATATCAAAATTTACAACAAGGCTCAGTACCCAGAATGCTCACTACAAAAGAAAGGGTTCCCTGTCAAAGGAATAGGCTCACTGCCAAAAGTTGGTGAACTAAGATAGTAACATCTATACCATGCCAAGGTTTAGTTCCATTGAAGCACAATAAAACTCCTCTTCTCTACTCTGCTTTTACACTTCACACTTATCTTTGCATCTCTGCATTTTCCTCTCTCATTTATGACTTTCGTATATGTATTTATATAATTTGTCAACCTTGGAATGTACATTAGGGTCAGCAATACAATCATTAACCATTGGAACAATCTCCAAGATCGACATACATACATACATTAGAATAGGTTTGGTCCTAAATAGATTTGTGAAGGAGAAGAATGAATGTGAACCACACCACACCTTAGCTAGGACTTAAATGCAATATTCCAAACAACAACATGCTGTCACAAACTCTAAAGCACAATCGCAATTAGTGAAAACAACCAAGTCGGCTAAAATTGGTGTTAACACTAAGACCTTTAGGAACACACTTCATGCACGATCTGAATTACAATTTGCAAACCAATCAAAAAATAGGAACATGATCTAGAGACATCCACAAGCACGTTACAATCACCAAGAACTTTCGTACAACCCCCAAAAATTCTATCCAGAAGATTTTTCAAACCAAAGCACTTAAACATCACTTTCAGCCACTGTCATAAAGGAAAGATTGCTTGCAGAGCACCAAATCATGAACCATTTCAACTTAAGGCACATAATATCATCCCAGACTTAATTCTAGAATTGCAAACTATACAACTTAAATGCAGAGAAATGCGGTGCAGAATACATTCTCCCTATCACCATTGAATACTCATAAAAATAGTTTTTACTCTGGTGAACAGAACTTGCAACAAATTATATCTTGGGGTTTGCCTGTAGATCCCTAACATGTTCTAATGGCACATTAAATGTTCTTAAATACAAAAATCTACCAATAAGTCACATGAATTTGTATGAAGTTGGCTCATAACATCTAATATAAATGGGAGGGAAAGTTGAAATTCAAATTTAAAATTTGAAGTTGATTTCAACATGCATTGGGATAGAATAGGGCAATCTTACGCTACACAAAATTGAACTTTAAGGCTAGAATATTAATTTCAAAATATGGAGTAAATATATAAAAATATGTGTGAATATGGGTGGGTAAATGGTTAATAAACTAAATGTATGTACATAAGTATGTATTAATAGAAATGAGATAAGTTCAAATATGTGAACAACTATAAATGACAAATAAAATAAATATGAATAAAGATAGGACTATGATCCAAACTAAAAAAGACATCAAATAATAGAAATAAAATAAAATAATTCTTAACTAAATAATGCATGCATGTATAAAAGTATGTATCAATAGAGGTAGGATAAGGTTAGATATGTAAAAATAGATATAAATGGTCAATAAAATAAAAATGGATAAAGATAAGACTATGAGCCAAACAAAAAAGACACTAAAATAATATAAACAAAATAAAATAATTCTTAATTTAAGAATTATGGATAAATATGTATTAATAGAAATAGAATAAAATCAAATATGTGAAAATAAATATAAATGATGAATAAAATAAATATGAATAAAGATAGGATTCTAAGCCAAACAAAAAAGACATCAAAATAATATAAATAAAATAAAACAATTCTTAACTAAAAATATATACATGTATAAAAGTATATATTAATAGATATAAGATAAGGTCAAATATTTGAAAACAAATATAAATAACTAATAAAACAAATATGGATAAAGATAAGAATATGAGCCAAACAAAATGACATCAAAATAATATAAATAAAATAAAATAAAATAATTCTTATTTAATTAAAATAAAATAAAATATTTAACTAAAACAATGTGAACTTAAAGTAAATTTCTTGATAGATATATATGTTGACATGTGTTCAAAATTCTTTTTCTTTTATAGCTTGAGACATGTCATGTAGCTAAGCCTGTAGAGACAAGTCCTTGAATAGAGGATGCACAACAAGTTCCTCTTACAATATAATAATTTAAATATGATAAATTATAAATTAAATTGAATTAAATCATTTTTAAAATCGTCTTACTTCTAATTTCAACTTGAACTTTCTCTTGTATTAAATAGATTGATTCAGAGCATGTAGAGACAGGTCCAGGTCCACCAGAGCATGCCTCTCAACCTCACACGGTAATTTAATTTTATGATAAATTATCAAGTTAAAAATTGTCATTAAATCATTTTTAATCATCTTACATCTGATTTCATCTAAATCTTTCTCTTCTACAAATTGATTCAGGTCATTGGAGTAGTTCGCATGGTATGAAGAGGACTCTTAATTACAGAGATAGTATGTGATCGGTTATTTCATGGGCTACATAATTTGACTATTTCATGGACTATGTTATATACTGTTTGTCATGGACTTTATATATATATATATATATATATATATATATATATATATATATATATATATATATATATATATATATATTATTGAACATGGACTTTATATTTTGAACATGGGACTTTATATATTTTTTGGGCTACATAATTTGACTATTTCATGGACTATGTTATATACTGTTTGTCATGGACTTTATATATATATTATTGAACATGGACTTTATATTTTGAACATGGGACTTTATATATTTTTTGACATGGACAGACTTTTCTTCATTTCACTATTTTATGGTCTCTAGAATAAAAAACTTTATTTCAATGTTGTATTTGTTTTACACTTCAAACATGCAAGTACTTTAACTATATAAAAATGTACAACATGACTTTGAACTTATATATTCCACTAGTATTAAAGATGTGCTAAAATGGTAATAGCAAGCTCAAATTTAAAATTAACAAGGGTAAAACACTATAACTCAAAAGTGACTTTAATAATGAGATTCATAATAATATTTTTTTGTCAAGAGTCAGTTGGTCTATTGGTGAAGTTACTAGGTTCACAAAAAAAGCTATTAGAAATCATTTTTTGTTGAGTACAAGGCCCAACACCCTAAGAGTTAAGTTTGGGGTTGAGTCCCAATGAATAGTCTATGAAAGATTTACATATTTGACAAAAAAATATAATATCATGTCAGTCTTCAACTAATATTAGTACATGGATTGGTAAATATTTGAAAAAATACAATTGATTGATATTATCAAAATCAATTTTACAAAAAAAATGTTTGATATTATTAGGATCATAATAATCATACATAAAGGGTTTATCAGATGATAAAGATAACTAATGTACTTTGCTCATAAAAGGCCATGCATACCATTCTTAGTCATATTAGTAGTCCTATACTTCATGGTCTAGTGGAAAATTTAGCATTTTTGTTAGGTTTATTCAAATGAAACAAATTATCTTCCTATATGATCCCCCACTATTAGACAAAACATTCCTTAACTAATTCATATGCATAAGTCATTATATGACATGGGAAAACTAGTATGAGGATAATATATTACATTTTAATCAAGATGACAAAGAATGAATCCAAAAGACCCTTTCTTTGAGAAACACACTTAGAAAATAAAATGTCTATCAATTTCAAATGGTTGATGTTACAATTTTCTTTGATGTTACAATTCTATGGTAGGACATTTAATGGTAACAAATTTATGAGTATCTATTGATATAAGTGATACTTAGCATATAACTTGCCTTTAAAGTTGATCATTGCACAACACAATAATATAATTTAGCAAGACCCAATTCCTTTGACATGCTTTCATTAAGTTTATCTTTAAATTTTCTATTTTTAGTTTGTGTGGATAAGATTTGCTTAGGCTTGGGAATCAATCTCACAACCTTCACTAGAGCACTTGTAGATGCCTTCGTTTACATCCACAGTCACATACCTAATCGAGATTAGGTCCATACTTGTGTGTTTGACCTAAAGAGGGAATTTATAAACTATTTATGGAATGGAGTAAAATCTTGAGATATGTGATCATGATGTTTTTTTTAGAATGCTTTTAAGACTTGATCACACTATATAAATTATAGTCCTTTTGAGCTCTCATTCATAAAAGAGTTTGAACCCTAGACCCAAAACATAAGGTAAAATGACATAGGTATGTACAGTTTTCCCTATTACAATGTTATAATTAAAATATATCAATTATTATTGTGAAAGCATTACCCTTCCACAAGAAAGAGTGAACTTGGAGAGTGTTAATTTCCATCACTATATCATTAGGCAATCACTTAATATCCTAAAGGGATGCCTCACTTTGATTTTAGAAAGGCTCATGAAGTATAGGGTAGATGGGTCAAAGGATCTAGACCGAGGAGTGATACTAACACCCTCAACATCATGTTGAACCCTAGCATAAATTATAAATCTACCCAAAGATTCAACCAATATAATGAAACTTTGGAATCTATTAACTAAACATCTAGACCAATCATTTATTCTTAATCTATATGAAACCATTGTTATATCCTAGGTTTGTAGCTACCCGTGATCATTATCCAAATAAAAACTAAATCTCAAATGTGTAATTTGAATCACAACGAAATCTATATGTCAAGGTGCACTTGGGTCTCAACATAAATTTAATGTATATTTACCAAGCTATGTGGGAAAAGTGCATGGTAGGGTATATGTGATAAAGAGACATATGATCATCATTGAGGATGATATTTTCCTCAACCTAGATATTTTATTGGTGAAAGGATGCATACATTTACCCCAGTTTTTAAGTATATTGGTGACATTCTAGTTAAATTTCTTACCAAAGGAAAGTAATTGAGGACTGATACTAATCAATTCCATCATTCTAGATATGATGTATATTATTAGACTTGATGAAGGTATATTAGGTGATATTCATGTAGTTTTGAGTCCCTCTCTTAGATGTAGTGACATATGTTAATTTCATATCATTGCTAACATAGAGAGGACATATGCATGCATGATTCACATCGTGGTAGTGATCAGGTGATAATTTATGTATATTGTCACATTAGATTAACTATGTGTTCTAATTTTATTATAATGCTCATGTTCTAATGTGTGTGTATATTTTTGTAGGGATCCATTCATCATTCTTAGCACAATAGTTGTCACTTTGAGGGTCACTTAGCAAGGAGATAGGATTCACCCATATTATGATGTATTTTGAGTAGTTCATGTACTTTGATAGATTGGACATTTGTATACATGTTTTTAGATCCATGGTATTTATATACTTTAATCTACCTCACATTTGCATACTTTAATTAGATACATTATATTTATTTATTTAATTAGGATTACCCTTTTACATGCCTTCCATCATCAAATTAATTAAATAAATTGAATATTTATTTAATTAAACTAATTTCCTACACCTTCCCCACTAATTAATTGAATAATATTACTATTTGATTAATTAACTTCTAATCTCCACTAATAAAATAAATCAAATCTTAAATCATGTCTTGAACTCACAAATAAATAAATTCAAAAACTCACATGACTAGCTTAAAGGAAAAATTCAAACTAATTTTACATCTCCACCATACATTTCCATAGTTTTAGATAAAACAAGATTCCAGGCCTCGTTGATGCAAACCCATTCAATAGCTCTAAAACATCCACACAATGAACCATTAACAAGGATCTAGAAGGGAGAAATTACAAATTCCAAAGAGATAACATTAAGGCATGGAGTTGTATCTATGTATTGAAAATTACTAGCCTAATCTATAATGCTAAGTACTATTTCATCTTCATTATTGAGCATGTAAAATAAAGAAGAAATTTTAAGGATAGAATGAAGATGATAGTGTAATGGTTGGATTGAGAGATATATGGTTATTGAAGCATAGAAGTAACATAACTGTGTAGGATACTATGGTCCATTAACAACTTCAAATTGGCCATTAATTAACCTACAAAGATGCTAACTTTTTGGATGTCTTAAGGGGTCCTAATACGATGTCTTAAGGGGATGTCTTAAGTTCTCAAAATTTGGTGAAGTTGCCCAAGGCAACCAAATTTAATAATAAAATAAAATCAAATTTAAAGTAAATTCAAAGTAGAAAAACATGCACATTTAACAAATAAAATACATAGAATAATAATTTTGATATATAAAAGTGTAGGGTATAATTGTGTACATATACATGTATACAAATTTGTGTACAAAATGTGTAATAATGTAATTGTGTATGTACATATATGCCAACTTAAAATAATGTTTACAAAATGTGGTTATGCCATCTCAAAAAAATCTAAAACTTGTGGGGAATGTAGCACATCTTCACGCCACCTGATATAAAAATAATACAAGCAATTTATCAATATATCATCAAAACATGTATTTTAATTTATTTAAAACTATCTAGATATACACAATTTGTACTTGTATTTACAAGTGCCTCCCACATGTGTAGATATTAGGTTTAATCTGCATCCTCTCAAATTTTTGTTTCAAAGTATGTGATGAATTTGTGATGATGGCCTAAGGATATAAAAGGATAATTTAAATCAATTTCAACTAATAACACACAAGAAATATCAAAACATGTATTTAATGTATTTAAAAGAACAATATAAAACTATTTAACTATATTTACCTGTATTTACTTATTCCATTGTACCATATAAAACTATTTAACAATATTTACCTATATTTACTTATCCCATTGTACCATCTCCATCCTCTCTTTTTTCTAATGCATCGATGATTATCTCATGGTCTTCCATAGAAATTATCCATAGCTCTTTATTTGTAGGTTTTCCATGATACCTCTCCAGTTTTATATTTGTTGCCAACACCAAATGTGAGTAGTGTATAATCTTCTTATGTGTTTCATAATCTTTGAATGCAGGCAAACCATTCTTCCTTATTAGGTATTTCCATAGCCAAGTGCCAACAACCACTACTGAACCTATTGGATAATGATAGCCATCATCAAAGAAATTCTTAAAATTTGCTTAAGGGGATCAAATAAGTTTTTAAAATTTGCTTAAGGGGATCAAAGACTTGTTATCAAAATTTGCTTACGGGGATGTCTTAAGGGGATCACCAAACCTGTTGGATAAGGAAAGACATCATCATCTTATCAAGGTGTTGTTAACTTATGTTTTTTTCTTCACACAATGAGCCAACCAATATTTTGTTTCCTCTTCATTCTTCTTTGGTGTAGCAATAGCATACACAAGTCCTACAAACAAATTTTGATTCAATAACTTGCACATGTCCATAAAATTTGAGCAATCAACATACATGCAATCATATGTACACATAAATAAATAAAAGCAGTACAAATTAGTAATGAAGGGAAATAAAATGAAATAATTTAAATTAAATTACCTTCTTGTACAAGGTTTGAAACATGATCATAATTGTCTGATGCAAACAGTTGATCATTGTCTTCAATTGTTGTTTCACTTTGATCGTGTGCTTCTACAAGTGTCAATGGTCTTTGCTTCCACTCTTCAACCCATTATGTATTCTCACATGCTTCCCAATCTCCTGAAATACAAAATTGACAAAAATATGCAAGTTCCCTTGTCCAAATAGTCCATGTACTTGCATTTGAACTCCTAAATGAATGCCATTTAGGAGATCCACTGATTGTCTTGAAATCAAGTCTAGGTAGAATGTTTTCTTCTTCAACCAACCAAAAAAATCGACGAACTTTAGAGAACTCGCTTGACCCAGGTGTACATAATCTTATATTGCACCAATCTACAATCCCATGTGCATCTTTAAATTTTACTACATCCTCAAATTTCAATTGTTGTCTAGCAAGAATTCTTTTAACACATGCACCAGCTCCATCATGTTCTCCTTTACCATGTCCAACTTCGAAAAAAATCCACATATGTTGGACATTATTCTCCTTGTGAACCCTACTTAACCAATAGAACATTCAAGCATTTTTGAACTACCCTGTATAATTATCTAACCATATAAGATGTTCAGTCATCTGGATTCCTCTTTCTCTTAAATTTGTATAAAATATATTGAAACAATATTAAACAAAATCTGATGAGTGTAACCAGTTGTCACTCAAATAGAAATGATACTCCTTCAAAACTTTTCTATCATTCTCTGTGCTATCATCTGCATGTCTATAAACAATATGAACAAACATAACAACCTGCACTGAATTGTAATATTGTGATTGAATTTCCTCTTGCGGAGCTAAAGTCTAGTTTTCTACAAAATCAACCACTGATAGTATCTAGTACCAATTAAAAATGTGTTTCTACATTCATGAAATTGTCCATCGAGCCATCGAGCTTGTTGAGAGTGTTTGACATATTTTGGTACAATTTTACTCTTAAATTCTGATATTGATGCATGCACACTAACCTTTTCTATAATTAAATTACAACACTTTTCAAATTTTCCATCTTTTAAAGAATATTCAACATTCTTAAATCTTTTAACATCCACTAATTGTTGTCCAAAATCATTTTCAACACTTTCATGCATACAAACTCTTAACAAAGAAAGATTGCCACAACTAGTGCATTGTCCAGAAATACATGAACTTAAATAAAATAATTTTTCATTAGATCTTTCACAGAACAAACTTGATATAAACTCTTTTATTGCTTCAGGTGGCATATTAATATCACATTCCTGTATAATCATGTTACTATGTAAAGTACAACGTATATATTAAAACACATCATAATAATAACAAAATTGAACATGCATTTTACAACAACAAGATATTCATTGCTTATTAATCTTTACATACCATGGTTTGCATTTTTCAAAAGATCTTTGACTTATTTTAATATTACCAGGTAACACTAATTCATCACAAAATTTTCTATAAAATTAAGTTTGCGTTGTATCTAATAGGTGTTTTGGATGAGGATCGCGAACTTGGGACCCCACTCTTAATTTTAAAACATCTCTAGCATTAGATGATACCCTAGTATTATCATACCAATATTTTTTGATCAAAGATTTAATTTCAACATTCAATTTCATGTCAGATCTCGGGAGTCGACCACTAAAACTCCAACATTGGTTAATTGGATTATTTTCTATACTTTCTCTTCTTTTTACTGCTCTTACCAATGTTTTAGAATGTATTTTCAGAATTCCACTAATATTGCTTACCATTCTTCTATTCAAAGTTGTTTTATTCACTAAAGCAATTGTTATAGATCGTCTTATTGCATTCTTATCTTTGGATCGACTATTATTTCCAATAGACTCAATGACACTAGCAATAGTAGACATAGCATGTTTTAGTGATTGATCTTTTCTTCTTGGTTTAACAAAAATGCCTAACATTTTCATTATTTTTCTTATTTTACACATTCTCATTAATTGCATCATTAGTTGACATTAAAATGATAGTTTTTTATGATAAAAAAATTCCTTGTATAATCTATTGGCACATGTTCTTATTTGTCTCCAAGAAATTTTACCAAGAAGATTATCCAAAACCTCTCTTTCAATTTTGAAAAAAAAAATTCTCATTTTCAACATCACATCCTAGATTTTCATTTTCATTTTTAACTTCAAAATGATTTTCATTTTCAACAACAAAACAATTTTCATTTTCATTTTCAACAAAAGGATTTTCGTCTTCATTTTCAACAACAAAAATGATTTTCATTTTCATTTTGAACAAAAGGATTTTCGTTTTCATTTTCAACAACAAAACAATTTTTATTTTCATTTTCATTTTCATTTTCAACAACAATTTGTTTCAAATTTTGATCTCTACGAATATTAGCAATCTCAACATTGTTATATCTAGCTTATTTTAAATCTCCTATCAACATCATTTCCATTTCATTCAAATGTGGATTTGAAGAAGTACCTGGATTTGTGCCTATTGAAACATTTTCCATAGCATTGACAGAGGGATTTGAAGACATACCAGGAGCAGTTTGTATAATCGTATTAGTTTCCACATTCACCTCTTGCAAATTTGCATCGTCTACATCCATGGTCTCCTCAATCTTTTTATCTTCAATAGTTGTGGAATTGGATGCTTCAACATTATTCATTGATTGAATCTTTATTCTTCTATCTCTTTGTCTTTTTACCTCCTCTCTCTTTGATTCAATTTCTTCAGGGGTTAATAGCTTCCTATCTTTCCTCTTATTATGACTTTGTGATCCCATGATTAAAAACTTTATGAAGTATGTACAAATGAATGTCAAAAACTTGAAAGCCTTCCTTCTTTGTTCAAGTCCTTCAAACAAGTAGCAATTCAACAAAATTTCACTCAAACAGTGTCTCAATGATGGCTTCTATCAAAATTTAAATAATATTCCAAGTTGATGGACCTACAGAAGAAAAAATATGGTAGAGAATGCTGCAAATGTCATTGTTGGCCATATTGTGAAGCAAGTTGCAGGGCTGACAGTCACAGTCACAGTCTTCTTAAAAAAAAAGGACAAATACTAAACAGGATCCCATTTTATTTTGCACCGATAGAGTAAGAAACGGGATCCCGTTATTTAAATTTGAATTTTAAGCTCGGGTTTTACTTTGTAACCCAGTTCAGGAAATGCTTTGGGGACCCAAACCTAACCTCTGGACCTGGTTTGACTTGCAACTTGAAGGTCCTATCAATGTCACAACAAAATAGTGACTTTGAGCATATATCTGAAGGTCTATTTTGCAGAATATTTTGATGAAATTAAAACCCATTACAGATGAGACAATGTAGATTCTAAATATGTAATTTTTTTGACAATTAGATTATTTTTCTATTTTTTAATTAATTTATAATGAAATAGGTCCATAAACATGAATTATCAGGGTTTTTTAGTATTTTAATAACTTTTTATTAAAATATTTTTTTGTAAAAAAAATTGTACGAAAACGTACTTTAGACAATTCTTTTCAATTTAAAAAAAAATTCAAAAAATTATTAATTTTAGGTCATCTTATGCATAACGTACACGATGATTTTTTAAGAGACCAAAAATGGCCAATAAAAAATTAATAAAAATTATATATTCAATAAAAAATTATAAAAAAATATGGAAAACATGCTTCAGTGAGTTACAAATCTTTTCCCAAAAGGATTTAGAAAAATATGATTATTTAGGTCAAAATATGGATGACGTACACGTACATGGTATAGTAAAAATAAAATGACTTTTAAACAGTGGTTTTTAGAAACGCTTATTCAAAATCAATTTCTATCATCTGGGTATTGAATATAATTACATATTTGGAAACTAGACTTTGAGTACTACATTTCATGTTTAGTGACTTTTTCCAAGATTCCACCTTTAAGTGCTTCAAATTTTTAGGTCAAATGTGACAAACTCTGAAAATCAGGGAACACTTCCACTTTTCGGCCAAAAAGTGGACTCAATTTCTTGCACACACTCGTCACCCACCTTCGTTCATAGGGGTCTTTGACCGAAGACCCCCACTAGACACCTTCCTACATTCCCTTCCCCTTCTACAAATTTTTGACCTCCAAAGCTTAGTTGAAGGTCCAAATGGATTCACCTTTGCCATTGCAGTCCTCGAAACAAGCTTTCCAATGAGTATAGTTTTGATATATTTTGATTTTATTATGAATTTTTTTTTAGATTTACTAAACATAGGTTTTTCACTGAACATCAAGTTCTCTGTTCTACACACATGGAAAAATAGTAAATTAGTGAAAAAAAATTTGAAAAATATGTATGCCCTAGGTATTGATGTCCTTGTTTCAGCAAAAAAAAATTGAATTTTGATACATACAGAAAAAGTTATGTTGTATGGAATATGTGTATGTCTAAATTATAATTCATTTGATTTCAAAATTAAATTAAAAAAATATTCAACAAAACATTATGAAACCAAATTCATGCCCTAGATATCGGTGTTACCAATCTAAATTTGAAAGAATCAAAATTTTATCCTTTGTAGAAAAAAAGTTATGCGTTATGGAATACACATCACTTTAAAAAAATCTTGCTTACTATTAAAAACTAGTTATCAAAGGAGATGTAAAAAGAATTACAATTTAAATCCAAAAAAAAATTTAAAAATATTTTTAGAATCTACAGACAAAATCTCACAAATTACTAGTTCACATCATCTTCAAATTCCTAATGGTTTAGCGGCTATAGGTGTTTGAAAGTGAAGATTTAGTTCAAAATGTTGATTTCAATGTCAAGTTTGGCAAAAAAGTGTAACCCACTATTGTGGGATGACCCAAGTTTTATCTTTTTATCCCATGTTCTTCACAGAAAATATTGAATTCATTTGATGTAAACTCACCTCCTATATCAGACCTTAAGCATTTGAACCTCAATTCTAACTCATTCTCAACCATCGCCTTGAAGGATTTGAACTTGTCTAGGGCTTGTGATTTATCTTTTAGAAAAGTGACCCAAGTCATTCTAGAATAATCATCAATAAGCAACATAAAGTACCTATCTCCTTGCAGACTTTTCATTCTTGTAGGACCACACAAATCTATATGCACCAGCTCAAGCAATCCAGTAGAAAATTGTTCTTTACTCTTAAAATTTGTCCTTGTCTATTTACACAATTGACATTCCTTGCAAATAGTATTAGCAGGCTTCACTTGAGCTTAGGCAAATCTCTCACAGCTTGTACTGAACTTATCTTCACCAAGTTGTCAAAATTGATATGACACATCCTTCCATGCCACAACCAACTCTCATATGTCTAAGCCAACAAACAACATTCATTAGTTCCTCTCAAATGATAAACATTGCCTCTAGTCTTCTTACCAATAGCAATTACTGTTCCAGATATTTCCATGATCTTGCATACATTATCCTTGAATCTTAGATCATACCCTTTGTCACACATCTAACCAATACTTAAAAGATTATGTTTTAAATCCTTCACATAGAGAACATCATCTATATTGTGCTTTCCATCAAAACAAATAGATCATCTTCCACAAATCTTATCAGTTGCATCATCTCCAAACCTAACCAGTCCTCCATCATACTTTTCCAAACTTACAAACTTACTTTTATCACTGGTCATGTGATGTGAACATCCACTATCAATAATCCATTCATCCTTATCTTTCTCAGCCTGGTAGATAGACAAAGCACTTTCTTCCACTAGTTTTTCTTCCTTCACACAGCTAGCAGGATTAGTAGATATAGGGTCTTCCTTGATAGCAATAAACAAGCATTCATTTGTACTAGTATCATCAGACTCGTCATATGTTACACCATCATCATCAAAATCTCTAACATAATAGTATTTCTTTATAATCCTAGGTCTACTTTCAAATTTCTTATAGGCTTTTTCAATTCTCTCTAGACACATGGATGCATAGTGACCGATCTTACCATAGGTAAAGCATTTGAATGGTAATTTACCTTTGAACTTACCAGTAACTCTTTGCATTCTATCCACAAAGTTAGAATCAATCTCATCAACATCATCATCTGATTCCACAACATAATTCTTAGATCTTGAAGTCTTCTCTGAAGTGCCAGCTTTGAAAGCGGTCTCAATCTTTGGCAGAGCATCACTGAACTCTCTCATCTCAAAAGCAGTGAACTTTCCAGGAAACTAATCTTTTGTAATCTTGTTCACACTAATAAGTTCTTTAATTACAAACACCTTGTGACTGTAGGATTTAGGCAATGATCTAAGAATCTTCAACACAACCCCATCTCTGTCAATAGTTCCTCCAAGACCTTTGATTCCATTGATAATTTCATCAGCTTTTTGTTAGTTGCTGTTGCACCAAAAGATCGACCTATTAATGCCCGATACAACCAGTTGACTTAACAAGCACGGGAGGTGGTTAAGCCCTTGTCACAAACCACCGCAGTACAGCACTGAACAAGAAGACCAAGGGTCACACCTTGCAACAATCCCCCCAGTGCAAGCGCGGGGTTTGAACCCATGACCTTGGCTCTGATACCAACTGTTAGTTTCCGTTGCACCAAAAGATCGACCTATTAATGCCCGATACAACCACTTGACTTAACAAGCACGGGAGGTAGTTAAGCCCTTGTCACAAACAACCACAGTGCAGCGCTGAACAAGAAGACCAAGGGTCACACCTTGCAACACTTTTTGCATGTAGATTGTTATGTTCTCATCATCACTCATCCTCAGGGCTTCATACTTTGCCTTCAGGTTTTGTAATTTAACACTCTTTACAAAATCATCTCTATATAGATTTTTCAACTTAACCCAGATCTCATGAGCAGTTTCTAGATCCACAACTTTCACTAACTCAGTGTTGGATAAAGCATTTAATAGAGTGTCTCTAGCCTTTCCATTTAACTCATACTATTTGACTTCATCTTCGGATGATGGACCATTTTGAGGAATAGTATACTTTGTATCTGCCATCTTCCAAACACTATAACCAAGAGAAATGAGATGACTTTTCATTCATACCTTCCAGAGAGAATAATCTGTTCTGTCAAACTACAGAGACTCCTTCTTGTGCGCCATCCCAGATCAACCTCAAGTTGTTAGGCTTTCTTCCAATGAACCCTTTCTCTAATACCAATTGTTGAAATGCACAAGACAAATGAGAGGGGGGTGAATCAATTGTAACCAAAACTTAACTTCTTTCAAACATCAACACATCAACCACTTAATCACTGTTATTAAGATTTAACCATGAAAGAATGAAATCAAAAATTTAAACACATTTACACATTCAACATATGAGACACCAGATTTTTTATGTGGAAAACCTAATAAGGGAAAAACCACGATGAGGATTAACTCATGGTATAAATGATATATCAAAATTTACAACAAGGCTCAATACCTAGAATGCTCACTACAAAAGAAAGGGTTCACTGCCAAAGGAATAGGCTCACTACCAAAAGAATAGGCTCACTGCCAAAAGTTGGTGAACTAAGATAGTAGCATCTATACCATGCCAAGGTTTAGTTCCATTGAAGCACAATAAAACTCCTCTTCTCTACTCTACTTTTACACTTCACACTTATCTTTGCATCTCTGCATTTTCCTCTCTCATTTACGAATTTCGTATATGTATTTATATAATTTATCAACCTTAGAATGTACATTAGGGTCGGCAATACAATCATCAACCATTGGAACAATCTCCAAGATCGACATACATACATACATTAGAAAAGGTTTGGTCCTAAATAGATTTGTGAAGGAGAAGAATGAATGTGAACCACACCACACCTTAGCTAGGACTTAAATGCAATCTTCCAAACAACATGTTGTCACAAACTCCAAAGCACAATCACAATTAGTGAAAACAACCAAGTCGGCCAAAATTAGTGTTAACACTAAGACCTTTAGGAACACGCTTCATGCATGATCTGAATTACAATTTGCAGACCAATCAAAAAATAGGAACACGATCTAGAGACATCCACAAGCACGTTACAATCACGAAGAACTTTTGCACAACCCCCAAAAATTCTATCCAGAAGATTTTTCAAACCAAAGCACTTAAACATCACTTTCAGCCACTGTCATAAAGGAAAGATTGCTTGTAGAGCACCAAATCATGAACCATTTCAACTTAAGGCACATAATATCATCCCAGACTTAATTCTAGAACTGCAAACTATAAAACTTAAATGCAGAGAAATGCGGAGCAGAATACATTCTCCCTATCACCATTGAATACTCAGAAAAATAGTTTTTACTCTGGTGAACAGAACTCGCAACAAATTATATCTGGGGGTTTTCCTGTAGATCCCTAACATATTCTAATGGCACGTTAAATGTTCTTAAATACAAAAACCTACCAATAAGTCACATGAATGTGTATGAAGTTGGCTCATAACATCTAATATAAATGGGAGGGAAAGTTGAAATTCAAATTTAAAATTTGAAGTTGATTTCAACATGCATTGGGATTGAATAGGGCAATCTTATGCTACACAAAATTGAACTTTAAGGCTAGAATATTTGAAAGTAAAATAGGAACAAATGTAGGATCAAAATACTAACCAAATATGCAAAGCAAAGAAAGATTATACCAAATTTCAAGTAAGATAAGAAGCTTCTCAATGAGAGAAATGAGAAGAAGAAGAAGAAATCCGTGAAGTGGATGTGTCCGGGAAAGAGAGAAAATCACCACTTAAATAGGGGTGAAGGATGGAGTTATATGTAACTCCATTATGCCACCTTGCATAAGGCGTGTGCCATGTGTTTCCTCTTAAGGAGAAATCTATCAAAAATAGGTTTATTCCTGCAGGAGGAATAAAAGAGGTGTTACCCGACATGTGGGGACAATCACCAAAATAATAAAATACAAATAATAAATTAATCTTCACAAAGTAAAGATTAACTTCTAATACCCCCCCTTACACTTTACTTGGGGAGATTTACAATAAATCCATCAAAGGATGATTACAAGTTACATGAATGACATAAAAGCCTTTACAATGAATAAGAATAGATAATTTAAGAAAGAAGCTTGATGTAGAGCCAAGTCTTCAAGTCTTCAAGGAATTGAATGAACCAAGGTACTTGTATAGTTGTCATTGAACAATCTGAACATTGAGCTCCTTTAGAGACAAGAGAAGTGAAATTGAAGGTTCATGAACTGCCAAGATAATGAACCTATTTCATCAAAGAGACCATAACCACAAATAGATTTCCCATTATTGGGATTATCTCCTAGATCATATGAAGAGATATACATGGAAAAAACAAAAGATTGCAGATAAAATGAATCAATTTTGAGTCATGAAGCCACGAAGGCAAAGGTTAGCTTAGCTAACATAAAAGTGAAATTAAATAACCATAAGTCTTGAATAAGAGTGCTAGAGTAGCACAAATCATGGCTTATAGCCCAAATTATAAAATGCCAACATATAGGCATATCAATAAAAGTTCTAGGTTGCTTCTCACTACATCATTTGTTGAATTGTAAAGGGAACTTATATCAAGATTAATTATAATGGACTTAGTCCTAAGATCATAGTGCCATCATTTGAAAAAATCAATAATACGGACTTTGAAAAATAGTCCTATAGATGGTATAACAACCATATTGACTTCAATAGAAGTATAGGAACATGATCTCCATGGATCAGTTCATCAAAAAGTAAGTGCATACCATCAAAGTGGATGGAAATAATTTCCATGGGTCCCAAAAAAGGTTAACAAGAAGGAGGTGAAACTTATGATTTGCCCTCCATACTCGACCTTTAGGAAAGGGCTCCCTATTCAACATTACTGCAAATGCATCTTGCGCATAAAAAAGAACTCCATTGAGACTAGATGAAGCATTGGACTTCACAAAAAAATTGTATAGATGGGATAAAACCATCAAGAAGGTAGAAGCTTCATTGAGCTTTTAATATCTCAGATAAATGAGGCATAGAAAATTAGATTCCCTTTATCAAGACAACATAATCATAGTTGAGATTGAAACTCTAGAAAGTTTGTTCTGAAGATTGAGATAAATCAAGACTTAGGTTTGAGAGAAATGTTATAAGCAAGAACCTAGCATTAGGTCAAAAATGATGAATAAAAAAATACACAAAATGAGACAATATTCATGCATTCGCGACTACATGAATATCCTCTATTATAGAAGACATGTTCAAGGTTACTGGGTTGGTCAAGTCCAATAACAAAGTACATGTTAAAACTATAGGAAAAAAATTTAAAAACTTTGAGAATTGTGCCTATAATTAGCATTAGGCTTTTTGAAACAATCACTAGTCCAATGACCATCTTTGTTACAATAATTACAATGCGACTTTTTAAAATTGTGTTGATTATTAGAAGTAGTGTGCTTGCGATTATCAAAAGTATGATTGTTGGGAAATTGTGAATGGAAATTGTGATTGGAATTAGATGAATTATTATGTTTCAACATAAAGGCATGCTCATTATTTCTAAGGTTATCAAATTGAATTAACTTAGCTTCTTCTTGTCGTAACAAATTTTGAAATATATCAAAAGATAATTCAGTAGCTAAGGTAGGAATAGCTAATTGAGAATGAATATTTGTAATAAATTGTTGAAATGGTTTAGGTAAACATTTTTTAAGAATGATATGAATTAATCGAAGATAGTTAAGCTTAACTCCTAAATTAGTTAATTGAGCATTAATATCATTAAATTTAAGAAGAAATTCATCCATGGTTTTGAAATATTTTTAAGAATGTCCCATGCGTTATGGGCTTTTGTGCACGCTCCTATGTGAACATAGAGTTAAGGGGGCATCGAGATACCTATCAGACCGAGAGCTTCATCGTTTTTGGCCAGCCATTTGTCTTTTTCATCCTGAGTTGCGGTAGCTACAGGGTCTGATTTTGAATTGGTCGCTACATCCAAAAGATGCTTAAATTGAAAAAATAAAACTAATATGTTGCTTCCAGGAATGATAATTAGTCGAATTGAGTTTAATTTCGGGAATTAGAGTCGACATTTTGCAAAAATTAAAATCGATGAAAAGAATACCTTCTTAGCAAAAAAAACGCTTAATTCCTTGAACAAAAGGCAAATTTTTTTAAAAAACAATGCCTTAATAGATGAAGGAAAGGCAAAATTTTTTTAAAATAAAGCCCTAAATTTTTTTATTTTTTTTTTAGAACAATACTCTAATAATTATTTTTTTTTTTAATGCCTTAAAAGGCAAAAGTTTTTTTTTTAAAATATATAATTTAAAAAAACTATATAAAATAATTAAAAAAATTATTATTAAAATTTTTAATTTGAGAAAAAAATTATAATAAAAAAGCTAATTATTTTTACAAAGAATGAAATTCTTTTAATAAAAGAGAAATCCTTTAAAAAATTCGTGAGATACACTTTTGAAAAGAACTACACTTTTAAAAAGAAATTCACTTTTAAAAAGAAATTTCCATTGTTAAAGAAGGAAACCGAAATGGTAGAAAAGACTTGACATTTAATGAAAAAAAGTTTTGATTTTTTCGGTGGAGTTTTTGAAACACAATTTTTTTAATTTGCATGTGGAAGCGTGGTCGGCTGTGAAGAGGAATAGAAGGTCGCTGGAGGTTTGAAGGGGCAGCGGTGTTGACAGGCTCGACAGGGGAGGGAGCAGGCTCGACAGGGGCTGGAGCCAGCGGAGGCGGACAGCAGGTTATATGAATAGCTAAATCTTTTGAAAGATAAAGACTTTGAATAAATTTTTGTTTATATTTCTTTTTTTAAAAGTTTAGGATTTTGTAAGAAAAAAAACTTGAAATTGATTAAAAAAATAGAAATGGAATAGAATTTTTTTTATCTTCTTGCAGATCTAAAAGAATTTTTGGTAAAAAAAATATATTGATTTTTTTAAAAAAATTCACTCAGATCTAAAGAATTTGCTTTTAGCAAATGTAACTTGTAAAATTGAATAAACTAGAGTAGAATTTTATTTTACAAGATCCTGAAAAGAAATTGAAATAGATAACGCTTCTTATCTCTGTTTTGTTGTGTGCAGGTCTTCAATGTCACCTACACAGATAAGATCTTTCAAAACAGCTTGCACAGAAAGCCTGCTCTGATACCATGAAAGTAAAATAGGAACAAATGCAAGATCAAAATACTAACCAAATATGCAAAGCAAAGAAAGATTATACTAGATTTCAAGTAAGATGCACCAGAGTCCAACACAGGTTTTTGAAAGGGAAAAGCAAAGAAAAACCCCGTGCATTAGCAAGAAGCCAAAATATAGATTACAAAGATAAGAAGCTTCTCAATGAGAGAAATGAGAAGAAGAAGAAGAAATCCGTGAAGTGGATGTGTCAGGGAAAGAGAGAAAATTACCACTTAAATAGGGGTGAAGGATGGAGTTATATATAACTTCATTATGCCACCTTGCATAAGGTGTGTGCCATGTGTTTCCTCTTAAAGAGGAATCTATCAAAAATAGGTTTATTCCTGCAGGAGGAATAAAAGAGGTGTTACCCGACATGTGGGGATAATCACCAAAATAATAAAATACAAATAATAAATTAATCTTCACAAAGTAAAGATTAACTTCTAATAATATTAATTTCAAAATATGGAGTAAATATATAAAAATATGTGTGAATATGGGTGGGTAAATGGTTAATAAACTAAATGCATGTACATAAGTATGTATTAATAGAAATGAGATAAGTTCAAATATGTGAACAAATATAAATGACAAATAAAATAAATATGAATAAAGATAGGACTATGATCCAAACTAAAATAGACGTCAAATAATAGAAATAAAATAAAATAATTCTTAACTAAACAATGCATGCATGTATAAAAGTATGTATCAATAGAGGTAAAATAATTCTTAACTAAACAATGCATGCATATATAAAAGTATATATCAATAGAGGTAGGATAAGGTTAGATATGTAAAAATAGATATAAATGGTCAATAAAATAAAAATGGATAAAGATAAGACTATGAGCCAAACAAAAAAGACACTAAAATAATATAAACAAAATAAAATAATTCTTAATTTAAGAATTATGGATAAATATATATTAATAGAAATAGAATAAAATCAAATATGTGAAAATAAATATAAATGATGAATAAAATAAATATGAATAAAGATAGGATTCTAAGCCAAACAAAAAAGACATCAAAATAATATAAATAAAATAAAACAATTCTTAACTAAAAATATATACATGTATAAAAGTATATATTAATAGATATAAGATAAGGTCAAATATTTGAAAACAAATATAAATAACTAATAAAACAAATATGGATAAAGATAAGAATATGAGCCAAACAAAATGACATCAAAATAATATAAATAAAATAAAATAAAATAAAATAATTCTTATTTAATTAAAATAAAATAAAAAATTTTAACTAAAACGATGTAGATAAAATAATTCTTATATAAAGTAGGCCTACACTCGTCTCAGTGTGCCTAGAGAAATGCCTGTGACAAGCGTACCGAGAGTGTGAACGGGATAAAGTTAAATCTGATTAGCTAGATTCTATGTTGTCTTTTATTATTGTAAGTAACCAAGACTTGTGTGATAGTCTGAGATCCTTCTGTGTTTCTTTCATGCGGTTTCTATATGGAAAAACAGTCTGTCAGCCACTCAACCAAACAGTTTGGTCACTTATCTTCATTAGTACTTCCTCTCCTCTTACAAATACTGGCACTTCACCCCCTCAACAAGAAGCCTTATTTCATTTCACTTCATCTTTTATTGTTTCTTCCTGTCAAAGTTGAAATCCAATTCCATGGCATCTACTTCTACTTCTAGTTGTAACACTGGGTGTCAACCAGAGATTGAGCATACAAATGCTTCTCAAGGAATTGCTCCATCTCTATCTACTTCTGCTACACCCTCAATGGGAGCCCTGTTTTCATCCTGTTTCAATTGGTGTTCTTTCTTTCTTTCTCTGTGTTCAACTCAATCCCATTCTACCACTAGTAGTCAACCAGAGAATGAGGTTACAAATGCTTTTCAAGGACTCGCGCCATCTGCATCTACTTGTGCTGCATCATCTTCACAAACGAGGAGGCTGCCGTATGATGTATTCATTAATCATCGTGGTCGTGATGTCAAACAAACCCTGGCCACCACTCTCTATAGAATGTTTAATGGGATGGGACTCAGAGTTTTTCTGGATTCCGAAGAGCTTGAATTGGGGGATTCCTTGCCCAGAGAACTAGAAGCAGCAATGTGCAGTGCTTCTCTTCATATAGCCATATTTTCCCAGAATTATGTACAATCCGCGTGGTGTCTAGCAGAGCTGTCATTTATGGTCAAAACAGGCACTAAAATTGTTCCTGTTTTCTACCATGTTCAGCCTGATGATGTCCGATACTCAAAAGGAGTCTATGCGGATGCATTTTCGCAGCATGAAAGGAAGGGTAGATACACCCCACAAATGCTCCAGGAGTGGAAGAAGGCACTCAACAATGTTTCATATAATATTGGTCACATTGTTAATAACAAGAAGTACCAATTACTCTACCTCAAGCACTTATCCTTTTACTTACCAATCTTCTGTTGCATTCTGTGCAGTTTTTTTAATTCTGAACTTTTAGTTCCGTAGTCTTTTTCTTGTCGATATGATGTTTATTCCGTTTCTTCTGTTGTTGCCTAGTGAGGAGGACAGGCTGCTGAAGAACATTGTTTATTCTGTATTGAAAGAAACTAAAAAGGTACCATATGTGGTCGCAGAACATCCCGTTGGTTTAGATGAAGTTGTAAAAGATTTTGAATTAACTACACTTGAATCTACTAAAACCCAGAATGTTCAAATTGTAGGAATATGGGGTATGGGTGGTTCTGGAAAAACTACTTTGGCTAAAAAATTATATAATAATATATATCCATCTATGGAAAAAGCTAGTCTTATATTAGATGTTCGAGATGCTGCTAGCAATAGTTTGTTGCATGACAAACAGAGAAAGCTCCTACAGGACCTCGGTTTCAAAGATGTATCAATTGACAGTATAGAAGATGGGAAGGCAATTCTTGCAACCCAGTTGAGATCTGTTCGGGCATTCATCGTTCTGGATGATGTCGACCATATTGACCAATTGAATGCGTTATTGCCTAATAAGGACAGCTTGAGATCAGAAAGTTTGATTGGATCGGGTACTTTGATTGTGGTCACTACCCGTGAATTTGAAGTCCTTAGATCTTGGGGCATCTCCTCCATCTATAAAATGAAACCATTGCTTCCCTTTCATGCCAAGAAACTTTTTTGTTGGCATGCTTTCTTACAACCCTGTCCAACACATGGATTTGACGAGCTTGTTGAAAAATTCACAGAAGCTTGTAATGGGTTGCCCCTGTCTCTAAAAGTCCTTGGTGCACAGCTTTATGGGGACTCTAACAAAGAATGCTGGAAAACTCAATTAGATAAGATCTCTAGAATACTGCCCAAAGATATCAACCAAAGGCTAAAAATAAGTTACGATGCCTTAGATGATGAAGAGAAGGAAATATTCTTAGATACTGCTTGTTTCTTTATTGGAGAGAAGAAAACTTCAGCCATCTCAATTTGGGATGGATCAGGGTGGAGTGGTCTATATAGTTGGGAACGACTTCTGAGTAAGTGTCTCGTTGAACTTGATGATAGTGACCGCATAAGAATGCACGATCACTTAAGAGATTTGGGAAGAGAAACTGCAAATCAACAGTCACCTTACCGTCTTTGGTTTCCAGGACAGCTTATTAAAGTTCATAATGAAACACAGGTAAGTTTAATACTTTATTTGATTGTTTAACTAAACAATGGCATGACAACCTTCTTTATCCAATTCTATTTGCTTGATTCTGGTCTCAGTAAGTTTAATGTTTCAATAATTTGTTGATTTCATTATTTGTTCTATTTAAAAGAGAATTGGCATTCGAGGAATAATGGCCACAACAACCGGATGCAAAAGCATGGTTGAGGAGATTTTTCTATGTTCCCAGGTTGAGGAGTTTTCACTATGTTCCCAGGGCAGGAATTTCATAGTTAACACAAACAGAGGATCTTGGAGTCTCGCACCCTCTTCTTTTGGATTAAAAATTTTTCAGGCCAGAGGGAATTATTATAATCTAGCAATTGGTGATATATCTAAAGATCTGGTATGGCTTCGCTGGTTTGACATTGAGCACAACAATCTGGGTTCACTGGGTTCATTGAAAAATTTGAGGGTTTTAGAATTGTACGAAAAAATGTTTTCAGAACATCAGTTAGAAGAACTTTGGGAGACTGCCAGTGATGTAAGTATCTTCCTTTTAAACTGTTTAAAAGTTTTATTTCAATATTTATATAAATATATGTTTTCTTCCCATCTCATGGACAACTTGCTACAGGCTCCTGTGCACTTAAGAGAATTGGTTATTTCTGAATGCTCTAATTTCCGAAGATTTCCAAAGTCAATAGGATGTCTCAAGGATTTGAAAAATATAGTCCTGAGTAACATAGTTTGGAACAAGATGAGGAGTCTGCCAGAAGAATTTTGCCTTCTCCAATCGTTGGAGCACCTGGAGTTATCTGGGTGTCGAGAGCTATCATCACTACCCAGCAATTTTGGCCATTTGAGAAACATCAGGCATCTTGATTTGTCCAGATGCGAGAAATTGAGGAGGTTGCCAGTCTCTTTTAAGGAGCTCACACTCCTGCAACACCTCAACTTACATAGATGTTCTAAACTCATTTTAGAGTCGGACATTCTAGAAAACATGACAAAGCTTGAGTATTTGAACCTCTCCGACTGCGACCAGCTGGAAGAGTTGCCTTGCCACATCACAGATCAGGCGTCCTTGAGAAAGCTCTATTTAGATGGTATCAGCAGGTTAAGGGAGCTACCTATGAACATCAGTCAACTGAGCAAGTTGCGAATAATTATTATCGGGAGTGAGTTGCTCACAAGTTTGCCGACATCTCTTGGAGATCTGTCCTCCTTGACTGCTCTTATGATTAGGAAATGTCCTAAGCTGGAATGTATACCAGACTCTCTGGGGCGTCTTAATCTCTTGGGTATGGATAGCTCTCTTTCACAAGCATCCGGGCGGCACACAACAAAGGGGTATCGAATAGACGCAGAATCGTTCTCTTGGCTTTGGGAGAACACACTAACAGAGGAGTTCACATCAATGGAGGATTTCACAATCCCTTCGTATGAAGTGGAAAGAGCGTATGTTGTGAGGGGAGAAGCGGAGAGGCTTGTAGAGGCTTTCAAATGCTTCTGGCAGCTTGTATTAAATTAATATTGTTTTATTGGTATTACACATGAATTAAAATAGATTAGGGGGCATGGGCAGTTAAAAAAAAACATTTTTGCCATGTTCATGTTCCCTTATGAAGTAAAGAAAGTCACAAGCAAATTGTGTTTTCTTTACATAAATAGTATTTAATTTTATTTAAAAATTTTAATTCCAATATTATTAGTATAGATATTTTAAATATATTTATTGCAAAACAACTTTCTAATTTACCATTAAATCATTTTCAGTGGGAACATCAATAATATGAAAAATCAAATCTTTATGACAGAAGTTAATAATGTAAAAAATCAAATCTTCCAACAAATCCAATCTTTTCAATTAACTATCCTAAATGAATAATGTGAAAAATCAAATCTTTACAATTAACTCATCCTAAATTAATAATGCGAAACAAATGCTAGTTTACTATTATCTAAATCAACAAATCAAAATGATTTCTTTCTTGACTAAAAAATTAAAAAAATTAAAAATAAATTAACCTTTAAACTTAAACTTTTAAAAATTAATTAACCTTTAAATTTGAACTTTTTATTCATTCTTACTACATTTTATTTTTTTATAAATCAATTAAAACTTAAAACTTTGTATAAATTTTTGGACTCTGTAAATTATTTTTAACACTACTCAAAAAAATACACATATTTTCCTTTCATTTAATATAGTATAAAATAATGTTCAATTTTTCAACAAATTTCTTCAATTTTATTTCTTCACAAAAAAGTTCTCAAAGAAATATCCAAATATGATGGAGAAGTGGACCATCTTGATGCCAACATATCTTTGTTTTTCAATGCTACCTATTTTAGAAATATTATGTTTATTATTAAATATTAATATTTTGATGTGTAAATGACTACCAAATTTAAGGTAAAAGGTAAGAGTTTTTGCTAACACACTGAGACCATTACACTCCACTCCTTGCTGCCATTATAGAATGCCTTTCGGCTTTAATGACTAATAGTATTTATATAAATATTGGTTGTGTACATCCCAGGGGATTAGTCTCACCCCCTGCCCCCTCTGGTCCCCAACTTGGCAGTTTGTAAGAGCAAGGCAAGGGTCGTTGGGTTGTCGGTTGGGTCGTGGGGATACCCTGCACTTCGCAAAAAAAATAATAATAATTCCATTTTACATTCTATTATTTTTTTAATAAAAATATTAATAATATTTTGAAAAATAAAAATTTAAATATTTTTAATATATGTGATAAACTTTTACAACTCTAAAATTGATAATTTAAAAAATTTATTCTAAGAAAATTAATTAATAATGTTAATTTTCTTATGTTAACTTGAATTGTGTGTATATGAAATATTTATAATGGTATTGTAATATTGTGTAATAAATCTTAAACTCTAAAATTGATAACTAATGTTGGTGTAACTAAATATTTAATTACACTATATTATGTTTACTTAGGGTTTTTTAAAGCACTTAAGGTTTTCTATCTTGCTTATTAACCCAATTTCATTATTGTATCCAATATTGTGCAAATTAATCCTCTATACTTTTTTCTCTTGTAGAAGGTAAATATTTTATTTTGTAGGTGATCTTGGCAACTTAAGTCAATCAATGACTCTCACATGGTATCAGAGCTCTAGATCTACAAGCCTCTTTTTAGATATATATAAAATCAGACAAGAGTCATTTGTTGGGTGTAATTCTATGTTAAATAGAGTCTTTCATTAGATTCAGAGTAGTTAAAATAGTCAGATTAACCTTTTATTTAGTTTGATTTGAGCTTAGTAGACCAAATCTGCAAGGGTTTGTAGCGGATGTTTTTTTTGGATCCACAAGAAAACTAAATTTTGAAGCATTTTGGGTCAAATTTGACCATTCCATTGTGCTCAGAAGGCCCAAAAAAATTAGAAATAATTATCAATTCACTAAAATCTGGCTTGGGAGCAGAAAAATTTTATTTTTTTTAAGGTCATATGGCACCTATATGGCCCTATCATACAAAAAAAATTAAAAATATTAAAAAAAGAACTGCAGTCCGATTTGGGATGTGCAGCCCTATTTTGGGCTTGATCGACCTATTTTCTGGCCAGGGTAGCCCCGTGGACCCACTTTTGGGCATCCACAAACACCCCTTTAGGCCCACCTGCAGCCAAATTCTAGGCCACCACCATCTCAGCGGCATTGCCGCTTGTTATTTTCACCGTCACCTAGAAAAATGCTTCCACACAACTCTGACGTTGCTCGAAGACCGCTCCACCAATGGAACTCAACCCAACTGCCACCAATCCTCTGATGTGGTGACCTACCACCCAATTGGGCTACCTAGATCTACCACTGCCACTAGAGTGCCACCAACACACCACTAGCACAATGCACAAGGCCTATTTTGGCCCCTCTTTTAGCCCTAAAGAGGGGCTTTTTTGACATAATTTGGGCATGTAGAGCTAGATTTTCATAAACAAATAGGTGTTGGAAAGCTAGTTCTGAGCACAATCTAGTGGTATAAGTATTTTTTTCATATTTTGTTGCGAGTAAAATTTATTACTATTTGAAGTCCATATCATTTTTTGTCTTCCACGCTTGTAACATTTTTCTACGACTTCCAATTTTCATGATTCTTACAACCTTTGAAAGGTATTGAGGAGCTCTACACAACCATCCATGCACTTTTTCTAGATTTAGCACCAGGTATATTTTATTCAATTTATTGATTTGATGCATTCTGGTTGATAACTTGGACATACTGACACTTGAAGAAGTTCTATTTGTTTTGTTGGGCTTCATTTTTTAGCATTAATTCATATTCAAATTGTTGATATCTCAATTTATCATTTGAGGAGATATCATGGATTTTGTTATTCACCCTTCTATGGTTACGCTCGATAAGGATAATTATGATTCTTGGCAAAAGGGCATCTTTACACATCTCAAGTGAATCAATATTTTGTCTTATTTTTATGGACTCATACCTGAGCTAGATACACTTGTGAGAAAATTTTGATGGGGAAATAATATTGATCATGTTGTAGATTGATTGGTTCTAGTGTTGATTTTGACACTATGTGTTCCATTTCACATATTGAGTGTCTGCATGCTCTTTAGACTAGAATTTGGGAGATCTATAAAGAACCACATATCTCTCCATTCCTAGATTATCTTGCTATGGATTGCCACATACCCCTTGATTCAATATAGATCATATACCCTTTGATGATGATATAGTAGAGGAGCTTGCGTATTTGTTAAGTCTTGTTAGTTTAGATGACACAGAGACTTGTCTTTCTTCTCCTTCTCCTTCTATCAAGGTTACATTTTAATTACCTTTTGCTACATGTCTTAGTCCTAGGTTGCTTCACAAAGAGCTTCTAGTGATTCCTTACAGTAGTACATTATCATTCTTCCAGAGATACCTCATGGCTCAACACCTTTCTACCTAATATTTCATCATTGTTTATAGAGTCCCACATTACAGATTTGGAAGACACTTTGGAGGGTATTTAGTTCCTCTTTGATGACAACTTCGATGGAGTTGCATCACCATCTTCTTCTTCAGAGATTGTTCTATATCCTCCTATTCAGTCACAGTTTGATAGTTGATTGGAGACATTTGAGCAATTTTTAGGAGATTCATTATTGTCTTTGGATCATGTGTAGAGTTCAAAGGCATTCATCCTTCTTTCTACTTTTTCCTATCTGGAATGGAAAGACATTTTGCACACATATTTAGTTCTCTTTCTTCCCAAGGGGTGGCGTATTGTTCAACGTTCATGGTGTAGTGTAGAAAAACTACTCCTTAATCGATTGCCTTCAATCAAGGGATTTCTTCACTCACACTACACTTGGGCTCTTCTATCTAATGTTTAGATGTATAAAACATACTCTAGGTATTAACAAAACCACTACACATTCCAATCAAAGAAAACAACTAGACTAGATGCTTGACAATGAAGGAAAAAAGAATAGAATACTAGAAATAAATGACTGCATGCAAAATTATGAAAAATGAAGTGTACAAGTGACAATATGGAAAAGAGAGGAACCTATCACCGAGAGGAGGAGCTAACTATCTTAGATGACAATGCACCGTAGGGACATCTGTGCTAAGCACTAGCATCCTAAAACTTGAAAAAATAAAAATGTCTAGGTCTATAGGACCTATAAGGACACTTGCACAACATAGTTTCAAATATAAAACATACCTAGCATTATCTAGGTAACATAGAATTTAAAATAACAAAACTATGCTATGAAAATGAAATGAAACAAGGAAGAGAAAAATGCCAACAAAACCTTTGTGTGGTTGACAAGCCTTCACTCCAAGAATATATACAAAGGAGAGAAGAGAGGGGTTTTGTTGCTAAGGAGCTTGCCTCAGTCAAGCCCCAGTTTTGGTATTTCTACCTTCATGGGTAGTAGATTGATATAGAAGTATTCAAGAAGTAAAGAAATGTGTTTACTCCTATCCTAAGTATAGGCAAACCCCCAGATATAATTTGTTGCAAGTTGGAATGCAAGCCAATTTCTCAGTGTTTTGGAAGTCCTTGTTACAGAATCGAGCCAACTACCATAGAATAGTAGGGGAGGGTAGGTGTTCTAGTTTCAAAAGCATCCATCCACCCCTTAGTCTTCTTTCTTTTACCATTCTCGGTAGCAACCACAGGATGTCGAGGCATTACTCATTGAATTCATAGTTGGGGTGGGAACAAAAGGAAGAAAGGAAGAGAGAAACCCTACCTCTGATGATTTGAACTAGCTCATTCCAATTCTCCCTAGCTTCATAATCCCCCTTCATCTTGGGTGTTTCCCACTAATTGGTCAAAAGAAAGGAAGGAAATATGATGAATCGAGTAACTATGTCTGTCGGTCGGATGCCATTTGTTATGTGCCATTCCAGGTGGCAAGAGCCGCTAGCAATGCTTTAGTCGATTGATTCATTTACGACTGGCGGGTCAAGTAGAGGGATGATTAGCAGAACTAGGGCTTCCTGCCCTTCCTTTTATAGCCAAGATTGAATAATCAAACTACCCACCTGCCCATAGAACTATTTTAGGGTCAGCACCTATTAGTCGTGATGTGCTTCAGCAGCACCAAAGTGTTGATCAGCTCAATAGGAGAAAGATCAATCTCTACTTTTTCGAGGGGAGCCCAGGGGAACAGGGGGAGATATAGCATTGGATGGGAGATTCAGGTTCGTGAACCCCCGAAAAACCCTCACCCATTATTTTGGGTGAGTCTGGGACTAAAAAGGGATATGTGAGAACTGAATCTAGAGCGAGTTGTTTCTTTAGGCAACTATAGATAGTCAGGCTATTCATTTATGTGGAATCGATGAACTATCGGCATGTATGACTTTGGTTGGCTATGGTTAGAATCAATAGGGACTTAGGTCTGAGCCTAGGGCTTGCTACCGATCAATCATTGGTCTTGGGCCAGCTATTGATTGGATTGATTGGATCAGGGGTTTCAGTAGAGAAGAATAGGGCTTCTCAGTCCACCAACCCACGCCTTCGATCGGTTGCCTCATCCCTACCACTCCAGTAGTTGTTCATTCAACTAAAAATGGAGGTCGAATAGAGGCAGACAAAGGCAGAGATGGGCACATCAATCCTCGAGCCTCATCAGTGAAAGCTGTTATATTCCCCCCACCTAACCTGAAGATATAGGTTCGTATTCAGTTATTCTAAGGTGGAGAGAGACGAAAGCATCAATCCACTGGGATCTCTAGGGAATGCTCAGTTCAACCCAAAGCTGCTCTCATCGCTTCCTTGGAAATGTTATTCCCAACTAACTATAGTTAGCGGTTGGACAGACATTAGATGGAATCTATCTATGGTTGGGTGGGAAAGATTGGACATTAGGTTCTCAGAGAAACATTAGCCTAAGGGGTTTTCCTTCAAGCTATGGACCAACCCCTCGACACTCCAAATCGTTGTCTCTTTCTTGTGATCTGACTTGATCCAAAGGCCCTGCGGCAGATCGAGAGGCCAATAGCCAAGGGCCGTGTCCAAGGGTGGGAAGGGGATCGGGTATGGTGGTGCCTGTTATGCCTGGCTGTGGGTAGGGGCTAGTATCGCCTTCAAGGAGCTAAGTCTTGCCTCAGTTACCGACCCACGTTGCTCGGCCCCCGCGAGCAACCGGGATCGGCTCTCGATCGATTGACCCAGTTGGCGTGGCTATCATAATTGCCAGGAAGGCTGCAAGACTTGATTCGATCAGTGTACACTAGCTTCTCGAGTGGGGAGTGTTGTGTGACTTCAATGACTAGTCATCACACGAACCCCTTCGGGCCATCTCTATCAAGAACCAAATTTCCTATATCCCTATCTGACACCGGGCGATGTTCTTAATATATCTCGTTTGCTTGTGGTGAAGCGGGAATCTATTTCCATTTGTCAAGGAGCATCAATCCATATTTCATGCGCACCCCCCCTCGGGGGATGAAAATTGGATTTGCCCTTCCTCGTAACCATTCCCGGGTGGGGGGGTGATAGTTGGCATGCCCTATCCCCGACCAAAATTCCCAACTCTCCCTGCAAATTTCAACATCATTTGGGTGGTAGGGAGATAGCCAGGTGGGGGGCTAATGGGAAACGGAAATAGTTTCTTCAATAGATGCCTAAGGAAACAGACCTCCCAAAATGGAGGTTTCTTCAATGTCGTTGTTGCCCCCAAGGAATATAAGTTCTCCGCCATTTATTGGCTTGAACAAATGCAGATAGCTAACCCAATTTGGAATATGCTCACTATCAAGATAGCAGGGCCAAGGGAGGTCTCTTCGGAGGAAGTGACTATTCGAGATGGAGCACATGGAAGGGGACATGGGTGATCATCTATTGGTTATAAAGGGAGTTGGAGCTTTGCCTGAAACTTCTGGATCAATTGTGACGTAGATCCCTGTTGGATGTATTGGCATGTGGAACATTCATCTCGTGGCCACTAGTCAGTGGTGGATCCAAGATCTTAGGAGGTGGGGGTGGGGGTGTTAGTTGGTGGGTGGGCAGACCACATATCTATCTGAGGTGGTAACTTTGAAACAACCTTAATCTCCCACCCAACCCAAGCCCCCGCTTCCACCCACCCTTTCTCATATAAGTTGCATATTATTCGATAAGCATTTCATCTATTCCAAACTTACCAACATACGTGGGCATGGTGGAGAGGTGGGATCTAGTTCTGTCTCTCCATCGAGTAGGTGGGTCAACCCCTACAGATCTAGGAGCTGGCGTCAAAGAGCAAGGATCTAAAGGCAAGGCTATGGAGGGTGGGACCTCTAAAAATACGGTACTTCCACCCACCGACTCTAGTTTAGATAGGCATTTCCACCCACCCAATAGGCGGCCCCTTCCTCCCAACCCTAGGCTTCTCAACCCACCCGGTTGAATCATGCCACCGATTCCTAGCTGCCGAGGTGGGGCCCCAACAAATCATAGGCGCTCACAAACTCAAAAATCTTTGATCAACGGATGATGGATAAGGCGAGGAAGGCTGACTTCACCAATCACACACTCTTTTCCACTTCCTCCCATCTGCCGTAATCTTCACTTCGTTTAGATCATGGGTTTGCCTAGAACCCTCGAAACAGCAAGGTGGGAGAAATGCTAGGGTGGGAGGAACAACTCAACTTAACCGAGGGTTTGCCTAGAACCTAGAATCAAAGTTTAGATTCTGGTCTCCCAACTATAGCCACCCACTCACCCCATCATGAACCTGAATCTCCCACCCTTAGTTATATCTCCCCCCTATTCCCCTAGTAAAACCTTGGAGAGATAGGGGTTGGCGAGTCCCAGTTTGACGATCCAGCGATCTATCTGCTTCCGGTGCTGAGTAAGCCAGCAACTCGACTGGGAACCCCACCTAAAGACACTTTCTAGAGCACCCGGTCCCCAACTGCTAATACAGTTAGAGTAAGCCTTCCTCTGCTGCGGTGGGTTCATTCATTATCCATCAGAGGAAAATATAACTATAGGATGGCTATTGGATAGTAGGGAGATTTCAACTATAGCACAGCTATTGGATAGTAAGGCAACTCAATTTATCCCTCCTCCATGCCGGCCCGGCCACCAAACTGGGTTAATCGAGGGCTCTAGCACTCGACTGGGGGCTGCAACATCGGTTGGCAAAGGCTTGTTTCCACTCGGGTGAGCGAACTATAGTTGGTGTGAACTATAGTTGCTTGATTTCTTTCTCTCGCAATTATAGTTCACTCTAATGTCAGTGAAAGCCCTCTCTCGAATTCTGGGATGTGGCACTGAACTTCTCTCCGTCGTTCTGTCAATGGTTAGGTCCTTCCCCTTGGCCGAACCGCCCCCTACCCCAACCAAGTGAATTGGTTCCGTAGGTCACCCCACCGAGCGCTGCAGATAGAGAATTCTTTGGAACTCCCCCACCCCACTGATCTCCTTCCGAGTGGGGGGGAATTATAGCCAGTCGATCCTGGTCGGTACGAAGAGGAATCTATAATGGAATGGTCACATCATGAATTTTTTTCACCACTTGTCGCACTCACGAACTATAGCACTCAGGAAGGGAGGATAGTATGTTCTATGCATATTAACAAGGGGGTGACAACATGCTGAATCGAGAGTAAACAGAAACCCCCTTCCATCTATGGTTGGCAACCCCGCATCTTTCTTATGGTTGCGAACCCCTGCATCTTTTGCATGGTTCCCCCTTTCGCATCTATGGTTGAAAACTAAACTAAACTATTGGAGGGGGTGGGGGGGAACTATAGAACAGGGGGGCTCTCCTGTGGAACAAAGTGAGAGTGAGCGCTAACTAAGGTCAAGTCAGTGCAATGAGCTACTATCTCATCTCTCATCCTGAATCTTGTAAACGTTATCGAGGATGTGAATGAATATGAATTTTTTTATCTCCCTTTGGCCCACTTCCGGGACGCTATTGGTGAATGAATCTGGCTAACCGTATGATGACAGAATCATATTGCTAGTCTATGGCTAACCATATCCGGACAGGGCTGGAAGCCCCTATCTATTTCTGGGGTGCAAGCGCATAAATGACAAGTGGGCGAGCTAGATTTGAAAGGCCCTACTCTATAATGGTGGGGGAGGGCCAATTGATACGAAGGCCAACTAAAACCACTCTATCTCCCCAGCTATAGTGTTAGGAAGGGGTGGGCCCATCAGTATATCTATTAGGCTATCTCCCTTGTCCCCATGACATCCCTCCCAGCAGGACTCTAGATAGTCAATGAATGCGCCGCTCCACCCGGGTGCCCCCACCCCATTATAGTTAGTTAGTTAGTTAGTGAGTTATTAGTTATCGGCTAGGGAGGAGATGCTTCAGCTGGGAGGAATAAGTTGCTGGGTGGGACCACAATTCTAGTTGCCAGGAAAGGTTGGCCAGAAAGAAGGAACATAAAGGTCCAACTGTAATGATAGTAGGTGTTCAAGAATGCAGGGGACTTCAATTCTAGCGATTTATGCGGCTAACTAGACCATGCCACAATAATATACTAAAGCAGGGGGGAGGGAGTAGACGTGGTGGCAGGAAGGTAGGGGGGCCTCCCACCCAATCTTAATCCTCCCTCCCACCCAACTATATTAACAGTCGGCCACTATGATTGTTATTATTGTTAGCACAAATGAATCAAATAACCCAATGGTCAACCACAAAATAAGGGGGGGAAAATCAACTACTATAGTTGGGTCACTTCCATAGGACGCAATCTACACTAAAGATTGATTCATTCCCCACCCCCCCACCCAAATTCTAGTTGTGGCAACTATAATGGCGAGATGGCGATTCTATACATAACATGCCCGGCACTCAGCTGCTAGTATAGTGCGACATCTACCTCCCCCCAACAATAGAGGGAAGGGGCCAAAGTTGTGATGGGAGGTTTCTTCCCCCAACAATAGAAGGAAGGGGGCCATAGTTGTTGATTCGGGGTGAAGGATCATAGCTTATCAATAGGGGTCATCCATACAGAAAAATACCTTATTCTTGCAATCCAGCCTAGGGTCCACGGTAATAATATGAAAGAAGGGTGCCCACGCCCAATGAATAGTAGGGCCCCCCTTCCCATAGAACTATATGCCACAGCCAGGGTTTGCTGACTAAAATGTTGAGTTGTTCCTCGGCCCCCCCCCACTATCTCCCACCCACCCACCCCAGCTACAACTATGGGAGTGGGGTAGTTATCGATAGATTAGTTTTCTAAACTCTATTTTATTGGGTGTGGGCTCTATAACTCCCACCTAACCCCCCTCACCGATAGTAGGAAGGTGGGGGGATAACCTATTATTTCTTTAGGCCCTATCCTTTCTATCAGCCCCTTTTCAAAGAAGGGTGGGTAGGTGCTCTCGAACCTGAATCTCCCACCCAACCCTATATTAATCTACCCCCCAACTATCTCCTCCCACCCACCAATAATATACATCCCAAGGGGGACGAGGGTTTGTCGGTGACCCCTCGGGCCCCCTAGCTTTGTGGGGGTTGGGGCATTCCCATCTCTCTCTGCTAGACATCCAACCCCTATCGTTGGCCTATCTCAAAACCAATCCGTCGGTTGGTACAGAATCAAATATTCTCAGCACTGTGCAGTCCTACATATCTAGGCTTGATGGAAAGTCATTCGTGGGTCAAGAAGAGATCGAATCAACAGCTGGTCCTACCAACTCAACCACCCACCTAGAGATAGGGAATTTGTTTCCGTGCCAGGTGGGATGGATAGCGAGGGATGACCAAATAGCCATAACCTATGTCAAAGGCAAGGTTCCCTCAATGGAGAGGGAGGTGGATGATCTATTCCTTTTACTGTTGGGCTCCTATGCAGCAGGAGATGGCGAGGAATGGGAGTTAGGTATGATATAGCTCCCTCCCACCCGGGTGGGATGGAGCCCTTTCTTTCCTACATTGGGGATCACGATCATGGATGGGGAGAAGAAGAAGGAGATAAAAGATGAGCTATCGGCAGGCCCCTCTCTTTTATTATCAAGAGGGAATTAGCTTTCCCTCCCTAGCTTGAAATTATGACTATAGTTGCTCGGGTGGGATGGCGATAATAGAGTTGGGTCCCCAAAGTAGGAAGTAATCGAGGCAAGGCTCCTCCTGGGTCTTGAACACTCGACTATGCCACACCACAACTACTTCCTAAAACCCACCCACTCTGGCTACAACCTCCACCCACCCACCCACCCGAACTCTTGGTTTGCATCGACTTCTCTCGTCGGATGAGAGGGAGCTAGAGATTCGATCCATTCAACCCTTCAAGATCCATTCCAAGTGCCTAAAGAAACAATAGGCTAGGTTCCAGTGATGGAGAGGAAGAGGGGACTGAACCACTAAGCCCCCTTGTAAGATGCTACCACAATTTTTTTTTTAATATTACATACAATGATATTGGTGTTAGCATCAAATGCATAAACCCAACTAAATGCCTCACACTTTCTGATCACCCAGATCCCAGGATGGGCAAGGTGAGAGCATACAGTGATTGGCTACAAAGAATAACTATGCAAATCTATGATCTATGATTCATCCACTGCGGCAGGCATCAACATAATGTGGGAATTCACCACTTTATAGTGGGTATATAAATAAACATGAAAGATTACATGGTCATCCACTTATTCAGTGGGAGTACTCCACTTGTATTTCAGTGGGTAGGAAACAAAATAGAAAGATGAAGTCCAATTTGCCCACACTGGCGGTAAACCATCCAGGGGATATTATGTGAGTTACAAATAAGAAATGATTACAAATGAAGTATCAAACAGCCAACTACTTAGAAAAATGCATTAGATCAGCATCGTATGCCTTGGAAACATAGAAAAACCCTGCATATGAAATTAGTATTAAAGAACACCATCAACACAAACTGCCCAAGATGATATTATGCCAAGGATCATTGCAAACTGAGTATATTTTTGTTAACAAACTGCCTTTATGACTGTATGGTGGTTCTGGAAGTGTTCAACCTCTCTTTAATGAACATCAAACTCACCACAAAATACCACAACATATTAGTATCCCTTTAAACAAATGCCACATACTGCCCTTCAATTTTGCTGACTGTACTAGATTGTACGGCAGCCATGAAAGAAGCTAGAAACACATCAAACATTATATACATCTGATATTCACCCAGAAAACTATCTTAGATCTGATTATTAAACTCATACCAATAATTTTGAGCACTTACATCACACAAACAACAATAATATTGATCAACAACTATTAATTATCTTTGAACAGGGTCATACGGCTAGGACAAGTACGACTGTTCATAGCATTCACAATACTCCACCAAACTTCTTCATACTATTCTTAAAATGTGCATCTAGGGCAGACAAAAATAACACAAACAATTTGATTCCCAACAACAACATCAATAATTTCCAATGACCATCAATTTTTTGCTGCAATGTACAACCATCATAGTACAAGCATGTCAAGAAACAAACCAAACTCCACAAAGACACTTCAAAAACACTCCAAAAAATGATCTAAATCACATATCAATACTACAAAACTGATCCACACACAAAACTACACAAAATCGATCAACTCCATTAAGCTCCATGGCAAACTCTGTATGAGCTTGCTCCCAATCCACCTTCAGCACACTGGTGATTCCTATATGAAATCACAACAAACCTCAAGAGGGTTTTCGTCCTCAAGAGCATTCTACGAGAGGGTTTTCATCCTCAAGAGAATATGGAAGAACACCTAGGTTCAATTCAGCAGAGTAACAATACAAATCCAAGCATGTCCAAACAATGAGCCCAACTGCTCTTTTTATAACTTTTTGAGGGAAATAAAATATTATTTCCTTTATCCCTTCATATTCCTCCTCAAACAATATAAAATAATTTATTATGTGTGCACAACTTAAAGTCACCACTTTTAATTAAAAGCTCTTTTTAGCTCCAAAGACCCCTTTATCAAAATAAAGGAAATATTTGTTTCGCAAGGCCCCAAAATGATGCATCCATGATTTAAAATTTTTCTTCCTCTTTCCAACGAGCTATAACACTTAGATTTTTATTAATTATTTTCACCCCTAGGAGCTTAAGTGAAAATAATAATTAAAATAGCTCATTAAATAACACCATTTTGCAAAAAATCCCAAACACCACCAAACTGTAAAATTAAGCATACCAACATACTCCATGATGTTTGGAAAGATGAATGATGCCTTTCGGGTGACTTTCCAAAAATAGACGACTTCTCCAAGAATCTTGGAGAGCAAACCAGGAACCCGATCAAACATCAGAAAGCATCACAATGATCATAAGCACCATCTGAGCTCAAAGCCCTGACCAAATGCTCTGTAAAACTGATTTGTGGCCACTCCAAGAACATTGGAGTTCTCCCAAACATGTCAGATAGCCACTAAGGGACTAAGAACAAGCCAAAATGTGCACAAAAGCTTATGCGCCAAAAAAGGGACATTACAGTCCTCCCCGCTCAAGATTGCTTGTCCTCAAGCAATACATGCCATCCAACATAGATACTTGCATGATCATTAATGATATACCTGGATCCCAAATCAATCTGAAGAATGCCCCACACCACTTCTGCTACGCTACTTTGATGTAACTGCAAACTGTACAGCTAATATTTTGCTTACAATTCTAAAGCATTCTTACAATTACACATCTTTTTGGTTCCCAAACAACTGCAACATCACTAATCTTGAGAATGCAAAAGTTAACATCCTTCAATCTATCATCAATACAACTTATCAAACCTAATATCTCAACTGGGAACCAAATTCTAAAATATTCCTCCAAGGAAGAACAAAAATCAGCTTGATCACAAGTTGAAAACAACTCTGAACAGCCATGAATCAGCTGATTCTCATTCTCCAAAAGAGCATTAGTAAGTGTAACACTTGTTCTTTTCATCTGAAAACTTCTGTCATCTTCCCATAAAAGGCTAAAAGCAACAAAAAGATCAATCTCATGGCTGCATAAGTCAAATAATCTCATGAAAATCATATTTCAGTGATCTCAAAATGAGATAGCAACAACAAAACTGAAATCTTTTGAGAACAATAAGAAATTTAGGCCATCTACAATCAGAATAAGTCAAAGTTATGACCAAAATTTCTCTCCAATCAATCATTATGTATGCAAATGAACATTTATGATCGCTGATTAGATGAAGGACAGCAACTTCATGACATAAATTTGACTCCAAAATCATCCATAAAACAATCTTACCAACACCACTATCCTCCATAGAACTCTGCAAATAAACTCCATTATGAGAGTAAGCCATCACCGAACCCAATCCATTGCATACTTGAACCTTCTGCCCATCTTCAACAACTGATGAAAACTTCCAGTTGGTGAAGTTTCTATACACAATAACATTCCATGAGTGCTCCTCACCAGGATCCCATATCTTGTTACTATCCTCCTCCTTATTACTCACATCAAATTGGTCCTCATCATTCATCATTAGGAGAGGAATTTCTTGAGTTAGCTCAACTTCCATCATAAAAGGGGATTGATCAATTGATTGGAAGTTGCTCTCATCTTCAATTTTAGATAAAACATCATTTTACTCCAACTCTGCATCATCAAACATAGGAGATGGTCCTAAGTCAATATCTTCTTGGAACAAAACAAGTTCTTCAATCATCAGCTTATTATCATCAACTTTTACAAATTTATTTTGATCTTCATCAACAAGCTGGCTTTCAATTTCTAAGAGAGCCATTTGGGTATTCCCTAAAGAATCCATGGTTGTTTTAAGCTTAAATGTAAGCTTATCAATTTCAGCATCTCGTCCCTTCAATGCATCACATATTTGACCAGCAAACTCAAGGACATGATCTCTATCAATAAGCAGGTTCAAATAATCAGATTTCAAATTTTCCAATGCTTCCCTGATTATACACCAATCTTCAAGTGAAGATCCTCTTTTCGTGCCCATTTGTCTTCTTTCAAATTGTGCCCTCCAAATGTGATCTTCAACAAACTTATGTGAGCTATCCAAATGTATTAGAACTTGCACAACCTTTTCTTTGGTGACTAACAATTGATTCACAAAATCCAAATCAGTTGCACACAACAAATTTTCTGTCATATCCTCAGAGGCATGTTCTTTGAAATCAATGGTTTTAAAGTGGTCCTCTTCATGGCCACTTTGACTACAAGAAGTAGCATCATTGAAATCCAATGTTAAACCAACCTTTGAAGCTGATACAAATCTTCCAACAAACTTTTCATCAACATGCTCATCAATTGACTCTTCTGCAAGGATATTAAGCTCTTCAAATTGCATAGAAGTTGAATCTTCTTCTTCATCACTTAGATCAAATGAAATGGCAGTCTCATAATTAAACATTGAATCATCAACAATGGCTGATTTAAAGTCTTCATCAACACATTCTTCATCAAGGATCTTTGAAGACTCTTGCTGCTCTTCTCTTTGCATGGAACAATCCCACTCATAATCAAGACTTTCATCACTAGAATGGTGGAAATGCTCTTCATTAGGTGTTGTTCTGAAATTTTTAGCAGCTTCAACCTTTTCATCTTTTATGATTTTATTGTTTCTCATGTACTCAACAAGACACTTAGCTTCAATGCTCTCAGGCTCACTTGCAAAGTCACCATCTAGCAATCTATCAATCATTTTCAACTCCTCAATAGTAGTGGTATCTTCAAGATCTTCATCAAATGAAGGACTTGCTAAGTCCCACACCTTAGGCTCATATTCTTCATCAAAGCAAGGTTCAGCTTCATAAATTTTTGTTGTAGCCTTCCCCAAATTAGAAAACTCCTCTATGCATGTCTCATGATTTATGACTTTGTCTTCATCATACAGAGGCTCAATCTTATGTATTTTAGATATTAGGACTTCATCTTCTTTTTTATTTGTTTCCACATCATCCTGAAAGAAAGGACATGTGATGAAAGTTACTGGTTCAACTTCTTTGTTCTTGCAATAATGATTAGGATCCCAAGAATCTTTGCAAAGGAAACATAGACTTCTTCTCCTGAGTTCATTCTTGTTGACCTCTCTCTTCCTTGAAATGAGAGGTTTCTTGTTTGGTGAGCTGGAAGGTGGTGACTTAGGAAAATTCTTGGTCCTTGCTTTTAACTCAGGCTTGCATAGGGATATTTTCTTCCTCTCCTCTTCATTCCTTATCTTTTGAATGTATTCTATAAATCCCTTTTTGTCAAGATTACCCTCTTTGATGATTTTCAAGAAAGCATTCCAAGGGAGTTACTGCTTATAGACATCTAATAGCCCTTCATACTCATCAATAATCCTAGTGGCCTCATGATGATACCACCTTCGATCCAATTTCTCTTCAATAGCTCTTTCTAATTCCTCCTAACTTTGCCTATGAGAATTAATTAGAACATCTGTCTCACTTCTCCTCTTAAAAGATGCCATAATCTAACAATCACTGAACAAGCTCTTTCAACTGCCACACACTGAACAACATGTAAGTGTTGATCACTCACATACAAGGCTGAAAATTGACTTGCTCAACTAAAAAATCTGCAACAAATTAGCTTCCCAACAGGCTGGCAAGAACATACCAGCTCTGATACCACTATAAGATGCTACCATAATTTTTTTTTAATATTACATACAATGATATCAATGTTAGCATCAAATGCATAAACCCAACTAAATGCCTCACACTTTCTGATCACCCAGATCCTAGGATGGGCAAGGTGAGAGCATACAGTGATTGGCTACAAAGAATAACTATGCAAATCTATGATCTATGATTCATCCACTGCGGCAGGCATCAACATAATGTGGGAATTCACCACTTTATAGTGGGTATATAAATAAACATGAAAGATTACATGGTCATCCACTTATTCAGTGGGAGTACTCCACTTGTATTTCAGTGGGTAGGAAACAAAATAGAAAGATGAAGTCCAATTTGCCCACACTGGTGGTAAACCATCTAGGGGATATTATGTGAGTTACAAATAAGAAATGATTACAAATGAAGTATCAAATAGCCAACTACTCAGAAAAATGCATTAGATCAGCATATCAGCATTGCATGCTTTGGAAACATAGGAAAACCCTGCATATGAAATTAGTATTAAAGAACACCATCAACACAAACTACCCAAGATGATATCATGCCAAGGATCATTGCAAACTAAGTATATTTTTGTTAATAGACTGCCTTTATGAGTGTATGGTGGTTCTGGAAGTGTCCAACCTCTCTTTAATGAACATCAAACTCACCACAAAATACCACAACATATTAGTATCCCTTTAAACAAATGCCACATACTGCCCCTAACTGAAAGTTACAAGAAGACATTGCTGATCACAATTTATTCAATTTCGCTGATTGTACGAGACTGTACGACAGCCATGAAAGAAGCTGGAAACACAACAAACATTATATACATCTGATATTCACCCAGAAAATTGTCTTAGATCTGATTATTAAACCCATACCAATAATTCTAAGCACTTACATCACACAAACAACAATAATATTGATCAACAACTATGAATTATCTCTGAACAGGGCCGTACAGCCAGGATAGGTACAGTTGTTCATAGCATTCACAATACTCCACCAAACTTCCTCATACTATTCTTAAAATGTGCATCTAGGGCAAACAAAAATAACACAAACAATTTGATTCCCAACAACAACATCAATAATTTCCAATGACCATCGATTTCTTGCTGTAGTGTACGGCCATCATAGTACGGCCATGTCAAGAAACAAACCAAACTCCACAAAGACACTTCAAAAACACTCCAAAAATGATCTAAATCACATATCAATACTACAAAACTGATCCACACACAAAACTACACAAAATCGATCAACTCCATTAAGCTCCATGGCAAACTCTGTATGAGCTTGCTCCTAATCCACCTTCAGCACACTGGTGATTCCTGTATGAAATCACAACAAACCTCAAGAGGGTTTTTGTCCTCAAGGGCATTCTACGAGATGGTTTTCGTCCTCAAGAGAATATGGAAGAACACCCAGGTTCAATCTAGCAGAGTAACAATACAAATCCAAGCATGTCCAAACAATGAGCCCAACTCCTCTTTTTATAACTTTTTGAGGGAAATAAAATATTATTTCCTTTATCCCTTCATATTCCTCCTCAAACAATATAAAATAATTCATTATGTGTGCACAACTTAAAGTCACCACTTTTAATTAAAAGCTCTTTTTAGCTCCAAAGACCCCTTTATCAAAATAAAGGAAATATTTGTTTCGCAAGGCCCTAAAATGATGCATCCATGATTTAAAACTTTTCTTCCTCTTTCCAACAAGCTATAACACTTAGATTTTTATTAATTATTTTCACCCCTAGGAGCTTAAGTGAAAATAATAATTAAAATAGCTCATTAAATAACACCATTTTGCGGAAAATCCCAAACACCACCAAACTACAAAATTAAGCCTACCAACATACTCCATGATGTTTGGAAAGATGAATGATGCCTTCCGAGCGAATTTCCAAAAATAGACGGCTTCTCCAAGAATCTTGGAGAGCAAACTGGGAACCTGATCAAACATCAAAAAGCATTACAATGATCATAAGCACCATCTGAGCTCAAAGCCCTAACCAAATGCTCTATAAAACTCATCTGTGGCCACTCCAAGAGCATTGGAGTTCTCCCAAACATGTCGGATAGCCACTAAGGGACTAAGAACAAGCCAAAATGTGCACAAAAGCCTATGCACCAAAAAAGGGACATTACACCCCCACCCACCCAAACTAATATCCACCCAATGAAGGGATATCCACCTGGGCTTTGTGAATTGCCCTTTCTCCCACCCACCCCGGGCGGGGCTAACTTGTGTCCGTCAGAGAGATGGGATATCTATCAGGGCCCTACTATAGCCCCCCCAGGGGTGGTGTGAAGAATGCTCATGGTGGGGGGGACTGAAAAACAATAGGGGTGGGGGGCCCTACCTCTTATCTCTATAGTAAGCATGTTACGTATATAATCTAATCTCTGTTGGGCCCCCCTCAAATGTATTATTGTGGGCTCGCCACAACTATCAAAAAGAAAGTTTTGGGTAGGTGAATAGGTCGAGTCTGACTGAGCGGTCGAGTCAACTATTCAATCATTCTGGAGCGAGCCCCCCTACTATAGATAGGTTCTCAGGGCAGACGTCCACTAGGTGATGTTGACGAAATAACCAATGTCCTAACCACATGAAATAACCACTAGATGAAACCCTTACCTTCGCAAGGCTTTCATTACATGATACAGTACTACCTCAACCTCCTCCCTCTCCCAATGGCCTATAGATAGTAGGGGCACCCCCTACTCAGCAATAGGGTGTTCGATCTCCTCGTCATCCCCTAGGGCATTCATGTTACGTATAGAATCACTATCTCTTGGTTAGGCATCGAGAGAGCCCTATCCTCTATCTCAGGTAGGTGCTACGCAACCTATGTGGTTAGGCAAGTAGGGGTGCTAAAAGAAAGAAGTGGGTGAAAAAGGGTGGGGGTTATATTGCACCTGAGGCTCAAACTTGAAACATAGCAACTATAGACATACCTTAACATAACTTCCAAAGCCTGGACAAAAATATTCAATTTATAGGATATGCGGAGCAAAACACTGTATTGTTCTGGGAGATAGAACAATTCTACAATTATACTAACTTCTCAAACACTTGCTCAAACTCATTAAAATAACTTTCTTAGATGCTGACCTTAGTTGTTGACATCAATGAAAACACTTATTGCTCATACTTGCAATAAATGTTGGCCCACACAAAATTCCAAACACCCCTCCCAACTATATTATTTAAAATCCCTCATCCCAAATGAATGTAACACCCAAACAACAAGAAGATATAGCACCCTATTCCACAATATATTTTCACTTTTATTGGCTAATAGATTTGGTGTCTAAGGGAGCAAGGATATGATATCTCAATCTATTGTAAAGTGGTGCCTAGTTTTGCACTAAACAATGGAGCCAAACTTATATAAAATGGAGTCCAAGTAGTATTTATTTGCAACATAAGGAAACCATTGTGACACATGTGGGAAATGTTCAACTAAATGTCTTATACAAATTTTTCAATGAGCATACACTGTGACAAGTATTTGATAAAATGTTGGGCAATTATTACAAGAAATATGAACATCTATCACAATGGTGTGGCAACTATTCACAATATGTCTGACAAATATCATAATTTAAAATCATTCAAGAGAGAGTTTGTTAATAAATTCTTCCGTACTAAATTCTATGCATAAGTTTTGTGAAGTCAATAATGCTACACAGTGGCCTAGCCAATACAATAGCTGACATAAATCCCTATAAATTTTCTTCGATGGGCATCCTTGCCCTTTTCCCAAGCTCCAATTTGACTACAGACTGGTAAGATGTTATTTTATATTCAATTAAAAATCACTACAGCATTTCCGGCAAACCCATTTTGAACATATTTGGCTACCTATGCCCTCTTTCTTCTACCTCTTCCCTATTTCTTCCTCCATCGCCACTTCACACTTATGTTTTGTTGCTCTCCTTAGACACAAGCTATTTTAACTCCTCTGAATCTCCACAAGGCCTGAACACTCAGCCAAAACACTATCTCAACTCAATCAAGACATTTGTCATAACCTTCTTCATTAATATTTCCTTTATGCTTTGCTGGATTCCATACCTCTTCACAATGGGGATGCGACAAGTTTGTACTACAATTTTTTTCTCTGTATAGATTGCTCTATCAAACTAAAATATGTAGAAAATTTGCTAAAATATGAGCGTCACCCTAAATTTTAATAAGTAATTTGTAATTTTAATTAGAAAATAGAATACTTGCATTCCTCATTTATTCAACAAATGAAGGTTATAATCTATAGAGATTACAAACTCATAACAAAGTCCTATAAAAGTAGATCTTCACTTTACACATAACTAAATTAATTGACAACACACTTACAATTATTGACACAACTACAACTCTAGTTGACACATCTACAACAATTACCAAAACTCACGCTGATACAATTATTCATTACTCTCTAACGCTCCCCCTTAATGAAGAACTAAAAATATTTCCAAAGTTCTCACATGACCACACCATGCTCTTTTGAGACCTCATGCACTTCTCCTCCAAAAACATAAATGAAGGCATGTCAAGGAACCCATATTTCCTCTGCCAACCTTTTCTAAATTGTGCTTTGATGATCCCAACATAACTAGCATATTTTTTGTTTATGCAGTGTAGAACAAGTGGAGGAAAGCAGAGCCATTTTAAGAATCCTATCTATCTTCAGCAGCACCATCGTGATGAACCATGTAATAGCACAACTGCAAACCTTTTCAGTTCAGCAAGGACACAACAGCCTGCACACTATACATGGCTATGGCTGCCTCTCTCATCTTTCTGTGACTCCCATGATGGAGTCACAGCCAAACTAGTTCTGATACCAAATTAGAAAATAGAACAGCTGCACTTTTCATTTATTCAACAAATGAAGGTTACAATTTATATAGATTAGAAACTCATAATAAAATCTTACAAAAGTGGATCTACACTTGACACATAACTAAACACAACACACTAACAACTATTGACACAACTACAACTCTAGTTGACACATCTACAACAATTGCCAAGAAAATTTAACTTACTATGTCAATTGTACAATCAAAAAATACATGGTTCATAATTAAAAATGAGAAATGATAATATCTTTTGTGCTTGTGCTGCTCTTATACATCACCATCCATGGGCAACTCATACTTGCAAACTGGATAGATATTACGAACACTCAACCACTCTACAATACAAAGCTTATGAAATGTATGCTCACAAGGTAACTTGTTCATAGACTCACCCTCTACCATTATGTTTTGACATATACAGCATAATGCATCACTACTTCCTACCATCTCTACTGTTGCTAAATTTTCTACTGCAGTAAGAGCCACTGATGGAGGAGCTCTGGGGAAACTATTCCCAACCTCAAATAGTTGATTAACAAGACTTTCAAATTGTTGGTCATGAACATAGTCTCCACCTTCATATTCCACCCCATTATTATCCTCCACTTGGAATTGTTGATTATCAGGAGGAGAATCAAGAGAATAAAAATGCCACACTAAATTAGCAGTATTAGACTCTACAGCTTCAAGTATGCCTTGCCATTCTAAATCTTGGCCTAGAATTTCAAGTTCTGATTGTGACCACCTGTTCAAGAAACACCTTAAACGAAGATGAAGAGTATAATCTCTAGAAATCACATTGTTTTCATGGTTTACTTTTCCTGTATTGTTTCTCTTTCCTTTTTCTCCTTCACTGCTACATTTGAGATCATTTTGCCTCCAATTCCCACTAATCACTTAAGCGTAATTAGAAAAGCAATTGTTTGTACATATGAAAACTCCATTCACTGAGAAGTTCATATATGCAAAAACTTCGTTCTTAGTTCTCCATTCATAAGGTGTTTCTTCCCGCATTTGTGATGGGTTTGGAACTTTTTCTTCGATGCAGCTTTTGACTAGATGCAAAAACTGGTTCCTATAGAACTCCATTAACTTTCTATCTTGTTTATTCACAATGGCTGTCTCATAACATTCACATTCTCCAAAGGCAGTATTAACAAATGTATTACACTAAAAGCACTTTAAATCTGGACACCACATCCATGAATAAAAATGCCATGCCAAATGTAGCGAATTTCTATCCAGCTATTGTTCTATCCATTCCCACTCCAACCCCTCCCCAACTATTTCAACTCCAGAATAAGGAAAAAGTCCATCCCAATCTTGTACTATGCGGACATGAAGAGTCGGATTATGTTTCTCTTCAATCTCTGCCTCTCCATTACAAAATGTCTTGTTGATATTTTCAGGAACATTATCAAAGGAGTTTTGGTGGGATTTTATTGTTTCAGAATGCAGATTACTCTTCTTGTTAGAATTTTCAAGAGCTGCAACTCCATCATTTCGTCGTTTATCTCTGTATTTCTCAAACCTTGTGTTTAATTCAACCAAAACACTGTTCATTCCATAAAACATGTCACAAATCCTTCTGGGTTCATCCCTTGTAAACGTATTATAGGCAATTCTTTCTAAGACATCACAAGACATGTGTGGAGTTAGTTGTGATGGATTTGGAAGACCTATTTGTATGAAGTATTTGATGAGATGGAGGAACTGCTGTCGTAGTTCTTCATTTCCAGTAATATTGAAGGCCTCTTGGCATCCACACTGGGCAGCAGTAGGAATATATTTGCCACACCTCTCGCAATTTAATCCTCCTTGTCTTTCCATACTTGGCTCCATCAAAGCTACTCTGAATAGTAAAATAATGATAATAAAAGCTAAAAGGACCGATTGTAATTAAAGTACAAAAGAACCTCAAGCTCATGAGTTCATCTTCCTATCGCTATAAGCCGACAACCTTTCAATATGTTCAACCATTGTCGGCTGGCCAACAATTTACTTACACTGAAGATAGAGAGACCTCTAAGGCTGTGTCCAATCATATTAAGACTAGCAGTTGCACGGGTGAACGTGCAATGGTTTTGCTAATAGGTTGTTTGTAAAGTAAATGTTTTTTGAGAAGTGTTTGTGTTTTATGACTTGTTGGCATTGCATTATTTGAGGAAAGTAGTGTAATTTGTGATTTATAGGCATTGCAAGGGAGTATCAATTCTAGAATATAGTGGCTTCTCTTGCGTATATTTATGTAGCTAGTTTTTTGTTGCATCCTTCTAGAAATTGTATATGGCATCAACTGCCATGCTATGTTTCACAATTTGGAAATATGGTTTTTCAACTACATACTGTTGTATAAATCCTTATTCTATTAACTTACCCTGCATAAAAATGGTAACATGGAACCAGAATTATGGAAAGTTAACATTAGGTTTGCTCCACAAATGTAATTCAAAAACTGCTCAAATTTCAATTGGTGTCAGTTGTCATGCTATACTTTGCAATTTAGAAATATGGTTTTTCAACTACATACTGTTGTGTAATAAATAGCTATGTAATAGCTTGATTGACTACATAATACTAGTATGACAAACTTTGACACAAAATTGGATGCACCGAATGGATTGTTAAACAAATTTTTAGAACTTCCAAAGAAATCATTCAAGACTGTAAATCCAAAAATGGTAACATGGAACAAGAATTATGGAAAGCTAACATTGGGTTTGCTCCAAAAATGTCATTTAAAAACTACTCAAATTCAATTAGTGTCGTGCCTCAAATAGATTGGGAATAATGTAATCTCTTTACAATTATTGTTTGGGAATGCACATAGAGAAGAAATCTTATAGATTAACAAAATTTCCTTGAAAAACAAATAGCCATAAAAGGAGTGTTTGAAAAAGACAAAATATGTTCAACAATATTCCTAAATAGATATTGACTCATTAATAATGTAATTTAAATAGACCATAAACAAGTCAAATCAGTAAAAATATTGGGCTTCTTAATGTTATCAAGTGCAGGAACAAGACATTGGCACTTCACCAAGAACAAAACACTTCTAGCTTTTTAAAAAAATATATTTTAATTTTCAATGAACTAAATATGCTTTTGCTAAGAAAATATTGATGCAGAAGCATCTGGGTCAACGAGCAATCAACATCAACCAAAAACATTTTAGGTTTTCAGTTTCATTTTCTATTCAGTTTTGTTGTGTTTTGTCTTCTTTTGTGTTGGTTGACTGGGAATATTGTTGACAAAAGGAAAATGTTAAGTCTTCGGCCAGTTCACTATTTCCAAAAATTACTGACATGCTGACAAAGTTTGTGAAAGTTGAGTTTTACCGATAAAGGGAGTTTAGTGACTTAAGGCAGTGTATCAGCAAACTTCCGAGTTTACAAACCAAAGAATTCACTGATAAAATAGTCGGTGAAACCCTAAGTTTATGAAGTGTCTCTTTCAACGACAACTTCCTCATAACGCTGATAATGATGGTTCTTGGAAAGGGAACTTTGATGGGAGGACTCCATGGTTCGTGGAGGGAGTATTTTGACGATGATTTTCCTAAAGTTTGCATATGTGTAAAAGAGCCAAACTATATATTGGAGGATTTGTCGAGAGGATGTATACATTGAAGCCTCAAGTGGGTTCTAATTGTTGGGAATTAAGGTGTCTCAACCTTAGTAATTCCGTGGATTTATTACTTGTAATGTATTTATTTTTTAGCCTATGTTGTAATTTTATTGCACACCCTATTTTGTCATTTAGTGTGATGTGGCACAGTGAGTTGTCACTCCACTTGTAAGATGACCAAGATGGTTAGCTCACTCCATGTGGAGATAGGTGTCCCCTTTGTGTGGTAGAGGTTTTCTGCCATATGTCGGCATCTTGACTAGTGTGTAAGTGAATCTTCACCGAAACGGTTATGATAGATTCCTATGACATAATCTATAACGTGTAATAGTCAAAAATGGAATGTTTTATGACATGTGAAGACATGTGTCACAAGGCATCTTGGAAGAAGGCATCTTTGGGCACCCCAAGGAGGGTTATGACATGTTGTAAGAGAATATGTTATTTTTAGCCTGTGTATGATAGATTCTCTTATAGCTATAAGATATGACAGTTATGACAGATTCTATGACAGTCGTAAGAGTATCTATCATTTCCCAACTTGGGAATAGGCGACTTCTTTGGGATGGGGTGATATGACAAGTGTCATGACCATCCTGCAGTGTTGGAAAAGTGTCTCCAGGCATGGATTTTGGGCCATGAGGCCATGTTGGACGCCCATCTCAAGATAGGCTCATTTTTTCCTTATAACTTCTTTATAAACAAGTGCTTTGAGAGGAGATGTAGTATGTGATTGACAAGTACTGTTATGCTACCAGATTGTCTCCAGATACAAGTGTCGAAGACTCCTAAGAGCTTGCATTACAAGTGTATTGTAAACCATTACAGTTTTGATAATACATTGTGTAGATTTTAGAGTGGGGTTTTTCACCCGATAAGGGTTTTCCCCATGTTATATCTTGTCTCTCTCTTCTTCTGTCTTACATTCTTGTGTTGTGTATTACTACAATATCTCCATTGTTGTGTTAAACATTCTATAATTGTAAAGGTTAAAAAGAATTTGCACTCATCTCTCCTCATTAGATTAGAGTAGGAAGCGATTTTCGCACACCTAGCTTCCTTTCAGTTGGTATCAGATCTTGATCACCTTTGGTCTTAGTTGTTAGGTAGGGATTTTTTGAGCTAATCTTAGGCTGAGTGGGAGCTTTGTGCAGAGTATTCTGTAATCCTGTTGCAGGAAGGAGATGGCAGGGACATCCGGAAGATTAGAGGTGGAGAAATTCAATGGCACAAATTTAAAATTATGGAAACTTAAGATGGAAGACATGCATGTTGATCGAGACCTATGGGAAACCATATCTAGTGTAAAACCAACTGCAATGGCACAAGCTGATTGTGATCTCAAAGATCAGAAAGATAAGGGTCTCATAAGACTCAATCTAGCTGATTTTGTCATGTTAAATGTCCCTGAGGAGAAGACCACAAAAGACCTTTGGAAGAAGATTGGAGATGTTTATCAGGCCAAATCCATGGTGAACAAGCTTTTTCTAAGAAAGAAGTTGTATTCTCTGAGGATGGAGGATGGAGGATCTATTGCAGATCACCTAAATGCTTTCAACATGTTAGTTGCATAGTTGACATCTATTGGTGTGAAGATGGAGGAGGAGGATCGTTGTATGACCTTGCTTTGTTCTTTGCCAGACTCATGGGATCATCTTGTTATGGCTATTGGGAGCACCACATCCACTTTCAAAATGGATGAAGTGGTATCTTCACTGTTATCTGAAGAGATGCAGAGAAGGTCTTCTGAAGCAGCCAAAGAGGCTCTTGCGGTTCATGGAAAACCCAAGGAGAAAGGGAAAAAGAAGGACAAGAAAGCTAAGAAGGGTATATCCAAATCCCATGGGAGATCCAAATCTCCTAGAAAGTCCAAGGCTCTTTGTTGGAACTATGGCAAAACTAGGCATTTCTGAAAGGAATGCAAAGAGGAAAAGAAAAAGAAGAAGAAGAATGCCCCAGATTCAGATCCTGACAAGTCACAAGATGATGGTGATTCCTTCATCGTAGCCCTAGCCACCCATGCATCTGGTGATGTGTGGTTGATAGATTCTAGTGAATCATTCCACATGACCTCGCATCGAAGCTAGTTCACAAAGTATGAAGAGTTTGATGGTGGAAGAGTGTACCTGGGTGACGATTCTCATATCAAGATTGTTGGTCATGGAAGAGTCTCAATCCATTTCCTTGATGGATGAGTGAAGGGGATCATTGGGGTTATGTACATCCCAAGCTTGGCACGGAACCTACTTTCTGTAAGTATGTTGAATGATGCAGGTCTGTCGGTTGTCTTTTCGAAGGATGGATGCAAGATGACTAGAGGGTCTATGGTGCTTACGAAGGGTACTCAGAGAAGTACTCTATTTTAGCTGGAGGCATGCACTTCATAGTGTAATAGATCTTCTGAATCGAAGAAAAGAGTTGTAGTCACTTCATCCCCACAATCTAAATAAGCAGTAAAGAAATTTGTTGTAACAAATTATGATGGTAGTGCATCTTTTGTACCCAAGGGTGCTCATGCTTTGGAACTTAAGCCTCCTACTGAAAAGACAATGTTATGGCATATGAGATTTGGCCACATTGGTGAGAAGGGTCTTACAACCCTAAAAAATAAAAACCTCGTTGAGGGGTTAAATGATTGTAATCTTGAGTTTAACTTTTGCGAACATTGTATATATGGAAAGCAAAATTGTGTTCAGTTTTACTCTAGTTCTCACAAGGCTTCTGGTGTATAGGATCTTATTCATTCTGATGTGTTTGGTCCTGTTAGTGTTCCTTCGATTTCCAACTTTGTATATTTTGTATCTTTTATAGATGATTACAGTAGAAGGACATAGATTTATTTTCTCAAAAGCAAGACTGAAGTCTTTAGTCAGTTCAAAGAGTTTAAAGCTTTTGTTGAGAATTAGACTAGTAAAAAGATTAAGTGTTTGAGAACTGATAACGGTGGTGAGTTTTGTTCGGCAGAGTTCAATAAGTTCTATAAAGAGCAAGGGATTGAAAGACATAAGACAACTCCATACACCTCACAGCAAAATGGAGTTGCAGAGAGGATAAACATGACATTGATGGAGAGGGCTAGGAGTATGCTTAGTGGACCAAGCTTTGAACAAAAGTTTTTTGCTGAAGCAGTAGCCACTACTTGCTACCTGGTAAATAGGTCTCCTACATTAGCTCTTGTTGGTAAGACACCTATGGAGGTGTGGTCTGGTAAGAAACCTTTAGTTAGACATCTTCGTGTTTCTGGTTGTGAGGCATATGCACATGTGCCTAGGGAGAAATAGTCTAAATTGGAGAATGTTAAGTGTATCTTCATTGGCTATGGTGTCGGTGTGAAAGGATATAAACTTTGGGATCCTGTGGCTGAAAAAGTGTTGTATAGCAGAAGTGTTATTTTTAGAGAGCTAACACCTTCTCTCGTTGTTCTACAGCCAGAGGAAATAGAAAATAAAGAGGATATGGTTCAGTTTCCTTCTACCCCTAAGAAGACTGAACCGACAGACCCTATGAGACTTAATGATGAGGAGAACTCTAGTAGCTCTGAAAGTTCAGAAGAAGAAGCAGAACCTCAACCTCATCCATTGAGGAGGTCTACATGAACAAGAAAGCAACCTGATAGGTTTGGTTCTTCATTGCTTCATTCTAGTTGTGCTTTTACCTTGCTTACTAACACTGATGAGTATAGAACTGTGATAGAGGCTATGGTCATGAAAGATGCAAGTTCCTGGAAGGAGGCCATGGAAGATGAAATGGCTTCTTTGTAAAAAGATAAAACATGGGACTTGGTGCCTTTGCCTGAAGGATGGAAACCTATTGGATGCAAATGGGTGTTCAAGAAGAAATTCGGTGCAGATGGCAGTGTTGAAAAGTACAAGGCCAGACTGGTTGCGAAGGGGTATTCACAAGCGGAGGGAATTAATTATAGTGAAATTTGTTCTCCCATTACAAAGCTGACATCTATTCAATTCATGTTATCTCTTGCAGAAGCTTATGACTTAGAGGTGGAGCCTATGGATGTGAAGACAACACTCCTTCATGGTGATTTGGAGGAAGAGATTTACATGTCACAGCCAGAGCATTACATAGAGAAAGGTAAAGAAAATTTGGTTTGCAAGTTGAAAAAGTCATTGTATGGTTTGAAGTAGTCTCCTAGGATGTGGTACTTGAAGTTTGATGCCTTTGTGTTGTTGGTTGGATTTCTGAGATCGAAATCAGATCATTGTGTATCTTATAAATTTGAGAATGATCACATTCCCATTATTACATTGTATGTTGATGACATGTTGTTAATTGGGAATGGTAAGAATATGCTTTCTAATTTGAAGTCTCAGTTGTCAGCACAGTTTGAGATGAAAAATCTAGGGGCAACCAGGTACATTCTGGGAATGGAAATCTAAAGAGATAGAGCTAACGTAAAACTTTGGTTAAGCTAGAGTAAGTATGTGAAGACCGTGTTGGATAGGTTCAGCATGGTAGATTATAGACCATTGTGTGTTCTTGTTTCTTTGGGGACAAAGTTATCTGTTAATGATTGTCCAAAATCTCCTAGTGAGATGGAGGACATGAGCAAAGTACCTTATGCTAGTGTTGTTAGCAGATTGATGTATGCTATGGTCTGAACAAGACCAGACATTGCCCAAGCAATGGGAGTCCTTAGTCGATTTATGTCTAATCTTGGATAGGTACATTAGGATGCAGTAAAGAGAGTGTTTAGATATTTGAGGGGTACTTCCGAGTATTCCATATTCTATCATGATAATCCTATAGGACCTCCGCATTTAGTTTGTATTCATGGATTCATGGATTCTAATTGGGTAGGTGACATTGACAGCAAGAGATCCACCAGTGCCTATGTGTTCACTATGTTCGGTGGTGCAATTAGTTGGATGAGTAAGTGACAACTTGTGGTTGCTTTGTCCATGACAGAAGTTGAGTATATGGCAGCAACTCATGCTTTTAAGGAAACAATTTGGCTTAAGAGATTGTGTTCAGATATTGGTGTTGATGCAGGACAAATTACGATTTGTTGTGACAATCAAAATGTGATTTGCCTAGCAAAGAATCCAACTTTCCATGCAAGAACAAAGCCTATTGATGTACAGTTTCACTTCATGCAAGACATGGTAGAGGATGGGAAGGTGAATTAGGAGAAGGTAGACACTTTGAAGAATGTTGCAGATGCATTGATGAAACCAATGGGCAGAGAAGTTCAGATAGTGTTTGGAGTCTATGGGCCTCTCAGCCTATAGCAGTTAAATCCTGTTATTTCCATTGGCTCTTACAAGGTGTTTGACAAGTGGGAGAATGTTGGGAATTAAGGTGTCTCAACCTTGGTAATTCCTTACATTTATTATTTGTAATGTATTTATTTATTTAGCCTATGTTGTAATTTTATTGCACATCCTATTTTGTCATTTAGTGTGATGTGGCACAGTGAGTTGTCACTCCACTTGTAAGATGACCAGGATAGTCAACTCACTCCATGTGGAGATAGGCATCCCCTTTGTGTGGTAGAGATTTTCTGCCATGTGTCAGCATCTTAACTAGTGTGTAAGTGAATCTTGACCGAAACGGTAATGACAGATTCCTATGACAGAATCTATGACGTGTAAGAGTCGAAAATGGAATGTTCTATGACGTGTCACAAGGCATCTTGGACGAAGGTATCTTTGGGTACCCCAAGGAGGGTTATGACATGTTGTAAGAGAATATGCTATTTTTAGCCTGTGTATGACAGATTCTCTTACAGCTGTAAGTTATGACAGTTATGACAGATTCTATGACTGTCGTAAGAGTCGTAAGAGTATCTGTCATTGCCCAACCTGGTAATAGCTGACTTCTTTGGGATGGGGTGATATGACAAGTGTCATGAACATCCTGTAGTGTTGGACAAGTGTCCCCAGGCGTGGATTTTGGGCCGTGAGGCCATGTTGGACGCCCATCTCAAGATAGGCCCATTTTTGTCTTGTAACTTCTTTATAAACAGATGCTTTGAGAGGAGATGTAGTATGTGATTGACAGGTACTGTTATGCTACTAGATTGTCTCCAGATATGAGTGTCGAAGACTCCTGGGAGCTTTCATTACAAGTGTATTGTAAACCATTACAGTTTTGATAATGCATTGTTTAGGTTTTGGAGTGTGGGATTTTTCACCCAATAAGGGTTTTCCCCACATTATATCTTGTCTGTCTCTTCTTCTGTCTTACATTATTGTGTTGTGTATCATTGCAATATCTCCATTATTGTGTTAAACATTCTATAATTGTAAAGGTTAAAAAGAATTTACACTCATCTCTCCTCATTAGATTATTGTAGGAAGCGATTTCTGCACACCTAGCTTCCTTTCACTAATGAAATCTTGTTGTTCAGTGGGTTTTTGATTTCCTGTGATGACCATAGGAATTACAAAAACTATTTAGTTCTTTAACAGATTGATGACAATTAAACTTCTTTCCTAGAGAGTATAAATGCTATCATTTTGATCAGAATGGGGGTCAGGCATTGAGAGAAGGGAGAGAGCCTCAGCCAAAGAGTAGGAGAAAACTTGCAGAGAATGCAAAATAAGGTGCCTGAGGGTGCAAAGTCAGGAGAGAGGTTGGAATCCTTGCAAGGTTGTGAGACTGTGGGAGATTGTGTAGAGCCAAAAAAAAGCATGCATAGGTTGTTGAGGATGGCTATTGAGGGCCAAGAGTTGTAAATTTTATTATGCAGATTTTATTCTTGTCATGTTAGATAAATTTTGTAATTGTGCAAACATTGCTAAATATAATTTTTAGATTTGAATGCAAAAATTATTCTCTGTATATTTTGGTTTTGTGTATTTGTCAAGAGGGGAGTACTCTCTGAATCAAATATCAACAATGAAGTTATGTTTCTTTCTTTTACAATGAATTGTGAAATTCCAAACAACTCAAGGCCAACACATAATAAGAATTTGAAAAATAAAAACCTTGTTGGTTAAATAACAGAGAGTTCACCATAGATTCAAACACTTTCTCGATCAAATGTGTATGAAATTACCATGCTACCTTAGTTTTTAAATATCAACAAATGTGGAAAGGTTCATGAAACCCCCAAATGAATGTTACAATGAAATTACTTACATGTTGTTGTGTCCATCTGGTTTGAGAGTAAACGAGTGACGCAAAGGTGTCAGTTTGGAAACCACTCTAGAGCTACACTCTAGCAATTTCTAGCACTTCGTGTGTGTCACATCCCTAATTTTGAGTTGAAATTACTTTTTACTTTTATGTAAATAGAAGTGAATCCTTTGGATAAATGATTTGGCATTAAGGTATAATATCAGGATAAACCATTAGTTTCCTAGATTCTAGTCATGAGAATAAATGCATGTGATGTAATTAATCTAGAATGTACTTTTGAATTTGTTATTCATAGGGTTATGAATGGATTAACGATACGCTAATCCTATTTACATGGTTGCAAGTTGAATACAGGAACACAAGTTTGTTCACTCTCTAGAATGGAGAAAGAGTATCTTCTAGGGAGAAGAGTATAGACACATGGATTGAACAGTTAAACTGACATCTGAGTATAGTGTATTAATGTCTAGTGAACACTAGTGGACTGGGGTAAGTCATGTTTGTGTTTTCACATTTTGGTCAAGTCTAGTTTCGACATGACGAGCTGTCGATGTTGAACTAGAACCTTTTGGTGTATTGTGACATCATTCAAGTTTGGTGGAATGATTGGTCAAATTTCAAATGGCCAATTAGATCGAGCTAAATTGATTTGGGAACAAGTCGACAGGATCGTCGATACTACTTAAGTCATCGTAATATGGGTATCTCTCGTTTGACTCAAGTACGAAGATGTATGGAAGGGGGAGAATATCTCAACCTTGATACTATCCATGTAAGTACTCTAACTATAGTCAGTTGTTTTGATTAGTCAAGATACGAATATATTCCTATTAAGTCGTATAAAGTGTGGAAAATGTGACAATGCTGACTCTTGAATTGTTGGCTTAAGAGGATAAATATATTTACCTTGTGTATCTTAAGCAACCCATATTAATAGTTGATAATCGAATTACGCTCTCATATTTATATATTAACTATGAGGGGGACTTTAATATGATCAATATGTATATATCCATTATATAGAATCAATGATTAATTAAACCTCTTTCTATATTATTATGGGGGTTGATTTAATTGATTAGGCTTCAGGTTATCATTTTTAGAATAGAAATAGAATATAGTATTTTTTATTTTACATTCACCAGCCCACCAAACCATCATTTCTCCCATCACTCCACGATTGTAGGCATGTTCAAAGTCATGGAGAAGTGGTTGTTAGCATGGCATTTTGTATGTAGATTTGAAGAATTAGTTATTCAACAAATTTGAAGGCATAAAGGCATACACATTTTGGAGGAGGGGAGATAGTTTTTGAATAGGGGAGAATAGAGGAGGGGACGAGAGGTCGAGAGTATACAAAAAGATGGTGTTCTTAAACAGTCTTTCAAAATGGCAGCTAAGAACATAGGTAATAGTTGATTCATTGTTTTATCTTTCTTATACTCTTTTAGCTTGCATGGAATGGAATTATATTCGAGGGAAAAATTAAGAATCATAAGTCTGTGGAAATTATTGAATAGAAACTAAAAATTGGCCTTAATTTTATATGTGTTTTCAATTGTGGAAGCTATTTAATCTTATATGTTGTAAAAGGATTTGTAATGCAATCTGTGGCCTCATCAACTGCATGCATGATTGCTTTGTGAGGGCCAAATGAATACATAAATTCAATGTTTGCAAACCATTTAGAGTTGGCGTAGTGTGTATAAACTTTTGAAGGTTATTACTTAACTGGTTTCTCCAACAGTGAAATGATGTTCTTTGAGCACCTTTGATGGCCTCAGTAAAGACCACAGCTCATCGAATGTACATCAGTAACCAACATAACTCGGACATGATGCTATATACCTTTTATTACTTGTAGTTGGCTTTGCATGAGTCAATGATAAATACATCGACATTGGTCTATGGCCATACCCATCAATGAATATCCTAAGTGGCATTTGAAACATAAGACCAACTTGATCAAAACAATGAGCAACTGACAGTCATTAAGATGACAAAGATAAATGGCTTTAAGGGAAACGGTTTTCGTGGCCTAAAGGCCAATTAAATGTATTAAGCTTGTGATCATTAGTTGAATCGGTGTTGAAACTCTTCGAATTACCTTAGCATTCCATATGGAATAATGCGTAGTTTCGAAGGTAAAGTAGGTATTATTAATGTATTGTTAGATAAAGAGGTCTCGAATGATTTACAAAGTCTTTATATTTTTAATCAAAAATAGACTAGGATATTCACAAGGAGATTCTTTATACTTTAGGACTAAGTCAATTAAGGAGTTATATAGACCATACTATGAAGAGAATAGACAAGACAAAAACCTTTTATATATCTCAATCATGACAAACAAACTTATATAGTTGTATCAAGAGGACTTGAATGTCCATACTCGAACAATAACTCAACTTCCTATTCAAGGAGTAAAGTGAGTTGACTTGAACATATTTGAATGCATGATAGTTCTCTATTAAAATGCAAGAGAGTGAAAAGGAATTAGGGATGAAAGAATAATTCGTAAATCTCAATCAAGTCGAAAGATTTAGACAATTACTAAAAGATGTTTTTGAACAGACGAAATAAACAGAGGGTTGATATTACTAAAGTAATGCATGTTGATTTTACAGTGCATTGTCATCTCATGGTATCCGGAACATGAGACCTATTCTAAGTTTGTAGTGGGAACCTAGAGATCCTATGGTTGGTGATTGTTGCTTAATTACAACTACCTCGAGAAAGAGAATGGCTGGATATATAGTTAACTTCCCCTATGTTACAAGATTGAAATAAGTAATCCAACACAAGGGTATTTGTAGATGGAAAGTTATAGTTCTTTTGTAATACATTCATTAGAACCCATTTAGCACTAAGCACATAGAGGACAAAGTTGGCCAAAGATTGGGCAGTACTAGAGTGTCTTATTCCAAGTTGGGTATGGTGGGAGATTCAAGCTCAATTCCATAAGGTTATTAATAAAGGTGAATGCAACATCTATTTTACAAGGTTGTTATACAAGAGCTCATAACCTATCTTAATTTGGAAGTCGACAGACTAAGTGGAACAAGAGTCAGAGGTATTATTACTTACCTATTAAGGTTGATAGATTAATCTCAGACAAATGACTAGATATGAGAAATGAAAGTATCCATTAAAAATATATATGGATGAGATCATACCTTAAATGCTAAACTTATTTGTGTTATAAGATTTGTGATATAAGATTTGTGATATGTAAACAATGCCAAGAAGTCCAAGAAAGGCTAGGGGTACCTGATCTCATGATTTGTTATATTTATGTTTATTATTATTTTGGAAACCAAGGATGTTTGATACTTTCATGTTTTGGGTAGAAGAGATAAACCTTAGTATTTAAACAAGAAGGTTTTAAGGAACCTATAGTTCTTATGTTGTATATGGCATTGTATATTTATTGGTCGATAGTAAAAGGGTCGAGAGAACCTTGTTGATCAACAAGAAAGGTCAAGAAAACAATAGAGCAAGACATGAAGAGTCTTAGTAGTACTTTAACAAAATTAAGTGATTTCTATGATAATGTCGAAACTCATTTGAATGCATCAAAGATGGTTGATATTTGAAATTAGGGAGTTAAATAACAGAAGTCATAAACCCTGGAAATTTCAAGTATGCATGGAGGCACTCTTAAAAAGGTTGGAAATACCTAAATCTTTTTATTACATGTATATCCTAGGTTAATTATTAGTTCTAAGTCTAATTGACTAGAATGGATTTTCGAGCACTGACAAGGTTGTGTCTAGAGTATCTAATAAAGTGTGTAAAACCTTTGGGAAGGGATAGTTTCTAAGAGGAGATAGTAGTGTGTGTCTGGATGACATGACCAATCAGAATGATCATACTTAGCTAGAATGGGTCTAGAGTTGTTTGGTCGATTGAGTTTTGTAGGACAAATCACTAGGTCTCAAATGGAAAAACTTGTTGGATCCTTGTATCTATACCTTCATGCAGGGTAGGGCCACTTCCGGTTAGGAAGGTCTGTGGGAGACCAACAGTCTATGGTTGGAGGTAAAGCACTTGGAAGATGCTCTCTCTCTCCTGTAGAAGACTCTCAAAGTCTTGTAACGAAAATTATCAATATTCCAAATGCAGTGTACTCCATGATATAGCTTTGATAGTCAAGTTTATGAGGTAAACTATTCTTTATGCCAAGTGCATTTATGTATTGTAAGTGAAATGACAGGATGTCTATTTTGTAAACACTGTACTTGAGAAATACAATATGGTATTATATTTTGTAGTGAGAAATCTTGTAATTGTAGTTGATTATATGTTGAATAAAAGAAAAAAATTTCTCTATCTCAGTTTTACCTTGTTAAATTACTTTATGGTAATTTTTTTGTTTTTACTATGTTTATAGAATGTGGATGTTACAGTGTGGTCTACCTCCCTTCCAAGGTAACCTAAAGGATCCCCCTTTGAATAATTTTTTTTTTTACATTCATAGTTTGCATACCTATACCTAAAACTATACCTAATGTAATTTAAACTATATATTGCACTAAGAATAAAAAATAAAGAACAAATCATCAATTAAATTTAAGCTACAGTTATAGAGTAAGAAATAAACTGCAATTATAGTATTTTAATATAGTTTTACCTTTTCCTATGGTGCAATATATTTTTGTTATGGTCATTCAATAAAGTAATATCTATCTTTGTATTTAACTCATTTTAACTTGCAATCTAAAATTTTAATTCAGTTTTATTTTTTAAGATGTTATGTTATTTGTCAGGTCTTTTTTTGCCTTCTTGGCATGCTTTTGCAACCCTACAACTAGTAGGGACATTAATTGCATTCCAACTCTTGTTAATTATGTTTTCTATTACTTACTCTTCATTATATTTTAGGTTTTACAAGGATGCCAAAATGCCTTAAATTTGACATTCATTCATGAATTTTAATTAAAAATTATTATTAACTAAGTTTGAAAATAAAACTCATACATAATGAATTTTGGAACAAACCACTAATTGTTTTTCAACTTATCCTTTATAGTACAAAGAAATAAAGAGAAAACCACCATCTATTTTAATATTTTCCTAAAAAATGCATTCCCAAATCAAGGGAAATGAAGCAATATTGCAAAGTGATTATAGTTTAAAATAGAAAAAAGTAACAATAGTGAATTTTAAAGCTTAACAATACCAACTATGTTGTAAGACAAGTGGGATTTTATTCATTAAGAAAAGGGTTTTCCATTATAATGCTTGACCATAGAACCAAGTGTATCACACAACGTAACACTTTTTTGCTACTATGTTTATACAATTAAGATTAGTTTTGTAATCCCATGATAGCCAAATATCACCAACAGATCAATGGCTAAACTAGATCAATTATAATTATCATATTAAATTAATTGCCCAAAAGATAAATACATTTTCATAATGAATAAAATCCTACTTGACTTACAACATAGTCAGTATTGTCAAGCTTTAAAATTCACTATTGTTACATTTTTATGTTTTAAACTATAATCACTTTGCAAATTTCTGATTGCTTCATTTCGCTTGATTTGGGCAATGTATTTATTAGGAAACTATTAAAATAGATGGTGTTTTTTTCTTTATTTCTTTTCACTATAAAGGATAAGTTAAAAAAAATTTAGTTGTTTGTTCCAAAATTCATTGTGTATGAGTTTTCTTTTCAATCTTAGTTAATAATTTTTCTATTAAAATTTGTGAATGACCATCAAATTTAAAGCATTTTGGCATCCTTGTAAAAACAAACCTAAAATATAATGAAGAGTAAGCAATAGAAAACATAATTAACAAGAAACAGGATGCAACTAATGTCCCTACTAGTTGCAAGGTTGAAAAAGCATGCCAAGAAGGCAAAAGCAAAGATCTAACAAATAACATAAGCTCTTAAAAAAAGAAAACCAAATTAAAATTTTAGATTGCAAGTTAAAATGAGTTAAATACAAAGACAGATACATTACTTTATTGAATGACCATAACAACAATATATTGCACCATAGGAAAAGGTAAAACTATATTAAAATACTATAATTGTAGTTTATTTCTTACTCTACAATTGTAGCTTAAATTTAATTGATGATTTGTTCTTTCTTTTTTATTCTTGGTGCAATATATAGTTTAAATTACATTAGGTATAGTTTTAGGTATAGGGACACAAACTGTGGATGCAAGAAAAATAATAATACTATTCAAAGGGGAATCCTTCAAGTTACCTTGGAAGGGAGGTAGACCACATGAAGTGCTGGAAATTGCTGGAGTGTAGCTTTAGAGTGGTTTCGAACCCAACACCTTTGCCTCACTTGTTTACTCTCAAAATAGATGGACACAGCAGTAGGTAATTTGATTCAAACTTTTCTACATTTGTTGATTATTGAAAACTAAGGTAGCAAGGTGATTTCATACACATTTTCAATCAAGAAAGTGTTCGAATCTAAGGAGAACTCCATGTTCTTTAACCAACAAGGTTTTCAATTTTTAGCTTTTTGTTATGTGTTGGCCTTGAGTTATTTGGAATTTCACAATTTATTTTAAAAGAAAGAAACATAACTTCATCGTTGATATTTTCTTAGCAAAATCATATTTAGTTCATTGAAAATTAAAATCTTTTTTTCTAAAGATGGAAGTGTTTTGTACTTGGTGAAGCACCAACGTTTTGTTCTTGCACTTGATAAAATTTAAGAAGCCCAATATTTATGTGCACAATGGCTCGAGCTCACACCCAACCTAGTTAGAGAATTCCTCTTAAGCAGCAGTGTATCCCCTTCTTGAGGAATTCTCCACAGTCTAATCTAGAGGTTAGTAGCATTTGGACCCTAAGCCTCATCATCTAAGGCAATTTGTGCAACTTTAATTCCTTCTATTTCTATGTGCATGTGTAATTTTACTGCCAAGGAAATTTGTACAACTTTAATCCTTTCTATTTCTATTGGCATGTGTAATTTACTGCCAAGTAAATTTGCACAACTATAATCCTTTTTATTTCTATATTTCTATGTTTTACTCTTCTTAGTTAAATTTTATTCACAAGATTAAAAAATTGCATGCAACTTTTAATTATATTTTACTACATACCTCTACAATTTACAAGAGAGCAGTGAATTATATCTAAACCAATTCCCTCATTTTGGTCACTAATCTTAACTTATGTTTTTCAATGCTTCCATTAGACTTGAACTTAGTTTTATACACCCACTTATTTTTACTACATTCTTTCCCTTGGCTAAGTCCACCAATTCCCAAGTCATATTCTTTATCAAAGAGTCATATTTATTTTGCATAGCTTGTTCCCATTCATATTTTCCCTTATCCTCATCATAAGTTTAAGGATCATTAGTATTCATTATTGTGGTCATTAGGGTATAATTAAATTGTTGATTTCTTAGATAAATTTCTTGAGGACTCTTGGTCCTCTGAGAAGGGATAGATTTTTCAATTGTATTGGAAATTGACTTTGAACTTTTGTTGGTTTCAAAAGTAATATAGGACATTTCATTATTTGTGACTACTCATGGGATAGGATTTGGAGAGGATTTTATCATATCCTTGAACCCTTGATTAAACTTGACATCCCAAAGAATTTCAAGGTTCGGGATAGGAACACTTATTTTGCAATGGGCACATTGAGATAGCATGTAGATAAAAGTAATTAGTTGTTCCTTTATAAGTGCACATTGAACATTGAAATTTATTGAGAAGAGAACATACAATTTTGTTGTTGGTGAATGGTTGTTGTCCATCCATCATTTTAACATCGAAGAAATGTAGTGATATACAAGTTGTTGTCCTGCATTAGAAAAGAAATGGAGTAAATTAAATATGTTGACATGCATGCCAAGCAACCCTAAACCACTATCTCCCTATCTCTCCCCTATCTCCCTATCTCTATCATCCCTCTACCTCTTAATCTCTCTCCCTGTGTCTCTTGACATGTCCTCACTCTCTATCTCCCTATCTCTCCCCTATGTCTCCTCTATCTCTCCCAATCTCTATCGATCCCCTCTCTCTATCTCTCTCTAAACCTTAAACCCTAAACCCTAACCCCTAAACCCTAAACCCTAAACCTAAGCAACCCGAAACTCATAAACCCTAAATAATGATCCTAAACCCTTACCCTTAATCCCTAAACCCTAAACTCAGGAAACCCTAAACCTCTATTTTCCTATCTCTCCCCTATAGATCCATATCTCTATCATCCCTCTACCTCTCAATCTCTCTCTCTATGTCCCCCTAAACCCTAACCCCTAACCCCTAAACCCTAAACCTAAGAAACCCTAAACCTCTATCTCCCTATCTCTATCATCCTTCTACCTCTCAATCTCTCTCCCTATCTCTCTACACATCTCGCTCACTCTCTATCTTCCTATCTCTCCCCTATGTCTCCTCTATCTCTCCCCATTTGTCTCTTCTCTCTCTACCTATCTGTATATCCTTATCTCCCTATCTGCTCTCTCGTCCCTATAATTCATCTATCTCCCTACCTCTCCTCTCTATATCTCCCTCTCCCTTATCGACAAAGGAAATGGAAACAAGAAAACTAGGACTCTATCTCTCCCTATCTCCCCATCTCCCTATCTCTCCCCTCTCTCTCCCCTCCATCTCCCCCTATCTCCCACTTCCTCCCTCTCCCTCTCCCTTATCGACAAAGAAAATGGAAACAAGAAAACTAAGACATGCAAAGAGGGATGAGGATATAAATTGGGAGGACAAAATGGAAACAAGATAAAACAAAAGTTAATTGGATGGGAAGAACGATGAGAGGAGAGGTGGAAAATAGTAAAATAGGGAAAATTTGGTGGGATCTAAAGGGAAATTGGAAAGGAAAAAGAAAACTAAGAGGTAGATAGGTGAGAGAGAGAGAGGGTAGCAAGTAAAGAGGGCAGGGAGAGGGAGGTAGAGAGGTGAGAGAGAGAGGGTAGGAGGTAGAGAGAGAGAGGGTGGGTAGGAGGTAGAGAGGGGAGGGAGGTAGATAAGTGAGAGAGGGTAGGAAGTAGGGAGGGGAGGTAGAGAGGTTAGAGAGAGACAGAGGGTAGGATGTAGAGAGGTGAGAGTTAGAGGGTAGGAGGTAGAGAGGGGAGGGAAGTAGAGCGTGAGAGAGTGGGTAGGAGGTAGAGAGGGGAGGCAAGTAGAGAGTTAGAGAGGGTAGGAGGTAAAGAGGTGAGAGAGAGTGAGAGAGGAGGGGAGAGAGGGAGACCTAGAGAGGGGAGGGAAAGAGAGAATAATAGAGAGAGAGAGAGAATAATAAAGAGGGGTAAGGAGGGAGGGAGAGAAGGTGAGATGATTTTATTTCACAATAATGTGAGCACATTATAACATGCTCACGTTATTGTTTGCTTTGTTACTTTCCCAGCCTTTGGCTAGGATTTGCCTTGGGCTTCCAACCCAAAGGCTTGGACTGAGTTTTGAATGTCCAAAGACATGTTTTTACAGATTGTAAAATAAAATTACATAATCTGGAACGTGCTCCCCATCAGGTTTGCACGTGTTTCAATGACAATTCAAAAAAATACCACGATAATCTTAAGCTCTCTCTTAGCTTTCTAACCATATAATTTTTTTCACGTTTTGAGTACGTTAAGGTTTTCATCTTTAATTTCTTTTGTTAGTGTATCCATTTTTTGTCAAAACTAGTGTGTGGTATTTTTGAATTTTTTTAAAACCGTTCATCAAAATTTCAAATAAATTACATTTTTAGAAACTAGACTCCAATTTTCACATATTCAAAAAAAAAATGGATTTTCAATTAGTTTTCAAAAAATTTAGGGGGGAGCGTGCTCAATTTTCTATTTTTCAGGATGTCCACTTTGAAAATTAGTAAAAAATCAATTATTCATGAAAAAATTATCAGAAAAATCAGGGATAAACTACATGGTGTTAGCTAATTTCTCACCGAAGCGATTTTTGAAATACTAAAAAAAGTTAACATTTTAGGGGGCCACACTAGATGCTATGTAATGTTTTTTGAAAAAATAGGACCAATTTCTGTGGCCCACCTTTTTGAACCCCTTAATCTCAACCATTTTTGAAAAAAAAAATAGTAGTTTAGAAACTAGCTTCAGAATACTATGACTCTTGTTTTTGTTGCGTCTTCAATTTTTGAGTGTGACTATCTTCAATTTCTCATCCAACATCAGTGTTTCCTGATTTTAGATTTTTTTTTTAAAAGTGGCATCTTAAGACCCCCATTTGGTCCCCATCTTTGTGCACTTACCCTTATGTTTCATTGAAATTTAAGTAGTCTCTTTCAAATATGTGATTTTACCAAAATAAATTGAAATTTTTAAAAAATAAATTAGCAACAAATAAAATACATTCAAAATGTTGCAACTTATGTCTATTTTTTAGTATTTGCACTACCACTTAAGGGTGTTGTTTGCCTATCATTAACTTCCACACTCTCAAAACTCATCACTAGTCATAGTATGAGGTAAATCAACATCATATGGAAGTGATAGTGAGACATGGGCATACATCACTAGGATCCTAAAGGAAATATGAATCATTATATGCACATGTAGAAGAATGCATAAATGTAAGAGGAGAATTATTATGAGATTAAAAAATAATATCATCACTAGGCATAACATCACATTAAATGGGATCACTAGATGTGTCACCATACGTTAGGCATAAATCATATTATCATTTACCAAATAAAAAGTATAAGAATCATGAATCATGTAGATAAATGAAGTAAAACAGGAGAGAAAAGTACTAACAAAATCCATGAATGATGAAAGATTGCATATCCAATGAAATAATACCTCCATAAAACATGCACAACCATTTTTTTTGTTGGACATGATATGAAAACCTACTAAAGGATCAAATCAAACAAATTGTAATAACACATCAAAATCCTTTATGTATGCACATATGCTAAGGATAGCCTAGACATTACAATCCATAACATGAAAAGGAATAACAATGAAGCATAACCAAGATAACGTGGTGGTTGTGAACCCAAGGGAAAAGAAATAATGAAGGCCTAAACCCTAGGTAGAGCTTATGAACAATCAAATTTGAAAAACAATATAAAAAATATAATAATCAAATATAAAACATAGGAATTTAGAATTATCTAGCCCTAGAGGTTAGGGATATAAGGTAATATTTCACCAAAATGTAGGGATAAAAGCACACCCTAAAAAACATCTAGGAATAATAAATTGAATTTGAATGAAAACCCTAAGTATATGGAGTTAAGTCTAATACATGGATTGATTAATGCTTACTTAAGGATGTAAATTGACATGTGTTGAATTTAAATGAGAGGGATTAAGGTTTTGTGTACTTGAAATGTGAAGAACTGCAATAACAATCATGTCTTACAAAACCACAACCCTATCCTACAAAATGGTGATCTTGTCTTGCAAGCCTACAATCCTATCTTACAAAACTAAGATTATGTCTTACAAACATAAGTCTAGGTCTTTAGTACCTACAATAAGATTTTCTCTAGTGTTGTCTAGTGAAAGGAAAATGGAGGTGGTTCAAAGAAGTACCATGGGGAAAGCTATGGTAGAGTTAAATTTTAAGACTTTATCAAGTCATAATCAAGCCCCATTATTGATTTAACAACAAAGTGATAGAATGACTATGAAGATGGATGTTGAGCACTAACCTATAGATAGATGATATCATTGTGTTGCGACTATAAAACACATTAGAGACATACGTAAAGGAGCTTTTCTACTTTGATTCAATGATTGTATCATCAAATAATAAAATAACCTAATTATTTCCTTAAATACCTTCCCTAAAAACATAATTCAAGGCCTCTTTGAAAACAAATTCACTTAAAGACTTACGCATGTGTACAAACTAGTTAATTCTACAAGGCCTCCCTTAAAACATAAACATGCATTTAAAGTGGTGTTAAAAAAAGAATGGAAACATGTTAATCTATATGCACTGTTTATTATACAAGAATTTAATTGCACTTGTAGATCAAGTTGTAATATTATAGCACTATACTATACATTGTAGTGTTCATGAATGTTGTCACCATGATGTTGTTTCTTATTTTAAAAAATAGCTCATATTTATAGATTATATTAGGTTAATTTAACGGTCCATTTGAAATGTCATCACACCATTGGAGTAATTTGTTGCATGGTTAATCATTTGATTGAAGAGGATGGGAACCTTCAAACTAGGCTTTTTTCATCATTTAGGGTAAAAAAATCTTGTCATTACATACAAGAGAATGGTAGCAATAAAAGAGGTTAGCATGACAAATGGTGGCAGTGTGTTGAATCCCTTTGGCACTCTTATTATTTCATGAACAATGGGATACAACATAAATAAACTCCACATGCCAAATGATAATTCCCCTCCCATGTAATCAAGTGCTTCTACAACATTTATTATAACATCACACAATATGATATTAGGACTTGATGGTTACCTTAGGTGTAAGTGATTTGGATGAAAGCAAGCAAGCCACATGCAACACCACATACAACATTGCAAACACTGAAATACCAGCATAAAACATGCAATTGTAAATATAGGCAATTCTCTGCAGAAGCATGAGTTTGGTTTTTTGGGTGCAAAACAAAGGTGAAGATGGCCTTAATAACATTGAAACTAGTCTAGTAGCTATTCGTTTTCTCTGTGCCAATCGATCAGAAGTAGTTGATAGAGCTATTCCTTTAAATGCTGGTGGACTAGGCAACAAGTAAATAGACCTCCACCCCAAACAGTGTATTTCATACCCTGTCAATACATCTTCTGTACTCGACCCATACCTCCATCCCACCTGTAGTTAAATACCATCTTAATATCTGAACTTTTATAGAAACTCTGATTAAATCTAACAATGTCTAAAGAAGCTTTTTAGTCACCTACTTTCCCCAAGAAATGCTCTTTTCATGGTTACAACTACATAAATCTAGAATCGCTTCCTTTGATAAACAAGCAGTCTTGCCTTGATCGTGTCTTGTTAGGGCTGATTTCACAAGTTCCAAAGACAAGCCTAGTTCCGGTCTACAATCCTCTAGCTCCCTTATTGGGTTTCAACTCCTGTTACTCCAAGATAATGTAAGAGAATTCTACTTTAGTTTTATCTACATCTAAGCTAGTTTTGGCAAGAGATTTTCATGGTTTATGACCATACCATGGAGAGTTGTTCTTCGAAGAAAATAGCCAGTTCCATAGTAAAAAGGACCTTGGAATCCATCCACTCCTTTGAGCAATACCTGAGCATCTTACATCTCACATTTGAGCTCCTTCAAATCAAACTACAGCCAAGAGAGAATTTCTATGCATAATATATATTAACAAAGAAATGGAGAAATGGAGAAAAATACAAGCTGACAATAACTGTTTATGCTTGTTTTTTCTACAAAGAAGAAATGTAATGTTGGAGAAGCTCTCAATTAACATACTAAAATTTTGAGTTATTCGTATAAATTCTTATAACTTGCCAAGTGGGTGTTTCCACTGAAATTAAGTTAAATCACTAACAGATGAAGATTTTGAATTATAAATTTTCACTTAATAAACCATTTTATGAAGGTTAAAATAAACACTTTACTTAAGTATCATTCATTTTAATGGTCAAATAGTTAATAGTGATTTTACATCTCATTTATAACAAAAAGTGATTAATATTTGTCATATTTTTATTGACCAAAATTGACCTTTGATTTCAATGTCAAGTTTGGCAAAAAACTGTAAACCACTATTGTGGGATGACCCAAGTTCTATATTTTTATCCCATGTTCTTCATAGAAGATATTGAATTCATTTGATGTAAACTCACCTCCTATATCAGACCTTAAGCATTTGATCCTCAATTCTAACTCATTCTCAACCATCGCCTTGAAGGATTTGAACTTGTCTAGGGCTTGTGATTTATCTTTTAGAAAAGTGACCCAAGTCATTTTAGAATAATCATCAATAAGCAACATAAAGTACCTGTCTCCTTGCAGACTTCTTGTTCTTGTAGGACCACACAAATCTGTATGCACTAGCTCAAGCAATCCAGCAGAAAATTATTCTTTACTCTTAAAATTTGTCCTTGTCTATTTCCCCAATTGACCTTCCTTAAAAATAGTATTAGCAGGCTTCACTTGAGCTTAGGCAAATCTCTCATAGCTTGTACTAAACTTATCTTCACCAAGTTGTCAAAATTGATGACACATCCTTCCATGCCACAACCAACTCTCATATGTCTGAGCCAACAAACAAAATTCATTAGTTCCTCTCAAATGATAAACATTGCCTCTAGTCTTCTTACCAATAGCAATTAATGTTCCAGAGATTTCCATGATCTTGCATACATTATCCTTGAATCTTAGATCATACCCTTTGTCACACATCTAACCAACACTATAAAAGATTATGTTTTAAATCCTTCACATAGAGAACATCTATATTGTGCTTTCCATCAAAACAAATAGATCATCTTCCACAAATCTTATCAGTTGCATCATCTCCAAACCTAACCAGTCCTCCATCATACTTTTCCAAACTTACAAACTTACTTTTATCACTGGCATGTGATGTGAACATCCACTGTCAATAATCCATTCATCAATCTTTCTCAGCCTAGTAGATAGACAAAGCACTTTCTTCCACTAGTTTTTCTTCCTTCACACAGCAAGCAGGATTAGTAGATACATGTTCTTCCTTGATAGCAATAAACAAGCATTCATTTGCACTAGTATCATCAGACTCATCATCTGTTACACCATCATCATCAAAATCTCTAACATAATAGTATTTATTTATAATCCTAGGTCTACTTTCAAATTTCTTATAGGCTTTTTCAATTCTCTCTGGACACTTGGATGCATAGTGACCGATCTTACCATAGGTAAAGCATTTCAATGGTAATTTACATTTGAACTTACCAGTAACTCTTTGCATTCTATCCACAAAGTTAGAGTCAATCTCATCAACATCATCATCTGATTCCACAACATACTTCTCAAACCTTGAAGTCTTCTCTGAAGTGTCAACTTTGAAAGCGGTCTCAATCTTTGGCAGAGCATCACTGAACTCTCTCATCTCAAAAGCGGTGAACTTTCCAAGAAACTAATCTTTTGTAATCTTGTTCACACTAATAAGTTCTTCAATTGCAAACACCTAGTGACTGTAGGATTTAGGCAATTATCTAAGAATCTTTAGCACAACCCCATCTCTGTCAATAGTTCCTCCAAGACCTTTGATTCCATTGACAATTTCATCAACTTTTTGCATGTAGATTGTTATGTTCTCATCATCACTCATCTTCAGGGCTTCATACTTCACCTTCATGTTTTGTAATTTAGCACTCTTTATAGAATCATCTCCATATAAATTTTTCAACTTAACCCAGATCTCATGAGCAGTTTCCAAATCCATAAATTTCACTAACTCAGTGTTGGATAAAGCATTTAATAGAGTGTCTCTAGCCTTTCCATTTAACTCATACTATTTGACTTCATCTTTGGATGATGGACCATTTTGAGGAATAGTATACTTTGTATCTGCCATCTTCCAAACACTATAAGCAAGAGAAATGAGATGACTTTTCATTCATACCTTCTAGAGAGAATAATCCATTCCATCAAACTTTGGAGACTCCTTGTGTGCCATCCCAAATCAACCTCAAGTTGTTAGGCTTTCTTCAAAGGAACCCTTTCACTAATACCAATTGTTGAAATGCACAAGACAAGTGAGAGGGGGGTGAATCAATTGTAACCAAAACTTAACTTCTTTCAAACATCAACACATCAACCACTTAATCACTGTTATTAAGATTTAACTATGAAAGAATTAAATCAGAAACTTAAACACATTTACACATTCATCATATGAGACACCAGATTTTTTACGTGGAAAACCTACTAAGGGAAAAACCACAGTGAGGATTAACTCACGATATAAATGATATATCAAAATTTACAAGGCTCACTACCAAAAGTTGGTGAACTAAGATAGTAGCATCTATACCATGCCAAGGTTCAGTTCCATTGAAGCACAATAAAACTCCTCTTCTCTGCTCTACTTTTACACTTCACACTTATCTTTGCATATCCACATTGTCCTCTCTCATTTACAACTTTCTTATATGTATTTATATAATTTATCAACCTTAGAATGTACATTAGGGTCGGCACTACAATCATCAACCATTGGAACAATCTCCAAGGTTGGCATACATACATACATTAGAATAGGTCTAGTCCTAAATAGATTTGTGAAGGAGAAGAATGAATGTCAACCACACCACACCTTAGCTAGGACTCAAAATCAATCTTCCAAAAAACAACATGTTGTAACAAACTCCAAAGCACAATCACAATTAGTGAAAACAACCAAGTTAGCCAAAACTGGTGTTAACACTAAGACCTTTGGGAACACGTTCATGCACAATCTGAATTACAATTTGTGGACCAATCAAAAAGCAAGAACATGATCTAGAGACATCCACAAGTAACTTACAATCACCAAGAACTTTCACACAACTCCCAAAAATTCTATCCAAAAGATTCAAACCAGAGCACTTGAAAATTACTTTCAGCCACTATCATAAAGGAAAGATTGCTTACAGAGCACCAAATCATGAACCATTTCAAATGAAGGCACATAATATCATCCCAGACTTAATTCTATAACTACAAACCATAAAACTTAAATGCAGAGAAAAGTGGAGCAAAATACATTCTCCCTCTCACCATTGAATACTCAGAAAAATAGTTTTTACTCTGGTCAATAGAACTCACTCAAATCTTCACACCGGAGGCTGAAAATTGAAAGATAGCAACTACAGACATCCCTTAACATAACTTCCAAACCATGGACAAAGATATTCAATCTAAAGAATATGCGGAGCAAAACACTATATTGTTCTAGGAGATAGAACAATTCTACAATTATACTAACTTCTCAAACACTTGCTCAAACTCATTTAAAATGAGAAATGATAATATCTTGTGTGCTTGTGCTGCTCTTATACATCATCATCCGTGGGCAACTCATACTTGCAGACTGGATAGATATTACGAACACTCAACCACTCTACAATACAAAGCTTATGAAATGTATGCTCACAAGGTAACTTGTTCATAGACTCACCCTCTGCCATTATGTTTTGACATATACAGCATAATGCATCACTACTTCCTACTATCTCTATTGTTGCTAAATTTTTTACTGCAGTAAGAGCTGCTGGCATAGGAGCTCTGGGGAAACTATTCCCAACCTCAAATAGTTGATTAACAAGACTTTCAAATTGTTGGTCATGAACATAGTCTCCACCTTCATATTCCACCCCATTATTGTCCTCCACTTGGAATTGTTGATTATCAGGAGGAGAATCAAGAGAATAAAAATGCCACACTAAATTGGCAGTATTAGACTCTACAGCTTCAAGTATGCCTTGCCATTCTAAATCTTGGCCTAGAATTTCACGTTCTGATTGTGAGTACCTGTTCAAGAAACACCTTAAACGAAGATCAAGTGTATAATCTCTAGAAATCACATTATTTTCATGGTTTACTTTTTCTGTATTGTTTCTCTTTCCTTTTTCTCCTTCACTGCTACATTTGAGATCATTTTGCCTCCAATTCCCACTAATCACTGAAGCGTAATTGGAAAAGCAATTGTTTGTACATATGAAAACTCAATTCACTGAGAAGTTCATATATTCAAAAACTTCGTTCTCAGTTCTCCATTCATAAGGTGTATCTTCCTGCATTTGTGATGGGTTTGGAACTTTTTCTTCGATGCAGCTTTTGACTAGATGCAAAAACTGGTTCCAATAGAACTCCATTAACTTTCTATCTTGTTTATTCACAATGGCTATCTCATAACATTCACATTCTCTAGAGGTAGTATTAACAAATGTATTACACTTAAAGCACTTTAAAAATGGACACCACATCAATGAATAAAAATGCCATGCCAAATGTAGCGAATTTCTATCCAGCTATTGTTCTATCCATTCCCACTCCAACCCCTCCCCAACTATTTCAACTCTAGAATAAGGAAAAACTCCATCCCAATCTTGTACTATGCGGACATGAAGAGTAGGATTATGTTTCTCTTCAATCTCTGCCTCTCCATTACATAATGTCTTGTTGATATTTTCAGGAACATTATCAAAGGAGTTTTGGTGGGATTTTATTGTTTTAGAATGTAGATTACTCTTCTTGTTAGAATTTTCAAGAGCTACAACTCCATCATTTCCTCGTTTATCTCTGTATTTCTCAAACCTTGTGTTTAATTCAACCAAAACACCGTTCATTCCATAAAACATGTCACAAATCCTTCTGGGTTCATCCCTTGCAAATGTATTATAGGCAATTCTTTCTAAGACATCACAAGACATGCATGGAGTTAGATGTGATGGCTTTGGAAGACCTATTTGTATGAAGTATTTGATGACATGGAGGAACTGCTGCCATAGTTCTTCATTTCCAGTAATATTGAATGCCTCTTGGCATCCACATTGGGGAGCAGTAGGAATATATTTGCCACACCCCTGGCAATTTAATCCTCCCTGTCTTTCCATACTTGGCTCCATCAAAGCTACTCTTAATAGTAAAATAATGATAATATGGTTTTTCAACTACATATTGTTGTATAAATCCTTATTCTATTAACTTACCCTGCATAAAAATGGTAACATGGAACCAGAATTATGGAAAGTTAACATTAGGTTTGCTCCACAAATGTAATTCAAAAATTGCTCAAATTTCAATTGGTGTCAGTTGTCATGCTATACTTTGCAATTTAGAAATGTGGTTTTTCAACTACATACTATTGTGTAATAAATAGCTATGTAATAGCTTGAGTGACTACATAATACTAGTATGACAAACTTTGACACAAAATTGGATGCACCAAATGGATTGTTGAACAAATTTTTAGAACTTCCAAAGAATTCATTCAAGACTGTAAATCCAAAAATGGTAACATGGAACAAGAATTATGGAAAGCTAACATTGGGTTTGCTCCAAAAATGTCATTTAAAAACTACTCAAATTCAATTAGCGTCGTGCCTCAAATAGGTTGGGAATAATGTAATCTCTTTACAATTATTGTTTGGGAATGCACATAGAGAAGAAATCTTATGGATTAACAAAATTTCCTTGAAAAACAAATAGCCATAAAAGGAGTGTTTGAAAAAGACAAAATCTATTCAACAATATTCCTAAATGGATATTGACTCATTAAGAATGCAATTTAAATAGACCATAAACAAGTCAAATCAGTAAAACTATTGGGCTTCTTAAATTTTATCAAGTGCAGGAACAAGACATTGGCACTTCACCAAAAACAAAACACTTCTAGCTTTTTAAAAATATATATTTTAATTTTCAATGAACTAAATATGCTTTTGCTAAGAAAATATTGATGCAGAAGCATCTGGGTCCATGAGAAATCAACATCAACCAAAAATATTTTAGGTTTTCAATTTCTTTTTCTATTCAGTTTTGTTGTGTTTTGTCTTCTTTTGTGTTGGTTTTGGGCAGTTTTCTTTAGGAAGATTTTTAGTCTCAAATTGGCCAAGTGAAGGGCATCATCTTGTAGAAGACCTAATTAGGTATCTCCAGTTCCATTTTGGTGAAGATTTGGGGAAAATTTGCTAAGTTATCTACAGCCAGTAAAAGAATTTCTTAGTTCGCGAGCTGTCCAGTTCACCGATCCATCAGTTTGCCGATAGCCCAGTTAGTCGACAAGCACTTTCACTGACAACTCTTCAAGACAAGTTCCATTTTCTCAAGTTTCACTAAGGGAAGCTTTTGGTCAATAAAGTTCCTCATTTGTGAACTATTTAATTTGCCGATGTCTTAGTTCACCGATCGGGCGTTTAGCCAATAAGCTTTGGAGTGTGATCACATTTTTCATCAAAATGAAAATTAAGCAAGTCTTCTTCGATATCAGCAAAGTTTGAAGATTGAAAACTTCACTTTTTGCTGACACCCTATAGTATCAGAAAAATCTCCAATTTGTGAACCCTTAAGTTCACCGATGTCCTACTTCCCTGATAAAAGATTTAAGGTTGGAGTCAAAGTTCCCTTAGTTAGTTGACTGGGAATATTGTTGACAGAAGGCAAATGTTAAGTCTTCGGCTAGTTCACTATTTCCAAAAATTACCGACATGTTGACAAAGTTTGTGAAAGCTGAGTTTTACCGATAAAGGGAGTTTTGTGACTTAAGGCAGTGTATTAGCAAACTTTTGAGTTTGTAAACCGAAGAATTCACTGATAAAATAGTCGGTGAAACCCTAAGTTTATGAAGTGTCTCTTTCACCAACAACTTCCTCATAATGCCAATAATGATGGTTCTTGAAAAGGGAACTTTGATGGGAGGACTCCATGGTTCGTGGAGGGAGTATTTTGTTGATAATTTTCCTAAAGTTTGCATATGTGTAAAAGAGCCAAAATATATATTGGAGGATTTGTTGAGATGATGTATACATTGAAGCCTCAAGTGGGTTCTAATTGTTGGGAATTAAGGTGTCTTGTTAAGAACCCATGTTTAGCCCTTCTCTTTACTATATTAGTATGTTGTTATTGGACGCATATGCTTTGTAAGTCGTCCTGTGAGTATATGGTATTATCCCACATTCATTGGGAGTAATGGTTGTTTAGTTAGACTTAGTATATAAGTATGTGTTGAGGCCTATGAAGGTACCCACGAATTTATTGTATTGAGCTTGCTCAAAGGAGGTTGCCCCCTCGAAGTGGCCTATAATCAATAAATTCTTCTGAGTTCTGCTATTTTTGTTATATTGTTGTATTTTCATTATATTGTTGCAGGAGGTTCCTCTCATCTGGTATCAAAGCGCTTTCTTGGGCTCACTGGGTGGAAATTTTGCCAATTTTTTTCACAGTGGCCTCTAGGCACTGTATTTCTTGGGCTCGCTGGGTGGACATTCTGCTAAAAAAAATTTCAGTAGCATCTAGGCGCTGTGCTTCTTGCAGTAGTCTTTTTTCTTTGCATCTGTATCTATCTTGTTCATTTTAATTGCAGGTTCAGATCAAGGAATAATCCCTATCTGCTTAACTGTGGGAAGTGCTTGGGCATAGCCCTAAAACTCATTGTGAGGAGCACCATAGGAACCCCGAAGTAGCTGGCCCATTGAGAGGACCTGCCAGCGAAAAGGGCACTGACCCCTACCTGATTGACTAGTTTCCATCCGTGAGGTAAACCAAGAGCTGTCGTTTGTGGCAAAGCGGTTATCAGTTTTACCTGAGCCGTGGAGTGAGGGGTACTGCCCCAATATGCAAGCCGTTAGACAGCATTGGTATCTGAGTGACTCCCCTGAACCTTTAGGAAGCCGGACATACCTAGGGTCCATAACTAGCTGTTAAATCACCAGTTGAATCTATCCAGTGTTGCTGCCAAGCTTGTTGTAGATCCTATTGCAGAGCTTGTTGCAGATCCTATTGCTGCTCATTTACAGATCCTGTTGCCACTCATTTACAGATCCTGTTGCCGCTCATTTCCAGAAAAAAATAAAAAAATAAAAAAATTCTATTTTTTTGCCATATCTTCCTTGTTTTCACTCCATTTCCTCTAAAAATTCACTGAAACCCCTGAAATTTCATTCTGCATAATTCCTTCCTTGAGGACCATATCCCAAATTCCCCTTATCGAAGCCCAAAATCCCAAATTTGTCTATTTTTAGGGTTTGCCATAACTTCTTTGATTTTCACCCAAACGCCTTCAAATTTGGCCATAGTGTTCCTTTCCCATTTCTGCTTGTTTGTCCCTCTTCAACAGATTTTCTCATTCTTTCACCCCGCTTCTAAAATCCCAATTTTTCTACTTCCCTGTCCCTCGGAAAGTGCCCAAACCCTAGTCAATCCCCCATTACCCATCTGAGTTTTTCCCAAATCCCAATTTTCCCTTACTAAAAAAGATTTTGTTTCTATTTTTCTACCCATTCCCAAAAAAAAAATTATTATTATTATTATTTTAAAAAAAAATCTGGGTTATGGTTGTCACACGCACAGCAGAAAAAAACATGGAGAATGAACTTGTAGCCCTCAAGACCAAACTCCAAGATTTGGATGAAAAAATTCTTGGTCTCAATCTTCAACATTTAGCCATGAACAATAGGTCCTCTTCTGTAGACATTGGGTCCTCTTCTACCAGCCATTTTCGTGGGCCGAAGCTTGATTTTCCTCGCTTCAATGGTGATGATCTGATTGGATGGATATATCAGGCCGAACAATATTTCAGCCTACATACTACTTTTGATGTCAACACACTTTTGATGTCAGAAGATTGGGTCAGTTGCTTATAAATTGGAGCTTCCTCCTTCTTCCCGTGTTCATCCAGTCTTTCATGTCTCTTGCCTCAAACAAGTTCTTGGCTCCAACATCAGAGCACACACTATTTTACCTAAAATGGATAACGAAGGATCCATCATTTTGGAGCCGGAGGCAATCCTTGATAGGTGCACCCGTAAGCTTCGCTCTCAATCCATCACCGAGGTATTAATTCAGTGGCATGGAATGCAACCAGAGGATGCTACCTAGGAACCACTCCTTCAGATTCAGCATCAATTTCCACATCTTAAGCTTTGAGGACAAAGCTTTTCTATGAGGGAGGGGATCTTAAGAACCCATGTTTAGCCCTTCTCTTTACTATATTAGTATGTTGTTGTTGGACGCATATGCTTTGTAAGTCGTCCTGTGAGTATATGGTATTATCCACATTCATTGGGAGTAATGGTTGTTTAGTTAGACTTAGAATATAAGTATGTGTTGAGGCCTATGAAGGTACCCACGAATTTATTGTATTGAGCTTGCTCAAAGGAGGTTGCCCCCTCAAAGTGGCCTATGATCAATAAATTCTTTTGAGTTCTGCTATTTTTGTTATATTGTTGTATTTTCATTATATTGTTGTAGGAGGTTCCTCTCATGTCTCAACCTTGGTAATTCTGTGGATTTATTATTTGTAATGTATTTATTTATTTAGCCTATGTTGTAATTTTGTTGCACATCCTATTTTGTCATTTAGTGTGATGTGGCATAGTGAGTTGTCACTCCACTTGTAAGATGACTAGGATGGTTAGCTCACTCCATGTGGAGATAGGTGTCCCCCTTGTGTGGTAGAGGTTTTCTGCCATATGTCAGCATCTTGACTAGTGTGTAAGTGAATCTTGACTGAAACGGTTATGACAGATTCTTATGATAGAATCTATGACATGTAAGAGTCAAAAATGGAATGTTTTATGACATGTGAAGACATGTGTCACAAGGCATCTTGGAAGAAGGCATCTTCAGGTGCCCCAAGGAGGGTTATGACATGTTGTAAGAGAATATGTTATTTTTAGCCTATGTATGATAGATTCTCTTGCAGTTGTAAGATATGACAGTTATGACAGATTCTATGACAGTCGTAAGAGTATCTGTCATTGCCCAACTTGGGAATAGGTGACTTCTTTGGGATGGGGTGATATGACAAGTGTCATGAACATCCTGTAGTGTTGGACAAGTGTCCCCAGGTGTGGATTTTGGGCCATGAGGCCATGTTGGACGCCCATCTCAAGATAGGCTCATTTTTGCCTTGTAACTTCTTTATAAACAGGTGCTTTGAGAGGAGATGTAGTATGTGATTGACATGTACTGTTATGCTACCAGATTGTCTCTAGATACGAGTGTCGAAGACCCCTGAGAGCTTGCATTGCAAGTGTATTGTAAACCATTACAGTTTTGATAATACGTTGTGCAGGTTTTAGAGTGTGGGGTTTTTCACCCGATAAGGGTTTTCCCTACATTATATCTTGTCTCTCTCTTCTTCTATCTTACATTCTTATGTTCAGTACTGCTGCAATATCTCCATTGTTGTGTTAAAATTTTTGTAATTGTAAAGGTTAAAAAGAATTTGTACTCATCTCTCCTCATTAGATTAGTGTAGGAAGCGATTTCTGCACACTTAGCTTCCTTTCAGTTCGTATCAGATCATGATCGCCTTTAGTCATAGTTGTTAGGTAGGGGTTTTTTAAGCTAATCTTAGGTTGAGTGGGAGCTTTGTGCAGAGTATTCTGTAATCCTGTTGTAGGAAGGAGATGGTAGGCACATCCGAAAGATTAGAGGTGGAGAAATTCAATGGCACAAATTTTGAATTATGGAAACTTAAGATGGAAGACATGCTTGTTGATCAAGACCTATGGGAAACCGTATCTAGTGTAAAAGAAACCACAATGGCACAAGCTGATTGAGATCTCAAAGAGCAGAAAGATAAGGGTCTCATAAGACTCAATCTAGCTGATTTTGTCCTGTTAGATGTCCATGAGGAGAAGACCACGAAAGACCTTTGGAAGAAGCTTGGAGATGTTTATCAAGCCAAATCCCTGGTGAACAAACTTTTTCTGAGAAAGAAGTTGTATTCTCTGAGGATGGAGGATGGAGGATCTATTGCAGATCACCTAAATGCTTTCAACATGTTAGTTGCATAGTTCACATCCATTGGTGTGAAGATGGAGGATTGTTGTATGACCTTAATTTGTTCTCTATCAGACTCGTGGGATCATCTTGTTATGGCTATTGGGAGCACCGCATCCACTTTCAAAATGGACGAAGTGGTATCTTCACTGTTATCTAAAGAGATGCAAAGAAAGCCTTCTAAAGTAGCCAAAGAGGCTCTTGCGGTATGTGGAAGACCCAAGGAGAAAGGGAAAAAGAAGGACAAGAAAGCTGAGAAGGGTATATCCAAATCCCGTGGGAGATCCAAATCTCCTAGAAAGTCCAAGGCTCTTTGTTGGAACTGTGGCAAAATTGGGCATTTCTGAAAGGAATGCAAAGAGGAAAAGAAAAAGAAGAAGAAGAATGCCCCAGATTCAGATCCTGACAAGTCATAAGATGATGGTGATTCCTTCATCGCAGCCCTAGCCACCCATGCATCTGATGATGTGTGGTTGATAGATTCTAGTGCATCATTCCACATGACCTCGCATCGAAGCTGGTTCACAAAGTATGAAGAGTTTGATGGTGCAAGATTGTACCTGGGTGATGATTCTAATATCAAGATTGTTAGTCGTGGAAGAGTCTCAATCTAATTCCCTGATGGACGAGTGAAGGGGATCACTGGGGTTATGCACATCCCAGGCTTGGCATGGAACCTGCCTTCTGTAACTATGTTGAATGATGTAGGTGTGCAGGTTGTCTTTTCGAAGGATGGATGCAAGATGACTAGAGGATCTATGGTGCTTGCAAAGGGTACTCGAAGAGGTACTCTATTTTAACTGGAGGCATGCACTTCACAATGCAATAGATCTTCTGAATCGAAGAAAAGAGTTGCAGTCACTTCATCCCCACCATCTAAACAAGCAATGAAGAAATATGTCATAATAAATTATGATGGTAGTGCATCTTTTGTACCCAAGGGTGCTCATGCTTTGGAAGTTAAGCTTCCTGCTGAAAAGACAATGTTATGAAATATGAGATTTGGCCACACTGGTGAGAAAGGTCTTAGAACCCTGAAAAATAAAAACATCATTGAGGGGTTAAATGATTGTAATCTTGAGTTTGACTTTTGTGAACATTGTATATATGGAAAGCAAAACTGTGTTCAGTTTTACTCTAGTTCTCACAAGTCTTCTAGTGTATAGGATCTTATTCATTCTGATGTGTTTGGTCCTGTTAGTGTTCCTTCGATTTCCAAATCTGTATATTTTGTATCTTTTATAGATGATTATAGTAGAAGGACATGGATTTATTTTTTCAGAAGCAAGACTGAAGTCTTTATCCAGTTCAAAGAGTTTAAAGCTTTTGTTGAGAATTAGACTAGTAAAAAGATCAAGTGTTTGAGAACTGATAACGGTGGTGAGTTTTGTTCGGTAGAGTTCAATAGGTTCTGTAAAGAGCAAGGGATTGAAAGACATAAGACAACTCCATACACCCCACGGCAAAATGGAGTTGCAGAGAGGATGAACATGACATTGATGGAGAGGGCTAGGAATATGCTTAGTGGACCAAGCCTCAAACAAAAGTTTTATGCTGAAGCAGTAGCCACTACTTGCTACCTGGTAAACAGGTCTCCTACATTAGCTCTTGTTGGTAAGACACCTATGGAGGTGTGGTCTAGTAAGAAGCCTTCAGTTAGACATCTTCGTGTTTTTGGTTGTGAGGAATATGCACATGTGCCTAGGGAGAAACAGTCTAAACTGGAGAACAAGGTTGTTAAGTGTATCTTCATTGGCCATGGTGTCAGTGTGAATGGATATAAGCTTTCAAATCCTATGGCTGAAAAAGTGTTGTATAGTAGAAGTGTTGTTTTCAGAGAGCTAACACCTTTTCATGTTGTTCTATAGCCAGAAGAAATAGAAAATAAAGAGGATATGGTTCAGTTTCCTTCTACCCCTAAGAAGACTGAACCAATAGACCCCTGTGAGACCTAATGATGAGGAGAACTCTAGCAAATCTGAAAGTTCAAAAGAAGAAGCAGAACCTCAACCTCATCCATTGAGGAGGTCTACATGAACAAGAAAGCAACCTGATAGGTTTGGTTGTTCATTGCTTCATTCTATTGTGCTTTTGCCTTGCTTACTAACAATGATGAGCATAGAACTGTGACAGAGGCTATGGTCATGAAAGATCCAGGTTCCTGGAAGGAGTCCATGGAAGATGAGATGGCTTCTTTGGAAAAGATAGAACATGGGACTTGGTGCCTTTGCCTAAAGGACGGAAACCTATTGGATGCAAATGGGTGTTCAAGAAGAAATTCAGTGCAGATGGTAGTGTTGAAAAGTACAAGGCCAGACTAGTTGCGAAGGAGTATTCACAAGTGGAGGGAATTAATTAGAGTGAAATTTTTTCTCCTGTTGCAAAGCTAACATCTATTCAATTCATGTTATATCTTGCAGCAGCTTATGACATAGAGGTGGAGAAGATGGATGTGAAGACAGCATTCCTTCATGGTGATTTGGAGGAAGAGATTTACATGTCACAGCCGGAGCATTACATAGAGAAAGGTAAAGAAAATTTGGTTTGCAAGTTGAAAAAGTCATTGTATGGTTTGAAGTAGTCTCCTTGGATGTGGTACTTGAAGTTTGATGCCTTTGTGTTGTCGGTTGGATTTCTGAGATCGAAATCAGATCATTATGTATATTATAAATTTGACAATGGTCGCATTCCCATTATTACATTGTATGTTGATGACATGTCAATTGAGAATGGTAAGAATATGATTTCTAATTTGAAGTCTCAGTTGTCAGCATAGTTTGAGATGAAAAATCTAGGGGCAGGCAGGTACATTCTGGGAATGGAAATTTGAAGAGACAGAGATAACAAAAAACTTTGGTTAAGCTAGAGTAAGTATGTGAAGACCGTGTTGGATACATTCAGCATGGCAGATTATAGACCGTTGTGTGTTCCTATTTCTTTGGGGACAAAGTTGTCTATTAATGATTGTCCAAAATCTCCTAGTGATGTGGAGGACATGAGTAGACTGCCTTATGCTAGTGTTGTTAGCAGATTGATGTATGCTATGGTCTGCACAAGACCAAACATTGCCCAAGCAATTGAAGTCCTTAGTCGATTTATGGCTAATCTTGGACGGGTACATTGGGATGCAGTAAAGAGAGTATTCAGATATTTGAGGGGTACTTCCGAGTATTCCATATGCTATCATGGTAATCCTACAGGACCTCCACATTCAGTTTGTATTCATGGATTCATGGATTCTAATTGGGCGGGTGACATTGATAGCAGGAGATCCACCAGTGCCTATGTGTTCACTATGTTCGGTGGTGCAATTAGTTGGATGAGTAAGTGACAACTTGTGGTTGCTTTGTCCATGAGAGGAAGTTGAGTATATGGCAGCAACTCATGCTTGTAAGGAAGCCATTTGGCTTAAGAGATTGTGTTCAGATATTGGTGTTGATGCAGGATAGATTACGATTTGTTGTGACAATCAGAGTGTGATTTGCCTAGCAAAGAATCCAACTTTCCATGCCAGAACAAAGCATATTGATGTACAGTTTCACTTCATGCGAGACATGGTAGAGGATGGGAAGGTGAATTAGGAGAAGGCAAACACTTTGAAGAATGTTGCAGATGCATTGACAAAACCAGTGGGCATAGAGTAGTTCAGATGGTGTTCAGAGTCTATCGGCCTCTCGGCCTATAGCAATTAAATCCTGTTATTTCCATTGGCTCTTACAAGGCATTCGACAAGTGGGAGAATGTTGGGAATTAAATTGTCTCAACCTTGGTAATTCCTTCAATTTATTATTTGTAATGTATTTATTTATTTAGCCTATGTTGTAATTTTATTGCACATCATTTAGTGTGATGTGGCACAGTGAGTTGTCACTCCACTTGTAAGATGACCAGGATGGTCAACTCACTCCATGTGGAGATAGGTGTTCCCTTTGTGTGGTAGAGATTTTCTACCATGTGTCAGCATCTTGACTAGTGTGTAAGTGAATCTTGACTGAAACGGTAATGACAAATTCCTATGAGAGAATCTATGACGTGTAAGAGCCGAAAATGGAATGTTCTATGACATGTGTCACAAGGCATCTTGGAAGAAGGTGTCTTTGGGTGCCCCAAGGAGGGTTATGACATGTTGTAAGAGAATATGCTATTTTTAGCCTGTGTATGACAGATTCTCTTACAACTGTAAGATATGACAGTTATGACAGATTTTATGACAGTCGTAAGAGTCGTAAGAGTATCTATCATTGCCCAACTTGGGAATAGGTGACCTCTTTGGGATGGGGTGATATGACAAGTGTCATTAACATCCTGCAATGTTGGACAAGTGTCCTCAAGCATGGATTTTGGGCCATGAGGCCATGTTGGACGCCCATCTCAAGATAGGCTCATTTTTGCCTTGTAACTTCTTTATAAACAGATGCTTTGAGAGGAGATGTAGTATGTGATTGACAGGTACTGTTATGCTTCCAGATTGTATCTATATACAAGTGTCGAAGACTCCTGGGAGCTTTCATTGCAAGTGTATTGTAAACCATTACAGTTTTGATAATACATTGTGTAGGTTTTGGAGTGTGGGATTTTTCACCCGACAAGGGTTTTCCCCACGTTATATCTTTTCTCTCTCTTCTTCTGTCTTACATTTTGTGTTGTGTATCATTGCAATATCTCCATTGTTGTGTTAAACATTCTGTAATTGTAAAGGTTAAAAAGAATTTGCACTCATCTCTCTTCATTAGATTAGTGTAGGAAGCGATTTCCGTACACCTAGCTTCCTTTCACTAATGAAATCTTGTTGTTCGGTGGGTTTTTGATTTCCTGTTATGACCATTGGAATTACAAAAACTATTCAGTTCTTTAATAGATTGATGATGATTTAACTTCTTTCCTAGAGAGTATAAATGCTATCATTTTGATCAGAATGGGGGTTGGCCATTGAGAGAAGGGAGAGAGCATCATCCATAGAGTAGGAGAAAACTTGCAGAGAATGCAACATAAGGTGCCTGAGGGTGTAAAGTCAAGAGAGAGGTTGGAATCCTTGGAAGGTTGTGAGACTGTGGAAGATTGTGTAAAGCCATAAAAAAGCATGCATAGGTTGTTCAGGATGGCTATTGAGGGCCAAGAGTTGTAAATTTTATTATGCAGATTTTATTCTTGTCATGTTAGATAAATTTTGTAATTGTGCAAACATTGTTGAATATAATTTCTAGATTTGAATGCAAAAATTATTCTCTATATATTTTGGTTTTGTGTATTTGTCAAGAGGGGAGTACTCTCTGCATCAAATATCAATGATGAAGTTATGTTTCTTTCTTTTACAATGAATTGTGAAATTCCAAACAACTCAAGGCCAACACATAATAAGAATTTGAAAATTAAAAACCTTGTTGTTTAAATAACAGAGAGGTCACCATAGATTTGAACACTTTCTTGATCAAATGTGTATGAAATCACCATGCTACCTTAGTTTTCAAATATCAACAAATCTGGAAAGGTTCATGAAACCCCCAGATGAAAGTTGCGATGAAATTACGTACTGTCCATCTGGTTTGATAGTAAATGAGTGACGCAGAGGTGTCAGTTTGGAAACCACTCTAGAGCTACACTCTAGCAATTTCCAGCACTTCGTGTGGTCTACCTCCCTTCCAAGGTAACCTGAAGGATCCCCCTTTGAATAGTATTATTATTTTTTTTCACATGCATAGTTTGCATCCCTATACCTAAAACTATACCTAATGTAATTTAAACTATATATTGCACTAAGAATAAAAAAGAAAGAACAAATCATCAATTAAATTTAAGCTACAATTATAGAGTAAGAAATAAACTGCAATTATAGTATTTTAATAGAGTTTTACCTTTTCCTCTGGTGCAATATATTTTTGTTATGGTCATTCAATAAAGTAATAACTATCTTTGTATTTAACTCATTTTAACTTACAATCTAAAATTTTAATTCATTTTTTTTTTAAAGATGTTATGTTATTTGTCAGGTCTTTTTTTCCCTTCTTGGCATGCTTTTGCAACCCTACAACTAGTAGGGACATTAGTTGCATTGTGGCTCTTGTTAATTATGTTTTCTATTACTTACTCTTCATTATATTTTAGGTTTTACAAGGATGCCAAAACACTTTAAATTTGACAGTCATTCATGAATTTTAATTAAAAAAATTATTAACTAAGTTTGAAAAGAAAACTCATACACAATAAATTTCGGAACAAACCACTAATTATTTTTCAACTTATCCTTTATAGTACAAAGAAATAAAGAGAAAACCACCATCTATTTTAATAGTTTCCTAATAAATGCATTGCCCAAATCAAGGGAAATGAAGCAATATTGCAAAGTGATTATAGTTTAAAATAGAAAAATGTAACAATAGTGAATTTTAAAGCTTAACAGTACCAACTATGTTGTAAGACAAGTGGTATTTTAAATTCATTAAGAAAAGGGTTTTCCATTACAATGCTTGACCATAGAACCAAGTATATCACACAACGTAACACTTTTTTGCTACTATGTTTATACAATTAAGCTTAGTTTTGTAATCCCATGATGGCCAAATGTCACCAACAGATCAATGGCTAAACTAGATCAATTATAATTATCATATTAAATTAATTGCCCAAAAGATAAATACATTTTCCTAATGAATAAAATCATACTTGCCTTACAACATTGTTGGTATTGTTAAGCTTTAAAATTCACTATTGTTACATTTTTCTGTTTTAAACTATAATCACTTTGCAAATTTCTTATTGCTTCATTTCCCTTGATTTGGGCAATGTATTTATTAGGAAACTATTAAAATAGATGGTGTTTTTCTTTTTATTTCTTTTCACTATAAAGGATAAGTTGAAAAAAATTTAGTTGTTTGTTCCAAAATTCATTGTGTATGAGTTTTCTTTTCAAACTTAGTTAATAATTTTTCTCTTAAAATTTATGAATGACCATCAAATTTAAAGCATTTTGGCATCCTTGTAAAAACAAACCTAAAATATAATGAAGAATAAGTAATAGAAAACATAATTAACAAGAGCCACGATGCAACTAATGTCCCTACTAGATGCAAGGTTGTAAAAGCATGCCAAGAAGGCAAAAGCAAAGATCTAACAAATAACATAAGATCTTAAAAAAAGAAAACCGAATTAAAATTTTAGATTGCAAGTTAAAATGAGTTAAATACAAAGATAGATATATTACTTTATTGAATAACCATAACAACAATATATTGCACCATAGGAAAAGGTAAAACTATATTAAAATACTATAATTGTAGTTTATTTCTTACTCTACAATTGTAGCTTAAATTTAATTAATGATTTGTTCTTTCTTTTTTATTCTTGGTGCAATATATAGTACATTAGGAATAGTTTTAGGTATAGGGATGCAAACTGTGGATGTGAAAAAAATAATAATACTATTCAAAGGAGAATCCTTCAGGTTACATTGGAAGGGAGGTAGACCACATGAAGTGCTAGAAATTGTTGGAGTGTAGCTTCAGAGTGGTTTCGAACCTGACACCTTTGCCTCACTTGTTTACTCTCAAAATAGATGGACACGGGAGTAGGTAATTTGATTCAAACTTTTCTACATTTGTTGATATTTGTTAACTAAGGTAGCAAGGTGATTTCATACACATTTTCAATCAAGAAAGTGTTCGAATCTAAGGAGAACCCTATGTTCTTTAACCAACAAGGTTTTCAATTTTCAGATTTTTGTTATGTGTTGGCCTTGAGTTATTTGGAATTTCACAATTTATTTTAAAAGAAAGAAACATAACTTCATCATTGATATTTTCTTAGCAAAAGCATATTTAGTACATTGAAAATTAAAATCTTTTTTTCTAAAGTTGGAAGTGTTTTGTACTCGGTGAAGCACCAACGTTTTGTTCTTGCACTTGATAAAATTTAAGAAGCCCAATATTTATGTGCACAATAGCTCGAGCTCACACCCAACCTAGTAGGAGAATTCCTCTTGAGTAGCAGTGTATCCCCTTCTTGAGGAATTCTCCACAGTCCAACCCAAAGTTTAGTAGCATTTGGACCCTAAGCCTCATCATCTAAGGAAATTTGTGCAACTTTAATTCCTTCTATTTCTATGTGCATGTGTAATTTTACTACCAATGAAATTTGCACAACTTTAATCCTTTCTATTTCTATTGGCATGTGTAATTTACTGCCAAGTAAATTTGCACAACTATAATCCTTTTTATTTCTATATTTCTATGTTTTGCTCTTCTTAGTTAAATTTTATTCACAAGATTAAAAAATTGCATGCCACTTTTAATTATCTTTTACTACATACCTCTACAATCTACAAGAGAGCAGTGAATTATATCTAAACCAATTCCCTCATTTTGTTCACTAATCTTGCCTTATGTTTTTCAATGCTTCCATTAGACTTGAACTTAGTTTTATACACCCACTTATTTTTACTACATTCTTTCCCTTGGGTAAGTCCACCAATTCCCAACTCATATTCTTTATCAAAAAGTCATATTTATTTTGTATAGCTTGTTCCCATTCATATTTTCCCTTATCCTCATCATAAGTTTGAGGATCATTAGTCTTCATTATTGTGGTCATTAGGGTATAATTAAATTGTTGATTTCTTTGATAAATTTCTTGAGGACTCTTGGTCTTCTGAGAAGGGATAGATTCTTCAATTGTATTGGAAGTTGACTTTGAACTTTTGTTGGTTTCAAAAGTAATATAGGACATATCACTATTTGTGACTACTCGTGGCATAGGATTTGGAGAGGATTTTATCATATCCTTGAACCCTTGATTAAACTTGACATCCCAAAGAATTTCAAGGTTCGGGATAGGAACACTTATTTTGCAATGGGCACATTGAGATAGCATGTAGATAAAAGTAATTAGTTGTTCCTTTATAATTGCACATTGAACATTGAAATTTATTGAGAAGAGAACATAATATTTTGTTGTTGGTGAATGGCTATTGTCCATCCATCATTTTAACATTGAAGAAATGTAGTGATATACATGTTGTTGTCCTCCATTACAAAAGAAATGGAGTAAATTAAATATTTTGACATGCATGCCAAGCAACCCTAAACCTCTATCTCCCTATCTCTCCCCTGTCTCCCTATCTCTATCTTCCCTCTACCTCTCAATCGCTCTCCTTGTGTCTCTCGACATGTCCTCACTCTCTATCTCCCTATCTCTCCCCTATGTCTCCCCTATCTCTACCAATCTCTATCGATCCCCTCTCTCTATCTCTCTCTAAACCTTAAACCCTAAACCCCTAAACCCTAAACCTGAGCAACCCTAAACCCATAAACCCTAAATAATTCCCCTAAACCCTAAACCCTAAACCTAAGCAACCCTAAACTCATAAACCCTAAATAATGCTCCTAAACCCTACCCTTAATCCCTAAACCCTAAACTCAGGAAACCCTAAACCTCTATCTTCCTATCCCTCCCCTATAGATCCATATCTCTATCATCCTTCTACCTCTCAATCTCTCTCCTTATGTATTTGGAGATCACTCTCTCTCTCTAAACCCCTAAACCCTAACCCCTAACCCCTAAACCCAATAAACCATAAACCTCTATCTCCCTATCTCTCCCTTATCTCCCTATCTCTATCATCCTTCTACTTCTCAATCTCTCTCCCTATATCTCTAGACATCTCGCTCACTCTCTATCTTCCTATCTCTCTCGACTTGTCTCCTCTCTCTCTACCTATCTATCTATCCTTATCTCCCTATCTCCTCTCTCGTCCCTATCATTCATCTATCTCCCTACCTCTCCTCTCTATATCTCCCTCTCCCTTATCGAGGCTATCTCCTCTCTTGTCCCTATAATTCATCTATCTCCCTATCATTCATCTCTCTCCCTCTCTCCCCATCTCCCTCTCTCTCCCCTCTCTCCCCTCCATCTCCCCCTATCTCCCTCTTCCTCCCTCTCCCTCTCCCTTATCAACAAAGAAAATGGAAACAAGAAAATTAGGACATGCAAAGAGGGATGAGGATATAAATTGGGAGGATGAAATGGAAACAACATAAAGCAAAAGTTAATTGGATGGGAAGAATGATCAAAGCAGAGGTAGAAAATAGTAAAATAGGGAAAATTTTGTGGGATCTAAAGGGAAATTAGAAACGAAAAAGAAAACTAAGAGGTAGATAGGTGAGAGAGAGAGAGAGAGAGAGAGAGGGTAGCAAGTAAAGAGGGTAGGGAGACGAAGGTAGAGAGGTGAGAGAGAGAGAGGGTAGGAGGTAGAGAGAGAGAGGGTGGGTAGGAGGTAGAGAGGGGAGGGAGATAGATAAGTGAGAGAGGGTAGGAAGTAGGGAGGGGAGGTAGAGAGGTTAGAAAGAGACAGAGGGTAGGATGTAGAGAGGTGAGAGTTAGAGGGTAGGAGGTAGAGAGGGGAGGGAAGTAGAGTGAGAAAGAGGGTAGGAGGTAGAGAGGGGAGGCAAGTGGAGAGTTAGAGAGAGGGTAGGAGGTAAAGAGGTGAGAGAGGGAGAGAGAGGAGGGGAGAGAGAGACCTAGAGAGGGGAGGGAGAGAAAATAATAGAGGGGTAAGGGGAGAGAGAGAGAGAGAGAGAGAGAGGTAAGGAGGGAGGGAGAGAAGGTGAGATGATTTTATTTCACAATAACGTGAGCACATTATAACACACTCGCGTTATTGTTTGCTTTGGTAATTTCCAAGCCTTTTGCTAGGATTTTCCTTGGGCTTCCAACCCAAAGGCTTGGACTGAGTTTTGAATGTCCAAAGACATGTTTTTACATATTGTAAAATAAAATTACATAATCTAGAGTGTGCTCCCCATCAGGTTTACACGTGTTTCAATGACAATTCAAAAAAGTACCACGATAATCTTAAGCTCTCTCTTAGCTGTCTAACCATATAATTTTTTTCACGTTTTGAGTACGTTAAGGTTTTCATCTTTAATTTCTTTTGTTAGTGTATCCATTTTTTGTCAAAACTAGTGTGTGGTATTTTTGAATTTTTTTAAAACCGTTCATCAAAATTTCAAATAAATTACATTTTCAGAAACTAGACTCCAATGTACACATATTCAAAAAAAATTGGATTTTCAATTAGTTTTCAAAAAATTTAGGGGGGAGCGTGCTCAATTTTCTATTTTTTAGGATGTCCACTTTGAAAATTAATAAAAAATCAATTATTCATAAAAAAAATTATCAGAAAAATGGGATAAACTACATGGTGTTAGCTAATTTCTCACCAAAGCAATTTTTGAAATACTAAAAAAAAGTTAACATTTTAGGGAGCCACACCAGATGCTATGTTATATTTTTTGAAAAAATAGGACCAATTTATGTGGTCCCCCTTTTTGAACCCCTTAATCTCAACCATTTTTGAAAAAAAAAATAGTAGTTTAAAACTAGCTTCAGAGTACTACGACTCTTGTTTTTGTTGCATCTTCAATTTTTTAGTATGACTATCTTCAATTTCTCATCCAACATCAATGTTTCCTGATTTCAAATTTTTTAAAAAAAAAGTGGCATCTTAAGACCCCCATTTGGTCCCCATCTTTGTGCACTTACCCTTATGTTTCATTGAAATTTAAGTAGTCTCTTTCAAATATGTGATTTTACCAAAATAAATTGAAATTTTTCAAAAATAAATTAGCAACTCATAAAATACATTCAAAATGTTGCAACTTATGTCTATTTTTTAGTATTTGCACTACCACTTAAGGGTGTTGTTTGCCCATCATTAACTTCCACACTCTCAAAACTCATCACTAGTCATAGTATGAGGTAAATCAACATCATATGGAAGTGATAGTGAGACATGGGCATAGATCACTAGGCTCCTTAAGGAAATATGAATCATTATATGCACATGTAGAAGAATGCATAAATGTAAGAGGAGAGCTATTATGAGATTAAAAAATAATATCATCACTAGGCATAACATCACATTAAATGGGATCACTAGATGTGTCACCATAGATTAGGCATAAATCATATATTCATTTACCAAAGAAAAAGTATAAGAATCATGAATTATGTAGATAAATGAAGTAAAAGAGGAGAGAAAGGTACTAACAAAATCCATGAATGATGAAAGATTGCATATCCAATGAAATAATACCTCCATAAAACATGGACAACCATTTTTGTTGTTGGAAATGATATGAAAACCTACTAAAGGATCAAATCTAACAAATTGTAAGAACACATCAAAATCCTTTATGTATGCACATATGCTAAGGATAGCCTAGACATTACAATCCATAACATGAAAAGGAATAACAATGAAGCATAACCAAGACAACGTGGTGGTTGTGAACCCAAGGGAAAAGAAATAATGAAGGCCTAAACCCTAGGTAGAGCTTATGAACAATCAAATTTGAAAAATAATATAAAAAATATAATAATCAAATATAAAACATAGGAATTTAGAATTATCTAGCCCTAGAGGTTAGGGATATAGGGTAATATTTCACCAAAATATAGGGATAAAAGCACACCCTAAAAAACATCTAGGAATAATAAATTGAATTTGAATGAAAACCCTAAGTATATGGGGTTAAGTCTAATACATGGATTGATTAATGCTTACTTAAGGATGTAAATTGACATGTGTTGAATTTAAATGAGAGGGATTAAGGTTTTGTGTACTTGAAATGTGAAGAACTGCAATAACAATCATGTCTTACAAAACCACAACCCTATCCTACAAAATGGTGATCTTGTCTTGCAAGCCTACAATCCTATCTTACAAAACTAAGATTATGTCTTACAAACATAAGTCTAGGTCTTTAGTAACTACAATAAGAGTTTCTCTAGTGTTGTCTAATGAAAGGAAAATGGAGGTGGTTCTAAGAAGTACCATGGGGAAAGCTATGGTAGAGTTGAATTTTAGGACTTTATCAAGTCATAATCAAGCCCCATTATTGATTTAACAACAAAGTGATAGAATGACCATGAAGATGGATGTTGAGCACTAACCTATAGATAGATGATATCATTGTGTTGGGACTATAAAACACATTAGAGACATACGCAAAGGAGCTTTTCTACTTTCATTCAATGATTGTATCATCAAATAATAAAATGACCTAATTATTTCCTTAAATACCTTCCCTAAAAACATAATTCAAGGCCTCTTTGAAAACAAATTCACTTAAAGACTTACGCATGTGTACAAACTGGTTAATTCTACAAGGCCTCCCTTAAAACATAAACATGCATTTAAAGTGGTGTTAAAAAAAGAATGGAAACATGTTAATCTATATGCACTTTTTATTATACAAGAATATAATTGCATTTGTAGATCAAATTGTAATATTATTGTACTATACTATACATTGTAGTGTTCATGAATGTTATCACCATGATGTTGTTTCTTATTTTAAAAAATAGCTCATATTTATAGATTATATTAGGTTAATTTAACGGTCCATTTGACATGTCATCACACCATAGGAGTCATTTGTTGCATGGTTAATCATTTGATTGAAGAGGATGGGAACCTTCAAACTAGGCTTTTTTCATCATTTAGGGTAAAACAATCTTGTCGTTACATACAAGAGAATGGTAGCAATAAAAGAGGCTAGCATGACAAATGGTGGCAGTGTGTTGAATCCCTTTGGCACTCTTATTATTTGACGAACAATGGGATACAACATAAATAAACTCCACATGCCAAATGATAATTCCCCTCCCATGTAATCAAGTGCTTCTACACCTGCCATAATTATGTAAAGTGCGGTAGACATCATGGCAAGAAGGAAGGACATGGCCAGCATCACAGGGAGAATGAACAATGGTGAAGCATTAATAGCATATGGTGTGTCACTTTCCTATTCAGATGTGGAATTCAAAATCTTGGGAGTAATTGTAAATGTTGATTCCACCAGCCCAATCGATTTAAGCAATGCTTCCAATGTGCCCAACACAATGCATGCTACATTTGATATAAACCAAAACCGCTCTTCATTCCACCACTATATTAAGCTAGACTTTCAATTTTGAACACCCCACTTGTACTCCAAAAAACTCATTCCATGTTGAAAACAAATAGCCCCCATAAACCACATGGTTTCGTACTCTCTCACCTACATAAATTAAACCATTGTTATTAATTTATGTGTTCTAAAAAGGTGCAATACAACATATATTATAACATCACACAATATGATATTAGGACTTGATGGTTGCCTTAGGAGTATGTGATTTGGAAGAAAACAAGCAAGCCGCATGCAACACCACATACAACATTGCAAACACTGAAATACCAGCATAAAACATGCAATTGTAAATATAGGCAATTCTCTACAGAAGCATGAGTTTGGTTTTTTGGGTGCAAAACAAAGGTGAAGATGGCCTTAATAACATTGAAACCAGTCCAGTAGCTATTCGTTTTCTCTGTGCCAATCGATCAGAAGCAGTTGATGGAGCTATTCCTTTAAATGTTGGTGGACTAGGCCACAAGTAAATAGACCTCCACCCCAAACAATGTATTTCATATCGTGTCAATACATATTTTGTACTCGACCCATACCTCCATCCCACCTGTAATTAAATACCATCTTAATATCTGCACTTTTATACAAACTCTGATTAAATCTAACAATGTCTAAAGAAGCTTTTTAGTCACCTGCTTTCCCCAACCAGTGCCCTTTTCATGGTTGCAGCTGCATAAATCTAGAATCATTTCCTTTGATAAACAAGCAGTCTTTCCTTGATCGTGTCTTGTTAGGGCTGATTTCCAAAGTTCCAAAAACAAACCTAGTTCCGGTCTACAATCCTCTAAGCTCCCTTCTTGGGTTTCAACTCCTGTTACTCCAAGCTAATGTAAAAGAATTCTAATTTAGTTTTATCTACATCTAAACTAGTTTTGGCAAGAGATTTTCATGGTTTATGACCATACCATGGAGAGCTGTTCTTCAAAGAAAACAGCCAGTTCCGCAGTAAAAAGGACCTTGGATTCCATCCACTCTTTTGAGCAATACCTGAGCATCTTACATCTCACATTTGAGCTCATTCAAATCAAACTACAACCAAGACAAAATTTCTATGCATAATATATATTAACAAAGAAATGGAGAAATGGAGAAAAATATAAGCTGACAATAACCGTTTATGCCTAATTTTTCTACAAAGAAGAAATGTAATGCTGGAGAAGCTCTCAATTAACATACTAAAATTTTGAGTTATCTGTGTAAATTCTTATAACTTGCCAAGTGGGTGTTTCCACTAAAATTAAGTTAAATCACTAACATACGAAGATTTTGAATTATAAATTTTCACTTAATAAACCATTTTAAGAAAGTTAAAAATAAACACTTTACTTAAGTATCATTCTCTTTAATGGTCAAATAGTTAAATAGTGATTTTACACCTCATTTATAACAAAAAGTGATTAATATTTGTCCTATTTTTATTGACCAAAATTGACCTTTGATTTCAATGTCAAGTTTGGCAAAAAAGTGTAACCCACTATTGTGGGATGACGCAAGTTCTATCTTTTTATCCCATGTTCTTCACAGAAAATTTTGAATTCATTTGATGTAAACTCACCTCCTATATCAGACCTTAAGCATTTGATCCTCAATTCTAACTCATTCTCAACCATCACCTTGAAGGATTTGAACTTGTCTAGGGCTTGTGATTTATCTTTTAGAAAAGTGACCCAAGTCATTTTAGAATAATCATCAATAAGCAACATAAAGTACCTGTCTCCTTGCAAACTTCTTGTTCTTGTAGGACTACACAAATCTGTATGCACCAGGTCAAGCAATCCAGCAGAAAATTATTCTTTACTCTTAAAATTTATCCTTGTCTATTTCCCCAATTGACCTTCCTTGCAAATAGTATTAGCAGGCTTCACTTGAGCTTAGGCAAATCTCTCATAGCTTGTACTGAACTTATCTTCACCAAGTTGTCAAAATTGATATGACACATCCTACCATGCCACAACCAACTCTCATATGTCTAAGCCAACAAACAAAATTCATTAGTTCCTCTCAAATGATAAACATTGCCTCTAGTCTTCTTACCAATAGCAATTATTGTTCCAGAGATTTCCATGATCTTGCATACGTTATCCTTGAATCTTAGATCATACCCTTTGTCACACATCTAACCAACACTTAAAAGATTATGTTTTAAATCCTTCACATAGAGAACATCATCTATATTGTGCTTTCCATCAAAACAAATAGATCATCTTCCACAAATCTTATCTGTTGTATCATCTCCAAACCTAACCAGTCCTCCATCATACTTTTCCAAAATTACAAACTTACTTTTATCACTGGTCATGTGATGTGAACATCTACTGTCAATAATCCATTCATCCTTATCTTTCTTAGCCTAGCAGACAGACAAAGCACTTTCTTCCACTGATTTTTCTTCCTTCACACAACTAGCAGGATTAGTAGATACAGGTTTTTCCTTGATAGCAATAAACAAGCATTCATTTGCACTATTATCATCAGACTCATCATCTGTTATGCCATCATCATCAAAATCTCTAACATAATAGTATTTATTTATAATCCTAGGTCTACTTTCAAATTTCTTATAGGCTTTTTCAATTCTCTCCGGATACCTGGATGCATAGTGACTAATCTTACCATAGGTAAAGCATTTGAATGGTAATTTACCTTTGAACTTACCATTAACTCTTTGCATTCTATCCACAAAGTTAGAATCAATCTCATCAACATCATCATTTGATTCCACAACATACTTCTCAGATCTTGAAGTCTTCTCTGAAGTGTCAGCTTTGAAAGCAGTCTCAATCTTTGGCAAAGCATCACTAAACTCTCTCATCTCAAAAGCAGTGAACTTTCCAAGAAACTAATCTTTTGTAATCTTGGAGTTCATTAGTTTTCCACAGTCCATGATGTTGTAATGAATGCTTCTAGATTAAACTGTGTAAGTTATTTTTCCTCAACGTTTTGGATCACACACAGTGATCCATCATCAGGAGAATGTGAGCAAGAGAGTAGAATTGAGAATGATGGATTGTAGACCAAAGCAACATAAAAAGAGGGAAGGAGAGAGGTTACATAGACTCCAAGATCTAAGAATCTTCTGACTGTAGGATTTAGGCAATGATCTAAGAATCTTCAGCACAACCCCATCTCTGTTAATAGTTCCTCCAAGACCTTTGATATCATTGATAATTTAATCAATTTTTGCATGTAGATTGTTATGTTCTCATCATCACTCATCCTCAGGGATTCATACTTCGCCTTCAAGTTTTGTAATTTAGCACTCTTTTTAGAATCATCTCCATATAAATTTTTCAACTTAACCCAAATCTCATGAGCAGTTTCCAGATCCATAACTTTCACTAACTCAGTGTTGGATAAAGCATTTAATAGAGTGTCTCTAGCCTTTCCATTTAACTCATACTATTTGACTTTGAACATCTTCGGATGATGGACCATTTTGAGGAATAGTATATTTTGCATCTGCCATCTTCCAAACACTATAACCAAGAGAAATGAGATGACTTTTCATTCATACCTTTCAGAGAGACTAATCCATTCCATCAAACTACAGAGACTCCTTCTTGTGCACCATCCTAGATCAACCTCAAGTTGTTAGGCTTTCTTCCAAGGAACCCTTTCTCTAATACCAATTGTTGAAATGCACAAGACAACTGAGAGGGGGGTGAATCAGTTGTAACCAAAAGTTAACTTCTTTCAAACATCAACACACCAACCACTTAATCAGTGTTATTAAGATTTAACCATGAAAGAATGAAATTAGAAAATTAAACATATTTACACATTCAACATATGAGACACCAGATATTTTACATGGAAAACCTAATAAGGGAAAAACCACAATAAGGATTAACTCACAGTATAAATGATATATCAAAATTTACAACAAGGCTCACTACCCAGAATGCTCACTGCAAAAGAAGGGGTTCACTACCAAAGGAATAGGCTCACTACCAAAAGAATAGGCTAACTACCAAAAGTTGGTGAACTAAGATAGTAGCATCTATACCATGCCAAGGTTCAGTTCCATTGAAGCACAATAAAACTCCTCTTCTCTGCTCTGCTTTTACACTTCACACTTATCTTTTCATATCCACATTGTCCTCTCTCATTTACGACTTTCTTATATGTATTTATATAATTTATCAACCTTAGAATGTACATTAGGGTCGGCAATACAATCATCAACCATTGGAACAATCTCCAAGGTCGGCATACATACATACGTTAGAATAGGTCTGGTCCTAAATAGATTTGTGAGGGAGAAGAATGAATGTGAACCACACCACACCTTAGTTAGGACTCAAATGCAATCTTCCAAATAACAACATGCTGTCACAAACTCCAAAGCATAATCGCAATTAGTGAAAACAACCAAGTCGGCCAAAACTGGTGTTAATACTAAGACCTTTAGGAACACGCTTCATGCACGATCTGAATTACAATTTGTGGACCAATCAAAAAGCAGGAACATGATCTAGAGACATCCACAAGCACGTTACAATCACCAAGAACTTTCGCAAAACCCCCAAAAATTCTATCCAGAAATTCTTCAAACCAGAGCACTTAAACATTACTTTCAGCCACTATCATAAAGGAAAGATTGCTTGCGGAGCACCAAATCATGAACCATTTCAACTGAAGGCACATAATATCATCCCAGACTTAATTCTACAACTGCAAACCATAAAACTTAAATGCAAAGAAATGTGGAGCAGAATACATTCTCCCTGTCACCATTGAATACTCAAAAAAATAGTTTTTACTCTAGTGAACAGAACTCACACAAATCTTCACACTAGATGCTCAAACTTGAAAGACAGCAACTATAGACATCCCTTAACATAAATTCCAAACTGTGGACAAAGATATTCAATCTATAGGATATGCGGAGCAAAACATTGTATTGTTCTAGGAGATAGAACAATTCTCCAATTATACTAACATCTCAAACACTTGCTCAAACTCATTAAAATAACTTTCTTAGATGCTGACCTTAGTTGTTGACATCAATGACAACACTTATTGCTTATACTTGCATTAAATGTTGGCCCACACAAAATTCCAAACACCCCTCCCAACTATATTATTTAAAATCCCTCATTCCAAATGAATGTAACACCCAAACAACAAGAAGATATAGCACCATATTCCACAATGTATTTTCACTTTTATTGGGCAAGAAATTTGGTGTCTAAGGGAGCAAGAATATGATATCTCAATCTATTGTAAAGTGGTGCCTAGTTCTGCACTAAACAATGGAGCCAAACTTATATAAAATGGAGTCCAAGTAGTATTTATTTGCAACATAAGGAAACCATTGTGACACATGTGGGAAATGTTCAACTAAATGTCTTCTATAAATTTTTTAATGAGCATACACCTATAATAGAGACGTGACAAGTATTTGATAAAATGTTGGGCAATTATTACAAGAAATATGAACATCTATCACAATGGCATGGCATGTAGAAACATGAGCTTGGTTTTTTGGGTGCAAAACAAAGGTGAAGATGGCCTTAATAACATCTAAACCAATCCAGTAGCTATTAGTTTTCTCTGTGCTAATCGATCAGAAGCAGTTGATGGAGCTATTCCTTTAAATGTTGGTAGACTAGGCCACAAGTAAATAGACCTCCACCCCAAACAATGTATTTCATATCTTGTCAATACATCTTCTGTACTCGACCCATACCTCCATCCCACCTGTAATTAAATACCATCTTAATATCTGAACTTCTATACAAACTCTGATTAAATCTAACAATGTCTAAAGAAGCTTTTTAGTCACCTACTTTCCCCAAGCAGTGCCCTTTTCATGGTTGCAGTTGCATAAATCTAGAATCACCTCCTTTGACAAACAAGCAGTCTTGCCTTGATTATGTCTCATTAGGGCTGATTTCCCAAGTTCCAAAGACAAGCCTAGTTCCGGTCTACAATCCTCTAAGCTCCCTTCTTGGGTTTCAACTCCTGTTACTCCAAGCTAATGTAAGAGAATTCTAATTTAGTTTTATCTACATCTAAGCTAGTTTTGGAAAGAGATTTTCACGGTTTATGACCATACCATGGAGAACTATTCTTCAAAGAAAATAGCCAGATCAACAGTAATAAGGACCTTGGATTCCATCCAATCCTTTCAGCAATACCTGAGCATCTTACATCTCACATTTGAGCTCATTCAAACCAAACTACAGCTAAGAGAATTTCCATGCATAATATATATTAACAAAGAAATGGAGAAAAATATAAGCTGACAATAACCGTTTATGCTTGTTTTTCTACAAAAGAAGAAATGTAATGCTGGAGAAGATCTCAATTAACATACTAAAATTTTGAGTTATTTGTATAAATTCTTATAACTTGCCAAGTAAACAAGTGGGTGTTGCCACTGAAATTAAGTTAAATCACTAACAAACGAAGATTTTGAATTATAAATTCTTATAACTTACCAACTAAACAAGAGGGGTTTTCACTTAATAAACAGTTTTATGAAGGTTAAAACTAAACATTTAAGTATCATTCATTTTAATGGTCAAATAGTTAATAGTGATTTTACACCTCATTTATAACAAAAAGTGGTTAATATTTGTCCTAATTTTATTGACCAAAATTAACCTTGAACTATTAAAATGAATAAGATATAAGAAGAGCCAAAAATAAATACTAAAAGTAGATAACAGAGCCCATAAACTTTTGTTAATAGAAGGTTCTATGAAAATTTTCTAGAAAATAGGATTGAACTTTCCAGTAGCTCTTATTTGTATTAGTTTGTTTACAGATTTATTTGAAAAATTAGGCTCTATTCATTCAGCTAGATGTTCCTTTTCCCATGCTTTGATTTTGCTGGATAAGTGTTTTACATTTTTCATGTTTAGTAGTTGTGTTTAGTAGTTGTGGTGGGGTCAACCTTACTAGTGTTGGCATCAGGGGGAGAGCAGGGGAGGCAAACTACTGGCCACCAAGATATAAAACCAATGCTCTAACATACAATGGACAACAAAAAACAAATACACACAAAAAGGAGAGAGACCAAACAATTGACAGCAATATATTTCGTATATATTTTCCTTTGCTAGAGTACATTCAAACTTCATACACATTACAATGCAGAGTTGCTGCTCTGTTTTCTTGTTATGCCCCAATCACTGGAGCTGCATGTAGGAACTCCATAGCTGCCTGTAGATTACCTTGTACTACTGCACACCAAACCTTCTATTCTTTGTTGTTCTCCTTCTGTTATTCTGTCTTGTTCTCTTTTGGAACATTCCTCTTCTTCCTCTACTGCTGCAGGCTTCTCACTTACTCTATCTAAGCTCAACTAGCTTTCCCTCCTTTTGTCTCATTTCCTCATACCTAGAAAATGGGCACTCAACTGATTTCAAATTTGAACTTACCTACCGAATTGAATGTGGGCAGGTGCAAACGGTGTTGGAGATGAATATGGAAGATCTTCAAGTTCTGACGTGGGGACAGTCAACATTAATTATCTGACAGAAGATTAATTCTTCCAACACTCCCCCTTAATCTGAGTCAGATGTCATTCAACAATTTTCTTTCTGGAACTAATCTCCAGAGTTATACCAATCCATTTGCCTTTCTGGAGCAGATCTCTGGAACTGTTTCTGTCACTCTGCATCATCTCCAGAGTACCTCCGAAGCATCTCCAGAGCATTATTTCTACTACCTTCAGAGCTCTTCTCTGCATCTTCAGAGCACCTCCAGAGCTGACTTCCTGCATCTCCAGAGTTCTATTTCTGCATCTCCAGAGCTGCACACACCTTCCAGGGTTGAACCTCTGGAGCTCTCCTGCTGTCTTTCCAGATCTGAACCTTCAAAGCTGCCTTCTTTGTAGGACTGCACACCTCCAGAGCTATCCTCTTTCTAGGGCTGCACACCTCCGGAGCTGTCCACAATGCATAGCCTATCTCTTAGGCATTCAAAAGAATCTTTTGGCAAAGCCTTTGTAAAAATGTCAGTGAGTTGTTGCTCGGATCTGCAATACTGCACCTCAATCTCTCCTCATTTTACCAACTCCCTTATGAAGTGATAACAGATCTCAATGTGCTTTCTTCATCCGTGGAAGACTAGATTCTTTGTCAAGGCTATTGATGAAACATTGTCACAATGAATGGTTGTACCATCTTCTTGTTGCTCATACAAGTCTGCAAGGATCCTTCTCAACCAAATAGCCTCACAAGCTACTGCATTTGCTGCAATATGCTCAGCTTCTACTGTAGAGAGAGAAACAATGGGTTGCTTCTTGGATGCCCATGATATCACGTTTGAACCCATGTGAAATACATAGCTGGATGTGCTCTTCCGGTCATCTACATTTCCTGCCCAATCACTATCCGTGAAACTAGCTAGCTTAAACTCATTAGAAACATCATACAAGATGCCATAACCTGTTGTGCCATTCACATACCTCAAGATCCTCTTTCCTGCTTGCCAATGTGTGTCCTTAGGCTTCTCCATGAACCTAGAAATGAGGCTTACAGCATACATCAAGTCAGGCCTAGTGGCTGTCAAGTACATGAGGCTTCCAACCATGCTCTTGTAGAGAGTTGGGTTTACTTCTCTGCTGCTATCCTCTTTACTCAATTTCAAACCTGTAGCTGTTGGTGTAGGGGTAGGTTTACTATTCTCCATTTTAAATATTTTTACAATCTATTTGGCATAGTTAGTTTGTGAAATAAATATGCCATGCTCTGTTTGCTTGACCTCAATGCCAAGAAAAAACTTTAGCAGACCTAAGTCTGTCATCTCAAACTCATTCTCCATTGCCTCTTTGAAATCAGCAATGAAAAGAGCACTATTGCCAGTAAAAATCAGATCATCTACATACAAAACAGCAATCAAAATGTTACCTTCAGCTACTTTGATGTAGAGAGTGGGTTCATTGCTGCTTTTGCTAAAGCCGTTGCTCAACAAATATGATTCAATTCTGTTGTACCATGCCCTAGGTGCTTGTTTTAGCCCATAGAGGGCTTTCCAGAGCCTATATACTTTGTCCTCTTGCCCTAGGACTTCATAGCCAGGTGGCTGCTCCACATACACTTCCTCTTTCAGCACTCTGTTCAAGAAGGTTGACTTTACATCCATTTGAAACACCTTCCATTTGTGTTGGTTTGCTATTGCTATGACTGCTAGAACTGTTTACAGCCTTGCAACTGGTGCATATTTCTCATCATAATCTCTTTCAGGCTATTGTTTGTACCCTTTGACAACTAGCCTTGCCTTATGTCATTCAATCTTTCCTTCAGCAGTAGACTTGGTCTTATAGACCCACTTAACTCCAATTACTTGTTTACCCTTGGGTAAATCAGTTAGCTGCCATGTGTCATTCCTCTCTATGGCATCCAATTCTTCATCCATGGCCTTACACCATTTCTCTTCTTTCATAGCTTCTTCAAACTAGATTGGATCACTACAAGAAAATAATGCAAAATCCAAATTCTCATCATCATCAGCATACCTTGTGCTATCATAAATGTCCTTCACACTCCTTGTCCTTTGTGGAATCATTGATGCGAGTGTGGGGTCTGAATTAGCTCTAGAGCTGCTACTGGTCTAACCTCCAGAGCTATTGTTTTGATGACCTCCGGAGCTGCTGTTCTGTTGACCTCCAAAGCTGCAGACCTCCGGAGTTGCAGACCTCCAGAGCTGTAGTGTTGTTGTCCACCTCCGGAGCTGCTTTCCTGAACACCTCTAGAGCTGCTATTTTCCAATGCTCTATGGTAGTTTCTCCCTGAGCTGCTACTCTCCATAGTTCCTCTAGAGTCGCTGTCCTCTGGAGCTTCTTCATCTTCAAGGGGTATTGTAACTGAGATACCCATGGTACTGTCCACTATTCCATCCCATGCTTCATTCTTAATGAACTCAACATCCCTACTGATCACAATCTTTTTGGTGATGGGATTATATAGCCTATAGGCTTTTGACTCTTCATTATAGCCTATGAAGATACATTTTTCACCTCTATCATCAAATTTTTGCCTCTTCTCTTTAGGCACGAATGCATATTCCACACACCCGAAGATTCTTAGGTGTTCAACACTCCATTTGTAGTTTGTCCACGCCTCTTGTGGAATCCTATCACGAACGGCCTTTTTAGGACACCTATTCAATAGGTAAACCATTGTTGCTACAGCCTCACCCCAATAATCATTTGACAATCCCTTTGCCTTCAGCATGCTTGTTGCCATCTCTATGATGGTTCTATTTTTCCTTCCAGCTACTCCATTTTGCTGTGAAGTATACCTTGTTGTGAACTGTTTATGAATGCCTTCATACTTACAGAAATTCAAGAATTGTTTGGAGATATACTCTCCCCCTCTATCTATTCTTAGGACTTTGATATAACGGTCACTTTGCTTTTCAGCTGATGCCTTAAACTCCTTAAACTTCTCAAAGGCCTCTGATTTGTTTTTCAAAAAATAAACCCATATTTTTCTGCTCTAATCATCTATGAAGGTCATGAAATATACATTCCCACCTAGTGTGGGGGTCTTCATAGGGCCACATAAATCTGAATGCACCAACTCCAATGGTGCTCTTGCTCTCCTAGAATACCCTGATTAAAAGGGTTGCCTGTGCTGCTTTCCTAAAATGCAGGCTTCAAATTTTCCATCGGGCTCTACAATGTTTGGTAGCCCTCTAACCATGCCTTTCTTGGACAATAAACTCAAACCACAAAAACTTAAGTGCCCATACCTTAAATGCCACAATTTGGATGGGTCTTTGATGACTGTCCTAAAGGTTGATTGTTGTCCCACTGCTGTGAGCACCAGAGATAGTGCAGGAAACTGTGCCAGAGATAGTGCCAAAGATGGTGCACTCTCCATTTTCCATCAGGATTCTATAACTGTTTTGGTCCATTTGTCCAATGCTTAATAGGTTATGTTTTATGCCTGGGGCATAATAGACATCCTGGATCTGCATTTTTTCACCTTGCTTGCCAAGGACTGTGATGATGCCTCTTCCTATGACAGGAACCTTTTGACTGTTCCCCATCACGATCTTAGACTTGACATTTCTGTCAATGGAGGCAAACAAATTTTCATTACCACTCATGTGGTTGCTACACCCACTGTCCAAATACTAGACTTTAGGGTTGCTCTTCTCAGCAAGGTTGCACACAATAAACACCTTAGACTGATTTTCATTTTCAGCCTTGTTCTCATTTACTATATTAGCATTTTGGCCTCCATGATCACGTTGTTTCTTTCTACACTCACTAGCATAATGACCAAACTTATGACAGTAATAGCATTGAACATTACTTTTGTCATACCTCTGATTAGAAATGATGTTCTTCTTCTTTTCTTGATAGCTTGGCTGTGAGCTGCTTGCCTCTTCTTGGCTATTTGAAACTCCTCTTCCGAAGTTGCTTCTTCCTCTACCTCTTTGACCTCTACTTCTGCTATTTCTTCCTCTTCCCCTACCTCTTGCATTGGTTTGAGCCTTGAAGGCTTGCTCAAGGAAAGGAGCGGATCTATTCAACCACTGCTCATGGCTTTGTAGAGAGCCCATCAACTCATCCACTATCATCTTGGACAAATCCTTAGTCTCTTCAATAGTTATGACTATGGGGTCAAATCTAGAAGGTAGACATCTTAGGATTTTTTCAACAATCCTTTGATCATCCATGGTTTCTCCATTTATCCTTAGCTGATTTAGCATGGTAGAAACTCTAGTGTGAAAGTCTAAAATAGACTCACTCTCCTTCATCTGTAGGGTCTCAAAATCTCTTCTAAATAGCTGGAGTTTGACTAACCTCACCTTGTCAGTTCCCTTATAGCTATTCTGCAATTTATCACATGCCTATTTTGAGTAGTTTGTTGCTGCAATGAGGGGGAAAATAGCCTCTGTCAAGGCTGCCTCTATTAGACTAAGGGCTTTTGCATCCTTCATTCTCATTTCCTTCAACTGGTTTCTTTGAGCATTTGTTAGGACTGCATAGTTTGCTGGATCTGTGATGTCTATGAACCCATTGATGACCAAATCCCATAGGTCATTTGCAACCAATAGAGTCTTCATCTTCTTAGCCTAGATGTCATAGTTCTACCCATTAAATGTAGGTGGCTGCTACCATCCTTTGTTGTCCCCACCTATCATGCTTCTCAAATCTGAGAAGGCTGATGATGCCTAGACAAGCTAGGGCTTATATAAAATACCTAGAAAAATCTTCTAACTACCTAGAAAAATAGGGCTCTGATACCAACTGTCGGCATCAAGGAGAGAGCAGGGGAGGCAGACTACTGGCCACCAGGATATAAAACCAATGCTCTAACATACAATGGACAGCATAAAACAAATACACACAGAAAGGAGAGAGACCAAACAATTGACATCAATATATTTTGTATATAATTTCCTTTGCTAGAGTACATTCAAACTTCATACACATTACAATGCAGAGCTGCTGCTCTATTTTCTTGTTATGCCCCAATCACTGGAGCTACATGTAGGAACTTCATAGTTGCCTGTAGATTACCCTGTGCTGCTACACACCAAACCTTCTATTCTCTGTCGTTCTCCTTATGTTGTTCTATCTTGTTCTCTTCTGGAACATTCCTCTTCTTCCTCTACTGCTATAGGCTTCTCACTTACTCTATCTGAGGTCAACTAGCTTTCCCTCCTTTTGTCTCATTTCCTCATACCCAGAAAATGGGCACTCAACTGATTTCAAATTTGAACTTACCTACCTAATTCAATGCAGACAGGTGCAAACGGTACTAGAGATGAATATGGAAGATCTTCAAGTTCTGACGTGGGGGCAGTCAGCATTAATTGTCTGACAGAAGATTAATTCTTCCAACAACTAGTGATCAGATTCACAATTTTCTAATTCCAATTTTTTTTTTGGAGTTTTTACAACAATGATAAGTTTTACTGTTCTAGATTTTCCACCTGAAAAAGTTTTCCCAGATAAATATACTGTATATTATCTTTACTTTCCATTTATTCAATTATTGTTTCATACTGTAGATGCACAATTCTATTTTTCAAATTTAAATGCCTTACTAAAATACACATTCATTCACTAGAAAATATAATTTTGACGGGGAATTACTTACATTGTAGACAAAAAGAAGCCGATTTCCATGAACGTCTTGTCTAACAAGATTGGCAAACACTGCACAAACCCCACGTTTTCTCCAAGTTTTGTGTCCATAAAAACACACATCGCATGTCTGAGAGCATTTGAATAATTTATGTACGTATCACAGTCAAGATTTAAAATAAAAGGGTTGTTGCTCAATACTCTTGATACTCGCATCTGATCATAATTTAAAGATACTCAATTTTATTTGTATTGCACTATAATCTCATTCAAACTTGGAATTCCCTCAAATCCAGGGTTTGTAAAATAAAAACAAAAAATAACAAACCACCGTGTTTAGAGCCCTGGCCTTGAATTGATGGTTATATCCCTTTCTTTTTTCCTGTGCCACATACACAAGCAAGGGAGCATTCCATTCAGATCCATCAATTCCAATGTTATTCACAACCTACACAGACACCAAACTTATTGAACAATAGAAACCCTAAGAGAAAGATATTAAAATATAGGCTACATAAGAAGTTATTGCTATCTACCTCAATTATAGGAAGGTGCAATATGGATTATTAGATGGCTAAGAGTATATCGATGTGCAAATTTTAGGGCTTCTTGAGGCCTCTTTTCTAAATCATTAATCCGATTCTCTAATTGTTCATATTCTTCCTGATTTCAACTCATTAATACATATTTATCTCATTACCAAACAGTAAAGAAGCAGCTGGTAGTGATCCTTATATTTCCATGCTATAAAAGAATGTGTGAAATGCTACCTTCAACTCATTCCATTGTTTATAATAGGAAGAATTTGTGTGAGAAGAAAAGAATTTAGCTGGAGAAGGAGGTTGGATGGAATGCATTTTGCAGAAAGTTATCCACTTGTGAACAAACATGAAAACCTCTAACATCATACAGAAAATGACTGGAGAAGTAGAGTCATCAGAGACATAGCAGGAAACCCTGTCGGTAGGGTAATCCATCGCTAACACAAAAAGAATTGTATTTGCAGTAATTAATGGAGGTTGTCTGATGCTTGTTTCATTCTGATCTAACTTGTTTTGGCTACTGTATTCACCTATTTATTGCAATTTTGAGGGGTTATACACTTTTTTGTGTAAGGTTTTCTACAATTTTACGATTTTTATGATTTTTATGGATTTTTACGAGTTTATGAGATCTAATATGAAGTTCTTTTCTAATCGTGCAGGACATGCGTATCCGATAGAATGCCTACCGAGAGCAAGGATGGCTCTTAACGATGTTTTCTTCACTGATTTATCAGGACCATACTATTTTGAGGCGAGCAGGTTTGGGTAGAGTTTGTCACATGCCTATTATTCACCCTGTGTCCCATATATGCTGTGATATTCTGACCTCCTGGGATGGAGACAGAAACACATTTAGGTTCCCACAGATCTCTGGAGACTAGACCATCACTCTGTATGATGCACGTATTGCATACTTGGAGTTCCTATAAGAAGACATCCTCTAGTCCTTCCAGCTAGTGAGTCCTTCGAGGACAAGGCATCTTGGGCTGAGTTCATGGGGGTTAGTCACCCTGGGGATCAGACAGGAGTCCAACTCACTTCTGTGCCTTGACTTCATATCCCCCTTTTGAGGAGATTCTTGATCAGGTTGATTACATCGAGGCTGTCGGGAGACAAAGCCTCGGTTTGTTTGAGATGGTGTTGGGCTGCCATCATTCGTGGTATTGAGGAGGGCACAGTCTATGTTTGGGGACCAGATATCTTGGCTATGGTCTATAGGGACTTCTATCATATTTCGTAACAAGGGGCTCTAGCTTTTATCCACTCTTCTTTGATCATGACAAGGATATCTGAGCACATTAGGCCCTATCAGAAGCTCATCTCGATTCCAGATAGACATTTACCGAGAGGCAGCTAGGTGGATACATGTACATCACTTTGATGCTTCTTTACCCATTATTGCTACTCTTACAGATGATGACACGGTCTTTGATTTGTATCGTGATAAGGAGGGATCCTAGGCCCATGATGGCGAGGTCAGAGAGTACTTTTGTGGAGTATCCAAGATTTCAGACTATAATGGTCTAGTTGAGGCCCATCATGTTGACTGTGTTTTACAGCAGTTCAGCGAGGAGTTCCCCAAAGACTTGCCCCTAATGTCAACTTGCTACAAGACCATTCAGGAGATGGGTGAGATTGGACAAAGGTTAGTTGTTTGGGCTCCTTTTACTCTTGGAGCCTTCATTACTAGAGTTCCCAGAGGAGGATAGAGGGGAGGGAGAGGGACGCCTTCCCGATCTCTCATTGTGGTTGTGGCTTCAGAGTCTACTGGCGAGGACTATGTTCCTAATGGTGATGATTTGTTAGACGAGGGCTTACCCGAGGATGCACAGGATGAGAGTCTTGATGCTACTAATGATGCAGATGATGCTCCTAATATCCCTGAGGGTCCTCCTGTTGTTCCTTGACCTCCTCATTCAGATGAGGTGATGCGACAACTTGACTCTGATTAGCAGCCTAGAGATCCATGTAAGTTTTGTTTATTTTTTGCACTTTTATCCTTTCTCTTTTCATGGAGAACTGACTTGTTTTTCTCTTTTAATTCACTCTTTTAGGTAATGTCAGAGAGTGAAGGGATTTTGTTCATAATATTAATGTTGTCTTGAGTTCTTCCTTCACTAGGATGACTCGAGATTGTCTTTTGGATGATCCTAGTGTGCCCCCTACTACTGGGAGACACATAGACATTTTTGCTCTTGTCTACCATGGATGTCAAGAGAATGCAGACCTAAAAGCTGAGATTCACACCCTTAAGGGTGAGAATTAAGTGCTCCGAGAGATGGCCCATCTTAGTTTTGGATGACGAGATGCTAGTATGGTGGGGCCTTCACAGTCACATGCTTACAGTAGAGCGCCTCGCTCCCATAGGTCTCATGGAGCGACGGGTGGTATCCGTAGACAAAGGAGCTGAAGTCTTGAGGGTTTCGTTGGAGGGAACCATCCTTGACTTCCTTTCTTGAACTCATTTCCCCTTGCAAGGGGAGCCTCTACTTCTTTTTGAGAGCATTTTGTCCTGGCTCTTCGATACTCTTGTATATGCAAACTTCGGATGTATCTATGAAAGTTTATCCTTTTATGGTTTTCATTTATTGGATTTGTACTAATCTCTTGTGCATGTTTTGGAGGTTTGGGAACTTTTTTATTATGTGTTTGACCTTTTCAACTCTTTTTAACGATGCAAGTATGATAACGCTGACATGTTTTTGTAATTTTTTTGAGGCATATATATGAGATGCAGTTTACGAAATGCAGATGCAAGAAAATGAGAGATCTTGAAATGAAACATTTACTTCTACTGAATGTCATGAGATATGACTTTTGACTTTATTGCTTTGAGACTCTTTTTTCTGATTTTGGCATGAATGCAATGTGGGACAAACACTGTGACTGCTCTTAAATACAATTTTCAATTCAGGGGATTGCGACTTACACTAATATAAGAGACCTATTCAAGGCTCTGAGATAGAAAAAAACTCAAGTGGGGAGCGGGAATGAAGATGGAGCATTTCTGATCTTAGACTTCGCTAAAGGCTAAACACTAATCCTTATCTAGATAAGACAAGTTGACAAGCTTTCAACTCAGACAAGTAGCAAATTTTATAGGTGTTCACTAGACTTAGATCATAGATGGAAAGCAAGGTAGACCCAGGGTAAAGGATAAATAGGAAAGAATAAGGGTCCCTAGGTAGAAGATGATCCTAGAGACTACTAGACTCTAAGCTTTGCTCAGCTTGTGTGTGTGTGTGTGCTTTGTACCTTTCTTTCTCTATTAAAATGTCACTCTTGAGGCTTAGAGCTTAGACTAATCTCCACCTGAGAGTACGAACATTCAACAATCTTCTCTCTTTCACTCTCTTTGTATCTCTCTTTTTTTGCTTTTCACTTTTTTTGTATTTTCCTCACTTGATTTTTCTCATTTTTTAGATTTTTTTGACTTTTCAAGAAATGAATCCTTTTGTGACTTTTTATATGAAATACTTTGATCTCTCAATACTCTTATTATGATCACTCATTTTTTATTCACTCAGATTTTAGATTTCTTCCTTTAGAGTTTTGATCCTCTTGACATTTTTGGCCAGGAAAGATAAGGGGTTGAGCGTCACCTCAAGTTGTTGTAATCTATTTGGACTTCTTTTCTACTAGGGAAAAATTGGGAAGGTCTACTTGCAAGCTTCCTTTGAACACTATAGGTTTGAATACTAACATTGTTTAGACCTAACATCTTGACTCATTAAGACTGGGATTAGTGTAAAGCTAAGAGCTAGGATTTGACTAGACCCACTGGGAATAAAAAGGGGATAATGGTGATTGTGAAAATGGGGAATCTCTAGGTCCTGAAAGGATGACGTATATCTAGGCAACTTAGACTCCTTACTTAAAATAAACTAGTACAAGAGCAAGTCACTGACTGTAATGCAAGATGAATATAATGATACAAAAATGCATGAAACAAATTGTTTTTGAAATTTTGATTTTTTTTTTGTATTTTTATGTTTTATGATTTTTTTGGTTTTTAGACATAATATTTCTTGAGGTGAAAGGCATTGACTATTTCACCAAATTCCTCTCCCTCCATTGTGCACAAGAGATAGGCACCATTTCCAACATCTTCTTTGACCATGTAAGGACCTTTCCAGTCTTCTAGAAAAGCTATTTTTCATCTTCTTTTATTATTCTTCATGCTACCTCTTCTCAAGACAAGTTCTTCTATTATGTAGGGTTTGTCATTTGAATATATTGCTACCAACTCGGTGGTTTCTCTTGGCATTGTGAGATGAATTAAGTCTCGAAAGGCTTGTTGATGAGAGGGGGTCCAATACAGGACTCCATCATAATTTAATAATTCTACTAACAGGTTGAACTGTTCTTGCATACAGATTTTCACATCTAGTCTCTCTTGGATTCTTTGCAAAAATTGGAACAACTCTAGGGGAGTTTGTGGCTCCCTTTGCTCATCAGGAGGGACAAAGCTTATACTTGTCCTCCCATTTGGTTCTGGTCTTAACTCCATGGCATATCTGATGTAACTCTTTGGCAGTTCGAAAATGACAGGGTCATCAATGCGAACTATCACTCTCATCTTCCATTCTCTGTGAAAAATACCTTCACTTTCTTCATCTTCGTCAGGAAGTCTTTCAATTATTTAGATATGTACTAGAGGTGCTTCCCACTTGCTGAGTTTGTTTGATTGAACCGAGGTAGAGATGGTTGGCTTCTCTTGCAGTTGGACACCATGAACATCCTAGGTAGCATTCCTATGGCATTAGTTGATTCATTGTTAATAGAAAGTGCCTCCTCCATGGGTGTTAATGGTCGATATGAATCCTCTGTTGGTGTGAGAGGCTCATAAGATTTCATTTCTTCTATTGTCTCAGGGACACATGATTCACTTAATGGTGATAGTGGAGTGTAACTTTATGTTATGTCTTCCTCAACATCTGAGAAAGCATGTAGGTCTGCATTTCTCAGATCTAACATGATTGTCTCAACTATTGGACCTTCAATTTTCTGTGGTTTTTCTCCTATGCAAGGGAAGAGTTTTTAGGCTTCTTGGATGTTGATCATGAGTACCTCTAAGGGGAATTGGAGTGGTCCGTCCCGCTCAATCAATTCCATGATCTCAATTTTCTTCTCTTTGGGAACTATTTTCTTTTGTTTTGGCAACGCCTCATTCTCTAAAGTTTTGATCTCTGATGCATTTATGGTCTTTTCTAGGATTTCCATTCGTTTGATGCATAACAACTGAGGTGTAGGATTAGGGACAGTTAAATTGTTGGTAGGGCGTTCATAGTCTATGGGGATGGGTATGTGCAGGATCATGATGGGCCAAACTATACCTCTAAGTAGCAATGAAAATAAAAAAAAATAGACTTTATCAATTTCATGTGAAAATTTGAATGGATTATCTACACAATTTGAAAAAGATGTAAAAATGAAATTTGTAGATAATTGAATCTAGTTTATAGGCTACTATTTTTTTTTAAACTAAATTTACTTAGTGAAAATTGAATATTTCAATGAATAGCTATTAAATTTTTCAGAAAAAAATAAAAAGTGGGTGTCTGTCCAGCCAACCTAACTATGTGTAAAAAAAAAAATTAAAACTTTCAAAATAAGTAGAGGACTCATGTCTAGATGTGACACATATTTATTTGAAATTTTTTTCCAATAAAATAATTAGTTACGATTTTTTTACTGACTTTTTTAAAAAGCTAAAAAGTAATTTTCCAGCCAACCTAACTCGATAAAAAAATCAAAATTCAATATTTTTTTTAACCTATAGCCAGAAAAGCATAGAGTGTGACGCAGGTTTCAAATCTCAAAAAGGTGAAATGGTTTGAAAGTTATGGATGTTTTTCAATCAGTGTGTCCATTAGGATTTCAGAGACATGGTATATAGAAAATTATTAATAATTATTTAATAAAATAATAACCAAAAAAATCTTATATTTTTAGAAAGCTAACAATTTTTTCTATAAACCCTTTTTGTTTTATCAATTTTGCATAAAAAAAAGTCACTAGCACAAAGGGTGAAGTTTGAAGAAGAGACTGAAACATGAAAACACATTAGAATCCATGAAAAGTCAACAACCAAAATGGATATTTGTCTTGCTTTGTACCAAAGCAAAATGAATATCCATTTTTCTTCAATAAAAGCAAAACGGATATCCATTTTAGCAGCTCAAAAACAGATATCCGTTTCCCAGAAACAGATATCCATTTCTAATGGAAATATTTAGTTAAAAATTGGTGGCTCCTTGTAAAAAGTATGGGCTCTTATCAAGCATGCATAACCAAGAAGGTTGATATCTTTTTTTCTTACATGTTTGTTGATCACATCTTATGAAACAAATGTTGCTTGGTGATAGTTCTAGGTTTAGTGAACAATATTCTCAAGCTTATTGCAATTTTTACACTTGTGACCAAATTTGGTACCAAACCCTTTCACCTTTTCAATTAATCCTAATAGTGTCATCTCACTCCAAGCAAATCAAACCAACATTAGGACCATGTGAATGAGATTAAGGATAGCCTTGAAATATGAATCTTTGTATTGTTGACTATCCTTTTAGCAATACAATCCTTTAGGATCATTGTACCCAAGTGCAACAATCCTTCAATCTTCTTTTATTTATATTTCTTTCCTCTACATATACACAAGATTCTCGTGCCTTGTAATCATGACAATCCACAAATCACCTAACTGTCCTTAGTGAGACTATATCTTATTTTGACAGTGATAGTCATCTTCCATTCACAACTCTCCTCTTTAACATAGATACCCTTTGCACATGTTTTGACTTCATGATTTTCCTTTTGTATGTTGTATTATGGTATGAAAATACTATGGCCCCTTCTTCATCCTCTTGTATAATGAAATTGAAGTTCGACACTTATGGTTACTCTTCTTTATTACTTGGTGATAATGAATCCCTAAACTCATTTTTGATTGTCTTGAAGACAAATTTACCACTGTTGAGACAGTCAGAGTTGATTCTTGATCATGAATATTGCAAATTACTTCAAATATCCATGGACAATTTCAATTATGTTTCTTAAGACAACCAGGCCTTGACTATCCCTTGATGTTGGTCATGATTGTGCTTGGATGGCACAATAGTTCATAGTTAGATTTTTTCCAGTAAAGTTTTCCTTTGACAAAGTCATATTTGTAGTCCACCTTTTGATGATGTTCAAACAATATAAATACTTATTCTTAACATTAGCAATACATTTCTCACAAATACTAATGCATTCTACTCATAAGGTTCATGGCACCATGCCTAAAGGTATGATAGTTAGCAGTGTACTATTATGGCATCCTATGGTTGGTTTGACAATCTATAATAGTGATAGCATTCATGCCTAACAGTCCTTATTGTTATTGTCATAATATATTTTACATTCGAGGCCTTGTCTACAACATACAAAGTTTACCTTTCTCACCCATACCTTCAGTATATAAAGGACATTGATAGGGAATTTTTAATTTCCACTTAGTCAGTGCAATCTAGGAGAGGATAGATTGTCTAAAGTTGTAATCTATTTCCATTTACACTTGCCATAACTACAAATGCTTAGTGTTTATTCTCAACCCCAGTATATGAATAAAATGTGACCTATTGTTCTAATAGGCCTATAGGGACAAAGAGGTGATAAAGCCTTTAATTTTAAACATGACATGGTTTGATAACTTCCCATATTGGTAAGGTCCTAGATGACAATCCTTTGATGCACCTAATTGTAATAGGTGTTATGATAGTCCTTGGTATCTTTTCATTTCTTTCTTGAATGGCCTACAAATAAGACATAAGACCTATTAGATCCTTCATAAATAAGAATTCTCATACATTACATTTAAACTTAAACTCCCTAAACATCCATCAATCCATCCATTAATATCAAAATGCCATGAATATCCTATGATCAACCATTCTAATTCCTAGGATAGTCATATTGCAATTTTGCTTCTCTATACTAAAATAGCCCAAGGAATATCTACCCTTGAATTTGTATTTTAACAATCTAATGTCTTTATGAATAACATTAAGCCTTCTTTTGGGACAACATTTTTGCCTTTAGAAGCTCCTCATTTCATGATAGCCTAAAATAGAATAAGTGGATAGTCATAACATTTTAGTATAATGGGAAAACCCTAAAGTGTGATAAAGTCTATACAATATCTATTCCCATCCATGTCATGAAGCAACTATTCAAATGCTAGGCTAACATGATTTAAACAATCATAAGGGCCAACAATCCACTCCAAATGCATGGGAAAAGGACAACTCTTGGATCCCATATTAATCATATTCACATGGCTGCTAGCATCTTCAAGTGAGTCAATACAAAAATTGAAAGCCTCAAACTCATACACTTCAGAAAAATATACCTAATTATGAATTTGATATGGATGAATAAGGAAGTCCTCATGCAATAAAAACTAAAATGTGTCACATTTAGACATGTCATCAAGTTGAACTACATCATGTTGAGACCCGTGTTTACTTAAGCATTACAAGTCACTTGCCTCTTTGCATGCTTCAAAGTTCCAAACAAAGGACTCAACTTTAGGTGTAGCAGAGTCCTCATCAATGACTGATTTACATGGCCTTCAACAAACTAAAATTATATATCATCTTTATGCTTATATGGAGGCTATATCATCTTTACAATTGTATGTCCAGGCTCTTTAGGAGTCTTCACAAATGTGTCCAAAGTAAGATTACTCAAATCAAATAATGGCTTATATCTAGAGCTTTATTAAGTTGATACCTACGTGGATTAGTGTGTAAACATTCAAATTAGATGGTAATTCACAAGTTTATAGAATAATAAAATGAATCCCTAGTCTAGAATCCAAATGTACATATTTAAAGGCATTAAAGACTTTAAACAAATTACTTTGTTGAATTGGAGAAGGAATGTACAAATGTGCAATGTTTAGCTTATTCTTCCTTGTCTATACTTTTATACAAATTTGTATGTACATGTGTGTGGTGCATGGATCAAGTGGTCAAGGTGACGATAGATGTCAAACCCATATGACTTGTTCCTATCTTCCATGATTACCATATATTATATCCTATGTTACTTGTTTAGCTCGTATTCTTTCATATATTCAATCCTTACCTCCCATGCTTTCTTCTATGCCTTGTTTGTTTCCTAAACATCTCTATGTTCTATGTTTAGAACCTATATTTTTCCATGTTACTTGTTTACTTATATATCCCTATGCTATATATCCATGATGTCCCTATATTCCTATGATCTATGCTTGTGGTCTCTATCTCTTATGTATCCATATTCCATGCTTATCATGATGTTTCTAATACTTAAACATACTTATGGTTCTTACACATTTAGCATTCTTATTCTTTAGTTATTTATATATGTATTTTAACATTTAATTTGTCCTTCTTATGTGTTCTTATCATCTCCTATTCTCATTTATGTATATCTAGCTGTATACTTTGTAGATTATTTCATTCTTTGTGAGGAAAACAAAATAGATATCCATTTTGAAAACTGATATCTATTTTGTAGTAGCTAAATGGATGTTGCAGAGTGTCCATTGGCAAAGAATTGGGATTTAAGAAATGGATATCCGTTATGTAAATGCAGAAAAAAGACAAAAGGAATATTGTTGGGTCCGAAATCCGCACCCAGGGATCCTCTATTATCAAAATACTCATGATTTTTGGCTATGATAGTGAAAGGAATATTTTTATGCACTTTTGGAGACACAATTTTCTTGTTACAATCATAAGGGTGATATTTTTGTTCCCCTAATGGGGAGCAACAGTCGTCATAAAGCAAAAATGAGGAGGAATGTTACATTGGAGGAAATTGAAGCAATTAGGGAAAAAGATAGGGAAAGGAAGAGGATTGGAAGAGTGGGTTTGGCGGATGCTCATCAAGGTGAATATTCTTCTTTACCATCTAATGACATGAAAATTGAAGATGTTAATTTTGATTAAATGAAATGTTAGATAAGAATGAAATTCACCATGATATGGTAAATGAAAATATTGAAAAATGTTATGAAACACCTATTCATAATAACAATACCATGGACAAAGAAGAAGAAGAAAAACGAAGACGTTCACCTTAAGAAAGTGGATATGAACATCATGATGTTGAAATTGCACTCCATAATCCATTTGTTGATAAAATTAATGAGGTTGATAACATGGATGAAACAAGAACAATCAGTGTATCTCCAAATTTCATAAGAAGAGAGGACATTTGTCAAGAAGAGAATAACCATGATGAAATTGGAAAACACCCAAGAACCCCAAAATAGTTACTTGAAATTGATGAGAACATAATGGAAAAACTTGAAGGCAAGAGGTCATCACAAACGGTTCGGTTGTGGGCTTCAAAACTCTTCAATGAATACTTTGAGAAAAAAACATTAACCGAACAATGCCAACATTTTGTGCAATTATTAAAGATGTACAAAATGAGACCTTTACTAAGGAAATTAAAGATTTGGTTAAACAAAGTGTCCGATCAGAATAAAATTATTGTTAGAAGCCTTTTCAATGCACTCAATTCTATTGGAAAGACTAGAAAGGAGAAAGATAAAAGAGCTGCTTGTAGAGTAATAAAAACCTCAATAGTAAGCAAACAATTAAGAAATGCTAGATTAATGAGGCAAACTTGTGTTGACTTAAGATTGAATCGTAAAACATTGTCAAAAGCACTAGCATTAAGATCAAGGCTAGATAGTCCTCTCACCAATGATACTTGGGCTTTTAGTGGTAGGCTTCCACGAGTTGACAAGAAGCTAATTGATAGCACAAAGGAAGAAATTGAATGATTTTGGCACACTAACTCTAGGGTATCACTGAATGCAAAAGATGTTGTAAACTTAAGAATTGGTGATAAAGACCGCACACCACATCCTAAACATTACTTGGAATGTAGCCAAAGAACATTGTACAAACAATATTGTGAAACTCACCCAAGTATGACAATATCACAAAGAGCATTTGAATCTCTTAAGCCATTTTATTGTGTTCCTCTTAAAGTTTGTAATACATGTTGTTGCAAATACCATGTAGAGTTTTCTATGTACCATGAATTATTATGCAATATTCATTCTACTTTGCACACTAACGAAATGTTACAGGAGTGTGGTGTAATTCAACTACCAAAGTCATCTACGGACTTATTAGATTTATTTCTATGTATTAGAGATGATGGTTGCATGTTCTACAAGAATGATTGTTTAAATGAAAAGTGTTTACAATGTGGTGGGTTATCAAAGTTTGTATCATGTTTTCATGAGGGCAATGAGCATGATTTTGGAAAGAGAATGGTTGAGAAAAAAAGATATGAGACAATGAAATACAATTTGAAAAGTGGAGGTGAAGGTTCTAGATATGAGTTGATTGTAAGAGAGGTAAGTATTGTTGATTTTATTGATGATTTTAAGAAAAATATTTTCTACAAGTATGTCAGACATAGCCACAGGTCTCGATGGTTAGATCAACAGTTCAGGATGTGTAAAGACTCTTTCCTGATTGGAACTATTGTCTCTATAGTTGATTTTGCAGAAAACTATACATTGCAACCCTAAAATGAAGTTCAATCCCAGTACTACAATTCTATTCAGATTGCTATTTTTGTTCACATCACATATAGACATGCCCCCGAGAGTACACAAGAGCGGGAAGATTGTCAGAGAATACCATTTTTACATGAGTGATGATTGATCTCATTCAACAAAGTTTGTGCAATATTATTTTCAACAATTTTATGGGTTCTTGCAAGAAAAAGATATTAGAATGGATCAACATCTCATTTGGTTAGATAATGGCACTGGTCAATTCAAGAATGCTCGTAATTGCTATTGGTTGAGAAAAATGCATGTAGAGAAGGGTATACCTCATATTGGAATTTTTTTGAAGCTGGGAACGGAAAAGGTGAACATGATGGAGCAAGTGTATGCGTGAAAAGAGATCTTTTTAAAGAATAAATAAACATTAGAGGTGGTGCTACATTCAGTGATGCAGATTCCATTGTTAAGTGGTGTAACTATGCATTGTCATGAGGAGTGGCTCTTGGTTCTGAAGTACACATGTTCTTTTGGTTGGTTGATGATGGGATAGCGATAGAGAAATTGGAATGTTAGAGAATCAGTGAATCATCAAAGATGCATTCATTTCGAAGCTCAGATGCAAGTACATGGACTATTTGGACATGAGAATTAGCTTGTTTTTGTCAGAGTTGTATTAAATGTGATTGGGACAATTGTGAGTCAAGTAAGTGGGTAGATGCATGGATTCCACAATATTTAATCCATTTATATGAAGGTCAATCATCTTCCATCAATGACATGGAGAGCTCATTTGACTATGAACATCTTTTAGACCTTGTACAGCCAAGTAATATTTATGCAATTGTTGCACCGCATGGAAATGAAAAGAGGTCAGACTATTGGTTGGCATGATGTGTACAGGGAAAACAAAAGCTAACACAACTTATGACAGATGATGATGGGTTCACATATCCTACAGGATTAGTTGTTATTGCTAGGACTTGGTTATGAACATATATGATTAAAAAGAATGGCATCCCGGCATTTGAAGACTTTGAGAAGCATAAAACCATATTGATGTATTCTCACCTAGTTGTAGAAACAAATGTCAAGTTACTAAAGCATCGTGGAAAACCAAAATCAAAAGAACTATGGACAATTAGTAATGCTAATCATGAAGTAATATTGGATACTTTGAAGGTAAGAGATGACCCCTCAGGTACGCTTGACTAGCATTTAAACTTCCAGATGGACAGGTATGACATTTTTTATCTTAACTTGTTCTTATTTTTTTCCATTTTTTAGAATTGTTTTATTAAAAATCTTGTTTCTTTAACTATAATGCATGCTTTTAACTATACAAGACTGCGAATAAAGTTATTTTACATGGCATCGTAGATTATTTTGCATGGTATCGTAAATTATTTTGTATGGCATCATAGGTTATTTTGACTATACTCAAGGTATGATTTTTAGTTCTCATTTGTATTTCTTAATATTGCACATTTGTACCTTTTTCTACATAAGGCATTCCATGAGATGACATGTATTTGATGTCTTTTGCTGAACAGTTCATGTGCCTTGTCTATGCTTTCACATATTACATACATGTGTCACATGGCAATTGCAACTACAACATCTGACAAAATTCTCATTTCTTTGAGGTATTCCACCAAACAGTTCATGTGCCTTGCCTATGCTTCCTTAGTTTGCATTCTTATAAAAGTCCTATAATAGTCATAATTAATCTTCATACTAATCTTGATAGTAATCTTGCCATCATTGTATTCCATGAGATGACAGTCCTATAATAGTCCTATACATGTCTACTAGGATAGTTTTAACTACAACAGTCCTAAAATAGTCCTAGAACAGTCCTATAATAAACGCAACATTTAATGTACATATTTATGATATTCATGTTTACTTAAATTTGCTTGTTCATGCTTCTCACAGGATGTCACCTCCCCTACCCATCTAGCTCTACAAAAGAAGAGAGACAACAAATGATCAAGAGGGATCACCAATTGGCAGTAAGTGATTGATTACTTATGTCATGTTATATATTTTGAATATTAAATTCTATATTAATGTGCACATTGTTTGATTGTATTAATAGGTGGAAATTTAAAAATCTCTATCGAGGAGGTCTAGTTGATGAGCGATAGAGGATGAGTCATTGACTGGTTCACCATCTTCATGGCCTAACAAGAGCCATAGATTATTTGATAGCAATCCATAGGAGATTTATTTTGGAACATTTTGTCACATATGCCTATTTGGCTTTGTAAACATACTTTTGTATGTTATCGATGTATATCATTGTATATACCCGTATGGTTTTATTTGTACATGCCTATATGGCTTGATATATACACTATACATTATTTTCATGACATTATGCATATATGTATATATAAGATCCTAATTTGGCACAAGTAGGGAGAATGCTTGCAAAGGTTATGGAATTTGGTTTTACACGTTCTAATTGTATTTGCTTCAAAGTTTCTAAAGCCTTTTCAAAAAATCTATTTTGTGCACATCTTGCAATCATTGCATTCCATGAGATAACATCTATTTGAGGTGTCATGCCAAACTGTTCACATGCCAAACTATGCCTAAAGGAATGGTACTAAGATATCATCCATGTCAATGATTGAGAATGTGTCAACTGGAACAATATTTTTTGTTCTGCTCATCGTGAGGCCAAATGGACTGCACTAACATGTCAGGGTGGGCGGGTAAATGCCAGGGGAGGTCTTGTTTTGTGCACCAAGCATCCTAATCATTCTGAGCAAGAGGCTACCAGCAAAGTCCCTTAAGATCCCTGAGACCAAAAAATACCAAACTTTGACAGAGCAATTCTCAGAATTTGTGATAGATGGGAATGCTCTATTTGGACTTACAGGTGCACGTGGGGTCCTTCCATAATAACCTCTCTTGATTTTGGTCAACCCCATTCCATTTGACTGTGCCGAAATCAAATGCATTGTTGCAAAATGCTTCAATTTGATGCAGTGGAAAGGTGCTAAGTGTGACATTTTTCATTCCATAGATCAAAGGGTCAAAGGGACTACACCAATGTGTCAGGGTGGATAGGTAAATGCCATTGGAGGTCTCATTTTGTACGCCAAGCATCCTAGTCATTCTAGGCAAGAGGCTACTGGTAAAGTCCCTTAAGATCCCTGAGACCAAAAAACTACCAAACTTTGACAGAGCATTTCTCAGAATTCATGATAGCTGGGAATGTTTTGTTTGGACCTACAAGTGTACGTGGGGTCCATCCACAATAACCTCTCTCGGTTTTGGTCAACTCCATTCCATTTGATCATGTCGAAATCAAATGCATTGTTGCAAAATGCTTCAATTTGATGCAGTGGAAAGGTGCTAGGTGTGATATTTTTCATTCCATAGCTCAAGGGGTCAAACGGACTATGCCAACACGTCGGCATGGGTGGTTAAATGCCATTGGAGGTCTCATTTTGTGCGCCAAGCATCCCAGTCATTCCAGGCAAGAGGCTTCTGGCAAAGTCCCTTAAGATCCCTGAGACCAAAAAACTATCAAACTTTGACAGAGTAGTTCTCAGAATTTGTGATAGATGGGAATGTTTTGTTTGGACCTACAGGTGTATGTGGGGTCCATCCACAATAACCTCTCTCATATTTGGTCAACTCCATTCTGTTTGACCATGCTGAAATCAAATGCATTGTTGCAAAATGCTTCAATTTGATGCAATGGAAAGGTACTAGGTGTGACATTTTTCATTCCATAGCTCATGGGGTCGAACAAACTATGCCAACTTGTTGGGGTGGGTGGGTAAATACCATTAAAGGTCTTGTTTTGTGCACCAAGTGTCCCAGTCATTCTGGGCAAGAGGCTACTGGCAAAGTCCATTAAGATCCCTGAGACCAAAAAATTGCCAAACTTTGACAGAGCAGTTCTCAGAATTTGTGATAGTTGGGAATGTTCTATTTGGACCTACAGGTGCATGTGGGGTCCATCCACAATAACCTCTCTTAGTTTTGGTCAACTCCATTTTGTTTGACCGTGTTGAAATCAAACGCATTGTTGCAAAATGCTTCAATTTGATGCAGTGGAAAGGTGCTAGGTGTGACATTTTTCATTCCATAGCTCATGGGGTCGAACGAACTATGCCAACGCATCAGGGTGGATGGGTAAATGCCATTGGAGGTCTCATTTCATGCGCCAAGCATCCCAGTCATTCTGAGATGTAAGCTACCGACAAAGTCAAAAGTTGCTAGGATTGAAATTTTGCATTCCATAGGTCTTGGGGCTGAACGGATTATGCCAACACGTCGGGGTGGGTGGGAAAATGACAGGAGAGGTCTTGTTTTGTGCACCAAGCATCCCAATCATTTTGGGAAAGAGGCTACCGGCAAAGTCCCTTAAGATCCTTGGTCTCAGGGATCTTAAGGGACTTTGCCGGTAGCCTCTTGCCCGGAATGACTGGGACGCTTGGCGCACAAAACAAGACCTCCACTAGCATTTACCCGTCCACCCCGACGCATTGGTGCAATCCATTCAACCCCACAAGAGTTGAATAATAGTAAATAGAGAGCTTCTCGACCATAAATGGGATTTGCATACACACACACACCCAAATGAAATAGTATCCTTATTGGCCTTATTGGCACCTCCCCCCAAGATGTAAGTTTTTTATGTTTATAATGTGCCCCCAGTGTCCTTATTGGCCTTATTGGCACCTAAAATACAAGAAAGTAGATTCCACCAGCTTTCAATTACAATTGCTCTCAGGCCCTAACACATCCATATAGGGCTGTACTAAACAAAGAAATAGCAGGAAAATAGTAAAATCTGCAAAAATAGAGTTTCTTGACATTAATTTTATTCAAACTTGTTTTCAATTCATCTTCAAAATATTTTCAATACATCTCCAATGCCTTTTCCACGAAGGTTTATGCATATTTATACATGATTTGAGGGAAACCAATAGTCTCCAACTGACTTTTAAGTACTTGACTGTTCATCTTCCATACTTTTGTATTTTTTTTATATTTTTCATATGACAACTTTGACATATTTAAAAAATTATGACAAGATGAAGACTAAATACATGATGAAATGGTCTATCATGACCTTATTAGATTTCAAGCTACTATGCTTGATTAGGGCATATAAGGAATTTTATCATATTGATTCTATTGATCTAAAACCATTCTCAATGCTAAACATATCATCAATGGACTAAAGAACTATCATCATAATGTATGGCATCATGGGAAGTATCATGACATGCACATAAGGAATTTAAATTATATTGTATATCAAGGTGTACATATATTAAAATCTAGTCCATAATGGTAGACATATACAAAAATTTGCCAAATATGCCAACTCAAAACATTTTTTACAAAATGTGGCATATGCCATGTCTCAAAATCTATATACAATATACATGCCAAATAGCTACATCAAATACTACAAGTCCACTTGACCCTCAATCTGTGATGGATCCTGAAAAAGTGTCCTCTTTATACCAGAATGTCTAGTAATTGATGGAGGCGTAGTTTCCTGCATTAACAAGTCAAAACACAAATTTGATTAATCTCTTCAATGGTAAATAAAAATAAGTTAAAGTTAGTAAATAGATTCTTATCTACTACAATTAAGAACTTTCATTTATTAACAAACATTCTAAATCACTACAATCAACTATAAGACCGCTAGATAAACTATCAATTATTTAGAAAAATTCAATTCAATTACCTTGACTCTATGTTGTTGTTTGGACAATCGTTCTGCAAATGATTTTCTCTTAAGACGATCAGGTGTCTTAGTGAAGCATGATGGCAAAGATGACACATCACTCACATTCTCAAGAGACTACATAAAAGCAAAGCAACATTGAAATAAATTAATATATAATTATTAAACAAAATAGGAAATGCATAAATTTAAAAAGGTTAGATGTGTTACACACAAACAATCTAGAGTGCACTACACAAAAACTTATCTAGTAGAAAACAAGCACATACCACCATCGATGCCTCCTACATCAATTGAGAAGGACTTTGAATTATCAAAATGACAAGAATATAAGACTCTAAATAACTATAATCAAATATTTAAGTTTTCTAAATTATCAATTAAAGTACAATTCATTCAAATTACCTCCACCCTTTGTTGGCATTGAGAAAGTTGTTCTGCAAATGATAGTCCCTTGGGTCAATCAGGAGTTCGAGAAAAGACTATTGGCAAAGATGCCACATCATTCACATTTTTGATTGACTATAAAATAAAATTAACATCAAGATATAAATTAATATATAATTACTCACAAAGAAATAAATGCATAAAAAAAGTTGATGTGTAGAACAAATTATACCGACAAGTTCAAGCCAAATTGGATGGCAGACAAAGTTCCATGATGAACTTCTGTCAACTCCTCCTCTGTCATCAACTATTATCCCACTTAGATACATTAGAACTAATAAATTTGTTTATATATTCAAATGGAATAGACCATAAAATTTAACTTTAAATTTTACATGCATAAAAGATTGCTCATGCATTTCTCCTTCTCTATGGTTCACTAATCCGGTAGCTTCTACTCTTGTCCTTGAGCCCTCAGCTTGAGTTCTGGACCCCATTGCCTCATCTCATGAATGGAGATCATACTCTGATGTGTTCAATGGTGGATTACTACTCTCCATAATAGGACCTAAGCATAAATGATTGCAAGAAATGCAATGATGGGGCACACATACATGTGTGGACGACAACGGTCTAGTAGAACTAGGTGATCCAATATCATCACCTTCATCATGTGCTTGTGCAAATTGAGATGTCTGTATAATCAAATGCTCGGTCAAAGAGTGTATGGCACTAAGGCTCTGTTGTATTGCATTTGCAACAACGTCTGGGTGCTGCATTGGGGGTGGAGAACGGATAGCAGGAGGGGGAATATAGGGACCTTGTACTTGTCTCATTGCCCCAGGTCTATCTTGAGGCATTCCCTTACCCACTCCTTGAAACTCTCTAAAATCAAAATAATTAACATGTTGACCCATGATGAACTCTACATAGAGTTTACAAAGGAAAAACAAAGGTACATCTAAATTGTTGTTGGGTGGTTTATCAAAAACCATCCACCAACAATCCCAAAAGTTCTGACTAATGCCCTCATGAATACACCATTTGATTGAAAACTTGGGCTTACAGACATCATGTAATCCGATTTTAGGATTGACAAAGTATTGGGCTAACATAGTTTTTGTAATCTCGAATTCTTTGACTTCATCATATGACAAACCGTTAGCATATTCGGCCTTCTTGGCTTCTTGCCATTGCCTAAATGATTCGTGTTCGGTTGACAAGGTTTGAACATGATTAATGATTCCCTCTAAATTTGATGTCATTGTAGATAATTGAGGGTAGCGGCGATACATTTCTATGATCCTACTTATTTGATCAATATTTCTTTGAATATTCTCTTCTATTGTTGGAGGGGGAGGGTTTGGTGGTGGAGGGTTTAGGTTTTCATTTTGTGCATCCATTTTACCTAATTAAAATATAAAACATACCCACTTAGCATAAAAAACAAAAAAAATTGCTTGAATATACAAAACAAACAAAAAAAATGCGAAAGATCTTACCTTTTTGGATTGGATATCCGTTCTTCAGATATGACACTGTGTTTTGCGAGCCGCGGATTTGCAAAAATGTGGCCCTTTTTCACTTTTTATGTTTTTCAAAATGGATATCCATTTTCTTTTTCTAAATTGTTTTCATTGTTTTTTATTTTAGTATTTTAGCATTTTATTTAGGTATTTTAGCTATAAAATACAATCCAAATTTTAGAAAGACTGTATCATATGAAAGGAGAGATTTTGGACAAACTATCAAATTTTATATAGGATTATGATGATATATATATTTGATTTTTATATTATTTACTTATACTAAGGTATCTCATAGTATTTCAAAGGCACTTTTGACTAGATAATTGTCATAAAAAAATTGTAAAAGCAAGTAGTTTTGGTGTAAATTCTAACAAATCATTTCATGTTTAACTTACATATTAGATGATATTTGTGTCAACAATTGAGATCAAACTTGTGACACTCGGGATCGACCTCTCATTTTTCTATACCTATTCAAATTCCAAGACAATCATTGGGTTGATGTCATTTATTTTCTAAAGGTGACAAATCAATTTAGCACATCCTCAACATTATTGGATTGATGTCGATAGAGAGAGAAAGATAGAGAGAGGGAGATATCTATAGAGAGGTAGATATAGGAGAGAGGTAGATACGGGTTAGGGGTTAGGGATTAGGGCCATTATTTAGGGTTTACAAATTTAGAGAGAGAGAGACTGCTTTTGACATGCAACCGTAAACCCTAAATAATGCCCCTAAACCCTAAACCCAACTAACCATAAACCCTAAATAATTCCCCTAAGCCCTAAACCCTAAACCTAAGAAAGGGAGTCCTAGTTTTCTTGTTTCCATTTCCTTCGTCGATAAGGGAGAGGGAAAGATAGAGGGGAGAGATAGGATATATAGGAATGATAGGGGGAGAGAGGCAAGAGATAGAGAGATTGGGAGAGATGGCTAGGTACAGAGAGATAGAGAGGAGACAGATAGGAAGAGATAGAGGAGACGAAGGGGAGAGATAGGGAGATTGAGAGTTAGAGAGATGTCTAGAGAGATAGGGAGATAGAGGAATGATAGGGGAGAGAGAGGCAAGAGATAGGGAGAGATAGATATAGGTAGAGAGATAGAGGAGATAGATTGGGAGAGATAGAGGAGACAAAGGGAGAGATAGGGAGATAGAGAGTGAGTGAGATGTCTAGAGAGATAGGGATAGAGATTGAGAGGTGGAGGGATGATAAAGAGAGGGAGATAAGGGAGAGATAGGTAGATAGAGGTGGAGGGATATTAATTTTAATGACCTCCAAATTTTCCATAAATTCTTCTCCACTAAACCCTAGACCATCACCCAAATCCTTACTTTCCTAATAAAAGTCCTTCCCCAAACATCATTTGATCATGTGACTCCTTCCATCACTAGACAAGTGCCCAAGTACTTTTCATTATTCATCTAATACTGTAATCACAATGGCATAGCTCACATTCCCACACCTACATTCATAGACTCCATTTCCCCTATTGACACCATTGTTGATAATCATTATATAAGGAGACTCCCTTGAATAATAATTAAACCATGGATTATCCCATATCCCCATCTTACACTTTCCTCACCTTTGAACCCTTAGAAGATGACATTTAGCTATCCCCACCATTACCAATCACACTTTCTAGCAATCCCACATAAGACACCTTACCCATCACTTCACCTAGGTCATCACCAATTAAATCACCTCATTACTCCATTCAACCATACCCATACCACCCCTTTCTCACTCCACAACCTGTATTAACACATGATTAAACCTAACCCCTAACCCCTAACCCCTATTTCCTAACCCCTAAACCCTAAACTTGAGAAACCATAAACCCCTAAATCCTAGACACTAAACCCAAGAAACCCTAAACCTCTATCTCTCTATCTCCCTATCTCACTATCTCCCCATCACTATCATTCCTTTAACTCTCAATCTCTCTCCCTATGCTTTGGCCATGTCCCTCACTCTATATCTCCCTATTGGTTCTCTCTCTCTCTAAACACTAAACCCTAAACCTCTAAACCTTAACCCCTAAACCATAAACCCTAAACCCTAAATAATGCCCCTAAACCTTAAACCCTAACCCCTAAACCCTAAACCCTAAACACGAGCAACCCTAAACCCTATCTCCTATCTCTCCCTTATCTCCCTATCTCTATCATCCCTCTACCTCTCAATCCTTCTCCCTATTTCTCTGGACATCTCGCTCACTCTCTATCTCCCTTTCTCTCCCCTTTGTCACCTCTATCTCTCCCTATCTGTCTCCTCTCTTTCTATCTAGCTATCTCCACCCTAAACCCAGGTACACCCTAAATCCAATCAACTCTAAACCTCTATCTCCCTATCTCTCCCCTATCTCCCTATCTCTATCATCCATCTACCTCTCTTGATCTCTCTCCCTATGTCCCTGGCCATGTGCCTCACTCTTTATCTCCTTATCTCTCTCCTTTCTCTCCTCTCTCTATCTCCCTATCATTCCTCTCTCTCTATAAACCCTAAACCTCTAAACCTAACCCCTAAACAATTTAAATCCTAAACCCTAAATAATGCCCCTAAACCCTAACCCCTAACCCCTAAACCTGAGAAACCCTAAACCCCTAAACCCTAAACCCCAAACCCCTAAACCCTAAACCCAAGTAACCCTAAACCACTATCTCCCTATCTCTCCCCTATCTCCCTATCACCTTTGTGCCTCTACCTCTCAATCTCTCTCCCTATGTCTCTAGCCATGTCCCTCACTCTTTATCTTCCTATCTCTCCCCTCAGACTCCTCTATATCTCCCTATCATTCCTCTCTCTCTATAAACCCTAAATCCAAAACCCTAAACCTCTAAACCTAACCCCTAAACCCTAAACCCAAGTAACCATAAACCACTATCTCCCTATCTCTCCCCTATCTCCCTATCACCTTTGTCCCTCTACCTCTCAATCTCTCTCCCTATGTCTCTTGCCATGTCCCTCACTCTTTATCTCCCTATCTCTCCCCTCAGACTCCTTTATATCTCCCTATTGGTCCTTTATCTCTCTCTAAACCATAAACCCTAAACCTCTAAACCTTAACCCCTAACCCTAAAACCATAAACCCTAAACCCTAAATAATGCCCCTAAACCCAAGCAACCCTAAACCTCTCTCTCTCTGGACATGTCTCTCACTCTCTATCTCCTTATCTCTCCCCTCTGTCTCCTCTATCTCTCCCAAACTCTATCAGTCCCCTCTCTCTATCTCTCTTTAAATTGTAAACCCTAAACCCCTAATCCCGAGCAACCCTAAACCTCTAAACCCTAAATAATTCCCCTGACCAACCTCTAAACCACTTCTCTATATAGGTGCAACTAATACCACTTTTTCATTGTTTTCCACATTTAATTATATTCTTTTCCATTTTGTAAGTCCTACATGTGTCCAATTTGTATTGTTTGTCAAGTTTTTAGTCTAATTGTTAGTCCCAGCTCTCATGGTTATTAAAATGTTAGTATAGTTAGATTTATCCTTAGGTAACATTAATTTACACATTGTTGCACAAACAACCACACCAAAACATAACCTTACCTAATTAAGGTTAACCTTTAAGGTTCTTTCATAAATGGAAAGCTTAACAAATCCAACTAGTTCAATGTTCTTATAGTCCATGCTTATCGTTCCAAGAGAGTTCATGCCATGTTAACTTTGCATTATGTCCTAACATATCACATGAAGGATCATCATCATCACAAGGAATAACGATGTCATGAAGGATTAACGAAGGTGTAGCTTCACCACATAAAGTATCATTCATAATTTATCACTAGAGGGTAAGGGTATATCATGTGTATCCTTCTCAAACCATGTATCATGAATCAAATCATATGAAGGATTGGGTAAAGCAATTTAGGGTATGAAATCCAAAACGGATATTCGTTTCTAGAAATACAAAATAGATATCCATTTTCAAAATGGATATCCGTTTTGAATTTCTAGAAACGGATATCGTTTTGAAAAGGATATCCGTTTTGTTTTGGTATCCAAACCAAAACAGATATCCATTTTGGTTTGGTATCCAAACCAAAACAAATATCCGTTTCAAAACATATGAAAGTCAAACTTTGCCAAGTCGCAAATTTGGCTAAGTAAAAACGTGATTTTTTTCCTATTGCCACTGTTTGGCCCACAATGATCCTACACATACCCGGATACCTATACGTTTGTTCAGTGTGTTTGATTTTAACATGTTGAAAGGTTCTGGATCTCCCTTTGTGACATATACTTTCCCTAAGTGTCAGAATCAAGCTTCCTGAAATAATGTGGATGGCACAGCTTTCATCTTGTGTATCCATGGTCTTCCAAGAATCAAGTTATATCATTTGTCTTTGTCTATGATGTAGAATGTGGTAGGAATGGTTTTAGGTCCCAAGGTCACTAGAAGAGTAATCTTAAGTATGGTGGGCAGCCTTTAGATTATCATACCCACTTAGAGTATCTGGTGAAGTGGTGTTATTAGTGTGTCCATAGCCCATCCTCTCTAATAGGGAGAAAGGAACTATGTTAACTTCCTCCCCATCATTGATTAAGGTCCACTTGATGCACATATCATAGATCCATACTTGAAGATACAGTGCAGAGTCTCCTTTTTTTGTCAACTCTACCTCGGAAGGCATCTACTATAAGTCAAAGAAGAACCCTAGATCTTTGAGTTTTGAATTTGGTGGACTGATGTCGTAGTCCACATGATTGATTTGCTCACTAGGTGGTGGCATAATTTGGTCGAGGTATTTTAGACCTATTGCTTTTAGTAACGCTGAGTGATGTGAAGGGGAGTTCCTGAGTAAGTCAATGAACTAAATGTGAGCATATGTCTTCTTTAAATCTTCTATGAGCTCATAAAGCCCAATTGGAGCTGGTATTGGTTCTACTACCGAAAGAATACCTCCATATGCCTCTATTTGTTCATTTCCATCCTCATGGTCTTCCTCTTCTCCTTCACTGTGCATAATCCCAACTAATCCCTTCATCCTAGCTTCTCCTTTTTGTCCAAGTTGCGGTGGGATTTCAGGGTTGCTACTTTGAGCCATCTTGTTTTGGTTGGTTGTTTCTGTGTCTTTATGTGTGGGGAACAGGTCCTGATAAATTCTCATATTTACATATTGTGGAGCTATTGGAGCTTCATTTTGTCTTGTATCTTTGTTATCCAGTGTGACCTCCTATGGGTTCAAGAACATCTCTATGAACAAACATTGTTGGTCTTCCAGTAGCCTTACTATGAATCTGTTATATTCTCTACAAGATTCTGTGTTGTACCCCCTTGTTCTATCAAAGGAATAAAATTGATTGAACTCGTATGGGGGTCTTTCATATCTTACATCATTTTTGTTCTCATTTCCATTGCGGTTCCAATTCTGGTAATTGTCTCGAGGGTAGTACCCATTGTTCCTAGGTCAATCTATGGCATTTACATTAGGAGGATAGTAATCTCTCCCATTGTAATCATCTCTTACTTTCTTGATTGGGGGTTGATCTGTCACCCCGTCTGTGGTTGTACTCCTATTATTTTTAAGGGTCTTAATGACAGAGACATTGTTTCATGTGTCTTCCTTTGTCAACTTTCCATTTGACCCATAGACTTTTCTACCATTGTCAATGGCGGCTTGGTCAATCCTTAAAGCACTCTCTAATTCTTTCTCGTAGGATTTGTATGGAAATTTTTTACCATCTTCTCTCATGTCCTTGTTAAGGGCATGTAAGAAGAGGTCGCATAGTTCTCGGTGATCCATGTTTGGAGCACTAGTTGAAGAGTAAAGGACTTGCCTCCATCGAGTGACAAAATGGGCTATGGATTCATTTGGCTCATGTTTCATATTGAGGAACTCTTTGATCCCTGTTTTAACAAGTTTGCTCATGTCGAATGCCATGACAAACTTTGTGAGTAGTTGTCTGAACAGGTGGATTGAAGCTTCTGGTAAGCAATAGTACCAGTCCAGAGCTATGCCTTCAAGAGTTTTTGGAAAGATTTTCTCTACAACCCCATCCCAAGGGAGGAGTTCTCTTATCACCGTGGTGTAGGCTTTAATGTGGGAGTTTGGATCTCCTTCTCCTTTGAACTTTGGGAGATCAGGTAATGGTTGAAGTAGTTGCACTCTTCTTATGTTTTGATCGAGAGGTTTTTTCAAATACTCAAGATATGTTCTGAGAAAGGCACTTTGAGATTGTGGGGTTGATAGTAATAACCCCGTGTGTGGGTTCTGATAACCCATTGTTGGATTTGCTAGATTGTTTTGAATAAGAGGGTTCACGTTCAGACATGAGTTGTTACTGGCATTTTGTGAATAGTAGTTGAGGTAGGGGGAGTTTGAGATGCCCCCTAGTCCTATCCATGATATTTTTTCCTTCTTTGAAGAGCAGCTTGCTCTAATCGCAATATTCTAATTCTTTGCACTAGGGTTGCGATTAACTCTACAGGAGTAGTAGCCCTAAGTATTTCTTTATTTCTAGGATTTTCTCTTCGAGTATTTTCATGGTGATATGCTTCTTCTCCTGCAACATTTTCTCTTTGCTCTTCTCATAAGGAAGTCCTCAATGCCTCTTGAGCGTCTTTTGCTTCTTGTAGATGTTTTTCTAATCATTTGACTTCCTCATCAAGATGAGTACTTGATGTGCTTGTGGAAGGTTGATCAGGACAATGTATTTCAAACCTTATCCTTCTAGATTTATGTGGCATATTTGGTATGGCTGAATAGTTTTCCCAAGCTGGGTTGTTGAAAGAGAGGGAACGCCTAGATTCTCTTTGATCTTGTTCATAATTGAAATCTTCATAGTCATAGCAGTTGGTGACTAGTGCATCAGCATGTCACGGCACATACCTATCGAAGGAAGGAGTTTCTAGTTCTCTTGAGGGAATATTCCCTTGGTTTAAGTTAGGTTATGTCATGTTTGGGGGTACCATAGACACCACAGAACAAATGGAATAGATGACGACATAAGTGACAAAAACTGAAGTGGTTGAAGCGGCTATGAAGAGCAATGAAAAAATGTTTCGAAGCTTTTGCTAAATGTTTTGAAGCATTTGAAATGGGAATGCAAAATTACTCATCTTAGAAGGATTTGCAATTTTACGTCAGGTACACCAAAATATGTACGATCAAAATCGTGACTCCAGTTGCCTAGGGTTGTCGGGTTGGATTTCAACACACGCATGTGGACCCTTCCCTCCTTACCACAGGGGTGATCTGCCACATCACTCTCACTCTCGTGGAAATAGCCAATTGAGAGGAGGTGAGACACGGTGGGGGTCTAGCTTGTTGGAGAGCTGGACTTCGCGGAGAGGGGTCGGCAAGTTCTGTGGCCTTTGTTGTTGTGTGCTAAGTTGAATGTTTTATTCAATGGAAGTTGTTGTTGAGATAACCCTATGACTCAAAGGGAAACTAGTTTCTCTTCTCCTGTTGGGGTTTATTCTATTCCACCTTTATGTGGGTAAGCGGTTTCTTTCATTTATGTCCTCTTGTCTTTCAATGCATTGAATGAGTTCTCGTTGTTTTTGGAATTGTTTAGTTTCTTCTATTAACAAGAGGACAAATGGATCTTGTTGTGGTAAAGTAAATGTCTCCTGCTATTGTCGTGGATTGATTTCCTCAATCTCGTTGAGGATAGTCCTCACCCACTCTCCTCTCACTCCCAGGCACATTCATGAGCCAAGATAAAGGTACATGTGTGATGACCAACCTTAACTAGGATTAGTGTTTTGGCCTAGGGTTTGGTTATTATTTGACCTATGTTTACCTTGTGATGCGATCAAGGGTTTGATTAAATTGTTAATCGTGGTTTACCTCATGATGGTATCAAGGGTTTGCAAGTTTGTCTTTCTTTTCTAGGGTTTCCAAATGCATGCAAAGCTAAATGATGGTGCAAACCTATTTTTGTGCTTTTTTAGTATTTTGGAAATAAAAGTGATCTTTAATCTATGAAAGGGAAATATCAATGCAAGCTAATATGACTTTTCCTAATGCAATTTTTATCTATGTTTTTTGGATTTTTGATTGTTTTAAAGTAATCTAATCTAAAAAGGGAAATTGCTTCTTCAAATAATCTAGATCTAGGAATATGAAAACAATTATTCTAACATACAAGATCTAACTATCAAGGAAAAAGCAAAGATTTACTATTCCCAAGAGCAATTTTTGGTTTTCTAATTACTATGAATTGAATAAAGCAATAAAGCAACCTACAAGAATGAAGATTTGTGTGACTCCACTACCCTCAGAAATCCTTGATGTTGGCAACCTCGAGTCCGATTGAAGCAATGAGAAGACCTCTTGATGACAAAATGACACAAAGAAGCAAAAAGAAGCTTGTTGAAGCTTGAAAGAGCTCAATGAGAGCTTTGGTTGAGCACAATGGCATTGAATGAAGCAGCATAACGATGCTTGGTTGCACAATGAATAAAACAAAAGGCACCGTCCTCCTGTGAGAGAATTTGAATGCTGATTTGGAGAGCAAAAACTGGCAAGAGTTGTGTGCACAATGAATTTGCCTCCCTTTGTGCTTGAGGGAGGGGGGTATTTATAGGTTTGAAGAATGGGATTGATAGAGAAGTTAATTCATTTGATTGATGAGTTAACAAGGATTGATTGGGGAGTTAACAAGGTTGATTACCTAGTGAACTCAGCTAATTATGGAGTGATAAATTAATAATAGCTTATCACTAAAGAGGAATTGTAGTTGAACAGATGCATGAGATTGATTGAGTTGTTAATTTTAGATCAAATGGAGCTAATTATGCATGTGTGGGTGCATGAAATAGTCAACTCCATATTAGGCATCCAAAATCATGCGAACTGGAATAAAAACAAGTGAAAATGGAGCTAATTTGAGTGAGAAAATCAAGTTTCTCCGCAGCTGGAAATGCAACAAGGTCACCCCTTTGATCAGTAGGGTCACTCCTAGGTGACTATGGGTCTCCCGGGGGAGATCCAGGCTAGACAGTGTTTTCTGAAGAACTGCATGGTGGGAAATGACAAAAGAGAGGAAAAAGAGGTGTTCTGCCTCCATAAATAGGTCAGTCATGTGCAAGAATCCAGATCTCCACTTGCACCTGAAGGATCTCCTGAGGGAGATCTAGAAATAATAGGGGGAGATTTGGATTGGTTGAGCAGAATTGAAAACTGAAAGTGGGAGATGGATAGTGAGGACCTCTAGAAGGCTTCTAGGGGGTGCAGAGGATGAAAAACATAGGGGAAAGGTGAAAACTCACCTACAAGATGCTTACTAGGCTTATGAACAAGGTCAAAAGCTCAGGAAATGCAAATCAACAAGTGTCGCAAAAAGTGTCGAAAAACATCGAAAACGAGGAGAGGGAGAAAATGACACAAAGGAAATAACACAAGATAAGAAAGAAGACATGTCATGAAGAGGTTTACTACTTAGAGGACATTATTTCATGCTTACATGTATGTGACAAGGATTAAAATCATCATAGGGGTCCTCATGGAGGTTGTGCGTTGATTTTGTGCTTACATATTTGCCCCCTCGAGTATGGTAGTCTACATGAAAGGTAGGTACCATTCCCAAACTAGGCCTTACCTGTTGTCAATTTTCCTACAATTGTACCTGCAATAACTAGTATTAGTCTAGCATTTAGATATATCAAAACAAATAATGAAAATTAAAATGATGAACTTACTATGGATCGTTCAAATTCGACTAGTTGCTTGCCTTTGTCAGTTTGGACCTGTAGGAATGAATGCATGCAAAACGATGCATGAAAGACATGCATAAAAAGAAAAGAACTAATCTAAAAATGCACAAATGAAACTAAGCTTAGGGCAAACAAAGCAAGTCAAATTGTGAGATCGGAGCAAAACGGTGACAGAATTGATCGTGTGAGCAGTCGTTGAAAAGGTATCGTCGAGGAGATCGCAAAGATGGCTGCCTCTTCTTCAGCCACAAAGAATTGGGTACACAAATAGTGAAAACCCCTTCTCTAAATCCTAGCTTGAATTTTGCGAAAAATCTCTTTAAATCATCTATTTTTGTCGATTCTTCTTGTTGCATTGTCTCTGTTTTGTCGTTTAGAGCAAGATAAGTTTTTTCATTTTTTGAAACCGACAGAAAAATGAAGTTTTTAGAGCAATTTTTGATCGAGGCATCTCCCTCTAGGGTCACCCCTTTTGTCAAGCAAGTTGCCCGAGGGAGATCCTGCAAAACAATAGGGTCACCTGCTTGAGATCCTACAAAACACCTGGGTCACCTGGAGGCGACCCTATTGGGTTGATTTTGACTAAAATTTTAGGTTTATGATGCTTTTTTCATTCTAATCTAACTTGTTTTGGCTACTGTATTTGCCTGTTTATTGCAATTTTGATGGGTTATACACTTTTTTGTGTAAAGTTTTCTACAATTTTACAATTTTTAGGGATTTTTACGAGATCTAATCTAAAGTTCTTTTCTAATCTTGCAGTAGATGTGTATCCAATGGAATGCCTGGCAAGAGCAAGGATGGCTCTTAGTGATGTTTTCTTCATTGTGTAATGAGGACCGTACTATTTTGAGGCAAGTAGGTCTAGGTAGAGTTTATCACATGCCTGTTATTCACCCTATGTCTCGTATATGCGGTGATATTCTAACCTACTGGGATGCAGATAGAAACACATTTAGGTTCCCATAGATCTCTAGAGAGTGGACCATCACTTTGTATGATGTGTATTGCATACTTGGAGTTCCTATGAGAGGACATCCTCTAGTCCTTCCAACTAGTGATTCCTTCGAGGACAAGGCATCCTGGGCTAAGTTCATGGGGGTTAGTCACCCCGGGGATTAGACAGGAGTCCATCTCACTTCTGTGCCTCGACTTTGTATCCCACTTCTGAGGAGATTCTTGATCAGGTTGATTGCATCGAGGTTGTTGGGAGACAAAGCCTCGGCTCATTTGAGATAGTGTTGGGCACCCATCATTCGTGGTATTGAGGAGGGCACAGTCTATGCTTGGGGACCAGATATCTTGGCTATGGCCTACAGAGACTTCTATCGTATTTCACGGCGAGGGCCTCCACCTTTTGGCTACTCTTATTTGATCATGACATGGATATTTGAGCACATTAGGCTCTATCAAAAGCTCATCCTGATTCCAGATAGATGTTTACCAAGAGTGGCTAGGTGGATGCATGTAGGTCAATTTGATGCTTCTTTACCCACTGTTGCTACTCTTACAGATGAGGACATGGTCTTTGATCCTTATCGTGATATGGAGGGATCCTGGGCCCATGATGGTGAGGTCAGAGAGTACTGTTGTGGCGTATCTAAGATTTCAAACCGTAATGGTCTAGTCGAGGCCCATCATGTTGAACGTGTTTCATAGCAGTTCGGCGAGGACTTCCCCGAGGACTTGCCCCCAATGTCCACTTGCTACAAGACCGTTCAAGAGATGGGTGAGAATGGATAGAGGTTAGTTGTTTGGACTCCTTCGACTCCTGGAGTCTTCATTACTAGAGTTCCCAGAGGAGGATAGAGGGGAGGGAGAGGGACTCCTTCCTGATCTCTCGTTGTGGCTGTGGATTTAGAGTCTACTGACAAGGACTATGTTCCTGATGGTGATGATTCATCAGACGAGGGCTTACTCAAGGATGCACAGGATGAGCATCTTGATGCTATCGATGATGCTCCTAATATCCTCGAGGGTCCTCCTGTTGTTCCCCTACCTCCTCATTCAGATGGCGTGATGCAACAACTTGACCCTAATTGGCAGCATGGAGATCCACATAAGTTTTGTTTATTTTTTGCACTTTTGTCCTTTCTCTTTTCATGGGGAACTGACTTGTTTTTCTCTTTCAATTCACTCTTTCAGGTAATGTCAGAAAGTGGAGGGGTTTTTTTCATGAGATTAATGTTGGCTTGGTTTCTCCCTTCACTAGGATGACTTGAGACCGACTTTTAGATGATCCTGGTGTGCCCCTTGCTGCTAGGAGACACACAGACATTTTTGCTCCTATCTACCATGGATGTCAAGAGAATGCAAACCTAAAGACCGAGATTCACACCCTTAAGGGTGATAATTAGGTGCTCCGAGAGATGGCCCATCTGAGTTTTAGATGACAAGATGCTAGTATGGCGGGGCCTTCATAGTCACGTGCTTACAGTAGAGCACCTCACTCCCATAGGTCTCATGGAGTGACAAGTGGTATCCATAGACAGAGGAGCCAAAGTCCTAAGGGTTTCATTGGAGGGAACCGGCCCTAACTTCCTTTCTTGAACTTGTGCCCCCTTGCATGGGGAGCCTCTACTTCTTTTTGAGAGCATTTTGTCCTGGCTCTTTGATACTCTTATATATGCACAAACTTTGGATGTATCTATGAAAGTTTATTCTTTTATGGTTTTCATTTATGGGATTTGTACTCATCTCTTGTGCATGTTTTGGAGGTTTAGGAGCTTTTTGATTATGTTTTTGACCTTTTCAACTCTTTTTAACAATGTAAGTATGATAACGATGACACGTTTTTGTATTTTTTTGTGGCATGTATATGAGATGTAGTTTATGAAATACAGATGCAAGAAAACAAGAGATGTTGAAAAGAAACACTTACTTCTACTAAATATCATTAGATATGACTTTTGACTTTATTTCTTTGAGACTCTTTTTTCTCATTTTGGCATGAATGCAATGTGGGACAAACATTGTAACTGCTCTTAAATACAATTTTCAATTCAGGGGATTGCAAGTTACCCTGATATAAGAGACATATTCAAAGCTGTGAGTTAGAAAAAAACTCAAGTGGGGAGCGGGAATGAAGATGGAGCATTTCTAATCTTCAACCTCGCTAAAGGCTAAACATTGATCCTTATCTAGATAAGACAAGCTGACAAGCTTTCAACTCAGACAAGTATCAAATTTTATAGGTGTTCTCTAGACTTAGATCATAGATGGAAAGCAAGGTAGACCAAGGGTAAAGGATAAATAGGAATGAACAAGGGTCCCTAGGTAGAAGATGATCCTATAGACTACTAGACTCTCGGCTTTGCTCAGCTTGTGTGTGTGTGTGTGCTTTGTACCTTTCTTTCTCTGTTAGAATGTCACTCTTGAGGCTTCGAGCTTAGACTGATCTCCACCCAAGAGTACGGACATTCAAAAATCTTCTCTCTTTCACTCTCTTTGTATCTCTCTTTTTTTTTATTTTCACTTTTTTTTGTATTTTCCTCACTTGATTTTTCTCATTTTTTGAATTATTTTGACTTTTCAATAAATGAATGCTTTTGGGACTTTTGATATGCGTTACTTTGATCTCTTAATACTTTACTTTGATCTCTCAATACTCTTATTTTGATCACTCATTTTTTTATTCACTCAGATTTTAGATTGCTTCCTTCAGAGTTTTGCTCCTCCTAACATTTTTTGCTAGGAAAGATAAGGGGTTGAGCGCCACCTCAAGTTGTAATCTGTTTGGACTTCTCTTCTACTAGGGAAGAATTGGGAAGGTCTACTTGCAAGCTTCCTTTAAACACTATAGGTTTGAATACTGACTTTACTTAGACCTAACATCTTGACTCATTAAGACTGGGATTAGTGTAAATTAGCTAAGACCTAGGCTTTGACTAGAATCACTGGGAATAAAAAGGGGATAAAGGTGATTGTGAAAATGGGGAATCTCTAGGTCCTAAAAGGATGATGTATATCTAGGCAACCTTAGACTCCTTACTGAAAAGAAAATAGTACAAGAGTAAGTCACTGATTGTAATGCAAGATGAATAGAATGATACAGAAATGCATGAAACAAATTGTTTTAGAAATTTGTATTTTTTTTTTTTGTATTTTTATGTTTTATGATTTTTTGTGTATATTTTTCTGTATTTTAGACATAATATTTCTTGAGGTGAAAGGCATTAACTATTTTGCCAAATTCCTCTCCCTCCATTGTGCACAAGAGATAGGCATTGTTTCCAACATCTTCTTTGACCATGTAAGGACCTTTCCAGTCTTCTAGAAAAGCTCTTTTTCATCTTCTTTTATTATTTTTTATGCTACCTCTTCTCAAGACAAGTTCTCCTATTCTGTAGGGTTTGTCATTTGAATCTATTTCTACCAACACAGTGGTTTCTCTTGGCATTGTGAGCTGAAGTAAGTCTCAAAAGGCTTGTTGATGAGAAGGGGTCCAATATAGGACTCCATCACAATTAATATAATTCTGCTCACAGGTTGAACTGTTCTTGAATATAGATTTTCACATCTAGTCTCTCTTGGATTCTTTACAAAAATTGGAACAACTCTAGGGGAATTTGTGGCTCCCTTTGCTCATCAAGAGGGACAAAGCTTATACTTTTCCTCCCATTTGGTTCTAGACTTAAGTCCATGGCATATCTGATGTAACTCTTTGACAGTTTGAAAATGACAGGGTCATCAACGCTGACTGTCACTCTCATCTTCCAAAAATACCTTCACTTTCTTCATCTTCATCAGGAAGTCTTTCAACCATTTCAATATGTACTAGAGGTGCTTCCCACTCGCTGAGTTTATTTGACTGAACCTAGGCAGAGGTGGTTGGCTTCTCTTGTGGTTGGGACACCATGAACATCCTAGGTATTATTCCTATGGTGTTAGTTGATTCATTGTCAATAGAATGCGCCTCCTTCATGGGTGTCAATGGTTGATATGAATCCTCTAATTGTGTGAGAGGTTCATAAGATTCCATTTCTTCTAGTGTCTCGGGGACACGTGATTCACTTAATGTTGACAGTGGAGTGTAACTTTCTATTATGTCTTCCTCAACATCTAAGAAAGCATGCATGTCTGCATTTCTCAGATCTAACGTGGTTGTCTCAAATATTAGACCTTCAGTTCTGTGTGGTTTTTCTCCTATGCAAGGGAAGAGTTTTTAGGCTTCTTGGATGTTGATCATGAGTATCTTTAAGGGGAATTGGAGTGGTTTGTCTTGCTTAATCAATTCCATGGTCTCAATTGTCTTCTCTTTGGGAACCATTTCCTTTTGTTTTTGCAACGCCTCATTCTCTAAAGTTTTGATCTCTATGGCATTTATGGTCTTTTCTAGGAATTCCATTCGTTTGATGCATATCGACTGAGGTGTAGGATTAGGGACAGTTAATTTGTTGGTAGGGAGTTCATAGTCTATGGGGATACCTATACGTTTGTTCAGTGTGTTTGATTTTAACATGTTGAAAGGTTCTAGATCTCCTTTTGCAACATATACTTTCCCTAAGTGCAAGAATTGAGCTTCCTGAAATAATATTGATGGAACAGCTTTCATCCAATGTATCCACGATCTTCCAAGAATCAAGTTATATCGCTTGTCTTTGTCTATGACGTAGAATGTGGTAGGAATGGTTTTAGGTCCCAAGGTCACGAGAAGAGTAATCTTACCTATGGTGGCAGCCTTTAGATTATCATACCTGCTTAGAGTATCTTGTGAAGTGGTGATATTAGTGTGTCCATAGCCCATCCTCTCTAATAGGGAGAAAGGAACTATGTTAACTGCCGCCTCATCATCGATTAAGGTCCGCTTGATGCATGTATCATAGATCCATACTTGAAGATACAATGCAGGGTCTCCTTTTTTGGTTAACTATGCCTCAGAAGGCATCTATTGTAAGTCAAAGAAGAACCCTAGATCTTTGAGTTCCAAATTTGGTGGACTGATGTCGTAGTCCACATGATTGATTTTCTCACTAGGTGGTTGCGTAATTTAGTCAAGGTATTTTAGACCTATTGCTTTTTGTAACGTTGAGCGATGTGAAGGAGAGTTCCTAAGTAAGTCAATGAATGAAATGTGAGCATATATCTTCTTTAAATCTTCTATGAGCTCATAAGGCCCGATTGGATCTGCTATTCTAATTCTACTACCGAATGATACCTCCATATGTCTCTATTTGTTCATTTCCATCCTCATGGTCTTCCTCTTCTCCTTCACTGTGCATAATCTCAACTAATCCAATCATCCTGGCTTCTCCTTTTTGTCCTAGTTGTGGTGGGATTTCAAGGTTGCTACTTTGAACCATCTTGTTTTGGTTGGTTGTTTCTGTGTCTTTATGTGCGGGGAATGGGTCTGAATAAATTCTCATGTTTTCATTTTGTGGAGCTATTGGAGCTTGATTTTGTCCTGTATCTTTGTTATCCGGCGTGACCTCCTGTGGGTTCAAGAACATCTCTATGAACAAACGTTGTTGGTCTTCCAGTAGCCTTGCTATGAATCTATTGTATTCTCTACAAAATTTTGTGTTGTGTCCCCTTGTTCTATGAAAGGAACAAAATTGATTGAACTTGTATGAGGGTCTTTCATATCTTCCTTCATTTTTGTTCCTATTTTCGTTCCGGTTCCAATTCAAGTAATTGTCTCAAGGGTAGTACCCATTGTTCCTAGGTCAGTCTATGGCATTTACGTTAGGAGGATAGTAATCTCTCCCATTGTAATCATCTCTTACTTTCTTGATTGGTGGTTGATTTGTCACCCTGTCTATGGTTTCACTTTTACTGTTTTTAAGGATCTTAATGACAGAGACATTTTTTCCTGTATCTTCCTTCATCAGATTTCTGTTTGACCCATAGACTTTTCTACCACTGTTAATGGCGGCTTCGTCAATCCTTAAAGCACTCTCTAATGCTTCCTCGTAGGATTTGTATAGCAATTTTTAAACATATTTTCTCATGTCCTTGTTAAGGGCATGTAAGAAGAGGTCGCATAGTTCTCGATGATCCATGTTTGGAGCACTAGTTGAAGAGTAAAGGACTTGCCTCCATCGAGTGACAAAGTGGGCTCCTATTTCATTGTGAGGAACTCTCTGATCCCTGTTTTAACGAGTTTGTTCATGTCGAATGCCATGACAAATTCTCTGATTAGTTGTCTGAACAAGTGGATTGAAGCTTCGGGTAAGTAATAGTACCAGTCTAGAGCTATGCCTTCAAGAGTTTTTGGAAAGTTTTCTCTACAACCACATCCCAAGGGAGGAGTTCTCTTATCCTCGTGGTGTAGGCTTTAATGTGGGAGTTTGGATCTCCTTTTCCTTTGAACTTTGGGAGATCAGGTAATGGTCGAGGTAGTTGTACACTTCTTATGTTTTGATCAAGAGGTTCTTTCAAATACTCAAGGTATGTTCCGAGAAAGGCACTTTGAGATTGCAGGGTTGATAGTAATAACCCCATGGGTGGGTTGTGATAACCCATTGTTGGATTTGCTAGATTGTTCTGAATAAGAGGGTTCCCATTCAGACATGTGTCATTACTGGTATTTTGTGCATAGTAGTTGAGGTAGGGAGGATTTTGAGATGACCCCTAGTCTGATTCATGAGATTTTTGCCTTCTTTCATGAGCAGCTTGCTCTACTTCCAAGATTTTAATTCTTTGCAATAAGGTTGCGAATAAGTCTGTGGGAGTAGCAGCCCTACGTATTTCTTCGTTTCTAGGATTTTCTCTTCAAGTATTTTCATGGTGATATGCTTCTTCTCGTGTAGCATTTTCTCTTTGCTCTTCTCGTAAGGTAGTCCTCAATGCCTCTTGAGCATCTTTTGCTTCTTGCAGATGTTTTTCTAATCGTTTGACTTCCTCATCAACATGAGTACTTGATGTGCTTGTGGAAGCTTGATCGGGTCGATCTATTTCATACCTTATCCTTCTAGATTTATGTGGCCTATTTGGTATGGCTAGATTATTTTCCCAAGTTGGGTTGTTGAAAGACATAGAACATCAGATTCTCTTTGATCTTGTTCATAATCGAAATCTTCGTAGTCATAACAGTTGGTGACTAGTGCATCAGGATGCGGCAGCACATACCTATTGAAGGAAGGAGTTTATGGTTCTCTTGAGGGAATATTCCCTTGGTTTAAGTCAAGTTCCATCATGTTCGGGGGTGCCATAGACACAACAGAACAAATGGAATGGATGACAGCATAAGTGACAGAAACTAAAGTGGCTATGAAGAGCAATGAAAAATGTTTCAAAGCTTTTGCTAAATGTTTTGAAGCGTTTGAAATGGGAACGCAAAATTACTCATCCTAGAAGGATTTGGAATTTCACGTCGGCTTCACCAAAAGATGTACACTCAAAATCGCGACTCTGGTTGCCCAGGGCTGTCGGGTTAGATTTCGGCATGCACACGGACCCTTCCCTCCTTGTCATGGGGCGATCCACCATGTCACTCTCGATCTCGTGGAAGTAGCCAGTCGAGAGGAGGCAAGACATGGCAGGGGTCTGGCTTGTTGGAGAGGTGGACTTCGCGGAGAGGGGTTGGCAAGTTTTGTGGCCTTTGTTATTGTGTACTAAGTTGAATGTTTTGTTCGATGCAGTTGTTGTTGAGATAACCCTATGACCTGAAGGGTCACTAGTTTCTCTTCTCCTGTTGAGGTTTCTTCTATTCCACCTTTGTGTGGGTAAGCAGTTTCTTTCGTTTATGTCCTCTTGTCTTTCAAGGCGTTGAATGAGTTCTCGTTGTATTTGGAGTTGTCTAGTTTCTTCTATTAACAAGAGGACAAATGGATCTTGTTGTGGTAAAGTAAATTTCTCCTACTATTGTCATGGATTGATTTCCTCAATCTCATTGAGGATAGCCCTCACCCACTCTCTTCTCACTCCTAGGCACATTCGTGAGCCAAGATAGAATTAAATGTGTGATGACCAACCTTAACTAGGCTTAGGGTTTTGGCCTAGGGTTTAGTTGACCTAGGGTTTGGTTATGATTTGACATGTGTTTACCTTGTGATGCGGTCAAGGGTTTGATTGAATCATTAATCGTGGTTTACCTCATGATGGTATCGAGGGTTTGCAAGTTTGTCTTTCTTTTCTAGGGTTTCTATATGCATGCAAATCTAAACGATGTGCAAACATGTTTTTGTGTTTTTTTTAGTAGTTTGGAAATAAAAGTGCTCTTTAATCTATGAAAGGGAAACATGAATGCAAGCTAATATGACTTTTCCTAATGCGAGTTTCATCTATGTTTTTTGGGTTTTTGATTGTTTTGAAGTAATCTAATCTAAAAAGGGAAATTGCTTCTTCAAATAATCTAGATCTAGGAATATGAAAACAATTATTCTAACATGCAAGATCTAACTATCAAGGAAAAAGCAAAGATTTACTATTCCCAAGAGCAATTTTTGGTTTTCTAATTACTATGAATTGAATAAAGAAATAAAGGAACATGAAAGAATGAATATTTGTGTGACTCCACTACCCTCATAAACCCTTGATGTTGGCAACCTTGAGTCCTTTTGAAGCAGCGGGAAGACCTCTTGACGACAAAATGACACAAAGAAGCAAAAAGAAGCTTGTTGAAGCTTGAAAGAGCTAAATGAGAGCTTTAGTTGAGCACAATGGCGTTGAATGAAGCAATGTAACGATGCTTGGTTGAACAATGAATAAAGAAAAAAGCACCTTCATCTTGTGAGAGCATTTGAATGTTGATTTGGAGAGCAAAAACTGGCAAGAGTTGTGTGCACAATGAATTTGCCTCCCTTTGTGCTTGAGGGAGGGAGGTATTTATAGGTTTCAAGAATGGGATTGATTGAGAAGTCAACTCATTTGATTGATGAGTTAACAAGGATTGATTGGGGAGTTAACAAGGTTGATTACCCAGTGAACTTAGCTAACTACGAAGTGATAAATCAATAATCTAAGCTTATCACTGAAGAGGAATTGAAGTTGAAAGAAGCATGAGATTTATTGAGTTGTTAATTTTAGATCAAATGGAGCTAATTATGCATGTGTGGGTGCATGAAATAGTCAACTCTAGATATTAGTCATTAAAAATCATGCGAACTGAAGAAAAATGGGTGAAAATGGAGCTAATTTGTGTGAGAAACTCAAGTTTTTCTGTGGCTAGAAACACAATAGGGTCACCCCTTTCATCAGTAGGGTCACCCCTGGGCGACCATGGGTCGCCTGGGGGAGATCCGGGCTAGACAGGGTTTTTCTGAAGAACTGCATGGTGGGAAATGACAGAAGAGAGGAAAAGAAGGTGTTCTGCCTCCATAAATAGGTCAGTCATGTGCAAGAATCCAAATCTCCACTTGCACCTATAGGATCTTCCGGGGGGGATCTAGAAATAATAGGGGAGATTTGGATTGGTTGAGCAAAACTGAAAACTGAAAGTGGGAGATGGATAGGGGGACCTCTAGAAGGCTTCTAGGGGGTGCAGAGGGTGAAAAACATAAGGGAAAGGATAAAAACTCACCTATAAGATGCTTACTAGGCTTAGGAACAGGTTTGAAATCTTAGGAAATGCAAATCAACAAGTGTCACAAAAAGTGTCGAAAAGCATCGAAAACAGGGAGAGGGAGACAATGACACAGAAGAAATAACACAAGACAAGAAAGAAGACACATCATCAAGAGGTTTGCTACTTAGAGGACATTATTTCATGCTTGCATGTACGTGACAAGGATTAAAATCATCATAGGGGTCCTCGTGGAGGTTGTGCATGATTTTTGTGCTTACAGAGCCAGGGGTATCCATTTTGTCATTTTGTCGAGGGCACGATCCCAGTCTCATCCCCTATGGTGTCGATGTCTTGCATTGAACAAGACTTGATCCCATGAGTATTGTAAAGCTATAAAAATCATGTATATAACAAAGGAGTTGGAGTTCATATGTAGAACATTTAGAAACACCAATATCAAAAACACACTAGTGTCACTACAAACGAAGTGATCCTAATGTTAAAGTGTTGCACAAAAGGAAAATATAGATCTCTTTAAGATTTCTTGCAAAGGAAGGTGAAAGAGATGTCAAATTTCTTATGTTAAAATACACAATGTGTAATTACAAACCTATGAATTTTCAAACCAAGTATATGAAGTGATACAAAATGCTATAAATCAATGCAAGATCTAATTTGAATTGTCAGCAAGGTGCAAATGCTCGAAGCTACGAGTTCACCAAAATGTGAACTGTGAGAAAGGTGAATGGTGAGACTAGCATGCATACTAGATCAAACCCTCTTTCACAATAACATTCAAGGATAAGACCAAGCCAAAACACTACCAAATGGAGGTAGACATAGCTACAGATCTTGTACTCAAGAGTGCTATGGAAATATCAAATTTAATCAAGTCTTTTTATCAAACCCTAGGTCAATGATGCACAAAACCCTAGTTCTATAATGATCTGATTATAACAAAAGATGTACAAGAAATATCTAGAAACAAAATGTATAGGGGGGATCAGGAAGATGATAGAACATCTGTCCTGAAAGAAGAGATGTCAGAAGACTATTTCAAAAGCACCCAAATCTTGAAAGGTGGAATCTTCAGAAATTGTAAACTAGAAAAATGTTGTAGAGACTACCCCGATGCCAGATCTGAAAACTACAGGGGTAAAAAGACTAGGGCACTAGCACCCAAGTCTTGCACAAAGGAATAGTCCCAAACTTTTATCAGATCCTGAAACCCTGATCCTTGTTGAATCTTCCTGTATCTTCATATTTTTTGGGTTGGACACAAGAAGAAGAGAAAGGGTTTGGGAGTTATGGTGTTTAGGGACTTGCTTCAATCAAATCTCGAGATAGCATTCAGGCTTCCCAACACCATTGATAGATAAAGAGAGCATGCCCTTGCAGGGCAGAGACTAAACACAAAATCAATATGATGAATCAAATGATGATAAATCATAATGATATCACCTATGTGATGAAACCCTTAGGAGGATTATTGCTCTTCAACTCATAAGGAGAGATAGATGATAACTTCAAACCTGCAACGACACACATAATGACAATACAAATCTGCTCTAGAATCACAATGATTCTTTGAATGCTCTTTACTCCAATGCTTCAAGTTGGTTATCTCTATCTAGATTCATAATTGGTGCAGAAGCACCTCGAGACCTAAGAATCAGGAGGATTCCTTGCATTTTTTGTTCTGTCCAAAGGGTCATGTTTGTAAGGTCTTAGCGTCATTTTGAATCATAGTTGGCCGAGTAGCGGTATAACCTTAAGTCTGTATACGTGTCATTGAAGTTTGAAACTGATTTGAATAGATGTAACCAAATGGCAGAAGTGGTTATAGGGTGATTCGCCTTCCACCTTATGTAACTACTGATATGAGATTCTATATAGCAAGGTTGTGTTTGCACAGAGACACAGAGAGGCAGAGAAGATTGATGTATGTATATTATTTCTAAGAAGAAGCAATAAAGAAGTTTTGTTTGGTTTAATTACAGAGATGTAGATCAGAAGCATTCCACTAGTGGAGATTTCTTCGAAATCAATGGAATGACTTCCTTAGGAGTATATCATTTTCTGCCCTGTTGAGTTTTGGTTGTTTCTATATAAGTTGTTCTATGTTTGTGTAATGGTAGAGTAGCAGAAGTGGACATCAGTGTAAGACAGCCCTTGGGGAAGCTTTTGGAGGTTACACTGATCAATGGTGTTATACCAATAGTAGGTGCATCGGTGAAGAACTATTTTAGTATCACCGAAGAAACATATATCGGTGTAAGTTTCGTATCGTTTCACCGAATGTACATTGCGTATGTATATTACGAAAGCATGTTGAGAATGTATGTTGAGAATGTATCTTTCGTCAGATACAAACGGTGACCAGTCGTAACGGTGAAGTCAGGGAAAAGAAACTTTAACCCACCGGTAGTAGCAAGTCACACCAAGCATGTACTAAGTTGATACATCAATGCATCAGCCAGAGCTTGTAAGTATTCGTCGACGAAGCAAGTCACGTCGATGATTGAAACCTATCAGCATATCAGAAGAAGAGAATAAGGTTCCACCGATGACCTAAGTCACACCGATGGTGGTTGTTCGAAGGGTCATTGAGGTGATTGGAATGTATCGGCGAAGTAGATTTCAAACTCGCCGATGGTATTAAGTCCTACCGATAGGCCAGGGACTTAGAGTCTCATATCGGAGTGACTAAGAAGTCAATGTGAAAGGATATAAGGTTGCCAATAGCAATCTATCTAGCTGATAAGAATCAATGATGGCATGTCCGTCAGAAGCGAAGTCAAACGAAGTCATGGTGGCATCGGCCTATCGGCTGAAGGATTTTTAAGCTCGCCGATGATATGTTATCTTCCGATAATGAGGAATGTGTGTGGTTCAATATTGTGTGGACCTTGAGGAGGGTATTGAAAGTTGATTAAGCATTAAACTCTTTGTATTGTGGGTTTGATGGGTATTCACCCCTGTTTTGAAGTACTTCCACTGTGCACTCTGCATCAAATTGGTATTAGAGCTAATGAAAGGTCTAGGCAGTTATATTTTTTTATTTCTGTCACTGAGAAGGTATGTGAAGAGTTGAAGGAAAACTAAAGAGTTGAAGAAAAATGTTTGGTTGGTGATCATTTTGAAAACAGAGATCATAGGAAGTATTTTTAAGGCTGACGGTAGTTGCTAGACTGTTGTAGATGCTCGTGCCATCTAGTTGCGAGGAGGAACAGGATTCCTGTAGTGTGTGGGCAAACGATGATGAGGTCTGTCAAGACCATTAACCAATAGAGGTTTGGCTGGAAGAGGGTGCAAAGTCAGACCACTGCGAGAGAGAGTGGTAGTGCATCTCCAGGATCTGTTGTTGGATGAGAGGAATGGGTCTGTGAAGCAGCATGTAGGATGGACATCTGATTGAGCATTGTGTTGTAGTCATTGAAGCTTTGATCAGTATGAGAATACTCCATTACTAGAAGCAGAAGGAGCCTAAAGATACTCTAAAATGTTGATGGTAATTTGCCTTTGTTGGTTGGTTGGTCACTATTCCTTTGATGTGAAGATTTGAAGCCTGAAGCTAAAGAGACAGAGTGAAAGATGAAGCCAGACAGAGATGCAAGAAAAGGTAGTTTTGTTTTGCAGATACATTTCCAAGGGACTTGGAAATCTTTATTGGTTGGTTGTATGGTGCAGGAACACCTCGAGACCTAAGAATTAGGAGGATTCCTTGCATTTTCTGTTATGTCCAAAGGGTCATGTTTGTAAGGCCTTAGCGCCATTTTGAATCATAGTTGGCCAAGTAGTGGTATAACCTTAAGTCTGTATATGTGTCATTGAAGTTTGTAACTGATTTGAATAGATGTACCTGAATGGCAGAAGTGGTTATAGGGTGATTCGCCTTCCACCTTATGTAACTGCCGATATGAGATTCTATATAGCAGGGTTGTGTTCGCACAGAGACACAGAGAGGCAAAGAAGATTGATGTATGTATATTATTTCTAGAAGAAGCAATAAAGAAGTTTTGTTTGGTTTAATTATAGAGATGTAGATCGGAAGCATTCCACTGGTGGAGATTTCTTTGAAATCAATGGAATGACTTCCTTAGGAGTAGATCGTTTTCCACCCTGTTGAGTTTGGGTTGTTTCTATATAAGTTGTGTGTTTGCGTAATAGTAGAGTAGCAGAAGTGGACATCGGTGTAAGATAGCCCTCAAGGAAGCTTTTGGAGGTTACATCGATCAATGGTGTTATACCAATAGTAGGTGCATCGGTGAAGAACTGTTTCAGTCTCACCGAAGAAACATATATCGGCGTAATTTTCACATCGTTTCACCGAATGTACATTACGTATGTATATTGCGAAAGCATGTTGAGAATGTATCTTGAGAATGTATATTGAGAATGTATCTTTTGTCAGATACAAACAGTGACTGGTCGTAATGGTGAAGTCAGGGAAAAGAAACTTTAACCCACCGGTAGTAGCAAGTCACGCCAAGCATGTACTAAGTTGATACATCAGCGCATCAGCCAGAGCTTGTAAGCATTCGCCGACGAAGCAAGTCACGCCGATGGTTGAAACCTATCAGCATATCAGAAGAAGAGAATAAGGTTCTGCTAATGACCTAAGTCACACCGACGGTGGTGGTTCGAAGAGTCATCGGGGTGATCGGAATGTATCGGCAGAGTAGATTTCAAACTCGCCGATGGTATTAAGTCCTACCGATAGGTGAGGGACTTATAGTCTCGTATCGGAGTGACTAAGAAGTCGGTGTGAAAGGATATAAGGTCACCGACAATGGTCTGTCTGGCCTATAAGAGTCAATGATGGCATGTCCGTCAAAAGTGAAGTCAAACAGAGTCATGGTGGCATCGACCTATCAGCCGAAGGATTTTTAAGCTCGCCGATGATATGTTATGGTGCAGGAGCTCCATAGTTTTGTTGTTTTTCCTAGTTAATTTTCATACCTCTAAGGCTTTGAAAGCCATTTTGTTGTGTTAAAATAAAAGACTTAGTCATTTCATTAACTAGTCTACTTTAGAGTTAATCTAGGCCTATTTTCTAGGAGTTATATTTTTTAAATTTGGAGTTTTCTTTAGAAACTCTAGTTCTCATCAATTTTCTACCTTCTTGGCCAGTTGTACAGATAGAAGAGGAAGTGCAACGGATGGTAACTTCCTATAAACTTGGTTTTTGTGTTAACATGCCATATATGAATGGAGATAAGGAGTTTTTCAAGGAAAAAGCTATCTTTTTTGTGTTTTTTCTGAGAACAGTCCTCTTGTATAGCTTTGTACGGATTCCTTTTGAGTTGAAATGTTTAAAATCTGTTAGTACTGCAAAGTATCTTCCATTTACATATATTTGGAGTTCTTGACATTTTATTAGAAGGGAGAAATAATTTGGTTTACATAAGCTGCTCTGAAACCCTCCATTGCCAGGGTTTGTTGATAAAATGTTTAATTCTTCCTCTGCCCTCTGATGATGATAACTCATTTCAAGGTGGGATGGAGGAAGATCAAGTATATTTAATGTTTTCTTATGGTTTGCAGATTAACTCCTTCTCTGCAAGGTGTATGGCATGCATTTAACTAGTCTCATCATTGACTAGTTAAGAAATTAAATGTGGACTGTTTTATGACAGTGAAAACAGCGATTTGTTTTGACATATTGGAGGTGGAATCTGTGTTTATTGGTGGAGATGGACTAGAATAGGACTTGGTGGATCTTATGCATGCATAGTGGATGCATTTCCTTGTCCATTACTTGCCATTTAGGCCTTGGTTTTAAGAAAAAATAGTTTACTGTTCTCATGCACCTATAGTACGGTACAGATACACATGTGTGGATGCAAGTACATTTTCTTGAAGAGCTTTTGAATATGGATCGAGTGGTGTAGGACTTGTGTAAGTATAAACATATAAGATGGACTTAACCATCTCCTTGTCCACAAAGTTAACCCTCAAAAGAATGTTGTTTTCTTAGGACAGTCATGGTCTTTTTGTCACAATAAACACAGAAGTACGGAAATTGTCAGTGATTTCATGACCTTGGGTAGGTGTATGTTAAATTGGTGTGGAGATCTTGTTGATAAGGAGTCATTACTGTTCTTGTTACTCATAAAGGTTGAGACTGTCATGTTGGCACTGTCATAGGACAGCCACCTGCTGTTTTACTCTCCCCTACCCTTTAGAGTACAGTGTGGGTCTGTATATGAAAGAAATGGTTTCTTTTCACAATTAGTATTGAGTTTGCATTAGGCACTGATGGCCATTTGAGATCTTGATAGGTTATTGTGGGTTTAACCAATGTTTAGGTTATAAGGGAATGAGGCAAACTAGAACTCTATTTTTTTATGACAGTCATACTCAGTTTACTGTCCATGGTTGTGTTTGGGAGTAGAATGGTAGTTTATTGGTCAGAGACCTTTGCCCCATGCTTATTATAGATAGGTGTATGATTGTGTTTGTTGCCTAGGTTGGTAGAGGTATTGATAATAGTTGTTGTGTTCTTGAAGGTGGGTTGTGCTTCTAAGTTGGGTTGAGTTATGACTCCCCAAAGTAAGTGGTGAGTAGCCTGAATGGATGGCACCAGAGGGTGATCCTAGGCCAAGTGGATTCCTATAACAGCCTTGTGAGGCTTGTAAATACAAACACCTTGTAAACCTTTTGAAGAAAGTTGAGTGAACTACTACAACCTTACCTTTACCTCTGCATCATATTGGTATCAGAGCCAATATTCTGATTGGAAGAAAGTGTATGTCAGAAGAGGAAATTGAAACAGAGGCTAGTACAATGCCTCCCAAGACAATGAGTCAAGATGCCATCAAGAAGTTTGTGGAAGAGATGGTTGAAGCAAGACTGCAAGAAGCAAAATTGTAGGAAGAGAAGAAGTCTAAGGGCAAGACCAAAGAAGAAGGAAGTTCTTCAGACACAAATGAAGAAACAGAGGCAGAAGAGGATCCTCAGGAGCAGGATATGTCTGCAGATCAGAAAGCCTTCTTGAATGCACTTAAGGGAGCTCATGGAGACAGTGGTGATCCCAAGATGGAGGTGCCTACCTTCCATGGCAAGTTGGATGGAGATATTCTCACTGACTGGATAGAAGCTATGTGCAACTTCTTTGATTACAAGGAGTTCAATGACAGCAAAAAGTTCAAATTGGCCAAGACAAGGCTAAGAGGTTCTGCACTGGTATGGTGGAACTATATGCAGAGTGAGAGGGAGAAGATTGGGAAAAGTCCCATCACTAAATGGAGCAGAATGGTGGCTATGCTCAGAAGCAAGTTCATGCCACCTGACTATGAGATTCAAATCATAAGGAGATTTCAAAATTTGAGACAAAAAGACATGGATGTGGCTGCCTACACAGAAGAATTTCATAGACTCAGTATGAGGGCCAATCATAATGAAGATGAAAAAGGGATGGTGGCTAGGTACCTGAATGGACTGAAATACAATCTACCAGATGAGATAAGTTTGGTGTTACCAAAGATAGTGGATGAATGTTTCCTGTTGGCCTCTAGAGCTGAGAAAAAACTGAGAAGGAAGGGTGATCAAAGTGCCAGAGGTAGAGGTGGCAGAAATCAAAGAGGTAGAGGCAATTTTGGCCATGAACAGTTCAACAAAACTAAAAATAACAGCCAGCAAGAAACACAATCAGCAACAGAGCATAGAGGAGGTTTCAGAGGTGGTAGAACTCATAATGGCAGAGGCAGAAATGGTGGAGGTGGTAGAGGACCAGGAGTCTTCACTGGAAGATGTTATGGCTGCAACCAAGTTGGCCATACAATGAACAAATGTCCAGGAAAAGCCAGCAGCTCTCATGACAGTGGGAAGAGAAATCAGTTAGTGAAAGATGATGACTGTGAAAGTGTGAATTCACCAATGGGAAGTGCTGCACCTGTTCTAGATGGAGAAAGTATGATGATAAAAAGGTCTATGTTGAAGATGCCATTGAAGCCAGAACCCCCTCAGAGAAAGAATCTTTTCAGGACCCAAGGCCTAGCCTATGGGAAACTTTGTAAAATCATAGTGGATTCAAGGTCTACTGAGAATGTGGTATCCACTGAGATGGTTGAGAAGTGCAAGTTGAAGAAGCTACCTCATATCAGTCCTCACAAGATCTCTTGGTTGAACAAGAACCAAAGTTTCATGGTGGAGGAACAAGCTTGGGTTGAATTTGCAATTGGTGACTACAAGGACAAAGTGCTATGTGAAATCATCCCTATGGATGCATGTCACCTGCTTCTTGGCCGTCCATGGTAGTATGATGTTAAAGCTCAGCATGATGGTGAGAAGAACACTTATGTCATCACCAAGAATGGCAGGCCATTCAAAATGGATCCTTTGTTGGAGCAGCCCCGAGGAAAGGAAAACAACAGCAGTGTCATGTTGGTGAATGGAAATGAGTTCCTAAACATCTTGAAGGAGAATGACAACTAGGGGTATGCCTTGGTCATGAAGCCCAAGAGTGGATCAAATCAGCAAGAACAAAAATAGAAAGAGATTCCATTGGAAGTACAACAACTTCTGGATAAGTATCAAGACCTTGTGGTAGAGGAAGTTCCCAACTCCTTACCACCCATGAGGGATATTAGTCATCAAATTGACTTAATACCTGGTGCTACATTGCCTAACAAGGCTGCATACAAGCTGACTCCACAGCAAAATGAAGAGGTGGCAAGGCAAATTCAAGATCTCCTGGAGAAAGGGCTGATTAGGAAGAGTCTAAGTCCCTATGCAATTCCAAGTGTACTGGCTCCTAAGAAGGATGGAAAGTGGAGGCTATGCACAGATTCTAGGGCCATAAACAAGATCACCATAAGATACAGATTTCCAATGCCAAGGATTGATGATCTCTTGGATTACCTGGGAGGATCATGCTATTACTCAAAGATTGATTTGAAATCTGGATATCATCAAATCTGGATCAGACAGGGAGATGAATGGAAGACTGCTTTCAAGACCAATGAAGGTCTTTATGAATGGCTTGTTATGCCATTTGGTCTTAGCAATGCGCCAAGTACATTTATGCGCCTGATGAATGAGGTATTAGTTGAATTCATTGGTAAATTTGTTATTGTTTATCTTGATGACATACTAATTTTCAGCATGACAAGGGAAGACCATGTGAAGCATGTTGGTCAGGTGTTGGAGAAGCTACATGAACACAAGTTGATGATCAACTTAGACAAATGTGAGTTCATGAAAACTGAACTTGCATACCTGGGATTTGTCATTTCTAATGGTTGTTTGAAGATGGATCCCTCTAAGGTTGAGGCTATTCTCAGTTGGCCTACCCCAAAAAACAGTGGGAGATGTGAGAAGTTTCCATGGATTGGCAACTTTCTATAAGAAGTTTATCAGAGGTTTCAGTCATATTAGTGCTCCCATCCTCAACACCATCAAGGGTGGAGTCAAATGTAGATTCCAGTGGACAAAGGAAGCTGATGATAGTTTTGAGTTGTTGAAAACAAAGGTGGCTGAGTTACCTACTTTAGTACTCCCTGATTTTGATAAGGTATTTGTTGTTGAGTGTGATGCAAGTCAGCAAGCTATTGGTGCTATTCTTAGCCAGGAAGGACATCTAGTGGCATTCTTTTCAGAAAAGTTGAATGAAGCCAAGCAAAGGTATTCTACCTATGACTTAGAACTCTATGCAATGGTGCAAGCTCTTAAGAAATGGAAACATTATTTGCTGCCCAAAGAATTTATTGTGTTTACTGACAATCATGCTTTAAGCTTTCTTAGCAGTCAAGAAAAATTGAACCATAGACATGTTAAATGGATGGAACAGCTACAAGTGTATACTTTCACAATTAAGCACAAAAGAGGTGTCTCTAATAAGGTAGCTGATGCATTGAGTAGGAGGTTACTTCTTGTTCATGAAATTCAGTTAAAAAGCATGGGTATTGATTGTTTAAAGGAGTTGTATAAAGAAGATTTTGATTTTAAAGAGGCTTATGATGTTTGTGTGAACTTGGCTAACACATTCCATGGAGAGTATGCAGATTTTGTTTTGCAAGAAGGCCTCTTGTTTAAGGGCAATTTGTTGTGTGTCCCTAAGTGCTCTATGCGGGACAACATCAGTAAGGAGAAGCATAATGGTTCTTTAGGAGGACATTTTGGCTTGGATAAGACACTAGAACAAGTCACAAGGTTCTATTTTTGGCCAAAGGTGCAATCAAATGTGAGAAAATATGTAGCTAGCTGTGCAATCTGTCAAAGAGCCAAAGGTGTGTCTTCAAATGCAAGTCTATACTAGCCCCTTCCCATTCCCAACAGACCTTGGGAAAGTATCAGTATGGATTTTGTGTTTGGGTTACCCAGGACAGCCAGAGGGGTGGATTGTGTGTTTGTCATTGTTGATAGGTTCAGCAAGATGGCTCATTTTGTGCCATGTAAATGCACAAATGATGCATCTCATGTTGCAGGTCTATTTTTCAGAGAGGTAGTAAGGATGCATGGTTTACCATTGTCCATTGTAACTGACAGAGATCCTAAGTTTGTAGGTCACTTCTGGAGGACCTTGTGGAAGAAGCTGGGCACACAGTTGTCTTTTTCAACAGCCTACCATCCACAAACTGATGGTCAGACTGAGGTGGTTAACAGATCTCTTGGAAACCTTCTAAGGTGCCTTACAAAGCAGCATGGTTTGGCATGGGACTTGGTTATCAGTCAGGCTGAATATGCCTACAATGATTCAAGGAATAGGAGCACTAGTAAAAGTCCTTTTGAGATAGTTTATGGTTTTCATCCAAGAGGGCCACTTGAGCTGAAGGATCTCCAAGGTTGGGATAGAAGGAGTGCACTTGGTGAAGAGTTTGTTGCCTCCATGAAAATAGTTCATGATCAAGTCAAGTTGCAACTAGAAAAATCAGTCACAAAGTACAAAGAAAAGGCAGATTTGAAGAAAAGAGAAGTACAGTTCAAAGTGGGTGACTTAGTCATGGCATATCTGAGGAAAGAGAGGTTGCCAAAGGGTCAGCCAACTAAACTCCTAATGAAGAAGATTGGGCCATGCAGGATAGTGCACAAATTTGGTCCAAATGCCTATGAGATTGAGTTACCAGATGGCCTGGGTATCTCTCTAATTTTCAATATTTGTGATCTTTTTCCTTTCAGACCTCCATTGCCTGATGGAAGTGGATTAGATGTGGTGGTTGAAGATGCTGATTAGATCAAGGATTTGCCTCCAAGCAAACCTTTACAGTTGGAATGAATTCTGGATTCCAAAGTTATTAAGAAGACTCGAAGAGGTGTCTATAAGGACTACTTGGTGAAATGGAAGGATCTCCCTGATTCAGAGGCCACCTAGATGACTGAAGCAGATATTCTGAAGCATGGCATGACACTTCAACAATTGGCAACTCAAGGGACTTGAGTTTTTCCTACAGGGGGAGTATGGTGCAGGAGCTCCATAGTTTTGTTGTTTTTCCTAGTTAATTTTCATACCTCTAAAGCTTTGAAAGCCATTTTGTTGTGTTAAAATAAAAGACATAGTCATTTCATTGACTAGTCTACTTTAGAGTTAATCTAGGCCTATTTTCTAGGAGTTATATTTTTGAAATTTGGAGTTTTCTTTAGAAACTCTAGTTCTCATCGATTTTCTGCCTTCTTGGGCAGTTGTACGGATAGAAGAGGAAGTGCAAAGGATGGCAACTTCCTATAAACTTGGTTTTTGTGTCAACATGCCATATATGAATGGAGATAAGGAGTTTTTCAAGGAAAAAGCTGTCTTTTTTGTGTTTTTTTTGAGAACAGTCCTCTTGTACGGCTTTGTACAGATTCCTTGTGAGTTGAAATGTTTAAAATCTGTTAGTACTGCAAAGTAGCTTTCATTTACATATATTTGGAGTTCTTGACATTTTATTAGAAGGGAGAAATAATTTGGTTTACATAAGCTGCTCTGAAACCCTCCATTGCCAGGGTTTGTTGATAAAATGTTTAATTCTTCCTCTGCCCTCTGATGATGGTCACTCATTTCAAGGTGGGATGGAGGAAGATCAAGTATATTTAATGTTTTCTTATGGTTTGCAAATTAACTCCTTCTCTGCAGGGTGTATGGCATGCATTTAACTAGTCTCATCATTGACTAGTTAAGAAATTGAATGTGGACTGTTTTATGACAGTGAAAACAGTGATTTGTTTTGACAGATTGGAGGTGGAATCTGTATTTATTGGTGGAGATGGACTAGAATAGGACTTGGTGGATCTTATGCATGCATAGTGGATGCATTTCCTTGTCCATTACTTGCCATTTAGGCCTTGGTTTTAAGAAAAAATAGTTTACTGTTCTCATGCACCTATAGTACGGTACGGATACACATGTGTGGATGCAAGTACATTTTCTTGAAGAGCTTTTGAATATGGATCGAGTGGTGTAGGACTTGTGTAAGTATAAACATATAAGATGGACTTAACCATCTCCTTGTCCACAAAGTTAACCCTCAAAAGAATGTTGTTTTCTTAGGACAGTCATAGACAGTCATGGTCTTTTTGTCACAATAAACACAGAAGTACAGAAATTGTCAGTGATTTCATGACCTTGGGTAGGTGTATGTTAAATTGGTGTGGAGATCTTGTTGATAAGGAGTCATTACTGTTCTTGTTACTCATAAAGGTTGAGACTGTCATGTTGGCACTGTCATAGGACAGCCACCTGTTGTTTTGCTGTCCCCTACCCTTTAGAGTACAGTGTGGGTCTGTATATGAAAGAAATGGTTTCTTTTCACAATTAGTATTGAGTTTGCATTAGGCACTGATGGCCATTTGAGATCTTGATAGGTTATTGTGGGTTTAACCAATGTTTAGGTTATAAGGGAATGAGGCAAACTAGAACTCTATTTTTTTATGACAGTCATACTCAGTTTACTATCCATGGTTGTGTTTGGGAGTAGAATGGTAGTTTATTGGTCAGAGACCTTTGCCCCATGCTTATTATAGATAGGTGTATGATGGTGTTTGTTGCCTAGGTTAGTAAAGGTATTGATAATAGTTGTTGTGTTCTTGAAGGTGGGTTGTGCTTCTAAGTTGGGTTGAGTTATGACTCCCCAAAGTAAGTGGTGAGTAGCCTGAATGGATGGCACTAGAGGGTGATCCTAGGCCAAGTGGATTCCTACAACAGCCTTGTTAGGCTTGTAAACACAAACACCTTGTAAACCTTTTGAAGAAAGTTGAGTGAACTACTACAACCTTACCTTTACCTCTGCATCATGTTATCTCGCCGATAATGAGGAATGTGTGTGGTTCGATATTGTGTGGACCTTGAGGAGGGTATTGAAAGTTGATTAAGCATTAAACTCTCTGTATTGTGGGTTTGATGAGTATTCACCCCTATTTTGAAGTACTTCCACTGTGCACTCTGCATCAATAATGAATTTAAAAACACACTTATATATGCTTTCCCGCTAACATTCGTCAAATTAAACCAAAAGAGCTGACAAGGAAAAACTTTTTTTAAGGTCTTATGCTGACATACAATTAAATTTTCCCTAACCAATCAAGGAAGACTTGGGCACGGCTTCCCAAGTCTTGAGGCTCTCTTTTGGTCTAGGGTAAGATAAAATATGGGCCTCTTGTTCCCAATTTACATTGGTTTCGGGGGTTTTGCATCGGGATGAATATTTAGAATGTATAATGTATTCACGAGGACCTAGAAACTAAACAAGGAGGTAAAAAGACATGTGTCCACTTTTTACTCCATAACAGTTAGACATAAATTATATTACCATTTACCAAACAAAAAAGTACATTAGAATCATGAATCATGTAGATAAATGATGTAAAAGAGGAGAGAAAAGTACTAACAAAATCCATGAAGGATGAAAGATCGCATATCCAATGAAATAATACCTCCATAAAACATGCACAACCATTTTTGTTGTAGGACATGATATCAAGATGAATTAAAGGATCAAATCTAACAAATTGTAAGAACAAATCAAAATCCTTTATGTATGCACATATGCTAAGGATGGCCTAGGCTTATTACAATCCATAACATGAAAAGGAATAATAATGAAGCATAAACCAAGATAATGTGGTGGTTGTGAACCCAAGGGAAAAGAAATAATGAAGGCCTAAACCCTAGGTAGAGCTTATGAACAATCAAATTTGAAAAATAATATAAAAAAATATAATAATTAGATATAAAACTTAGGAATTTAGAATTATCTAGCCCTAGAGGTTAGGGATATACTTGGTAATATTTCACCAAAATGTAGAGATAAAAGCACACCCTAAAAAACATCTAGGGATAATAAATTAAATTTGAATGAAAACCCTAATATATGAAGTTGAGTCTAATACATATGCTTACTTAAGGATGTAAATTGACATGTGTTGAATTGAAATGAGAGGGATTAAGGTTTTGTGTACCTTGAAATGTGAAGAATTGCAATAACAATCATGTCTTACAAAACTACAACCCTATCCTACAAAATGGTGATATTCTCCTGCAAGCCTACAATCCTATCTTACAAAACTATGATTATGTCTTACAAACATAAGTCTAGGTCTTTAGTACCTACAAGAAGAGTTTGTCTAGTGTTGTCTAATGTAAGGGAAATGGAGGTGGTACTAAGAAGCACCATGGGGCAAGCTATGGTAGAGTTGAATTTTAGGACTTTATCAAGTCATAATCAAGCCCCATAATTAATTTAACAACAAAGTGATAGAATGACCATGAAGATGGCTATCAAGCACTAACCTATAGATAGAGGAGGTCATTGTGTTGGGACTATAAAACACATTAGAGACATACATAAAGGAGTTTTCTACTTTGATTCAATGATTGTATCATCAAATAATAAAATGATCTAATTATTTCCTTAAATACCTTCCCTGGAGACATAATTCAAGGCCTCTTTGAAAACAAATCCACTTAAAGACTTACATGTGTACAAACTGGTTAATTCTAGAACACCCCCCTTAAAACATAAACATGCATTTAAAGTGGTGTTAAAAAAAGAATGGAAAAGTGTTACGGTGTATGCACTTTTTATTATACAAGAATATAATTGCATTTGTAGATTAAGTTGTAATATTATTGTACTATACTATACATTGTAGTGTTTACGATGTCAGCATTATGTTGTTTCTTATTTTAAAAAATAGCTCATATTTATAGATTATATTAGGTTAATTCAATGGTCCATTTTGTTAGAATACATAAGATTTACATTTAGTATATAGTTAAATTTACATGTATATGTTAATTTATAGGTTAGTTAATAGTTAGTATCTAAATAAATAAGTTAGTTGGGAAGTTACATTCTTGTAAATAGGTTAAAGAGAGTTAACGGGAATATAATGGCTATAAAGCCAATGCAATGATGTTAAATCCAGAAAAATACAATATATCATTTTATGTTTTATTCTGTTGTGCAAATATAGATTTGATCTTTTAAATAATTTATATGCTCACCATATTTCAAGGGTGGATGAGTACTGGGCAGAGGTATTTTTATTTGCTGCTCTGTGAAGTTGTTAGAAAGAGACTGCCATTTTGTTTGCCGGGAAATTTAAATTTTTTTTAACAGTTTAACGCAGTCTCAGTAAAATTGCAATATCTTTCTTATATGATAAGGAAATTTTATATTTTATATTTTTTGGAAAGCTAATGAATAGGAGGATAAAACCCAGAATTCGTTTGAAGATATTGTGAGTATTGGATGAGCAGTTTGTAGCAGAAGAAAGAGGAATAAAATAGTGGCGTGATTTTTCTTTTGAGGAGTTTTAAAATAGAAATGTAAAATCTGTTTGAGGTGTGAGTACAATTTGAAGGCAGAATTATAAGTATTTGTGGAGTGTATATCAACAATCTGTGTAGCGGCCAATAGATTTTTTGTTACCAATATGCGGTAGAAACAATTGATATCCATTGCAACTACTTGAGTTCAACTCAAGTGATAGGAAGAAGATGATAGAAGCATTTGTTACGTTGTATGAGAGGAGGGCACATTGTTAGGGGTAGTATTGTTTTCACCTCCAACTAATTAATCTGCCTCGGCACCTGTGCTTTGCCAAAAATCAAACCTTTTTTCTAATGTTTGGTTTTTTCTGAAAATTTTGTGATGCAGAAATTCTGTTTTTTTTATTTTCTGATTGGACAAATGGTTTTTAACCCATTGGTATTAAATTTTATAATTCATAGAGTTTTGAAAGTAGCCAATTTGCAAAGTTTAGCGGTGTTTTCTAGTCTTTTCAAAGTAGATTGTTAACATATTAGAGATTATCAGATAGTTATTTTTCAAACACAAAATATCCTGCATCTTCTTGTGTCATTGTAATTTTTCCCTCTTAAACTGCCCGTGACTTTCCAACTATTAGTAAGTTTCACTACAAGATGTATTTATGCCATATGTGGTTTGAGAAATCTTTTATCTCATGTTTTTAAAAAAGTATCATTTTATCCTTAGTTCTTGACATTCCAAGTTATGCTTTATAAGGGAAAGAGTTCAAATTTGATTATTTGCCACAGTTTTGTTTTCTGCCATGATAAACCTGGATAACATTAACTATAACACATATCTCTGGGTTTAATTTATCCTCTCTCACGATGGCTCCTAAAGTTGATTTCTTACTGCAGATTTTATTGGCATGATTATGTTTTTGCTCTTCCTGCTGAAGAATAGAGAGGCTCGTAGAGAGAGGCTCGTAGAACCTTTGTTGACATTAACTTCTACGTTAGCTCCTGCCTTCATAAAATAATATCAAATGGAATTCTGGAAATTATTTTCAAACTTATCTATTACTCCAAGAGGGTATCTTATGTAACATGTCATTGCCTGGCAGGAGATTCAAAAGAATATTTTTGCAGTCTTAGGCAGGGACTGCAGCTGTGCACCACAGCCCTTGTTTTGTTGAGCGTGACATCTGAAGGTAAATTTCTCCTTGTTAATTTGATGTTTGTCATTGTATGTGCTCACAAATAAGAGACAAAACATTATCTGACACCAACTAAATGTGAGCGTTGTGCGTAAGGAAGATATTCAGAAGGCCATCAATGATTTGTTTGAAGATATTATATGTTCAGAAGCCAATGTAAGATATATTTCTAAATCATTAAATCGCTGCACACTAGAAGGGAAGAACCGGATTTAAAATTACTGTGTGAAGGTGGCATCCCTGCGCACCTATTTGAAGCATCAAAACTACTATTAATGGTATGATAAATGTGATTTTTGATGCAGCAAGGTAAGTAGATAAATGTGATTTTTGATGCAGCAAGGTAAGTAGAGAATGGGGTTTATTTTATTTTTTCATCATTCCTTAAAGAGGTTTAAAAATAAAGTTTGTTATTCTTATGATTAAAGTAAATCTTTGGGTAAGTTGGTAAGTGCTTCAAGTGGGGATTAAGAGATAAAGAGAGATTCAATTCTCATATGTGGCTTGAAATTTTTATTACATAAGGGTGTATTTTGGAGATATAAGGATTTTTTCTTTTTGCAGAAATAAGATTTAATATTATTTTGGAGAAATAGATAGATCATTTTGTTATAGTTAAATTTGTATGCATTGGAGTAATAAGGAAAACAAGGGTGTGTTTTATTGATTGATGTATGGGTCCATCATTGGTTGAAATTAACACTGTTATTTTTGAGATTTGAACATGGCTATACAAATGTTTGTTCTTGATACCTGATAGAGATTTGAAAGAATTGTGTGCTTGTGCGATCGGAGATTCTAATGTGACATTAAATGCATAAGGTGTAACAAAATACATTGGAGGCGAGAGGCACTGGAGGTATCGGAGGTAGGAGGATCTTTTGTCATCCCAAGCTAGTTTCTCGCTTAGGAGTGATTCATTGCATGAGAAGCATCTTTTCTATCTATGTCCTTCAAGGAGAAAGGGGGGGGATTGGCTTCTGTTGACATTTCTTGTGGGTAGAGTTGGTGTATTCACTTTTGGTTGAGGTTGTTTTGTACAGTAGAGGAGGGATTGTTTCCACAACACTAGAGGAGGGATATTGACACACTCGGAGGAGATGTGGACTCTGAGAGGAGAGTTGTTCTGTCATGTGCAGCACTAAAGGAGGCATTTTGACACATTCGGAGGAGATGTGGACTCTCAGAGGAGAGTTGTTATGTCATGTGCAGCACTAGAGGAGGCATTTTGACACACTCGGAGGAGATGTGGACTTTCAAAAGAAAGTTGTTCTCTCATTGTACAAAGAGGTTGGGGACACTATATGTTCTCTCATGTTGTACAGAGGTTTGCAAGTTCTACAGTCAAGAGATCCGCTAATGGAGTCAATCTAGTGTTTTCCTGGGTGAGCGAGGAGGATTGGTGAAGGTGCTTCATCAAAGTCTCCAGAAGGTTCACTATGATCAACTCTTGTAGTGTTTTTTCTCTTGTTCAAATTAATGTAATAAGCGAGAATGTTGGTTTTATTACATGTAAATCTTAAGGGGGTGTTGAATAAATAAGGTTTACATTTAGTATATAGTTAAATTTACATGTATAGGTTAATTTAGAGGTTAGTTAATAGTTAGTATTTAAATAAATAAGTTAGTTGGGAAGTTAGTATTTAAGGGAGTTAACAAGAGAATATAATGGCTATAAAGCCAATGCAATGTAATGATGTTAATCCAGAAAAATACAACATATCATTTTATGTTTTATTCTGCTGTGAAAATTTTATGTTTTATTCTGCTGTGAAAATATGGATTGATCTTTTTAAATAATTTATATACTCACCATATTTCAATACATTTGACATGTCATCATATTTCAATACATTTGACATGTCATCACACCATTGGAGTCATTTGTTGCATGGTTAATCATTAGATTGAGGAGGATGGGAAGCTTCAAACTAGGCTTTTTTCATCATTCAGGATACAAAAATCTTGTCGTTACATACAAGAGAATGGTAGCAATAAAAGAGGCTAGCATGACAAATGGTGGGAGTGTGTTGAATCCCTTTGGCACTCTTATTATTTGACGAACAATGGGATACAACGTAAATAAACTCCACATGCCGAACAATAATTCCCCTCCCATGTAATCAAGTGCTTCTACACCTTCCTTAATTATGTAAAGTGTGGTAGACATCATGGCAAAAAGGAAGGACATGGCCAGAGTCACAGGGAGAATGAACAATGGTGAAGCATTAATAGCATATGGAGTTTCACTTGTGGAATTCTTAATCTTGGGAGTGATTGTAAATGTCGATTCCACAAGCCCAATTGATTTAAGCAATGCTTCCAATGTTCCCAACACAAAGCATGATACATTTGATATAAACCAAAACCGCTCTTCATTCCACCACTCTATTACGCTACACTTTCCATTTTGAACACCCCACTTGTACTCCAAAAAGCTCATTCCATGTTGAAAACAAATAGCCCCAATAAACCACATGGTTTCGTACTCTCTAACCTGCATAAATTAATCCATTGTTATTAATTTATATGTTCCAAAAAGGTGCAATACACCATATATTATAACATCACACAATATGATATTAGGACTTGATGGTTACCTTAGGAGTAAGTGATTTGGATGAAAACAAACAAGCCGCATGCAACACCACATACAACATTGCAAACACTGAAATACCGGCATAAAACATGCAATTGTAAATATAGGCAATTCTCTGCAGAAACATAAGCTTGGTTTTTTGGGTGCAAAACAAAGGTGAAGATGGCCTAAGTAACATAGAAACCAGTCCAGTAGCTATTCGTTTTCTCTGCGCCAATCGATCAGAAGCAGTTGATGGAGCTATTCCTTTAAATGCTGGTGGACTAGGCCACAAGTAAATAGACCTCCACCCCAAACAATGTATTTCGTATCCTGTCAATACATCTTCTGTACTCGACCCATACCTCCATCCCACCTGTAATTAAATACTGTCTTAATATCTGAACTTATATACAAACTCTGATCAAATCTAACAATGTATAAAGAAGCTTTTTAGTCACCTGCTTTCCCCAGGCAGTACCCGTTTCATGGTTGCAGCTGCATAAATCTAGAGCCGCTTCCTCTGATAAACAAGCAGTCTTGCCTTGATTGTGTCTTGTTAGGGATGATTTCCCAAGATCCAGAGACAAGCCTAGTTCCGGTCTACAATCCTCTAAGCTCCCCTCTTGGGTTTCAACTCCTGTCACTCCAAGCTAATGTAAGACTATTCTAAGTTAGTTTTATCTACATGTAAGCTAGTTTTGGCAAGAGATTTTCACGGTTAATGACCATACCATGGAGAGCTGTCCTTCGAAGAAAACAGCCAGTTCCGCAGTAAAAAGGACCTTGGATTCCATCTACTCCTTTGAGCAATACCTGAGCATCTTACATCTCACATTTGAGCTCATTCAAATCAATCAAACTACAGCCAAGAGAGAATTTCCATGCATAATATATATTAACAAAGAAATGGAGAAAAATATAAGCTGGCAATCACCGTTTATGCCTGTTTTTCTACAAAGAAGAAATGTAATGGTGGAGAAGCTCTCAATTAACATACTAAAATTTTAAGTTATCTGTATAAATTCTTATAACTTGCCAACTAACCAAGTGGGTGTTTCCACTGAAATTAAGTTAAATCACTAACATACGAAGATTTTGTATTATTAATTCTTATAACTTACCAACTAAACAGTAGGGGTTTTTACTTCATTTAAAAATAAACACTCTAATTAAATATCATTCATTTTAATGGTCAAACAGTTAATAGTGATTTTACACCTCATTTATAACAAAAAAGTGGTTAATATTTGTCATATTTTTATTGACCAAAATTGACCTTTAACTGTTGAAATGGATGATATTTAAGAATAGCCAAAAATAAATACTAAGAACAAATAACAGAGCCCATAAACTTTTGTTAATAGAAGCTTCTATGAAAATTTTCTACAAAATAGGATTGAACTTTCCAATAGCTCTGATTTGTATTAGTTTGTTCACAGATTTATTTGAAAAATCAGGTTTTATTCAGCTAGATGTTCCTTTTCCCATGCTCTGTTTTTGTTGGATAAGTGTTTTACATTTTTCATGTTTAGTAGTTGTGATGGGATCAACCTTGTTAGTGATCATATTCATAATTTTTTTATTCCAATTTTTTTGGGTGTTATATTGGGTCTTTTCTGTTTTCCCACTCTTGTTTATCTTTTACATGATTTTATGCAATGTATAAAACCGTTTTTGATATGTCTATTTGAAATAACAGAGATTCATTGTTATATTAGAGAACAGTTGAATTTTTACAACAATGAAAAGTTTTACTGTTCTAGATTTTCCACCTGAAAAGGTTTTCCAGATAAATATACAACATGTCATCTTTACTTTCCATTTATTCAGTTATTGTTTCATACTGTAGATGCACAATTCTATTTTTCAAATTTAAATGCCTTACCAAAATACACATTCATTCACTGGAAAATTTAATTTTGACTGGTAATTACTTACATCGTAGACAAAAACAAGCCGATTTCCATGAACGTCTTGTCTAACAAGATTGTCAAACACTTGTGGAAACTGCACAAAACCCACGTTTTCTCCAAGCTTTGTGTCCATAAAAACACACATCGCATGTCTGAGAGCGTTTGAATCATTAATGTACGTATCGCAGTCGAGATTTAAAATAAAAGGGCTGTTGCTCAATACTCCTGATACTCGCATCTGTATCATGATTTGAAGATACTCGATTTTATTTGTATTGCACTATAATCTCATTCAAACTTGGAATTCCCTCAAATCCCTAAATATCTAGGGTTTGTAAAACAAAAACGACAAATAACAAACCAGCGCATTTAGAGCCCCGGCCTTGAATTGATGGTCATATCCCTCTCTTTTTTCCCGTGCCACATACATAAGCAAGGGAGCATTCCAGTCAGATCCATCAATTCCAATGTTATTCACAACCTGCACAGACGCCAAACTTATTGAACAATCGAAACCCTAAGAGAAAGATATAAAAATATAGGCTACATAAGAAGTTATTGCTATCTACCTCAACTATAGGCGGGTGGTCATATGGATTATTAGATGGCCAAGACGTATATCGACGCGCAATTTTTAGGGCTTCTTGAGGCCTCTTTGCCAGATCGTTAATCCGATTCTCCAACTGTTCATATTCTTCCTGATTTCAACACCATTAATACATATTTTTCTCGTTACCAAACACAGTAAAGAAGCAGCTAATGTTGATCCTTATATTACCATGCTATAAAAGAATATGTGTGGAAATGCTACCTTCAACTCATTCCACTGTTTATAAGAGGAAGAATCTGTGTGAGAAGAAAAGAATTTAGCTGGAGAAGGAGGTTCGATGGAATGCGTTTTGCAGAAAGGCACCCACTTGTGAGCAAACATGAAAATCTCCAACATCATACAGAAAATCACCGGAGAAGCAGAATCATCAGAGACATAGCAGGAAACCCTGTCGGCAGGATAACCCACCGCTAACACAGAAAGAATTGTATTTGCAGTGATTAATGGAGACTCCTTCTGTGGGTCAGCTGTAGTTATGAAAATGTCGACAGGATACAGCTTGCAGGCTTCTCCACGTTTTTCATATCTACCACACCAAGCGCCTTTCAGACATAATTTCTTTACCAAAGTTGAAAAAGCTACAATTGAATGAGAGCAATTAGTACATACCTGGCGGACAGAGTATGAGGATATGTCTGCCTTTCAACTGGTCGCCATTTGAGGATCGAGTAGATGATGAAATTGAGTACAAAAAAGCATTCACAAAAACCTGTGGTCGCCCAGATAACAAAAGCATCCTGTAAAGGATTGCAGAAACGATATTTGAGAAGCGAGAGAAGACATAAACCCCTGCCCAACGTCAGCGCCCTGTAAATATTAATGTTTTTCCTTGTCTTGGAAAGGATAGCCGTGGCATTCAGAGGAAGTCCGTCTCCTTCCATTGACCCACAAATTTCTGTTTCTGTGTCTGTGTCTGTGTCTCCTTCCCTCTTTTTTAACCAAACATTTAGTTGTGGAGAAGGCTTATGGGGCAGAGGCTGGTAGATGGGGCATGATCCCAACCTCATCCCTTATGGTGTTGGGGTCTTGCACTCACCAAGACTTGATCCCTGGGGGGCTCATTTTGAACCTTTCAACTTCACCAACAAACCAAAAGCCCTTTGACAATTGTTAATGATTTTATTAAATACATATTTATTAGTTTAAAAATATATATAAGAAGAAATTAATAAGGTATCAATACATGTGTATGTTTATAGGTGCAATTATTTTTTTAAGGAACTTGGATCTCTTCTCATCTGCTTCATCACCATCGGCTTCATCGGCATTATCGCTTGAGACCACAACTGCGAGGGTTTGAACCTTGGTGGCCGCCATCACAACCAAGCGACTTGACCACCGAACCACGCCCTTATCAACAAAGATAATATAGTTATAATACAGAATCACATGTATAAATTATCACAGTTTTTTAAAATAAAAATGTTTTTCAATAAATTACATATATATTTTAGATGCACCCTTACCCATGTTAATGTTGGATAAATATTAATAGTGGATGTTTTCTCAACTATTTTTTCACAAAATAGTAGAAACTGCACTCTTTTTGTAGTTTTAGAATTTACACTTGATATATTTATAGTGGTTATATTTACAATATCTATATTTGTTTTTATTTTCCCTAGAGCTAGTTCATTATGTAACCTAATTGAGACATAGTAGAATAAGCCAAGCCTCTTTTATGATCTTTTTGAGTGAGAGCCATAGTAGCTCCCAATAGAGTTGTTATTCCACCACACGAAGAGACAAGATACTTCCTAATGACATGGATCATGGAGTGTGATTTGAAATGTTGAAAAAAAGTATTACACAGTTAAATCCAAAAGCATTCAAATCTAATATTATGGACTGTGGAAATCTAATGTCTTTAAGAGATAAGATGCATTATTAAAGGTAGAACTTTAAAAAGAGGAAACAATCAAGCTACAAGAAAAATCCCTGTTGCTACCATAGTAGCAACATGTATAAGAGTTGAACTAGGGGTAGGCTCTTTGATAGCATCAAGTAACCGTACATTATGTGGAAACTATGTAGATTTGGTGAGAGGAACCTCCTGCAACAATATAATGAAAAATGCACGAAATAATAGAAATAGCAGAACACAGAAGGAATTTATTGATCACAGGCCACCTCAAGGGGGCAACCTCCTTTGAGCAAGCTCAATACAATAAACTCGTGGATGCCTTCATTGGCCTCAACATGTACTTATATACTAAGTCTAATATAAACAACTATTACTCCCCATGAATGTGGGATAATACAATATACTCACGGGATGACTTACAAAGCATATATGTCCAACAGCAATATACTAATAAAGTAAAGAGAAGGGTTAAACACAGGTTCTTAACATCCCCTCCCTCTTAGAAAAGCTTTGTCCTCAAAGCTTAAGATGTGAAAATTGTTGCTGAATCTGAAGGAGTGGTTCCCATGTAGCATCATCTAGTTGCATTCCGTGCCACTGAATTAATACTTCTGTGATGGATCGAGAGCGAAGCTGACGAGTGCGCATGTCGAGGATTGCCTCTAGCTCCAAAATGATGGATCCTTCATTATCCAGTTCTGGTAAAATAGTTTGTGCTCTGATGTTGGTGCCAAGAACTTTCTTTAGACAAGAGACATGAAATACTAGATGAACGCAGGAAGGAGGAAGCTCCAATTTATAAGCAACTAACCCAATCTTCTGAAGAACCTTATATGGCCCATAGAACTTTGGAGCCAGCTTATGACGCCCTTTGAGTTTCAGGGAGGATTGCTTGTATGGCTATAGACGAAGAAAAACCATATCACCTACTTGAAAAGTGCGCTCAAAACGGTGCTAATCGGCTTGTTGTTTCATTCGATTTCTTGCCATGTGAAGATTGTCCTACAAAATGCGAAGAATTTGATCTCAGGTTCAAAGAACCGTGTCAACTGCCTGAACTGGTGAATTATTGGGGGTGTATGGAAGGAGCACTGGCGGTGCCTGACCATAGACTGCTTCATATGGAGTCATTTTAGATGCAGTGTGGTAAGAGGTATTGTACCACCATTCAGTGAGAGGGAGCCACTTTGCCCACTGATGCTGTTGTTATGAGGTGAAACAACGAAGATAAGTTTCCAAACATTTGTTGATAACTTCAGTCTAACCATTTATTTGTGGGTGATACCCTGAACTCATCTTCAGTTTGGTGCCAGTGTGGCGAAATAGTTCTGTCCAAAAATGACTAGTGAAAGTGGCATCACGATCTAAGACAATGGAAGAAGGGATTCCATGAAGATAGAAGATCTGGTCCATGAAAATCTATGCAATGGAGGAGGCAGTATAGGGATGGCTGAGGGCACAAAAATGACTATATTTGGAGAGGCGATCAACCACAACCAAGATCACTGTCTTCCCTCTCGATTTAGGGAGCCCCTCAATGAAATCCATAGAAATATCTGTCCAAATACGAGTAGGGATGGGCAAGGGTTCGAGCAATCTAGGAAGGAGTGTCATTTCACCCTTGTTGCGCTGGTAGGTATCACATTCAACCACCATCTGTTGAATTACCCTTTTCATTCCCTTCCAAAAGAAGTTACGTCGTGCCCACTCATAAGTTTTGAGGAACCTAGAGTGCCCTGCCGATGGAGAAGCATGGAGTTCATAGAAGATAGCCTGTTGAAGATCTGTGTTCTGGGGAAGCACCAGATGACCCTTGTATCTCAGAGAAGCACTATCCCAAGAGTAATGTGGTACAACAAAAGGGTTATTGGCCAACTATTGGATGATTTGAAATAATGAAGAGTCATTGACATAGCCCTACTAGACAGATTCCAGCCAATTTGAAATAGGCATAGAAATAGCTGAAAGAGAAGCTTGGTCATCAAATGTGTGAGAAAGAGCATTCGCCACAATATTGTCCTTACCCTTCTTGTAAGTGATCTCATAGGCATAACCCATGAGTTTGCTAACCCATTTCTGTTGTGTTGGGGAGAAGACCCGTTGTTCCAAGAAATATTTCAGACTCTGGTGATCAGTCTTGATGCAGAAATGATTCCCTAATAGGTATGGCCACCACTTTTGTACTGCATGCAAAATAGCCATCATTTCCTTCTCATATGTAGAGAGTACTAAATTCTTACTTGAAAGGGCTTTGCTGGTGAATGCAATAGGATGTTCATCTTGAAGCAGAACAGCACCAAGTCCATTGCCGCAAGCATCACTCTCAATAGTGAAGGTCTTGGAAAAATCTGGCATAGCTAGAACAGGTGTAGTACACATAGCTTGTTTCAGTTTTTCAAATGCACACTCAGCAGCATGTGTCCATGTAAAAGCATCCTTTTTCAACAAAGTTGTTAATGGAACTGCAATCTTCCCGTAATCCTTGACAAACTTGCGGTAGTAGCCAGTCAGTCCCAAAAAACCATGGAGGCTCTTGACTGTCTGAGGATGCGGCCAATTTTTCATGGCATCTATTTTGGCAGGATCCACTCGAACCCCTTGGGCTGAAACAATATGCCCGAGATACTCCACTTCCTCCTACCCAAAAACACATTTAGATTGTTTTGCACATAGATGATCAGAGAGAAGTTGCAGTACAAGATCTAGATGCTGAAGATGCTCAACCCATGTTTTACTATAAATGAGGATATCATCAAAGAAGACCAGAATGAATTTCTGCAAGTAGGGCCGGAATACTTTATTCATCAATGCCTAGAATGTGGAAGGAGCATTAGTGAGGCCAAAGGGCATGACCAAAAACTCATAGTGGCCATCATGCGTGCGGAACGCCATTTTAGGGATATCATCCTCATGAACCTGAATTTGGTGATACCCAAAACGAAGATCCAACTTGGAGAAAAAATGAGCACCATGAAGCTCATCAAGAAGCTCATCAACAACAAGAATCGAAAACTTATCCTTGATTGTGATGTGATTAAGTGCTCGGAAGTCAATGCAGAGGCGCCATGACCCATCTTTTTTCCAGACAAGAAGAACTGGTGAAGAAAATGAACTGGTACTAGGGTGAATAATACCTTGCTTCAGTAAGTCCCGAACGAGCATCTCAATCTTTGTCTTTTGGTGAAATGGGTAGCGGTAGGGCCTGATGTTGGGAGGAACGCTTCCAGGAAGGAGCTGAATACAATGGTCCTCTAGTCGTGAAGGTGGCAATCCCGCTAGTTCAACAAAGACACATGCATATCTATCCAAAATTTGTTGTAGATCCAAAGGACTAGTGGAGACCGTTGATGGTTGCATCTGAATGGAATGGAGTTGAGCGATGACACCATGTGAAGTCTTCTTAAGGAGCTTTTCCATGCAATGTGAATTGATGATGTTGAGAGACCCTGATTGTAAGCCCTTCAATGTGTGTTTTTGCCCATTGTCTGAAAACTGCATCCAAAGTTTAGCAAAATCCCATAAAATGGGTTCAAGTGTGTGTAACCATTGAGTGCCCAAAACCACATCACATCTGTGAAAGGGCAAGGCAAACATGTCGGAGCGTAGGTTATAATCTCCAACAGAGATACGCACATTGCAACACTTTCCTTTGCAAGGTAATGTGCCCCCATTGGCAATCAGGACTTCAAAGTTGGAGCAAGGATGGACAAAACAATCAGCCTGTTTGGCGATCTGAGGGTCAATGAAGTTATGAGTGCTACCAGAATCAATGAGTATTGTCAAAGGGAGCTTCTTGAAGTAACCCTTGACCCACATGGTTTGTGGGGTGGTGACTCCTGCTAAAGCATGGAGAGAGATCTCTGGGTGGTCTTCCTGAGAAGGAGAGTCAACAAGCCGCTGCTGAATGTCGACCTGATCATCTACTATATCCTGAGCATCTTCATAAACTTCAGTTGCAGGCGGAGAATCCACATCCAAGAGATAGAGTTTTTTCTCAACACATCTATGTCCTTGAGTGAATTTCTCAGCACAATTATAACAAAGCCATTTTTCTCTATGTGCCCTCATCTCTGCTTCAGACAAATGCTTGATAGGAGTTGTTCTAGGAGCTGGCGTGATTGGAGGTCTTCTGAATGGAGCAAAAGTGGATTTGGAGCGTTGTTGAGCTATGATCTTGTCCTCCGCCAACTTAGCCAACCCTAGGGCTTCCATCATTGTGCTGGGATGGAACATTTTAACCTCAAATCGGATTGCATCCTTCAAACCACTGACAAAACAACTCCTAAAAAATTCATCAGACAATCCCTCTATGTGATTGGCCAGCTTCTCAAATTCAGTCTGATATTCTCTCACAGTGCCAGTTTGGCGAAGTTTAGTGAGTGCTCATGTGAAGTCATCAAAAGCACTAGGGCCAAATCGTTGCAAAATGAGTTTGCAAAAATCTGCCCAGTTTGGCTCTTCATGAGCCTTGATGTACCAGCAGAACCATTGAAGGGCTTCATGTTCCAAATGAAAGGATGCAAGTGGGACTTTGTTGACATCAAAAGTATTATACAAACTGAAATATTGTTCTGCCCGGTATATCCATCCAGTCGGATCATCACCATTGAAGCGAGAAAAATCAAGCTTCGGCCCACGAAAATTGCTGGAAGAAGAGAACTCAGTGTTTGTAGAAGACTTTGGCTACGGTCTATTGTTCATGGCTGAATGCTGAAGATTGAGGCTGAGAATTTTTTCATCCAGATCTTGGAGTTTGGTCTTGAGGGCTGCAAGTTCATCCTCCATGTTTTTTGCTCCTACGCGAGTGACAACCATAACTAAGAGTTTTTTATGTTTTTTTGGGGAATGGGTAGAAAAAAAAAACAGAAATATTTTTAGTAAAGGAAAATTTGGATTTGGGAAAAACTCGGATGGGTAATTGGGGTTTGACTAGGTTTTGGACACTTTCTGAGGGACAGGGAAGCAAAAAATGGGGATTTCAGAAGCGAGGTGAAAGAATGGGAAAATTTGTCCAAGAGGGACAAAGGAGCAGAAATAGGAAATGAACACTGTGGCAAAATTTGAAGGCGAGTGGGTGAGAATCGAAGAAGTTATGGCAAACCCTAAAAATAGACAAATGTGGGATTTTTGGCTTCAATAAGTGGAATTTGGGATAGGGTCCTCAAGGAAGGAAATATGTAGAATGGAATTTCAGCAGTTCTAGTGAATTTTGAGAGGAAACAGAGCTAAAGCAAGGAAGATATGGCAAAAAACAAAAAAAAATTACTTTTTTTTTTTGGAAATGATCTGCAACGGCTCTGGACAGATGCAATCTGTGATTTACCAACTGGCAATAGATATGGACCCCAGGTATGTTTGGCTTCCTAAAGGTTCAGGGGATTCAGTCGGCTACCAATGTTGTCTAACGACTTACGTATTGGGGCAGTACCCCTCACTCCATGGCTCAGGTAAAACTAATAACCGCTTTGCCACAAACGACAGCTCTTGGTTTACCTCACGGATGGGAACTAGTCAATCAGGTAGGGGTCGTTGCCCTTTTCGCTGGCAGGTCCTCTCAATGGGCCAGCTACTTCGGGGTTCTTGTGGTACTCCTCAGAATGAGTCTTAGGGCTATGCCCAGACACTTCCCACAGTTAAGCGGATAGGGATTATTCCCTGATCTGAACCTGCAATTGAAATGAACAATACAGATGCAAAGAAAAAAGAACTACTGCAATAATCACAATGCCTGGAGGCCACTGCGAAAAAAAAAATTGGCAAAAATTCCACCCAGCGAGCCCAAGAAAGCGCTCTGATACCAGATGAGAGGAACCTCCTGTAACAATATAATGAAAAATGCATGAAATAATAGAAATAGCATAACACATAAGGAATTTATTGATTGCAGGCCACTTCGAGGGGGCAACCTCCTTTGAGCAAGCTCAATACAATAAACTTGTGGATGCCTTCATTGGCCTCAACACGTACTTATATACTAAGTCGAATCTAAACAACTATTACTCCCCATGAATGTGGGATAATACAATATACTCACGGGACGACTTACAAAGCATATGCGTCCAACAACAATATACTAATAAAGTAAAGAGAAGGGTTAAACACAGGTTCTTAACATTTGGCTACATATTTTAATGCCTATAGAGATTTATCCAAATGTATTTATACAACTACATGCACTTATACACAATTCTATATGCTAATATACAACTATATATGTGCATGTATAGTTCTAGATGCATATATAGTTGTACTGCTTTCTTTGTCAAACATGGGGATGATGTAAAGTATTAGGGCATCACCACCCCTTTTCATGTTGACCCAAGCCTGACCTACCTCATGTAGTGCTACTTTAGATTCTTATATCATTTTAATTTTCCTTTCTTCTATTCTTTCTTATTGCCTTCTTCTCTTGTGTACTTGGTTGTTCCCTTTCTACTCACATTTTCTAGTATAGGGGTGAGTATGGGATCATCATGGGCCAAACAGTGGCAATAGGGGAAAAAATATGTTTTTACTTAGTCAAAATCTCGAAATGGATATTTGACTTTTTGTATGGGTTGGATAAAAAGTTAATTTTGGTTTGGTAATACCAAACCAAAATGGGTGTCCATTTTTAACTCCCTAATACTCCCAAAAGTGTTATATTTCAGGACCCACGGGTTTGCCAAACATAGAGCTACATAGCAAAATGAATATCAGAGAAGAAAAAATGCATATCAGATATTTGGAAGTAAAAATCTCTTCTTTCTGATTTTTTTTTAAAATTAAATCGACATGTTTGACATGATTTAGGGTTTTCAATTGTTGATTGTAAGCATTAGTTTTGAATTCAATTTTGAATGTAATTTAGTAATTCTCATTGTGCTCTAAATGTTTAAATTAAATTGTATACAGTTTAAGAAGAAATTTTAAATCCTAAATTTGTATGTTTAAAATTTGAAATACGTAATATGGATGAGCAAGTTCAAAACTCGAACCCTCCCCTGCTGAACCCTCCAACAATTCAAGAACAAATTGAAAAAACATTAATGAAATAAATAGGATTATAGAAATGTATCATCTCCACCCTCGATTAACTTCAATGACATCCACCTTAGAGGGAATTATTACTCATGTTCAAACCCTCACAAGCCAACATGAATCATTTCAACAATGGTGAGAAGCCAAAAGGGAAGAATATTCTACTGCCTTTCATATGACCAAGTGAAAGATTTAGAAATTACCAAAGCTATGTTAGCGCAACATTTTGTCAACCTTAAAACCAGATTGCATGTTGTAAGCCTAAGTTTTCAATCAAATGGTGCAAACATCAAGGTATCAATGATAATTTTTGGGATCGTTGGTGGATGGTTTTTGATAAAGCACCCAACAACAATCTTGATGTACCTTTATATTTCCTCTATAAACTATATGCGAAGTTTATATTAGGTTACCATGTGAACTATTTTTATTTTAGAGAGTTCTAGGGAGTAGGTAAAGGAATGCCTCAAGATAGACCTAGGGCAGTGTGACAGGTGCAAGGTCCATTTATTCCCCCTCCTCCTATTGTTGAAGATGTAACATATTAGAGTCTCTCTACCATACACTCTTTGACTGAGAATTTGATTACACAGACTTCTCAGCTAGCACAACTACATGATATTAGTGGTCATAGTGGATAAATTGAGATTACTACACCCTCCTCATCCACACATGTTTGTGTGCCTAATTGTTGCATTATGTACAATCAGTTGTGCTTAGGTCCACTTGGAGAGACTAGTGAGCCACCTCTAAACACATCAAATTACTATGCACCTCATATGCCACCTTCATGAACCGAGGCAATGGGGTCTAGAACTCAAGTTGAGGCATCAAAGACTAGAACATGAGTAGAGGCATTAGGGACTAGAGAAGAAGAGGAGCAAGGTCAATCTTTCTTTGAGGTAGAATTTAAAGTTAAATTTCATGGTGTATTCCATTTGAATTTAATATAAACAAATATTAGTACTAATGTATCTAAGTAGGATAACAATTGATGACAGAGGAGGAGATTATAGAAGTTCATCATGGGGTAAGTGCACAAAGATGGGGGACCAAAAAGGGGTCTTAAGTGGCCACTTTTTTTCTGTAATCAGGAAAGACTGATGTTGGATGAGAAATTGAAGATAGTTACACTCAAATTTTGAAGATGCAATAAAAACAAGAACATATCCAGCTGATAGTTTACCCTCCATATTCTTTAGTCTAATTGCTCTGAAATCTGCAAATTCTTCAATGTAGTATGGTCCTAGCATGGACCATGTCTTCAATTTTCCTTGTTTCTTAAATTTGTTGTCATATAGGAGTACTAAATCACCTTCCTTAAATGTCTTGTTCCTCACATTTCTATCATGCCAGGCCTTTTGTCTATTCCTTTCCAAGTTCATATTATATGTTGCCATCAATCTGTCCTCATCCAGTTTTTCCAATTCCTCAATCCTCTGTGTGAGAAATTCTTCTTCACCCAATTTGAGAGTCCTTGTTGTCCGGAAGTTTGGCAATATGAAGTGTATCGGTATTGTAGCATCTATTCCATATACCAGTTTGTAGGGAGTGAACTTAGTGGTTCTTTTGAAGGTTGTCCTGTATGCCCATAGTACCATAGGTATTTTTAGATCCCAATCTATTTTGTTCCCACTGCACATCTTTGTCAATGCTACCCCAATGATCTTATTCAAGGCTTCACTTGCTCCATTTGCTTATGGATGATATGGTGAAATCCTGTTGTGTGTTATCATGAAATTATCCAATAGCTCTGAAATCATCTTGTTTATAAAATGTTTGCCTTGATCATTGGTTATGCTCAATGGACAACCAAACCTGGTAATTAAACTTTCATAGATGAATTCAGCGGTAGTTTTTGCTCTGCAGTCTCTTGTTGGTTGTGCTTCAGCCCACTTAGTCAAGTATTCTACTCCAGTAATGATGAATCTATCTTTAGACTACTTTGCCAGTGGATCTATAGGTCCAATGAAGTTAATGGCCCATTTTTGAAAAGGTAATTGTGCTAAAATTGGTCTCAATGGCATTTCATCTCTTTTCCTATTCTCTAACATACATCACAATTCTTCACATATCTCTTTGCATCTTTGAAAAGTGTAGGCCACCATAACCCAGCTAGTTTGATTTTTCCTTTTTGTCATGTCTCCGAGATTATGTCCTCCGGCTATCCCTTCATGTGCTTCCCTTATAATTTCTTCTCTTTCATGTTCATATACTACCCTTCTGATGATATCAACTTTCTATCGGATATGTTTCTCTCCCTCAATTAATGTGTATGGAAAAGACTTTTGCATTAGGTCTTGTTTCTCTTATGATGGCATTTATGTTGGAAATTGCCCTCTAGGTAGTAGGTATGCTATGTCTTCTAGTTAATCCAGTACCACAGTTACTCTAAAAATATTTGCGCCAGGTAGTTCTTCTTCCTGTACCTCCAGATCTTCCCCTATCTCAATTCTAGATAAGTAGTCAGGTCCCTGATTGTACTTTCCTAGTTTCACCATGATTGAGAAGTCAACTCTTGAAACAAAAGTAGCCATCAACAAATTCTTCCTTCAATGATTGGTTTGTTGAGTAGGTATTTCAATGGTTCATGATCAGTATGGAATACAAAAGGTGTTGATAAGAGGTAATGTCTAAACTTTTGTAGTGCATATACCATTGCTAGGGCTTCTCTTTTAGTTGTGGGATAGTTCTTCTCTGCTTTTTGACAATTTCATGCTTGCAAATGCTATAGGGTGATCCTTAGAACCTCTTGGCTAGGTCAACATTGCTCCTACTGCAATTCCTAATGATCCACATGAACACAGAATGTGTTTTCCCAATCTAGAAATATGAGTATTAGTGCTTCTACTATCTCCTGCTTCAAAGTGTCAAATGCCTTTTGATGTTGCTCATTCCAGGTAATACTCTTGCCTTGTTTTTCTTTAATAGTTCTTCTATAGGTGCAGAGATGGTTGCATATCCCTTGATGAATTTTCGGTGGTACCCAATATACCCTAGAAATGTTTTGACATCAAATGTGGTTTTTGGTGGTGGTAAGTTTTGAATAATGGCAACTTCTAGGGGATCAACCGTCAGTCCTTCTTTACATATTATATGACCCAATAGTGTTCCAAATGGTACCGCAAAAGTGCATTTCTTCAAGTTTATGGAAATTTGCAAACTCCTACACTTGTTCAACATCAATCTTAATGTCTGTGTGTGATCTTCTACCAATCCAAATACAATCCAATCATCCAAATAGACTTCCAGAAAATCATGTATAAACTCCTTGAATGCATTGACCATGATTCTATTGAATACTGCAGGTGAATTTTTCAATCCAAATGGTATAATAGTATACATGAAAGATCCTAGTTCAGATGCAAATGTTGTTTTAGGTTGATCTTCCTCTCTAATTTTTACCTAGTGATATCCAAAGAATCCATCAATGAAAGAGTAGATTTCCCTACAGGCAATTGACTCCAAGATTTCCTTTGTAAATTGTGTAAGGAAAGGATCATGAATACAAGCCTTATTCAATTCTCTATAGTCTCTGTAGATCCTAATTTCTCCTATTTTCTTATTATGTGATACCATTGGACTGATCCACTCTACTTCCTCTACTGGCTTTATGATCCCTAATTCTAGCATCTTATCAAGTTCTATTTTGACTTTTTTCTTCATGTTTAGATTCATCTTGTATGGTCTTTTCTTGATTGGATTGTAGCCTTCTTTCAGTTAACTTTTCATTATTTTGGCTTCCTCTTTGATTCCCTTCATCTCTGTAAAAATTCTAGGCAACAGATCCACATATTCAGACAAAATTTCTACTACTTGTGCCACTTCCTTCTCATCCCAATAGTCTCCTATTTTGGCTAGCTTAGATTCTCCTTCTTTAGCAATGTTTTCTTCCCTTAGCCAAATGGGCTTGTTCTAGTAATTTTCCTTGATGTCTATTGATTCTGCCAACTCCCTATCACCTTGTTCTATTTTTATTTCAAGTTATTTATCCTCTTCTTGTTGTTGTGATGTTTTATAGCATTTGTATTTCTCTGGATATGATTCTTTATTCATCCATTCTATGACTTCAAAATACCTTCTATTTTTCCAGTAATGAGCTTTGTTTCGGTTTGGCTTCTTCTTCCACATCTTGTTGAAAGGTGATCTCCCGAATTCTGATGAGTGTTGTGTGTATGTTTTTGTTTGGATCAAAAAATGAGAAAGTATGAATGAAGTCTTTTTGCAACTCTTCCTAGCATCTAGTTTCTTTCCTTCATTCTTGATTAATATACCATGTCTATGCAATTGGTGATAGTGTCCAATAAAAGAAGTGGGTATAAAGTACCTCATTATATTCATTTATGTCTTTCCATATCATTATACACATGGACAAATGTTATAGTGATGAAATCTGACCTAAATACTTGGGTATCATGTCATACTCTCCTTCCTCCAGCAAATATCTTGTCTTGATGAATATCTTAAATGTTGTCCATCGGTCGATTGTGTATTTGTGTGTGTTCCACCAATTTGCAACATTACATACTAATGTGTATTGTGCAACCTATAATCTTATCTCTTCATTTGAAAAAAATGCTCCATTTCTACTAGATAATTATGTAGGTCCTACACGCTTGAAAACCTAAGCAACTTGATATGTGAAATTCCTTTCAAAATGTGACTTACCTGGTGAGGTCTTTGATCCATATCTTCCTTGAATGTGCCGCATGTAATCTCCAGTGAGTTTTGATGAAGTACGGAGGATTACGGTATGTCTTCTTCGCCAGTCTTGATCATGCATATGCTCCAGTAGCCCAACATTTTTCTTATTTTTAGTTCTAGTTCTTCTCTCATCCAGGATTCTAAAACATCCTCACTATCTGTACTATAGCATGATCATCCTCTATCTCCACTTCTCCCTCAGAATTAGGCTCTTTTGTTGTCTCCTTTGCATTCAACCTTGTAATTGTATAGAGATTCTTAACATCATTATCGTTGTATTCATACTAATTAGTTTCTTCTATATATGATTCCTCCATAGACGATCCCAAAGGAATGTGAACAATCTTATTCTCATTTGCAAATGATATCTCCTCTCTACGAGTGTCTATGACACCGTTTTTATCTACAAACCATCTCAAGCCCAAAAGTGCATTGAAAGCTTCTCCTTGATCCTTCATGGCTACCACAATGAAATATAAAACATGTTTGATCCCCTTCCACTTGTGTCCATGTTCCCATTGTCTGCATGTTAGATCCATCTACCAAGATTGTATTGTAGGTTGTTTTTGACATCTTAGGTCTTCCTAACTATTCCCACAACTTCTTTGTTATCATGTTGACATCTGCTTCCAAATCTATCATGACATTCCAAACCTTTTTGTGATTTATGTGAACATCCACCATCAATGGTTTTGTCTTCCATTCTCTATTTGTCCTTCCCTTCCTCCATAGTTGACTTTTTCTGACCTTGCTCCTTATTCCAGTATCTAGAAAATTGTTTTAGTTTCTCAATGAGTCTGTGTTGATGTGTCAATTGGGCCAATTGCTTGAGATCCTCCATTTCTCCTTTGGTGAAACACTGTTAGTACTACTTGTCCTTTCCTTGTTCCTTTCTTATAGTTTGTTTAGCTTCCTTCACTACTTCTTCATGTTGCTTCTGAGTAGGGACAAATTCTTCATCCTCCTCACTATCTTCCTCTTCAATTTCAATGATATAATGTCTTCTGGTATTTGTTCCTTTCCTTGTCACTACCACAACTTTCTCCTTTCTTTTCCTTCTCTCTTTTCCAGTATGTTTTGGTGTGCTTCTCCAGTAGTATTCTTCTTCTTCTATGGACTCAGTTGAAGATATGTTTGTCTCCTCTCTGTTGTTCTTCTAGAAAGTTCTTGCTCCTTGGTCTTTTGGTGCCCTTCTTATGATCCTTGCTCCTTTTTTTATTATTCAAGTTCTATAACTCATCACTATTAGACTGTGGTTGTGCATTCCAAAAGTAGTGTTTTGCTCTCTCACAAGAAAATAGGTCATGCTCTGTACTACTAAAAAATAAACATTGTGTTTTCTTTTCAGCGCAACATTCATTAGCAAAGTGTCCTAGCTTATTGCAATTGAAGCATGTTGCATCCCCCCTCCTTCTTTGACTTCTTCCATGGCCTTTGCCTCCTTTGTAGCCTCCAAACCACTCTCTGTCATCATTATTATAGTTATTTCCATATGATGGACTGCTAGAATTTGAATTTTGTATGGCATTGATATTCCTCTGATTTCTCCAACTTGGCTATTTGTATTCATGATCATTTGAGTTTCTTTCTTTCATATATGTCATGTTACTTCTCTCCACAGAGTTTGTAGTGTTTCCACCATACCATGCTTCAACTTCTTCATCAACAAAGTCTCTTTTCCTCTAGAAGTTTTGTGAAGGGCAATCTGGTGTTTCATGGTCATCCAATTCTCCACATAATTCACAGTATACTGAATTGATTGTTTTCATTGCTGCTTTGGTGTCTATTTTTATTGCAACAACTTGTCTTTCACCTTTCATCCTAGGACATTCATTTCTCAAGTGGCCTTCCCTTGTACAATATGAGCACCAAATATTAGGTCTTTGTTTATGTGTATTCTCCTCTTGTTTAACCAATATCTCCTACCTCAGCTTCAATTGGTCTAATTCCAATTTCAGCTTCTCCAATTCTAGGTTTTCCTTCATCTTATCTTGTCTGCGCTAATATTGAGACTCTATCTGGTAGGCTAGTGTCACTTCTTCTGCATATGTCTCAAATATTCTTCTGTCTAAGGCTAACCTTATTTCAAGGCTTATTCTAGAAATAAACCATTCTATCTTCTACTTTTCAGTCAGTGGTTCCTCTGGAATCTTCTATTTGTCTCCTTGAATCTTTTATCAAAATCCTTTATTGATTCTTTCTCTAATTGCATCAAATCTCTCATCTTACTTACTCCTTCTGTCAAAACATCTAGAGCTCCAAAGTTCTCCAAAAATGCCTTCTTGATCTCATCCCACTCCTTGTCACTACTCAGGTATGTCTTCCTATACCACTTCAATGCTTCATTCTGCAAGGTGCCTATGAAGTCATATAGCTTAATTTCATATTTTGCTACTCCCTTCTGGTTCCAGATTGACTCTAATACAAAAATGTGTTTAGTTGCTTCAGTAGTATATTTCTCAAATATAGGTATCTTGATAAGTGTATCCATGATTGATCTTCTCACAATCTCTGGTACTCTACGGCGAGTTTCTTCCAGTCTACTCATCCGATTATACTGTCTTCTATCAACATGCCTCCCTTCTCTTCCCTTATCTCTTTGTAGTTGGATCTCAAAGTACTCCTCTCCTAAAACCTCTGCAAAATTGCTTTGGATCTCTATTATTCTCTCTACTTTATTTGCTCAAATATCTTCCTTTTCAACTAAAACTTTCTTGACTTTATATGGCACTCAAGGTGGCTCATGGTCTGGGGGTTGTGTCTCTTCGTAGTGTCTCTTCAAATTAGGGGAATCTATTTTCTTCATAAATGACATCATGTCAACATCCAATGATGATTCAAATAGCCTTCCAAAACCCTCAAAACTCCTCTCAATGTTTACCACATCTTCTCTTCCTTCTCTTATCTCCTTTATGCTTCTACAAATCAACTCCTCCATATATTCCTTATCCACCTTCAAAATCTCTGATGCTAACTCATATGTTCTAGTAGTTTGTGACATAAACCCTAATTCACCTATGTTTTCTCTTTTCCTTTTGCATTCTTCTCTAACAGCACCCACAGTGACACACTCATCAACATTCTCCATAACAGCTTCTATGTCTTCACCTTATGATCTCCTTTCTCTGACAGCACCCTCATTGCCACACTCAACAACATCCTTCATGATGCGCTTGTCTTCTTCCCTTCTTCCAGAAGCACCCTCAGTGACGCGCTCTTCAAATTCTTTAGTCTTTTCTTCCGCGCCTTCTATTATTCATCCTTCCTCCATCATTTGTGCCCTTTCCATTCTTCTATGGTAACATTCTTGTCTTTCCTGAGTTTCCTTCAATCTCTCTTCTCCGCTTATCTCCATTCTGGTCTTGATTTCTTTGTCGGTCTTCGTTTTCTTCCGCTACTCCCTTTCGCCATGGGTTTTCTAGATTTGGTGTTCCATTAGTCCTCTTATATCCCATGGAATCCTTATTTGAATAGTCACATCATTTGAGAGGTCCTTGTGGACCCTACCCCCTTCACACTTGCCATCCCCTTAAGTGTCTTCCCCCCTCTCACAGAGGTAGAAACTTAAGGAGATTTGAATTCCTCTACAATTTAAAAAAATTTCCTGCCAACCTCGCATTTTCTCTTTTCTAGAACTCTGCACTACTTCTTCAGATTTTTTCCCTTTCAATATTTAACTACCCTCTTCCAAGGTCCTAGCAATAGAACCAAATGTTAGCAAGAAATGTAGAGGAGATACCAATCCGGAGATCAAATCCTCAACCAAGTCTTTGTAGTCAGTTTATACCCTGGTTAGGTAGCTAGAGATTGACAACAAAACATAAAGAATAACCAAACAAAGCATCGCATACACATCAAAATAAGATAACACACATAATTACTCGATACCGACAGACTTCCATATATTTCCATATATATATATATATATATTAGCAGTAATCAAATGTATACATCCATTGTCCATCCTCTAGCATAGTTACATACATGACTTCTATGTCATTGTCTACATCAGGAATATACTCCTATTCTCCAATCATGCTTACATTCTAATATCTCTTATCTCTATATATATACTATATCTAATATATATAGGGATGTGTTATTTATCATCTTCTGTCAGCTTCTAGCCTCCGCATCATGTGTAGTCTCCTTAGGTCGACTTTGTTCTATGCCAAGTAACCTGCTAACAACTAGTAACTCTGATATCCAAGGGATTCTGGTAGCTAGAATCTAAATCCATTTCTGACCTAGTTTTGTTCTTGCTACTTTCCTCTTCCTCTATCTCCTCAGAAGATGAAATAGAGTGGTCCACCACCCATTTCCTTCTTTCTTATTTCTTGTGAATTGGTTGATCAATGGGGGGTAGGGAGTCTTAACATGGCTCACAATAAAGAGCATCAACCCCTTTTGCAGGGGAACAACCACTGAGGATTTTTATAGTCTTCCATTGATTGGTCTAGGGAAGAAATCAAATATTAGGGGAAGGAGATAAGCCTATCCCTTCTAAAGTGGTTGAAAAGAACAAAATGGAAAGAATAAATAGATTTGAGATGCCCTTCGAGGGTGTCATACCTCATTATGCACATGGATATCTCATTCTAGGGAGACTTGACGGTGCTTCTTGCATACCTCGAGTGCATCTTCTCTGGTTCAATGTCTTTGTTGAGGAAATTAGCCATCTCCTCCTAACCCAATCTCCTATCCTTTAAGACTTTAGCACCCTCAAGGGAGAACCCAATAGCTTCAACCACCAGTTCCTTCATGACCTTGAACTCCAAACCCTTAACCTTCACCCTTCTATTATTCCAGCTCTTAACAAACTCCTTAGTAAGAATAGTGTCATTGCCTCTCTTTCATTCTGTGAAGATTGAAAACCCCCATTCTTGAGAATCTTCCAAATTCTACTATCACTTTTCCATTTCCCACAACTGATGGGTTCTACCCTATTCCTATCACCACCCATTATTCTCTCTTTGTTTTGATTTTCCCATTTAAGTTTTCTGGTAGTCTAGCCCACCAAATCTTAGACTTCCCTTTTAGTTTTATGAGGCTCTCAGCTACGAATAATCAAGAAAAATCTTCTCCGCTTTTAGCAATCCTACTGATAAGACTGGTCATTAATATGGTGGCCTCCCACCTAACATAAGCATTGTGAATCATCATAGCAAGGTACTTCTCATTACTTCTCCACAATCCCCTTTAGATGAATGATTAGAAATGTCATTTCAACATAATGCTTCAATATCCTTGGGGAAGGGGTTTGTCGACCAAAATGTAGAACCTTGCTTAGTCATACCTAATTATCTAGGTAATCATCCTTGTCATTCGCTTCTCTAAACACATGTTTGATGGTAACCAACTATAATTTATTGATAATAACTAATTTTAAACATTGACTTGTATGTGGATGGCATGTTATTTATTGGTGACAACAAGGTGATGCTTAGGGATCTCAAAACTCAACTTTCTGGCACATTTGATATGGACTTAGGGGCTACAAAATACATTCTTAGTGTGGATATCAGTAGGGATCGGGTACATAGAAAGATTTAATTAAGTCAAAGTAAGTATGTTGATACCATTTTACATCAATTTAGTATGCATGATTATAAACCAATGAGTATTTCATTTCTTGTTGGCACTAAGATTGTTTTAGATATGTGTCCCAAATTAGATGATGATTTTGAGGTTATGCTTAATGTGCCTTATGCTAGTGTTTTTGGTATCCTAATGTATGTAATGGTTTGCACTAGACTAGATATTGTCCAAGCACTGGGAGTTTTGAGCAAATTTATGTCTAACCTTGGTAAGGAGCATTGGACTTATGTTAAGAGGGTTTTTTAGATATTTGTGTGGGACTATTGATTATCATTTATGTTATCATGGTATTGATAATGTGGATAAGTCATTGAACATACAAAGATTTGTGGATGCAGATTCGACAAGTGACTTGGATCATCGAAGGTCCACTAGTGGCTATGTGTTTTCTTTGTCCGGTAGTGCAATGAGTTGGATGAGTAAGAGGAAACTCACGGTTACTTTATCCACCAATGAAGCTAGAGTATATGGTTGCTACGCATGCCTCTAAAGAGGTGGTATGGTTACAGAGACTTGTCTAGGTACTTGTTTTAACTGCAATGTTAGAATCAGTTGTGACAATTAGAGTGTTATCTGTTTAGAAAAATCCCATGCACCATGCTCGTAATAAGCATGTTGATGTTCAACATCACTTTGCATGTGAGATGGTGGAGAATGGTAAGGTCTTTTTGTAGAAGGTTAATACTCAGGATAATGTTGCAAATTACCTCATGAAGTCAGAGAACACAAAGAGGTTATCTTGGTGTAGGGAGGCCATGGGCCTTGGATCTTGTACTTGATATATTTATTTTTCCTTCAAATGTCATTGCAATTTATAATATCATGTGGGATAATGTTAGGATAGTGTGATATTTAATTACAATTCTAATGTATTAATTTTTATGCATCTTCAAAATTCTTGGAATGAGTACTTGGACACCCATGTTGTTGAGTGATATTATTATTTTATTATTATTCTCCTTATTGACTTGGAATATTAGTTGTAATGACATTCATGAAGGAGGTAGAGTTGGTAGTGGTGGTTACAAATCTATTTTTAGAATATTTCTCAACATGGGCATGAGAATTGAGTAGTAGAGAATCTTGCATGTTATTGGTGGTGCCCATATGATTTGGGTGATGGTTTTGGATGCCTACGTTGGGATATGAGTCATTATGGAGGATTTAAAAGTTAAAGATGTCTATTATCAGTAAAAAGGTTATTTTTGCTATTCATGGCTCATTGGGAATTACATTTACTATTCTCGGAAGATCCAATTTATTTTAGATGTGGGAGTTTTTATAGTTTACCATGGTTTGATGGTACACTATTTGGGAAACCATTTGTGGCATTCATCTCCCATTTCTTTATAAATTGGAGGAATGAGATAGTAGTTTTGTTATATTATTTCAAAGGTACACAAGTATTGTTGAAATGGTGTCAGATTAAAGGGATTTAAAGTGTTGCATTTGTATTCTATTCTTAAAGATAAATACATTATTGAGCCTCTCTTTGATGGTGGAGTTTTGTCCCAAAAGGGTTTCTCCACATACATTCGGTGTTATGTGTTGCAACTTTATGGTTTGTTTTGAACAACCTCTGTAGACTTGGTTGGTCTGTTTTGATTGTAAATAGTCGTATGGTCCTAGTTTAGACTATATGTAAGGGATTTTTTGTTGTCTTCCTACTTTATTCTAAAGGATATGATTGCTGCTCCCACTGGTCAATGTAGTTGTTGTTTTGTTTCAAGCCCTGTTTTGTCCTCTTTGGGCCTTCTTACTGTAGAGACTTTTATATATAATATAGTATTATTTTCAAGTGTGTGCACCTTTTGCTTAAAAAACTTAATGGTTTGTTGATTTTCTTATTATTGGTTTTAAACACTCACATAATCTTTTATGGGTAATCCATTGTTGCATAAATAAAAATCAAATTTTCATACTTATTTAAAATGTTTCATTGTAAGATTTCTTCACTAGTTTAACAAAAAAATCTCTATCAACATATTGCTTGCATCATCCCTACCACTAACACTTGATGACATTAGTCAAGCGTACTCTATCAACATCGATTGTACTTGATCCCAATTTTTAAATTTATTTATTTTGTACCCATCATATGACTAGTGACACAAGTGACAATGTAACAAATATTTTATGGGTATAACACAAATTGACAGTGAATGTATAAGCTAGCATAGTGTAGGGCCATACAGATTATGTACGACTATACAAACAAAAACCACCAAAGATTTCTCTAATCCCCTAAAAATGGCCTAAATTTTTTTTCTCTAATATATCAAATTTTATACCAATTTATAAGTTTTTGGGCCTTCTAGATCTAATGGTGAAGTATGTTTTTTCCTAGGATGTCATCTATAGAATTCACCTCCAAAAACCTCACAAAATGAGCCCAATCAAAAATCAATTTGCAAAATCAACTCAAAACCCTAGATCTGCAACACATCTAAAACTTTAAAAATACCTTCATTATTTTCTTGAAAGAGCATGGATTCAATTATACACAAGATCCACTCACACCAAGGGTTAACAACCAAGAAAATGTCTCCTACAACTTGACAATCAAGATATAATACCAAATGAAAGGAAATTGCAATAAAGTATACCAATTCCACATAATCCTCATGAGAGAAACAAATGCAAAATAAATATTCCGAATCCACAATGTAAAAGAATAACAAACTACAAGATAACACTTGATGTACCTTGGGAAAAGCCTCTCAAAGGAAAACCTAGCCTCCAAAAGCACCCACACAACTCAATATATTATCTCCATGAACAAGATTACAATACACTTGCAAAGTCTTCATGCAAATCCTATGAGACATCAAGCACCCTAGTTGTGATCCTCCATATGAACAAGAAAATGAGATCCATGTAGCCACAAATTCCAATCCATGCTTCCACATATGCAACCTACAAGAGATTCTCAATCCAAAATTAGCCAATGAGCCAAAGGTTACACAAGCCAACCTCAACAACTATTCATGTTCTTGCTTTTATAAAAACAAGCTTGCACAAAACCACTAAGTGTTATTATATAAAACATGTGTCTCAAAACTAGGCAGGGGGCCTGGCTCGATTGGAAAGGGCTTCCTATGGTAGGCACAAGGTCATGAGGTCCATTCTCCCCCCTGCCCACCTGATATTATATCTAGTTCATAGCTCCAATAAAAAAAAAGTGCCCCCTGCCATGCCGTTAAAATGTTTACGTGGTTTTTGGTTAGTTGCTTTTGTTGGTCTGTTGTTCCAGAGCTGTTAATCTATTGTTTTTGGCTCGTTAATGGCCTGATGCTCGGGGGCCTGTTTTGTTATAGGGATCTAGACCCTCTTTTCCAGCTGAACTAATCAAAAACATGTGCCTCAAAACTATGAGCTCACTAAACCATGACCCCAAATTAAATATTTAGTACTAAGTTTTCCCAATAATAAATATTTTTCCAATGTGACACCCACATTAAATATTTGTCCCAATGTCACATATAACATACAAGTGGCTCCAAGATTGTCTAACCCATTTGGTATCCACATCTCTAAGATCCACCACAATAAAATATTTACTTTTATATTTTTAGCATTATTATTATAATGCAAGGTGTAAACACACCTTTCCTGACAAACTCGTCTCCTCATATACCCCCACCCTCTTAGATTTAGCTGGCACTATCCCATGTGCCCTCATCTAGTGGTGGTCTTGTTTGTAGTGGTGGTCTTGTTCACAATGGTGGTCTATAAGAAATGATGCTGGCATCAGTATAGGTGGCCCCCTTGCTACTGATCTCATGGTTGAGCCTATTTCTTGAGAGCTTGTCTGATCTAAATATAATGGTGCCCACTATGATGCTAGAATAGTTGCCTCACGTAAACTCCTTAGTAGCAGATCTCTCTCTAATCCCTCATGGACTCAGTAAAAATGTACACCATCCACTAGGGCATACGAAGGTTCATGGTTGTGTCCCTCTCCACTCGTAGATGCTACACATCTTCATGTCCTTTGTCCACCTTAGCATGTAGCTTGTCCCTATCTTCATATAGCCTATTACTCTCCACCTACAACCCATTCCACTTTGACATCAGTGTATCCCTCTCGATTTCCAAGATATCCCTCTCCAAGTGGAGCCTGATGAGGTCGTTCTAATGGTTGTTAATTCATCGTCATTTAATTATCAATCCAGAGGTGTCTAGAGCGATCTTTGAAAAGACTCTTTAGTGTGGGGGGGTTGGAGTGGATTACGAATCTGGTGATTGGATGGTCTTGGATGTAATGTGAAAGGTTTAGTCTATCTAGCTTGCTAGAATAAACACACATGCAGGAAATATAAATTATTCTAAATTACTTTTAAAAGAAACACACATGCTGAAATAGAAATTACGCTATTTTCTTGTGTAATGTTGGAAAATGTCCCCTTGGGGGCTTTTCCCTCTTAAGGTTTAGCTCTCGGGTCTTTTGCATGCATTTAGGATATCTTACTTTATAATTTGGCATCCTGATGGAATAAGCCCTAGGTAAAATGACAAATGGGACCTAGGAGGACCCCTTGAGCTGTACCCTGCCCAAAATAGAGGGGAGGACTTGGGCACCCGCACCCTAGTCCTACCCTATTTTGGGGCAACCCCAATTTTTGGGTGTCAGTTTGTGACCGTTATTTGGGTCCTTTGCCGACACGATAAGTTTGAATTACAAAAATCTTGGCGAGAGTGTTTGTAGTTGCATATATAAGCATGTTTAGGCATTCATTTGTAAACTAGATAGAAATTGTGATGTTCAAGTGTTCTCAAGGTGATTCAAGGCTTTCATTGTGTTACAAGAGCAGACTTGTGTGGTTTGTGTGGTTTGTGTGTTTGTATTTGTAGATTTGAGCATCTATTTCATCATGGAATGAAGAGCATCTTCCTCCCATGATATCTTCACTACAATGTGACATTATATTGTGTTTTCATTATCAATTCCTTTGGTTTTTGCCTCTGCCTCACAAGGGCACACACTCTCTATCTAATAACGGTGTTCAGAGACTTAAGTGTCCTTTGGGGCTTGACTAAGGCAAGCCTCTAAACACCACAACCCCCTCCCAAAGTCTTGTGATTACAGGTTACAGGTGTCACATTTGGGAAAAGTGAAGTTGCAGGAAGGATTGACATACATCAAGGATTCAGGTTCTGAAGAGAAGTAGGACACCGGAGCACTTCCAGGACTTGGGTGCTCACACTAGTGTCCTCCATAGATAAATTTTTGGAAACAAAAGTTACAGGGCCGATCAGTGTCGGAAGGAGGTCCGGATCCTGCGGAGAAACTGGTATCTTGGACTTGGGTGCCTGCACCTTAATCCCTGACTATTCCACCTTGGAACTTTGAAAATAGGTACTCTGTGATTTGCTATTTTACTCCCATCTGCAAGAGCTTTTTCCATTATTCGTCAGTTTATTGCCATATTTGCATAATTAGGGCTTTAATGGTCAATTGAGCATAAGAGAAGAGAAATTGATAATTAAATTTACTAATCCAAGTTTCCCTACATCTCACAGCGATCTAGGGTATGATAGTGAATTGCCACTCGACCCTAGATCCTTGAATGTATAGTGGAAAGGTGGATTCAAACATCAAAACACTAAAACATTAACAAATCCAATTTTCCACTAAACATTTTGGTGAACCCGTGTTTTTGGACTTAAATTGCAACTTTCTGAGTGTGTGTCTTCAGGTTTGGATTGATTTCATTCATTCATAGAGTCATTCATTTTATTGCATTGAGAAAAATTCAAAAAAAATTGAAAATTTTGAAAAATTCAAAAAAAAAATTGCATTGTTTAGCTTACTAAATTGCATCAATTCTTTCTAAATTTTCCTAATTCATGATTTTTGCATCAGATCTGATATAAACTACAAAAAAACACAAAAATTCAGAAATTTACATTGCATTTTCATCATTAATTTGCTAGGCTTTGTAGAAATTTGACAATTTTCATTAAACCTAGTAATTCCAAAATCTAGGGTTAGTAGGCAAAATCTTCGTTCAGATTTTTATGCTAATTTTAGAGGCTCATTCAAATTTTAATTTGGCTGTAGTCTTGCATTTTAGTGTAAATTTGCATTTAGATTTAAAATATTTGCATTTTTGCATAGAAAATTTCAACAAGAACTAGCAATTTTCACGCATTTTCATTAGATTTGCATTGGGATTTTGCATATTAGAGCTTGAAAATAATTTTCATATCTGAGATTAATTCATTTCCATCATAAATCAGACTTCAAAACATTCGCATAGCATTTTGTCCCAAGATCTCAAACCTAGGGCTTCAAAAACAACGATTTTCACTAAATTTGGCCTTATCGACTCTATAAACTTGCACCATAGGCATGTTGTGAAAAGTATTTTTGCATTAATTTTCTATTATAAGGGTAATAATTTTCTTCCCCTCCTAAAAAGCTTCACAACACCATTTTATCGGGTTCTTGTAGTGAAAATTTGGTGAAAAACTACACATTTTGGCTATTTTTGCCCTAGGGTTTGACCTAGTTTGCACTCCAAGCATGTTGTGATCAATTTTATGGATTTAGGTAACTGATATCATTGATATTATTTGATTTACCTCCTGATATTAATTACAACACCTCCTTTGCTAGGTCTTGGAATTGAAAAATCGTGAAAAATTGCATATGTCGCTATATTTTCACTAGGGTTTTACCTTAAGTGGCACTAAAAGTGTGTTGTGTTGGGTATTTTGGAACCAAATGGCTGTTATTACTAATATTATTTTCTTTCCATCATCATTTTCCTCACAACACCCTTTGTTATGCTCTTTTGCATTGAGTTTTGGTGAAAAAAGTGCCTATTTTGAAGTATTTTCACCATATTTTGACTTAGCATTATCTTGGATTTGCATCAAAAGTGTATTGAGAGTGATCATATTTCTATTTTGGACTGATATCAGACATATAATTTTCTTCCCTTGATCAAAATCCTTACAACATCTTTTATTTCATTCATTTGCATTGAAAAAAGTACAAAAAATCAAGCATTTTAGGTCATCTTTGCATATAACTTGGCACTTGTCTTTTGCATAAGTTTTGAAAAGATTTCAAAATCTGATTTTGCATTGATTTGAAGACATATATCATGGCTACTTCTTTAGAAGAGTTGTTTGCATACATTGTAGACATTGATCATTTCTCTAAATTCACTGATAAATATCCTCAAGTTTTGGAACAAATAGCACACATTCATGATGTTGATCTCTCTATGTGCTCTACATATGAAATCCTTTTTTATATATCTGATTTTGATAGCTTCACAAACTTCATGAGAATATACCCTTGGATATTGGATGATCTCACTAAATTCATGATCAATAATATATATACTAGTGATGACCTCAAGATGTTAGATGACTTAATGGGACATTTCACTACGACACCTATTGTTAAAACATGTGCGGATAAATTTGGTTTACCTTATGATCTCTCTCCAATGATTATTCCTCCTCATGAGGACACTTTGATGTAAGAGGATGATTTCATTGACACATCTCTTAACATCATACCACCAAATCTTCATTCTAATGCTCACTCTGGCCAAGATGAAGCATTAGCAAATGAAGAGCCATCACCACTTTGCCATACCAATGCTCTCCCTGGCCAAGAGGAAGCATTAGGGAATGAAGAATTCCCTTCAATAAAGAACAATCCATGGGTAGATAATGAGCTTTCATCTAACAACAATAAAAACTCTATCATAATGCATGAAACCTCTATGGATCATCCTACCAACCTTATTCCTTCAGTTGAGTACACCTTGGATTTCACTAAGGAAGAGAAGACCTTTAATGTTCCCCCTTTGTTTGAATATTCAAGTCATTTGGACATCACTAAGGATGTAGCCCTAGTGGATGAAGAGAAGTCTCTCACATTAAATCCCTCAAGGATGGATGTTGAGATCACTCAAAATAATTTGCTTCTCCCACCACCTAAGAGGATAGTGAATATGTGTACTAATGAACTTCAACAAGAAAGCATTCTGCCTAACATTGAATCAAACCACAAAGCATTTAAGACAGAACAAAAGAATAGTGATAAAAACTTGGCAATTGTACCTTATGTTTGGAAGTGGAAAGATGATGATTTACTTGATGATGAGACTTAGCACGAAGGCCCTACAGGTAAGTATCTCTAACCCTTTATCTCTCTCTCTCGTGATGTGCTTCCCTCGTGATGTGTTATGTGTTGTTTAGGCCTCTTTGAATGACCCTTGACTCTCTTGTAAGGTCCAGGATACCAGGAGACCGCCTCTGTTGTGACCTTCTATTTGTATCATCATTCTTCTAAAATGCCTCTCTCTCTTATTTCATTATTGTGTGTTGTGTCTTACAGACATAGCATTGTTGTTGGTGACACTGGGGGCACCCTCCTATATGACTGTCCCTAAGACATTTGTTTCTCCTCTCTTATTTATTGTTTCCCTTCCTTTAGTGTTTCCACCTAGCGGGCGGACGACAACAAACATTTACACTGATGCAGACCTAGTGTCCCTTTCGAGAGCAATCAAAAAATGGATTTAGTTCCTAATATGATGATGGGGTTGTATATTTTATCTGATGCTTGGCTAGTGGAAGTACTCGTGCTTTCCGCATAGTGAATTTTATGATGTTTCTATCTCATTTACAAACCTTAACAATACTGTTGCTCTATGCACCTTTGTTTGTCTTTGAATCTAGCCTTGGCGGTACTCGATTCAGAGAGCTTCGTGATATAGCCCTACAGTTATCCTCGAACTCTGGATTCATTGTATAACCTTAGCTCTTTGTGTGGTTAATCATATGCATTGATGTTGTTGTTTATCATGATGTTGTAGACACTAACATGTTTCTTGCAGGAATGTGTTTGTGGGAACATTTGGCGATAGTGAAGTACATGTCACCTCCGGGGGGCATGGGCTTTGTGAAATTCGGTGTTCCCTTGTGTGTTTTCTTCCTACCTTAACATGCTTGATATCGATAACTGATATCAACCACCTTAAGGTGGGGGCATATATAAGGTAAGCTATCTATTATAGATGTTAGCAATGTGTTTATCCTCAGGTGCAAAGACCTACGCAATGAGTGCATCATGCATCCTAATTGTGTTTGCAATCAATCAATCAATCATGTAAGCCCTCTGTGAAGGCAGGATATTGAGCATATCCTTTTTTCTTAAGCCCTCTGTGGAGGTGGGGATGGTGTACTTCTCAGAGTAGATTGCATCGTCCTGTCATTTTCAAAAGTCCTCTGCAGAGGTGGGGAGTGGTTATGTGACTAACTCAACCCTTAAGCATATCTTCGATGATTGTTGTGGTGAAGCCCAATCATCGGTGTGTGCCTGTAATGTGCCTGAGATAGTGTTGGACCTAGAAATAGGTACACTCCATCGCTTGTCTGCCGTGTTTTCTCTGTATCTTCAAGTGTGTGTGTTTTGGTGTGTTTTCTTTGATTGGCGTGTTTGTTGCCCCATATGTAGTATAAAGACCAGTGCCTTCAGGTACTGCTTCCTACATTTTGGGAGGTTTTGTGTGTCTTGCTTGTGTGTTGCCCCATATATACAGAGACCTGTGCCTTAGGGTAGTGCATCCTATATTATGGGAGGTTTGTTTACTTTCCTGTACTTGCATTTGCATTTCATATATATGAAAGGAAAAAGAAAAGAAAATATATCATTTATGTCTTCCATGCATTAATGTGTCTTCCATCCATTGACTACCTTCTCCATGTTTTGCGTGACTATAACTGTCTTCTCTATGTTTTACGTGCCTATTACTGTTTTCCATGTGATTGGCATGTCTTCTCTGTGCTTGATGTGTTTACTGTGTTTGTGACCTTACTTTAATGCATGTATTAGCCTCACGTTTATACATACATTAAAGTGGGGGCTAAATGTAACGTCGAAAAATGTCTCCTTGGGGGCTTTTTCCTCTTAAGGTTTAGCTCCCGGGTCTTTTGCATGCATTCAGGACATCTTAGTTCATAATTTGGCATCCTAATGGAATGAGCCCTAGGTAACATGACAAATGGGACCTAGGAGGACCCTTTGAGTTGTACCCTGCCCAAAATAGGGGGGAGGACTTGGGCGCCCGCACCCTAGTCCTGCCCTATTTTGGGGGAGCCCCAATTTTTGGGTGTCAGTTTGTGATCATTATTTGAGTCCTTTGCCAACATGGTAAGTTCGAATTATGAAAATCTTGGCGGGAGTGTTTGTAGTTGCATATATAAGCATGTTTAGGTAGTCATTTGTAAACTAGATGGCAATTGTGATGTTCAAGTGTTCTCAAGGTGATTCAAGGCTTTCATTGTGTTGCAAGAGCAGACTTGTGTGGTTTGTGTGTTTGTATTTGCAGATTTGAGCATCCATTTTATCATGGAATGAAGAGCATCTTCCTCCCATGATATCTTCACTACAAGGTGACATTATATTGTGTTTTCATTATCAATTCCTTTGGTTTTTGTCTCTGCCTCACAAGGGCATGCACTCTCTATCTAACAACAGTGTTCGGAGACTTAACTGTCCTCCGGGGCTTGACTGAGGCAAGCCTCTAAACACCACAACCCCCTCCCAAAGTCTTGTGATTGCAGGTTATAGGTGTCGCATTTGGGAAAAGTGAAGTTGCAGGAAGGATTGGCAAACATCAAGGATTCAGGATCCGAAGAGAATTAGGACACCGGAGCACTTCCAGGACTTCGGCGCTCATACTAGTGTCCTCCATAGATAAATTTCTGGAAACAGAAGTTACAGGGCTGATTAGTGTCAGAAGGAGGTCTGGATCCCACGCAGAAACTAATACCTTGGACTTGGGTGCCCACACCTTAGTCCCTGACTGTTCCGCCTTGGAACCCTGAAAATAGGTACTCTGTGATTTGCTATTTTACTCCTGTTTGCAAGAGCTTTTTCTGTTATTCGTCAGTTTATTGTCATATTTGCATAATTAGGGTTTTAATGGTCAATTGAGCATAAGAGAAGAGAAATTGATAATTAAATTCCCTAATCCAAGTTTCCCTACATCTCACAGCGATCTAGGGTATGATAGTGAATTTCCACTCGACTCTAGATCCTTGAATGTATAGTGGAAAGGCGGATTCAAACATCAAAACACTAAAACATTAACAAATCCAATTTTCCACTAAACAACTTGGAAGGAAACACTCATGCTTTAAAAGAAACTAATGTACTTGCTTGGAAAGAAACACACTTGCTTGAATGAAATGATTCATTGTGCTAAAATGAAACTCAAAGGTAGTTGCATCAATTGTCAAACTATAGCAATGAAATACTCTGAATATAACAATGTTGTCTAAATAACAAATCTCTTTTTAGTATTTTTAAAATTTAAAAGACAGACTTGTTGGTGACATTGTCTAACAGTTGTACAGAAAAGGAAAACACATCATAGGATTAACATGCAAAGATGACAACGATGAACAGAAAGACACAACAAAATAACATAGAGATGAAATACTGAGAGATCTCCTCCAAGTTGGGGAAGCGGGCCCTACTTTCCCAGCTAGAGATGATCCTCTTAAACTCAAACTATCTTCAGAATAAATTCCCCTTCATTTGCATTCAAAACAACCCCAAAATGGGCATGCATACATGAGCGAAAACAAGGAGTTTTCCTCCAACTGAAAAGCAATACAATCTGACTAATAATCTGACTAAAAACTGGAACTAACTAAGAGAGGCTAATTGGCTCCTATTTATACACTTGAGCATTATTGAAAGAAATAACTATCCAAAATCCTAACTGCAACAAACTGGGATTCAAGCCAGTTGCTTTATTTATTACATCAGTAGTTCCCCTGCGATTTACTTCAGATCAAAGATTGGTATCAATTTAATCTTTGGTGGACTGAATGATTTCTTGGAATGGCACGGTGCTGATGGTCAATTACTTTTAGTCAGCACAGACACCAATTAACAGCTACTTATGTTGTCACTTAAATAAAGTGACATGTAGACGTGGTTCTTAGCAGGCTACTTTTATTGGGGCGTTGGTTGTATTGCTTTGTTGGACTCTTGAGTAGCCCTAGGATTGGTGTTTATTATTCATTGACTCAAGGTGAGGATGGCTCTCTTGGTGTGTAGTGGCATCTGGAGTTGTCCAGAGTTTAAGCTCTTCACGAGAAAGGGGGCTCTGGAGGGGTCCAGAGACCACTGGGAGGTTCACCACTATAATCCTTATGCAATCATACACAACTTATACCATAATTTCATAAGATATGTATTTTGAAAATATAATTCAAGTAATTTAGCCAAGAAATTTCATCAAAAGGAAATAAGGAATAAACAAATATATAATCCAACCAAAAGACAAAGATATATATATATATATATATATATATATATATATATATATATATGCCATAAAGTTATATCAGAGTCTTTTAGAACAGGAAATATATAGAAATAAATGAGTCATATGTTTGACTCATCATCTCCCCCTAACTTAGAGTATGCCATGTCCTCATGGCTATACCATGTCTGCTTCATCAGCCACATTTGTCTCTTCAATGATTACATTGCAATTATAATCTTCATCTTTATACTGAAAGAGTTGTCTGCCCTTAGGTGTGAACCCATCATTTTCTAATAGCTGATTGTACCATTTGTTGAATTTACCCTCCCTCATAGGTTGCCCTAGAGGGTGGCTGATGCAAAGCAGGGGATGACTTCACAAACTTCTTCAAAACTAATTTGACTGATCCAACATGGGTGGACAGCTTGCTTCACCAAACATGGCTCCAATGCCTTCATTCAAGAGATTGAATAGGTTTGGGTATATGCGATAACTATCAACACTTAAGGAGACCATGGGGTATGTTAATTTGACCTATCGATACTCACCAAACTCACCAAATGACCTAGTTGACTGTCCTACCCATCGCTCCTTCACAACTTGACCAAATTCCTTGTAGCCCTTGGAATAGGGTTTTTGGGGCATAACTCTCAAACTTCCCAAACAACTTCATGAACTCTTTCATTTTTTAGATACCCATTATAGCCCTCTATAACATATAAGACATGCAGAGTACCTTTCTTTGGAACATGTGCCTTGAAAAAGGATTGTACCTGTTGTCCAAGGGGTAATTAGCCCTGTTTTACAAAGGGAGTACCCTACCAACTTGCTCCAAAACTTTCTAACCTACTCTAGGGCATGGAATGGATTGCAAATGGATGGATTATTCTATTTTTGGGCTTCTATAACCATCCCAAGTCACTTTAACTGTAAATGTCTACTCTAGCTATGCTCTTTGGCTTGATACATGAGGATATCAAGCCTAAACCACCTTCAAACTTGTCACAAACTGCTCCCCTGCTCCTGCACACAAAACCCAATAGGAAACATACCTAAATAAATCTAATTTATCCATTTTGGGGTTCTAACATAGTGATTTGGGTCAGAACCCCATCGAATTCCTTAAACCCTCCAAAACCCTACTTTTATGAGCAAAATTAGAAAATCGACTATAAGATTCTTCTATAGCAATGAAAACCTCCAAATTGGACTCAAATGAAAGGTAATCCAATGTAACACACCATTCTATGCACTAGGATCCTTGATTGGACTGTACAGGCTCGTACTACATAGAGGAACAACAAAAAAGTAGAAAAATACAAGAAAACAATCTTCTTTTCTATTTTTTCTTCATAAAACTTCATTCCCCTCCTTGCTCAAGTTGTATGTGACTAAATACATTGCAAATCTCCTTCTCTTACCTCATGTAAGATTCTCCATCATTACAAAAGGCAAAAAGATGGCTAAAATTAGCCTTGCCACTCATCTCTAAACATAGAAACAACTCAACATAGAGCAATAGATGAAGCTCCACTACAAAGTGGGTCTAAAAACATGAGAGTGGTCTGATCATAGACATTATTACATCAATAAATAGACTAATAAATCCTCCTAGGCTCATATTGAGCATAAAAACCAAAAATATAGGCTCCTAATGAGCACAAAACCAAAATTAGCTATGGTGGTCTCTGCACCATACAACCGGGGTGAAAAGATTTCAATCTCCTGATGAAATGAGCTCTTGGACAGAGGGTCCATGATGTTTGATGCCTTCTTCTTTCATCCATGTAGCATCATCAATTGGCAAACCATGCCATTTCACCAAGTGTTCATTGTATACCTTGTTTCTTGTCCTCTTAACCTCCCTTGTGTCCAAGATAGCTTCAAGCTTTACTGGCTGACTAGGTGGAAGATCCCTTATCCAATCCTCATGAGCAACCTCCTCTGCTTCTTCATTTGCAATATTAGACCCTTTAAAAGGATATAGGTCAGCAACATTGAAAATGGGGGAGATAGCAACTCCAGGAGGGAGTTCTATCTCATAAGCATTTTGACCAAACTTGTGGACCACCTTGCAGGGTCCTATCTTCTTCATCATCAGTTTTGTATATTTGCCCTTAGGCAATCTCTCCTTCCTCAAATGAGCCAATAGCATGTCACCTACCTTGTATTGAATATCTCTTCTTTTCAAGTCAACCTTCTCCTTGTATTTGGCAACAATCTTTTCAAGAGTTTCTCTAACTTGCTGATGCATATTCCTCATGGCAGTGGCAAAATCTTCTCCTTGTTTACTCCTATTGTCCACTCCTCTTAGGTCTCTCAACTCATAAATGCCTCTTGGCTTCATACCATACACCACTTCAAAATGTGTTCTTCCTATGCTCTGGTTGATAGTCATTATAAGCATATTATGCTTGGGGTAGCAAGAGATCCCATGACTGATTATGCTCCTTTGTGAGACACCTTAACAAGTTTCCCAATGACCTATTGACAACCTCAGTTTTCCCATCTGTTTGAGGATGGTAGGCAAAACTGAAGGTTAGATTAGTTCCCAGCTTCTTCCACAAGGTCCTCCAAAAGTGACCAATGAACTTGGAATCTCTAACAGACACTATTGTCAAAGGCAATCCATGGATTCTTACAATTTCCTTGAAGAACAGACCAACAATATGAGAGGCATCATTAATGGACTTGCAAGCAATGAAATGTGCCATCTTACTAAACCTATCTACAACAACAAAAATGTTGTCATAACCTCATTGTGTCTTGGGTAGACCTAGAACAAATCCATGCTGATTAACTCCCATGGATGATTGGGTATTGGCAAAGGTTGGTATAAATCTGCATTGGAACTTGATCCCTTAGCCCTCTGGCATATCACACAACTGTCCACAAACTTCTTCACATCATTATGCAGCTTAGGCCAGTGATAAAACCTCTTGACTTGCTCCAATGTCATAACCAAAATGATCACTCATGCTGCCACAATGCTTTTCCCTGATCAGATTTGCTCTCATGGAGCATCTTGGCACACACAACTGAGCTCCTTTGAATAGTAATCCATCTTGTACTACAAACTCATAAAATTCATTGTGAAAAACATCTTGGGACTGTCTGCAAACAACAAAAATGTCACTGAAATCTTCATCATTCTCATACATACCTTTAAGTGCATCAATACCTACACTTTGCAACTTGATCTCCTGCACCATCATGGACCTTCTACTCAGTGCATCAGCAACTTTGTTAGTTTGTCCCTTCTTATGTTTGATGGTGAATGTGTAGGCTTGCATGTACTCCATCCACTTCATGTGTCTATGGCTCAACTTGTCCTAGCTGTTTAGGAAACTCAAAGCATGATTGTTTGTGAAGAAAATAAACTCCTTAGGTAATAGATATTATCTCCATTTCTTGAGTGACTGCACCATAGCATAGAGTTCAAGGTCATAGGAAGAGTACTTCCTCTTGGCTTCATTAAGTTTTTCACTAAAGAATGTAACCGGTCTCCCATCTTGGCTCAGGACTGCACCTATGTCATATCCACTTGCATCACATTCAATTGTGAACACCTTGCTGAAATCAGGGAGCGCAAGAATAGGTTGTTGAGCCACCCTTGTCTTCAAGTATTTAAAGGTTTTCTCAGCTTCCTTAGTCCATTGAAACTTTCTCTTCTTATCTCCTTTGATGGTATCAAGAATAGGAGAACAAATATGACTAAATTTTTTGATAAACTTCCTATAAAATGTAGCCAAACCATGAAAACTTCTTACCTCTGCTGTTGTTCTAGGAGTTGGACAACTGAGTATGGCTTCTACCTTGGATGGATCCATCTTGAGTGTACACTTGGAGATCACAAACCCAAGATAGAAAAGCTCCTCTTTCATGAATTCACACTTCTTGAGGTTGATCATCAGTTTCTCCGCATTCAATCTCTTCAACACCATGTCCAAGTGTTGCAAGTGTTCTTCTTTGGTTTTTTTGTACACAAGAATGTCATCTAGATAGACCACCACAAACTTGCCTATGAAATGCTTTAAGACTTCATTCATAAGTCTCATGAATGTACTTGGGGTATTTGAAAACCCAAATGGCATTACTAGCCACTCATAAAGACCTTCATTTGTCTTGAATGTTGTTTTCCATTCATCACCCTCCCTTATTCTTATTTGGTGGTAACCACTTTTTAAATCTTTGTCTTGAATGTTGTTTTCCATTCATCACCCTCCCTTATTCTTATTTGGTGGTAACCACTCTTTAAATCTATCTTTGAAAATTAACATGCATCACCCAAACTATCCATTAGATCTTCTATCCAAGGTATTGGGAATCTATACCTGATTGTTATCCTATTGATGGCTCTGGAATTAGTGCAAAGTCTCCATTCTCCACCCTTTTTAGGTGCTAGGACAGTTGGAACAGCACATGGACTTAAACTCTCCTTGATCAGCCCTTTGTCCAATAGTTCTCGAATCTGATTTTTGACCTCTTATTCTACTGTGGTGTCATCTTGTATGCTGCCTTATTTGGCAAACTTGCACCAAGGATGAGATCAATATGATGGCTCACATATCTCACAGGAGGAAATGAGCTTAGTAGGTCTTTCACCACTATGTCTTCATACTTGTCCAATAGGACCTACACCTCCTCTGGTATCTTTTCTACCTCTATTTCTACCTTGACTGATATAGGCTTGCCAATGATGGTATATCCAACTTCTCCTTCCTTCAGTGTCTTCAAAAACTCCTTCTCTTTCACCATCATCATGGTTGGTCCTTCATGGACTGCTATACCATCTTCCTTCAGTGGTGTAAGGGTGTAGGTTACTCCATCCTTCACAATCATGTAAGTATTCTTCTCTCCATCATGCTTGGCCTTTCGATCAAATTTCCATGGCCTACCTAAGAGCAAATGGCATACATCTATGGGGATGATGTCACATAAAATCTTGTCTTTGTAGGCACCAATGTTGAACTCCACCCAAGCTTGCTCATTCACAAGTACTTCTTGACCCTTATTGAGCCATGACACCTTTTAGGGTGTAGAGTGAGGAATCATCTTGATCTTCAACTTTTCTACCTTTTCCAGAGACACAAGATTGTCAGTAGAACCAGAATCAACAATCACCTTACATACCTTTCCTTGTGCTCTGAAAGTTGTCCTGAATAAGGCCTTCTTCTGTGGGGGCTCCTTGCCTGATGGTACTTTCAGCAATGTCCTTCTTATCATCAAGGACTCTCCTGCCTCTGGGGCTGCATGCACTGAATGTGAGTTCACACTCTCTTGGTCCTCCTCTTGTACTATTTGGATTCTTCTATTACCTCCATGGGAACTTGATGCTTGTTTGTCTAGGCACTTGAATGCAGGATGTCCAACTTGATTACAATTGTAGCATTTCCCTGTGAAGGTGCTTGACCCTCTACCTTGGCCTCCAAACCTGCCTCTACTATTTGATCTTCTTCCTCTAAAGCTGCCTCTTTCACTTGACTCTCCTCTTGGCTCTTGATTCTCCTTATTGATGTTATTTGTTTCACCTAGCTGCTTCTGTCCTCTTCCAAAATTTCCTCTTCCTCTGAAGTTCTTTCCTCTACCCCTTCCATTTTGTTCTTGTTTCCTTTTGATCTTCTCTTCAGCTCTTACTGCCAATTGGAAACATTCTTCCACATTCCTAGGTGTAGTAAGACTTAGTTCATCTTGGATATTGAACCTAATCCCATTCATGTATCTAGCAATCTTTTTAACTTCATCCTCATTATGGCCAGTTCTCATACTGAGCTTATGAAACTCCTCTATGTAGGCCATTACATCCATCTCTTTTTGCTTTAAGTTCTGCAACCTTCTGAAGGTTTGAATGGCATAATCTTTTGGATGGAATTGACCCTTCACCTTGGACACCATTCGTTCCCATGAACTAATTTTTGCTTTTCCTTTTCTCAACCTTTCTGACTGAACATAGTTCCACCATGTCAATGTTGCTCCCTTCAACTTGGTCTTTGCCAGTTTGACTTTCTTCTCTTCAGGCATCTCTTTATATTCAAAGTAGTTATCTAAGGAATCAATCCAGTCTAGTACCTCCTCATTGTTCATCTTCCCTTCATACATGGGCAACTCCATCTTGACATCAGTGCTTTCTCCTTTCACAGTTTGCAACATCTTCATGAACCTTTTATCATCTGGATCCATCTCTGCCTCATTGGATCCCTCTTGAGGGTCTGCATTTTCACCCTCATACTCTTGGTCACTATCTTCCTCAATGACTCCACCTCTCCTTAGGTTTTCTTCAATGGCTACAAGTCTAGTTAGGACTCCATCTTGAGATTCCTTCATCAATCTCACTTCTCTAGTGAGGATTAGACTGTTCTTAGGAGGCATTTTGTACTCCTTCTTCACACTTTCCAAATTAGAACTTGTGCTTTGATACCACTTTATGCAAAGTAGGGGATGACTTCACAAACTTCTTCAAAACTAATTTGACTGATCCAACATGGGTGGACAGCTTGCTTCACCAAACATGACTCCAATGCCTTCATTCAGGAGCTTGAATAGGTTTGGGTATATGAGATAACTATCAACACTTAAGGAGACCATGGGGCATGTTAATTTGACCTATGTATGCTCAGCAAACTCACCAAATAACCTAGTTGACTGTCCTACCCATCGCTCCTTCACAACTTGACCAAATTCCTTATAGCCCTTGGAATAGGGTTTTTAGGGCATAACTCTTAGACTTCCCAAACAACTTCATGAACTCTTTGGTTTTTCAGATACCCATTATGGCCCTCTATAACATATCAGACATGCAGTGTACCTTTCTTTGGAACATGTGCCTTGAAAAAGGACTGTACCTGCTATTCCAAGGGGCAATTAGCCCTGTTTTACAAAGGGAGTACCCTACCAACTTGCTCCAGAAATTTCCAACCTACTCTAGGGCATGGAATGGATTGAAAATAGATGGATTATGCTAGTTTTGGGCTTCTATAACCATCCCAAGTCACTTTAACCACAAATGTCTACTCTAGCTATGCTCTTTGGCTTGATACATGAGGATATCAAGCCTAAACCACCTTCAAACTTGTCACAGACTGCTCCCCTGCTCCTGCACACAAAACCCAATATGAAACATACCTAATTAAATCTAATCTATCCATTTTGGGGCTCTAACACAGTGATTTGGGTTAGAACCCCATCAAATTCCTTAAACCCTCCAAAACCCTACTTTTATGAGCAAAATCTAAAAATTGACTATAAGATTCTTCTATGGCAATGAAAAACCTCCAAATTGGACTCAAATGAAAGGTAATCCAATGTAACATACCATTCTATGCACTAGGATCCTTGACTAGACTGTACGGGCTTGTACTGCAGAGATGAACAATGAAAAAGTAGAAAAATACAAGAAAACCGTCTTCTTTTCTATTTTTTTCTTCATAAAACTTCATTCCCCTCCTTGCCCGAGCTGTATATGACTAAATACATTGCAAATCTCCTTCTCTTGCCTCATGGAAGATTCCCCATCGTTACAAAAGGCAAAAAGATGGCTAAAATTAGCCTTGCCACTAATCTCTAAACATAGAAACAACTCAACATAGAGCAATACATGAAGCTCCACTACAAAGTTGGTCTAAAAACATGAGAGTGGTCTTATCATAGACCTTATTACATCAAAAAATAGACTAATAACTCCTCCTAGGGTCATATTGAGCACAAAAACCAAAAATATAGGCTCCTAATGAGCACAAAACCAAAATTAGCTATGGTGGTTTCTGCACCAATGGCTGAGGCGAGGTGCTGCTGGCATGAGTATTAGAGGTGGCCTAAACTGCATCCTGACCCAATTCTGTTATTTCTGTTGAATTAGGGTTATTAATTTCCTTACCCTGGTAGTCATCCATCTTATGTTTGCTGGTGAAATAGGCTCCCTTCTCTTAAAACTGTTAGGCAGGTCTTCATACCTGAAGAGATAGCTTGTGACATATGCACTTGGAAGATACCCTGCTATATCAAAGAAATTTGATATGCAAGAATTCAAATTCCTTACATATGAGTATGTGATGCCTTAATTTCCTGAAAGCTTGTGCTTTGAAATTATTGGTGAACTAGGTTGACTTGGGATATTCATGTCTCATTAGCAACCCTATGGTTGCTGCTGCATTGTATTCATCCATGTGTTCTTCCCACAATCCGTTATTTCTCAACAGAGACAAAGAGCTCTGGATTTGGAGCTCTCCCACATATAAATTCAACATAGAAGTGTTAACATGCCCCATCAAATGGCCATGTTAAAAGAATTCAAAAAGGAGATTTTATTGATCCTTGGGGTTTAGCATGTAACACTCTACAAATTCTCTATCATTTTCAAAATCAAAGGGGAGGTTGCAACTAATTCTTAACAATTTCCAACATAAAAATTGCTCCCTAAGAAATAAAGCATACACACCTGACGGCTGCCTTTGTGCCAACAGGGTCTCCCCTATTTCACAGGCCAAGGGTAAATTTCTCTCCATTGCCACCTTCTCTTCCTTGAGGGTCTCGAGGTCTTTCTGGAGCTTTCTAACTTGTCCTCTAAGTTCTCTATTCTCATGTGTCAACTGCAAATTTTTCCCATAGACATTCAAGGATCAGGTGCAGGAGTTGGTCAAGGAGTCTTTTGTTGAATTTGTGCAATTTGAATATCCTTTTGGGCTATGGTAGCCTTGTGTTTATCCATCTCCTTGTGTAAAGCAAAAATTATTTTCTCCCTATCCTCTTTTTCTAGGGTAGCCTATTCTTTTTGTTTCTCAAGCTCTTCACCTTTGGCTCTCAATTGTTGAGCCATGTCTTCCAACTGTGTTTTGCATTGTTTCAAATCATACTCTTCTTTTGGCAAAGTGAGAGCATGTCGAGTTGTTTGTGCAGTGGTGTCCTCAGAGCTTTCCATCAAGGGTTCTTTCCTCTCTTAGTGATTGCTTCCCAATGTTTCCTCCTCAGTTTCCTCAGGATTCTCTTCTTCGACCTCCTCTATTTCCTTATCAGCAGGGGTTTCCTCTCACTATTGTTCACCAAGGGAAGAATGTTGTCTTGAAATGGTTGCAAGGTCTAGTTCTACTACTTCCTTGTCTTCCTCATTGGATGAAATGACAAGCATCTGTGGGTGGCGTATTCTAGAAGGGGTAGAGGTTGTTGCTTCCCCTGCTTAACTTTGCTACTCTACCACCCTCCGAAGTTGTTGGAATCTCAATTCTAGGGATCTGGAGGAGACTACAACTGGTTCAGCAAAGATAGACACCACAGAAGCCTGATGCTTCTTCTTCTTCCTCTGAGGTTGAAGCTCAAGAAAATCTTCCCATTTTTGCTGTCCATTTTCTACTGCAAGAAGTGGTGTTTCATAATCAAGTGAATTAACCCATGGCTGCTAATTTAACCCTCATTTCTCTTTCTTTTGGTCATCATATTGATAAGCCATGAATGCAAGAATGCTGGTAGATTTATCAGATACTCGGGGCGGTTGGCTCCATGCCTGAGGTGGGTTATCATTCTCATCCCTAGTCCTAACACAACACCATATTGACTGTCACAAGTGAAAAAACTTCATGACCCACAGGACCACAATCTTCCATGGTTCTGGAAGGTTGGTCCTATCAATCCCCTTTGTTGCCCCTTTACTAAAAATGTATCTTGGCAAGGGTTCTGGGACAACATGGAGATTCTACACTAATTCTTCATATGATGGCTTGCCTTGCAATAAATCAATGCCTACTTCAGGAATTCTAGAAATTTGACTTCTGATAGTAGGGTTAATCTAAATTCTTACCCCTTTGATGATAGAGAAGGTGAGGTGGAAGTTGGTGACGAACCCCTCAACCAATTCAGCTTCAAAACCCTCAAATTTCTGCAGAACACTTTGCCATCCGGCCTGTTGGAAAATTTGTGTGCTTGCTTCATCAAAGACAACATTTTCTGGCTCAGACTTTCATTTGTTCCCCATGCTTGTAGGTTGTTTTTCTTTGTAAAATGTAGAGTGATGTTAAGAACAGAGGTCTTAGTTTTTCTTTTGCAGCAGACAATGTGAAGTTCTGTTGTTGATTGCAACTCAGTCAAGAGAATAAATTTATACAATATAGACAGGTTGGTAACCATCTCATCTATCCTTTCAGCCCTGATGGCATGTTCTTCAAAGCTACAACATAGAATGGCAATGTGTGGAGTGGTCATTCTCAGCCGCCACCTTAATTACCTTTCCTTTCAAATCTGGAGCTAAGGAAAGCAATCGTTGCTCCATTCGCCTGTGAACTTATTTCCATTTACAATCATGATTATTGATCATGATAACTTTCCCAATCAAGTACTTATTCCCTTTTGTGGCATTTATGGAGAATGTCATTGTCATTATGATTGGGTACTTGTGCTTTATTGGTAAGTACACAAAATCTGCGGATAATCCCACTGCTGCCACCTGTCTGCCTTTAAATGATTATCACTCATGCAATCTACCTTGGTGTTTGCATGGAAAAGAAGGAATGTATGCAAGGTATTTGGGAGGACATGTGGCATATACATATATATTATAGTAATTATACAAGTCTTAAGAAAAATAATATACCTTCGTAAAGTACTTATTCCTAAGATAATTTCAACTTAACTTTTACTGAATTTATTTTCATGATGTAACATGACTTGGTGCCCAACACTACTTTGATAGTAATGTTTGTTTTGTTGGTTTTCATCTGGATCCGTCCGGAGCCATCTGGAGCTATCGGTGGCAATCCAGAGCTTTTTAATACTTATTAATATAAAGACCCGCATAAATTGCAAAAAGGAATTTTATTTGAAGGAAACGGGAGTTTCAAAGAAAAGACCACCATTTCTGGTTTTCAATCTTTCCTCTAGACAAAGCCGCCATTTCTGGTTTTCAACTTTACTCGATTTTTTTTACAGAAAAGACTGCCATTATTGGTTTTCAACCTTTACTATTTTATTCGATAAACAATAATCTTTTAGAGCATAATCCCCATGGAAGAAAGATCCTCCATGGTGAAGTGTTCTATCTGAGATTGGATTTCTACAGAGATTTCTTCTTTGGAAGCTGGTTTGTGATACAACTTCATCTTGTGTTTGTTCACCAAAAGTATTATTTGGTCCCCATCAATAGGTAATAGATGAACAACACCATTGCTGAAAGTCTCTTTTATTTCATAGGGTCCCAACCATCTAGTGTGCAGTTTTCCTTTGAGATCCTGATACTTTGAGTCATACAGTAGGGCCCAATCTCCCTTTTTGAATTGCTTGCCAATGATATGCTTATCGTGTCATTCTTTCCTCTGTTTCTGGATTAACTCTATGTGATGAAGTGCTTCCATTCTCATTTCCTCTAGCCTATTCAGATGCATTATTTTGTGTTGTTGTGCCTCTGTCAGATCAATACCAACTTCAAGTGTTGTTCTTAATGTTTCCACTTCATATTCAATAGGGAGCACTGGGTGTTTCCCATAAACTAATTCATATGGCATGAAATTAGTAGTGGTTCTCCAGGTGGTATTATAAGCCCAAACAACTTTTGTCATTCTCTCAGCCTCATCTGTCCTTTTTCCTGTAACTATTTTTGTGAGGATGTTCTCCAATTCCCTATTTGTCACTTCCACATGACTATTGCTCTAAGGGTGATATGGAGAAGACTTCTTGTGACTGTTAGTGGACATGAACTGCGGTCCCTGATTAGAAACAAGGACCCTTGGGGCTCCAAATCTCTGCAAAATGTGCTTGTATAGAAAATCTGCAACCTTCTCTTTTGTTGCTAGTAGAGCTTTTGCTTCAACCCATTTGGTGGTGTAATCAGTACAGACCAAGATGTAATGATTTCCTCTTGATGGTGGATCAATCGGTCCCACAAAATCTATCCCCCATTTCTCAAATGGTTCTAGGATGATAGAGTGGCATCTCTGCAGTAGGAGTTGGACATCCCATTTGCTAGCATTGATCACATTGCTTGACATATTGCTGGATGTCCTTGGTCATTGTTGGCCAGAAATATCCAGCTTTTAGAATCTTATGTCCAGTTCAAAGGGCTTAAAAGTGTCCTCCAGAAGGTTCATCATGGCATGCTCGGATTATATCATAAACTTTTGTTTCCTGCACACATCTTCTCAACACATGGTTAGGGCAATTTTTAAATGGAATACCATTTACCCATTTGTATCTGGAGATATCTCGAATCAGCCGTCTGGTTTCCTTATGATTGAAATGTGGTGGGCATTTTCCTAAAACCAAATAATTAGCTAAACCTACAAACCATGGAGATTGTATGGAAATGACAAAAAGATGTTCATCTGGAAATGCATCATCCACTGGTTCATTGCTTCCCTGCATAATCAATCTTGATAAGAAATCAGCGACAACATTATCTTTCCCAAGCTTATCAACAATGGTTATATCAAATTCTTGTAACAGTAGCAACCATCTAATAATTCAACTTCCTACCACAGCTTTATTCATCAGATATCAAAGAGCTGCATGATCAGTGTGTATAAAGACTTTATAACCTGTGATATAGTGGCGAAACTTACTAATTGCTTAAACTACTGCCAAAAACTCTTTTTCCATGGTGGTATAATTTTTATCTACAAGGTTTAAGTTTTTTTTAACATAATATATTGTGTGCATACCTCCAGATTCATTATCCTACCGTAAAACTGCTCCAATGGCCTGATTGGAAGAATCTATGTGAATATGGAATGGTTCACTCCAATTTGGTCCTTTGATGAATGGGGTTGTCATGAGGGAACTTTTGATATCCTCGAATGACTCCTAACATTATGGTGTCCAATTAAACTCAGAATATTTTTTTAGTAGGGTGAACAAAGGGTCATCTTTCTGATTGAAGTTTTCAATGAACCTTTGATAAAAGCCAACATGTCCTAGAAAAATCCTTACTTCCGTTTGAGTTTGAGGAGGGGGTATTTGTACTATAATTTCAACCTTTTTCAGATCTACTTTCATACCTTCATGTGATATGTGGTGACCTAGGACTATTCATTCTATCATCATAAGCAGACACTTCTCATGATTTAACGACAACTGATGTTCCTTGCACCTTTCAAGCACTTTGTTAAGATTGTCCAAAGCTTTGTCAAAAGTTTTCCTATGCACTGTGAAATCATCCATATAGACTTCCACGCATGTGTTAGATAAATCAACAAAAATTGCCAACACAACTCTTTGAAATGTGGCTAGTGCGTTACATAATCCAAATGGCAAAACCCTATAGGCAAATGTCCCCCATGGGCATGTGAATGTAGTCTTGTCCTAATCCTCCAGAGTTACCTGGATCTAGTTGTAGCCACTGAATCCATCCAGAAAGGAGAAGTAGCAACTACCAACCAAATTATCCAACACCTAGTCAATAAAGGGAAGAGGGAAATAGTCTTTCTTGGTAGCTTTGTTCAATTCTCTATAGCCAATTCAGACTCACCATTTGCCATTTTTCATTAGTACTATTACTAATGGTGATACTCATTGACTGTCAGAAATAGGATAGATGAATCCTACCTATAATAATTTTTCTATTTCCTCCTTCACTATTTCTCTCAAAGTTGGATTAATCATCCTTTGTGGTTGTCCCACAAGATGGACATCTTTAGTGTAGATATGGTGTGTACATACACTAGGGTGGATTCCTCTCATATCTTTGTATTCCGATGCAAATGCTTGGGTATGATTTTGCAGCAGTTTTGTCAATCAGATTTCCTCTATTTCTGTTAACCAACTGCTTATGGAGAGTTGTTTATCGGCTTGAATAGTTATTTGCTTTGTGACATAGTGAACAAAATGAAGGTCTTTATAGGGACTTATTAGAGTATTTAATGGACAAAAGTGGGGCACAATCTGATGCAAGGTTTTTACTTGCTAGTAGTTCAGGTGAGAAGCAATTTCTTCAAACTATGAACAATTAAATACCCTTAAATATTCCCTCAGATATCTCTAGAGCCATCTAGAGACCTCTTGCTGTGCCACACTATATAGGGAGATTTCATTGTTTACTTCCAACTCTTTATACTCTTCATTGCATTCTTCGAATGTTCTGTGATGGTTACCATTGCCAATGAGGAGGCATCTTCCTCGTCTAAATTGATTAAATCATCTATCCATGGTTTATTCTCATACTGCAAGAATGGTTTAACAGGAGGGTAGATGGAGAGTTCTGTCAACCTTTGCCCATTGGAAATAGTCATATTTCCTGACCTACAGTCAATAAGGGCTACTACAGTAGCCAGCCATGGTCTACCTAATATTATTGGATATCCTAAGCGTTTCTTTCTTGTCTGAAGGATGAGGAAATCTACTAAATAATCCCAAGTGTCCACAGTGACTATAATATCTTCCAAAATTCCTTATGGTTTAGTGATGGATAGATCTGCTAGTTGTAACACAATTGAGGTTGGTTGAATATGAGTTAATGCCAGAGCTTCTGTAGTATCTGATGTCATCACATTGATGGCAACCCCCAAATCAATCAGTACATTTGAGACTAATATTCCTTTTATTTCCACTGAGATAAGAGGACTTTCAGGATCCCCATATTTTTAAGGAATCAACTTACCTGACAGGACATCAACAAGTTTTCCTTCTACTTGAATAGTGCTTGGTAATTTTTGTTTTCTACCTAGAAGTTTCAAACATAGGCTCTTGATGGCCTAATTTATCTTAGGGAAATCCTTTATTGCCCGTAATAGAGGAACTTCAATATGTATCTTCCTAAGTTCCTAGATTAACTAAGAGTCATCATGAGAGATCTGACCTTCTCTAGATTTTGGAGGAACTTGTTTTAATCGCTCTGGAAATGGAACAGATCCTTCCCTTAGAATTTCTTTCGAGTTCTTTGTTTCAGTTTTCTTACCCTTTTGTTGTTTCTCAACACTATGTATCACTTCTTCCTCATCAGTAGCTTCCTCAATAGGAATGTTTACAAGAATGTTTTGGGACCGAAGTTGGATCTCATTAATTTTCACTACATTTAGGGTAGCTGTATTGGGATTGGTGTTATACACCTATTGTTGTGGTCTATTGTTTTTGGGATTTGGAACTAGCTGAGCAGGCATCTGTGGTTGATTTACCTGATCGTTTGGATTTGGGTTTGCAAGTTGGAGGGTCTAGGAAGTAAGTCTTGAGGTTGATTTCCAAATCGCCTCATTCCTTGGTTATATTGAGGTGCCCACTATTGTTGATATTGTTGTTGATTTAGCCACTGGGGATTAGCCCAAGATTGATTCATCCAATCTGACTGAGGCCATGCTAGTCCCCACTGGGATGACATTTGCATTGGAGGGAGTGGACCTCCCCAAGGTCCATTCTAAGAGGTTGTGCCCCAATTTGATGGGCCTTCGAGCATATTGGATTGGAAACTGGGTAAATCCATAGTTTGATTGTTTCTAGCCAATAAAATTTATTTCTTCCTCCTCTGCTAGTGCCTTTTTCAATCTATTTTTGATTTCAAGAAGCAGAATACACTCATGTGTGGAATGGTTTTTCTCACAGATCCTACATAATTGGGTTCAGTTTAAAAGACATTTCCTAAGCGGATGTTTCTCTCTACAATGAGGAGAATAGATGGCCAAGGGTTAAGTGTTCTTTTTACTAGCTTGCATACCATCCAAGGTGGTATTCAAATGAAGTAGGATGTTAGTTTTTAGATTCGCTAGTTCTTCCATCACTTGTGTGACATCACTGGTACCACCTTTGCCTTTCTTCAGTATTCTTTTACCTGCTCGAGTGCGAGAATAGTTTCTACTAAGCTCCACGATTTCTACAAAACTTTGTTTGTTAATATCTCCCTTTCCCATTAGGTTTAAGGCTTCTCTAATCTCATCATCAATTCCTCTTAGAAAAATGGTTTTACTTAGTTCTCCATCTAGATTATTTCCACATCTCCTATGGACAAATAGGAATCTATCCACATAATCTTCCAAATTTTTGTCTTCCATCTATTTCATTCAAAAGATTTCATCTTTCCTATCCCTAACTCTACAATAATCTTGATATTTATCAAGGTGGTTTCAATTTGATCCCATGTAGTTATGGAATCTGATGTCAGGCCCATAAACCATCATAAAGTTGATTCTTTGAGAGTTGAGGGGAAAAGTTTTAATTTCTAATTATTTGTGGCATAATCATAGGTTTGGCAGAGGACCTTAAATTCAAATAGGAATTGGTCTGGGTCTTCTAAAGTTTTTCCTTGAAAAGTTGGTAGGAATGCAGGAGATATGTTTTCCATGGGAGGTTCATTCCTTTCAGAAGTTATGGAGATTAGATAAGAGAATGTTTGATTATTAGCTGGTTCATCATGCTCACCATCTCCAAAGAGATTATCAACCATTGTAAAAAGTGTTTCAGAGAAAATGGGAGATTTTGGTAGTACAGGAGATCCTTGATTGATCAGATGGTCTGGAAGTTCTTCTAAACTAGGTTCCAAAGGTGTACTAACTGTGGTTCACTTGATGAATTGACCTAAGGTGTACCAAGGCCTACTCATAAACTAATGGATCCAGAATGTGCTCGTTCAAAAAGTCTTATCAACACCTTAACCTACAATGATTTGTAGATTATCTCCCCGGTAACAACACCAAAAATGATGAGATCATTGTAATGGTTGTTAATTCATCATCATTTAATTATCAATCCAAAGGTGTCTGGAGCGATCTGCGATAAGACTTTTTAGTGTGGGGGGGTTGGAGTGGAATCTAAATCTGGTGATTGGATGGTTTTGGATGTAATGTGAAAGGTTCAGTCTATCTAGCTTGTTGGAATAAGCACACATGCAGGAAATAGCAATTATTCTAAATTTCTTTTAAAAGAAACACACATGTTGAAATAGAAATTATGCTATTTTCTTGGAAAAAAACACTCATGCTTTAAAAGAAACTAATCTACTTGCTTGGAAATAAACACACTTGCTTGAAAGAAACGATTCATTATGCTGAAATGAAACTCAAAGGTAGTTGCATCAATTGTCAAACTACAACAATGAAATACTCTGAATATAACAATGCTATCTGAATAACAAATCTCTTTTTAGTATTTTTTAGAATTTAAAAGACAAACTTGCAGGTGACATTATCTAATAGTTGTACAAAAAAGGAAATCACAGCATAGGATTAACATGCAAAGATTATAACAATGAACAAAAAGACACAACAGAATAACATAGAGATGAAATACCGAGAGATCTCCAAGTTGGGGAAGTAGGCCCTACTTTCCCAACTAGAGATGATCCTCTTGAACTCAAACTATCCTCAGAAGAAATTCCCCTTCATTTGCACCCAAAACGACCCCAAAATGGGCATGCATACATGAGCAAAAACAAGGAGTTTTCCTCCAATTGAAAAGCAATACAATCTAACTAAAAACTAGAACTAACTAAGAGAGACTAACTGGCTCCTATTTATACACTTGAGCATTATTGAAAGAAATAACTATCCAAAATCCTAACTGTAGTGAACTAGGATTCAATCTAGTTTCTTTATTTATTACATCAGCAGTTCCCCCATGATTTACTTCAGATTAAAGATTGGTATCAATTTAATCTTTGGCAGACTGAATGATTTCTTGGAATGGTGCAATGCTGATGGTTAGTTACTTTTAGTCGGCACAGACATCGATTAACAGCTACTTAAGTTATCACTTAAATAAAGTGACATGTGGATGTGGTTCTTATCAGGCTACTTTTATTGGGGCATTGGTTGTATTTGCTTTGCTGGACTCTTGAGTAGCCCTAGGATTGGTGTTTAGTAGTCATTGACTCAAGGGGAGGATGGCTCTCTTGGTGTGTAGCAGCATCTGGAGCTATCCAGAGTTTAAGCTCTTCACAAGAAAGGGGGCTCTGGAGGGGTCCGAAGACCACTGGGAGGTTCACCGTTGTAATCCTTATGCAATCATACACAACTTATACCACAATTTCATAAGATATGCATTTTGAAAATATAATTCAAGTAATTTAGCCAAGAGATTTCATCAAAAGGAAATAAGGACAAAAAATATATAATCCAACCAAAAGACAAACATAATTATAATAATATATATGCCATAAAGTTATATCAGAGTCTTTTAGAACATGAAATATATAGAAATAAATGAGTCATATATTTGACTCATCAGAGCCCATCCTGCTTAGCCTAAACCATCTCCAACTATAACTAAGTGTTGTCTTGCTCAACCTAGAGCATGTCTCGCTCCTATTGTACATGGAATAACTCTTAGCCCAAGATCTCCACTATATCCTCCTCTACCTTTAATCACCCTGATGGTGTTTTACCTAAAGTACCTGTACCTAATGGCCTTGTTGTGTCTATACCCCTACCCTCTATCATCCCCTTGCCTCTATCATCCCTTGTACCCTCACTACTACTAGTACCTCTAGTAATTCCACCACCAACACTCTCCTTTCTCACCTCTACTAGTGGTGCCTCTCCCTCAAAACTACCTCTATAGTGCATTGCAGGTCTCTCGCCCACTGCACTAGTACTATCAAGTGTTTTGGCCTCATCTAACCCAACCAAGCATCATACCCAACTGCTACTACATCTCAATGTCCCTCCGGTCATCCCAATAGACCATATCCATACTATCTCAATTGTGTACAAACTAATGTTTATCCACCACTAACCCCCACTATCTAATCTCTCTAGTAGATCGTGTGAAAATCCCAGGTGTCATGGGTATATCCTACTATCAACCAAACTACCTCAAAACACAATCAAGTTGTACAAATCAATGATATAATTTCTTTTTCCCATAATATAACATGACATGTGTGTGTAACCCATGAATACTAGATCCTTTGCCCATATAAGTTGTGCCTACTAGGGTCCCCATGTCACATCTCCTAGATGTAGCCCATTAATGGTCTGTTAGAAATAAAGGCAACCACTATAATATGAAAATCTGAAATAACTTACAAATCCGAAATATAACTTGTAGAATATCAATGGAGAAATGAACCATACAACAAAGAAATCAACAATACTCAAGAGCCATACACATAACACATAGATTTACATGGAGAAAACCCTTCTGGGTAAAAAAACTCCACCAAGAAAAGAGGGTAGATTTGTATTATCTTGAAGAAGATTACAATACATAGAATTTCCTTAATTTTGCATCCAATCTGACAACATCTATGTACTTGTAAACATCACTGAACAAATCATACTTCTGCACTTCTTCAGAGATGATTTTATAGAAAAATAGAAGCTTCATGAAGCTACCAAAACTGGCACCATATTTGGGAGAATCTCAACACCCTCACCAAGAAAGAACTCTTGTGACACTTGTCATGATATTCCTAGCACCCACCTAGAGATTTACATGCAACAAGACCAAAATAGACTCTTACACCATCATAAGATTCTCTTACAATATGACATATGCTCTTATGTTGTCATAAGATGCTCTTACACATGATAGATTCTCTTACACCTTGTCATTAACCAATAAATAGATTTGGGCACCTAATTTTTTCTTGTAGTAATCCTGAGGTAGATAGTAAATGGTAACTATTACCAATAAATAACCAATTATTGTTGCCAGTAAATAATTGATTATCATACTAGTAAAAATAAATTACCGTGTTGGTGGATTCCTCATCCCTTATGATTGCATCAATAATTACAATATTAAGAGTAATTAATTAATCAAATTTACAAAGTTGATGACACCTTAGTCCTAACATTCTTCCACTTGACATCATACATTGTAAATACAACCATAGGAAAACATAAATCAACTAAGTACAAATAACAAGGCCCGTGGCCTCTCTGCACCAAGTGAACTTTTTTGTGCTCACAGGTTTGGTAAGATAATCTACAACATTCAACTGAGTGTCACTTTTCTTCAACTCAATCTATCCATTTGTGACTATTTCCCAAACAAAGTGGTATTGAACATCCACATGCTTAGTTCGAGCATTATACTTTGGATTCTTAGCCAAACCAATTGTACTTTAGCTATCACAACCAATTTGAATTGTCCTACAATCAAAACCAATACACGTACATGATCTCTATAACTGTACTGCCTCCTTAGAGACATGAGTAGTAGCCATATACTTTGCTTTGGTGGTGGAAAAAGAAATTGTGGATGCCTCTTACTCATCCAATTCACAACTCCTCCAAACAAAGTAAACACATAGCCACTAGTGGACCTTCGACTATCCAAGTCACTTGCCCAATCTGCATCAACAAAACCCTGTATACATTCAATGTCTTATCTTCATTGTTAGTACCGGAATAAACAAAATAGTAATCAAAAGTACCATGCAAATATCTAAACACCCTCTTTACATAATTCCAATGCTCTCTACTAGGGTTAGACATAAACCTGCTCAAAACTCCCACTGCTTGGGCAATATCTGGCCTAATGCAAACCATTGCATACATTAAACTTCCTACAACACTAGCACAAGGTGCATTAGACATATCCTCAAAATCATCTTCACACTTGAGACACATATCTAATGTAAGCTTAGTGCCAAATGGTAAAGGAATTCTAACTGGCTTATAGTCCTGCATATTAAACATGTGCAAAATAGTATTCACATACTTATTTTGGGATAACCAAAGCTTTATGTTACCTTGATCTCTTTTGATTTCTATACCCAATATGCATCTAGTTGCCCCCAGATCCTTCATTTCAAATGCACCTAAAAGTTGATCTTTCATCTCTCACTAATCATACCCTTGGTGTTACTGAAAAACATGTCATTCACATACAAGGAAATAATTAGTATACGATCATTAATACATTGAATGTAAACACAATGATCTTCATCGTTTCTCACAAAGCCCAAATTCAACATAATAGAATCAAACTTTTGATACCATATCCAAGGGGACTATTTCAAACCATAAAGGGATTGTTTTAACCTACAAACCAAGTGTTCTTTCCCTTTTACCTCAAAACCTTTAGGTTGTTGCATGTAAATTTCCTTCCAGTCTCCATGCAAAAATGTAGTCTTAACATCCATTTTATCAATTTCAAATTCAAAACCAGCAAGTATGGATAAAATAAATCTAATAGAAGATAATTTAGCAACAGGAGAGAAAATTTCACCGAAATCAACTCCCTATCTCTGGGAGTAGCCCTTATCTACCAGTCTAGCCTTGTACTTATCCAATGAACTTTTTGCTCCAAACTTCTTTTTGTAGACCCACTTACAACCAATGGCCTTCCTTCCTTTAGGCAAATGAATAAGATCCCAAGTATCACAAAATTCTAAATCCATCATCTGTTAGAACAAAAGGATATACTGAGAGGGGGGTGAATCAGTATATCTCAAAACTCATTCCAATTCAACATTCTCAATCAAGACTTCTAACTGCTTTAACTAGAAGATCAACAAATTAAATCAATTAAAGAACAACACATAAGCACACAACCACAACACTAGATTTACGTGGAAACCCCAAGAAGGGAGAAACCACGAGGAGCAAGTTGCTTGGATGTACTATCCAAATCCAGCCTCACAAATGAAAAATAGGAATACAATATTATATATGGGCTACAATCTAAATGAAGTTGTAACTCCCTGAAATACAATTCAATAGCACTTACAAAATGAGGCTACAACCTCTGGATATTACATTCAACAAATCTTACTGAACAAAACACCTCTGCATCATTAACACACTTCACTTTGTCTCAAAAATTCACTTTGCTACCTTCAACACACCTTCACAAACATACTCATATTTATTCACATATCTTTGCACACCCTCACACACTCTTACATTCCTTAACAAACAAGATCTTTCATTTATACCTTCCGTAAATTACAAAATCTTTCTTCCATGTCGGCCAAGATGAAATGCGTGTTTATGAAATGTGCAAGGCCACACCAAGTCGGCATCCAAAAGATGTAGAAAATCAATGTGGTTCAAGCCGAGTGATAACCAAGACCTATTCTTCATTAGCAAATTCTTCCAAGAAGGTACACACTTCAAATCAATTGGCAGGAACATCAAAACATATGAAGTCGGCCCAGCAAATGCTTATTCTTCCACACAATAGATCCAAACCTAAAGTGGTACTAGAGGGATCAATTAACATCATGTGGATCATCACACAAGCAACATAAGACTTATACAAACATTCTCAACCAATCCTTCCTCTGAAATATATGTTTTCTTCCTGGTGCAAACAAACAGAAACTGAGCATGGTATCACAAACGAACACTAAACACGTAGTCTTGACATAGAGCATTGAAAAACCAAATTGCGGTGCACTTCAGCACCTAAAACCTGAATTGAATCATCCAACTGAATATCTAAACTCATCCTCCAAACATCAAATCCAAAAAATAAATTGCGGTGAAATGTGGTGGCTTCTGCTTTCTCCTCCAGACAATCCTAGTTAGCAGCAAGATATGTCTTTGTTCTGCTAACCCCAGAGGACCTCAGCAGTACACCTTAGCAATTGAAACTTGACTATTACCATATTCTCATCTATAAATGATCATCCTTCAAACTGTAGGACCTCAACTCCAAAAGAAGAGAAATGCAGAGCATTTCCCATATGCATCCTAATTACATCAACTTTGAACAACTGTCTTCACTCCGTGAGCTCTAGAATCTTTTGTGTTAACCTTCAAGCTCTGGAATCAGGAACATATGATCTTCATACATGTATTTGACAAACTCCCAAACTGCAAGGCCATATCATCAAATGCAGAGGAATGCAGAGCATTCTCTTGGGCTTATTCTATGCAAACTCCAATGCCTTCGACAACTTGAATCTTCCTTTCAAAACTAAAGATATACTTTTCCTCAGGAACAATGAATACAATATTTGCTACATCAGAGACTTCATTCTCAACTTCATACAACAACAAACTCTTTTTTCTAAGCAGGAATCTTCATGTTAGTACAATCTTTGTCTTTGAACTTCAGGAGATAGGGTACAATTGTGTATAGTTGATATTGATCCAATCAGTATACATAGTATATGACATTCATCACCTTACCCTTCTCATCACAACTTCTTTAATCCATCTTCTTTGTCTTCTTCTCTGATCACGTTACCATAGACTTCCTTTGACATTACCTCTTGTTCACTTTACTTCCAGCCTTCTTCATTACAACACTACTAACAACTCTTCTGAACCTCACATTGTTGACATCAATGACAACACAAATGCAACATCATCTCCTCATGCATGGCTAGTTGCCGCAACTCACTATCATCTACTAGAATAGCCTCCCGGTAGGATCTAGGCTCATCGTCAGTACTCAATAAAGCAAATACACAATAGAAATCTAATGGGTTATACCTGTCGACTGGATTATGTTGTCTTGTGGATCTTCTCAAGGGTGGAATAAGAGATTCTTCCTCTCATTCTTCTATATGCACAACTTCTTCTATAACCATAGAGTCTTCCTCATTAGAACTTTCACTTGAATCTTCTTCTTCTCCATCCTCAAATCCATCATTCTATTCTTCCTGATGTGCATCTTCTTCCTGTAAATCAAAATGCACTATCTTTTTCCCTTATTTTTCCTCTGCTTGTATAGGATCAAAAATAGCTCCAAGTTCCTTGAAAATCACATCTCTAGAATGGACAATTTTCTTGATTAAAGGATTCCAAATCTTATAACCTTTAACATTCTCACCATATCAAATGAAGATGCATTTATGTGCTTTTGGGTCCAACTTAGAATGTTTTTCTTTAGGCACATGAACAAAAGCCTCACAACCAAAAATCCTTAAATGTGAAACAAAAGGTTTCTTACCTGTCCACACTTCATAAGGAGTAGAATCAAGAGCCTTTCAAGGAGATCTATTTACCAAGTAACAAGTGGTGCTCATAGCTTCTGCCCAAAATTTTTTATCCAACTATGCATCACTCAAAATATTTCTAGCTCTTTCCATAAGTGTTCGGTTCATCCTTTCTGCAACACCATTTTGTTGTGGTGTATACGGAGTTGTCTTTTGTCTTATGATGTCTGCATGCTTGTAAAACTCATAAAGTTCCTTAGAGAAATATTCCCCTCCATTATCAAATCTTAATACTTTTATTTTCAATCCTGATTGGTTTTCTATTAAGACTTTAAAATCCTTAAACTTAGTGAAAACTTCAAATTTATGCTTCATAAAGTAAATCCAACTAAATCTGGATACATCATCAATGAAGGTAAAAAAATATCTCGACTTTCCAATTGAATCATTATCTAGAGGACCAAACACATCCGTATAAATAATTTCTAATTTGTTCTTTTCCTTATTGCTTCCTAAAGGAAAAGATTCTTTGTTTTGTTTACCAACACACAATGCTCACAAAAATCAAAGTGCTCATCAGAATAAGAGAAACCATCCAACAAATTTTTATTGTTAATTGTTTTAAAAACATTTTTACTTATTTGGCCCAATCTACGTTCCCACAACATACATGTATTTTCATATTTTCCCATCACATAGGTAGATTTGCAAATAGTAGTGGCATCAAGCCTAAATAGAGTTCTCATTCTTGTTCCCCTCGCTACCACCAAGCTTCCTCTCACCAATCTGCAACCATAATTATTAAATGTTACATGAATTCTTGAATCATTCAACTTCAAAACAAAAATAAGATTTCTAGCCAATCCAAGAATATGTAAAACACCAAGGAAGGTTTTAATCCTCCCATCACCGAAACACAACAATATGTTTCCCCGTCCAACTTTTGGATATGTAGTGTTTTCCCCAAGGTAGACATTATCTCCATATTTCTCATATGTAGAGAACCATTCCTTATTTGGAGTCGTATGATACGAGCATTCTGATTCAATCAACCATCATTCACATTAGACATAACGTTACATGAAGAAAGTAAAATGTCATCACCTGCATTCAAGGATTTTTTGGTAAAGGAATCCCATTGTTTCTTTTTGTTTATGTATTCCTTCTTCACATGTCCCCTTTTACTGTAGTTTCAAAACTTAAATTTGTTCTTCTTCCCAGAAGTTTTAGACTAGCCTTTTGATTCCTTATGCCCCTTCTGATCCCATTTTGGTCCTCTTTCCTTAGACCTTCCGCTGACATTAAGAGCATCCACCGAGCTATCCATACCCTTCTTCCTCATTTCCTATGACAGCAAAGTTGCAACAATAGAATCCATCTTTGGATCTTCGAGGTTAGCAGTAAATGCAAGAATGAAATTCTCTGAAGACTCAAGAAAAGAGCAAAGAAGCATAATACACTTATCTTCCTCTTCTATCTTAACATTCACAAAAGCTAACTAACTTAAATTTAAATTAAATGAATTTAAATGCTCTACAACAGATTCACCTTCCTTCATCTTAAGAGAAAACAAGTTTAATTTTAAAAACAGTTTGGTACCAGACTCTTGGCTTGATAAATCTCACCCAAGAATTTCCATAGAGCATATGCAGTCTTTCCCTTAGAGACATTCAATAGAATAGTATCTGCAAGACATAACTGGAATGTGCCCCGTGCCTTTTTGCCCAATCTATCCCACTCATCTTGACTAACATCATCAGGTTTCCTTTCTTTTGATATGGCTAACCATTGATCCCTCTCCTTAAGGAGATCCTCCATTTTCATCTTCCAGAGCTCGTAGTTTGAACCATTGAATTTCTCAATGTCTATCCAAGATGTAGATGCAACCATGATTTCCACTCACACAAATCTGTAAAATAGAACTCTGACTGCAGCACAAAAAATCTTCACACTTCCACCCAATAACACAGTTGGTCAGGCTCTAATACCAAATGTTAGAAATGAAGGAAACCACTACAATATGAAAATCTAAAATATAACTTGTAGAATATCAATGGAGAAATGAACCATACAACAAAGAAATCAACAATACTCAAGAACCATACACATAACACATAGATTTAAGTGGAGAAAAACTTTTTTGGTAAAAATATCCACCAAGAAAAAAGGAAAAATTTATATTATCTTGAAGAAGATTACAATATATAGGGCAAGGGGCCTGGCTTGATTGGCGAGAGCTTCCCGTGGTAGGCACGAGGTCACGAGGTCCAGTCTCCCCCCTGCCCCCCTGATATTGTACTCAGTTCATAGCTCCGGTCAAAAGCGTTTACCCATGTTGAATAAAAAAAGAAGATTACAATATATAGAATTTCCTCAATCCTGCATCCAATCCAACAACATCTGTGTACCTGTAAACATCACTGAACAAATCATACTTTTGCACTTCACCAAAGCTAATTTCATAGAAAAATAGAAGCTTCATGAAGAAGCTACCAAAAGTGATGCCATATTTGGGAGAATCCCAATGCCCTCACCAAGAAAGAACTCTGGTGACACTTGTCATGAGATTCCTAGCGCCCACCTAGAGATTTACATGCAACATGACCAAAATAGACTCTTACACCATCATAAGATACTCTTACAATATGATGCTCTTATGTTGTCATAAGATGCTCTTACACTATCATAAGATGCTCTTACACATGACAAATTCTCTTACACCTTATCATTAACCAAAAATAGATTTGGGTGCCCCATTTTTGCCTATAGTAATCTAAAGGTAAATAGTAAATGGTAACTACTATCGATAAATAACTAGTTAGTGTTGCTAGTAAATAATTAATTACCATACCAGTAAAAATAAATTATCGTGTCATTGGATTCCTCATCCCTTATGTTTGCATTACCAATTACAATATTAGGAGTAGTTAATTAATTAGATTTACAAGGTTGATGACACCTTAATTCTAACATGGCCCACTTGTAATAGCTAACATCTATGAGGTGCCTCTATCACCCACCTTGCACTATCCTCCAACCATACACCATGGGATCATCTTTCTCTCACACCACACACACTCCCCTTGGTTGGCCAATAGTTATGTGCTCCCAAGCCCACACCTATAGTAGGGTCAACACCCTGGTACTTCTCTTGCTCCACTACACCATTGTATACAGATTCATATATAAGTGTGCCAATAAACATGGCCCCCATGCAAACTCCACCTCAGACTCTAGCATGTCTTCTACCACGTTTGTTGACCCCATCATAAAGGATCTACCTATCTTTTTAGGCAGCAATATTCTACTGACAATCGCCATCAAGACCAAGGGTAATCGCTCTACAAAAGCTTGGCATGCATCTATATCTAAGTACAATCCCTATATCAACCAGAACAAGGATGTCTGAGCTGCTATATCCTTCCAGTACACTCTCCGTCCACAGATCAAAATCTGTAAAATCCTCTAGACATCCTCTAGGGTGACTATCATCTCCCTTCTTGAGAGATGGAAGGTGGAAATCTCTGAATGTCATCACTCAATAAGTGTAGTAAGCATCACCCTACCTGCACGGATCTCTAGCATTTGTACCACGTAGTATAAACCAACTTCCTCTAACGTGTCCCACTCAACATCATCAAACTAAGTTGTCTACCCTAGCACCATCAATCACCTCTCCTGGCCCACTTGTAATAGTTGACATCTCTGAGGTGCCTCTATCACCCACCTTGCACTATCCTCCAACCATGCACCATGGGATCATCTTTCTCTCACACCACACACACCCCCTTTGGTTGGCCAATAGTTATGTGTTCCCAGGCCCACATCTACAGTAGGGTCGAGACCCTGGTACTTCTCTTGCTCTAATACACAATTGTATGCAGATTCCTAAATAAGTGTGCCAATAAACATGGCCCCCATGCAAAATCCACCTCAAACTCTAGCATGTCTTCTACCATGTCTATCGACCCCATCATAAAGAATCTACCTATCTTTTCAGGCAACAATATGCTACTGACAATTGCCATCAAGACCAAGGGTAACCACTCTACAAAAGCTTGGCATGCATCTAGATCTAAGCACAAACCCTCTATCAACTAGCACAAGGATGTCTAAGCTGCCCTATCCCTCCAGTACACTCTCCATCCACAGATCAAAATTTGCAAAATCCTCTAGACATCCTCTAGGGTGACTATCATCTCCCTTGTCAAGAGATGGAAGGTGGACATCTCTAAATGTTATCACTCAATCAGTGCAGTAAACATCACCCTACCTGCATGGACCTCTGGCATTTGCACCACATGGTATAAACTAACTCCCTCTAATGTGCCCCACTCAACATCATGAAACTAAATTGTCTACCCTAGCGCCATCAATAACCTCTCCTATACCACTATCACTGGAAAGCGCTCTTGTAATCACACAAAAACACACACTTAGTACCCTCCCCTTCTTATTCATCCTTTACTTCCAAAATAAATGTGTTATTCTACCCTATGTGTATATGCAATTTCAAGCATATATGCTACAAAGATCCGTACGTCACTTTGGCATATATGTTACCCATATCAACACATACGCCATTCTAGTGGATGTGATCAACCCCATGCAAACATGCTATTCTAAGTGGATACACTACCCAAAGTCATGTATATGCCATTTTGGCATATATGCTACATCTCACCACGTATATGCCATTTTGGCATATACGCTACTACTTAGGATGTATACGTTGTTTCAACATGTATGCCAAGATCCCCTACATATATGCCATTTACATTTTCATATGCATTACAAGATGAAAATCATGTAACACATATGCTTTGCCTAGTTTCCCCCATTCATAAATGTGCAATAAATGCAAGAAAGCTTGCAAAAGAAGTACTCACTAATGTTTCTACGTCGTCTAATTGCTTATACTCTCAAACTCGCTTGCTTCGATGCTCATGGACTGGGATATGATCCATCTTCTCTCTCAACATCTCTCACCAAACTCAGAGCACTTTTCACTCCTAGCAAATGGTAAAAATGAATTTTACCCCTTCCCCACCTCGCCTATTTATAAGATCCCCCCCCCCCCATTTTTTTCTTTTTTCCCTCATTTTTTCACCTCTTTCCCCTAATTTTCATCCTTCAAGCCCTAATTCTCCTTTCGAAAAACCACCCAGGCCTTGTAAACTCATTTACTCTCTCAAGGGGGCATCCCTAGCTAACTCTATTCATCTCCCATGCAACAAAGACATCCTCTTTCCAAATGCCTATATTTATTTTTCTTTGAAACAACATTACTCCGCTTAGCACAATGTCATCTTAAAGAGAGGCAAAATGTAGACACCTAAAATTACCTCTCGAATTTTAACCTGACATCGTCATATTTCTATCAACGTATCGTTAATCCTACAATGTTTCTTCATGTATTTATTTTATTTTATTTTTCTTTTCCTCTAACATTTCTTTATCAATTAATTAAATAAATCATATGTATTTAATTAATTAAATTAACATTTCCTCTAATGTTTCTTCAACAATTAACTAAATAAATTATATTTAATTAATTAATTAAATTAACCTTTCTTCTAACATTTTGCCTCTACATTCCTAATTAAATTAATTCACTCTCTAGCATTCCTCCATAGATTAAATAAATAGATAATATTTATTTAACTAAACTAAAGCTCCATTCATCATTAATTAATTACGTCACATTATTTAATTAATCAAGCTAACCTTCTTCTACTAGTTACTTAAATAAACCAAGTTATTTAATTAATTAGATCTTGGACATTCCTCCACTTTATTTAAAAAATAAAGTGAAAGTCAATTTCCACTAAAATCTAAAACTCTCCTTTTGTATCTCCATCCTCTATTCAAAATAAGGTAATCTCCACCATCCATTTTCCTCAATCCTTGTCTGATTCACTTACACTTATCCCTAGCCACCACTTGTGAACATCTCACTTCCCCATACATTTGAGTCTATCTCAACCCTCCATCATTAGCTTACCTTGGAAGCTAGTTAGTCCTCACCCTCCAATCTAAGATCTAATCTAAACCATTCACATTCCTATCAAAAATCTATAAAGAGGCCCACTCTCAAGCATATATCATCAAGAAGAAGTGGAAGCCACACAAGTATACGCTGCCTAAATATTGGCAAAAGCAACTACAAATCAAAATCTCTCTATCAACTCACATCTTAAGCATATCCAAGCTATCAAAGAAGGTGTTGGTGAGAGATTCTTGTGTTCTTTCATTGTTGTTTTTTCTCTTTATTTGCTCTAACAAAAGTGTATGCACGTTTAGGTTAGGGTTTTGTTTATATGCATTCATCCATGTTTTGTTCTAGGTTTTAGTAGATACAAGTAGTCTTTTAATAAGAACATAGAGGTTGCCTCAATCATAAAGCCTTACACTGTTTCAAAAACACAATCAACCCCTACTATACCAAATTCATCTTTATAAATATCATGAAAATTAAATTTATATACATTTAAGTGCAAATGAGGTTTTGTTAAGTTGTATGTGACCAACTTTTTTATGCTTACTCTATTAATAACGCTTGTATGCCTTACAATGGTAGGTATAGTGGATTTTCTCAAGAAAAAAATACAAACAAGGATTGAAATTATCTTGCTACGTAAGAGCCCTTGTTTCATCTTATAGAGTCAAGAATCTTACATGCATCATAAAAGCCTCATCAACAATTATGATGTCTACATTATATTTATTTAAATCAAAGTAACATACCTCTAAACCTACTTTCATTGTGGACACTAGATCTTATGCTTTTTAATATGTAAATTCATTTGCATGGTTATTTAATATTAAAATGAAGAATATTAAATAATAGTTACATTTAATTAGTCTTTGAGTTCTTGTTAATGGTGTGTGTGTTTGTGGTGTATTAATTTATAAGTCCTATATATTCAACTACAGAGAGATTAAGTTTTCCAACATTTCAAGTCTTATTATTAAATAGAGTTGAAACAAATACTAATGAAATAGAAATGCCAATTTTTATAAATATATGCCCACAACAATAGTGGAGGAAGGTAACTCAACAATAAGAAATTATGAAAACATAAAGAAAAATATAAAATGGTAAACCAAAGTTAAGGGTTAACATAGATTCATGCTTTTAGTGATTGTTAAAATGATAAAGAATTAGGGAAGCAATACAATTTAGCAATATACATTATTGTATTAGGTAGTATCAATCTCTCTGTCTTCCCTATTTTTTCTTCTCACCAATGACCTTTAAGGCAAGAATCCTTAAATTTTAACTTTGCTCTACCATTTTATCTTTCTTTTCTTTTACCATCCTTTCTTTAAATTTTAACTTTGCTCTACCATTTTATCTTTCTTTTCTTTTACCATCCTTTCTCTTTTCTTTGGCTCTTGTTGAGCCAATACCTTACACTATTTTGTCATGGCATTTATTTATTAAAAATGACTCTTCAAACCAACTCTATATACTTATGATAGATCCATCAATGAGAAACAAAAAGACCAAAAAAAAATCTACATACAATTGAACTTGGTAGACTCTTACAACCTATATTTATACTTAAAGCATGTCTCTTGTACACAAGTTGTTACATTCATGACAAATAACTAGATCCCCGTCTGAATCTAACCTCCCACATCCCAAGGATCTAGATCTAATTTACAGTTTACCTATCCCTTTACTTGGGTTGCATCTGCACCTACATAAATGAACTTGATTCAAATCTACGCCACATATTTGACCCCCAAACATTTAAATTCAAAATTCAAAATGTGCCCAAAGTGACTCCCTTCCTACTAATTGTTACTTGTTTTTTATTATGATAAGCAACAAACAAGGGTGTTGATCCCTTAAACAAAAACCCACAATGGCTGAGAAAGCCAGGTCACCAACAGGCTACCAACAACAAACAAACAACACACTAATAGCCGATAGTCACAAACCAAAACATATAGTCAAAACCCATAATCAAGAGCAAAAGGCAAAACCAACAAAATCTAAACAAACCTCTGCCCCCAATCCTCTGAGGAATTTATACATCTCTTCATAATTAACAAAAGTTTTTGCACCCAGACCATGCCTATTGAGTTCTAAATCCTGAAGGACAGATAACATAGTCGTCGATCTATGCATCACCTTTGTGCTGAAACTAGCCAGCACCTTCATGTTGTTTTCCAGGGTAGCCAACTGAGCCTTGAGCTCCGCAACCTCCATGGCAACCTGTTTACATTGATCACAGTCCTTTTCAACCGGTGTAGTCTCCTTAGTCATCTCCACTTTCTCCTCATTCGTCTCAAAATCCGAGGCATTCATTTCTTCAAACAAACTAGCCCCCTCTTGGTACTCAATTTCCGAGGTCTCCATCACTTTCTGGAAATCCACATCACCGTCAAACGCAGTGTCACTAGAATCCTCCACTTCGGTGAGTTTGGGGGTAAGCCATCTTGCCAACCTATTCAATCTTCTAATATTCGGCCTTTTGCTCCCAAAAGCCTCATTTCTGTTCTTACCAATCTTCTCTTCCTTACTAGCATCCTTCACAACCAAACCATCATTCGTGCTCTCCTCAGTGATCTCCTCCACACATGAAATGCATAATTTGTATGCTATGGTGTTGTATAAATGGTGAAACCCTAATTCATCTTTAAGCATCCAAGATCCATCCCTTCTACTCCAAGTATTGTATTATCACTCAAAAGAGCATCATTACATCATTAGTTAGCATCAACATCATAGCAACAAAATAGGCATATTGCATTGTAGCTTGGTGTGTTTTCATCATTGTTCAAACCATTAATTCGAATCCAAGGGCTCAACTAAGAAGAAGATCCTCACATAGTAAGCTCTCAAAGGTGTTCATCAACACTGCCAATTTTTCAGACAAGGCTTTGACACTGAGGCAAGCAAGTTTCAAACATCAAAAGGCATGCAAGTCATTTCCTTCGACATAGGTCAAATCCATATATCAAGTTCATTTCCACATGCATGGTGATCATTTTCACAAGAGTGATTTGACCCATAGAAAAGAAAAAGTTATTTTGCAATCTATTAAAGCATATTGATCCCAAATCAGAGCAACATTTTAGATCACTAAATATCGTCTATAAGTCGCACACAAAACTAAGTTCTCATTCCTTTTTCATTTCAAAAAACATACTTGTATTTAAATTACCATCTCAACTCCTAGCTCTAAAGTTTTTTTTCTTATACTTACTGATATATTGCTTTATCCTAGGACACGGTAAAGAAAGAATGTTTTATTTCTTTACTAACAAAATCACAATATTAAATAACAACCAATCTGTGTTTTCCATGTTAGTATGAACCATATTCTAATGGCTGTTTCACCCCCTAGTTACATGGTGTTATTCCATCCTTACTAGCATCGGGAGAGGTGCAGCACAAACTTCCTCATGCATGTGAGGCCATGAATCTTGAATCTTAATTTATCTTCTATTTACAGTCTATAATGCTTATTAGTTAATTTTGAAAATGCGCCACATAATGCTGCTGTTTTTCTAGTTTTTAATCAGCATACAATTCATTGAAATCGATATGACGCGATGGTTCCTTGAAACAGTTTAATAAACTTACCTGGCATTGTAATCGAACTCTTGAAATTCGTCTCCCCATAAGGTCACTTTTCTTTGAAAAGATGTTTTCTTACGCCCATAGCCAAACTAGTTATTCATTTAATGCTTTCAAGTCTATTTGCCTATGCCAAATCAAAAGTAAGCATGGCAATTAAAAGTCCATCTTGAAATTTTCATTAAAAGTTCAATTACTCGACTCTACCGAGTCATACGGCACCATAAGAAGAAAAAGCTTTTCTTGAGAGTATGTATTATGATTATTAGAAGTTAGAGCAATGGGCCACACAGCTGATGCATCTTCCTCTCTATATAAAACGAGATAACATACAATTTTTAAAAGTGAACGGTATCATCATCATTAACTAATTCATTTACAAATTTATGTGCCTTAAACTTTATGCGATGCAGTTTGCATGCACATAACTTATGTACATAATCTTTACATGTAAGAAACATATAACGCCATTAATACCGTGAAACATTAGCATATAATCGAAATTATAAATACAAGGACATATGAGAAAGATACTCTGAACCCAACAAAAACAAGACCATCAGCCATGCTTTAAGGACAGCCAATGGAGCTATCTAGATTTTAAACCAATTGCTTCTGAGATGTCATCTCCTTCATTGTGATAATTGGGTGACATGCTTTTCATCTTGGATAAATGACATAGAAGAATTTCATGGACTTTTTGTTTTAGCTGCAAAATTTAAACAAACAAAACAGCAACTTCATCAGGCAGTCGTCACCTTGCCTCATCAAGAATTTCAAGCTAAAACAGGATTATGAAAAAATTGAACCACCTCATCAATTCCTTGGTTGGTCTTGATAGAGACGTGAAGAGCCCCCTCTGGCCCAACTAATTTGTAATTTTTCTCTGTGGTATCAGCAGCACTTGAAGAGTTCGATAACAAATCAGCCTTGGAAACAACATCCATCCATAATCGATTCCCAAATCTTTCCCTTATTTCATTGTAAAGTAAAAACTGCACTCATTCACATTAAGATGGACAGGTTAGTAAAAGTAGGAAATAAATTATCTAGTAGCAGCAATTAGAATGGATAATGAGCAGTAACTGGGTATGTTTAAATGAAACAGAAGAATAAATTGTCATACAACTTATACAAATCAACCATGAAAATCACAAACCTGATCAGAAACAGATGACCCACAATCACCAGAAAGATCATGAACAAACATTATTACTGATGGTAGATGGGATAAAGCAGCGAGTGTCAACTTTTCCAAATTGTTTCTTTCACCTGCAATTAAACAATTATTTTTCCAATTGCTAAAACAGATTTACACAACTATATTCATACTGGGGACAAGTATATCAAAATTAAAAAAAGGTAAATGAGAATCTTAATCTTCTTGTACTAATTTGCTAGTATTGCAACCAATTTCTACACTTTCCATCTTCTAATACGAGTCACTCAAAACAATATCACTCAATGTCTGACAATGACAAATCTAATTCCTTATAACAGAAGCAATCTATATGAAAATTTTTCCAACGAGCACAGAACTGAGAATAATGATGATTTGACAAAATTGTAACCTTCTCACCTAAGTTGCCGGTTCTGGTTCTGGTTCTGGTTCGGGTTTGCAGGTTCAGTTCGTGAATTCGGCCATAATTTTTTGGGGGGTTGGGTTCGTTTTTTGTTTTGTTTATATATATATATGCAGCCTAAAAGCAAGAATTAAGTGTAAAAATGCAGGAATAAAGTGTAGAACACTACATAGCATCATATAATCAACAAAACCACCATAAACTTTTGAATATCATAAAACATAAAAATTTAAATATTCATTGCTTGAACTTCAAGTTCAATATCAAGATTCAAAATAATAATATCAAGTTCAACAATCAATTTTCAATTTCAAATGACATGTCATCAATCATATGGATTTGCTAAATCCTCCACATCATCATCATCAACATCTTGGACATTAGTTGACCTTGGATCATTTAAAGAACCACAACCAACGCCACTGCCACTCACTGAAAAAGCGTGCTCACTCTCTGATCCCTCAAGTGCAACATGTTGGGAATGGGAACTACAAGCATCCATGTCAATTTGCTCTGGCTCCACATCCCACAACTTTGATTCCCCTTCCTTATAGTCATGTTGTTTGTGTGAAAGGAGGCGCAAGTTGGAATGCACATACAATAAGTTCTCCGCCTTTTTTGAGTGCAATTGGTTGCGCTTTATTGAGTGGATGAAAGAGTATGTGCTCCAATTCCTCTCAGATGCAGAGGAACTATGAAATAACCCACCTCGTTCTATGTTTTATATTTTCTGATCTGGGTCTATTTTTTCTCTCTGTTTGAAGGGTTTTCTGTAGTTAAGTTGTAACCTGCTTGCGTTTTGATGTTGTTTCCATAACATAACACACATGCATGTATATATATTTGCTAATACACAAAATGGAAAGTACCCAGTTGCTCTATTTCATTTGAAATGCATTATAAAGCACAAATATGCAATACCCACATCATAAAATGCCAAAATATGAAAGTTCTTCACATACCCATTATGTTGTCCATGAAATATAGTGCTATGAATGAGGATTCAGCAGGCTGGAAGTATTCAACTCCATTTATACTCCAAGGAAATACATTATTATGATTGATGAACTCTCAAATACAAATGTTTATAATGCAGATAAACCTCAAAATGGAAGCCAATAAGACCCCACGTCCACTACTGGTTGCTGGTACGGCAGGAAGAAAGGTACAGCAGCAAACAAACTCCTTTGAATCTCCCCAAAACCTTCAAACAACTCTGCACAAATACAATAATGCTGGACACCTTGATGTAGGAAAGAGCTTGTGCCAAAAATCTGCCTTCAAACTCCAAGATGTCTCCTTGTTGGTACGGCTGGCCCTGGTGCTGGTACGGCCAGAATAGGAGAATAATGGCCCCTTAAATCTGCTCCCAAATTCTGACAATCACTTGCAAACTGATCTTCAATCAGCCCCTGGAATTATAGTGTCAAATATCGAATGATATCTCATGGCAAATACCTCCGCGACAAACCCCAAACTTCCAAACTGTATATGAGTGAAGCACAAATGCAACCACTGAGTATGGCCTAAGTTGCTGATCCTGGTACGGGTTCAGATACGGGTACGAGGTTCGGGTACGCGGATACGGCAAAAATTTTTTTGCCCTGGGTTCAGTATGGCAACATATATATATATAATTAAATTAATATATATAACTATATAGATTAATAAATATTTATATTTATGTATATATATTATATATATATAAAATAATTAATTTATATATAACTATATAATATATAATAAACAACTAAGGCATTTGTTGTATCTCAACTAATCCTCTTCTTCTCCCGAGTATTACATAAGAGTAAATGAACATTTCTACTATGCTAGAGATAGACAAGAGACTCCCCAGTTTTTGTCTTTTGCATTGGCTCTGCAAATTTAATCTTAACAATAAAATTTCTCTTCAAAAATAATTAAAAAAAAGACATTTGGCCTTTGTTGCATTTCTGAGGATGTCCAATGAGGATGCCTCAGATCCTTTATATATCATTTATGTTTTCTACATGTGCACAAAATTTCTCACGCAAACTACAAATACATGCAAAATATCTGTCCTTGCCAACAGGATTTTCTTCCCTTTGTATTTCAACAATCTTCGACACCGGTTCCTACCACACACTAACTGGATTTCTCTCATTCAATGTCTATTTTGTCTGCTCACCTTTATTTCACACCCTTAATTATTGGGCACTCTCATTCCCATAGACCTCTGCCTTTAGTTATTTTCTTGTGGCCTCATATCATATTTTAAATGAAACACCCTAATTGCAGAGAGACAAAAATTTAACCATAAAATGCACAATTAATAAGAAAGTACAATGTTTGAATTGTCAATATATATCCAATAACTTCCTAAACTATCTTTAGAATATATATTTTAATTTTTTCATGCATTTTCACCCGGGGTTCGCCTAGCGTCCACCCCGAGCACCCCGGGTTCCCTGTGGGTTCTTCTGTGAAGAACCCACAGGGAACCCGGGGTGCCCGAGAAGGACCCTGGACGAATCCCAGGAGTACCAAACCCGTACCAGGACCCAAAAAGAACCCATACGGGTACGGGGACCATTATTGAAGAACTCAGTATCTTAGAGTATGACTGCTCCAAGCACCCTTGGGTGGTCTCTCACACCTGTGGAATGCTGCTACTAATGGAGGATTTCGTCTCCAAAAGCCAAGGATGGTTTTCTTTCAAACCCTCGTTCACTTGTAGAGCAAATATCATGAATTGTGATAGTCAAGAATGAATTGCTTCTTTTATTTTTTGGCTTTTATATTTCCCATGAGAGGGTCAACCCATATGGAGAGGGAAATTTAATATTAAAACTTATTTTATTTCCCTAGGGTGTCCAAGTCCAAATAAGTGATTTAATTTGCATTTTACCTTTTTACTTAGTCACTTAACAATAACATTATAAAGTCCAATATTAAATATGAAATATTAACTTACAGACTTTAAAATAAATAGGCAAACAAACTCGGAATCCAATGAGCTATAGACCGTTGGAAAAGTCTCATCGAAACGCTCCATCTCCAATCTTGAATTTCCCCAAATGGTCAAAACCCTAACTTACTAAAAATAGTAAGTTCTCCAAAACCATCCAATGAACACTCCCGAAGTTCCCTAACCCCATTGGTTAGTCTACGGGAACCAAGTATAGACTAACACCGCCTAGGAAAAGAGGACATTACAGTCCGCCCTCCCCAAGATTGCTTGCCTCGAGCAATCTCAGATCTGGATGCATCAGAATCTGCTCACTCTCCCATGTAGCATCCTCCACCGGTAGGTTCTTCCATTTCACCAAATACTCCCTGATAGCCCTCTTCCTCAATGTACATTCCCTGGTGTCAATGATAGCCTCAAGTACCAAAACCAACTTCCCCTCTTCATCAAGAGGAGGCAACACTATAGAAGGTATCACATTGTGCCCCAGTGCCTTTTTTAGGCGAGACACATGAAAAACATTGTGAACCCTGCTATCTGTCGGCAATTCCAATTCATAAGCCACCTCTCTAGCCCTCTTAGAGATCTTGAATGGTCCATAATACCGTGGCTTCAACTTTTCTGCACCACTCTTCTTGAGAGTGGACTGTCTATAAGGCTGCAACATACGGTATACCATATCACCAACCTCAAAAGAACGCTCAACCCTGTGCTGATCTACATACTGCTTTTGCTGGTTTTGCGCCTTCTGGATGTTCTCTCTAAAAGAACTCATAATGTCCTGACTCTCCAGGAGGTCTCTGACCTTAGGTACCCTATTGTCTCCAAACAACAAATCCAAGAAGCTCGGAGGCTCGTACCCATAGAGTGCCATGAATGGTGACATCTGAATAGACATGTGGAAAGTGGTATTGTAGCAATACTCACCCAAGTGAAGCCACTTCACCCATGCCTTCTGCTGCCTTGCAATATAATTTCTGAGGTATCCTTCCACCCACTTGTTGACTATCTCAATCTACCCATCCATCTAGGGGTGGTAACTCGTGCTAGGGGTGAGCTCTATTCCACTCAACCTGAAGAGCTCCTGCCAAAAGTTACTCAAGAACCTACTGTCCCTGTCACTCACTATACTCCGTGGCAACCCATGAAGTTGGAATACCTCTCTAAAGAATAATTCAGCAACCTGAGTTGCTGTATAGGTGGCTAAAATAGCAAAAAAATGTGCAAACTTAGTTAACCTATCAACCACTAAAAAGATGTAGTCCCTGCCTTGGGCTTTGGGCAAGCCCGTAATAACATCCATCGAGATACAATCCCACTTCCTCTCGGAAATGGGTAAGGGCTGCAACAAACCACCTGGGAAAGAGTGCTCATACTTGTTCTACTAACACACCGGGCACTCCCTCACATACTTCTGAACTTCGGTCTTGAGGCCTTTCCAAGTAAACCGCTCCCTAACCTACCTGTAGGTTTTGAAAAAACCTGGATGCCCTACCATAGGCAAGTCATGAAAAGCCCTCAAGATCATCTACTTCATAGAAGATCCTGGCACCAAATAAATCCTGCTCTTGTAAATGATCAAGTCATTTACCATTGAATATCTATCATCACTAATGGTGCCATCAACAATCCCAGAAGCCCACTTATCCTTCGCATACTCTGCAGAAATCAAATCTCTCCAATCCTCTGCAATCTCCCCCAAGGCGCACAAGTGAGGTCTCCTGGATAATGCATCAGCAACTACATTCTTTTTTCCTTTGACAAAGACTATGTCAAAGTCATATGCCTGTAGTTTACTGACCCATTTCTGCTGTCGGTCGTTCAGATCCTTCTAACTAAGGAAATGCTTCAGGCTGTTATGATCAGATTTGACAACAAATTTACCTCCAACTAGGTACTGCCTGAACTTAGCCAATGCATGCATAATGGCTAGCATCTCCTTCCCATAAATGTTGTAGCTCCTCTCGGCACCCCTCAACTTCCTGCTCTCAAATGCGATGGGGTGTTTGTCCTGCATCAGCACCGCTCCAATGCCTTCCCCTGAGGCATCACACTGAAGCTCGAAAGGTTTTGTGAAGTCTGGAATGGCCAAGACTAGACAAGTACTCATCACCTCCTTAAATCTGTCAAAGCACTGCTAAGCACTAGTAGACCATTCAAAAGCACCCTTCCGAGTCAAATCTGTAAGGGGGACAGCTATCTGAGAAAATCCCCTCACAAAGCGGTGGTAGAACCCACAAAGGCCAAAGAATCCCTTGAGCTGAGAGAGATTCTTGGGTGGCGACCAGTCTATAATAGCCCGGATCTTCTCCGGATCCACACGAACACCCTCTGCGCTGATAATGTGTCTCAGATATAGCAACTCTGTCATGCCAAACTCGCACTTGGACATTTTGGCATAAAGGGACTCCTGCTCAAGTATGCCTAACACAATATCAAGGTGCCTCAAATGCTCCTCCCAAGTCCTGTTGTATATGAGTATATCATCGAAAAAGATAAGCACAAACTTCCTCAACTACTCTCTAAACACCTTATTCATGCAAGACTGGAATGTGGCTGGCGCATTGGTTAAGCCAAAAGGCATAACCAAAAACTCAAAGTGCCCATAGTGGCACCTAAATGTCTTCTCTACATCCTCCTCTCGTACCCGTATCTGATGGTACCCAAATCTCAAATTTATCTTCGAGAAGAAGCATGCCCCGTGCAACTCATCAATGAGCTTGTCAATTCGAGGGATGGGATATCTGTTCTTGATCGTTTTTTGTTCAACTCTCTGTAGTCTATGCACATCCTAAGTGTGCCATCCTTCTTCTTGACCAATACCACAGAAGAAATAAAGGGACTCTTGCTAGGTCTGATATGTCCCATCTTGAGAAGCTCCTGAATGGCCTTCTCAATCTCATCCTTATACTGCTTAGGATGCCTGTAGGGTATAGTGATAATTGGCTTGGCACCCTGCTCAAGCTCAATGACGTGCTCAAAACCCCTATCAAGAGGTCTACCCGGTGGTATGTCACTAAACACTTTGGTGTGTTTAGTCAACAAAGACTGGATCTCTACTGGATACTCCTGCTTCTGCTGCTTAGGAGCCTCGCACCCATATCTCTGCTGCCCACTGAACCTGATCATGCCGTAGTATCCTTTCCATCCTCCTCAAAGAGACTATCCTCAAACCACCATCTAATATAGCATCTCAAGATATGTTTCTTGCCATCCGCCTCAAGCTTCATCTCCATAGTGCGCAAATTGAGAGTAAACTCTCATATGGAATGAAGCCACTTCATATGGAGGACTACATCCATGTCCCCCATGCTAACCACATAATACTTGGCCTAGAACTCATAATTACTTAACTTGATAATTAAGTTGGGGATTTTCCTCTTGCAGGTAATGACAAATCCATCTGCAACTCTAACCTTGAACCCCTCGAACTCCTCAGTTTTGAGTCCCCTTCGTGCTACTAGGCCTTCATCGATGAAATTATGTGTGGCCCCTATATCGAGCAAGGTGATCACTCTATGTCCCTCCAATACTCCCCGCATCCTGAAGGAACCCTCTTTCTGAATGGTAGAAAGATGTGGTAGGTATATCCTCATCCTAAGCATCCTACACCTCCTCTGCTGCACTCTCCACATCACTTTCCTCCCTATCACTCTGCTGCTCTGAATGCTCTGAAGTTGTCTCCTCAGCAGAATAGTATTCCAACTGCTTCGCTTGCCCCTTCATTGGGCACTCATGATTTGGATCCCATGGACCCTTGCACTTAAAGCACAACTTCTTCCTCCTGTATTCATTCAAAGCATCATCATCTAGGCGTGGTGTTGGTTTCTTCTGTGGAAAGGTGTCACGATGATGTGAAGGCATCTTATCCTTTCATGGAGGAAAAGGTTTGGAGACATATTTATTCTTAGGCACTGCAAACTCCATACTCCATGCCTTCTTGATGGTCTCCTGTAGTGACAGTGGGTCAAATGCCTTAACCCATCCCCTGAGTGGTTCCATTAGTCCTTCAGTGAATAGGACTATGAGTCTCCTCTCTGATATGCTGGGAACCATCACACTGATCCTCTAGAACTTTGAAATGTACACCTCAAGTGACCCGTACTACAGCTGTGCCAAGTCTCTAAACTGTAGTTCTGGGTCCTTAGTGTCAAATCTCTCGATGAGTCTGTTTGTGAACTCATCGTATGTGGTGATGAGATTATGGCCCAAAGTGACCAACCCATGATACCACCACTCATGAGCTACCCTGTCAAGATGTATTGTGGCAAAGTTAAGAGCCTCGTTCTCTGGCATAGGCTTAAGTGTTAGATAATTGTCCAGCTTCTACACACAAGCTCTAGTTGAAACCTTACCACTCCCATTAAAACGATCCATAGGGACTTTACTCAATGCATGCTGGTAGCCTCGGTTAGCTCTATGTCCTTTGTAATCTCCTCTGCCACCCATAGCTCCCCTCTACCTCTTCTGCTTCATGAACTGCTCAAAGGTCAACATATCCCTGATATCTGGAGGAAGGGTCATGCATTCTGCATGCTGTATCGTAATAGCATCCGTCATGGGGATCTATACCTCTGGCTCCGAATTAACTGGTACCTCCTCTCTACGTGGAAAGATAGGCTGAAGAGGTCTAAGAACCGATCCTGGGGTGGTTCTGGTGCCATGCACACCACTTTGACCTGCATGTCCACTACCCTGGCCTGCATGTCCACGATTGCCATTGTTTGAACCACTGCCCTCACCAGTGTGTGTTGTATTTGATTGTGCTATCGGGATTCCTTGGTTCATTTTCCCAAGTAGTTGGGACATCATATCAAGCATAATATCAAATTTCCTATCTATTTTGGTGTTAGGAATCTCCAGCTGTTCCGGTCCTTTGCTTCTATCCCCCATATTACCTGTTATACTATCACTATCACTCGAAGAGTTTCTGTGCATACCCAAAATGCCTGAAACTGTTTCACCCTCTAGAATCTTCAATGGCTACCACTGTTGCGTATCTCTGGCATAAACAATCGAAGTTTCTTGTGTATAGACCACCTTCCAATCACTCAGAAAAACTGAATCACATGCTGGCAAGATGCACCAGCTCTGATACCACTGAAATAACCCACCCCGTTCTGTGTTTTATATTTTCTGATCCGGGTCTATTTTTTTTCACTGTTTGAAGGGTTTTTTGTAGTTAAGTTGTAACCTGCTTGCGTTTTGATGTTGTTTCCATAACATAACACACATGCATGTATATATCTTTGCAAATACACAAAATGGAATGTACCCAATTGCTCTATTTCATTTGAAATGCATTATAAAGCACAAATATGCAATAATACCCACATCATAAAATGCCAAGATATGAAAGTTCTTCACATACCCATTATGCTGTCCACGAAATACAATGCTATGAATGAGGATTCAGCAGGCTGGAAGTATTCAACTCCATTTATACTCCAAGGAAATACATTGCAATGCTTAAGATTGCTGAACTCTCAAATACAAATGTTTATAATGCAGATAAACCTCAAAATGGAAGCCAATAAGACCCCACGTCCACTGCTGGTTGCTGGTACAGCAGGAAGAAAGGTACAGCAGCAAACAAACTCCTTCAAATCTCCCCAAAACCTTCAAACAACTCTGCACAAATACAATAATGTTGGACACCTTGATGTAGGAAAGAGCTTGTGCCAAAAATCTACCTTCAAATTCCAAGATGTCTCCTTGTTGGTACGGCTGGCCCTAGTGCTGGTATGGCTAGAATAGGAGAATAATGGCCCCTTAAATCTGCTCCCAAATTCCGACAATCACTTGCAAACTGATCTTCAACCAGCCCTTGGAGTTATAGTGTCAAAGCCCGAATGATATCTCATGGCAAACACCTCCGCGACAAACCCCAAACTTCCAAACTGTTTATGAATGAAGCACAAATGCAACCACTGAGGATGGCTGCTCCAAGCACCCTTGGGTGGTCTCTCACACCTGCGGAATGCTGCTATAATGGAGGATTTCGTCTCCAAAAGCCAAGGATGGTTTTCTTTCAAACCCTCGTTCACTTGCAGAGCAAATATCATGAATTGTGATAGTCAAGAATGAATTGCTTCTTTTATTTTTTGGCTTTTATATTTCCCATGAGAGGGTAGACCCATATGGAGAGGGAAATTTAATATTAAAACTTACTTTATTTCCCTAGGATTTCCAAGTCCAAATAAGTGACTTAATTTGCATTTTACCTTTTTACTAAGTCATTTAACAATAACATTATAAAGTCCAATATTAAATATGAAATATTAACTTACAGACTTTAAAATGAATAGGCAAATGAACTCGGAATCCAATGAGCTATAGACCGTTGGAAAGGTCTCATCAAAATGCACCACCTCCAATCTTGAATTTCCCCAAATGGTCAAAACCCTAACTTACTTAAAATAGTAAGTTCTCCAAAACCATCCAACGAACACTTCCAGAGTTCCCTAACCCCATTGGTTAGTCTACGGGAACCAAGTATAGACTAACACCGCCTAGGAAAAGGGGACATTACAAACTAGCAACCTATGAAGACAAAGTAGAGAGAGAGAGTTAAAAACTTATAAGTTATAAAATTTAATGTTTAAAAATTTAAAAAATTTAAAAATTATAAATGAATTATGAAACTTCAAAGTTTAAATTTTTAAAAGTCTTTAAGATAAAATAAATAGAAATTTAGTAAACTTACTCGTGATAAAACTTTGATTGCGAGAGGTTGTAGGTGTCGGAATTGTTGGCCATGAAAATACCACCAATTGTGAGCATCTTTCTTGAATTTATCACGAAGAGCCTCGATGCTTTGACCATTGGAGTGTACAAAATCAGTGAACTCATGCGTGACCATATCCTGCAATTTTGGATGAGGGAAGAGTCTACGAAATGTTGCCTTGTACCCTTTAGACACTTCATAATCTCTCCATGGGCGAAATCCTATTTGGCACCGCAAGAATCTCAGCACTAAAATATTTTGGAGTCAATGCAAATGCAAGAAGATGTAGCGGGGTTGTCATTGCGTTCCATCTAGCCTCAATAATATCATGCACTTGATTGAAGAAAATTTCTTGAGGATCTTGCTCCTCATTTATGATGGTCTTTATCTTCTCTATCATTGAATCAATGCCATCATATATCTCCCTCATGCAAGGCTTGTCCATGTCAGTATAATGGATCATGCTCAAAATGGGCTCAGTGAAACTAAGGAGATACTCCACACGATCCCACCAAGAGTCTTTTAGGATCATCCCCTTAACATTTGATGCCCTCTCAGTGTTGCTTTGCCTCCATAAGGTCCAATTATGGCTAATAACCATGTTGGAAAGAGCCTTTTTGACCTTCACAAGTCGTCTCAAGGCGATTGTGTTTGAGGCAAAATGGGTCTCGGCAACCTATTGAAATATCAAAAATAATAATTAAAATTTAAACATTTAAAAACAAATTTTAAAGAAGAATTAGAATATGTGAAATTAAAGCATAGAAAACATATATTGCTTCACTTACCTTCAACAACTCCAATGTAGAAAATGATCTAAATATGCTTTGTGAGATGAGGTGGTTGGTAATGAACATTCGTATCTCCTCGGCCTCTACGTACAACTCTCTAATCCAATCAATTTTTCTCCCAATCTTTTGTAGCATTAAATTGAGAGTGGACAACACAAGGTGTCCAAAAGATATGTGAACACCATTCCTCAACCATCAACCCAACAACTCTACAATTTTTTGCATTCCCCGTTATCACTTGAACAACATTACGAGGTCCCACATCCTCAATGGCTGCAATGAGGATGTTAGCAATAAAATTTTCATCCTCCACCTACCCCTCACAATCCACAACTCTCAAAAACATTGCCCCTTTAGGGGACACTGCAATGACATTGATCAAAGGCCGATTTTTTACATCTTTCCATTCATCGGAGACAATCGACACCCCTGTCTCAATCCATGAATCCCTTATGGGCTTCAATGCATCTTCTACACTCTTGACCTCATTTTCCAATAAGGTGTCATGCACCTTCTCATAACCTGGGCCCTTATACCCTTTTGGAGCCTCATTAATTTTTTTCACCATCTTTTTCCAATATGGTGAGCAAACAACATTGAATGACAAACCATTTGCATAAATGCATCTAGCTATATGTCGGTCAGCAATATCTCGAGCCTCATTTTGAAATGATGTTTTGAAAGGTCCCTTTGGTCTCTTGTTTGTAGTGCTTGTGGGTTGCTCTTGAGGAGTGACCAAAAATGGGTGGCTCTCTACCACAACAGTAGGAATAGATGGAGGCTCCATTCCTTGAGTTCTACTTTTTTTCTTTGATAAACTTGCTAATGATTTACGGCCTACTGCTTCATCTGTTGCTTGTTGCTCCATGATATATGCCATCACTTGCTCTGGTGGTATAGGTTTTTAATTCTTTCATGGGCCAGCTTTGATCCCCATCCCAAGGGTGTTACACAAATGGGTTTTCGCCCGACTATATGAACTAGAATATTGCACATCACACCCCTTGCATCTCCAAATGTGCCCCCCACCACCTGGAACCGGTTGTATCATTTCAACATAATTCCAAAGAGGTGAGTTTGGATCAGTTTTGAATTTAGATTGGGCTATGGAGCTCGAACTAGCTGCCATTGTAATTCCTGTGGGTGTGGCAATAAGCTTTGTAAACAAGACATTCAAAACAAAAACAAAAAAAATCTAACTTGTTTAATATGTTAACTAGTTAAAAATAGTGATACATTCATATAAACTAAGATTTTAAAAAAAAGAACAAGAAGTAGAAAAGAATTTGTTTGTTGTTTAAAAATGCAAAAAATAAAAAAAAATAAAACCCAACCTCTAAACAGTTGCAAATGTGTAGGAATAGTGGTGCAATGAATTTCCAACCTTCAAGAATCAACCTTCAAGCCTCTTTCTTCAATCACAAACAAATATGCAAGTTCAGCCACAATGAAAACTATGTGTTTTGCAAACAAAATGAGTTCAAATGGCTTTCATTTTGTGTTTATAATGTGTTTTTAGGGTTGCCTTTTCATTTTAGGGCGAATAGAAAAAGTGAAAATGACTTAAAATATTTAAAAAACAAAAAAAAAAGTGAAATTGGCATTTTCTAAGGCGGGTTTGTCGCGGATTCGTTTTCTGGGCCCCGGGTTCGCCCCTGAACCACCTAGGTTTGTCCGGGACGGATCCGGCCTGTTTTGGGCGGACCCTGTCCGGACCCACAGGTAGACCGGACCAGATCATGGACCCGGTGTGAACTGGACCCGGATCCAGCCAAGTCCAGGACGAATCCGATAACATAGCTTCTCACTTGCTAAAGTTGTTTAACGTTGTCCTTTAAAGAGCTCCTGCATGTGATAGCAATCAACAAAAAAAAAATTCTCTACAATTCATGTTAATCAAAGAGTTGTTAATTCCACAAAAAGATTAGAAGAAAACCACAGTTTTATAGTATCACACATTAAACTAACAAAAGAAATAATAAGCAGTATTAAGTCCATGCATAATGCCATCCATAGCAATGTGCTTTCGATATGACCAATTTGAGCAATACCATGGTTATTCAATATGTCGGTTCCCAAAACCGCAAGCCCTTTCCTCTAACACTACCATCAAGAGTGACGCAAAGGGGAACCAAATATCACAAGCAGGGAGAGTGATATATCAACAAAGAGAGGGAAGTTTTGGTCCAATGCATAGGATAGGGCAAATCCTCTTCCTTTTCAAGCTCTGCAAAACCTATGGGGTATTCCCTTGAGGTCTGAATATATGGAAACAATTGGAACAGAGCTTTGACTACCATGCCCTAATGGCAGTCAGGGATAAGCTTATTGGACCTCACTAACAGCAGATGACAAACAAGTATATAAGTGCACCCCAAAAATATAACCAGTTTCAATCACTAAAGACGAATCCCCTTAACATTATATACACACTTACATCTTGCCTCCACATCATTACAACCCTCTAAATAATTATCTGACATGAGCTCTATTGACACCTGAAAAAATCAATCCCCAAAATGCCCCATTTTGCCCCCAAATTCCATCTAAATCCCACTTTATACCTCCATTGTTGAATCTATAGTTTATAACCGATCAAAGATATCTTCCATAGGTTTTCATGTATTTGCCTTTTGAAAATGCAAGGTAGGAAACCCAAAAAATGACTAAGTCCAAAAAACTATAAGTGTTTCCTTGCATTTTCACCTTTGTCGGAGTTTCGAAGTTCGGAGTTCATGCCTTCCACCTTGTATTACCTATCGGCTCCGAAATCCGACTCCAAAATTTCTCTAAGTGCTATTCATTGCAAATTCTTCTAAGTATTTTGGAGGTCGGACTTCGGGCCTTTGGCCTTCGGTCTTCTTCATGGCAAATGTCACGGAGAAGCCCCGAAGTCCGAAGTCCGACAGGTCTACATGAACAAATATTCTAAGTATGAAGTGATCGGCGGAGTTTGGAGATTGGCTCCTCTTCCCTCCTTTTTGGAAGGTGAAACGGGGAAGGCCCGACGGTCAATCTTCGACAGGTACTCTCTTCTTTGTGTTGAAGGTGGACAGCGCGGCTCTTCTTCTCTTCCAAAGGGAAGGTGATAGATGGAAACCCCGAGGGCCGGCCCCCGATGTTTTCAAATTTTGCCTAAGTGTTGTAAATTCTTCTAAGTGTGTCAGAGGTCGAAGTTCGGGCTTCCTCCCTTCCGCCTTCTTCATAACAAGATGGAAGGACGAAGGCCCAATGGCCGACTCCCATCAAGCATTTTTTCTAAGGCATTCCGCCATTCCGTGGAACCTTTTGGGTGGGCCCGCAACAGACTTGCGGAATCGCAGAATGAGGACACGTGGTAGTTTCGGCGGGCGGGGTTACCTCTTTTCTTTCTTCCTTCCTTTCGGGAAGGGAAAAGGTGGAAGGCCCAAGGTCTGAAGTCCGCCTAAGGTTTGAAAATTTTACTAAGTAAAGTGGACTTTGAGGATCGGAGTTGTGGTGTTCTCTCTTCTTCCAAGCAGGCGAAATGGTGAAGGCCTAAGGCCCGACCCCCGACGCCTTCATATCTATACATTGGTGGGGTCGAGGCTCTTCTCTTCCCTCTTCCAGATATTATAAGCTACAAGGTGGAAGGCCTGACCTCCAAAGTCCGATTTTACAAAGGTCGACTTCCTGGCCTTCCTTGATATGTATACCACCTGGAAAACAAGCAGAAACGCACTGACAACTTCCAAGAACGCCATTAATGCAAAGTGGGTGGTCAAAATTAATACTTTTAATGCAATTGGTGGGGTTGTTGAGGATTTTGGCGCCCAGTTCATTCTAGGACATTATCAGTACACAGGGCATGGGCACCCGAAATATTTGTCGATGTCTCTGACTGGGTCATGTGTAATGTCCCAGTTTTCCAACCGCCTAAGGAATAATAATTATTTTAATTATTTAGTGTTACCTGACAAAAAGTGCAAAGTTTAAAAGGTAATATTAAATAATTATATTAAAAGGTTCTAAATTGACATTGAGACTTATTTTAATGATAAATCAATAAAGTCACTTTATAATATTGAGTTAAGTGATTTAGGCGGGAAAACCCTAAAAAGGGTAAAAGGCATTATAAAAGAGAGGTGAGAGCTCGTTGAGGGGGGAAGGCTTAGATTTGTTATTGTTATGCTGTGGGATTGAACCTGCGAGTTCTTCCTTTATCCCTTCTTGAAGATGATCAGTTTCGGTGGTGAAAGATCCACCCTAGCTGGTGCAATGGTGGTTTTCACTTAGAAAATCACATGGAGCTTAATAGAGTTGATGGATTTTTGTGGAGTTCTTGTTTGTGATTCAGATAGACAATATTATGATAAATATTGATGATTTTGGAGCTGTTTTGGGAGTATTTTTCTTGTATATGTGAGACTGGTCCTTAGCTGGCCGTACACCTCCATGGTCGTACCAGCAAGGAGGTCGATCTGAGTTATGGAGTCATTTTGCTTTCTTGTTACTTGTTATTATGTGGAAGTGTGTTCTATTGTATGGATGTCCATTATCTAGATGATTATCATTGGCTATGTGCTGTTTGAAATATGTGTGAGGAATTTATTCATATTGCAGTCTGTACCTCTACCTGGTACGTTTTGATCTTGAGCTTGCTATAGCATCTGATGGGACAGTTTGTTTGTTGCTTTGACTTTGCCATGGATAGGCGACCATTTAAAGAATGATTGTATTGCATTTTGGGCAGAGTTTAGAATTCTAAGAGGGATCCATAATTTCTAGGTTGTACGGAAATGTGAGATGGGTGATTATTTTGTAGTGATCAATCTAAGGTTGATCTGTAGCTGTTATTGATTGGAAAACTATTCTGTGATGTAGACAACATCATTTGAGCAGACATTGTGTAGTTTCATGACACTTTGAAATGTGCATATGGTTGTTGTACCTTGCCTGAGCCGTACATGTTGATGTGGGATGACTTGCATTTGAAATTCATTGTGGATGTTTGTGAGGCAGAGTTGTATTGGGTTTTCTATTCCATGCCAAGGCACTTCCTTCTAAACAGTTTGCAAGGATTTCTATGAAGTATTAAACCTGCTGTGATCAAATCGTACATCCTACATCCCAGGGGTCGTACGGTCCTGCCAGGATGTTATGACTTTGCTGATGTCTATTTTGCTTATGATCTTCTTGGTACTCATTGAAAAGCTTTGAAGTGACATTTGTGAATTGTATTGGAAGTTATTCTGAGATATTCAGACATTATGTTTGATGTGATTCAGTGACTTGGCTTTATGAAGCCGTACAGCAGGAGTCTGGTTTATGTATAATGCATGGATGATTGGGACTGTTATGGTATAGGCAGTGTTTGAGCCTGAATTCAATGTTCATGAATGTTGCAATAACAGTATGTTAATGGCATGTTTTCTCCACTAGTTTGTGATGATATCACCCCATGACAGGGCAGTCCATACAAATGTCAAGAGACTGATCTCTCAGAGAGGATTTCTCAGTTGTTTGCATGATCAGTGATCACCATCAGACTTATCAGGGACTTGATTAACATTGTTTGTTGCAGGGTTATTGACAGTTGTATGGCAGATTGGTGAAAGTCCTTGATGTTATATGCCTCTATATGAAGTTTGATTTGTTTCAGGCTGCCGTACAGCACAATAAGGGACTGGTTTCTGATATCTCAGACATGATCAGCAGTATATCCCTGTTAGTTATCAGCTGTGTGCATTTTGGGCATGGTGTTTATTGATACTAATTTCTTATGCAGGCTTCTTTGTGATTGCAAGACATAAGCAATGTCAATATGCTGATCTAGTGCTTTATCTGAGTAGTTTGTTGATTGATATAGCATTTGTAATCTTTCTTTATGTTGCAAACACACATCATAATCCCCTAGATGGATTACCGCCAATGTGGGCAAACTGAATCTTTATCTTTCTTTCTACCCACTGAAAGTGGTGAATTCCCACTGCATAAATGGATGTCTACTTAGCAAATGAATTGTATTTACTTTGTTGCACAATTGCTTTAGTTTGTAATCCAAGCACTGTATGCTCTCACCTCGCCCATCTTGGGATCTTGGTGAACAAAAAAGTGTGAAGGCATCTTTAGTTGTTCATGTTGATTGTGCTAACATTGTGATATCATTGTAAATTTTTTTAAAAAATTTGGGGTAGATCATTACAGTGGTATCAAAGCTCAGTTATCCTGCCAACCTATTGGGTAACTGAACCTGTTGTAGTTAGTCAAATTCAGATCAGAATTTCAGTTGGGCTACATGGCTTTTGATAGTGAGCCATTGAAGGTTTTGTTTGAATCTCTAGAGCAAAATCAGATTTCCATTGAAAAGGGATTTGAAATATGGTGCAAAGAACAGGAAGCCATCACAGTTTTTCTAGAGAAGCTGAAGATTGTTGGTAAGAAGCTAAAACACTTACCTCAAGCTAAAGTAGCTCTCCTTAACATCTTGGAGGAAGCATAAGGTTGTTTGTGTAATATTGGTCAATCACCTTCTCAAGCAATGCGTAAAGCTTTGGCTCCATTGGTGTGCTCGTTGGTCAAGCCAGAGTTGATGAGACATCAGGATGAAGAGATAAGACTTGCAGCTGTCACTTGCATTAGTGAAGTTGTGAGAATTTCAGCTCCTAAGGCACCCTATGTTGATGAAACTATGAAAGTAATACTTCAGCTAATGGTGAAGAGTTTCCAAGGATTACATGATGTAAAAAGTCCTACCTTTGGTCAGAGGGTGAAAATCTTGGAATTATGGTAAGAGTTAGGTTGTTATTTACTGATTGATTTCAGGTGCAATGATTTGATTCTCCAGATGTTCGATTACTTCATTTCTGGAATCAAGAAACGTCATTCAGATAAGGTGAAAACAAGTATGCTCAGCATCTTGTCCCTGATTCTAGATGAAGGTGATGATGTTTGCACACAGTTACAATCAGATTTGTTGATCATTTGGAGGAAAGAGCAACATGTCTCCACTGCAGCATATGATTTCATGACAAAGTTGATTGAGCTGAAGATTGAGAAGTTCAAATAACAGTTGATTGCAGAAGAATTAATTTCATTTGGTATACAGGTTCCACTTTCTCTACAGGAGGATAGCATGCCATCATCCAATAAATCAGTTGTGTTGGATGATGAGTTCAATGAACAAATTGAGCCCTTCAATGTTATGACACCTAATAAGGGTATTGATGAGGTTCCTACAGGTGGAATTAGCACTGTCCTAATTCCAAATCAGAATGTATGTATAGGTGATAATGAAGGAGAAAACAGTTGTGTGATTCAAGTGCTTCAAGAACAATCTGATGAGTCTACATTGGCAGTAGAGGTTGTTCATAAACCTAATAGTCCACACAATTTGGAGAACCAGTTGAAGGTGAGCGAAGATGAGATTGTGGCAGCATTGTCTCATCATGATAAAATGGATAAGCTGATTGAAAATCACCTTTGGAAGGTTCAATTGGAGAGAAGACAAAAGGGAATTGAAGAAGAGTCTTCTCAGTATGATTTGTGGGTAATCAAAGAAGGTATGGGGTCAATGAAATCACCTTCTTTCTGATCATGATCACCTTCTCAACCTCGCCAAAATATATTCAGATGCATTGAGAGGGAAGGAGGAAGAAGCTGATAAGCTCACTCATGAGCTTAAGGTTGTCAGGGATTCGTTGAAGAGCACCCAGATGGCCCTTCAAGAATCTAAGATCCATGTTGATGAGCTTTGTTTAGAGTTAAGCTTAGCTCAATGTTCATCATGTACAACAGAGACTCAATCATCTATGGCAGCCATGGCACATGATGGAGAAAGCAGTGTGAGGTCTCCTATTGTTCACTCTCAGAATTCAGGAGCAGTGCCTCTTGTGTTGGTGAGGCAAGGGGAGTCATTTGGTGAAGGATGCATTATTCTTGATCTCAAGAGGTATATGCTCGAGTGTCCGATATGGTTTGGAGACAAGCATGAGGGCAGATGTATCCCAGACCTAACCCCTTGGGTTCTACCTCCTATTCTACTGATTGATGGCTGTCCTACCTTGCTGGTCAGAATTCTGTCAAGATATACCTTAAGGACAGCAGTTGTTGGGGTGGATAGGAGAAGTTGGAATGGCCATTTTGGTATTAGAGGACAGATTGATGATGAGTTTTGGTCATCGTTTGACAGTAGTAATACCTTTTGCTCCATCATGGACTTGATTCACAAGTTACATGGTGCTGTTCTATTTTTTACCAGCAGCTTGATAGGGGTTGGTATATGTTGCTATGCACCAATGCTGGGCATTTTTCACATCCTCATGAGACCACTTAGTGTGGAATGGATTGTTGGTGACGTAGACATATAAGGCTTGGCTTTAGATTCAGGCGTCATCGGTGAGTCGGGCACAAGGCTCTACATTGGTAATGTAGAGATTGTTATTGGACAGTTGTATCAGGAGAAGATGGTTTCTTCTAAATCTTGCACATTGGACCTTAGTGTTGTCCCAGCTTCCTTTCAAGAGGTTCGCAGGACCTCTTCTTGTGAAGAGCATGTCATTCATGATGGTATACTTCTTACTCTTGAAAGCAAATCAGAAAACTCTTTCTTTGCAGTTGATAGTGATCTTTGGACTAATAGGAGGCATGTTTGGAAGGATCAATTGCAGGACACTAGGGACAGAGTTGAGCAAACCTTGTTTCTCTTCAATATGACGGATAAGTTCATTGACTACCTCCTTTGGAAAATTGATTTTGAAGAGGGACAAGAAGATCCTCAAAAAGGAGTTAAAGCCTCAAGTTTACAGACAATTAAGCGCAGCCTTGAAGACATCAAATTAGGGTACTTGCAATTGCTTTCAGATAGAGATCTTACTGTCAGGGCTGCAAAGGGTAATAATGATGTTGCTGCAAGACCAATTCATCATGTTTTGAGTTGTGAGTCATCTTCTGAAGATGGCAATGTAGGGTGGAATACACATGACTACTCTAGTATTCCATTGGCGCAGACAAGGGAGTTGCACCTCGATTGCATAATGAGGTGTGTTCATCAGTTTACTTTCAGCCCACATATACAAGAATTGACTATGACTTTGATGTCACAGAGGGGTGGGTTGAATAAGGGGTTTCCTAGTTCACTCTAGTGTAATATATCTTCAACTACAAGGATTGAATCTGAAATTTTCAAAACCACTACCTTGCTTTCTCCTAATAGTTGTTACCAAAATCAGGAGTCTGAGACTTGGCTTGTTTAGGTTCCCCAGGTTATCAAAGTGGCACAGTGGAAGTCGACGGGTGTTGAGAGTAATGGGCTTCCAATTTGCCCATGGGACCCAAGTGGAGTCCATCTATGGACAGTCATGATACATGAGACTTATCACCACAATACTTGGAGTTGGTGCATTGAGGATGGTTTTCAGATTTGGGATCTGGGTGGTTGGTGGACAGGTTTAGTTGGTTTTCCATTCTGGCTTCAGGTGCTGTGGCAATTCGGTTTGGATTGCAGTTGCAGATTGCTTGAGGACAAGCAATCTTTGGGAAGGGGGGACTGTAATGTCCCCATTTTCCAGTCGCCTAAGGAATAATAATTATTTAATGTTACCTGGCAAAAAGTGCAAAGTTTAAAAGGTAATATTAAATAATTATATTAAAAGGTTATAAAGTGACATTGAGACTTATTTTAATGATAAATCAATAAAGTCACTTTATAATATTGAGTTAAGTGACTTAGGCGGGAAAACCCTAAAAAGGGTAAAAGGCATTATAAAAGAGAGGTGAGAGCTCATTGAGGGGGGGAGGCTTAGATTTGTTATTGTTATGCTGTGGGATTGAACCTGTGAGTTCTTCCTTTATCCCTTCTTGAAGATGAAAACCCTCTTGAAGATGATCAGTTTCGGTGGTGAAAGATCCACCCTAGCTGGTGCAATGGTGGTTTTCACTCAGAAAATCACATCGAGCTGAATGGAGTTGATGGATTTTTGTGGAGTTCTTGTTTGTGATTCAAATAGACAATATTATGATAAATAGTGATGATTTTGGAGCTATTTTGGGAGTATTTTTCTTGTATATGTGAGACTACTCCTTAGTTGGCCATACACCTCCATTGTAATGTCCCCTTCCTAGGCGATTTTCATGATAAGTAATTTAGCCTTTATCACCCGAAGGCTAATTGACGAAATAAGGGAGATATTATTAAATTAATTATTTCATAAGGTTATTACTTAATTTTCAATCAAAAGGTAACCTTATATTTAATTAATTTAATATAGTGACTTAAAATAAAGATTATATCATTAAAGTCACTAAAATAAAATAATAAGATTTTTCTAGAAGCCTCTTGAAGTGGGATTAAAAAATGTATAAAAGAAGGGGCAAGGCAAGCTTCCAGGCATTCGATTATTATCATTTGCATTTGATGAGTTCTGTGGAGCCAAGGGTTTCTGCATACTGTCTACTTGGTCTTTGGGAACGAAAACTCCCATAGATTAGCATAACTGAGGTGGTGAAATATCCTCCGAAGGGTTGCAAATTGGAAGGGATACTTCAGTCCTTTCATTTGTGCTTAAATCTGAAGTATTAACCAAGGGTTTGGAGGTAATTATTTGCAGATTAGAAGGTTTTTTGTTGGCTGCTATAGTGCTGTGAATAGTGCCGCGCTACAGTGCCGTGAATAGTGTCGCGCTACAGTGTCGTGAATAGTGCCGCGCTACAGTGACGTGAATAGTAATGCTACAGTACCCGCGTGAATAGGGCAGCTGAGAGAAGGTTTCAAATTGGGTTTGGAAGGGAATCTTTTCCTTGGATATGGAATTATTCTCCTTCAACATCATTGGGCATCACTATTATCAGGTTCTTCTTGCATCTATTAGTAGTTTGCATTGTCATCTTAGGCATTTAAATTTGCTGCTGTAAGTGATAACTCAGAATCAGATTTAGCATTGTTGTAGTCATCATTGTAAGCCAATTAATCTTGGCAAATTCATAGCAATATTGTATTTGGGAATGAATTCAATAAAGGAGATATATGTTGCATACCATTTGTTTGACAAAATGCCCATCTAATAGCATACATGATCAGCGTAGTAGTTGCATGCCAATTGTTTGACAAAATGCCAATTGGCTGTAGGTGTGCATTTCATGTCTAATTTTCATATATATGCATCAAAAATACCAAAAAGAAGTACATTTGCATATTAGTTCATTGTAAGAGGCATTGTAAATATCATTTGCAAACATTCTAAATTATCTTGGCATCATTCAAACTATACCAAACAATCTGAAACACTAAAATCAGAAAAGAGAAAGGCTGCATACGAAGTGTTTGACAATATTCCTTGAGCAAAAAAATCAATCAGTTTGGGCAAGGTATATTACATCCATGGCCGTACCAGCAAGGAGGTCGATCTGAGTTATGGAGTCATTTTGCTTTCTTGTGACTTGTTATTATGTGGAAGTGTGTTCTATTGTATGGATGTCCATTATCCAGATGATTATCATTGGCTATGTGTTGTTTGAAATCTGTTTGAGGAATTTATTCATATTGCAGTCCGTACCTCTAACTGGTACGATTTGATCTTGAGCTTGCTATAGCATCTGATGGGACAGTTTGTTTTGTTGCTTTGACTTTGCCATGGATAGGCAACCATTTAAAGAATGATTGTATTGCATTTTGGGCAAAGTTTAGAATTCTAAGAGGGATCCATACTTTCTAGGTTGTACGGAACTATGAGATGGGTGATTATTTTGTAGTGATCAATCTAAGGTTGATTTGTAGTTTCATGACACTTTGAAATGTGCATATGGTTGTCGTACCTTGCCTGAGCCGTACATGTTGATGTGGGACGACTTGCATTTGAAATTCATTGTGGATGTTTGTGAGGCAGGGTTGTATTGGGTTTTCTCTTCCATGCCAAGGCGCTTCCTACTAAACAGTTTGCATGGATTTCTATGAAGTATTAAACCTGCTGTGATCAAATCGTACATCCCAGGGGCCGTACGGTCCTGCCAGGATGTTATGACTTTGTTGATGTCTATTTTGCTTATGATCTTCTTGGTACTCATTGAAAAGCTTTTAAGTGGCATTTGTGAATTGTATTGGAAGTTATTCTGAGATATTCAGACATTATGTTTGATGTGATTCAGTGACTTGGCTTTATGAAGCCGTACAACAGGAGTCTAGTTTATGTATAATGCATGAATGATTGGGACTGTTATGGTATAGGCAGTGTTTGAGCCTGAATTCAATGTTCATGAATGTTGCAATAACAGTATGTTAATGGCATGTTTTCTCCACTAGTTTGTGATGCTATCACCCCATGACAGGGCAGTCCATACAAATGTCAAGAGACTGATCTCTCAGAGAGGATTTCTCAGCTGTTTGCATGATCAGTGATCACCATCAGACTTATCAGGGACTTGATTAACATTGTTTGTTGCAGGGTTATTGACAGTTGTATGGCAGATTGGTGAAAGTCCTTATTGTTATATGCCTCTATATGAAGTTTGATTTGTTTCAGGCTGCCGTACAACACAATAAGGGACTAGTTTTTGATATCTCAGACATGATCAGCAGTATATCTCTGTTAGTTATCAGCTATGTGCATTTTAGGCATGGTGTTTATTGATACTAATTTCTTATGCAGGGTTCTTTGTGATTGCAAGACATAAGCAATGTTAATATGCTGATCTAATGCTTTATCTGAGTAGTTTGCTGATTGATATATCATTTGTAATCTTTCTTTATGTTGCAAACACACATCATAATCCCCAGGACGGTTTACCGCCAGTGTGGGCAAACTAAATCTTTATCTTTCTTTCTACCCACTGAAAGTGGTGAATTCCCATTGCATAAGTGGATGCCTGCTTAGCAGATGAATTGTATTTACTTTGTTGCACAATTGCTTTAGTTTGTAATCCAAGCACTGTATGCTCTCACCTCGCCCATCTTGGGATCTTGGTGAACAAAAAGTGTGAAGGCTTCTTTAGTTGTTCATGTTGATTGTGATATCATTGTAAATTTTAAAAAAAAAATTGGGGTAGATCATTACATCATGCGCCCCTAATATATGGCGCGTGGTTGCTTGTTGACTAATTTTCCAGCGTCTAGAAGCTGCACAATAAAATGAACAGCTATATATGCATCAATTTTTGGCATTATCAGGGTTGATCGTTGAGCCAATTGTCTGGTCTAGGAGTGCCTAAGGAGTTTCTCTGGCATCAACACACGATCTATTTGGTTTGTTAGTGAAAGGATATATTCAGCATAGAGTAGGAAGATTATGTAATGCAGATTTGAATGTAATGGTATGTCTCCACGGGAGTTTGTATTGATTTTGGTGAATATATAATCGCAGTTATGTATTTTCTCTTGCTACATTTGCTAGTATGATTGTAACAGAGGATTGGAGATGTGTGACAACATCTAAGTTAATACAAGACTTTGTATTTCCCATTTCTTTGTTGCATATGAATCGTTGCAGTTCTCTTTTGGATCATTAAGTATGTCCATTGTATGAAGATCTATCTGAAAGTCAAATATGTAAATGTATGTCTGAATCTGTTGATCCTTTGCTGCATATTTCTTTTCCTCCTTGCATTCTATGACTCTGTTGCCCAATGGAATAGGCACCGTTCCATATTGGAGAGGGACCAATCACTCTTTTAAACTAAACAAATCATTCACCTATGGTTTAGGGAAAAAAACCATCTTTCTTGTGCATGTATATTCGCACAGTTGAATCAGCTTAATATAGAGGCCCGTGCAGCCAGTTTGTCTTGACCTAGTGATAGCTCTTGGGGTCAAGTCTACATTGGGTATGGTTGTGTTTGTTCATTTGTATTTTATTTCATGCCTCTAGGAATATCCCTCCTAGGTTGTAATATCCCTAATGGATATTGGACTGAAATTTTGAATGCTCTGATACCACTGTAAAATACCCTTCTAGAAATGACTGAAATTTTTTGCAAATTTAGATAAGATTTCTTGCACACTTCAATTAAATAACTTCACCAAATGAATAAGGAATTGTAGCACATCAAACTCACATCAACTTTGCACATATGAAAATGAAACATGAAATGTCAAGTGGCTGGAATTTATTTCAGTCCATGTCTGATTTTATATCAGACTTAATTACAAGTCAATTTTAAGCCCAAATACATCAAACTTTGCATACAAATATAGCCCAAAGCCTCTAGAATGATGATAGCTATTAAATGGACACAAAACACTCTTGAAAGAACTTCAATAAAATTCTGATAAAAACTTTCTGTACGCTGATCTGACTGCTGAAAGTGTACTTTTTGTCCAGCCAAGAGTTTACAATGAAATATCATGAAATAACCCTTCCAAATGCACTCTATGAATGCATAGGAATGTCTTCTATCAAGCACAACTCTTCAATCTTCAAACCCTTGATCACATTCACCTAAAAAGCCCTGAAATTCCAATGTAAAGTTGCTGTTATAAAAATCAGAACCCTCCTGTTGCAAAATCAGACCCTGCAAAATATAAAAATACCATCCAAAATGTACTCCAAATTCACTAAACTACCTTGGTAGTCAATCCTCTACACCAAGAGCTTTAAATAGATATCAATGTCACTTCCAAACTCTTCAAATAACCTGCAAATGTAATCCAATGATGGAATCTGTATGACAACATCTCACAAATTGTTATGGGATCATCACCGCAACACTCAAGGGAACATCTCCTTGAAAAATAACTAGAAAATCGGAATTTTCAGTCATAAACAATAATAAAGAAAACATACCATAGCATCATTCATTGCAAAATGAAGCTCAAGTCATCTATTTAAACTCCTCAAGCTTTGATGTCCATCCTCTTAGCAATTTTGGAATGCATTTTGAAATCCATCAATAGAAATTAAAGAAATGGAACAATATTGAATGATCTTCACTTGAAATGCTTTCATTTAAAACAATCTTCAATTATTTTAAATGAATTTTGCTCCTCCTCTATGCATCGATCCTCCTTAAGCTTGGCCTTTGACACTTGCATTGAATTTTGAGATTGCAATCCTTTAAAATCTTTCTCTTTGCTTGGGCGATCAGCTACATGCATTTAATTTTGTGTTTGAAATGCATTTAAAATCCTTCTAACCTCCAACTAGTACTTGCAATGATTGGGCGATTGCATTAAATAAACCAATCTATTCAAATGCAAGCATTTAATAACCTTCAAAGCATTTAAAGTCTTGATCCTTGACATAACCAACTTGGCATTTAATTTATGAACTTGCATTTAAAATGCTCCTCTATTCTTGCTTCAATCCACAACTACCTCATGTGCATGCATTAAATGATGATATTTGCATTTAATAAAAACCCTCAACCGCTCCAATGCAAATATTTAATAATAAAATTTGCATTTAAAATATTTTCAAAGCTCAATATCAAATTAAATGCAATCATTTAATTTCCACAAACCCAATCGACCTCATATTCCATCGATCCAATGCAATCATTTAATAAATAAATGTTGCATTTAATGTATCCTTGCTTCATGTTTGGCGGCCAGCTATGAATCATATGCAATCATTAAAAATCAAAACCAACCTCATAATTGAAAATACAATTCCAATATTGCATTTCCCATGTAGCTTAAAAACACACTTAGCTCATAATTTGGGACATTACAAGTCCTCCCTCCCCAAGATTGCTTGTCCCAAGCAATCGGAAGTGTCAAATGAGCATCAATGAATACCAGGATCCCAAACCCATCTAACCTGTCCATGCAAACTCAGACATACCATCTCAAAATTGTTGATGAAGAAAATCCTGGGACCGCTTCCACTGTCGCATAATGATGCAATCATATCAATATCCATGTGGGTGCCAATCATGAAGATGGGAGTGCCAAACATAATTCTATTCATCCTTCTTGTTTCGCTGTCATAAAGCATAAAAGTGGAATGCAATCTGAACATATCATCTAAAATGATATAAAATGTGCCATCCCAAGTATATGAACCATCACTAGACCAAACCACATACTCCCAAATGAAACTTTCATCAATATGAAACTGTGTCAACTCAATAGTTTGATCTAACTCAACAAAAGGAATCAATGTACCTTGCAAATCTGAATTACCTCCATCTTCATTGCTACAAACAAACATATCATCAATGGCTGGCCCATGATGATCAAACAAAGCTGATTGTCTTATTGTTCTTACCATTTCAAGATGCTCTTTTGCTTGACTAGCCACAAGCTTGGCTTTCCTTGCTTTCTCTAGCCACATATCACACATTTCTTGTGTCTTTTTCACCTCTTCATAAATCTGATATACAAAATCAGATTGTGTAGTGCCCTGTTTTTCAACAAAATCACCATTTCCAAAACTCCAATTTTGTATGCCATCATTAGTAGACCATGAATAACTATCCTCCAAAGGTGTTAGCATGTCAAATTCCATACAAAGCTCATTCCTCATGTACCACATGTCTTGAATCCTCTTTGTCTCAATCATACCATGGTGTATCAAATCAGAAATCTTGAGCCTTGGATAATCCATATACTCGTCATGTGTGATGACCAATAAAGTACCAAAGGTAGGAAGTGTCTTCCCACTCTCATTCTTATGAACAATAACTACCATCAACTGATTTTGCAAAGGAATAGTACTGCTCCCAAGCAATCGGAAGTGTCAAATGAGCATCAATGAATACCAGGATCCCAAACCCATCTAACCTGTCCATGCAAACTCAGACATACCATCTCAAAATTGTTGATGAAGAAAATCCTGGGACCGCTTCCACTGTCGCATAATGATGCAATCATATCAATATCCATGTGGGTGCCAATCATGAAGATGGGAGTGCCAAACATAATTCTATTCATCCTTCTTGTTTCGCTGTCATAAAGCATAAAAGTGGAATGCAATCTGAACATATCATCTAAAATGATATAAAATGTGCCATCCCAAGTATATGAACCATCACTAGACCAAACCACATACTCCCAAATGAAACTTTCATCAATATGAAACTGTGTCAACTCAATAGTTTGATCTAACTCAACAAAAGGAATCAATGTACCTTGCAAATCTGAATTACCTCCATCTTCATTGCTACAAACAAACATATCATCAATGGCTGGCCCATGATGATCAAACAAAGCTGATTGTCTTATTGTTCTTACCATTTCAAGATGCTCTTTTGCTTGACTAGCCACAAGCTTGGCTTTCCTTGCTTTCTCTAGCCACATATCACACATTTCTTGTGTCTTTTTCACCTCTTCATAAATCTGATATACAAAATCAGATTGTGTAGTGCCCTGTTTTTCAACAAAATCACCATTTCCAAAACTCCAATTTTGTATGCCATCATTAGTAGACCATGAATAACTATCCTCCAAAGGTGTTAGCATGTCAAATTCCATACAAAGCTCATTCCTCATGTACCACATGTCTTGAATCCTCTTTGTCTCAATCATACCATGGTGTATCAAATCAGAAATCTTGAGCCTTGGATAATCCATATACTCGTCATGTGTGATGACCAACAAAGTACCAAAGGTAGGAAGTGTCTTCCCACTCTCATTATTATGAACAATAACTACCATCAACTGATTTTGCAAAGGAATAGTACTGCTGCCCTCAAACAAATCAGGGATTATATCATGCCATTCAACTCCATGATCAAAATCTGCCATCTCATTAGAATAATCAGCAATAACATCATGCCACTTTTCTTCATCAAATGCTGATCCTAAGCAAGAAACTTCATATGCATCACCTATGTCTTCTTCATGTGAATCACATTCTTTATGGTTGATCATGTTCTCTTTATCATCATGAAGTGTCATGAGTTCTTCATGTGAATCTTCTTCCTCATGGATAATCTTTGTGACAAAGACTATGTCTTCTCCTTGCATGTATGATTGAACACCAATGGTATGCCCTTCATGATTGATCATGATCTCAAGTTCACTCTCAAATATATGATCATCAACAATGTTAGTCTCTTCATGAAGAACCATACCTTTATCCAACATAGCTGATTTGTCTTCAACTACCATGTGTTTTTCTTCAATATGTGGCTGAAGTGTACTTGAATCCTCATACTCTTCATCACTATCCAATGAGTCTTCATTATACCACGAACACTTGAACTTCATGTAATCATTAAAACTGATTTTGTTCTGCACATACATAGGAAGAACATCATACTTGTTTATCAAGGCTGTCAATTTTTCTTCTATAGATTTGTCAACTGTAGGTGTTCTTCTTGTATTCATGGCTTCAGCTTTTCCTTCAAAACAAACCCATAGGCTGGCAAAACGGAGGCTCTAACTCACAGGCTGGCAAGATCATAGCTCTGATACCACTGTAATATCCCTAATGGATATTGGACTGAAATTTTGAATGCTCTGATACCACTGTAAAATACCCTTCTACAAATGACTGAAATTTTTTGCAAATTTAGATAAGATTTCTTGCATACTTCAATTAAATAACTTCACCAAATGAATAAGGAATTGTAGCACATCAAACTCACATCAACTTTGCACATATGAAAATGAAACATGAAATGTCAAGTGGCTGGAATTTATTTCAGTCCATGTCTGATTTTATATCAGACTTAATTACAAGTCAATTTTAAACCCAAATACATCAAACTTTGCATACAAATATAGCCCAAAGCCTCTAGAATGATGATAGCTATTAAATGGACACAAAACACTCTTGAAAGAACTTCAATAAAATTCTGATGAAAACTTTCTGTATGCTGATCTGACTGCTGAAAGTGTACTTTTTGTCCAGCCAAGAGTTTACAATGAAATATCATGAAATAACCCTTCCAAATGCACTCTATGAATGCATAGGAATGTCTTCTATCAAGCACAACTCTTCAATCTTCAAACCCTTGATCACATTCACCTAAAAAGCCCTGAAATTCCAATGTAAAGTTGTTATAAAAATTAGAACCCTGCTGTTGCAAAATCAGACCCTGCAAAATATAAAAATACCATCCAAAATGTACTCCAAATTCACTAAACTACCTTGGTAGTCAATCCTCTACACCGAGAGCTTTAAATAGATATCAATGTCACTTCCAAACTTTTCAAATAACCTGCAAATGTAATCCAATGATGAAATCTGTATGACAACATCTCACAAATTGTTATGGGATCATCACCACAACACTCAAGGGAACATCTCTTTGAAAAATAACTAGAAAATCGGAATTTTCAGTCATAAACAATAATAAAGAAAACATACCATAGCATCATTCATTGCAAAATGAAGCTCAAGTCATCTATTTAAACTCCTCAAGTTTTGATGTCCATCCTCTTGCCAATTTTGGAATGCATTTTGAAATCCATCAATAGAAATTAAGGAAATGGAACAATATTGAATGATCTTCACTTGAAATGCTTTCATTTAAAACAATCTTCAATTATTTTAAATGAATTTTGCTCCTCCTCTATGGATCGATCCTCCTTAAGCTTGGCCTTTGACACTTGCATTGAATTTTGAGATTGCAATCCTTTAAAATCTTTCTCTTTGCTTGGGCGATCAACTACATGCATTTAATTTTGTGTTTGAAATGCATTTAAAATCCTTCTAACCTCCAACTAGTACTTGCAATGATTGGGCGATTGCATTAAATAAACCAATCTATTCAAATGCAAGCATTTAACAACCTTCAAAGCATTTAAAGTCTTGATCCTTGACATAACCAACTTGGCATTTAATTTATGAACTTGCATTTAAAATGCTCCTCTATTCTTGCTTCAATCCACAACTACCTCATGTGCATGCATTAAATGATGATATTTGCATTTAATAAAATGCCCTCAACCGCTCCAATGCAAATATTTAATAATAAAATTTGCATTTAAAATATTTTCAAAGCTCAATATCAAATTAAATGCAATCATTTAATTTCCACAAACCCAATCGACCTCATATTCCATCGATCCAATGCAATCATTTAATAAATAAATGTTGCATTTAATGTATCCTCCCTTCATGTTTGGCGGCCAGCTATGAATCATATGCAATCATTAAAAATCAAAACCAACCTCATAATTGAAAATACAATTCCAATATTGCATTTCCCATGTAGCTTAAAAACACACTTAGCTCATAATTTGGGACATTACATAGGTTTAGTTGAGCCTGAAGTGTAGAGTATACCCACTCCTGTAGTTGGCCAAAATCCCCCTCAACTTGTTGATAAACCTCTTCCTATCACCCTGATGACAATCCCTGGCCTAGGGGATTTAGGAATGTTTGAGTTTTGGGTTGCAGTCATTTTGGGAACCAACAAGCTCACTGGATATATCCACTTGCAAAATAATGCACTGCAATGATGAGATGAACTACTACATGCACAAACCACTAAACATCTATCCGACACCAGCTCTCTCAGAATATAGCAAAGATAACAATGCTCGTTTGTGGATGTAGGCAGAACTTAAACTAAATTACCTTCCTACTCCTAAATTACTGATGAATGATGTTTTCATTTTAAGGCATATGATTGACCATGAACTTCCAAGACCCGTGCCTATCCAGTGGGTAACAAAGATTACCAGCAAGAGACAACAAATCGAAATCAAAGGAATATGAGCTATGCATGAACATACATCACAAATATCCCCATATTATAAAAATCCATATGCAATGTAGAAATGACCATTTCAAAACTTGCAATGAATTAAAATGTTGTGACATTTATCAAATCTCCATTACAATCATGCCAGCAAATGTGGCAAGAGAAAACACACTGTTGCGACAAAGGGTTCCCTTGAAAGTCTACAAACAAACTGGAGACATACCATTATAGACACCATTTACAATATCAACTCCCGTGATTTATAAACATATTGATCCAACTGGACTAGACTGGCATGATTTGAGACCCTAGACAATCCTCGACACTTGTAGGCGTCTGGAAATTGGTTCAACAACAAACCAAAAATACATCTTCTTTCATGAATATATAGCGTTCATTCCTCCTACTACAATTTGGGTAGGAATCACCTACCCCACCTACCTCTGTACCATCCTTACCCAACCTCATTCAATGCTCCTCTACCTACAATTCACTTTCATAGTCTTTTGATGGTGTTCACGAGTGATACAGGTGTTTCAAACTGAAGAACTCAAAAAAAAATCGCATTAAAACACATTCCAGGCATTTAGTTTTGCTTTGGCAGAGAATTGGGGCCCTTTTGAACTCTCTGTCGATGTTTCGGCGAGTTAAAGGCCGATTGAACTCGCTGACGCCGAGTTTCTTTGCCTTTTTCTTTTGCTTTTACCTTTTGTTGGCCAATTCACGCACCATTGACTCGCTGACAGGTCTTCCCTTCATCTTTCTTTTCTCTTCATTCTTGCCTTTGCCTTTATATTCTCTCTTATGTTCTTTGTCTTCTTTTTCCTTGTCCTTACCACCCATGTCGCAAAATCGGAGATCCTGTGCACCTTTGAACCTATATGCCGGCGTTCGGTGAGTTACCCAAGCTCCGGAGATGTTGCATACAACTTGGATAGGACATCTTGTCCGAAATATAGGAAGGTAGGGCCGTATCCAAGCGATACAATCAAGACCGGATATCCGTAGGCCAGTTGGACCCCGTAATTGACCATGCCCTACTGGATATAGGGCTATCAGTAGGGAGAAATCAGTCAAGAGAATACAAATACGGAGGGGGGCACCATTGATCGATTACGTGGGAGTTCGTCCATGTTTTGTTTTGAAAAAAAGTCTTCTATGGACCGAATGCCCGCTGCTCTAAAGGGGGTGGTTATGTTCCTAGGTGGGAGGAATAGAAAGTTGGTGGGTGGCAATATATAGCCCCCCGAGGGTTTACCTAGAACCTTCGGAATAGAACCCCCCACCTATCCCCACAGAGCCCCCCACCCAACCCCACACACGCAGTGAACCCCCGGAACATTAGAACAACTAAAAACCTCCCGCCAATCAAAATATATATTGCCTCCCACCCACCCCTGATGCCGTTGTGGGGGGTTACGGCCTCCCACCCACCCCGGCTGCTAGTATGGTTTAGTAAGAAGGGCTCGCCAACAAATATATATTGCCGTCGAGTGGCATAACTACGTATAGTCCATAACTCCCTACTATAGATAGTCGTCGTTGGGCCCATCCTGTGTAACTAACCCTCTATTCTATTGCGGATGGAATGATATAGAATAGAGGGTACCTGGATCGCTACCACTACTCCAGATAGAGTCAGTTCCACTACTATATGTTATGTAATACAGATACGAGATTGACTCTGTTAACCGGATCAGCGCATCCAACCCGTCGACCAATTGGCTATCTTAGCTCCCTCGATCCATGAGCTTAGTAGAATGCAATGCCCTCTAAAAGAGTAGGGCACTTTGGGACCCTACTATAGATAGGCCTAGGGGGCCCCTACTATCTATAGGGCGGCTATAGCAAAGGGAGGGCAGAGCGGAACTATAATTGGAGCAGCGGAGAACAGGCCCGGGGGTTGGGGCCCCTCTCTCCCTACCTCTAGCCGGGCCCCGACACTATAGAACCTATATTGGTGGGGGGAGAGGATAGGGCCCATCGTTCATTCAACCATAGGAAGAAAGTGCCGTTTGAAAGTTTGAAATCTCTCTCTGCCGAGAGGGCCCTTCCCTCGTCAATTAAGTCGAGGTATAGGGAATAGACTGCTCTAGAGAAGGGGCCCTCTATAGACGAGACGATATATGCATACTCTCGCCCCCTCCCTCTCTCTCTACTCACTAACACAGATCCACACACCCACCCATCTATAGTAGTGGGGGGGCCCCGGGCGCCCTTTGGCTATATAGTTCAAAACCAGTTCTTTTCAATGCCTATAGTTTCGAGCAGGCATTACTAGTTATAGTTATAGTTGCCTATTGTTTCTTTAGGCGAACACCTTTCGGTGTAAGCCGAAGGGATAACCTGGGTGAATCACCCTTCCCCGACTAGATAGTAGGGCCCGGGTGGGGGGGGGCCCGCTACTATAGCTGTCCAGAGGATCAATCAGAATTGTAAAACTAGAAAAGGAGTTTGATGGTTCACGCTCACCTTCGAAACCAATACCGATAGCTTGTTTGCTGGAGGAGCAAAACCCAGCATACCGAACGAAAGATAGAGGCGAACATAAAGAAGGAAAGGAAGTGCCGGCCCAGAGTATAAGGGCGAGGTGGCATACCCAACTATAGGAGTAGAAGGGCGAGGTGGAGTTGGGTGAACCTCCACAGAATTGGTTGCCCTATCCCCCATCAATGTTAGGCCTAGCGGACCCGCAGGCATTTTGAGAATTGAAAGGCCCCGAGCCCACCCCCCCTCTCTTCTATAGTTGTTCGAAAGAAAGTTCGAAACTCAATCAATTTCCCGCCATTCTCCATATGCCACCCTGAAACCATTGAGTGCTCTACCTTCTATGAAAGCCGCGTGCACTCTCCTCTAATCCAAGCCCCACTCATGCACCTTGTAGAGAAGAGCATTAGTGCCCCTGCGATCCAAACTACTTTATTCGATTGATCTGGCATTCGTCTCCGTCTTCATCAGGAATTGGAGTAAGTTCCTCTACATCTCGACCGGCTGGCCCCCCCCGCTTCAGTAGATAACGTTGATATCATTCGGGAGAACTATCTGGCATGTTTGGGGTGCCTGCTGATCCAGGAAATCTAGTCACCTAAACGATCAACAGGTCTATTAAGCGGTTGAGGTTGGGTTGAGTCCTCTCCCATCCGCTGGCACTCAACCCGCCTTGATGTCCTCGCCACGCCTACATTCGTTGTGGACAACATCTAAGGTTGAGAATACAACCTACCGGGAGAGCACTCAACCTCTCGATGCGTCGCTTTGCCTAGAGAAACAATAGGCAACCAGGCTCGACTGGCATCTATCTCCTCCCACCCACCCCGTTCGACCGGATAGTAGGGCTCCGCAATAATATACTGGGAGGGGGGGAATATAACCCCCCACCCGGGTGGGAGGAAGGTAGTTAGGTGGGGGGGGCAACTATAATTGGAGGCGGCCCATAAGAAACTATAGGCGCTTGAACAAACTCTAGCTTGAAGGAAAGAAATCCTTCCCGAATGAACATGCCCCTTTCCATAGTTATGAAAGTGAATGGAATAAATCCATCATGATCCATCCCTGCGCTAGCTCGAAGGAAACGACTCTAGCTCCAGCTCTAGCTTGAACGACTCTACTCTAGCTCTAGCTTGAACGAAAACGAAAGCGCTCTGCTCTGAGCAGGTAACAACATGAAGATGGATTACCAAACATGCATGGACCATACTATTTGAAAGGCAGCATGGACATGAAGATGGACTATCATGCATTCGGGATTACCAAACTGGGACATGCATGGACAGCAACTATGAAGGTGCTTCGGACCGGGTGGGGGGGGAACTATAGGCCTCCTCGACCTAAAGGCGCTTATCCAAGAACTATAGGTTGGTTCCTCGGTGCGTAAAATAGCTTTCTTTAAGGTCGGTTGAGTGCCCGCATGAATGACCTAGGGAAGAGGTTTAGTCCTCAACCTAAGAGCATACGTATTAAAAGCCAGCCAGCTCCTCAAAAAGAGTCCGGCATTCGGTGAGTTCAAGAACTTTTGAACTCGCCAACGCCCTTCATCCATCGCTCTTTCCCTTCCTGAAGCATTGATGTCCTGTTGGACCTTGTTGACAACTTCAAAGTTCCTTGAACCTACCGAAAGGCTGGCAAGCCTTGCTTTTCTTTTGTTCTCCATTCCTTATTTTGCATTTTTGGCGAGTTCAAGGCCGGTTGAACTTGTTGAAAGACTTTGTAATTTGCCTTTTCTCCTTCTTCGTTGGTGTTTCGCAATTTTGGCGGCCCAATGAACTTGTTGGCGATTTCAAGGCCAGTTGAAACTTGCCGATAACCTTATAACTTTGCCTCCTTCGCAATTTCAGACTTTTCAGGGACTGTTGAACTCTTCAAAAAGTTCAACAAGGGCGTAAAATGCCGACAAAGACTAATACTTAGCCAATCTTGGAGATTTTTAGGATTTTTCAAGGATATGTGGAATCGATAACACATGGGATGGATATGAAATCATAAATAAAACACCAAAGATGAAAATGCACCCAAGAGGGAAAACACACAGTATCTTGCAGGGCTCAACACAAATTTTCACAAAAAATGATTCAGGGGCTAACACAATACACGCTCAGATTGGTCTACGAAAACAAGATCCTATATAAGTCCCAACCAGCATGTTTAGGCACATATTCCCAATAAGTAAAGTGCTACAGTAATCCTGTTTGGTCCACTCCATTTTATGCTCATGCAAAACATATGCAGACATGCACAAACATGTGCACACACTAGGAACCCCTCTTTATTGTTCATTCAAAACACAGTTGTCTATCTGACTATATTACATCTTCTAAATAGATATTACCCAATAATCTAAGTTCTTTGTTACGTGTTGCCATTAGCTGTTGTAATGCATGGTTATTGTCACCTTCCTTGATTTTGACATGGATATGAATGTGGTCTGGCATTGGACTGCGTGTCTGTCTTCAACCTTGCTTTTGTCGCATAACTTGCATAAAACTGTTACAGCCCATTGACCACTCATAAAATATTTGAGTGAACTAAGCTCTTATTTGCTTATGCTCATCTTCCTTTTCCAATAAAGGAATTTTACAGGTCTAAGGTATGAAGGTGGATATAGAGGAGTCAATTTGATTCTGCAAGAGCCAATCAGGGTCCCCTACTGTTTCTGTTGCTTCGTTTTTAAATATTGTTCTAGAGTTGAATGATCAAAAGACTAATTTGTCATTTCCCTTTCTGGCAAACATTTTATCAATCCTTTCTCAAAATGTGTTTTAATTGAACTTTAAAAAGTTCTTAATGGCATAATGACTAGAATCACAGAGCTCCTTGAGCAGTTTGAGGAGGAAGAAACCTCTTATATCACATACTTTCAAATTTCTATTGCTTGGAACATGTTAAAAGCTATAGACCCAAGGTAATGTTGGCATGGTGGATAAAATACATAAATAATGTGTATGATGCACAATTATCCTTTCATGAATACCTACTAACAATACCGAGTAGTTATAATTTATAAATTGATGATATGCCATTGCTTCGTACCTTAAATGCTGTGGACATCATTCTATGTTAATAATGGAAAGGTTAAAGTAATGCTTAGAAATATCAAACTGAAATAGCTACAAAAAAAAGAATACAATTCTTCACCATACCGTCAGATCTCCTTAGCAATCCTGGTGTATCAGTCACCTGTAATAAACCAAAGATCTTTAAACAACTAAGACAAGTACTGTGCAAAAATATATATGAATCTCAATAAGACCTCAAATACAACATGCATAATTACCAACTGTCATGTCCCAATTTTAAGGCATTGTTTAAATTAAAGATTTAAACATGTTTAAAAAACGATGAAGTCGCTTTCGTAAAATGTGGTGTTTAAATCAACATATATAATATAATTAATATATAATACTTAATAAATGATATTAAATAATATTGTTATATGAATATTATTCTAATATAATATTATATTAAATAATTATTGAAATATAATTTATTAACAAGATTATATATTTATATTCATAAATAATAAATATAATTATAATATATAATATATATGATATAAATATTGAATATATATTAGAAATAAATATATCAATATAAATACTAAATTAATATATATATAAAGAATAAATATATTTACAATCATAAAAGCATTCCATATAAGACAAAAGTCTTATTGAAAATACAAATACAGTATTAATATAAATATGAATCATTAAATATTATTATAATAAATATTACTAAATAAATATAAGTCAATTATTATTAATCAAAAAGAGAATCGGGTGACCATAGAAAAGCACCCGATCATTCTTAAGGAGAGTGCTGTTACCTACAGCAAACAAAACTTTACAAATAATATAATCTTCTTTTAACTAAACTAAAACTTAGGCAGCAATATGAATAGTCGCCATCTCTTTGAAGAGGTATAGAGAAAATATAAAAGAAAAGGGGACGGAGAAAAGAAGAAAAGGAGAAGTAATACTAACAGCAAAACGAAGGAAATAGAAATACCAACAGCAATCAGGTAAGTATAAGGAATAATATAAGGTAAGAATAATATAAGACTAGAAAGAATAGAAAGAATAAAAGGTATGCATAAATCTCTTCCATCGTATGATGCAAAATCTGATATCTATGTTATGTTTGTCTTTATGAATGCTAAGCATTGATAAGGATAAAAAATTATATATTACTGACTGTATTAGAAAATCATATATGCATTAGAAGTAATATGCATATTTCCAATTCTTCATATTATGAACATAGATAGACTTACAAAGGAAAACCATTGTGTTTATGATTAATAATTGATGATAACTGTAATTGAATGAATAAAGAATAATTGATTGATCTTAGATATGTGATCATGAATATGCATTAATATGATAAATGAAATTAATGATGATAATGAAGTATAATCATGTGATATATGATTAGCCAATTATGACATAAGGCCAAGAAGTACTATTTATAAGGCATCATGTGCCAATTGTTAATAATGACTTAGAAATCATAGGATTGTGCCATATTCGAAAAGAGGATTAGCCTCATCATTAATCATCTCGCCATCCTAGGTGTATGGGTAAGTTAGGAGAATGTTATTGGACCTAGGTGACCCCAAGAAGATGAAGTACCTCCGGGTGTGAGGCGAAGTCTCTTGGGCCAAGTGTCGAAGTACCTCTGGGTGTGAGGTGAAGCCTTGGACCTATGGTATGATGAGCTCAATGTGATTTGTGCCCTACGGTAGGTGACTCTCCAAGATGAGGTGGGAAGTCTTTGGAGCCGATTGGTGAGGTGGGAAGCCATCAGGCCTTCGTATGGGATGGTTGTGTCTCTTTAATGAACCATGCCTATGGAGTTAGAGATGGGTTAATGATAGGACGACACATGATCCTTCTGAGGATAGCACTTGAGGCCTATGAATATGAATATGCATATGATTATGAATAATATGATTATGAATAACATGAGTATGATTATGAATAATATGAATATGATTATGAATAACATGAATAAGAATATGAATATGACTATGAATATGAATTTTGTGATTATGGAATTATAAGTTCTAGGATAAATATGGAAAGAATATGGATCTATGCTAATTATGATATGAAAAGAGAAAATTTGGAATACTAATGTTTCTTTTTTGTAAGTGAAATTGTGCAAGGTTGTGATCAATTTGATCTTACTAGAAGGGGACATTACACCAACCACTATCTGTATACCTGGAAACGTTCATAATTTATGGTGATGTGGCCCATTAGAATGCTTCTAGTTGTAAAAGGATAGTTGCAAACCTGAAATACTCAGTTCAAAGTGAACAATCAATGGCTCTGCAAAGTAAATAATCAATCTTCAAAAAATAGAATCCCATATCATGGATCTGCTTTGGTTTGAAGAATAAATACCTCAGGCTTCCCTGTTGAAAGAATCCTAACTAAAGATGACTTTCCCACATTTGGAGCTCCAACAAGGCAGAGAGTAGGTGTTTCAAGATGCACAACTGGCATTGCTCGCAAAGTCTGCAATATACCCCAGTAAAAATCTCATTAAAGCACATACAATTAAAAATAATGGATGTAAACATTGCTAAGGACCTTTGTTTCAGACTGAAATAATAAGAATCCAAACAATTCACTCTAAGGGCAAAAGATTGTGGAGACCAGAAACAACATGAATTAAAAAAAGCAAACCCATGAAATAGCACAAATGTTTGGTGAAAAAACTTGAACACCATGCCACAGATCAGGTTGGATCAGAACAAGGCTCTCACAATGATTATACAAAGATAAACTTCTCGCCTTGGAATCTTGATTGGGAAGGAAACAGACCATGGCAGAATTGAAAGCCTTCATGAACAGCTTAAGAAACATTAAAACTATGGCAGGCAAATGGATGCATGAAGGCAACCAACTAAAAACACACAATCACCTTTGAACAAACTGAAATGGATCCAAGGACTGAAGGCTTGTCAAATATGGGCACTCATCTGCAGTTTTATTGCAACAACCAGTATATAAAGGAGGAATGGGGTTGGGCTGGAAGAGAAAAAACCAGGGGGCTACCAAAGTGTAGAAAGGTTCTGAATGGATTGCATCAGACGTATATATTATCTGAACACTCCAGGGGTGATTGCCAACCTTTGAAATCCTCTAAAAGTTTGTTTCAGCTTCTTGCTAATATTAAGAATTTGATTAGCCTGAATGTTCAGTACCTGACTCATGATAGTTACTGCATAGCAACTAACGTCTATGCCCCTGTCCTGGTAGAGGAACGAAACATTTCCATCTGATATCACTAATTTTTGGAGTAAAAACCATTCTCAGATATGGCTGCTGGGTGGAGAGTCCAGATTTTAATTGCTGTCTCGTAGCACCAAAGAAGAAAGGCAGATCTACCCTATCTAACCCATGGGAAGACTTTAGTGACTTTCTATAATTGAATCATCTTGGAATGTGAAACCCAAACACAGTATTTTCAACTGGTCAAATAGATGAACTAGTAATGACCAAATCATGAAAAGGCTGGACAGGTTCATTCTTGACCATAGTTTGAAAACTCGCCGAGTACTTGGCTGACTTGGTGCGACTTGTGAGTTTTTTTGCTCTCCGTGCCAAGTCAACATGACTCACGTGCCGAGTTAAGGCCGCATCAACCAAGTACTCGCAAAGTTTTTGACAGAGACTCAGTTGAGTTTCTCAGGGTGACTCGTGAGTTCCAAGCGTAGACTCGCTTGGAGTCATAATACAAAAAAACCCCCTACAATTTTCATTTTTTCAATTCATTTTTTGACATTTTATGCTCTTATTTTGCCCAGCAGAAGACGTCTTGGGCATCCATGTGACAAAACACACTAAGAGAAGGGATTGGAAGAATGAAGATTTACTTAGAAATAGTGAGGACTTGGTACTAGAGAAAAGTTGAAAATATAGTGATAAAATTATGAAAGATGGCATGCGCCATGAAGGTTCCTGTGGTCTTGAACATCCCCTTTTCGGCCGTAAGCATTCGTCATAGTCCCTTAGCCTATTATTTGATTTCCCATAGGTTAATGGGTTGGGATTAGGGAAATATTTTAATAAAAAATTAATAAAGTTAGTCTTAATATTATTTTGCAAGCATTATAAAAGACAATGTAATATCCCGACCCTTATGTTTTCTGACGTTTAGTTGAAACCTGATGCGTTTTGGGTTTTTTGCATTTGACATAACACACATGCATACATGTTTTTTGCAAATAACAAAAACAAGAGATACCCAGATGCTTTATTTCAATGGAAATGCATTACAAAGCATATAATAACAATACGCATATGAAATCAACATACCCATTTGCTGTCCATGAAAGTACAAGTCTGAAAATGAAGGTACAGTGGATTTGAAGTTAACAGCTGAGTCTTTACACCATGGAAAAGGTATACATCTGCTCATGTACTGCAGTCTCGACTATTACAAGTGAAACAATGCAAAGAAACTCCAAAAAATGTGAGGATAAATGAAACCCACGTCCTTGTTGCTGACTGGTACGGCCTGGAATAACGTGCAGCAATATATAAATGTTTATATCTCAAAAGAATGTTCACCAAACAGTCCAAAACCCCTTGCAGCTGTGGCGCCTAGGCTAGCAGATAAATATCAGTCCAAAACAAGCAACAAATGCCCTCCTAAAAACAAGACTCATCCTCATGAAGTACAGCCAGGTACAATGCTGCTACGACTGATATATGGTGCTAAAAACACTTCAAAACAGCCACAACTTCCAATCTTAAATCTGCAATGTGTTCTTTGATCCCTTCTAAGAATTATGGAGGCAATAATCTAAAGATATGACCAAGAAAACTACTCCGCAACAATGCCAGTTCATTTAATAAAGCTCAAATGTGACCCCTGGATGAAGCCACGCCAAAAACATCCTTAGAGTGTCTTCCAACCCTGTAGATGCTCTTATCAATGGAGGTTTTCGTCTCCAATGAAACTGGTTCGAAACCCTTGCTCAAAGCAAAGCTCAGACTTAGAGAAATTTTGCCAAAATGAATGAATAAAATGAGTTTTCACTTTTCTTTTTTATTCCCCTTTCCTCAACGCCCTTTTGGGATTTTCAATATTTTACTTTTAATATTCTTTTCTTGTCTTGGGCACCCACATTAGTGACTTTAATAAACTCGAAATATTTCATTAAGTCCATACTATATAATAAAGTCATTTTATTCACTTTTTAATTAAAATTCCATTTTAGCTCCGAAAAAGACCTTTTAATTAAAATAATGATAATTTGACACATAAGGTCCCTATTTAATGCATCCATAATTTAAAACATTTCATTCTGGTTTTGATGAGCTATAACACTAAGGTGCTTTTAAAATATTTTAAACAATATTTAGCAACCTTAGTAAAATAATTAAAATAAAGCCATTAATACACTCATTTTGTAGAAACTGCCGGAATGCATGGGAATCGAAAACTAATTCCATTGGAGTGATCCCGATGAAGAATAATGATAATCAGAGCCAACCGGGCGACTTACTATAAATAGACGCCCTCTCCAAGATTCTTGGAGAACACACCAAAAGCCGGAAATCACCCCGAAAAGTGGCAAATGAGTCCTTTAGATCAACTGAGCTCATTGGAGTCCTTAAATACCCCTTCTGATAACGTTGACACACACCCACAAGGTCAATGCCAACTGCACTGCAAGAGAACCTCAAAATGGGGACATTATAGTCTGCCCTCCCCAAAGATTCCTTGTCCTCAAGCAATGCCAAAACAACCTCACAATCATTAGATTGCTCCAAACTAAACCCAAGAGTGATCCCGGGGTCCCAAATCAATCTATGGCAATATCCATCATGTTGTCGTTGCACTACTCTAATAAAAACTATTAATCCATAGTACCAAGTCTGCGCTCTCTCCTCCAGTAACCCCAAAATGTAATCATCGTCAACATCCAAACTGAAATATCTGCGAGGACTAAAAACTATATCATGAAAAGTCTTCTGCCAAGGTGCCACAGTGAGGTCCATATCTGAAATCCCACTACCTAACGCGATCTTGGTCAACAAAAGAAATAATCTGCTCATCCTCATAGAATAACCCTCAGCATATCCCCTCACAGTATCCCAGAAGTGATGCCAATCAGTCCCTAACTGAAAGCCAATAACAATAGTGCCATCCCTGGAATCACACATCCTGACAATGCCATCCTGATCATAGACTGATAACCCCTCACCGACACCTAATCTCCCAGTGTCAACTTGCCCATAACGAGCACACTAACTTGTCCAATCGACTGCAGTCATCACAGTAATATCTGTAGGTATATCCATCAACATCTCAAACTGATTGCAATGACCATCACTCATACTGGTGGGAGCTAAAAATAATTGCTCTAACTCTGTAAATCCTCCCACAACCTGCTGCCAAGAAGCCTATAAGTACTCAAAGTGCATCTGCCTATAAACTGATGTTGCCATAATCAGCGTGGAAATGCTAGGGCAGTAGCTGTCATATCATTTGCCCTGAAAACATAGGAAATGTGAGCGTGGAAATGACCCAAGGAACCCCTCCAATAACCAAATTACTTCTACTAATCAACACCAACTGAGAATTACTCCACTGTTGGGCTAGAGGTATTGGCCAATCCATTTGCATACTATCATTCAATGTCCTATGTAGGCTGATCAGAAAGTGGTCAGCAGTACCAACTCTAAAGTTGTGCCCACCACTCCAATTTTGAATCAACATCACACCCCTAGTAACTGTACCTGGATCCCAAATCACCCTATCATCACATCCGACAAACATGAAGAGTTGGAAGCATCCCAAAGTGCTAACAACACAAAACCAAACTCCAACTCCTGTAGATCTCCCGTGGATGTGAAGAGTACCCAACATAGGTGCAAGAAAGTGTATAACAGCTTCTTCCAAGTTGCTGATATAGAACAGAACAGTAACCTCATGACTCAAAATCAGACCTATGTGGATGCACCTAACATAGCCAAGGCCATAGGATGATAGAGTATCAACCCTATGCCACTCTCCAAAGGTGAGGAGATGATGCAAATCTCCTCCAAACTCCAGAACAATCGTTGTCCTCCAAAAATTATGCAAGAAATCCATGTCCCATAAAGTAGAACAGCCATCTCCTATCAATGTAGGGAGTAGATTCTCACGAAATAGGGTTGGAACACCAATGCAAATATGCTCACCTCTACGCCCAACACCATAGTCCAGCCGCAAAGCAAACATTAGTGCCTCAAAATCACAAGTCATAGTAATGTCTCCATACCTCAGCTCAAAATCCAGCTGCCACCTAAAAGTATGCCCATCAAATGCAAGTGCCTCCATGCTATGCGTCACAAGACTCTAAAATAGAGTAACTACATACCCTACCAAAGAGTCATCAACAAGATGAGACTCATCACAAGCAAACTCCTCAAGTGCTCCATGAATGGTCAAAGGCCAAACCAAATCTGCATCACCCATATCTCCATCTACATATGTAGTCGTAACACTAGCGGCTGATCCACAAAGTGTATGCTCCATAATGCCATCCAAGTGTATGATATGACTATTCAAATGGCTCTCCAAACAAAGTGACACCAAATGTTGATGTGAACAAACAAAGAATTCTAAATCATACTTCAAACCTGATTGCTCCACATCCAAATCACAAGTGCCAATCTTGGAAGATTCTTCTACTTCATTCTCTTCATGTGAAGTGGCTATTATAAATGAAGGAAGAGGACTGCTGTCATGAATCAGAAAATCAGACCTGCTATCACATCTTATCATGCCATCCTCTAGCTCTTCAATTACGTCCTCTTCCTTGGCTCCACGTTCTCCTACAAGTGCAGATCCAAAAAGTGGTTCTAACCGGAAATCACTCGCCTCCAATCTGAATCGGACCTCTATCCTTTTGGCTGCCATGTCAGGATATTGCGAAGGTAGGGGGCTGCTGTTACACAGAAAATCAGTCCTTACCTCTTCTTCTTCCATGGATGAGTGCTCATCAATTAGTGTCGGTCCAAGGGATGTCTCCCATGGAAAATCAGGTGTGTTATGTACCATAACTTTTGTCCCATGCCTACAAGCTAAATCTTTATGTGTATAGGCCTCTTTTATCTTCATGACTTCATCATGGGATCCTCTATGTCCCTCTTCCATGTCTCCACTCTTTGTCATCCTCCAACCAAACTTATCCTCACGCTCTTCTGATTCTTGAAGAGCCCTTTGAGTGCTCTTGAAAGAATCCACCGTATCCTTAAGCTCAAGGGTGAGCTTGTCTACCTCATCTTCTTTTCTTTTCAAAGCATCCGAGTATATCTCACCGAGTGTGAGGAGATGATCTCTATCAACAAGTGTAGGTAGTTTGACTTCACTGCCACCAAAGCCTTCTTGAGTTCGTGCAAGTCATCAAGAGATATACCGCTTTCAAAATCTTCATGTTCCCTTAGTGCCTTCCAACACAAATCTGCCATCATCTTATGAATATCATCAAAGTGAGTGAGGACTGCCACAATCTATCATTCACCTTCAATTGCCTTTCCAAGTGATGTGACTTATGAGACCCAAAATCTTCATGCAACATTTCTGATTTGTCTTCATTGACATGATTTTCAAAATCAGCTTCCTCACTAACCTTCCCAATGCAACATTCCTGAATAGAAGGCTTGTCAGCAATATACTCAAGCAATGAATCATCAAAAGATTCCACCGCTTGCTCCTCTAAGCATTTCAGTGTCAAAACACCCGGATCCCATGGTCTCATGAATTTCTGATTTTGTCTTGAACAAATTAGCCCATCAAGCTCTCCATGAATGGTTGGTTGCTTCAACACATCACCTTCAAAGAGATCTAAGTCAAACAAACTGGAGTTGGCTGTTGTTTTGTAAATTTCAGCGAGCTCAAACTCTTCATTTACAGCCGCATTTCCTTCAACTAAATCATTCTAGAGCTCTGCCATACATTACTCTTGATTAATGACATCTTCTTCATAGGACAACTTTGTAGGTTCATCTCTCTTAATTTCAACATGTCCTTTTTTTGAAAACTCAAGTGAGCCAATCTGATAGTCTTCATGCTTGGGAACTTTCTCTTCATCATCGAAGACATTCCTGCCTTCATCTTCAAGTAAATTAGTATTTCTATCTTGACCATTCAAGTTCTCATGCTCTTCTGGTGTGTAAACCGGAAAGGTCACCAAACAATCTTCTGATTTTTGAACATTCTTCTCTTCAACAAAAGAATCCATGCTCTCATTAATCTTCACTGCATCTTCTCTCAAACTTGATTCCATTTGTTTAGGTTTTGCAACAATCCTTGAATATGCCCTTTTAATGACTGGGTCCTTCAGCAGATTAGACAGTTCTTGCATCAACTCAGATATAAACTTGTCTGTAGACATCTTTTCAACTTTGCTTTTAACAACTGTCAAAGAGAGTCACGGAAATAAACATGCAGGTGCTCGTCACCAACATGCAAAAGATATGAACCACTGAAACTGATAAACACTACTGAAACTCAGGCATGCAACTGAAGAACTGTAGCAAATGTTAGAACTCCAACAGGCTGGCAGGAAAAACCAGCTCTGATACCACTGTAATATCCCACCCCTTGTGTTTTCTGACGTTTAGTTGAAACCTAATGCGTTTTGGGTTTTTTGCATTTGACATAACACACATGCATACATATTTTTTCCAAATAACGAAAACAAGAGATACCCAGATGCTTTATTTCAATGGAAATGCATTACAAAGCATATAGAAACAATACCCATATGAAATATATGCGAAATAACTAGGGTTTTGGTACAAGGGCACCATGTCAACTTTTGTAAATATGGTCTTATGCTAGGTTTTTGAGGTGTTTTGAGTCTTGTAAATCCAATAAAGTCATAATAGACCATTTTATCATGTAATTAGTCTAGTTGGAGTCATTATTGTTATATTTTGTAATATTGTCAAAAGTTGTAAATGTGGACAAAGTGTAAAGAGTGGAAGTTGAATAGTCAAGCCATTCAAAAGGTAGGTGTGACCATTGGTTTTTGGTTTTTGGTGATTGTAAGAGGTTAAATATACCTCACAGACTTCAAGGCAGCATGTTGGATGTGACCTTGATGCACAAATAATAATAAAACCTCAATTTTTTGTATTTTTCCATGAAAAGTTGTTACAGGAACTTGTACTGCTTCGTACTGATGACTCCTGAACCAAAGAGTATTGGATTTGATAGGTATATGAGTTAACTTTGTTTTGGTTTTGATTTGAGTTGGTTTCATCAGGTTTGGAGGATTTTATGAGCATTTGACTGAGACTGCCTGGGAAAACCCTATTTGAGGGTTTGAAAGTGTATAAAATGGATGGTTAGAAGTTGCAGTTTGATAAAACAACCTTGAAAATGAATAGGAGATGGTTTGGAAAGCTTGAGCAGGTCATTTGTGATGTGTTTGAAGAGTTGGTTGAGTAGTTTGTGCCCTAGGGTATTGAGAACTAATAAACCATCTTGCTACCAAGCTTAATTTAGTCCTTGTGAGCAGCAGAACAGTCAAGTTTTGGGAGGTTTGGTCCAAAACAACCTATGCCAAGTTTTTGATATGTTTTAGAACTTTGAAAAGGGTATCCAAAAAGCCTTTTACAGTCTTCAGATCTGGTCTGCATCAAAATGAAAGTCCTTGTATGTAAGCCTACATAGACCAAAAGTGAGATTTTGTGGTTGGGTGAAATTATAGGAGTTCCCACTAATAAAAATTGTTGATTTGATCCATTTGAAACCTGCTTAAGGTCCTGGAATTGAGATTTGGGGTTAAGGAAGAGTTTGCATGGTGGTTGCTTTGTAAAAGTGACCTAATTGCCCCTTTGTAGCAACGGGATAGTCAATTTTAGGAGGATACCTTACAAAGTGATCATGGTTGGTTTCAATATATGTTAAGGTACGCCCAAAAGGGTCTCTGAAAAGACCATTCTTTTGTGGGTTTGGGTTTTCTTTTGAAATATATGCCTAAATTTCATCATTTTGAGGGCTACTAGCTTTTGGTGCAGCCAATAAGGGAATGGTCTAGAATTGAAGGGGACAGACTTTGGTAAGGAGTTGGTTTGGTTGTGTTTGGGTCCCTGAGGTGTAAAGAGGCCTGTGGTAACCTTGTGAGCTTAGAGAAGTTGGAAACCCAAGTTGTGCCCTTGAAGAAGGAAGTTGCCTTGAGAAGGTTGCTTGTGAAACTTGTAGAAGTTACTTATTTGAGCCCATTGTTGTGAAATATGCCTACAGTAGATTGAGTTTGAACCCCTGTTCTGCATCAAGTTTCAACATACCCATTTGTTGTCCATGAAAGTACAGGTTTGAAAATAATGGTACAACAGATTTGAAGTTAACAACTGAGTCTTTACACCATGGAAAAGGTAATCATCTGCTCATGTACTGCAGTCTCGACTATTACAAGTGAAACAATGCAAAGAAACTCCAAAAAATGTGAGGATAAATGAAACCCACGTCCTTGTTGACTAGTACGGCCTAGAATAACGTGCAACAGTATATAAATGTTTATATCTCAAAAGAATGTTGACCAAACAGTCCAAAACCCCCTGCAACTGTGGCGCCTAGGTTAGGAGATAAATATCAGTGCAAACTAAGCAACAAACACCCTCCTAAAAACAAGATTCATCCTCATGAAGTACGACCAAGTACAATGCTGGTACGGCTCGTCTATGGTGCCAAAAACACTTCAAAACAGTCACAACTTCCAATCTTAAATCTGCAATGTGTTCTTTGATCCCTTCTAAGAATTATGGAGGCAATAAACTGAAGATATGACAAAGAAAACTCTTCTGTTACAATGTCGGTTCAATCAATAAAGCTCAAATGTGACCCCTGGATGAAGCCACGCCAAAAACATTCTTAGACTGTCTTCCAACCTTGCAGGTTTTCATCTCCAATGAAGTTGGTTCGAAACCCTTTAATAGCACGATCCAGTTACATGCACACATACCCAATGTAATCAATGACTAAATACCTGGTCTCCTCACAATACACAGTCTCCTATGGACCTCCTGTCACAATAGTGACAATAACCAAGACAGTAACATAAACAACTCTATAATAGAGTATTTTCAGATCATAAATCAATGGCAGAAAACCAAATAGAACCAACATAGAGATAGGGATCTAAATGAAACTAATATAATGACAAGAATCAGAAATGCAAAACAATACGCTTGATTTATCTTTAGACAATACCAGTTCGGTTACAAAAATACAATATAGAGCTTCTCTGCTCAACAATGTTTCAGACTATGCACTACACCTCCATCGAGCCTGCACCTCCTAACATTGATCTTCTCTCGGTTCTACTCATGCTTGCCCTACGGCCTTAAGTCTTGGCCCTGTCTCCCTTCTGTGTTTTCTTGAATCGGTCTTTATGTCTTGCTTCTGAGTTTCGGCCTTCTCATTCTCTCCTGCACTCGGCCTTCATCTGCAACTTTTTTTATCTCAGCCGAATGGCCTGCTTGATCGGCCTGTCTCATTTCAGCTTTCAACAAACTCATCCAATCGGCCACTTTCCCATATCGGCCTCGACTCTTGGCCTACGGCCTCTCCTTCTACTCATCGTCCCTTCTCTCTCTCTCTCTACATATTTATCGGCCTTCTTTAAAACAGCCAACATTTTCCTTTTCGGCCTCCTCCTTCCTCGATGCCTTCCAATTGTTCCTTTCTCATCTGTGCGACTCCCTTCTTAAAAACAACCTCCTTTCTCCATTCGTCTATCATTATTTTCCAACCTAACTCGACTGTTCAAATTCCCAGAACTATTCGCCTTCCACTGTCCAACTATCGACCTCCTCAACTGATTCATGCAGTCGTTTCTCTCACCTGACCTTTCAACTTCTCTAAACATTCCATTTGTCAGGGTGCAGAATAACTGACAACAGTTTAAATTCCCTCCTGTATTTAGTTCTGTCATCTGACAACAGGAATTTCTACGCCTGCCCATGACTCAACCATTTCAAGAAGTCCCTCTAATTACCTTCCGGCTATCCTGCAATTCTTCTTTACTTCCGACCTTTCATTTGCCTTCAAAATTGTGACTGATAAAACTAACTCTTGGCAGTTTCTACGATAGGAACTAGTCTTTGCATTATAAGTCACAGGTGATAAAATGCATTACGGCAAGAAGTTACATCTGCAAACACTCAAACCACCAAAACACTACAGAAAATCCCAAGACTGAACAAAATTCAAAAACCAAAATTTAAAGGTGAGCGATGCCCCTGCATCAGACTCCCCAGGGGACTAAAAGAATGTGCTCCTGCACATGTGTTCCTTCTACAAACTTAACTATCCCTTCTTCCTCTTCTTCCATAATTGTTCAGGTACTACTAACAGACTCTAACATTGTTGTTCTCTTCCCCACTCTGCCTTCATGAGGTCATAGCTATTGTTTACCATCTTCCTCCAATCTCGTCTTGTCCTTTCCTCCACACACAAATCAAAGCCAACAATTTGATGAAAACTACCTAGTTCCCCAAACTCATTTATATTGTCAATGTCATCAACATATGTGATAGCTGCATAGAAGTCAGGACCACCTATTACTTTTCTAGATCCTGCATTTTCATCCACAAACCTTTCCATCCACTCTTCCTCAATAGCCAACTGCTGTAACAATAGATCATTTTCAGTTTCTTCATCCATATCATAACTCTCAACAACATTCCCAACATTTGTCTTCATTGCTGCAATAACTTCTTCATCATCACCTGCAAGCCTTCTTTTTGTATCCTGAACTATCCCGTTGGTCCGCATACTCTCAACCTTTGCTACCCATTCTTTCTCTATCGCTGCAAAATGTGCCCACAAATCATCCTTGTAATTATTTGTTGCCTCTTCATTCAAATCTGCATACTTACTTTCCTCTTCTTTGCTAGACCCTTTGTCCATCACACGATTTTCACCATTCCAAGGACTTCCATTCCTCACTTTCCTAACCTTTGTGTTGGCTGCCATCTCATTCTTTATCTTTTCCTTATTCTCATCTTTCCATACTACTGTTGTTATCTTGTTTTGATTGGCATCACTCCTAGCCCACTTGAGTTTATTTTCTTGTTTCTTGTTATACTTTCTTCTTCTCCTGTCCTCATCTACAAGACTCCATAACTCCATTTCATAGTCATAAACACCATCTTCACTACTCACTTCTACATTCTTTCCAATTTCTTCAATCAAACTCTTATCTTCAACCACTTCATCTTTAAATTTAAAATCTTTATTATTGGATTCACCAAAAGCAATTTGCTTACCTTTTATCTTGAATGTATCCTTCTCTAACTTCCTCCAAGCTGCTCCATGCTCTTGCTTCATTGGTATGACACTAGTCAATGCTTTTACATTATCTTCCTTCTGCTGTTCTGATTTCCTTGCATCATCATTTTACTTTCTAGCTTCACTTTCCTCGAGCTCTTCTTTACAAGTTTCAGCTTGTTGTATGTGACAATCCTGCTGCAATTTTAACTCTTCCATCTTAATCTCCTTGTCTTCATATCTCCTATTCTCTAGAGAGGTTTTCTTCTCCCCATACTCTGCTGCACCAACTCCATTGGCTGTTGTCGTAGCTTTCATCATCCACACTTTATTTCCCATAGCACTAGGCTGTTGGCCTTTTATTGCTGCACTCATCTTCCATGGTCTATTATCGGATTGCTGCCTTAGGACCTCTGCTGTACACTTCTTTTCTTGCCAACTTGTCCCCTCTTCTTGTCTCCTCTTGTATTCAATCATGCCCTTCATGCTTGGCATTTGTTTTATGTTACAAACCATATCATAACCATCTTCTAATTTGCACCTTCCATGCTGCCCCTTAAGCCAACGTGGTACTATATAACCATGTTCTTCTTTCTTTTCTCTATCAACTTGAATAACCACGTTATTAATTTCACTTTTATGACCAAAATCAACATTTGTACTCACAGGTACCTCTTCTTTGTCCGGCTGTCCAGATTTGCTATCATCCTTGTCTTCATTGCTTGACAATTCATCTTCCATATGCTTCCTCCATTTCCTCTACAACATCTTCTAGGGCATCTTGAAATTCATAATCATCATTAACATCTACATTATCATTTGAAATCAATATCATTCTATTCTCTTCTTCACATTTAAATTCGTTGCATTATACTTCTTCCTGCTGTACTGCTACAATTCATTCATGCATACCAACTGCTGCAATTTGGCTTGCTCTTCTCTCATCTTCATCTTTATCTCCACCCAAGGGTGCTCTGCTAGACCCTTCTCTTATCCATTTCAAGGTCTCATTCCGGACCTTTCTTGTAACGCTCTTCATACCTATATACACACACTTAAAGACAACATTAGACAAGAAAACAAGAGACCTCAATGTCTCCATAAGTGTCTCCTTCATGGACACTTTCCTCTTTCCTTTCCTTTCTTTTTGCACTTCTTTTGTGCTCCATCTCTTAACTTTTTCCATGTTCTCCTCAATGAGAACTTCTTTGACCTCTTTCGGTTCATGTCGCTCAATAGGCAACTCTCTACTGTCCAAAACTCTCTAGAATCCTTTTATCCTCTTATCTTTTCCCTATTAAGGCTTCTATATTCTACCTTTTTCTCTTCTCAACAATCTCCCTTACAGGCCACTTCACTTTTCTCATCATTGGCCATACCCAAAAATATCCCTAGCTACTTTCTTCTAGCCATTGCTGCCTTGCAATCATGTACTGTTTTAAGTCTCGTCTCAAAGCTGCCAACTCTCTTTCAAAATCTGTATTTTGCTTCTTCATGTTTTCATTCTATGCTACCGTAGGTCCTGGCTAAGTAGCCTCACTTCGGCAATCTACTCAGCACTCAGAACCTTCTGGGCTCTGATACCAATCTGATAGCACGATCCGATTACATGCACATATACCCAATGCAATCAATGAATAAATACCTGGTCTCCTCACAATACACGGTCTCCTATGGACCTCCTGTCACAATAGTGACAGTAACCAGGACAGTAACATAAACAACTCTGTAATAGAGTATTTTCAGATCATAAATCAATGGCAGAAAACCCAATAGAACCAACACAGACAGGGACCTAAATGAAACTAATATAATGACAAGAATCAGAAATGCAAAACAATACACTTGATTTATCTTCAGACAATACCAGTTCGGTTACAAAAATACAATATAGAGCTTCTTTGCTCAACAATGCTTCAGACTATGCACTACACCTCCATCGAGCCTGCACCTTCTAACATTGATCTCCTCTCGGTTCTACTCATGCTTGCCCTACGGCCTTAAGTCTTGGGCCTATCTCCCTTCTGTGTTTTCCTGAATCGGTCTTTATGTCTTCCTTATGAGTTTCGGCCTTCTCATTCTCTCCTGCACTCGGCCTTCATCTGCAACTTTTTTATCTCAGCCTCACAGCCGAATGGCCTACTTGATCGGCCTATCTCATTTCAGCTTTCAACAAACTCATCCAATCGGCCACTTTCCCATATCGGCCTCGACTCTTGGCCTACGGCCTCTCCTTCTACTCGTCGTCCCTTCTCTCTCTCTCTCTCTCTCTCTCTCTCTGCATATTTATCGGCCTTCTTTAAAACAACCAATGTTTTCCTTTTCGGCCTCCTTCCTCGATGCCTTCCAATTGCTCCTTTCTCATCTATGCGACTCCCTTCTTAAAAACAGCCTCCTTTCTCCATTCGTCTATCATTATTTTCCAACCTAACTTGATCGTTCGGATTCCCGGAACTATTCGCCTTCCACTGTCCAACTATCGACCTCCTCAACTGATTCATGCAACCGTTTCTCTCACCTGACCTTTCAACTTCTCTAAACATTCCATCTGTCGAGGTGCAGAATAACTGACGACGGTTTAAATTCCCTTCTGTATTTAGTTCTGTCATCCGGCGACAAGAATTTCTGCGATTGCCCATGACTCAACCGTTTCAAGAAATCCTTCTAATTACCTTCCGGCTGTCCTGCAATTCTTCTTTACTTCCAGCCTTTCATTTGTGTTCAAAACTATAACTGATAAAACTAACTCTTGGCAGTTTCTACGACAGGAACTAGTCTTTGCATTATAAGTGACAGGAGATAAAATGCATTGCGGCAGGAAGTTACATCTGCAAACACTCAAACCACCAAAACACTATAGAAAATCCCAAGACTGGACAAAATTCAAAAACCAAAATTTAAAGGTGAGCAATGCCCCTGCATCACCCTTGCTCAAAGCAAAACTCAGACTTAGAGAAATTTTGCCAAAATGAATGAATAAAATGAGTTTTCACTTTTCTCTTTTATTCCCCTTTCCTCAACGCCCTTTTGAGATTTTCAATATTTTACTTTTAATATTCTTTTCTTGTCTTGGGCGCCCACATTAGTGACTTTAATAAACTCGAAATATTTCATTAAGTCCATACTATGTAATAAAGTCACTTTATTCACTTTTTAATTAAAACTCCATTTTAGCTCCAAAAAAGACCTTTCAATTAAAATAATAATAATTTGACACACAAGGTCCCTATTTAATGCATCCATAATTTAGAACATTTCATCCCGGTTCCGATGAGCTATAACACTAAGGTGCTTTTAAAATATTTTAACTAATATTTAGCAACATTATTAAAATAATTAAAATAAAGCCATTAATACACTCATTTTGCGAAAACTGCCGGAATGCATTGGAATCGAAAACTAACTGCATTGGACTGATCCTGATGAAGAATAATGATAATCGGAGCCAACCGGGCGACTTACTATAAATAGATGCCCTCTCCAAGATTCTTGGAGAGCACACCAAAAGCCGAAAATCAACTCGAAAAGCGACATATGAGTCCTCTAGATCAACTGAGCTCATTGGAGTCCTTAAATACCCCTTCTGATAATGTTGACACACACCCACAAGGTCAATGCCAACTGCACTACAAGAGAACCTCAAAATGGGGACATTATATACAACTTCAGTATTATTTTTCAGGCTGCCTAAATGGGGCATAATAAAGCCTTATGTAACTCTTAGTAATGTTTTATTATTTTGGAGTCCAATTACAAAAGTAAAATTAAAATAAGTTTTTAGGCGAGAAAAGTAAATATTATTATTTTAATTCTCCTAAGAGTGTATAAAAAGGGAGTAAGGGCTCATTTGCAACTTTGTCATTATCTAAAAACATTTGTTTCCGAAATCGATCTTTTGTGTTCATTTCTTTGCCCTAGGACGAAAACCCTATTGGCAAATGCAGTTAAGGACAAAAACCCTCCATTCCAATGGAGTAATTTCATCCAAGAATTACCTTTGAGCTGATATTTGCATTGTACTTTTAGTTTGGTGTGTTGTGTGAAGATTTCCAATTCTCAGTTGTTTGGTGTGGTGTAGGATTTTCAAAAAAAAAAATGGTCTGTTCCAGATTTCTTATGTTGAATGATTTTCTTGTTAGTGTGGTTGTTCCAAATTTTATAGAGAATATATATTAACTCCATTTGCTTTAGTAAAACTAAACTCTCTATTTGGAGATGACATAAAGCAAAACTAAACTCTCTATTTGGAGATGACAATGTTTGTCATACCATTATCAGCCTGGCCGTACAAGATTTAGCATTAAACAGCAATTTGTTAGAAGTTTGTTGAACAATATTCATTGCCTATGTTTAATTTAACCTAACACTGCACATGAGGGTCATTATCTACAAAAATTAACCAAGGTGTAGCTTCTAGCAGGGCCGTTGTAATGTTCCACTTTTTTCGAGTGATCATCTAGTGGAGTCGGCTAGCCTATTTTATTCTCATAGGCTAGGTCGGGAGTTACAAGGGAATAAACTAATTAATTAAATACTAAGTAATCCTAAGTCAATTTTGGATTATTTATATTTAATTAATTAAGTTGGACCTATTTGTAATATAAAATGACTTTATTATAAAAGTAAGCCACTTTGAAAAAAGAAAATAAAATAATATAAAAAAGAGGTCGACCAAAAAGGAGGTTTAATTGGCGGCTATAAAAGGAGGAAAAAGAAAGTCAGTTGGATCATTCTTATCTTGTCAATTGCATTGGAGATTTTCTCTTGTTGGCTGCAACATAGGTTCAACATATTCCAAGGACGAAAACCCTTAGGAATATTGGTGGATTGGACGAAAACCGAATTCCATCTTGAAGTGGATTCATTACGGAATTCACATTTGCACTTCATTGGCAATTCGAGGAGTAGATTGAGCTACAAGGACATTTATTTCTGCAGATTGGCGTGGAGAAGACCTAGGGCCAAAATTGTGAGATTTGTGGCCAAATACAATTTTGGAGATTGAGAGTTTATTCAGATTTTATATCAGATTGGAGAGGTATTCCTAGCACCATATTTTGAGGGGTTTGATTGGAGATTAGTGCAAGGGTTTTACCCTCGGGTGAGCGCCATCTTCAAGGGAGCCAATTTCATGTTTTGTGGAGCATTGAAGACCAAACCCTAGCCGTCGCCCTTCATTTAGCATGTCATTTTTCACATACAAGGGAGTGTCGCCTAGTTTGGAAGGAGTCGTAGTTGTTTGAGGAGGAATCGTGGGTCTTTTTGAGTCTCAAAGGTGTATAAACAAGTGCCAAAGCAGATCACCCATCTAGGGTTTGAAATAAAGACATAATTCTCCATTATTTTTGCTATGTAAAAACCTTTGTTTGTCAATATAAAGGTCTGATTTTGAACAGCAAAGATCTGAGTTATGTTTGGGCATGTTTGAGCCTTGAAACTTGATGTTATTTCAATTCTGAGTGATCTAATTTGTAACAGCAGTTGATCACAATCAGAAATCAGAACTCAATGTCATTTATTTTGCATTAGAAAGGTCATATTATGTGGTTGAATATATAGTAGACGATTTCTTCACAAATGCACATGAATGTCATTTATATTTGAGCAATTGGCATACATATATTCGCTGTCCAAAACCAATTACATTCAGAAACAGAAAAATCAGACTTCATAAAAATCAGAAAATTTAGGGCAGATCTAGTTAGGGATCTTACAGTGGTATCAGAGCAGTGATCTTGCCAGCCTGGAGGGTTTATCTAATGAATGATGATTTATGAATCCTGAGGATAGAAAATACATTACATACAGGAGAAGGCAGCAGTTTATTGGCTCAAATTCTGAAGAAGAAGACATCATGGGTGATAGGAATCGTGAGGATCCTAATACTAGAGACATCCTCAATGATATTGCTAGAGGACAGCGTGATCTAATGCAGCTTTTGACCCAATTTGTGCAGCATAACATGGCAAACAATAATGGAAATCAGAATAATAACAGGGACCATCAGCATACAAGTGGAAACAATGGAAACAATTGGGAAGCTAGCAATTCAGAAAATAATACCAGCACTCACACTAAAACCACTCAAGCTTCCATAATTAGGCCTCTTATGCCTACTTTCCTGGATCAGCAAGGAGCACGAGAGGGTGGACAGCAGATTGCAGGAGAGAGCTTTAATGATTACATGAGGGAATGGCAATTTCTAAGTGATGAGTTTCAGACTGCGATGTCTCTGCAAGATTTTTGTCAACTGAAATATAGAAATAGGCCTAGAGCAGAAAGAAATCACAACCATGATTTGCAAAGAAAATTACGAAAGGTAACTATTACTCCTTTCGATAGTTTGGGTGTATGCACGACAAGTGCATGGATTCAGAAGATGGATAACTATCTCACTTTGAACCCTACGTTTGAAAAAGAGGCAATTCAGTTTGCTACTTTACACTTGGAGGGAGATGCACATGATTGGTGGTATAATGGGATGGTTACAAAAGGTCATATCCGTGTCACTACTTATGTTGATTTCACTTAGAGGCTAATTGACAGGTTTGACAAAACTAATTCGGAACAGTTTTTGAGAGAGTTAGCCCAACTCAAACAAAAGGATTCAATGGATGCCTATATATCTGATTTTCAAAAGCTTGCAGTCTTGGTTCCAAAAGTTTCGGAGAACAGGTTGACTTATCTTTCAATTGAGGGTTTAGAGGAGCCTCTTCGTGGTTGGGTGAAAGCCCTAGATCCACCTTCATTGCAGGATGCTATTAAGAGGGCTAGAGGTATGCAATTTTCAACACCTTGCAAGCACAAATTTCAAAGCAAACCTTTATCTTCCTCAAGAAAGGATCCCAAGGAAAATTTTCAGAAGGAATGGCCTAGGAGGATGAATCTAGACATAGAAGCTAAAAATGAACTGAGGAAGAAGTTGTGTTTCTCATGCAAGGAACCTTGGGAATTGTTGGTATGTGGCGACTGATCATACAAATACTATACACTAGTTATGTATCCCTCTTTTTTGCACGATCGGAGTCGGTTGTTAATTTTTGTTAACTGACAAAACAAAAACGACATTGCAAAACCCTAATTCAAGAAGTTTCCAAAAAGCTTGTTATAAGTGGTTGGGATGTATGTTACGGCAATGTATTCGTGAGATTGTAATCTATTTTGCACTGGATAATAAAATCATTGAATGGCTGAGTTTCTGTGGATGTAGCCCATATTTGGGTGAACCACATTAAATTTCTGTGTTGATCTCTTTTGTGTTATTCCTCATTGTTATATTTGGGTTATTTAATCTGCATAAAATTGCTAGTGTTTATTGCTTTGATCTACTTGAACCCTAACAACTAGTATCAGAGCGGGTTGTGTTTGATTATCATCTGTAGGAAGGTCTCACAGTTGAGTGGAAGTCTCACAGTTAAGTGGGAGCAGTGGCATACGAGGGTAAATTGAAGGTAGATAAATTCAATGGGCAGAACTATCAATTATGGAAGATGCAGATGGATGATTATCTCTATCAGAAGGATTTATGGAGGCCGTTGGAAGGAATAGCCAAGAAACCAGCAGCAATGACTGATGAGGATTGGGAACTTCAGGACAGAAAGGCACTGGGAATCATTCGGTTGTGCCTAGCACCATCTGTGGCATTCAATATAACAGAAGCGAAAACAACAAGTGAATTGATGAAAGCTTTGGCCAAATTGTATGAAAAACCCTCAGCCTCTAATAAGGTATTTCTCATAAAGCGTTTGTTTAATCTAAAAATGATTGAAGGTGGATCTATGTCAGATCATTTAAATGAGTTTAATACGATTACCAATCAGTTGACTTTTATAAAAATGAAATTTGATGAAGAGGTGACAGCTCTCTTGGTTTTATGTTCTTTGCCAGAAAGCTGGAATAGCTTGGCAATGGCTGTAAGTAACTCTGTCTCTGGTTCAAATACTTTGAAATTTGATGATGTTGTTGGTGTTATCCTTAGCGAGGAAATGCGACGGAAAAGCACGAGTGAGTTCAACATCAGGTAATGCTTTGACTGTAGAGAACAGGGGAAGAACCAAGGAGAGGAAAAAGCCCAACAAATCGTGGGAGTCACAAGGGAAGTCAAAGAAAGGCAGATCTAAATCTAGAGGAACAATGGATTGCCGGCACTGTGGAAACCCAGGACACTTGAAGAAGGATTGCTGGTCTCGAAAGGGCAAACAAGGAGACGGACAACATGATGACAGTAAGGAAGCTAATGTTGCAAGTAATAAATTACAGGATGTTTTAATTTTGTGTTTAGATAATGCTAATGATTCCTGGGTAATAGATTCAGGGGCTTCATTTCATACCACGCCCCATAGGAAATATTTTGTAGATTATGTTCAACGTGATTTTGGACAAGTATATTTGGGTGATGAACCCTGTCAGATTGTTGGAAAAGGAAAGATAAAAATCAAGTTGCAGAATGGAAATGAATGGTTGCTACAGGAGGTAAGGCATGTTCCAAATTTGAGAAAGAATTTAATTTCTGCAGGACAACTGGGTAGTGAAGGTTACATAGTTACCTTTTTCAGACAAAATCTGGAAGGTCACTAAAGATGTATTAGTAGTAGCTAAAGGTGAAAAGGTAGGCACATTGTATTTGTGTACTGGTAATACTTATTCTACCTTAGCTGCTACAAAAACAGTTGCTACTGAGACAGTTATAGCACTTACTACAGGGACAGAAACAAAATTGTGGCACCATAGACTTGGGCACATGAGTGAGAAAGGGGTGAAGATCCTTCACTCTAGAAAGTTGCTACCAGGTCTGAAGCAGATTGACTTAGAGTTCTGCGAAAATTGTGTTTATGGAAAACAGAAAAGAGTCTAATTTCTCAAAATTGGGAAAGAGAAGAAGAGTGAGAAATTAGAGCTTGTGCATTCAGATGTATGGGGACCAGCTCAGGTATCTTCTCTTGGTGGCTCTTGCTATTATGTTACTTTTATTGATGATGCAACTAGGAAAACATGGGTGTATTTCCTAAAACAAAAATCAGAAGTATTTGAAACTTATAAAAAGTGGAAAGCTTTGGTTGAGAATGAGACAGGAAAAAAGTTGAAGTGTCTCAGATCCGATAATGGAGGCGAGTATTGCAGCAGAGAATTTGAGAATTACTGTTCATATAATGGAATCCGTAGGCAAAAAAGGGTTCTTAGAACCCCACAAGAAAATAGTGTGTCTAAGAGGATGAATAGGACCATTATGGAGCGTGTAAGGAGCATGAGATTGCATGTTGGACTACCCTTACACTTTTGGGCAGAAGCTGTACATACTGTTGTTTATTTAATAAACAGGGACCTTCAAATCCTTTGGATGGTGGCATCCCAGAGGAGGCATGGACGAGTAAAAAGGTAAACTATTCATTTCTAAAAACCTTTGGTTGTGAAGCTTTTGTCCATGTTAATATTGAAAATAGGACCAAGCTTGAGGCTAAGTCTAAAAAATGTACCTTCATTGGATATGGAGTAGATGAATTTGGTTATCGGTTATGGGATTATGAAAATCATAAAATCATTAGGAGCAGAGATGTTATATTCAATGAGAAGGTCATGTATAAGGATCAGCTGTAGGAAAAGAAGCATGAACAGGCCAAAAAGGAATATGTGGTGCTGGATGAGATTCTAGAAAATAAAATGCCAGTGGTACTTGATGCTCAGCAACAACAAGTTATCCCACAAACTCCTGCAAGTGTTAGATGTTCTACAAGGATAACTAGACCTTCAGAAAGATTTTCTCCATCATTATATTCTATATTATTAACTGATTCTGGTGAACCTGAAAGTTATGAAGAAGCAATGCAGGTAGATACCAAAAAGTAGTGGGAGCTAGGCATGAAAGAGGAAATGGATTCCTTGTTGCAGAATCAGGCTTGGGACTTAGTCCAATTGCCTGCAGGTAAAAGAGCATTGCCAAATAAATGGGTTTACAGGTTGAAGGAAGAAGATGGAGGCAAGAAAAGATATAAGGCCAGACTCGCGGTAAAAGGTTTTGCACAGAAAAAAGGTATAGATTTTGATGAAATATTTTCTCTGGTTGTAAAGATGACTTCTATTAGAACTATTCTAAGTCTTGTGGCTACGGAAGACTTGCATCTTGAACAGTTAGATGTGAAAACGGCATTTCTCCATGGGTATTTGGAAGAGGAAATATACATGCAGCAACCACAGGAATTTGAGGTCAGGGGTAAGGAGGAATTTGTGTGCAAGTTAAAGAAGAGTTTGTATGGCCTGAAGCAAGCACCTTGGCAATGGTATTTGAAATTTGATAGTTTTATGGCTGAACAAGGTTACAAAAGATGTCATTCTGATTATTGTGTTTATTTCAAGAAATTGGGTAATGGCAGCTATATTATCCTATTGTTTTATGTTGATGACATGCTTGTTGCCAGGTCTAACATGCAACATATTAATGAACTTAAGCAGAAATTAGCAAATTCATTTGCTATGAAGGATTTGGGTGCAACAAAACAAATACTTGGTATGAGGATCATACGAGACAGTACAAACAAAAAATTATTTTTGTCTCAAAGTGAGTATGTAGAAAAGGTGTTGAAAAGGTTTAACATGCAGAATGCAAAAGCAGTTAGTACACTTTTGCCTAGTCATTTTAAGTTGACTAAAGAGATGTGGCCAAAGACATGAGGAGGAAGACAAAATGTCTAAGATAACATATGCATCAGCAGTTGGCAGCTTGATGTATGCAATGGTATGCACAAGGCCAGATATTGCACATGCAGTGGGAGTTGTGAGCAGGTATATGAGCAATCCGGGAATGGAACATTGGAATGCGGTAAAATGGATTCTCCAATATTTGAGAGGTACTACTTCAAAGAAAATATGTTTTGACGAACAAATTCTGCTCTAAAAGGATATGTTGACTCTGATCTGGCGGGTCATATTGAAAGCAGGAGTACTACAGGGTATGTTTTTACTATAGGAGGTACTGCAATCAGTTGGATTTCAAGACTGCAAAAGGTTGTTGCGCTTTCAACCACTGAAGCTGAGTATGTTGCTGCTACAGAAGCTAGCAAGGAGATGATTTGGTTACAACGTTTTCTGGAGGAATTGGGGCAATGACAAGAAGATAGCCCTTTGTACACTAATAGCCAGAGTGCCATTCATCTTGCTAAGAATTCAGCTTCGCATTCAAAAACTAAGCACATACAGCTCAGATACCACTTCATCCAGTCAGTTTTGGAGGATGGGCAGTTGAAGCTAGAGAAAATTCACACAAATCAGAATCCTGCAGATATGTTCACAAAGGAAGTTACACGGGAGAAACTGATTTCATCATCAATTTCCGTTGGCCTTCACGATTGATAATGGTGGATATAAGAAACCAGCCAGGCCTGTAATCCAATGGGAGCTGCAAGACACTAGTTTAGAAAGTGAGAATGAGGAGCAACAGTTAGTGCTTAATGCTACAACTGCATGTGACACAGTACATGGTACTATTGCTACATTGTTAGAAGCTCTTAAGTATCATCCTTTTAGAGTGAAAGGAATCCTGAAGGGACAGCAGGTCACATGTTTGGTTGACAACGAGGCCACTCATAACTTCATTGATGAGGGATTGGTGGTGAAGAGAGGATTGCAGGCAGAGGAGTTTTCAGGTTTCAGTATTATGGTTGCCGATGGATTCAAAATGAGTTGCACTAAGAAGATTTCACAGTTGAGTATCCAGTTAGGTGACTATACGGTTACCAATGATTTAAATGTGGTCGGGATTGGTGATAGTTGATATTGATGTTGTTCTAGGAATCCATTGGTTACATTCACTTGGCAAGTACATTCAGAATTTTCAGAAGATGCAGTTGGAGCTTATGTCAGATGGAAGGAAGATAGTGTTGAGACTTTGAGAGCACTGGCGAATGGAGCGCCAAGGGTAGTGACAGTGAAGAGGATGGAAACATTGTTTAGACATGGTGAGGTTGCATGGGCAGCCCAATGTTTTGTGTCTTCTAAATCCTCTTCTAACAGTGACAAGCAGTATCATGTAGACATTCAGTCAGTGTTAGATAAGAAAAACATGGTATTTGGTGAGATTCCTCCTGGTAGACCTCCTCATCGAGGATTTGAGCATGTGATTGAGTTAGAGGAAAGCTCCAAGCCCATCATCAACTCTCCTTATCGTCATCCTAAGAGGTTAAAGGAAGAGATAGAGAAAACGATTAAGGAGTTATTGGATATGGGACACATCAAGCCTAGTTCTAGTCTCTTTGCATCTTTGGTGGTCTTGGTGAAGAAGAAGGATGGCATGATGAGGATGTGCATTGATTACAATGCCTTGAATAAGAGGACCATAAAAAACAGGTACCCCATACCCAAGATCGACGAGTTATTGGATGAGCTACATGGGGCATTCTATTTCTCCAAGATTGATCTTCGTTCAGGGTACCATCAGATTAGAGTCTGTGATGAAGATAATCATAAGACCGCATTCAAATGTCATTACGGGCACCATGAGTTCTTGGTTATGCCTTTCGGTCTTACTAATGCTCCTGCGACTTTTCAGTCATGCATGAATCATATCTTCAATAAGCAGCTACGGATGTTTGTATTGGTATTTTTTGATGATATCTTGATATACAGTAAGACATGGGAGGATCACCACTGGCATATTGATGAGGTGTTGGGCATTATAGAGGTACAATCCCTATTTGCTAAGGCTTCCAAATGTGAGTTTGGAATGACTAAGATTTTATATTTGGGACATGTGATCGGCGCTGGTGGAGTAAAGGTACATCAAGAGAAGATACAAGCTATTCTAGATTGGCCGCCGCCTAAGAACATTTCAGATTTGAGGGGTTTCTTCGAGCTATGCAATTACTACAGGAGGTTTGTGAAGGGGTTTTCATAGCTAGGAGCACCTCTTATAGATCTCACTAAGAAGGGCGCATTCAGATGGTCAGATGAGGCTCAGGTGACATTTGATAGACTTAAGAAGGTAATGAGCACTTGTCCAATATTGGCTCAACCCGATTTCTCTCAGCCGTTTGTATTGGAGTTTGATGTATCAGGTGAAGGGATAGGCGTCGACCTCATGCAGAATAGACATCCCATAGCCTATGAGAGTAGGAAGTTGAGAGATGCGGAGCGGTTGTATTCCACCTATGATAAGGAGATGTTTGCCATCATGCATGTGTTGGCAAAGTTTAGACAATACTTAGTGGGTGGAAAATTTGTGGTAAGGATGGACCACAACAGCTTGAAATACTTCCTAGAGCAGAAGGATTTGAATGAGAGGCAACAAAAGTGGGTGAGTAAGATTCAGGCATATGATTTTGATATTGAGTATGTTAAGGGGAAGAAGAATGTTGTTGCCGATGCACTATCCAAGAGACCCACACTTTGCTCTATGTCAGAGCTTTCAACTAATTGGAAAGCTCACCTTTTGGTTGAGTATTCCAAGAATACATTTGCATGCAAGCTCATGGACGGCAAGATTCAGGATAACAGATATATGGTGATTGATGATGTGATGTACTACAAGGACAAGATCTATTTGGTACCTGAATCTAAAATGAAGGATAAGATTTTGAGGGCTGTTCATGACACTCCTTTAGTGGGACATCTAGGGTTCTTCAAGACCTACAGGCAAGTGCGAGAGAGATTCTCATGGAAGGGTCTCAAGGATGATGTCTTGCGATATGTTCGAGAGTGTATGACTTGTCAGCAAAACATGTCAGAGCATACTTTCCCAGCAGGTTTACTTCAGCCATTGCCTATTCCATAATAGAAGTGGGAGAGTATATCTATGGATTTCATTACAGGTCTTCCGAAGGTGTAAGGCAAAGACTACATATTTGTGGTTGTTGACAGGTTGACTAAATATGCACATTTCTTTGCTATTTCATCTGATTATAAGGCACCGTAGGTGGCAGAGTTATTCTTTAGAGAGGTGTTTAGACTTCATGGACTTCCAAACACCGTTGTTAGCGATGAAGATAGAAGATTTCTCAATGTATTTTGGCAGGAGCTATTCAGATTGGTTGGTACGAAGTTGTCCTCGAGCACTAGCTACCACCCTCAAATAGATGGACAGACTGAGATTGTGAACAAATGGGTGGAAGGTTATCTACGCAATTATGTTGCGGGGCAGCAAAAGGCTTGGATCAGGTGGTTGTATTTAGGAGAGCATTGTTATAATACCACCTATCACATGTTGATAGGCATGTCTCCTTTTAGAGCCTTGTATAGTTATGACGCTATGTTTTTTGTAGACATAGCATTTGAGGATAGTAGACCTCCCAGAGCTAGAGAAATGATGCAGGATAGCCAGGATATCCTTAAGGTACTTAAGGATAATCTACACCGTGCTCAGAATCAGCAGAAGATGTATGCGGATAGGCACAGGGTGGAGAGTAAATTTGAAGTTGATAATCTAGTTTTTTTGCACCTACAACCATACCAACAGTCTACACTGAAGAAAAGTGGTGTAGAATAACTAAAACCTCGATTCTATGGCCCCTACAGGATTGTGTGAAGAGTTGGAGAGGTTGCATATGAGTTGGAGTTGCCCAAGGGTAGCCAAATTCATAATGTATTTCATGTATCTTGCCTCAAGAGGGCAATTGGGCAGCACATTACATCTTCTCCAAAGCTTCCACCATTGGATTAGGAGGGGAAACTGATACTTGTTCTTGATGCTATACTGGATGTTAGGGAGCGTAGGTTGAGAAATAGGGTGATCAAGGAGTATTTGGTTAGATGGAGAGACTTGCCCCTTGAGGATGCTACATGGGAAGGTGAATAGATTTTGCAACATCCAAATTTGCAATTTCTTGAGGACAAGCAATTCCGAGAAGGGAGGACTATAATGTCGCCTTTTTCCGAGTGATCATCCAGTGGAGTCAGCTAGCCTATTTTATTCCCGTAGGCTACGTCGGGAATTACAAGGGAATAATCTAATTAATTAAATACTAAATAATCCTAAGTCAATTTTTTATTATTTATATTTAATTAATTAAGCTAGACCTATTTGTAATATAAAATGACTTTATTATAAAAGTGAGCCACTTTGAAAAAAGAAAATAAAATAATATAAAAAGGACATCGGCCAAAAAGAGGGTCGGCCAAGAGGAGGTTTAATTGGCGGCTATAAAAGGAGGAAAAAGCAAGTCATTTGGATCATTCTTATCATGTCAATTGCATTGGAGATTTTCTCTTGTTGGCTGCAACATAGGTTCAGCATATTCCAAGGACGAAAACCCTTAGGAATATTGGTGGATTGGACGAAAACCCAAATCCATCTTCAGGTGGATTCATTACGGAATTCACATTTGCACCTCATTGGCGATTCGAGGAGTAGATTGAGCTACAAAGACATATTCATTTCTGCAGATTGGTGTGGAGAAGACCTAGGGACAACATAGTGAGATTTGTGGCCAAATATAATTTTGGAGATCGAGAGTTTATTCAAATTTTATATCAAATTGGAGAGGTACTCCTAGTGCCAATATTTTGAGGGTTTTTATTGGAGAGTAGTGCAAGGGTTTTACCCTCGGGTGAGCGCCATCTTCAAGGGAGCCGATTTCATGTTTTGTGGAGCATTGAAGACCAAACCCTAGCCGTCGCCCTTCACTTAGCATGCCATTTTTCACATACAAGGGAGCTTTGCCTAGTTTGGAAGGAGTCGTAGCTGTTTGAGGAGGAATCGTGGGTCTTTTTGAGTCTCAAAGGTATATAAACAAGTGCCAAAGCAGATCGCCCATCTAGGGTTTGAAATAAAGACATCATTCTCCATTCTATTTGGTATGTATAAACCTTTGTTTGTCAATATAATGGTCCGATTTTGAACAACAGAGATCTGAGTTATGTTTGGGCATGTTTGAGCCTTGAGACTTGATGTTATTTCAATTCTGAGTGATCTGATTTGTAACAGCTGTTGATCATAATCAGAAATCAGAACTCTGTCATTTATTTTGCATTAGAAAGGTCATATTTTGTGGTTCAATATATAGTATATGATTTCTTCACAAATGCACATGAATTTGTAATATCCCTAACCAGATCTGACCTAGAATTCTGATTTTTCTTCTTCTCAAAGCCTCTGCCAAATACCTGTGCCAAATGCTCAAATAAGCATGCCAAACATGTACTCTTATAATGATAACATCAACTATGAATTCAACCACATAATTTGACCAATCAAGTACAAAACAAATGGCAAATAATTCTGATTTCTGAATGTAAAGTCTGCTGCTACAAATCTGAATATTCTGAATTGGAATTACATCAAATCCATAGGCTCAAACAAGCCCAAACATAGCCCAGATATCTGCTATAACAAATAAGACCTAAACATAGGTTCATACATACCAAAAATGGCGACAAATGACGTCCGATATCAAACCCTGGATGGGTGAATTCTCCAAATAGGCAGCACTCTCCAAGAAGATGACAAAAGCATGCAATGTGAGGGTGGTGGGTAGGGTTTGATCCACAAAAGCTTCCCAAACATGAAATCGCCCTCTCTTGAGGTTGGCACTCATTTCTAGCGTAAAACCCTAACAACTATCTCGCTAATATCTTCACTCCAAAACCCTCCAAAGATGGCGCTCCAAAACTGATCTGAAAACCTGAATATATCCTTCACTTCTCCAAATTGTATTTGGCACAAATCTCACAATTTGGCCCTAGGGTTTCTGCAGAAACAAATATTTCTTTGAAGCACCTTCTTTCCTTCCAAATCTCCAATAAAGTGCAAATGTGAACTCCATATGAATTCACCTCCAAGATGGAATAGGGTTTTCGTCCAATCCACCAATATTCCTAAGGGTTTTCGTCCTTGGAATATGCTAAACCAAAGTTGCAGCTAATAGAGAAAATCTGCAATGAAAAAATATGAATATGAAACGATGAAAATGACTTGCAATTTGCCTTCTTTTATAGCCACCAAATGACTCCTTCCATGGCTGACCTCCCTTAGCAATTTTATTATTTTTTAATCTTCATTTTGGCCGACCTCCCTCTAGGCGATCACTTTATTTTATTTTGTTTTTATATCCTCCTTTCTAGGTCTTCCACCTCTTGGGCAATTTTCTTTATTTTATTTTATTTCACCAAGTGGCTCACAAAAATATTAGAAGTCATTCCACATCACAAATTGGTCCAACAAAATATGTTAAATATAAATAACCTGAAATGATTAGGATTACATAGTATTTAACTAATTAGATTATTCTCTTGCACTTCTGGCTTAGCCTACGGGAATAGAATAGGCTAACCGACTCCGTTGGGTGATCACTCGAAAAAAGGGGACAATACAATCTTCCCTTCCCATAATTGTTTGCCCTCAAACAATTGCAACTTTGGATGTTGCAAAATTGGTTCTCCTTCCCAAGTAGTGTCCTCAAGTGGCAAGTCTCTCCATCTAATCAAATACTCCTTGATCACCCTATTCCTCAACCTACGCTCCCTGACATCCAGTATAGCATCATGAACAAGTATCAATTTCCCCTCTTCATCTAATGAAGGAAGCTCGGGAGAAGATATAATATGCTGCCCAATTGCCTTTTTGAGGCAAGATACATGAAATACATTATGAATTCGGCTACCCTCAAGCAACTCCAACTTATATGCAACCTCTCCAACTCTCCTCACAATCCTGTAGGGGCCATAGAACTGAGGTTTTAGTTTTTTCTGTACTATTCTTCGATGTAGACTGTCGATGTGGTTGTAGGCGCAAGAAAACTAGATCACCAACCTCAAATGTCCTCTCCATCCTGTGCCTATCTACATACATCTTATGTTGATTTTGTGCACGATGTAGATTATCGTTAAGTGCCTTAAGGATGTCCTGGCTATCCTGCATCATCTCTCTAGCTCTGGGAGCTCTACTGTCATCAAATGCTAAGTCTACAAAAGATATAACGTCATATCCATACAAGGCTTTCAAAGGTGTCATGCCTATCGACATGTGATAGGTGGTATTATAGCAATGCTCTACCAAATACAACCACCTGACCCAAGCCCTCTGTTGCCCCACAACATAATTGCATAGATAACCTTCCATTTGTTCACTATCTCAGTCTGTCCATCTGTCTGAGGGTGGTAACAAGTGCTTGGGGTCAACTCTGTACCAGCCAATCTGAATAGCTCCTGCCAAAACACGCTGAGAAATATGCTATCCCGATCACTGGCAATGGCCTTTAGAAGTCCATGGAGTCTAAACACCTCCCTAAAGAATAACTTTGCTACCTGAGGTGCCTTTAGAAGTCCATTGATTCCTTTATTGATTGCAGATTGTCGTTGAAAACAATTAAATTTGGTTTATTTGTTTGCCAATTCTCATATGACAAGTTGAAAAAGTTCAAGTGTAATGTTATGGTTATGTATGCATGTTTTAATGTTCTATAATGTCTATAATGAATGCCTTATCAATGTTATCATCTAAATATTTGAAATTTCCTTATATTTTTTTTAAAAAACCTTATTTTTTTAGTAGTCATCCCCTAAAAAATGGCCAAAAAAAATCGCCGTCCCTGAAACTCGTCCCCGTCCCCGTCCCCGGTACTTGGGAGAGCATGGATGCAAGGTGATATTTTAGACGATTTATACCTCCTCTCATATCCTTAGTAAAATAGTTGCAAATAACCATTCTCTTTTTTGGACCTTATGTCCGATGTTTCCAGCAAAGGTTCTTAGGCTTGCCAATTTTCATACTTGTAGTCATGGATGCCATATTCTTTTCAAAAAAAATGCAAATAAAGCCTAGCAAAAGGGAAATAATAGAAAACAAAAATTAATACCGTAGGTAAAAAAATTGTCATTAATAGGCTTTACAGCCCATGACAGTCATTAAAATTTTAAAATTAAACAATGACAACTAAAGAAAAAATTAAAACATCATAATTTTGAACCTGCACTAAGTCAATGAACGGAGGAATGAACTATGAAATAACGATGATTATGATACATACCTAAAGCTTTGAAAGTTTGCAAACTTGTGAAGCTCCAAACACAACCCTGAAAATCCAAACACAGTTCTAAAAATCATACCCTAGTAGTCTGAAATCGTGTCATAGCCATCACCCTAGTCGTCCATCCATGTCAAGGGGTTCGTCACAAAAAAAAGGAGCAAAAAAAACAAATTTCCCCACTTTTTATGCCTAAAGCCTAGCTGAGTTTTCTGGAATTGTGATTTTGGTGAGTACCACTACCAACGATTTTTGGCTATTTTTAGAGAAAAAGTGGTAATCTTTAGTAAAAACTCAGTGCCAAGTTTTTCTTGTGGTAACTCGTTTTCTGATTTCCTAGGCGAGAACTAAAGAAATACACTAATAGACTAGTAATTTTCTTTTTGTATGCATGAAAATTTACAAATTTTTTTGTAGCAGAAAATTTTCTTATCAATTCCCAAAGAGGTAATAGTATGAAGAGAAACAATAAGGCTTAAGATGTGTACATACACTAAAGTTCTATCAACTAATTGAAAATATAGTCATCTCCCAAGACATACATACCATGTTTTAAATATAATACCATTCCCTTCCCAATCTCTATTTATCATCTCCAAGTGATTAAGGTTTAAAATTTAACTATTTGACATGATGTTATCAATAAAATTAATCTTTGCTTTCATCAGCATCTATTTCAATACTTTAAAATGATTTTTTTTTTAGCATTTTAGTATCTTACATTCTTTTAGGTTGCATATCCATTGTATAATTATTATTTTTCCTAAATTTATATGATATATATGTAAATATATCATAGTTACCAAGGGATGCAATGGAACTAGTACGGCAATGACACAAATCAAATTAGGGTATGCGATTAAATGACTAAGGAGACAAATATATTATATGTAAATGTAGTCACTAGAAATCATGGATAAGTACATGGTCCCTGTTCCTATAGTGGAGTTTCCTAACAACTATAATACATACACAAATGTATGTATATGAGTGTATGTTGTCTCAGAGCACGTGTCTCCAACCTTTTTTGAAAATGGCATAGCAGTGCATCTCCCTATCTTCTGTACCAATAACAATCTATGTCTCCTAATAACTATGATTTTAAGCATTAATGAGATATTTGGTATTCCTCTTCAAATGGGTTCATGGAGCTACACCATTGTAAGGCTTGGCAGCACATTATTTGTGTCTTTGCTCCAAAGCATGGGCTATATCTCCACAGAAATAAAATGGTTGTGGAAAGGCCTAAGAGTGAACAGCTGGCATACTCTTAGGCCTTTCCACAATCATTTTATTTCTATGGAGATATTGCCCATGGAGAGTAACTGTTGCATCCAATTTAAAGTACAGATTAGTGCTTTGTGAAATATCATATGCTTAGTTTGTTTTTTTGTCTTTTCCCCTCTTTCATGGTCATGAACTTTCTCAGTGTCCTTTAATAAAATATTAATGGGCATTGTTTATAACGAGCTTTTTCTAAATTTTAACTGCATTTTAAATTAGAGAATCATAATGAGCAATGTGGATGGTATTCTACTTTATATGGTTCAATAGAGCATCCTCAAACTTCTTAAAATGTAATGTAAAAGCTTTTATAGCATAATGAGAAGTTCACCAGCAATTAGGTGGTAGGTAAGGTTCAAAGTTCCCTGAAACAATTTGGCTTCAAGCCACCTTGACTTGCCTCTATTGTTGTTTTAGGGTGATTTTCCCTATTTGTTTCATCATTAGCCCTATTGTTTGGGGGTTGTTGGTTTGTTGTTGTCTTGCTGACTTTGCATGATCCGTTTTGCGCTGTTGTTCCATGATGTTGTTAGAGCATCTATGATACTTCTTGTTTGATCTTTATAAAGGGGTGGGGCCTTTTCAAAACCCCTCTTTCCAGTTCAGAGCTCTGGTCAAAAGCATTTACACATAATCTAGAAAAAAAACATGTATCTACAGTTCTTTACACCCTTCATCATTTGGATTTATGAAGTTGTAGCAATTCGCTTGAAGTACCCAGCCACAAGAAGATGCAAGATGCAACTATATTGTGGTAGCTACTAAATATCTCAAGAAGGGAGCTGAGTCTCATGCACTTCAAATAAACTCAGCTCAAAGAACAGCCAAGCCCATTTTTTAAAACATCATTTCAAATTTATGCATGATACCATTTAATATTTGACAGATCAATTTATCAAAAGGTTGTGTGATCTTATAAAAAGGCCAAAGTATGTGAAAACACCTTATTCAACAGCCAGTGTTAATTTAAACTAAGGAGACAAGATTTTCCATAAAAGGTAGACATGAAAGGAGAATGGCTGGGTGAAAACCAAGTCAAAGAGCAGATTCACAAATCACTGAGGACACTAGAAGCTGAAATCAGAGATCAAAGTCTAATACTAACCACAAAACTGGTCTTCAAAATTAGGAGTGATGCTATATGCAGTTGCCATAAAAAAATCTAAATGAATTTGATTTAGCGGTTGGATTTTATTTAAGCTATTAATTTAACTTAGTCATGAGATGCCTTATGAACTCTCTTTGAAGAAATCTCAAATGGTATATCTGATTAAGCACTTTCTGGACACTCATGGAAACTAATCGATTGCCTTCTTTTCTCTATTTTTTTCATCCTGACATCTCTATTGCCTTTTTCAGAAGCTAATTTATGGTTAGGGAGTCACAACAAATTGGTTAAAATATGCCAAAATACATGCATAATCATACCATGTTCTCTTGCACATAAGATCTTGCAAAGGATTTTCCAATTTAGAAATCAAGCATAGCAACAAATCTGTAAAGAATTCACCTTTGCACATAGATCTTGCAGAAGATTTTGCAATTTAAAAATCAAGTATAGAAACAAATCTGTAAAGAATTCACCTTTGCACATAGATCTTGCAGAGGATTTTGCAATTTAAAAATCAAGTATGGCAACAAATCTATAAAGAATTCACCTTTGCAATATTCAAGAGATCATCTACTGCTCTTCCATTATTCTGAACAAGCTCTTCCATTTTTGAGAATCCCTGAGCAAGATAATAGCATTTATAACACCTCATACCAAAGATGCTTACAAAAGAATCATCTCCATACAAACTGTATTACACAGAGCCACAACTAACCTCACTTAATTGCTGCTCTGCTTCGCGTTTTGAAGTAGACTGCACAATTCAAAAATGTAACCATTAGTCTAATAATGTTAATTAAGGTATGCAAAGTAAGCATTATAATTATTGTAATGTCAAACCTAAGAAGTTTCAGGAGGGAAAATATTGAAAAAATGTGAAATACTGGAACAATAAAGGCTTAAAACAAAAGGAACCATGGGTTACAAACAAAGAAACAAAAAATCTGATATACAAGAGACATCCACTCTGGGAGAGAGAGATGACAATCGGTTGGGAATGGAACCAGTCAGTCAGTTTCACCATTCTGTATCCTAACCCTAAAAGGTCCTGCATAAAAGGGACAAAATAAGGTCTTGGTGACCCTCACTAGAAAACTAATTTATCTATTTTTTTGGTGATAGATGATTCCAATTACTTCAAAAAGATCTTGTGGGCAATTAGGGCTTTCACTTTTTTCTCAATGTCATCTTTGGCAAAACAAACATCATTTTACATCTTTAAGTTTAAAAAGAAATGACCCACAATTTGTTCTTAATTTAGAATATGGATAATATGTTACAAAATTGATTAGCCAAAAAACTATTTTAGGTTGCAATTGGTCTTACAAACAAAAGAGCAACCCTACTATTTAAAAATAGAATCACAAGAAAATTATGTTCAATATGGAGCCATAAGCTATTAAATTGAATGATATTTTAAGTTGCAGGTGGACCTACCAATAAAAATAGCCATCTTGCTAATACAAAAAAATAGGCAAAGGGAAATTTCTATTGAAGATGGGTAACTAATTGGAATGAGGAACCTCATCCTCACCGTCTAGAAAACAAATCTACTTATCTGAGTTATAGTATTAACCCTAGTTGCGAAACTTATGAATAACTCACAACACTCACAAGTTGAAACTATTCTAGAGTTACTCCTAGAATAACTCACCACCAAGTGGTTCGGAAAAACTAGCCATTGACTCATAACCATCAGGCTCCTCATCAAATGTAGAACTTGCAAAGTCCAACACTTCCGGTTCCGAATCTTCTTTGACTTCTTTAAGGCTAGGCTCAACTTGAGAAATTTTTGTTGTAGTCTTTTCTAAATCAGCTAGCTCTTCAATTATCACATCTTTTTTCTTGCATTGGCAGTTAGGCTCCCAAGAATCCTTGCATAGAAAACAAAGATTTCTTCTCCTAAGTTCATTCTTGCTGTCATCTTTCTCCCTCGTAATGGGAGAGTTCTTGTTCTGTTGGCTGGAAGGAGATGTCATGGAATAATTTTTAGTCTTTGACATTGGAATAGTTAGCTTTGGCTTCCTTGAAAACATTTTCTTCTTCTCCTCTTCCTTCCTTGTCCTTCGAATGTATTTTATAAGGCCCTTTTTGTCAAGATCCCCCTCTTTGATCATTTCCAAAATATCATCCAAGGAAATTTGATGCTTAAAGTCATCTGATAATCCCTGGTACTCATCAATAATTTTTGTGGCCTCTAGTTCATACCTCCTTCGATCCAACTCCCTTTGAATTGTTCTTTCTAATTCAGCCTAACTTTGTCTAAGAGAATCAAGCAAGACATCTGTCTCATTTCTGCCCCTCATGTTTGTCTCTGTCCCTTGGAAATATCTAGTTGCAACCACTGAAACTAAAATGCAAAATACCAACACTCGCATGCAAGTGTTGATCATTATCATGCAACTGTCTACGCAGCTCAAAACTAACATGCAATCTGCAGTAATGGTAAACTATCCAACAGGCTGGCAGGAAACCAACTCTAATACCACTGTAATGTCCTACCCCAATTTTTTTCTAGATTTTCAACACTATCAAACAGTGTTAGCAAATCAAATGCAACCATGTAATCTCCTCCACACCTTCTGATCACCAAGTTCCCAAATGGGCGAGGTGAGAGCATACAAGTGCTTCAGGCTAACAATATAATACAGCGCAAATCAAATACAACTTCCGTATTCAGCGGGCATCACTTGTGCAGTGGGAACATCCACTTATTCAGTGGGAATCAAAGGCACCTCCACTTATTTAGTGGGAAAGCTGAAAACAAGATACAAGGCACATCCACTTATTCAGCGGGAAAGCTTTACAATGAAATCCACTTATTCAGTGGTGTGAGTAACATAAACAAGAAAGATTATTCCACTGGTGGTACTACCATCCAAGGATTACAAAGTATGATATGTCATTGCAACATTAGATGAGCATACTATAGATTCTCTTATAATGAGGAGAAAATAGATACAAATGCTCTAACTTAATACAATATCAACATGCAATGAAAGTATACCCACATGAAGGCACCATAAAGCTTTGTTAGCCCAATCATGGTGGATGCAAGGCTGTCCAAACTATAGCAGCGGACTGTCATAACAGAAATGATCAGCAAATCACATCAAAACTCCTTAAATTCCCTCCAAACTCTACTCTACCAACATCCCAGCAAGCGGCCAAGGCAAATGGGCTGATATAATGTCAAAATCACACAAGATATGCAATAAGAGGCAAATCCTTCAGCACAAACCCTCACAACCAGGTCTCATCACTTCCTCAAGGCGTCACATACACATGAACAACATTTCCCAAACCCTCCAATCGCTATGAAAGTGGAAATCGCCTATCAAAGAAATAATCCACCCCAACACGCCAATGACTGATATGAACAGCAGTTCCCCATGCCATGATAAGGTCGTACAACAAGAGGAAAATGGCACTGAAACTCAAGAGGGCGAACAGCAAAGAACACTCCAAATCTGCTTCCAAATTATTTGCAAAAACCCCTCAAAGTTGGCGTCCAAATCATCAAAGGAAATACAACTCAGATCTCATCAAAACATCTATTCAACGCAAAGGCAAACTCTGAGTGAGATTGCTCTAGTAACTCTGCATTCAGCACCAATGGTGATTCCTCTATGAAACCACACCCAACCTACAAGAGGGTTTTCATCCTCAAGAGAATCTACAAGAAGGTTTTCGTCCTTAAGAGATAATGGAAGAACTCGCAGGTTCATCCAACAGCATAACAATATCAAATCAATAGCATAACCCCCACAATGAGCTCCAAGCCTCCTTTTATAACCTTTTGAGGGAAATAGAATATTATTCCCTTTTGTCTCTTCATATTTCTCCTAAATAATAATTCTCTTTTTTAGACTTTCTTCAAATATTTCTTTTTTCCGAAGTCTAAAAGCTCACTTTATGTGCTCCACCAAATAATATATCAAATTCCCTTTCCAATGAGCTATTACACTTAAGTTATTTTAATTTAATTCCAACCTTAGGTGACTTCAGTGAAAATAATAATAAAATAGCTCAATTAATCACCCAACTTACGGAAAATCCCAAATTGTGGCAAACTATAAAATAGACCATACCAATACCATCCAGCAGGTTTGGAATAAACAATGATGCCAACTGGGTGACTTTCTAAAAATAGACAGCTTCTCCAAGAAATTTGGAGAACCCCCTGGAAAGCCAAAAACACTTCTGAAAGATGCACTGAAACCCTGAACACCAACTGAGCTCAATGCCATAGAAAAGAATCCACTCCAAGAAGGGAACGCCAATTTATAATTAATATTACACTAAGTTGTTAATCCTTATTTGTAATGTCCCCTTCTAGTATGCTGAAATTTTTCACTATTTAACACAATTCCAACTTAGTAAAAGAGAACATTAGTAACCTTTTTCAACATATAATCATTAAGATTATAACTTATTAGATTATATACACATTAAGTTCATATATTTGTTTCGTCATCATGCATTAAGACATTTTCAATTTATAAGCATATTCACATTATTCATTGTTATCATTGGTTCGTGATATGACTTGTGAGGGACTTATGGTAGACTCTTGCGTTAACCAGCTCTAGATCACCAAGCATGATTTCATTAAGGAAATAGTTCCATCTCATACAGAGGCCCAAAGGTTTCACTCACACACGGAGTCCCTCACCATTTGGCTCGTGGGATTTCACTCACACACAGAGTACCTCATCCAGACGAGAGTCACCATCCGTTAGAGCAACTCTTACGAGTTCTCCTAGGCCCAAGGATTTCACCCACACACGGGGTTCCTTATCACTTGGTCGAGGGACTTACATCCAGTCGAGAGATACCTAGGCTAAAATAAACTATTCCAACTACGTCATACCTTAGAGGTGATAGAGGGGTTAAAGTGAGAGTCAGAGTCAGCTCCAAGCATACCACCAACTTCATCTTTTTATTGATTTCATGAATATCACAATTGTTTTTATTGATATTTAACACATGATGGCTGATATTAGATATCATGGCTTTATAGCATAATTGGTCCATCATATTCCACATAAGCATATTTATTATTGATTTCTTATACATAACTAAATCATGTTAGTCTATTCCTATATTCATGAGCATAACTGAAACAATCTATTACTCTATATGCATTCATTTATAGTTAGTATCATTAATGAACATTCCTGCCTCTTATGATAATATTCTACAATGATCACTTATCATACGACGAGCATATTTCCTAATTCCTATACTCAGATTTACTTGCACACATGTACATATATTCTAACCCCTACTAACATTTATATTCCCTACTAACATTTACATACAAATTGAATAAGTTAAATAGCTACATACCTGGGTGATCGATTCTCAGGCCTGCTGTATAAATGATGAAAATTGTTTGGTTTGCAAAGCTATTGTATGATGTGAGATGACGCCCCTCTTAAATCTGTATTTTCTCTGTTCGTGGTGAAATGAAAGCCGTCGAAATTCTATTGCCTGTTGCATACAGAAATTTACTGAGTTCTTTCCTTATACGATGCCTGATTGTTGTCTTCTATCGGGTATTCGCTGGTTAGCTTAATGCTTGTGTTCTTTTTTCTTTTTTTATTTCTTCCGCCGATGATCCTATTCGCTTCACTCGATCTCATCTATATAGGGGGCGGAGGCCAATACTTCAACCGACGTGCCTTTGCAACCTTTCACACTTCGTTGGGTTTAAACGTCGATTGCTATAATGCATATCCTTTAGAGAATTATGTTTGCTTAAGCCCCTTTATCGGGTATGTTACCTTTCCTTAAGGACGAAAGGAAATTATGATTATAATATTCACTTATATCACTAATTGTATAAATGAATATAGTATTTGATAATTATAATTTATTACCATATAAGATAATCATGTCTCATGCATATATTTATTATTTATTATTTAGATGGTTCATATAATCATGTTTATTAATAATATATTTATTTTTGCCATTTATCACAATGTTTATATCTTTAATTTAAACATTGCTTTAATATCGGATCATGACATTATTCCAAACCTTAGGCAACCTTAGTGAAATATTAATTAAACTCCCAGATAATAGTCCTAAGCTACGGAAAGCATAGAGACGCACTGATCGAACAACTCTGACCATATCAAAGTGTAGTAGAAGACTTAGGACAAAAATCGGAAGCCGTCAGGTGACTGTCTAAAAATAGCATATTTCTCCAAGAAGGTTGGAGAGCACCTGAGAAATCAGAACTGAATTCCGAAAGCATCTAAGAACTCCAAATGACTAGCCGAACTTAAAACCATGAACAACTACTCTGCAAGACTGAGCCACGGCCACTCCAAGAATATTGGAGTCCTCTCAAACAAAGCTAATAGCCTCCTAAAGACTAGGAATGGGCGAAATGCGCACAAAAGATCTATGCACCAAAAAAGGGACATTACACTATTATCAAATTTTATATCACTTCTGAACATGTCCCCTAGAACTGAAACTCCTTACCATTTTTGCTCTTAGAATCGTTAAGACTTGAAGTTGCAACCTCCTCAAGTTCTATTCCACTACCATTATCTTGATACTCTTCATCTTTTGCAACAACCCTTTCTAGAATAAGCTCATTGATAATCATTGAATGCTCAAGCCTTGCTTCCTCACTGATATATAGATGGGATCTATTGAAGATGCTGATGAGTCAAACCTTAAGAGGAAATTCACTATGTCCACTGAAGACCCACTCTCAAGGTGTTGCAAAAGACTATCAAGATATGTATGTAATATACAACCCCAAAAAATTTTTCAAAATATAGAACAATGATAAACAGTGTTAGCACAACTAAACTCCTCCGCACTTCTGATCACCAAGATCCTAATTCGGGCAAGGTGAGAGCATAATGTGCTTTAGATTACAAATTAAAACATTGTGCAAACAAGTAAACATTCATCTGCATATGTAGGCATCCACAAGTTGTGGGGATTTACCACTTTTAGTGGGTATGAGAGCAAGAAAGGAAAATTACAATGCCATCCACTTATTCAGTGGGAATACTCCACTTATGCAGTGGGTAGAAACAATAAAGAAAAGTTCATTTATCCACACTGGCGGTAAAACCATCCAGGGGTTACAATATGTTTAATTGTTCTTTCCTCCACACTGGCGGTAAACCATCCAGGGGCCTTAATGTGATTCACAAGAAAGATTACAATGATATCAAATACAATGTAAATCAAGTCTTGTTTGGACTTATTAAGAATCTTGTGAAGATAGCATGACCATACCCTGCAGATTTCTTGAATAGCTGAATGATAATGTAGTATTTATTTGCTGTCTGTCACTGCTGCAACCTGAAATGATATATCAACTGCTCTCTACACAGACCATTGGCATCCAGGGAAGTATAATATTACAAGACTAAACCCAATGTTTGACAAAACAAGTGGTCCCTAAATGATCTATCAATTATATGTACTGAACACAACAGAGAGAGTGATAGACTATAAAATGACTTCTTCCAGACTAGTACGGCACCTTCCCAGCATAGTACGGACTGCTGAAAACTCCCAAGAAACTGCCCACACTTAACAATATTGTTTCTCACTCTAAAAACTATGCTAATACAAGACAAATCCAATGTTTCCCATGCACTAAAGATCAGTTAACAAAAACACTTCACAAACTATGCATTTCCCAGGCCGTACGGCCAGCAGAAGTACGGCTGCTCATAAAAAAATAAACAAAGCTTCCCGACCACTCACTATGATTAGATTGGGGTCGCCTAAGGAAAATATTAATAGTGCAAAAAGATTTAGACACAAAGAACTTCTCAATAATTTTATTTTTGCAAAACTCTTTTTCTGCCTGTACGGCAATATAATGGTACGGACCAGCAATATGACATTAAAACTATACAAGGCATAAAAAATCTGCTTCTAACTTCATTCTCATCTGATTGCCATGATATTTAATGAACTCTAATCCAAAAACTCTTAGCAACTTCAAACATATTCAGCTCCATGAAAGCTCACTGGCAAACTCTGGATAAGTTTGCTCAAATCTCTTCTTCAGCACAATGGTGATTCCTGTAGTGAAACCACACCCAACCTCGAGGGTTTTCGTCCTCAAGAGCATTCCACAAGAGGGTTTTCGTCCTCAAGAGAATATGGAAGAACATGCAGGTTCAATCCAGCAGAGTAACAATACAAATCCAAGCATACCCAAACAATGAGCCCAACTCCTCTTTTTATAACTTTTTGAGGGAAATAAAATATTATTTCCTTTATCCCTTCATATTTTTCCTCAAACAATATAAAATAATTCATTATGTGTGCACAACTTAAAGTCACCACTTTTAATTAAAAGCTCTTTTTAGCTCCAAAGACCTCCTTGTCAAAATAAAGGAAATATTTGCTTCTCAAGGCCCCAAAATGATGCATCTATGATTTAAAACTTTTCTTCTTTGTTCCAATGAGCTATAACACTTAGATTTTTATTAATTATTTTCACCCCTAGGAGCTTAAGTGAAAATAATAATTAAAATAGCTCATTAAATATTAAATTTTGCGGAAAATCCCAAATGACCTCCGAAAGCAAAATAAACTGAACCAATATGCTCTGTAAGGTTTGGGATGTGCAACGATGTCTTCCGGGTGACTTTCCAAAAATAGAAAACTCTTCCAAGGATCTTGGAGAGCAAACCAGAAGCCCGATCAAACTTTAAAAACCATCAATGTTACCCGGAACATCAACTGAGCTCAAAACCAAGACAATTATCTATTTACAAAAGGAAAACCCAATTAACTGTTCTGCAGACTGGACTAAGACCACTCCAATAACATTGGAGTTCTTCTCAAACATGTTGGATAGCCTCCAAAAGACTAGGAACAAGCACAAATGCCCATAATAATCAATGTGCCAAAAATGGAACATTACAATGTATGTGAATCCTCCACATAGCCTTCTGATCAAGATGAGTGGCTCTAGAATTGAACTATCTTTAGGAAGAAAATCGTGTTCACCATCTAACTGCAAACTTTCACTAACATCACCAACCTCTAGTAGCAAAGTCTTTGTCTCTTCAACATATATTGCCTAAACAACTTGAGTGACTTGTCCTTCCTCTATTTGTTTTTCTGCGGTTCACTGAACAACCCTTCGAATGAAGAAAAGAAGCTACTAAATTTATCTTCTCTAGTGCAATTGACTTCTTGCTTGCTAGAAAGCATTGAAACACAACTTGGCTCCTCAAATGCTGATTTGACCTCATCCTCAGAAAATATATGACATACTTGGGTCATGTTAGGCTCTTCTTTCAGCAATTCCTCTTCAACCTCAAAAAACTTGAGAAAAGTAGGCAAAATATCCACTTCTAATGCCTACTATTCTTCTATTTGTAGCTCTTTATTATGCAAACACATGACACCATTCAATGTAAGATTATGCAAATTATTTCTTACTTTATCAGGTTAGTACTAGATATATCCCATCACAGAGCCACCAACAGATTCATCATAGACCTTAATGATCACCCAAAGACCTTTGCTTTCTATTTGAAGCTGCCAAAATCTATGTGAACATTTGCATTTCAAGACTTCTTCCATCATTTTCATCTATGGCATGGAACATGTATTTGTTTGGAGAAAAATGAGCTTCTGCTACCTGCCTTGTTGGAGTAGGCAAATGAAATGTCTAACTAATATAATTGATGAAAGAATTATTCCTACTCAAGGAAGGTGGATACTGCTTAAGTGGTGGAATGCTCAAAGGAAGTTATTTCTTCATATTAGCCACATCATTTACCACCCTTTATAATAAAGAATCAGATGAAACATGTATTAATAGCCTAGTTGAATCTCTCTAAATTCTACCTAAAGTGATCATATGATCCTCCAACTTGATTGCATGTTTTTGAGAATCCTTCAATTTGGTAGCATGACTTGACTTGAGAAAGAAAGTAATATCTAGTCATACAGAGTTTATAAAGCAACTCAAAAGAATCTCAAAAGAAAGATTTGATGTCCCAACAATCCCGATAACCAAACAATCTCACAACAAACTCCCTCATAGGTTTCTTATCATCTTTATTGGCATTTGAGAGTTATACAAACAAGATATGACTATCTTCTACTGGCTTGAAGCGTGCAAGAAACTTCTCGCTCATTAACTCCCAACTAGTAATTGAACCAGTAGCAAGATGGTGAAATGAATCAGTTGCTATGCCTTGTAATGTTTTCACAAAAAAATGAGCTGCAACATCTTCATGTTGCAACACTCAAAATTCCATCACCATAGAACTTTGGAAAATTCTTCCTTGGTCCACAAGGAAGCTCATGATGCTCTATCAATGCCAACGGACCAATTTGATTTCCCCGTGGCAATAATGGAGGCAGACAATTGTTGTTGATGTGGTTACCCTCTTGATGAGCCATCGCTTGTAGTGGTTCTTCTTCTAAAGCTAAAAATATTTCAACAAGTTCTAGTACTATTGTGGAAGAAGAATCTTCTTTTAGAGAACAACGATCAAGACCTATTTTCCTTCACAATCAAGGGTAGACTGCACTATAACTAATCATCAATTCTCATTTCCCCAATAGAGTTGCTAAAAATTATTAGTGTTTTAATTTGCACCTTTCAATGCGACACAAAACGGAACAAATGTGTAGTAAAACTGCGCTTTAAATTAGAAGGGGAAGCTCCTTGTAAACAAAAACTAACCTAATCTAAAAAATATGTACTTGTTATTTACAATTTGTATAGTGTTTTCTTGGGTGATTCACACTGAAGGTAAATAAAGCTAAAGTATCTTTTGAGTTCACCTAGGGCAAAAGGTTGACACGCCTTTCCATGCAAGGCAAAAGATTTTATGCTTTTTGACTTAAAAATCCCTATTAGTACTACATGCTTCTGTTCAACTAAAATCAAAGACTAAGGAGTGCAAGTACACAAGGCTGGAATTTGTTTACACGATACAAAAACTTGGCAAATCAAAAGGAAAACAACACATACAAAGCTATGATGATTACACTTCTCTAAACTTTGCAGTACAAAGCCTACAATGTTCAAAATACAATTCAATTTACCTTATGTGTACAAACAAACAAGATATTATGAGTTAACATGGGAATTGAATACAAAGCCTCAAGAGCAAACTTAATTATCACTACGATACAAAGCTCTCAATAATTATTAAGCAATGTTTGACTCATAAAATCATATTAGACAGAATACTTCAACAACAACCCCTATTGGAACAATACTAAATTTACCCTAAAAAATCAAATACCCCAAGTTTAGGGTTAGGGTTTTGGAATTACTATTCATATTACCTTCAAATTTGCATCATTCTTGTGCCCTAAATCTGCAATCATAACATAAGAGACACATATACAAAATATAGGTATACAAACATACCTCTTGAAACACAAATGTTAGATAAACAATAGTTACATAGATTTATTTACTACTCATTGTTATGAAGTTACATTCATAGATTCCACTCCATCATAGTGGTGATGACATTCCTTGGTACATGATGCCTCCATGCAGGCCCTTACGGGGGGCATGGCAGTTCTCATGTTCAGTTCCTCCATACTGGCCCTAACGGAGGTTTGGTAGGATCAAGCTGTCATACATGGCCTCCATACTGGCCCTTACAGAGGGTATGGACGGGGTGCAGATCAGATTGCCTCCAAACTGGCCTTAGGGGGGTATGGCAGGGCTACTAGCCTCGATCTGTTGGTCATTCACTCCTATGATGGATGATTATTAGAAATAGCAATGAATTGCTTATATAGACTCAAAGCTGACCTGTTCACGATATTTCTGTGATGCACAATAAGTATAGTGACCTTGAATATATGTTCAATTCGCAGATCTGAATCTGTATTATATAAATATCCCAATTGGCTTTTAATTTCTGAGTCAAATGCTCTAGTATTTCTGATGCTTGTTTCCTTTTTCCTCTTCCTTCTATCGAATGGCTTATTATATGCCTTCATCAAACGCCTTTTGGGAATGGTGGTGACCATTCATAGCATCGTATCCCTTAAAAACTCTTAGTGCTGCCTCATGACAATGATTCATTAATATCCTTAAGATTGTTAGCGCTGCCTTATCTGACAGCGATTAGTTAACACTTAGTCATCTTTTCTTATAATAAAGATATCTTCTTGATAATTACACCTCTTAATATTTGTCGTCCCCTTTCACTAATCACAGTCTTTTTATATTGGCACCGCCTTTAATTCTAAGCACTCTAATAATAATCGTTACTCCTTAATTGTCCCTCTTGTTTCTATGAAATCACATATTTGACTCGATACTACCCATATCATAGACTTTGTTTTGTCTTATGTGGCGCTATACCTCATATGAGATCAGCCAGGTCATTTCCTAGAAGTCGACCATACTAAAAGTGTTGATCGTAGCATATCAACTTTCCTGAAATTGTTGCCATACAGGGACAAGATTGGTTTGTGGGACCCAGTCATGTAAAGTTTAGTTCACAAAGTTTCCTTTAGTGTTAAAGTGTAGTTTATTTGGTTCGCAGATTTAAACAGCCAAGTCTGTCACATGGGTTTGGCTGGTCTGCCATCTCACCTTCTTGAATATATTTATTTAACATAATATAACAATACATCTTGTTTATATATTATATTTTAATCATTTACATAATAATATTATTTATTAAATAAATAATATATATTAATAATATTTATATATCTATATCATCAACGAAGGCACTTCATCGATGTTTAAATCTTTAATTTAAACAATGCTTTAATATCGGGACATAACAGTAAGCGTGAAAATTACCATTTGAAAACTAAATGCAAATGACACTTCTTTATAGGGTTTACAAAACATTGCATGAAAATAAATTAAAAAACTAACTACACTTCTACCCTACGAATAGCTTGATTTCATGCAATGAAATCTTTATTACAGAATCCTATCCACTAAAACTAATTTTGAACTCCGTCAATCTTTAGTTAAATTGCCAATACAAATTACTACAAACTAACTCTAGAACTCACATCTTGCATGATAAGAGATTTAAAAATAGATGATCTAAAAAAAGCACATCAGGCTAAAATAAGAGACAATTAAAAGTAGTGCAGACTAAAAATAGACTTCTAGACAAATGACACTGAATGATGACTTTGATGAAGCTTCTTGTTCCGTCCATGGAAAAAAATTTAAGACACCTTGAAATATTGAAAATTCACCAATCTTGGTGACACGAATCTGAAAAATCCCCTTTGATGACCTCTTTGCACCAACTTCTAGCTAGAAATATGGTTTTCTGAATACCCTAAAACCCCTAGCCTCCATCTTTCATTATCTGAAAACAATGAAAGTCTAAACTCCTTTGGAAACCCCCTAAGTTTTGTCACTTCTATCTTTCGACAGTCTAACTAACTCTAGAACTCACATCTTGCATGATAAGAGATTTAAAAATAGATGATCTAAAAAAAGCACATCAGGCTAAAATAAGAGACAATTAAAAGTAGTGCAGACTAAAAATAGACTTCTACACAAATGACTCTGAATGATGACTTTGATGAAGCTTCTTGTTCTGTCCATGGAAAAAAATTTAAGACACCTTGAAATATTGAAAATTCACCAATCTTGGTGACTCGAATCTGAAAAATCCCCTTTGATGACCTCTTTGCACCAACTTCTAGCTAGAAATATGGTTTTCTGAATACCCTAAAACCCCTAGCCTCCATCTTTCATTATCTGAAAACAATGAAAGACTAAACTCCTTTGGAAACCCCCTAAGTTTTGTCACTTCTCTCTTTCGACAGTCTAACCTTCGTCAAACACAAAACCATGGACTTTGAAGCACTTTATATGAAGGATAAAGGAATGATAACTTCTTACTATTTGTTCTCGTGATGAATGAAACACCATGGCGACTGTTATAATGTTGGAAACTCAAGCATGGTTTTCGGCTATTACCAAGTGATGGAAGGACATGCACATGATAATGTTTCATTTGAGGTGAACTTCCGTTGCTGTTAACCCTGCTAGTTCTACTGATCTGCTGCTTACCATCAGCCAAGAAGTTGTTGAAACAATGATGAACCCTAACCAGCTCTATAAATAACAACCAAAACAATAACTTTGTCATAATTTAAAACCTTGGAGTAGCCAGTTTTCTCCCCATCATAAATTGACTCATCTTCAGAATATGTTCTGCATTGATTGTATCCTGGCAAACTTGACTATCTAATGCTTGATTTTCTTCAAAATTAGCGTTCTACAACTTTAAAAAACTCTGTTGTTTCCTGATCACAAAGACTGATGTAGCATCCCTTCTCATAATACTTGAATAAACTCAAGAATTTACAAGAAAGTAAATAGACTTCGTAATCATGTGAGAGAATTTTTTTTTTTTTTTTAAATAACATTTGCATTATCATAAGAAATAAAATACAGCTTTCTATATAATTTCATCCTTGAAATCATAACATACTCAAAGTTAGAATCATACTGAATTCCTTTCAATTTACATTTACATTACATAAAATGTTCTTGGCAAAAGAGTAGTTTTACCTCATAAGTTTGACTATGATAAGCCATAACATGGAGTACACTGCATCTGGAATGTTGATATCAGTCCTCACGAGCCTTGACGAGTCTTCTGCTTCAAAGGGAGAGCATCATCTGAGTGCTTTACCTCCAACCACAGACTAATGGTCCCCCGCACACCTTTCTTTTGGAAGTGGTCCTATGGCATGTCCCCATTTCCGGCTTGATCAATATTGGACATGGATTAGCCTATTTATCATTCCCGTGGGCTAATACTAATGATGAGGGAATGAATTTGGTTTTAACTAACTCAGTGTTGTAGTTTCGCAGGTACAAAGTCAAAACTATTTCAGCAATCTGTGGCAAATCCGGAAAAGTGGTTAAGTCCGGAGGCCAAAGATGCCAAGAACTTGAGTCTCAGGGTCAAAGCGCACTTTTCCATCTTTAGAGCTCCAAACTTGCGCCTTGCAAAGAGAAGATCTTCAACAATAGATGAAGTGTCATTTTGATGTCATGTGAAGGAAAGAAGTCTCCTAAATGCCTTGAGGCCTATTCAGTGAATTGAAACAGTTGAAGAACATGCTAAGTGATCTAGGCGCACTTTCCCACCTGTTCAACCACCAAAGTGCGCCTTGGCAAGGATCCATTCAAACATGAATAGGAAGATAGTACTTGAGCGCTTCAATGATGAGTGGTTTCTAAACACTCAAACATGAGTTGGAGAACTTCAAAGTGCCAAGGGAACTAGCTAGAGGACTAAGGCGCTAACTCATGACTCTGGAACCTTGAAATTGCGCCAAGTAAGGAGGAGTTCTTAGGAGTTGAAGTGATTAAGTCATCAAAATAAATCAAGGACTTAAGGCGCAAGATTGCTACTATACAACTCCAAATGTGCGCCTAAGAGTCAAGGCGCCACTTCTTGATCCTACAACACAAAATGTGCGCCTAGGCGCTAGATCATGCCTCTGCAACCTTGAGATTGCGCCTTAGCAAGGAAGTGAATTGGAAGGTTAAATTGATCATCAAAGGTTAAAGATTGTTCAAAAGATCATCCATTCAATTGAAATCATTATCTATGACAAGAGAAGTGTTATGAGAGTGAGGCGCACTTTTCCTCATCTTCAACCTCACATTTGCGCCTTCTCTAGAAAGCTCAATTTGCGCCTAAGGTGAGGATCTTCAAACATCATCATTGTTATTGGCAAACTTGCATTTGGAGAAGCCTTGAAGGTTTGAACTTAGTTGAAACTTACCTCAAGATGCTAAGCGCAATTTCATGACTCTAGAAACCTAAATATGCGCCTAAGCTAGAAATGGAATGGAAGTCACAATTTGATCATTCATCGTGTTTAGGAGGTAAAACTTGTTTGAGGGATCATTCATCCAACTAAGATCCTAATCAAAGACAAGAAAACATCATGATGTTTAAGGCGCACTTTGCCTCTTGTTCAACCTTGGATATGCGCCTCACTTGGATCCCTCAATTGCGCCTTGAGAAGGACTCATCAACTTGCAAGGAAAAGAATCTAGCTATTGCCAATGTTTGGAAATTGTTTAAGTGTCAGAAGACAAGTCTTGATGTTGAGGCGCACCTAGCCTCTGCCACCTCAAAAGTGCGCCTAGCTTAGGAGAGGTGCCAATCTTGGTCTCTGCAATCTCCAATGTGCGCCTAAGCTTCATTGAGTATCGTGCAAACAGTGGGTCCCAGAATGACCTTGGATGGCGTGCCGGATAAGGCTCTCAACTCAAAGTAACTGACTTTGGGTAGTGTGCTTGATAAGGCTTCCAACTCAGAAGTGAGTCATCCCAATGGAATATTCCTCTAGAATATGCTCATTGGAAAACATGTTGTGGTTGCCTCTTGCTCTTGAGGAGGAGCACTATAAAAGGAGGAGAGCGACTTCATTTGGGGATCTTGGCTATTTGATATTTCTTGGTAAGCTTTATGCTTTTTTCATGAAATTTGTGTATTTCATGCTTGTTGGGGTGATGCTCCCTTATCCTTTGAGAGGTGTTAACATTTAGTTATCATCATTGTGCAAGATTGAAGTCGTTACTTGCAACTTGAAGTTACTTACATCTTGAAGACACTATCAACTTGAAGACAAGATACTTGTGGTTTGAAACTCATCATTGTTCAATCTAGGCGCTAAGGCCTATCTTTTGTAATCATTGTAATAAATTGAACATTGATGCTATTAAGCATCTGTTGAATGTAATAAGAAGTTGTATTGACAATTGCAATAAGATATCTCAACTTCATTGTTTGTTCAATTCATGTTGATTTCATTTATGTTAAGATGTTGATTAATTGAAGTAAGAAAAGTTAGAAAAAAATTTAGTTAAGTATAGTTGGGATATTTCAGTGGTATCAGAGCTTGGATCCTGCCAGCCTATGGGTTATGAGCTACTACGTTGATCCTTTGCCACAACACTATCGAAGGAGAACAAGTACAATGGGAGATAGAAGGCAACATAATTCACAAGATGACATTGATAACATGTTAAGGGAGATGGTTGATAATCAGCGTGATATGGCAGCTCAACAGCGTGAGGCAATTGAACAACAACGGCAAACAAATGCAAATATTGAAAGGATGTTTCAAGCCTTGATGGGTAACAGGAATAATAACAATCAGAATAATCCAGGTAATCAGGATGTAGGTAGTGTAGCTGGAAGATCACTGCCTCGTGTTAGGAGAACAAGGACACCTACAGTTGAGAGGCCTATGCAACCTACTTTTCTTCCTAGGGAAGAAGTAGAAGAGGAGCAGCCACAGGAAGAAGAAGAAGATGTTCCTTTTGAGGAGAATGTTATATCTTTGGTTGATGAGTATGATGCACTTCCTGAGCATGTAAGGAATAGAATAAATTTCAACAACTACATGAGCAAGAAAAGGGATGGTCAAAGAGGTGGAGTGAATCGACCAAGGCAAAGAAGAGCTCAACCTACACAGCCAAAGGAGTATAAGGATGCCTTAAACAAAATTCCTCTTCCAAGTTTTGATGGTAGTGGTAAGCTAAGTGCTAGAGCATCGGTGAATAAGTTGGACACCTTTCTTACACTCAAGCCCATGAGTGAAGATAAGGCTATTCAATTTGCTACTATGCATTTGGAAGGTATAGCATATGAATGGTGGCATCATGGTCTTGTTTCACAGCATCACAACAGGATTACTTCATATGATGAGTTTGTTCAAAAACTCATAACTAGGTTTGACCGCAAGGATGTTGAGGTCTACTACCGTGAGCTTGCACAGTTGAAGCAATTTGGTAAAGTGGATGCTTATGTCAATGAATTTCAAAAGATTGCAGTTATGGTTCCCGATATAACAGATAGGAGAATCACTATGTTGTTTGTTGAAGGATTGAATGATAGGATCAAGGGTTTGGTTAAAGTACATAAGCCAACTACTCTTGAGGAGGCCATTGAGTTAGCACTTGATTTGGATACTACTCCTGCTTTCACTAAAAAGAAAAGTTTCTTCACAGGTACAAGTTCTAATAAGAAAAAACCATTTCAGCCAAAGCCCAATACTTCGGCTATGGAGTGAGATGAATTGAGAAGGAAGAAGCTATGCTTTTCCTGCAAGCAACCATGGGAACTAGGTCATAGATGCCTTGGAAAAGGCAAGGCACATCTTATTGAGGTATTTTCCGATGATGATGGTGATACACATGGGGATTCAGGTTCAGATCATGATGAGGCACAACAAGAGCAGATTACTTTGGAACTTGATACAGGTGAAGGTGTGACTATTGCTTCTATGTCGGGAGTTCCTAGGTATCATGCCTTTCGTGTAAAGGGTGTTATCAATGGACAACAAGTCACATGTTTGGTGCATAGTGGAGCTACACATAATTTCATTAATCAGGGATTAGTCATGAGACGTGGCCTACAAGCAGAGGATTTTGAGGGGTTCACAATTGCAGTGGCAGATGGGTTCACTATGAGTTGTCAGAAGAAGGTACCCCAACTCAGCATTCAAATGGGGGATTATACTTTAACAGATGATTTCCATATGGTTGGACTTTCAGGCATTGATGTGGTATTGGGAATGCAATGGTTGCATTCACTTGGCTATTATATACAGGATCTGACGAAGATGGAGATAGAGTTTATTCATGAGGGAAGAAAAGTGATTTTGAGGGCTATTTCAGATGGAAGGCCTAGAGTTGTTTCAGCTAGGCGTATGGAAGCATTGTTTCGCCATGATGACATTGCATGGGCAGCCCAAGTGGCTATTTCTTCCAAGTCTTCTTCAGATGGTGAATATCATATACATATTCAATCTGTGTTGGACAAACACAGTAAGGTGTTTGGGAACATTCCTCTAGGACGACCACCGGACCGTGGTTTTGAGCATGTGATTGAGCTAAAGGAGGGGACCAAACCTATCAACATTGCACCATACAGACATCCTTGGCACTTCAAGATCGAGATTGAGAATACAATCAAGGAGTTGATTGATATGGGACACATTCAACCTTCATTAGTCCATTTGTTTGGGAACATTCCTCCAGGACGACCACCGGACCGTGGTTTTGAGCATGTGATTGAGCTAAAGGAGGGGACCAAACCTATCAACATTGCGCCGTACAGACATCCTCAGCACTTCAAGATCGAGATTGAGAATACAATCAAGGAGTTGATTGATATGGGACACATTCGACCTTCATTAGTCCATTTGCTTCTTCAGTTGTGTTGGTAAAGAAGAAAGATGGAACAATGCGGATGTGTATTGACTATCGCGCATTGAATCAAAGGACCATTAAGAATAGGTATCCAATACCTAGGATTGATGAGTTGCTAGATGAATTGCATGGGGCTGTATTCTTCTCGAAGATTGATCTTCGCTCAAGTTATCATCAAATCCGTGTTCGTGAGGACATCCCAAAAATAGCATTCCGATGTCACTACGGGCATTATGAATTCTTGGTGATGCCTTTTGGTTTGACCAATGCACCAGCCACTTTCCAATCTTGCATGAATCATGTATTAAACAAGCAGTTGAGGAAGTACCTGTTGGTGATCTTCGACGACATTCTAATCTATAGCAAGACATGGGAAGAACATCTCCAACACTTGGACGAAATCTTAAATATAATGGACAAACAGTCTTTGTATGCAAAAATGTCTAAGTGTGAGTTTGGTTTGAAGGAGATACTATACCTGGGTCATGTAATTGGCACTAATGGCGTGAAAGTGCAAGAAGAGAAGATTGAAGCCATTCGTAGTTGGCCAGTACCCAGGAATGTGTCAGAATTAAGAGGTTTCATTGGCCTTTGTAGTTACTACAGACGATTTGTTAAGGGGTTCTTGCAGCTCTCTGCACCCTTGACGAATCTAACAAAGAAGGGTGCTTTTATCTGGTCAATGGAAGCTCAAGCAACTTTTGAGAAATTGAAAGAGGTAATGAGTACGACGCCAGTATTGGCTTTGCCGAATTTCACTAAGTCTTTTGTCCTAGAATGTGATGCTTCTGGAGAAGGCATTGGAGTAGTGTTGATGCAAGATCATCAACCAATTGCATTTGAAAGCAGGAAGTTAAAGGATACAGAAAGGCTGTACTCTACATATGACAAAGAGATGCTGGCTATCATGCATGCTTTGGCTAAGTTCCACCAATATCTAGTGGGATCTAAGTTTTTGGTCCGAACAAATCACAACAGTTTAAGATACTTCTTAGGACAGAAAGATTTGAATGAACGACAGCAGAAGTAGGTTACTAAGATACAGGCTTATGATTTTGACATTGAATATATTGAAGGCAAGAAGAATGTAGTTGCAGATGCCTTGTCTAGAAAGCCTGCTATTTGCGCCCTAAGTGAAGTATTTGCCGATTGGAAGTCTCAGCTTCTGGTTGAGTACTCCAAATCGAAGTTTGCTTATGAAATCATGGATGGAATCATTCAGGTTGATCGTTATAAGGTGATAGATGACATCATTTACTACAAAGATAGGATTTTCCTAACCCCTGAATCGGAGCTTAAACAACGAGTCATGAAAGCATGCCATGATACTCCACTTGCAGGACACCCTGGCTACTTCAAGACCTATCGACAAGTCAGAGAAAGATTCACTTGGAAGGGTTTGAAAGAAGAAGTTTTGCAATACGTCAGGGAGTGTTTGATTTGTCAGCAGAACAAGTCAGAAACTACTTTTTCAGCGGGATTACTCCAACCACTGCCAATTCCAGAACATAAGTGGGAAAGTATCTCGATGGATTTCATTACTGGTCTTCCGAAGGTCCAAGGGAAAGATTGCATTTATGTAGTCGTGGATAGGTTGACTAAGTATGCTCACTTCTTTGCAATTCTAGTTGAGTTCTCGGCATTGCAGGTTGTTGAGTTGTTCTTTCGGAAAGTGTTCCGACTACATGGCCTTCCAAAGACCATAGTCAGTGATCGAGATAGCAGGTTTATCAATGTGTTCTGGAGAGAGCTATTTCGATTAGCAGGAACTGACTTAACACCAAGCACAAGTTATCACCCTCAAACAGATGGGCAAACGGAGATAGTCAATAAGTGGCTTGAGGGATATCTGCGAAATTATGTGTCTGATCATCAGCGTGCTTCGATAAAGTGGTTACACTAAGGAGAATACTGCTATAATACCACTTTCCACATGTCGATCGACATGTCTCCTTTTCATGCGTTGTATGGATATGATGCAGTTTCTTTAGTTGATCTGGTTTTGGATGACAGTCGAGCTCCTAGAGAAAAGGAATTGATGTAGGACACACAAGATATCTTGCGAGTTCTTAAGGAGAATTTGCAGAGGGCTCCAAACCAACAAAGGTTGTATGCCGACAAACACCGGGTTGAACGAAGTTTTGAAGTAGGTGACATGGTGTTTCTACGCCTCTAGCCGTATAGGCAAAGCTCTTTGAAGAAGTCAGGTGTAGAGAAGTTGAAACCCAGGTTTTATGGACCCTACAAGGTGCTGAGAAGAGTAGGAGAAGTGGCATATGAACTTGATTTGCCAGCTGAAAGCCGCATACATAATGTGTTTCATGTGTCGTGTCTCAAAAAGGCACTAGGATAGCACGTGGTTTCATCTGACGAACTTCCACCACTGGATGAAGAAGGAATGCTTGCCCTTGAACCTGAAAGTGTAGTGGATATGAGGGAGAAGAAACTACGCAACCGGAGCATAAGAGAATACTTGGTGAAGTGGAAAGGGTTGCCAATGGAGGATGCTACTTGGGAAGGAGAAAAGATTCTAGAGCATCCTAACTTTCAATTGCTTGAGGACAAGAAATCCCGAGAAGGGGAGACTGTCATGTCCCCATTTCCGGCTTGATCAATATTGGACATGGATTAGCCTATTTATCATTCCCGTGGGCTAATACTAATGATGAGGGAATGAATTTGGTTTTGACTAACTCGGTGTTGTAGTTTCGCAGGTACAAAGTCAAAACTATTCCAGCAATCTATGGCAAATCCGGCAAAGTGGTTAAGTCCGGAGGCCAAAACTGGCAAGAACTTGAGTCTCAGGGTCAAGGCACACTTTTCCATCTTTAGAGCTCCAAACTTGCGCCTTGCAAAGAGAAGCTCTTCAACAATAGATGAAGTGTCATTTTGATGTCATGTGAAGGAAAGAAGTCTCCTAAATGCCTTGAGGCCTATTCAGTGAATTGAAACAGTTGAAGAACATGCTAAGTGATCTAGGCGCACTTTCCCACCTGTTCAACCACCAAAGTGCGCCTTGGCAAGGATCCATTCAAACATGAATAGGAAGATAGTACTTGAGCGCTTCAATGATGAGTGGTTTCTAAACACTCAAACATGAGTTGGAGAACTTCAAAGTGCCAAGGGAACTAGCTAGAAGACTAAGGCGCTAACTCATGACTCTGGAACCTTGAAATTGCGCCTAAGTAAGGAGTTCTTAGAAGTTGAAGTGATTAAGTCATCAAAACAAGTCAAGGAGGACTTAAGGCGCAAGATTGCTACTATACAACTCCAAATGTGCGCCTAAGAGTCAAGGCGCCACTTCTTGATCCTACAACCCAAAATGTGCGCCTATGCGCTAGATCATGCCTCTGCAACCTTGAGATTGCGCCTTAGCAAGGAAGTAAATTGGAAGGTTAAATTGATCATCAAAGGTTAAAGATTGTTCAAAAGATCATCCATTCAATTGAAATCATTATCTATGACAAGAGAAGTGTTATGAGAGTGAGGCGCACTTTTCCTCATCTTCAACCTCACATTTGCGCCTTCTCTAGAAAGCTCAATTTGTGCCTAAGGTGAGGATCTTTAGACATCGTCATTGTTATTGGCAAACTTGCATTTGGAGAAGCCTTAAAGGTTTGAACTTAGTTGAAACTTACCTCAAGATGCTAGGCACAATTTCATGACTCTAGAAACCTAAATATGTGCCTAAGCTAGAAATGGAATGGAAGTCACAATTTGATCATTCATCGTGTTTAGGAGGTAAAACTTGTTTGAGGGATCATTCATCCAACAAAGATCCTAATCAAAGACAAGAAAACATCATGATGTTTAAAGCGCACTTTGCCTCTTGTTCAACCCTGGATATGCGCCTCACTTGGATCCCTCAATTGCGCCTTGAGAAGGACTCATCAACTTGCAAGGAAAAGTATCTAGCTATTGCCAATGTTTGGAAATTGTTTAAGTGTCAGAAGACAAGTCTTGATGTTGAGGCGCACCTTCTAGCCTCTGCCACCTCAAAAGTGCGCCTAGCTTAGGAGAGGCGCCAATCTTGGTCTCTGCAATCTCCAATGTGCGCCTAAGCTTCATTGAGTATCGTGCAAGCAGTGGGTCCCAGAATGACCTTGGATGGCGTGCTGGATAAGGCTCTCAACTCAGAGTGACTGACTTTGGGTAGCGTGCTTGATAAGGCTTCCAACTCAAAAGTGAGTCATCCCAATGGAATATTCCTCTAGAATATGCTCATTGGAAAACATGTTGTGGTTGCCTCTTGCTCTTGAGGAGGAGCTATAAAAGGAGGAGAGCAACTTCATTTGGGGATCTTGGCTATTTGATATTTCGTGGTAAGCTTTATGCTCTTTTCATGAAATTTGTGTATTTCATGCTTGTTGGGGTGATGCTCCCTCAACCTTGATAAGGTGATGCTCCCTTATCCTTTGAGAGGTGTTAACATTCAATTATCATCATTGTGCAGGATTGAAGTCGTTACTTGCAACTTGAAGTTACTTACATCTTGAAGACACTATCAACTTGAAGAAAAGATACTTGTGGTTTGGAAGTCATCATTGTTCAATCTAGGCGCTAAGGCGTATCTTTTGTAATCATTGTAATAAACTGAACATTGATGCTATTGAGCATCTATTGAATGTAATAATAAGTTGTATTGACAATTGCGATAAGATATCTCAACTTCATTGTTTGTTCAATTCATGTTGATTTCATTCATCTTTAGATGTTGATTAATTCAAGTAAGAAGTAAGAAAAGTTAGAAAAAAATTTGGTTAAGTATAGTTGGGATATTTCAGGCCCTACCCTTCACGAAGGGTATAGATATAAGAAATCAACAAGTGCTTGCCATCTGAGTCCTAGTGTTCTGTCCTACATAACTTCAATCGATCATACAACTCTAGATATCTTCTAGCTAAGTATGATCATACTGATTGGTCATGCCATCTAGACACACACCTCTGACTCGACTTGGAACTATCTCATCTTTCAGTTTGACTTTCTTCATTTAGTAACTCTAGACATAAGCTTGTCTATACTGAAAATCCATTCTCGTCAATCTGACTTAGAAGTAATCCTCAATCTAGGATATACACGCAACATAAAGTTTTAGGTATTCTTAACCTTTTGAAAAGTCCCTCCTAGCATACTTGCAATGCACTAGGGTCTATGACCTCCTGTCACTCTACTTTTTGACTCAAAAATCGAAACATCTTTGGTGCCATATAACAAGTTTCGACTCTATCCTAGAATCGCTTAAATTTGATAAAGTACTACTAAGACTCTTCCTGCCTTGCTTTATGGTTCTCTTAACCTTACACTATCGACCACTATGGTTTTATTGACTTTTCACTGTCGACCAATATGGTTTTCTCTACCAGAGTAAAAATAAACAATATCGCATCCGACATAAGAGTTGTAGGTTACCCAAATCCTTTTGGTTTAATACTAGGGTTTAACTTCTCTAACCCAATATGTGGAAATATTAAACATCCTTGTGTTCCATAGATAATAACATAAGTATATGATATAACATCGAATCAATTACCACCAGTCTCCTCTAGACCACTTGGCCTTGTTTGAAACCTCTTTCACAAAACATGAATAATTCTAGTATTTGAGGTGCATCCTCATTCATATAATTTCTTGATAAATACTATCATTTTTCATAACTAGTCTTTTGACTAAGTTCGATCTTCCAACCCTAATAGATTTGACTCAAAGAAGCTAACAAAATACTATCAACCTCTTGGTCCACTTAAGTCTATCAACTTTCCATTAAAGATAGGCTATGATCTCATATGTATTGTCATCCTTCGAATACATGTCAATAAACCTTTATCAACAATCTTAAGTACAACAAACATGCGGGGTTGAGATTCAGATCTCCCAACATACCCATCTTGAATAGATCATATCAGGAATACCCAACCTTGAGTTAACTCTGTCTTTTGTGCAAAAGGCACTAAATAAGTTCAATTGAACCAATAATAAGAACTATAGTTTCCCATCTCCCGGTATTCCTATACCCTTAAATTGGTTTTCTAGTTTCAATCTTGAACAAAGGAGAAGTTAAATTAAGTCTCCTAGTATACTCTTTTGAGAAAATATCATAAGCAATAGTTTCTAATTAAGGATTATCAAGTTTTCTGCATTCTTGAATCACCTATTCCCCTATCTTTGTAATATAATATAACAAGAAGAATGTGTTTCTCATAAGGAAAACTATATCTTTGTCGCCATATAGCCATATCGATATCATAATGACCTTATTTCATTTTAGGTATATACAATACGAGGTTCTATCCTCTATTAGAACCATGATAATACTACCATGCAAGTACTCTTGATAAAATTCAAGCTTTTAAAGCTCAATGGGTTTTGAGTCATGATTGATAATAAACTTGACCTCAAGGCTGATGAGACAAAACTCTAACGTAGAGTTAGAGCTCAGTTTGGTGTCAAACTTCAAACTTCCATTCTTTTTAACTCCACAAGAGTTTTCTCAATGACTTTACCCATTTCTATGGCCGAGTCTTTATTATTTACGAGTTCAAGGATATCGATGTTTGCATAAAATAGACTGAATGAATCAGTTTGGACAGTAAAAGAAATTCACAACAAAACTTTAATTGACAACAAGCCAATCTTCATGACTTGGCCACGAACTAGCGTTTCTCAAAACTCTCATAATAGTTCCACTCAAAGATTGCCTAGTATGGCTAAACCGAATTGCTGCATGATTTTTCAAAGGTCTTAGGTAAATGCAACATCAAGACACAAAAACCGACTCTCAATTCTTATAAGCATCTTAAGACCTGAAGTTCACATTATGTGAACAACAAAAGATACCTCACAATATCATCTAGACTGGGTTGATAATAAGATTCGACCTCTATTATGGCCTGCACCCTCTGTCTCTCTAGGGCGGCTATAAATGATGGGAACCTTTAATCAAATCAGGTTTAAAATAGAAGGGGGGATTCCAATAGGAGTCGAAATTGCAAGTGCCTTAGAAGACATGCATGCTAAATGCAGTGGCATAAGCATTTGATCAATGTTCTTCAAACATCTATGCAGATTGTAGCAAAGATGATCATGGTCAAATCGGTAAGGAGATTAAAGAAAGCTTAAAGTATTTCATTTTCCTCTAGAGAATGAGGATAAATCAAGGCTAATATAATTTTGTAGACATATGTAGAAATATTAATAAAATGGTGGTGATTACACTTCAAGATAGGTCGTAATAGAATACTTCTACACAGGCCGTAGTACAATGCTTATACCCAGGCCGCAACATATTAATTTCACCAGTTCAAAATAAAACACCATTTATATAAAGCACATGAACTAACAGCCATCAGATACGTTCATCTTGCAAATCCAAATTGATTATAAAGAGTTATCCACATACCCGTGTAAGCATTCCAATTGGTCTAGTTTCTTCTTCCTGAAATTAGGGATGTTGTACTTTGTAACATCATAAGAAAAATAATCTGAGCCTTAACCGTTTCAGTAGCACAGGGTTATCTAAGTTTACTAAGTACTAAGATCTTATTATCTCCATAGCATCTTTCCTTAGTTCAAAAGACTTCTTAGTCTTCGATTGAGAACTCAAAAGATGTAAACTTTGCATATATACAATAGCTCATTTGGTTTTATGACAGTTGAATACCTCAAAAAAAAAACTATACTTCCCATGAAAAAAATATATATATAATTAGTGCAAGACTTATACAGAAAGAATTGACACATTTTAAGAATAATATAAAATATCCTGGTAATAACCTTACCTCTAAGGCCGATGGATTCTCACTGAACTTACACAGTCCATATCCAAATCACCGTGGAGTCTTATTCTTCGAAGGTTGCATCTTTCTATGTCTTCTTTCCATGAATCCAACCATCATTCTCTACAGAGAAAAGATTTTTTCTCCATTTCTCAAGGGTTATTCCTCCCTTTATTGAAAACTCACTGTTCCCCTTAAACTGTCCACGCCCCTCTATTTATATTTCTTCGCAAATAAGAGGTTTTTAAGAAAAAAAAATAGGATCAACTGACGAGTTTAAAAAAATGTTAGTGTCCTCTGCATTTCCTGAGCACTATCTGCTCATCCCCAAGAGCATATACAATTAACACTTTGTCTACCCTCACACATTTTACAAAAATGTTTCTCGCTAGAACATCTACAACCATAATTTTGGGTAGAAACTCGCCTCCACTATTCTTTGATGGACATTCAAATCATTGTTCCAAAGATCTTTTTTTTTTGGCACAAGGTTTCTTTGAAAATGTATTATTGAGAGCACAGGTTCGTAGAATGCACAAAGCCTTCTTCAACTTGTCCACGCTTCCAGACTTCCCATACGTGTCTACCAGAGTATTTCTAGCTATAAGATGAATAAAACTCTGCCTTTATTCTTCTTTGATGGATGCTGCTCCGAAGTTGTTATAGGTAAAATCCCTAAAATGTTGTTGGTTGAGTGGGAGTGGTTGCGTTGGGCAGTTAGTGAGCATAAAGGGGTCGAGCATCTTTACCTTAAAAGTAGCCCCATTCCAAACTGATTCTCATAACACTCTAACCAATTATCACTTCCACGAAGGCATAAATGATGAAGGTGGTGATGGTCGAGTAAAGAGTCCCCGATAACTTTACTATAAAGGCTTCTATTAGCTACTACTCCACTACTGTGTGGTTTAAAGATTCTCCACACCCGCATGGTTATCTCCAAAATATAAGCCTGCAAACAAGCTTTTACAACATGCAATGTTAGTGGGATAGTTGGTCTTAATGACCACTCCCTCCCCTAACGTCGACCAAATAGCCAAATTCATGTGGAAGTCAGCATACAAGGAGATGGATTAGTGGGTTATAATGTCCACTTTCTTTTCGACTTAACAACGACCTCCTTGGAGGATCCTATGACATCAAAAAGATTTAGAGAAATAAAACCTCAAATCAACCTCAAACTAACCACTCAAGATATTCTCCTCTATACGTATAGAAGAAAATCGCGTCGCTTTCGATTAGACAAAAATGGAATTCGACGTTAAAACTATTAATAAGAAGCACGCTATCAATTCTATCAACCACATCATTAAAGACGCAGCACAAACTCGTTTACGACGCAAAAAACAACTTTTCCAACATAAAGTCATCTTAGTTGCAAAACGACTAACATACAACCTTGACGGCGTCGCTTTCCCCAAAACGACTAGGTTGACGTTAAATGACATTAAAAGGAGTCTAGACGACATTGACAACTTGTCGAGTTGGAGAATAAACTTAGACCAAAAGGGTCAAGTATCACTTACCCGACTCAACTAGGTTCACCATTTTGTACCAACACAAGACTTAAGATGGCGACAAACTGTTCTTTTCCTTATATCTATTCCCTTCTCTCCGATGATGCTCTCCCTCCCTTTCTCGAAGGGGCAGAAACCTGTTTCCTGAGTGCAACTTGCAATCACCAACTTGAAATTAGTGTATCAATAATTATTTCATAATCCTTAGGACATCATAACATCTTGACAACTTATAATCACGTCAATTATAGCCAAATAAACATAACTCATGAAAACATTGAATTTTCCAAACATTTTTACTAAACGTCAAATCCTTGAATTATGCATAATCATCTACTAATTACTTCAAAAGTAAAAAGTAAAACATAGTCAAAATTAGGGATGTAACAACTGATTCCACTTTGAAATGGCTAACGAATGACAGAAGGAAGAAACTGAAGAAAATGCATGGCTGCTCTGCTATTATGATTGATTTTCTTTGAAATTAGCATTCTGCTGATGTCAAAAATTGCTGATTTAAGTGTTCTGCTGTGTGACCTTCTGTACCCTGTCTGCTGTGTGACCAGCTGTAGGAAATAATGAATGTATGTAGAAGAGGCTTATTGAAGCACAAGTCTTCTTCAAAACTAGTGCCCACATCTTCCAAAAATACCACAGCTCACTCTGCTATAAAAAGACTTGCCTATTTGCACTGCTGCTCTGTTCTTTTTATATCAATTTCCACTTGAGTTTGGAAAAGCACAAAGATATAAATGCATGCCTCTCTTATTAATAATAGCAGATTTGCTTTAGTTTGAATAGTCATGGTTATTTCAATATGTGCCACCTCTCTTATTTATAGAAGATTTTATCCATTTGCACTTGCTGGTCAGCTGTTTGGATAAAAACAAGCCTCTATGAATAACTCTTCCGCTTTCTTTTTTTTTTTAACTCGGTCAGCTATAATGATAGGGGCACACGTCTCTAGGCATAAATTACTGTGTGCTTGGAAACGATATTACCTATATTGAGGCACATATCTCTCTATAGGAATTTGAGTTTGATTCCAATCTTCAGATTTTCCTTACTGGAGTGCACCCCTGAATGTGACATACAAACTTGGATCTTACATCATGTGTGCGCCAATATTTTGAAACTCACTCTTTAGGCACACTTGTAAACCATACCCTTGTCCATTATATCATTTCACCATGTTTAAGTGTGCACCTCACACTTTCTGAACTTTGAATTTGTCCTTTGTACTATTGCACACCTCTATATTAAGATTTCTCTTTGATGTAATATCCCCTTTGTTAAGCGTGCACCAATACAAAGAAAATGTTTTGACTCTGTCTTTATCAGGTGCATGCACCTATGAATGTAGTTTGAATATTTTCAAATTTTGAATCCCCATATAGAGCCGCGCACCTCACTATAATGCTCCTCATTTGAATTTTGCACTTTCAAATGCGCCCTTCACTAGAGGATCATGCACTTTCAAGTGTGCACTTGTGAATGGCAGAACACTTGTTTGAAACTCCTTTATGAGGTGTGCATCTATGCACATGAAAACCATTTCAAAACTTCCTTTATCATGTGTGCCCCTATGCAGTGTGAACTTGAACTTTCTTCAATAAAAGGCGCACTTGTGCATTAGCCTTGGCAACTTTCTGATTTTGAAACAAAACCCCTTATTGAGGTGCACAACTATACATTAGCCTTAGCAATTTTTTTTATTTTGAAACAAAACCCCTTATTGAGGTGCACCCCTATGCATTAACCTTAGCAACTTTCGGATTTTGAAACAAAACCCCTTATTGAGGTGCGCACCTCACAAAGTAATTTGTGAATTTGATTGTGAAAATCAATGTCCTTCATAGGGGTGCACATTTGTAAATGTGATTTCAATCCTAACCTTGAGTCTTTTCCTTTCCCTTTGTTGGGTGCACACCTAACAATGCAATTTCATCTTTTGAAGAATCGAAGTCATTCCTCCTTATATAGGTGAGCACCTATCAATGGGAATTAATCCGTATGACAAGTCAATCTAATTTTTCCTTATCAAGTGCACCCTTGATAGTGCAATTTTGACCTTGTTTTTTGAAACTAGCTTTCCTTCATAGAGGTGTGCCTCTAACCTCATGCCTTAAGCATTTTTCCTAACACAAACAATCTTTCTTCTGGTAAAAAGGCATCGTTTGGTTAGAAACTCTATAAAATGGAAACATGTGATCATACATTATAGAATATTTTATTGTGCTTTCCTTATTAAATTGCAAATGCTTTGACCAAGCCTATGAGCACAGAGAAATTTGTTTGGTGCAAAGAGGCCATGGGCCTTGCTTCTAGTGCCTGATTATTTTATTGTTTTCCTATGGGTATCTACAATGTATGATTGCAAGTGGGAGAATGTTAGGATTAAGGTGCCATCAACCTTGTAAATCCTATGTAATTAATTACTCCTAATATTGTTTGTAAATCACCCATAAGGGATGAAAGGTTTCACCGGCAGCTGTATTTGAAGATAATACAACTTGGAGGCTCTTTTCTTGATGGAGTTTTTTACCCGAAAGGGTTTTCTCCACGTTACATACTGTGTTATGTGTTCAGTTCTTAATGCATGTTATTTCTATGTAGTGGGTTTTATTTCTGTTGCAATCTCCATTGATTCTACATTGTTTAGAGGATATAAATAAGGTTTGAATCAGAATTCCGTTGTGTGGTTTGCACCTTCATTTCAACAACAAAAACCCACAGAAAAATAGTTTCTTCCATTAGGAGAGACTAATTTGAACATATGCAAATAAGAGACTGTCCTTCATTAGATCTTAGTGGATTGCAAAACAAAGTGGAGGTGAGGAAATCTCATACCTCCAATTTGATCTTCTCTATGACCTTATCCAGAGCTCTCTTTGTCCCTAGTGGTTTTGGCAAGCTTTTTCCTTGATGACCCATATAGTCCTTTTGTTTGCTCCCTTACAATCTCTATTTTAGATTGATTTCCTATGGAAGATGGATTTTAATCATAATTGATGAAAGGTATATGCTTCAATGAATGACACTATAGATGTTAGAACTAACCAGAAGTAAAGAAATAAGTTGGCCCCTTTTATCAGTTGCTCATATTATATGGAATAATTGCTTTGAGTTCTGATAAAATCTACATCTGCAAATGCTAGATAAGACTAAAAGCAAAGAAATAGCAAGATAAACTTCTACCATTTTCTCATGCCATACACAATTCTCTCTAGGTTACTAAATTTCATTTAACAGTTTGTCTCAACATAGAAATAAACGTTTTGTTCTACAAAGAAATATTAAATATCTTTTCATGAAATAAGTTAAACTACTACATCCAAACCTTAGCACAAACAGAAGCATGTTGCTTTCCTGTTGATGTGATCCTCCTTCTAAGTAAATCAACTGCTCGCAGAACCTGTTCCAAACCAAAACAGGTGTGAAAACATTGAAATATTTTCTTTACATGCAGAAGATCTTCCAATATAAGCATCTAATCTCCTACAAAACATAACATTTGACCAGGATATATTTCTCACATAGGTAGTGCATGTTGTTTAGGATTAGTATCTTCTTGTCTTTATCTTTCTAACATAGGTAGTGCATGTTGCTTAGGATCCGATTAGTACCTTCTTGTCTTCTCTTGCCAATTCTTGACATATGATCTTGCTTTGACTATATCAATCATGTAAGGCCCACCTGTTTATGTACCCATCTCTCGACTGAGATGGATGATATACTTTTGAGATGTGGACTCTTGATATTGTATGAAAACTATTTTGTTTAAAACTAGTAAACTAATCAGATAGTTGATCTATAACCTTGGTCCTATCTGATATCTATAGTCCCATTATTCTGATAACGATGATAGTTTTTATATTTGATTAAATGAGTAATATGCGTTCTTGTTACTGATGATGCAATTTACATTTATGTTGACATGATTGAGTGCTATCCATTGCTTTGGCTATACATATAATTTCCACAAATACATTTGATGTTTGACTTGACTGTGCAGGATATAGTTGTGAGTCAAACAAGACCGAGGGGGTGACTCTATGTGCCAAGCCACACACTTCCCTTCATCTCATCAAGAGAGAACATAAACCTTGTGTTAAACCATGTGATACTAGTATCAACTAATCTAACCAGAATCAGTTAGAATTGCACGACACTTCATATATTTCTGGGTTGTTTTATTTTCTAATCCATGTGTAATTTTAAGGTGGGTGCACTTTCTCTTTTGTATATGTGGAATTGTGGTTAAGTGAATTGTTGAGTTCTTAATCCTATTTATGTATGTGAAATATCTTGTAATAATTCTTTGTTGGATTCTAGTCCCAAGGTTTCACTTTCCCCAAGAAAACAAACTCAAGTCTTATGTTTAAAAACTGAATGTATAAAGGACTCATATGCATCTGACCATATGCCAAGAAATCATGTGAAAACCAGGTTGCTAGGATCAGGTGCAGCCACAAATGCCAACTTGCAGGAGACCATTGTTTAAACAATTGTCTTAAAACCCGCAAAACTCACCAACTCATGAATTTTCATGAGAAAAGTCTGGTCCCGAGTCACTCGCCCAAAAACTCGGGCAAATTTTTGCAAAAAAGCAACAATTTTTGGCAATAAACTCGCTAAGTAATAGCAAGTATATACTAAAAACTCGCCAACTAGAGTAAAAGAACAATTCGCGGCAATAAAGGCAAAAACTCAGTTCATTTTTCACAGTTTCACTCTTCTAGCTCCCACTCCTTGACGCATTGACAACCTTCCTTGTAATTTCAGGTGATTTGAATGGATTTTTAGTGATTTTGACCTGATTGGATGAGTTTTCTGGCAGCATTTGAAAGGTATGTCTTCTTTTTTTCTTTTTTTGTTTCAAAGTTTCACTTTACTTTCCCTGACATTCTAGGGTTTTATTATTCTTTTTATTTTTTGGGGTTTTTTATTTCCATTTTTCTGTTCTTTAGCTAGCTGCTTGTAATATCCCTAATCAGATCTGCCCTAAATTTCTGGGATTTATCTTTTCAAACCCTAGGTCTGAAATCTGATTTTTTCTATTTATGAATTTTGAATGGTTTTGGACAGCGAACAAATGTATGCCAATTGCTCAAATATACATGTCAATTATGTACCCTTGTGAAGATAATATCAACCATGAATTCTACAACATAATATCACCGTTCAAATGCAAAACAAATGACATAAAATTCTGATTTCTATCTAAATGACTGCTGCTACAAATCAGATTATTCGGAATTGAAATTACATCAAGTTTCAAGGCTCAAACATGCCAGAACATAGCCCAGAACTTTGCTGTTACAAATCAGACCTTCACATTGACAAATAAAGGTTTGTACATACCAAAAATGATGGAGAATGATGTCTTATTGCAAACCCTAGATGGGCGAACTGGTTTGGCACTTGATCCAACACCCACAAGGCTCAAAAACTCACTATTTCTCCTCCAAACTAGGCAGCACTCCTTCCTAATGGAAAATGGCATGCAATTAGAAGGGTGTCGGCTAGGGTTAGCCTACAAATGCTTCCGGCTAGGGTTAGCCTACAAATGCTTCCACAAACATGAAATCGCCCTCCTTGAAGTTGGCGCTCACTCTAGGCTAAAACCCCAACAAGAATCTTCACTCAAAACCCTCCAAAATGTGGCGCTCCCAAGCGGATCTAAAAATCTGAATATATTTTCAATCTTCAAAATTGTATTTGGCCACAAATCTTCACAATTTTGGCCCTAGGTCTTCTCCAAATCTGCAGAAACAAATATGTCTTTGAAGCTCAATTCGTTCCTCCAAATCACCAATGAAAAGCAAATGTGAACCCCGTATGAATCCACCTCCAAGATGGAATTGGGTTTTCGCCCAATCCACCAATATTCCTAAGGGTTTTCATCCTTCGATTATGCTGAACCAAAGTTGCAGCCACAAGAGAAAATCTCCAATGAAGAAAATAAGATATCAATGATGGAAATGACTTGTTTTTTGCCTTCTTTTATAGCCACCAAATAACCTCCACCTTGGCCGACCTCCCTTTTGGCAATTCACTTTATTTTAACCTCCTTTTTGGCCGACCTTCCTTTTGGCAATTCTCTTTATTTTATTTTATTTTATTTATCAAGTGGCTCACTTAAATAATAAAGTCATTTCACATTACAAATAGGTCCAGCTTAATTAATTAAACATAAATAATCCAAATTGCTTATGATTACTTAGTATTTAATTAATTATATTACTCCCTTGCAAATCCCGACTTAGCCTACGGAAATAAAATAGGCTAGTCAACTCCAATGGGTGATCACTCGGAAAAATGGGACATTATAGTCCTCCCTTCCTGGAATTGCTTGCCCTCAAGCAATTGCAAACCTAGATGCTGCAAAATCTGTTCACCTTCCCAAGTAGCATCCTCAAGTGGCAAGAGTCTCCATCTAACAAATACTCCTTGATCACCCTATTCCTCAACATGCGCTCCCTAACATCCAGTATAGCATTAGGAACAAATATCAATTTCCCCTCTTCATCCAATGGTGGAAGCTTAGGAGAAGATGTAAGGTGCTGCCCAATTGCCTCCATGGAGGCAAGATACATGAAATACATTATGAATTCAGCTACCCTTGGGCAACTCCAACTCATATGCAACCTCTCCAACTCTCCTCACAATCCTGTAGGGGCCATAGAACCGAGGTTTTATTTTTTTGCACTACTCTTCTTCAATGTAGACTGTCGGTGTGGTTGTAGGCGCAAGAAAACTAGATCACCAACCTCAAATGTCCTCTCCACCCTGTGCCTATTTGCATACATCTTCTATTGATTCTGAGCATGGTGTAGATTATCCTTAAGTGCCTTAAGGATATCCTGGCTATCCTGCATCATCTCTAGCTCTGGGAGCTCTGTTGTCATCAAATGCTAAGTCTACAAAATACATAGCGTCATAACCATACAAGGCTCTAAAAGGAGACATGCCTGTCGACATGTGATAGGTGGTATTATAACAATGCTCTCCTAAATACAAACACCTCACCCAAGCCTTCTGCTACCCCACAACATAATTGCGTAGATATCCTTCCACGCATTTGTTCACAATCTCAATCTGCCCATCTGTCTGAGGGTGGTAACTAGTGCTCGGGGTCAACTCTGTACCAACCAATCTGAATAGCTCCTGCCAAAACACACTGAGGAATCTGCTATCCGGATCGCTGACAATGGTCTTTGGAAGTCCATGAAGTCTAAATACCTCTCTAAAGAATAACTCTGCAACCTGAGGTGCCTTATACTCAGATGAAATAGCAAAGAAATGTGCATACTTAGTCAATCTGTCAACAACCACAAATATGCAATCTTTGCCTTGGACCTTCGAAAGACCTGTAATGAAATCCATAGATATACAATGGCTGAAGCAAACCGGCTCGGAAAGTATGCTTAGACTTGTTCTGCTGACAAGTCATACACTCTTGAACATGTCGTAAGACATCATCCTTGAGACCCTTCCAAGAGAATCTCTCTCGCACCTGCCTGTAGGTCTTGAAGAACCCTGGATATCCTGCTAAAGGAGTGTCATGAACAGCCCTCAAAATCTGATCCTTCATTTTTTATTCAGGTACCAAATAGATCCTATCCTTGTAGTAGATCACATCATCAACCACCTTATACCTGTCATCCTGAATCTTGTCGTCCATGAGCTCGCAACCAAAAGAATTCTTGGAATACTCAACCAAAAGGTGAGCTTTCCAATCAACTGAAATCTCCAACATAGAGCAAAGTGTGGGTCTCCTGGATAGTGCACTGGCAACAACATTCTTCTTCCCCTTAACATACTCAATGTCAAAATCATATGCCTAGATCTTACTTACCCACTTTTATTGCCTCTCATTCAAATTCTTCTGCTCTAGAAAGTATTTCAAGTTGTTGTGGTCAGTCCTTACCACAAGCTTTCCACCCACCAAGTACTGTCTAAACTTTGCCAACGCATGCATGATGGCAGGCATCTCCTTATCATAGGTGGAATACAACCGCTCCGCGTCTCTCAACTTCCTACTCTCATAGGCTATGGAATGTCTATTCTGCATGAGAACGGCGCCTATCCCTTCACCTGATGCATCACACTCCAACACAAACGGATGAGAGAAATCAGCTAGAGCCAATACTGGACAAGTGCTCATCACCTCCTTAAGTCTATCAAATGTTGCCTGAGCCTCATCCGACCATCTGAATGCGCCCTTCTTAGTGAGATCTGTAAGAGGTGATGCCAACTGTGAAAACCCCTTCACAAACCTACTGTAGTAACTGCATAGCCCGAAGAAACCCCTCAAATCTGACATGTTCTTCGACGGCGGTCAATCCAGTATAGCCTGTATCTTCTCCTGATGTACCTTGACTCCATCAGCGCCAATCACATGTACCAAATATATATCTTTGTCATTCCAAACTCACGTTTGGAAGCCTTAGCAAATAGGGATTGTGCCTCCATGATGCCCAACACCTCGTCAATATGCCTGAGGTGATCCTCCCATGTCTTACTATATATCAAGATATCATTAAAAAATACCAATACAAATTTCCGCAGCTTCTTATTGAAGATATGATTCATGCAAGATTGGAAAGTCACGGGAGCATTAGTAAGACCAAAGGGCATAACCAAGAACTCATAGTGCCCATAATCACAGTTGCAAGACTCGGCAAAAGTATTTACTCGGCAAGCCCGAAAAGTACGGTTCGGAAAAAACTCGGCAAAAAACTCGGCAACTTAAAAAATTGCTTAAACTTCATTAAAAATACATTTTTTTTGCAAAATTCAATGATATGATGCATCCAATAAGTCAATCAAATGAGTACCAAGAAGAAACAAGTTGAGTCTAGTTATATTTGATTGATTTCAAAGAAAATTAGATACAAAATTGCATCCTCATGTGAAATGCTCAATACGCTGATACTGATAGTCTGAAACAAAATGAAAATAGTAAATTGTTTTTGTAAAACTGGAAGTAAATACTAAATACAAATTCACATCTTCCTCTTCCCAAGTCTACGTGAGAAGACAACGGGAGAGGGTGTAGTCGTAGGACTCTGTTGTGGCTCCTCATCCTCCATCGGCATCCTAGATGTAGATCCTACTGCTGGCTGTGGCACAGTCACTAGCAATGACTCCTCCTCAAGATCATCCTCAATGTCATCCAATGAGAATCCAAATCCACCCCCCTCCTCCATTGCCTGTCACTCTAAGTCATAGATGTCATCCTCGGAAAACAATGGAGGCTGCTCATCTCACCCTATCCAATCACTGTATGGATCTATCTCATCCAAATCAATTGGATTATCTCGCCCTGTCCAATTACTATATGGATCTATCTCATCCAAAGCAAAATCGATGTAAATAGGTGCACAATGCTTTGGAGAGTGTTTTTGCTGAATGAGAGCTTCCAAACGAATGAAAAAATGAACTTAAAACACCTTTTTGAAGCGGTCGTCTGCGTTTTGCCTAGTCACGAGAGTTTTTTTTTAAAAACTCGCCGAGTTTTTGAGAAAAACTCAGAAAAAACTCGGCGCCGATAAATACTGCAAAAACTCATTTCAAAAAAAAACCCGCGAGTTTTTGCCGAGTCTTGCGTCTATGCCCGTAATGACATCTGAATGCAGTCTTATGAATATCCTCATAATGGACTCTAATTTGATGGTACCCTGAACGAAGATTAATCTTGTAGAAATAAACTGCTCCATGTAACTCATCCAACAACTCATCGATCCTGGGTATGGGGTACCTATTTTTCATGGTCCTCTTATTCAAGGCACAGTAATCAATGCACATCTTCATTGTGCCATCCTTCTTCACCAAGACCACCGATGATGCAAAGGGACTGGAGCTAGGCCTGATGTGTCCCATATCTAATAACTCCTTAATCATTTTCTCTATTTCTTCCTTGAATCTCCTCGGATGACGATAAGGAGCAGTGATGACGGGCTTGCAGCCCTCCTCTATCTCAATCACATGCTCAAATCCACGATCAGGAGGTCTACCATGAGGAATCTCTTCAAACACCATGTTGCTCTTATCTAACACTGACTGGATATCCACATGATACTGCTGGTCACTGCTGGGAGAGGATTTTGAAGACACAAAACATTGGGCTGCCCATGCAACATCACCGTGTCTAAACAATGTCTCCATCCTCTTCACTGTCACTATCCTTGCCACACCATTTGCCAACGCTCTCAACACTACCTTCCTCCCATCCGACATAAAGTCCAACTCCATCTTCTGAAAATCCTGGATGCACCTACCAAGTGAATGCAACCACTGGATTCCCAGAACAACATCGATATCACCAATCGCAACCACATAGAAATCATCAATAACCGTATAGTCACCCAACTGGATACTCAACTGTGAAATCTTCTTAGTGCAACTCATCTTGAAACCATCGGCAACCATAATGCTGAAACTTGAAAACTCCTCTACTTGCAATCCTCTCTTCACCACCAAACCCTCATCAATGAAGTTATCCCAAACATGTGACCCGTTGTCCCTTCAGGACTCCTCTCACTCTAAAAGGATGATACTTAGTAACTCCTGATAATGTAGCAATAGTACCATGTACGGTATCACTTGTAGCTGTCGCATCAAGCTCCAACTGTTGCTCCTCGTTCTCACTTTCCAAACTAGTGTCTTGGACTCCATCATCATCAATGTCAAAAGTGACCTCTATGTAATGGGCTTTGCCTTTCCCAAGGCATCTATGGCCGGGCTCCCAAGGTTCCTTGCATGAGAAACACAATTTCTTCCTCCTTAGTTCATTTTTAGCTTCTATGTCTGGAGTCATTCTTCTAGGCCATTCCTTCTGAAAATTTCTCTTAGGATCCTTTCTTGAGGAAGAGAAGGGTTTGCTTTGAAACTTATGCTTGGATGGTGCTGAAAATTGCTTACCTCTAGCCTCTTGATAGCATCCTACAATGAAGATGGATCTAGGGCTTTCACCAACCATGAAGAGGCTCTTCCAAACCTTCAATGAAAAGATAGGTTAACCTGCTCTCTAAAACATTTGGAAACAAGACTGCAAGCTTCTAAAAATCAGATATGTATGCAGCCACAGAATCCTTCTGTTTGAGTTGGGCTAACTCTTTGAAAAACTATTCGAGATCAGTTTTGTCAAACCTATCAATCAGCCTCTAAGTGAAATCAGCATAAGAAGTGACAAGGTTATGACCTTGTGTAACTATCTCATTATACCACCAATCATGTGCATCTCCCTCCAAGTGTAAAGTAGCAAACTGAATTGCTTCCTTCTCGAACATAGGGTTCAAAGTGAGATAGTTATCCATCTTCTGAATCCATGTATGTGTCATGCATCTACCCGAACCGTCAAAAGGAGTAATAGTTAACTTCCCCAACTTCCTTTGCAAATCATGGTTGTGATTTCTCTCCGCTCTAAACTTGTTCCTATACTTCAATTGATAGAAATCCTGTAGAGACATTGCAGCTTGAAACTCATTAACTAGAGATTGCCATTCCCTCATGTAATCATTAAAGCTCTCACTGGCATCTTGTTGTCTACCCTCTTGTGCTGCTAGCTGATCCAAGAAACTAGGCATAAGAGGCCTCACTATGGAAGCTTGAGTGACTCTAGTGTGAATGTTGTTATTGTTTCCTGAATTGCTGACCTCTCCATTGTTTCCATTGGTACCTCCTGTATGCTAATGGTCTCTATTATTATTATGATTTACATTGTTGTTTGCCATGTTATGCTGCACAAATTGGGTCAAAAGTTGCATTAGGTCACGCTGTCCTCTAGCAATATGTAATGTCCCCATTTTTGGAGTGATCACCTAGTGGAGTTGGCTAGCCTATCCTATTCCCATAGGCTAAGCCGGAGGGCTCAGGGAATAACCTAATTGGCGAGATTTCACACTTAGCCAATTTTGTAGGGCAAAATGAGTATGGGAGATGACTTGGTATATTTTTGTGAGAGTTTTGATGAAATCAAAACAATTAAGATAATTTGCCCTAATGTGGAGTGACTAGGGAGAAGAATGAAAAGAGAAGAAAATATGGAAAAATGCCTTTGGAAAAATAAGAATATTTTATGATGATTTCCTTGGAGGAGGATAACCCAATTAGAGGTCAAAAATATGATATATCACATGCCTAAGAGGTTCGCCCAAATTATGAAAAATAGTATAAAGTAAAATAAAGATATTTCTTATGTTTGGCGCCAAAAGGGAGGTCGGCCTAGGGAGAAAAAAGTAAAAAGAAAATAAAAATAAATATCAAGGCTGGTCAGCCAGCTTGAGGAGGAAAGAAAAAGCATGTAATATAAGATGTTTTGAGGCATTTCCATCATCATTCAATCATTCATTCATATCACTTTCTTGTGGAGATTTATCTCTTGGCTGCAACTTTTGGTTCAACACCTTCCAAGGACGAAAACCCAATCACATCTTGGAGGTGGACTCATACGGAGTTCATAATTGTGCTTCATTGGCGACTTTTGGAGGAGAAGAGCTTGAGTGCATATTCATATTTTGGATCAGCATTGGAGGAGGTTTTCTTGTGGCATTTTGTATTCATTTGGCACTAGGGTTTTACCCTAGACTTGTGTGCCACACTTGGAGGATCATTATTGTGGCATTTTTGCATGTTCATTGCATTAGGGCTTACCTTAGTTTTGGAGCGCTGCACCTAGAGAGGGGCGACTTGGCCTTTGGATGCGATTTCACCATTGTTGAGGGTTCCTAAACCCTAACCCTAGTAGCAGCCCAAGCGCCATCATTTAGGAGGGTTTGTGGAGCATCATTGTTCATCATTTTGGTATGTACAAACCTATTACTAGGTCTGATTTGTAAGGGCAGATTTCTAGGATATATTCGGGCATGTTTGAGCCTATGTAATTGATGTAATTGCATATTCAGATATTCCGATTTTGTAGCAGCAGTATGATATATTCAGAAATCAGATTTGTTTCCCATTTTGTTTGCATTGTGGATGTTCATATATTGTGGTTAAGCTCATGATTGAAGCTATTATCATAATGGTTCATATTTGGCATATTATTTAAGTATTTTGGATGCATATATGTTTGTTGTCCATACTTGTTTGCAATCAGAATTCTAGGGTTTGGATCAGAATTATAAAGTGCAGAAATCTAGGGCAGAAATCAGAAAAATAAAATTCAGAATTTTAGGGCAAATCCCATTGGAGATATTACACAATATCATTAAGAAAGTCTCTAGCGTTGGGATCCTCATGATTCCTATCACCCATCTTGTCTTCTCCTTCAGAATCTGAGCCACTAAACTGCTGCCTTCTCCTATATGTAATGTATTCTCTATCCTCAGGATTCATAAGTCAACATTCATCATAGAAAACCCTCCAGGCTGGCAAGATCGCTTGCTCTGATACCACTGTAAGATCCCTAATCAGATCTGCCCCAAATTTCTGAGTTTTATCTTTTCAAACCCTAGGTCTGAAATCTGATTTTTTCTGTTTCTGAATTTTGAATGGTTTTGGACAGCGAACAAATGTATGCCAATTGCTCAAATATACATGTCAATTATGTACCCTTGTGAAGATAACATCAACCATGAATTCTACTACATAATAGGACCGTTCAAATGCAAAACAAATGACATATAATTCTGATTTCTAAATCTAAATGACTGCTGCTACAAATCAGATTATTCAGAATTGAAATTACATCAAGTTTCAAGGCTCAAACATGCCCAAACATAGCCCAGAACTTTGTTGTTACAAATCAGACCTTTACATTGACAAATAAAGGTTTGTACATACCAAAAATGATAGAGAATGATGTCTTACTGCAAACCCTAGATGGGCAAACTGGTTTGGCACTTGATCCAACATCCACGAGGCTCAAAAACTCACGATTTCTCCTCCTAACTAGGTGGCGCTCCTTGCTGATGGAAAATGGCATGCAATTAGAAGGGCGGCGGCTAGGGTTAGTCTCCAAATGCTTCCACAAACATGAAATTGCCCTCCTTGAAGTTGGCGCTCACTCTAGGGTAAAACCCTAGCAAGAATGTTCACTCAAAACCCTCCAAAATGTGGCGCTCCCAAGCTGATCCAAAAATCTGAATATATCTTCAATCTTCAAAATTGTATTTGGCCACAAATCTTCACAATTTTGGCCCTAGGTCTTATTCTCCAAATCTGCAGAAATAGATATGTCTTTGAAGCTCAATTCGTTCCTCCAAATCGCCAATGAAGTGCAAATATGTCTTTGAAGCTCAATTCATATGAATCCACCTCCAAGATGGAATTGAGTTTTCGTCCAATCCACCAATATTCCTAAGATTTTTCGTCCTTGGAATATGCTGAAGCAAAGTTGCAGCCACAAGAGAAAATCTCCAATGAAGAAAATATGATATGAATGATGGAAATGACTTGCTTTTTGCCTTCTTTTATAGCCACCAAATAACCTCCACCTTGGCTGACCTCCCTTTTGGCAATTCACTTTATTTTATTTTATTTATCAAGTGGCTCACTTAAATAATAAAGTCATTTTACGTTACAAATAGGTCCATCTTAATTAATTAAATATAAATAATCCAAATTAATTAGGATTACTTGGTATTTAATTAATTATATTAGGCTAGTCAACTCCAATGGGTGATCACTCAGAAAAAGGGGACATTACACTGCCAGGATTTGCATTTGATTATCTTTAGTTTTTTTTTTTTGGTTTATGAGGACTTGAAACTTTGAAATTCATTTTTTTGTTTTGAGATATGGCATCAAGAAGTAGAGTTGGTAGCAAGGTTAGGGACCCTACTTGGAAGTATGCAGCCCCAAGGGGACAAGTAGGACTGGTTATTTGTAATTATTGTGGACACAAAACAACAGGAGACATCAACCACCTCAAATTTCATCTTGCGAGGATACCTAGAAGAGATGTCTCGCTTTGTGATGAATTGGCACCTGAGGTTATACAAGAGGCTAATGCTCTCCTTACTTCATATGAGAGGAAACTAGAAAAGAAAAGGACTGTTGCGGCAATGGTAGCTGTAATGGCTTCTTCTCCTGAGACCAAAGCAGTGAGCTCTTGCAGTGGCTCATGGATACAAGGCTCCTCTATGCCGGGGAGTTCTAATCGACCATCCGCATCACATTCAGATTATCATGGTTTCTTTGTTCCACGTAACACTCTTGGTGCCCAACCTTCCCTCAATGGTATTGTGTGGAACCGAGAGAAGCAAAATGAGGTGAGGTTGGCAATCGCCAATTTTTGGCACTTTAACAACATGCACATTGCGAGCAAATCTTATTGGGAGTTAGTTGTCACTACATTGATAGTAACGGGGAAAGGGTTTAAGTCGCCGACCTCTTAAGATTTGAGTGGACTGTTGTTGGATGATATTGTTAGACAAATGGAGGTCTTGGTGGAAGAACAAAAGAGGGTTTGGCAAAGAAAGGGCTGCACTATTTTGTCTAACGGATGGATGGATAGTAGCATAGTAGCAAAACCCTGTGAGTACTTGCAGTACTCAAGAGCCAAATATGGTTGTGTTCACCACGCGTTTTTGGCCACATGATGCATGGAAAGTTGATTCTCTCTTCTTTAAGAATTACATGAAATTTCAGGAAAAATACAATAAGAAGATGACTTTGGACCAGATATGGGAGGAGCAGAGGAGAGAAGAAGCTAGGCTACAAGAAGACGCTGCTTTGGAAGTGGCTAGAGACAATGAGAACATATCAAAGGTCAACCCTCCTAATGGTGCTTTTGGAGAATTTGACAAGTTTAGTGAGAGAAGAAATTAGTTCTTCATGCAAAACTGTTTTGATGATATGTATTCAGCTGCTGTCTACAAGTTGATGATGTATTTTTGTCTATGGATTCATGTTAGACTTTGGTCTTGTTGATTATAGGTGGCTCCTAGTTGGTGGTATATGATGTTTTAGAAAGTTCTATCACTATGTACAAACTTTTGCCCCAGCTGCTGGTTCTGATTTGACTGGGCTATAGACATATATTGTAACCTGCTTATTTTAGTAATATATATGCAATTCAAAAAAAATATGGCCATGGGTTACTCGCAGTAATACTCGCGGCCGAGTATTAGTAAAAATCGCGGCAGTTTTTTTCAATAAAATTCGCCAAAAATCATCTGAAACTCACGAGTCGAGGGGGAAAACTCGCCCAACAAGGGTTTATAAGGCAAAACGTGATATTTTTTTCCCCTTATTTCGCCATTCAAAAATGTTGAAAGAGAGCCGCAGGGGAAAAGACCAGACGAGACCTATGGCACGGATTTTCCAAGTATTTAGGCGCCATTTGCAACAATTTTTTTGGCATGAATTTGCACCAGTATAGGCGCGATTTGCAACCAATTTGTTTGCACGAGTTTGCATAAGAATACTCGTGATTTTTTAGGGCACAATTTTGTTGTTTGCAAGGTTTTTAATTTAATAACTTATGCCTGAGAATGATTATCATTCTAAGATTTTTATTTTTAATATATAACATTCTAAAGATTTATGCCAATTTATAATAAATCTTTACAAATTGTAAAGATTTATTATAATTAGGCATAAATCATAAAATTGTAAAGATTTATTACAATGATCATAAAATGATCAGGCACAAATTTTTAAATATATTATAATCGTTAAAAAAACTATAAATTTAAAATATAAATTTTTCATTTCTTTGGTTAAAACTTAAGAGTAATTTAAATTTTAAATTTTAAATAAAACACCTTTATATTTTATAATTTATTATTTGTCTGTTGCGCCTTCACAGGCCTCTGTATGTAATAATTTTGTAAATTTGTTCATATTGCATTTTCCATTTATAATATAAATTTTATATCATAATAAAATGTGAAAATTTACCTAAGCACGTGATTTTAAATTTTTAATCAATTTTTTTCTGTTCTCTCTTTTGACAGGTTTTACCTTCATTTTTCTAAATAGAATATGGCTTCTGCAAGTGGAAGTAAAAGAACTAGTGGCAAACCTAGGGACCCTTGTTACAAACAATGGACACCAGGGCCAAATCGAGGAGAGGTTATTTGTATCCATTGCACTAAGACTATGACGGGTGGAATAAATCGACTCAATTACCACCTTGCAGGGATCCCTTGCCGAGATGTTATAGGATGTTTAGAAGCTAGTCAAGAGGTTTAGAGGGACGCAAGAGCCCTCTTTATGGTATATGAACAGAAGAAAGCAACTAAAAAGAGAACAACACAGGCAATGGCATCCCCAAACCCAGTTATTAATTCTACAAGGTCAGCAGGAGTTATAGGAGGCTCTTCTTCAGCTTCCATTGGGCCACAGATACGAGGATTAGGCAGTGGTATTTATAGCTTTTTTGTGCCTCGTAACACTCTTGGTGTGCAACCTTCATTGGAAGGCACTCCATGGAATAAAGAGATGCATCATGTGTAATGTCCCTTTTTGTTGGCAACTTATGTTTATTTAATTATTTTATTTTTAAAAGTAACTTTTTGTCAAAACAAAAGAAAATAAAATAATAAAGTTACTTTTGAGGAAAAATAAAATAAAAATAAAAATAAAGAATAACAAAAGCTTGTCGGCCAAAAAGGAGGATTCTGGAAGAAAGGAAATATTTTAAAAAGGGCTTGTTGGAAGGGTTTGAGCATGCATTTGATTATCTCTGATTTGATAAATTTCCATTGTGGAAAACTTTGAGCATCTGGTTCAAAGATATTGAGGTGAATTCAATACAAAGTTCACATTTGAGCATAACATTATTGAGGTGAATTCAATACAAAGTTCACATTTGAGCATAACATTTGTGCCATATGATTCTGCAGTATTTGATTCTTGTTTGTGGAGATTTCTAGGTGTGCAGGTTTATGTTTTGTGCGGAAGGATATACCAGCTTGCAGGTTTGGTGTTTGCTTCCGGAGGGATCTTTTACAAATTTAAGAGGATTTGCAAGAAAACCTAAATTTGGGGTTATTATAGATTTCATCTGGTATTTCTGAAGATATTTATGAATGTTCATTTGATATGGGCAGAATATGTGTTTTGGAAAATGGTCTATGCTAAACCCTAGAATCAGATTTTGGAGGGTTTTTTATAATGCTAGCGCATGGTAGTTGATGTTGGTTTTAACCTGCCACAGCTCATATCATTAGATAAAATTAGTAAAACATCATGGCATCCCTTTTCGAGAAATCGCAAGTCTTACGGGATCGCACATATTTGAAATAGCCGCTCAACTTCAAGGAGATCACACATTATACAAGGAGAATCGACGCTATGTTAATGTGAATGCTTGTGGGCCCCTCAGTTTCTATTTGCCACCCTGAAGACATTATTCAATGATAAAAGGAAATGTGTAAGCTATAGAAGTGATCTATCCTTTGGAGTCTTACGTGGAGTTTAGATAGATGTTGCCAAGGAAATAAGGGAGACTTGCAAGTCACCGTGGAATCTTATAGAGGAGTCACAACCACTGCATATCAGTGTCGCACCTTGTTCTTAGATGCAGCCTTTGCTCATTGCTGATTTTGAGTTTAGTGTATGTGGGAAAGGAGTCGTGAGTAGTTTGAGGAAGTGTGGGACCCTCAATCATCAACCGCCCAATCTAAAGTAAGGAGATTTAAGTTTAGGAAGGGAGACGCTTAAGGGAAAAGGTGACGTGGAGTATTCCCAGTCCCAGCCGCACCATCTTTTGTGGGAAATTCAGTCCTAGCTGCTGGTCGCAACCCTTATAGGGAGGTTTCAGGCTTTCAGCACCATACAATAAGCAAACAGAGGAAATCAGACTTCTCTGATATACAGTCCAAAGTAGCTGATTCATTTTAAATCTTTCCTATTTTCAATAATCAATGTTATCAGCAGGATGTTGGAATTCAACTCATTTATCTAAAGCCTTTGAAGATTCATATACCTATCTTGGAGTTTCATCCTCTGCTGTTCATTGGTATGTTGTCACTTGTATTTAATATAATCTGCATGATTATCAATGAGCAAACAACATTATGAAGGACTCCTGTTGATGCAACATGCATGCAAACTATTCTACATCATTTACCTTCAAAAACAAGTCAGATTTGAAAGAAACCGGGGAACTGTTTGACGAAGTGTCTGCATGAAACAAAACAGAGATTTGTGGTTTTTAGGCAGAAATTGTTAAGGGTTCTTACAGTGGTATCAAAGCAAGTGATCTTGCCAGCCTGGAGGGTTCAATTTGATCTTATGCAGCCAGAAGAAAGTTCTAGCAGGTACTATTTCAGAAGGAGAACAAGACAACAACTAGAAATTCAAGAAGAGGTTGATCCTTTTGCAGGTACACAGCAAGTTGAGATGGATAGAGGTGGAGGTGGTGCTAGTAATGAGAGTCCTAGGAGACATGAGCAGCCAAGTGTTGAAAACATCTTGAATAATCTTGCCCAACAACAACAGCAAATGATGCAAACTTTTATGCAGTCACAATAACAATTGTTTACAGTCATTGGTCAAAGATAAATAACATGAGGATAAATCAGCCTAATGCAGGAGCGGACAGCAATACCGGAAATCATAATGCAGGTAGAGTTACTACAACTGCTTCAGATAGGCCAATCTAACCCACCTTTATACATAGTGAAGAAGAAGAAAAAGCTTCTGAAGAGGAAGAAGAGACACATATGACTGATGAGGTAATGGTTGCTTATGATGAGTACCATACACTTTCACGGCATGTTAGAGATGAGCTGTCCTTGAATCAATACATGAATCAGCGAAAAGACAAGAAGAGGGCAAAACAGGAAAGAAGACCAAAGAAGCATCATAAGGAGTACAAGCATGCCTTAAGCAAACTCTCTCTTCCTAATTTTGATGGTATTGGGAAGAGTACAGCTCGTGCTTGGATACACAAGTTGGATACATTCTTGACACTCAAACCCATGCCAGAAGATGAGGCAATCAAGTTTGCAACCATGCATTTGAAGGGAGTAGCATATGATTGGTGGCATCATGGATTAGTGACACAAAACCATGGTTTGATTCATTCCTTGTTGGCAATATTGTCATTGATGTCAAAGAGATTGTTAGAAGATTGTTATCATTGATAAATGGACAAGTTTGTTGGAATATTGTCATTGATGTCATAGGAGTGAAATGGATTTTGGTTTTGATGGTAAGGAGAAAAGATTAGCAGCAGAGGATATAAGAGTAATAGGCAAGATTATTGGAGCAGTGATGAAGATGATGAGTATAGCACCAAAGATGGTGAGATGTTTATGCAGAGACTGCCTCTGAAATGAAGCCGATTTCATGTTATTTATATGGCAGCACTCTAAGTATAGCCGACCTCATTTAAGATATGGTAGTAATGAATTTGGAACAAATTCATGTTTATTAATATTGGTCGATCCTCATTCAAGGTGGCAGCATTGAAGTTGTATCCAAGTCTGTGGTCTTTGATAAGAGTAAAATAAAGTTAATTCATAGGGGTCGACCCCTCCAATGATGTCGCCACCTCTAATACAAAATAATTCAATCTGGTTGAAGCCAACACCCCTTACTAGCTGACTTTCCTAAGGAAAGAAAAACAAATTCAAATTGTTGGCCGACCTTGTTGTGGGAAGGATTAAAAGGAGATAGGTAGCAGCGATTAAAGTATATAAAGGCAGCGCTTATAATCATGAGGGTAGCGACTATAACTATTGGAAGACAACGATTATATTAATCAAGCGCTCCCATGCATGGTGCAATCTATTTTTCAAAGATAGACCTTAGATCAGGTTACCACCAAATCAGGGTCCATGAAGAAGATGTCCATAAAATAGCCTTCATTTGTCAATTTGGACACTGAGTTTTTTGTCATGCCATTCGATTTGACTAACACTCCAGCCACTTTCCAATCTTATATGAATCAAGTATTCAAGAACCAATTGAGAAAGTTTGTTCTAGTATTCTTCAATGTCATTCTCATCTATAGCAGAACATGGGAGGAGCATTTGAGACACATTGATAAAGTTCTGGGTATCTTGAAAGCACAGCTCCTTTTGCAAAGGAGTCCAACTGCGAATTTGAAATCACAGAGATCTTGTACTTGGGACATGTCATCAGTGCCCAGATAGTGCAAGTGGATCAGGAAAATATACGAGCTATCTTGGATGACCTCCCCCAAAGACTTTGTCATAGCTGAGAGGATTCTTTGGCCTCTGCAGCCACTACAAAAGATTTGTTAAGGGGTTTTCACAACTAGCAGCCCCCTTAACCGATTTGACGAAGAAAGGAGCCTTCACATGGAATGAGGCAGCACAATAGACCTTTGACAAGTTGAAGAAGGTAATGAGTTCATGCCTTATGTTGGCTATCCCCAAATTCTCTCTTCCCTTTGTGTTAGAGTGTGATGCATTCGAGGAAGGAATTGGTGCAGTGTTGATGCAAAACAACCATCCAATAGCATTTGAGAGTTGCACACTCAAAGAAGTGGAAAGATGGTTTTCAATCTATGATAAAGATATGTTGGCCATCATGCATGCATTAACTAAGTTCAGGCAATACTTAGTTGGTAGCCAATTTGTGGTCAAGACAAACCAAAACAACTTGAAGTATTTCCTCAATTAGAAGGATCTGAATGAGAGGAAGAAAAATGGGTAAGCAAACTTCAAGCCTACAATTTCGATAGAGTATGTGAAGGGTAAGAAAAAATATAGTTGCTGATGCTTTATCTAGAAAGCCAACTTTATGCTCTATGTCTCACATTTTTGCTGATTGGAAGGTTGAAATTATAGCTGAATATTCTAAGAATGTGTTTGCAACTAACATCTTGGAAGGAAAGTTGCAAGATGACATGTATGTGTGGCCAATGAACTCATCCTCTACAAGGATAGAGTTTATATTGTGCTTGGATCAAAAATGAAAGGTAAGATTTTAAGGTCAGTCCATGATACACCTTTAGTAGGCCACCCTGGATACTTCAAGATGTATAAGCAAATCTGGGAAAGGTTTTCATGGAAAGGACTTAAAGATGATGTCCTTAAGCATATCAGGGAGTGTCTTGCTTGTCAACAGAACAAGACGGAGCAAACATTTCCAGCAGGCTTATTGCAGCCCCTACCTATTCCAAATCAAAAGTGGGAGAGTATTTCCATGGACTTCATTACTGGGCATCCCAAAGTGCAAGGTAAGGGCTATCCATGTTGTGGTGGATAGACTCATGAAATATGCTCATTTGTTTGCCATATCTTCATATTACTATTGAAATGGAGAGCAGATTGCAATTACACCATTATTACAAGAATGCAAAATACAAAATAATATGTAATATATTATTGACTTTTCAGTGATTTACAATGTATGATGCAAATGCTTATAAAGCATTGCATTCCCATGAAATTCCCAAACTACCTACGGGAAACTAATTCCCAACTAAATATTCCAACTTATTTATTTATTTATAACTATTAACTAACCTAACAATAGTTTTATTTATTATTTTCTTATCTAAAGTTTTATTAATTCCCAACATTTCCCCCCTTATTACATCAATCTAAACAAAGGACGAAACATTACATGGACTGGACACAACAGCCCATTTGGAAACTTGACGAAGCATCTCCACCAAATCTCCTCACTCACCCGACACAGCAAACATAACCAATCATCGGATGTCATGACTGTCAAACTTGCAATCCTCTGTACCACATGAGAGAATATTATCCCATCCTCCAAGTGTGTCAAATTCCCTCCTCTAGTGCCTGCATATGAGAGAACAACTCTTCTCCGAGAGTCCACTTTCCTCCAAAAGTGTCAATATCCCTCCAATGCTATGAAAACCAAATCCCTCCTCTAGTGTACAAAAGGAACTAAACCAAAGTGGATACACTAACCCCACCCTACTTCAGAGATTACACTATCCACAAGTATTGCCAAGAATTGCCAAGCCCCCCTTGCTCCATGAAGGGACACAAATTGAAACTGGTGCTTCTCATGCAAAGTATCATCTCTGAGTGAAAAGCTAGATCGAGATGATAATGTACCTCCATCCTCCGATGCCTCCAGCCTCCAATTTTCTTTTTGAAACTTAGCTTTGTCCAAAGGCTTTAGATGTCCTGTAAATTTCTACTCCTAAATAATCAACAATGCCTAAAACTACATGTGGTTTGCCCACCTTAACATGAAGAGAATGAATTAGAGGAAATTTATCAAAAATAATAGATGTAATGGATTCGGCAACTGATTCAAGAAGGGAATGAGGGGGACCTTCAATAATTTCCTTGACAAAGGCTATAAATTTCAGCATAGCTAACAGTATCTTCCAGTTTATCCGATTTTCGAACCTTCTTGAGATCTAACCAAGCATCAATATCCACCAAAAATTTCTAGCCAAGCTTTTTCTCTCCTCTTCACACACTCCATGAAAACCATGAAACTTTTGCAATACAAGTATATCTCCTCTATATGCTCTGTCATTTTCCATCCTCGCTCTTCTTTAGTAGCTATTGTCAGGATTTTTTAATGTATCTATCCTAAAATCTTTGGGTGAGTTCTTCTCCTTATATGTAGTTTGCATGTTGATTCAATTTTGGTCTTTTGCCTTTGACTATATTTTCACCTCTGGGCATAGAAGAACTCGAGGGCCTCGCAAACAACCCGCATGTAATATCAGGTAGCGAAGGGGAATGGTGGTGCCGGGGGGAAATTCCGAGAACCTACCATAGAGTCGCCACTATCATGAAGGTCGCCTTTCCATTTGAAAATACAAGGTATTATCAATTTGGTTCGAAGAATACAGAGAAGGTCCGTCAGATGTTCCCAAAGGCCACATTCTTATGTATTTTGAGTGTGTTGGTAAATTGGAGCAGCCATGACAATTCTTGATGAGCAAGTCACTCCTCTTTAGAAAAACATTATGCACTACTCTGCTCTAAACACATGAAGTGAGATCCTCTACAACACACCTGAATCCTTACTGGTTTTCCTTCTTAAATCTTTATTGCTTTTCAACTCCATAGGGACAGGATTAACAATTGCTCTGATACCATATTGAAATGGAAAGTAGATTACAGTTACACCATTATTACAAGAATGAAAAGCACAAAATAATATGTAATATATTATTTTGATTTTCCAATGATTTACAATGTATGATGCAAATGCTTATAAAGCATTGCATTCCCAGGAAATTCCCAAACTACTTCAAACTACCCCAAACTACCTACGGGAAACTAATTCCCAACTAATTATTCTAACTTATTTATTTATTTATAACTATTAACTAACCTAACAATAGTTTTATTTATTATTTTCTTATCTAAAGATGTAATAATTCCAACAATTACAAAGCACCTCGCATTGCTGATTTATTTTTCAAATAAGTGTTTAGGTTGCATGGTTTGCCTAAACATATAGTGAGTGATAGAGATAGTGGTTTCCTGAGCTTTTTCTAGCAAGAGATTTTTCATTTGACAAGAACTGAGCTTACCCTCAGAACCAACCACCACCCTCAAACTGATGAGCAGACCGAAATTTTCAACAAATGGGTTGAGGGCTACTTGAGAAACTATGTAGCAGGTCATCAAATGACATGGTTTAAATGGCTCTATCTGGGAGAGCATTGTTATAACACCACCTATCACATGTCTATTGGTATAACGCCATTTATAGCTTTGTATGGATATGAGGCTCAAACCTTTGTTGATCTTGTTATTTCTAACAGCAAGGTTCCAAGAGCAAGTGACTTGGTTAGTCAAAGCCAAGATATCTTGAAAGCACCCAAGAACAATCTCTAACAAGCACAAAACCAACAGAAGATGTATGCAAACCAACATTGTTTGAAGAGAACTTTCAAAGTTGGGGATATGGTTTTCTTGAGGTTGCAACCTTACAAGCAATCTTCTCTCAAAGTAGGTGGGTCTGAAAAGCTCAAACCACGTTTCTATGGACCTTACAAGATTTGGAAGAGGATTGAAGAAGTTGCTTATGAATTGGAATTGACGAAAGGAAGTAAGATTCATAATGTGTTTCATGTGTCGTGCCTCAAAAAGACACTTGAACAACATATCACTCCTTTCATGGAGCTACCTCCACTTGATTAGGAGGGCAAATTGGTTTTGGTACTTGAAGAAATTGTGGATATGAGGGAGAGGAAGTTGAGAAACGGAAGCATCACCGAATACTTGGTTCGTTGGAAGAATCTCCCTATGGAAGATGCAACATGGGAAGGATTGTAAATTCTAGAGCATCCAAACTTGCAATTGCTTGTAGGAAAGCAATTTCGCGCGGGGCAGACTGTCATGTCTCCTTTTCAGCCGTAAGTGTTCATCATGGTCCCTTAGCCTATTTTTAATTTCCCGTAAGTTAATGGATTGGGTTAGGGAAATATTTTAATAAATAATAATTAAAATTAGTCTTACTATCATTTTGCAAACATTGTAAAAGACAACTTTATTATTATTTTCCAGGTTGCCTAATTGGGGCATAATAAAGCCTTATGTAGCTCTTAGTAATGTTTTATTATTTTGGGGTAGAATTACAAAAGTCAATTTAAATTAGGTTTTTTTAGGGGAAAGTAAATATTATTATTTTAATTCCCCCAAAAGTCTATAAAAAGGGAGTGAGGGCTCATTGGCAACTCTCTGCCATTTTATCTATAAAAAAAACCTTGTTTCTGAAATTGAGCCTTTATGTTCATTTCTTTCCCCTAGGACAAAAGCCCTATTGGCAAATGGAGTTGATGATGAAAACGAATTCCATCCTGGGATTACTAATGAGCTAATATTTACATTGTACTTTCAATTTTCACTTTGGTGTGAAGATTTCTAGGGTTTTGTGTGGTGTGGGATATTTAGAAAATAAAATAAACATTATTGGTGTGTTCTAGTTTTTGTGTGTGTTTCGGATTAATGTTAGAATGTGAGAAATTGTGCATTTTCAGGATAATAGAAAATTACATATCTTAACAATTGCATAGCAAATCAAATTGCTTCCTTTCTTGCGTGAAGACGTTGGTCGTGCCTTTGTGAAAGGAGACAATACCATTTGCAAATGTTGGCTGCTTCATTCTTAGACTAGATCATGGTTGTTTATTGGATCGATTCACCTTATATTGGCTGCAGTACCTTTCCAACTGCTAATTGCAAATTATTTGGTCTTAATTGGCTGTTAATATTGGTCGTACTATTTGTTGTGACGTTTTCACACATCGCCCCATTGCAAATGGGGACCCCCTTTTTCTCACTTTCGCTGCCGTTTTTGCTTTGATCTTGCAGTTTCTTGCCCTGATCCATGAAGCTAGGAAAGAATGTCCGAGGAGTTAGCTCACTGGGAACATTAGGAATGCTTGAAGTAGTGAATTTTCCTGAGGATAAGTGAAACCCTGACTATCATTCCTCAATCAAAACTTACCAATCCATGGCATAAGTCCATCATTCCATAAGAAAGGTCCTAGTCCTTCACTCTATCCACAGTTCCAGTCCAGGAATCCAATCCAGACTCTGTCCAGGAGTCCAATCCAAACTCTTGTCCAGGAGTCCAGCCCGGAAGTCCTGTCCAGGAGTCCAGTCCCGAATTCCAATCCAAAATCCTGTCCGGAAGTCCAATCCCGGAGTCCTATTCCAAAGAATTCCTGCCTGGAATCCAGTTCCAAGGTCTATCCAGATTCTTATCCCGACAACATCCTGAATTCAACAAAGCTTGTCACTCATTGGCATGTTCATCTTTCCATCATGGAACTCAGTTCCCGGGCCGGCAGCCCCACTCCGGTAAGTCCAATCCAGAGGATGTCCATTCTTGGTCCCGCTCCAGGGACTCATCCCGAAATCCTAAGACCATGACTCGGAGGAATTTCAATGAATAAGGATTTCAAGACTTAGAACAATGTCGGAAGATGAATCTCGTGCATGTTCAAGACCCATCCTGAGGAACTGCAAACTTTTGTCCTGAACATCCCTGGACGCATATTCCAGTAAGTATTGGATTATGCACCCAGGAAGGTTTTTTGTCTTGGTCACATAATCCAGTACCTACTGGATTATGCGCCCCAGGAGGAAATCAATCCTGGTCGCAGATTCCTATCCGAGGTGGATTTTGCGCCCTGCTAGGAGATGGTTCCAGTTTAGTCAGAAAATTCGCCATGGAAGAATTCCTGCTGGAGAATTTCACCTTGGAATCTGGGAATTCCCTAAGGGGATAGAAAGTACTCCTTGTTGGATCATGTTTCAGATGATTGAATCTTTGATCAAAATCAAAAAAAATCTTCCCTTGATGAAGACCCTTAGCCAAAAGTAAACTGTCATTTCCTGGTCGCAAAATCCAGTAGGTACTGGAATTTGCGCCCAGGAAGAAATTGTCCTAGTCGCAAAATCTAGTACCTACTGGATTTTGCGCCCAGGGATTCACGATGTTCCAGGTCGCAAATTCCTGCAGGAGGTGGATTTTGCGACCTGGACAACAGGATTCCTGTTGACACAAGAAATTGCTCCCTGACCTGGAAATTCCTCCTGTGCATGCCTGGTAATCCTGGAATGAAAGGAAAGGTTAGTCCAAGTGTGAAGGATACCAGAAAGTGAAGAAAATCCGTTGTTTATTCAGGAGTTCATAAGTCAATTTGATCAATTATGCAAGTTTATTTCATGTTTTATCTTTTGATTGCATTGCATTTAAGGATCTTGTTCATCATGACTACTCGAGGTTTCCCTTGTTTTGCAAGAATCCAAGACGAGGATAAGTTCCATGGGGAGGATGAATAAGGATCATCCAGGACAATCAGGATGGATGCAAAGAGTTAAGACGCCGAAGGAGATGACCATTTCAAGGATCCAAGTGTTCCAAGGACAAGAAGACTACACATGCATACCGAGGAAAGGTGAAGGACATCACTCCATTCTAGTGCCCTCCTTTCTCCCCCTAACACTCAACATGACTGGAGCAAGGAAGGCAACATCAAAGATTCCAGTTCAGTAATAGGGAGACTTCGCATAACGGATAAAGGAAGAATCAAGAGTCCTTTCAAAGATTTCAAATGACACGGAAAATGCCTGCATCAAGGATGACGGAATGGAAGAGATCACTCCAAGTCCAATATCAGGGATTCCAGTTCCGGACAAGAGGATCAATCCTTGGAAGACCAATAGGATACACTTCAAGTTCACCATCCATCCAGAAGAATGAGAATCCACGCCAAGAGCAAGGATCCATGGCGATGCGGGAATCCAAAGGGAAATACAGCAGGGATGGAATTTCAATTCCAAAGTACACAGTGCAGAGACAAAATTCCAAGGATCACTCCAAGAATTCCATCAAGATTGACTTGATTTCCAACCTGGAAGAAATTCCACAGCAAAGGTCCTTGACCCCCTAGATTATGCGCCCAGGAAGAAAATCATTCCAGGTTGCAAAATCCTGTTCTAGGTGGAATTTGCGACCAGGACAAGGGGATTCCTGTTCACCATGAAATTTGCGACCAAGGAAGGAACAGATAGTTGACTGGTCTCACCTACCTACCAAGCAGCTTAGTTAGCCTAGCGTCCAGGACAAGTGGCAACTTTTCATCCAGAGCAGGTGGCGTCCAGGACAGGTGGCAGCATCCCATGGAGCCTATGACATGTTTATCCCTCTCTTTAGGGTTTGCACGGATTTTCAGGAGATCAGATCTCACCTCCTCCTTTGGGTTATGTTTGCCTATAAATTGGCTGGGGCACTTCATTTGAAACTCTCTCTCCATCTCTTTTTTTTTCTTTCCTCTCATCCTCTTCTCTTCTTTCATCCTTCCCTGCTCTCTGAGCAGCTAGACTATACATTCTTTCTTCATCACTCCATTTCTTCACTTCTGTTGAGCTAAAACTCCAAGGATCAGTTGGATTGTTGTAATATAGACTTCCAGAGCCATAATATAAGCATTGAAGAATGGTGTTCATATAGTTCTTTGGATTTCTGACATGGTCTTCTTGATTTCTTGGAGCATATCTTAAAGTTTCTGAAGTTATTTCCTTTACTTTCAAGCTTTTCATTAGTTAGAATGATGGAGATTATGTTGATAACTGAGGGGGGGGGGGGTGAATCAGTTATCCTAATTATTTCTTCTTTTGAACTTTCTTATTAATCAATGCAGCATTGAAGCAAACAAACAAACATTACCATGAAATGAGAAACACATGACACAGTATTTTTGACATGGAAACCCTGTTAAGGGAGAAAACCACGGGGTGATTAACCCAAAGATTATTCTCTGTTAGAAGAATAAGGAATTACAAAATGGCACTTGCCAATTAGGGCTCACTGCCCCAGCACACTGCTCACAAAGAGGCACACTGCCTACAAGGAGACACACTGTCTACAAAAGAATGTTATACAATACTTGAACTGATTGGAAGCATCCACATATGCTTGAGTTCAGTTCCGGTTAGGCTCAGTACACTAATCTGCTACACTTCATCTTTCCTCTTCTCTTTATTCTGCTTTCCTTTCACATACCGGATCTCTCTGGCTGTTTCTGCTCTACTCTGCACTTATTCGCACAACAACAACACACTACACTTCTCACAACTAAATCCATCGTGCATATATATCCGCACAAGTAATTTCATCACCTTTCTAGTCGGCATCCGGAACAGTCTATTTTCTCACAAACTCTGTTCTGTCGGCTGAATCCTTGCTCATCAAGTAATGCGAATCAAGCATATACTTGTAGATATCATTAATCATGTCGGCCAAACATAATCCATGTCTTCATAACCTTTACCATTGTCAGAAACACATCCAGAAAGCAATCTGATGTTCTGTCAGTCAGTTCTTCCTCTGTTCACACTGTTACTCAGGAATCCGGTATTCAACTGTTCATATCTTTTTCCTTGTCCATCACCGGAGGCTAAATCCTTGGAATCTATTACTCAAGGTAGTCCTCTTGACTTCCCCAAATCCGCACTGCACCAAGATACTTCTTCTGAGAGATCCGGACCAGTCTGTCCGACCTTGCCACATGCTCTGTTCTTGTTCACCGGACCACAACAATCTTCATTCTGACTTCCGATAGAGACACACCATGACTTGCGGATATGTGGGATGACCTTTGTTGCCATCAATGACAACAACCATGAATCCATATAGTGTCTCTTGCCAACAATCTCCCCCTTTGGCATTGATGGCAACACTTAGTGAAAAATGACTAAGTGTTTACACTATGCTCCCCCTTGGCTGATGATCTATCTTTATATACAATTTCCAGAACTCCCCCTTAGTTGGATTCCTCATTTTTCACTGCTCCTCACTCCCCCTTTGACATCAATGGCAAAGGGTAGGGTCCGCACACCAAAATTTTCAAAAATTTTACTAGGTTTGGCTGTATAGTACTTATTCACAAAAACTGAAGAATGTCTGCAAAGGATGTCTTCAATTGGATGAGTTCTGTAGCCCAACTTTGCTTCATTCTATCCAAAATTGAAATATGACCACTCAACAAAAACGCAAAAGCTTCTGCCCTCTTAAGATCTGTCGGATCATTGGTTTGGGCGGTAGTCTTGGCATCATTTATGGCCTCATGCATAGTTTCTAACTTAGGGATTATAATCCTTCTAAGTTCTCCCATCCGGTTAATTATATTCTTCCTTTCCTTTTCAAAATTCTTGATTGCATTTGTGATTGCAATAGTTTGACATTCTTGATTTACTATGGAGGAAGAGAGAGGATCAAAACTTTGAGACAAACTAAGTAGTTTGTCCTGTTCCTCTTTTATTTTCTTATCAATTTCTACTGTTGCCTTTGACCAGGAGATACAAAATTTGTAAATGTCACCGCCATCCTTAAGAGCATTTTCTAAGCTCTTTATTCCAATACTCATATTTCTCCTATCATTAGAGATTAATCCTAGTACTTCAGAAAATCTCTTATCCAAAAACTCCTTCCCGACCTTTTCTTCAGCTGATTTTTCAAGAGAATCAAAATGTGTACCGACACTGCTGACTAAGGTTTTGAGATTACCGGAAGAGGAGGCTGTCGGATCTATCTTGACCGATGGCATAATATTTTCAAGCACTCCGGAAGCAGCCTCTATCAACTCATAGTCTTCCATATGAGACTTTAGGAGTTTTTCATTTGCCTTAGCATTTGCAAATGAAGCTATCTTCATTGTCTGTACCGGAGAGAGGGAATCAAAGTTGAATGGACCTTTTAGAAGCTCCGGTTCATCAATCTCTATTGTTTCTTGGCTCAGAAATTTTTGAACAGTTTGTGCAGTGTCTCTTGCCGGAGACAGATGTTTCTTCTCTTCTACAATCTTGGAACTGTCCTTTGGAATTTCCACATTCTTACCACTATCAGTCGTGGTTTTCTCTGTTGGAGTCTTCTCTTCCTCTGCACCCTTGGTGCTGTCAACCTCTTTTTCTTTTACCGCTGCTTCTTTCTCATGTAATTTCTCTTCTTCTTGGGATCCGGAGACTGTAGGGGAAACCGGAGGAGAGATGTTGGTTTGTTCAGGGCCCATCTCTTCTGTTGCTTTCTCAGAAGTTTCTTCTGCAGCACTTGTGGATGAGGGATCAGTACCCAAGTCCTCTACAACAAGAAGATTGAACCTTTTGAAGGCCTTCCGGAGGATCTCTTCTGTCCCTATGGCCACCTTGTCAGTCTCACCAAGCATGAGTTGATTCATCCTTGCTTTACTCCTGAACTCATCTTTGCAGTCTTTGAATATTATGTTCATTGTCTTGGGATCAATTTGAGGATATAGCTGAATAGCTATCTGCTCCCGGATCTCAAGATCTTTTGCCTGGGCATTGTTCTTTCTTATTTCTAATTCCTTTTCTAAGCTTTTAGGAATTAGAGATATGATCTCAATGAAAGCCTTATTGTATATGTTCAGATACTTGATTGTGGCTTCCTGCAGAATCTTTTGGTCAGCCTCATTGTAGTCATCATAGAATTCAGTCATTGGTTGAAGGTTTCCATCCACCGTGACTGACTTGATTACACTCTCAAGAGACAGGGTGGGCTTTTCAACAAATACCTCTGCCATTTCTTCCTTGTCTTGGCCTGTGGAGGGTTTACCGGATCCCTTCTTCTGCTTCTTTATTTCTTTTACCCCCTCATCTGATTCCGTTTCCTCATCTTTCTGACTTGTATAAGCCCTTGTGGCTTTTATTTTAGACCTTTTCTCTCCTTTACCAGATGTCTGACCTTCCAGTTTAGATATTTTTGAGCTTTTGGTTCTGACAGGTGTAGATCCTTTTGATGATCTGGTCCGGGTTGAGGTTTCCACCGGAGCACTTTTCTTGCTTTTCTTTTCTGCCTCTTTCTTTTCTTCCTCAGCCTTTCTCCTCTTTTCCCGGTTGGCATCAAGTGCCTCCTTTGGGATGCCTAGGCCTTGGGCAATATGTTCAACTTCTTTTCTTACTTTCCTTTTTATCTCAGGTTCTCTGAGTTCCACATGGATCTTCACACTAAGCTCCTCAAAGGTTCCAAACCTTTCTGCTTTTGGATCTTTAGGTTGACTAAGCATGTGTTGAACATGCAGTTCCACAATCTGTTCATCAACCTCATACCCCATGGGCATGATCCAAACTGTCCTTGGCTGAACTGCCTCCATTAGGCACTGATCAGTATCAACCATAAAGCAGACTGAGTCTTTGTATTTTTCAACAAGAGACTGGGGGATTCTTTCTCTTGCTTGCATCATACTCTATAAGTTTTTGAAGTATCCCCACAGAGCTGTATTTCTTGCTTTGGCATCCCCAAGTCCATGTAAGTAATCTCTGATCTAGACTGCTACAGGTTTGTCATTCTGCCATACCCATCCACTTGATCCGGGCAACTCATTCATGAAATAGAAAAATAGACATAATATAAGAGTACCATACTTAAAAGAATTCTTTTTGTCCTTTTTGATCTTCTGTAAATTTTCCATTAATTGGCTTAAAAGAAGTTCACAGAGATCATAATCTGCATTCTTCCTCAGCATCTCATAGGCAGTGTATACTCCAGTTTCGGATACAGAATTCTCCCTACTGGAGTGATAAATCTTGTATCCTATTATCATAGATGCATACTTGATATCCGGATCAGAAATATCTTCAATGGTCATTGCCCTCTTATCAAATTTTGATCCGGTGGCCTCAGTTACAATGTTATTTTTGACGGATTTGAGGATAGGTATCCCTCCGGAAGAGTATAGACCAGTCACTGCCCTAATTGCCTCTTTTGTGATCTTGCAGGGTCTATCCAGCCATAGGAAGTTGTCATGCATCCTACTCAATACATACCGGACCCATTCATCTTCTTCAAAACAGGGGAAATGAATGAATTGATCAAACTGTTTCTTCTGGATACCCTTATACTCTGGTTTGAGCTCAAAAGCATTGTCTATCAGTTGTTTGTGATAGAGATCTCTCAATTTGAATTCCCCGAATTCCTCAATACTTGCATGTATGTAAACCCTAATGTCTTCTGTGTGTAAAACGCCATGAGGAACACTAGAGAATGCTCCTAAGGGATCTACCTCCAATGACTTGTATGGGTGTTTCTTAAATTCAGGTCGGGACCTATCTGAGATCTTTACTATATTCGGAGTAGCCATTTCACAAAAGATTTGTAGTAAGATATCGAAAACGGAAAATACCTTATGCGCCTTCGATTACACGAAGTGGTTGGATTGATTTCTGTATGTAATGACTTCGGCAGGAGATCTTTGGTGAACTTGATGAATCTTGTTGCAGAGCTCCAATTTTCGCTTCTTCTTGAGTGCAGAATGAGCAAGTGATTTATGAGAAATCCCTTATATTGCTCCGCAAACCCTAATATCTGATGGCAATAAATGCTCGACCTACATTATTCCGGTTTGCCTTATTCGGATAACTTGAAGAACCGGATCAGTCCTGATCTATGAACATCATGCGGATCTTCCAACCATGAACAAATCAAGATGACACATCACAAGGACATCCCAAACACTCTGTCCAATCCACAGAATAAGACAATGCGCTTCCGGATCTCTCTGGACCTTTTTGTAATCTTCTGTCATTCCGAAGCATCTCCCGGGACAGGTCTTACTTGATCGATCACAACTTCTTGACATCTTCATGCGGACCTCTAAAATCTTATCTGGATCATCTCAAGACTTATATCTACAAACCCTTTACTCCGCATCTTGTGCCACATCCGGCACCACTTGATTGGCTGGGGAAACAGGATTTTCTTTGAGTCTCCCCCTGAGCCAGAGCTCACCTTTAATTTCTGGAAGGAATATTAGCACTAGAGTCTGGTGCGGATCCAACCTCTACATTCTCTGAATTTTTCTTCACCCAAATCTTGTTCATCTGATTCCTAACTTCATCCGCATTCATCTTTTGTTTACCCTTGTCTTGATTTTGATTATACACCGGACCTCTTTTGTCCTGATTCTTGCTTCTGCAGACTTTTACATTATGACCGGACCTATTACAGATTTGTCAAATAATATTTCCTTGCATATTTGACTGATAACCTCTTGATCTGCATTGATTAGCCATATGACCTACTCTATTGCATGCAAAGCATCTACCATTGAATGATTTGTTTATTTGCATATTTCTGCATTCATGAGACTTGTGTCCATACCTTTTGCAGTTAAAGCACTGTCCGGAGAAGGATGAATTAGTCTGATTCATTCTCTTTCTGCACTGATTAGCTTTGTGACCAAAGTGATTGCAGCTGTGGCAGTATCCATTGAAGGATGGATATCTTTGAGCATTGGGCTGTCTTACCGGAGGTCTTCTAGGCCTATTCCTTGGATTTTCTGATCCAAAATTCTTTTGACCGGATCTGGAGCTTTCTCCTTTCTCATATCCCAAACCATACTTGTCATCTGCCCTCTTTTGACTTCCAAGAAGAACTTCAAGTTGAGCAGAACTTATCTTGAACTTCTCTTTATATTCATTTGCTGTTTGAAGATCTCTTTTGAGAGAGACAATTTGATCCTCAAGTTTTTCTTCATTATCTTTGGCATCTTCAAGATCAGATTCAAGATGTCTGATAATCCTGTCCATCTGGAGGCAATCTTCTGATTTCTCTTTAAGAGATTGTCTTAGATTGTCTTCAGCTTTTCTTTTCTCTTCAATCTCTTGAGTAAACTTTATAACTCATGATTCCATTTCATGTCTTACCATAATGACTTCTTTTGATAACTTTTCACATAACTTGGTTTTCTCAGTCAATTCTTCATTTGTATTATTTTCTTCACTTTGTCTTGCCAATTGTTGGAGCAGCTCCTTTCTCTTTTTCATAGAGAGACTTAATTTGTCCTTTAGTTCTCTCATGAATTCATCAGCCTATTTAAGTCTTTCCTTTAATTCATTTACTTCAGAGTTTGACTGTTCAAGATCCTCAAGGGCAGTCTTGAGTTGCTCCCTTAAACCATATGCATCCATTTGAACTCCCAGATCTTCTTCAAGCTGTTAGGCTCTATTAGGAGGAACTTAGCTCTGATACCAATTGTTGATAACTGAGAGGGAGGGGGGGTGAATCAGTTATCCTAATTATTTCTTCTTTTGAACTTTCTTATTAATCAATGCAGCATTGAAGCAAACAAACAAACATTACCATGAAATGAGAAACACATGACACAATATTTTTGACGTGGAAACCCTGTTAAGGGAGAAAACCACGGGGTGATTAACCCAAAGATTATTCTCTGTTAGAAGAATAAGGAATTACAAAATGGCACTTGCCAATTAGGGCTCACTGCCCGAGCACACTGCTCACAAAGAGGCACACTGCCTACAAGGAGACACACTGTCTACAAAAGAATGTTATACAATACTTGAACTGATTGGAAGCATCCACATATGCTTGAGTTCAGTTCCGGTTAGGCTTAGTACACTGATCTGCTGCACTTCATCTTTCCTCTTCTTTTTATTCTGCTTTCCTTTCACATACCGGATCTCTCTGGCTGTTTCTGCTCTACTCTGCACTTATTCGCACAACAACACACAACTACACTTCTCACAACTAAATCCATCGTGCATATATATCCGCACAAGTAATTTCATCACCTTTCTAGTCGGCATCCGGAACAGTCTATTTTCTCACAAACTCTGTTCTGTCGGCTGAATCCTTGCTCATCAAGTAATGCGAATCAAGCATATACTTGTAGATATCATTAATCATGTCGGCCAAACATAATCCATGTCTTCATAACCTTTACCATTGTCAGAAACACATCCGAAAAGCAATCTGATGTTCTGTCAGTCAATTCTTCCTCTGTTCACACTGTTACTCAGGAATCCGGTATTCAACTGTTCATATCTTTTTCCTTGTCCATCACCGGAGGCTAAATCCTTGGAATCTATTACTCAAGGTAGTCCTCTTGACTTCCCCAAATCCGCACTGCACCAAGATACTTCTTCTGAGAGATCCGGACCAGTCTGTTGGACCTTGCCACATGCTCTGTTCTTGTTCACCGAACCACAACAATCTTCATTTTGACTTCCGGTAGAGACACACCATGACTTGCGGATATATGGGATGACCTTTGTTGCCATCAATGACAACAACCATGAATCCATATAGTGTCTCTTGCCAACAGATTATTACTGTTGAATGATTGCATCTGTTTGTTCATACCATTGGTGATCTGTGGCCTGCAAATCATCGTGCATGGTTAGCCTGAACTAATTCCAAGTCTAACTTCGACTGTTCTGCATGATCAATTCCATGTCCCTTGCTGAAGCAGTCTGAAAATCCTTACTTCCCCTCAGAAGATAGCACCATCCCTGCCTAGCTGTTGTCTCATGACGAAGCAGAGGACTGGTTCCAGTTTCCATCCTCAGCAGTAGTCTTTTCCATCAGTTAGTTTCCTGAACCCTCATTCATCTTTTGCATTTTCTTTTAAATTTTCACTAAGATTAGTTTTCCAGAGCCTCATTGCCAAATCATCCGCCTCTTCAAGAGTGGAACCTAGGAATTCCAAGTTGTCCATTTGTGAAGGAGTTCCATTCACCCACAAATCCGAGTCCGGGGAGCAAAGAACTATTCCATGTCCATGAAGGAGCAATCTCACGTAAGTCCCCCTTGTGATTACCAGCAAATCACATCATTCCACTGAGTCTATCCCTGTGCACGTCAAGACCTGAGACAAAAGGAACCTTGGAGCAGTCTCATTCGATCACGAAGTTCAGCGTCTGAGAAGCTTTGTTCAAGAGAGGATAGGATACTCAGTATTTTATTCTATTGTTGTGGTGTCACAAAAACACTCATCAACACCTTTGGCGCTAGAAGGAGGGCCGAATCAGGGAATTGCTCCATTCATTCTGGGCATGAACTACGAATTACTCCATTCCAAGCTGAAAGAAGGATTGCTGCATCCATTTCGAGTCATTCCTCCATCAAATGTCCAACAAAAGAGAGAAGGAATGCTGAATGAATTCCGGATTGTGAATGTGGAACCAAAGTGAGCCTTCAAGGAAGAATTTGAGATTTACGAGATCTCTCATATGTGGAAAAACACAAAAAAAGTGAAAAATTCACAAAATAGAAAAAAGACATGGATTCCTCAGGACCTTCAAGGCAATTCAATGCGGATCATCCTCAAGTTAACCTTCTCCAGCTCTGGTGGAATTTGAGTGCACAACTTCACCCTAAGAGTTTGAAAGACTTTGCGTCACGGAGGGGATGTAGAGTCCACAAGACCAATGGACACAATGAAATGTATTGTCTGACATTTTTGTCCAGGATGGAGTTAGCTTTACAAGAGAAAATTTCCTTTTCACAAGTGCATGAGCTAGTTGTTCCTACGAAGGAGGTGTCTGACGCCTTATTTGATGAAGAGGAGTTCTTCACGAGTTTCAAGGAAATGATCAAGAAGAGATTGAGCACTGAGGAGGATTTGCCTGCAGAAGATTTCTTGATTCCAGATGGTTGGTGCAAGATTCATTACGCAGTTCATTCGGAACTCACGTGTTCATCTTGTGAGGAAGCTATTCGTCAAGTCAAGGAACAATTGAGGTTGGAAGAGGAATCCAAGACACAATTGAGATTGGACATCTTGTGGAGCAAGTGTCTTCAAGAAATCAATTATCCATCCAAAGGAGAAGACTTTCCCATTCCATCCAATAGTGCAGACAGTACAAATGGCTCTAATAATCAAAATACTATTGAGGAGAACAAGTTTGCATATCTTCTTCCAAGAAAGAACGAGCCTGCTGAAGGAGAAGCGAAAAAGGAAATAAAAGATGTTCAGATAAATACATGTGACGATCAAGATGTTCATTCCTCCATCAAAAATGAAGGTGACTTCAGTCCATTGCAAGAGAAGGAAATCCTTGATGAACACCCGTCCATGCTACAAGAGGAAGTCATTGAAAATGAATCACAAGGAATTTCAAGCGTCCTTGGAGAAGAAGACAACCTTATGGATATGCTGAATAAAAAGGTACCAGCTATTGAGTCCAAGGAAGAAGAACAGTTCGAAGGGGCGGTGGAAGATCCAAGAAAGGAAGTGCCTGAACAGCTTTTGCCAAGGTTATTCCAAGATGAACGAGTTGCTGCAAAAGGAATGATCCATCATCAACTGCGACCTCCTGATACGCTAATGGAGATTGAACAATTTCGGCTGGAAGACGAAGTATCCCAGGTTGTCTCTTTCCCTGCCGTTAGTTGTGAAAGTTATGAATTTGATTATGGAAACTTCAGAAGAACAATTTGTGTGTGGATTAATCATGGTCCTTTTGAATTGCCGCAATTGATAATGCTACATGAAATTTTGCTTGAATATGAGGAGTGTAGTGTGCAAGATCTTTTCTCCGAATTCAAGGATGAACGTGCTAAATTCCGAACAATCACTTGCGCATTATTACTCTTATTCATTTTGAGAAATCATGCTAGATCATGTATATATTTAGATCTTTTAAGTCTTGTTCACTCTTTGCTTGTGGTTAGGTAGGTTTCTTTTTAGATTGCTTTAGCTTAGGTTTGCTTTCTTTAGTTAGTTTGCTTTCCTTAGTGTAGTGGTTGCTTAGCTTTAGGTTCTTTCCGAGGATCCCGATTTGTGAAGGGATGATGAACTTCCTGAAACACAGTCTGGCTTATCTTCAAGTGTTCATTCCTTGGATAAATATTCCTGAAATTCTTTGCAATCCTAGGATGATTTTCTCTAACTTCATCATCAGGACAGGAACTGTACCTGACTCGGAAAGGAACCAATAATTGCGTCTTGACACTGATATCTTGCAATCATAATGTTTTTTGATCTATATTGTTATTGATATCTCTTAGCCTTCCTTCGAGAAACATGAGTCATGAAGTGGAAGTTTATTGTGGACTCCGCGGTTAGTGTTGAATAAGTGTGACTGCTTGATCCTGGAAGAAGAATCCACTGTTTAGCACAACTTGTAATATTTGAAGTGTTGCAAGTATGAGGTGAGCCAGTGTTGTCATTGATGTCAACATACTCATATTGCATTGACAAGAAGGATTTGATGAGCTGTGTGCTGAGGATATTGAGAAAATTAGTCTCAGTCAAGAACAGTGAAGAATAGTGATGAGAAGAAGGCAAATGTACTGTATAAGATGAGAACCGGAGGATGCGGATTAAAGGGTTAATAGATATGAGTCTTGAGATGCTTCAGTTAAGATTTCAGAGGTCCGCATGAAGATCTGAAGGAGTTGTGGCTGTCGGTATAGAACCGGTTCCGGCAAGTATCCAGAGGTGACAGAGGATCACAAAAAGGTCCGGTGAGGTCCGGAATTGTATTATCCTAATCTGCGGATTGGACGGAGTGTTTGGGATGTCCTTGTGATGTGTCATCCTGATTTGTGTATGATTTGGAGGGCCGGAAGTACCTCTTGCATTATGACAGTGGCGACAGACTGTGTTCTTGAAGTTCCGGATGAGGAAGACAAAAGATCCCAGTAAGTAGAGGAAGTGCGGATGTATCCGGACATTCAGACAGGCTTGTGAAGGTTCTTGGATCATGTTTAGGTTGTGTTGTTGGTCCGCATTGATGGTAGAGCCCGGAATTGAAGTTATTCTTCCGGATGAAGTTCTTGCTCTGTTTAGCCGACCGGATGAGTTGTTCATCCTGCGAATGTTCTTGTGATGGCCGACCGGATGTGTTATTCATCTTGCGGATACTCCTATGGTTGTTTGCCGACTTAGATGTTTGTTCCTAAGTCGATGTCTTGTATAAATAACCGTTTGTGAGTTCATTTCAAAGTGTGTGGTGTGTGGATGAGTGTGGCATAGCGAAGAAACGTGTGAAAGGCAGAGCAAAGATTTTTGGGCTTAATTGGAACTGATCCGGACATGGTAGAGATGTCATTCTCCAGTTCAAGACTGTGATTTTTATCACTTTGTAGACAGTGTGTCTCCTTGTAGGCAGTGGGCCTCTTTGTGAGCAGTGTGCTCGGGCAGTGAGCCCTTATTGGCATGTGCCATTCATTTTTCTTTATTCTTCTAACAGAGAATAATTCTTGGGTTAATCACCCCGTGGTTTTTCCCTTAACCGGGTTTTCCACGTCAAAATCTTAGTGTTCAATGTGTTGATGCTTATCTGCTCTTGTATTTATGTATTATGCTTCCATGGATGATTATTTGATATGCTGCTAACTAACAATAAAGAATCAAGAAGTTTTATACAACTGATTCACCCCCCCCTCTCAGTTGTATGCCCTAGATCCAACAATTGGTATCAGAGCTAAGTTCCTCTGATAGGAGCTTAACCGCTTGAGGAGATCCAGGATGTCGTCATACAAGAAGGATAGTCCGAAGTTCGATGGAACCAACTTCACTCTCTGGAAAGGTCGCATGAAGTGTCACTTGGAATGTATGGGAAAAGCATACTTGGCTATGATTTCAAAACCATATATACCTCCACAAGGTGGTCCGACAACTCTGAATGAAATCACAGAAGCTAAAAACAATCTGCGGACCAAGGAAGCTCTTCTAAGCGCATTGAATGACTCAGATCTCTCGAATGTCATTGACCTACCAACTGCATATGAGATCCTAACTAAACTGGAACTTCTGTATGAAGGAGATGAGTTTGTCAAAAGTGCAAGGTTGCAAAGTCTGAAAGGGAAATTTGAAAGATTGAAAATGAGAGATGATGAAAACATCACTACCTTTATGCCAAGAGTAAATGAGCTGGTATGTGGAATCAGAAATGCTGGTGGAACTTTAGATGAAAATGAGATTGTCTGCAAAATCCTAAGATCCCTTCCTGCTGCCTACAAAATCAAAGTTGCTGCCATTGATGAATTCAGAGCCCACACAACTGTCACAAGAGAACAACTGGCTGGCAAACTAGCTGCATTTGAAATGACCGAGTTTGGAGATGATCCTCCCAAGACTGAATCTGCTTTCAAAGCCAGTGCCTATGTGAAAGGCAAACAGAGATTTGATCCGGGTGAAAACTCATCAAGGAAAATGTCATGGTATGATCAAGCAAGAAGAGACATGGAAAAAGAAGAAGCAGAAACAGCTCAACTTGAAGCCCTCATTGCAAAGAGACTGCCAAGAGGATCCGGTAAGTATGAAGGAAAACTACCCTTTAAGTGTTTCAACTGCAATAAGATTGGTCATTTTGCCTCAAGATGTCCAGAGAGATCTGCAAGATCTAATACTCACAGACAAAGGTTTCAAAAGAATTGCTATTATGTTCATGAAGAAGATGACAATGAAGGAGTAACAGATGATGAATCAGAACTAGGAAGCAAATCCGGAAATGAGTGGGTGTTTATAGCCATCAAGGAAGAAGATTCAATACTCTCTGAATCTGTCAATCACAAAGTTGTTGAAAAAGCCTTGGCTGCTCAAGTGGAAGAAAAGGATGATTGGGTTATTGACAGTGGATGTTCTCACCATATGACTGGTGACAAGAATAAGTTCTTAGATTTGGAAAGATATGAAGGAGGAATGGTAAAGTTTGGTGACAATTCTGCTGGCAGAATCAGAGGTAGGGGAACTATTTCCTTTGATGGTAAGAGCAAAACAGGAAATGTACTGTATGTTGAAGGATTGAAGCACAATCTTCTCAGTGTTGGTCAGTTAGTGGACAAAGGCTATGATCTCCGGTTCAAGAATGGAAAATGCAGAATCTTTACAAGCTCCGGAACTGAAATTGCATCCGGTACTCAGACAAAAGGTAACATCTTTCATCTGGTTGGTTCAAATAAAAGTTGTTTCTTTGTTCAAATTGATCAGAGTTGGTTATGGCATAGAAGAATGTGTCATGTAAATTTTGATAACATCATCAAGATAAGCAATACTCAGGCTGTGAGAGATCTTCCAAAATTGATGAAACCTACAAATAGTGTGTGTAAAGAATGTCAGTTAGGTAAACAAAGCAGAGTCTCTTTCAAAAGCAAAGATCAGTCTTCTACCGGATTGTTGGAATTAGTACATACTGATCTATGTGGTCCGACAAGAATCAAGAGTCTGCAAGGTGATAGATATTTCATGTTGTTAATTGATAATCATTCCCGGATGATGTGGGTTACCTTTCTAAAAGAAAAATCAGAAGCTTTTGAGAAGTTCAAAATCTTCAAAGCTATGGTGGAGAATCAAACCGGATTGAAACTAAAGTGTCTAAGGTCTGATAGAGGTGGTGAATTTACATCTGGTGAATTCATTGACTTTTGTGAGAAACAGGGTATAAGGAGACAGTTGTCTGCTCCTAAGACTCCACAGCAGAATGGAGTAGTTGAGAGAAAGAACCGGACCATCCAGGAAGCTGCTAGGACAATGATGTTGGAAGCAAATGTTCCTCAAATGTTTTGGAAAGAAGCTATCAGCACCGCAGTCTACACTCTCAATCGAGTTCAAATCAGAAACAACACCGGTAAGACCCCCTATGAACTCTGGTTTGGCATCACTCCTACTGTGAAATATTTCAGAGTGTTTGGTAGCAAGTGTTATATTAAAAGAGATGAAGATCTAGGAAAGTTTGATGCTAAAAGTGATGAAGGAATTTTCTTGGGTTACTCCACTCAAAGCAAAGCATACCGGTGTTACAATAAGAGATTGAGGAAGATGATAGAAAGCACCAATGTAAAGGTTGATGAAGGAATTGAGAAGCCTTCAAGATTTTATGAGTTTGATGAAGATGACCAAGACAGTGTTCAAGGACCTCAATCCTCTCCGGTGAGACAGAGTCAGCCTGATCCGGTAAATCAGGAAGAAGAGATAGGTCTGAATGAGCCTGATCAAGAAGCAGCAGTGCAGGATACTCCCAAAATTCCAAAGTATGTAAAACTGAACCACTCTGAAGATCAAATCATAGGTGACAGAAGCAAAGGTGTACAAACTAGAAGGAATGTTGCTCAAAATCAGAATGAATGTTGTCTGATTTCAAAGATTGAACCTAAAACAATAAATGAAGCCTGCAATGATGAAAACTGGACCAAAGCAATGGAAGATGAATTGATGCAAATTGAGAAAAATCATACTTGGGATCTTGTTCCCAGACCTAGAGACAGGAATGTAATTGGAACCAAGTGGGTCTTCCGGAACAAACTAAATGAAGCTGGTGAAGTAATCAGAAACAAAGCTAGATTGGTCTGCAAAAGCTACTCTCAAATAGAAGGAATTGACTTTGAAGAGACTTTTGCTCCGGTGGCAAGAATTGAAGCAGTCAGATTACTTCTCGCATTTGCTGCCTTCAAAGACTTCAAGGTATATCAGATGGATGTCAAGTCTGCCTTCCCAAATGGTGATCTGGAAGAAGAAGTCTACATTGAACAACCGGATGGTTTTCAATTGTCTGATAATGATGATATGGTCTGCAAGCTGAAGAAAGCTTTGTATGGATTGAAGCAAGCCCCAAGAGCATGGTATGAAAGGTTGGATAAGCATCTTGTGCAGATTGGACTCAACAAAGGTACTGCTGACAGTAACTTATATTTCAAAATTGATCATGAAAATATTTTAATTGTTGAAGTGTTTGTGGATGACATCATTTTTGGAGGAAGAGATAGTATGTGCAAAACTTTTGCAAATCAGATGAAAAGTGAGTTTGAAATGTCTATGCTTGGTGAAATGAATTTCTTCTTGGGTCTGCAAATTACTCAAACAAAAGAAGGGATCTTCATTTCTCAGACCAAATATGTGAAAGAATTGTTAAAGAAATTTGGTATGGAAGACTCAAAGCCTATGAACACTCCTATGGCAACCGGATGTAAGTTAAGCAAAGATGATGATTCTCCAAAGGCAGATCAGACAAAGTATAGATCAATGATTGGTGGATTGTTGTATCTCACTCAAACTAGACTAGATATAATGCAGGCTGTTGGTCTTGTGGCAAGATTCCAGGCTGATCCTAGAGAATCTCATGTTATGGCAATCAAAAGAATTTTTAGATACTTGAAAGGAACAGTTGAGTATGGTCTATGGTACCCTAGAGATCCGGACTTCTCTCTTCATGCTTACACAGATGCAGATTGGGCAGGAGATGTGGATGACCGGAAGAGCACTAGTGGTGGAGCATTCTTTTGGGGAAGAGATTGGTTTCTTGGCTAAGCAAGAAACAAGATGCAATATCTCTGTCTACAACTGAAGCAGAATACATTGCAGCAGCAGGTAGTTGCACTCAAATCTTATGGATGAAGCAGATGCTAAGAGACATCAAAGTTGAATATGAGAAGCCTATCACAATTTTCTTGATAATTCAAGTGCAATTAATATCTCCAAGAATCCGGTATTGCATTCTAAGACTAAGCACATATCTATTAAATTTCACTTTTTGAGAGAACAAGTAAACAAGGAAGAAGTCAGATTGGAGTATGTTCCCTCCAAGGATCAGATTGCAGATATCTTTACAAAACCTCTTCCCAAAGACTCTTTTGAATATCTCCGGGAGAAGTTAAGGGTCATGGCCCCTCCGGTGATGAACTAAGATGCACTGATGTGCATCAGTCCGGTGGCTATCACAGTCATATCTTGTGATCCGGACTAATGGGGAGCTGCAACTAAGGGGGAGCAGCTGGTATGATTCTGATGTATGAGAATTGCAAGTATGAGCCCTTTGCCATTGATGTCAAAGGGGGAGAGAAGACATGTGAAAAACAAGTGGTTGATGATCAAAGGGGGAGCAGTAAAGGAAGAGAAGACATATGAAAAGTTGAAGTTCTTGTCTTAATGGTTTTTCACATCATATGTTGCCATCAATGACAAAGGGGGAGATTGTTGCAAGTATGAGGTGAGCCAGTGTTGTCATTGATGTCAACATACTCATATTGCATTGACAAGAAGGATTTGATGAGCTGTGCTCTGAGGATATTGAGAAAATTAGTCTCAGTCAGGAACAGTGAAGAACAGTGATGAGAAGAAGGCAAATGTACTGTATAAGATGAGAACCGGAGGATGCGGATTAAAGGGTTAATAGATATGAGTCTTGAGATGCTTCAGTTAAGATTTCAGAGGTCCGCATGAAGATCTGAAGGAGTTGTGGCTGTCGGTATAGAACCGGTTCCGGCAAGTATCCAGAGGTGACAGAGGATCACAAAAAGGTCCGGTGAGGTCCGGAATTGTATTATCCTAATCTGCGGATTGGACGGAGTGTTTGGGATGTCCTTGTGATGTGTCATCCTGATTTGTGTATGATTTGGAGGGCCGGAAGTACCTCTTGCATTATGACAGTGGCGACAGACTGTGTTCTTGAAGTTCCGGATGAGGAAGACAAAAGATCCCAGTAAGTAGAGGAAGTGCGGATGTATCCGGACATTCAGACAGGCTTGTGAAGGTTCTTGGATCATGTTTAGGTTGTGTTGTTGGTCCGCATTGATGGTAGAGCCCGGAATTGAAGTTATTCTTCCGGATGAAGTTCTTGCTCTGTTTAGCCGACCGGATGAGTTGTTCATCCTGCGAATGTTCTTGTGATGGCCGACCGGATGTGTTATTCATCTTGCGGATACTCCTATGGTTGTTTGCCGACTTAGATGTTTGTTCCTAAGTCGATGTCTTGTATAAATAACCGTTTGTGAGTTCATTTCAAAGTGTGTGGTGTGTGGATGAGTGTGGCATAGCGAAGAAACGTGTGAAAGGCAGAGCAGAGATTTTTGGGCTTAATTGGAACTGATCCGGACATGGTAGAGATGTCATTCTCCAGTTCAAGACTGTGATTTTTATCACTTTGTAGACAGTGTGTCTCCTTGTAGGCAGTGGGCCTCTTTGTGAGCAGTGTGCTCGGGCAGTGAGCCCTTATTGGCATGTGCCATTCATTTTTCTTTATTCTTCTAACAGAGAATAATTCTTGGGTTAATCACCCCGTGGTTTTTCCCTTAACCGGGTTTTCCACGTCAAAATCTTGGTGTTCAATGTGTTGATGCTTATCTGCTCTTGTGTTTATGTATTATGCTTCCATGGATGATTATTTGATATGCTGCTAACTAACAATAAAGAATCAAGAAGTTTTATACAACTGATTCACCCCCCCCCCTCTCAGTTGTATGCCCTAGATCCAACATGAAGATCTTATACTTTTTACACACCTTAATGATCCTCAAGCTTCGGAAGGAATCTCAGTGATCTTGGGTTAAGTGAAAAATCCATAAGCTCACCTTTGCCGCTACTATGATTCCCAGCCTAGCATGATTGGATCAAATAATAAGCTCAGAAGCATTATCAAAAGAATACGCTGCAAAATCAAGAAATTTCCTGAATCCATTTTAAAATATTCAATCGGCTGGAGGATTCAAGTAACTCTATCGGGGCTATGGACGCCCGGCCGGCAATAGAGCAATGCTTAAGGGAATCATAGCGACAACCTTGTCGGCGCTATAGACGCCTGCTGGCAGCGGGGCAATGTCCAAGGTAGTTCATAAGGTGAGCATCTATACGTAGCTTAACCCAAGTGAACCTTGACAATCTCGGTTGCAGAAGGATAGAATGAATTCAAATGCACACACTGAGATCTTTGGGTTATGAATGGTTGTGGTAAGCTTTTGATTCCGATTCCTTGATCATGTTTTCATATTTGTTCAATCTAACGTGTGGGTGTACGCAGAAGGTTTCGACTCCCTGATTCTAGTTTATCATGTGGATACTTCGCAGAATCAATGTATTTAGCATTGCACACACCACAATGATCAAAAGAAGAAGTGTTTTGATTCAATCCTTTGTTCTTTTCCCTTTCGATTGCATTTCTGGGTTGACTGATAGGTTAGAGGGGATTATCCAAAGGTTCTGGGTTTAGAATGAGTCTTTATCTTTGAAATGTTCAGGAACATTTGTTCAAAGGTGGCGCTACATGTTGTGACGTTTTCACAAATCGCCCCATTGCAAATGGGGACCCCCTTTTTCTCGCTTTCGCCACTGTTTTTACTTTGATCTTGCAGTTTCTTGCCATGATCCATGAAGCTAGGAAAGAATGTCCGAGCAGTTAGCTCACTGGGAACATTAGGAATGCTTGAAGTAGTGAATTTTCCTGAGGATAAGTGAAACCCTGACTATCATTCCTCGATCAAAACTTACCAATCCATGGCTTAAGTCCATCATTCCATAAGAAAGGTCCTAGTCCTTCACTCTGTCCACAGTTCCAGTCCAGGAGTCCAATCCAAACTCTGTCAAGGAGTCCAATCCAAACTCTTGTCCAGGAGTCTAGTCCGGAAGTCCAATCCAGAGTCCTGTCCAGGAGTCCAGTCCCGAATTCCAATCCAAAATCCTATCCGAAAGTCCAATCCCGGAGTCCTATTCCAAAGAATTCTTGCCCGGAATCCAGTTCCAAGGTCTATCCAGATTCTTATCCCGACAAGATCCTGAATTCAACAAAACATGTCACTCCTTGGCATGTTCATCTTTCCATCATGGAACTCAGTTCCCGGGCCGGCAGCCCCACTCCGATAAGTCCAATCCAGAGGATGTCCATTCTCGGTCCCGCTCCAGGGACTCATCTCGAAATCCTAAGACCATGACTCGGAGGAATTTCAATGAATAAGGATTTCAAGACTTAGAACAATGTCGGAAGATGAATCTCATGCATGTTCAAGACCCATCCTGAGGAACTGCATACTTTTGTCCTGAACATCCCTAGTCGCATATTCCAGTAAGTACTGGATTATGCGCCCAGGAAGGTTTTTTGTCCTGGTAGCATAATCCAGTACCTATTGGATTATGCGCCCCAGGAGGAAATCAATCCTGGTCGCAGATTCCTGTCCGGGGTGGATTTTGCGCCCTGCTAGGAGATGGTTCCAGTTTACTCAGAAAGTTCGCCATGGAAGAATTCCTGCTGGAGAATTTCACCTTGGAATCTGGGAATTCCCTAAGGGGATAGAAAGTACGCCTTGTTGGATCATGTTTCAGATGATTGAATCTTTGATCAAAATCAAAAAAAATCTTCCCTTGATGAAGACCCTTAGCCAAAAGTAAACTGTCATTTCCTGGTCGCAAAATCCAGTAGGTACTGGAATTTGCGCCCAGGAAGAAATTGTCCTAGTCGCAAAATCTAGTACCTACTGGATTTTGCGCCTAGGGATTCACGATGTTCCAGGTCGCAAATTCCTGCAGGAGGTGGATTTTGCAACCTGGACAGCAAGATTCCTGTTGACACAGGAAATTGCTCCCTAACCTGGAAATTCCTCCTGTGCATGCCTAGTAATCCTAGAATGAAAGGAAAGGTTAGTCCAAGTGTGAAGGATACCAGAAAGTGAAGAAAATCCGTTGTTTATTCAGGAGTTCATAAGTCAATTTGATCAATTATGCAAGTTTATTTCATGTTTTATCTTTTGATTGCATTGCATTTAAGGATCTTGTTCATCATGACTACTCGAGGTTTCCCTTGTTTTGCAGGAATCCAAAACGAGGATAAGTTCCATGGGGAGGATGAATAAGGATCATCCAGGACAATCAAGATGGATGCAGAGAGTTCAGACGCCGGAGGAGATGACCATTTCAAGGATCCAGGTGTTCCAAGGACAAGAAGACTACACATGCATACTAAGGAAAGGTGAAGGACATCACTCCATTCCAGTGCCCACCTTTCTCCCCCTAACACTCAACATGACTGGAGCAAGGAAGGCAACATCAAAGATTCCAGTTCAGTAATAGGGAGACTTAGCATAACGGATAAAGGAAGAATCAAGAGTCCTTTCAAAGATTTCAAATGACACGGAGAATGCCTGCATCAAGGATGACGGAATGGGAGAGATCACTCAAGTCCAATATCAGGGATACCAGTTCCGAACAAGAGGATCAATCCTTGGAAGACCAATAGGATACACTTCAAGTTCACCATCCATCCAGAAGAACGAGAATCCACGCCAAGAGCAAGGATCCGTGGCGGTGCGGGAATCCAAAGGGAAATACAGCAAGGATGGAATTTCAATTCCAAAGTACACAGCGCAGAGACAAAATTCCAAGGATCACTCCAAGAATTCCATCAGAATTCCATCAGGATTGACTTGATTTCCAACCTGGAAGGAATTCCATAGCAAAGTTCCTTGACCCCCGGGATTATGCGCCCAGGAAGAAAATCATTCGAGGTCGCAAAATCCTGTTCCAGGTGGAATTTGCGACCAAGACAAGGGGATTCCTGTTCACCATGAAATTTGCGACCAAGGAACAGACAGTTGACTGGTCTCACCTACCTACCAAGCAGCTTAGTCAGCCTGGCATCCAAGACAAGTGGCAACTTTTCATCCAGAGCAGGTGGCGTCCAGGACAGGTGGCAGCATCCCATGGAGCCTATGACATGTTCATCCCTATCTCTTTAGGGTTTGCACGGATTTTCAGGAGATTAGATCTCCTCACCTCCTCCTTTGGGTTATGTTTGCCTATAAATTGGCTGGGGCACTTCATTTGAAACTCTCTCTCTCCATCTCTTTTTTTTTTCTTTCCTCTCATCCTCTTCTCTTCTTTCATCCTTCCCTGCTCTCTGAGCAGCTGGACTGTACATTCTTTCTTCATCACTCCATTTCTGCACTTCTGTTGAGCTGAAACTCCAAGGATCAATTGGATTGTTGTAATACAGACTCCCAGAGCAATAATATAAGCATTGAAGAATGGTGTTCATATAGTTCTTTGGATTTCTGACATGGTCTTCTTGATTTCTTGGAGCATATCTTAAAGTTTCTGAAGTTATTTCCTTTACTTTCAAGCTTTTCATTAGTTAGAATGATGGAGATTATTACTGTTGAATGATTGAATCTGTTTGTTCATACCATCGGTGATCTGTGGCCTGCAAATCACCGTGCATGGTTAGCCTGAACTAATTCCGAGTCTATCTTCGACTGTTCTGCATGATCAATTCCATGTCCCTTGCTGGAGTAGTCTGAAAATCCTTACTTCCCCTCAGAAGATAGCACCATCCCTGCCTAGCTGTTGTCTCATGACGAAGCAAAGGACTGGTTCCAGTTTCCATCCTCAGCAGTAGTCTGTTCCATCAGTTAGTTTCCTGAACCCTCATTCATCTTTTGCATTTTCTTTTAGATTTTCACTAAGATTAGTTTTCCAGAGCCTCATTGCCAAATCATCCGCCTCTTCAAGAGTGGAACCTAGGAATTCCAAGTTGTCCATTTGTGAAGGAGTTCCATTCACCCACAAATCCGAGTCCGAGGAGTAAGGAACTATTCCATGTCCATGAAGGAGCAATCTCACGTAAGTCCCCCTCGTGATTACCAGCAAATCACATCATTCCATTGAGTCTATCCATGTGCACGTCAAGACGTGACACAAAAGGAACCTTGGAGCAGTCTCATTCGATCACGAAGTTCAGCGTCTGAGAAGCTTTGTTCAAGAGAGGATAGGATACTCAGTATTTTATTCTAATGTTGTGGTGTCACAAAAACACTCATCAACACTATTCAAGGGCAATTTATTTTTGCATTTTTGGACTATTGTTTGTCATTTCTGGGTGTGACCAATGATGGCTCTGTGTGCTGCAAATTCTATACTATATTATCCATAGATGCAAGACTCGGCAAAAACTCGCCAAGTTTTTAAAAACTCGCGGGTTTTTTTTTTAAACGAGGTTTTGCAGTATTTATCGACACCGAGTTTTTGACCGAGTTTTTGAAAAAAACTCGCAAAGTTTTTCTCAAGTTTTTCTCAAAAACTCGGCGAGTTTTTAAAAAAAACCCTCGCAACTGGGCAAAACGCAGAGGGCCGCTTCAAAAAGATGTTTTAACTTCATTTTTTCATTCATTTGGAAGCTCTCACGCAGCAAAAACACTCTCCAAAGCATTGTGCACCTATTTACATCGATTTTGCTTTGGATGAGATAGATCCATATAGTGATTGGACAGGGTGAGATAATCCAATTGATTTGGATGAGATAGATCCATACAGTGATTGGACAGGGCGAGATGAGTAGTCTCCATTGTTTTCCGAGGATGACATCTATGACTTAGAGAGACAGGCAATGGAGGAGTGGGGTGGATTTGTATTCTCATTGGATGACATTGAGGATGATCCTGAGGAGGAGTCATTGCCAGTGACTGTGCCACGGCCAACAGTAGGATCTACATCCAGGATGCCGATGGAGGATGAGGAGCCACAACAGAGTCCTACGACTACACCCTCTCCCGTAGTCTTCTCACGTAGACTTGGGAAGAGGAAGATGTGAATTGGTATTTAGTATTTACTTTCAGTTTTACAAAAACAATTTGTTATTTTCATTTTGTTTCAGACTATCGGTATCAGCATATTGAGCATTCCACATGAGGATGCAATTTTGTATCTAATTTTCTTGGAAATCAATCAAATATAACTAGACTCAGCTTGTTTCTTCTATGTACTCATTTTATTGACTCATTGGATGCATCGTATCATTGAATTTTGCAAAAAAAATGTGTTTTTAATGAAGTTTAAGCAATTTTTTAAGTTGCCGAGTTTTTTCCGAACCGTACTTTTTAGGCTTGCCGAGTCTTGCAACTATGATATTATCTACACTTCCTTGCCACCATTCAAATGTGAAAGGGGATTGTTCATGGTGTATGGCTGATCAAATTCCTGGGTATGCAGTTTGGGTGAAGTCACCACTCTTTGCTGATTTTGTTTATGCTGAAATAAGGTAATATTCTGTTTGTTTTCAGATTGCTATTCACTTCCAGACTGTTGTACCTTCACACAGAATCCTACCATAGAGAATACAGCTACATCTTTAATAGTGATATTCATTGTTATATTCAAATATAATATTTGTTGATTATTGGAGATTAATTTGCAGCACTAGTACATTATGTTTACCATGTAAACTTCTGTGTGGTTTACTACCACAATTAAAGTGTTAGACTTCAGTTTGTATAATTTGACATTGTTTCAGATCTGCTTGTTAGCTATCAGTTTGGCATTGATCGCATCTGTCTTTGTAATCTACCAATTTGACATTGATCATTTGCATACTATCTGTCAATTTGGCATTGATTGTAAACTATGTGTCTTGCCGCCAATGAGTTGCATTAATTTGCTTATTATCCACATCTTGGTTTCCGTATGCTCTCGTCTTGCCCACATCGGGATCTTGGTGATCAAAAAGAGCTTGGGTTTATGTTGATTGTGAAAATTTAATGAAATTGTACTAACAATCCAGTTAGGGACGTTACACAAGTATCATTCAAGGCATGTGATCTTGTTGTTACTATAGTTGCGTGCTTTAAGCTTGTTGTGGACTGTTATTGCCATTTTAGGGAATATGACGAAAAGTGTATTTGAAGGAGACTTGATGCCAAGATTGTGATGTTAGTATTGCTGTTATGAATCATTCTTTGGAACAGAGCAGACTTAGAATATAAATGTGATTGTCTTATATTGTTAACCTTGCGGTCATGGGAACATAAAAGCAATCCTTTTGAAAGGTAAAAGTGTTATGAAGAATAGATCTTCTAGTTATTAACTTATTTAATGGAAATGGAATTGTGATCTAATAATGATGATTTTATAAATTGTCTTGGAATCAGTGAATAGGTTATCGGAACTTGGTATTATTCAAGCAAGAAACAATTATTTTACACCCTAGGACACAAAACCTGATATTGGCTATATCATTGTTGTGATAACATTACTATTTATTTACGATACAATTTATTGATTATAAGATGAATTGAAATAGCAGCATTATAAGTTGTTATTGGATTTTCTTTTTACTTAGTAGATAATGCCTACTAGTTTATGAATTCTTATTCTAGAAATGTATGCTACTGAATTGGTAATGGACTGATTTGCTATCATTTAACAAAGATTTGATTGTCTGTATGATTTCTTCTATTGGAATGGTCATATTTGAATAAACAGTTAGTCAGTTGTGTGCATTATTGATTGAGGGATTGTAAACCCTTAAAGTCCTTATGGCTATCATAAACAATCTGTTAAGCAGTTGTTAGAGAAACTTATTGTTTCTTATCAATCTTCTGAAAAAGACCATTTAAGGATATTGAATTCTTGGATTGTGAACTAACAGTAAATGTCAGGACCTTGGGAGACCTGTGATCTTTACTGATTTCATCATTGCTGGATGCATGATCAGGTGCTACAAGAAAACCACACTGCACCTAACCATCCCACCATTCGTGATTATTGTGTTAAGGAAGTTATTATGCTTAATATCCAAAAAACGGTATCGGTACTTGTTTAACTCTTTTTCTTGTATTTGAGTAAGATCATCTTACTCTCGATTACACATTGTAGGAGCTAGAGCTGTCTTCCATATTAATTACATGTTTCATTCAACTACCAGTTAATAGGAGATTGTTCTCATACATAATGTTTCATGTGAACTAGCATGGGATTGTTGTTATCACATTGTGCTTGGAATGTTGCTAATAGATTGGAAAGGAAAACGATGGAAAAACTATTAGGTTTAGCATGTCTTGGTTAGTGAAACATGGAGGTGGAACCTTCTTAAACAGTTTATTCTAAAGATTCCAAAAGATACTATTGTGTACCTAGAATTTGGAAAAGAACCCTAAGATCAAATGCATTGTAAGACACTTGGCATGAATCAAAGTCTTCCAATACCTGATTGCATCGCATAGGAATAAGTTAGGAAGCATAGGGTACAGATTGTAATTAGAATCCATGTCTTACCTGCTTATCCTCAGGTGTACGCCCATGAATAAAACTTATTCCTGAATACAAGGTATACATATTGTATTCTTCCAGATGTGGCTCATGTCATAGGAAGAAGTACTCTGTAGAGGTTAGGAATGCCCAAGACAGTGCCAAGGCTGACTTGAGAGTCGTTGGGGTGTTGGTTAGGTAATGCCTGATGGCCAGTAGTACAGCAGATCTCAGACAGCTAGAATATAGACAGGCAAAAGCTAGCAATTGGTACCCTGAACATTAGGATGTTAATTCAAATCTACTAAGGATACACTGTGAATGATTGATATGGTGTGTGCTATTCCTTTGTGAGGTTTTGTATTGTTGGCATGTGACTTGTAGTCCTGTCCGTTACTTGATGCATTTTCTCATATTGTATGTTGTATAGTTGACATATTAAATAATGTGTAATAGTTATGGTCATTAGATTGTTTGATTATTTGCAGTTTATTGGTAAATTATCATTGGACAGAGTGGATAGAGATTTCTACCACTGGTTGAGGCTGAGCTCATCAGACCCCCTTCATCCGCACCTAGATCCAGCAAACAAATCTTCATAACATTGAGCAGAACAGCAATCATGGCGGTCACATGCAGCATTACCAAACCATTGGCTGATGGTTTATTGTATTCTAAGGGCAGTTTGCCAAATCAGTAGTATGATCTCACTTATGAATTCTTGAATGGCATTATGACATGGTATTATTGTAACATGTAATGAATGTTACTGAAATATTGAATCATTGTACAACTTGATGTAATGGATTTATTGGATGATTACATGTTATCATCAATGATAATGCAATGCAATGAATGTAGCATATAGGTATGTCATTCATTCACACACTTTCGTTAATAATACTGCTTTGTAAAGTTTTAACATATAGGTGTGTTAAATGAACAAGAAAAGAAAATTATACAGGTTAAATAGATATAATCTTGTATAAATTGTTAGTGTTTTCATTCGCACCTTTCAAAGCGACACAAAACAGAACAGTGTGTACAGTAGAACTGTTCTTCGAATTAGGAGGGGAAGCTCCCTCTTGCAAACTTTAAAGAAAAATAAACTAAATTCCTATCTTTTTGTTTTCTCAGCTACGAGCACTAGACAATTTTCAGCACTTCTATGATAGGACAGAATTTTTTTATATGAGGACTCTATCTATTGCAGAAAGATAAACTACTAGTATCACAACGTTTATATCTTTCAATTAAATCCAAAGACTGAAAGATACAAATGAACAAAGCTTTAATCGAATGAAGACAAATAAGGATTCACAAACATCACCAATGAATTAGACTCAAAGAATAGTACACAAAGTTACAATTATCCTTCTCATAATCTTAATAACGCAAAGTTTATTAAGATCCAATGAGAATATCCAACCCAAAACGAACAATGAATTTGCACAAGGGATGAATGAATAGCAAGAGATAGCACAAAAAAGCTTTATCACTCACCATTCTTTTGTGGAACTAACAAATAATACCAAGGGGAGTTCTTCTTCTACTATAGAATCAACATCTTCCTTTTTCTTTACCCCATCTTCAGCCATGAGTTGGCAAAAACCTCTCCCATGTATCAATTTGATAGGTTTGATTTTCAGATCATATTCTTGGACCTTGGTGGACCTAATTTCCACGCTTAGAGCCCATCTCCTGTTGAGTGAGGACACTTTTCACCGCCGGATCAGGTACAAAGACTATAGTGTGAAAATTTAGAATATAGAACCTGAAATTCTTGATGGCTCTAACCACTGCATAAGCATGCTTTTAAATTTGCAAATATCGCATCTCACGATCTTTGGAGCTGCTGCTCATGAAAGCTATAAAGGACTCAGTTTCCTCATGTAACTTTTGCGTAAGAATGGTAGACATGGTATGCTCTAAAGCATAGCAGTAGAGAATGAATTTTTTGTCAAAATTAGGACGCACCAATACTAGAGCCTTGTTAATTGCTTCTTTGATCTTTATGAAGGCTTTCTTTCCTTCCTCTGTCCACTTGAACACTAAAGTCTTCTTCATCATAGCTGATATATCTTTGGTAAGCTCAGAGAAGTCAAGTACAAACCTTTGTAAGAAATTGGCTTTGCCAAAGGAGTACACTAGTCTTACTTGTAGGTAGTGACAGATCATGAATGGCATCAACCCTACTAGGATCAATCCTAGTACCTTCCTTTGAGACGATATGACCGAGCAATTTCCCTTCGATCACTGCAAAAACTGATTTCTTTAGATTCAAAGAGATGCCATGAAATCAACATCTCTTGAACACATTTGTCAAGTGTTGGAAATAATCATCATGTCTTTTTGAAAAGACTCTGAGATTGTCTAAATACAGCACGATGACCTTGTCTTTCAAATCACCAAAATCCAAATCCATGGCTCGTTGAAAAGTGGCACCAACATTGATGATGCCAAACAGCATTCGTTCATAGGCAAACATACCCCATGGGGTAGTGAAGGTTGATTTATATTGATCTTCGGCCGCAACAGCGATCTAGTTATATCCTAAATATCCATCCAGCAATGATAGCATCTCTGAGCCAGTGACTGTTTGAAGCGTATGATCCATGAACGGCAAGGGATAGTTATCCTTCAAGGATGCTTGATTCAGGTTCATGAAATCCATGCAGATTCTGATTTTGCCATTCTTTTTCCGAATAGGAACAATGTAGGATACCCAAGTGGAATGATGAATTGGAAAAATTATCTTCGCCGCCAACATCTTTTGAATCTCCACGTAAATTGTTTCTCGTATCCATGGATCATAATGGCGTTGTTTCTGCCTAAACAGCTTGACTTTTGTTTTGAGAGGAATTGTGTGAGACAATTCCTTTGGAGTGAAGACCTTCATATCTTCATAGGACCAAGCAAATGCATCCTTGTATCGACAAAAGAGTGTGATTAACTTTTCACTTTCTTCAAGAGAACAACATTTACCCAAGTTGACAAGTCGAGGCTCGTCATTGGTACCAATGTTAACTTGATTATATTTTGCTAAGTTCTCTTTTGAGAATTCCCCTGATCTTGGATGTATCAGTCGTGCCTATCAAAAATGTTTTCCAAGGACACTAAGCCCTTTGGAATTTTATTGTCTTTTAACTGAATGATTTCAATCTCAATATTCTCTTTAGCTTCAGCTTCTTCTAGATTTTCTGCAAGTGATTCCCGATAAGGTGATGAACTCCCTTCAAAGAATAAGCCTTTGAAATGATCATCCACTTCGAGAAAATTAGCAATGTGTTCATCATCATTAAAAAATTGCAAATTTTTTGAATTGTCTGGTACTGCTGGCCTGTAGTTCAGCTCAATGGTAAATGCACTCTGACGAAAATCCGAACGCGGCATAAACAAAGAGGCAGATATGCCAAGAGCATCAACCTTACTGTTCTTCATACGTGGAATGTACCCAATGGCGAAAGTATCAAACCATTCTATGGCATCCCACACTCGATTTCTATAGTGTCAAAGACGATCCTTTTTTACCTTTAATTTGCTTGACAATCAATTCAGCATCTCCTTCAACTTTCAACAATTTGACCCCCATGTCACAAGCATTTTTGAGACCTAACAATAGCGCCCTGTACTCTGTCATGTTATGGGAACAATCAAATTGTAGACAATACACAAAAGGGTAAAGTTGACCCTTTGGGGATATAAGCACAACTCCAACCCCAGATCCTGCTATTGAGTAGCTACCATCAAAATGCATGGTCCATAAATCAATATCTTCTTCCTTATTTGCTCCAAAACAAATAATGGCTTTATCTTCAACTTCATTATCATCCATCATCATGTAGGTACCAAGACCTGTTTCTTGATACAAGATTTGAGCTTTAAGGTCTTGAGGTTTCATATCCGTGAAACAAGATTTTGGTTCAGGTTCCAACTTAATTTTACCATCCTTCACTGGAATGGTCGCTGACGACCAATCTAATTGAATCTCTCCACCCAAGTCCTTACAAAAGCTGTGGGTAAATAACATCCCATAGCTGGCCGAAATGTCTGCTACTAAAATGATCATAATTTGTTTTTCAAGACATACTGCTAGAGCTACTTGAGCAACCTTTAGTTGTCCAACTAGTGGCACTGATTTGGACTCAAGTGAATAATGCTTGCCTTGAGATTTTGTGCAAGATAATTCTAGTGCATTCATCACCTAAAGTGGCATGACAATGTCAGAAGCACCATATTACATAATGATTTATAGAAAGGCTTTGGCTTTTCTCCCGTTGCTGCTAAAGATTCAAGCGTGGGCTGAATAGGAAGAGCTTCTTGTCTTATTTACTTGACAATTCTATCCAGCTGATCAGGATGATCTTGGACGTATTCCAACTGCGAGATTTGAACCTTGGTCTTCATCATATAATCAACGATGTCAAAATTTGTTGAAGATGGATCTTGAGCATTCACCTTGACATTCTCATATGGTACGTTAGAAGAAGAAGCTACAAGAACTTCTTTGACCTTTTCCTTAGCTTTCAACCTTTCTTGTTCTCCCTCTTTGTGTTTAGTGTTGGGTTTCCCCTTTTTGTGATGTGTTCGTTATGTCGTATCGTATTTCCCCTTTACGTACTGTGTAATGTTGTGTTCTGTTAGGTAATCCAGAGTTCCATTATTAGGTGATTTAGGAAATATCCTGAATTTGTTGCCCAACTAATAAGACAACGGTCTACCCTAAAACCAGAGATTCTAGGTCTTGTTATGCCGCAAGTATATGCCATGGTCCCCAGTAGTCGCCAAAAACTATTAGCGTTTTATTTCGCACCTTTCATTGTGAATGTAAAACGGACAGATGTACAATAAGACAGCTCTTCAAATTAGAAGGGGAAGCTCCCTGTAAACTAAAACTAATCTAAAATTGTACAATATGAGCATGCAATTTATAGAATTTACAGTGTTTTTAGAGGTGTTTCTCACTAATGCTCAAGTGAGAAACAAGACCTAAAACTATACACTTGCGCCATTCAGCTAAATCCAGAGGCTGAACAAAGCAAGTACACACGGCTTGGATTGGTTAACATAGAAATGCATACTTACGAACGCTCTAATTAAATCACACATAAGGTGGTACAAAGCAACGACTTAATCTTCAATTTTGCTGCGACACAAACTTCACAGATTCGTTTTAGTGACTTAACTTCAGCACTGATGACAACACATTCCAATAGACATTCAGAAGCAAGACAGGCTTAATGAAATCTATTGAACGTATACAAAATCACAACCACAAGAATATATCACGAATAACAACTTCGGCAAATTGTAGGGCACTTTCAATCACGAGGCAAGGATTGTGTTTTTTGACTAGTATCAAGACCTAAAACTATACGCTTGCGCTATTCAGCTAAATCCAGAGGCTGAGCAGGGCAAGTACACGCGGCTTGGATTGGTTAACATAGAAATGCATAATTATGAACACTCTGATTAAATCACACATAAGGTGGTACAAAGCGATGACTTAATCTTCAATTTTGTTGTGACACAAAGTTCACAGATTTGTTGAAGTGACTTAACTTCAACACTGATGACAACACATTCCAATAGACATTCAGAAGCAAGACAGGCTTAATGAAATCTATAGAACGAATACAAAAGCACAACCACATGAATATATCACGAATAACAACTTCGGCAAACAACTAGGAGGGAAGCCAAGACAAAGAGTGATGGCACTCATTTCCAAAAAAAGGTGCCCCTAGTTAGTTCATCAGAGGATAGCAAGGAGGTGAAGAAGATGAGTTGTGACTTGTTAGTGCTTAGGGCTTATTGTATTAATGTGGGTAAGGTGCTAGTTGGCTCATGGTGACCCATAGCAAGGGTCGTCTTGAGGTCTCTAGTGACTTCACCATTCATATCTTCTATGTTAATAGGTTGCATAGCTCCCAGAAGCATAAAGAAATTTTCCATGGTGTTCAATTCCCATTGCTCGATCCTACTATTGTTGGGGATGTTCAAAATTTTAACATTGTGGAAGTTGAGGATATGGAAGGATGGGGTAGAGGTAAGAATTTTGGTGTTGAGAGGTGGGGTGTGTGTTAGTTTCATTTTGGTGTCTTGTGGTGATATTCTGGGGTATTGCTATTGGGAGCAAAGTTTTTTGTTTTTGGCTCCATAGCATTAGTTGTTTGTATGTTGAAAGAAGTTTGTAGCCCACTTGAGGGATTTTGTAACTATTTCATTATAGTTAGTTGTTATAGTTGTTTTATGCTCTTTTATCTTGTATTGTTCTCTATAAGCTTTCTAAGGGCAGGGGCCCCAATAGAACCCCCACTAATTAATCTAATAAAAAAAGGTGTTTCTGTGGATTATCCCACATTGATAATAACTGCAAGACAAGATAGGCAAGGAATTGCACGCATCAAAAGCTTTTGCAACTTAGAAGCAGCCTTTGGGGTGAACGTCCCAAGGTTGATGTGTTGGCTTGATCCTTCTCTCAAGTACAACATTGCTTATAGGTGCATGTGTGTTTTTTGGGTCTCTTGTTTTATGATTATTACTAATATATGTGAGAGAATGGTCATAGAAGAAATGACTACTCATCAAAAGTAGGTCACCAAATGATAACTTGAGCATTAAGTACTACATGCAGTTTAAAATACTAGAAAAATAAAACATCTAAATAATGTTGCACTATGAAAACTCTAGTTATATAGAAATTAAAAAGTGTTGGGTGTGAATTATCCCACATATAATAATTGGGAGAAAAGGTGTGCTTATATGGCCTTACATGTACCAAAAGCTTGCAATTTGGAAGCAAGTTATGAGATGAATATCTCTAGGCTGATGTATTAGCATCCTCCTTTCTTAGTACTAGCATAGCCTTTAGGTATTTGTGTTTTTTGTGTGTCCCATTCCTTTGTGGGTATTACTGATTATGTGAGAGAAACATCATAGAAGAAATGAATGCTTGTGGGAAATAAGTCAACGATGTATGACTCAAGTATTAGTTAAAAAGCCCATAGATAAAATATGTAAAAATGTTGCAAAGCGAAACTCAATTGCTTAAAAATAAAAAAGTGTTGAGCATGGATAATCCCATGTTAATAATAACTGTGAGAAAAGGTAGGCTTAAAAGGCATATCACACACCAAAATATTTGTCAATCCGAAAAGAAGGCTTTGGGGTAGAAGTCTCCATGATGATGTGTCCTCTCTATTACTAACATCACTTAAAGGTGCTTGTGTGCTTTGTAAATCTCATTTCTTTGTGATTATTACTAATGTACATGAGAGAAAAGTCATATAAGAAATTACTACTCATAGAAAATAGGTCATTAGACAATATCTTGATTATTAGATACTACAATACGCTATGTAAAGTTCTAAATAATGTTGCGCATAGAAACTACAGTTATATAAAGTATCGAGTGTGGATTACCCAACCTTAATAATAATTGTGTGACAAGGTAAGCTTATAAAAGTTCCAAGTCATTAAATGCACAAAAAAATTTGTCAATCCAAAGGCAGGCTTTAGGGTGAAATCCCTGGGTTGGTGTATTAGCATCCTCCTCTCAAGTACTTACATCGCTTAAAGGTGCTTGTGTACATTGTGGATCATCTTGCCTTGTGATGACCAATGTACATCAAAATGGACATTGAAGAAATGACTACTCATGGGAAATACATCATCAATAAATGACTCGATTATGAAAAACTACAGCCAGTTAAAAATTCCAAAGAAATAAACTATCTAATTAATTTTGCACTATGACAACTCAAATTACTTTAAAAAAAAATGTGGTGGTTTTGGATTATGCTAAAATGATAACTGAGAGACAAAGCAGGCTCAAAATGAATTACATGCACCAAAATCTTTGCCAATCAAGAAGCACAGTACATCTCACCAGTTCAGAAACTGCACCAAAATTGCCACATTATTGTGCAATGATGAACCCCTCTGGCTTTGAACCCATGTTCCAGTGGTAGTAAGTGCTCAAACTTATCCCTAGGCCACAACCCAGCAGACTTTGTTGAGAAAAATTTAAGACAAAAGAGGAATGAGTAATAAGCAACAATTTATTGTTACCAACGTCGGCAGGTTTAGTGAGATTGGTTAAAATGCCTGTTCGAATAGGCATGACCCACATTCAAATCCTGATAGACATGTCAAGAGTGGGTCTCAGTCCCCAGGTTGCTTGTAAGTGGGTTCTGCTTCCCTTCCTAGGTTAAAAAAGGGGAGCATTAAGGGCATGATGTCCAGGTGCACCCTCCTCTCGTTGTATAAAAAGAAGAATATTTTATAATCACCAATGTTCAATGTCTACTTCATTACTAAAAGGGTAAATCAATCCATTATTCTGTCAAATACCTATTTTCATTACTAGAAAAATAAAATATATACTCGTATGAGTAATAGTGGCACCTAACAATTGCAAGAGCTAATAATTTGTGACTCTTAAGTGTTTGGAAAATAAGGTTTATTTAAAATTGTACAGATTTCATAGATAATAACTTTAGTTTGCAACATGTTAGGCTTTGTTTCTTTACAAAATGAAAAGCAAATGAAGCAATAAATAGGACGACATATTGGGATTACAAGAAGCTCAGCCAAATACACATTTTGTTGCTAGAATACAATGAAATCAACTCCAAAATCCACTCATAAGGGATGAGTATTGAAAAGACTATGAAACAATTCAGTTTCAATAAAACTGATTCAAAAAAAGAACATCATTATTTCAATAAAACTGATTCAAAAAAAGAACATCAGAACCTCAAAGTCATTTAGAAGATTATGACACCAGTCAATATTTTGGAGATGTCTCAACAAATTTATTTAAACATTAGCCATCAAAGGGCAATCCTACACATAGTTGATTCCAAGTGTAAAGGCTATCAAGGAAGAAGAGGATGAATTACAGAATATTCTTAAAAAATCTACAGATAAATCTAACCATAGGCCTAAGACAGATAAGGTGTTCAGGCGTCCACCTGAAGTAATATTGGAGAATGGATTTAAAACTGGGTTTTGAAAAAGAGCACAAACAATGTTATCTCTCATTTTAAGACTCTTTTCTCTAGAAGACAGATTATAACAACATAATTTACAATTGACATATGTTGTCTCCTAAGTGATGACCAAGAAAAGAAACAAATAATGTCTTGCTATTGCAACATCTTCTCTAGTTAACTTCAAAAGGTGTAAATGTGGATAGTTTAATTCACAAATTGGTGAAAGAAAGAAAAAAAAGTTGTCCTAGCATTTTATGCCAAAATGAATCATTTTCTGGATCAAGTATTTAGTGTGTAATGCTGCTATTTAAGGCTCCAGGCTCCAGAAGAGAAATATCATGACACCCATAAAAAGTGTCAATGCATATCGAATTCATGAGATCCAGCACATTTTCTACAATCCGAATATGAGTGAATGAAGCTGGAACATCAATGTAGAAAGAAGAAGACCAAGAACAGAATGCAGTGGAAGGAAAAGAAGCAGAAAAGATTCCATATAACCACATAGGTAGTGAATATGTTCTAGGTTCTTGTATATATTGAATTATAAATAATTACTAGATTCCACATTTCATATTGTAGTGAAATTCATTCGTTTGTTTTAAAATTCTGTGTTTGATGATAATGAATTGATGTGTTTTATTAGCTATGGTGGATGAGTATTACTTTGCTCATGTTGTACTTTAAATAGGATATCTAAGAAAATAAATCTGGATCTGACCATTTTTTATATTCAATGGTGCCTTCAACCAAAGTAAATATAGAATGCAAGGTTCTCTGTGGTAGTACTCAATGAGAACTGTGTCGCAACTAAAGAAGTTACTGATCCTTGCAAGATTGATGAGGTAACTTTTCCAAAGTACCATCCATTAAACTAAGGAAGACTTATTGTAAATGTTTTTATCAATTATTTTCAAAACCCTATTGGTGTCTGCTTATCTAACTCATTCATCCATTTTTTATGTAGTAGAGAAGATCCATTTATAGATATATGTTTTAGCACTTTGGTGATTGTAGCACTCATTGACTCAGACACTCAAACATAGCCTAATCACAACTTTGTATAAGAAAAGGTTTCATTTGAAGTTGAGGTAATTTTTCCAGAGTACCATGCATTAAACTTAGACTTAACTTAAATGTTTGTATCAACTATTTTCAAAACCCCATTGGTCTCTGATTATCTAACTCATTCATCCATTTTTAATGTAGTAAAGATGATCCATTTATAGATATATGTATTAGCACTTTCATGATTGTAGCACTCATTGACACAACCATTCAAACATAGCCTAATCACATCTTTGTATAAGAAAAAAGTTCCATTTGATATTGTTAAAAACCATAGCATTTATGTACTTTCTGCTAAATGCAAATAAACATTAGGCTTCTTTCAAAAATAAATAGGAAAGAGTAGCAGCATAAGTCTCAATGTTTTAGGCAGTACATAAATTTCCCCTTTCATCTTCCTACAACTGCAGCAGGCTCCTTTACTGTTTTGTTGCTTTTGAAAGGAATGCTCTGTAGGCAATACTCTAATAAAGATGAAATATAAGATTATTATGTATACCTCTTCATACTTGCCTTTTCCTAGGGTGAATTCAATTAAAGACTGTTCATAAGGATGTAGATCCTGGTTTGAAGGAAATTTCTCCACATAATTTCTCAAGGGAACAGCTAGTTCCTGGCATCAAGGCATCAAATGTTCATATTTAGTTAAACACCTTAATGACAAAGGAGATCAATGCATTATCTAAAAGTGCCTATGCTTACATCTTTAGGTTTTTTCAAAAATATACAACCAGAACAAAAACCTGGAAAAAAAAAAAATACACTGCTTACTTTCATCAATGCATCTAGCTGCTTGGCACCTCGATTTCGCTCTCTCTTTGCTATGTTTAAAATACCTATAAATCATTGCAAAACTACATGCTTAAAAATGGATCCTTATTAAACTAAAAACATGCATAAATTTTGAAATAAAGAACATTGCAACTAATGGTACTGGAAAGCTCCTATCTTTATCTCTCATTAAATAAAGCAATCAGCTTCATATGTGCTTTATATATTTGGATACCTTTTGTTGGACCAACCATCTTTGCCTTCCTCATTGCTGAATAAAGAATATCCTTTGATGGGATCACCATGGGCAGACTTTGAAATGCACCAATATTTTGATGTTTCGCTATTTCTTCAATCTACATAAGGAAAACATCAGCATTAGATTTGTAAAGTGTTCATAGGCGCAGAAAGCCACAGATGCCATCATTTGACGTTATAGATTCATTCATGACATCATCATCTGATTTATTTAAGAAGAATCTGTTTGTTACAAAAATAAACATCCTATTTGCTCTCACCAAGCGAAACTGGCATTACAACTGCACTAAATTAGAGGTTCTTGCTGACTTGGCCAACCAATGCCACATCAGCAGCATTTAATTCCCAACAACTATAAATACACATGAAGGAGCTTGTTAATGACCACCAGGAGAGCATAAATGCACATTAGGACAAACAACATTGACAAACGGATAGAAGTGAGGATTAAAAAGATTCTGTAATGCTAAGGTCACACTGTTGTCTGTGGAATCATCGGGTTGGCCAGTATTAATCTAGAATGCAGACTGACATTTGATGCAAATTGAAATCAAAAAATGCAAATGAAAAAAAAAGGGATAAGGATTCTGTACCATAGTTATAAAAATGTCAAACTCCAAATGTGGTGTAAGAACCCCTACCAATTCTGCCCTGTTTTTCACACTGCTGTTCTGATTTTCTGAATTTATTTTTGTATGATTTTGCTTGTCTTTTTGTTTGTTCCAAAGCATGTAGGGTTTTGCCATGATATGGTAATGAAATAGAAACATAATTGCATGGAAAATACACAACATAGATGACTAAAATTTCAAATCAGACCTTAGCAAATGATAGGAACAACTAGAAATTCAATTTCAAATTAAAGATTTGAAATAGCTATCATTATTGACATACCCGAATGATGTTCCATGCCAATTACATTCATGAAATGAAGGCTGATTACAAACAGTCCAATCTGACTATAAAATCAAACTTGTGAATGCATACAAATATGAACCAATGATCAACAATTCGACCTCAATCATGCAATGATGTCATTCTCCAACTGTAGCAGCCAATAATGATGAAGATCCAATGGCGAATATGACTGTAACACGCTGTCCAAGCACTGATTTCAGACCTGCAAAAAACTTATCACAAAAAACATCCAAATCAAACCCTAGAACATGGCGATTAGGCCTCCAAAGGCTAGCACTCCAATATGGGTGAGATCGCTAGGGTTCTATATGTAAAAATATGATCAATGACACCTTCAAACCCTCAAATATCTAGTCTGATCTGAAATTGTTGATGACTGATATGAATTTATAAATGCAAGAAGTTGAAATCCTTCATCAATGAAGCCACCAAATGATAACAAATCAATGCCAAACCCTAGCTATAAATGTAGAAGATGAAAATATGCCAACATGTCCTTCAAATCTGAATTGTAATGCCTTCAATCTGCAAACACACTTCAAACCCTGGCTGATTACAAATTCTCCTTTCAAACCCTAGCTGGTTGAAGCTCCAAATCATCAAAAAACCTACAAATAAACTCAATAATAGATCCTAGGTGAATCCATCCCTCAATGTGGGATGGGTTTTCGTCCAAACCACCAAGATCTAAGGGTTTTCGTCCTTAGAACACGCTGATACAAAGTTGCAACCAAGAGAAACTCTCCAATGTCCAAAATACCAAAAACATGAATGATGCAAATGACCTCCAAACAACTCCTTTTATTTTTCCTCACTTGAGCGCCCAAATAAAATATATCTTTATGTATTTTGGAGTCCACCGTCATAATAAAATATTTTTATTTTATTTTCTTTTTATTTTTCCACAAGTGGGCGGCCAACTTAGAGAGAGGAAATATTAATAAAATAATAACATTTTATTAATTTTGCTTTTTCAACTTGAGCGGCCTCTTATGGGATAATAATATAATATTTTATTAAATAAAATATTATATATTAGATATTTTCATTATTTTCTAATTTTCCCATATTTTCCCAATTTCTTTTTTCTCCAAATGGGGGACGTTTTACTCCTTGGCTAATTATTTTAATATTTTTGACTTTTCCACAATTACCACAAAAATACCAAAAGTCATTTGCCAACTTCGTTTCATCAATAAAAAATAGTTGAGCCACTAAAACTCATCTTTCCATTCTCCAAGCTCAACAAGGGGAAATTGCATGTGGCCTCTGCATCAAAGAATGCCGATCTACAAGTAGCCAATCTGAGTAACCTCTAGTTAATCATCTTTGAGACAATTCCTCATCATCATCTCTAAGAAAATATCAATAGGTCAATGATCATGTTAACATCCAAATCGTCAAACTTTGTATTTGTATCAACAGTAGGAACTGCAACAACACTGTATCAACTCTACCAATATCAACAACTCTGCATCAAATGTAGTCGCAAGCACTATCCAAGTGCAAAACAATCTCAATTATCAAAAAAAAAAATTCAAGGAAGCCTAGGTTGGGCTATTAGAGCTACCATCCTTGGTGTTACCCCTTCCAAGATTGTTGCCATGGCTGGCTGGGAGGTTGCCATTGTTGGCTTGATGAGGGTTGATGGTACTATTGGAATTTATTTACCCATGGGGAAGCTTGTGGCACTAGGTATCGTCCTCATTAAGCTAGCCAACCTTGTGGAAGAGGGGGAGGATATTGGGGCCTCTATTGCCATGGCCTCCTTTGAGCAATGAAATAAATTCGATCTTCTTGATCTTCCTTTTCAAGGAGGACCACCCTATGGGTAGTTGGCACCCTTCTTCTCCTCCTCAATAGTAGAAATATCTGTTCTATTTTATGGACAGTGGCCATGAAGATGCTTATTTCTATAAGTGGCACAAAAGAAGCCTAAGGCTCTCTCAACATTTTATTGCTTCTTCTTTGCTTGAAGTGCATCCATCTTTGTATCCATAGTATATATAATGTCCATCTTCATGTCCTCCAATAGGTTTCTGATTTTAGCTTCTTTATTCCTCCAACAACTTTTGCACGTTGAGTAGTGGATGCTTATTGTCCCTTTGCTTTCCTTATCATTGATCTTGAATAAATTTTTACATATCTCACCATATCCTAGCTATAAAACATCTCTTCCAATGAGATTCAATGCTTCCAAGAAAACTTCCCAAATGCCTCTCTAGAAAATGAGCTTGACTAATCCTTTCTCCAACCTATTTTATCCACATCTTTGAAGGTTGAACTGAAATCACTCCATATAGTCCTCCAGTGTTTTTCCTCCAAAGATTTCTACTCTAGCATCTCTTCCTTCACACTAATCTTGGTATTTCTTTAAAAAAAATCCTCCGTTTCTACCCAAGTTTCTATGTTGTTTCTCCCTAGCCCCATAAACCACCAACGGGTTGCATCCTTCAAAGTTGTCGAAAAGAGCTTCAATCATCATGCATCTTCCTAACAGTCATTGCCCCTACACAATACATCAAATTCGAACAAAAATTTACCTAGGAAATCATTGGCAACCCCATGAAAATTTGGCTAAGCTGGCAAGAAAATGTTCGTCATGGTAGCTGCCCCAATTGGTGTGCCAATCAACAACTCAAAAGTGGCGGCTTCATTGGTTGGATTCTCCACTTGTTGTTTTGTCTCCATTAGAATATGCCAACCCCAAGGGATCCACCAAATGCTAGGACTCTCACGTGTTGGTGTAGACTTAGTAAAACTTCCCCTTCTCTACTAATAGGTTGCAAATGGAGAATTAGGGTTATAGGCCATGGCACTCGTCTAGCTCCTACTGAGTTACTCGCCACAACGTTCCCTCACTTGTTGTAGATTGGGCAAAGTTTCTCCTTCTCTACTGATGGCTCAAAAACAAAGAATATGTTTTGAAGGGGCGTCGAAATTACTTTGTTCTTGCTTGATTTCTTGTTCCGGCATTCTTTCTCTTTCTATAGCTACAAATGATTTTGCTCCAAAATCCACTTTAGTCAACTTCAAAAGAAATCTCCCCTTACTATCTCTCCTATGTTAAATGCATCTAACATGACTTATTTTAAGAAAGCATCCCATAACGCAAATATAGAATGAACATTAACCTTCCTTCTGTTTTAACCCTGTAACACTAATGCTTAATTCCTAACTCAGGTCAAGGAAAACTACTGTTGTCTTTTGCCAATTGTCCCTGGCAATGACAATAAATACTAAATAGTGTTGACCACACTCGATATCATTTCAATCTAGGAACGTAATTTTGACAAGATGTTGGCAAAATATATACAAGACCACAATTTTTTTTAAGACTGAGTTTAATATATGAAAATGCAAATCTAACTATTGGAATTTTTTAGCAAAATAGAAGAAAATGAACTGGATAAGGAGAATTATTTATTCTAATAGGAGACTGGAAAGGAAATGATTAAAATCACTTTATAACTTAAATATTAAAATTTAACACACAGAAACTTAGATCAAAACAGAATTCAATGCTCACAACACACTGTTGTTAATTAATATCCAAATTTGAAATAATTACACAAACAACAAACCTAAAACCATTCAACAACATTCTCAAGCGGGCCCTTTCCCGATTTAGACTGATGCACGGGAATGTGAATTTACTTCTTTTGCAGCAACAGACCTCTTATTGATACAAACAAATTACATAGAAATCAGCAGCAATTAAAGATTGTTGCTGCTACAAAATAGTACTTCACTAGATTACAAGAATTTCTGATTATGAGATGAATATTCCCTCTACATTCATCTTCTTATTCTATCTCATTATTTTATTTTTCTCCCTCATTTCTCATTTTTGTTTTATTCTTTTTCATCCCTTGCTCAAGTTTAGTTTATTTTATTGTTATTACTATTTATATACATAATCCTTACTCTTATATATATTTTATATATATACATTTATGGCACCTATTTATTATATCCTCTATATCTATTCTTTTTCAATTTAATTCTTTTTCTTTTATTATATATATTTATATTATTATACAATTTCTTGTCTTTTATTTTTTGATTTTCATTTTATTGCCATCTCTAATTTCATTTTTGATGTCTTTATATTTTTGTTTTATATTTTTTCACCTCTTATACTTTCACACATTTTTATTTTTAATCTTAATTCTTTGATTTTATTTCTATTTATTTTGTGTCTTTGTTTTCACTTTTGGTCCCCTCTTTCTTCCTTAATTCTTTTTTAGGTCATTAATTAGGTACTTTTTATCTGTAATGCATTTGTTTACTTTATTGGTTTCTTGGCTCTTTTATTTCTTTGACTCCTCTTTCCTCTCTCTTTATTTTATTTCCTTATTTTCTCCCCCCTTTCTTCTAATTTATTATTATATTTCTATTCCCCTTTTTTATTTTTATTTCTATTTTCATTTTATTTCCATCTATGGTCAAACAGGGACTTGTACCCACCCCCTCTCTCCCCCACCTTTTTATTAAATCTTCTCTGCAATTTTATCTTATTTTCATTCTCATCTTTTCATCCTGATGATGGATCACGGAGTGTGATCCGAAACGTCGATGCAAAAAAAGCAATACACAGTTATGCCAAAGCTATCTACACTCATATCATGGACTATGGAAATATCATGTCTACAATATATTTGTGTTGTTCTTTGTTGCACCCCTTGTGGAAAGGGCTTGCATTTAACCAATTTTGGATCTTTATTTTAACGGGACCTGCCCCCATGGCAGTGCTTACTCATCAAAAAAAATAATAATAATAAGAATATAATATTATATTTTTATTATTATAATATATTATAATAATAACATATAATTATATTATAATATATTATATATTATTATATTAATAATTATTAATAATATATAATAGCAACGTGTCTATTATTAAAATTTTAATATAATATTTTATATATTATTATTATTATTATAATATAAATACAATATTTATATCTAATATTATAATTTATTATTATTATATTTATATATATAGTACGCGTACAAGGGAAAAAAAAATTGCAACAAATCCCAATCTCAAAACCGCACCCGTTCTAGGCAACTTAGATGAAATGTATTGAAGGAAATCAATAATTTGGTCCATAAATTCAGTAATATGCATGTTTTTAAATCATATTTTTAAAAATTAATGTATTTTTTATGTTCGATAACTTTGTCGAGTTATTGCCGAGTTTTTCCCCGAGTTTTTGCCGAGTCCCGAGTTTTTAAAATTCTTGGGTCTGCCAAGTCCGAGTTTTTCAACTATGGTTTCAATGATCAAAGGTCGCTATCTTCTTGACTGCTATCAAAAATCCATCTTGGCAACATTGGAACCTTGTGCAACTGACATCTCAATGCATGTAACCTCTTTCAGCATGTACTGGAATGCCTAGTGTCATGTGCAGCATGACTGTTGCCTTGCACACTGCAGTTGTTAGCTTGTGTAACGCAGTTACCTTGTGCATCAAGGCTGTTGCCTTGTGTAGCATAGTTAATAGCTTGTGCAGCAATTCTCTTTTAATTGGCTATTCTACCTAATTCAACATAAAAACCAATCAATTCATCCATAATAATCATAATATAAAACACAAATCACGTCATAGATTTACATGTATAAAGATGGGTGAAAATGTGTCTTTAGGAAGGTTTTACAATACAAAAAACAAACTCAGGTATGGAGAGGATGTGTAGCAGTGTACAATTCCAGGGCCCATTTGCAAGTAATATGCACTCAGCACAGTTGGTGATCCAATCTGAATTGGATCACCATTTTTTTCTCCATACTTGGGTACGAATCCTGAGGCACCAAAAACTTGGTAAATTAATCATAATTTTATCTGCCAATTTGCAATTAAATCAAGATTTTATCTGCAAAATCACAATTAAACCCCAATTTGGCATGAAATTAAAAAACATCATTTTTCTATATTTTTATGAATTTTATGACGTGTTTTAATTTCCCAAGTTTTCCCAATTAATTGAAAGAATCTTTATCTTTTGGTTCGCCAAGTCAATCAAGAGAAAGATTTTTGCTGCTATGGCTGAGCATTTAAATCTAGTGTGGATTTGTCTACTTTCATTATACTAAATGTAATGTCCCCATTTTCGGAGTGATCACCTTTGGAGAAGCGAAGGGACTTGTTTTCACACTCTGGGATTTTTGGAAGGAGAATTGAGGTTTGGAGATGACTTAGCATAATTTTCTGATGGTCTTGATGTGTTCATTTCATTTAATATCTTTTTATTTCCATGGAGCGAACCATTTGGAGGAATTGTGAGTGTGGAACTTGTCATGTAGTGCTAGGAGATGGATTTGCCATGCGATGGATTTGTTAGCATGTTCTTTATGATGCCACCTTGGATAGATGATATTGTTGGGTCATATGTGTATGCCAACTTTGAGGGCTTATTTAATGCTTCTGGACGACCTATGGAGGAGAAATCAACAATAAATAAATAATGAAATAGCCCTTATCCTTGGCGCTTGAGGAAGACAAAGACAAATTTCAAAATCTTTAATTTGGAAATCCTTGGCGCCACAAGGTCTAGTTGTTGGTTGGCCCTCTCTAGAGGGAAAAATAATAAATAAAAGTGAAATTATTGACCTAGGTCGGCCCACATGAAGGAGGAATGAAAACATGTTTAAATATAAGTTATTTTGCCATCATTCATGCACACATTCATTCATCATTTGGAGTTTATCTCTTGGAGAAGGACTTGAGACAAAAACCTTGAGTTCTTGGGAAGAGTTGGACGAAACCCTAGCTCTTTCTTTGGAGGATTCCGTGACGGGAGTTCACTTGTGCTTCATGGTTATTTGTTGGTGAAGAAGAGCAGATTGCTAAATCAGATTGGAAGATCATTTGAAGACCTCTCTTGGTGTGGATTGATGCATGATTGACTAGGGTTTACCCTAGACTTGGAGCGCTACCCATTGGAAGAAGATTATTGGCATTTTTTTTTTGGAAATTATCTTTGCTGATTAGGGTTAGAGAAGAGCAGAAATTAAGAGCAGCAGCAGAGCAGACCTGAGCGCATCAATTTGGAGTGGTTTTTCATGGCATTTGGTAATATTGAAGATCTAGGGTTTGATGCCCTAATTGGAGCAGCAGCCTTGGAGATCACTTCCTTTCATTTTGGAAGGTCATTTTGCTATATTTTTGGTATGTATAACATTCAGAATTAGGGCAGAACTATGCTGGGCATGTTTCTCATGTTTGCCCTAATTTGTTAATGTATTTGAAGACATATTATAATCAGATTTGTAGCAGCAGACTTCTACATTTATTTTCAGTCAATTGTGTGGATAAATTAAGTGGAATTGTTGTTCATTTGGTTGTCGAATACAAGTGCATTATGGATAATCATGTTTATGATGATATCATGTGGCTTTAAGATGTTTTATGGGCTGCCCTAGATGTTTGTTCAAGTCTGATTTTTACTTCAGAAATTAGGGTTTGAGCAGAAAATTAAGTTGGATATTTTGGAAAGTCCGCAAATCCAAAATTGTCTAAAATATCCCGTTTTGGGATATTACACTAAAGCAGGATAAGGTGCCTAACTGGGGATAACTCATTTCTTCCAATCTCTAGAAGCAATTCAAGGCAGCTCAACAAGGGCAAAGTTTCTACATGGCTTCATACCTAATTAACATCATATGTACGTTTATAACTTTCAGCCTCTATTTGCCCACATGGGAGTTTCTGTCACCAATCTGATCATTTAATATTAGGTGTCCAAATAAAAAAATGTTAGTCAAGTTGTGCCACCGTATACCCCTCCCATAGTCATTGCAATCCAAATGTATCTTAGAGCTTTAGATCTCATGAAATCGATATCTGTGCAGTGACATCAATATTTGTGCGGAGAACTCCTATACAAAGGTCGTGAATGTAGATCAGCAATTGACACCTCAAGGGTTTGGAATTGGTCATCCCCCACTACTAAATCAGAGAGGTTACAATTAGGTTCTGATGCTTAATTGTGCCTTAACGCAAGTTAGCAACAAATCTCAATGATGAATCCCATAATCTATGTTAATCCTACACCATTGCAAGTTGAAAATCCAACTCCACAACCTGGTTTTCAAGGACAAGGAACTGCAAATTTTGATCAACAAATGATACCATCCTTCTCGAATATCAAAGCAACTTCTTCAGTTATCACTACTCAAATCTTGACCCCCGTTAACACCAATTCGAAAAGAGATAATATGCAACATACGGTCCAAAAGATGATTAATGACATGATCAATCTTTAGAGGAGAGTAACCCCTACCCTAGAAACTTCAAACAAAAATTAAACATTTCATAAAGGGGGAGAAATCAGAGTACCGAGTAACCAAACAAGCAATAACAATAACAATAATTCAAATGGGCAAACTACTTCTCAAAACAACAATTGCCCTTCCACTAACCAGACACCTGCAATGAACTTGGCAGAAGTGGCCTTATCAAATTGGGGGCCCATTCCACAACCCAACATGGAGAACAAAATTGTCCTGAATTCATATGGCTGTAGAGATTTTGCAAAAGGAGATGAAGAATATGGAGTTAGTCCCCACCAATGAAAATGGAAATGCCTCAAAACACCTGTAATCCCAAAATGGCGTTAGTGTTGGAAAATTATAAATTCCCCGATGTTAATGAGAATGAACCTAAAGATAACACTAATAAGGTTTATGCTTTTTAACAATATCAAAGAAATAATTATACTCTTCAGAATAAGTCCAAACAGCCTCTCACAACATCTACTCCACTCATCGTTATTCTTACACTGCCAAATCCTAAAGCAAACAATAATCCACCACCACCAAAAGGTGCACCCTCAAGATCTTGGGCTGAAAACACAACAGAAGCTAGCAAAAGTGATTATAATATAGTGGAAGATATGAAAAGCACAAAAGCCAACATTGTTTCGTTTGAACGTGCTCAATTGACTGAACAAAAGATTTATAGATGAAGTCATTATCGGAAAAAGAGGACAAAAACAAGCAAAAAACTACACATACTAATTTGGCTGTATACAAAGAAAAAAATGAAGTGCCTTGTTTTTGCTTACTATTAAAATTTTCAGCAGAAACTTACATGATTGTTTGGTTGATTCAGGAGTCTCATGCCATATTCATATAACAAAAGTAGGGATTGACCCTAGCCAGATCGTACAAAAATGTGGTGCACCTACATAAGACTGAGGCAAATGTGGTGGGTGGGTGGAATAACATCCACATGCAACTAGCCAATGAGCCCCAAGTGCAACAGTTCAGAGATATCCAGGTGGTGGATATCACAGATGCATATGGAATGCTTTTGTCCATAGACTGGTCCAGAACTCGAAATGTATACATGGCTATGGATTTCTTGCACATTTGGCTTCCATGGAAAGGAGAGGCTAACCGGATACAGGTTGAAAGAGAACCTCAAATGAAGCTGCTCGTTACAGAATATCAATACCATCAAACTAATGAGGTTCAATTCCCAAACTCAGAACTGGGCGTGCATACATTGAATACTGAAGCAAAATTGAAAAAAATTCAAAAGCAAAAAAGTCTCATTTGGTCATTATCCTCCAAGAAACCATTTATGGATGCTTCACTTTGATGGAGCAAAGTCTAAACAGGGAGTTGGTGCTGGGATTGAATTGATTGACCCAAATGGTAAAAGATATTTGGCTGCAGAGAGACTACAATTTCTTTGTACAAATAATGTGGCCAGTATGAAGCTCTTATTTACAGATTGTGGTTAGCAATAGACAAGAAAGTAAAAGGCTTGAGGATATATAGAGATTCAGAGCTGGTCATTAGGCAAATCAAAAATATTTACCAATGCAATAACCATGGACTCAAGAGGTATAAACACAGAGTGCAGGACTTCATTGAAGCATTTGAAGCATTAAACATACAATTTATTTCCATAAACAAGAACATAACAGCCAATGTTCTAGAAGTAACAGCTAGGAATCTGGAACCGTTAGCAAATGCAAATGTGAAGAAGTTCCCTGTGAAATTGGTTTCTTTCCCTGCACTTCCAGATAATGTCCAGAATTTGCAAGTATTCAGCGATGATCACAATATCCTGGAATTTATGACTAATACAGAGGTGTTTGAAACCCTAAAACTGGATGATGAAATTCATGAAGAATGCAATGAAGTTGAAACACATGAAGATGAGTGGTGAACTTGAAAAGAAATAACATACACGGAGTTATGGTTTCATTGGAAAGAATGTTTAACTTAGATGTCCAAACTGCAAAACCTGATTTCACTAAATCTCAGGGACATCTTTTTGAAGTAGTTAATCTGGGTACTTCTGACAATCCAATGAATGTAAATGTGGGAAAGGATTGTACAGACATGGAATACGAGCAGATAGTATCCTCATTGAAAGATTTCTTGAATGTCATTGCTTAGAATTATGCATATTTAAAGATTTCTAATACAGCCATAATGACTCATCCCATTCCTTTAAGACCTGCAGTGAAGCCCTTCATGCAATGTCAATGACCGGTTAACCCGATACTAGAGCCAACAATTTATAAAGAACTACAGAAATTGTTATCGGCTCAGATCATGAACCTTAGTCATACCAAAACCAATAGGAATATGGTGGTTGGATTTTACCAAATAAAGTCATGATCCCACTGAAGCACTTTGAAATCATAAACTTGTTTCTGTGGTGTCCTCCCCTAAATGTCAAGTCATTCTTTCAATTTCTACAACATTATCTTTCCATTTCCTGACAACCTTGACCAGATGCAAAATTTAAAGCACGAGGCTGTTCTATTTAGAAGTAGATGACACAAGCAGTTGGTGAGAAGGGGCTGGAAAGCAAAACTTCACCTGGACCTCTGATCTAGGCTGTACTCTACAATAGAAGTGTCTATAATTAGATCTCTGAATCAAAGGCAAAAAGAGTGACACTTGATTACTAGAATTCAGGTCAATAGATATTAATGCAGGAAATGGCCACAACATTTAGGGAAACAGATGAGCTTTTGGGAAAATTTCAGTACACAGAGATATTCTAATTTGGCATTGCCCTGAGAAGATTTACAAATTTGAGGTTGAGTTTACCGATCAAAAGAAATTTATGGTTGCAAGCTTTCTTTTCATCTGTACTCAACTGAATGACCTATAGAATGCACAGAAAGTCAAAGAGGAGATTCTGCTAAACCCCAACCTAGTGGGGAAATTAAAATCTAACTTGCCACCATTTCAAGAAATGAAAGCCTCAAGAGTCAAAATCTTTGCAGGACACCTTTTTTTTGTGCCCTTTACATAGCAAGCTTCTTTGGTTCTCAGATGGCATGATCTTATGTTGTTATGTAACCAATTTATCAGATAACCGTAATTAATTTCACTACCATACATTCCAGGATTTCTACTAAAAGTGCCTACTTCAGCATGACTATTACATCATTCAACTCAGATTTTCAAGTATTGTTGTGTGCCTAGAATTTTGGAGTCAATTATCAGTCATTTATATCATCAATATACAGCTGTTCATATTCTTCCAAGCTGGATAAGCAGATCAGCAACAGCAGTCTACATCACAGGGTTTCAATCTCCTACAACAGTCATATCAGATATCGATAGCATAACAACAAAATTTTGTCATATCAGCAGCGAGTCTCTAAATCAGCAAATTCCCAAGTCACTTATCTGATTTCAGTCATTTTCTCATCTATTCCACAGAGATTTAGCATGAGAGTAAGCAGCTAGGGTTTTATCATCTTCAAAGGTTTTTCAATCAATGGAATTTAGTAATGCCCATCTTGCTTCTAAAGTGCTGTTGAGATGTTCTGTGTGTTTGTGAGTTAAATATTGCTTAACAATTACTAAAAGCTTTGTATTACAATAGTCATTAAGTTGATCGTTGTAGCCTTGAACGCAACTGTCATGTTTAGCTTATAATGTTTTGTGTATGTGTGTTGAGGTAGATTAAATTAAATTTAGCAAACTGGCAAGCTTTGTATTGCAGCTTTACTTGAAGTTGGAGATCGTGGCATTGTACATGATTCTTTCTCTACCAAAGCGTTCATGTCCTTGTGTTTAAGCCTATTTAATCCTTATGTGTACTTGCATTGCTCAATCTCTACATTTAGCTAAATAGCTGTAAGCATGGTAGTTGTTGTAGGGTTTTCATTCAGTCAAAAAGCATGAAAACCTTTTGCTTTGAGCTGAAGTGCATATTAGCCTTTTGTCCTAGGTGAATCCAAAAAGACACTCCTTTCATATTATTCAATAAGCGTGAAACATCCCAGAAAACACCATATAGATTGTAAATAGCAAGTAGATATTGTTCAAATTAGATTGGTTTTTGTTTATAGGGAGCTTCTCCTTCTAATTCAAAGAGTGGTTCTACCGCACATCTGTTCTGTTTTTTGTCATACCGAAAGGTGTGAATTAATATACTACCAAAGTATAGGTGTAGAATTGTGAAGACAATCATCTAGGAATAATTGGAGAGGCAAATTGCGGCCCATTGAGAAAGTGAAAAGGAACAATACTTGGTGTCTCTACTTTGGTAGAACTTCTGACATCATCAGCCCTTCTAGTTGTCCAGGTCCAACACACTTGTCCATAGGCATGCAACTCAAAAGCTCAATTCAAAATTATAACTTGGTGATGTAGAATCAGTTGGCCTCATGTTTTAGGTCCAACTAGACTCTAAATTTAATCCCCGAGCTGTTATTGACTGTTGTCAGTGGAAACTAAAATTCTTTAGTGAGGGGAATAGATGTAAATGATAATTTTAGTGAAAAATATTTATAAACACTAATTTAATAACTATAAAATATATATTTAATAAAGGAATGATTATACAAGATGCAATGTACTTATGACCCCTTTTTTTGGATTATTAGATGGGTATGATAAGAGTATAACTGGGTCGTTGCCTTCAGCTGTTGAACATTCAATTTCTTTTTATACGTACTTGTTAGGCAATATATTCACTCACACACACACAGATCTCTAATGTTTGTAATATTCTTCTTCTCAAAATTAATACATAAACCAACATTAACTCTGTAAAATGGGATTATGGGTGGAGGTTAGAATTTGAGGTGAAATTTCCACATTGATCCAAAGTTCTGTTCCCTAAATGTTTTCTTCTCGCCTTGTTCCCAAATGTTTTCATGTTGACTTTGCATTTGTCCAGTAAGTTGTTTTGATTTTCTCTAAAGCAGTAATGATAAACGTGCCAAGTATTATTCTGGGACACAGATACATTCCCCTTTCTTCTTTTTATTTCAGGAAAATATAAATGGTAATGGCAACCATGAATCTGACAAGTGACGCTCTACATTTCAGGCCTACATACCTATGCCATTTCTCTCTATTTGCTCACCTCGTACATAAGGTGCTTCTCATCTAGAAGAAAATATACATGCTAACCATGATATTAAAACAGCATATAATCATGCCACTTCCAAATAATAGGTGTCAATTTATGTAGAGACTTGGGTTGCTTGTGCAATTTATGTCAGCAATATTAGCCACTGTAAAAAACAGATTCTTTTATCCATTGACACAACTGAAGATAGACCAAGCAGCTTCCAGCAACAAAATTATTTTTACAAAGCAGATAGAAGCACTCATTCAAACTTTTAATATTATATTTATTAATATTAAATATATCAATGCATTTCATCTGTTATAAATTATTAAATACCTATAGAATCTGTAAGCAAGACTTGAACGATTGCATGAAGTGCCACTTCTTGTGACAAGACATTCAGGTATTGCTATCTGTTTACAGAAGATTGTAATCACCTTTTTGTCTACCACTTTGTGACCTTTCTCCTTTGTGGCTATACCAGAACTGTTCCCACTGAGGGCAGCTCCAGCCACATAGATTCCCTTGCGTGTTTTTCCACACAACGCCAATCTTACAGTGTTTGACACATTCATAAGCATAGTTGAACCTGGAAAATCAAGTCACAGTTACCACACATGCATTTCAAGATTTCAATTAATTTAGTTAATCATAAAATAACTAAACTTGAAAACATGTCATAAATATAATGCTCTCAAACAATAAAAATCCCAAGCACAGTGTAATTTCATATGTTGTAAATATAAGTATGTCATAAAAGTTACAAACATTCTATTAATGCAGGCCTCTTGAACTCATCTTCAAGGGTTCAAAACCAGAAATGGTAGTTGGATGGAATCCTATCCCTCTCCTGAATGTGCCCTAAAAGATCCTAGCCTTAGACCTTGCCATGAGACTTAAGTTGCTTGTGGCCTGAATAGTCCAAAAGGACCAGACTAAATTTGTTACAGGAAGATTTAATCTTGATAAGTTCATTACATGAGAAGATCTTGCGTGGGTACGAATCTGGTCAAAGGACATTCTTCCTGGAAAACAGATTTTCATAAAGCTTTTGAGAGAATTGAATGAGACATGATTCTCAACATGTTCAACTGGTTGAAATTTGACTCGATCTTTCACAGGGTTGTGGGATATCTTTTCAACAGGCTTTTGCAAGATTTGATGTGAACAGAAACCTTTCAGAGCCTATTTATCCACAGAGATCCATCCAGTAAAGTTGCCCTCAAACCCCTAGCTTATACATGACTGTCACATATGCTCCTGGTTATTTGCTGGATCCAGGTGATTGGAGTGTAAAGAAAAACACAAGGGAAGTTCTTTATTAGTGGGTAAATGGTAACATAATGATCACTTTGCTAATGATTCGGTTTAAATCCCGAGCTTACTCAATATTCAGTTGAAGGCACAATCCTTTGTTTGATACTTTTTCCAAAGCTGGCGGTGCCATAACAAGTGCGGATAAAACAGAGGCTATGCTCACTGGGCAAGACAAACCTCTCGATTGGCTCTACCAAAGGTGGAAAAGTTACGACTGTTAACAAAACATTAGCAGGATAACACGTATTCTGATCCTCTTGCCTATTTCTCAATCAGGACAACTTTAAAATGTTAAAAAGTGCTCCGAAACCTAGGGTGAAAGGAATCCCTTTGGTAATTTGGGCCAGGGAATCTCTGATATTAGAACATGGAAGCAGTAGTTGTAGGTAAATGGATAGTTAAAGCAGAGCATGGAGATGCTCCATGGGAGGTGTTGCCCTATTACAGAATTCCTTCTGTAAGCCACATCTAAGGAATCAGGGGCCTCTTTCAGCTATGTGACATAATTAGTAATGCCAAGGCTTCTATGCTTAGTGGGTTAGCTCCTCTTAAGTGAATTTGGGCTGCTGGCATATAGTTTCTGATTTCCTTCATTGGCAGTTTGAGGGGTCAAGGGATCCTTGGGATCTAGCCGCACAATCTACCTGGATATTTCACTCTTTTTGTGCCTAGCTAGGCCTGTTGCCTGTGCTTTCCAGAAAATGACTTGCAAGAAAAGGTTTTTCTTTTTGGGGATACATTTAGAACTGTGAGCTGCAACAATGGCATATGAGGTGTGACGTAAATCAAGACCAAAAGCTGAATAAAACTCAAACAACATCTTATCAAGAGTTATGAAAATGATTCCCAATTGCCCCTTTAAGATGCAACTACATGGATCAGGTCCTTATTTATCATCAAACCTTGGTAGTAAAAGCAAGGATGTACAGGGTTCATATTTCTGTGCTAGTCTGCTGCCAGGATTTTTTAGCATGCTCACATGCTGAATTCATTTACTTATTTATGGCCTCTATTTTGTGGCTCTCTTTTAGGGGATACATGGATGATCAGGGAAGGCCGCAAAAATTATAGCATACTACACGGCAAACTGCCATAGCTATTTGGAAAACAAGATGTAAGGCAACCTCAGGAGGACAGTTCCCACTCAGTTTAGGATTGCTTTGATTACTAAAACCAAGCTGCCCTAATTTCATAGGATGTTGACTCCTTCCCCATCAGGCAATGGGCTGAAGCGTTATCTTCCCTTGCTTTTATAGGCAGGGATCTTCCTTTATTCCTTTTGTTCAGCTATTTTAATTATTTTATTATTTAGCATAATATAAGATGCATGTTCTCAAAAAAACATATCCCCATATATCATCTAAGAATAATAAAGCAGGTACTCCTAAGATGGATTGGTTAGTATAGCTCAAATATAAGCAAACAAATAAAGCTATACATATAAGGAGAACACGGTTCTATGTGTCCATTTGCAGACATAAAATATAGTCTGGCTGATTTTAGCACTTGGCATGCTATGTCACCTGATTACAATTTAGCCAGAGTTATCATGTCCGTCCATTACATTGCTTGGAGCTACTGAAACATTCATCATTCATTCCTAGATTACACAGTGCAGATTTCCTTAATCTTCTTATCCCTCTATTAATTGACCATGACATTTAATTGAATCCTTGCCAATAAATTTATTCTAACATTCAAAAAATTTATTTCACTTTAATAGCGATGAAACAGTTTTCTTGAAACTTGTGAACTTCAACAATCCTCAATCTCGCAATCTGCCACAAGAATATTCCCATCATTTCTGTTTCACTCAAGAATCAACTTCATATGCCTGGAACCCATAGACTTTCTTTACATTCACACTTTGAGCCTCAACTGCCTTTAATCTCTTCAGCACATATAGTGTTCCAGAGTACTGTCTCCTCCAACAACTTCAAAATAATTGATTTTCATATGATGAGTCAATGTAAGTATACGGTATTACCCAAGTTCTCCATTCAAACTCAAAAAGGCTTCATTTTTATATGTTGAATATCCAAATCAGTTGACATCTCCTCTTAGGCGTTTATGGAAATGGCCATGTTTTTACTTAATTTCCAGATAACATGAATCTGCCATGGTTCTCAACAGCATAAATGGAGATGGTTTGTTAAAATTTGTAAGTAATATTCAGTTTCAAAAATCAGACTCCAATTCAAAGCATGCATCCAAACTTAGCTGTTAGCTGACTTAAGTCTCTGGAAAAAGCTTTGCAGTGGCTCTACACTCTTTTTTACATCATATTGATATTCATCTGCAGCCCATACTTGCACCCATCTTTTGATCCTCTTGTAACCATTATTTATAGCATCAGTGTAAGCAGAAATGTAAATAGTTCATGCATATTCTTTTGCATTATTTTCAGTCTGATAGCAAGGCTGACAACGAGATCATGGAATTTCCTTTCCTTATCGACCAGTTACTTTCTCTATGTCTTCATCTGACTGAGGATGGAAATTGAACTTTGGCTGTTATGGAAATGGAAGAAGACAAAGACAGAAGAGACATCATAAAGGCCCTGGAGCTCCAAGAGTGATTCATAATCAGGGTGTATATCAGATATCCTACTCCATGAATTATCAACACAAATCTTAAGTGCTCCAATCAATTAAAGACTGCTAATCTTGTTGTTCTAGAAGTAAAACTTGCATATGACAAATTTAAAAACCTTTAAAATGAAGTTGACTTAACAAAACAGCAGAGGAAGATAAGTAAACAGGAAAAGAGAGCAAACATAGCATGAAATGAAGCATAACACAAAGTTTTGACCTGGAGAAACCCAATGTGGTTGAAAACCCCAGAAAGGTGGGACCAAATCCCCTTGGGACACTGTCTCTAAATGCTCAATACAAGACTTACTGCCACCTTGAGGCCTCCATGGACATCTTACAGAATGAATTGATATCCAAAGATTCCAAACACCTATAACAGCATAAAACCACTATTCTCAAACCTTCCAACTACAGTAAAACTCATACAAAGCTCATGGATTGCTCTCAAATGCACAGTTACAGTCCAATAAAACAAAAAGGAACCACTTCTACAAATTAGAATGGGGTTGTTATAGCTTGTGTCCTTCAGTTACAAAAGAATTACAAAGATGCAAGACATCCTCTGGAGCTTGAAGTAACACCATATTGATAGATTCAACCATGGTCGAGCCGGCCAGTATAGGCAGTTTTAAGTTGTTAGGAAGTCCCCCTAGATGTCTGGATCACCCAAATGGTTTTCCTTCAACTGTCTGCCTTTATGCTCTCCTACGAATTGTGTTTTGTCCACTGTTACCGGATATGCCACCCCTTCCCCTGGTACGCGTACCGGTGTACCCAATACGAATACAGGTACAATACAGCCTAGATACAGTGCCCGACTGTACCCAGAACATGAGCAAATTTGGAGCCATGCCAGATACAACTGGATTCGGCAACCCAGACAAACTGTGTCCTATCCATCTAACATTAAAATAATAAAAAAATTAACCATAAATCGCCGGCGGCCAATTCTTTTAACCCATATTTCTTTATCACGGATGGTAGTTATCCGCGACAAGAGCTTTGTTTTTTGCCACTCAATAATACCCCAATCGCTTTTTTAATCAGTCATCGTCGGGCTGCCCATCTTAAGTCAACCCATTTGTGTTTTATCGCCTAAAGTTGGACATGGAATTGTGCAATTTTCTCCTGCCAGCCACTTACTTCCTTTCCCATCACAATTTTCACCTTTCTTTGTCCATCTTCTTCAATTCTTGATTCCAACTTCTTGTAAATTCTCTAATTCATAAGGCTGCTATTCTTCTTTCTTTGATCTTGTAACTGTCATACAAATCAACAAAAACAACTATACATAATACCCAAAGATTAATTGCTTTGAATATGAATTGTAACCTCTCAAGCTTTTTTACACTTGTTGGAAATCAACAGATTATTATTCTGTCCTACTTGAATCGTACTTCAAATTGACAAAGATGGAATGTAGCTAGTACTAGAATTTGCGTTCTTGAAGTTGTTCAAGTAAACTGAGTACTATAATTACATGAACAAGATACTATAATTACATGAACAAGGCGAAAGAACCATGAAAACAACAAAGTACAACAATCACAACAAATATAAGACATGGAATTCAACCTAAAACTCAAATGTAGAGAAAACAAGCTAGGAGTGGCAATTGTTCAGCGTCTTCCTTTTCCTTTGATCAAAAGATTCAAAACAATTACAAAGAGCTCAAATAGAGCATGCTACATCTATCTATGCTCACTCAAACTACTCTACACCACAAGCCTTATTTCTACAACCAACTAAACTTCATAAGCTTTGTTCTTACACTCATGATTTACAATTAAGCTTATGCCTCTTACTTACATAATCATTGAAGGTACCCGTTTGTACACTAAAGGACTCCCAAATGTCATGAAACTTGAAAAGAAACCATCTTTTGCTGGAACTCTGTCTTTTTGTTCGTAATGGACAAAACTGCCGCTACTATCTGTACGAAACTGTCATGCCACCAATGAAACTGCCATGACACTTACAAATCCACTATGACATTTGTAAAAATGTCACAACAATAATGAAACCACCACACTATTTTATCACTGTACTATCTGATTCAGCTATGTTTCCAACAGAATTATAGATTGGTTGATGAAGTGAAAAGTCTTTTGGACCCTTATGGAACAATTGCCACAACAGGGTGCTTGTAACGTCTCCTACTAGTTTTCATCCACTATAAATATATTGGTTAACATATTGCCAATGGTGTGTTTAATATTACTAGGGTAAGGTAAATCATTGGTGTGCCTAACATGAACCTTGATAAACTGAGTGAACTTGAATGGACTGAAACCAGCTCAGATTATATGCGTTACATATCTATTGCTTCATAACTGCAAATAACCATCAAACATAACATCCCACTTAATGTCTATTTGGGTGGGTGCAGGAAAAAGTAAATAAAAATATGATGAGTGTGTGACAAATATTAACGAAGTCAAATCACTCCTCGATCATATATGTAGTGCCCATATTTAATACTACTGTAATGAAAATCGTGGTTGGCAAATGATAGGCAAATGCAGGCAAACTTCAGTATTGGAAAAATGGCAAATAATTGACAATTTAAAAAAAAAATTATGATTTCATATTTTAAGCAAAGAAAAGCTAGAATAAATTATTTTGGGATTCTTTGAATTAACCATTATCTCTCAAAACATCGTCAACCGTCTCAGGCATTAAATCGGGATTAAAGTAGACTTTAGTCATTAAAACGCGTGCCCGCCATCAAGATGAGGACTCATTTCAAAAGAGTTGAATTCATTAGCTTGAATGCTGAGCTCAGGCAGTCATTAAATACCCTGTTCCCTGCTAACCTACAGTAGCACGAGATGATTCAATTGGGAGAATTTAGCACGAAAGATGATTATTTGCTAGAGCTGCGAACAGCAGCTTATTTAAGCGCTTGCATTGAACAGGATGCAATCACCAAACGCCAAAAAGGACTGTGTGGAATAATGGAAGGATACCTTAAAAAACTTTTTCTTGCTGTTCAGTGGTTTCGCATGGCGATATGGCTTGGGACTGAAAAACAACAGCTTTGTTTTGTTTATTATGAACAATGTATCGACATGATTGAAGATAAGATTTGTGGCATTACCAGGATAAGTCGGAAGAATCTGCATGGTTGCTGTGTGGACTTGAGCTTGCAATCTGCAGCCGTATTACCTATTTTTTTAACATCGCCGCAGGTAACGAGGGTGTAGTTAAGTTCGTTTTAGCTTAGGGTATTTATTAGTTAGCCGATGAGCTGACTCGTAATGTTTTACAATCGTCAGAATTAAATAGCTTCGTCGGCAAATTATACGCCTTTGATTTTGCGAATGGGCTTGAGGATACACAAAGGAAGATTCATAAGAGAGGAGAAGACATAGAAAGGAACTTTGTAGAGGTCTTAGTGTGTTGGTGTTTGGTCCCTTAGACTGTTTGGTCTCGTGGACGTTATTAAACTCATTCATTCCTTGGAAAACTCTCTATGTTTCTGAATTTGTGAATGGGGTTTAGAGTTTAGGGGTAACAATAAAATAGAATAGAAGATTTTTATATGATGTAATAAATTTTTATTGGCCTTTATTTGCCGGTGAAGAGGTTTCAACCTAAGGTCCGTACTTCTGTATTGGATAGCTAAACTATTCTATGGGTTTGATATAAAACACTCCAACAAAAAATAGTTTTATGAGACAACAATGTGTTATTGTAGTTTTGTGAATTGTTTTAGTTTTATAAATTGTTAAATTTTTGTTATTTAATTTGATGATGAAATCTCTTGTTTTTTCAACCTTCTCTTGTGTGAAGAAATTTTGTAAGGAAATTGCTCTTACACATATATAATTTGTCTCAATGTCATTGTAAGTTTCACAATCTAAAAAAAATGTTTTTTATTCAACTACTCCAGTTATACAAAAAATATAAGCTTTCTTCTCTCATTCTTTTTTTGACCACTTCCATCTACTCGTTTCACAATGTGAGACCATTTGAAATTGGCTTAAAAATATAAGCTTTCTTCTCCCATTCTTATTTTGACCACTTACATCTACTTATTCACAATGTGAGACCATTTGAAATTGGCTCTTCTTGCCACTGAGTCACAACAATAATGATTTGTTTATATTACCATATTAAATTAATTTAGTTTTGTGGCTAAAGCAAAATTTCAAATGAAATAAATCAAAAAAGATTATCAATTATGGTAAAAATTCTTAATTCTTAAGGTCATGACTTGGCAATAAAGTTCTAAGTTAGTTATAGTCTAGTAATATGTAATCAATTCTTAAGTAAGAAAGAATAAAATTACATACAGAAGTAATGGTGAAATTTGTATACCTATGTCAATTCTTATCAATTTTGGACCCATTTTGAGATAATATCTTAATGCGATTATATAATTATAAATGGTGTAATCTTGTATGAAGTTGGGCTCATTCCTTTAGCCTTCGCATATTCTCGTTACACACATTCTTATGTGGTTGACCTTATCCTATCTGTATCCTCACACTTTCCCAAATACTCAGTAATTTATTACACCTATCATTTCCCCCATTTCTCAACATCCATTTCCAACCTAAATCTTACCGCTCCATTATCCTGAGACATTCTTGTGGGTGCAAGATTGATACCACATCCATTGATATGACTGATAAAATTTCAAATTTTAGTTGATTCACACTCATTACACTAGCTATTATGAGTTACCTAAACACATGGTTGTGTAATTTATTGCTATGTCCTTATATTTAAATGCATTCAATTGCATTCATTTATCATCCAATTTAAATACATAAGCATTATTTATATATCATTCATGTTTAAGGAAGGATCTTGCTAGGAACACTTCCATTGGTGCACTAAAATGATCCTAGATTTGTATGCTCATCCTAAAGGATTTGCACTAATAAAGATTGTTGTCCTCAATTATTTGCACGCCCAAAAAGTTTTTTTTCTTTCAGGGGTTGACCTAGGAGAACTTTTCTCCTAGTGATCTCACAACCCTCTAAAGGTATTCATAAATATTACTAGTCTACATAACAAGGAAAGAAACAATGAATCGTACAAATCTAACAATAGGAGTGTGCATTGTACTGGATCAAGTGTATATCTAGAGACTGATGCAGAATGCCCAGTGGAAAACCCACAAAATAGTTATTTCTGCCAAAATCGGAAAGAGATCTCCACTGTCTCACCAAAACTGGTCCCCTCTTTCCTTGTCAGCCTGACCTGCCTTGTCGGCCTCACTACCTTTTCTCTTCTCGACAGTTTCCTTCACACTGAAACCTTTATGTTTTTTGGTTTGTCAACATCAGCCAAACATTATATCATCAACCTCTTCTAGAAATATCACTCTGAAACTTATTGTCTCCCGAAATCCCCATCGGCAACACATGACCCTATCGACAGTCCTCAAACCCACCTCGCCATCAGCCAGACTTCAATCATCGGTAAACACTTAAAGACTTTTGCCGATACACCGATACATTCAGCTTGCACATACACTGCATGACCTACTATAGTCGGTAATCCATTGTATCTTCTCTCATTTCACCGATACGGCCGATCATCACTTGTATCTAACTCAATGCACATTCGCAACATGCATTTGCAACATACAACCCTGACATACGATTATAGGAAACACACGAAACGATACTCACATACATTTGTGATATACACAGGAAATGTTCTTTAACATATATTAGCGATATACACATAAATTGTATACGCGATATACTTTAGCGATATACACACGAGATGTATCTTCTCATACACAGACACACAGATATGTTTCTCACACAGACTCACTCCTCTGCTTCACGCTTGTGCCATCCTTCCCGTGGTCTCAAACTTGCATTCTAATGGTGATCACCATCCAAATCTGCACTTCTCCTGCACTATTAGGGTTAGAGTCATATTATACAAGTTGTCCAGGACCTATTCCATGAGAATCAGGGTCTTACATTCATGGAAAGGTCCAATAAGACATTGTCACTCTCAAAACAAAACAAGAACAATTCACTGTTCTTCGTGCCAGTTGGAAGAATAGAAGTAAAACTATCAAAACTGAAAGGAAAAGCAAGAAATAAATGAACTTCTTTGTTTATTGCAGTCAATTCGTACAACCCAGGTCTCCAATTACTCCACCCTATCCTCCCCGATCTCACAGGACTGGTTTAATACTTCACTGTGTGGGTGGCAGTTGCACCAGTGGGAATGCCAACCACTCTGCAACTGTCCACCACACGGTTACACACAATTTCTTGCCAGTTACAACATTCTTTGACTACCAGACATGACTAGTTCAGACTCACACATGGCACTAAGGCCTTACAATTGGTCGCTTGGACCTTATGCAACACTGAAATATCAAAATGAACTACATAAACAAGAAATTAGCTAAATTATCTAGGTGCCCCTGCACCAGAGGCACTATTGGCCCAAATTACATCATTTTTGGTCCTAGGGTCCTTGCCAATACCCTCAGGACATTTGACCCTTACATCACCTTGACCATTACCACATGCCATAACTGGTTTTAAGATGCTCCAATTGACTTGATTAGCTCCATAGGATCCTCTCATGGTCATTGGTGTCTTCTTGTTCGAAGGTGTTCCTTTAGGTGCTCCTGCACCAGAGACCATATCCACATCCATAGAAATGTCCTAGATCCATAGGCATGACCTTTCGTAGAGTTGACAAACTATTAAAAAACTAAAGCACAAATATAAACAGAGACTTGTCATTTCCAATCTTAAGACAAATCAAATTTAGTGCCAAATTAGAATTGTTTTCTTTAATCGAGCCTAGATCTAAGTACCTTTATCTACTTTGCATTCACTTTCTTAAAAATAATATTTAATTATGAATTATATGTGCCCATAGCTGTCATTTATTAATCTAGATTAATTTATGATGATATGCTTGTATTTTGTTTGATTTGAACCCTAGATTGGCATTAAGGAAAGTTAATTTTCCTTTGCAATATATTTAAGAAATAACATTGAATATAGATGATTCTATTGAATCGCAATTCTATAGTTACATACCCATTTTTATTTCATAGTGATAAAATTTTAAATTAATCACAAGAATAATATGTTAGAACATAATGTTATTAGGGGTCATACCCTTATGATATTTATAGATTGTTCTAATATAAGGTTATAAAAACTTGTGTTTATTATATGCTTTACTCTAGCCTGCATCAACAAGCCATCATGGAGGGTAGGTCTAGGTCATTTGTAGAGGGAAAGGGTTGCCCATGCCTACTCACGTCAATTTCACATGGCTCACACCTGAAATCATGCTCATTTTGGGTATTTGCCTACGTCATTGCATCCTTGAGGGGGTCCTTATGTACTTAGAGGAGTATAGGAGTCTTCATCTACTTGATCGCATCCATCCTAGGCCATTAATGGCATCCTGAGTCATGCAACTTGGGGTAGGTCAAGGCATTTAAAAGTAGGTCAGCGTGGATGTTTGAATGCAGGGCCTGCAAGAATCTTTAATACTTTATGTTTATTTCTATCGACACTTTTGGGAAACCCTAAACTTGTCAGAGATTTTAGCCTACTTGGAGCCTTGTTGGTGAGTTTGGAGGTTCAGGAACCTGTTGAAATGTTGATGCTTCATTATTTTCTCTTTCTTATTCATTCTACCTTATTTCAATTCTAGCATTATTTTGATGATTTCACAAACTTGTGAACTCACCAAAACATATCACTTGCTTTGTTTCAGTTTATGTTCTCTCAGAACTTTACTGATAGTTCAAGGAGTTCATGAACTCTTGAACTCCCCAACACCACTTTTCTTTACCATCTGATTAGAGTTTTGAGCTTCCCGTGAACTTTGTCAAAGTTTGCCAAGGTTTCTGAACCTTAAGAAGCAATAACAAAAAAGAAAATGCCAAAGTCGTTGGAACTTTCAAGGTTCAAGAAACCATGAAATCGCTAACAAAAGCTTTGTAGATCATTTTAGAGGTTCATGAACCCACTAAATCACAAAAAAAGTCTTTTTCAGTGGTTTCAAGGTTTGTTGAACCTTGAAAACATTGACAAGTTCTACAAAGGCATAAAGGGATAGACTTATACTTGGAAAATTTTGAGATTTTACAACTTGGGAGAATAATTGAAGTATAAGGGGGAAATTGACACAACACAAATAACTCATTTTGAACAAAGGGGCACATTGAAAATCTCTTAGATCGGGTATAACTAATGAGCAAAATAGGGCAAGACAAGAAAGGGGGTATAGGTCATAAGACTTGCAAAATTTTGGACGGGTGCCAACAAATCTCAAGATTGAAGATGGCACACAAGACCTCTAATCTCAAGTGGTTTCCATCCAAGATCAAGTGAATACCCTTACTACTAACCTAGGCCAAGTAGACCTTTAGCAACTGAATGATATAATCATTTAGTTGGTTTGACATTCATTCTAGCTCCCATTCTTCTTGTTAGCATCACTCTTTTTATATCCTATGAGGCACCCCTCACAAGCCCCCAAAGATTAGTGTGTCCAATTTTTTGGAGGAGCTAGCACATGGTTGTTGGGAATTTGATCCCAATGTGATCAATAACTAATCATTGCAAAACCTTAAGACTACATAATCCAACAATAGTTGTTACAATTCAATTATAAAATATTATGGAAAGACACGAAATCATGTACACAATCTACATACACATGAGACACAAATATTTTTTTGGGAAACCCTTTTAGGCACTAGCAAGGAGAGTAAACAATTGTATTGATTTGTGAAACAAACTCCAAATACAATAAGTCTCCTTACACCTTACTCAATATGTAGAATATAGTGTACAACCTCAAAATACATGTTTCATAACATTATTTGGCACAACCTCTACATAAATATATTCCATCTACACCATAGAGTAGATGTGAGCTTAAGTCATTAGCCTAGAATCTCAACCAACTCAACACTCTGACCACTTATGGAGTACCAACTATCACACAACCATAACTTGACCAAGCCATGGCATCAACCTACCACATGTCACTCCAATAGAACATCTCCAAACTAACAATCAATTCATCTTCTTAGATCATCCCATAACATGACTTAGTCAATGGTTGTTGACCATACACACCTAATAATGAATATGTATTCCTTCAATACCACTAAGAACAAACCATGACTTGTGGTAATAGAGACAATGTGTTTGTTAACCTATGGTAATCTAGAGCGTCTCCTAGAACATATACCTATCTTCTACTATTGCCACGTGCACCTTAGCAATGTTGAATGTGCACCTACACTACCATACATACTCCAACAACATACTCTATTCATAATGTGATAACAAATTCTTAACCAAACCTCATGTGGTGGCTACCATGGCAACACTAGGCTTTACGACACCTCCATGGTTGTGTGCACAAATATGGGGGACCAAAAAGTGTCCAAAAAATGCCTTTTGGTTCAAATAAGCCATAACATGACTGTGTTATGGTTTGGTAGTGACTAGCCTTAGGTTTGGTCACTACCAATCCAAAACATGTTCACATTATAATATGCCCATGTTATAATGTCAGCATGTTTTTTGTTGTTAAAAGAAAAAATACAAAACCCATGACCTCATTGTTTCATTTTGCCCAAAATGCGATCACACAATTCTACAAGTGCATTTTCTTCACATTGGAGATGAATTGATGAGGGAGCCATGCTACCACAATGTGCAATAGGTGAGTTGGGTGATTTTTAAAAAAATTCAATTAAAATGAAGCATTTTTATTTGTCATTTGTGTTAATTTTGTTTTTAAATGTTTAGCAAGTTGAAACCCATAAACACCTCCAAACCCTAATCCACCTGATCAAACACATGAGGAAACTCTTGTCGAAGAGAAAGCACAAAACAATCCCCCTCAAACTCCTTCATTCATTCAGAGGCATCCTCTTGAGACCCAAATAACCATATTAGGGAAAATTGAGCAAAACAAAAGAGAGCTTCAAACATTGGTTGATATGTTGAAAAATCTAGATGCAACTTCCACACATCAGAGAGCTCTTGAAAGATATCTTGAATCTATAATTTCTCATATAGATTTAGTTACTGTCCAAATAAACACATGGTCCAATCATAGATAGAATTATCAACAATAATATTCTTCAAAACTCTCATACAAGCAAGTAAAAGATTAAAAACTACAAAATATGATTTATGGTCATTATTTATCGACCCTTAAAACAATAAACCCTTGCATACAACTAGTTGCAAATGATTCCCTATTCCTTGGCGCCAACACCAAGGAATAAGGGATAATTTTTAGGATAGGTGGTGGATGGGTTTTTACCATCCCTCATGCAACAACAATGAGGTGCCGCAATATTTCTCAAGGAAACTCTCTTGTAAGTTCATCCTTAATGAAATTCCAAATTATTTTGATATGCATGACTTATAGGATAGAGGGAAAGGCTTTACATCAAATAGAGAAGGGGCACATCATGCCCAAGCAACCAACAAGACTCTTTGCCTACCCATCTATTCATCATGCCACAATCCCTTCCATTGTGAAGGAGAATGTTGAGGTGGAGACCCTAGAGTCCATTAGCTCCCTCACATAAACCTTGTTATAGCATAGCAAGTTTCTTTCATAGGGTGATGATGGTGAGCCTTCTAGGCATCAACTCTCACCACACATTTATCATGCTTGTGGATCTATGTGTGACTATGGATTTGAGGATTATTTGACGAGGTATCTAATACATGATGCACATGGTTATGATGGTGGTACACATGTCAAAGAGAATGTGTACACACGTCAAAGAGAATGATCCCCACTTTGAGGACTATGCTACATAGGGCCGAGAAAATGATGCATATATTTTAGATAATATTGTCATGACATACAAGTTGCTGGATGTAACCTTTGGCATTGGCTGATAGGTAATTTTCAACAAGGTTGTGAAATTTAGTATATTTTGTATTGAAATCTAAAATTAACTAGATATTAATCCATTATGAATGAAAACTAATGTAAAAAATTGTATGTCTTATAAAATCCTAGGGTCAAAGTCTGCATCCTACATCTGCCAACCCTTCATCACATGGTTGATGGGCATGGCAAGTCCATAGATATGTAATTTGTAACAAAATAGTAAATATCCTACCTGTGAATTTTTTTGTCATATATCATTGGTAATCTTTGAATGACAATTTGATGATGAATAGGTGGATGTTCGACCTTCAACATTAGGACACATTGGTGGTACTACTCAAATGCCAACTTTCACTGAGGTAAGTTTTACTATTTTTAATCATTATGTATGTAAATAATGCTATGTAGATTTTGGTTAGATAACATTGTTTCCTATATTCCGTTGATGACATCAATGCAAACTACTGATATTCACAAAATAATGGAGATGTCATTGTTGCAACATTTTTATCTTTAATGCCTTTGATAGGGATATGAGCAAGTAATGTAAATATCATTATGTATTTGTTATTTTATCTAACATCATTTAGTGTAAATACATTATATTCATCTTTAGTCTAATATGCTTCTCATGCTTGTCATAGGAGGTCAAAACTCCAGTTTGTGCACTTGCCCCTCAATCGGATGAAGAGAGGCAACATATGATCAAGAAGGATGATCAGCTTGTAGTAAGTGATTATTTACTTATGTCATTGTATATTTCATGTTTTCTATATTAATGTGTATATTATTTAATTGTATTAATGGGTAGAGCTACACAAAAGTTTTGAGAGGAGGACCAGTCGGTAGAGGAGAGATGTTATCTATGATATGGGTTCGTTATCTTCTTGACAGAGCAAGACCCATTGATTGTTAGAGGAAACTCCATAGTTTCTATATGTGTGGACATTTTGTTGCATGTCTTCATGGCATGTCTAGGTGTATATTTGTATTTTTTTCAATGTATATCATTGTACACCTGTATGGCTTTGTAAGCATACATTTGTGTTTTACTGATGTATATATCATTGTATGGCTATATGACTTTGTTTATATATTAATCATATTCCTATACGACATTGTAGGCCTTATGGCATTTTCATGACATTATGTATACCTTAATGGTATTATTGAGATCAATATATAAATATTTTCTCTATATTGGTGACTTATTTTTTTTTTTAAATTGTTTGAGTGGTTTGAATAATAAGGTTTAAATTTGTGAGTTGGATGTATCATTATGTGAATGGTCAAAAAATTATCACAACTACCTTAAAAGATAAAGGCCATATGGAACTAAGTAATAAATTTAACACAAGTTATTGCTTGATTTCATGGATTAACACAGACTAAGTCAATTTACACAATTTAGTTTTAGTTTTGGATTTTGAGTTGACCACTTACTGTGTTGAATGAAATTTATGACATAAAGAATATGATGGACCTTAGTAATTTCCTCTTTGGTAGGCTCATTATCTTCACTATCTTCCTTCATGATCACACATTTTTAGATATATCATGATATTTCTTGGACAATCATCTCCTTGAATACAATGCCATCAAGGTAGTAGATCAGAGTCATGGAGCTTCTAGGACAACAAATTTGATCACATGAAAGGGAGATATTTGCCAATAGGAGTAAGGTTCCATGAACAACATCTCAATCAGAGTCTCTATAGACCTAACTTATGAAATCTTAGTTTGTCCAAGGTGTATCTACTAATATAAGTTCCAAAAGAAGGCCATCACATGCCTGAAATTAGAAAACCAAGGTTCTAGTTTTATATCAGCAAATTCCAATGTCCAACACTTACCTATTAAACAAAGATTGAAACCCTCACATACATCAATGTTGTTGTACCTAGGTCTTCAACATGCCCTAATTTATCAAATTTCTTCTCAAATTAAATATGAATATGTTTTTAGCCTATGGAAACTATCAATATTAAAACTAGCATTAATGAGACTATCTCAATCTAATGTAGCCTAGAAGGATTGGGAGGCCTGAGGAATGAAATGATGCATACACTAGCATTCACCTACCCACCCTAATGTGTTAGCATTGTCAGTTTGGTATCACAAGGCATGGAATAAAAAATATGGCTATTAGCACCTTTACACTGAATGCAACTAAGGCATTTTGTAAGAATGCATTATGTAGACACCTAAAATTGGCTTGCTTCGCAAACTAATTTTCCATATCTCTACACCCTCATTATTCCTCCTATTAATTAAATAAATTCATTTTATTTAATTAATTTATCCCTCATTGTCTGCCTTGACCATTTACCCATTCCTTGTGATAAATTAATTCATTTAATTTATCACTTTTACCTTACAACATTATCCTCATTTGATTAAATAAATATTCACAATATTTATTTAGTTAAATTGTCCTTTTTTCTAATCCTCATTAATTAGATAAATCATGGTTATCTAATTGATCTAGCCTACTAATTGACCACCCTAAGCTACCCTAGCCTACCTATCCCCTAGACCTAGGTTAATTAAGCTAAACACTCAATTAACCTTGCTTATCCCCTTCTTCCATGCACCTTTTGAATAAAAATCAATCTTTTATTCAAAAGGTCAAATCCTCCTTACACCTCATTTATCATTCTCTTACACATGTAAGAGTACCATCTTCACATCTCCACATAAAAGTGAATTAAAAATTCACTTGTCATGTCCCCTCTTCCCAAAATGAATCTTTTATTCATTTTAATCCTCCACACCTTTCCCCATGTGAATTTAAAATTCACTTTTAATAAGAGCCCTCCAATCCCATTGACCAAGTTTCAACCCTTGATCCCCCTCATCCACTCTCCTTGTGACACTTGTCACAAGGCTATGAACCCAATCCTAACCCTAACTCTCATTGATTCCTAGCCCTTGATCTCACCTTCTAATCTTGACCCTCCATTCTCATTCCCAAAACTCTATAAATGAAACCCTCTCCAAGCCATTTGGGAGAGACTCCTTCATGCACAAAACCTCTGCCAAAATCACTCCAAAATCTCCTTCATCCCACTATCATAATGTCAAAATCTTGCCTCAATCCCATCTAATCTATCCATCCACTTGTCTCTCATCTACATTTGTGTTGAAAAGCTTTGAGCAAATCCACATTAGTCACACTGATCATGGGAACAATCTTGAGGAGCTCTTGGGTGCATCTCCTTCCCGCATGGATTCGTGAGGTCTCAAATGAAGGTATAATCGTGTGTTGTTTGCATTAGATTAGTTTATTATCTTCAGTTTGATCTCACAGATCACACATTCATTGTCAGCATGACCAAAGAATATGTAGTCAATGAAAATTGAGATAGGCTATTGTAGATGGACCTGATATCCGCCTATAGGTGTAAATGAAACATTCCTAGTTGCCACATATTTTGAGAATCAATGTGTAAAAGTTTGACACCTTTTTGGTCTTAGGGTTCTTAAGAGACTCTCTTGGTCCAATGTAGCCAAGAAGGATCAAAAGACGTGGAAAATGAAATGAGGCCTCTAGTAGAATTTAACTACCCACCCTGATGTGTTGGAACCATCGAGTTGGTCCCACAAGGTACGAAAGAATAAATATGGTTATTGGCACATTTACACTAAATACAACTAAGGCATTTTGTAAGAATGCATTCATTATCAACATTATCAAACAATTTATAGTTGACAGAAACTGAGATAGGTTATTATAAATGGACATGACATCCACCTATATGTGCAAATGAAACATTTGTAGATGCCAAGGATTCCAAAAATTGTTGTGTCAAACTTTGACACAATTTTGCTCCTAGGACTCTTGAGAGACTCTCTCCATCCAATGTAGCTCGAAAGAATTGGGAGACCTCAAGAACAAAATGAGGCATCCACTAGTATTCAACCACCCACCTTGACATGATCACACCGTTGGTTCTAGTATCATGAGGTGTGGAATGAAAATTATGACACTAGGCAACATTACACTGAACGCAAATAAGGCATTTTGCAAACATTACATTCCTTGTTAGCACAGTCAAATATTTTTTGGCTTGATGAAAACTAAGAGAGGTTATTGTGGAGGGGCTCAAAATATAGTTTTAGGTTAAAATAGAACATTCCTAGGTTCCATAGATTCTGAGAGCCACTCCATCAAAGTTTAGCAGTTTTTTGCTCTCAAGTCTCTTAAAGAGACTTAGTTGGAATCTTGTATCCTGGAAGGATTGGGAGACCTAGGAAATGACATGAGGACTCCACTAGCATTCACTCACACAAATTGATATTTAGGCACTATTGGTTTAGTCCCACAAGGTGTGGAATGAAAAATACGACACAAGGCAACATTACATTGAACATAAATGAGGTATTTTACAAGATTGCAATCCTTGTTGACACAAAAAAATAGTTTCAAGTTGATGAAAAATAATAGAGGTTATTGTGGAAAAACACGACAGCTAGATGTAGATCAAAATAAAATATTCTTAGGTGCCACAAATTCTAAGAATCACTATGTCAAAGTTTGGCAGCTTTTTTCTCTTAGGTCTCTTAAGAGAATTTGGTGGAACTGTGTAGCCCAGAAGGATCAAGAGACCTAGAGAATGAAACAAGGCCTCCACTAGCATTCACCCACCCAACTTGACATGTTGGAATCATCAGTTTGGTCCCATAAGGTGCAAAATGAAAAATATGACACTAGGCAACATTACACTAAATGCAAATGAGGCATTTTGTAACATTGCATTCATTGTTGGCATGGTCAAATGGTTTTGAGTTGATAAAAACTAAGAGAGGTTATTGTGGAGGAGCACAAAATCTAACTCTAGGTTTAAACAAAACATTCTTAGGTGCCACAGATTTTGAGAACCACTATGTCAAAGTTTGATAGTTTTTTGCTCTTAGGTCTCTTAAGAGACTTTGTCATAATCGTGTAACCCAAAAGGATTGAAAGACCTGGGAAAGAAATGAGGCATCCACTATCATTCACCCACCCACCTCAACATGTTGGCACTATTGATTTGGTCCCACAATGTGTAAAATGAATAATATGATATTAGGTCACATTACACTAAATGTAAATGAGGCATTTTGTAACATTATATTCCTTGATGGCATGGTCAAACAGTTTGAGTTGATAAAATTGAGAGAGGTTATTTTGGAGGTACATGACATCTAAATTTAGGTAAAAATAGAACATTCCTAAGTGCTATGGATTTTGAGAATGGCTTCGTTAAAGTTTGGTTGTTTTTTGCTCTTAGGTTCTTAAGGGACTTTACCGAAAATGTACAACCTAGAAGGATTAGGATATTTGGGGAATGAAATGAGGCCTCCAATAGAATTAACTTTCCCACCCTGATGTGTTTGTGTCATCAGTTCGATCTTGCAAGGTGCAGAATGAATAATATGACTCTACACAACATTACATTGAATACAAATGAAGCATTTTGCAACATTGTATTCCTTGTTGGCACAGTTAAATGGTTTTGAGTTGATGAAAAATAAGATAGGTTATTATGAAGGGATGCAACATTTAATTGTAACTCAAAAGAAAACATTCCTAAATGCCAATTATCATGAGAACTACTCTGTCAAATTTTGGCAATTTTTTGCTCTTAGGTCTCTTAAGAGCTTTGTCAAAATTGTGTAGCCTATAAAGTTTAGGAGACTTCGAGTATTAAATTAAGCCTCCACTATATTTCACCCACCCACCCCAACATGTTGTCACCTTCAGTTTTGTCCCATGAGGTGTGGAATGAAAGATATGACACTATGCAACATTAGACTAGACACAAATGAGGTATTTAGCAACATTGTGTTCCTTGTTGGCATGGTCAAACAGTTTTTATTTGATAAAAATTGATAGAGGTTATTATGGAGGGATGTAAAATCTAATTATAGGTCAAAATAGAACATTCATAGGTGCCACAGATTATGAGAATCACTACGTGAAAGTTTGGTAGTTTTTTGCTCAGGTCTCTTAAGAGACTTTGTTGGAATTGTGTAGCTTGGAAGAATTAGGAGACCTAGGGAAGGAAATGAGGCCTCCACTAGAATTCACCCGTCCACCTGAATATTTTGAAAACATTGGTTTAGTGCCAAAAGGTGTGGAATGAACAATATGACACTAGGCAAAATTACACTAAACATAGATGAGGCATTTTGTAACATTGTGTTCCTTGTTGGCATGGTCAAACAATTTTGAGTTGACAAAAATTGAGGTTATTGTGGAAGGATGTGACATCCAGTTGCAGGTTAAAATAGAACATTCCTTGGTGCCTCAAATTTTGAGAACCACCATGTCAAAGTTTGATAGTTTTTCGCTCTTAGGTCTCTTAAGAGACTTTGCCAGAACCATGTAGCCCAAAAGGATCAAGAGACTTGAGGAACAAAATGAGTCCTCCAATAGAATTCACCCTCCCACCCCAACATGTTGGCACTATCAGCTCAGTCCCATGAGGTCTAGAATGAAAAATATCACACTAGGCAACATTACACTAAATACAAATGAGGTATTTTGCAACATTACATTCCTTGTTGGCAGGGATAAATGATTTGAAATTAACTAAAACTAAGAGAGGTTATTCTAGAGGAACTCAACATCGAACTGCAGGTGGAAATAGAACATTCTTGGGTGCCATAGATTATGAGAACCACTCTATCATATTAGGAAAATGTGTGTTGTACACCTTGTATAAAATGAATTATTTATTTATGTAAAATAAATATTCATTTGTGGTGCATCTAGGAGATGTGTTTAGCCACATTAAATATTTATTTGGGGCCACTTGTAAAAGTTGTATGTAACATTGGGTTAGTTATTTTATGTGTGGGAGACATAGAATAATTAATTAATTAATTGGAGCATAAAGTGAAAACTTAGTTGCAAGAAATGAATGAGGGATCAATGGTTTTGTGTTCCCATAATTTTGGGATACATGGTTTTCCCTATACTACATATTGTATTTGTGTGAGCTTGATTGTATAAAAGCAAGCACATGGTTAGTAGTTGGGGTTGGTTGGTTGAGTGGGTTGTCATTGTATTGAGTTTCTCTTGTGAGTGCATTTTGTGCAGCATGGCATGGGATGTGTGGTTACATACTTGGACACATGGAGGATGCATTTGAGGAGCTTAATATTTCAAAAGTATTCATGAGACTCTGTAAGTGTATCGTAATATTTTATTGAGTGTGGATGCTTTCAGAGGTTGGGTTTTTCTGTGAGGACCGCCCTTTTTACTTCTGTTGTTATGACTATTTACATTACTGTTATTGTTATTTTTATATTTGTAGGATAGCAGTTCCCGGAATTGTCAAACTATTAAACTTTATTATGATTTCGGAAAAACTAATTGGGTGATGTTTGGATAAGTTTACATTTCAGAAAAACATTAATTAGGTGATGATGGAAAATTGTAATATGATTTCATTTATGTTAATTAGTACTATGTCATGATAATGCATGTTTTTAGTTGCTTCGGCTATGATGATTTTATGTGGTTACTGATCTTGTAATTTAGTGTGCAGGAATTACTAATCGAACCACAGAATTCGGAGATCATTCCGCACCTTGTTATTTGTTATTCCCTGTTAAGCCGATCTGATTCCACGAGGAACCAAGATCTCTTTGTGTTTGATGTAATGATGTAATGTGGTCTTTCGTATGGTCGAGTGGGTTAGGTTACCCTCATGTAACATTATTTTATAATTTGTGTTGTAAAAAGGATTGAAATTGAATTTCCTTATTTAATTTAAATTTATGAGGCCTTTTCTTGTGCTTTACCTTGACCAGGGGTGTCTTGTATGGGTTAAAGTTGACCCTGGGTTATACCCCATGGGTCCAGGGGCCCATTTGGCATGGGTAACCCTTGAGTAACCTCCATCTAGTCATCTTAACTTCCCCCTGAAGTTAAGTGGCGAAAATTGGAGGTAGGAGGGGACATGATGGGTTGTACCAACACCCAACCCATCCCCTCTACATTCCCCAAGGTAAGAGATGCCATCCATTATTGAAGGATTGACTTAAAGTCACCCCTTCCATAGTGAGATTCCCCCATGTGCTGTGGGGACACCCATGTGAAGAAGGGAAGAAGGGGCATGGGTCACCTGTCTTCTTCCCCATTAACTCCTTTTATTTCTCCCATGCGTAAGAGGAATCACATGAGGAGAGGAATAAGGAGTACTCTTGGGAAGGGTGAGTGACATAAGCCACCAGGGCAGAATAGTGGTTTTGGGGGAGAGTGAGAAGGTGACAAGTGTCACCTCCCCATTCCTCAAAACTGAAAAGAATTTGGTTATTTGTTTCCAATTTTGGGATGGGAGGGAGTTAGTTGAATTTTGGGGAAACTTTCATTTTTTGCCTTACCAAAAAAATAGAAAGGTTAACTTGTAGGAGAGAGAAGGGAAAGGGAGTTGGTGGCTAAGGTTGGAAGAGAACTCTGTGGGCTCTGCAACAGCTTCATTCTAGGAGGGCTTTGTAAGGTTGGTTTAAATTTTACCCTTGTTTCGTATAGCTGAATGTGTATGTAAAGTGTGTGAATTTGTGTTTAGATTTGTTTTCTGTGGGGTTTGTTGTCGGGTTGTTTGACAGAGCTTCTCCCACTTGGGAGAAATGCTCATCAAGTTTGGGGTAGGGGAGGAGAGATCCTCCTCGGGTGCATACTTGTTTCCATCTTTTGGGATGTTGAAAGCCTGGAGGGCATGTATCTGTGTCTGTATCTTTGACTTGAGAGTCATATACAGTTTTCTTAAAAATTTGAGATCAAACTTGGTTTGAGACCAAGAGAAATGGTATTGGTTAACTTATCTGTCAGGGTGACACTCTGGAGTCGAGTGTGTCCACTCTCCTGCCCCTTATGAAACTCACTGTAGTTGAGTTTCCGTGTTGTGTAAATGACCCACGGGTGTTTGTGTGCTTTGGGATTGTTGTTGTTACTGTTGTGAAGTGGAGTGCTTGAGTTACCCAGGTGTGAGTATGGTCTCCCTACCTCGGGGGTGACCCACTTGCGGGTCTACGGAAGGGAGGAGAGCTAGATGAGTAGTGTTTTCTTCTTTGTTTGTCTTTGATACGCAGGTTTTCTCTTGGAGCTTCTGGTTGGATATTTATGAAGAAACAACTTATTCTTCTTTGTCATGAGAATTAGGCCTGGGTCATTTCATAAGAGTTGAGGAGGGAGCACCTCTCTTGTTATTGCTGTCATTTATTGTTACCCTGGAAGTGAAGGAAATCACCTCCCTGATCTTGTTATTGATGGACTTTTACTTGGTTGTCACAAGCTATCAGTTGTATATTGTTTGGGAGAAGGAAATTCATATCTGGGAAGTTAGTTGTTTGTATCCAGGGTTTAAAATAATCTCTTGCTTTATGTAGTGGAAGAGTTATCTTTTCTGGAATATGAATGTGGTTTTCAAGTTATGTTGTTTTGGAAACCTTTTTAAAAATAGTGTTTAATATGTTAATGAAAGGAAGAGTTCATCTCTTATTTGCAATCTAATCTGAGTTTGTTTACGTAATTGAAAGTTTGGAATTGCTTAACTAGTTGAAATGTTAGTTTTATGGTTCATTGTTCTAATGGAAAAGACAATTTTAAATGTTTAAGTTTATTCTTCATAAATAGTGGTTTCAGTTAATTTGCAAAGATTAGAGGAAATCTAGCATGTATATATTTCTGTTCGTTAATTTAAGAAACTTAAATGTTTTATGAAAATGGAATATATATCGCTATATATAAATATATATATATATATATATATATATATATATATATATATATATATATATATATAAATATTAGTTGTTATTTAATTACCATTTTTTTTACCGAATATGAGAAACTAACTATTTAATTGTAATGGACAAATTTGAATGGTAATAAAATATATATATACATTTGCATATATATAAATATATATATATATATATACATATATATATATATATATACATATATATATATATACATATATATATATATTTAAATAGAATAATAGTAACTGAATAAATTGTGTAGTAAAACAAAAACAAGATTTACAGATTTAAAGAGACTTAAATAAATATATATATAGATATATATATATATATATATATATATATATATATATATATAATTGATGTTTTAGTATCATCGAATGCAATAAAAACGGATCTCATTTTAAGACTGGCGTCATTTGAGAACACTGTGTTGAAAACACAGTCGAAGCTTTGTGTATGTTGGGCGGTGGGGAGTAATCCCCACCGCAGTCCCTATATATTAAACACAGAGGTGTGGGGAGGGGCGGAGCCCCACCCACACCCCACATCGTGGGATGTGGGTGGGGCTCCGCCCCTCCCCACATCCCCCTGCCGTTTAAACCCCCGCGGAGCTCTTAACTCCGCCCACAGCAGCGCTTCGCCACCGCTGTCTCTTGCGGCCTCCGTCCCTCTGTGCGGCCGACCCCTGCCGCCAGTCCCCTGCACAACAAAACATAAAATGTTAAGTAAAAAAAAATGTTAGGGCTATTTAGCCCTAACATACATGCAATGGATCATTTAAATAACAAAGCAAAAATATATATATTTATATATATATATATATATGTTGGCATAATAAATGTCATATATATATATATATATGCCTGATTCATTAAATAACAAAACAAATATATATATATATATATATATATATATATATATATATAATGTTTTGAAGGGGAATTGTAAATAAATATAGATATAGTTAGTTATATAGTTCTATATGTATATATATATTACATATATATATTTATATATATGGTATATATATACATAGAAGAGGTGTCTTGGGCCATTTTATAAGGCCCTCTCTATCTTTCATAACAAGGAGATGTGCAAAATTAATTAAAAACAAAATATATTTTCACAGTTAGGTTTATTTAAGTGTTGAACACAACAACCAAAGAAGTTATGTTTCCATGATCAGGGTTTTATAAAGAGGAGAGCCTCCTATATCTATTAACAATGGTATACGATTCACACTAAGAGTATTAATATTAATTAGTAGTAAGAATAACAACAGTAAGTATAAATAAGAGAAAATAAAATTATAATTTAAAGTGAGCGTAAAGGAATATACTGTATTACTCCGGAAAGAGTTTCTCGGAAGTTTCCACTATCAACGCGATTCAATACCAGGAAAATGAAGAGGAAAATTACACGCCACCTTACTTAAAGAAACACTGGAAATAAACTTAAGAAGCCATCACAGACATTCCATGTGAGGCCATTTTAATCTCAACTGTAGTAAACGTCCATATAAGTAGAGTCAGAAGAAGAAAAACTAACATTGGAAAACACAAAGGAGAAAATGCGCGACATTTTCCACATGGGATAAGAGAACTAAGTTGATGGACCCTTCCGCTAAAATTTACATACGTAGAGGAGGAACCTAGATCGGAGAAGATTAGGAGACCGAGTCCAGCGAAGTAGTAAACCAGCCTATGTGACCTAGACCATCCAGAAGTTAGGTTTAATATCAACAATAGCTGCAGTGATAACCCTGATTGATGTAAATCATGAAGAAAGGCCCGGATATACATAAAGAAAGCATAGAAAACGAAAGAGAGAGAGACCGAAATATAAGCAAACTAAATTATCAGAGAAATAGTTAAGGTAAGTGCGATAAAAAGACAATCAAAATTAAGACCCAGAGAAAAGGGAAGAGAGAGCAAACAAACCGCCTTGATGAGAATGCTAAGTCGTAGGAGGAGTATGTTTCAGGAAGCAAGAGAGGAGACAGACAACCGTGTCTTGCTGAAAATTGACTAAATAGGGAGATCACTAGTCGGTTTAGTCGGAACAAGGCGTCGTGGGAAGTTGTTAATCTATCAGTGAACCACGTGCGTAAAATAGTGTTGAGTAATTCCCACTAACGCCGTAAGGCGTTATGCTGCCGGAATTTGCCGAGATTTAGATTTAGGAACCTTGGTAATCTCACTCTTGCAATGACGTTAACGGCGTTGTAGAGACCCTCTTGTTGGTCTGTTTGCATCTGGTTGCACGCAATTGTACCTATATCCCGCTGAAAACTGTCGTGTTTTCACCATGAGAGAACACCGCCGAGCATGCTTACGCATGCGAGGGGGTTTTTAGGACAGTGTGAGAAAAGTTTTTCATATCTCGTGTCATAACCACATGACAGATGTGGCTATGATACGTGTGATGTGTGTTGTGACCACAAGGAAAATGTGGGCATGACATTTGGTATCAGAGCCAAGTTTTAAACACTGGGCGTATTTGGGCACGTTATTATTCCGCAACTTTGGCTAATTAGTTTCTACCTTGTTTTGTAGGATGCCTCCCTGACGTGTTCGACGAGCGCGATCACGCCACACAGCGTCAGTCGAGGTGCACAGCGATTCCTCAGCCGAGGGACTGGCACCCGTAGTTACAGCAGCACCACCTGCACCACCTGTACCACAAGCACTATTAGTACCACAAGCGACACCAGTATTGGCACCAGTAGTTACAGCAGCACCACCTACACCACCTGTACCACAAGCACCATTAGAACCACAGGCGACACCAGTATTGGATATAGGTCCACAGATTTTACAGGCACTACAGACTATGTTAGACAGGTTACCACCAATGATTCATGAGCCACGTATAGAGCCTCGTGTCGATCCGCGAGAGGAGCCACGTGCCGAGTCACGTATTGAGCCACGTATGGAGCCCCGCATTGATCCACTAGAGGTGCCACGTGTGGAGCCCTTCGTTGAGATTCCCGATACAACAGTAGAGGAGGTAGGGTCAGCCTCCCGAGCACGGAGCAGGAGTCCTCCGAGACTTTTGAGACGAGATGAGATCCAGAGGGCAGAACAGGTTCAGCATGGATTATATGAGGATGGTGTGGAAGAGCCACTTGTGAGACTTAGAGATAGAGGGGACCCCATCAGAGATCTACTGAGGCTCAACCCACCCACTTTCACAGGTGCTACCGAGGGAGCTGTGGCCGAGGCTTGGCTGATTAGCTTAGACAGGTGTTTCGCATTGCGACCATATGGGAGCAACACGAAAGCACGAGTGGCAGTCCATCTTCTTAGGGATGCAGCAGCCACCTGGTGGCGCACAGAGGAGTGCAAGCGCCGACTATCCGTGGATACACTCACATGGGACATCTTCATTGAGCGCTTCAATGCGCGATATTTGTCCGAACATTACAGACAGCGTAGGATTGATGAGTTCCATGATTTACAGCAGAGGGGACTCACCGTTACTCAGTATGAGAGCCGATTTATAGAGCTTTCTCGTTACGCGGAATACCTCCATGACGAGAAAATCTTAATACACAAATTCATCAGAGGGCTAAATCACGGGATAGCAGGACCAGTTTGTATGGCAAATCCCCATACCATGAGCGAGGCTGTTGAAAAGGCCCTTATATCAGAGGAAATTCAGGGACGAGGATAGAATTCACGCCCGCAGTACCAGGAACGTAATCCCCAACAACAACAAAACTTCCGAAGGCCTCAAAATACAACACAGAGAGGAGGATATAATACTTCATCATTACCTCCTAGGCCACCACAGCAGCAGCAACATCAGCAAAAATCCAAATTTCAACAGAGGGGACAGGGAGGACAGAACCGTGGATGGCAGCAGCAGGGTTCACGTAGAGATCAGAGACAGCAGGGTTCATCGGCAGGACCCGCGAGGTCCCAGCAGTCTTACAGAGGCTCACAGGGATCCACTGGACGGACTGGGCAACAACAATCGGGCAGAACACAGTCAGGGCAGTTACAGGTTCGAGGACCATGTTATGTGTGTGGTAGGGCAGGGCATCTGGCTAGAGAGTGCCCGCAGGGATTTACTGCAGGGGGACAGCCCCGATCAGGAGGATCTAAGCAGACCGTAGGTGACGTGGGCAGAACCCACCACATGTTTGCAGCGGTTGATAACCGCCAGGCCGATTTCTAGGCTTCTGTCATCGAGGCAGCAGGTACGATTAGAGACTTTTCTATTTCGATCCTTTTTGACTCAGGAGCTACTGACTCTTTTTTGTCTACATCGTTAGTGGAGCGTTGCAGGCTGGTGGCTTCTAGGCAAGACATTAGGTGGGAAGTTGAGTTGGCCTCAGGGGCCAGGATGTCAGTAGATACCTTGGTTAAAGACTGTGAGATCACATTGGGATCATTCACCACAACATGTGACCTTAGGATTATGCCATTGGGATCTTACGGAGTAGTTCTGGGTATGGATTGGCTTGCGGCACATAGAGCCAAGCTTGATTGTCGCCAGAGGACGATTAGCTGTTTAGACGATCATGGTTCGTCGGTTGAGATAGTGGGCATTCAAAAGCCCACGGCTGTTCGTATGATATCCGCTCAGCAGCTTAAGCGCTGTACGCGGAAGGGATGTCAGATGTTTGCCATCACGGTCAGTGATAGAGCAGAGGATGAACCTGAGGCTACTTTAGATGATCACCCTGTCCTTAGAGAGTTTGCCGATGTATTTCCGCCAGAATTACCAGGTATGCCTCCACGCAGAGAAGTGGACTTCCACATCGACTTGGTGCCGGGTGCAGAACCGATATCCCGTGCACCCTATAGGATGACTACACATGAACTCACTGAACTTAAACTGCAGTTAGAGGAATTACTTGAGAAGGGACACATCTGACCTAGCGTTTCACCATGGGGCGCACCGGTTATCTTCGTAAAGAAGAAGGATGGGTCTCTTCGATTATGCATGGACTACAGGCAGTTGAACAAGGTGACGGTGAAGAACCGTTATCCTCTGCCTAGGATTGACGACCTTTTTGATCAGATGCAGGGAGCCAGAGTGTTCTTGAAAATCAATCTAAAATTTGGGTATCACCAATTGTGCATCACGGAGGCAGATATTCATAAAACTACTTTTCGAACCAGATATGGCCATTATGAATTCACAGTGGTACCTTTCGGGTTGACGAACGCTCCTGCAGTATTCATAAGTCTCATGAACGGGGTGTTCCGTACTTACCTAGATCGGTTCGTGATCATATTTCTAGATGACATTTTGATTTATTCACGGACTGAGGAGGAGCATGTGGAGCACTTGCGTCAAGTTTTGCAGCAATTACGAGAGCAGCAGCTTTATGGCAACTTGGCGAAGTGTGCCTTCTTCAGGACAGAGGTGCAGTATTTGGGACACATTTTATCAGGTGATGGCATCTCCGTAGATCCATCTAAAATCAGAGCAATTCAGGAGTGGCCGGCACCCACTAACGTGACAGAGGTTAGAAGCTTTATGGGGTTAGCCGGGTATTATCGTCGGTTTGTCGAAGGTTTCTCCAGGATAGCACATCCCATTACTTCCCTTCAACGAAAAGGGAAGGGTTTCATTTGGACCGAGCAGTGCGAAAAGGCTTTTGGAGTCCTCAAGGAGCATCTTACTAGTGCTCCTATTTTAGCGGTCCCAGATCCTACAGAGGAGTTTGTAGTTTGTACAGATGCATCATTAGAAGGTTTGGGAGCCGTGCTTATGCAGGGTGGTCGAGCGATCACATACGAATCGCGGAAACTAAAGACACATGAGTTAAACTATCCTACTCATGACTGAGAGCTCGCAGCAGTTGTTCATGCTTTGGTTCGCTGGAGACACTTTCTCCTAGGTCAACGCTTTGAACTCCATTCGGACCATCATAGTTTGCAGTATATTTTTACACAACCCAATTTGAACGCCCGCCAACGGCGTTGGATGGAATTCCTATGCGAATACGACTTCGATGTCCACTACATCAAAGGGAAGGAGAACGTGGTCGCTGATGCTTTGAGTCGAAGGCGCCACGAGATCCTAACCCTGACCTTGAAGGTGGACTTGAAAGATCGCATCTTACAGCATTTACCGGAGGACGAATGGTTTCTTGAGGTGCAGCAAGCATTACTAAATCAGAAGGCCCTTGAGGGCAAATTTACAGGATATACCCTTGAGTCTGATGGTATGCTTCGACATCGGCAGCGCATCTATGTACCCCATGCGGGTAATCTTCGCACAGTAATCCTATCAGAGGCTCATAGAGCACCCTATGCAGCACACCCAGGAGTGAAGAAGATGCATGCTGACTTACGACAGCTTTATCATTGGGCTGGGATGAGGCGTGACATTGCCGAATTTGTTGCTCGTTGCCTGGAATGTCAGAGGGTCAAGGCCGAACATCAGCATCCAGCGGGACTGTTGTACCCTCACGATATACCTGAATGGAAATGGGACACCATTTCTATGGATTTTATCGTTGGTCTACCTATGTCATCACGTCACCATGATGCTATTATGGTGATAGTTGACAAGCTGACCAAAGTGGCGCATTTTTCACCAATATGCACAACATACAATGCACCATCAGTGGCAAAGGTGTTTCTTGATCAGATTGTTAGACTTCATGGGGTACCTCGCCGCATTATATCTGACAGAGACTCCGTATTCACTTCATCGTTCTGGAAAGCCTTACATCAGGCGTTGGGCACACAGCTCAACTTCAGTTCAGCATATCATCCGGAAACCGACGGACAGACAGAGAGAGTTAACCAGGTGTTAGAAGACATGCTTCGCATGTATGTGATGGACCATCAGTCTAGATGGGAGGAGTACCTGTATCTAGTTGAGTTCACCTACAATAATGGGCATCATAGCTCGTTGGGTATGCCTCCTTTCCAGGCGTTATATGGCAGACCATGCAGAACACCTTTGAGTTGGGATCGGATAGAGGACAGAACAGTCATCGATCCAGAGATAGTTCAGAATATGGAACTGCAAGTCAAACAGATTAGACAAAGGCTCCAGGAAGCACATGACAGGCAGAAAAAGTATGCCGATGCTAAGAGGACCGACCGAAGTTTCTCTGTAGGGGAAAGAGTATTTTTGAGAGTGCGGCCACACAAGAGTCCAATCCGTTACGGAAAAGGCTCTAAGCTTGCACCTCGATTTGTAGGACCTTTCAAAATCTTGGAGCGGATAGGACCAGTAGCCTATCGTCTAGCCTTGCCACCTAGCCTGTCACGTATCCACGATGTATTTCATGTATCAGTTTTACGTCAATATATTTCTGACTTATCTCACATGTTGGATTGGAGTGCTCTTCAGGTAGAGGCAGACGGACAGCTGGCGTTGGAGCCAATTCGCATATTGGCTCGTCGGACGCTGGCCCTTCGAGGTCGAGAGCTAGACCAGGTTAGAGTCCAATGGGACCTATACGACGAAGTCACTGCAACATGGGAAGATGCAGAGAGATTGAAGACCCTTTATCCTCACCTTTTTGACGACTTTCAGGAGGAAGTACCATCTTAGGGGGAGAGGATGTGAGGACCGCCCTTTTTACTTCTATTGTTATGACTATTTACATTACTGTTATTGTTATTTTTATATTTGTAGGATAGCAGTTCCCAGAATTGTCAAACTATTAAACTTTATTATGATTTCGGAAAAACTAATTAGGTGATGTTTGGATAAGTTTACATTTCAGAAAAACATTAATTAGGTGATGATGGAAAATTGTAATATGATTTCATTTATGTTAATTAGTACTATGTCATGATAATGCATGTTTTTAGTTGCTTCGGCTATGATGATTTTATGTGGTTACTGATCTTGTAATTTAGTGTGCAGGAATTACTAATCGAACCACAGAATTCGGAGATCATTCCGCACCTTGTTATTTGTTATTCCCTGTTAAGCCGATCTGATTCCACGAGGAACCAAGATCTCTTTGTGTTTGATGTAATGATGTAATGTGGTCTTTTGTATGGTCGAGTGGGTTAGGTTACCCTCATGTAACATTATTTTATAATTTGTGTTGTAAAAAGGATTGAAATTGAATTTCCTTATTTAATTTAAATTTATGAGGCCTTTTCTTGTGCTTTACCTTGACCAGGGGTGTCTTGTATGGGTTAAAGTTGACCCTGGGTTATACCCCATGGGTCCAGGGGCCCATTTGGCATGGGTAACCCTTGAGTAACCTCCATCTAGTCATCTTAACTTCCCCCTGAAGTTAAGTGGCGAAAATTGGAGGTAGGAGGGGACATGATGGGTTGTACCAACACCCAACCCATCCCCTCTACATTCCCCAAGGTAAGAGATGCCATCCATTATTGAAGGATTGACTTAAAGTCACCCCTTCCATAGTGAGATTCCCCCATGTGCTGTGGGGACACCCATGTGAAGAAGGGAAGAAGGGGCATGGGTCACCTGTCTTCTTCCCCATTAACTCCTTTTATTTCTCCCATGCGTAAGAGGAATCACATGAGGAGAGGAATAAGGAGTACTCTTGGGAAGGGTGAGTGACATAAGCCACCAGGGCAGAATAGTGGTTTTGGGGGAGAGTGAGAAGGTGACAAGTGTCACCTCCCCATTCCTCAAAACTGAAAAGAATTTAGTTATTTGTTTCCAATTTTGGGATGGGAGGGAGTTAGTTGAATTTTGGGGAAACTTTCATTTTTTGCCTTACCAAAAAATAGAAAGGTTAGCTTGCAGGAGAGAGAAGGGAAAGGGAGTTGGTGGCTAAGGTTGGAAGAGAACTCTGTGGGCTCTGCAACAGCTTCATTCCAGGAGGGCTTTGTAAGGTTGGTTTAAATTTTACCCTTGTTTCGTATAGCTGAATGTGTATGTAAAGTGTGTGAATTTGTGTTTAGATTTGTTTTCTGGGGGGTTTATTGTCGGGTTGTTTGACAGAGCTTCTCCCACTTAGGAGAAATGCTCATCAAGTTTGGGGTAGGGGAGGAGAGATCCTCCTCGGGTGCATACCTGTTTCCATCTTTTGGGATGTTGAAAGCCTGGAGGGCATGTATCTGTGTCTGTATCTTTGACTTGAGAGTCATATACAGTTTTCTTAAAAATTTGAGATCAAACTTGGTTTGAGACCAAGAGAAATGGTATTGGTTAACTTATCTGTCAGGGTGACACTCTGGAGTCGAGTGTGTCCACTCTCCTGCCCCTTATGAAACTCACTGTAGTTGAGTTTCCGTGTTGTGTAAATGACCCACGGGTGTTTGTGTGCTTTGGGATTGTTGTTGTTACTGTTGTGAAGTGGAGTGCTTGAGTTACCCAGGTGTGAGTATGGTCTCCCTAGCTCGGGGGTGACCCACTTGCGGGTCTACGGAAGGGAGGAGAGCTAGATGAGTGGTGTTTTCTTCTTTGTTTGTCTTTGATACGCAGGTTTTCTCTTGGAGCTTCTGGTTGGATATTTATGAAGAAATAGCTTATTCTTCTTTGTCATGAGAATTAGGCCTGGGTCATTTCATAAGAGTTGAGGAGGGAGCACCTCTCTTGTTATTGCTGTCATTTATTGTTACCCTGGAAGTGAAGGAAATCACCTCCCTGATCTTGTTATTGATGGACTTTTACTTGGTTGTCACAAGCTATCAGTTGTATATTGTTTGGGAGAAGGAAATTCATATCTGGGAAGTTAGTTGTTTGTATCCAGGGTTTAAAATAATCTCTTTCTTTATGTAGTGGAAGAGTTATCTTTTCTGGAATATGAATGTGGTTTTCAAGTTATGTTGTTTTGGAAACCTTTTTAAAAATAGTGTTTAATATGTTAATGAAAGGAAGAGTTCATCTCTTATTTGCAATCTAATCTGAGTTTGTTTACGTAATTGAAAGTTTGGAATTGCTTAACTAGTTGAAATGTTAGTTTTATGGTTCATTGTTCTAATGGAAAAGACAATTTTAAATGTTTAAGTTTATTCTTCATATATAGTGGTTTCAGTTAATTTGCAAAGATTAGAGGAAATCTAGCATGTATATATTTCTGTTCGTTAATTTAAGAAACTTAAATGTTTTATGAAAATGGAATATATATCGCTATATATATATATATATATATATATATATATATAAATATATTAGTTGTTATTTAATTACCATTTTTTTTTACCGAATATGAGAAACTAACTATTTAATTGTAATGGACAAATTTGAATGGTAATAAAATATATATATACATTTGCATATATATAAATATATATATATATATATACATATATATATATATATACATATATATATATATATATATTTAAATAGAATAATAGTCACTGAATAAATTGTGTAGTAAAACAAAAACAAGATTTACAGATTTAAAGAGACTTAAATAAATAAATATATATATAAATATTATTGATGTTTTAGTATCATCGAATGCAATAAAAACGGATCTCATTTTAAGACTGGCGTCATTTGAGAACGCTGTGTTGAAAACACAGTTGAAGCTTTGTGTATGTTGGGCGGTGGGGAGTAATCCCCACCGCAGTCCCTATATATTAAACACAGAGGTGTGGGGAGGGGCGGAGCCCCACCCACACCCCACATTGTGGGATGTGGGTGGGGCTCCGCCCCTCCCCACATCCCCCTGCCGTTTAAACCCCCGCGGAGCTCTTAACTCCGCCCACAGCAGCGCTTCGCCGCCGCTGTCTCTTGCGGCCTCCGTCCCTCTGTGCGGCTGACCCCTGCCGCCAGTCCCCTGCACAACAAAACATAAAATGTTAAGTAAAAAAAAAATGTTAGGGCTATTTAGCCCTAACATACATGCAATGGATCATTTAAATAACAAAGCAAAAATATATATATTTATATATATATATATATATATATGTTGGCATAATAAATGTCATATATATATATATATATGCCTGATTCATTAAATAACAAAACAAATATATATATATATTATGTTTTGAAGGGGAATTGTAAATAAATATAGATATAGTTAGTTATATAGTTCTATATGTATATATATATTACATATATATATTTATATATATGGTATATATATACATAGAAGAGGTGTCTTGGGCCATTTTATGAGGCCCTCTCTATCATTCATAACAAGGAGATGTGCAAAATTAATTAAAAACAAAATATATTTTCACAGTTAGGTTTATTTAAGTGTTGAACACAACAACCAAAGAAGTTATGTTTCCATGATCAGGGTTTTATAAAGAGGAGAGCCTCCTATATCTATTAACAATGGTATACGATTCACACTAAGAGTATTAATATTAATTAGTAGTAAGAATAACAACAGTAAGTATAAATAAGAGAAAATAAATTATAATTTAAAGTGAGCGTAAAGGAATATACTGTATTACTTCGGAAAGAGTTTCTCGGAAGTTTCCACTATCAACGCGATTCAATACCAGGAAAATGAAGAGGAAAATTACACGCCACCTTACTTAAAGAAACACTGGAAATAAACTTAAGAAGCCATCACAGACATTCCATGTGAGGCCATTTTAATCTCAACTGTAGTAAACGTCCATATAAGTAGAGTCAGAAGAAGAAAAACTAACATTGGAAAACACAAAGGAGAAAATGCGCGACATTTCCCACATGGGATAAGAGAACTAAGTTGATGGACCCTTCCGCTAAAATTTACATACGTAGAGGAGGAACCTAGATCGGAGAAGACTAGGAGACCGAGTCCAGCGAAGTAGTAAACCAGCCTATGTGACCTAGACCATCCGGAAGTTAGGTTTAATATCAACAATAGCTGCAGTGATAACCCTGATTGATGTAAATCATGAAGAAAGGCCCGGATATACATAAAGAAAGCATAGAAAACGAAAGAGAGAGAGACCGAAATATAAGCAAACTAAATTATCAGAGAAATAGTTAAGGTAAGTGCGATAAAAAGACAATCAAAATTAAGACCCAGAGAAAAGGGAAGAGAGAGCAAACAAACCGCCTTGATGAGAATGCTAAGTCGTAGGAGGAGTATGTTTCAGGAAGCAAGAGAGGAGACAGACAACCGTGTCTTTCAGAAAATTGACTAAATAGGGAGATCACTAGTCGGTTTAGTCGGAACAAGGCATCGTGGGAAGTTGTTAATCTATCAGTGAACCACGTGCGTAAAATAGTGTTGAGTAATTCCCACTAACGCCGTAAGGCGTTATGCTGCCAGAATTTGCCGAGATTTAGATTTAGGAACCTTGGTAATCTCACTCTTGCAATGACGTTAACGGCGTCGTAGAGACCCTCTTGTTGGTCTGTTTGCGTCTGGTTGCACGCAATTGTACTTATATCCCACCGAAAACTGTCGTGTTTTCGCCATGAGAGAACACCGCCAAGCATGCTTACGCATGCGAGGGGGTTTTTAGGACAGTGTGAGAAAAGTTTTTCATATCTCATGTCATAACCACATGACAGATGTGGCTATGATACGTGTGATGTGTGTTGTGACCACAAGGAAAATGTGGGCATGACATTTTCCCTCTTGAGGGTTTTCCCAGGATATAACTTGTGTTATCTTATGGCTTGTCTATTTGATCTTTGCATTATGGTAATTTGTAAGCTTGTATGCATCATTATCTCCTTTTGGGTTATGTGGAATTAGTTTGATCAACCTGTAAATTTCCTAACAAAAGTTGATAATTTTTTGCTCTTAAGTCTCTTAAGAGACTTTGTCGAAACTATGTAGCCCAGAAGGATCAGGAGACCTGGGGAATGAAATGAGACCTCCAATAGCATTCACCATCCCACCTTGATGTGTTGGCACTATAGGTTCCATCCCATGAGGTGCAGATTGAAAAATATGACACTAGGTAGCATTACACTGAATGTAAATGAAACATTTTGCAACATTACATTCCTTGTTGGCATGGTCAAATGGTTTTGATTTAATAAAAAATAAGAGAGGTTATTATGGAGGGAATTTCCATATAGTTATAGGTTAAAACATAACATTCTCAGGTGCCACGAATTCTGAGAACCACTACATCAAAGTTTGGCAATTCTTTGCTCTTAAGTCTCTTAAGAGACTTTACCAAAACCATGTAGCCTAAGGAGACTTGGGAAATTAAATGAGGCCTCCATTAGCATTCACCCACCATCTTGACATGTTGAAATTGTTAGTTTAGTCACACGAGATGTGGAATGTGGTGGGAATTAAGGTGTCTCAACCTCTAAAAATTCCTAGCATTTATTATTTGATTATGTATTTATTTATTTGCCTATGTTGTATTTAACTTTGCTCATTTGGATTTGTCATTTAGTGTGAGGTGGCATGCTGAGATGTCATCCCACTTGGAAAATGACTTGGATGGACAAGTCAACACTTGAGAATGTACCTACACTCCATCTGAGGTGGCACAAATATGCCATGTGTCAGCATCTTGTGGCTTATGTAAGAGGTGATGACATATGATGAAATATTTGACATGTAAGAGCCAGAAATAGAGATTCCTATGACAGGTGAGACAAGTATCATGAAGCATCTTTGCATGGGAGAAGGCAATCCTAGGCACCCAAGTTTGACTATAACAAGTTGTAAGAGGAATATGTTATTATTAGTCAGTTATGATAGATTCTCTTACAGTTGTAAGTGCTATGACAACTATAAGATGTATAAGAGCATTTGTCATAGTCTATTGTTGGATGGAGCTCCCCAACTTAGGAAAGTCAAACTTACAAGTTATGATAGATGTAAGAGGGTCAATTGCATGTTGTACAAGTGTCCAAGGCATTGGAAAATGGGCCATAAGACCAAGTTGGACGCCCACCTCAAGAAGCTTCCTATGTTAGCCTTGTAACTCTATAAATATAGGTGCTTGGAGTAGTGTATGTATGGTTCATTGACGATATTGTTATGCTACCAGAATTACTCCAATAATTGACATTTGTGAACTCTTGAAAGAACTTGCATTGCAAGTGTGTTGTAATCTTATTTAGATTTGATAATAGATTGTGTAAGTTTTGGAGTGTGGGGTTTTTCACTAGAAAGGGTTTTCCCCACGTATATCTTGTGTTGTGAGCATTGTACTTGTTTTTGATGTTTTGTTACCTTTCTATTAATGTGCATCTCATAATATGTAATTGTAAAAGATTAAAATATACATAACTCACTACAACAAATCCCTGTGATTAGCTCCCTTTTTTGCTTCGTTTTTTGCTTCCACCCACTGTTTTAATGTATTTTTCTCCACTTTTTTGAAAAAGTTGGCCCTATTTATCAGGATGGCACTATTTTTGGCATTTTTTGCGTCGACCAGAACAAGTTGACGCTAAATTAGGCATCAATTAGTGCCTAACTTTGCACCTACTTTAGCTCCTACTGTAGCGCCTAATTTAGCACCACATTTAACGCCTGGTTTAGCACCTTATTTAGCACCTATTTTAGCACATTTGTTAACGCCTTATGTAGCACCTGTTTTAGTGCCTAATTGAGTGCCTAATTTATGGTTACTTGGGTTTAGGAGTATTATTTAGGGTTTAGGGTTTATGGTTTTGGGATTAGGGGTTAAGGTTTAGAGGTTTAGGGTTTAGGGTTTAGAGAGAGATAGAGGACCAATAGGTAGATATAGAGGAGACTGAGGGGAGAGATAGGGAGATAGAGAGTGAGAGACATGGCCAGAGACATAGGGAGAGAGATTGAGAGGTAGAGGGACAAAGGCGATAGGGAGAGAGGGGAGAGCTACGGAGATAGAGGTTTAGGGTTTATCGAGTTTAGGGGTTAGGGTTTAGGGGCATTATTTAGGGTTTAGGGTTTATTGTTTAGGGGTTAGGGGTTCAGGTTTAGAGGTTTAGGGTTTATAGAGAGAGAGGAATGATAGGGAGATATAGAGGAGACTGTGGAGATAGATAGGGAGATAGAGAGTGAGGCACATGCACATGGCCAGGGACATAGGGAGAGAGATTGAGAGGTAGAGGGATGATAGAGATAGGGAGATAGGGGATAGATAGGGAGATAGAGGTTTAGAGTTGTTTGGATTTAGGGTTTAGGGGTTTCTCAGGTTTGGAGATAGGAGAGAGAGATATTATAGGCCAAGACATAGGGGAGAGATATTATAGGCCAAGACATACAGGAGAGATAGGGAGATAGACTACTAGAGTGAGTGAGATATATATCCTATAGAGAGATAGGGAGAAGGATTGAGAGCCGGTAGAGGGACAATATTAGAGATAGGGAGATATATAGGGGTTTAGGGTTCCTCGAGTTTAGGGTTTAGGGGTTAAAGTTTAGGAGCATTATTTAGAGTTTACGGTTTAGGGTTTAGAGGTTTAGGGTTTAGTGTTTAGAGAGAGGACCAATAGCTGGGATATATAGAGAGTGAGGTACATAGCCAGAGACATAGCTGTAAGAGATTATAGGGATATATATGGAAAGTGAGGGACATGGCCAGAGACACAGGGAGAGAGATTGAGAGGTAGAGGAACGATAGAGATAGAGAGATAGGGAGATGGAGGTTTAGGGTTGCTTGGGTTTAGTGTTTAGGGTTTAGGGGTTTGGGATTTAGGGTCAATTTAGAGTTTCTCAGGTTTAGGGTTTATGGGTTAGGGGTTAGGGGTTAGGGGCATTATTTAGGGTTTATATATGTTTTAGGGGTTAGGGTTTAGGGGCATTATTTAAGGTTTAGAGGTTTAGGGTTGCTCAGGTTTAGGGTTTAGGGGCATTATTAAAGGTTCACAGTTGCATGTCAAAAGAAGTCTCTCTCTTTCTCTCTAAATCCCTCAACCCTAAATAATGCCCCTAATCCCTAACTCCTAACCCATAACCCCTAAACCCTAAACCTGAGAAACCCTAAACCTCTATCTCCCTATAATCTCTCCCTTATCTCCTTCTCTCTAGCTATCATCCCTCTACCTCTCAATCTCTCTCCCTATCTCTCTAGACATCTCACTCACTCTCTATCTCCCTATCTCTCGCTCGACTGTCTCCTCTATCTCTCCCAATCTATCTCCTGTCTCTCGACTCTACATACCTATCTATCTCTCCCTATCTCTTGCCTTTCTCTCTATCTCCCTATCTCTCTAGACATCTCTCTAGTGATCACTCTCTATCTCCCTATCTCTCCCCTCTGTCTCCTCTATCTCTCCCTATGATCTGTCTCCTCTCTATCTCTCTCTACCTAGCTATCTCTCCCTATCTCTCTATCTCTTGCCTTTCTCCCCCTATCATTCCTATATCTTCCTATCTCTCCCTTCTATTAATTCCCCCTCTCCCTTATCGATGAAGGAATTAATGAACAAGAAAACTTATAGGACTCTCTCTCTCTCTCATCAACAAAGCAAATGGAAACAAGAAAACTAGGACATGAAAAGAGGGATGAGGATATAAATTGGCAGCCGGATGAAATGGAAACAAGATGATAAAACTAAAGTTCATTGGATGGGAACAATGATGAGAGGAGAGGTGGAAAATAGTAAAATAGGGAAAAATTGGTGGGATCTAAAGGGAAATTGGATAGGAAAAGGAAAACTAGGAAAGCTAGGAAAAGGATTTAACTAGCTAGGAGCTGGTAGATAATATATAGGTCAGAGAGAGAGAGATAGAGACAAAGAGTTGCTTGGGGTTAGCGGTCAGGGTTTAGGGGCATTATTTAGCGTTTATGAGTTTATCATTGCTCAAGTTTAGGGTTTAGAGTTTACTAGGGTTTAGGGTTTAGGGTTTAGGGGCATTATTTAGGATACTTTAGGGTTTATGGTTTAGGGGTTAAGGTTTAGTGTTTAGAGAGAGAGGACCAATAGGGAGATATAGAGAGTGAGGGACATGGCCAGAGACATAGGGAGAGATATTAAGAGGTAGAGGAATGATAGAGATAGGGCTAGATAGGGAGATAGAGGTTTAGGGTTGCTTGGGTTTAGTATTGTTTAGGGTTTAGGGGTTTGCGGTTTAGGATTTAGGGGTTTAGGGTTTATGGCGGGTTAGGCTGGGTTAGGGCTTAGGGGCATTATTTAGGGTTTATGGTTTAGGGGTTAGGGGTTAGGTTTTAGGGTTATTAGGGGCATTATTTGGGGTTTACAAATCTTCAAGGATCTAGATATTGTGGCTATACACATTGTTACACATGTTGGTGGCTAGTTAGACACATGGAAAATCAACAACCACATGTTATGCTTCCATACATGTGTGCCACCTAATGACATTTGTACTACAAAACATGATCATATAATTGGCACTGTATGCATCTGACACATGGTCATGATGTCTACGTACACCACAATGCCACAATGATCTACTAGTTGGCACCATACAAGTTTGAGTAAATTTGTTCTCGTCCCATCCATATAAGAAATGCACCATACAATATGTTGGATATTTGTCAACATCTACATGTAGAATAACTGATGGTATTCTTGAACAAATGCCTACTTTGTACATTTTGTAGAGTAAAAGCAAGGTATATATAACAAATTTTCATCTTACCTCTGTGTATATTTTCTTTGTTCATTTTGAATAGAAGTGACATATATGTTAGAACCCTTCTATATTTGAATGTGTTTTGGTTTACATATCTATTTTCCTTTATGTATCCTATGATCTTATTAATTACATTAATAGATAATATAGGATTGTCCCTCACTAGTTCACCTTGGGATTTAGATGAAATAACATCTGAAGTTGACTGTAAATTAACATGGTGAGCATTTTGTTGATTTTCTTGCTTATTTTCACCCTTTTGAAAACTGGATTTTCCTATTGAAATTTTGAAGGATAAGATCAATATTTAAGTGCATTAGACTTAAGAATTTGATAGTGTATCAAAATCATCATTAGGAATTTGATAGTGTATCTTTGTTGACGAAGTTTGAAATCCAATAACATAATCATGATTGCACTCATTAATTTGATCCTTGTTTGATGCTCTCCTATTCCTAATTCAATCTATCTTAATAGTGAAGGGAAATAAATACATGGGCAACCCATAGAGAAATTTGTAATCTGTCTCAGGATATAGTGAAGGAAAAAATTACCAAAGATAAATTGTGATCATTATTCATCGACCCAAAAACTAATGCACTGTTAGAAATGTAGACACCTAAATTTTACCATGGCCTAACATCACACCAGATCTATCCCACATCTCCTCTTACAATGTTAATTAAATAAATCATATTTATTTAACTAACCACTTTGATCATTCTTCCTAATATCAGTTTAATAAGTCACGCTATTTAATTAATAAATCTAACCGTTCTTCTGACATTAATTAAATATTAACCCTTCCTCTAAAGTCTCATCCTTAATTAAATAAATCCACATTTATTTAATTAAATCAATCACCCCCAACATTCCGCCACAACTAAATAAATACATATATATCATGGCCATTGTGAAACAATCTTGACTATTTTTGACTATATGATTGTTTTTGTTTATTACCAATGTCCCGTAGGTTAATTGATTATCTTTTGCGGTTATGTGGGAACAAGAGGAATGAAATATGGCACATACCACATTCCCCCAGAGCATAAAAGAATAGTTTGCGGCTTGGCGGTAGGAAGCGGTTGATATGAAGGAGCTACCACTACCCCGTGGACGGTTCATCTGATGCTTGCGGCTTGGCGATGTTCATCTCACGCTTGGCGGTGTTAGTCTCTTCCCGCGGTCCCCCGGAGGTTTGAAAAGTAACCGGCGGTATTGCGGTAATAACACTTACCACGTGCCCACAAGGGTTTCAACCGAGGCCTGCGGTAGAGTGGCAAGAGGAGAATGTAATGGGTTTTCTCCCCCACCATCCCGCGAAGGTCATTCATAACATTTGCGGTTGGGCGGTAAACAAAAGGACATAAGGTAATAATTTCCCGCAGTCCCACAGGGGTCAATCTAAGCATTTGTAGTTTGGCAGCAAAAGATGAAATAGAAGTGTAGTGGCTGTAAGCCACCGCTATCCCGTGACGGTCATTCATAATATTTGTGGGTGGGCGGTAAACATATGGACATCAGGTAATAATCTCTCGCAGTCCCACAGGGGTTAATCTAAGCATTTGTGGTCTGGCGGTAAAGGATGAAATAGAAGTGTAGTGGCTGTAATCCCCCGTTATCCTGCAACCAGTATGGGCGAGCCTTGCAGCGATGTGGTAAAAGAAATAAATGGCAAGCACATTCAATGTGGGGTTGCAGTTATCGAGAATTGCTGTCAAATCTTGAGAAAGGAATTGAATGCTGAGATTTCATGATCTCATGGCATGAACCAGAGTAATGGTGATATGATGAACTCCTTGGCTGAATAGGATTCAAAGATTTATTGGCATTTGCTCATTTCAGAGAATTCACAACTTGGAGAAGGTGCAACTCAGCTCAGCGTGTTTTATGCAAACTGCAATTAACCGGGTAAGTTCATTACTGCACTCTCTGATTAGAAGTTGGCATATATTTCGCTCTATTTTTCAGTTGTTGGTACTAGGGGTTCTTGTAATTACATATTTTGTTAATATAAAATTTCTCTTTTAAAAAAAGGCTGGGGCAGAGATTTTGTGTTATACAGTAGGGGGCTATAGTCTGTTCTATCTCTGCTACTTGCAAAGTTCCCCAATTTGACTGTGATGCTGACTGAAGATACAAATCTTGTTCTTATCCATTCTTGAATGGGTTTATTTTTAATTTTAAATATTGTTCTTTTATTCCTATGTCTACCTACATTAATTGGCCATGTCAAGTTCATTTGCTCTTTCACTCTATTTTTTAGTTGCTGGTACAGTAAGTTGAATTTTGAAAAACCCTAGCCTGTTCAAGTCATTAAACATGGCACCTAAGAGGTCTGAGTCTACCAGTAAAGGTGATAAGCCTGTAGTTCCGAAGAAAAGACCACTTCAACAATCTCTACTAGAAGTATTGCCTCGGTCCATAGACAAGGGTCCAAAGAAGATGTTCATAGATGCAGTAGAAGGGTGTCGGGATGCTACAATCCATATCTTCGGGTGGGATTTGTTTTGGTATTTTTATGCAAAAAGGGATGGCGAGGGACCAGTGGGAAATCCATGGAAATTGGATTTGGAAAAGTTGGTGGTGCCCACTGTATTTGTGGATGTGGAATTTATTAGGGCACTAGGACAATTTTACCATCCTGCCACTAAAACAGTCAGAATGCCAAATGGGTTGCCATTGTTGACAGTAGACAGGAATGCAGTTGTTGACTGTTTTATGTTGAACAAGAAAGCTCTCACTCAAGTGGATTTGCAGAGATTTGAACGAGATTACACAAGCCTGAGGAAAACACTTAGGAGAGATGAATTGCCAATATATATGAGAAAGGGGACCAACAACAGAAAAATTGAGATTCCATCAAATGCTATTGAGCCTTTCCCTATGGAATAATTTGATGTATATTTCAAGAGATCCTATTTTGCACTGTGCTAGGTCTTGGGAATTGATGCACAAGGAAGAATGCCAACTAGCCTAATGACAATGGCTATGAAAATACAACATCCACAGGTGAACATTGAATACGACTTTGCATCTCATATTGAGAAAAAACTGCATGAAGGATTCTTCTGTGTGAAGGAGAACAAGCAACCCTTAGATTTCAAATTCTATTCTTTATTATGTCACTTAATTCTATATCAAAACAGAGGGAGATGGTCAAGAAAAATGGATCTGAGTATGGTTGATGAGAAAGGACAAAGATTGCCGACTTAGTTTTGGTGTTATAAGTGGGATTCCTGTTGTCAGAATAGTGACTACATTGTATTTCATGATTTGTTTGTTGTCAAGATATTAAATTCTCTTGGTATCTGGTTTCCTAGGTTGACTAAGGAAGTCAGGGTAAGCTGAGGCTTCTTGCACACAAACCAGAGCAGGGCCACAACCATAATTTTGTTGATTGGTTTTTTATGTCAGATCATACTATAATTAGAGTGTATGGTTGCCCCCAGCCACCTCCCATATTGCCAAAATTTGTATCAGACAGAATTGTATTCATGGAGTTTATGTGGCAAATGATGTGGATGGAAAAGGAGGTAATGAAAAGACAAAAGAAAGGTACATTTCTACCTGATGCTACATTTTTTTGGTGATTGGTCTATTGGCTCTGACACTCTTGAAAATTTGCAAGCCTTTTTAAAGGAGAAATATTCTTTGAAATTGGGTATTGAGAGGAATTGTGACCCTAAGGGTCATATGAATCTTGTGAGACAATCAATTCTAACTAAAATGGTCGTATCCCATCAGGTCCTATTTGATGAGGATGTGATAAGAAATCTTGTCACTTTTGATGAGGTATACAGTAGGAAGAGAAAATGGGATATCTTGAAAAATATTGAAGATGAAAAGAAAAAGAAAAATCCCCTATTTCTTGGATTCTTTGTTGAAGAAAAAGACTCTCTAAAGAGAATTGATGCAATCATTGATAATTTTGAAAGTATTTATGGTAAATCTCAGAAGCAGCCTCCTAAGGCTACTAAACTTCCAGTGAAAAGGTCTGCAGGGATTGAAATTCATGAGTCTACTCCTGATGTTATGTCAATGCAAGATCCACAGGTCTTAGAATCACCACCAGCAAAGAAGCAGAGGACAGAAGAGGTATCTCCACTTTTCCCCTATGAAATGATTGAAGAGGTGGGGGATACTGATGAGGTGGCTAACATCTTGAGGCACATGGGAGATGAGCAAGAGGTTGATCAACCATTGGTTGGTCAACCCACTGATGCACATAAGCCTAAGGCTAGGAAGGGTGAGCAAACCCAAGCTGAACCAAAGTTGGAGGAGGATGAAAGGATTATAGCATCCATGAGGTTCATAGAAGATGACGACTTCATCAAAACTCCAAAGTTTAAGGATTTTTGGTTGAAAATGAAAATGAAAGAATATAATGAAAAAGTTGCAATAAATAAAATGGGTGCTAATGAAACACAACATGATCAAATCATTACACAAACTTTCAAAGAATTTAAAGTAGATGAAATTGATGTGAGTCTAGAGGAGGCAAGACAAATGGTGTTGAAAAGTAATATGCTCATCATCCCTGGCCTTGAATTGAAAAAGGTATTTTTGCTTGACCAAGTTAGAAGTCAGGATGATCCAAAACTTGTTTCTGAATTTGATTATGAAGATGACATAAGTGGATGTGGTTTTAATCCAAAGACAAAGACCCTTGCAATTTGGACTACTCAGAAGAATACAAGCAAACCAAGATTGCTTGATATTGTTCAAGAAATGAGGGGTACAACTGTGGTAAAGACTTTACAAGATACATAAGCAACAGAAATAGCTACTCTCAATGTTCATACTACTATGTTTGCTCATGCTGTTGTGAAGAGGTTAGAACAAAGGCTAATAGATTATGAGCAAACTCAGAAAGTAATGAATGATGAAGTAAACAAATTGTATTTTGAAAATGTGAAATTAAAGAAACAATTGCAAGCTGTGAATTCTTCTCAAGGTCAAGCCATTGTACCCTATCAGCCCCCTGTGCCACAAACAACCAATGATGTCACAATGTCTACTGAAGAATTTAATGCAACAAGATTGAAATTTGAAAAGGAAATTGAAAGTTTGAATAAACAAAATGAAATGACAAAGAATGAGGCAAAGATGAAAGTTTTTGAAATTTTTGAGAAAATTTTCGAGCATAGAGTAAAATTGGTTGTGGATAAGCTTGGGAGTGTGCATGATTGCTACTCTTCTTTATCTCAGGCCATTGAGCAATTGAAGATAAACTTTTCTGTTTTGGATTTGTTGTTTAAAAAATGGCAACCCTAATGTGCTTAGTAGTGTAAAGGAATGTTGATGCCCCTACAACTTTGAAGCCCACTAAGAAAATAGTCAAAATGATCATTGATGAATACCAGTATGTGTATGGGGAAAGCCAGAAGATGCAAGTAAAGGTTGAATCTTTTACTACGTTCAAGCATAAATTTATTCCTTTCATACTGACAGAAGAAGAGAAAATCAAAAGTCTTGACACATGGAAGATGGAATTCAGCCAAACAGTATTCCAAGTTATGGATTTTTTGAAGAAGGACAGAGATGTTAGCATTCTCAGTTTCAACATGATATTGGACCGATTAATTACGTTGGATACTGGGTATGCAAAATTTGTGATGGATGTCAGAGCTTTTCTTGATAAAAGATGGAAAGATCACTAGGAAAACTTGCTTTAGATTCAGGCTTACCAATGGCCTGGTGATTTTACAATATATAAATGGGAGGAGAAATATCTTAGAGATGAATCATCAGCAGTACAGGTTGAGGTGCAGAAGAGCAATGAGCCATATGATGGCATTAAATAGCACCACCACATCTTGAATGCTCTCTTTTTGTCTCTTTATGTTTTCAAAATGTATTCAAATATATTTGAAAATCTAAATTGGACTTATAAAAGACAAATATTGTAATATCAAGGGTTAGGAATACAAAGAGCCATTTTGAATGTGAAAGGTCTGAAGCTTGTTGCTTCCTTTATAAAAGGAAACCAAGACCTTATGGCTTAGAATCTATTTGGGATTTTGATTTTTTGAAAGAGACATTACACTGCTTGTACTTTGAAGCAAATCAATATAAAAGCTGTTATTCTCTGGTGGTCAACTTTTGGTTATCATTTGTTTGTTGAATTGAATTGCTAATAATTTATCTGGTTGTCTCCAATTTACTTTTTCTTTGTTATTCAAATCAAAAGAGACCCCTGCATTCACATTACAAAAGAGGATAGGTGATATTTATAAAACTAAAATTATAAAGTAATAAGTTGTATCTCAAAAGATGTTTATATTATTTAAAAATGAAGGAAAGATATTCTACTATAGAACATTTTGACACCTTTAATATGATTTTGATTCAAATAGGTTCAATAAATGTTAAACTTGATGAGGAAGACAAATGTATCTTCTTACTTTTTTCTTTACCCAAAAATTAGGAGAGCATAATGCTTGTTATAAATGGTAGTGTTGCAAAGGTGACTATGGAATCCTTTATTGTTACAATGTTCAATGGAGATATGAGGAGAAAGTTCAATGATAAAGGTTCTAAGGATGCCTTGCATGTTCCGCAAAGGCCCAAGGACAAGAGTGGATCTAAAGGGGAATAGTATAAATATCAATCCAAGTCAAGAGGAAAATCTAGAATCCCTAGGAAGATAAGAGTAAAGTTTTGGAAATATGGAAAAAATGGACAATTGAAGAAGGAATGCAAAAAACCAATTAATCACTACCACAATCTCATGATCATTATTCTAGTAGAAAATCCTAGTTTTCATTCTTTTTTCATAATGCATTAGTTAATCACACACTTCACATTTGACATCATGCTAAAAAGATCAAATAAGTTTTGTATTTCTTCTCAACTATTTCATTTCTCTATCTTAATTACTTAATATCTCAATATTTTAATCTACTTTCAACTCCTTGTACTTTAAAGTTTAATTAAATCTAGGATTGGACTTAAATCTTCTATTATAGGGTATGATTTATTTCCCTACATTTTTTTGAACTCGCAATTTCCATGCCTATGTTTAGGATAAAAAAAGATTGATTTTTTATTTTCAGATTTTTGTGGTTTGCATTTGTTGGAAACAACCCAATGCCTTTAATTTGGCATTCCTAAGAAACATTTAGGATACTTATGTCCCCTTCAACAAAGTACTAGGTCAAACACTCACCTTGAAAACATGACTACCTCTTTCTCCTACTTCCTATGACGATCACATGTTGCATTCTAATGATAAAGAAGAATATTATGATCATGATGTCTTTATTAAAAGTGTTGAAAATGAATAGAAACATGAGATCGTTGATAAATTGAAATATTTGTGCAATCAAGTAGCTAATATAGATGATAATATGTCCACTTCATATTTCATTGATGGTCTTACTCAAGTACTTATCACAAGATAACATGACATAGATAAAATTAAGGATATATATGAAAAATAATTAAAGATAAACAAATTCCTCATGTGGCAGGAACCGGTCTTTCTCTTTTGAAAATCATTCCCTTGTATATATTTTCAAAATCTAAATTTGTTTTTCTATTTTAGGAGCAGGGTTTAAAGATTTATAGAAAACATTAATCCAAATCATATGCCAAATTGGGTTAAGTGAAGTGGATGATTTAATTGACAAAATTACATAAGCTCCTTAATCTGTTCTGAAGTCACCAGCAAACTTGAAAGTAAATTGTCATTGGTGAAACAAGGCAACGCCCACTATTTAAGGAACTTGATGAGCTTATCCTTTGACCTATATTACTTAATACTTCCATCACATAAGGATTATACATTAACAAGGTATGAAGAATGTCAATCAATCCATTTAATTAACATTATTGCCAACAATTCATACCAAAGATTGAACAATTTAAGGATATTGCAATAGGTAATTTGTCAACAATTGAACAATCCATTTAATTAACATTATTGCCAACAATTTAATCATCCTTTTTTAAACATGGATTGCAAATAATTCTAAAAATTTAGAAGTCTTAGTCATTAACATTATTGTCTGCTACAATGTCATCCAGTGTATCATTGTCAATGTTCATATGTTCTTTCAAATATTTAATATTATCATCATCCTCATCTTGACCTCCATCATCTTCATCATCATTGAAATCTGACTGTAGACCATCTATATTGTTACCAGATGTATTTGGATCATCATTTTGTATACCATCCATATTGTTGTCTTCCATAACATCATCCAACTCTGGATTGTTGTCTTCTTGTGCTTGAACATAACCATCTTCAACATCATCATGGATGTCAATTTCTTCAATGTTCTCTAATCCCTCTCTCATTTTGTTGGCCATCATTGTTTTGCTTAGTATCCACTAATGCATGGTCAAATACATGCCTTAATCTTAGATCATAATGTATGACAAATATCCATTTCAGGTCCAAAATATCTTCATAGAAAAATACCTGCACATGAATGACATACATATATTAGACGTATGGTATAACAATTTTATTGATTAATAAACACATGTATATATTCGCAATAAACTATGAATTAATAGATTAATGATCACTACCGCTTCTTGTTTGAGTTAAAGAAATACCTACTCACAATGAATTGGTAGAACATAAGGCTCCTTATCCTCTGGTAGGAAACATGAGGAATCTATAGAAAACAATCCACTATGGGTATCATGTCTTCGTGTCCTCTCAAATGCTTCATACCATCTACACTTAAAAATACAACATTTAAAAGAGCGGCAATCCAACTCAATAATTTCTTGTATTTTCCCAACATATTGTAGATTCCCTTCAATTATATTCTTATCTTTTGAGCTTGATCGACTGGATTGCTTGAAGTCAACCATGATGCCACAATTGAAGGATCGTCTCTTTACATTTACACTTTCTACACGATAATGTCATCCATATGCCCACATTGTTGGATATTTCCTCACCTGTGAAAGACCATTTATTTCTGTGAAAACAAATATAATGATGAATATTAAAATTGTTAGTAGTGTCAAAGTTGTAAGGAAACAACATTTTGTAAAATTCCAACTGTACCTTTCTTTCACATCCTCTAAACATGTTGATTTCATCTTCTGTTATGTTTGAATCTATACCTGCATCTTCTATTGATTTTAAATTTGTTCAGAACCTATTCTAGTGTGTAATCTTTGCCCCATTCCCCAAGCAGATCAGTGGGAAGTGGAGTATTCCTTGGGTTTGATCTCTTAAATTGTCTCCTTGCTTCTAACACTTATTCTCTCTTTTTATCATACAGATCAATCCATTTGTTCATAAAGTCCATGTGGTACAGAATGAACTTGTCAAGTATAGCACTTTCGTCTACACCTATTACATGTCAACATGTTTATTTCAAACTCCAAATGTCATGCTGTTAATTTGACAAATAAATTGTAGAGTAAATTAATGATTGCAAGAAAAAAAACCACACTGATCATGAATTTACTTACTAATTTCTACTTGAACACCATTAGATTGTGGTTTTTCTCCATCAATAATATTTGATGCTCGTTCTTCATCCCAAAAGTGTGGCCCATCTTCAAAATCCTTACCAAGGAATTCACACAGGAAGAAAAATGCTTCATTCAATACATACCCTTCAGCCATGCAACCCTCTGGATTGCCTTTTGTCGGACATATCCTTTTAGAGTTTTCATATACCTCTCAAAGAAAAACATCCACCTCATTGATACGACACCCACCAATTCAATGTCATCGACTAGGTGTATAAGTAAATGGACTTATAGGTCCATGAAACTTGTAGGGAGCTCCTTCTCAAATACACATACAATTTCTTTAATTTCCATCTTCCATCTTGGCACTTCACATTTATGGATCTCCTTGGAGGTCACCTACCTAATATAAGAATAGCAAATTAGTATGAACCTTTAGTCAAAAATTAAAATGTAATATAATATATCTATGTCTCTCACACATTAACCACATACCTTGTAAATGCTGACAAATGACTTATGGCATTCCTTAAGTCAACTGTAAGACAGAAATCCCCCCTAATTGCCAATGGGATGATATGCTATGAAACACATTTATGAAAAGGTCATTAGTAATTTTTTCTCACACAACATAACGATATCAAAATATATTTAGTACTTAATCAATGTTACCAGTAAATGTTAAATGATGATATATAATACTTTCATAAAATTATGAAAATCATGTGTTTTAAATCCTGTGATATGTCCATCAATTGTAAAAGCTTTAGCCAATGATGACCAATAGCCAGTAGGTGTCCTTATTGGATGGATGACATTTTTTAGTTGGTCTAGCTCTTTCTTTTTTTCAAAATCCATGGAGCTTTTACATATGTTTCATTTTCCATGTTTGGCCACAAATGTTTTCTATCAATTTTGGTATGCGAAAGAGCAATATCTCTCCTCGAAGACAAGGTGTCCTTCTCTTTGCCTGATATATGTTGAAATATAGAATCTGGGGTATTTTTGAAGATGTGCATAAGATCTAATAGGCGAGATATTAATAGATCCTTCCAGTAAGGGAGCTCATAAAATATGGATTTCCTTTTCATTCCTTTTGGCATATTAACTACAACTTGTTCTGGTTCTTCAATTGAATCACCTCGATCAAAAAAATTCTCCCAACCTTTCAATTCAGCATCTTCATACTTCTTAAGCCAATCACCTGGACCCATAATCATGGGAGGGCCTCTATTTTTAACTTTTCCATCAAATTGATTCTTCAAGCGATTTCTAAACTTATGATCTAGTGGTAGAAAAACCCTATTGTTTGCGTAAATAAATTTATGTAGATCTTTAGAATACCGCCCTTGAAATTGTTCTGCACATCTTGGACATGCAAATATCCCCTTTGTTTGAAGCCCTGCAATTCAATAAGTAATGTTAATAACATCAAAAAAATAGTATAAAACTAAGTATGAAAGTTGGGATGAAAATAAATTATGAGTGTAAATACGTAAATATTTTATCTTACTAGAACAAACACCAAGTCCCGAGAAATCATGAATAGTCCAACATAGCACATAGTACAACATGAAGGACCTATTTGATGGGGGACATGTTATGTCATACATTCTTATGCCTTTCCATAGCAGTTGCATCTCATCAATAAAAGGCGCAAGATAAACATCCATGTTTTTAACTTGATGTTTTCCTGGAACAATGAGAGTCAGCATAAGGTGCTCCTTTCTAACACTCATCCATGGGGGAATATTGTATACTATCAATCCGACTGGCCAAACACTATAATTTGTTCTCAGGAAAGAGAATGGGGGCACTCCATCAATTGCAAGACCAAACCTGATACTACAGGGTTCATCTTTGAATTTTCTTGGCCATTTTTCCTTTATGTTTTTGATTGCTTTGGAGTCAGTCAGAATTCACATGAATCCATCTTTACTCCTGTTCTTTGCATGCTAGTTCATCAATTGTGCAAGTGACTTGCAACGAAACATTTGTTGAAGTCTAGGTATAATTGGCATGTGACGTAAAACCTTCTTTGGAACTGTAGGACCTTGTACATCTGTATGATATCTCTTCTCTTTGCATACAAGGAATTCTACCTTGTTTTGATATTCATCTCTGTATAAAATGCAATCATTTTTACATGAATGAATTTGTTTATATTCAATCCCCAACTCAACCAACAACAGATGCGCCTCTCTGCAAGTTGATGGCAACACATTATCTTCAGGGAATATTTTAGTTTTTAGTGCCCTGTAAGATTGCCAGAGATTAAATCAATTGAATGTTTGACTTATGATGAACATGTTTGATATGTCAATCTATAATAGGACTGTTTATATACAATATATGGTTTTAAAATCCCCTTAAAGAAATATAAACGAAGTTGATGAATGTTTACGAATTATGTACACCAATTGACAATTACAAAGTAAGAAATAGATTTCAACTCACTTCAGTAGGGTAGTGAATCCTTTGTCTGACCTACCAAATAGTGACTTGATTTCTAATAATATTAATGTGCATGCCAGTTTTGAGGTTCTACTTGCACTTGATTTGAACAGGGGTGTCTTCGCTGCTTGCTTGATGGAGTCTTTCAGGTTGTTATCATCAACATTACATTGGTGGTAATTACCCCTACTATCATCGTTACTGTCAACTATATGATCATTATTGTCATCATTGTTTTCATCCCCAAAGAAATCTGTAAGCATTTCATTCAATCCTTCTTCATACATTGCATTTTCACTATCATGATCATCATCATTAAGGCTAGGTGGCATGTCATCAGTGTATGCAGATCTCATCAGCTCTTTAAATTTCTTAGCTGATAGTATTCTCTTTAATAATGCTCTTTTCGCCCTGGTATTGTTTAAAGGATGGTTTGGATCATCCCGTCCAAATCTTAATAACCTAGTTGGATCTTGGGTATTAGTATGTGTTTCATCAACATCTTCTACCTATCAACAAACACAAGCATTATTTAATGTTTGGCAACAATTGGATAAATCATAAATGTATCAATTTCAAAGAAATATAATCAAATATGGCTTAAAAAATAAAAATATTGGTTGTATGAACATATATACATCAATTGAATAATGGAACATTATTTTATAGACTACCTTTTTTATACAATAATTTAAATAAAACATAATTTGGACAACATAGTTTATAAAACATTAGTCCACACTCATTTATTATTCTTTGGTTTTCTGCCCTTAAGAACATCCTTGTGGAGACCTTGTTCTTCCCTCTTCTTTCGCACAGGAGTGCATTTTAAGAAGGGGTAATCAATCAATAACTCATCCCCAATGGTAAGGTCCATAATAGCCTCAACCATTATCAATCTATCAACCTCTCTTTCCATATCTCCATCTTTATCATTTATAACCTCAACAAATTGACAATTCGGTCTTACAGTATGGTCCCTTCCCTTACTACTATTTATAAATCCTCTAATATTTTTGTGTGTGTATGCACGTCCATCTATATACATAAGATGACCTCTATTCATTTCTTTTCCACTTTCCAATTGGAGACGATGTGTATACATATTTGAATTTAGACCATATGCTGACATGCTAGGCTTATATTCTACTAGCCTTCTCCATTCACCACTGTAATATGATGGACCATAATATGGCATTAATCTTGTAGTGGTTTGTTCTGAATTGTTTCTATGTTTAGATCCCATATGTACATTTTGGACAATAAAGAGGCCTATATTCGCTCCATGAATATTGGAGGGTTGTATCATGTAGCTGTATCCCCAAAATTGAAATACCTCATACACTATAGGTAGTTGTTGATCACTAGGCCAAGCGCAATATAGTCGATGATCAAATGTCTCTTTGTATCATCATCTCCATCACATTCATTCTCATAGTGTATGTAGTCCACCTTCCCCTTGTCTTTAAGCAAATTATGCATCTTTAAACCGGTTCTTGTTATGTTGCTTGTTTTCATTAATTCCTCATCTTCTGAGCTGGTATATTGGTACATATTTTTGTTAGATGTATCATCTAATAAATGATCATTGCCCTCTAGGCTGGAAGTCAGTGATCCAGGAAACTTTAAACCAAGAACTTTATCCTGCAAGTATCCATTAAGAAAAAAATTAGTTATTTAAATAATATAAAACAATGTTTAAATGAAGTATACATGTTATTTATATCAATTTGGAAAATTCCTTACCACAATTCCTATTGGATTTGAATCGATTGTAGGAGGCATACTACTGACTGAAGCTCATCATATTTGCAATGTCTTTGTATAATCGCTTGTTTGAATTGTTTCTTTCCATGACATACAGAACATCCACAAACAACAATTTTCTCAAAGTATTCATCCCATGTACTATAGTCCTGACCAACCTCTTTTTCAGTGCAATCATTTGTTGTGTCTGCAGGATCCATTGTCATATCCTCTTCCACCCACTGTCGTCTACATGATTTAAAAGTTTTAGGTCCACGTCCACGTACATACATTTTTCATTTTCTAGTTGAATGCTCAAGCTCTGCATTTGCTCCAATCTCCATCTAAAATAATCAACAACATGCATTAATTTATGTCAAGATTGGATAATACATTATAAATTTGAATAATACTGTGAAAAAAGATGGACGTATCACAAAATGCCATCAGATCATTTTTTCCTAAGGAAATTGGATTTGAGTACTTGATTTCCCGCTTCATCCATTGTGTCCTCATTTGATATGACATGATCTGTTGCCATGGCCTCGTCTGGCCCCTATAATACACAACATAGTAAATAATGTTTAGTACACCAATTATATCATTTCAACAAATATGCTATCCAACACAAAACCTCACTTTAGTCATATATTTGACATATTGATATCATGTTTTGGCCATCCTAATTTTCAAACTTTTCCCTCGATCATAGAATCACATTTAATTACCATTCCTGTGCATTTTCAACCAATAAGTTTGACCTTAGAGGCCTCGTGGACAAAAAATGACTTTATCTCCTCTATGTTGTAGCATTTGTGAATTCATAAACACCTTTCTCCTTTGGTTGAGGTTGCTTTCTCTTCTTACCTCTATTGTATTTGCAGATTCTGTTGTCATATCTATTTCCACCCACTTTCCTCTACGATTTAGTAGTTCTACGCCGTCCACGTCCTCTCTCCATGGCCTCCTCTGGATCTTGTAATACACAACAATGACATTAGTCACATAACAACTATGCACCAAGAGAATATTCTTGAATTTATCTTGTTAATACATTCACTTTTCATTAAGACGCACTATGAAAAACAAAATAGGACATTCCAACATTTTACTCTTTAGAAAAAGTTTACACGCAGAATCTTGACAACTAGAGCTCAAATCTTATGATTACAAGATGAATACAAATTCACATAAAAAAGACATTTATTTAATATTTGACTCTCCTTTTTCTTTTATGGGTCATTTTAAGGCAATCTATATCTCTCCAAGTGGCCATAAAACCCTCAGAACTATCGTAGAACCCTCAAAACAGTCTCAAAGAGTCTTTGGCACCAAAATTTTAAATTCTTGATGGAGGGAAGGATAATTTTGATGTTAATTTTGAAATCACGTCATTAGATCTTTGTTAGGTTAATCCTAGCCATTGGATATTCTTTAATTATAGGGACATTATGTTATATTTCACCATTACCTTTCACTCCAAAATTAATGGTTTCCTTTGAAAAGAAAACCCTCCATTAGCTATCATAACCCCAAATATCTGTTGAAGTGAACTTAAACATTATGTGTAATTTCCATTGCTCATATTAAGCACCTACCTCCCTTCTTAGTGGTCCCACATGTGTGATGTATGCGAATGAGTCATATGGTACCTGTGCTACATGTTTAAAGTTTGAATTTTGCTCATATTGTTGGAAAAAGGCCCAAAACGACCTTTGGTTTTTGAGTTTTATACTCTATAACATGCATCTCCTTGATCTTTTCATCTAATATATGACATGTTGTCTTTGCATTTCAATGAGATCAATTCTTGAAAAATGACAATCCAGAGGTTAAAGAGACAAGTTGATACCTTACCTAAGTTGTCATGTTCTTGAAACCTTGTCACTATAAAGAAGAGATATCTAGAGAGTACTGTCACAAGGACATAACCAAGGCATGCACTATCATAAGCCATAGGGACAACTTACTACACCATACAAAACTCCATTTGAACTAGCTACTATCAATAATTCACATTATTGGGGACTGTCATGAAGAAAACACCATGCATAGGACTGTCATAGTCAAAGTGGAGAGGATTGTCTAGTCATTGTATGACTGTTATAATAGCTAGTGGGTTAGTTACCATGCTTCAACCTAAAATAGGTTAATGAGAACATAGAAATGAAAATCTCAATACCATAAGCACACTCCATAAGCTACCAATATAGTCCCAATATCATGTCATCATGATAGTAAGAGAAGAGTTGTTTGATTTTTCCAAAGCCATATCACTTGCATAAGGATTGTCACCAACCATCTGTGTAAGGTCGTGAAAGAGTGAGTCATTATTGAGCTAATCATAAGAGAATCATGAAGTCAAAATGCTATCATGGAAACAAGATATAGTTACTTATTATAAGGACAATCCAAATTTGGTGAGGTTACGTTTTTATAAACTTCCAAGCAAATACATCATTTTGCATTGATTGGCTCTAAATTAGGTGCACTTTGCACTGCCTTTGGCGCCCCAAATAGATTACATTTTGGCCTAAAAGTTGGCGCTAGAGTCGACATTAACTGCTCTAACTATAGCGCCGACTACTAGATCAAAAAAATTTTAAAAAATTCCTGCCTTCACATACCCCAAAACAAAACAAAAAAAAAAAAAACTTTATTGATTTTTGGTGTTCATTTTTTGTTTGGAGATAGAGCATTTGGGTTGGAGTCCTGCCTGAATAATATGAGAAATTTGATAATTACAGGAGAAAAATGCTGCGCGAAGAGAGGAGAAAAAAGGGAAAAACAAGCAAGTAGATGAGAAATTCGATTTAGTTTGCGATACCATAGGTAAGGTTACAATTACAATAAAAAATTTTGGTTCCCAAATATATTTTTGTTTTGATTAAATGGAGAGGATTGTGAAGAAAGGGTTGTGAATATTGTTTTGTTTACAGGTGAATCATTCACGTCTCATGTGGTTGCAAAGGAGGAGGGTAAAATTGTAGACATTGCATTATTTCCTCTGCATCCAAGAGCAGTGAATGTATTTTTCAAACCCCAATGCCCAGGTTCTCTTATCATTACCATCAATACCTTTCTCTGAAGACAACTTTCTCACTTCCTTCCTAAAAAAGTAGTCGAGTGCTTTAAGACAAGTTAATTGTGAGCAAACTAAAATTAGGGCTTTTGAGACGAGGGTGAGTAAAGTAAAACAAAGGTTGGTTGAGACAATATGAGGAGATAGGGCTTTTGAGACGAGGGTGAGCAAACTAAAATTAGGCCGGGAACTATAGATTCCCTCCCAAGGCACGAATTGATTCATAGGAAAACAACTTCATGATTTGCTCTACAAAGTAAAGGTCAAAAACCTTGAGGAATACAGGAAACTGGATGAAAACTTTCATACCTGGTAGTATGTACTTCGTTTGCCTCCACAAACTGAATGAAAATAAAAAAATTGGACGAAAACTTTCATACTTGGTAGTGTGTACTTCATTTGCCTCCACATACTGAATGAAAATAATTTGCCCTAGGTCACTTCAAAATGTCAAGCAATAGAGGGAAGAGAGCAAAGGGAGCAGACTCTGGCCACAATGAGGTAATTCATTGTCAATTTATAGATTTGTAAATGTTTCCATTGTTTCTTTGATTTTTATTTTTTTATTTGTAATTTTAAAAGAAGAAATTTATTTTATAGGAACATGAGACTGACAAAGATAAAGAGGCATTGGCTTCCATATTGGGGGTAGAGGTAGTGAACAAACTGGATGGTGTGGACTTGACAATGCTTGCCAGATACATAGAAAAATGATCTGGTAAAGCCCCTGAAACATTACAACCAAATCAACAGTGTCAAAGGGAATCAATTGATTCCCCAACCAGTCATGGATCGAGCAAAAGATCCAAGAGGAAATCAATAACAATAACCTCTAAGAATGTGGAACAGGGAATAGAGGCTTCCAATGTCCCACCCACTCCTGGGACACAGACTTCTTCGACCACCACGCCATGTTTTGCATCTTGCATTGGTACCTACAATACCAAGATAGAATATGATGTGGTTTCAAGGGACGTCTGAATGACGAATGCTGGAAAAACATTTGTGAATATGTTAAAGGAATCATGCCTTCAACGGTTCAAAGACCATCTACACTTGCCATTCTAAAAGATACCCATGCACCTGCAAAAAGTAGTTATCCAAGACATGGAGACTGAATTTGGCACAGGTTGGTCTATAAAGAAGATAAAGCTACGAATGTCTCAAAATTGTAAGAGATTTTGGTGGAACCAAACAAAGAAGATAAAAAAATCCCTCCTGAGAAAAGTCTCAAAAAAAGGCCAATTGATGTAAGTTTGAGAGTATGGAAAGAGCTTGTAAAAGCATATGAGAAGTCCGATGCACAGAGGAAGTCCGGTGAGGAGAGTACGCAGGTATTTGAATTTGCTCATAAGATTATATCAAATTTATTAAATGATTTTTAAATTTTATTTGTGAAATTGAATTAGTATATATTTTAGGACAAGGCCTCCAAGGCTAGGCTTGACAAACTTCGCGCCATGCATCACAGTGGCCAGAAAGGTTTACATGCCTTGATCTATACATTTGTAAGTATATTTAATAAGTTAAATGATATTTTTTTTAATTTCCTAGGAAAATGTAAATGATTGTATATTAATTAGTTTAACTAGTCCATGTGCCATGTTTTGACAGGAGGAGAAATATGGTTGGCATCCAAGCCAATTTGAAAAGGAAATGTTACAAAGCAAAAAGTGGACCAATTTTGTAATCTGGATGGAGAATGAGATATCAATAGTTGACTTTCAATAACTTAGTTGGATATTGTTGTGTTAATATGTCAATTTGAATTTCTTGTGTGGAGTTGTTTATTGATGCGTAAGATGAGTTCTAAAGTGCTTCTCTATTGGCCCTAGTGCCCTTAAATGTAAGATTTATCTTAGATGACAAATGATTACTCTTATGTCTTTGGGGACCCTTATTGGTGCCATTAGGATCATAATGAGTATACTAGTCTTGTGCTTGCTTACAAAAAGTGGTTGCAATTAACCTAATCTTGTGGTCATTATCCACAACATTTTGTGTGCCATGCTATCTCATATGCTTAAGTTTAATGGGATAATAATCAACAGAAAACCCTTGTTTGCCTGCCTCCAACTAATGGACTTGTTGGAACCTAAAATTTCCTACCATTTTTTGCAAAAAATTCAGGTTCCCATGATGAAAAATCTGACTGCAGCACTCAGAAATGCACCTGTACAATATACTTCAGTGGCCTACTTTGAAGGGTTATAATTCGAAGCCTATTCATTTTTATGTCAAACCAATTGGTAGGCATACTTATCTATCATATGTGAGTGTACATGCTTGATTTTAGCTTCCCACGATCAAATTGGACAAGGTTTTGCATTGGCAAGTTAAAGGGTTCTGGTGGTACCCACCTAGGGTTAGGGTTTTAAGTCAAGTCTGAAAGCCTATATTTTTATTCCTTTAAACCCCTTAAGGCCTTAAGTTTTCTTGTCCTTTGGCCTCTTACACTTTATCTTTTAAAACTGCATTGACTTCTTGTATTAAAGGGCAATTGTCTTGAGGTCTTCTTAGAGGGGTGATATGTGACTAGGGTATGAAGACTAGGACTTTGTATGTAATCTTAAGCCCTCCTTTTGGATTTGTTGGAAGCCTTCTTCACTGATACATAAGGATTGTCAAGACTCCTATGATAGTGCATTAGAGAGGCATTGAAATCACGAAGGAGATAAATGTTATTAGGCCATCACCCAATGGAGAAGGGATTGTCATAAAGAGCATGACAATGTTACCTTGTCATAGTCACAAAGGGGATAGTCTTTGTGGTAGTAATTAAAGTCACTGAGTTTACATCCACCTTCCTAGGGTCTGCAGAAATGCCTGAAGTTGAATATGCCTATTTTAAAGATCTTGCCATGAGCATTTTCCATGTTTTTACAAATGGAGACCTCCCTAATCCTCATCTCAAGTTTCAAATGCACAATGAAACGATGGAGGACAATCATAACTGTCATAATAGTACATTAGCATTTTTTGTCTCAAGGTGGCCCTTAAGACTACCAAGGGGATGGATATAGAGTTGGGATTATGGTTTTTGTTTAAAATCCTTATGTCATTGACCTAATATTTATTTGTGGCAAGGATCCCAATAGTCTAAAGATTACAAATTGTTGTCAAGAAAGGATTGTCATAGTTAAGTGTGGTGCAGTGATACAATTTCATCTTGGTTGAGTATTGTATAAATCTTAAGCTATTTAGAATGCATGGGGTATTAGGGTGTGGTATCACTATATAGGTAACCATCAAGTGATTTCTTCAACCCAATCTTGGCCTATATAGTATCCAGTGTGAAGAGCAAGATAGTGTTGTCCAAGAACCTTGTTACGGTCACAAATGAGGGCAGTCTTAGCTATTGTAACCATAGTTGGAATCCCTTGTTGTTACCATAAAATACGTGACCTAAAACCATGACTCTACGAGTATGAGTTGTTTGAAATCCAAATTCCACAACCTTTGCCACCATCCTCCCTGCCTGTGTCAAAATGGGAGCTTTAGAATAGGGTATGGACATCCATCAATACATAAAGGATAGATGAATTTTATTAGATGTTGTAGTTGCAACTGCCCTGTTATACATGTATGCAAAATGTGGAAGAATAGACAAGGCACATGAACTGTTTGACAGGATGCCTCAAAGAAATGTGGTCTCATGGACTGCAATGACTACAAGATATGCACAAAATAGATTGTTGAAAAGGCTTCAGAAATTTTAAAGCAAATGCAATTAGCTAGTGTAAAGCCAAATTCCACAACCTTTGCCAGCATCCTCCCTACTTGTGTCAAAATGGGAGCTTTGGAATAGGGTATGGACATCCATCAATACATAAAGGATAGAGGAATTTTGTCAGATGTTGTAGTTGCAACTGTCCTGTTAGACATGTATGCAAAATGTGGAAGCATAGATAAGGCACATGAACTGTTTGACAGAATGCCTCAAAGAAATGTGTTCTCATGCACTGCAATGACTGCAGGATATGCACAAAATGGATTTGTTGAAAAGGCTTCAGAAATTTTAAAGCAAATGCAATTAGCTGGTGTAAAGCCAAATTCCACAACCTTTGCCAGCATCCTCCCTGCCTGTGTCAAAATGTGAGCTTTGGAATAGGGTATGGACATCCATCAATACATAAAGGATAGAGGAATTTTGTTAGATGTTGTAGTTGCAACTGCCCTATTAGACATGTATGCAAAATGTGGAAGCATAGACAAGGCACGTGAAATGTTTGACGAAATGCCTCAAAGAAATGTGGTCTCATGGACTTCAATGACTGCAGGATATGCACAAAATGGATTTGTTGAAAAGGCTTCAGAAAATTTAAAGCAAATGCAATTGGCTGATGTAAAGCCAAATTCCACAACCTTTTCCACCATCCTCCCTGCCTGTGTCAAAATGGGAGCTTTGGAATAGGGTATGGACATCCATCAATACATAAAGGATAGAGGAATTTTGTCAGATGTTGTAGTTGCAACTGCCCTGTTAGACATGTATGAAAAATGTGGAAGCATAGACAAGGCACGTGAACTGTTTGACAGAATGCCTCAAAGAAATGTGGTCTCATAGACTGTAATGACTGCAGGATATGCACAAAATGGATTTGTTGAAAAGGCTTCAGAAATTTTAAAGCAAATGCAATTAGCTGGTGAAAAGCCAAATTCCACAACCTTTGCCACCATCCTCCCTGCCTGTGTCAAAATGGGAGCTTTCGACCAAGCAATTTGTAGAACTTAAGGTTATGTAATAGAATTTACAATTGATAGTTAAATTTATAATAATTTTTTTTTTTATGATTTTAACTAACGTTTATTAGAATTGTTGCATGTTTTACATCATTGGAATGACATATTAGCTATAACTATTTAGAAATTTTATTATGGTATGTACACTTTGATATGATGTAATATGATTATGGTTTCATTTCATATGTTGTAATATTTTTTTGATTGATAAGATATAGTAGATTATATTAAACTGTGAAAAAAAGTACATCAGAGCCACCATGGTTGTTGTAGAGATTCAAAAAAACCCCACCCAACTATAAGGTGATGACCACACAGGGTCTATAGACTGCACCGCACTGTGCAAGATATTGTCCAAAAAATTACAAGAGGAAGCTATAAACAGAGAACCTTGACCCCATCACCCAGACTGAAAACATTTTACAAAAAGAGCCCTTTCCTGAGACTAAAACAAAACCCTAAACAAAGATGATATAACTATTTACATAAAGCATATGAAAGCAGAGAGATTGAAGAGAGAACCACCAGCCACCGACCGCACACCAGTTGCAAAGACTTAAATTTCTCCTTCTTCAAAAAGATAGTCGTGAAACTCATGAATCCAATTGAAGCCCTTAGTGTGAATCATATTGAAAGATTTTTTCAAAAACTCTTTACCTCTACGTGCCCTGCTCATGTGGGCTTCCATTTCAGCACCCCTGATATCTAGAATAAAAGGGAAGTATTCCACTACCACTCTAGGTTGACTGGCCTTTTGCAAATCTTTAGGCCTAGGAAGCCCACCTCTCTCAGCTACTGCCAAGACCTCATCGATCCGGCCAAGAAAGATGGGTTTAAATAGTCACTACACCAGAGCCTTTACCTCGTCCTTAGGAGTCAAAACATCTAGCAAAGCTGCCACCACCCTGGTGGATAGGTCTGAATCCACACGATACCTCTTACTGCCCAAAACAAATTTCTTTCCTAAAATGAGCTTCAGGGCTTTTATGGTGAAGGTATCGTATTGTCTGAGAACTCTCCTAAATCTTTGCTCTGTGACTTCCCCCTTTAAGGCCATCTACCTTACCTGCGCAATGAGACACACTGGAGACTCCATACCGCTGCACTCCAAATGATGTGCAGGGAGAAGGTGGATAGTTATCAGAGGTGGGGGAATCACCATTCAAGCTTCTGCGGGGAATCACAGAAAACGGGGTGGTATAAAATGGCTAATGCCTTACTTTCTAATGATTATGCAGAGAAGGGGAGTAACTACCAAACACTTCGTGAGCTCACTGCTTCTTAATGCCTTCTCTTCAGGAAGTGAATCTGTCCTTTTGTTGTCCCATCCCATGCTTGGGAAAACTAACTTCTGTCCTTGCCCCGATGGTTTGATCACCCTTATCAAGCAGGATGTCAAATCTGCCCTCAAAGTGCCATCAACAATGTGCAAAAATCATTACAAATGAAGGGGTGTGCTCATGTTCTGACTGGCATGGAGTTTGTTTGCTGACTCAACAAGAAAGAAGACCCTTGTGTCCAGGAAAAGTTGCGTCATCCTATCTCTGCCGAGCCCTGGTCCTTTCACAGCCATGGATGTGGAAGGACTCCCACCCAACCACCCACTTCATATGTTGTAATATTAGATATATAATAGAAAAAAAAATTATTGCATGAAATAAATAATAACTTTTCATTTAAAATTTTTTTTTTGCAAAACATGGGTCTTCCAGAAGATCAAGATGATCCTCATGATAGAGATCCAGATTATGTTGGTTTTGGTACAGATCACATGGGAGGATAATGAAGGCGCAGATACAGAAGACACTGAGGTCAATGATGATGATGATGACAATGATGATGATCATGATGATGATGATCATGATCATGATGGTGATGATGATGAGGTAGTTGCTCGTAGTAGCCAATGACATTCATGATCATATAGATTGCATTATGGATCATTGTTGATATATCGTTATGATGCTTCTTTTCATGGTCACTAGCTATCATATGTATCATTTTCACGGCCTGCAGTACCATATTAATGAGTTGTATCATAAATTTATCTATCATTTTGACTTATATCATTTGGACATGTATCATCTTGACTTGTATCATTTTGAGTTACGTAATTTATCATTTTTACTTATATCATTTGTACATGTATCATTTTGACATGTTATTGATCTACTGGCATATTTGACTTTCACTTGTTTTAGTTATATATGATGATGATCTTATCCGTATTAACTTTGTCAATTTATATATATTGAAAGTGGTCAATAATTTTTGGATGGATATTTATTACGTATGATGATTTTAATTTACTGCTCAGGATGGATGTTGTCAAATTCAATTAAATTATAGATATTTGACTCACTTGTTTTAATTATAGATGATGATCATGTTATAATAATTATCTTTTTATTTAATCATATGAGTTAAATAATTAAATTACTTACTCTATAATCATATGAGTTATTTAAGAGGCATGATATATTTAACTAATTAAATTTAAATAAAACATATTAAATTAATAAATGTAAGCAAAACAAGAAACATTTTTAGAAGCAAAAAAGGAAGCAACAATGGAAGCCAAACTAGAAGCAATCTTGGTAGCAAAACTTGGCATTATCTAGGAAGCAAAAATAGAAGCAATTCAGGTAGCAAACAAAGAAGTAATAATGGAAGCAACGAAAGATGCAATAATAGTAGCCATATTAGAAGCAAAAAAAGACACAAAAATGGAAGCAAAATTGAAGCAACAAGCGGCATTATATCGGAAGCAAAATTGGAAGCCAAACTGGAAGCAAAATTGGAAGCAACAGTGGAAGCAAAATCGGACGCAAAATTGGAAGCCAAACTAGAAGTAAAATCGGAACCAAAACCAGAAGCAAAATTGGAAGCAAAACTGGAAGCAAAATTTGAAGCAAAACCGGAAGCAAAATTGGAGTGGAAACAAAACTAGAAGCAAAACTGGAAGCAAAACTAGAAGCAAACCTGGAAACAAAATTGGAAGCAAAGTTGGAAGCAAAACTAGAAGCAAAATTGGAAGCAAAACTGGAAGCAAAATTGGAAGCAAAAGTGGAAGCAAACCTGCAAGCAAACATGGAAGCAAAACTAGAAGCAAAACCGGAAGCAAAACTAGAAGCAAAATATGAAGAAACACTGGAAGCAAAACTGGAAGCCAACCTGGTAGCAAAACTGGAAGCAAAACTGGAAGCAACAGTGGAAGCAAACCGAAAGCAAAATTGGAAGCAAAACTGGAAGCAAATTAGAAGTAAAACTAGAAGCAAAATTGGAAGTAAAACTAGAAGCTAAACTGGAAGCAAACTTGGAAGCAACACAAGAAGCAAAACTAGCAGCAAAATTAGAAGCCAAACTGGAAGCAACGAAATCTGGCGCTAAATCCAATGTTAAAGCTGGAACTAAAATCTGGCGCGAAACCTGACTCTAAACCCGACACTAGAGTCGATGTTATAATCAGTGCTAAACCCGGCGCTAAATCCGGTGCAATAGTGAGATGCTATTGGGTGCTGAGTTTAGCACCGACAGAAGTGTCCAATTCATGGACTCAAATGCACTAAGTTCTGGCACTATTTTAGGTGCTAATTGCCTATTCTATTGTAGTGACTTTCCTTATTAGATCAATGTAGGAAGAGTTTCTACATACCTTGCTTCCTCTCAGTTGGTATTAGAGCTTGATCTCCTTTGGTTCAAGTTGTTGGGTAGAGGCTTTTTTAGCTGATCTTCCTTTAAGTGGGACCTTGTACAGATGATTTTGAAATCTTTGTTGTAGGAAAGAGATGGAGAGCACATTTGGGAGGTTTGAGATAGAGAATTTTTTAATGGAGGCAACTTTGCGCTATGGAAACTCAAGATGGAGGACTTATTAGTGGATAGAGATTTATGGCTCACAATATCTAGAACCATTCTATCGAGCATGAAACAAGAAGATTGGGATTTGATGGTTCAGAATGCCAAGGGTCTGATAAGACTCTATTTAGCTGATTTAGTGCTTCTGAATATCCATGAACAGAAAACTGTAAAAGATCTTTGGAAGAAACTTGGAGATGTTTATTAGGATAAATCCCTAGTGAACAAGTTATTCCTACGAAAGAACTTATATTCTCTAAGGATGGAAGATGGAGGATCTGTCGTTGATCACCTAAATACTTTTAATATGTTTGTTGCCCAGTTGACCTTTGTTGGTGTGAAGATGGAGGAGGATCGATGTATGACAGTATTGTGTTCCTTACCAAATTCATGGGACCACCTTGTTATGGCCATTGGGAGTATCACTACCGCCTTCAAGATGGATGAAGTGGTTGCATCAGTGTTATCTGAAGAGATGCAGAGAAAATCTTCTGAATCGACTAAGGAGGCTCTTGCAGTTCCTGGTAGATCTAAAGAGAAAGGAAAGAAAAGGGATAAGAAGAAGGAAGAAAAAGGAAGATCCAAATCTTGTGGGAGATCCAAGTCTACTGGAAAGTCCAAGACCCTATGTTGGAACCGCGGAAAACCTAGTCACTTCCACAAGGAGTGCAAGGAGGAGAAGAAGAGAAAGAAGAAGAACTATGATTCAGATTCTAATAAATCCTCTCAGGATTATGGAGAAGCATTTGTCATTGCCTTGGCAACTCATGCATCTGAGGATGTATGGCTTATTAACTTTGGTGCTTCTTTTCACATGACCTCACATCAAGGTTGGTTTACGAAATACAAAGAATATGACGGTGGGAAGGTGTACTTAGGTGATGACTCTCATCTGAAGATTATTGGTCATGGAAATGTCTTGATTTGATTCCCTAATGAACGAGTGAAGGGGATCAATGGTGTTCTACATATCGCTGGCTTGGGATGGAATATATTATCTATAAGTAAATTGAATGATGTGAGTGTGTAGGTTGTTTTCTCGAACGGAGGATGCAAGATGACTAGAGGAGCTATGCTGCTAGCTAAAGGTGTTTGGATTGGCACTCTATTTCAATTTTATGCATCTATGGTTTAGTGTAATAGTTCCTCTATTTCGAAGAAGAGAACTTTAGATTCTTCATCCTCATCATTGGAACCAGCATCAAAGAGGACTGTTGCATCTACTTCTGATGGTTGTGCTTTCTGGGTACCTAAGGGTGCTCACTCTATGGAGATGAAACTTCCAACTGAGAAGACAATTTTATGGCGCCAAAGGCTTGGTCACATTGGTGAAAAGGCTTTGAGGACCATGAAAAATAAAAACCTCTTTGAGGGGATGAATGGCTATAATCTTGAGTTTGATTTCTATGAACATTGCATTTATGGAACACAAAACCATGTTCAATTTTATTCCAGTTCCCACAAATCTTCTGAGGTGTTGGACTTGATTCATTCTGATGTGTTTGGTCCTGATAATGTTCCTTCGATTTCAAAATATGTTTACTTTGTTTCATTCATCGATGATTATGGTCGAAGGACATGGGTGTATTTCCTTAGAAGCAAATCTGAAGTCTTTAGTAGGTTTAAAGAGTTTAAAGCTCTCTTCAAGAATCAAAAGGATAGAAAGATTAAATATTTAAGGACTAACAATAGTGGTGAGTTTTGTTCAGCAGATTTTGACAAGTTCTATAAAGAACATGGGATTGAGTGGCACAAGACAACTCCATATACCCATCAACAAAATGGAGTTGTAGAGAGGATGAATAAAATGTTAATGGAGAGGGCTAGGAGTATGCTAAGTGGAGCTAGCCTTGAATAAATTTTTTGTGTTGAAGCTGTTGCTACCACTTTTTACCTGGTTAATAGGTCTCCTACATCGACGCTTGGTAAAAATCCTTCGGTTGTGAGGCATATGCATGTGTGCCTAAGGAGAAGAGGTCTAAGTTGGAGAACAAGGTTGTGAAGTGTATCTTCATTGATTATGGTATCAGTGTCAAAGGGTACAAGCTTTGGGATCTAGTGGCCAAGAGAGTTTTCTATAGTAGAAGTGTGATCTTCAAAGAGCTCAATCCTTATTTTGTGTTTCTACAGCCAGAGAAAGAAGAAATCAAAGAGGATGTTGTTCAAATTCCTTCTACCCTTGAGAAAGTTGAACATAAAATATTTGTTGGACCTGATGATGAGGAGAGCTCTAGCAACTTTGAAAGCTCATGAGAAGATGAAGAACCTCAACCTCAACCTTTGAGGAGGTCCACACAGATAAGGTGACAACCTGATAGGTTTGGTTATTCATTGCATGAGCCCAGTTGTATTTTTACTTTGATTTCTAACACTGATGAGCCTAGGATTGTAAGGGAGGCTATGGGTATGAGTGATGCAAATTCCTAGAAAGAGGCCATGGAAGAAGAGATGGCTTCCTTGAAGAAAAACAACACTTGGGATTTGATGCCCTTGCCTGATGGACGTAAACTTGTAGGATGCAAATGGGTGTTTAAGAAGAAGTTTGGTTTAGATGGCAGTGTTGAGAAGTTTAAGGCAAGGTTAGTCATGAAGGGTTATACCCAGGTTGAGGGAATAGATTATGGTGAGATTATCTCTCCCGTTGCAAAGATGACATCCATTATATTTTTGCTATCACTTGCTGCAGTGCATGATCTTGAAGTTGAGTAGATGGATGTGAAGACAACATTCCTTTATGGTGATTTGGAGGATGCAATGTATATGTCAAAGCTTGGACACTACATTGAGAAAGGTAAGGAGCATTTGGTTTGCAAGTTGAAAAAGTCTCTGTACGGTTTGAAACAGTCTCCTAGGATGCACCAAAATTTTTATGCCTTTGTGTTTAGTTTGGGATTTCTGAGATCGAAATCAGATCATTGTGTTTATTACAAGGTTGACAATGATCACATTCTCATTATTACATTGTATTTTGATGATATGTTGTTCATTGGGAATGGTAAGAATTTGATTTCTAATTTGAAGTCTCAGCTTTCAGCATAATTTGAAATAAAAGATTTAAGGGTAGACAGACACATCTTGGGAATGGAAATCAAAAGAGACAGAGCTAATAGAAAATTTTGGTTAGGACATAGTAAGTATGTGAACTTGGTGTTGGAGATATTCTGCATGGCAGCTTATAGACCATTCATTGTTCCTCTTTTGTTGGGGACAAAGTTATTTGTTGAGGATTTTCCAAAATATCCTACCGCAGTGGAGGACATGGTGCAGTTGGTAGCTTGATGTATGCTATGGTCTATATAAGACTGGACATTGCCCAAGTAGTGGGAGTCCTTAGTTGATTTATGGATAATTCTAGACAGATACATTGGGATGCAATGAAGATAGTGTTGAGATAATTGTGGGGTACTTTTTAGCACTCCTTATGTTATCATATTTATCCTACAAGGGATTGGCATTCACTTTATATTCAAGGATTTGTAGATTCAGATTGGGCAGGTGTCATTGACAATAGGAGATCCACCAGTGCTTATGTGTTCACTATGTTTGGTGGTGCTATTAGTTGGATGAGTAAGCAGCAACCTACGGTCGCTTTGTCCACTACTGAAGCAGGGTACATGGTAGCAACTCATGCTTGTAAATAAGCCATTTGGCTTAAGAGATTATGTTTGGATGTTGGGTTTGACACCGGGAAGATTACCATTTGTTGTGACAGTTAGAGTGTCATATGTTTGGTGAAGAATCCTGCTTTCCACACGAGGAAAGAGCATATTGATGTCCAGTACCATTTTGTCTATGACATGGTAGAGGATGGGAGGGTGAATTTGGAGAAAGTTGACACTTTGACGGATGTTGTAGATTCCTTGACAAAACTTGTGAGCACGAAGAAGTTTAGATGGTGTTTAGAATATATGGACCTCTCGGCCCCTAACAATTAAATCTTATCATTCTATTAGCTCTTGCAAGGTGTTCAACAAGTGGGAGAATGTTGGGAATTAAAGTGTATCAACCTTTGCAAATTCCTAGCATTTATTATTTGATTATATATTTATTTATATGCCTATGTTATATTTATTTTTGGTCATTCAGATTTGTCATTTAGTGTGAGGTGGCATGTTGAGATGTCATCCCACTTGGAAGATGACTTGGATGGACAAGTCAACACTTGAGAATGCAGGCGTCCCATTTGAGGTGGCACAAATATGCCATGTGTTGGCGTCTTGTGGCTTGTTGAAGAGGTTATGACATATGACATAATCTATGACATGTAAGAGTCAGAAATAGAGATTCCTATGATAGTTGAGACAAGTGTCATGAAGCATCTTTGCATGTGAGAAGGCAATCCTAGGCGACCAAGTTTGACTATGACAAGTTGTAAGGGGAATATGCTATGATTAGTTAGTTATGACAAATTCTCTTACAGCTATAAGTGTTGTCATATATGACAAATTCTATGACAGTTGTAATATGTGTAAGAGAATCTGTCATAGTCTATGATTGGATGGAGCGCCCCAACTTGGGAAAGTCAAACTTACAAGTTATGACAGATGTAAGAGGGTCAAGTGCATGTTGTTTAAGTGTCCAAGGCATTGATAAATGGACCATAAGGTCAAGTTGGACGCCCACCTCTAGAAGCTTCCTATGTTGACTTTGTAACTCTATAAATATAGGTGCTTGGAGTAGAGTATGTATGGTTTATTGACATGTACCATTATGCTGCCAAAATTACTCTAGTAATCAACATTTATGAACTCTTGAAAGAACTTGCATTGCAAGTGTGTTGTAATCTTATTTGGATTTGATAATACATTATGCAGATTTTGGAGTGGGTTTTTTCACCCAAAAGGGTTTTCCCTGTGTATATCTTGTGTTGTGAGCATTGTACTTGTTTTTGATGTTTTGTTACCTTTCTATTAATGTGCATCTCATAATCTATAGTTGTAAAAGATTAAATGATGCATAACTTTCCTCATTAGATTAGTGTAGGAAGCATTTCTACATACCTTGCTTCCTTTCAGAATGAAAAATATGACACTAGGCAACATTATGTTGAATGTAAATGAGATATTTTGCAACATTGCATTCCTTATTGGCATGATCAAACAATTTTGATTTAATAGAAATTGAGAGAGGTTATTGTGGAGGGATGTGACATCCAATTTTAGGTTTAAATGGGACATTCCTATGTGCTACAAATTTTTGAGAACCACTATGTCAAAGTTTGACACTTTTTTGTTCTTAAGTCTCTTAAGAGACTTTACCAAAACTGTGTAACCTGGAAGGATCAAGAGACTTGGGGAAAAAATGAGGCCTCAAATAAAATTAAATAACCCACCTTGACATGTTGGTTCTATTGTTTTAGTCCCATGAGGTGCAGAATGAAAAATATGACACTAGGCAACATTAAACTAAATGTAAATGAGGCATTTTGCAACATTGTGTGCCTTGTTGGCATGGTCAAAAGGATTTGAGTTAATGAAAAATGAGAGAGGTTATTGTGGAGGGACATGACATATAAATTTAGGTCAAAACAAAACATTCCTAGGTGCCACATTTTATGAGAACCACTCTATCAAAGTTTGGTAGTTTTTTGCCCTTAAGTCTCTTAAGAGACTTTACCGAAACTGTGTAGTCTAGAAGGATTAGGAGACCTGGGGAAAAAAAAAAGCCTCCATTAGTATTCACCTACTCATCTTTACACGTTGGAACTATTGGTTTGGTCCCACGAGATACAGAATGAAAAATATGACATTAGGCAGCATACACTGAACGCAAATGAGGCAGTTTGCAACATTGTGTTCCTTGTTGGCACAGTTAAACAGTTTTGATTTAATAAAAAATGATAGATGTTATTATGGATAGAATCAACATTTATTTATAGGTTAAAATAGAACATTACTAGGTGTCACATATTCTAAGAGCCACTTTGTCAAAGTTTGGCAGTTTTTCACTCTTAAGTCTCTTAAGAGATTTTGTTAGAACCATGTAGCCCAAAAGGATCAGGAGACTCAAGGAATGGAATGATATCTCCAATAGCATTCACTCACCCACCCTAATTGGTGTTGTAAATTTGGTCCCATGAGATGCAAAATTAAAAATATGACACTAGGCAACATTACATTAAACATAAATGAATCATTTTGCAACATTATATTCCTTATTGGCACAGTCAAATAGTTTTGAATTAATGAAAACTAAGAGAGGATATTGTGAAGGGACTAGACATCCAATTTTAGGTTAAAATGAAACATTCCTATGAGACAGATTTTTAGAATCACTCCATCAAAATTTGGTTGACTTTTGCTCTTAAGTCTCATAAGAGACTTTGTCAGAACTATGTAGCCTAGAAGGATTAGGATGCTTGGCCATTGAAAAGACACATCCACTAGAATTCACCCACCAAACCAACATTTTGGTGATGTCGGTTTGGTCCCATGAGGTGTGGAATACAAAATTTCACTCCTAACACCCTTTCACTAAATGAAATTGATGCATTTTGCAATACTATGTTCTTTGTTGGTACGATCAAACAATTTTGAGTTGATGCAAATTGAGAGAGTGTGTTGTGAAGGGATGCGACATCCAATTGTAGGATGAAATAGAACATTCCTAGGTGCCACAAATTTTGAGAACCACACTGTCAAATTTTGTTAGTTTTTTGCTCTTAGGTCTCTTAAGAGACTTTGATGGAACCATGTAGCCCAAAAAAAATTAGATGTTTGGCCACTAAAAAGAGATCTCCAGTGGCATTCTCCTACCCACCCTGATGTCTTGGTGCCATCGATTTGGTCTCAGAAGGTGCGGAATGCAAAATTTCACAATGAATGATACTGAAGCATTTTGCAACATTGTGTTATATATTGGCACGATCAAATGGTTTTGAGTTGATGAAAACCAAGAGAGTTTTTTGTGGAGTATATGACATATATTTGGAGGTTGAAATAGAACATTCCTAAGTGCCATGGGTTCTAAGAACCACTCCATCAAAGTATGGCATTTTTCTACTCTTAGGTCTCTTAAGAGACTTTGTTGAAACTCTGTAGCCTGAAAGGAATGAGATGCTTGGACACTAAAAAGAGACCTCCAGTGGCATTCACCCACCCACCCCAACATGTTGACGCCATCAGTTTTGCCCTAGGAGGCACGGAATGTAAAACTTCACTCCTAGCACCCTTTCACTAAATGAAACTAAAACATTTTGTAACATTGCATTCATTTCCATGAATATAAAATGAATTTGAATTAGAAAATATTAAGGTATGTGTTTGTAGGTGGAACTAACATCCACCTATACATGCAAATGAGACATTCCTAGGTGCTAGGATTTGAGATAACAGTTAGGCCAAAGTTTGGTACCTTTGTGGCCTTAGGGCTCTTAAGAGACTCTCTTGGTCTAATGTAGCCCAAAAGGATTGGGATACTTAGCCACTGAAAAGAAACCTCCAGTAGAATTCACCTACCCACCCCAACATGTTAGTGTCGTCAGTTTGGTCCCATGAGGTGTAGAATGCAAAATTCCACTCCTAGCACACTTTCACTGAATGAAACTGAAGCATTTTACAACATTGTGTTTGTTGCCACCACAGAAAAACAAATTTGAGTTAACAAAATTAAGGTAGGTATTTGTAGGTGGACTCACCATCCAACTGTACATGCAAATAAGACATTTCTAGGTGCCATGATTTAAGCGAACAATTGAGACAAAATTTGGCCATTTTTTGGTCTTAGGGGTCTTAAGTGACTCTCTTGGTCTAATTTATCTCGGAAGGATTGCAATGATTGGCCACTAAAAAGAGATCTCCACTAGCATTCACCCACCCACCTTGATGTGTTGGCACTGTTAATTCAGTCCTAGGAGGTTCATAATGCAAAAATTCACTCCTAGCACCCTTTTATTGAACAAAACTTAAGGTGAAATGAGGCTAAACAAATCATGTCAAACATGTAGAAGGTGAAATGAGGATGAGAAAATCATGGAAAACATATAGAAGGTGAGATGAGAATAAGAAAATCATGGTAAATGCATAGAAGGTGAAATGAGGACATGCAAAGTGTGGAAACCATGTAGAAGGTGAAATGAGGATAAGCAAATCATGCTAAACATGTCCCTCTCTCCCTATGTATCTCTCTCTTCATCTCTCTCCCTAAGTCTCTCTCTCATCCTCTCGTCCCCACTTCTGCTCTCTCTCTCTAACTAAACATTGAAAGTTAAACCATAAACATATCAAATTTAAAATGTAAACCCTAAAGAACAGACCTTACCATACAATGCTATATAGATAAACAACTCAATTTGAATGATAGATTATTGGTAATTATTTTAAAAATTGTGAGTTTATTGTTAGTTTTGAAATATTCTCTTCACTTCAAGAATATAAAATTCTCTACTAACAATACCAACTGTTGTCACATGGATTTGCACCCTATGTTGAAGGCTTTTAGGGCTCCAACAATCCAGTGAAACATTGAGATGTCTTCCAAGTGTGGGACCCTATAGGGAAATCAAATCTCTAAAGAGAGGCTAGTTCCTTTGCTGAATGGGAGATTCAGCTATTCCTAAGACTAAACCTAATCTATGCACCGTTGAGGAAAAGGGGAAAAAGGATAAACTAAAAGTGGAAAGGGGGTGATACACTAGGTTTAAATGTTCGGCCCTCAAGTCAACCATGTATGCACATAATAACAATAAACAACAAACAAGCATACACAAATCATAAATGAGTTGCAGAGGTAAAAGAAACTAATTGAGATCCAAAAGGAAAGAAAGATTCACAAATGGAAACTCAAACAGAAAGATTACATAGAGTAAGTAGAATTCATGAAAAGGTAAAAATCTTATTGCTTATTCTCAAAGAGACACTGGCACAATTGAAAAGAGATGTGATTTTTTACAATCAATGACCAACATGAATACATTACATTCCATGCCTTATATAGCATTTACAATGAAGCGCCATTACCTACTGCAATGAATGCACCCATGGGCTTGTCAGAGATTTTTTACAAAAGAATATCAGAAGAAAATATGATTGTCTTGACATAAATGCAGATAAAATATCTCCAAGAAGTGGTTGAACAAATATCTATGATAGAAAATTGCGCCTTGAACTGTCTCTTGCAACCATAAATGCTCAACTACAATTTTTCAGCTATAGCTAGACTTTTGACTTTCATCTGGACTAGACTCTTGCCTTGGAATCAAGATTTCATCATGTGTGATCATGGTGGACCCTTGGTCTAGCCTCTTTGCCTTTGAATCCAAAGATCATGGAAGTCATCGGAGATCGAGCCTTTAGCATTTCACCTTCCAGGAGGGAAGGAGAAAGGACAAAAGGCTGCTCCCCAAGCTCGACTTTGTAGAGAAAGATTACACTATTGGTAGACTTTGGGCCTTAGTCTTTCTGTCTTCCACCTTTGTCGAGAAGGAGGAAGAAAGAAACTTTGAGCTTCGAGAGTCAAAGACTTAGCCGATCTTTTGAAAGTTTCAGTGGAGTTCAGATCTCAGGCCTTCCATCTTTCACCTTCAAAGAGGAGGAAGAAGGAAGGTTTGATCCCTGAACTTCAAACCACTTACCTTTATTTTCAAACTTTTCAACGGAAGTCAACCTTCAGGCCTTTCGCCTTTCTCTTTCCTTGATGATGTCATCACCACGTGTCAGCTTTCCACAGTTCTGCCAACCTACCGTGGGCCCACCAAAAGACTCTACAGAATGGCAGAAAGCCTTAGAAAATTTTACACTCGTCGAGGGTTAGAGTTTGGGCTCTCTGCCTTACGCCTTCCAAAAGGGAAGAGGGAAGGGGAAAAGTTTGAGCCCCAAAACACTTAGCCACTTTGCAAAGGGAAAAGCTAAGAGTTAGGCTCTCGGGCCTTCCACCCTTCTCCTTCTAAGGAAAATAAGGAAGAAGAGGGAAAGTCTGAACTCCTATTGGAAAAAGGGAGAGAGAACAAGGTAAAGTTGTAGCTATGTAGTTTTAAAATGTTTTCAAATCTAAAATTAATAGCATGTGTAAATCTGAAAATTACTTTCAATTTAAATGTTATAGTATTTCTCCAATTTAATCAATGTAGTAGAAGAAAATAACTTGCACGAAGAAGACAAGTATTTACGTGGAGAAACCCCTAAGGGAAAAAAACTCCACATTAAAGGTGTTTATACTTGTATTAAATCTCTTGTGAAAGATTACATTTAATACTAAAATCCTTTGATTCCTTGATGCACTTCAAAAGCTTCTTCAATCTTCAAACCTGTAAAAAACTTCAAAAAAGCTTCTTGTTTTTTTCTTCTAAGTCTTTTCACAATTCAACTCTCTGAAAAATGTATGGGGCTCTTAATTAATTAATTGAATCTTCATAATTCAAGAGCTTCTTAATTCAAAAGCTTGAAACTCAAAATACAATAAATTGTAGTTGATAACATAGCTTCCAAAACTCATGCAAAAACCAAGCATTTTAAATTGAGAAGACTGAACTCAAACAATGTCCAAGCTTTCAGTTAACTGCCTCTTCATGATGTGTGCACACAAGTATGCTAAAATTAGCTTTGCCAACATCAAACATATTTCCAAATAAAAGCAACAACATAAAGTCTTCCAATTGGGTGTGCATATTTATTCAATTACTTTCTATTGATTGAAGTTATCAATACACATTAATTTCATGAAAACAACATGCAAGATTGATGTTCCCAAGGTTATTCTGAATTACTTTATTTTGTACATGCAAGTGACATGCAAACACTGGATCCAACATGCAACTGATACCCATTACCTGAAACACTAAGATGTACCATCCTACAACTTTCTGGAGTTGGAGTGTTCTGCAAGTAATATCTTAAAACTGACATGCAAGCATTTGCACCAACATGCAACTGATACCCATTACCTAAAACACTGAGATGTACCATCCTGCAAGTTTCTGGAGTTGGAGTGTTCTGCCGGCAATCTCACAAAACTGATATGCAACAACATGCAAGGTCATATAACTGACACACAACAACATGCAAGGTCATACAAGTCCATAGGAGTGACATGCAACAATATGCAAGCACATGCAAGTGACATGCAACAACATGCAAGCACATGCAAGTGACATGCAACAACATGCAAGCACATGCAAGTGACATGCAACAACATGTAAGGTCATACAAGTCTATAGGAGTGACATGCAACAACATGCAAGCGCATGCAAGTGATATGCAACAGCATGCGAGCACATGCAAGTGATATGAAACAAAATGCAAGCACACGCAAGTCCATAGGATCAACATGCAACAACATGCAAGCACATACAAGTTCATAGAAGCAACATGCAACAACATGCAAGCACATGCAACAACATGCAAGCACATGCAAGTACATGCAATCAACATGCAACAACATGCAAGTACATGCAAGTAACATGAAACAACATGCAAGTACATGCAAGTGACATGCAAAAATATGCAAGTCCATGCAAGATTTTATGAACTCATGCAAGCAATATCCAATTCATGCATCTCTAACACTTTAGTTAACTCCAACATTATATCCATGCAAGGTGTCTCAACATTATCCACTCATATACATAAAAAACACAACTCCAAGTCTAAATATAAGTCCCCATCAAAAAGGGACACCCAAGTTTAACTCCCACTCACTAGGAGTTATCAAACTCTCAAAATGGATTTAGGAGAAGTTGACAAAGTCTTCATGGCCCCCACTCTAAAAATGGATGCCCAAGTTTGAACTTATCAATTAGGATTTGATTACAAAAGTCAAAGTGATATAATTAATAAATAATTAATCTCTCAAAGTCCTTATGTGTTGCGGAACACATTCCAAGAACTTTGGAGACACATGAATTGGTTAGGATTGCAAGTTAATGGCAACTTATCCCAACATTCTCCCACTTGACATTATACATTGCAATAACTCTAAATGATATAATCAAACTTTAAATCACAGGGAAAAATATCCCTAGCCATCAATGTACCATTGATTCTTCAACATACTTTTGTGCTCCAACAAGATACCTGCAAAAGCAACCATGATAACCATCATCTCAAACAAGAACTCCTCACATCATGTCACCCATGATAAACAAGAAACAAGCCAAGGTGAAACATATCAACTATCACTGAAACCTACACCAATCTCAACATGAACACAAGCATCAAAACATATGATAACATAAGACTCTGAGTGTCAGACACACTCATACCAAATGGAAAAGCAACCACAACAAATTGCTAGCTCATCCAAAATATCCATACCTCAAAACTAGGGTAAACAAACCATCATAGGTAGAACTCCATGCCATCAGCATACCAATCCAAAACTGCAATCAAGTCCCTGTAAAATAATCATGCTAATCATCCATCCTCCCATCTCAATGCAACATACCAATGTACAAATGACCAAAGACAAGGCCAACAAACAAAATCTGCAATAACATTGAACGGATCTATGGATATTGACAGTCCACATCCAAGTCTTCAATGCAACAAATGGGTAAAGACAACCCACTAAACTTGTACAACTCGTAGATCCCAATAGTGAAACATGCAAATTCATCTTCACATCAATAACCTGCAAACTAAGACAACCAAGAAGATATCATGACAATAAAGAGCATATAGATCCAAGAACTCCCACTGCATGGGTAATGTCAAATCTAAAAATAAGATCAAGACATTTACAAATCGTCCTATAGCACATCTCTTAGAGGATGTGGCTAACTCCTCTACCATATAGTGTCAAAACATATAATTATATGCATAAAACATCTCTCATTACCAATCTCTGAATAACTCTCCCAAGTCCTCTAAACCAATGAAGAAAGAGATCAAGGAGCTACCAAATTATTGTTAAAAACAATAACACTTGACTCCAATGCAAACCTCAACTCCATAAACATGAGAACCTTTAAGAAGAAGACAATATACTAGGAAAGAGAGAAATTGCAAAAATCATACCATGTCTTTAAACCACACTAACTTGTGCCAAACTGTGTAAAGTAAGATCTCTTTCAACACTCCCAAACTAAAAAGGTATCAACATATAACATCCAAATTATGATGAAAACATGGCAGCAATAGATGTTAACCTCTCACTGAAAGTGGATCAAACTAGCCAAACATTCCCACAACAAAGGGAATAATCCCAAAAAACCACAAATCATTTATATACCTCTCCAAAACAAATCCTCAGAACTAGTTTCATAGCTCAAGATCAAATAATAATGAGAACAAGAGAAATTCATAAACCCATGCATCTACTTCTCAACAATCCTTTTCAAGACTAGTGTAAAAGAGAAGACAAGATACATATAAATAATGCATTTAATAATCAGGTGGGCAACACCTATTAGATTATTTACCTGCCGAGTAGACCAAGAGTGGGATACAAGATTGTCCTTGCATATAACACCAAGCAATAAAATCTTATAATAAAGACAACCTTCTGATAAGGTCTATAATGGACTCACATCCATTTCCAAGTGTAGGCTTCTCGGTCTTTTTGTTGACATTTCATAATGAGAAATCTTTCCAACACATATCTCTAAGTTCAAGAGATATCAAGCCACACCCAAGTCTCTCTAGTATCCATGAGTTTTCAACAATCAATCCATGCCAAACTTCAAATGCAATTTGCACAATCCTGAAGCTCCAAGCAAATGATTAATACTTCAAAAACAAAGAGAACTAACCAAACCATTCTCAAAGTTCCAACTACAGAATCAGGAACATATCAAGACATCATGATCTAACATCTTCTCAAAAAGATCATATGCTCCAATGAACATATTATGCTCCCAACAACACCTATATCATGCCAAAAACTCTAACTCATGATCAAGAGTGCGTCATGACATAATACTGTACATCCTCTAAACCAAGGATCATATATCAAAAACCGATAAGTTATAAACTCAACACCTCACCAAAAACTCCAAGAGTTCTCCATGGAAAACCAAGATGTGAACACCTCTTTAAAAATATGAAGATCTAGCATCCTATTATGAAACTGCAAAAAACTCCCACTAAAAGTGATACCAAGTTATACATGGTATCATGATCAACATCATTACCAAAACTCCATTGAAAGTGAAAAAGCTTCTCTTGCAACATAACTTTACTGCTATAAATTCCAATGAATAAGTAAATCAAGTACTCCAAACTACCCTTTTGTCTCAATACAAAAATACCAATGTAATTAAGGTGACCAAGAAGAGGCCTACCAAATAGAACCCTCATCAGCTTATTCACAAGATCTGCACACATGCAACATCTCATAGGATAAAAGAACATGATTAGTGCTTCAACTTTTAATAACTAAAAAATAGATTCAACCCCACATCATTAACATGTAAAACAAATGTAACTAGGTATAACATGTAGATTTCCAAGACTCAAACACCAAAATCAACTCTAGATCTGATTTGCCAAATAAATCCACATAGGAGAAACCATAGATCATAAGAACCCAACAAGCAGCCTTGTAAATCTGAAATTGTTTCCATCTAGAAAGTGTTTGAACACAATTTTCCACAGATCTACAAACCACAGATTTTGGTTAACATGTAAAACCTACAAAACCATATCTGTGTAAATCTGAAACCACTTAAACATCCAAACATTCACACCAATGAACACCATCAAATATGTCATCTGAAATAAAGGAATATCACAGATCTACAAACCCACAATCTTTTGAAATAGGAAAACTATGAAAACCTACATATTCAAAAAAGCATGAATCTAAGAAAGGAGAAACCAGGTTGTTCATGAGTGTCCATATCATAAAAAAATACCAACTCCACAACCTCCATACAACCAGCGATAAATCATCTAGTGCTTTCATGTAACCATGGACTGAAACCATGAACCCAACATAAGCACTCCAAAATGTAGTCCAAAAAATGAGTGTTTTTCCATGTGATCAAGGTACCAGAAGTAACCATCCAACATAAACACCCTTTCACTGCACATGACCACAAGGTAAAGGAATAAAACCACCAAACAATAGAATATACACATATTGTCAAAATGGAGCTCCAAATCACTACCACAAGAGCAACTCTACAAAGATCCATAACCTTGAGCCTCAAGAGCCCAACAAAGATTATTTTGACAATATCCATCTAAGAGGTAAATACCATGGCTTCCAAACTCACATATCTGCAAAACAATGTTAACACATAGAACTTCCTCTGCAACCCAAATTCCTTCAATACTTCAGAAAAAAGCATCCCTCTCTCACTACAACCAATGGCTTTGATACCACATGTTGGAAAAAGGGAGAGAGAATAAGGTAAAGTTGTATCTATGTAGCTTTAAAATATTTTCAAATCTGAAATTAATAGCATGTGTAAATCTGAAAATTACTGTCAATTTAGATGTTATAGTATTTCTCCAATTTAATCAATGTGGTAGAAGAAAATAGCTTGCAAGAAGAAGACAAGTATTTACGTGGAGAAGCCCCTAAGGGAAAAAGCACCACACCAAAGGTCTTTATGCTTGTATTAAATCTCTTGTGAAATATTACATTTAATACTGAAATCCTTTGATTCCTTGATGCACTTCAAAAGCTTGTAAAAAACTTTAAAAAAGCTTCTTGCTTTTTTCTTCTAAGTCTTTTTCACAATTCAACTCTCTAGAAAATGTATGGGGCTCTTAATTATTTAATTGACGCTTCATAATTTAAGAGCTTCTTAATTCAAAATCTTGAAACTCAAAATACAATAAATTGTAGTTGATAACATAGCTTCCAAAGCTCATACAAAAACCAAACACTCTAAATTGAGAAGACTGAACTCAAACAATGTCCAAGCTTTCCGTTAACTGTCTCTTCATGATGTGTGCACACAAGTATGCTAAAATTAGCTTTGCCAACATCAAACATATTTCTAAATAAACGCAACAACAGAAAGTCTTCCAATTGGGTGTGCATATTTGCCCAATTACTTTCTGTTGACTGAAGTGATCAATACACATCAATTTCATGCAAACAACATGCAAGATTGATGTCCCCAAGGTTATTTTGAATTACTTTGTTCTATATATGCAAGTGACATGCAAACACTGGATCCAACATGTAATTGATACCCATTACCTGAAACACTGAGATGTATCATCCTGTAATTTTCTGGAGTTGGAGTGTTCTGTAAATAATATCTTAAAACTGACATGCAATTGACATGCAAGCATTTGCACCAACATGCAACTGATACCTATTACCTGAAACACTGAGATGTACCATCCTGCAAGTGTCTGGAGTTGGAGTGTTTTGCCAACAATCTCACAAAACTAACATGCAACAACATGCAAGGTCATACAAGTCCATATGCAACAACATGTAAGCACATGCAACAACATGTAAGGTCATACAAGTCTATAGGAGTGACATGAAACAACATGCAAGCACATGCAAGCACATGCAAGTCCATAGGAGCAACATGCAACAACATGCAAGCACACACAAGTCCATGGAAACAACATGCAAAAACATGCAAGCACATGCAAGTAACATGCAACAACATGCAACAACATACAAGTACATGCAAACAACAACATGCAAGTACATGTAAGTAACATGCAACAACATGCAAGTGACATGCAACAACATGCAACAACATGTAAGTACATGCAAGTGTAATGCAAAAATATGCAAGTCCATGCAAGATTTTATGAACTAATGAAAGCAATATTCAATTCATGCATCTCTAACACTTTAGTTAATCCCAACATTATATCCATGCAAAGTGTCTCAACATTATCCACTCATGTACATAAAAAAGCATAACTTCAAGTCTAAATATAAGTCCCCATAAAAAAGGGACACCCAAGTTTAACTCCCACTCACTAGGAGTTATCAAACTCTCAAAATACATTTAGGAGAAGTCAACAAAGTCTTCATGGCCCCCACTCTAAAAATGGATGCCCAAGTTTGAACTTATCAATTAGGAATTGATTGCAAAAGTCAAAGTGATATAATTAATAAATAATTAATCTCTCAAAGTCTTTATGTGTTGGGGAACACATTCCAAGAACTTTAGAGACACATGAATTGGTTAGGATTGCAAGTTAATGGCAACTTATCCCAACAACTCCGATCTCTGAAAAATATTGAATACTTAGAGAAACTTGCAAAGGACAAGGTGAAGTTCAGAAACGATGAGGATGGAAGGATGAGGGATAGAACTTCAAACTCCAAAACTCTGATTGTACTGAAAACACAAGGTAAACTCAAGATTTTGGGACTTTCGATTTTAGGGTGTTTCCTTGCATCTCCAAAGTGGAAAACACTTAGAGATTTTTTGGATTTGGGCTATTTGGCTGGGAGGCAAAATAGGACAACATTTTGGTGACTTCTCAGGGGTGTTTGCTTGCTAAACAAAAGGAAACCAGTGGCCTTAAGCATTCATTGGGCATAGAGTCTAAAAGGACTGAAGTATGTCAAAACAACTAAAACCTTGCCTCCAAAAATACACCAAAAGGAACAAGGACTGCATTCTCCTAATGACAATACAACCTGTGCAAAAACACTTATTGAAGGGAAAACTAAAATAGAAATAAACTAAAACAATATGTACCAAATGTCAGACCAACCTTAATGGTAATGTTTGAGATGGATCCCATTGACTGAGATTGGTAGAACTTCACCATCCAACCCTAAAAGAATGAAAGCATTGGCTTGCTTGCAACTAATGTGATATATAGCACACTCCAAAGCGCATCAAACTTGGTGTGGCCTTTTGGTTTGGCTCTGTCAACATCCCATTTTAGAACAAGATCACCCTCTTTGAAGGTCTGAACCTTTGCCTTTTTAACAAAATACTTTTTGGTCTGCCTTTGATGCTCTCCCAATGTACTCATGGCTGACTGTCTTTGTTCTTCTAGTTCAGTCAATTCAGCCATTCTGACAGACCTGGCATCTTCTCCTTCTAGTTCTAATTGTTGAGCCAATTCTAATGTAGGAAGCTCCAAAGATATAGGCAATCTAGCCTCTCTTCCATACACAAGAACAAAAGGAGAGTTTCTAATGGCTCTTTTGTAGGTGATCCTATTAGCCCAAAGAGCTAATTTGATCTTATTGTGCCATTGCCTCTGGTTTGTCTCCATAGTCCTCTTTCGAATTCTGATTAGGTTCTTGTTGGTAGATTCATCCAAACCATTACCTTGGGGGTAATAGTTGGATGAAGTCTTCAAGAACACATTGTACTTAAGAGCCCAATCAACAATTCTAAAACTGGTGAATGCTTTTGCATTATCAGAAATAATTGTATGAGGAACTCCAAACCTTGTCATGATTTCTTCCAAGAAATCTATGATTGATGACTCAGTGGCCTCTTTCAATGGGATTGATTCAACCCCTCTAGTAAAGTAATCTGTTGCAGTCAAAACCCACTTGTGAAGGGTAAAACCAAGAAACTCGGTCCATATATAGGGGAAGTCGCGCGGGCAAAAAAAAAGTGTGACATGTATCTAAATCACATAAATTTGTGCATGCATACATATATAATTAATTATATATAGGATGTACAAAAAAATGACAATAAAAAAAATTGAAAACAAAAGTACCTTCTTGTACAAGGTCTGAAACACGATCATAGTCATCTGATGCAAACATTTGATTATCATCTTCAATTGTTGTTTCAAGTTGATCTTGTGTTTCTGTAGGTGTCAAGGATCTTTGTTTCCATTCTTCAACCCATTCTGTATTTTCACATGCTCCCCAATCACCTGTAATACAAAATTGACAAAAACATGCAAGCTCCCTAGTCCATATAGTCCATGTGCTTGCATTTGAACTCTTAAATGAATGCCATTTTGTTGATCTAGTTATTGTCTCACAATCAAGTCGAGTAGGAATATTCTCTTCTTCAACTAACGAAAAGAATCGTCAAATTGTAGAGTTCTGACTTGATCCCGTAGATAACTTTTCATTACACCAATCCACAATTGCACGTGCATCTCTAAATTTGGCTGTATCCTCAAATTTTAGTTGCTCTCTAGCAAGAGCTCTTTTCACACATGCTCCAACTCCATTATGTTCTCCTTTACCATGTCCAACTTCAAAAAAACTCCACATATGTTGGATATTGATTTCTTTGTGAGCCCTACATAGCCAATAAAACATTCTTGCATTTTTGAATTGCCCTGTACAATTATCTGACCATATGAAATGTTGTGTCATCTGGATTCCTCTTTCTTTTAAACTTTCATAAAATTTTGTGAAACAATATTGCACAAACTCTGAAGAGTGTTACCGGTTATCACTCAAATAGAAATGATACTCCCTCAAAATTTTTCTATTATCTTCTGTACTATCATCTGCATTTCTGTATACAATATGAACAAATATGGCCACCTGCACTGAATTATAATCCCGAGATTGAATTTCCTCTAGTGGAGCAAGGGTATAGTTTTCTGCAAAGTCAACTACTGATAAGATAGTTCCAATTGGAAAGGTGTTTTTACATGAATGGAATTGTCCATCAAGCCACTGAGCATATTGGGAGTGTTTGACATATTTGGATACAATATTATCCTTAAAATCTTTGATGAATGCATGCACACAAATTTTTTCAGTGACTAGCTCACAACGCTTTCCAATTTTTCCATCCTTTAAAGAATATTCAACATTCTTGAATCTTTTCACATCCACTAATTGTTGTCCAAATTCATGTGAAATATTTTCATGCATACATTCTCCTAACAATGAAAAGTTGCCACATCTATTGCATTGTCCATAAATACATGCTTTTGAATAAAATAAGTATCCAGTAGATGTTTCACAAAACAAACCTGCTACAAACTCCTTAATTGTTTGAGGTGGCATATTAATACCACATTCCTGCAGAATTTCGTCAGTATGCAGAGTAGAATGTATATATCGAAAAAGATCATAATAATAACAAAATTGCACATTAGTTTTACAACAACAAGAGATTCGCTGTTTATTAATTTTCACATACCAAGGTTTACATTTCTCAAAAGATCTTTGGCTTATGGTAATATTAAAAGGTTCTAACACTAAATCATCTAAGAATTTTTTATATAATTCAGTTTGAGTCATGTCTAATAGATGTTTTGGATGAGGATCACGAATTTTAGACCCCACTCGTAATTTTAAAACATCTCTAACATTAGATGATACCCTTGTATTATCATGCCAATATTTTTCAATTAAAGATTTGATTTCACTATTTAATTTCATGTCATACCTTGGGAGTCTACCACTAAAACTCCAACATTGGTTAATTGGATCTTTTTTAATAGATTCTCTTCTCTTTGCTGCTCTTCTCAAAGTTTTAGGATTTATCTTTAGAATTTCACTTGTCTTACTTATCATTCTTTTATTAGAAGATGATTTATTGACTAAAGCAGTTGTTATAACTCTTCGTGCTACATTGCTATCTTTAGATCGACTCTTTTTACCAATAGAATCAATAGCATTAGCAACACTAGATAAAACTTGTTTCATTGATTCATTTTTTTTTTTAGGTTTTACAAAGATGCCTAACTTTTTCATTACTTTTCGCAATTTCCACATCTTCATCAATTGCATCATAAGTTGACATTGAAATCCAAGACTTTTTCTAATAATTTTTTTTTTATATAATCTATTTGCATGAGTTCTCATTTGCCTCCAAGAAATCTTACCAGGAAGATTATCTAAGACATTTCTTTCAATCTCAAATAAAACATTTTCATTTTCACTCCTAAAAGGAATATCATTCTCATTCATATCATCAATAGGTGGGTTTGAAGACATACCTAGATTTGTTTCTATAGTCATGTTTTCCATATCATTGAAAGTTGGCTCCGAAGACACACTTGGATTTGTTTCTATAGTCGTGTGTTCTATATCATTGAAAGTTGGCTCCAAAGACACACCTGGATTTGTTTCTATAGTCCTGTTTTCCATAACATTGAAAGTTGGATGTGAAGACATACCTAGATTTGTTTGTATAGTCGCATTTTCCATATCTTCGAAAGTTGGGTTTGAAGACATACATGCATTTGTTTCTATAGACACATTTTCTTCCAAATTCACCATTTCCACATTTGCATCATCTACATTCATCCCATCATTTATACTCTCTTGAATGTCTTTCTCTTCAATACTCATGGAACTAGATGCTTCAATATTTTTCATCTCTTGAATCCTTGCTCTTCTATCTCTTTGCCTTTTGGCTTCCTTCTCTCTATTTGCTTCAATTTCTTGAGTTGTCATTACCCTCCTTTATTTTTTTCTTTGACATTGATTTGATCCTATGATTACCAAACTCTCTTGATAAAATAACAATTGATACTTAATCCAATTTCATAATTGATGTCCTTATTTGAACTTTTGAAGTAGAATTAGATGTAGATCTTTTGTTCCATAGATTTTGAAGTAAAAGGTAGATGTAAAAACAAAAACCTCTTTCTTTATTCCTCTTGAAAATAGCTCATGCACTTGATTTCACTTCAGAATTGTTCATATGATTGACTCCTTTCAAAATCTGAATAGAATATGACCTGTCAAGAGATTCCACAAAACAATTGTAAGTAAAAAAAATACAGAAATTGTCGCTGTCGCGCTGTACTGATCAGACTTGCAAGTTGCAGGGATACAGTGAAAGTACTTTTTTCCTTAATATGGGAAATAATGGATATAATAGAAACGGGTACCCGTTATTGAAAACATAACGTGTACCCATTATGTAACGGGTACCCGTTATTTGAAATTAGAAATCTCTGCCCACCTTTTCCCTGACCTTTGCTTGGGTTTTAGGCTCAGGATAGGCATGGTTGACCGACCTTGAGCCTTGGACCTGCAAGTTTTTTTCTAAGTACAAAACAAGAAGAAACACTAAGTTTACCTGTATGGCTGAGGGCTTTTTTTTTGAATTTTTTTACGAAATGAAAACCCATTATAGATGACATTGTCTAGTTTTCAAATATATATTTTTTTTGTTATTGGACATGTTCTTCTATTTATTATTTAATTTATAAGCAAACTAGTCCAAAAACTTGAAATGACAGGTGTTTGTATTTTTTTAATAACTTTTAATTTTTAATTTTTTTTTAAAAAAATTATATGTCATCAATCTACACATCATTCTTTACACAATGAAAAAAATAATTTAATTTAATAATTTTTTTTGCTCAAATTATGTTGGCCGTACACGAGGGGTTTTCAAAAGTACCAATTAGGCCTAATAAAAAATTAATAAAAAAAATTATTTAGAAAAAAATTATAAAAAAATATCCTCATCAAACTTCACTATACTACATATGTTTTCCCAAAAGGATTTTAAAAAATAATTTCATTTAGGCCAAATTATGTTGGCCGTACACGTGCATGGTATGGTAAAAAAAAAAGTGACTTTTAAATAGTGGTTTTTAGAAATGCCTATTGAAAATTAATTTGTATCATCTGGGTATTGAAAAAAATTACATATTTAGAAACTAGACTCCGAGTACTACATTTTATATTCAGTGACTTTTTTAAAGATTCCATTTCTAAGTGCTTCAAATTTTAAGGTCAAATGTGACAAATTCTGAAAATCAGGGAAAACACTTCCACTTTTTGGCCAAAAAGTGGACCCAACTTCTTGCACTGACCCTGACCAGCACTAGAAGTGGGATTTATCATGCCAATGAAATCTACTCCCCACTGTGAGAAAGGTTGATCAACTTGAATAGGGTGGAGTGGGAGTGTTGCCAATCATTTCTTTCCTATAAAGAGAGCACACTCTTTGCACTTTCTTACCCATACATGGGCATCACTAAATAATGTGGACCAAAAGTAACCTACCCTCATTATTTTCATGGCTGTAGCTCTGGCAGAGAAATGACCTCCAGCTAGACCAGCATGGAACTCACTAAGTAACCTATCAATCTGATATGTTTCTATGCATCTCAGCAAAATTCCATCCAAATTTCTCTTGAAGAGAACATCATCCACCAAAGCATAAGGGATAGACTGTAGCTTGAAACATCTTTTTTTTGTCCTATCCAATCCAAAAGGATACTCACAAGTAGACAAGAAGAACTCACTTCATCTACAAAAGTCTGACCTAGTTGTTCACCCAATCCTCTACTCCTAATCAACTTAGTGGCCTTGATGTTCACATCATACTCCAGGATTTTGGTGACCCAGCTGGCTCTTTTTTCACTAATCTCAGTTCCCACTATATAGTCTCTCACACTAGGATGAGAAACTAAGACTTTAATATGGTTATTTGCTAGCATATATCTGAATTTTTTCAAATCTCTAACAATGGAAAATACATGTTTATCCATGGGGATGTATGTGACCTCATAGTCCTTCAAGGTTTGACTGAAGAAGGTCAGGGGCTACTCCATTCCTTGCTAATTCTATTGCATTAGAACCTCAACAATGTTGTTCTCTCCTCCATGTGCATAAAGGATGAAGTCCTCATATTTTAGGTTCATGAGAGTACACGGCTAGGAAATCTCTTCTTTGATCTTCTCAAAACCATCTTTCCCTTCCTGAGTCCATCTAAAGATTGCATCTTTCTTGAGCATAAGGGTTAGAGGCTTCACTAGGCCGACATGGTTAGGAATGAACTTCTTGACAAAATTGATTTGCCCTAAAATGATTGTAAGGCCTTTTTATGAGCAGGTAGGGGAAGAGAAAGCAAAGCTGATGTCCTTTTAGGATCTATAGAGATCCCATCTTTAGATACTATATGGCCCGGCAGCTTACCATGAGCAATGGTAAAAATACATTTTTTAGGGTTCATAGACACCCCAAACTCTCTGTATCTCTGGAAGACTTTGTCCAGATGCTCCATATAATTTTCTCCCTTCTTGGAGAAGACTATAATATCATCTAGATAAATCAGGAGGAACTTGTTTATAAAATCTTTGAAGGCAATATCCATTGCCCTCTGAAATGTGGCACTAGCATTAGACAAACCAAATGGCATTTTTGTATATGCAATGGTTCCCCATTTGGTTTTAAATGTTGTTTTAAATCTATCCTCCTCTTTAATAAAGATCTGGTTGTAGCCAGAAAATCCATCCAATAATGAAAACCTCTCTGCCCCTGCAACAGTTTGCAAAATTTAATCCATAGAGGGTAGAGGGTAATGATCCTTCAAAGAAGCTTGATTCAGGTCCTTGAAGTCCACACAGAGCCTAATCTCCCTATTTTTCTTCCTCAAAGGAACTAGATTAGCGACCCAGGTAGAATATTTAATAGGGAAAATGATCCTTGCCTGTATGAGCTTAGCAAGCTCTTGTCTCATAAGCAGCTTGATTTTTGGGTTTACGGGTCGCTGCTTCTAGTAGACTGTCTTGCAATTTGGATCCAGATCAATAGCATGCTGAGTAACGTCTGGATTGAAGCCTTTCAAATATTCATACGTCCATGCCAAGATGTCATTGTATTTATGGGCAAGCTGTATGAATTCTTGTTGCTTTGTATCATCACAAACCCTACCCAGTAGTAACTCTTTATCTTGGACGACAACAACCTTCTGGTAGTCTCCCTTTTGGAATGTCATATTCTTTCTTTCACCCCTAAACTCATCATCATGGCTAAAAATGGCCTCAAGAGTGAATAAACCCTTGGGAAGATTATTAGTTTTCAATTGAATGATTTGGTCACTGTATCTGTTTTACATCTTGGGCTGCGCCATTGATGAGAACTCAGCTTCATTTTGGATGAAGCTTGCAAACTGTTCATTGCTGTCAAAGATTTGCCAATGTATATCATTGTTAGGAACAAAGGGCCTGGCAACTATTTTCACATGCTGATCAGGGGCCTGAAACAAATCTGTAGGTGGAGAAAATTAGGCCCCCATTGTTGCCAATTGATCAACTTCTGAATTTAATTTTCTTAGGATTACTTGTAGGTTGAGAGCATCAAAACTCTCAAACATGCCCCAAACTCTATGTCTACAAGCTCTTAGAAGCTGGTTTTTCATTGCATATCTTTCTCTGACTTGGTGGACCACCAGCTCGGTGTCCCCAAAAATCTCCAAATGCTTGATATTTTTCTTCTCAGCAATTAGCAAACCATGAACCAATGCCTCATACTCTGCTACATTGTTGGTGCAAGAAAAATGTAATCTATGAGCAAAATGCAATTTATTACCAGTTGGAGAGACTAGTAAAACCCCTGCACCAGCTCCTTTTCTTCTCTTTGCACCATCAAAGAACAATTTCCATGGGCCATTGGAGTCATTATCTGGCTTAAGTACAAAAGGGACTAAAGAATTCCCTTCATGGATCATGTAGTTGCCCAAGTCAGTTGCCTCAGTGGTGTCATAAGGATCAAAATTACAGTGATCCCTTGCCCACTGATCAAGAACGAGATCAGGGGTAGGAAGAGGTGAAGATTTTGCCTCAATAGATTCTAATTCATACATTTCCTCACCCTGAATCATAACATGTGAGTTCACCAGGTTGTGGTCATAGTTCTCCACATGGGAATTTGAAATTGGTTTAGCCTTGATGGTGAACCTTGTGCCATATTTGGTCCTCAACAACATGTGAGACCAGTTAGAAGAAAAGTAGCCACCTACCTTGGCTGTGAAGTTTCTTGATAGACAAATGGAAAAGAAGGGAGGAAGATCAATGATTGAAATATCTTGACTTAAAGTCAAGTTTGGACATGCATGCAGAGTCAATTCCAATCCCTTGATCACTCCCATAGTGTTTACAGAGGTGCCATCTAATTGTAATACTCCTGATGAAACAGGGGTATACTTGATGCCTAATGCATTTGCTATCTTCTTGGGCATGACTGAAACACTAGCCCTTGAGTCAATCATACAGTTGTGCGCTAAAAACTTGCCAATGCTCAAAGACAAGTAGAAAGGGCATGGTTTCTTTACTAAACTTACTTGTTCTTCCCTTGGTTGCACAAGACTGACATGGCTCTTTTCTTTTTGTTTTGCTGATGAGTTTGTTGCTTCTGATTTAGTTGTTGGGAAATGCCTTAAGGCCTCTTCCAAAATATCCCTTTGAGAAGGGATTAACATTACTTCCCACATTGATACATTGATATTTGTTTTCTTCATATGTTCCACAATATTTAGTGGAACAATGGCTGCCTTATACATTGAGGGAATCCATGTTCCCTCCTTTGATTCATCTGCAGCTTGTTTAGGCACTTTTGAGCCTGATGGAATTTCTTTTGCAGCAGCAGATCCGCTGCTCTAAATTGGAATTGTGGCATTGGCCACCTTTGCCTTTGAAATAGGCTCGTTTTGTAACACAGTAGGCATGGGGATAACCTCTAAATGCCTCTTTTTGGATCCAGTGTTGTCTGCAATACTACTTACAGGCATGATCACACTATCCATGGGCAGATTGATAACACAAAAGTCCTCTAAAGTCCATAGCATCATATTGGCATCAGAGGTAGCCTCATTTGATAATTCAGGGTTATTATTGGCTACCTCTGATAATGATGCTTGCTGGGTATGAAAGTTTTGCACCATTAAATCTCTTTCTTGTGCTCCAAAAGAATAAGTGGACTAATTATGAGGTTGGTTGTAGGGGTAGCACCAATCTACCTCTTGGGCCAAATTATTTTGAGTAGGGACTAAAGCCCTAACTAGATTTATAGTCATAATCTGTTAGATAGGTCAAACTATTTGCAAGGGCTGGGCAGAGTTAGGGTTTTGATATATGTTTTGTTGGTAACCTAATTCTAGTTTTGGTTTCTATTGGAATTGTACCCTTGGTTCTAATTTTGGTTAGATGACTACCCCTGATTATATTTCTGATGGGATTTAGGGGTAGTTTGAATAGTTATAGTGCTAATATTGATGACCATGTTGGTCAGTAGGGTTTTAAGATCACTCTCTTCTTGAGAAGGAGAGGAAGTTGAAGCTTTAGGTTCTGGGATAGGAGCAATAATGAGCTATTGGGATGATGAAAACAACTCTGGAAAAAGAGGTACAGGGGGTCTGGGAGCAATTTTCCCAACCTGTATTAGACAATTTTCAACTTTTAGAGTTGTCTCATAACTAGTGGGTAGGGTTTCAACATCCATGGATTGCATCATTATTGCAATATCAGAATTTAAAGCTCTTAAAAAGTACAAGAAAGCACCTTGTGGAGATGGCATGAGGGTAACTGGAATTCTCTCCCACATCCTCTAGAATTTGAAGTTGAAATCTACCAGCATCTCACTTGGGGCTCTTTTGATTGTTGTCAGTTGCTTAAGCAATGAAACATTATCTGTCCGTTCTCCAAATTGCTTGTAGAGGGATTGTCCCAACTTATCCCAGTCATGTATTGAAGAAGGGGTCAAACTCCAAAACCATTGAAGAGCTCTCCCTTTAAAAGTTGAAACCAAAAGCCTGACTACAAAATCTTCATGCTAGATATGATAGACTGAGCACACGCTAGATATGTCCTTGATGTGTTCATCAGGGGTTATAGAACCATCACCCATAAAGGGTGAAACACTCTTTAGGGATACAACTGGTATATCATTATATGCAGCCAAATCTAAAGGGCTACCTCCATTAAAGGTCACAAAAGGCAAATTTCTTGCCATCCTAGGGATATTCAAATTCAATCTAGGAATGTGCAAGCTTCTTCTAGTATATTGAAACCTAACAGGAGGGGGTGTAGATTGAGCTCTTGGATGAGGCAAAATAGGATTGCTATTCCTTCTCATAGGAGACCTAGATAACCTAGACCTTCTCCTTGAAGCAACAACATATAATTCAGTAAACTAAAAGTTATCTCTTAAAGACGCCATTGTTTGCACAGGCATAAAAGATGGCACTGATCAGAACCAGAAGCTTGTAGAGTTGCCAGGTGCATGAAAAGTCTACCAAAGTGCAGAATACTGAGAAGAACACCAGATTCTCATCTTGATTCTTTGTTCACAGTCCCACCAAGCATGCCAGAAACTATTGTCACATGGATTTGCACCCTGTGTTGAGAGCTTTTAGGGCTCCAACAATCCAGTGAAACATTGAGATGACTTCTAGGTTTGGGACCCTACAGGGAAATCAAATCTCTAGAGAGAGGTTGGTTCCTTTGCTGAATGGGAGATTTAACTATTCCTAATACTAAACCTAATCTATGCATCATTGAGGAAAAGGGGAAAGATGATAAACTAAAAGTGGAAAGGGGGTGATACACCAGGTTTAAATGTTTGGCTCTCAAGTCAACCATGTATGCACAGAATAACAGTAAATAATAGATAAGCATACACAAATCATAAATGAGTTGCAGAGGTAAAAGAAACTAATTGAGATCCAAAAGGAAAGAAAGATTCACAAATGGAAACTCAAACAGAAAGATTACATAGAGCAAGTAGAATTCATGAAAAGGTAAAAATCTTATTACTTATTCTCAAAGAGGTACGGTTACAATTGAAAAGAGATGTGATTTTTTACAATCAACGACCAACCTAAATACATTACATTCCATGCCTTATATAGAATTTACAATGAAGCACTATTACCTATTGCAATGAATGCACCCATAGACCTATCAAAGATTTTTACAAAAGAATATCAGAAGAAAATCTAATTATATTGACATAAATGTAGATAGAATATCTCCAAGAAGTGGTTGAACAAATATATGCGATGGAAAACTACACCTTGAACCACCCTTGCAACCATAAATGCTCAACTACAATTTTCCATTTGGAGTTGGATGTTGACTTTCATCTAGACTAGATCCCAGCCTTGGAAGCAAGATTTCATCATGTGTGATCATGGCAGACCCTTGGTCTAGCCTCTTTGCCTTTTAATCTGAAGATCATGGAAGCTGCAAAAGTCATCAAAGATTGAGCCTCAGCCCTTCGACGTTTCGCCTTCCAAGAGGGAAGGAGAAAGGAGAAAAGTCTGCTCCTTGAGCTCTAATTTATAGAGGAAGATTACACTATCGGTAGATTTTGAGCCTCAGGATTTCCATCTTCTACCTTCGTAGAGAAGGAGGAAGAAAGAAAGTCTAAGCTCTGAGAGTTAAAGACTTAGCTGATCTTTTGAAAGTTTTGACAGAGTTCAGAGTTACTGTCTTTTGCCTTCAGAGAGGAGGAAGAAGGAAGGTCCGATCCCTAAAGTTCAAAACACTTAGCTTTATTTTCAAACTTTTTAGTGGAAGTCGGCCTTTGGGCCTTCCGCCTTTCTCTTTCCTTGATGATGTCATCACCACATGTCAACTTTCCGTGGTTCTTCAAGTATACCACGGGCCTACCAAAAAACTTTGCGAAATGGCAGAATAGAAAATTTTACACTCGTCAGGGGTTGGAGTTCAGGCTCTTCGCCTTATGCCTTCTAAAAGGGAAGAGGGAAGGGGAAAAGTCTGAGCCCTGAAACACTTAGCCACTTTGCAAAGGGAAAGGTCAGAGTTCAGCTTTCGGGCCTTCTACCCTTCTCCTTCTAAGGAAAAGAAGGAAGAAGAGGGAAGGTCCAAACTTTGACCTCTGAAAAACATTGAATACTTAGAGAAACTTGCAAAGGACAAGGCAGAGTTCAGAGACAATGAGGATGGAATGATGAGGGATAGAACTCTGAACTCTAAAACTTTGATGATATTGAAAACACAAGGCAAACTCAGTATTTTGGAACTTAGTCGGTCTTTTAGGGTGTTTCCTTGCATCTCCAAAGGGGTAAACACTTAGATATTTTTTGGATTTGGGCTATTTGGTTGGAAGGCAAAGTAAAACAACACCAACCATGAGAAGATGGAAGCTTGTTTGGCACCATTAACCTACATTAATAACAATACTAGTTTAAATAAATAAAGCAAAGAAAATAAAAATGTACTCAAATCACAAAACTTAAGAAGTACATAACATACCTTTGTGTCATTCCACTAATTCATTTCCATGAACCATGAGGATCTAATCTACTCTTTATGGTGTCGAGTATTGCTTCATGGTTAGACTCATGAACTTTTCACAAATTCTTATTCAATAGTCTACCCCCATATTTGATCAATTAAATATTTGATGCCACAACAAGGTTAGGATAATGAAAAAATTTCCTATGTTCCAATGTCAAACAACCACACATCAAAATTTTTCATTGGGTACCTTCAACCACTGATCCTATAGGATACTCAATATCTTCTCCATCTATGATAGGGCTACCAATTTATTTTTTCCTCAAAATGATGACACTAATAATAATACATTTCTTCCTCATTAGCTTCATCCATAATAACTGTATAAACATGCTCTGCATTAAATTGTACAAAAAAGGTTAATTTTAAAAATAATACAAAAATACTACATCATAATCTAAAATATTAATTTTTATTAAATAATGCATCTATAATACCTGGTTGAACTAGATTTGAAATATAGTCAAAGACAACTGATGATTCCATCTCCATGAGTTGTAGTGTTCTTGGAAGTTGATATGTCTCAAGTGGGATTAGTCTAGCGCACCATTCATTGATCCACTCTTCTAACTAACTCATTCTAAGTAAAATATGTACATGAGGAACAAAAGCATGCCATCTGTCTCATATGAATAGTCCATGAAGCTACATTTGAGCTTCTAAAATAGTGGAACTCATTTGATCTTATCAATGTACACCAATCTTCATATTTTGTAATGTTACCTTCTTCTACCAACCAAAAAAATTTATGAATTGTAGACTTACCTTCATTACATGGACCCATTATAGAGTTACACCATTCGATGATAGATGTTGCATCTGTCAACTTCACACAATATTTGTACTGCAACTCTTCTCATGCTAAGGCTCATTTAATATATGCTCTTGAACCATCATCCTCCCCTTTTTCATGCCTGACCTTAAATAAATTCTATATATGCTAAACACCACTCATCATATGCATCGTACTCAACTAATAGAGAATCCATGAGTTCTTGAATTGTGATGTACAATTATCTGACCATATGATATGCTGAGCAAACATGATGTTTAGGACTACTCAAATTACCATAGAACATTTGAAAGAAACCTTGCACAAACTCTATAGAATGTGTGCTATAATCACTAATATAAAAATGATACTCCCTCAAGATATTTCTATCTTTCTCTGTAATGTCGGGTGCATGAATGAATGCTATATGAACAAATCTAGAAACCTAAGTGGAGTTGTAGTACTGTGATTGGACCTCATTATATGGTTATAGTGTATAATTCCTTGAAAAGTATAGAATTGACATGATTGTATGAAGAGGAAATGTGTCCTTGCATAACTTGAATTTAAAGTCCAACTAGCCTTGAGCTCTATGTGTATGCCTTGCATACTCGTACACTATCTTCTCTAAAAAAATAGGCATAAATTTAGATACCATTATTTCTTCATTTATCAATTCACACTTTTTTGCCTTTTTACCATCTTTTAGAGTGTATGCCACTAACTTATATTTTCTAGAACTTGCTAGTTTATTTCCAATCACATGTGTATTCTCCATGTGTATACAATTTATCAAACATTAGAAACCACCACAAATATCACATGTGCCATCTAAATATGATTTCTTATAAAATAATTATCCATCTACTCTTTCACAAAAAACAATTGAAATAAAATCTCTTTTCGATCTAGTGGAGCTCCTATCATACACTCCTGCAAAATATTATTAGTATGCAAAGATACACATATATATTGAAAACATCATAATGCATAGAAAATTCAATGTGGGCTCTATAAGAACAAGTTGTGTGTGTGTGATTTATTTTAACATAAAAAGATTTTTCCATTTCAAAATACCTTTGACTAATTTTTATTTGAAAATAACTCTCTATAAATTTGGAGAAAATTTGTGTTTGAGTCATATGCAAAAAATGCTTTAGATGTGGTTCACAAGTTTGACAACCAATTCTCATTTTTACATCTCTTTGATTAGGTGATAATCTTGTGTTATTTTTCTAAAATTATTCAATTATGGATTTTAATGCTTCAACTATGACTTTATCTTTCCATGGGAGTCTACCAGAGAATGCCCATAGTTCATTGCTATTCAAGTCCTCAACTCTTTTACACCTCCCAACAATTTTCATTAGTTTTTTTCTACTTATTTTTAGTGCTTCACTTGTTTTCCTTATTAAGTGATATTTCTTTGTTTGATTACTTACTATAGTTGATGTAATTACACATCATATAGTATTACTATCTTTGGTGTGTGAGGTCAAACACATGCTTTGATATGCATTGATTAGATTTGTATTTGATGTTCTTAGACCAAGAATCTTCATGATGGGTCAAAGCTTAAGATTTTTCATCATTTCAACAAACAATTGACATCTTCTCATTTCACTTAAGTTTTCAAAAAATATTTTCCATATTTTATTAACATTTCATCTACATGTACGTTTAGGAATCTTATTAGGCATTGGTTTTAGAATGTTCTCATCAATTTTAATTAAAAACTTAAGTTTTAATGCAAAATTCTAGGATGTGTTCTCAATAGAAAACTTGATTTGTTAGATAAATTTTGCTCATCAAATAATTGATCAATTGGTGTAACATCTATATTTACATTTAAAATTGCATCATAATTTTCAATCAATGATTGAAGATTTTTTACAATATCAAATGGAGATACCAAAGATGACATACCTTCAACTCCCAGATTCAATTTCTTACTTGCAAGAAGTTTTTGCATTTGTTTCTCTAAATCCTTCTCTTTCTTGGATGCTTCATGATCTAATTCAATTGACAAAGATGGTATATCTTCATCTATGAAGTTTAATTTCTTATTTTCATGAAGTTGTCTCATGCGTTCTCTTTTCTCTACATTCTCAGCTTCACACTCCTCTAGTGTTTGAGTTTTCGGTTGTTTCCATGGCATGATGTTGAATTATATATCAATCTAACACAATTGGTCAAAATAATGAAAACAATGGTTGACAATTTAGCAAATTCAAATAAAAAACATGTAATTACAATATTTTTTGTCAATGCAGGATAAAAAAATTAGTTAGTTTTGTCAAACAATGATTGATAATATCAAATTTGATTTTAAAAAATGCAATTAAAATATTTTATGTCAATACACGAACAAAATTTTTTTTGTCAAATAATGATTGTAATTCTTTAAAGCATCAAAAGTTTGATTCTATGTCACAGAAAGTGCAGTGCATAGGGATAAACAAAGCATGTGGGTCCAAAATCACAAGTTTTATCTTTTTACAGACCATTGCTCACTTTTTTAGGCAATTAGAAATGCAAGCATGTTATAACTTGCATTGGGAACTTCCAACACTAAGGGTTGGATTTAACTTACGCATCCAACCTAAAGGGTTGGAACCTACATTTTATACACCCAAATATGTGTTTTTAAGAAAACATAGAAAAACAACTAAATCTTGAGCATGCTCTCCATCAAGTTTACATGTTTTTTTAATTTAATCTAAAAAAAACGTTAGGATGACTTTAATCTTTCTATTAGCTTTCTAACCATATAATTTTTTCTAAAATCTAAAAACATTAAGATTTCCATCTTCAATTTCTTTTGCTAGTGTCTTCCTTGTTTGTCAAAAACCTATATAGTATTATTGGTGTCATTTTTTATTTGTTCATCCAAATTTGAAACAAATTACATTTATACATTCTAGACTCTATTTTATACATGTTCAAATAAAAGGATTTTTTATTACTTTTCAAAAAAATTAAGGGGGAGCGTTATCCTCGAATTATAGCTCACTCAATTCGTGGGATAACCCCTATGAAACTTGTCCATTTTGTAGCCCACGTCCTCTAAGCATGCAAATTGATACATTTTTAGGTCATCTCTAGCGTGACTTGATCCCTTGAAGAATCTCTTCGATTTTTGATCCAGGTTCATTTTGAGTATTTTGTTTTTTTTAGTTTTCCCCAGTGTTAGTCATTTTTGCAAACTGGGTTGTCAATTTGCAAAAATAAAATTTGCATTTGCACATAGGATGTAACAATTACACTCCTATGCTGGCATGCTCAACATTAATGGCATCTTTAATTGAAAGATTTTCTAAATCTTTTTGGGTTTATATTTGTTTTTTTTTGTTTTCTTTTTTCATTTTCTTGTTGTTGAGCATTGTCTTCCCTTGCTCCCACTGTGCCCTAGTTTCTTGTGATTATCTCGAGTGATTGTTGATGCAAGTTTTCAATTTGAGTTCGTATTCACACAAAAATAGGTATGTTGTTATCTCCTCCTTTCTTCTATGCTTTACACTTTTCATTTTTTTTACTATTATGTAACATTTCTGTTAAGAGTCTGCATTCTATGTTTCAATCTAAATTAGGGCCTTTCATTTTGTATTTTTTGATGTATGGTCGTTTTTGTTTTAAACGTGTTTTGTTATTTTTCAAGCCCTAGGTTTCATCCATCATTGTTTTTTCTTTGATCGCGTTATTCAAGGTTTATCCCCCGAACAACATGATCAAATGATCATGGTTTTTCGGAGGATAGACCCCGAACAAACCTCCTTTTCCTTTGTTTTTTATTGCGTTTTCATTGCGTTTCGAGAACTTCCAAACTAGGGATGGAATGTGGGATTTATTTCCCACACAACATCCATAGTTTGGGATGTTATGTGGGGAATAAACCCTGCATTTCATCCCAAGCAAACCTAAGATACATTACATCCTTACCCTTTGCCATTTCATAACACAAAAAAATTTGTGTCATGCAGGATTTAAGCTCCGCATGACACAAGTTCATAGTGTCATGCGGAGTTTAAATTCGGCATGACATTATGTTGTCTTCACATTGCCATAGTGTAGATCGGGTTTTAAAACCCAATCTACACCTTACACCGTAGACTTAAAAAAATATATATATGCTGATGTAGGTCAGGTTTTAAACTCGGACCTACACTTTGATCTACCCCCTTAATATGTGCACATCGGATTTTAAAGTCCATTGTGCATATCATTTTTTCGTCCTTCTTCATATGTCAGTCGGACTTTAAACTCCGATTGACATGTTTGCCTATGCATTGAAAAATGCAGGTTGGAGTTTAAACTCCAACCTACGTTTGAAAACTAAATTTTTTCTAACATTGGTAAAAATGAAAATGAGACTCCAAGATGAGATTTTTCTCAATCTGGCAAGTGAATGTTTTTGAGCATGGAGGTGATATGTTTCCCCAAAATTGTACAAAGATAGATTGTATGAGATCTTTCTAACTATGAGAAGTTTCTTCAAAAATCATATTTTTGCAATTCATTTGCCAAATGTCAGAATCCTCCCCAAAGAAGAAGATGAAATACAAGTTTCAAGGTGTTGTCCTAGCTACTTCAATCGAATCAAATGTGGATGAGATCAAAGACACAAAGATCGGGCATGTTGACATGTCTAAATTTTTGGGAAGGCTGAACCAACAACCATTGCCCTCAAACATGCAATTCATTCTAGATAGTGACATCCACCTAGTTTCCACTTTTCTGGTGTCAGTTCAAAACCCCAATTTTGTCTTGGCAATGGTAGGGAAATTTGATAAAGATACTTAGAGTATATCTGATGCTGATGGAAATGTGATCATTAAACTAGACGCTAACTTATTTAACTCAATATTCAAGTGTCCTGACATTGAGGATTATGCTAATCTTTCCATTGAAGAAGCACAAAGGTATTATGATACACTCACTGAGAAATGCAAAAAGGCCATTAACACTAGGTGGCTCAAAACTCCTCTCTTGACCCCAATGGCAGTTGGCATAGATGTCAAACCAACATAGAGGTAGTTTGGCATATTGAGGTTGTTTGTGGATATCTTGCATTGACTTTCTACTAATGATCTTCACTCACAGTACTTCATGATGCTTTGGTTGATATCACTTAAGTGACTCCTTCTCCTTGATTCTATGATGTGTTGTATTTAGTTGAGGTTGATACTATGGTTGGCACTTGGTCAATGTGACTTCATTTCTTATAAGGGTTGTGAAATCTATAGTCATTGGCAAGTATCGTCATCTCAATAGTGAAGGGCTCTATGTGGTCTCTTAAGAACATCATGTGTTATTGATTTCATTTGAATTCAAAACAATATGCAAATAAAGGTCCCTTGAAGTTCTTATTACAAAGCATGATCATTTTCAAAGGGATAAAATGCAAGAGACTTTAATGTCAATTGATTTATGAAAGGTTAAATATTATTGGTTTTGTTTGAAAATCAATATGGACAAAGGCATTTCAAAGGTCACTTAAGTTATAACCTGTCTAGTAGGTTTCGGGCATTCTTGGCTGGTAAAAAGTTGGCATTAATGTTTCATTATCACTGGCCCTTTTCGGTCTCACTGGGACTATTGGTAAAGAGTGTTTACAATGCAAAAAGTTTGTTTTTGAGTTTCATTTCATAAGGTTGAACTTTGAGACATGAAGTCTCTCGACCTAGAGTTTTACCAATTTGCAAAAGTTTGAAGATTCTATGTAATCATGATGTAGATTTTGTGACATTTGACAACACTCAGCTCACTGTGAGCAGCAAAAAAGAATGGAAGGGATCTTGACAGTTATTATGGTCTTTTAGAGCTCGAAGGCACAACAAATTCTTGACTTGTCGGCAACTATAGGTGATATCTTTTCTTTGTGGGTGCATATTGAAGTTTTCTTTGATTCTCATATGGGTTCTTGAGCAAATGTTTGTTTTGTTGCTCACAAACACTATACTTACTTATTATGTTGGGACGTTGTTCAAAAGTAGTTAAAGAACAACAACTGTTTGATTATGTTTTGTTTATTTGATTGTGTTTTGTTTACTCAGACATTGGTTAGGGTTTGCAAGACTCTTGGTTAAGGTTTCTTTGTGAACAACAGTTTGAGAAGGTTTCAATCACATGCATACGATGCTAGGGTTTCATGAAATATGTTTGGAAATAGTTTTGATGGCATTTGTCTAACCTTGCTTCAGATGTGGTTAAGTGTTATTCACTGCAAATTAGAAAGACATTTTTTTATCTCTGTGGTTACATTAAATAGTTTGAAAACTATATGGAACATGTTACTAAATTATGTTTGCAATCTAATTTAGTGAGGCCTAGACAACAATTGTTGAAGAAGGGGTAGAAAATTCTTTTTTTATGTGCATGATCATCCAGTTAATGTCTGATGTCTTAACAAAATAAAAACACAAGATCACTTATCAGGATCATGTGAGAGCTCAAGATGGGTACTCAAACCATCCTGGTAAGTGAAAATGACTAAAGGCAAGAAAGCAGACATTCAAAGAATGACAGGTATCTAATTGACTTCATTTTTTAGTTACGATGTTGCTAATTATTCAGTACATTTCAGTGCAGTTTCAAGGGAAAGGTATTTATAAACTATCATTTCTTCATCATGTTTTAAAAATGTGCTTTAAAGAGATTCAGTTGTTTTATGCTATGTATTTGATTTAGAAAGCAAAGTATACATAAGTCATTGCATAAAGTAAAATAATTGATTGTATTCAAAAGAGTGTTTAAATATGTCCCACACAAGCTGTGTGAGTGACTGGAGTATGCTACATAAAAGTAAATTTTACTTTTGAAGGAATAAAAATGCATAAGAAAAGTAGAGGGACCCATCATTGCCTGTGAATGATGAATCCAGAAGTTGAGTTGGTCTTCAGCTCCCTCCATCTACTGAGCTCTGGAATACTTGCAAAAAAGTTTTGTTAGAGCTCTGGGTTCCAAGGCTTTTCATACACATAATCAAATCAACAAAAAGTATCATCTACTTTTATGGAGCAACAACCATCTAATGAACAGTAAGAGAGAGAAGATAAATTAGGCATATTCAGAGCCATATCAGATAATGTTCAAGGAGAAACAAAAGAGATAGTTGATCAAGAGATGCAATTACCAAATCAGAATGACAAAATCAAGAAAGAAAAGCATCATGGCCTATAATCCAAAGTATGTTTTATGTTCTAACTTGTTTGTTCTTTATGCAGGTATAGGTGAAATATATCAAGACCAATCAAGGAAATAGTATGTGGAGGAAAATGGGCTCCCACAAGGGTTGAGCCCAACATACTACCCTCTTAGTTCTTGAGAGGTCATCAATGTCATATAGATGCAAGATAAGAACAGTGGCAGAGGCTCTCAAAAGCCAAAACAAAAGAAACCATGGATGCCTTGAAGGAACAATCATAACAATTACCTTGACAGAGTTGTCTGAGAAACAAAAGGTATGGCAGTTAAAAGAAATTGAAAAGAACTTGATACCTTAAAGAGCCTAGCAGAATATATCAAAAGGAGGATAGTCAAGAAAATGCCATGATAACAGTCCTTTTATGCCTTATGAAGAAAGTTGAACAACCATGTTTCCAAAATGCAAGGTGGGAGAAAGTCATGTAGAGCGAGTCTTCTACCATTATAGCATTGGCATACAAATGATAAAGGAATAGTGAAAGAACCATCACAGTCCATAACAATCTACTAAATGACTGTTAAATCACAGTACCATGCATCGAACTCAAAAAAAAATGGTCATTATTAGTTACAACAATACTGACCTGCAGGCTTCATTCATAGAGCACATGCAAATATTTGTATTGGTTAGGCATGGATTAAGCATGTAGGCACAACTAGACTATCAAAAGTAGGAAGAGTAGAAGGAATGTCCAAGGACAGTACACAGAGCCTTTGATGTCAACAGAGACAACCATAAATACATGAAGATATAGTCATACAAGTAAGATGAACATGATGAATATAACAGTCATTCAAGACTGTTTTGAACAATGAGCATAAGAAAAAAGTAGTCTTATGACTGTTATATAGGTTAAAGAAAAGAGTCCTATGATTGTTACAAGGCAAAGGTGCTTCAAGCAAAGAAAGACCTCGATGGATTTCTGTGTGAACACAACAGACTATTTGTTACATGGTTATGGGATCACTTTGCATCCAGCTTGCAAGACTATGCATCATCTTCACCATCATCACTATCAATGGCATAACTGAACAAGTGTAGATTTGTTCTGATGATAGAAAATTAAACAAGAATGCAAATGTAATCATGAAAGTGCAGCAAGGTACATGCATGTCTATTATCCTTTAGCCTCTATGAAGATCATATGTAATAGTCATGAATATAATAAGACAATGGTAATAAAGGTGATAAAGATAACAATGCAAGGCAGTTGGTTGCTGCAGAAATAAGTGTCCCTTTGTTTGAAATCTTTGTAACTAAACATGGAGATCATAGATACAAACAACATGTAGTTTATTTACAGCATGACAGAGAGACTTCAAGTGACCCTCTTCTAGCATTAGAACATCTGGATGCTGATTTGTTAGGTGCCTCAAAAGGATCACTTGAAGGAGACCAAAATATCAGAGTTTGGAAATTTTTGCAGTTGTATAGTAATGACAAGATAATATGAATGAACAGAATCATGTTCTAAATTATTTGAGATAGAGATAATCTAAAGGGAGCATATCAACCTTGATAGACAACACATAAGAATGGAGCAACATCATGACACATCAAACAGACATCATTGAAGGTTTTATCTTTGAAATCATGAGAGACAATGATAAAAGAGAAGATACAATACATATGTATTTGATTCTATGCTACATAAATAGTGTAGAGAAAGTGCTACAACTACAAGAGACAGTTAAGTATAGTAAAGATGAAAAGAAAGAGGAGCATCTTGTCCAAATACAGACATTACCTCTTTCTACCTCTCAAGTTAACACCAATTCAGCAGAAGACAACCACATATGAAATACAGTCATCATTACCAAAGAATGCATCAAATAGAGATCATCATGCATATGTCATTTAACAGAGGAGGTAATATGGAGGGATAATATTTGCAAGGATTACAAGTCACAATGATGAATAATGGCAACAGTCACATGTATAATGAGCAGATACAACCAAATATTTCATTCTTTCCTTCATGTTTTTTGTCAAGAAAACCAACTGTTTATATGGGTCAGTTTTAGAGCATTTTTAGTTAGCAATAGTATGAGGGTTTTTATGTGTAAAGACAAGAGAAGCAACCATTTACCACCTATAGCAAATCATGAAAACATATACAAGTGTAATTTACCATGAATGGTTAAGGTTTGATACAAACCCTAGCTAGGGTTTCATAAGAAAAGAGAAGGCCAAACATTAGTTTGGGAATGGAAGCACAAGAGCTACCATTTTGCTACAAAGAAGGAAGATTCATATACAGAGAAAACATAAGAAAAGAAAGCCTTAAGTTGAGTGAATATCACAGGCACGACCTTACATTAGAAAAGAAATTTCTTTTGTCTCTTTCAGAAAAATGAGAAGCATTGTCTTTTTTTGCCATACAGAGAATATGAAACCCTCAAGATCACTCAGAGTAAGAAATACCCAGAATTTCCTTCATGAAGCCGTGGCCATAGAGTATGGAACAACTTCAAAAAATAGGAAAGCATGAGAAAAACAAAAGGTTCCCTTCATTTTGTAGTTTCTTAAGCTCAAATCGAGCATCTTTTGCAGATAAAAGAGGAAAAAATGAGATTCAAAGACTTACCAAAGGTTGCTGATGAAAAAATGCCCTCAAAGTCCATGGGATTTCTCACAAGGGGTGCATTCCAAAGCTTGAGCCTGATATAACCAGTGGTGGCTTCAAACAGGAGAAGGCACAACAAGAAATCCAAGTATAAGAAGATTGCATCAAGACATGATGGTAGCCACAGCTAAAAGCCAGAAAATTACACTCAAAATGAAGATAATGAAAAGATTTCTACAATTTTTGTGAAGAGAAATACTCACCACTGGTTGCTGGAGAAAAATTGACATGAAGCAACAAAGAATAATGGAAAAATGCTCAAATATTTGAGCTCAAACCCTAACTCCCATGGCAGTGACCAAGCAGAACCAATTTCTCCAAAGAATGCAAAAGTGCAAATGACAACTTTTAGGGTTCATCTTCTTTTTGGTCGAATGCCCTAGCCCGAGTTATGGGCTTTTTGACCTTATTTTAAAAATCATTGTTATAAAGAAAATGCCCTGTGGTCAAAACCTCAACATCATCAAACCTAGTGATCAAATGAAGGGAGCTTGTGAGGGCTATATTCTTCCTTTTGATTTTTCTTCACAGTTAATGAAAATAATGATGCAAAGGTAAGGTAGGTAATGGCATGAGAGTCATAAGGTGTTTGGAAATTATGTTTTGAATGTGATTTGAGACAAGTAATGCAATATGGCATGATGACTGTATTTTTGACCTATGCATGGATGAGGTCCTTTGTGATGCATGGTTGCATGGGAGATATAAGGGGTTAACTCACGATTTCTATTTAATCATATCTCACATATGAAAAGGAATTTTTGACTTTTCCATGTATGGAGGATGTGTTTTCATTGGTATCATCATAGGATGCATGAGTTAATTATGCAAATCAAAGGGGAGTTATAAGGAGAGTTATTATTTTTTAAAATATTTTGAGAATAATTACCCTCAGTTTGCATGACTTGGAAACTATTAAACAAATGTAAACAAATAATAGAGTAATAAATTATAAATTACTTTATTATTTGTCTCAAAGTTATAAAAGTCAAAGATAGACAAATTCATAACAAATAGTAAAGTAAATCATGTTGATTACTTTATTTTTTTTCACATTGTTTTCCTCATCCCAAAATCATGCAAAATTAGGAGATGGAGTTAATGAGGTGTTTTGGGATCATTTGCATGATTTTTGGTCAAACTTGGAGGGATTTGGAGTTCCACTTGGTCAAACTGATAGAGAGGGGCAGTTTGGAGCTATTTTAGCTTGAATTGGATAAGTTATAGCCCTTCTTTTTGGGGATTTTCTTTTCTGCTCGTGAGAGAGTTTTGTGGAGATATTTTTGATGCTGAGTTGAACCGCAGTGCTTTTTCCATGCACTTGGGAGTTCTTTCTTTTGATATATTGGAGAAAAACTTAGGTGTTTCTTAGTTCTTGCATTCTATTCTCTCTTACACATTTCAGAGAGGCAGAGTTTGTTTGTAACTCATTTTTACAGATTTTATACAGTACAACAGGTTACAGGTTATCTTTTTTGCCTTTTATGCAGATTTTCCTTCATTTTCAGTAAGATCAAGCATTTACCTTCTCAATTGTGCTCTTTTATGAGTGATTGGATGAAATTTTATTGTGTTTTAATATCAAAACCTTTAAATATTTTTCTCATTCATACTTGCATGCATTTAAAACAGTGAAAAATCACAGGTCTTAGGTTGTGTATTGGAATAATATTTTCTTCCATGTTGTGAGAACCCAGTTTTCCTTCAAGTGAAAGTTTATTCAAGCCTTCCTGAGAATCATTTTTGTGGTCAAATTACCAAATTGATCTGTGTGGATAGATATTTTGAAAGTCATTGTGAATCAGAGCTGCATTTTTTCTATCATTTAGGTGCATCACCACCCATTTAAGTTCTAGTTTTAATACATCCATTAGAAGGCCTTTTAACCCTTTTCCTACAAAGTCATTAATTTATTAGAGAATCATAAGAGAACCAACCCATAATATGGAGGTCTACTTTCACCATAGGGTACCCACAACATGAAAGTATTCCAATGTTACATAGGATTGCTGAGCTTTCAAGCTTTGCATAATGGGTGCAATCCTAGTTGATAACATAACATTTTGAATAAACTTTGGTTATTTGTAATATCTTCATTGTGAAAGGTTTCTCATAACCCAAATGGGTCTGTTCGACCACATATCCTTGATAGTTATGAATTCAAAAGAAAACTACTTTAGACAGTTTAACTGGTTCAATTATCTATACAAATTGTTTAATGAAAGAACAAGAAAGCTATGAGATAATATAAAATGGATAACATTACTCTATTGAGATAGAGATGAAGTTGTACATTCTTGCAATATTATTATCATAGCAACAGTGTATCATTGCAAAATTTTTCTTGATTAGTTGAGTTATATGTGCACATTTATGATTATGGATTCTTGAGTCTCAAATGAAATGAGACAGTCAAGATATGTTTTACAGTGAAACAGAGAAACCCTCTGTATTGTATATTTTTATTTGATCTTTGAGAAGTTGTAAGTGATCATGTCAGTGAGACAATATGATCATTGCCAGTGAGGCTTGTGTTGCCAGTGAGACATTTTGTATTTCCAGTGAGGCAATGAAAGTGAAAATGATAATCCAATGAGGCAGTGATATAAGTCAGTGAGACATAAAATCCAGTGAGGCTATGTAATTGGTGATTTTTCTGATTAAGCCAGTGAGGCATTTACTGAGTGGTTTTTCTGCCCCATGAGGGTTTTCCACTCCTGAAATATTTGTGTTATGGTCTCATTTGATGCATGGTACATTTGTTCTTCATACTTGAATATGCCATCCTTTATTGCATAGTTTTTGGTTTCTTGCATTACATCATCATCATTACTTTCTATTTTTCAATTTTTGATAAGAAGTCAATTAAATTGCTTTTATCTACAACATTGATTCACCCCCTCTCAGTGTTGTCTGTACTCCAATAAGTGGTATCAGAGCCAGACCCTTGTCAAAAAGTTTAACCAACTTAAGGGTTTCTTGGTGGAGTACTTACCATGTCATCCCATGAAGGTCTTTCTACCTCTAGAGCACCATTGTTTGATAGTATTGATTATGCCTTTTAGAAGTATAGAACGAAACATCATATAAAGTCTTTAGGCTTTGATGTTTGGAATGCAATTACAACTGGGTATACTGATCCAGGCACACCCTCTACTGCTAATGAGAAAAAAATGTATTACTATGATGCAAAGGCCGCAAATGCCATTTGCTGTGGTCTGTCTAATGATGTTTTAATCAAGGTCATGGAATGCAAAACAACCAAATCTATTTGGGAAAAGTTGTCAAATATCTATGAGGGTGATGAAAGTATAAAAGAGGCTAAACTACAAGCTCTTAGAGCCAAGTTTGAAGGCTTGAAAATGGAAGATGAAGAGAAGGTAGTTGATTACCTTCTAAGAGTCCAAGAAATTATTAATGCCATGAGAGGTCTAGTAGAAAAATTAGAAGAAATAACTGTTGTTAAAAAGGTGTTGAGAACATTGTCACCTAAATATGATCCTAAGATCTCTGCTATAGAGAATAGAGACATAAAGAAGCTAACCATAGATGCACTTCATGGCATTTTTACTACTTATAAAATGAGAGTGTGCACTGACAATCCTAACAAAGAAACTACTTTCAAAACTGCAAAGAAAGATAATGACATAAAACCTGAGTCAGAAAAATTGAATCAAGATGAGTCTGTTTTAGTGAGCAAACTAAGAAGAGGATCAAGAAGATATCAAGGGAAGTTACAGTTACCCTTTAAGTGTTTCGATTGTGGCAAGATTGGGCATTATGCTACTCAATGCCCTAATAAAGAACCTGAGAGTGATGAAGAAAACAATAGAAAACTAAGAAAGAAAAAATAGTATAATTTTAAAGGGAAAGATGGGTTCAAAAAGAAAAGTCTATTTGCTGATGTGACAGACAATTGCTTAGAGGAATTTCTTGAAGGAGAAGAAACCCTATTTATGACAACAGTTATGTCTAAAAGGAGTTCAAATTCACAGAGTGGAAATCTTAGGTATATATAGAAAAGAGTTACAGGTCCAACCATGTTGTACAACAAAAGAAATCAAACATTCTTTTCAAAACATCTTTTAATGCTACTAAAACAAAGTTGATTTGGAAGCCAAAGAAGGTTGATGAAAAGACAGAAGGTATGCTTGATCAAACAACTTTACATGCCAAGGTAAAAAATGTGTGGGTTTTAGATAGTGGATGCTATCACCACATGATAGGTGATATAAGCAACTTTATCAAATTTGAATATTCTGATGGTGGCTTAGTGTGGCTTGGAAATGATGATTGTATTTAGATCATAGGGAAAGGTACTATTTCTTTGGATGATGGCTTACCTTTGCAAGATGTGTACTATGCAGAGGGTCTCAAGCATAATCTTTTAAGTGTAACTCAAATCTGTGATCAAGGCTTTTATATTCTTTTTGATGCTCTTGGATGTGAGATTAGAAAGAAAACAGGTGAAGTTGTTGGAGCAGGTTCAAGAACTCAAGGAAACATTTATAATTTGCAAGAAACCAAATGTATGAAAATGGTAGGTCAATTGAGGGAGAGATTAGATGATCTTCCTCATATTTCTCTTCAATAATTCATTTTTGTGTGTTCTTAGGGTGCACTTCAAGTATCATCTTTTATCCCTGTGGTTGTTGGCTACATTGGGTTTATGGCTCTACCTTTGCAGTTTAGTAGGTCACAAGTGTGTTTGTGACATATTTGAAATATGGTTCTTAGTCTTTGCAAGTTCTAGCAATGAGATGATTCAAATGAATTATTTGCTTTTTGTTTGAACAATATACAATAATATATTATGTGTGAAGTTTAAAGTGTCAAAAGATAATGATGATCTGACAGTTGCATGAGGTACATCATAAAGATAGGGGGAGTTATCAAATGTCCTATTTTTCAACCCCAAGGAGTTTTAGAAGGTTTCTTGAGGTATGTAGAGTGTTCATACATGATTGGTTGGTACATGAATTCTTGAGGGATATCTAGTTCTTGTCTATTCTTCATCATGGTGCTAGTGATCTTGGCATTTCTTTATCATTTATATCTCTTCTACTCAAAACAAGTTGGTTGAACATGACAGTCCTTGGTGAGTGCAATGTTTGATGACAGTCTTCTATATTTTGTATGCAATGCCCTTACATTTGTGACATAACTTTAGCACTTTGTTTGTGGTTGGAGATAGTTGATATTTTCTACTTTTCTCATGAACATTTGGAATATGTGACACCCAAGTAACAATGTACCATTTGCTTGTAGCCATCACATTGTTCAAAAGTAGTGATTATTTGGCATAACAGTGTTTTTGTGCTTTCAGTCATTGTTGAACAATTAAATTTGGACAATTATAAAGACTTGATACCTTGTCATATGGGTGGTGATTCTGCAACAGTATTCCTTGCTTAAGAAATGTTTTCAAGGTGGTTCACAGTTGCATGAAGACCGATGACAATGAAGCAAGGTATGAATACTATTATGTTGTGATTAAGGTATTCTTATAAACATATATGCAAGTGAAAAGGAGGTTACCAATTGCAAGTACTCTATTGATCAAAGTGCAATCAGTATGAGCCTTGTTATAGGTCAGATCTCTTGTAGCATTCCTTGTCATAATGCAATGGGTCTCATGCATAAATTTGCCTTTCACATATGATGGTGTTTGGTTGTTGGTGTGGTGTTTGTATAGTAGCAGTTTTGTTGTGAAAAGCTTATACTGTTGAAGAGAGATACATGTTGAAGGTCATTCTTGATCATCATAAGACCTCATGATTAAGCTTAAACTCCTTCACTGGAAGTTCTATAGAATAGAGCAATACCCAGATGAAGAGCAGGACAACTGATACATTAATATGGACATGCTTCATGAGTTCATATTGTTCATACCTTGGTGTCTCATCATGACTTTATACTAGTTCATATTTTTTAATGCTTACAGTGAAGTAAATGAAGGTATCTTGGAGAGGTAATAGGTGCACGGACCAATGAAAAGTGGTCAAGTATCTTAGTGAACTTTACTAAATCCATTGACTTTCACAGATATTTGAATTGATATGGATGTTGTTTTCAAGAGTTCTTGGTGTTGATTGTCATGTTGACTTGAGTTTCCTAATGTTAATTCTTGTGAGGTTCAGTAGTTGATGGTTGAGTTGATGGTTTGCTTCTTAAGATGGAGTTTGTTGCTTCTATCTTACAAGTTACTATTGTATTACAAAGTGTTGTTGCTCAACTTGTTGTTAATCAAGTTTGCAAGATGGTTGGTTGCATAATAATAATGTCAAGATGAGAGTGTGATGATCAAGCTTTTTATCATGAAAATGTTGAATGTTGGATGATTGGTAAGTTTATTCAACAATGAGGTTACAAAGGATCTTCCAGGCTAGTGGCATATAAGATGATTGTTTTTACTCAAATATGCACTTTTTACACCGATTTTTCATCTATCCATGTGCCTTTGTAAGTGGAATGGTTTGACAGTGGCATTTGTATCTAGCAGCAAAATTGTAGAATGGTATGGTGCAATCATTGTTGTGGAGGAACAATGCATTTGTGACAGAGTTGTATGGCAGGACTTTCATGGCAATGTTTTGTGAATGCTTTTGCAGGACAATAGTAAAATGTTGAGGCCTTTGAGGATAATGGAAAGTTGCAGTAGGCTTTAGTCTCAAGGGGAGCTTCATCATTTTGTGATCTCTTTTCATGTTATTGTATCATGATTTTACAGTGGTAGTTGGCATTTTGTTAGATATGATTCTCTCCAATTTGGTGTTTTCATTTGACAGCTTGGTATATGCACATGTTTATATCTGATATTGCTTTAGTTTCTGACATCGTATTGTTGGTCTGATAGATGAGGACAGTGGTATCATGATGCTGGAGTTGGTAATACTTTCTCCCTTTCTCAGTTTATCCTCCTTCACCTTTGGCATTGTTGTCAAAAGGGGGAGAAATTACATGATGCTTTGAGCTGTAATAGGTGATCTTTGCTGTTGTACAGTGATCTTTGATGCTTTGATGGTCTTTTTGATCTGATCAATTTTCATGTTTCATTCATTGATCAGTTGATTAGTTTTAGATGCTTTGATTTCAGTGTCACATGCATGATGCTTGATGTTGCTTTGATGATTTTGATGATCATCATGTATGATGCTTGATGTTGCTTTGATGATTTTGATGATCATCTTACTGTTCAGCTAATGTCCTAATAGTGATACTTACATTTCCTTGATCAACACTTCATGCTTGTTGTTCTGTTCCTAACAGTGGTTGAAGTGTTTGTGCTTGGCATTCATTGATTTGACAGTGGATAGTGGACAGGTAAATAGTTGATCAGTTGGCAGTCATTGTTTTTGTTTGACATCAATGCCAAAGGGGGAGTTTGTTGACTCCAATGGCAGTTGGCATAGATGTCAAACCAACAAAGAGGTAGTTTGGCATATTGAGGTTGTTTGTGGATATCTTGCATTAGATTTCTACTATTGATCTTCACTCATAGTACGTCATGATGCTTTGGTTGATATCACTTAAGTGACTCCTTCTCCTTGATTCTATGATGTGTTGCATTTAGTTGAGGTTGATACTATGGTTGACACTTGGTCAATGTGATTTCATTTCTTCTAAGGGTTGTGAAATCTATAGTCACTGACAAGTATGGTTAGCTCAATAGTGAAGGGATCTATGTGGTCTCTTAAGAACATCATGTGTTATTGATTTCATTTGACTTCAAAACAATATGCAAATAAGGGTCCCTTGAAAATCTTATTACAAAGCATGATCATTTTCAAAGGGATAAAATGCAAGAATTTAGTGTCAATTAATTTATGAAAGGTTAAATATTATTGATTTTGTTTGAAAATCAATATGGACAAAGGTATTTTGGAGCTCACATAAGTTATAACCTGTCTAGCAGGTTTTAGGCATTCTTGGCAGGTAAAAAGTTGGCATTAATGTTTCATTGTCACTGGCCCTTTTAGGGCTCACTGGGACTGTCAGTAAAGAGTGTTTACAATGAAAAATGTTTGTTTTTGAGTTTCATTTCATAAGGTCAAACTTTGAGACATGAAGTCTCTCGACCTAGGGTTTTAACAGTTTGCAAAAGTTTGAAGATTCTATGTAATCATGATGCGGATTTTGTGAGATTTGACAATGCTCAACTCACTGTGAGCAACAGAAAAGAATGTAAGGGAGCTTGACAATTATTGTGGTCTTTTAGAGCTCAAAGGCACAACAAAACCCTTGACTTGTCGGTAGCTACATGTGATATCTTTTCTTTGTGGGTGCATATTGAAGTTTTCTTTGGTTCTCATATGGGTTCTTGAGCAAATATTTGTTTTCTTGCTCACAAACACTATACTTACTTATTCTGTTGGGATATTGTTCAAAAGCAGTTAAAGAACGTCAACCACTTGATTGTGTTTTGTTTACTCAAACATTGGTTAGGGTTTACAAGACTCTTGGTTAAGTTTCTTTGTGAACGACAGTTTGAGAAGGTTTCACTCACATGCATACGATGCTAGGGTTTCATGAAATATGTTTGGAAATAGTTTTGATGACATTTGTCTAACCCTTCTTCAGATGTGGTTAAGTGTTATTCACTGCAGTTTGGAAAGACATTTTTTATCTCTGTGGTTACATTAAACAGTTTGAAAACTACATGGAACATTTTGAATAAACTTTGGTTATTTGTAATATCTTCATTGTGAAAGGTTTCTCATAACCCAAATGGGTCTGTTCGACCACATATCCTTGACAATTATGAATTCAAAAGAAAACTACTTTAGATAGTTTAACTGGTTTAGTTATCTATACAAACTGTTTAATGAAAGAACAATAAAGCTGTGAGATAGTATAAAATGGACAACATTACTCTATTGAGATAGAGATGAAGTTGTACGTTCTTGCAATATCATTATCATAGCAATAGTGTATCATTGCAAAACCTTTCTTGATTAGTTGAGTTGTATGTGCACATTTATGATTATGGATTCTTGAGTCTCAAATGCAATGAGATAGTCAAGATATGTTTTACAGTGAAATAGAGAAACCCTTTGTATTGTATATTTTCATTTGATCTTTGAGAAGTTGTAAGTGATCATGTCAGTGAGACAATATGATCATTGCCAGTGGGGTGTGTGTTGCCAGTGAGGCATTTTGTATTGCGAGTGAGGCAATGAAAGTGAAAATGATAAGCCAATGAGGCAGTGATATAAGTCAGTGAGACATAAAATCCAGTGAGGCTATGTAATTGGTGATTTTTTTGATTAAGCCAGTGAGGCATTTACTGAGTGGTTTTTCTGCCCCATGAGGGTTTTCCACTCCTAAAATCTTTGTGTTATGGTCTCATTTGATTCATGGTACATTTGTTCTTCATACTTGAATATCTTGTCCTTTATTGCATAGTATTTGGTTTCTTGCATTACATCAGCATCATTACTTTCTGTTTTTCAAGTTTTGATAAGAAGTCAATTAAATTGTTTTTATCTACAACACTGATTCACCCCCCCTCTTAGTATTGTCTGTACTCCAATATCCCCGTCCTACAATATGAAGGCCAAAGAACATCTTCAGGAGTGAGTTCATCGAAGAAGTTGGTGATCTCATTACCCTTCTCAATAGGGCAAAAGGCCTCTCAACATCAAATGTTTTTCAAGACTAGATGTTTTAATACATTCATGTCATTAGAAAGGGGGAACAAAAAATATGGCAGGGTCAACAAATCAATGATTCCATATGTGAGAAGTTAGCTACAGTGTCAATGATATTGAGATTTTATATGACTTCTTATCTAGTATATGTTGCTGCATCTATGAAACATTTTCTAGGGTTAACATATGAAGGTGACAGAAGACTAGTTCTTGTGTATCAATACTACCCTCAACTCACCCTGACAAAAAGCATCAAGCATTATAGGAAGGTGAATGATGCCTTTTTCTATCACTACATCTTCTTGTTGGAGAAGGAACTTGAGAAAAAGAGAGTATCAGATCAAGCCTGGGAACAAGTAAAGAAGTTTGGGTGCATCTTCCTACAATTCCCTACTTTCACATACCTTAGGGCAGGCCGTTTCAATGGACAACCATACATGCTTCCTAGGTACCCAGGGGACAAGATGGTCTGAATGGAGTTGAGTAGGCAAGTGGTGGATGTGCATGTCAAACAAGCTAGCTCACATTGAGGTGGTTTCAAGTTTTAGTTTCAGATTGGAAGGTATAGTATTTCTACCACTCCAAGAGCCAAAGCCATGGAGACCGATTTGCAATGGGTTGCTTTGAAGAGGTACAAGAGAAGAAAAGACTTCGAGTACCGAGGTATGAAGAATAAGCTCAAAAGTAACTATACTCATGTGCACATGGTTGAAGACATTTGGGTAGATTACAAAACTGATGAGGATGTAAGAAGGATGGATTATAGTAGGCTCTCTCTTGACCAAGTGAGAAATTTCCAATTGGCTGGTGTGCCAAAAGATATGCAGGATGAGGGAGACATAGCAAAGGCTGAGTACATGAGCAACAAGATTGATGACATCCCTTTGCCTGCTATTCAATGGTCTCAAAAAGAGACGACTTCTCTGAGACAGAGATTCCAACAAATTCTTGCAAACACCAATGTGTGGATGATAAGGAAAGGTATCAAATTGAAACCCTTCTTAATAGGTTCAGAGGAGGAAAAAACAAGAGTACCTCTAGGAAATAAGGAGAAATTGAGGACAAAGACTAAGGAAGATACCCCTTCTAGTGAAAAGAGAATGAAATTTGTTTTCAAAACAAGAGATAAGGGGGAAAGAAAGGAAAATGAAGGAACGTCTGCACGACAAGATGTCAAGCAAGAAGAGGCAGTAGAAGAATGGTCACAAGAACAACTTGAAATCCCCAAGCTGAATCTACTCAGGTGACACCTCCTCCTTCCCATCCTGTGGTTTCAAATGTGAAAACTCCTATAGCTCATGTGATGTCAAGTGCACAACAATCATCAGGTATTCTAGATAATCCTCTATCACCATCACTAGGTGTGTCTATCCATTTTTGCACTCATCTCCTTCAACACCACTAAATCAATCTTTGTTTGACCAACCTTCGGACAATGTGGATAATATTTTTGTTTCTTTTTCTTCCATGCCTAGTCTTTCTGATGTTCCTATGTCTTTGATTGATTCAATCTCTGAGTCAGATTTTGAAAAGTTTTTAGGTTCATCTTCTTCTCAAGTTAATATTGATGCTAACCCCTCAACTGTACAAACTCAAACACCACCAATTGTTACTCATACCCCACTTGTGTTCGTATCCATGCAAGATTCCTCAATTCCACCCAAGTCACAAGAACCTACAGTTCCACCCTTGTCCACTCAAACTACAACTGCAGAAGTAAGAGGTGATAAACTTGTCCTTCCACCGTGGCTTATGCCATAATAGCGCAAAAGAAAGAAGCAAGTTGTATCACTCGATGACTTTGATTTTGGTTAGTTAGTTCCAACGAAGTTGAAGGTAACCAAAAAGGCCAAGACTTTGTCTAGGGTTTTTGTTGATGAATGAAGAAACAAATATGCAGAGGTTGCTATCCCTTCATCTAACAAGGGAGTTGTAGATGTTGAAAATGTTGACTATGTCATAACAAGAGTTGAGCTTGGTAAACAAACACATGAGAGTGTGAAAGAAGATCTATTAGCACAAATGTATGCATTGTTAGACATATATGACCAAGACAAAGCCATAAAGGATCAACTCAAAGTGTAGGTGGATCAGCTAAAATCAGTGCTTCTTGAAATAACTCAGTAATCTGAATAGGTTGAACATGTTAGCACAAGCACAAGTAATGAAGATTTTTTTAAAGATGAAAGAATTGGTGCATAGGGTCAGGCAGTTGATGCCTGGATCAACAGAGTTCTTGCCCAAGGTTCATTGCTTATAAAATCATCCATTAAGCTCTATGACAACCTGGGCAAAATTGGCAAAGAAATCAATCAAACGCTTGAGATCCTTTCTCAAGACATGCAACTAATTGAACAGGATCTTGATTCTTGGAACAAGTTGCAGGACTTCAAGATCAAAGTGTTGATTGAACATGGGGTCATCCCCAATAGTAGAAAGTATGTGGAGTATCATGAGGCCATGATACACAAAAATGATATAATTGAAGGCTTGATACTCAATTTGTGAAAAGATCTTGAGAGGGGAGAAAACAAGGCTTAGGACATTTCTAATGAGCTGGTAGAGCTACCATGTCATATGCTTGATGACAACCAACAAACACTCCCCAAGGATACAGTCATTCAAGAGTTCACCAACCTAGTGCAAACATAAGTTGAAAGAGAAGTCTTTTCATTGGCTTCTCTTGACAGGTTGATGGAGTTCCAGACCATTCTGAATAGACTGCAGATGATACTAAATAAGCACAAGAGCATGCCTGACACTCTCACTGATTCCATCACTCGAGTGCTTATTATCTCCAAGCATACACTAAGGCCTGACATCAATGAAGTCGAGGTCACTGTGAAAAGATATGAAGAATTATTGGAGAAAGATCAAGATGATGAAGAAATGTCCAAGGACACTTAGATGTTTTTAATGTTTTATTTTTCATGCTTTGTAAATTGTAATTGACAAAATCCATGTCATTTTTGTAAAATTAGAATACATGGAGTTGTGAGACAGAGTCATAAGTCAATTAGAACTCGATTTTTTTGAATAAGTCAAAGTAGTTGTAGATTTCCTATTTTTTCTCTTAGCCTCTCCCTATAAATAAAGAGGGCCTCTTTTTTAAATATTATCTTTTAGTTATTGAAGCGAAGCATTGATGAATTGAAGAGCATTTTGAGACTTTGTGTTCAAGTTGTAAATCATAATTTTATCAATAATAAGAAAAGCAAGCAGACATTCAAACTTTATTTTAGAATAAACTTGTGGTACATTGGAGATGTTCTTATGTCTTTTGCTTTGCACTTTCTTATGCAATTGATCAAATCGTAGTGTGGGTTATATAATCTAGGAGATGATCTAAAGCTAATTTTGGAGACTTTGTGCTACAACATTATCTTTGGAGTTTATGTTTTATGTTTGTGAGTTGAAGATATTAGAAGACTTTGAGCTACTAGTTATTTTATGTGTTCATTAATCTCTTTATAGTATAATGTGGAGACTTTGGGCTGCACTTTATTCTATACGTTTCCAACTTCAAATCAGCGAAAGAAGCAACAAAAGAATTTGTGCTTTTGTGGGTTTCTTGGTTATTTCACTTTGGTATCATTTTGGGTATTCTTATGTTTATTCAATTTTGATATTGGGTATTATTGTTCCAGCATGTGTTTTTTAAGTTTATCATACTTTGTGAGAATTAAGAAGTAGCATCTTTTCTGAAAAAAGAGAAATAAATGATATGGCACCATCCACTGGTTAGTTTTAGTGTACATAAACCTAGTTAAGTACTTGTTGATTGTAGTGAACAATAAGAAGGATGCCTCCCCTTTCTGAGAGGAGAGATTATATCTCATCACACTGTGGTTGATATAACCATTTGTTCTCAATTAGTTGACAATAAAATATTCAACCAACAGCTTTTAGCGACTCTACTAGGGACCAAACATGGAACCAAGAGCCTCTCACCTTTGGTTGAAGTATAGTGGCCTTATTGTTTGTAATAGTTTTGTTATTTATGATTTATTGTTTGTTAAGATTACACTCTAGCAGAACCAAGATACACCCGAAGCAAAAGAGCTCAAGGACTTGTAGATCCTATTTTTGAATTGATGCAACAACATAACTTTGATCTTTTGCCTGCACGAACGAGATCACCTCTTTTGTATACAAGGAATTTTCATCCTGCCAATACTAGATCTCCTATACCGAGTGAAGCTTCTAATGCTCATAGAGCTCTACCTATCACACCAGTTCAAAGGTTTGTTATTCCTCCATTCAACCAAGGAAGAATGGTTGCTCCAGGTCCATATGGTAATGCCTTTGGGCCATTGAATTTAACTCCACTAGCACATGAAATACCATAGGGTTCACGTAAAAACTTCCCCAAGTTCTACGGTGATGGTAAGCAACACCCTGAGGAGCACATTGTGGTTTTTTATATTGCATGTGATGTTCTCGGAGTGGAACATGAAGATGTATCCATAAGGTTGTTTGTTGAAACACTTCAAGGAGTGGCTTCCAATTGGTTCTATCATCTTCCATCAAAAACCATTACTGGTTGGAATATACTTTAGACCAAGTTTGAAGCAAGGTTCAAACCAGCTGAAGATGCACATGCCTTATTGGCTTAACTTACCCAAATGAAAAAAGAGCCGCAAGAACCCATGCGTCAATTCATAGCTAAATTCAATAAGATAACAAATAGAATTCTAGCTACTGCTCAACCAACAACTGAAAATCTAAAATGTTTTTCATCAACACTCAGTTGCCTGAGGTAAGTTTTCTCTTGCGAAGGGAAAATCCAACTGACCTAGCAAGTGCCCAAAGTCTAGCTACTAAGATTGAAGATGATCTGATCCTTGCTGGAAAAATAAGAAAAGATTCAAATAGGTCCACAGGGTAGACTTCTTCAACTACACCTTCTACCAATACCACAGATCCCATGGTACAAAAGCTAGCCAACGAGTTGTTGGCTCTAAAAAAGAAGATATACCAGAGTTTGTCCATTCCCTCCTATAAGGACATTCCAAGGAGAACTTTCCCAAATGCTCCTAATTATCAAGGTAATGTTGCAAGGAATCAAAATCAAAACAAGCTTCCTCCACCACAAAGAAGGCTTTCTTTGGAAGCAGCACCAGTGAATGCAACAATTGGTTATTATGAATCGAAGCAAGACAATCTACTTCAATTAGAACATGATTAGGAAGATGATGCTAACTTCTTCATGGAGGGTGAAGAGGAAGTAGCTGGTGACTCTAACATCAGGTTCCTGAACTTTGAAGATGAAACAGAAAAAGATGAAGATGCCTATGGCAAATCATATGCTATTTTTACCCGGTCCCAAAATCAATTAAATCATCAACAAACGGTTGATAAAGGGAAGACAAAAGATGATCCTCGACTTGTAGTTACCATTGCTAAGAGGGGCACTCCTTTACCTTTTCAACCGAAGGATGTGATGGGAAATAAGCAAGTACATTGAATCCTCTTGCTTCATCTTCTGCACCTAGGACCAGTACCTCAAATGCCAAACCTCAAAATGAGAAAATTTTGTCTTATGTAGCTAGCCCTATCAATCTTTTGATATCATAGACCATGCTAAAAAGACAAAAATTCAAATGTCAAAGGTCGAATACCTCCAAGCTAATCCTAATTAGTTTGACAGATTAGCTAAATTTTTCAAAAGTAAAGTTGCCCCTAACACCCAGGATTTTTACAAAGCTACCCATGTTGCTCCTAAAGCAAGACCTGCCAAGAGCAACCTAGTTTCTACTCCATCTACTAAGGGAAAATAGAACCTTTTTACATCTCCTTGCTTGTTAACTGCCATAAACTCAATAATTGTGTCATAGATTTAGGTGCTTCTGATAATGTGATGCCTGCCAAAGTAGCCAATGCTTTGGGTTTGACATTAACAAAAACTTTTGGCCGTTGTTTTTGTTGGGAATTAAGGTGTCTCAATCTTGGTAATTCCTTGCATTATTTATGATTGTATTCATTTATTCATTTCCTATGTTGTAAATTAATTGTAAATTCCATATTGTCATTTTGTGGGATGTGGCACGGTGATGTGTCATCCTACATGGAAGATGACAACTTGTAATTTTGTCCTCACATGAGGAGATAGGCATCCCGCTTTGTGGTTGGAGTATTCTGCCATGTGTCGGCATCTTGGATGTTGTGTAAGGGAATGTTTGACCGAAACGGTTATGACAGATTCCTATGACAAAGTTATGACATGTAAGAGTTGAAAATAGAAGCTTGTAAGACAGGTGAAGACATGTGTCATGAAGCATCTTTGAAAAAGGCATCTTTGGGCGCCCCAAGGTGGACTATGACATGTTGTAAGGGAATATGCAATTTATAGCATGTGTATGATAGATTCTCTTACAACTGTAAGTTGTAACCGCTATGACAGATTCTATGACAATCATAAGAGTTGTAAGAGCATCTGTCATAGCCCATTTTGGAAATAGGTGACCTCTTTGGGATGGGAACTGTGGACAAGTGTTAGATACATTCTACAATGTTGACCAAGTGTCCATAGGCGTGGGTTTTGGGCCATGAGGCCAAGTTGGACGCCCATTCCAAGATAGGACCAATTTTACCTTGTATATTCTATATAAATAGGTGCTTAGAGGAGGAGATTATGTATGTGATTGACAGGTACTATTATGCTACTAGACTGACTCCAAACATGAGTGTCGAAGATTATTGAAGCTTGCATTGCAAGTGTATTGTATACCATATTCAGTTTTGATAATACATTGTGCAGGTTTATGAGTGTGGGGTTTTTCACCCGATAAGGGTTTTCCCCATGTTATATCTTTGTCTCTCTTCTTCTGTCTTCTTTCTGGTTCTATGTGTATTGCTTGAATATCTCTATTAGATGTTTAATGTTGCTGTAATTGTAAGGATTAAATTGAATTTGCATAGCCCTCTCCTCATTACATTAGTGTAGGAAGTGATTTCTGTACACCTAGCTTCCTTTCAGTTTTTCCATGGAGACAAAGCAATTGCCTCTCATAGGGTAGATCAAGGATGCACAGTTTGCATTCACTACTTTCCTTGAAAAGAGGATGAAACTGACAGTCTTGGTAGCTGATGTCCCAGCCTCATATGGGATATTATTGGGATGAAATTTCTGTAAGGATGTTGGCGGGGAGATAAACCTGGATTGGTCAGAAGCTAAAATACTTGTCAAAGGTATTATGCAAAAGCTCCTTCTAGAAATAGAGTCCAAATACACCATGACAAAATCCAAAGATCCAAAAGCTCTAATTTTGTTTGGGTCTTCTGGAATGGGCACATATTTTCTGACAACTGATGAAGTTCCTGAGTCCTCTGATGAAGATTCAAATGAGGGTCTCATAACAGATGATTCTTCCTCTTCAACCGAAGAAAATACATATTTTGAAACTGCAAAGATGGAAAGTTCAGATGATGTTTGGACTTTGGAATTCAATTGCAGTTGCTCTTCCACTAGATTTGGAGAAGGGATAGTCCTTATATCCCCAAAGGAGAAATTTTCCCTTTTTCCTTCAAATTGCAATTTGACAATACGAACAACGCTACTAAGTATGAGGCTTTGTTGTTAGGCATGGATGTTGCAAAAAACAAGGGAATAAAAAATATTCATGCACAAGGTGATGCTGAGTTGATTGTTTGCCAGTTAAGAATCTTTACCAGTCAAAGAATGAAAGACTAAGGCATTACCACAATCGAGTCTGTGATTGCATAGAAGATTTCAATGCTTTCAACATTTCTGTTGTTCCAAGGGAATACAATTTTAGAGCAGATTCTTTGGTTGTGTCAGCTACTCTTATGGTTCCACATAAGGATTTCAAGGGGAGTAAATATACCATTGAGCTGGTCTTTTGACCAAGTGTTCTAGACAATTCTACCCACTGGCAAATCTTCAATAGTGATGATCAAATCGTTGCCTTTTTGGAGAAGACAAAAAATTTCAGCGAATTGTATTTTGAAGGAAGTGACTCTCCTTCCCAAGAATCTATTTCTAAAGTAGATCTAGAAACTAGTAGAGAAATACTATAGCTAAAGGGGAATAAGATTCCTAAAGGTTTGGTTTCTCTTGAGAAGCTTTTTGATAAGCACGACCATTACATCAACTGCCAACAACAATCCAGTTTAGAGTCATCAACTGAGGTTGAGCAAGTCAATCTGGGTACGAAAAGTGATCCCAAAATAGTTAATATTGGAAAATGTTTCATGACAAAAGAAAAGGACAAGTTTGTAACACTTTTATGTCAATGCATTGATGTGCTGGCTTACTCATATGATGACTTGAAATCTTTTCATCTGAAAGAAGTTCAACATGAGATTCCTCTCAAGTTGGGATCTTTGCCTCACAAGAAAAAGTAGAGAAAATATAATCCAAAAATATCAGGGACCATTCTTGCTGAGATTTAGAAGATGCTCAATGCCAGAATAATTTTTCCTATCCATCATTCTATGTGGATAGCCAATATTGTGCCAGTGAGAAAGAAGAATGGGGAAATCCGCATCCGTGTGGATTTCCAAAATTTGAATTAGTCATGTTTGAAAGATAATTACCCATTGCCTATAATGGATCAAGTCCTTCAAATAGAAATCAGTTAAAAAATGTTGTATATGTTAGATGGCTTCTCATTATACAAACAAGTGGAGGTTAATGAAGAAGACCAACATAAGACTACTTTCACCACTCCATGGGGTACTTTTACGTATCACAAAATGCCTTTTGGACTGATCAATGCTGGCACTACTTTCCAAAGAGAAATAGACCTAACATTCTGTGATGAAATGGGTAAGTTCATTATTGTATACCTTGATGATCTAACTATCTTTTCTAAGTATCATTTAGATCATGCTCATCACTTACAACAAGTTCTAGAAAGATGTCGCTGACATGGTATTTCCCTGAATCCCAAAAAATCTATTTTTGGGGGTAACAGAAGGTAAGCTTCTTGGACACATTGTGTCCAAAGAAGGTACAAAGATTGATCTTGAGTGGGTCAAATCTATCCAGGGTCTTAATTTTCCTTCAAGTAAGACAGCAATACACTCCTTCTTGAGGAAGGTAAATTTTCTATGAAGGTTTGTTCTAGAGTTTGTAGAAAAGAGTCGTCATATCATTGATATTATGAAGGGGAAGTCTACTTTCTGATGGAGTGTCAAAGGCAAAGAAGCTTTTAATGGAATCAAGGAAGTAATTCCACATGCTCCAATTTTGGTATGCCTGAATTACACTAAGGATTTCATTATGTATAGATATGCTTCCAAGCACACTCTATCAACCATTTTGGTACAACAAAACAAGGAAGGTATTGAATCTCCAATTGCGTTTATGAGATGTCCTTTGAAAGCTCATGAAATCAAGTATTCAACAATGGAGAAGCATGCCTATGCCGTGGTCAAGGCAATCAAACATTTTAGGTATTACATTTTGAACTCCCACACCATTGCATTGGTACCTAATTCAACAGTCAAGTCTATCTTAACTCAGCAAGAGTTTGGGAGTAAGAGAGGCAACTGGATTGCTATGATCTAGGAGTATGATCTAGATATCAAGCCCACCAAGTTGGTTCATAGGAAAGGCTTCTGTCAGCTGATTACTGATAATGTACCAAAAGAAAAAATTGATGAGGAAGAAGAAAATGATGAGGTATTTCACACAGTTCTATTCGTCAGTACAACAGATGAATGGTACTCAAATATTGCATACTTCCTCACCTATGGGGAATGTCCTGAACACTTGTCCTACAAAGAGAAGAGGATGATCAAACTCAAGGTTGCAAACTTCATTCTATGGGACAATGGTTTGTATAAAAGGAGTATTGATGGAATTTTTCTATGTTGTGTTGATAAGGCGCAACAAGGTAAACTGTTGGAGTCTTTTCACAGTTTAGCACGTGGTGGACATTTTTCAGCCCTAGTGACAACTCATAAAATCTTGAAAGCTAGGTATTATTGGTCCACACTTTTCCAAGATGCATACAACTGGGTGCGTAAGTGTGAGTTGTGTCAACAATTTGTGGGGAAACCCAAGGTGGTAGCACTACCCCTCAAGCCAGTGTTGATTGAGGAGTCGTTTCAGCAAGGGGGCATTGATTTCATTGGTGTAGTGAATCCACAATCAAGTGTAGGGCACAATTATGATTTCACACAACTAATTACTTCACCAAGTGGGTGGAAGCCATTCCAGTGAAACATGCCACTTCTAAAGTGGTTTGTAATTTTCTCAAGGAGAATATCATATCAAGGTTTGGAGTACCAAACAAGATAGTAGCAGATAATGCTACTTGCTTTTCTTCTCATGAGATACCTAGTTTCTATTTTGAGTATGGGATCATTCTTGCTCATTCATCTGATAATTACCCCCAAGGGAATGGCTAGGCTGAGTCAAGCAATAAGAATCTGGTTACCATCATCAGGAAATTGGTTGATGAAAATCAAAGGACCTGGCACAAAGCATTGGATGATGCATTGTGCGCAGATCATATTACACCCAAACGAGCAATTGACATGTCACCATTTCAACTTTTGTATGGTCTGAATGCCGAAATACCAATCACTTTGGAGTTTCTTGCTTTCAAGTTGGCCAAGGCCATAGAAGATGGAACTTTTGATAGTTCTATTGACAAACGTGTAATATTTCCTTCTAAACTTGAGGAACAACGCATAAAGGAGGTGGATCACATTGCAGAACATCAAAGTCAAGTAAAGAAACTCTTTGACAAGAAGGCAAAATCCTAGAGTTTTCAAATTAGTGATCAAGTCCTATTGTGGGACAAAAGAAGAGAGCTGAACGGAATACATGGAAAGTTTGATTCCTTGTGGAGGGGTCCTTTTGTGATTCATCATCTCTATGATGAAAATAGCTTTCTTCTGGAATATCAAGACATAACACCTTTGCTGCTGCCTTAGACCAGACAACAACTGAAGCTTTTCTCACAGTGAAGCGACAGATAAGTTTGTACTTTGTGTATAGTTTTGTGGTCTTTTTGTTTTGTTATTTTGTTCTATGTTTTGTCACCTGACTCTACAGCCCAACAGTTGGATAAAGGCACTTAGAGTTCTAGGATTCTTCTCCCTTCGATCATTTCATAGGATGATTAAAGGGAAATCCCAATTAGAGCTAGCTGTTATCCTTGAATTATAGCTCACTCAATTCATGGGATAACCCCTACGAAACTTGTTTGTTTTGTAGCTCACGTCCTCTAAGCACATGAATCGAGACATTTCTAGGTCATCTCTAGTGTGACTGATCCCTCGAAGAATATCTTCAATTTTTTTTATCAAGTTTCATTTTGTCATTTTTAGTTTTTCCTAGTGTTAGCCATTTTTGCAAACTGGGTTGTCAACGCAAAAATAAAATTTGCATTTGCACATAGGATGTAATTGTAGAAAAAATTTCTGCAATTACACTCCTATGCTGGCACACTCAGTATTAATGGCATCTTTAATTGAAATATTTTCTAAATCCTTTTGGGTTTGAATTTATTTTTCTTATTTTCTTTTTTCATTTTCCTATTGCTGAGCATTGTCTTCCCTTTCTCCCGCTATGCCCTAGTTTCCTGTGATTATCTCGAGTGATTGTTGATGCAATTTTTTGATTTGAGTTTGTATTCACACAAAAATAGGTATGTTGTTATCTCTTCCTTTCTTTTGTGCTTTATTCTTTTCATTTGTTTTACTATTGCATAACATTTCTGTTAAGAGTCTGTATTCTATGTTTCAATCTAAACTAGGGCCTTTCGTTTTGTATTTTTTGTTGTATGGTCGTTTTTGTTTTAAACGTGTTTTGTTATTTTTAAGCCCTAGGTTTCATCTATCATTGTCTTTTCTTTGATAGCGTTGTCCAGGGTTTATCCCTCGAACAACATGATCAAATGATCATGGTTGTTCGGAGGATAGACTCCAAACAAACCTCCTTTTCCTTTGTTTTATTACTGCATTTCCATTGCGTTTTGAGACCTTCCAAACTAGGGATGGAATGCGGTATTTATTCCCCACACAACATCCACAATTTTGGATGTTATGTAGGGAATAAACCCTGCTTTCCATCCCAAGAAAACCTAAGATACATTCCATCCTTTACCCTTTGTCATTTCATAACACAAAAAACTTTGTGTCATGCAAGATTTAAGCTCCGCATGACACTATGTTGTTTTCACATTGCCATAGTGTAGGTCGGGTTTTAAAATCAGATCTACACCTTACACCTTAGACATAAAAAATATATATATATGCTGATGTAGGTCGGGTTTTAAATTCTGACCTACACTTTGATCTACCCCCTTAATATGTGCACATCAGATTTTAAAGTCTGATGTGCATATTATTTTTTTGTCCTTCTTCATATGTCAATTGGACTTTAAACTCTGATTGACATGTTTGCCTATGCATTGAAAAATGTAGGTCGGAGTTTAAACTCTGACCTGCATCTGAAAACTAAATTTTTTCTTACACTGGTAAAAATGAAAATGAGACTCCAAGATGAGATTTTTCTCGATCTAGCAAGTGAATGTTTTTGAGCATGGAGGTGATATGCTTCCCCAAAATTGTACAAAGGCAGATTGTATGAGGTCTTTCTAACTCTGAGAAGTTTCTTCAAAAATCATATTTTTCTAGTTCATTTGCCAAATGTCAGAATCCTCCCCAAAGAAGAAGATGAAATGCAAGTTTCAAGGCGTTGTCCTGGCTACTTCAGTTGAATCAAATGTGGATGAGATCAAAGACACAAAGATCGCGCATGTTGACATGTCTAAATTTTTGGGAAGGTTAAACCAACAACCATTTCCCTCAAACATGCAATGCGTTCTAGACAGTGACATCCACCTAGTTTCCACTTTTCCAGTGTCAGCTCAAAACCCTGATTTCATCTTGGCAATGACAAAGAAGTTTGATAAAGATACTCAGAGTATATCCGATGCTAATGGAAATGTGATTATTAAACTAGATGCTAACTTCTTTGACTTAGTATTCAAGTGTCCTGACATTGAGCATTATGCTGATCTTTCCATTGAAGAAGCACATAAGTATTATGATACATGCACTGAGAAATGCAAAAAGGTCATTAACACTAGGTGGCTCAAAAATCCTCATCCTACAATATCAAGATGGCCAAAGAACATCTTTAGGAGTGAGTTCATCGAGGAAGTTGGTGATCTCATTACCCTTCTCAACAGGGTAAAAGGCCTCTCAGCATCAAATGTTTTTCATGACTGGATGTTTCAATACATTTGTGTCATTAGAAAGGGGGAACAAAAAATATGGTGGGGTCAAAAAATTAGTGATTCCATATGTGAGCAGTTAGCTAAAGTGTCAACGACATTGAGATTTTATATGACTTCTTATCTAGTATATGTTGTTGCATCTATGAAACAATTTCCAGGGTTAACATGTGAAGGTGATAGAAGACTAGTTCCTGTGTATCAATACTACCCTCAACTCACCTTGACAAAATGCATCAAGCATTATAGGAAGGTGAATGATGCCTTTTTCTATCACTACATTTGCTTGCTAGAGAAGGAACTTGAGAAAAAGAGAGTATCAGATCAAGCCTGGGAACAGGTAAAGAAGTTTGGGTGCATCTTCCTGCAATTCCCTTCTTTCACATACCTTAGGGAAGGCTGTTTCAATGGACAACCATACATGCTTCCTAGGTACCCAGGGGACAAGATGGTCTTAATGGAGTTGTGTAGGCAAGTGGTGGATGTGCATATCAAACAAGCTGGCTCACATCAAGGTGGTTTCAAGTTTCAGCTTCAGATTAGAAGGTATGGTATTTCTACCACTCCAAGAGCCAAAGCCATGGAGACCAATTTGCAATGGGTTACTTTGTGTTTAGAGTGTTAAAAAGGGGGGATAAGTTTTGGTTTATATTTCAAAGGAAAATCCTCCCTTCTCACCAAACATTTAAGGGCATATCAACCGAGTTGAATCTCCACTAAGCGAGAGCAATCACCTATCAGGTTGGGTTGCCACTTGGAATGATGCAAAAGTTTGGATGTATCAAACAATATCTCAATTTAATGCCTAATCACACTTAAAACCCTAAATAAGCAAAACAGTAAGCAAATTATTGAATTGCGACAAATCCTTTCAGACTAAAGTAAAGGACAGAGATTATTAACTCACTATTTTTCAAAGTTCAGAATGCAAAACATTCGGGGACACTGGGACTAGCACCTTAGTCCAAGGTACAATTTTTGTTACATAATCTGAATCTCCTTCCGACACTGGTTTGCATTCTATCTTCCATTTCTACCCTAGAAAAAGTGGAGGACACATGGACTAGCGCCCTTGTCCTAAAATGTTGCACACTGTCCTCTTTCTTTCAGATCCTGAATCCTTGATGTTTGCAACCTCCTTTCTGCAAAACTCAGTACCTGTAAACTACAATTAGAAAGGAGTGTGGGAGGGGGCTGTGGTGTTTAGAGGCTTGCCTCGGTCAAGCCTCGGAGAGACATTCAAGTCTTCTAAACATCATTGTCAGATAAGAGTGCGTATCCCTGCAGGATAGAGGCAAAATCCAAATGATAAATGATTGAAAACACAATAGATATCACCTTGAAGTGTAGATCTTATGGGAGGAAGATGCTCTTCATTCCATGAGGAGATGGAGCCAAATCTACAAATACAAACACAATAACAACACAAAAAATACTGCTCTGCAATACAATGAATGCCTTGAATCACGTTAACATAAGATTGTAGATCAAAATGTCCATCTAGTTTGCAAATGAAACCTAATCATGCTTATATATGCAACTGCAAAGATTCATGCTAAGAATTTTGTAATTCAAACTTGAGATGTTGGCATAGGACCTAAATAACAGTCATAAAACTGACATTTAAATTTAGGGCAAACCAAAAATAGGGTAGGACTAGGGTGCTAGCTCCCAAGTCCATGCCCTCATTTTTGTTCAGTGATCATCAAAATAGCACCCTAGGTCCTATTTTCCATAAGACTTCAGGGTTTTCTCATCAGGAGTCAAAATTAACATGCAAGATGCTCTAAATGCAAGTTAAGGACCTGGGAGCTAAACCTTAAGAGGAAAAATCCCCCAAGGGGACATTTTCTGACATAACATTTAGCGCCCACTTTAATGTATGTATAAATGCAAGGCCAATACATGCATTAAAATACGGTCAACAAACACAACAAACACACCAAGAACGGAGAAGACACGCCATACACATTGAAGACAGTAATAGGAACACAAAACATGGAGAAGACAGTTACAGTCATGCAAAACATGAGGAAAACAACATTGAAGAGACGCAAAACACAATAAATATAGTGAATACAGTGATTATTTCTTTTTATTTTTCTCATATATGAAATGTAAATGCAAGTACAAGAAAAGTAAACACACAACCCATAATGCAGGAGGGACTCATCCCCACCAGTCTTTAGACTGCACATGGGGCAACAGGCACACAATACAAATCTCAGAGTGTAGGGGGGACTCATCACCACCAGTCTTTAGACTGCACTTGAGAACAAACCTGCCATACAAATTCCAAAGCATAGGAGGGACTCATTGCCACCAATCTTTAGACTATGCTTGGGAACAAACACACCACACACACACACATGGAAGACACGGATAAAAAATGACAAACAAGTGATAGAAGAAACCTATTGCTAGGTTCACAGCCATCTCAGGCACACTACAGGAACACACTGACAATTGGGCTTCACCACAACAATTGCCGAAGACATGCTTAAGGGTTAGGATATTCTTAGATCCGCCCCACCTTCACAGAGGACTTTTAGAAAATGATAGGATGTGCAATCTATTTGAGACATACACCATCCTTGCCTTCGCATAGGGCTTAAGATAAAAGGATATATGCGATATCCCACCTCCACAGAGGGCTTAAATGATTGCAATAGATTCAAGTTTTACAAACACACTTTGATAGCATCTAAATCAGACAGCTTACCTTATATGCCCCCACCTTAAGATGGTTGATATCATGTACCGATATCAAGGACGTTAAGGTAGGAAGAAAACACACAAGGGAACATGAGCTCACACAAAGCCCATGCCCCCCGGAAGTGACATGTACTTTACAATCGCCAAATGTTCCCACAAACACACAATTTCCTACTAGAAAAGGTGTTAGCATCCATATAATCATGATAATCAACATGCATATGGTCATTCACATAAAGAACCGAGGAATGCAAGATCCAAGATAAACAAAGTGCACGGAGTAGCAATATTGTTATGTTTTGTAAGTGGGATAAGACATCAAGATCACACGGAGTGATTCTACTAGCCAAGCATTGGATAATATATATCAAACCCATTGTCATGTATGGACTAGGTCCAATTTTTTGATTTCTTGCTGAAGGGACACTAGGTCTGTATCAATATAATATGTTTTTTGTCATCCGCCAGCTAGATAGAACCACTAGAGGAAGGTAAACAATAAATTGAGATAGGAGAAACAAGTGCCTTAGGGACAATCACGTAGGAGGGTGCCCCCAAGTCACCAACCGCAACACTATGTCCATAAGACACAACACACAACAATGAAAATAGAGGAGAAGCAATATAGAAGAATGATGATACAAATAGAAGAAGGGTCACAATAGAGGCGGTCTCCCAGTATCCTTGACCTTATAAGAATATCAAGGGTCATCCTAGGAGGCCTAAACAACACATAACACATCATGGGGGAAACACAACACAGAGGTAAAGGGTTAGAAATACTTACTTGATACAACACAATGCTAGCAACATATGTAACTAGGAGGAGGCCACCCTTGAGAGCAACTATAATAGCTGATACAACGAGTGCAACTTAGGGAGGGAGAAATACACTTATTAAATCTCCTCTTAGGAGGTGGAAGAAATGATTTGTTTTGAGTGATCTTGACATCCATCCGTACGAAATTTAATATGAGAGACCTTTCCTTATCCACTAGTGCTACATCTTTTGAAGAGAGAGCATAAGAATGAAGGGAAGGTAAGGTGTTGTGAGGATAATTGTTGGTGATTGTATCTCTAGTGGTGTTCAAAGAATATGCAATCAAGTTTTTCACATCCTTAGTGATATCTAAGGGACCTAAACATTCAACCAAAGGAAGGGGATCAAGGTGTTGCAAGTATGAGGTGAGCCATTGTTGTCATTGATGTCAACATACTCATACTGCATTGACAAGAAGGATTTGATGAGCTTTGTGCTGAGGATATTGAGAAAATTAGCCTCAGTCAGGAACAGTGAAGAACAGTGATGAGAAGAAGGTAAATATACTGTATAGGATGAGAACCGGAGGATGCGGATTAAAGGGTTAGTAGATATGAGTCTTAAGATGCTACAGTTAAGATTTCAGAGGTCCGCATGAAGATCTGAAGGAGTTATGGCTGCCGGTATAGAACCGGGTCCGGCAAGTATCCGGAGGTGACAGAGGATCACAAAAAGGTCCGGTGAGGTCCGGAATTGTATTATCATAATCTGCGGATTGGAAGGAGTGTTTTATATGTCCTTGTGATGTGTCATCCTGATTTGTGTGTAATTTGGAGGTCCGGATGTACCTCCTGCATTATGACAGTGGCGACAGACTGTGTTCTTGAAGTTCCGGATGAGGAAGACAAGAGATCCCAGTAAGCAGAGAAAGTGCGGATGTATCCGGACATTCAGACAGACTTGTGAAGGTTCTTGAATCATGTTTAGGTTGTGTTGTTGGTCCGCATTGATGGTAGAGCCCGGAATTGAAGTTATTCTTCCGGATGAAGTTATTGCTCTGTTTAGCCGACCGGATGAGTTGTTCATCCTGCGAATGTTCTTGTGATAGCCGACCGGATGTGTTATTCATCTTGCGGATACTCCTATGGTTGTTTGCCGACTTAGATGCTTGTTCCTAAGTCGATGTCTTGTATAAATAATGATTTGTGAATTCATTTCAGGAGTGGCATGTGGATGAGCATGGTGTAGCGAAGAAAGGTGCGAAAGGCAGAGCAGAGATTGTTGGGCTTAATTGGAACTGATCCGGACATGGTAGAGATGTCATTCTCCAGTTCAAGACTGTGATTTTTATCACTCTGTAGACAGTGTGTCTCCTTGTAGGCAGTGGGCCTCTTTGTGAGCAGTGTGCTCGGGCAGTGAGCCCTTATTGGCATGTGCCATTCATTTTTCCTTATTCTTCTAACAGAGAATAATTCTTGGGTTAATCACCCCGTGGTTTTTCCCTTAACCGGGTTTTCCACGTCAAAATCTTGGTGTTCAATGTGTTGATGCTTATCTGCTCTTGTGTTTATGTATTGTGCTTCCATGAATGATTATTTGATATGCTGCTAACTAACAACAGAGAATTAAGTGTTTGAAAGAGAACAAGTTCTATACAACTGATTCACCCCCCCCCCTCTCAGTTGTATGCCCTAGATCCAACACAAGGGTCTTTACTTCTGTAGTGATGTCCAAAGTACTTGAATATTCAACTAAAGGAGGAAGATTGATAGTATGATCCATAGATGTTTCATGCACTATGATAGGGAGAGAGTTTTTATTGTTGTTAGTTGAAAGGTAATTGTCTACCCAGGGAATGTTCTTGGTTGGAGAGGCTTCTTTATTCACCAATGCTTCATCTTGGCTAGAGAGAGCATTGTAATAAAGAGGTGGTGGGAGGTCTTCATTCACTAATACTTCTTTTTGGCCAGAGAGAGCATTGGAATGAAGAGATAGTGGTATGATGTTAAGAGAGGTGTCAATGAAATCATCCTCTTTCGTCAAAGTGTCCTCATAAGGAGGAAAAACTTTGGGAGAGGGATTATAAGGTAAACCTAAGTTATCATTACATGTATTAGCAATAGGAGGTGCAGTGGAATGTCCAATAGAGATAACGTCATCTAGGGATTCGTCTAACATATTGAAGTCATCACTACTAAATGATGCAACATACTTATTGTTATCTATGAATTTAGTGAGCTCATCTAATATCAGAGGATATGTTCCCATGAGATTTGTGAAACTATCAAAATCAGATACACAACAAAGGATTTCATGTGGAGCACATAGAAAGATCAACATCATATATGCATGCTATTTGTTCCAAGACTTGAGGATATTCATGAGTAAATTTAGAGAAATGATAAATGTCTATGATATATGCAAACAAAGCTTCCAAAGAAGTATCCATGATATATGCATGAAAATGAATGCAAAACTATGTATGAGAATGACCTAAAATGCTTGATTTTTCAACTTTTTCCAATGCCAATGAATGAAAGAAGAGGTGTTATGAAAAATTTCAAGAAGGAAAGGAAATTATATGCCTAAGAACAGCCCAATGATGCAACAATATCTTTCACAACAGGCTTTTGATGCAAGTCTAGAGTGATGACAAGTCAAAAACATGCAATTATTCACCAATTTGCAATGTAAATGCCTAATAGAAAGGGCGTTGTAAGGAATTTGAGGAGGGGAAGTAGATAATAACCCTAATATTAGTCAAATGATGCAGTAAAATCCCTCACAACACGCTTGTAATGCAATTCTAGAGAGACGATAAGGCCAAATCTAGTGAAAATTGAAGGTTTTCAAACCCTAGACATGAATTTTTGCAAGAAAACCACTATGATGCAACACTAAAATTTTAAATCAGTCCTAATGAGTGTTTTAAAAGGGTAGTACAATCTGAAATAATATTTTGACTACAAACCCTAGCTAATGCAAAACTAGGTTTTTATGAAAAATGCACAATTTCAAGCAATTTTTGACAAATTAAGCATGAAAATGTAATGCAAATGAATACTAAATAATGAATTTCTATAATTTAAATCAAGTTTAATGAAAATAACAGAAATTTAATAAAATTAAATGCATAATTAACTCAAATTATGCTAAAATGCAAGCCTAAGATGCCAATTTTTTTTGAATTTTTCAAAATTTTCAATTTTTTTGTAATTTTTCAAATGCAATAAGTGTACGATGAAAAATAAATTTTAGATTTAATGCTAAAATCAGAAATTAAATGAAATTCAACTAAATTAATGCAAATTATGTGAAAATGCAAAACCTAGAATGCAAATGTTTTGAAATTTTTCAAAATTTTTCAATTTTTTTGTAGTTTTTTGAATGCAATAAGATGAATGAATGCAAATCTATCACACAACACTTAGAAAGGTGCTAGAAAGTCCAAAAACATGGGTTCACCAAAATGTTTAGAGTGTTAAAAAGGGGGGATAAGTTTTGGTTTATGTTTGAAAGGCAAATCCTCCCTTCTCACCAAACATTCAAGGGCATATCCACCGAGTTGAATCTCCACTAAGCGAGAGGAATCACCTATCAGGTTGGGCTTCCACTTAGAATGATGCAAAAGTTCAGATGTATCAAACAATATCTTGATTTAATGCCTAATTACACTTAAAACCCTAAATAAGCAAAACAATAAGCAAATTAATGAATTGCGACAAATCCTTTCAGACTTGATGCAAGAGCATCCCTGGTTCAAGAGTAATCTTACATCAACCAAAAATATTTGCATTTCAGTTCTTTCATTTTCTAGTTCAGTTCAGGCAGTTCAGTTAGTAGCAGTTTTTAGCTTGTAGTCTGATTTTGGCAATTCACATCTTGCGAATCTAGACTTAGCATCTACATTCATTCATCTACATCATATCAAGAATTTAGAGCATTTGGATCAGTTACCAAAAAGATATCGCTATTAGAAGATTAACTATTTTCTCAGAGTAGAGCATCCTAACAGTTCTTGTTAATCAGCTAAAGGAGAAGGCTTGCGGATCATTTCTTGACTTGCGGATCTTAATGACACATCATTCAATGTCCTTTGGTTCGTGGATGACCTTCCCCAAGGGTCCACACATTGTTCCATTCATTTGAGGAAGTGTTCTATGCATTTAGGTCCGACCTATCTGTGAACACGTTACAACTCTTCATTGGAGTTTGTGACCTTCCTTGGCAGACATGGAGGAATCTGTTGGTCCAGAAATGATATATAAAGATGTAATAGATCCTTAGGAAAGTAGTTATCAAGATATACAAATAAGAAAGATCTGATAGTTTAGATTTTGTGCGAAGGTGCCTCAAAGCTTTATCTTGCGCATGTATGTAATCAGGCTTGTGAGCCCTAATTGTAAGCCTGCATGTTGCCAGCCGATCTCTATTTGAATTCTATGATATACTGAATGACTGAATCTACATTTGCTTTATTTCTTTGAGTTGTTTCTGTTGTGTTTACTCTTTATGCATGGTCCAAATAGTTCATTCGGTGAACCCTCCTACCGTGACTGCACCAAGTGGTATCAGAGGGAAAGTTCAATTCTTTGGAGCAAATTGGTGATGGGGATTCTGTAAGATCTTGCTGTAAGCAGATCACCGATCCGAGGTAGGTTACTTGTGTGCAACTGATTACTGATTGAGAGGTATTTTTTGCTTGTAGCCCAATCATTGAACTTGAGGCAGTTTGCACTTGATCCTAGGAAGATGCCGCCACGAAGAGTTCCTCCTGTTGGTACAATGGCTAATAGAATGGATGAGATGATGGAATTGATGAGAATAATCTGAATTTGTTTGGATGCTGTTGAAGAAGATAGATGAAGAGGATTGACGCCAAGACCTAATGTTGAAAGTGATGATGAAGAAGAATTTCAATCTGCTGAACAAACTGACGAAACCCTAGAAGGTCATGAAGAAGAAGAATCAGATCAGGTAAAGATGTTGTGAGCTATTTCAAAGATTGGAAAAAGACCTAGAGTGGATGTGCCGAACTATACTGGTAATTTGAATCCTGAAGAATTGTTTGACTGGATAAATGGCATGAAAGAGTACTTTGAATATGAGGAAGTTGAAGATCCGAAGAAGGTGAAATTTGCAAAGACCAAGTTGAAGGGACATGCTGCTATATGGTGGGACCAGATGGTGACAAAGTTGAAGAATGAGTTTATACCTATTGACTATGAGTTGGAGCTGTTGAAGAGATTGCAGAACCTGAGACAAAAGGAGAAATTTGTGAAGCAATACACTAAAGAATTTCATAAGATGATCATAAGGATAGGACATAGTGAAGCAAACAAGGAGTAAGTGGCTAGATATATAAATGGACTGAGATTGAACATTTAAGAAGAACTAAGCTTGGTAAGGATGACATATTTGGAAGAAGCCTATCAGTTTGCCCTGAAAGTTGAAGAGAAGATGAATAAGAGGCATGATCAGAGACATAGAGGTAGAGGAGGTAAATTTCAAAGAGGTAGGATGTTTTCCAGAGGAGACAAATCATATCTGGAGCAGAACAAGTTTGACAACCCATTTAAGAAGGATGACAGAGATAACAATGCTTACTGGAGAGATGACAAAAAATTTTACCGAAGAGGAAACCCTAGTGCATATCAAAATGAAGGATACAGAAGGGAAGGAAGAGGATTTGATAAGAGAACATTTAGAGGTACTTGTTTCAAGTGTGGAGGTGAAGGACATAGAGCATTTGAATGTAATCAGGGTAGTACAAGTAAGAGGACAAAAAATAGTGGAAGAGCAGCCTATGTTGAAGAAGAACCTGTTGAACTAAGTGATCCCTATTCAGTTGGCAATCCAGAGAAAGGAGAATCATTGGTGATGAGGAGAGCACTATTTCAAGCAGAGACAAATGAGGAATCACCACAGAGGAATAGTCTGTTCAGAACTAGATGCAAATCAGGAGGTAAGTGTTGTAAAGTTGTAATTGATAGTGGTAGTTTAGATAACCTAGTTTCAGAAGAGATGGTGATTAAGTTGAAGTTGGAAAGATTGAAACACCCTAAGCCCTATCAGATAGCATGGATTTAGGATGATCATAAGGTATTGGTGAGTGAACAATGTTTGGTGAAATTTTATATTGGATCTTATCATGATGAAGTCTTGTGTGATATCATGCCTATGTTTGGTGAAATTTTATATTGGATCTTATCATGATGAAGTCTTGTGTGATATCATGCCTATGGATGTTTGTCATATCTTGTTGGGTAGACCTTGTCAGTATGATAGAAAAGATATACATGATTGGAGAAAGAACACATATACTATAACAACAAATGGGAAAAGAATTACTTTGATTCCTTTAGAAGATGATCCTAAAGACGTGGTATGTGGGAATGCTAGAATCTGTTTGGTAGATGGAAGGATTTTTTTGGATGGTTTGAAACAAGAAAGTATGTGTTATGCCTTGATTCCTAAGAAGCCTGAAGTATTGAAGAAAGAAACTGAAGAATCACAACCATAGGAGATAAGAGAGTTGCTGACAGAGTATGAAGACATCATATCAGATAATGTGCCTGAAGGATTACCACCTATAAGGAGTATCAGTCATCAAATGGATCTTATACTAGGAGCAAGTTTGCCTAACAAAGTAGCACATCGAATGACACCAACAGAGAATGAAGAACTAGATACACAAATACAAGATTTGTTGATGAAAGGTTTGATCAGAGAAAGCTTGAGTCCTTGTCCAGTACTTGCAGTGTTAGCACCAAAGAAGGATGGAGAATGGAGAATGTGTATTGACTCTAGAGCAATAAACAAGATCACAGTTAAGTATAGATTTCCTTTACCTAGGATGGATGATATTATGGATTGTTTGAGTGGAGCAAGATATTTCACAAAGATAGACTTGAAGAGTTGATACCATCAGAACAAAATCAGAGAAGGTGATGAATGGAAGACTACTTTTAAGACAAATGAAGGATTTGTTGATTTTATGATAGACAACTGAGAGGGGGGGTGAATTAGTTGTCTCAAAACTTTCTTTTCTTTAAACACTTAAATCCTTCTTGTGTTTCAACAACATAATAATAATTCAATCATAGAAGCACAATTCAAGAGCATAAACATATTAACACATATGACACCAAAATTTTAACGTGGAAAACCCGGTTAAGGGAAAAACCATGGGGTGACTAACCCAAGATTGTATTCTTTGTTAAAAGAATAAGAAGAATAAAATGGCACTTGCCAATTAGGGCTCACTGCCCGAGCACACTGCTCACAAGAGGCCCACTTCCTACAGGAGACACATTGTCTATAGAATGATAATATAAATATTACATACTTAAACTGGAAATTAGCATCTTCACCATGCTTGAGATAGTTCCATTTAATCTCAACACTTCTGCTCTGCTTTTCACTCTTCTCCTCTCTACCACTTCCTCATCTTCACATTGGATACTTTGAAATGACTTCACAAATCTTATTTATACAAGACATCGACTTAGGGATAAACATCCAAGTCGGCACAACACATACTTCATTTTATTAAAGAGCAATTACTCAAATACAATCTTGACTTATTACAAAACTTCATGCGTATCACCACACTGTCAGCCACACATATTTGGGACTTCAATCTTCTATAAGGATCACACCATTCTTCGCATAACATCTTCAAGATCATCCACAAGATGTGTAAAACATCCGGTCAGCCATGATTAGGGAGAACACCATCACCTGAGAGTAAATCTTCAATTACGAGCTCAATCTTCAATGCAGACCGCCAACACAAACTAGACACAGTCTAGAGACTCCCACAAACTTGCCTAAATCACCAAGAGCATCCACACCACTTCTACTTACTAAAATCATTTTCATCTTCATCCAGAACCTCAAGAACACAGTCTGTCATCACTGTCACATTAGAATAAATGTTTGCGGACCTCCAGAACACAAACCAATTGAGTTGTCAATTCACATTAGCCTCCTAAACATTCCACTAGATCTATAGAACAAGATATTTCATTTTCAGATCTCACCGGACCTATCTGTGTCACTCTGTCACCTCCGAACAGTTGCCAAAAATAGTTTTACTCATATGGCCATAACTTCTTCAAATCTTCATGCGGACCTCTCAAATCTTGACTGGATCATTTCTAGACACATATCTACAAACCCTTTGACACACATTCTCTGATCTTCATCTGTCTGGGATCTTTACTTCATAGAGCTTCACTGTTCTTCTTTGTTTCTAATAGGACTAATTTTCTCAATATCCTCAGCACACATCTTATCCAATCCTTGACATCAATGCAACATGAGTATGTTGACATCAATGACAACACCGGTTAGGCCCATACTTGCAATATGCTTGTATGAGTGGTTAGTGATGCCTTTTGGATTGACAAATGCACCGAGTACTTTCATGAGGTTGATGAATGAAGTCCTGAAGAAATTCTTGGGTAATTTTGTTAATTTATACTTGGATGACATTTTGATTTTCAGTAAGACAAAAGAAGAATATTTGTGGCATATTAGACAAGTTTTGTAGAGACTGAGAGAAGAGAAATTGTTGATAAACATCAAAAAATGTAGTTTCATGAAGGAAGAATTGGTATATTTGGGATTTGTGCTTTCTGCGGAAGGATTGAAGATGGAACCTGAGAAAGTGAAAGCAATTGTTGAATGGCCTACACCAGAGAGCATTGGAGAGGTTAGATCATTTCATGGATTGGCTATTTTTTACCGGAAGTTCATCAGAAATTTTAGTTCAGTTTGTAACCCTATGACAGAGACAATGAGAGGTGACAGAAAAGATTTCAAGTGGACATCTGGAGTAGATAAGGGTTTTGAGTTGTTGAAGTAGAAAGTGACAGAGCAAACTATTTTGACATTACCGGATTTCAATAAGGTATTTCAAGTTGATTGTGATGCAAGTGGAAATGCAATTGGAGCAGTGTTAAGTCAAGAAGATAGACCTGTAGCTTATTTTAGTGAGAAGTTGAATGATGCAAGGAGAAGATATTTAGTTTATGATCAAGATTTCTATGCCATAATTCAAGCCTTGAAGAAGTGGAGACATTACTTGTTGCCTAAGGAGTTTGTGTTGTATACAGATCATCAAGCTATGCAATATTTGAATAGTCAAGGTAAGTTGAATCAGAGACATATGAGATGGGTTCATGCAGAGTTATACTTTTGTGTTGAAGCATAGGAGTGGTAAATCAAACAAAGTTGTTGATGCCTTGAGTAGAAGAAGAAACTTGTTGACAGAGATGAGAGTTGAAGTGTTGGGATTTGATGAATTGAAGAACATGTATGAGGGAGACACTGATTTTGCAGAACCTTGGAAAGCATGTAAGGAAACTGTTGTGATAGATAGAAGTAAGTGGTTGGACTATTTCATTCAAGAAGATATGTTATTCAAAGGACGTCAGTTGTGCATACCTAGAAGTTCAATGAGGGATAATTTGATCAAGGAGAAGCATAGTGGTGGATTGGCAGGACACTTTGGCATTGACAAGACAGTGACTTTGGTAAGTGAAAATTACTTTTGGCCTCAGATACATAAGGGTGTTCAGAGATTTGTGCAGAGTTGTAGAGTTTGTCAAGTTACAAAAGGGAGTAGTCAAAACACTGGATTGTATAAACCTTTGACAGTACCGGAGAGACCATGGGAAGACATAAGCATGGATTTTGTAATGGGATTGCCTAAGACACAGAGGGGATGTGATTCAATATTTGTAGTGGTTGACAGATTTTTAAAGAGGGCTCATTTCATACCTTGTAAGAAGACAACTGATGCAGTGCATGTAGCTAACCTATTTTTCAAGGAGATTGTAAGATTGTATGGATTACCTAAGAGTATAGTTTCAGACAAAGACACAAAGTTTGTTGGATACTTCTGGAAGACACTTTGGAAGAACATGAAGACCAATTTGAAGTTTAGTTCAACTTTTCATCCATAGATAGATGGATAGATAGAGGTAGTGAATAGGAGTTTCAGAAACTTGTTGAGATGTTTGGTTGGAGACAAAGCCGGAAGTTGGGATTTGATTCTTTCACAAGTAGAGTTTGCATACAATAATTCAGTGAGCAGGAGTACTGGAAGAACACCTTTTGATATTGTTACCGGAGTGAACCCTAGAGGAGTTGCAAAATTGAGAGACATCAATACAAAAGAAAAGATAAGTGCAGAAGTAGAAGAATTTGTAGATCATATGAACACAGTACATAATTAGGTGAAGAAGCATTTGGAGGATATGAACAGTAAGTACAAAGAGAAGGCTAATGAGAAGAGAAGACATAAGGAATTTGAAGTTGGAGATGAAGTGATGGTGTACTTGAGAAAAGAAAGATTTCCAGTTAGGACATATTAAAAGTTGAAGATGAAGAAGTTTGGACCTTGTAGGATACTCAGGAAATTTGATTCAAGAGATGCATATGAAGTGGAATTACTAGAGACATTGGGTATTTCACCTATTTTCAACATTGCAGACCTATATCAGTATCATGAAGCAAAGTTCAGTGATAGCATGGAAGAAGACTTGAAGAAACAGTTACCACAACAAGCACTGGAACAAATTGAAGACATTTTGGACAGCAGAGTTGGACGCAACACTAGAGGAAGATAATACAAAGAATATCTTGTGAAGTGGAAAGGCAGACAGGAAGAAGATTCATCATGGATTTCTTAGGCTGAGGTGGACCATCTTGGTTCTCCCCTAGCCCCAACAAAGTGAGGGACTCATTTTTTCAATAGCCCCAGATGTCTGATGTAGGAGCATCCCTGGTTCAAGAGTAATCTTGCATCAACCAAAAAAATTTGCATTTCAGTTCTTTCATTTTCCAGTTTAGTTCAGGCAGTTCAGTCAGTAGCAGTTTTCAACTTGTAGTCCAGTTTTGGCAATTCACATCTTGCAGATCTGGACTTAGCATCTACATTCATTCATGTACATCATATCAAGAATTCGGAGCATTTGGATCAGTTACCAGAAATATATCGCAATTGGAAGATCAACTGTTTTCTCAAAGCAGAGCATCCTAACAATTCTTGTTAATAGGCTAAAGGAGAAGGCTTGCGGATCATTCCTTGACTTGCGGATCTCAATGACACATCATTCAATGTCCTTTGGCTTGTGTCTAACCTTCCCCAAGGGTCTACACATTGTTCCATTCATTTGAGGAAGTGTTCTGTGCATTTAGGTCTGACCTATCTGTGAACACGTTACAACTCTTCATTGGAGTTTATGACCTTCCTTGGCCGACACGAAGGAATCTATTGGTCCGAAAATGATATATAAAGATGTAATAGATCCTTAGGAAAGTAGTTATCAAGATATACACATAAGAAAGATCTAATAGTTTAGATTTTGTATGAAGGAGCCTCAAAGCTTTATCTTGTGCATGTATGTAATTAGGCCTATGAGTCCTAATTATAAGCCCGCATGTTGTCGGTCGATCTCTATTTGAATTCTATGATATACTGAATGACTGAATCTGTATTTGCTTTATTTCTTTGAGTTGTTTATGTTGTGTTTACTCTTGCTGCATGGTCTGGATAGTTCATTCGGTGAACCCTCCTACAGTGACTGCACCAAGACTAAAGTGAAGGACAAAGATTATTAACTCATTGTTTTTCAAAGTTTAGAATGCGGAATCGTTGGGGACACTGGGACTAGCACCTAGTCCAAGGTACAATTTTTCTCATGGAATCCGAATCTCCATCTGACACTGGTCTGCACTGTATCTTCCATTTCTACCCCAAAAAAAGTGGAGTACACAGGGACTAGCGCCATTGTCCCGAAATGTTGCACACTATCCTCTTTCTTTCGGATCCTGAATCCTTAATGTTAGCAACCTCCTTTCTACAAATCCACTTTGTGGAACTTGATACCTGTAACCTACAATCACAAAGGAGTGTGGGAGGGGGTTGTGTTGTTTAGAGGCTTGCCTTGGTCAAGCCCTAGAGAGACATTCAATTCTTTCAAACATCGTTGTTAGATAAGAGTGTGTATCCCTACCGGATAGAGGCAAAATCCAAATGATAAATGATTGAAAACACAATAGATATCACCTTGAAGTGTAGATCTCATGGGAAGAAGATGCTCTTCATGCTATGAGGAGATGGAGCCAAATCTACAAATACAAACACAATAACAACACAAAAAATACTGCTTTGCAACACAATGAATGCCTTGAATCACTTTAACATAAGCTTGTAGATCAAAATGTCCATCTAGTTTGCAAATGAAACCTAATCATGCTTATATATGCAACTACAAAGATTACCGCTAAGAGTTTCATAATTCAAACTTGAGATGTCGGCATAGGACCTAAATAATGGTCATAAAACCAACATTTAAATTTAGGGCAGACCCAAAATAGGGCAGGACTAGGGTGCTAGCACCCAAGTCCACCCCCTTATTTTTGTTCAGTGATCATCAAAATAGCACCCCTAGGTCATATTTGCCATAAGACTTCAGGGTTTTCTCATCAGGAGTCAAAATTAACATGCAAGATGCTCTAAATTCAATTTAAGGCCCTGAGAGTTAAACCTTAAGAGGGAAAAACCCCCAAGGGGACATTTTCTGACATAACACTTTGAAGAGGTACAAGAGAAGAAAAGACTTTGACTACCGAAGTATGAAGAATAAGCTCAAAGGTAACTATACTCATGTGCACATGGTTGAAGACATTTGGGCAGACTGCAGAACTGATGAGGATGTAAGAAGGATGGATTATAGTAGGCTCTCTCTTGACCAATTGAGAAATTTCCAATTGGATGATGTGCCAGAAGATATGCATGATGAGGGAGACATAGTAGGGACTGAGTACATGAGCAACAAGATTGTTGACACTCCTTTACCTACTATTTAATGGTCTAAAAAAGAGATGACTTCCCTGAGATAGAGATTCCAACAAATTCTTGAAAGCACCAATGTGTGGTTGATAAGGAAGGGTATCAAATTGAAACCCTTCTTAACAGGTTCAGAGGAGGAACAAATAGAAGTACCTCTAGGAAAGGAGGAATTGAGGACAAAGAATAAGGAAGATAATCCTTCTGGTGAAAAGAGAAAGATTTTTTTTTCAGAATAGGAGATAAGGGGAAAAGAAAGGAAAAGGAAGGAACGTCTACGCAGCAAGATGTCGAGCAAGAAAAGGCAATAGAAGAAGGGTCACAAGAACAACTTGACAATCCCCAAGGTGAATCTTCTTAGGTGACACCAAATGTGCAAACTCCTACAACTCATGTGATGTCAAGTGCACAACAATAATCTGGTGTTCCAGATAATCCTCTATCACCATCACCAGGTGTGTCTTTCCATTCTATGCACTCATCTCCTTCAATACCACTAAATCAATCTTTGTTTGACCAACCTTCGAAAAATGTGGATAATATTTTTGTTCCTCTTTCTTCCATGCCTAGTCTTTCTGATGTTCCCATGTCTTTGATTGATTCAATCTCTCAGTCAGATTTTGAAAATTTTTTAGGTTCATCTTCTTCTCAAGTTAATATTGATGCTAACCCCTCAACTGTACAAACTCAAACACCACCACTTGTTACTCATACCCCACTTGTGTCTGTATCCATGCAATATTCTCCCATTCCACCCAAGTTACAAGAACCTACAGTTCCACCTGTGTCCACTCAAACCACAACTGTTGAAGTAAGAGGTGATAAACTTGTCCTTCCACCATGGCTTATACCACAATAAACCAAAAGAAACAAGCAAGCTGTATCACCTGATGACTTTGATTTTGGTTAGTTAGTTCCAACAAAGTCGAAGGTAACCAAAAAGGCCAAGACTTTGTCTAGGGTTTTTGTCGATGAATCAAGAAACAAATATGTAGAGGTTGCTATTCCTTCATCTGACAAGGGAGTTGTAGATGTTGAAAATGCTGACTATGTCATAACTAGAGTTGCGTTTGGTAAATAGACGCATGAGAGTATGAAAGAAGATCTGTTAGCACAAATGTATGCATTGTTAGATAGATATGATAGAGACAAAGCCATAAAAGACCAACTCAAAGTGCAGGTGGATCAGCTGAAATCTGTGCTTCTTAAAATAACTCAGTAATTTGAATAGGTTGAACCTGTTGGCATAAGCACAAGTAATGAAGCTTTTCTGAAAGATGAAAGAATTGGTGCAAAGGGTCAAGCAGTTGACGCCTCGATCGACAGAGCTCTTGCCCAAGGTTCGCTGCTTATAAAATCATCCATTGAGCTCTATGACAACCTGGGCAAAATTGGCAAAGAAATGAATCAAACACTTGAGATCCTTTCTCAAGACATGCAGCTAATTGAATGGGATATTGATTCTTGGAACAAGTTGCGGGACTTCAAGATCGAAGTGTTGATTGAACATGGGGTCATCCCCAATAGGAGAAAGTATGCGGAGTATCGTGAGGCCATGATACACAAAAATAATATTATTGAAGGCCTGATACTTTATTTGAAAAAATATCTTGAGAGGGGAGAAAACAAGTCTCAGAACATTTTTGATGAGCTGGCAGAGCTACCATGTCATATGCCTGATGATAACCAGTAGACACTCCCTGAGGATACAATCATTCAGGAATTCACCAACCTAGTGCAAACAGAAGTCTAAAGAGAAGTCTTTTCATTGGCTTCTCTTGACAGGTTGATGAATTTCCAGACCATTCTGAATAGACTGTAGAAGATATTGAATAAGCACACTTGAGCATACCTGACACTCTCACCGATTCCATCACTCAGGTGCTTATTATCTCCAAGCATACACTAGGGCCTGACAAAAATGAAGTCCAGGTCAATGTAAAAAGGTATGAAGAATTCTTGGAGAAAGATCAAGATGATGAATAAGTGTCCAAGGATACTTAGATGTTTTTTTATGTTTTGGTTTTCATGCTTTGTAAATTGTAATTGACAAAATCCATGTTATTTTGTAAAATTAGAATACTTGGAGTTGTGAGACAGAGTCATAAGTCAATTAGAACTCTATTTTTTTAATAATTCAAAGTAGTTGTAGATTTCCTATTTTTGCTCTCAACCTCTCCCTATAAATAAAGAGGGCCTCTTTTGTAAATATTATCTTTTAGTTATTGAAGCAAAGCACTGTTGAATTGAAGAGCATTTTGAGACTTTGTGTTCAAGTTGTAAATCATAATTTTATCAATAATAAGAAAAGCAAGCGGGCATTCAAACTTTGTTTTGGAATAAACTTGTGGTACATTGGAGATGTTCTTATGTCTTTTTCTTTGCACTTTCTTATGCAATTGATCAAATCATAGTGTGAGTTTATATAATCTGGGAGATGATCTAAAGCTGATTTTGGAGACTTTGTGCTACAACATTATCTTTGGAGTTTATATTTTATGTTCGTGAGTTGAATATATTAGAAGAATTTGAATTGCTAGTTATTTTCTATGTTCATTAATCTCTTGATAGCATAAGGTGGAGACTTTGAGCTGCACTTTATTCTATACGTTTCCAACTTCAAATCAACGAAAGAAGCAACAAAAAGACTTTGTACTTTTTGGGTTTCTTGGTTATTTGACTCTAGTATCATTTTGGGTATTCTTATGTTTATTCAATCTTGATATTGGTTATTATTGTTCCAACAAGTGGTTTTTAAGTTTATCATACTTTGTGAGAATTAAGAAGCAACATCTTTTCTGAAAAAAGAGAAATAGATGATATGGCACCATCCAATGGTTAGTTTTAGTGTACATAAACCTAGTTAAGTACTTGTTGATTATAGTGAGCAATAAGAAGGGAGCTTCCCCTTTCTAAGATGAGAGATTATATCTCATCACACCGTGGTTGATATAACCATTTTGTTCTCGATTAGTTGATGACAAAATATTCACCCAACAGGGAGTACACTCAAAATTTAAATGTTCCAAGATGTGTCCACTTTGAAAACTCATAAAATATTATATATTCATTAAAAATTTAGGAGAAAAATCAAGTATAAACTATGTGATAGCTAGTTTTCTATTGAAGCAATTTGTGAAATACTTTAAAAAGTCAACATTTTAGGGGGAACACACTAGAAGCTATGTTATGTTTTTCTAACAAAAACAAGAGCATTTTGTGTGCTCCTTAATTTCCACCATTTAAAAAAAATAGTAGTTTAGAAATTAGATTCCAAGCACTATGAATCTTGTTCTTGTCACATCTTCAAATTTTGAGCGTGGCTATCTTCAATTTCTCATCCAAGATCAATTTTTATTGATTTAAAAAAAAGGTGGCCACTTTTGACCCCCTTTTGGTCCCCTATTTCCATACACTTACCCCCATGCAAAACCACAAATTCTAATTCCACCACATTCTTACTACATAATCTTCTATTTTTTCTTTGATCAAACTTGTCAGTATGAACTTACATGACTTCTCCCACTCAGGAACTCTCTACAAGTGAATAGAACAAGACAGTTCCAACATTATCCCACTTGATATTCACTATACGGGAGTTATAGCATGAATAAAGAAGAAACTATGCATGGTAAAGGGATAAACCCATTGCATCCCTATACCATAAAAAAATTCATTGTACTTATAGGTTTTTTCAAAGAGTCAACTAGATTTACTTGCATGTCAATTTTATCCATTTGAACCTTACATTCTTCTACCATCTCACTAACAAAATGATATTAAACATTTACATGTTTAGTCCTAGCATGGTAAATTAAGTTCTTTGTTAGATAGTTGCACTTTGGTTGTCATAGTTCAAAACTCTACTGCTCTTAAAACCATTTTAAGAAAAAAGTCTTTGTAACCACAATGCTTCTTTACAAACATGTGTCACAACCATATACTTTGCTTTAGTAGTGAAAAATGCAATTGTTTGTTGTTGTTTACTCATCTAGCTCATTTCTCCTCCAAATAGAGTGAACATGAAGCCATTTATTGATCTTCAACTATCTAGATCTCCACCCTAATCAGAATCTACAAATCCTTGTATATTCAACACCTTGTCAACATCATTAATACCATGATAACACAAATAGTAGTTTGAATTTCTCTTAAAGTACTTGAAAACCTTTTTTCACATGAGTCCAAATTTTTATTCTAGGCTTTGACATGAACCTACTAAGAACTCCTTATATAAATAATAGAATACATTAGACTCTACCACACTTGCATATGGAATATTGTGCATGTCCTCCAAGCCTCCATAGTCTTAGAGTAATATTCCAAACTCAATATAATGCCGACTAGTAAAGGGATATTTACAAGCTTATTGTCATGCATATCAAACATTTGTCATGCATAGAAACCTCTACAAACTAATTTCTATATACTTCTGTTATGTCGTAAAAAAATTTCCTATGACTTTTTACCTCCTAGTTTAGCTCCTAGGTCCCCTTAATGTCATTATGCTTGTTTAAAACTTATCCCAGAGCAATTTCACCTGAAACCCATGACAAATGGGACTTAGGTGGCCAATCTAAATGCTTAATCATGACTCAAATTAGCCTTGTGTTATGTCAGAAATTGTCCTCCTATATGGAATGGTACAATTTCCCTGTGGTTTAGCTCCTCTCCTTTGATGACCTTTCAACCTAGTTTATTACAGACCTTCCCGAACCCTGACTAACTTAGGTCTAACTAGAAGAATGTCACATTTTGAAATAACTGAAGACTGAAGGTGAAAGGTAAACTTGAATTTGGGGTTCCCTAACCTCCTTGAGGAAGTCTTGATCGGGAAATCGGGGCTTGGACTTGGACGCTAGCGCCCTTGTCCTGCCCTATATCCTGGGGTCCTAAATTTTGGAGTGATGTCGTCTATTGCCGTACATTCTGGGATTCCATTTTCAAATTTTCATTTTCGTGTGATGTTGACATCCTATTTCAAAATTTGAAATTCCTAAGGTTAGATATAAAAAGACATTTGAAAATCATTTATAACACAATCTTTATGCAAACTTTATGCCAAAACTCTGCCAAAATTGCCATTAAAGATCAACGACTTGTTGAAGCTCTTGAAATTATTCGAAGTCATTTTGAATTTTCTATCATGGAGATAATTGATGGAGATTAGGAATCAAGATCTTGAGACTATCTTGCTCTTCCTAAGGTTTGTACACCTTTTGCATGATTGGGAGAAGAGTTGAAGCCTCCAACATTGATCTTGGAGATCCTCCACGGACATTGCTGATTCGCCTTCCTGTTCATGCAAGTCTTCAGTGTTTTCATCTCCTTGAGGTGAAGTTGTATTTGTTCATTAAGTTGATGCAAGTCATTGGTCTTCCCTTGATTGTGACATCTAGGGTTTGATATTTCTGCATACACTTTGTTAGGTTTGCACACACTTCTGCAAATCTTTATCTTTGGCTATTATTGAGGTTGGAATACCAAAAATGGGGCTTGACTGAGGCAAGCTCCTATATAATTGCAAACATCTTTCTCCTCCTTTTGTATGTGCAAGTTTCATTTGTCGAGATTCCGCAGAAAGGAGTGGTAAGAAGATGGATATAGAAGACACAGTCATCACAAAATTTGAATCCTGTGATTCTGAGACTTTCAGAACATGGGGACTAATGCCCTAGTCCAACTAGGTGATTTTTTTGGGATTTGGGAACCTCTGGAGAGTAAGAAACAGTTGGTGTAGAAAATCCTGACATTTGGAAATCTTTGGGACATAGGGACTAATGCCCTTGTCCAACCACTCCTTTGTTTCTGAGTACATAGTCTCTGATCTATTTATTTTGCATTTCTGTATTCATTTTAGTGCTATCTGTATCAGGAATTCAGTTATTACAGTTTGATTAAGAAATTAGGGTTTTAAGGTTAGAGAGATACACTAGCTTGTCAAACCTGATTCAAATAATCACATAGACACATTTAATAGGAAAAGAGAACATTGGGAATTAGTAGTTTATCCCTAAACCTATCCTTTTCTTCTCTAATGTTTTAGTGCTAGTGAAAGTGTGGGACCTAGAACCTCATATCTTGCTTCCACATTTTCACCCTAAACATTTTAGTGAACCTGAGCTCTAAGTAATTTGCATCCTTTACAAACTCGGATCTGAATTAGTTTGTTGTCCTAAAACAAATTTAGGTTGCAAACCCTCTTTGGTGAAAGTACATGCATTTAAATTTGGTGATTTCTTTTAATCCTTTCACTAAAAGAGTTTGAAATTGGAACTTTGTGTGTTGCGTGGTGTTCTTCTATTACATTTTCACAAAGTTTATGCTTAATCATTTTACATTTAAGTCTTGGGTTAATTTGAGCATGTTAAAATGTCTAATTGCTTTTTGCATGACTTTCATGTGTATGATGAGTTGTTTAGTTGTGATGATTTCAATATGTTAGATGAAGCCCTTGAGGATTTTATCTTAATTGAATAATCCACTGTGACTCTTAAATCGTTGTTGTTTCAAAGGTTTGTAAATGCAATCTATGTTCCTAAAACTAAAGAAGAATCTGTGAAACTAAAAATAGTGGTCACTTTGTGCTCAGATGCCGTTCAACCTACTTCTAAACTAGTGCTCACTATTAGAGGTCCTTCACCTTCTTCTTATCCTCCTGATTACATTTATAACTATGCTAAATAGATTACACATCAGAATTCACTACAACCTAGTCATACTATGGTGCTCATGCTTACAATACTCAGAATAACAAACAAAGCAAACAACAATTGAGCATTCTGATATCTCTACCAGCTTCTCAACCTATGCTCCCTCAAGCACCTCATTTAACGCATAAGGTTGGTCAAGATTATGATCTAGTTGAGTAGCTTCGTGCTACTCCTACTAAGATATCTCTTTGGGAACTTATACAAACTTCACTTACATACCATGGAATGCTCCAAGAAGCTTTACAAAAGGTGATTGTACCACCTACTATTAAACCTAATGATGTAGCAACTCTTCTCGATTGTATGCATGTGACAAAAATAGACATTTTGTTTCAACAACATGAGTTGCCATCTCTTGAAGTTCAAAATTAGTATGATCCTTTGATTATATTCATCACAATAAATAAGAAACCAATTAAACGAGTTATGATTGATAATGGATCAGCCCTTAATATTTGTAGCATCAATCTATTGTATAAGATTAAAATTGATACATCTTTGATCAAACTAGATAGGATAAGTATCCATGGTTTTGATAATGTTGGAAGACAATTTGTAGGCACTATAACTTTACCTATACAAGTTGGGTTTATAACTCTACCTACCTTGATTCATGTCATGCCTTGTTCTCTATCTTACAACATGATTGTTGGTAGACCGTGGATTCATGCACTAGGGGCAGTTCTTTCTACCCTTCATCGTTCAATAAAGTTTATTCATAAAGATAAACTTCATACTATTCATGCTGATCTTGAACCAGATCTTTGTTTACAAATTGAATCACAAAAACAAATTGTTCAACATAAGATCCTAAACAATCTCAAGGTTGACTCACCAACCTCCCCTGCTATAGATAATGTTGTGCAAGAATCAAAACAATCGAATGCATTTCTTGCTGACGATTGGGGTTTGTTAGATTTTTCATCTCCCTTTACAGGCGAATATAAAATTAACAACTCTGCTCCTGAGACATCAAGTGTTGCATTGATCTCATCTCATTGCTCAAATACTAAAGTCTCTTTGCTAACAAATATAGATAATACTCTTACTTACACTTCAGATTATGAGACTTATGAAGCCCCACCTTCTTCCAAAGAAATGGCTTTGCTCTACGGTCGAGGATTTCAGATCCTTTATAAGAATTGTGATTATGTAGGTAATGGTTGTGGTATTAATCAACAAGGGATTCATGTACCTATAGAATCCGCTTCGTGACATTACTCAAGTGGTATTGGATATAACCCTTTTAGGGAATCTAAAGCTCGTAAATGTCCTACTCTTAATGTGAATACAATATCCATGCTTAACTTGATATTCCCTAAGATGATTGACACTAATTGTCCTCCAGGAGAGATCCCCTTAGGTATCTTGTCCTCAGATGAAGCAATAATTGAATTCTTGGGTGCTTACGACAATATTCCTCGTTACAATCATAAACATGGATTGCCTTATTGTTTGAATAATGATGCATATTTTGGAAAGTCTACCAGCTTGATAAATTCTACTCTAAAATCTGAAGGAGAATCTGAAGAATTACTACAATCATCTGATCTCCCAGACCACAGTACTCTACTTAATGGAAAGATTGTTGATGTTTTCATGGAGAAGGATAACACTAAAAAAGTTATCCCTATACGTGATTGCTTAAGTGATGAAGAAAAGGAAGATATGACAAAATTATTACATGAATTCTCTGAATTGCTTGCTTGGAACTATTCAGATATGCCTGGTATCGATCCTCAAATTGTAACACACAATATTGTACTGAAACCAAATGGTAAGCCATTTAAATAAAAGATTTGTAAGATTAATCCTAAGATTGCATTACTTGTTAAGATTGAAATAGAAAAGCTTTTACAAGCTGGCTTTATTTGCCCTATTGATTGCTCACCTTAGATCTTGAATATAGTGGTTGTCGCTAAACCCGATAGTCGTATTTGCATGTGTACTGATTTTAGAGATTTGAACCTTGCATCCTTGAAAGATGATTTCCCACTTCCTAACATTGACATGATTGTGGATTCAATAGCCGGCCATGAATTACTTTCCTTCATGGATGGATTTTCAGGATATAATCAAATCCCTATAAACCCTCATGATCAATATAAAACTACTTTTATAACGCCTTGGGGTACACTTTGTTGGGTAGTCACGCCGTTTGGACTTAAGAATGCTAGAGCAACTTACCAACGTGTCATGACTCTTATCTTTCATGATTACATGCATACTATCTTAGAGGACTATGTCAATGACATCTTGGCAAAATCCATTCATCGTCAAGATCACGCCATGACTCTTCGACATATCTTTGAGTGAATAAAGAAATACAACATGTGATTAAATCCCCGTAATTGTGTATTTGGTGTCGACAGTGGAAAATTCTTGGGATTCATAGTTTCAAATCGTGGCATTGAAGTAGATACGAAAAAGATTGATGCGATCATTAACATGCCACCACCTAAAAACATATATCAACTTCATAGTTTGCAAGGGAAGATACAGGCCATTCACCGATTTGTTTCACAAATCACAGATAGGACTCACCCTTTTACTGAACTACTGAAGTAGGATTCAAAATTTCAATGGAATTTGGAATGTCATAAGGCTTTTGAGGACTTAAAAAGTTATCTCGCTAAACCTCCTATTTTATAGCCTGTTGTTTCTGATAAACCTTTTATACTTTACACTTCTGCATCTAATAATTCTCTTGCAGCTTTATTAGTACAACATAATACTAAAGACAAAAATGTGTTGTATATTATATCAGCCAAACATTGCTCAATTATGAAGTGCAATATACTGTCATTTAGAAATAATGCGTAGCTCTTGTCTTTGCAACACAAAAGCTCATGCATTATCTCCTAAATGATAAGATACATGTAATAGTAAATTTTGACCCTCTGAAACATCTATTCGCTAAAACGGATCTTTTCGGTTGCCTTGCTAAATGGGTTATGTTATTAATGGAATTCAATCTCAAATTTATATCTGATAAAAGGACAAGCATTAACTGACCATTTGTTGAGGCAACCTCCCCTTTTGCTACACAGAATTAGGAGACATTCCCTGATGATCAAATATTAGCTCTTGATACAGAAGATAAATGGGAATTGTATTTTTATGGATCAAGATGCTGAACCAGCTCCGGTGCTGGTGTCATACTGGTACCCCCTGTAGGTAAGTTGATTCCTATGTCTTATCATCTAAGCTTCTCATGCACAAACAACATTGCTGAGTATGAAGCTCTTATCACAGGACTTCATACTGCCTTGGATTTAAACATAAAAAACCTTACTATATATGGTGATTCACAACTCATTGTAAGAAAAATAAATGGATCATATCAATCTAAACAAGACAAACTATTTCAGTATCATGATTTTGCCTTGTCTTTATTAAAGCATTTTCACTCCTTTTCAATTGATACTATTCCAAGAAGACAATCGACATGTGGATGCAATGGCAAGCACAACTTCCCTTATATCCCTCGACGATTCTCCTGATGCATTCACTTTTCTTATTCATAATCTCAAAACTCCAATCATAGAAGATGATGTAGTCGCGAGTCTGGACTATTTCTATGATATAAACTTTGATGAATGGTTCTCCCATTTATACAACTACTTGTGCGATGGAACCATCCCTAATTCAATGTCTAAAAATGCCCGAGTTCACCTACGCAAACTTGCAGGGCACTATATCATATTATCTCATGTCTTATACAGATGAAGTTATAACGGTATCCTTCTCCGATGTCTTAGTAATTCAAAGATTCTGATAGCTTTAGAAGAAGCTCACTCTGGTGCTTGTGGAGGAAATTTTGGAGGAAAATGATTCCTTCGCTTATGTCAAGAAGTGTCTGCAATGTCAACAACATCAACATTTAATCCGAGCACCTGCCCAAGAACTCTGTGCTCAAGTGTCACCTTGGTCGTTTTCTGTCTGGGGCTTGGATCTACTTGGTAAAAATTCTCCACCCTCCTCTAAAGGACATATATTTAATATCACTACTACAAATTACTTCACAAAGTGGGTCAAAGCTGTCCCTTTATGATCCATGACTGCTGATGTAATTTGTCGTTTCATACAAGATAAATAATCTCTCAATTTGGTATACCTTCCTCCTTGGTCTCTGACAATGGCACACCATTCAAAAATAAGGAAGTGAAGAAATTTTTAGAAAAATATCATATCCAACATTGCTTCTCTACACCTTATTATCCTCAATCAAACAACCAAGTAGAAGCTTCAAACAAGGTTATAGGACAAATTTTACGCAAAATTGTTAAAAAACATTAGAAAGACTAGCATATTCAATTGTCTTGCACATTATGGGCTTATAGAACAAGCATTTGTATGGCTACTTGAACTACCTCGTATAATCTTGTTTATGGCGCTGATGCGGTAATGCCCTTGGAACTCGAAATCCCTTCATTACGAGTTTCCTTGAGAGATGTTATTGACGATGATATGGAAAGAGAAAAGAGGTTACAACAAATTGAGATGTTGGATGAACAACATATCAATTCTCTTGAGCATCTTAAGGCTTATCAAAAGAGTATAGAACGATCGTACAATGAGAGAGTCATACACCGTTCATTCAACATTGGAGACTTGGTACTTTATGAAAATCAATGCAATGCAAATGCACCTTTTGGAGAAAAAGGAAAGTTTAGCCCTAATTGGCTCGGACCGTATGTCATTACTAAAGCCTTTGGATCAGGAGCATATAAGCTAGTTGACGAACAAGGTACACCACTTAAAGAACCTATTAATGTTGCACACCTAAACAAATTTTATGCTTAAGATTATATGTTAGATGTTACTTCAAAAAGAAAAACTTATTAGTTAGTTTAGCTTCAATTTTGACAAGGTATGATTATTTTGTCTTAATTCATTTAACATAGGAATCTCTTTTAGTTAATCATTGTGGTATCCTGTTAAACATGCTTTATTAAGATCACTTTTGTATTAACTTTGCATATCATAGAATATTAATTATATGTGAAATTCATTAATCATTGTGCTTTTACTATATGTTCTGAAAAGAATTGTTTAGTATCACATGTGCATTAATTACATTTCCTCATGAGCTTTTAACATTTATCACTAGTGGCATTTTTACATAAATCACATATGATAGATTAGACAACACTAGACATAGCAATAAGAAAACATCTCATATATATATAATCAGTTTTCTTTCACATTCAAGTTGACTATCCCGTATATCAAAATGGGATGTCGTAGTAAATCATATACATCACATAGATGAACCCCTGTCACCTAAGCCCTCGGGACCTCATGGTGCATGTGTGACGGAGGCCTGACCATGTGTGGCTACGGATCACAAATGACTCCTAGAGACACTCCGCGATCGTAACACCCTGATCTCGCCTCTCAGTCCTAGTACCTCACACTGTAACTCCATGTACATAGGCTAATACTAGTCTCTCTCTTCCTGAGCCTTGTCTCTATCAACACTATCCTGACATAACTTAGGAAGTAAGATCTCACTAGTGACAAGATCTCTCTTAGATGAAGTGCAACTGCTACCTGATCCGATAGCGTCTAGAGCTCCACCTCCGCACGCTCAGCTCTCTGGATAGACTGATTTAGAATAGATTCCACTGATAACTGATACCTCACAAAAGGCACAAAGATCTCCACATGCCACCTTGCAGATGGCTGTGGTGAGTATCCCGCCCGCACACGCTACTCGACCGTATCGGCTGGAACTATCTCTGCTACAATGTGACTCACCATGTCACGCTAGGCGTCTGTCCCAATTGCAAAAATAAAATAAAATGAATATCAGTACCTCATATAGACTTCATAAGAAAATAATAAAAAATAACTGCATCTAAAACATAATAAGCATCCTACCTGGATCTCTATCTCGCTAAGATGGATCTCAGATAGCTAATGGTGTGATCAGCTCTACAGCCACCTCTATAGTTGGGGGCATACGACTACTAGTCTCCCCTCGCTCATACCAACTCGATCTCCTCACATCTGCATGAGTTGGACCACGAGCTCTTGACTGTGACTGAGCCTCGACCTCATCATCGCTATTTGCCTCCTGTTGCTCCCGCCCTGGTCTTGCCTTGAAAACGCACCATGACGGGACCTCCTCCTCACTATCATCGTCATCCTCATCATCATCTAGATCATAATATCCTGTGAAGTCACTAATATCATCCTCTATCCCTATATCACTCCCGTGACCAGCCCAAGGTCGAGGATCGCCTATGGGGTGACTTGGCAGATAGATAGGAGTGGGTCGTGTTGTCTACCACCAGACCTGATATGCTCGGGTAACTCTGACATCATTTGCATCAGATATTGACTTTGCATCCTCTGGACCATCATCTGCCACATCTGCTAATGTCGACCGTCGGGCGCTGTTCACCCTGACTACGCTGTGCACAGAGCACATGTAGCTCAAACGTATCATAGGCACATCCTGTCAGTGTCTGAACTGTCATTCTACTTGATCAAAGTAAAACCATGAGACTATGTGATCGAGGCAACCGACCATCAATCGATCCCTTTGCATCCTCGCTAACTGTCTTTGCTGACCTGACCACGGTATATAGCCGCGATATGGTCTCCAAATGACATCGCTCAACTGCAATCTATCAAACACAATCCTTTAGTATAGTAGATCACCATTTCTCCAACACTTAATAAGGGGGTAGGCATGGACCCATGGATAGGTGAATTATGGATCTATAGGCAAGCTTGTAGGCCATGTGCATCTGATATGCTCAAAGGCCTAGACCTATAGTAGTGTGCAACACATCAAGCTATGTGCCTCATAATGGACATATCGTCCCAAGTTGCGATAGAGGTGCGCAAGCATACTATGTCCCCACATGTAAACTGTTTGATGCTCCTTCATAGCCCTGATGGTATGAACAAGGCCCCCGTGAAGGTGGATGCCTCATCCATCTGGTGCTGCTGCTAATGCTACTATGACAATCATAATCTTCTGAATTAGAGGGATGTCAGCACATCCCTTCTCTAGTAGCCGAAGCTGTATGTGCCCTTGCTCTGCCCAAGTGACTGTATGGCCTAGACAGTACATATGGCTCTCTTGTGTATACGCCGCTGAGCGATGCTCTACAACCCTCACTGTCTCTCCACGTATAGGCAGGCACAGGATCCTATAGACATCCTCCAACATAATGGTCATCTCCCCTGTCGGTAGATGGAATGTAGAAGTATCTGCATTCCACCTCTCCATTAGTGCCATTAGCATACTAGAGTGAAATCTGTTTGTGGTCATGTCAAATACCCATCAGAGACCCATTTCCTGTAAATGCTCTCTCGACATTATACATGGTATTGACGTGATCACAAAGTAGCAACATCAGGCGACCACCTATATGCTCTCGCTTCATCGGAACGACTTGTGCAACAAACAATGAAAGAACAAATCAGTAAAACATGGAAACAAAGCTAAGTATCTTCTATAGTAGCTAGTACCATGCCCTTGGGGCCGTTGTCCTTTTTGGACTTGGGCACCTAGGTGGACTAGGGTGCCCTAGAAGGACCCGGGTGCCCTGGGTGGACTTAGGTGCCCCTGTTGGGGACCCTTCTCTATGATTGTCCTAGTTGGCATGGAAAATAATAAAATCTCAAGAAAGCAAAATAAAAGATAGTGTAAGAAAGGATTGAGACCCTACCTCGGCCTTGAAACATCTCTCTACCACTTGGGCTCGGAGCATCTCCAGTCGCGAAAGTTGGTATGGACGTTGGGTTAGCATCGTCTCTCTCTCTCTCTCTCTCTCTCTCTCTCTCTCTCTCTCTCTCTCTCTCTCTCTCTCTCTCTCTCTCCTTCTCCTTCTTTCCTCTACACAATGACAAGTAACAATGAATAGTGAGAAGTGAAAATTCCCTTTACATATAGTAAGTTGGTGAGAATTCCTATCACTATCTAGGTGCAAAATTGAATTGTTTTACTCTTGAGCCTCTATCTTGAGTTGTCAAACTCTGATTTTCATACCATTTGTTACATTGGAATCCTGGTTCTGCTCCTTATCTTACCCAATGTATTGTGCTTGGGCATTGTTTCTCCAAACAACCCTCACAATGCATTTATCATCAAGTTCTCTCAAAATCAACGCGGGTAGATATCTCCTTGTTTCTCCTTTTTGGACTAAGCAAGCAGAAACAAGGGGGGCATATATCTCCCTCGATTTCCTCCCTCATCATGTATCATCACTCAACCCCCTTAGTGTTTTTGAACTGACTTACTGATTGTGGTTGTAGGTTAATTTGATTTTGATTTTCTGACAAGTGTTCCTTTATCGGTTGCAGTTCCTAACTTTGTGGTCTTGCAGGATTATGGACTTGGGGGCTTCTTCCTCTCTTGCGACAACACTTCGACATCCTCTATAATTTCCTTTTGGCTATCCTTTTCATGATTGATGTATTTACTTTCCTTTAGTTGCATATGCACATATTGTCATATGGCTACTAAAGTGGGGGTTAAATGTTATGTCAAAAATTGTCCTCCTGTATGGAATGGTACAATTTCCCCATGGTTTAGCTCCTCTCCTTTGGTGAACTTTCAACCTAGTTTATTACAGACCTTCCCAAACCCTGATTGACTTAGGTCTAACTAGAAGAATGTCACATTTTGAAATAATTGAAGGCCGAAGGTGAAAGGTAAACTTGAATTTGGGGTCTCCTAACCTCCTTGAGGCAGTCCTGAGTGGGAAACTAGGGTTTGGACTTGGGCGCTAGCGCCCTTGTCCTGCCCTATTTCCTAGGCTCCTAAATTTTTGAGGGATGTCAGCTATTGCCATACATTATGGGATTTCATTTTCAATTTTTTGTTTTTGCGTGATGTCGGAATCCTATTTCAAAATTTGAAATTCCTAAGGTTAGATATAAACAGACATTTGAAAATCATTTTATCACACACAATATTTATGCAAACTTTATGCCAAAACTCTACCAAAATTACCATTAAAGATCAACGACTTGTTGAAGCTCTTAAAATTATTCAAAGTCATTTTGAATTTGCTATCATGGAGATAATGGATGGAGATTAGGAATCAAGATATTGAGACTATCTTGCTCTTCCTATGGTTTGTACACCTTTTGCATGATTGGGAGAAGGGTTGAAGCCTCCAACATTGAGCTTGGAGATCTTCCGCAGACATTTCTAATTTGCCTTCTTGTTCATGCAAGTCTTCATTGTTTTCATCTCCTTGAGGTGAAGTTGTATTTGTTCATTAAGTTGATGCAAGTCATTGATCTTCCCTTGATTGTGACATCTAGGGTTTGATATTTCTGCATACACGTTGTTAGGTTTGCACACACTTCTGCAAATCTTTATCTCTGGCTATTGTTGAGGTAGGAATACCAAAAATGGGGCTTGACTAAGGCAAGCTCCTATATAGCTGCAAACATCTTTCTCCTCATTTTGTATGTGTAGGTTGCATTTGTTGAGATTCAGTGGAAAGGAGCGACAGGAAGATGGATATAGCAGACATAGTCATCATGGAATTTGAATCCTGTGATTCCAAGACTTTTAGGACATGGGGACTAATGCCCTAGTCCAACTGGGTGATTTTTATGGGATATGGGAACCTTTAGAGAGTGAGAAACAATTGGTGTAGAAAATCCTGACATTTGGAAATCTTTGGGACACAGGGACTAATGCCCTATTCCAACCGTTCCTCTATTTCCAGGTACACAGTCTCTGATCTATTTACTTTGCATTTCTATATTCATTTCAGTGCTATTTGTATTAGGAATTCAATTATTATAGTTTGATTAGGAAATTAGGGTTTTAAGGTTAGAGAGATACACTAACTTGTAAAACCTAGTTCACACAGTCACATAGACAGTTTACAAGAAAAGAGAACATTGGAAATCAATAGTTTATCCCTAAACCTGTCCTTTGCTTCTCTAATGTTTTAGTGCCAGTGAAAGTGTGGGACCTAGAACCTCATATCTTTCTTCCACATTTTCACCCTAAACACCTTGGGACTTGGGCGCCAATGCCCAAGTCTAGGTTGATTTGCGGGGAACTAAATTTTAGGATGTCAGCATAGGACCTTTAAAAACGTTTCCCTTTGTCAGCCTTTTCAATTTGAATTATGAAAGTTAGCGGGAATCCATATATAAGTGAGTTTATGACTTCATTTTACACCTAGATGGATAATACGAAATTGTGATATTGATCTAAGGGATTTCAAAACATTCATTATGTTGCAGAGCATAATTGTGTTGTTATTGTGTTTATTTGTTGCAGATTTGGCTTCATCAATCTATCTCCTCATGGTGTGAAAGATCTTCATCTCCGTGAGGGATTCACCTCTAAGGTGACATCTATTTGTGTTTCAATCAATCTATTTCATCATTTGATTCAGCCTCTATCCTCCAAGGACATGCACTCTAGATCTAAAAACGGTGTTGGAAGACTTGAATGTCATTCTAGGGCTTGACCAAGGCAAGCTCCTAAACACCACAACCCCGAAACCCCTCTCTTTGTGATTGCAAGTTACAGGTGCAGGATTTGGCAAAGTGGAGCTACATAGAAGAAAAGTAGAGGATAGAGATTCAGGATCTAAGAAGAAAGTGTAGAGAATCAACCCTACTGGACTAGGGCACCCACTCTATAGTCCTCTTGACTGGAATTTCCAAAAACTTTGAAGTAGGTTGCAGTCTTACACGCTCACTATTCCAGATCTATAGAAAAACTACCTTATTGGACTTGGGCGCCTGCCCCGTTGTCCTCAAAGTTTTTGCCTCTAAAAATCTGAATCCTGGTATGTTTCTAATCTGTATTTAGTGCCTTCCTATGCGATCATCTATCATATTTTGTTTGTTTGAACCCGATTTCATTACAATTAGGGTTTGAGGCTTATTGGATCTAGGGTTTGACATATCTATCAATCTAATCTATATTTCCATATCATTCCTAAGTGAGATCAATCCGCAGTTGAGTTCTCAACCATCTTGTAATGTCACGTCTCATTTTTATGGACAATATGATTATTCTAGTTTAGTGAACAATTATTGTGATTGACTTTACTTTAAGTAATTTTGCATACGTGGAGGTAATTATTGAGTTATATTGATGAAAATTGGAAGTTGTTTTAAATGCTAAGTAATATTGATGTAAATGCAATGATTTGCTTTGGCTATGTTTTGGAGACACTAACCTATTGACGTCGAGTTGAGTGCAAATGGATGCAGGAACTCGTCGAAGACGAGAGCATGGTTGAGGTAGAGATGTTCTAGCCACTTGGCAAGAACTGATGGATGGATTACACTAATGCAATCACTCACATCACGTAGTTGCATATGGATTATCAAATGACTTTTATTGCATTAATGTGTGGTTTTTAAATCATTTTTGAATGCATGATGTGATTACTTAAATTTAATGTCTTTTCAAATTATGTTTGAATGATGAGATTATAATAAGGAAATATATGATTCTATTTTAAATTAAATAATAAAACATTGTTTATAGATGTTTGGAAGACAATATGTTCCTTAAAAATAAATAAATAAATATAAAATTATATATATAATTATGCAATATTGTATTGCATTTCTCTTCTTGATTACCTAATTAGTTTTGTTTTAATAACAATAGTTAAATAATAGTAAAAATAGCAATATTATATTTAGAAAATGAATGAAGGAATTAAAATATATATTCCTGTCATTCATGCGACAGTAATCTGCAAAAGATATTACTAATTGTTTAAATAGCTATTATTTAATTTTTAAATAAGAAAGATTGCGAGTTTTTAATTATTATTTTCATGCAAACTGGAAATGAACTTTAGCTCTAAATTCCTTATTCTCAAGTTTTCTAAACCTAATCTTGGACCGCTAAAAATAGGAGTTAGAGAAATTTAATAAAAGGGCAGATCGCTCAGCTGACGAGACACCCCATGAATTGCCAGAGAGAACTGGTTTACCTAAACGATAGGAAAGAGAGTGCAACTACGATAGGAGAGAGAAACCAAGGCAGCAGCAGCAACTGCAATTCTTCATCACCTTGATTACTACTAGTTTTTCTTCTCAATTATGTTTGCAATAAAAATTGCATTGCTATGACTATCAAAAATATAGTTTCTTTACTTATTTGGTGGGTGACTATTTTGCTATGTTCGACTCTAAATCTACCTGGCCGGATACCTTAAATTGCTTGGCCATTTAACCTTGTGGTTATCTATGATCTTTTCACACTGACGGTCTTGTGTATGCTGAGTAGATTGAACCTGCAAATCTAAGTGGAAATAGTCTTTTTCCTTGTTGTTTTGGCCACTTGTCTTAAGGGCCGATTCTCCTTGCTTGGCTGTCAATTTCTTTCTGGTCGCTTATCTTATTTCTTGGTAGCTTATTCTTTGGCTAGCCGTCATCCATTTTATGGCCATTTAAACTGCTTCTTGGTCGATCTTGTATAGATCAACCCTTTGACCTTGCCTGGCCGCTTAAATATGTTTTGGTCGTTGACCCTTTTGCTGGTCAGTTTGCTTGGTTTGGTCGTAGTACTACTTTTTAGGGGATCTATGTAAATCAACCAAATGATTCTCACCTTCCATCGCCTACTCTTTGTGTGACTGATCGATTGGATTTAAAATATCAATCGCCTATAGTTTTTAGTTGTGATCTGGTTGGAAACTTTTATTAAAATTCTCCAGATTGCTGTTAGGTTTCCTCTGGCAATAATTTTATGATTGTATTTTTTCTTCTTTTATGTTGGCTGAAGCAATTCTGTAATAAAAATTGACCTTATTGTAAGTGAAATGCATATTCTTAAAAATTAGAAAAGAAAGCTATTATTATTCCATAGACATTTCCCAGTTACTGTTGTATAAAACACTATTTTCAAACCATTATGTTGGATGACAACAGACTATTACAAACTCTGTTTATTATTTGTTTTACCATTCGGTCACAACTCCTGTCACTGAAATGACAAGAGGGTTATTGAATAGTATATACAAACTTATTGATTAAAACTGAGTAGATCCTGTCGCAAGCAAATGACAGTAAGATTAAATAAAGACTGTAGACTTCTATGTTATTTTTCCTATAATGTTGATGATGAAAACCTATTACATGTATATTCATGACCGGAAATTGATTAAACTATGATCTATGTTCATCTTTTATTTCTGCAACAGCTCCTGTTGCAGTTACGACAGGAGGACTATTTTTATTGATTTTATTATTTTTGAAACTTCCTGTCATAGAAATAACAACAAGATAGATTAATATATTAGAATGGCTATTATTGAAGGCATTGTGACTGAAATACAAGATTAGAAACTATATCAAATGGATAGAATTATGATTTCAATTGTATGAACAAAAGATGGTTCATTGCTTGAAAGTGTATTTTTCCTTAATCGATGTCTTGGGAAAGGGATTGGATTTATTTATTAGAAATCTTGAATTTGTGATTCTTTACTTATTTTCTTGCTTCTTGGGGAAAGAAGTAGTTTTTATATAGGAATGTATTGGGTTACTTTTGGGACTAGGATGCCGAATGTGGATATACAAAGATGGCTTTTCCTCTTTTCAGGAATTGACCAAGTTACTTAAATGATTAGATCTAATCGGAATGACATTGAAATAGATGTTTATTGTCTAGCAAACTTATTTATTGATATCTCTGCCACATCCTATTGTGAGACAATTTGCTATTCATTACTCAGAATTGCACATTTAGACATCAGGGTTGCATCGGGTGTTCCCTCCTGCAGTTGTTACCAGGTACCTAGACATTTCGTGTAGGGCTGGGTTTCCTTCATTTTAGGAAGGGATCCGGGGAAGTGTAAATACTTCATGGTTGGGTGGAAAAGCACCTGAGCCATGTTCCCATCTCTCAGCTTGCAGGTGGTGGACCACTTGGTTCGTCCACCTAGAGAGTGTATTGATTTATTTATTATTGATGTACTTGTTTATTGTACCTATTTTGGATGTATTATGGCATGTTTGCCAAAGGATTTATGTATATTATTTTATAGTGCTTGTTACCTAGATTAAGCACTCGATTATGTAAGATTTATGACATTGAGATTCATATTTATGAGATTATCTTTTATTTGAGATATTGTGATTAAGCAGATTAATTACATCTTTTATCTTTGAAAGTTGTATCTAAGTGGATTATTTACATCTTTTCATTTTGGTAATTGCGATGTTGTATTTAACCGGATTTTTTACTTTGTTTATTTTTGAGTTGGTTTAAATGTTTTTACATTATTTGTGAGGCTTTACATGTAGTGACTTGGCTCAGTTGTTGTCCTTGAATGTTATTGTGAAAGGAGGGTTTGATTGGACACTTTTAACACTATCTTCTATCTTTCCCACATTTTCATATATAACATTTTGGTGAACCTGTGTTTTTACTAAACTTGCATCTTGATGAGTGTTGTAATCAGTCCTTGCATTCATTCATGTCATACTAATCATCTTGCATTGAAAAATTTTGCATTCATTTGAAATTTAAAAAAAAAAGCATTCTAGGCTTGCATCAAGACATAGTTTTGCATATTTTGTGTTACATATCATAAAAAGGTTTAATTTTCTGATATTTGCATCAGATCTGATATTTACTACAGTAATTCATCATTGCTTCATATAAAATTTTGCATTTAAAAGCTTCATTTGCTAGGGTTTTGCTTTAAAAGTTGCATTTCTCATATAACCTAGTCTTTGCAAAAACTAGGGTTTGTAGTCAAAATTGAATTTTTAGATTTTGCTACTCCTTTTCAAAATTCAATCAAATCTGATTTTGAAGTGTACTGTTCAATCATAGTGCATACTTTTGCAATTACACATTGTGTATTTCAACAAGCATAACTACCTTACTCCTTTTTGTTGTTCTATTAGTTTGTGTATTAAGTGATGTATGCTTTTGCATGAGTTGTATAACCCACTACCCTATTAGAAAAATCCCTATAAGGAGAAGTTGTAGACTAATGGGTTCTAGTGCTTTGAATAGCACTAATATGCAAACATCGAGAAATCCATTAAACACTTACTTTACAAAAGGTGAAACACAAACTTTGCAAGATATCATACCTCCTACAACTATAACATGGAATAACAAACATTTCATGATTTTGAAGATCCAGTTGATGTGATAACACATGTACCTGATGAACAAATTAACAAGCTTGATGAAGAACTAGCTTATTTTCAAGCATTTGTGGAAAAAGAAAGGATAGCTGAAGAGGTTGTACTCGTTGTGCATAGTCTAAGAGAGTTATTAAAAGAAAGACAAGAAGATGTTAACACATTCCATGGGATAGCCAATACAGTGGGTAACAACATTATGACAGTGACTGACTACATGAATAACATTAACAATGTGTCATCATCGAATCATACACACCTAACCGACTACCGGAATATCCACTTTCACATAATCAATTCTCGCTACTAATACACAAGCTTGTAGTAATTCTACCACTAGCATGGGAGTATATAATGGCACTAATTCATAGAATTACAAGACTATGGGATTCAATTATCAAAACCTAGCACCTAAGGTGTCTTCCTATGTGAATAATCATTCTAAGCCACCTCTCCACTTTACTTATTCTCAACCACCTCTCACTTACAATTGTTCTCAAACACCTCTTACTTAAAATTACTCTCAACCACCTTTTGTCACCACTCACAACCAATCACCTCAAAATTTCATGACCAGAGCTTTTAATTCTTCTCAACAACAAACTGCATCACCTAATGATTCCCTTTTAAACCAACTCTTGCAAGGCATGACCTCCTTACAACAAAAAGTGACAAATTTGACCAATGCTTCCTCTCAACCTACTTTACCAACTTATCATGCTTGTAGCCCTTTATCCTTTGCAATCCTAAGAACTCCTATGCCTGAAAATTTTGAAACTCTTTGCTTTGAAAAATATGGTGGTAAAGGTGATCCTAATACTCGTGTGGTAGAATTCACAATGATGTGTAGTGATTTCTTCTTCGAAGAGGACTTGCTAGCAAAAATCTTCCCGCGATCTCTTAAAGATACTTCTTTGGAATGGTTTTGCTCTTTACCTCCTAATTCAATAAACTCTTTCTCATAGCTAGTTGATCAATTCTTACAACATTTTCAAGCAAACATTGGACCTACTATCTCTTTGATTGATTTGGTTCATTGCAAACAAGGTTCTAAAGAGATATTAATAGAGTTCATCAGTTAATATCAAGGTCTCATCTCACAAATACAATACTCGATTAAAGATGAAGATCTTCATAAGGTATTCATTATTAATTTACAACCTAACATCCATGATAAAATCCTCTTGATGAAGTATAGCTCTTTTCAACATTTATGCACAACTCTTTGCAATTACTAGCTTTCGTCTAGTCAGTATGAGAACCAAAACTCATCGGCTCAAGTTGGTCAATCCACGACTAGACCATCTCAAAACAACTTTAAGAGGAATAACAAGAGTTTCATCAATATCAATGGACAACATTCAAATAATTTTCAATCACAAGTGTCTGCCATTGGTAATTCTAAACGAGCACCATTTCAATTCAGATAATAACATCGACAATTTACTCCATTATATGACTCTCTTCAATCAATTATGAATCAAACAGTAAGCAACAATCTTTTGAAGCTTCCTCCTGTGAAACCAATCGATAGCAACAAGATATAAGGACCATCATTTGATGCTAATGCCTTTTGTCATTACCATTGCATGACAAGAGATGACACCGAATGATGTATGCATCTTAAACATGAAATTCAAGATCTCATTGACTCTAATATAATATAGGTAACGGGTGTGAATGACAATGGAAATAAGTCGGTTGCCCCTCCGAATTAGAATTTACAGATCTTCACTAATCCTTTTCCTAAGCATAGTGACAACAATATGGTAGAACAAACTACAATGGAGTAGACTGACAATGGTTATCTTGACTATGATGAAATAATTGGCATGATAGAAGTGGATAAGGAGAAGGTTGAAGACTCACCTCGTCCGCAAGGAAAAGGTATTTATGTTGAGGTTCCTCTACCATTATCCCTTCAAGGATCAGGAGGCAACCAAGATGCATCAGATATGCACTTTGAGCAATCTCGATAGAATAACATTACACAAGAAAAAGTTATCATGGAAAATATCCCATTTCATCACAAAAGACTCCTTCATCAAGCAAATCAGAACAAGAAATCAAAAGATTGGAAAAGAATAAGGCATCTGTCATCGGCGGGAAATAGCAATGATTCCCCTCATAAGCAACAAAATACTTTCAACATACAGGATCTTGAGAAACAAGCACTGCATGATCATTATGGAAAGAAGAATCAATCGGGTATGAACTTCTCACACAATTTGTCACACTTGATGGAGCACCTCTCTAAGATGCTTGCAAGCTTGAATTCCTCTTAGATAATATATGTGTGTGTGTGTGTTTTCCTCTTAGATAATATATGTGTGTGTGTGTGTTATGTTCCCCCCATCGTGTGTTATGTGTTGTTTAGGTCTCCTAGGATGATCCTTGATACTCTTGTAAGGTTAAGGATACCAGGAGACTACCTCTGTTGTGACCATTTTTCTATTTGTTTCATCATTCTTCTATCCTTCTATCCTCTATTTTATTGTTGTGTGTTATGTCTTAGGGGCATAGCATTGCAGTTGATGTCTTGGGGACATCCTCCTATGTGGCATTCCTAAGGCACTTGTTTCTCCTTTCTCATTTTTATTGTTTACCTTCTTTAGTGGTTTTACCTAGTTGGTAGATGACAAAAACAAATAAATACTAATACGGACCATGTGTCCCTTCAGTGAGTAAGCAAAAATGGACCTAGTCCATATATGAAGATGGGGTTGATATATATATCCGACGCTTGACTAGTAGAATCACTCCATGAGATACATCATGTTGTCTTATCTCTTCTAACAAACCTTTGCAATACAACTGCTCTGTGCAATTTGGATTATTTTGTATCTCATCTTGTTGTTACACTCGGTCCTAAGATATCTCCAGTATAAGCCCAACAACTATACTTAGATCCAAATCTGTAAGTGTAGCCTTGGTTTCTTGGATGTGATCTAATACATGCATAGCCTTCATGATTTGGTTATTATCTTAGCATAAGATGTTCTAACCTTATCTCTTATTAATTATCTTAGCATATCTTATCAATGTGTTTGTGGGAACATTTGATGATCGTGGCACATGTCACTTCAGGAAGCATGAGCTTTATGAGAGCTCTTGTTCCCTTGTGTGTTTTTACTCTACCTTAATGTGCTTGATATCGGTAAGCAACATCAACCACCTTAAATTGGGGGCATATATAATGGTATCTGCTTGATTATTTTGACACTGACATAGCATGTTTTTCCCCTCTCTGTGAGGAGGGATGTTATATCTCTGACATGAGTACATATCCTTTTATAAAAAGCAAACTTCTCTCTCCATGAGGAGGGATGACGTATCTCTTGATCTAGTGTGCATCCTTTTACAAAAAGCCCTCATCGCGATGCGGGATGGTGTATCTCTTGAGCTAGTGCACATCCTTTCATACAAAGTCTTTTGTGGAGGCAGGGTTGGATCTTGAGTCATCCTCTCTTAAGCGTGTCTTTGGCGGTTGTGGTAGCGTAGCTCAATCGTCAGGTGCGTTTGGCATGTTTTAGATGGTGGGACTTAGCAATACGCTCCTTCCATTGCTTGTGTTTGTCGTGTATAAGATGTATAGTGTGTCTATGGCATGTTATGCGACACTCGTGTATTCTGTGTGTTTTCCTTGCATGTTTTCTATGTCTTGCCCCAAGTGTGGTCTAAAGGCACGTGGTGATGAGCCCCCTCCACATTTAGGTCTTTGTTTGGCATGTTTTCCCCCAAGTGTGGTCTAAAGGTGCGTGGAGATGAGCCCCCTCCACATTCAAGTCTTTGTTTTGGGTGTTTTTGGTGGTCTAAAGGTGCATGGCGATGAGCCCCCTCTGCCCCTTAGTTTAAGATTTATTTTAATTGTTATGTCAATGTATTCTTCGTATTGTGTGACTGCTTTCATGTCTTCTTCATGTATTACATGCTTCCAATGTATTCTCTGTATTTTGCATGCTTCTTACTATCTTCATTGTGTCTTGCATGTCTTCCATGTGTCTTCTAATGCTTACCTGAGATTGGGGACTAGAAATAGTCCCTCAATCTTTGTGTATGCCTTAGCTTTATGTGCCTATTGTGTTTGATGTGTTTTTTACTGTACAATAATGTATGTACAGATTGTAAGATCATACATACATTAAAGTGGGGGCTAAATGTTATGTCATAAAAAGTTTCCCTATGACTTTTTACCTCCTAGTTTAGCTCCTAGGTCCCCTAATGTCATTATGCATGTTTAAAACTTATCCCGAATGAATTTCCCTGAAAACCCATTACAAATGGGACTTAGGTGCCCAATCTAAATGCTTAATCATGACTCAAATTAGCCTTGGGACTTGGGCATTCGTGCCCAAGTCCAGGTTGATTTGTTGGGACCTAAATTTTAGGATGTCGGCATAGGACCTTTAAAAAAGTTTCTCTTTGTCAGCCTTTTCAATTTGAATTACAAAAGTTAGTGGGAATGCATATATAAGTAAGTTTATGACTTCATTTTACACCTAAATGGATAATGCAAACTTGTGATATTGAGCTAAGGGATTTCAAAGCATTCATTGTGTTGTAGAGCAGAATTATGTTGTTATTGTATTTATTTGTTGTAGACTTGGCTTCATCAATCCATCTCCTCATGGTGTGAAAGATCTTCCTCTCTGTGAGGGCTTCACCTATAAGGTGACATCTATTTATGTTTCAATCAATCTATTTCATCATTTGATTTGGCCTCTGTCCTCCAAGGACACACACTCTATCTAACAATGGTGTTGGAAGACTTGAATGTCATTTCAGGGCTTCACCAAGGCAAGCTCCTAAACACCACAACCCCCAAACCTCTCTCTTTGTGATTGCGGGTTACAGGTGCAAGATTTGGCAAAGTGGAGTTACAGAGAAGCAACGTAGAGGGTAGAGATTTGAGATCTGAGAAGAAAGTATAGAGAATCAACCCTACTGGACTAGGGCACCTGCCCTGTAGTCCTCTCGACTAGAATTTTTGAAAACTCTGAAGTAGGTTGCAGTCTAACACACCTCACTATTCTAGATCTACAGAAAAACTACTCTATTGGACTTGGGAGCCTACCTTGTTGTCCCCAAGTTTCCACCTCTAAAAATATGAACCCTAGTATGTTTCTAATCTATATTTAGTGCCTTCCTGTGCAATCATCTATCGTATTTTGTTCGTCTATACCCAATTTCATTACAATTAGGGTTTGAGGCTTATTGGATCTAGGGTTTGACATATCTATCAATCTAATCTATCTTTCCATATCATTCCTAAGTGACATCAACCCACAACTGAGTCCTCATCCATCTTGTAGTGACTTGGATCAGTTGTTTTCCTTGAATGTTATTGTGAAAGGAGGGTTTGATTGGATACCTTTAACACTATCTTCCATCTTTCCCACATTTTCATATATAACAACTTCCTCTAGTTCAACCATAACTTCTTGTTAGCCTTACCTTTAGTGATTTCCATGTCCAATATGTACCTTGCATCGCCTAAGTACTTGATATCAAATTTGTTAAATAACTAATCCTCGAGTTTCCTAATTAATGCCTTATTGTTTCTAATGATTAGCATATCATTAATTTATAAAACAATTATTAACACCCGATCACCTACCTATTTGTAGTATACATAATGATTTGCTTTACTCCTTTCAAAACCTAGTTCCATCACATATGCATCAAACTTTTGATACCACATATGTGGTGACTACTTCAAACCATATAGAGACCTTTTTAGCACATATACCAGATCTTCTTTTCCCTTGACTTTAAATTCTTTATGTTGATCCATATGTATTTCCTCCTCTAAATCTCCATGCAAGAATGTAGTCTTGACATCCATCTATTCTACTTCAAAATCATGTCACAACAATAAATAATATCATTCTAATAAAATTCAACTTATCTATATGAGAAAATATCTCGTTGAAGTCTATCCCTCAATCTAGGAATACCCTTTTACCACTAGTCTTACCTTGTACCTTTCTAGTGTACCATCCATGCTAAACTTTTTCTTATACAACCATTTGTAGCCAATGGGCTTCCTTTCATTAGGTAAATCAACCAAGTCTGAAGTCCTATAGTTTTACAATTTCATCACCTTCTTTTTCATGGCATTCTTCCAAGACTTTAATTTATCTAGAAGATATCTTCTTCTACAGATCTTAGTTCACCATTAGTACAAGTTAGAGTAAAAAGACAACATAAATCTTGTGCACTATACCTATAAAGTAATTTTTGTTTCCTTATAGACCTTCTCAAAAGTGTTTTTGGAGACCTTACCACATTATAATCTATTCTTCTTTAGAATGTTCCCCTAATGATCCTTCTTGGCACTCTTCCTCTCCATCCACACTATCATGCCAACTAGCTTGTTCATTTATAGATGCATCTTCTTGGTCTATTTTTTGGCAAAATGCATCCTATTTTCATTAGTTAATCTTCCTTGGATAAAACTCTAAGCTCCCTAAAAACAACATCCCTTCAATAGAGAACTTTTAGTCTAACTAGATTCTAAATATTATAACCTTTCACATTTTCATCATACCTTATGAAAATACACTTAAACCTTAAAATCCAACTCAGACTATTTTCTTTTGGCACATGAATAAGGGCCTCACAACCAAAAACTCTCAAAAGTGTAACAACAAGCTTCTTACTTGTCCACATTGCATACGGTGTATTATACTCAAACATAGAAGTGGGAGACTTGTTTATCAAGTAGCAAGTAGTATTTATTACCTTGGCCCAAAATTATTGTTCTAAACTAGTGCAACTTAATAGGCTTTTAGCTTGATCCATCAAGGTTTTATTTAATGTTTCATCTACTTTATTTTGTTATGGCGTATAGTGTGTTGTCCTCTGTCTAACAATTCCAATGTGCTTGCAATGCACTTCAATATCCTTAGAGAAATACTCTCCACCATTATCTCACCTTAACACTTTTATTTTCTTACCAATCTAAATCTCTACAAGTGCCTTAAACTCCTTAAACTCGTGAAAAAACCTAGGCTTCTTTTCAAGAAAATAAACCCAAGCATGTCTAGAATAATCATCAATAAATAAGACATAATATTGAGATTTACCAATGTAGTGCACATCCACAAGACCAAATTGTTGAAATGCACCAGACAATTGAGAGGGGGGGTGAATAAGCTGTCTCCAAAACTTTTACCACTTATGAACATTAACACATCAAACACTTGTTCACTGTTATTCAGATTTAATCATGAAGGCATGAAATAAGAAACTCAACACAATAACATAAACAACACATGAGATACGTGGAAAACCATATAAGGGAAAAACCACGGTGGGTGTTAGCCCATAGAAATAAATATGTTATAACAATACTGAAAAATAGAGGCTTGCTGCCTTAGGGCTCACTGCCCAAAATGCTCACTACAAATGTTGAGGCTCACTGCCAAGGGGTGGCTCAGTACCAAGGGTTGGTGAACTGATTTGATAGCATCTACTCCATGCCTGGGTTCAATTCCATTGAAGCACAGTATAACTTCTCTACTCTGCTCTTCTTACACTTTTTCACTTCTCTTCGCATTTTCGCACAAGGACATCTTTTTCACAACTACATTACATGTTTTTATACAATTCAACAACATTGGAATGTACATCAAGGTCGGCATAACATTCATCAACCATTGGAACAATCTCCAAGGTTGGCACTACAAACATACATAGAAATAGGTCTGGACCTAAATAAGATTTGTAAGGTAAAGATGTATGTGGATCATGTTATCCCTTAGCTGGGACTCAAATGCAATCTTCCACACCACGATACGCTTCCACAATCTTCAATGCAATTCCACAAGTAGTGAAAACAACCAAGTCAGCCAAGAATGGTGTTAGCATTAAGTCTTCTAGGAGTAGTCTTCTTCCATGATCCAAATTACTCTTTGCAGACCAATCAAAAGATAGAAACATGATCAAGAGACATCCACAAGCACATTATAATCATCAAAAACTTCCAAACCACCTTTGATCACTTATTCATTAGATTCTTCAAACCGGAGCACATTAACATAACTGTCAACCACTGTCATAAGAAAAAGATCACTTGCAGACCACCAAATCATGAACCATTAGAGTTGAAGGCACATAACAAAATTACAAACTTAATTCCAGAATCATAGAAAAAATATATAAATGCAGAGGAATGCGGAGCATAATACATTCTCCTTGTCACCACCAAATGTACAGAAAAAGTAGTTTTTACTCTGGTGAACATAACTCACTCAAAACTTCATACTAGAGGCTCAAACTTGGAACATGGCATCTTCAGACATGCCTCTAAATAACTTCCAATCCGCAGACAAAGATATTTAATCTACAAGAAATGTGGAGCAATCTACTGGACTGTTCTTCAAAAAATAGAGATACTCTTCAACACATTGTTTCCTCAGGAGGAGCAAATTTTATCAAAAGCACTTGGAAACTCAATATCAGGATCACTTATTCATTATCTCCAAAACAAGAAAGCATCAAAACAAGAGCACAGTTGACACCAATGACAACATAGATATGTTGACATCAATGACAATACCGGTTAGGCACATACTTGCAACAATCTCCCCCCCTTTGTCATTGATGGCAACATATGATGTGAAAAACTATAAAGACCATCAAGACAAGATTCTCCCCCTTTTTATTTATACATCTGTACTCTTTCTCCCCCTAAGTTTTTCACATGATTTCTCTCCCCCTTTGACATCAATGGCAAAGGGCACATACTTTCACTCTACTGCTCTGATCAAATAATACTGTAACACTTATTTCTCTTGGTTAGGAACACATATTAGGAACACTTGCTACTCCCCCTGAGAGGTAGCTCTCAAAACATCAATCCAGATCAAAGAATAAGGCTCTAGGCTCCACTGGATTGATGCATTCCTATGCATCTTAGTTCAGAGCAGGAGGGGTAATAACCCCTAACTTTTTTCTGAGATACTCAAAAGTATCCTTAGACAAAGGCTTAGTGAAAATATCTACAATCTGATCCTTTGTAGACACATATTCTATCTTTACTTCATTCTCTATCACTTTTTCTCTCAAAAAGTGATGCCTTATAGATATATGCTTTGTTCTTGAGTGCATCATTGGGTTCTTTGAAATGTTTATAGCACTTGTATTGTCACAAAAGATTGAAATTGGATCTTCATACACAACTCTTATGTCCTTCAAAGTCTTCTTCATCCATAACACTTGAGTGCAACATCATGTTGCTGCAATATACTCTGCTTCTGCAGTAGACAAGGAGATTGAATCTTACTTCTTGCTCAGCCATGAAACCAATTTATTTCCCAATAAGAAAGCACCTCCACTTGTACTTTTTATGTCATCAACATCTCCGGTCCAATCTGTAATATTTGTATAAGCACTGAGAGTGATATCATGTAAGGTCCGTAAGTTCCACTTACTAAAAATATGTGATGAAAAGCAAAATCCATTCAAAATAGTAAATAGAATTAATAATTACACCCTCATAGAATGGAGTGGATAAAGGAAATAATTAATAAAATTTTCCATCATAACTCAATTCGTGATACAACTTTTATCTATATATATATCCTAACAAGATTACATACATCGGTGAATCAATAACATAGTAAAATAGGTCTAAGCCTTTACAATATTTAGCCTTATAGGCTTGTACAATAATATATATATATAATACCAATCTCTATCTGTCCCATTGGACCTCACACAGAGAGAGAGCATCATCATGGTGATATCCACCCTGCCACGAAGCATTAAGCTTCCCTGTGCTACCCTACTAGGAAGCCCGACCCATCACGAGGGGCCTAGCAAATTGAAGACGGTGTAGGTGAAGAAATCTAGTACTCTTCCCAAACTTATTATAAATAAATGCAAGAATGGAAAATACTTGCATAACACAAGTAAATCTATATTCAAAGATACATGCGAGATCGCATGAAAGGCAACATACATATGCATATTTAAGTAGCATTCATTTGTCAAGCACATTCATCATGAGTACATGTATATGTCATTAACAAGCAGTTAGATGGTCTACTTGCCATATAAGATTCAAGATCATTCAAATCAACCCATCAAGATCTTATTTTGCATTCTTTCATCATTCTAAGATGATATTATTCATTATCTAATACTCATATCATTTATTGTAATTCCTTTGTACATGCAAATGGTAAGACATAACAACCATTATTGAACTATACTTTCCTTTTCAATTCCATCCTCAAGAATATTGCCACTTACATACTATCTAGTGGAAAAGAGACGAAATACATCTAATGAAGGTTCTAACCATGTCAATGAGGCATAGAAGATCGACAAAAGGAAGGTTTCCATAATGAGACTCATTACGAGTACCTTGGTAATAGTACATGTCTAACATAGACTCTACCATAAAACCTCTATTTAGGACATACATGAGAATTTTCAGTAACATAATGGCTAAGTAAAGACTAGGGGTCTTATTCATTCCACTATGACCACTAAACTTCACAATTTGTCACACCTGGGAGTAAGCATTTCAAGGACTTTCAACAAAAGTGGTTAGAAAGATAAATCAACAATATTAAACCACTAGGATAAAACTATTCCACCTTTTTCCTTATCTACCTACCTATAATGGTAAAATAGGAGTATGACTCATAGTATGTACCATATCACTAATATGTCCAAAATAACTATACTTTAGATCCCACTACACAATCCACGATAACTATAATCTTTCTAAAACTTTCTTAATACAACCATTGGCAATAACTATTATATTCTTTCTATAAGTATATTCAAAATAAAATCTCTATAACAGGTTAATATCTTTCTTTATTTGCAAAACAAATTCATACTTTCTTTTAAGTAACAAGGAAATTTTTAGTGCAATTCTAAGGAATAAGAGATCAAGTTTTCAATAAAGAAGATTCTAAACAAGTTAAATTCCTATTCTCACTATTAGATAGATTCTTAAATATACAAATAGTATTATTCTTTCTATTGAGAAATGCATATGATATATCCCTACTTTCTATTCACATTTCCAAAATTTTGTATTCTATAAAGCGAGTTAAATTCATAATACAAAATAAATTCAATTTCTCTCTATTTAAAGAGGATAAATTCCTTTAATACAAATATAAGATAATTTTATATTAAGACAAAATAAATTCATATTCTTTTAATATATACCTTTAATTCCCATTCTTTAAACTATAGAATAAATCAATTAGAATTTAAGATAAGAAAGATTCTTTCATATTTTTAAGAGAATAATTTTAATAAATCAATTAGAATTTAAGATAGGAAAGATTCTTTTATATTCTTAAGAGGATCATTTTACCATATGGAAGATTAATTTGAAGGGCTAAAAATAGAAAGGTTAAGAAATGTGGATTTTAAAACAACAAACAAATTGAAATCAGAGACAAACGATTAGAAAGAGGCAACATAGATACATACAACTAATAACAAACGACATCTTGAAACAAATATGCATGCCATTGGAGATAGTAAAAATATACTATCTTGATTTCACAATGCCTCCAAGGAAGGGTTACGAGTTATATGGTAAGTAGATTATTGTTAGATAATATAGTTGGAAATGTTGTGTTAGACATACATGCAAAAAGTGGAAGCATCCATACGGCACTCTAACTGTTGGAAATAATACCTCAAAGAAATATCTTCATAGGTAATGCAATGATCACAGGTTATGCACAAAATGGATTTAAAAAAAAAAATGAAAGAACTTTCAATAAAATGTATTTGGTAGGCGTGATGTCTGTTTCGACAAACTTTGACAACATTCTATTTGTATGTTCCATAAAGGGAGTTTTGGAGGAAGATAATAGTAGGTGATTTTGACAAAATAAAAGTTGAAAAAGCACCGGTAGACATAAGAGCAAAGATGCGGTAGCACAAACAAGGCATGCAAACTGATGTGTTGAGAAAAACGGATCTACATGTATTCAACCATGTATCCATATTGTCTCCTAGGTGGCTAGGTAACTTCATCAAGGATCTTAGATGAGGATAATCATTGTACCAGTATGGGTTGATGAGATCTCTGCAACCATGTGCTAATAATGGAGGAGCCATAGATTGTGATCTCTACGTGCATGCAAGAAGAGAAAGTGCAAACTAGGCACAAAAACCCTTTAACAAACACCCCATTGTAATGTCACTCGGAAAAGGATAAGAAGTTGAATCTCTGTGAGGCATCCTACATAACTCTAGAATACATTTCTATCTCTCAATCTATTTCCTTTTATTAACTACAATTTTGTTGATCTGTAATGGTCACAGGGAAGCAATCAGATAAGTAATATGAAAAATATTACAAAACAAGTTCTTGACACATACCAAGAATCGATGAAGTAACTCAACCTTCATTTAGGATGCTTGTAAACTTAATGCCCCATAAACTGGATAGGTTCCTTGAGGATCTAAACTTGCAAATGTAATTGTTGCAATAACGTGAATATGAGACGAGAGTTTTTTTTTAATTTCGAATAGAACCTCCTATTTAATACCATATCCTCCCAGCATTCTCATGAAGATGCACATTCCCTGTTCTTTTATTTTGGAGAGTTTCTATCTTTTTAATAAGTTTTCTTGTTATTTTGATTTCTTCTAATTTTAGTTTTCTTCTTCTATTCTTTTTCCTTTATTCTTTGTTTTCATCCCAATCAGTTTCTTTTTCTTTATTTTGGTTTTTATTTCTATTATTACTTCTTTTGTTCTTTTCTAACAATGGACATTTTATTATTCAAAGCTACCAATAATTATCTAAAATAAATAAAGAAATAGCATACAAAAGATTTTTTCTTCCTTTCACAATAAAAACAATTATATACATGTCAATTAACACTATTTTGTCTCCACAAGCATGTTTAAATATTAAATTAATTTATCTAAGTGTCAAGTGTGACCACATAACTAAAATAATTTCTATCACAATGATAGTCAATTTACCGACAATGAGATTATTCAAAATGATAAATACATATGAAATGATAATGAGATGCAAACTAGGTGTTGTGTGTGTAGATTCCCTTCACCATAGTCACCATCAGTAGGCTAGACACTCCCTCCTCAATGATACTCTCTTTCTGCTGAGAGTATATTCCTGTCATGCACATGAGTCAAAGTTTGGTCAACGATAACAAAAATAGTAATATTAATTTGAAATTTAATTATTGAAAATAGGGGTTATGACAAATCATTATCTTTTGGCTACCATAAGCCATGATCTGATGTGCCTTTCAAATACCTTAAGATTCTCTTGACTGCCATCACATGTGACTCTCTAGGATCTTCTTGAAATCTTGCCACAAGACATACTGCATGCATTATAATAGGTTTGGTTTGAGTTAGATAAAGTAATCCTCCAATCATAGAACTATACCTTTTCTGATCAGTGTTAGGTGATACATCAGTTTTCCTCAACTTGCAGTTAGTCACCATGGGAGTGCATACTGGTTTGGAGTCCTCCATCCCAAACTTCTTTAACAACTCTTTCACATACTTAGACTAAGAAATGAAGATTCCTTTATCTGATTGAGTAATTTGCAAACCTAGAAAGAAATTCATTTCGCCAACATAGACATCTCAAATTCATTTTGTATTTCTCCTACAAAATTCATGCACATACCTTCATTTCCTCCAAAGATAATGTCATCAACAAAGACTACAACAATCAGGATTTGATTATCATTGATTTTGAAATAGAGATTGTTGTCAGTAGTGCCTTTACTGAACCCTAATTGCAACAAATACTTGTCTAACCTTGCATACCAGGCTCTGGGGGCTTGCTTCAATCTGCATACCATGTCTCCTTGATTTGATAATTGAAATCCTTCTGGTTACTCAATGTAAACTTCCTCTTCCAACTCACAATTCAAGAATGCAGATTTCACATCCATCTGATACACTTTGAAATCTTTGTGAGTAGTAAATGCCAAAAATATTCTGATTGCTTCAATTCTAGCCACTGGAGTAAAAGTCTCTTTAAAATATATTCCTTAAATTTTAGAATATCCTTTGCACACAAGCCTTGCTTTGTTTCTTACAACTTATCCATTTTCATTCAGCTTGTTCCTAAAAACCTATTTAGTTCCAATTACATTCTTATTAGCAGGTCTAGGAACCAATTCCCAAGTTTGATTCTTCTCTATCTGCATCAACTCTTCTTTCATGACCTTTACCCAATTTTCATCATTGCAAGCTTCATTCATAGTTTTTGGTTCAAATTTTGAAAGCAAACAGTAAATTCACTTGTTCTTCTGCAACTCTTTTCCTTATCAATACCCTTTGTTTTTTTCACCTATAATCTGATCTTCAGAATGATTAATCCTTACATACCTGGGAGTCTTAACAACACTTTCCAGAGCCTCTTCTTCATCTTGACTGTCTTTTTGTTCAACTTTTTCTTCATTCACTATAGCCACAGGTTCATCTAATTTATAGCCACTTAGATATGATATTCTTTCCTTTTATTCATCAACCTTCACATTAGCACTTTCAATGATCTTTTTCAGTCTCTTTTTGTATGACCGGTAGGCCTTACTCTTAGTAGAGTAACCAATGAAGATTCCTTCATCACACCTAGCATCAAACTTGCCTAGATCTTCTTCTCTTCTGATATAATATTTTCTACCAAAAAATTTGAAATACTTCACTGTAGGAGCTCTTCCATACCATAATTCATAAGGAGTTTTAGATCTGTTACCTTTGACTTGAACTCTGTTTAGGATGTACACAATAGTATGTATGGCTTCTCTCCAGTACACTTTTGGTAGGTCAGCTTCTTTTAACATAGTCCTAACAGCCTCTTGAACTGTCCTATTCTTTATTTCAACAACTCCATTATGCTGAGGAGTCCTAGGTGCAGACAACTGTCTCTTTATCCCTTGTTCTTCACAGAAAATATTGAATTCATTTGATGTGAACTCATATCCTCTGTTAGACCTTAAGCATTTGATCCTGAAGTCTAACTCATTCTCAACCATTGCCTTGAAAACTTTGAACTTGTCTAGAGCTTCAGATTTTTCTTTTAGAAAAGTGACCCAAGTCATTCTAGAATAATCATTAATAAGTAACATAAAATACTTGTCTCCTTGTAGACTTCTCACCCTTGTAGGACAACACAAGTTAGTATGGACTAAATCCAACAAATCGACAAAGAATTGCTCTTTGCTCTTGGAACTTGTTCTTGTCTACTTCCCCAACTGGCATTCCTTACACATGGTATTGGCAGGTTTCATAGGCTTTGGTAAATCTCTCACAACCTATCCTGAACTTGTCTTCACCAAATTATTAAAGTTGATATGACACATCCTTCTATGCCACAACCAACTCTCATCTGTCTGAGCCAATAAACAATAATCATTAGTTCCTATTAATTGGTAAATGTTACGTCTGGTCTTCTTACCAGTAGCAATCATTGTTCCAAAGCTTTCCATGATCTTGCACCCATTATCTTTGAATCTCATATCATAACTTTTGTCACACATCTGACCAACACTCAAAAGATTATGCTTTAAACCCTTCACATATAGGACATCATTGTATCAATTATCTTAATTAATTTAACTTTATGTTCTTCTTTGATAACTAGTGCAGCATCAAAACAAATAAGTATCCATAACCATGAAAGCAGAAACAAAATCAATAAACATAACATAATGATTTTGACGTGGAAAAACCTGTTGAGGGAAAAACCACAGGGTGACTAACCCAAGATTGTATTCTCTGTTAAAATAATAGAAGTACAAAATGGCACTTGCCAATTAGGGTTCACTACCTGAGCACACTGCTCACAAGAGGCTCACTTCCTACAAGAGACTCACTGTCTACAAGGTACAAAGGAAGTAACAAGATACTGAATTGATGAGAAGCATCCACATATGTTGAGGTTCAGTTTCGGTTAGGCTCAATACATTGATCTACTGCACTTCATTCTTCCTCTTCTTTGGTGTTGTTGTCCTGTCACATACCGGACCTGTATTACTACTTCCACACTGCTCTCTGCTTTTCTTCGCACCTCACTACACACCACTCACACCTTCTCATCGAAATCCATCTGGTATATATATCCACACAAAGGATTTCAACATCTTTCTAGTCGACATTCGAAATACTCAATATTTTCCCAAACTTTGGTCTGTCAGCTGAATCCTTGCTTACCAAGAGATGCATATCAAAAAGATGCTTATAAAAGTCATCAATCATGTCAGCTAATCATGAATGATCCCTTAAGAAACTTGATCACCATCAATATCTCATCCGGATTAAGGTCTAATGCTCTGCCGGTCAGTTCTTCCTCAGTCTACTCTGTCAAACAGGAACCCAACACTTAGGTGTTCATATCTTTTCACTCTTACATCATTGGAGGCTCAATCTCTAGAATATATTAGTCATGGTACTCCTCTTTACTTCCCTAAGTCCGCACTTTATTGGGATACTTCCTCTAAGAGATCTGGACCTGATTGTCGGACCTTACTGCATGCTCTGTTCTTGGTCACCTGACCAAAATACTCTTCAATCTGACTTTCGATATAGACACACCTTGTCATGCAGATGTGTGGGATGGACTTTGTTTCCATCAATGACAACACTCATGAAGCCACACTGTGTCTCTTGCCAACAATCTCTCCCTTTGGCATTTATGGCAACACTTAGTGAAAAATGACTGTGTCACACTGCACTCCCCCTTGGCTGATGCTTTGTTCTAATGTACACTTTACCAGAGCTCCCCCTTAGCTAGATTCCACATTTTTCACTGCTACTCACTCCCCCTTTGACATTAATGGCAAAGGGTAGAATCCGCACACCAAAATTCCCAAAAAATCCAACTAAACGTAGCCGCATAAGTATATGTACATGTTATACTTACATATACTGAAGTATATCTGCAAAAGTTGTCTTCAACTGGACAAATTATGTTGCCCAACTTTGCTTCATCTTGTCTAAAATTGAGATGTGACCACTCAACAGGAATGCAAAAGCCTCTGCCCTCTTTAGATCTGTCAGATCACTAATCCGGGCTGTGGTCTGAGCATCAGTTAGGGCCTCATGCATGGCCTCTAATTTAGGGATAATTATCCTTCTAAGTTCACTTAACCTGCTTATTCTATTTTTCTTCTCCTTCTCAAGCTTCTTTATTTCATTTATGACTGCAATAGTCTGACACTCTTGATTTATTATGGAAGAGGTGAGAGGATCAAAACTTTGAGATAGACTTGATAGTTTGCTCTCTTGTTCTTCCACCTTCTTGGTGATGTCTGTTGTTACGGTGGACCAAGATAGACAAAATTTGTATAGATCTCCACCATCTTTAAGAGCATTTTCTAAGCTCTTTATCCCAATTCCCATGGTTCTCCTATCATTTGTTATTAACCCTTGTACTTCGAAGAATCTCTTACCCAAAAAATCTTTCTAGACTTTCTCTTCCGCTGCTTTCTCTAGAGAGTCAAAATGTGTATTAACTGAATTAACAAGAGATTTTAGATTACTGGATGAAGAAGCTGAAAGATCCTTCTGAAAGGATGGCATGATCTTTTCCAACACATCGGATGCAATTTCTATTAACTCATAGTCTTCCATGTGAGACTTCAGAAGTTTTTCTTTTGCCTTTGCTTGGGCAAAGGATGCTATCTTCATTGTTTGAACCAGGGAGAGGGAATCAAAATTGAATGGTCCTTGAAGCAGTTCCCGTTCATCAATCTCTATCATTTCTTTGGTCAAGAAATCTTTAACAGTTTTTGCAGCGTCTCTTGCCGGAGACAGAGTCTTCTTTCCTTCTGCAGTCTTAGAACTATCTCCTAGGGTCTTTTCTGTTTAAACTTCTTCTCTTCCCTTTACCTCTTCTTCTTGACTGATTTTCTCCTCTATCTTTTCTTCTCCTTTAGATCTAGAGTCTACTGGGGAATCTAGATGAGAGATATTTACTTCTTCATGGACTTCCTCTTCTGGAACAAAGGAATCTAGGTCCATGGTCTTCTCCTCACTTATCTCCTTTGGATCTTCTACATTTTTCTCAGTAGGTTCATCATCTATCTCCTCTACAACATGGAGATTGAATTTCATGAAGGAATTCCGGAGGATCTCTTCAGTTTATTTTGCCACTTTGCCAGTCTCTCCAAGCATGACCTGATTCATTCTTGCTTTTCTCCAGAACTCATCCTTTCAATCCTTGAAGATCATGTTAATTTGTTTTGAAGTGATGGAAGGGTAGAGCTGAATAGCTATTTGTTCCCAGATCTCCAGGTCCTTTGTCTTGGCATTGTTCTTTCTTATTTCAAGTTCCTTCTCTAGGCTTTTGGGAATTGAGGAGATGATTTCAATGAATGCTTTGTTGAAGATGTTTAGATACCTGACTGTAGCTTCTTGTAGGATCTTCTGATCAGCTTCATTATATTCATCATAGAATTTGGTCATTGGTTTCAGGTTCCCATCCACAGTGACTGATTTGATGATATCATCAATACAAAGAGTAGGCCTTTCAACGAATTCTTCTGCTTCTTCTTCCTTTTTATGACCAGTAGAGGGTTCACCAGATGTTTTCTTCTTCTTCTTCATTTTCTTGATCTCCTCATCAGATTCTATCTCTTCATCATCCTTCTGACTGATGTAAGACCTTGTGGCCTTTGTCTTAGTTCTCTTTTCTCCCTTTCCGGATGTCCTGACTTCTAGTTTTGATGCTTTTTGGCTCTTAGAGGTGGCAGGTGCAGAGCTCTTAGAGGATCTGGTCCGAGAAGGGGCTTGCACCAGATCACTTTCTTTTTCTGTATCTTTTTTCTCTTTCTCTACCTTTTCTAGTTTTTCTCTATTTGCATCAAGTGCTTCTACTGAGATGCCATAACTTTTGGCAATATCCTCTACTTCTTTTCTCACTTTTCTTTTCATCTCCAGTTGTCTTAGCTCTACATGAATCTTTACACTCAACTCTTCAAAGGTTCCAAACCTTTTTACCTCAAGGTCCTTGGGTTGACTCAGCAGGTGTTGAATATGCAGCTCTAGAATTTTCTCATCAACTTCATACCCCATTGGCATGATCCAGACTATCCTTGGCTCCACTGCCTCCATTAGGCATTGATTAGTTTCTACCATAAAGCATATTGTATCCTTATACTTTTCAACTAGAGATTGGGGGATTCTCTCTTTGGCTTGCATCATACTCTAAAAGTTCTTGAAGTAGCCCCAGAGTATTGTATTCAGTGCCTTAGCATCACCAATTCCATGCAAATAATCTCTGATTTGTATGGTTACTAGTCTATCATTTTGCCATATCCAACCACTGGTTTCGGGTAGCTCATTCATATAGTAGAACAATAGGCAAAGTATCAATCCACCATACTTGAATGAATTCTTTTTTTCTTTCTTTATTTTTTGCAAATTCTCCAACAGTTGGTTTAGGAGAAGCTCGCAAAGATCATAGTCAACATTTTCTCTTAGCATCTGATAAGCAGTGTAAATTGCAGTTTCAGGTACTGAATTTTCCCTACTGGAGTGATATATCTTGTAACCAACTATCATGGATGCAAACTTGATATCTGGATCAGTGATATCTTCTATTGTTATTTCTCTCTTGTCAAATTTTGATCTAGTAGCCTCATTCATAGTTTGGTTTTTGACTGATTTGAGAACAGGTAACCCACCGGATGAGTGCAAACCAGTTACCGCCCTAATAGCATCTTTTGTGATCTTAAATGGTCTATTCAACCACATGAAATTGTCATGCACTCTGCTCAAAACATACCGGACCCACTCATCTTCTGTAAAACAGGGGAAATAGATGCACTGTCCAAAATGTTTATCCCGGATGGCCTTGTATTGAGGTTTAAGTTCAAGTGACTCATCTATCAGTTCCTTGTGATAGATGTCCATCAACTTGGATTCACCAAATTCTTCAATGTTTGTGTGTATGTAAACCCTAACATCTTCTACATGCAGAACTCCATGCGGAATGCTAGAAAATGTGCTTGGGGGATCAACTTCTAGAGATTTGTAGGGATGTTTCTTGAATTTAGGGCACGGCCTATCAGAGATCTTCACAACATTCAGAGTAGCCATCTTTCAAAAGATTCAGAGAGAGTTAATCAAGAGCGAAAAATACCTCTTACGCTTCTAGGGTTCACGATATGAGCTGGATCAAATTGCTGGATGAATTGACTTCTATGGTTGATCTTTGAGAGGTTTGAGATAACTTTGTTGTAGAGCTCCTTCTCTCTTCTTCTCAAATGTAAATGTGCAAATGTTCAATAAGAGAACCCTTATATTTCTACACAAGCCCTAATTCCATATTGCAATAAATGTGCAACTTAAGTCATTCCGGTTGCCTTGTTCTCCTTGTTCTGAGAAAGATCTTTTCCAGATCACTAAGATGCACTTAGAGTTATTCTTGGTGATTATTGACAATCTATCTTCCTTTCTTCAATCATTTCATCTATCCGCAGATCAAGATTCCTCAATTTTGAATCATACCGGATCTAACTATGAAAATCTTGCTTCTTACCGGATGACTGTTAAACCGGATCAATCTTGGAAGATTAATCTCTTCTAAATTTCTTGTAGATCTTCCATATCTTTACCAAGGCTTCTTTAGATGTTTCTCTGAGAACCCTTTAATCCGCAACTTTCCATGTGCCAATTTCAGGCACTAAATGATTGGCTGGGGGAACTTGTTTTCTTTTGTGACTCCCCCTAAGCCAGAGCTCATCTATTTAGTTTCCGGAAGGAATATCAACACCAGATTCTAGTGTGGAAGCATCCTCAACATTTTTTGTACTCCTCTTCACCCAAATCTTGTTCATCTCCCTTTGAATTTCATTCACATTCACTTTTCCTTTTCCTTTGTCTTGATTTTGATTATGATGCACTGGACCCCTTTTATCCTGATTCTTACTTCTGCAGAATTTGGCAATATGACTAGATCTATTGCAATTGTAGCAAACAACATTTTTTTGTAGATTTGACTGATATCCTCTTGATCTACATTGATTAGCCATATGTCCCATTCTATTGCATGCAAAGCATCTACCATTGAATGAATTGTTCATTTGCATATTTCTACATTCTTGAGATTTGTGACCATACCTTTTATAGTTCAAAAACTATCCAGAGAAGGATGAATTAGTCTGATTCATTCTTCTTCTACACTGATTTGCTTTATGACCAAAGTTATTACAATTATGGCAGTATCCATTGAAGGATGGATATCTTTGAGCATTTGGTTTCCTTACTGGTGGTCTTCTAGGCCTGTTCCTAGGATTTCCTGATCCAGAGTTCTTATGACTGGATCCGGAGCTTTCCCCTTTCTCATACCCCAAGCCTTGCTTGTCATCTACCCTCTTTTGGCTTTCAAGAAGAACTTCAAGTTGAGCAGAGCTTATCTTGAATTTCTCTTTGTATTCATTTGTTGTTTGAAGATCCCTTTTAAAAGTGTCTATCTGATTCTCAAGTTGTTCTTCATTGTCTCTAGCTTCTTCAAGATTAGATTCCAGATGCCTGATTATTCTATCCATCTTATGGCAGTCTTCTAACTTCTCCTTGAGAGATTGTTTTAGATTATCTTCACTTTTTCTTTTCTCTTCAATTTCTTGGGTGAATTTCATAACTCCTGATTCCATTTCATGTCTTACCATAATGACTTCTTTTGATAACTTCTCACATAGCTTGGTTTTCTCATTCAGATCTTCATTAGTATCATTGGCTTCACTTTGACTTGCTAATTGCTTAAGTAGTTCCTTTCTTTTCTTCATTGAGATACTTAGTTTTTCTTTGAGTTCATTTATGAAATCATCATCTTGTTGGAGTCTTTCCCTTAGGTTGTTGACTTCAGAGTGAGATTTCTCAAGATCATCTAGGGCAGACTGAAGTTGTTCCCTCACACCATACATATCCATTGAGATTCCCAGATCTTCCTCAAGCTGTTAGGCTCTGTTAGGAGGAACTTAGCTCTAATACCAATTGTTGATAACTGAGAGGGGGGGTGAATCAGTTATCTTAATTAATTTAACTTTTTGTTCTTCTTTGATAACTAGTGTAGCATCAAAACAAATAAGCATCCATAACCATGAAAGCAGAAACAAAATCAATACACATAACACAATGATTTTGATGTGGAAAATCCTGTTAAGGGAAAAACCACAGGGTGACTAACCCAAGATTGTATTCTCTGTTAAAAAAATAGAAGTACAAAATGGCACTTGCCAATAAGGGCTCACTGCCCGAGCACACTGCTCACAAGAGGCTCACTACCTACAAGAGACTCACTATCTACAAGGTACAAAGAAAGTAACAAGATACTTGAACTGATGAGAAGCATCCATATATGCTGAGGTTTAGTTCCGGTTAGGCTCAATACATTGATCTACTGCACTTCATTCTTCCTCTTCTTTGGTGTTGTTGTCCTGTCACATACCGAACCTGTATTACTACTTCCACACTGCTCTCTACTTTTCTTCACACCTCGCTACACACCACTCACACCTTCTCATTGAAATCCATCTGGTATATATATTCGTACAAAGGATTTCAACATCTTTCTAGTCGGCATCCGGAATACTCAATATTTTCCCAAACTCTGGTCTGTCGACTGAATCCTTGCTTACCAAGAGATACGTATCAAAGATATGCTTATAGAAGTCATCAATCATGTTGGCCAATCATGAATGATCCCTTAAGAAACTTTATCACCATCAATATCTCATCCGGATTAAGGTCTAATGCTCTGCTGGTCAATTCTTCCCCAGTCTACTCTACCAAACAGGAACCCAACACTTAGGTGTTCATATCTTTTCACTCTTACATCACCGAAGGCTCAATCTCTAGAATATATTAGTCATGGTACTCCTCTTGACTTCCCTAAGTCCACACTTTACTGAGGTACTTCCTCTGAGAGATCTGGACCTAATTGTCGGACCTTGCTACATGCTCTATTCTTGGTCACCAGACCAAAATACTCTTCAATCTGACTTCCAATATAGACACACCTTGTCCTATGGATGTGTGGGATGGACTTTGTTTCCATCAATGACAACACTCATGAAGCCACATTGTGTCTCTTGCCAAGAATCATTAGTGTTGTGCTTTCCATGAAAAGAAATAGATCCTTTTCCACAAATCTTACCAGCTTCATTATCTCCAAACCTAACCAAACCTCCATCATACTTTTCCAAACTCACAAACTTACTTTTGTCACTGGTCATGTAATGTGAGCATCCATTGTCAATAATCCATTCATCCTTATCTTTCTCAATCTGAACAGCCAAAGCACTTTCTTCCATTGGTTTTTCTTCCTTCACACGGCTAGCAGGATCAGTAGACACGGGTTCTTCTTTAATGGCAATAAACAAGCATTCATTTGCACTAGTACTAGCATCATTAGATTCATCATTTGTGACACCTTCATCATCAAGATCTCTAACATAGTAGCATTTCTTTGGAACCCTAGGTCTATTCTCAAATCTTTTTCTTTTCCTTTCAATTCTCTTAGGACACTTAGAAGCATAGTGACCGACCTTACCACATGTAAAACATTTGAAAGGTAATTTGCCTTTAAACTTATCGGAACCTCTTTGTAGTATGTCAACAAAGTTGGCTTCAATTTCATCAAGCTCATCATCAGGTTCCACCTTGTACTTCTCAGCTCTGGAGATCTTCTCTGAAGTACTGGCTTTGAAAGCAGTCTCAATCTTTGGCAGAGCATCACCAAGCTCTCTCATCTCAAAAGTTGTAAGCTTTCCTAGAACTGATCCTTGGTGACATCTTTCACAGTCATTACTTCTTCAATTGTAGCTACCTTGTGACTGTAGGATTTAGGTAATGACCTAAGAATTTTCATCACAACTTCCTTCTCATCAATAGTTCCTCCCATACCTTTTATTCCATTAACAATTCCATCAACTTTTTGCATGTAGGTTGTTATGTTCTTATCTTCACTCATCTTTAAACCCTCATATTTCACTTTCAGGACCTACAATTTGGCACTTCTAATAGACTCATCTCCTTCATACAGATTTTTCAGCTTTTCCCAGACTTCATGAGTAGTTTCCAGATCCATGACCTTTATCAACTCAGTGTCAGACAAGGCACTTAAGAGAGCATCTCTAGCTTTTATATTTAACTCATATTCTTTTATTTCATCTTTAGTTGTTAAACCATTTTGAGGCATGGTATACTTTGTCTCTATCGCTTTCCACACTCTATAACCAAGACAAAGGAGATGACTTTTCATTCGAACCTTCCATAAAGCATAATTTGTCCCATCAAATTGCGGAGCTTCCTTCCTATAAGACATCCTGGATCTACCTCAAGATGTCAGGCTTACTTCCAAGGAACTTGGCTCTGATACCAATTGTTGAAATGCACCAGACAACTGAGAGGGGGGGTGAATCAGTTGTCTCCAAAATATTGACCACTTATGAACATTAACACATCAAACATGTGTTCACTGTTATTCAGATTTAACCATGAAGGCATGAAATAAGAAACTCAACACAATAACATAATCAACACATGAGATACTAGATTTTTACATGGAAATCCCTATAAGGGAAAAACCATGGTGGGTGTTAGCCCACAGAAATAAATATGTTATAACAATACCAAAAAATAGAGGCTCGCTGCCTTAGGGTTCACTGCCCAAAATGCTCACTGCAAATGTTGAGGTTCACTACCAAGATCGGCTCACTGCCAAGGGTTGGTGAACTAATTTGATAACATCTACTCCATATCTGGGTTCAATTCCATTGAAGCACAGTATGACTCCTCTACTCTACTCTTCTTACACTTTTTCACTTATCTTCGCATTTTCACACAAGGACATCTTTTTTGCAACTATATTACATGTTTTTATACAATTCATCAACCTTGGAATGTACATCAAGGTCGGCATTACATTCATCAACCATTAGAACAATCTCCAAGGTCGGCACTACAAACATACATAGAAATAGGTCTGGACCTAAACAAGATTTGCTAAGGTAAAGATGTATGTGGATCATGTTATGCCTTAGCTGGGACTCAAATGTAATCTTCCATGCCGCAACTGTTGGGAATTAAGGTGTCTCAACCTTGGTAATTATTTGCATTATTTATGTTTGTATTTATTAATTCATTGCCTATGTTGTAAATTAATTGTAAATTCCATATTGTCATATTGTGGGATGTGGCATGGTGATGTGTCATCCTATATGGAAGATGACAACTTGTAATTTTGTCCTCACATGAGGAGATAGGCGTCCCACTTTGTGGTAGGAGTATTTTACCATGTGTCAGCATCTTCGATTCTATGTAAGGGAATGTTTGACTGAAACGGTTATGACAGATTCCTATGACGAAGTTATGACATGTAAGAGTAAAAAATAGAAGCTTGTAAGACAGGTGAAGACATGTGTCATGAAGCATCTTTGAAAAAGGCATATTTGGTCATCCCAAGGTGGACTATGGCATGTTGTAAGAGAATATGCTATTTAGAGCCTGTGTATGACATATTCTCTTACAGTTGTAAGTTGTAACCGCTATGACAGATTCTATGACAGTCGTAAGAGTCATAAGAGCATCTGTCATAGCCCATTTTGGAAATAGGAAACCTCTTTGGGATGGGAGTTGTGGACAAGTGTCAAGCACATTCTACAATGTTGACCAAGTGTCCTTAGGCATGGGTTTTGGGCCATGAGGCCAAGTTGGACGCCCATTCCAAGATAGGACCAATATTGCCTTGTATATTCTATATAAACAGGTGCTTGAAGAAGGAGATGTATTACAGGTTTGACAGGTACTGTTATGCTACCAATTTGTCTCCAGATACGAGTGTCGAAGACTCATGAGAGCGTGCATTGCAAGTGTGTTGTAAACAATCTTTGTTTTGATAATACATTGTGCAGGTTTTGGAGTGTGGGGTTTTTCACCCAATAAGGGTTTTCCCCACGTATATCTTGTGTCTCTCTTCTTCTGTCTCACCTTCTCTGTTATGTGTTTGCTACAATATCTCATGTTAATGGTTTAATGTTGCTATAATAGTTAGGATAAATTTGAATTTGCACTCTCCTCCCCTCATTAGATTAGTGTAGGAAGCATTTTCTACACACCTAGCTTCTTTTAGTTGGTATCAGAGCCTGGCTAGTTTTGGTCTTAACTATTGGGTAGGGGTTTTTTGAGCTAATCTTAGGTTGAGTGGGAGTCTTGTGCAGAGTATTCTGTATCTTATTGTAGTAAGGAGATGGCAACCACATCCGGAAGGTTAGAGGTTGAGAAATTCAATGGCACTAATTTCGAGTTGTGGAAATTGAAGATGGAGGACCTACTTGTTGATCGTGACCTATGGGAAATGGTATCCGGTGTAAAACCTGTAGCAATGCAACAAGCTGATTGGGACCTCAAAGATCAGAAGGCTAAGGGTCTCATTAGACTCTGTTTAGCTGACTCTGTTCTGTTGAACATCCATGAGGAGAAGACAATGAAGGATCTTTGGAAGAAGTTGGGTGATGTTTGTCAGGCCAAGTCCTTGGTGAACAAACTCTTTCTGAAAAAGAAGTTGTTTGCTTTGAAGATGGAAGACAGAGGATCTATTGCAGACCACATGAATGCTTTCAACATGATCGTTGCACAGTTGGCATCTGTGGGTGTGAAAATGGAGGAGGAGGATCATTGTATGACCCTACTCTATTCTTTTCCAGATTCATGGGATCATCTTGTAATGGCTATCGGAAGCACCACTACCACCTTCAAGATGGAAGATGTGGTGTCCTCGCTGTTACTTGAAGAAATGTGGAGGAAGACATCTGAATCAGCTAAAGAAGCTCTTACGGTTCATGGAAGACCCAAGGAGAAAGGGAAGAAGAAAGACAAGAAAGCTAAGAAGGGTAGATCCAAATCCCGTGGGAGATTCAAATCTCCTAGAAAGTCTAAGGCTCTTTGTTGGAACTGTGGTAAAATCAGGCATTTCTGAAAGGAATGCAAAGAGGAGAAGAAAAAGAAGAAGAAAGCTCCTGATTCAAATTCTGACAAGTCACAAGATGATGGTGATGCCTTCATCACAGCCCTGGAAACCCATGTATCTGATGATGTGTGGCTAATTGACTCTGGTGCATCATTCCACATGACCTCGCATCGAGACTAGTTTACTAAGTATGAGAAGTTCGATGGTGGAAAGGTGTACCTGGGTGACGACTCTCATCTGAAGATTGTTGGTCGTGGAAGAGTCTCTGTCTGATTCCCTGATGGATGAGTGAAGGCGATCTCTGGGATGATGCACATCCCAGGCTTACACAGAACCTGCTTTCTATAAGTATGTTGAATGATGCAGGTGTGCAGGTTGTCTTTTCGAAAGAAGGATGCAAGATGACTAGAGGAGCTATGGTGTTTGCTAAGGGTACTAGAAGAGGTACTCTATTTCAGCTGGAGGCATGCATTTCACAATGCAATAGTTCTTCTGACTCAAGGAAGAGGGAAGCAATCACTTCATCCCCACCATCTGAACGAGCAGTGAAGATTTGTTGTTTCTAGTCTTGATGGTTGTAATCATGCCTTGGAAGTTAAACTCCCTGCTGAAAGACAATGATATGGCATAAGAGATTTGGCCACATTGGTGAGAAGGGTCTGCGTACCCTAAAAAATAAAAACCTCGTTGAGGGGTTAGATGATTGTAATCTTGAGTTTGACTTTTGTGAACATTGCATATATGGCAAACAAAAGTGTGTTTAATTTTATTCGAGTTCTCATAAGTCTTCTGGTGTGTTGGACCTTGTTCATTCTAATGTATTTGGTCCTATTAATGTTCCTTCATTATCAAAATCTATATATTTTGTATTTTTCATAGATGACTATAGTAGAAGGACATGGATTTATTTTCTTAGAAGCAAATCTGAAGTCTATAGCAAGTTTAATAAGTTTAAGGCCTTTGCTGAAAATTAGACTGGTAAAAAGATCAAGTGTTTGAGAACTGACAATGGTGGTGAGTTCTATTCTATAGAATTTGATAAATATTGCAAGGAACTTAGGATTGAAAGACATAAGACAACTCCATACACGCCGCAGCAAAATGGAGTTGCAGAGAGGATGAACAGAACACTGATGGAGAAGGCTAGGAGTATGCTGAGTGGAGCTGGCCTAGAACAAAAGTTTTGGGCTGAAGCTGTTGCCACTGCTTGCTATCTTGTAAATAGATCTCCTACATCAGCTCTTGTTGGAAAGACACCCATGGAGGTGTGGTCTGGTAGAAAGCCTTTAATAAGGCATCTTTGTGTTTTTGGTTGTGAGGCATATGTACATGTGCCTAGGGAGAAGCGGTCAAAATTGGAGAACAAGGCTATTAAGTGTATCTTCATTGGCTATGGTGTCGGTATGAAATGATACAAGCTTTGGGACCCTATGGTTGAAAAAGTGTTGTATAGCAGAAGTGTCATCTTCAGAGAGCTTACACCTTCTTCCACTATTTTATAGCCAAAAGAAAAAGAAAAAGAAAAGAAAGAGGATGTTGTTCAGTTTCCCGCTACCCCTGAGAAGATTGAACAGAGAGACAATGTTGGACTTGATGATGAGGAGAGCTCTAAAAGCTCTGAAAGCTCAGATGAAGAAGTTGAACCTCAACCTCAGCTCTTGAGGAGGTCTACACAGATAAGAAAGCAACCTGAAAGGTTTGGTTTTACATTGCTTGATTCTAGTTGTGCTTTTGCTTTGTTTACTAATAGTGATGAACCTAGAACTATATCAGAGGCTATGGATGAAATATGCAGGTTCTTGGAAGGAGGTTGTGGAGGATGAAATGGCTTCTTTGGAAAAGAATCAAACTTGGGACTTGGTTTTTTTTCCTCCTAGATGAAAACCCGTTGGATGCAAATGGGTGTTCAAGAAGAAATTTGGTGCAGATGGCAGTGTTGAGAAGTATAAGGCCAGATTGATTGCAAAGGGGTATTCAAAAGTGGAGGGTATAGATTATGGTGAGATCTTCTCTCCCATTGCAAAGCTGACATCCATTCGATTCTTGTTGTCTCTTGCAGCAGCTTATGACTTAGAGGTAGAACAAATAGATGTGAAGACAACTTTCCTTCATGGTGATTTGGAGGAAGAAATCTACATGTCACAGCTAGAGCATTACATGGTGAAAGGTAAAAAAAAAATTGGTTTACAAATTAAAGAAGTCTTTGTATGATTTGAAGCAGTCCCCTAGGAGATGGTACTTGAAGTTTGATACCTTTGTGTTGTCTATTGGATTTGTGAGATCGAAATCGGATCACTGTGTGTATTTTAAGTTTGATGGTGATTGTATTCTCATTGTTGCATTATATGTTGATGATATGTTGCTCATTGGGAAGGGTAAGAATGTGATTTCTGATTTTAAATCTCAATTGTCAGCACAGTTTGAAATGAAAGATTTAGGGATAGCCAGGTACATTCTAGGAATGGAAATCAGAAGAGACAAAACTAACAAAAAACTTTGGTTAAGCCAGAGTAAGTATGTGAAGACCGTGTTGGATAGGTTTAACATGGCAGATTGTAGACCATTGTGTGTTCCTATTTCTCTAGGAACAAAGTTGTCTATTGAGGATTGTCCAAAATCTCCTAGTGAGGTGGACATGAGCAGAGTACCTTATGCTAGTGTTGTTAGTAGTTTGATGTATGCTATGGTTTGCACAAGACCAGACATTGCCCAAGTAGTGGGAGTCCTTAGTCAGTTTATGGCTAATCTTGGACAGGTACATTGGGATGCAGTTAAGCGAGTGTTCAGATATTTGAGGGGTACTTCCGAGTATTCCATTTGCTATCATGGCAATGTTATAGGACCTCCGCATTCTGTTGATATTCATGGATTTGTGGATTCAGATTGGGTAGGTGACATTAACAGTAGGAGATCCACCAGTGCTTATGTGTTTACATTGCTTGGTGGTGCTATTAGTTGGTTGATTAAGTGACAACCTATGGTTGCTTTGTCCACTACATAAGATTATTATATGGTTGCAACTCATGCTTGTAAGGAAGCCATTTGGCTTAAGAGATTGTGTTCCAATATTGGTGTTGATACAGGTCAAATTACGATCAGTTGTGACAGTCAGAGTGTAATTTGCCTTTCGAAGAATCCAACTTTCCATGCCAGAACAAAGCATATTGATGTTTAGATAAACTTCGTGTGAGACATGGTACATGATGGGAAGGTAAATTTAGAGAAGGTAGATACTTTGAAGAATGTTGCAGATGCATTGACGAAGCCAGTGGGCATAGAGAAGTTTAGATGGTGTTTGGAGTCTATGGGCCTCTTAGCCTATAGAAGTTAAATCCTGTTATTCTATTGGCTCTTACAAGGTGTTCGACAAGTGGGAGAATGTTGGGAATTAAGGTGTCTCAACCTTGGTAATTATTTGCATTATTTATGTTTGTATTTATTAATTTATTGCCTATGTTGTAAATTAATTGTAAATTCCATATTGTCATATTGTGGGATGTGGCACGGTGATCTGTCATCCTACATGGAAGATGACAACTTGTAATTTTGTCCTCACATGAGGAGATAGGCATCCCACTTTGTGGTAGGAGTATTTTTCCATGTGTTGGCATCTTGGATGCTGTGTAAGGGAATGTCTGACCGAAATGGTTATGACGAATTCCTATGACGAAGTTATTACATGTAAGAGTCAGAAATAGAAGCTTGTAAGACAGGTGAAGAGATGTGTCATGAAGCATCTTTGAAAAAGGAATATTTGGGCGTCCCAAGGTGGACTATGACATGTTGTAAGAGAATATGTTATTTATAGCCTTTGTATGATAGATTCTCTTATAGCTGTAAGTTGTAACCGCTATGACAGATTCTATGACAGTCGTAAAAGCATCTGTCATAGCCCATTTTGGAAATAGGCAACCTCTTTGGGATGGGAGTTGTGGACAAGTGTCAGGCACATTCTACAATGTTGACTAAGTGTCCTTAGGCATGGGTTTTGGGCCATGAGGCCAAGTTGGATGCCCATTCCAAGATAGGACTAATATTGCATTGTATATTATATATAAACAGGTGCTTGAAGAAGGATATGTATTACAGTTACTGTTATGCTACCAGTTTGTCTCCAGATACGAGTGTCAAAGACTCCTAGTAGCTTGCATTGCAAGTGTGTTGTAAACAATATTTGTTTTGATAATACATTGTGTAGGTTTTGGAGTGTGGGGTATTTCACCCGATAAGGGTTTTCCCCACGTATATCTTGTGTCTCTCTTCTTCTATCTCACCTTCTCTGTTATGTGTTTGCTACAATAAATCATGTTAATGGTTTAATGTTGCTATAATAGTTAGGATAAATTTGAATTTTCACTCTCCTCCCCTCATTAGATTAGTGTAGGAAGTGTTTTCCGCACACCTAGCTTCCTTTCATTCCACAACAAGGTCGACATTACATTCATCAACCATTGGAACAATCTCCAAGGTCGGCACTACAAACATACATAGAAATAGGTCTAGACCTAAACAAGATTTGCTAAGGTAAAGATGTATGCGGATCATGTTATGCCTTAGCTGGGACTCAAATGCAATCTTCCATGCCACAACACGCTTCCACAATCTTCAATGCAATTTCACAAGTAGTGAAAACAACCAAGTCGACCAAGACTGGTGTTAGCACTAAGTCTTCTAGGAGCAGTCTTCTTCCATGATCCAAATTACTCATTGCGGACAAATCAAAAGATAGGAACATGATCAGGAGACATCCACAAGCACATTATAATCATTAGGAACTTCCGCACCACCTCTGATCACTTTATTCATTAGGTTTTTTCAAACTAGAGCACATTAACATAACTGTCAACCACTGTCATAAGAAAAAGATCGCTTGTGGACCATCAAATCATGAACCATTAGAGTTGAAGGCACATAACAACATTAAAAACTTAATTCCAGAACCACAGACAAAAATACTTAAATGCGGAGGAATGCGGAGCATAATACATTCTCCCTGTCACCACCAAATGTACAGAAAAAATAGTTTTCACTCTAGTGAACATAACTCACTCAAAACTTCATATCGGAGGCTCAAACTTGGAACATGGCATCTTTAGACATGCCTCTAAATAAATTCCAATTTGCAAACAAAGATATTTAATCTACAAGAAATGCGGAGCAATCTACTGGACTGTTCTTCAGTAAACAAAGATACTCTTCAACACACTGTTTCCATTGGAGGAGCAAATTTTCTCAAAAGCGCTTGGAAACTCAATATCAGGATCACTTACTCATTATCTCCAAAACAAGCAAGCACCAAAACAAGAGCACAATTGATACCAATGACAACACAAATATGTTGACATCAATGACAACATCGGTTAGGCAAATACTTGCAACATAAACACATCACTATGAATCACTTTCAAATTCTCTCTTTCTCTAGTACTTCATGAAGCAAACTTTACCCCATTTTTCTTTCCAAACACACAATATTGATATAACACAAAACTAACAAAATAATCTAAATGACCTTCCAACATATTATTACTTATGAAGGTTTTTAAAAAAAAATTCACCTATGTGACTCATCCCATGGTGCCACAATAAACCTGGTTTAGGTTTAGTTATGGTGGAACTATTACACAAAGTTGATGTTCCAACCTAAAGAGTGTACTATGTCTGATTCCTTTAGCTAGTACCAAATTCCCTCTAGCCAACCTGAAATCCTTGTTGTCAAAGGTAACATGCATTCTATAATCAATCATCTTAGAAATAGAAATAATATTTATTTTTAGACCTAGAATATGAAAAAAATCAGAGAGTGTTTTGACTTTCCCATCCTTGAAGGATACCTTCACCATTCCCACACTAACCACATGGAGAGAGTTGAAATTGAAGATAACCTATCCTCTATCACACTCCTTGTACTAAGAGTACTACTTCTTATAAGGAGTCATGTGAAATGATACACTTGAGTTAATCACCAAGAATCATCACTAACAATGTTAGAAAAGATAAAAGTATCATTATTAATCTCATCATTGTTCAAGGATTTATAGAGGAATCATCTTTTGTCTTACACTTGCATTCCTTCTTTATGTGACCTCTCCTACCATAGTTCCAACACTTTAATTTAGGTTTACTAGGAGACCTAGACCTACCTTTTTCCTTTTGACTTCTTATCTTCAACCTTCATCTTATCCCCTCTATCATTTGACCTACCATCTCAAACAAGGAATCACTAGAGGATTCGTCCATGGAATTTCTTTTGATCTCTTCATTTAACAAAAATCCTACAATATCTTTAAGTTTAAGTGAAGAATAGTTACCACTTATTGTCTTAATCAGATTATCCCATGAATCAAGTAAAGAACAAAGTAATATTATTTGCTTATCCTCTCCTTCCAGTTTGACTCCAATTAACATTAATTAACTCATAATTAATTTGAAAGCATTGAAATGATCATTATCAGAGTCTCTCTCTTTCATCTTCAAAGAGTACAACTTTCTTTAGAAAAGTTCATTAACCAGACTCTTGGACTGATATAGGGTTCCTATCTTATTCCACAACAAATATGTAATTGTTTAAATTTAAATGACACATTCATTAATACATAATCTAAAAGACATAAATGGATAGTACTTGTATATTTTTTATCTAATTTATTCTAGTCCTCATTATATATGCATGTAGCTTTTGATAAATAAGATACCACTATCCATTTATCTCTCTCCATTAAGAGTTCTTAAACTTTCCACTTCTATAACTATAAATTCTAGCCACTGGATCTCTTAATTTCAGATCTTGGCATGCTAGCCATGAATTGAACATGCTCTCTATATTCTCACAAAATATTCCAAAGACTTCCACTCAAACCAATTATACATGTATAACAAGAAAAGGCAACCCCATCCTTCTATTAAATAATCCTTGGCATAAAATTGTTGAGGGTTTCACTATAAAACATGCATGGTTATGACATAAAATGAATTGGCCTTGCGCAAACAACAAAGTTCTTATACCAAAATGTGAGGTTTTGATATCAAGCTACTAGCTTTGATACCAAATGGAGGAAATTTGATCCCAATATGACTAATAACTAAACAATGCAAAACCTGAAGACTTTGCAATCCAAATGACAACTATGTTGTTACAATTTAAATGAGCAAATATTATGAAAAGACATGAAATCGTACAAAATCCACATACATATGAGACACAATGATTGACATGGGAAACTCTTTTGAGAAAACCCCACTAGAAAAGAGAGTTAATAATTTATCAATCTATGAAACAAACTTCAAATACAATAAGTCTTCTTACACCTTACTCGATCTACAAACTATAGTGTATAATCTTAGAATACATGATTCACAACATCATCAAATCATCAGTCATATCCTTTGTATCAATCTATTCCATCTACGCCATCAACTAGATGTAACCCTAAGTTGTTAGCTTGGAATCCCAATTGATTCAACTCTCTAACTACTTATGGAATACCAACCATCACACAACCATGACATCAACCTACCACATGCCACTCCAACCAAACATCTCCAAATGAACATTCACCTCATCTACTTAGATCCTTCCATAATAAATTTAGTCAATGGTTGTTGACCAAACACACTTGATAGTGAAAATGTCTTCATATAGTACCACCAAGACCAAACCATGGATTACAGTAACAAAGATAACACTTCTAGTAACCTATAGTAATTAGAGTATCTCCTAAAACATATACCTATCATTTATTGTTGATGCATGGACTCCAACAATGTCGCATGTGCACCTGCATTTCCATACATACTCTAACAACATACTTTGTTCATAATGCAATAACTAATTATTAACCAAACCTCATGTAGTTGCTACATTCTAATTCTGCTATATTCTTATTGCACAAGTTTTTGACACTATTTTACTAGTCTATGATTAAACTTGTTAACAAGATCTTACGTAGTCCCAAACCTTATCTCACTTAGGAACTATCTATAGGTGAATAGCACACCAAAGTTCCAACAACAGTTAGGAACTATCTTGTAGAGAATGTCACAATAACAAGTTCATAGAAACTCAATGGTCTCTATGGTGTACATGATGTTTAATAGACATAACAAGGTGGCAAGAATTTCCAAAGCCCTTCTTTCCCACGTTTGTTAGGGTATTTATGGTCATCTGTAAGGTAGGTTCTTCAAGCTAGTCCAAAAAAGAATTGTTACTAACTACATCATTAAATTTGAGATGTCCAATTCAACAACAAGCCTCTCAAATTCCTCGCTTTGCAATTTCTTTATTTTAAGTGGATGTTAAGATGAATACAGTACAATCTAAGGTAGATGCAATTTATATAGCCTGACTAGCCAAAGACAATCTCACAGCCTACAAAAAATCTTTGAGATTCTAATCTTCACCCTTCAGTTAGAAGAAGGATGCTATAGATAGAGGTAATAATCCAACCACTATTCAAAGGTTATTCTAAGAGGTGTTAGCTGAGAAAAAGGCTAATGGAATCTATTTCAACTATGATAAAAATAGGAGAAAGGAAAATATGTAGAGGACAACAATTGTATCTCATTGATCTTGGAGGTGTGTCTAGTGGCATTGATGAGTCTTTAGAAGAAGAAGAGGCAACTTTACTAGATAGTGAGTCAATAGATGAAGCTCAGATCTATTTTCATGCTCTAGATGGATTATATTCCCCTCAAACCCTCAAATTCATTAGCTACATCAAGCACAATAAATGTGATCCTAATTGATGATGACAACACTCATAACTTCATTACCAAAAAAATTGCCGACCGACTCCATTGCTATGCTCATTCTTGTAACAACTTCCAAATTACGGTGGCCAATGGGAATACCATGTCTTGTGGTGGCTAGTGCTATAATGTTAAAATCACTATGGGGGAATATCAAATGATCTTTGATGTGTATGCTCTCTCAATGGTGTTGATGTGGTGTTGGAAGTACAATATATATAAATATTAGGGCTGACCACTCACTTGTGATTATTTTTCAACTTTGGATGAAATTTAGTCAATCTAGGGAAAGGAATATACTTTACAAGATATGAAGGTTTGGGATGTTCACCTAGTAAGTTCTCACCACATGGATACGTTGTTAACAAAAGGATTTTATAGTATTATTGTATAATTCCACTATATTGAAGCTTAAGCTCCCTCATATATTTCTCCTTCAGTTTTACAAGGGATATTTGATCAATATAGTTAAGTTTTTGGGTAACCTAAAGGGTTGCCTCTATTTAAATCACATGACCATGCCATTCTATTTATACTAGGTAGTCATTCTCTAAATATTAGGTCATTATATAGATATACTTTTACACAAAAGAATGAAATTATGCAAATGGTGAAGAAGCTAATGGAGGTGGGTGTCATTAGAATCAGTATAAGTTCTTATTCTTCCCCTATGGTGATGGTTCCTAAGAAATTTGGTGGATGGTAGATGTGCCTTGATTTGTAAGAACTTAATAAGTTGTCCATCAAATGCAAGTTCCCTATTCCTATCATAGATGATTTGTTGGATGAGCTCTATAGGGATAATTTTTTTACCAAGTTGGATCTTCATTCAAGGTATCACCAAATTCAATTCAAAGAGGAAGATATTCCTAAAATAGATTTTTGGGCACATGAAGGTCACTATGAGTTCTTGGTGATGCCATTTAGATTGATTAATGCTCCCTCTAGCTTTTAGAGCTTAATGAATAAGGTGTTTAAAGGTTGCCTCTACAAATTGTTCTTGGTCTTTTTTATGACATTCTCATTTACAATTATAGTTGGGTTTGATCTATTGGGATTAAGTGATATCTACCTTGCAAATCCCTATGTCTAATGTATTTAATTTTATGTGTAGAAAAATAATAATGTTTTTGCTCCTTACTACATGGAATTGGGGATCTTAGATGCCCATATGTGGCAGGGATAGAAATATTAATTATTACTCTATTTATATGGGATTACTATTGCAAGAAGACGTGGAAAGAGGAAAAGGAAGATGAAAGGTCACTTTGAAATATGAAGAGTCATACTTTGTAAATAGTTGCTTAATGGGGCACTTGGGAGTTCCAATTTCACTTTTCTAGCATTATGGTGGAGCTTATATACTTGGGAGTTATTTTCTATTCTTGTAAGATGCTCTTCATGAATAGAGTTGTGATAATTCATACCATGGTATTTTTGGATCTTGTTTGGGCCCATGGTATTACCATTTGGTGCTTTTTTGGGCCTCCTTAAGTCTATATATTAGAGGCATGAGATAGAGTTATTGTATGAGTTATTTGTAGGTAATGTTATGTTGTTGGAATGATACTAGACTGAAGAAGATAGAGTGGATTGTATTATTGTAGAGATTTATTCTTGATTAATATAAACTTGGTATCTCTTTGATGGTGGATTTTTTCTGAAAAGGTTTATTCACATATATCTAGTGTCATATGTGTTTGATTAGTTTTATTTGTTATTAAGTGTTTGTCCATGTTAGATTTTAGATTTTATGGTTAATCAAATGTCTATCATTTTATGATAATCAAATTTATACATTTTATGTTATATTCTCACAATAATTGCTCTCTAAATTTTCTCCACATTTAGTATTAGAGCTATGGTTATGGTCAAAGAGGGATGCCTTTTTGGAAGTGTTGTGAGGTTTTTTATTTTAGGGGGAGTATTTAATTTAGTGGGTTTTTTAGACCACTCGTGGTTGTAGCCATGGCTAGATTTGTACACTTATGTTATATTCTCACTATAATTGCTCAATAGTTTTTATCAACATTAGGTATCAGAGATAGGGTCGTGATAAAATAGGGATGCCTACCTAGAAGTGTAGAGAGGTTTTTTTTATTTTAGTGGGAGTATTTAATTTAGTGTGCATTTTATATCTTCTTGTGGTTGTAGTCATGGCATCTACTTCCCGTTTAGAGATTGACAAGTTTAATGGCTTTGGGTATGAGTTGTGGAAGCTGAAGATGCGAGATCTCTTGGAAGAGAGGGATCAATGAAAATGTATAGAAAAGGAAGGATATCTTGAAGGAATTCTGATGAAGATTAGAAATTTTTAGACACAAAGGAATGAGGAACCATTCAATTGTATTTTACAAATTTCATCCTCTTGAATGGCTCAGATGCACTATGGACTTGAGGATAGGTGATATTTACCAAAATAAAAGTATAACAAATAAATTTTACCTCAAAATATGTTTGTATTCTTTAAAAATGAAGTTGATTATGTTGTAGAACATTTAAATGCCCTTGACTTGATTTTGAGTCAGCTAGCTTCAATAGATGTTAAGATTGAAGAAGAAGATAAATGTATCTTGTTTCTTTATTCTTTGCCCATATCTTGGTAAAATTTAATTGTTACTATTAGTGCTAGTGCTATAGAGCTGAAAAATGGATTCCCTTATTGCTACCTTGCTTTTAGAGGAAATGAGGAGAAAATCCATGGATGATGGCTTGAAGTATGCCTTTCATATTTAGGGAAGGCCCAAGGACAAAGGTAGGTCTAAAGGGTATTAAAAGAAATTGAAAGATAGGTCCAAGTAAAAAAGATTGTCCAAAACCCCTAGGAAGAGTAGAGTAAAGTGCTAGAACTGTGGAAGGAGACTCAAACATGTGAAGAAGGAATGTAGAAACAAAAAGAAATCCTCTGATGATTCCTTGATGCAAAAGATACTCCCTCTCGCTACAACAACACACAATTTCTTGAAATTCAAAAACAAATATAGATTGCAACACAAATTTCTAATTTATTTTATTCAATTTCACTCACAACCAAACTATAAATCTACAACAAATTAATTACATTATTGGCCTCACATTGCCTCACAACTCTATAGGGAATTTCTCCCTTTTCCCCTCACTCTCTCATAGCTCTACTTCTTCATAAGTCCCTCACACAGGCTAAGATCCCTCCTCAAACTCTGCATGAGAAATTTGTTTCAAAACAACAATCACATTCTCTTTTAAACACTTCCGCAATCAACTGTGCTTGGCTTTCCATCTTCCTAATTTTTATTCACACAAAGACCAACCAAATAGAAGTGGCTTTCCATCTTTACCAAGGTTTAAACTCCCTCCATTTCTAACACCCTTTCAGCTCCCTGTTATACATCTCTTTTCACTCATATTCTTTTATTTAATTCCTTTTTAAAAGAGACTTGGGCACCTTCTTGGTAGTTTTTTAATGTCTAAATCCTCTTATTTTGGATGCTCACGCAAGAAAATCTGCCCCTCAATTAATTTCAATGGCCTTCTTTGGCTTCTAAAGGAAAATATAATTAAAAAGAATGAATTAAAAGCTGAAGATTAGTTGTTAAGATTCCCTTAATGCCCAGCCAAATCAAATAACCAAAATGATGCTCTAAGTGTGCGGAATGGAGTGCGGGCAGGTGAAAAAATGAAAGTTCTCTATTTTGCCTAAAGGTGTGTTATGACCCCCTTAGGTGCTCCGTAGAAGGATTTTTCCCCACCCTTATAGAATTATGAAATTTTAAACTTTCTGTAAACTGGCAATGCACTTTCAGCTTTAAAGATACAAATTTTCGACATTAATTTCTCCCAAACCGTGAAAGATATGACTTTGATTCTTTTTGCACATTGGACATGGTACCTCCAAGAATGCCCCTGTAAAAGGATTCTACTCTAGCTCTTACGAATGTTTGGAAATAAATTTTACAAACCTTGTTGCAAATATGTGCTAACTGGTGTTGTCATTAATGTCAACATGTTTGTGTTGTCATTTGTGTCAACTATATCTTCTGATATTGCTTGATTAAAGAACATTGTCTGAGTATTTTGGTCCACATTTTCTCTGTATTGAAGAATAGAGTATGAGCTTTGGATATGATTTAGAGAAGTGTTTGAAGGTGCTAAATCCATAATTTGGTGGTCCGGATCATTGTGCAGAAAAAGTTCTATTCACCAGTTTGAAGACTGTGCTTGGTAGGGTTTGCAAAGTGACAAGGAGAAAGTGTTTTGCTTCACATTTCTTCGCAAATTGCATTTTATCTTTACGGTTCTTGACTTAAGCTTATAAGGTCCTTAGTCATCTTCATTTCGAAGGATTTTTCATTTGGTGCTCCGAAAGGAAAGTTAGTGATTAGTAGAGTTTGACAGTGTCTGTTGAGAGGTAGTTTGAGATGTATCTTCAAGTGATATCTGTTGTCTTTAAGTGAGATCTGTTGCAGTTGGATTTGTCAGCTCCCAAGTGACTTTATGATGTTCATGGATGTCTCCAGAATGTGTTGAAGGCATGTGATTGATCTGCAAGCTACAATGAAGTTCCTGCAAGCATGTTTCTAAATGTTCTTAATATGTGCACAAGCTCTAGCTGACTTGGTTAGTCACACTTGTTGCGGAGGTAAATCATGGATTGAAGAAGCGTGTCCAAGCATGTGAATATGTATTTAGGTCTGAGTTAAGCCATGATGTGTTCATCCTTCATTCATTTACTCCACAAGTCTGTTTAAGTCTAGTCCTAATTTGATTTATGTATGTATGCCAACCTTGGAGATAGTTCCAATGGTTGTAGAATGTAATGCCGCCCTTGATGTACATTCCAAGGTTGATGATAGGTATAAATGTATGAAATGAATTCATGACTGAGTGGCTAAGTTACGAAGATGCGAAGATATAGATTGTAAAAGCAGAGCATAGCAGAGGAGTTGTGTTGCACTTCAATGGAACTGAACTAAGGTATGGTGTAGATGCTAGTATATCAGTTCAACCCTGGCAGTGAGCCACCCCTTGGCAGTGAACCATTCTTTTGGGCAATGAGCCCTTTGGCAGTGAGCCACTTTTGATATTCGGTATTGTTACTACATTATATTGTGAGCTAACACTCACCGTGGTTTTTCCCTATTTAGGGTTTTCCACGTTAAAATCAGGTGTTCATGTGTGTATGGTGTTGATGTATTCGTGTTTTAATTCTTCTATTCATGTTTAATGTTCATAACAGAATAAGGAGTTAGATTGAGTGAATGTGAAAGTGATTTTGGTTTGAAAAAGTTAAAGTTTTTGGTACAACTGATTCATCCCCCCTCTCAGTTGTCTTGTGCCTTTCAACAAACCTACTTGTAGAGTGTTGAAACTGCGAACTGATGAAAGTTTGATTCTTGCAATTTTGTGATGAATTTGAAGTTCTATGATGCCGAGAGATGCCAATGACCACCAAACCAAATCAAAATTGAAAACCAAGCCTGGAAATGTTTTTGGGTGATGCCAATTACATGTGCACCCAGGTGCTCCTACATTAGACACACCGGGTAGAAAGTTTGTGAGCATAGGCTCACAAAAGTGGAATTGAGTAATCAAGCTACCCTTTCAAGTTGCAACCAACCTGCAATGAACTCCATCGCTGTGAAATGTGCACAGGTTATTTCTTCTTTCTCTTTTTCCAGCACCTCGCTGGCACAACATCATCCTCCTCCCACAATTCCATTCAACATTCCTCTCTCCTCTCATGGATTCACATCCACCATATGTCATCCTTCTCTGCCAAATGCTCTCTACTCTCCTCTCCTCCTTTGTGGGATCCAACCCACCACAAACCAACCACCTCCACCAAAATCCACCTACATCATCCTCCACAATCTCTACAAGCAAATATGCAACATCTACAATATACTTTTGTTCTCTATCCATCTCTTCTTCTACCATATTATCTGAAAACAAAATATTATCACAAAACAAATTTACCTCATCTTTATTCAAGGCTACAACATCAATTTTTGTTGCGACATCTTCCACACTCTCGTCAGCTGCAACTTGTGTTTCCTCTTCTTTTGCTACAACAACGAGCTTCGACATCTACTCTTATTCAATCACCAACAGTTGTGCTAACAAATCATCATCTTCGCCATGCTCTACTGTTGCATCCTCTTCGCATTCCATTGCTACATCTTCAACCTCTTCATTCTCGATGCCCACTTCTTCATCTTCAACCGCTGTTGCACACACCTCTTCATCTTCCTCATGCTTGATCAATTCACCATGTTGCCATGCTTTCAATCTATCCACTCTTGCATTAATGTCTATCATCATTGCTAAAATATTCCTTTTCTCATGCTGCATCCATCCATTCCATATGTCAGGCTTCTTTCTCACCAATATCCCCATCTCATCTCACTGCTGTAATCTCATCTCAATCTGCAATCCACATCACTCTTTACAATCTATAATTCCTCGTGGCTCTGGTACCATATAATGTAAAAGATTCCTTGCTCTGGTACCATATGATGCAAAAGATACTCCCGCTCACTACAACACAATTTCTTGAAATTCAAAAACAAATATAGATTGCAACACAAATTTCTAATTTATTTTATTCAATTTCACTCACAACCAAACTATAAATATGAAACAAATTAATTATTATATTGGTCTCGCATGTCCTCACAACTCTACAGGGAATTTCTCCCTTTTCCCCTCACACTCTCACAACTCTACTTCTTCACAAGCCCCTCACATGGGCTGAGATCCCTCCTCAAACTTTGCCCAAGAAATCTGTTTCAAAACAATAGTCACATTCTCTTTTAAACACTTCTGCGATCAGCTATGCTTGGCTTTCCATCTTCCCCAATTTTTATTCACACAAAGGCCAACCAAATAGAAGTGGCTTTCTATCTTTACCAAGGTTTAAACTCGCTCCATTTCCAACACCCTTTCAACTCCCTGTTATACGTCTCTTTTCACTCATATTCTTTTATTTAATTCCTTTTTAAAAGAGACTTGGGCACCTTCTTGGTAGTTTTTTTTAATGTCTAAATCCTCTTATTTTGGATGCTCAAACAAGAAAATCTGCCCCTCAATTAATTTCAAAGGCCTTCTTTGGCTTCTAAAGGAAAATATAATTAAAAAGAATGAATTAATAACTGAAGATTAGTTGTTGAGCTTCCCTTAATGCCCAGCCAAATCAAATAACCAAAATGATGCTTTGAGTGTGGAATGGGGTGCCAATAGGAGAAAAAATGAAAGTTCTATGTTTTGCCTAAAAATTTGCCCAAAGGTGTGTTATGACCCCCTTAGGTGCTCCACAGAAGGATTTTTCTCCAGCCTTCCAGAATTATGAAATTTTAAACTTTCCGTAAACCGGCGACACACTTTTCAGGCTTTAAAGACACAAATTTACGACATTAATTTCTCCCAAACCGTGAAAGATATGAATTCGATTATTTTTGTACATTGGACATGGTACCTCCAAGAATGCCCTTGTAAAAGGATTCTACTCTAGATCTTATAGATGTCTAGGAATAAATTATACAAAAGTACCCCCAGAGTGTTGAAACTGCGAACCGACGAAAGTTTGATTCTTGCAATTTTATGTTGAATTTGAAGTTCTGTGATGCCGAGAGATGCAATGACCATCAAACCAAATCAAAACTAAAAACCAAACCTAAAAATGTTTTTGGGTGATGCTGATTACATGTGCACCCGGGTGTGCCTGCATCATTCCTCCATAGAGAAATCTTCTAATGATGGGGATAATGATGCATTATTTAGTTTTACTAACACTATTAGTGATGATGCTTGGTTCATTGACTTAGGTTGTTCCTACCATATGACCCCCCATGGGGATTGGTTCTCATCATACCAATCTTATGATGGAGGAGAAATTTTCCTTAGTGTCAACAATACTCATTGAAATGTTGGTAAGAGAAAAGTACAGTTGTGTTTAAGTGATGGGAAATTGGAATCTCTCAATAATGTTTTGCACATTCTAGGACTTGTGAGAAATTTACTTTATGTATCCAAGTTGAATGATACTGGAGTTCATGTGAGATTTAACAATTCTGGTTGTAGGTTGGTGGGAGGAAATTTGGTGGTAGCTAGATGCTCATAGTGTGGGACTTTGTTTAGGCTTGATGCCTCTACATTTTTTAACTCTACCAATGTAGCTAACAAATCTAAAAATGCATGTATATTGTGGCACCAACATTTTGGTGATATTGGTGAAAAAGGTCTTCAGACCATTATTAATAAAAGATGGTTGACAATTTTTTATTTCCTTTTACATGATCATTTTGATTTTTGTGAGCATTGTGTATTTGAAAAATAGAATAGAATTTCATTTCCTATTAAAAATAATAGAGCACAAAGATTATTAGAAGCTATTCATTTGGATATGTTTCATCTAGTAGATGTTGGTTCAATGGTGAGATCTCATTAGTATGTTATGTATTCATTGATGATTACTCTAGATACACCTAGGTTTATTTTCCATGTTGTAAATTTAAATTTTTCTCCAAATTTAAGGATTTTAAGGCTTTGGCAGAGAAACGATCGAATATGAAAATAAAGATGTTGAGATTTGACAATGGTGGTGAATATTACTCTAGGGAATTTGATTATTTTTGTACACATAGGTATCATTCAATAGAAGACTACTCCTTATATGCCTAATAGAATGAGATTGTAAAGAGGATGAATGGAACCTTAATAGAAAGAGCATTAGTGGTACACAATTAGATTGGTGCTTTTGGACAGAGATTGTGAGTATTACTTGTTACTTGATTAACTAATCTTCATGTTTATCTCTTGTAGATAAGACAACTTATGAAGTGTGGACAAGAAAGAAACCTTCTATTTCACATTTAAGGGTATTTGGACAAGAGGATTTTGTTCATGTGCCTAAGGAAAAATGATCTAAGTTGGATCCAAGAATACAAAAATGCATCTTCATTGGTTATGCAAAGAAAGTAAAAGGCTATAAGCTTTGGAATCCACTAACCTATAAAATGATTTATTTTACAGATGTGAGTTTTAGGAAGCTTATAGTATTTTTAGGTTCTATGAAGCCAAAGGAAAATGAAGGAAGGAAAACAATGCATTTTGAGACTAAGGTCGAGAAGTAGGAAGATGCACATGTTGAAGAACAAAATGCAAGATTAGAGTATGGAGAGGAAGAAAATGATTTAGGTGAGAGTTATGAGTAGGATGAGCTTATGGAAGAATAAAAAGAATACCTTACTGCAACCTTGAAAAGATCGATAAGAGAATGGATCATAGTTGATAGGTATAGTCCACTGGATTTATATTGTGTATTTTATTTGTTATGTATTGATGATGAAACAAGATCTTTCAAGGAGGCTCTCTCTTAGGAGGAGTGTGATTATTGGATGGAGGCCATGTAGGAGGAGATTGTAAGGAAGCTAAGGTAGCGAAACAACTTCCTACACTAATCTTGAGGGGAGGGATATGCAGAACTTTTCAAATCTTTACAATAGTTACAGAAATAAACACAAATAACAATCATATGACAACATAGTAATTACATGGGGAAACCCTTTCGGGAGAAAAATCCCACACTCCAAAGTCGATCAATATATTATTTAGGAATCAAGAAGATTATGATATACTTGCATAGCAAGCTTTCACAGGAGTATAACCAACTAGAGATCCAGAGGCAACTAAACATCTATAAGACTCTTACACACAACCTCCATCTTAAGCTCTTGATATATAGGAGATACAATACAGTAAACCGTCAACGATAATTACAAAACCATAAGCCAAAACCACCTAAAATTGGCACCCAAATTATCTCTAATTAAAGATACCTTGTGATGTGCCAAATCACACACCAACATGTGTAACTCTCCCCTTTACAACTCTTTTAAGTGTCTAACATGTTTTCACATTTCCCAAAACAGAAGGTCCAACTTCCAGAGGCCATAACTTTTGATCCAGGTGTCCGATTGACAAACCGTTTAATGTGTTGGAAAGCCAGTGAAGAGATCTATCAAGATATAACCCACTTCATTAGTTACGAAAAATTTTAGGTCATTTAAGGGGTAAAATCAAGAAGTTGGGTCCACATATAGGGGAACTGTCATGCAAAAAGAATCCCGACATGAATGGATACTTTTTTAAAGAAACAGGTACTCGTTTAGGAACGGGCACCCGAGCCTAGAATGGGTACCCATTTTAAAATGGGTACCCATTTTGTTTTATAGAACGGGTACCCATTTTAAAACGTGTACCCATTTTATTTTTTATTAGTTTTAGAAACGGGTACCCATTTTAGAACGGGCACCCGTTCTAAAATGGGTACCCGTTTTGCTTTTTATTATTTTTTTAGAACGGGTACCCATTTTAAAATGGGTACTCATTTTGTTTTCTATTATTTTTTAGAACAGGTACCCGTTTCTAAAATTTTGAATTTCACACCCACGCTTTTGGTTTGGTTTTAGGCTCAGGAAAGGCATGGGTAGTCGACCTTGAGCCTTGGACCTGCAAGTATTTGTCTAAGTATAGAATAAGAGGAAAGACTGACTTTACCTATATGGCTGACGACATTTTTTTCTGAGTTTTTTTACAAAATTAAAACCCATTACAAATGACAATGTCTAGTTTTCAAATATGTATTTTTTTTATTGGACTTGTTTTTCTATTTATTATTTAATTTATGAGAAAACTAGTCTAAAAACTTGAAATGATAGGTGTTTGTAGTTTTTTAATAACTTTTAATTTTTAAAGTTTTTTAAAAAAAAAATTATATGTCATCAATCTACACATCATTCTTTACACAATGAAAAAAAAATCATTTTATGATTAGTTATGCTCAAATCATGTTGGCCGTACACGAGGGGTTTTCAAAAACATCAATTAGGGCCAATAAAAAATTAATTAAAAAAATATTTAGAAAAAAATTATAAAAAAATATCCTCATCAAACTTCACTATACTACACATCTTTGCCCAAAAGGATTTATAAAAATACTTTTATTTAGGTCAAATTATGTTGGTCGTACACGTGCATGGTATGGTAAAAAAAAGTGACTTTTAAATAGTGGTTTTTAGAAATGCCTATTGAAAATCAATTTGTATCATCTGGATATTAAAATAAATTATATATTTGGAAACTAGACTCTGAGTATTACATTTCATATTACTAACTTTTTTTAAGATTCAATCGTTAAGTGCCTCAAATGTTTAGGTCAAATGTGACAAATTTTGAAAATTAGGGAAAACACTTCCACTTTTTGGCCAAAAAGTGGACCCAACTTCTTGCACTGACCCTAAGGACCTCTAAGTTCCTCAAAAATGAGTTCAAAACTTTTTCTAGGTGTTTCAAAAAATAGAAACTTTAATATATTACAATCTAGGTATGATCTTGAGTCAAAACTCACCCAAGATGTTTACTTGGCAGTTCCACACCTTTTTAAAAACTTCTCGGTCCATCTGTGCTCAAATATAGAGTTGCTAAAAATAGTAATCCCTGTCATTTTTAGCCCCTTTTGGAAACTTTGAAAGTTTTAAACCATTCTTCAAGATAAAGGGTATTCAAAAAGACCAAAAATTGGGAAGAATAGAAATCTTTTGTAGTTGCAAGGTTGAGACACCTTTCCTAATAGAGATGACAACCTTGGATATATGTAACACCTAGGATCTTGTAAGTTTTCCTGAGGGAAGGAATCCCATTGGTTGTAAGTGTATAAAAAGAAAATTAGAGCATATGATTGGTTAGAGAGGTACAAAGTCAAACTAGTGGTTAAGGGATACTCCTAAAGAGGGAGTTGATTTTGGTGAAATTTTCTCTTGTGTTGCTAAATTATCTTCTATTAAATTTCTATTAACTATTGTTGTAGCTTGTGATTTTGAGATTAAGTTGCAAATGGATGTTAAAATTACTTTTTTACACATGGATGATCTTGAAGAGTAAATTTATAGGTGATAGCTAGATGGGTTTAAAGTAAAAGGGAAAAAATGGTTTATAGGTTAAAATGGTCTTTGTATGGTTTGAAACAATTGCCTCAAATGTGGCATCAAAAGTTTGATGTATTTGCTTTGAATTTGGGTTTTCCTAGTAGTGAAGAGGATCATTGTGTTTATATTAAATGTATTAATGATCATATTCTAAGTTTTGTCTTCTATGTGGAGGATATGTGTTGTTTATTGGTAACAACAGGGCAATGATTCTAGGGAGATTAAAACTTAGCTTTTTGGTGCATTTGATATGAAGGATCTAGGATTAGAAAAATTCAACTGGGAATGGAAATCAGTGGGGACTGAGTTCATAGAAATCTTTCTCTTAGACAAAGTAAGTATGTTAACACTATGTTGTTGTAGTTTACTATGCATGGTTGCAAACTAGTGAGCATTCTTTTGCCTATAGGGACTAAGTTTTTATTGGATATGTGTCCTAAGTTAGATGATGATGTAGATGATATGTATAATGTGCCTTACACTAGTGTTGTTGGTAGCTTGATGTAAGTAATGGTATGTACTAGACTAAATATTATCCAAGTAGTGGGAGTTCTTAGCAGGTTTAAACGTCTAACCCTAGTAGAGAGCATTGAAATTGTGTTAAGAGGGCATTTATATATTTTCAAGGGATTTCTAATTTTTTTATTTTATCATGGTTCTAATGATGTGGGAAAGTTATTGGACATATAGGGCTTTGTTGATGCAGATTGGGTAGGTGACTTGGATAGTTGAAGGTCCACTAGTGGCTATGTGTTTTCTCTATTTGGTGGTGCTATTAGTTGGATGAGTAAGAGGTATTCCATGATTTTTTTTCCCACTATTGAATCAAAGTATAAAACTACTACACATGGATGTAAAGAGTTAGTTTGGTTACAAAGATTATACTCCATAATTGGTTTGGATTGCAATGTGGTTTAGATTGGATGTGATAGTCAGAGTACTATTTGTTTGGCTAGGAATCCCATATACCATACCCATACCAAGCATGTTGATGTCAATATTACTTTGTTCACAATATGCTAGAGAATGGTAAGGTTGTGTTACAAAAGGTTTACACTTGGGAGAATGTTGCAGATTCACTCACAAAACTAGTGAGCACATAAAAGTTCTCTTAGTGCAGGGAGGCCATGCATCTCTGATCTTATACTTGATTCCTTCTCATGTTTCTCTTATGTTTTTTTCAATTTAAATATCAAGTGGGGAAATGTTTGGATTAAGTGTTTTATACCTTGCAAATCCCTATGTCTAGTGTATTTACATTTATGTGTAGATGGAAAACTAATGTATTTGCTCCTTAGCACATGGAATGGGAGATCTTGGATGCCTATGTGTGGTGGTGATAACAATATTAATTATTATTGTATGATTATTTGGGATTATCATTGCAAGAAGACATGGAAAAAGGAAAAGGAAGCTAAAATGTCACTTTAGAATACAAAGAGTCATGCCTTGTAAATAGTTGTTTGATGGGGCACTTGGAAGTTATAGTTTGACTTTTCTAGAATTATGGTGGAGGTTACATACTTGTGAGTTATTTTCTATTATTTAAAGATGCTCTCCATGAATACAAGGTCATGAGAATTCATACCATGGTATATTGAGACCTTGTTTGGGCCCATGGTATTACCATTTGGTGGTTTTTTGGCCCCCCTTAAGTTTATATATTGGAAGCATGGGATATAGGTATTGTATGGGCTATTTGTAGGTAATGTTATGCTACCAAACTAAAGAAGATAGATTGTATTGTATTTTTGTAGAGATTTATTCTTGAATAATACAAGCTTGATATCTCTTTGGTCGTGGAGTTTTTCCCCAAAAAGGTTTCTCCATGTATATCTAGTGTCATATGTGCAAATGTTGATTTTAATTTGTTGTTAAAAGTGTTTATCCATGTTACATTTTAGATTTTATGGTTAATCACATATCTATCATTTTGTGATAATTATATGTGTACACATTATGTTATATTCTCACTGTAATTGCTCTCTAGTTTTTCTCAACATGATCATCTTAGGCATGCAAAGATTGTCATTAAGATTTTAAGGACCATTCCATTTTTTTCAAGGACTTTAAGTGTACCTTTAGGGTACAACAAGTGGAGTATCTTGGACACATTATTTCACAAGAGGGAGCGCAAGTGGATCCAATAACTTAGATTGAGGCAATGCAAGAGTGGCCCAAACTCAAATATGTCAAGAATCTGTTGGGTTTCTTAGGCTTGATTTGGTATATCACAAGCTTGACTAAAATTATGGTAAAATTATAGGACAACTAACAACATTTCTGAAAAAATTCTTTTACTTGGATTGTTGGGATAGGTATGGGTATTGTTTTGATGTAAGAGGGTCAACCAGATGCCTTTGCTAGCAAGCAACTAATAGGGAAGAATCTTAAGTGCTTCTGGATTCAACTGTGTGTTTTTGCATGATGTTTTGGATCATACACAATGATCCATCATCAAGAAGAGGAATAGACCACTCTCCTCTTCCTAATGATGGATCATTGTGTATGATTTGAAACGTCATGCAAAAACACGTACACAGTTGAATCCAGAAGCACTTCACTTAATACTATCATGGACTGTGGAAAACTCATGCGTACTAGGGAAAAATCTTGTTAAATCCACTTATGAAAAAGAGATGATGGTTAGTCTACATGTTGTTCAACAATGTTGTCTTTACCTAGTAGGCCACAAGTTCCTAATCAAAACTAATAGTCATAGCTTAAAATATTTCTTGTAGGAAAGGGTGTCCTCCCTTGAAAAACAAAAGTAGGTGACTAAGATTCTTATTTATGATTATGAGATTATTTATAAAAGGGAAAAAATGTGGTGATTGATGTACTTTCACATATGTATGAAGAAGAATGTTCATTATTTTCTCTCTTAGTTCTAATTCCCACTTGGATGGAAGTGGTTCATCTAGAATGGGAAGCTAATACCATAAATCAACATAATATTTGACAGTTGGAACAAGATCCTTAGTTTCAATGCCAAGGCTTACATGTTAGGACAAGTATTGAAATATCTGTTGGATCTAGGGCATACAACTGAGAGGGGGGGGGTGAATCAGTTGTATAAAACTTCTTGTCTTTCAAACACTTAACTCACTGTTGTTAGTTAGCAGCATATCAAATAATCATCCATGGAAGCATAATACATAAACACAAGAGCAGATAAGCATCAACACATTGAACACCAAGATTTTGACGTGGAAAACCCGGTTAAGGGAAAAACCACGGGGTGATTAACCCAAGAATTATTCTCTATTAGAAGAATAAAGAAAAATGAATGACACATGCCAATAAGGGCTCACTGCCCGAGCACACTGCTCACAAAGAGGCCCACTGCCTACAAGGAGACACACTGTCTACAAAGTGATGAAAATCACAGTCTTGAACTGGAGAATGACATCTCTACCATGTCCGGATCAGTTCCAATTAAGCCCAACAATCTCTGCTCTGCCTTTCGCACGTTTCTTCCGCTATACCATACTCATCCTCACACCACACACTGAAATGAACTCACAAACCGTTATTTATACAAGACATCGACTTAGGAACAAACATCTAAGTCGGCAAACAACCATAGGAGTATCCGCAAGATGAATAACACATCCGGTCGGCCATCACAAGAGCATTCGCAGGATGAACAAGAGCATTCGCAGGATGAACAACTCATCTGGTCGGCTATACAGAGCAAGAACTTCATCCGGAAGAATAACTTCAATTCCGGGCTCTACCATCAATGCGGACCAACAACACAACCTAAACATGATCCAAGAACCTTCACAAGCCTGTCTGAATGTCCGGATACTTCCGCACTTCCTCTGCTTACTGGGATCTCTTGTCTTCCTCATCCGGAACTTCAAGAACACAGTCTGTCGCCACTGTCATAATGCAAGAGGTACTTCCGGACCTTCAAATCATACACAAATCAGGATGACACATCAAAAGGACATCCCAAACACTCCTTCCAATCTGCAGATTAGGGTAATACAATTCCGGACCTCACCGGACCTTTTTGTGATCCTCTGTCACCTCCGGATACTTGCCGGACCCGGTTTTATACCGGCAGCCACAACTCCTTCAGATCTTCATGCGGACCTCTGAAATCTTAACTGTAGCATCTCAAGACTCATATCTACTAACCCTTTAATCCGCATCCTCCGGTTCTCATTCTATACAGTACATTTACCTTCTTCTCATCACTGTTCTTCACTGTTCCTGACTGAGACTAATTTTCTCAATATCCTCAGCACACAGCTCATCAAATCCTTCTTGTTAATGCAATATGAGTATGTTGACATCAATGACAACACTGGATAACCTCATACTTGCAACAATCTCCCCCTTTGTCATTGATGGCAACATATGATGTGAAAAACCATTAAGACAAGAACTTCAACTTTTCACATGTCTTCTCTTCCTTTACTGCTCCCCCTTTGATCATCAACCACTTGTTTTTCACATGTCTTCTCTCCCCCTTTGACATCAATGGCAAAGGGCTCATACTTGCAATTCTCATGCATCAGAATCATACTAGCTGCTCCCCCTTAGTTGCAGCTCCTTATTAGTCCGGATCACAAGATATGACTGTGATAGCCACCGGACTGATGCACATCAGTGCATCTTAGTTCATCACCGGAGGGGCCATGACCCCTAACTTCTCTCGGAGATATTCAAAAGAGTCTTTGGGAAGAGGTTTTGTAAAGATATCTGCAATCTAATCCTTGGAGGGAACATACTCCAATCTGACTTCTTCCTTGTTTACTTGTTCTCTCAAAAAGTGAAATTTAATAGATATGTGCTTAGTCTTAGAATGCAATACCGGATTCTTGGAAATATTAATTGCACTTGAATTATCACAGAAAATTGTGATAGGCTCCTCATATTCAACTTTGATGTCTCTTAGCATCTGCTTCATCCATAGGATTTGAGTGCAACTACCTGCTGCTGCAATGTATTCTGCTTCAGTTGTAGACAGAGATATTGCATCTTGTTTCTTGCTTAGCCAAGAAACCAACCTCTTCCCCAAAAAGAATGCTCCACCACTAGTGCTCTTCCGGTCATCCACATCTCCTGCCCAATCTGCATCTGTGTAAGCATGAAGAGAGAAATCCGGATCTCTAGGATACCATAGACCATACTCAACTGTTCCTTTCAAGTATCTAAAAATTCTTTTGATTGCCATAACATGAGATTCTCTAGGATCAGCCTGGAATCTTGCCACAAGACCAACAGCCTGCATTATATCTGGTCTAGTTTGAGTGAGATACAACAATCCACCAACCATTGATCTATACTTTGTCTGATCTGCCTTTGGAGAATCATCATCTTTGCTTAACTTACATCCGGTTGCCATAGGAGTGTTCATAGGCTTTGAGTCTTCCATACCAAATTTCTTTAACAATTCTTTCACATATTTGGTCTGAGAAATGAAGATCCCTTCTTTTGTTTGAGTAATTTGCAGACCCAAGAAGAAATTCATTTCACCAAGCATAGACATTTCAAACTCACTTTTCATCTGATTTGCAAAAGTTTTGCACATACTATCTCTTCCTCCAAAAATGATATCATCCACAAACACTTCAACAATCAGAATGTTTTCATGATCAATTTTGAAATATAAGTTACTGTCAGTAGTACCTTTGTTGAATCCAATCTGCACAAGATGCTTATCCAACCTTTCATACCATGCTCTTGGGGCTTGCTTCAATCCATACAAGGCTTTCTTCAACTTGCAGACCATATCATTATTATCAGACAATTGAAATCCATCTGGTTGTTCAATGTAGACTTCTTCTTCCAGATCACCATTTAGGAAGGCAGACTTGACATCCATCTGATATACCTTGAAGTCTTTGAAGGCAGCAAATGCAAGAAGTAATCTGACTGCTTCAATTCTTGCTACCGGAGCAAAAGTCTCTTCAAAGTCAATTCCTTCTATTTGAGAGTAGCCTTTGCAGACCAATCTGGCTTTGTTTCTGATTACTTCACCAGCTTCATTTAGTTTGTTCCGGAAGACCCACTTGGTTCCAATTACATTCCTGTCTCTAGGTCTGGGAACAAGATCCCAAGTATGATTTTTCTCAATTTGCATCAGTTCATCTTCCATTGCTTTGGTCCAGTTTTCATCATTGCAGGCTTCATTTATTGTTTTAGGTTCAATCTTTGAAATCAGACAACATTCATTCTGATCTTGAGCAATATTCCTTCTAGTTTGTACACCTTTGCTTCTGTCACCTATGATCTGATCTTCAGAGTGATTCAGTCTTACATACCTTGGAATTTTGGGAGTATCCAGCACTGCTGTTTCTTGATCAGGCTCATTCAAACCTAACTCTTCTTCCTGATTTACCGGATCAGGCTGACTCTGTCTCACCGGAGAGGATTGAGGTCCTTGAACACTGTCTTGGTCATCTTCATCAAACTCATAAAATCTTGAAGGCTTCTCAATTCCTTCATCAACCTTTACATTGGTGCTTTCTATCATCTTCCTCAATCTCTTATTGTAACACCGGTATGCTTTGCTTTGAGTGGAGTAGCCCAAGAAAATTCCTTCATCACTTCTAGCATCAAACTTTCCTAGATCTTCATCTCTTTTAATATAACACTTGCTACCAAATACTCTGAAATATTTCACAGTAGGAGTGATGCCAAACCAGAGTTCATAGGGGGTCTTACCGGTGTTGTTTCTGATTTGAACTCGATTGAGAGTGTAGACTGCAGTGCTGATAGCTTCTTTCCAAAACATTTGAGGAACATTTGCTTCCAACATCATTGTCCTAGCAGCTTCCTGGATGGTCCGGTTCTTTCTCTCAACTACTCCATTCTGCTGTGGAGTCTTAGGAGCAGACAACTGTCTCCTTATACCCTATTTCTCACAAAAGTCAATGAATTCACCAGATGTAAATTCACCACCTCTATCAGACCTTAGACACTTTAGTTTCAATCCGGTTTGATTCTCCACCATAGCTTTGAAGATTTTGAACTTCTCAAAAGCTTCTGATTTTTCTTTTAGAAAGGTAACCCACATCATCCGGGAATGATCATCTATTAACAACATGAAATATCTATCACCTTGCAGACTCTTGATTCTTGTTGGTCCACATAGATCAGTATGTACTAATTCCAACAATCCGGTAGAAGACTGATCTTTGCTTTTAAAAGAGACTCTGCTTTGTTTGCCTAACTGACATTCTTTACACACACTATTTGTAGGTTTTATCAACTTTGGAAGATCTCTCACAGCCTGAGTATTGCTTATCTTGATGATGTTATCAAAATTTACATGACACATTCTTCTATGCCATAACCAACTCTGATCAATTTGAACAAACAAACAACTTTTATTTGAACCAACCAGATGAAAGATGTTACCTCTTGTCTGAGTACCGGATGCAATTTCAGTTCCGGAGCTTGTAAAGATTCTGCATTTTCCATTCTTGAACCGGAGATCATAGCCTTTGTCCACTAACTGACCAACACTGAGAAGATTGTGCTTCAATCCTTCAACATACAGTACATTACCTGTTTTGCTCTTACCATCAAAGGAAATAGTTCCCCTACCTCTGATTCTGCCAGCAGAATTGTCACCAAACTTTACCATTCCTCCTTCATATCTTTCCAAGTCTAAGAACTTATTCTTGTCACCAGTCATATGGTGAGAACATCCACTGTCAATAACCCAATCATCCTTTTCTTCCACTTGAGCAGCCAAGGCTTTTTCAACAACTTTGTGATTGACAGATTCAGAGAGCAAGGAATCTTCTTCCTTGATGGCTATAAACACCCACTCATTTCCGGATTTGCTTCCTGGTTCTGATTCATCATCTGTTACTCCTTCATTGTCATCTTCTTCATGAACATAATAGCAATTCTTTTGAAACCTTTGTCTGTGAGTATTAGATCTTGCAGATCTCTCCGGACATCTTGAGGCAAAATGACCAATCTTATTGCAGTTGAAACACTTAAAGGGTAGTTTTCCTTCATACTTACCGGATCCTCTTGGCAGTCTCTTTGCAATGAGGGCTTCAAGTTGAGCTGTTTCTGCTTCTTCTTCTTCCATGTCTCTTCTTGCTTGATCATACCATGACATTTTCTTTGATGAGTTTTCACCCGGATCAAATCTCTGTTTGCCTTTCACATAGGCACTGGCTTTGAAAGCAGATTCAGTCTTGGGAGGATCATCTCCAAACTCGGTCATTTCAAATGCAGCTAGTTTGCCAGCCAGTTGTTCTCTTGTGACAGTTGTGTGGGCTCTGAATTCATCAATGGCAGCAACTTTGATTTTGTAGGCAGCAGGAAGGGATCTTAGGATTTTGCAGACAATCTCATTTTCATCTAAAGTTCCACCAGCATTTCTGATTCCACATACCAGCTCATTTACTCTTGGCATAAAGGTAGTGATGTTTTCATCATCTCTCATTTTCAATCTTTCAAATTTCCCTTTCAGACTTTGCAACCTTGCACTTTTGACAAACTCATCTCCTTCATACAGAAGTTCCAGTTTAGTTAGGATCTCATATGCAGTGGGTAGGTCAATGACATTCGAGAGATCTGAGTCATTCAATGCGCTTAGAAGAGCTTCCTTGGTCCGCAGATTGTTTTCAGCTTCTGTGATTTCATTCAGAGTTGTCGGACCACCTTGTGGAGGTACATATGGTTTTGAAATCATACCCAGGTATGCTTTTCCCATGCATTCCAAGTGACACTTCATGCGACCTTTCCAGAGAGTGAAGTTGGTTCCATCAAACTTCGGACTATCCTTCTTGTATGACGACATCCTGGATCTCCTCAAGCGGTTAAGCTCTTGTCAGAGGAACTTGGCTCTGATACCAATTGTTGGATCTAGGGCATACAACTGAGAGGGGGGGGGTGAATCAGTTGTATAAAACTTCTTGTCTTTCAAACACTTAACTCACTGTTGTTAGTTAGCAGCATATCAAATAATCATCCATGGAAGCATAATACATAAACACAAGAGCAGATAAGCATCAACACATTGAACACCAAGATTTTGACGTGGAAAACCCGGTTAAGGGAAAAACCACTGGGTGATTAACCCAAGAATTATTCTCTGTTAGAAGAATAAAGAAAAATGAATGGCACATGCCAATAAGGGCTCACTGCCCGAGCACACTGCTCACAAAGAGGCCCACTGCCTACAAGGAGACACACTGTCTACAAAGTGATGAAAATCACAGTCTTGAACTGGAGAATGACATCTCTACCATGTCCGGATCAGTTCCAATTAAGCCCAACAATCTCTGCTCTGCCTTTCGCACGTTTCTTCCGCTATACCATACTCATCCTCACACCACACACTGAAATGAACTCACAAACCGTTATTTATACAAGACATCGACTTAGGAACAAACATCTAAGTCGGCAAACAACCATAGGAGTATCCGCAAGATGAATAACACATCCGGTCGGCCATCACAAGAGCATTCGCAGGATGAACAAGAGCATTCGCAGGATGAACAACTCATCCGGTCGGCTATACAGAGCAAGAACTTCATCCGGAAGAATAACTTCAATTCCGGGCTCTACCATCAATGCGGACCAACAACACAACCTAAACATGATCCAAGAACCTTCACAAGCCTGTCTGAATGTCCGGATACTTCCGCACTTCCTCTGCTTACTGGGATCTCTTGTCTTCCTCATCCGGAACTTCAAGAACACAGTCTGTCACCACTGTCATAATGCAAGAGGTACTTCCGGACCTTCAAATCATACACAAATCAGGATGACACATCAAAAGGACATCCCAAACACTCCTTCCAATCCGCAGATTAGGGTAATACAATTCCGGACCTCACCGGACCTTTTTGTGATCCTCTGTCACCTCCGGATACTTGCCGGACCCGGTTCTATACCGGCAGCCACAACTCCTTCAGATCTTCATGCGAACCTCTGAAATCTTAACTGTAGCATCTCAAGACTCATATCTACTAACCCTTTAATCCGCATCCTCCGGTTCTCATTCTATACAGTACATTTACCTTCTTCTCATCACTGTTCTTCACTGTTCCTGACTGAGACTAATTTTCTCAATATCCTCAGCACATAGCTCATCAAATCCTTCTTGTTAATGCAATATGAGTATGTTGACATCAATGACAACACTGGATAACCTCATACTTGCAACAATATCACGACCACATTAATTTATGTAACAAGTCCCTTGACTCAAGCCTCAATTACTTATGGAACTTCATTCCTCCCATACAATAGGTCACTTTGGTTTCTTGAAGATAGATGAGGGCATCAAACATAATTTCTTTTGGGATGGACTTAAGTAGGATGTCAAAGTTTTGTGGTCAAGTGTGATATATGTTAGTACAACAAAGGGGAGATAGTCAAATTGCTAGAATCTTTATAGCCCCTTCATATTCCAAATATGACTTGGGTAGATATTTCTACGGATTTCATTGTAGGGCTTCATGCATCAGGTGGTAAACATGGCATTTTGGTCATTGTTGATCGTCTGACCAAGTATGTTCATTTTTGTGCTCAACCTATCCTCACACAACAATCATGGCACACCACTTCTTGGACATAATCTTCAAGCTTAATGGTATGCCCTACTCCATTGTCAGTGATTGTGATCTTTCCTTCATGAGCAACTTATGGCAATGATTATTTAACCTATCACCCTCAACTGATGGTCAGCTAGAGGTTGTAAATAAATATTTAGAAACTTACTTGAGATGTTTTGTGTCCAAGAAACAGGGGAAATGGGCTAGGTGGTTGCCACTAGTAGGATGGTGGTACAATACCACTTATCATATGTAGCATGTCAAAGATGACCTTGTATGAGGCTCTCTATGTTTAGCTCCCACCTTTTATTCTTCCAAGGTATAGGGCACTAATAGCTCCATTGGTCCTCAAGGACAATTTGTAGTAGACACATAATTGTATGAAGCAACATGTGGATCAACATAAGTCTAAGTGTATCTTTGAAGTTGGTGATTGGGCATCTTACAAGCAATCCTCTTTGCTTGACAAGGTGGGTCATAAGTTGGATCTGAAATTTTATGGCCCTTATTAGGTTTTGCAATGTATAGGGGAGGTGGCATATAATCTCACATACACTTCCCTCCTATTCCAAGATCCACCTAGTTTTTCATGTATATTGCCTCAAGAGAGTTATTGGGCAAGCTACATGAGTACTGACATAACTTCCCACATTGGATGAGGAGAGATCCATCCTTTTGGAACTAGATACATTATTTTAGACAAGTGGGCCAAAGAACTTCATAATCGCGCTATTAAAGAGGTTTTAGTCCAATGGAAATGAATATAGCTTGAAGATGCAACATGAGAGTGTGCCAAGATTCTATCCAAGTTTCCAAATGGTAAGCTTTGTGAATAAAAATTCTTTGAAGGGAGAGACAATGTTAGGAATCTCCATTCTAATGTATGCATTAGGTATTAATTAGTATGAGCTTAAGTGTGTATGCTTTTTAAGTCACCCAAATGGTAAACTAGAATAAAAGTTTTTATCCCACATGCATGAAACAATAGTATTTGTCTTTAGCAATACTATATATTGTAATAACTTAGCAAGTGGAAAGCATCAAGTGAATATTATAGTTGGAGTTTATGCTCTAGATTGGAACGATTGCTTCCTCAAAGTGGCACCACAAACATAATATACAAATATTATCTATCTCTTATTTTCTATGCATATCTATGTATTATCATTATTTTCTTTAGAGGTTCCTTGCATCATTGTCCTATCACATGCACACAGTATCAAACCAATCTAACATCTCACCAAGTGAACTCTTTGGCCAGACTAGATCTTGATCTCATTCATAGTTTCTTTATTGAATTCCTAAACAAGTCTCTAACTTACTTTGGCCATCCCAAAAAGTTGTGTGTCAATATTTATATACACAAATATTACCATCATAGAAAAAAACTAAATAGTCTCAAACTTTTTATTTCAATTCAATATTTATTATTTATCAATAACTCAACTCATTTATATTAGTCTAATCAATCTTTATTTCCTTAAATTAATATAGCTTTTGAATGAATGAATGAATGAGTTTTAATAACGTCCATGAGACCAGAAGTCTAAGGGACCAAGCACCAACACATTAAGACCCCATCAAGTTCTTTTCGATGTATGTTCTTCTCTTATGGATCTTGACCAAGAGACGGGCTGTATTGTGAAGTCTCTTTTCCTCAAATAACTCACTTAGACTGCCAACATTCATGTCATTATCCTGTTGCATACGGATATCCTTGTAGACCTCGCACTCCATGACGAAGTGCCGCTCAGTTTCCACCGCAATTTTACTGCAGAAAATGCAGGTCCTATCTTCCCACCTTTCCTTGGGAACCGTCCATCTACCCATTTCACACCTAAGATGGTGCGAACCGGTTCTCAATTGAGCAACTAAAATCCTAGCCTTGCCCTTGAGACCAGCACATAAGTAGGCTTTATCTCCATGCTCCCCAGATGGATTGAACTCTTTCATGTAATGTGCTTTTTTCTGTCCAATCTGATTCGACCACATGGCAGCTCTGAAATTATCTACCACAAACTTATTTATTTCCTCTTTGGAGTTAGGACAATCATGTAACTTAATGTCCCACTTTTCCAACCACTTGATGTTTTACTTCATCCAAGTCTTCTTCCTCCGGTCTAACACCTCATTCACCTTTATATTGGGCCACCGATGATTCCCTATGTTTTCAACCTTTTTTAGATAACTTAGTAACTGAGTTACCACTGCTGCCTCCATTGGGTAAGCACCGGCTTCAGCCAAGAGGATCTCATATGGGACTGTAGCTTTGACTTTAAGACTACTAGTGATGAGATGGTTTTGGATTCTTTCCAACTGTCTCCACCTGTGATTCGACATGCTGCTCCCCCAAACCTCACACCCATATAGGACAACCGGCGTCACTAACAACCCAAAAAGGGTTCTCTTGGTTTTCCAATCCCAAAGCTCAGTTTTCCTACACCTATTCTGGAGAAGGTAAGAAGCTCTCCATCCCCCCTGTATCCTTTTCATTCTACAAGTTTCCCAATTGAGCCTATTGTGAAAAATAATGCCAAGGTATTTGTATTCTTCCACAATTTCCAGCGGGCTGCCTTCAAAGATAAAACTAATTTGCTCCTGCTTCCTTTTTAGAGAGAAGATCATGACTTTAGTCTTGCTAACATTCACCTACATCCCGACATCTTGACAAAAGAGTTATAAAGCTCTCAAATGATCCCTCAAACCATGGGTTGTTTTAGCAATAAGAATGAGGTCATCCGCATATAACAGCAACTTTACCACAAAACCAGCCAAGTGGATACCTCCTCCTTCTGTTTTCTCTAACCATTCCTCGAGGACAACCCTGTTTGACCCCAATGTTGCTGCTAAAGCACTCAGACATGCCTTTTGTAGTTCTAATTTTTTCTCTAACAAGTTCATAAAGTTTGTGAACAATAGCCCTATACTCATCAGGAACCCCAAGCTCTTCCATCCTTTTCCAAAGTTTGCCCCTAGGAACCGTGTCGAAAGCCTTTTTGAAGTCCACAAAACAACACATTGGGTATCCCAAGCTTTTTCAATTAACTGCCTAAAAGTAATGCAGTGATCGACGGTAGAGCGTCTTGGCCTAAAACCAGCTTGACCTTTTGCTCTTTTCTCCTCTTTTTCTACCCAATTGTTGATTCTGCTCTCAACTAAGCTCCCAAACAGCTTACCCAGAAGGGGGTTGACCATGATAGTACGATAGTTAAAAGGATTATTGACATCTCCACTTTTGAAGAGGGGAATAATGACACTAGTCGTCCACTCCTTAGGAAAATTCCCTTGCGTAACCTCATTGAAAATTCTTTGGATACGAGGAGTCAGCTGTTCCACCCCCCATTTTAAGAATTCAGCCCGCAGCCCATCAATGTCTTGGGCTTTACCATTTGCCAGCTTCTTTATACCTTGCTTAATATCCTCAATTGAAAAGAGCTCGGTAGAAGTACTAATAATGGGAGGAGAAGCTTCCACATGTTCACGCTCGTACAGAAGTTTTGCGTAATCTAACCATTGTCTCTCTGTGATATTATTTTTAGTTTGTTTCCTTTCTTGCTGCAGCTCCCTCCAAAAGCCCTTGGGGTTGTGCTTACCCAACGCAATTAACTCCTTCCTTCTTAAGATAACAAAATCTTCTTTCTTGGCTTTTATCAATTTCTCATACTTCTTCTTGTTTTCCTTGTTTGTCTCATTCTCTTTGTATAATCTTTTAGCCGCTTTGCACTCTACATCAAACCACGGATTAACTGGAAAGGCATTAGAGACACCTTTCCGAGGCCTGGACTTCTTGCAAACTTTTAAAGCCTTGAGAATCAATGGGACCAACAAGCTGTTGCTAATGTGTTTCCTTGTTGAATCATTGGTTTCTTTAGGCTCAAAACTGTTTTTAGCCACCTCTAGGTGCTGTCCAAGGGTAGCAGCAAAAAGTTCCTGATTTTTCTGATTCAGAATGATTTTACCTTGTGGATGAGTCCTCTCTAGCTTGTGTTGATCCTGCCTTTCACCTTTTTTGTTTGTGTGAAAGCCAAACTTAACCAGTAGAGGCAAATGGTCAGATTTTAACTCAATAGGAAAGTCCCCTATAACAAACTCCATCAACCTAGCAGCCGAAATTTGAGAGCATATGACATAATCAACCACACTTTGACCATTGTATGTTTTGCAAGTAATACCTCCAGATTTTGGCCATGATCCTGTTCCGTTACATATTACCATGTCATACAAAGTACATAGCCCCAAAAGTTCTGCTCCAAAGTGTGTGACTTTACCATTTCCATCTTGTGACATTCTTTTCCAACCTTGGTCCCCGCCCTCTTCAAGCCATAAGGGATTGTTATCACCTCTTTCTTCTCCTCCCAATTGAAGAGCTTGATTATTAGTTGTTCTGGCATTAAAATCCCCTATTAAGACAACTTCCCCTGTGGAACTAAACACATAAATGTCTTTCTTTAAAGCTACATAAGGGTCCTTGTTGTCTAAATTTTTCTTTTTGTAGAACTTCGACCCTTTCGGGGCAAAGTAGCAAGCAACCAACCTGATTATGTCCTCATTGTTTGTTATTTTCAACCAAATATATTATTTATTGGGATCCTCTTTTTCCACTTTCACGGTTCCTTCCCAGATATCTTTGATTAGCACTGTGACCCCTCCATGACCTTTACCTATGTTTGTTCCTTCATTCCAAATTGAGATTTTCTTGAACCCTTCAAAGTCTGGGACTTTGCACCCATCATGCTCATGTGTTTCGGTTAGAATAATAATGTCTTTCCCTTCCGCTATGGGCCCCAAACTTGGTCCTCTTCTCCATGGATACCCTCTGCAATTCCAACTTACCAAGTGCAAAAACTCCCGTGGGGCCCCGAATCCCTATTTGTTGTGTGGCAGGCGCTCGCTGATTTGAGCTTTTTCGCTTTTCGGCCATGCCCACTTTCCTTCCTCTCTTGCTACTTTCGCCTTTTCCCACTCCTTTCTTCGATCTTCTTGTTGTGCAAATGTTAAGTCTTCATCTAAGAAAATGTGAGTGCCTCTAAGCAACCCCCTATTCCTTAGAATTATGTTCTTATCGCCTATGTTTCTCAAGATAACCCTCACATGTCTATTCCTTCCCTCTTCTATTTTCTTTCCAATCCTATTTGCATGTTTGATAGGTCCCGAGTATTTCAATTTTTGCTTAAGAAAGTCTCTTGCTAAGATATCGGTTCTTTCCTTCTCGCCAAAATCCCTCAAACCTTTGATGATAAGGTTTACCTCCTTGTCCTGCTTATCCTTTTCCTCTTTTATATGTCTCTTTATCTGCTTCTCGATGATTTCTTTTTGTTCCTGTGCTGGTCCATTAACAACTTGGGCCCAAGATTTTGCTTCTTCTATCTGATCTCTTAGCTTTTTTTCTTTTATTTCCATGCTTGCTAGAACTGTTTGAAACTCTCCTAGCTGTGATATGTCACCTGCTTTTACTGTTTCTAGTTTTTCCTTTGCTGAATTAGTTTTCTCCAATTCCAGTTTTAAATAGGTCAGCTCATGCTGTCCCTTTTCCATGTTGTTTTGCAGAGTTTCTACTTGTTCTTTGAGTAGCTTGTTCTCTCTTTCGAGGCTCCAGCTGGTGTCTAGAATTTCCTTTATCTTAGTGCTTTCCAGTTGTCCTTTCACTTCTAGCTCCTCCAATCTCTGTTTCATGCTCATAAGCTCGCTTACATAGAGCTCTGACGACCATGTCGGCGGTGTAGTAGTAGGGCTGTATGGTCCTATATGGTCTTTAAACCCATCTGCCTCTGCACCTTTATCTGTTATAGCAGTTTCAGTTTGGTCTGGGTTTGATTCGAGTTCTACATGGATCAAAGATGCCACATCCTCTGTTAAAATGTCTTTATCCTGTTCCTTTTGTTCTCCTTCTGTAATGCTCATTTTGAATGTGTCGGTTGCGGGGTTTGTCAATGTTTTGGGCAGAATCATAACCAGCTTTTTGCTGAGTTTTTGTCTCCGTTTACGGATTTGTATGCATCTTAAAATACCCTTATATTGTTTCTCGTTCACAAATACCAACTTCCCAGGATTGCAGACTGTGTTTGCATGTTGTTGCACTAGTGAGAGAGGACCACCTGTCCCAGTTATGTCCCCCTCAAATGAGGTTGGATCTGTGAATCCGTTTGAAAGTTGAAAAGTCCGGTTCCATGGAATGCTTAAACCCTCATGGTATAGCACTTTAACTACTGACCCTGTTAGCTGCATTTGAGGACCACTTGTCTCCCCTGTGAAAAATGTGGAATATTTCACTGAACCTAGGGTTTTAAAGGATGGTATCATCTTTCTTCCCTTCACTATTATGTACTTTTATTATATATAAATGCTCCTCTACTTTCCCGCGTCCTATTAAATTCATTAACATATAACAAGCTGTAATATTTAATTTGAATATTACATGTAACAGATACATGTGCCTAACGGTTGGGTTCATAATCAGATATGTCCAATTTGAAAGTTCTGTTCATAATCAGAGCGACCAAAGACCAACTGCAGGTATTTTGTGTCTTTGTTCGTCTTTCATGAAATGGCAGTTCTTGGCAATGATTGTTGGTGAATTTTTTTTGGGCTTTTTGATTTATATAGAAAAATCTAGACTTTAAATTTCCATCAACCCGATTGTATTCATTGCAGGTTTTGAGCTTGCATTCTCTCTCAGTTATCACAATATTGGATTATACTCCTATGTATCAGAGAGCTCCTACAGAAATAGTAGTGGAATTATAGCCTCGTATGTTACCTCTTTCACTATGAATTAAGAGAAGATAGCCAAACTTCTTGATGGTTTTAATTTCAATTCCATCAGTCTTTTCCTGCACTGACTTTTTGTGTCCAATATGAAAAATGGAGATAATATGAATTTAATAGGAAAACAATTGATTCCACTTCTGCTACCAACTTGTTGCAACTGAGATTTTAACGCTCGTTTAGTGGCTGAGCTTTAGGCATATATAATGATACTCCATATCTGATTCATAAGGGTTTATGTTTTGAGGTAATTTCTTTGCATAAGCAAGCCACATGATTCATTCCCCAAATTATGACCCACCTTAGGGATGCCTGAATATAGGCCCCATTCCTAGACATAAAAATGTCATACAGCATGCAGTATTGATACCCTAACAGAAAGAAATCGGATGGCTGTATCGAAAAAGCGATATTGGTTAGCCATCGAGAATTGACCTTATCCGCAACTCCACTAGTAGCACCCCAAATGCTCTTGAAACAATCCCAGACATTAAGAACTCTTGTGCAATATTACTGCCATGTAATATTTGTATGAACTTTATGTTGAAATGTGAAGTCAGTTTGATTTATTCCAGCAGTGACGAGCAGTTGACAATGAGATCTCATCTAATGACCTAGGTACCCGCCTGGTGGGGCCAAAGGCCAAAAAAAGGAAACCTGCAAGGTTGTTGGACAGGGGTTGCAGGGGGGCTGGGCGTAGCCCCCTGCATGGCCTCATCAGAATTTTTTTTTTGGCAATGTTCCACGTGTACACCATACAAAATTGTATGCGGAAGTGCCACTCGCACTTTTATACATGGAGATCTATCTTTAGATTTGATCGGTTTTTGCATGTGATTTTTCGTGATTAATTAAGGTTGTCAAGCTTGAACGCCAAAGCATGAGAAAAAGTTTTGCAACTGCGAATTTTCTTTTCAGAATAAAATTGAGAGATCTTTGCCTGTGGTTTTTTTCCTGGTACATTACCAGGTTTTCCACGTAAATCTGTGTTGTCTATTTTGTGCTTTTATTGCTAATGCACTGTTATTTCAATTCTACACTGCTTATTTTTCTAACACTTTATTAATTCCCGTTCAGAGAAATGGCAGTTCTGAAATTTAGATTAACTGGGTGACTGTCAAATCATAGAATCCGAAGCATGTTAGCAATGCCTTACAATTAGGTTTTTACAGATATTGCCTTGCAGATTGTGCCTTTTATCTTCAAAAGGCTTGAAAATTCAATTTTATTTTAGTTCTAAAATGCAATAAAGAAAAATCTATTGGGCATAAATTTGAAGAGCAGAAAGTAATATTTAGGGACAAACTCCATGCTTTTGGTAGCTTGCACCATTACACTAAAGTTTTCGTTCAAATTTCCTATACATTTAATTCACTATTGTGTGTTGTGTATGCAGGAATCTGAAGTCTGAACAGTAAATACTATACTATTTGAATTTCTATGTTCATTAAAAAATGACTATAGGTTTTTTGCCTGGGAGGAAGGGGTCATCTCTTCCTCCGGTAGGCCAGGAGGAGTCTTTCTTTGGAAATTCATATGTACTTGGACTGACCTTGGTAGCAAGTATGGGTGGCCTGTTGTTTGGTTATGACACAGGTATGCTCTTCCTGCCAATTTTCAAGTTTATTTTAATGCACGTTTTCTCTCTGAGTCGCAAGATTAAGTTTTTACCATCCCACTGTATTTTCATACCTATATATTGCAAATAATAATTAGGAAAGTTGGAGTACAATTTTTCTGATAAGATCTAGAAAAGTATTTTGATCTTTTTTTACAACATCCACAGTAGAAGTTCTCATGCGAAAATTAGTGAGGAAATTAATGGCTGGAAAGTGATTTCTTTACTTCAAAAGATTAATAGAAAAAGAGAGGAAATAGATGATAGAAGCTTTTGTTTTAACTGCAATTCCAAGAAACATTATTTTGTCAACAAACAATTGAACAATGAACAGAAATAAAACTGCGCTATGAATATTGACCAAAGAAACGTTCGACAATAGTAATAAATTAAATGAATGTGAACATAGCACCATTCTAGCATTCTTAAAATTTGGAGGTTGGGGTAACATATTCTTTCATGGTTTACTTGCATGACAGTAACTTTGAAGGTGCAATGTCTATAGGCTAGTTTAACTATTTTCTAAAATCTTCCGGGGGTCGTGATTAATTATATTTGGAACAGCATGCAAGATATTGTTCTGTCTGGTTGTGTTTTCTTGAACTTGGTGGTGGGAAGGTGGGCCTTTCAATTCATAACCCAATACATGATAATAACTTTGAGTAAGACATATGGCTGTTTATGGTGTTTTCTTTTGTATCCCTGTTTTTCTAATGCCATACTGGGGATCTTGTGATTTTCCATCAGTTGAATGGTTTGCAAGTTGGCTTTCTCTCACTTAGGGCTTTCTTGAGAAGGAATGACTTTCTATTTTTGTTGAATGGTGTGCCAGACATTATTATCTGCCTTACTGTAATTGTATCATGTAGTGTTCTTGTGACATCCTTATACTCTTTAGAGAAGGCATAAGTTTGAATTTGGAAAGGTTAAGGTATGTATGCAAGGTAAATGAAAAAACAATCCCCTTGTGGGATCTCATACATCAAATTGTGTCTCCTTGGTGGTGACCCAAAAAGCACCTTTGCATTACTTTTATTTCTACTTATATTAGGGCCAACTTTTTTATCCTTACCTTTAACTGAAACTTCAATGTTTCATGAAATTTCTAATAATCATTTCAAAGGATACAGATTGCCTCTCCTCTAAGGTCTTTTTAACTGGCACAATTATTACCTTCATGTACAAGTAGTGCTGTGATATTTTTGATAGAAGACATCAATCCTGATTAATATGGCAGATTAAGCTCTTATTTACTTATCACATTTCTACTTCATATGGTCCACCAAGATGAATTGATTTATACCTAAGCGTCAAGGTTTTAGCTTTTCTTGAGTCATAGTGGAGCTCCTTATGTTCCCAATCTGGTATAGGGTAAAGTTGTCATTTTGATCTGTTCAATTATACGTAATATTGGTAGTGACAATAGAAGAGAACATTAATCTGGGAATATGGGAATATAAGAGTGCAGGTGTCATATCAGGGGCCCTTCTTTATATACGTGATGATTTCAAGGCTGTAGATGAGAGCAACTTCCTGCAGGTATAAGCAGGCACTAGTTTTCTTACATAGCGTTTTTTCTTAGATCTCTTCTTATAAAGGAGCTTATTATTATTAGCAATCCTGTGGCTTGGATTTTGACAGGAAACTATTGTTAGTATGGCAATAGTCGGTGCTATTATTGGAGCAGCAATAAGTGGATGGATTAGTGATGTGTATGGACGCAAGATGACAACTCTAATAGCTGATTTCTTTTTTATACTCGGAAGCATAGCCATGGCTGCTGCACCAAATCCATTGATTCTGATATTTGGTAGATGGTTGGTTGGTATAGGTGTTGGTATCGCATCAATTACTGCTCCGGTTTATATCTCTGAAGTTTCACCTTCTGAAATAAGAGGGGCACTTGTGAGCATAAGTACACTGATGACAACTGGTGGCCAGTTCCTATCATACCTTGTGAATTTGTCATTTACACAGGTAAGAACTTGATGTCTCCGTTTAGTTTATATTTGTCTTTATCAAGTGAGCTATGAATGCATGTTATGTCAAAGAAGATTTTAATAAAAAGTAAAAGAAGAGCAAAAGATAATTGTGTTGATAGGTGGTTTGCCTCTGTGTTCTGTGTTAGTTGGAGAGTGTATGAAGGTTTACTTTGAGTTTTAATTTAATCTTATTGGATGTTGAGCTGGCCCTTTTTTCCAAAAGGCGAATCCTGAGGGGAGACGCTGGACGCGTTCCAACAATCTCCCCCTCAGCGTTACCGGAGGGGTTTCGAACCCGCGACCCATTCCAACAATCTCCCCCTCAGCGTTATCCGAGGGGATTCGAACTCGCGACCCCGCTTTGATACCACTTATTGGATGTTGAGCTGGCCATTTTTCCCAAAAGACGTACCTGTTCAGGAAACCGCTACCATCCCAGTTAAGGACCAGTGGGAGGCTGTTAAAACATGTCACGAATCCTGGACACGTTCCAACAAATCTGTATATCTAAAAATGTCTATTATTATTTTTGAATGTAGGAAACACATTCAGGGAGAGTGCAGACAGAAGTGCACCATAATGTTATAATTTCATTATCTTTTTACATATCACTAGCTATTGCGTTTTAGAATTTACTGAAGCCATTGCTTTCAATATATTTCTTTACATAATTTTGCTCCATCTCCTTGGGCTTTTGTCCAAAAGGAACTGCTATTTTTTGCATGCTTTTTGTCCCAGAGGTAGTAAGTGTGCGGATTATAATATATATTTTTTAATCAAGAAGTGCTTGGTTTGTATATAATATAGCTATAAATGATTAGTGAAGGTAAAATGTTCTGCAATCAACATCCCACTTTCTTCACCAAATGTTAATATATTTCTGTAGGTCCCTGGGACATGGCGTTGGATGCTGGGTGTAGCAGGTTTACCTGCCTTCTTACAGTTAACATTCATGTTCTTCTTGCCAGAGTCACCATGTTGGCTCTTTGCACAGGTATTGCCATTATATAATGAACTTTTGATATCCAATTTTCTACTCAAATTAATGTTGTTCTTAAGAGAACCCTTGGGCAAAGAAAAACAGTTGAGAATAGAATAAGGTGATGTATAACAAGTTCACAGATTAGTATGTGCTAGCTGTATTTAGTAAATAGTAACATACCATTTTCACATGCTGTGCATTCTATATTTACAATAAAATTATAAATTTTTTGAAGTCGGTGATATTTCTTCTGCATACCTACAAAATAGCTAAATTCATATAAAATATCTCACTGAATGCAAAGTCCTTATCTCTTAAAGACTTTAGAGTTCACTTAGGCACATTTTCTCAAATGCAGAACAAGAAAGATCAAGCTGTTGCAATTTTGGAAAAGATATATAAACCAGAACGTCTAGGGAGAGAGATTGAACAGCTCTCTGCTGCAGTGGAAGAAGAGCTTCAGGAGAGGGATTCAAATACAAAAACATTGTACCTAGAACTGTTAAAGTCCAAGGGAGTGAGACTTGCTTTATTTGCAGGCATTGGTCTTCAGGTATACAAACTAACTACTTAACATTACAGATCAATTTTTTAAATCTTTGGAACCTTTTGTTGCTTAAAAAGAAATTATGGCATTTTGTTCTTCTGAGGATATTTTTTAGTTGTGATATGTATCATGGACTAACACTGACTCAGTATTGGTTTTCTTGTGATTGTGTGTAGGCGTTTCAACAATTTTGTGGTATTAATACTGTAATGTACTACAGTCCCACCATTGTGGAGCTGGCTGGATTTGGATCCAAACAGATAGCTTTAGCTCTTTCTATTATAGTTGCTTTAATGAATACTATTGGCACAATTCTTGGCATCATCCTTATAGATCGGTGTGGAAGAAAAAAGCTTGCCCTAACAAGCTTATTTGGTGTTTTTGTCTCCCTTGGAATTCTATCTGGGGCATTTTACTTGACTTCTGTAGATGTACCTGCTGTTGACATATTTAAGACTCTAAACACAGACTATGCTTGTCCAGCAATCAATGACTTGAGCCAGCCACTTTGGAGCTGCAATAGTTGCTTGAATGCTAGATGTGGCTTTTGTGGAACCAAAGAAAACCAGGTAAGAAAGAATATAGTCTTTAATAATATGATAAAAAAGCTCAGCAAAATTAAGGCAGCATGAAGGAACCCAGACCAATATGAGAACATGCTACACTTTACTTGAAATGGTGGTATAGGTAAAATGAGAAGGATAAATCTGGAGTCTATGTATTTAATTTTATAATATCAATATGTTATCATTCTTTTTTGCAGGTGCTTCCTGGAACTTGCTTCATTGCGAACATAACAGCTGAGCAATATTGTTTCCAAAATTCTGGCAACTGGTACACTGGAGCTTGTCCAAGTAATTATGGTTGGCTTGCTATTCTAGGCTTGGTCTTATATATAGCTTTTTTCTCTCCTGGTATGGGACCAGTTCCATGGACAGTCAATTCTGAAATTTACCCTTCCAAGTACAGAAGCATATGTGCAAGCATTGCTGCAACAGTTAACTGGGTATCTAATTTGATCATTTCAGAGACCTTCCTTTCTTTGGTTAATGTTTTGGGCACTTCCAAAACATTTATAGTATTTGCTGCCATTTCCATGGCTGCATTCTTTTTTGTGTTTGCTTTCGTTCCTGAAACAAAAGGCCTAAGTTGTGAGGAAGTAGAAAAAATATGGCAAGAGAGAGAAAATAGTACTAATTCCTATGGAGAAGATCATTCTATTAACAAAGCTCTTCTCGAAAAGAAACATATTCGAAGACATAATAAAGCAGATGCTCGGCTCTTTTAGGACGTATTATTTGGGAGAGCAACAAACCTTTATAACTATATCTATGAATTTAATCCTAGATATAAAGGATACCAATTATAGAAATTGCAGGTATTTATCAGCATCCTTAGAGAAGGTCAGGTTCAAATAATTTCCGAGTGCAAGGGGAATTGTACCAGCAGGACAGTTGTCAATATTAAAGCAAAATACTAAAAAATTCAGCGGTATTATGATGCAATTGATTTGTCTTCTTGCCATCAAAATTATGGACTTTAAATTGAGATGTGTGAAGAGGTATAAAGAGGGTTCAAGGCCACTTCACATTGCTTACTAAGCTACGATATATAATCTACCAATTTCTATGTATTGGTTACTATAAAATCAATTAATCTGACTTGAATATGATATCCACCTTTATTATTTTGTGGCTGAATCATGATGTAATCTAGATTACACTATGAAAATAACTGATATAAATATATTGTTCCACAAGGATGCGTCCTCCCCTCAAAACCTCACGTTTTCGGGATGCGGGGACTTTAGGGAAATGTCTCCACCGTCGCACCACCACCACCCATGACCTAGGAATGTTTCTGGGACGTCCCCTTCATTTTTGCTCTTCTTGGAGACTCTGTGATACCCTAAGACGTCTAGGGGACTCCTCGACGTCTCCTAATACTCCCTAAGACTCCCAGACATCCCACACGACAACTAAGGCAAAAAGTTCTCTTTTTTTTTCAATCAGATTTTTTTTTGGATCTTCATGCTAGTAACCCTAACCTTAATGGTCTATGGGCCCCACCCACACCCTAAGCAGTCACAAAAGTGAAAAACATAGTCAACAAGAAATTTTAGCCAGTATATTGGAGAATTGATGCAACCCATTCTTTGTGGAACTTGAGTAGACGAAAGTGTAGGAATTTAAAGTATTTAATTATTTTTTATTAATAACAAATCTTCCTGTTGACCCAAACTTGTACATGCAACTTTTGATTCCTTAGGAAAATGCTCTAAATCAAATTCCTCTTGCAGACTATCAATCTCATCAATTACCTGCTTAATTTCCTTAGCTCTTTCTTCATTCTCACTCCCTGAATTGTTTTGTAGCAACAAGCTAATCTTCTGCCTCCAATAGTGCCATTTGGGTACTTTCTAATGAGTCCTTTGTTGAATTAAGCTCAAAGGCGAGCTCATCAATCTTTTTCTCCTTTTCTTTGAATGCACTAGAGGTCTCTTATGCAAACCTGGTGACATGATCCCTATCTAAAAGCAATTGCAGGTAATCAGATTTTATTATTTCTAATGCATCTTTGATAGTTTTCAATTTACCAAAGTAGCTCCTTTTTCAATGCCTTTTTGTCTCTCCTCAACTTGGGCCTCCAAATGAGATCTTCAATGAACTTGTGTGTGTTGTCAACTCTTGTTAACACTTGCAACAGTTACTCTTCTGTGACCAAGAGTTGATTTTTCAATTCTTGCAATTCTTTAGGCCTTTGTTCTATTTTCGCAAAGTGAATTTGCTCATCACACAGTAAGTTCTCTGAATTGTCTTCATTAATAGGAGCAACATGACTTTCAAAATCAACTTCCTCTCTAGTTGTTGCCTTGCAAACTCTTTGCATATATAGTATCTCCATACTATGTTTAAGCAATGAGTCATCAAGAAACTCCATTGCTTGCTCCCCTTTGGTATTTCGTATTGGGTATTCCCAACAATCGCTTGGATCCCAAACTCTTTCAATAGAGTCATCTTGAAAGTCACTCTAAAAGATTTCTTGCATCTCCAATTTGTTTTCTGAAATAGCTTCACCAAAGTGATTTATGTGCTTATCACTAATTGCAGCTCTAAAATTTCAACATGCTCAAAATCAACATGTTCTGCTATAGGAACCTCTTGTAAGGGAAACTGACAAGCTTTTGTTTAGGAACATTATCCTCATCATCATATAAGTTCATGCCTTCATCTCTCTTTGTTGTTGCTTATGATAAAATAACATCTTCATTAAATTTCATCTCTCCCACTTGCATGGTGGAATCCTCTATGATTTACTTCCTCAAAAACTCTTGCACTTTAGTTTTTTCTTCTTTCTCATGCTCTCCCATCACAATTTTTTCCTTGATCTCGTCACTATTCTTCTAGAAATCACACTTGATGGAAGTCAATTTTCATCTACTTCTTCAACTCATGACTTAGATGCATCTTTCACTTTCCTTTTAATTTCTTCATCGGATTTCACCTCTCCTTTGCTCCAACATTTATGACTTTGCTCCCAGGGTTCTTTTCATGAGAAGCAACGCCCATGTCTTTCAAGCTCATTTTTACTATCATTCTTCTTTCTTCTGTCTTCAACATCCAAATTGGGTTCCTTTGTAACCGGCTCAATAGCGTGTTCCTCTTTTTCACTTGCCATAAGAGAGCTTTTTTTTTTGTAGGCTGAAAAAGGGTGCCAAAAATGAAATTTGTTTTTAGGTGATAATTGTTTAGGTGTTGTAACTCTTTGGATAGCTTCAAAAGGCTTTGGTTTTAACTGTTCTTCTTTCTTCTATTGAACCGATTTCTTGTTGCATATTTGGATATCCTTGTGATGTTGGTTTTACTAACATCTTCGTGGATGTTTCATGTCCAAGTTGTAGAAATATGAGAAAGAGATATGTTTCTGAATATCAGGATCAAGACTTTTATACCTTTCATAACATGTTGTGATGTCCTTGTTTAATTGAGTTTGCTCTCTTGTACTTTCCTCTTTCTTGGGTAAGAATTTAGGTCTCCAATCCATGTTCTCTCTCTCTCCAGTATCTAATTTTTCTGTCACTTGGTAACATTAATCAGCAAGATAACCTACAGCATGGCAAGATCACAGCTTTGATACCACTGTAGTATCCCACATAGAATATTTTGCCAAACTATTTAAAATAAATAAATCACACAAAATCTGAAGCAAGATATCTCATTTCAAACCCTTATGAATTTATTTTCAAACATATTATGAAATACCCACAAAGATTCTATAATTTCTCCATAAACCATGCCCCTGATTTAACAATGTTCACACAGAAATTTCTGGAAACTCTTCTATTGATAAATTATGATTTAAGCATGTAAAATATGCTATTACAATAGCCAAAAACTACAACAATAACAACTACAACAACAACAATAATTTAAAACTGTCTTCGAAATTTACACAAACCAGAAACTACACGACACCCACATCAAATCTTGTCCCCAAATTGAAATATGAAATCTCCAACCCCTGGACATGTTCTGAACAAATAAAAGGAACATTAATACTTTTCTCCACAATAGAAAAACAACCTATAGCACACAACACCAAAATAGCTAAAACTTCACACACAATCTTCACCTGCAACCTGCAACAAACTATATGGAAAACTATCGAACTGCTAATTCCCCGAAGCTCCAGTGCAATCCCTGGGTGAGAAAGCTCTCCCAAATCAAAGGGTTTTCATCGTTTGATTCCAACAACCAATGGATTTTAATCCACAGATCACTTTCCTCTATGGGTTTTCATCCACAAAAGAAATTGCAGAACACAAGTGCTCAATAATTAAAATAAGAAGTTGAAATGGCATGAAGATGCTTTAGCAAGCAAATATAAGAATATTTAAAGATATCCTGGCCAAGTTTGGTGCCCAAATTCCACGCCCTAATTGGAGGGAAAATATTAATTCAAAATTTCATTGAGATTCCCACTCCCTCAAGCAAGCCAAATATAAACGACCACTGACACTCAATGTTGCAAGTACCACCAAATCAAAATCTTTCCATGGATCCCAAAAACCTCCATAAGATATCCACGCTCCCACATGTGCAATTAAATCCAATATTTAATATTTAATTGTTTCTGATAAATATTAACTCGTGAAGTTATGGAAAACAATTAAAATATTAAATGTGGTATTTTCCCTATTTTAAAATATTAGTTCATGAGAAAATGGGAATGGACTAATAATTTCACCAATTAAATTAATTTAGAAAGGGGAAATTACACTATTGAGAGCCAAATTTTGAGTTGAAGACCTCAACACATGTGAAGTTAAGTAGTGTCATGGGAAAACTTAGGAATCTATGGTGCTATGTTGCTATATTAGCTTGGGGTGACCCTTGGTTACCATACCTTTCTTCCCGAGAGTACCGCTTACTTCTCCTTATTGATTAGACCATTGGGTTGTTCATAGTGCTAACCTATCTTGCCTTGTTATTCTTGATGATACTATTAGCATCCTGGCATGTGATTTTGGTTATGGTATAGTATGGGCATGAGTTTTTCTCAAGGATATGAAACTTGATGCAAATCTTCTCTTACTTTTGGTATCCTATATTTCTATTATGGATGTGTTGCATTGTGACACATTGGCACTATGATAGACTTAGCAAGTGTGGAAATTGTTGTTTTTCTAGCATGTTAGAACATTAATTGCTTGGCAATTTGACTTATGTTATGTCATGGTAAGTGAATTTTCTTTACTTTCATCTTTTATGATGGAGTGATGTTATTGTCCTATTTTGGACATATTGCCATGCCTCCTAATGTTTCGACATTACTAGAGTGTATGGTGTCATGTTATGGACACGATTGCCATGTTACTAAGTAACATGAAGGCATTTCTTGTATTGTTTAGACATGAGTCCATAACTACATTGATGTTCTAACATAGAGTAGGGTATGATGCCATGTTATTAGACATGATGGTGCATATTATGTTTATTTGTATGTCCTCATCTATTTTGATCTATGGTCTCTTTGCCATAACTACACTGATGTTCTAGATATTCCTACATAGTGTAGGGTATGATGTTGCTTTTATATATACAATGCCAATTGAGATGTGGACATCATTTTTTACCATGTTTACCTAAGGGGTAAGGATGGTAACATTTGGATGTGCCCATCATGTTATTTTGACCATGGATTAGCTCCTTCCTTATTGATGACTTAATGAATAGTCATATAGTACTATAATGTGCAATTTTGAGGATTGTGAACATTTCTTTCAGTTGTGTTATGAGTTTTGAAATTGCTTATGAGGACCAACAATGATTATTTTATCTTTGTATGAAATTAATTTAGCCACAAACCTTTGGCATTTTCATTTTCATGTGACTCTTGGGTTATGTTTGATTTATAGATGAAATTGCTAGCATTTATTTACCTTATTGTTGGAATTTAGATTTCCTTTCTTTTGGTATTTTAAAAATTTATGGTGGCTAAGATAGATTCTTTTTGTTTGCAAGTGCTAGTCTAGTGTTGTGATGTTCTTCTTGTCATGTCTATGGAGAATGAATTCTGGTAGAGTGTATACAAGGAAGTAGACATGATAAACTTTTGAGTATGGAAGTTAATGTGGATTGATATGGGATGGTCCTCATCCATTTATCTTCCTAGTGATATTTGTTGTTTTGTATCTTTCTTTTGGAGGCTAATCCCCTTAAACGAGAAAGAGAAATGGATGCCTTGGAAATTTATGGAGGGGTCTCCTGTGTGCGCAACCTTGAGACCATAATTCCATTTGGTTCTTGGATCTTGTTTACTTGACACTGGTTCTTGGTTACTTGGTACTATTATGTGGCCTTGGCATCCCCATGGACCTATATGTGGACCGTGTGTCATTATCCCTGTGATGTGTATGAATAAAAATGTGTTATGATGAAAACTCTGCTTATGAGTTATTGACTTTATATAAACATGCATTAGAATGTGTGAGTTTTTATGTGCATGTGGAAATAAATGATGATTATGCAAATCTATATGTTGAATTTCAATCATTCAAATATTACTATGAGAGGATGTAATGCCCACCTATGTGATAATGATGGCCTTGTCTTGATGTTCCTTATGATTGGATTAAAGTTTATATTGAGTTGTTTATGATATGATGTAATTGTAGGATGCATATGTGCCTTGCTAGATCACATGTCCTCATTGGTCATTGTGTGTTTCTTCAGCTATGATCTCTATTGTGAGATTCGATGCTTCACCTTGAGTGTGTAGGAAATATATAGATGCTAGACCAATGGAAGGATATAGAGGAGAATGCCATGAATTCACTTGACCTTCTCACCATTCCTAGTCCCTATGGTCGAGTTAGAGACCTTGTGACTCATGGTATGTTTAGTTGCTTAACCCATCCTATTTAGTTGTGAATAAAAGAATGTTCCCTATGTTCATCTAATTTGCCACTATTCCAAATCATTGGCGACTCTAGATCCTAGTATTGTGGATAAACCTGTAAGGTGCATGTTTTCTTTGTGTGTGGTTATTTAACTTGAGTTCGCTTACTTTTTTATTGGGTTTTTGTAATGCTTCTTTTAGAGTGTTTACAGAATAATCTTATATGCTTAGTTAAAATAGTTATTTAATTAATTGTCTTTGCAAATACGGTCCTATGCATTTTTAATATTGTGAATATATTCAAAAAATGCAATAAGTTAAAAGAGATTATTGGAAATCTAATGCATTAGTTAATTTCAGTGAAATTGATATATTAGTATTTTTAAAATGTATTTTTGAAAATAATATTTGAAAAATAGAAATGTTAAGTGAGATATTTTTGGAAAACATCTAATTTCAAATAACCTTTTTAAAATAACTAGTTGTGTTGTGACAAAAAAGATTCCACTTTGGGGTTTAGGGACTTTTAGGAGTAAAAGGAGAAAGGGAAGGGTGTTTAAAACAATTGTTATTTTTGGCTCCATTTTTTCTCTCCTCTCCATGGCATGAGTTCTTGGTGGTTGCAAAATATTTCTTGTGGCTTGCTAAAGGCTTGGAATTGAGATTGGATCTTGGCAAGATTGCAAGGTTGCTTGTGTGTGTGTAAGAAAGATTTTCTCCATTTGAGATTGAGGGTTTACAAAGTGAATCAAAGGTATTCTTCTATTTAATTTTTATGCACATGCTTTTTTGAATTCTTGTTTTGACCATGCCCACTCTAGATGGTTGCATACGGTGTTTCAATTCTTAGGTTGAAATTGTTGTAGAAATCCTAAAATAGATGTATGCATTTATTTTAGTTAGATGTATTTTATTTTTGGAAAATTCAAGTTAGCATCATTATGCTGGTGAAATTTCTCCAAAACCTTACGTGATTGGAAAAGTATGATGTTGTGCATACTGTGTCCATAAGGCTATTCTTGGATTTTAGAAATTTTGAGTTTTATAATTTAGAGAAAAATCCAAGCTTTCATTAATGGTGGATGTGAATAGTGCTTGGTGCTTGAAACATGGATTTACAAAATTTGAGAAATTTAGGACATATGAATTATTTATATTTTGCGATATGAAATGTCTCATGTTGGAAATTTGTTTTCCTACCTCTTGGATACAAGTGTCATGTTTTTTTACCTCATTTTTTGTGCCTTGACTTTTTCGGTCAAAAGTTAACTTTGCTACTCCCTTAATCCTATAGCGTGTATAGGGTTATAAGTACTCAACTTGTGGCTACCTTGACTCTTAATTAAATTATATGATCATTATTATAGTCTTATTTAGATATTTAAGTCAACCTAGGTGATATAATTAGGTATTCAAGGCACAAGTAGGTTATATATAGGAGGCAGTGTGTGTTATTTGATCATCTTACTATGAATTGTGTTCTTATTAGAGATATTTGGAGGTTTGATCCCTCAAAAGTGGCGTATTATTCTCAATAATTTTCAAGTAATTACAACATATTTCCTATCGCATTCTTCTCTTGTGTAAGCAGTTTCATTACAAATGGTATCAAAGCATGATCTCAGCACTCAGAGGGAAAAAATCAAGGTAATTTTTTTTGGCTTAGGAGGTCCAATTATGAAGTGCATCTCTCTCAAATTGATAATTTTTTTCTTGATTTTTAAAGGGGGTTTCAAGTCCATCTTGAAGCTACTATCCAGATTTGAGGTCATTTGGAGAAAATTTGGAGTTATTGTGAAATTCGTGTTACAACTACATTATCTCCCAAGGCTGCAAGTTAGTGAATTTCTTAGAGCTTTTTTTAAGAAGTGAGATCTAGGCCCAAGTAAGTCACAATAAAAATTTAAGATTAATTTAATTTTTCGGTTTAGGTATTGTGAAACCTATTTGGTGTCATCATGGTGGGGCCTACAACAAGAGGCAAAAATAATGTCATCACACATGGAAAAACTCTAAGTAGTGATGATGTGGTAATTGAGGAGATTGGTCCCATAGATAATGAATATACAAGGGAAAAAATAAGAGAAGAAACCAACAAGATGAAGGATGAAATAAAGTTAGAATTAGTGGAGCAAATGAAAGGGTTCATGAAGAGTGATGAGGTCCAAGAAAAAATGAAAAGATTTGATTCTCTTGAGAGTTCTATGAACTCTAAGAAAATGGATTCACATCATAATATTTGGGAAGATGATGATTATTCTAAAGGAAATTATGCTTTTGGGTGTGAATCAAATCCTGAGATGGATTGTACCCTAAATAATCCTATGCCTAGGCATTTCACACCAAATATGGATATGTGAAAGTTTGATGGCAAGCATTCAACCAATTGGATTTGCCAAATGGAGTAGTTCTTTGACCTTCATCATGTTCCATGTCAAAAAAAGGTGGCAATGGTGTCTTTATACTTGGAACTAGACCAATTAATTTTGTATCGTTGGTTATGTGAAGAGAAGAAAAATAAGGGTTGTGTGGTCATAGGGTTAGTTTTTTAAGAGGAACTCGCTACACATTATGGAGACAATTTTATGGATAGCTACTTCAACCAACTCACCAAATTGAAGAAAACATGTACGATCAAGGACTATACTCAACAATTCCAAGCCTTGTCTTTAAGAGTGGAGAATGTTATAGGAGAAAATTTGAAGGAATTATTTTTAGGGCATTTAAAGGACCACGTCAAATATGAGGTACATATGTTCCATCCAAAGTCTGTGTCCCAAGCAATGCTTATGGCAGGGAAAGTAGAAGACAAGTTCTTGGCCAATAGGCGATAAGGGTTTGTAAACATAAGAGATACAAGCACTCCTATACAAGCTTTACCTCAGTCTACCAAATTGACTCCACAACAAATTGAAGAGAAGAGAGCAAAAGGGTTATGTTTTAATTGTGATAGCAAATATAGTCAAGGTCATAAATATTTTGAAAAGAAATTGTTCTACATTAAGGATCTAAATGAGGAAGAAGTAATGTTAAATGGTGGAAATGAGACTAGTGAGGAATTAGGAGATATCCACCCAACCATCTTCTGTCACATGCACCTTTTGGAATTAGCACCCCACAAACTCTCAAGGTGGTAGGTTTCTTGAAGAAAGAGAGAGTAACGGAGTTGATACATTTGGGAAGCACTCACAACTTCATCAACAAGAAGTTAGTTACTCGTCTAAATTGTTTTATATATCCAACCCCATAATTTTAGTTCTTGATTACAGATGGGGATATTGTTAGTTGTTCAGGGAAATTCCATAGCATTAAATTATCCATAAGAGATTATCATCTTAATTGCCTAATGTTTGCTATCTCCATGGGTGCATTAGATATTTTTGTGGGAGTATAGTGGATTACTACATTAAGGATGATTGAGATGAACTTCCAGAAACTATTCATGCACTTTCACTCAGAGGGAATGATAGTAGAACTAAGAGAGTTGCATGAAAAATCTCCACAAATGGTAAGATCTCACCAAATGAAAAAAATACTTAACAAGGGGGCATATGGGTTTGTGGCCCAACTATTTTCATTAGAATCATATCAATCAAATGTTTCTACACCACTAGATATACAAGTAGTTCTAGATAAGTATTTAGTATTTTTTGGAGATATGCCTAAAGGATTATCTTCTAAAAGGGATCATAATCATACCATTCAAATAGTAATAGGGATCCAACCACCCAACATCAAGCCCTATAGGTATCCCTATGTACAAAAAAGTGAGATTGAGAAGATGGTTTGGGAGATGCTAGAGGCAGGTATTATTAGGAATAGCCAAAGTGCTTACTCTTCTCCAGTGGTGATGGTACATAAGAAGGATGACACAGTGTGCATGTGTCTAGACTATATAGAACCCAATAGGTACACCATCAAAGATAGGTTTCCTATTCTAGCAATTGATGATTTACTAGATGAACTAAATGGAACTATATTTTTTACAAAACTTGATCTTAGATCATGACGTCACCAAATTAGAATTAAAGGACTTATGAGGGCCATTATGAGTTTCTAGTAATGTCATTTTGTCTTAATAATGGTCCTTCTACATTACAAAGTTTGATGAACTCCATCTTTAAGCCATTTCTGAGGAAGTTTGTATTAGTGTTCTTTGATGATATTTTAATTTATAGAAAGATATGGGAAGAGAATTTGCACAATCTAGATCACTCGTTACAAATTCTCAAACAACATTAGCTTTATGCTAATCCTTCCAAGTGTGTTTTTGGTCTCAAAGAGGTGGAATACTTGAGTCACATAGTGTCTCGTGAAGGAGTAAAATTTGATACAAAAAAATCAAGGCTATGATGGAGTGGCTAGTTCCTAAAACCATTAAGAGGGGTTTCCTAGGACTCACTGGATACTACAAAAGATTTGTAAATAACTATAGACGCATAACAACACCCCTCACAACTCTATTGAAGAAGGATGATTTTTAGCAAAATAAATTAGCTAATACAACATTTGAGAGATTGAAGGAGGCTATGTGTACCACTCTAAACTTCACCAAGGATTTTATTGTAGAGTGTAATGCTTTAGAAAATGGTATAGGAGTAGTTCTCGTGCAGGAAGGTAGGATGATTACTTTTGAAATTTGTCAGCTGAAGGTTAAGACTAAACTCAAACCCATTTATGAGAAGAAAATGCTAGCTATTCTTCATGTAATGAAATAGTGGAGACCATATCTAATGGGTAGACACTTCAAAGTTAAGACAAATCATGATAGCCTAAAATATTTTCTAGAGCAACAATTATCCTTTGAAGAAAAACAAAATGAGTCACTAAGATGTTGGGTTATGACTTTGTGATCATTCGTAAGGAGGGCAAGGAGAATATAGTGGCTAATGCACTATCCAGGAAGGATTAGAATGATGGGGCATTGTGTGTCATTTCAATATTACAAGTAGATTGGGTTGAAGCCAAAGTTGAGTGATAGGACGATGTTACCACAAGGAATCTCATTTAGTAGTTGCAAGATGATCTTAGTAGTTTCGATAAGTTTTCCTGAAAAGGAAACTCTTTGTGGTATAAAGAGAGATTATACATATGCAATAATTCCACCCTCAAACACAAGCTTCTCAAGGAGCTCCATTGTTCTCTAGTTGGAGGTCATTCAATATTTTTGAAGACATATCATCGAATCAAGAAAAAATTCTTTTGGGAAGGGCTTAAAGGTAATGTTCAAAAATTTGTGGTAGAATGTTTGGTATGTCAAAGAAATAAAGGGAAGATAGTTAAGACACATGGTCTTTTGTAGCCCATTGTTATTCCTAGCCAGTGGTGGGAAGAGCTCTCCATGGATTTCATCACATGCCTTCTAAGATCTAGAGGTAGGAGTTTCATCATGGTAGTAGTGGATCACCTCACCAAATATGCCTATTTTATTACATTATCCCATCCTTTTATAGCAAGTAAGATGGAAAAATCAATTATGGAGAATATACAGAAGTTACATGCTACCCAAAGGGTTATTAAAAGTGATCGTGATCCTATCTTTACTAGTAAATTTTAGACAAATTTATTAGAACTCTTCTTTGGCTACTCAATTGGCTCACAACTCTTCATATCATCCTTAGCTAGATGAGAAAATTGAGGCCGTCAACAAGTGCTTAGAAGGGTATCTATGTTGTTTCACTTTAGACAAGAATTCTTAATGGGTGGCTTGGCTATTACTAGCATAATGGTGGTATAACACTTCCTTCCATAGTTCTTAAAAAATGTTCCCATTTATGGCATTATATGTATACCATCCCCTATCCATCACATCATCATTGAAGGTGACACAAAGGGTTTGATGTGTGTCCCTAGCATCTTAGTTCATGTGGTTCTTTGCGTATTTTGAGAGATATTAATCTCCTTGTACCTGACCTTTGTTGTGCATGTACCAAGGTCTTATTTTTCATGTCTATGACCTTATGGACATATGTTCTTAATGTTGGAGGTTGTGGGTGTTGGATAGAAAAGAGTGATCTAGCCTAAGGAGTTAAACTAGGTCAAACCCTCTTCTATAAACATTAGGACACAAACTGATCTTGGATTCTACCCAAGAAGGAGAGCCAAACTACAGGGGTTCTACCCTTTTGTTATTGTTTTATAGGAAAAGAGGGCTGATGGGGTTTATGGGTTGATCCTCCTTTCACTACAAACATTCAAGGACATATCAACCAAGTTGAATCATACTTTTACAAGAGGATTCACCTATAGGTTAGGATGTCACTTGGAGTGATGTGGAAATTTAGAGATTGTCAATTAATGTATTAATTTAATGCTCAAATACCTTTGAAACCCTAATTATGCAAAACAGTAAGTAAAATGATGAATTACAACAAATGCTTGTAGACTAAGGTAGTAGACAGAGATTAATTATTGACCTTTTTTTTGAAGTTTGGGATGCGGAATACTCGGGGACACTGGCACTCATGCCCCTGTCCAAGGTGGTGTTTTCTTCAAGGAATCCTGATCTCCTTCTGATACTAATGATCACTGTACTTTTTATTTCTGTCTTGGGAGATGTGGACACTGGCACTAGTGCCCGAGTCCAAGGCAGGGTGTTCTTTAGGATGTTGGAGCCTCTTCAAATGTTGATTGTCATTGTCAAAGAGATTTATATGTGTGCAACCTCAGATGACACTGGCACTAGAGCGCCCTTGTCTTGAAAGTTGTCTAATCTACTTCTTTTCGCCAGATCCAGAATCCTTATCTTCTACAACCTTCCTCTGCAAATCCACTCCATGAAATTTGATACATGTAACCTGCAATCACAAGGAGTATGGTTGGGGGTTGTGGTGTTTAGAGGCTTGCCTCAGTCAAGCCCCAGAAGGACATTCAAGTCTTCTGAACATCGTTGTCAGATAAAGAGTGTGTATCCCTGCAGGATAGAGGCCAAAATAAATTGATAAATGATTCAAACACAAATAGATATCACCTCGGAGGTGTAGCTTGCATGTAGATGAAAATCCTTCAACACATGAGAAGGTGAAGCTAAATCTGCAATCACAAACACAATAACAATGCTCTGCTCTGCAACAATGAATATCTTGAATGCTCTAAAATCATAAGTTCGCCACAAGTTCATAATCATCTTATAGTTAGCTTCTAGTTTTCAAATGAAACCCTAAACATGCTTATATATGCATTCTCGCTACAAATTTCATAATTCAAACTTAAGATGTCGGCATGGGACCTAATTAACGGTCACATAACCAACATTCAAATTTGGGACCTACTTGAAATAGGGCAGGACAAGGGTGGGAGCGCCCGTGTCCTTAGGTCCTATTTTAGGGTAGGACTAAGTGCAACAATGTCCCTCATGCCCCATGTGACATGGGTTTGACGCCATTTTCTTCTGGGAGTCAAAATGAACATGTAAGATGCAAAACAAGGTACTTGGGAGCTAAACTTAGGAGGTAAAAGTCCTAGGGGGACATTTTATGACATAACAGTTATATAGACAAGAGTCAACCAAATCCAACCAAGGTCAAGCAAGCAAGCTAGGGCAAATGGCTAAACCATAGATGACAAAGATCAACTTATAACTGACAGATAGAAATAGATATCAGAAAACTACAAGCACAATAGAGATCAGGGAGCATATCAGAACCTAGATTTGGGAGCAGAAATACCAAAGACTAGGGTGCTTGGGAGCCCTAGACTCTAATTAGGGTTTTGTAGAATCTCAGGATATCACTAGACTTGTACCTGCAAGCTCTGTCTTCTTCCCATAAATCACCTTCAAAAACCTGTTTCTCTGATGTGCACACAAGGAAAGAGGAAAAGGTTGTGCTGTGTATAAGAAAAACCACTACAGTGATGATTAGATCCAAGAGTGCATGCCCTAGGAGGGCAGAGGCCAGATCTATAATATATGATAAAAATATGAATGAAGATGATGATGATTACCACAAGAGGCAAAACCCTAGTTGATGAAGATAACTCAAGATCGTACACCAACAAGGAGAGTGATGGAGAAGGCTTGAAACTTCCTTCAAGACCTGCAAACAAACTTCAATAGCATCCACAAGTAGATAAGACTTCCAACCATGAAGAATACTTTATCATTGAAGATCACAATATGAGAGTAAACTCCAATTTCGCATTAGGCAACTTAGTGTAAAATGAAATACAAAACCCCTTTATATATGCATTCCCGCTCATAAACGATGAATAACATGTACAAACTAGGGAGGTGTTCTAAGCCAACACCATAAGAAAGGGGCTAAAGATCCCAACTAGGACCAGGGCGCTTGGGCACCCTGAGCCTTTAGCCCCACAAACTCTGAAGAGTGTCAAATGTCGTGAGCTTAGTCTAGTCTTAAGTTTATTCTGTTAGGTTTATTCATCGAGATCGAGATTTTGATGTTTTATGCTCGAAAAGGTGTTAAAATAGGTCTTTATTAACAAAGATAACATTTTAGGTCCAACCAAGTGCTAAACTAAGTGTAAAATGCTAGTGTACACATTTTACGATGTAACATTTAGCCCCCACTTTAAAGTGGGAACAAACTTGCATTCGAACTCACACTAAAGGATGGATTTCAAACACACAAACATAGAAGCCCAAGAATTCTACCAAGTTGTGGACTATAGTAGCCCCCAAGCTTAGGATTCCAAGGTTGCAAACACATAAGCAAAGAGATTTCAAACACACAAGACATTGCAACATAACTCACACATACATGGAGTACTAAAAGCATACATAAGAATACACACAGAAGATATGCAATACATATAGGTAACACATGCCATACACAATGCATACACGCTTGGCACGAAGCATACACATAAAGCATAAGGCATACACATAAGACACAAATAATACATAGAGAACACATGGAAAACCTGAAAAACATAATGAAGACACATGAGACACAAGTTCAAACATAATGCATAGAACAAACAAATATAGAAAGAAACACAAGAACAAACACACAAGGCACATGAATCTGATGCTATCTTGCTCTGTCACTAGGGGTCATGTGAAAAGAAGTGCCAACATGGATCACATAATAGTAAGGACTATCGAATTACTAGGTGACCACGACAAGTCACATGAAGCACATGGGCTAGCCAACTTTGTTGCACTAGGTAGGTGGCTCATGGACCAAAGAGGAAACATCATAGGCTAGTAAGTCACTAAATCACTAGGTGATTTCCATGCCAACAAGTATGTAACCAAAAAGAGAGCATAGCGTGATGTATGCCCCCACCTTAAAGTAATTGCTAACTCCTATCATGGAGTAAATGCTTTAAGGTAGAACAAATCACAAGACATGCACGAGAGCTTCCTAGAAGCACTTGTCCATGAGATATGTGTTCCCAAAACCTACATTCCACAAAGGGGTTTCCCCCACAAAGGCAAATTAAGGTGATGCTATAGGCATGATACAAAAAGGCTTGTGTAGACTCATGATATGACACTAAGCATAGTGTAATGTCCCCTTTTGGGATTGCCCTAAATTTTGCATGAGAATCAAGATTTAATAGAGTCAAGGTTATAACTAACCAATTATATGCTTGAAGCCATATAAAACTTGGTTTAGGTCCTGCAATCATGTTAGACAATATTGGAAATATAATTCATATGATCAAAACATATAATAAATGTCTTATCTATTTAAACCAAGTAAAAATACATAACTATTTCAAAACTATATAAACTACACCATATCCATAATGCATAGTGGAAGTTTAATCATAATAGGACACCATATCCATAATGCATAGTGGAAGTTTAATCATAATAGGACTTGGATGAGAAACATGATAAGTCTGCTCAAAGCTATCCCTGCTAACCCCAAGAGCAAATATACCATCCCTCTTGGCCCCAAGTGGCAGACACACGGTCATCTAACATGGGGTGGCGTACTAAGTGGATAAACTTGTATCTTCTTTCCCTATCCATGCTATCTTATCCATCCCTAGATTATGATTGAAACTCCTTGAATCCATCCCAACAATCAATCCATGTAGAGATTGAGGAAAAAATACAATAGGAGGCCCATAGATTCTCCTTTCTAAGCCCAAGGGCAGACACTCACCCCCTTGGCTCCAAGTGGCCAACTTGGAGTGGTATACTTAGAAAGAAATCTAATATCTGCTCACCCTACTAGTATTTCCCCCACTCCTCCTCATGGTTGCTTGATGAGAATTACTAACATTAAGTATATCTAGATTCATAGAGATTATACAACAATAAATATATCATTATACACAACAATCATGATAGATCATACCACAATATTTATTAAAACATAAGACTACTGTATTCTCAGAAGCAATTGTATTAACTGATGATTCTTCCCTTGTCTACTAAGTGTAGATAAGCTGATTTGATTGATTCAATAATAGAACAATAGAATAATAGAAGGATAGGGTAATCGAATGATAGAATGATAGAAGAGTAAAAGAATAGAATGAAAGGATGATATAATAATCAAATAATAGAATGATGAAATAATAGAATGATAGAATAGAATGATATAATGATAGAAGAATAGAATGAAGGATGAATAATAGAATGATGGAATAATAGATTAATAGAGTGCGAGGTTAAGAGAGTTATATCATGATAGAATGGCTGAAATATATAACTCTCTTTTGCTAAGCATTATTGCATATATATCATTGTTGGTGTATGCCTATAGATTTATCTCTATTCCATTATTATATTCCCCTTTTCTTTTCTCAGCTCTACTTCTAAAACTCAGAAAATAAATCTTACTTTTTTTCCCTCCTTTCAAATCACACCTTATCTCTCCATATATATCTTAAAGGTTCTAAGTGAGAGATGCAACCATTGCCAAAAGGGCAACTCTTCACAACCAACGCACCTCCTTATAACTATTTTCAGCCAAGTTAAACAAATCATATCTCTTTAATAATGAACCGCATCCCTTTCAATGTTGCTCCACTAATTATCATTCATACCACCTTCTAATACTTACTTGATATCAATCGTATCTCTTAACAAGAATATAAATCGCGTGACTTACATCCTTTAATAAGACTTTTGTCTTATTGTGTATTTGAAGCAATAAGTCTCATCCAATATTAATAAGACTTACGTCTTATTAGCTGCTGCCTTCTGTAAATCGTATCATTTGAAAATAGATTGTTGCCAAACGTAAACTTCTAAATAAATTGCATCTGCTCATAACATGAATCACATTACTTCATATTGCAATTTACACCTCTTTAGACACAATCTCCTTCACATAGAAATTGTTGATTATATTATCTTGATTGTTCCACATATTATCAATCGTAATGTATCCAATCTTATCATATTTAAATATGATACTTTTATCTTCTCTTAGGGAGTGCATGCTATAGTTGGTCAGCCACCTTTAATTTGAATTTTAAACTCCAAGGGTGGTGTAATGTCCCTTATTAATAATATATTTGAGAATGGGAAACTTTAATCCACCCTGCCCAAATTGCTTGTCCTCAAGCAATCACAAACTAGGATACTCCTCAAGTAAGCAAGATCCCAAATCAATCACGTTGAAGAATTGTTGTTAGTGTACTTGCCTAATTGACAACATTGTCCTTTAAGATTATAAGGTTGACAACGCTCTCTAAAGTATGAGGACAATTTATTGTCAAAAATTCTTTTAGTTCTTGTACTTGTATTTTCCAATATCTCTTAACAATAAAACCAAGAGTTGTTAACTAGTAAGGTCTGTAATTTAAGACAAGTTTTCCCTCATTCTCAGAGAGAAGAAACTAAAAGTCATCTTCATTAGTATAGTTTGAAAGGCAGAATCAATCTGAAAATCAATTTTTTCTTGGGTATCATCTACATCTTTAAAGAACCAATTAAGTTGGCCCAATCTTCACACATGGATATCCCTTTGAGCCCAAGCAAGAAAGTGAGATTTTCATATATTAAGATGGGAATTAGAAGCATGACACACATCTATGACCTTAATTGCAATGTTCTTTTCTGAAATGATTTTATATTTTTTCTATCTACTTGATTTTAATTTTTTTCTAGTAGCCTTGATGACCCGCTAATAGAGTATCATGGTCTATTTTTCTTTCATTTTCGATCCTGGAATGAAAAAAGAGAAAATGAAAAGCAAGAATGCTCCTAAATTCCTCAACATATATAATTCTCTAGGTGATATAAATCATAACTACACTATTTGGCATTGTTGGGTCCCCCCTAAATATCATGAATGTGTGGGTTTTGCCTCACTACAATGATACGTCAAATAGTGCTCTTCATCATACTCCCATGACCCAAAATTGCTCTAAACCTCCTCGTTCACATTTATGCATAGCTTTGGTAGCATCGTCCACCTTTATAATCTGACTACATACCAGATTCAGAAGCTCTACTCCATCTCTAGTTACGGGGGCATTATTCTATCCTTACCCTAGATATTCAACATTGTTATATCGCCATCTCTATCATTGTATCACATTACTTGAATGTCTCGTGCCTTGATGCAAAGGGTGATAATATTCTTCCTTTGTGTCTTTTAAGGACTCTTTACAATCCAAAGTAGATGGAGACAATATAATAGTACTATATTTTATCTCATCCCTCAATATACATGATCTTTGTGGTTTGCTTTAGTTTGACCCTCTATAACAATTCCATGTCCTCCCTAATAAAAGATGTGAGCCATCCAAAGTCATTATGTCATATGACACCTAATATTCATTTCGACCATTACTAAAAGCAACTTGACAAGAATCATTTCCAAGCATACCAATATCCATCTTTGAAATATAAATTAGATAATATTCAGTCAATAGCATTATTCATATTAAATTCATCTATCATAGCATAATTAATAATGAGATGAATACTTCATAACATAAATAATGAGATCAAATCATCATAGCATAATTCACATTTAGTCCAATCCATAACACAATTCCCCAAGCCAATCACATATTGAATTTTCCCAGAGTGTTAGTATGAAACCATATTGTCAAGGGCATGAAAGAGGTCAGTCCACCTAACATCTCCCAGTCCACCTTGGAGGCTGGTCATCCTCCTTGATCAAGCCCAGGAATACTTAGTAGCCTCTCAGCCCATGAGTGCTCACCTCGAGGTGGCGTGCTTGATAAGATATCTTGATCAAGCCCAGGGGCACTTAATAGCCTCCCAGCCCATGAGTAGCACACCAGGGTGGCGTGCTTGATAAGATGTATGAAGTTTGATATTCAACAAGCCTGGGAGAACTCATAAGCCTCCCAGCCCATGAGAAACTAACTCGGGGTGGCATACTTGATGAAGGGGTCTATCGACATTTCACCATCTCGTGAACCTCCAAAAGGGCCAGCATTACCTACTTACTAACCTCACCTTATTTCAATTGTCTTGCTTAGGAATTGGTATGATTGATATGTGTACCTCTTGATGGATTTCAAGTTCGGTTCAAGGATTACAATATATCCTTCTTTGTTGTTAACACTTGTTGTATAGACAATATATATACTCGATATATTCCCTTTCTCTTTTCCCAAAGCTTGTTGAGCCCTTCGACTTAATTTAATTAACTATCTTTGATCCCTAGGCTGTTAGGATCAAAGCTTTGATACCACTTGTAATGTCCCCTTTTGGGATTGCCGTAAAATTTTCCCTAGAATCAAGATTTAATATAGTTAGGGTTATAACTCACCAATTATATTCTTGAAGCCATATAAAACTTAGTTTAGGTCCTACAATCATGTTAGGAAATATTGGAAATATAATTCATATGATTAAAACATATATAATAAATATCTTATCTATTTAAACCATGTAAAAATACATAACTATTTCAAAACTATATAAACTACACCATATCCATAATGCATTGTGGAAGTTTAATCATAATAGGACTTGGATGAGAAACATGATAAGTCCGTCTGAAGCTATCCATGTTAATCCCAAGAGTGGATATACCATCCCTCTTGGCTCCAAGTGGCAGACACGTGGGCATCCAACATGAGGTGGCATACTTAGTAGATAAACTTGTATATGCTTTCCCTATCCATGCTATCTTATCCATCCCTCTTATGATTGAAACTCCTTGAATCCATCCCAACAACCAATCCATGTAGAGATTGAGGAAAAAATACAATAGGAGGCCCGTAGATTCTTCTTTCTAAGCCCAAGAGTAGACACTCACCCCCTTGGCTCCAAGTGGCCAACTTGGAGTGGCGTACTTAGAAAGAAATCTAATATCTGCTCACCCTACTAGTATTTCCCCTACTCCTCCTCATGGTTGCTTGATGAGAATTACTAACATTAAATATATCCAGATTCATAGAGATTATACAACAATAAATATATCATTATACACAACAATCATGATAGAGCATACCACAATATTTATTAAAACATAAGGCTACTATATTCTCAGAAGCAATTGTATTAACTGTTGATTCTGCCCTTGTTTGTTGAGTGCAGATAAGATGATTTGATTGATTCAATAATAGAACAATAGAATGATAAAATAATAGAATAATAGAAGGATAGGATAATCTAATGATAGAATGATAGAATGATAGAAGAGTAAAATAATAGAATGAAAGGATGATATAATAATCAAATAATAGAATGATATAATGATAGAAGAATAGAATGAAGGATGAATAATAGAATGATGGAATAATAGATTAATAGAGTGAGAGGTTGAGAGAGTTATATCATGATAGAATGTTTGCAATACATAATTCTCTTCTGCTAACCATTGTCGCATATATATCATTGTTGGCGTATGCCTGCAAATTTATCTCTATTCCATTATTCTATTCCCCTTTTCTTTTCTCAGCTCTGCTCCTAAAACTCAAAAAATAAATTTACATTTTTATTCATTCCTTTCAACTTACACCTTATCTTTCCATATATATCTTAAAGGTTCTAAGTGAGAGATGCAACCATTTCCAAAATGGCAACTCTTCACAACCAATGCACCTCCTTATAACTATTTTCAGCCTTTAAACAAATCACATCTCTTTAATAATGAATTGCATCCCTTTCAATGTTGCTCCACTAATTATCAATCGAACCACCTTCTAATACTTACTTGATATCAATTGTATCTCTTAACAAGAATATAAATTGCATGACTTAAATTCATTAATAAGACTTTTGTCTTATTGTGTATTTGAAGCAATAAGTCTTATCTAATATTAATAAGACTTACGTCTTATTAGCTGCTGCCTTCTGCAAATCGTATCATTTTAAAATAGATTGCTGCCAAAGGTAAACTTCTAAATAAATTGCATCTGCTCATAACATGAATCATATTACTTCATATTGCAATTCGCACCTCTTTATACACAATCTCCTTCACATAAAGATCATTGATTATATTATCTTGATTGCTCAATATCAATCATAATGTATCCAATCTTATCATATTTAAATATGATACTTTTATCTTCTCTTAGGGAGTGCATGCTATAGTTGGTCAACCACCTTTAATTTGAATTTTAAACTCCAAGGGTGGTGTAATGTCCCTTATTAATAATATATTTGAGAATGAGACATTTCACATAGCAACAAGGTGCCACATAAATCAAAACATAAAATAAGCAATAAATTATACTAAGTAATAACATAAAAGGGATCTACTTAATTGGCATCAGTATAGGAATGGTTGTATAAATAGGAGAATTCTCAAGACTATATATATGGAACTGTCATCATCCGCTAGCTAGTAGAACTATGGAGACAAATGAAGAAGTATCACATGAAATCAAAGTAAACATCCATTGGGTCAACAAGGGAGAATGTTAAAACATCCTATGCCTTGTATTGTCCCTAAAGGACACACCAACAATACAAATTACGACATATAGAAGAATGATGATACAAATAGAAAGAATGTCACAACAAATTTCGGTCCCTTTGTATCCTTGCACCTACAAGGGTGTCAAGGGTCATCCAAAGTGAGCTTAACAACAACAAAAAATAATATACCAAGCAACACATCATGGGGGAAAACAATCACATGCACTCATAACATAATAAACATAAGGTACCTCATTTGCAAGTTAACCTAAAGCAAATCCTCCTCCTCCCAATCTTACTCATCATCTATTTGGAAATGTGGACAAGATCCAAGAGGAACTATAGCACGTGAAGTATAAGGAAAAAGAGCCTTACCTGTATTATCTTCAGATTCGCTATCCGAATGTAGTACAATAGGTTCCATAGTGGCTTGTGAAGCTTCATCTTTCTCTATAGGAGATACAACAATAGTAGATGTCTCTTTTGCAGCCATCGGTGATAAATGCTTGCAAGGAGGGAGATTCTCCTCTTCTACGGCAAGGCAAGCCATAGCATGACAATGCTTCTTTCTTTCTCTTGCAATCTTATTTTGCTTATCTTGATTCATGATGTTTCTGAGTGGAACCGTAGTATCTTCCAACATGGGTTCCTTTTCTTCCTTTATTTCAAGAACATTAGAAGAAACAGGAGGAACCATCAAAGGCTGGGAGACTACGAGGGAAGGATTTCTCAATGTGGGTTGCTCTTCATTCTCGACTTGTGAAATAGGTGGAATTACTTGAGCATCCTCAAGTGCTTGAGAAACCTCAGGAAATAGCACACAACCAATTGATTTCCACTAGTCTTCACGGAGGCAGGTGGGACAAAAGTAATATTGTGATTGCGGGGAGGTCTATTTTATGCTCGAAGGTTGCCTCATTGTCCTTGAAGGGATGTCGGAGGGGGAACCTCAGCATATCTACCAAACGCTCGGGGATGGGCAAGAATCTTTGATTCAGGCTTAGCTTCATTCACCACTTGTGGGATAGGGGGAACTACTATCATAGCCTCAGAAGATTGAGGAAGTTTGGGGACATCACAAGGAGGGATGTTACTAATCGATAACTTTGTTATTTTCTTTGCTTTAAACTTTTGATATGGCAAGAAGAATGAATCTTCTCTAGCTCAAGCGACTCCAACTGGTTGTGGCCAGAAGCAGTCAAGTGAAAAATGTTTATTGTGAGCAACGGGTTGGTACTAACTCTGATGTACAATGTGTACCCATCCCTCAAATGGAAACTTTAAACACTTGTGAACCATAGAGGAGACCGCCTTCATGGAGTAGGGCCATGGGTGACCCAACTTCACATGAAATAAGTCCGATGTAGAAATGATGACAAAATTAACATCCAAGGCTCTTGGCCCAACCTTAATTTCCAGAGTCAAAGCACCAAGGGTTGGAAGCATAGACCCATCATGTGCTCTAATTGCCATCTTCGATACATCATAGGTATCTCGATGTAAACTATGCATGTAAAGAAACTCTTCAGTTACTACATTCACCATGCATATAGGATCGATCATAGCACCTTGAATAGGTTTATCATTGATTTGAATAGTAATGTAAAGAGATCCATCAGGAGCTTCAATAGTAGGATCATGTGGAGTTGATGAGGTCTTGAACTTTATGTTTAAGATGCATACATCTTTCAGTGTCATGGACAATGGAGCAGTGAAATTGATGAAAGGCTTTCGAATCAAAGGAAGATGATTGCATCTTACTTAGATCGAGAGGTCTAATAGGTGGAAGCTTGATGAGATTGTTTTGCAAAAGTTGTGTCATGATAGCATAGAGAGATTTTGATAATTATGTGAAGTTTCTTGTTTTTGGTTTCAACTTGTATGGAGTGGGAGTAGGAGATGATGCTTCCACCACATGTTTTCTTATGTTATTTGCCAAAATTTCATTTATCTTGATGAAGTTTTTGTTTTGTTTTTTGAAAGAATGATTGTGAGAGGCTTTGGATTGACCAACTAGAGCCGATGAGGGATTATGTTCATACTGACTAACCAAAAGTTGATAATCACAAAGAGTTGTGCAAAGATGAGTAAAATAATCATATCACATCAACAATATCTTATCACAGATGTGAGGTTGTAAGTTTCCTATAAAGATTATTTGTACATCAACATCCAGAAAAGACTATTGGACTTGTGAGAAGAGGGCTTGATAACATCCCATAAATTATGTTATTTTCTCTTTTGTTCCTTGTTTGCAATGAACTAAGTCTGTCAAAGAGACTTGAGGTCCAATGTTCACTTGAAAATGCTTGAGGAATGTATTGACTAATTGTGAAAAAGAAGTTATATAATTAGGAGGTAACAAGAAAAACCAATCCAATGTTGTGTCTTTGAGGGACCTAGGAAAGAGTTTTGTCAAAATCACATCCTCAAAGAAGAAATCACTACACATAGCAGTAAAGTTTGCCACATGGTTGTTAGGGTCTCCCTTCCCATTATACTTCTCAAAGTGAGGGGTCTCAAACTTCTTGGGCATTTGAGTTCTTAGGATGGAATAGGACAAAGGGCTATGGATAAAATGTGTTGTGATATTAGGCTTAGGTGGACTATTTCTTATGTTGGCCAATTGTTTTTGGATGGAGGTCATATTTTCAACAATTGTTTTATGATAGGGTCGGAAGCTGAATTAGGTAGAGATTGGAATGAATTGGAAGGACTAGGTGATGGTGTATGAGTAGCCTTTTGGAATGTGATAGGAGGTTTAGATGTAGGTGGAGTAACATTAGGTGTGGAATTTATGTAACTATATGGAATAGTACTATAATGGCAAACATGATTCCCAGTAGACAATCCAACACATGTGGTAGCACTATTACTCAAGGCTTTGTAGTAGTGGTGAGAATAATAGAAGTATAAGTAGGAATAGGGAGTGTTGGTATGGTTTCTGACACTTGAGTCCCTATTTGATTAGAAGAAGTGGCATTAGAGATGATTTTAGTGTAACTAGATGCAGATAGAATGTTGTTATGCACTATATGAGCAAGGCCACTCAAGACTTCCAATTCTTCTTGACCTTCAAGAAAAAGACTTCTTAGACTCTCAACAATAGGGATGACCTCTTTAGCTATGTGTTATGAACTTACAAATTTCTAAAAATTAGCCAACTCAGTGTCTAATCTCTGAATTTGAGCTTCGGGAACATGAGCCACAAGGTCATCAATGTTGATGGACTCATGGAAGTTTGATGCTTCAGGAAGATGCAAAGTAGGGATATTAGGAAGAAGTGTTTGAACTTATTGTGTGATTAACTACTATAATACCAATCAAATCTGATGCAAAAATCAGAAATTTAATTCATGCTATGATGATCTATTCTTATGAGATGCAAACAAAGTGACAAATATGCTTTTTTTTCAAGTCTAGAATAAAGTATTTCTTTTTCAAATTTTAAATACAAGGGTGCAAGAATGTTTTGATCACAATAATGATAAGGTACAACAAATGCAAATACTTTTAAACAATCTATCAATGCAACAAGATCTGAAACAACCCTCAAATCTATAAACCCTAGGTTTAAAACTAGCTAGATTTTCTATAAATGCAAGATTTTTACAAACCCTAGTTTTGAAACTATGCAAAATTTAACTATGTATGTAGGAAAAATGATTAATGAACTCAATCCAAAATAGATCTAGGGTAGTAAACAAATTAGATCTAAAAGAAGAAGGATGCAAAAGTGCAAGACAAGTCAGGTTCACCAAAATGTTATGTGGAAAAGAGTCATCTAGCCTAAAAGGTTAAACTAGGTCAAACCCTTTCCATAAACATTGGGGCACAAACCAAGCTTGGCTTCTACCCAAGAAGGAGAGCCAAACTATAGGGGTTCTGCCTTTTTGTTGTATAGACAATTGTCAACCAAATCCAACCAAGGTCAAGCAAGCAAGCTAGGGAAAATGGCTAAACCCTAGATGACAAAGATCGGCTTATAATTGACAGACAAAAATAGATATCAGAAAACCACAAGCACAATAGAGATCAGGGAGCAGATCAAAACCTACATTTGTGAGCAAAAATACCAAAGACTGGGCCACTTGGGTGCCCTAGACCCTAATTCAGGTTTTACAGAATCTTGGGATATCACCAGACCTGTACCTACAAGCTCTATCTTCTTCTTAGAAATCACCTTCAGAAATCAATTTCTTTGACTTGGACACAAGGAAAGAGGAAAAGGTTGTACTGTGTATAAGGGCTTGCCTTAGTCAAACCTTGTGTTGGTGTTTCCACCTCCACTACATCGATGATTAGATCCAAGGGTGTGTGCCCTAAGAGGGCAGAGGCTAGATCTGTAATATATGATAGAAATATGAATGAAGATGAAGATGATTACCACAAGAGGCAAAACCCTAGTTGATGAAGATAACTCAAGATTGTACACCAACAAGGAGAGTGATGGAGAAGGCTTCAAACTTCCTTCAAGACTTGCAAACAAACTTCAATAGCATCCACAAGTAGATAACACTTCCAAGCATGAAGAATACTTTATCATTGAAGCATAATATGAGAGCAAAATACAATTTCGCATTAGGCAACTTAGTGTAAAATGAAATACAAAACCCCTTTATATATGCATTCCCACGCACAAATGATGAATAAAACAAAATGGAGTCGACATGTACAAACTAGGGAGGTGTTCTAAGCAGACACCACAAGAGAGGGGCTAAAGATCCTAACTGGGACTAGGGGCTCGAGTGCCCTGGGCTTTTAGCCCCACAAACTCCAGAGAGTGTCAAATGTTATGGGTTTAGTCCAGTACTAAGTTTATTCTGTCGGGTTTATTCATTGGGATCGAGATTTTATTATTTTATGCTCAAAAAGGTGTTAAAATAGGTCTTGATTAACAAAGGTAACATTTTAGGTCCAACCAGGTGCTAAATTAAGTGTAAAATGCTAGTGTACACATTTTACGACGTAACAGTGGGATGTGTTGTCATACGATCTTCATCATCTCTTAAATCTGTTTGTGAGTGTGGGGTGGTTGTTGGAGTAAGATTATCCCTAACTTGTAGAGTCATTGTGGTTGGTTTATGTGCCTTCACATGTAATTGGTTAGTCAACATTTCAATTGGTCAAGACCTTGTATCTCCTAATTGACATACCTCTTGTGTAGGCAATCATTGTTGGATGTCATTCCTACATCTTCTTAGATGTTGATTGTGTCATCCTAGGATGTGTAATGAAGTAGTTGTCACTCTCATTCTATTCCTTGTGTTTGTGAGAGAACAAGATCATGGACCATTGTCTATTCCATGCCATAGAGGAAACTCTATCCTCTCATATGACCATCATGGTGAATTTGTCACATGATATGGTTGATTCTTTCTCTTGTGCCACCATTCTTGGTGCATTAGTGATGTGTGTCTCTGTAAGCACAAAAATCACGCACAGCCTCCACGAGGACCCCTATGATGATTATAATCATTGTCACGTACATGTAAGCATGAAATAATATCCTCTAAGTACCAAACCTCTTGTTGATGTGTCTCCTCTTTTGTCTTGTGTTGTTTCCTCTCTCTCTCTCTGTTGTCGACGATTTTCGACACTTTTGCGACACTTGTCAATTTGTGTTTTATGAGCTTTCGACCCTATTCCTAAGCCTTGTATGCATCTTGTAGGTGCATTTTCACCTTTCCCCTAAGTTTTTCATCTTCTCCACCCCTTAGAAGCCTTCTAGAGGTCCCCCAAAGTCATCTCCCACTTTCAGTTTTTAGTTTCACTCAACCAATCCAAATCTCCCCCTATTATTTCTGGATCTCCCACTGGGAGATCCTACTTCATAAGTGGAGATTTGGATTTTTGCATGTGAGATACCTGTTTTCGGAGGCAGGTTCATTCTCCTCCCTTTCCTCTACCATCTCCCACTATCAGCTCCTACCCAAGTGCCCTCTAGTTAGGGTCACCCATGGGTCGGCCCCCGGGTGACCCTACTAGTGAAAGACGCGACCCATGGGCGACCTTGTCGTGTTTCCAGCTGCAGAAAAACTCAAGTTTCTAACTCGAAATAGGTCTATTTTTGCCCATTTTTCTTCCAATTCGCATGATTTTTGGTCCCTAATATGGAGTTGACTATTTCATGCACCCACACATGCATAATTAGCTCCATTTGATCTAAAATTAACAACTCATTCTTTCACATGCATTCTTCTAATTCCATTTCTTCTTTCGTGATAAGCTATCATTGCTTCATCACTCTCTAATCAATTGAGTTCACTGGGTAATCAATCCAGTTCACTCCCCAATCAATCCTTGTTAACTCTTCAATCAATTGAGTTAACTTCTCAATCAATTCCACCTCTCATCCCTTCTTCTAACCTATAAATACCCCCTTCCCTCAAGCATAAAGGGAGGCAAATTCATTATGCATACAACTCTTGCTAAATCTTTTTCTCTCCAATCAACATTCTCATGCTCACACAGGACAAAGGTGTCTTTTGTTTGTTCATTGTTCATCAAGCTTTCACATAAAGATCTTCAAGTGTCCTTACCTTGCTTCAATCAAGCCATCATGTTCATCACTAGCTCTCATTGAGATCTCTTTTCAAAGCTTTTAAAGCTTCTTTCGCTTCTTTGTGTTGTCTTGTTGCCAAGAGGTCTTCCCGCTGCTTCAAGAGGATACGAGGTTGCCATCAAGGATTTCTGAGGGTAGTGGAGGCTCACAAGTCTTCTTTATTTCAGGTTCCTCTATGCTTTTTATCAATTGGTAGTAATTAGATAATTGAAATTGCTCTTGGGATTAGTAATTTATTGCTTTTTCCTTGATAGAATAGTTAGATCTAGCATTCTAGAGTAATTTGCATTCATAATATAATTCATTTACTTGCAATTTCCTTTCCTAGATTAAATCATTTCAAAACATTCAAAAACCCCAAAAACATAGAATAATTGCATTAGATAAAATTCATTCTAGTTGCATTCATCTTTCCCTTCCTAGATTAAAAAGCATTTTTTATTTCCAAACATACCAAAGAAGACAAAAATAACAAGTTTTGCATTTCATTTAGTTGCATTCATAAAATACCAAGAAAAGAACAAAAACATTAGGCATTTAGATAAATTGCAAACCCTTGATATTGTCACAAGGTCAACCACGGTCAACTATTTAGTCAAACCCTAGGTCTAGTCAAGGTTAGCCAACATACGCCTATCTCTTGTCTTGACTCATGAATGTGCCCAGGATTAAGAGGTGAGTGGGTGAGTGCAATCTTCAATGAGATAGAGGAAATCCATCTGAGACCACAACAAGATCCACTGTCTTACACCAAATAGAAGCATTTAGACAACTTAAAATATAAGCAGTCATCCAACAAATTGAAAGAGAACGTCAATGTGAACAAATCATCAACGAAAACAACAGCTTACCCACACAAAGGTGGAACATCAGAAACCTTAATAGGAGAAGAGTAACTAGTGACCCTTCGGGTCATACAGTTATCTCTACAACAACAATCATTGAATGAAACATCTACATTAGCACACAACATCAAAGGCCTTAGGACGTGCCGACCCCTCTTCGCGAAGTCCAGCTCTTCAACAAGCTAGACCACCCCTGCGTCTCGCCTCCTCTAGACTAGCTACTTCTAAGAGAGTGTGAGTGGCATGTCAGTTTTCCCTGTGGCAAGGAGGGAAGGGTCTATGTGCGTGTCGAAATCTGACTCGATAGCTCCAAGCAACCAAGGTCATGATTTTGAGCGTACATATTTTGGTGAACATGCAGATCACATCAAAAGCCTAAACATTCAACACTTTAAAACAAACATCGTTAAGCATTTTCTCTTTATTCTTCATAGTTGCTTCTGCCACTTCAGCTTCCATTGCCTTCGACATCATCCACTCCATTTATTTTGTGGTGTCTACGACACCCCCGAATATGACAGAACCTGATCTTAATCAAGGGAATATTCCCTCAAGAGAGCTAGAAACTTCTTCTTTTGATAGGTATGTGTCGCTGCATCTGGATGCACCAATCACAAACTGCTACGATTATGAAGACTCTGACTGTGAACAAGACCAAAGAGAATCCAGGGCATTCTTTGTCATTTAACAACCCAGCTTGGGAGCACAATCCGACCATACTAAATGTGCCACATAAAGCTAGAAGGGTAAGGTGAGATATACATCGACTTGATCAACCTTCCACAAGCACATCAAGTACTCATCTCGGTGAGGAAGTAAAATGATTAGAAAGACACCTGCAAGAGGCAAGAGACGCTCAAGAAGCATTAAGAGTTGCCTTGTGAGAAGAACAAAGAGAAAACACTGCACGAGAAGAAGCATACCACCATGATAATATTCAAAGAGAAAATCCTAGAAATGAGGAAACACCTAGAGATGCCACTCCTGCAGACTTAATCGCAACTCTAGTGCAAAGGATTAGAACCTTGGAAGCAGAACAAGATGCTCTTGGAAGAAGGCAAAAATCCCATGACAACATTTGAAATGAACAAGACCAGAGGGCATCTCAGCATCCCCCTTATCTCAACTATTATTCATGAAATGCAAGTAATGACACATGTCTAAATGGGAACCCTCCTATTCAGAACAATCCAACAATGTTGGGAAACCAAACAAATCAAACAATAGGTTATCAAAACCCTCCTACAAGGTTATTACTATCAACCCCTCAATCTCAAAGCACCTTTCTCGGGACATATCTTGAGTACTTGAAAGAGCCTGTCGATTTAAACATAAGGAACATATAGTTACCTCGGCCATTACCTGATCTCCCGAAGTTCAAAGGAGAAGGAGATCCAAACTCCCATATCAAGGCTTATACCACAGCGATAAGAGAACTCCTCCCTTGGGATGGGGTTGTTGCCAAGATCTTTCCAAAGACCCTAGAAGGAATAGCTTTGGATTGGTACTATCAGTTGCCAGAGGCTTCAATTCACTCGTTCAGACAACTAATCAGAGAGTTTGTCATGGCATTTGACATGAACAAACTCGTCAAAATAGGGATCAGAGAATTCCTAACCATGAAATAAGAGCTGAATGAATCTGTAGCCCATTTTGTCACCAGATGGAGGCAAGTCCTCTATTCCTCAACCAGTGTGCCAAACATGGACCATCATGAATTATACAATCTTTTCTTACATGCCTTGAACAAGGATATGAGAGAAGATGTTCAAAAATTACCATACAGATCTTATGAGGAAGCATAGGAAAGTGCTTTGAGGATAGATCAAGCCGCCATTGACAGTGGCAGAAAGGTTTATGGGTCAAACAGAAAGTTAACAAGGGAAGACACGAGGAACAACACTCTTGTCATCAAGATTCTAAAAAACAACAGAAATGTGACCATAGATTGTTGTAAACAAGGTAGATAACTGAGAGGGGGGGTGAATCAGTTATCTTAAATAATTTAACTTTCTACTCTTCTTTATCAATTAGTGCAACATCAAAACTATAAGCATGCATAACCATGAGAGTAGAAATAAAATCAATACACATAACACAATGATTTTGACGTGGAAAACCCTGTTAAGGGAAAAACCATGGGGTGACTAACCCAAGATTGTATTCTCTGTTAAAAGAATAAGAAGTACAAAATGGCACTTGCCAATTAGGGCTCACTGCCCGAGCACACTGCTCACAAGAGGCTCACTGCCTACAAGAGACTCACTATCTACAAGGTATATAGAAAGTAACTAGGTATTTGAACTGATCAGGGGCATCCACATATGCTGAGGTTCAGTTCCGGTTAGGCTCAATATACTGATCTGCTACACTTCATTCTTCCTCTGCTTAGCATTGTTCTATCACATACCAGATTTGTATAGCTGCTTCCACACTGCTCTCTGCTTTTCTTCGCACACTATTTCTCACACCACACACCTTCACATCAAAATCCATCTGATATATATATCTGCACCAAGGATTTCAACATCTTTCTAGTCAGCATCCGGAATACTCAAGATTTTCTCAAACTCTGATTAGTCGGTTGAATCCTTGCTTACTAACTGATGTGTATCAAAGAGATAGTTGTAGAAGTCATCAATCATGTCGACCAACCACGAATGATCCCTCAAGAAGCTTGATCTCCATCAATTTCTCATCCGGATTAAGGTTTGATGCTCTACCGGTCAGTTCTTCCTAAGTCTACTCTGCCCAACACTTAGGTGCTCATATCTTTTTACTCTTTCATCACCAGAGGCTCAATCTCTGGAATGTAGCAGTCATGGTACTCCTCTTGGCTTCCCAAAGTCCACACTTTGTTGAGATACTTCCTCTAAGAGATCCGGACCTGATTGTTGGACCTTGCTGCATGCTTTGTTCTTGTTCACTAGACCAAAACACTCTTCAATCTGACTTCCGGTAAGGACCTCTTATGTGCTGCAGATGTGTGGGATAAACTTTGTTGCCATCAATGACAACAATGATGAAGCCACATAGTGTCTCTTGCCAACATAGATGAGGTGACAGACCAACCCTAAGTCAAGAAGGCAACAGACAATTACAACGGGAGAGACTATTATCCTCCTAATGTCAATGCGATTGATTGACCTAGAAACAATGGATATTACCCTAGGGACAACTAACAGAGTTGGAATCGTAATAGAAATGGAAATGATGGAAGGTATGAAAGACCCCCATATGAGTAGAACCAATTTTGTTCTTTTCACAGAACAAGGGGGCATAGCAAAGAATCATGTACAGAGTATAATAGATTCATAGTGAGATTACCAGAAGATCAACAATAGTATAGAAATATTCTTAAACCCGCAGGAAGTCAGACCAGATAACAAGGGCACAAGACAAACCTAAGCCCCGATAGCTCCATCGAATGCTAACATGAGAATCTATCAAGATCCATTTCCCGTGCATAAAGATGCAGAAACCTCAAACCAAAATTAAGTAGCCCAAGGTAGCAACATTGGCATCCCACCAAAACTAGGGCAGAAAGGAGAAGCTAGGATGATGGGATTGGTCGAAATAATCCACAATGAAGAAGAAGAGGAAGACCTTGAGAATGAACCAAAGGAAGTATATGAGGGTGTCATTTCGGTAGTGAAACCAATACCAACTCCGATTGGACCTTATGAACTTATCAAAGATTTAAAAAAGACATATGCTCACATATCATTCGTTGACTTACTCAGGAATTCCCCTTCACATCGCTCAACATTATTGAAAGCAATAGCGATGAAGTATCTCGATCAAATTACTCCCCCATCTAGCCAGCAAATCAACCATGTAGACTATGGCATCAGCCCATCGAATTCAGAACACAAGGATCTCAGGTTCTTCTTTGACTTAAAGCAAATGCAATCTGAAGTTGAGCTAACCAAGAAAGGAGACCCGCGTTGTACTTACAAGTCTGATCTATGACACTTGCATTAAATGAACCTTAATTGATGATGGAGTAGCAGTGAACATAGTTCCATTTTCCCTCCTAGAGAGAATGGGTTATGGACACACTAATATCACTGCTTCATGAGACACCTTGAGTGGGTACGATAACCTAAAGGCCACTACAATAGGGAAGATCATGCTTCCCACGACTCTAGGGCCCAAGGCTGTCCCAACCACATTTACGTCATCAACAAGGATACAGATATAACTTGCTCCTTGGAAGACCATGAATCCATAAAATGAAAGTCGTGCCATCAACGTTATTCCAAGAAGCTTGATTCCTACATCTGAGGAAGGTATACATTGCGAAAGGGGATCCGAAACCTTTCAGCATGTTGAAATCAAACACATCAAACAAGTGTATAGGCATCCCCATAGATTATGAACTTCCCACCAATAAACTGACTGTCCCTAGTCCTATGCCTCAATCAATATGCATCAAGCAAATAGAAACTCCAGAAAAGACCATAAACACCGTGGAGATGAAAACTTTAGAAAATGAGGTACCATCAAAACAAAAAGAAATTATCTCCAAGGCAAAGATAGTCAAGATCATGGAATAGATAGAGAAAGATGGACCTCTCCAATTCCCTCTGAAAGTGCTCATGATCAATATTCAACCTGCCTACAAGCTCTTCCCTTGCATAGGGGAGAAACCTCATAGAACTGAAGGTCCAATGTTCGAAACCACTACATTGGACTTGAGAAATGCAGACCTGCACACTTTCTCAGATCCTGAGGAAGATATGACAAAGAGTTACACTCCTTTGTCACCCTTAAGTGAATCACGTGTCCTAGACACACCAGAAGAAATGGAGTCATACGATCCTCTCACACCAATAGATTATTCATATAGACCCTTGACACCCATGGAGGAGGTGCATTCTATTGACAATGGATCAACTAATGCAATAGGAATGCTACCTAGGATGTTCATGGTGTCTCAATCAAATGAACTTGGCGAGTAGGAAGCACCTTTAGTACAAATTGAAATGGTTGAAAGACTTCCAAACGAAGACAAAGAAAGTGAGGGTACATTCCACAAGGAATGGAAAATGAGAGTGACAGTCGGCACTGATGATCCTGTCATTTTTGAGTTGCTAGGAAGTTACATCAGGTATTTCGTGGATTTAAGGCCAAAACCAAATGGGAGGACAAGTATAAGTTTTGTCCCTCCTAATGAGCAAAGGGAGCCACAAACTCCCTTCAAATTGTTCCAGTTTTTGTAAAGTATTCAAGATAGACAAGACATGAAAGTTTACATGTAAGAGCAATTCGACATGTTGATGGAATTGCTAAGGTGCGATGGAGTCCTATATTGGACCCCTTCCCATCAACAAGCCTTTCGAGACTTACTTCGTCTCACACTGCCAAGGGAAACCACTGAGTTGGAAACAATAGAATCAAATGACACACTTTACAGAATAGAACTTGTCCTTAGAAGAGGTAGCATGAAAAAGAAGAAAAGAAGACAAAAAAGAACATTCATAGAGGACTGGAAAGGTCCTTACATGGTTAAAGAAGATGTCAGAAATGGTGCCTATCTATTGTGAACAATGGAGGGAGAGGAATTTGGTGAAACAGTCAATGCCGTTCACCTCAAGATATACTATGTCTAAAATCATAAAAATCATAAAACATAAAAATACAAAAAAAATTATAAAAATAAAAAATGTCAAAAAAAGAATTTGTTTCTTGCATTTCAGTATCATTTTGTTCATCTTGCATTACATTCAATGACTTTCTCTTATATTATTTTCATCTCAGTAAGGAGTCTAAGGTTTCCTAGGTATATGTGATCCTTTTAGGTCCTAGAGATTCCCCATTATCACAATCACCATACTCCTTTTCATTCCCAGTGATTCTAATAAAAGCCTAGCTCTTAGCTTTACATTGATCCCAGTCTTAATGAGTCGAGATGTTAGGTCTAAACAAAGTCAGTATTCAAACCTACAATGTTCAAAGGAAGATTGCAAGTAGACCTTCCCAATTCTTCCCTAGTAGAAGAGAAGTCTGACCAGATTACAAAAACTTTAGGTGGTGCTCAACCCTTTATCTTCCTTGGCCAAAAATGTTAGGAGGATCAAAACTCTGAAGGAAGCAATCTAAAATCTAAGTGAATAAAAAAATGAGTGATCAAAATAAGTGTTAAAAAGTGAGAATTGAGAGATCAAGCTTGCATATCAAAGTTCCAAAGGCATTCATTTCTTGAAAAGTAAAAAATCCAAAAAAATGAGAAGATCAAGTGAGAAAATACAAAAAAAGTGAAAAAGAAAAAAAAAAGATACAAAAAAGAGTGAAAGAGAAAAGATTGTTGAATGTCCGTACTCTTGGGTAGAGATCAGTCTAAGCTCAAAGCCTTAAGGGTGACATTCTAATAGAGAAAATAAAAGAGAAAGGTACAAAGCACACACACACTAGCTAAGCAATGCCAAGAGCCTAGTAGTCTTTAGGATCATTTTCTATCTAGGGACCCTTTTTCTTTCCTGTTTATCCTTTACCCCCGGTCTATCTTGCTTTCCATCTATGATCTAAGCCTAGAAAACATCAATAAATTTTGCTACTTGTCTAAGTTGAAAGCTTGTCAGATTGTCTTAACTAGATAAGGATCAATGTTTAGCCTTTAGCAAAGCCCAAATTCAGAACCACTCCATTTCATTCCCGCTGCCCACTTGAGTTCTAAATTCCTATCTCACAACCTTGAATAGGTCTCTTATATTAGGACAACTTGCAATCCCCTAGATTGAAAATTGTATTAAAGAGTAGTTATGTTGTTTGTTCCACAATGCATTCATATCAAAATCAGAAAAAGAGTCTGAAAGCAATAAAGTTAGTGTCATAACTTGTGACATTCAGTAGAAGTAAAAGTTTCATTTCAAGCATCCCTTGTGTTCTTGGATCTGCATATCGTAAGTTGCATCTCATATATATGCCAAAAAAATTACAAAAACATGTCATCGTCATCATACTTGCATGGTTAGAGTTGAAGGTCAAAAACATCATCAAAAAGTTCTTTAACTTCCAAAAAGCACAAGAGCCGAGTACCCATTCGATAGCCAAAACTGTAAAAAGACAAACTTGCATAGATATATCTGAAGTTTACATATATGAGAGTACCAAAGAGCTAAGACAAAATGCTCTCGAGGAAACTAAAGACTCCCCATGCAAGGGGGCACAATTTCAAAGAAAAACAAAGTAAAATCAAGAATGGTTCCCTCCAACAAAACCCTCAATACTCCTGCTCCTCTGCCTATGTGTACCACTAGTCGCTCCATGAGATCTATGTGAGCGATGTATCCTACGATGAGCATGTGATTGTGAAGGCCCCATTGCACTAGCATCTCGCCGTCCAAATCCAAGACGAGCCATCTCACAAAGCACCTGATTCTCACCCTTAAGGATGAGATTCTGGGCCTTCAAATCCGCACTCGCCTGACATCCATGATAGGCAAGAGAAAAAATGTCAGTGTGTCACTTAGCAGCAGGGGGCACACTAGGATCAACCAAAAGACTCTCTTGAGACAACCTAGTGAAGAGAGAAGCCAAGCCAACATTAATCTCACAAACAAAATCCCTCCACTCTTTAACATTACCTGCGAAATGAACCAAGAAAAGTGAAAAGTGTGTTAGATCTCCACGAAAAGAAATGAAAGAGAAAGGACAAAAGTGTGAAAACAATAAAGCAAATAAAGACTTATGTGGGTCACCAGGCTTCCAGTTAGGGTCAAGTTGTTGAATCACCTCATTAGAGTGAGGAGGTCTGGGAACTACAGGTGGACCCTCTGGAACATCATGAGCATCATCCACATCATTAGCACCATCAAGACCCTCGTCCTGTGCATCCTCGGGTGGACCCTCGTCTGACGAATCACCCCCATCAGGAATATAGTCCTCGTCAGTAGAATCTGAGTCCTCGACCATAATAAGTGCTTGAGAAGGAGTCCCTATCCCTCCCCTCTATCCTCCTCTTGAAGTCTTAGGATCTCTAGTAATGAAGATTCTGGGAGTCAAAGGAGTCCAAGTAATCATCCTCTAGCTAACCTTGCTCATCTCTTGGATAGATCTATAGCAGGTAGACAATAGGGGCAAATCCTTAGGAAAATCCTTGCAAAACTTCTGCAAGACGTGCTCAACATGATGAGCCTTGACCAAACCATTATAATATGAAAGCTCTGATACCCTAGGACAATACTCTCTTATCTCACCATCATGAGCCCATGATCCCTCTAAGTCCACATAAGGATCAAAAATCATAACCTCATTTGTGAGAGTGGCCGCAACTCATAGAGAAGCATCAAAATGACCCACATGAACCCATCTAGCTGCTCTTGATAACCATCTATTAGGAATCAGAACTAGATTCTGATAAGGCCTGATGTGCTAAAAAATCCAAGTCATAATCAAGGAGGAGTGGCTAAAAGCAAGAGCCCTTCGTCATGCAATGCGGTAGAAATCTCTGTATACCATGGCCAAAATGTTTGGCCGCCAAGTGTAGACCTTGCCCTGCTCAAGACCATGTATAATTGGTGCCCAACACCATCTCAAGCGAGCCGAGGCCTTGTCTCTAGACAACCTCGATGCGATCAAGTCGATCAGAAACTTCCTCAAGTGAGGAATGCGAAGTCAAAACACAAAAGTAAGTTGAACTCCTATCTGTGTTGGAATAAGGTACCATTAACCTTGTAAATTCTAATATTGTGTTTTATTCCATTTATTATTTGTTATTTGTAATTACCCATAAGGGAATGAGGTACTCTCATTGACAGTTGTAATTTTGGAGTTACCGGCGACAGTTACGGAGTGACATTTATGGTTGCAAATGTAAAAACTCAAAGTAAATGAGGATAGGCATGCTTCCTTGAGGAATATACTATTTTTGGCATGTATGACAACTATCATAATGTTTGGTGAGTGAATCTATGACAGTAGCAAGTTGTCATAAGATTCTGAGATTCTATGACACATATGACGAATATGTTAGTTGTATATTTGCTATATTTAGCCCAAGGTTCCTATCTTGAAAAGATACTCTTTTGCTTGAATCTATGATGGTTATGATGCGTTATAAGATGTTGTAAGAGGCCAAATTTAGTCTTGGGCACCCAACATTTGCATGGTTATTTTTAGACAAGTGTAAGATGCTTGTAAGATGACATTTAATGTTTGTATGTTGGGGAATCTCATGAGAGAGAAGGTGAACACCTAAGATGAGTTAGAAAATATTTCTAGAAGTATTTGCCATGTATTAGTTGTTGTAATACAAGTTTTAGGTACTCGGGTGCTGTCAGAATGCTGTCAGAATGAAGACTGGTGGAGAGAGTTGAAGTGTTGTATTGTAAATCATTTTCAGATTAATACAAACATTGGGCCTCTTTCCTGTGTGGAGTTTTTTACTTGAAAGGGTTTTCTCCATGTTAAACATTGTGTTATGTGTTCATATTTCTAATTTTGCATTTATGTGAAGCATAGTTTTGTTTTTGTGTTACAATCTCCATTAATAACACACAGTTAAAGATTGCAGAAATTTATATTGAATCAGATTTCCATTGAAGTAGTGTTGCATTCATTTCTAATATCAAAGCCTGGCCAACTTTGACTCTTGGGTGGTAGTGTGGAAGCTATAGCTGTAGTGGGATATTTGGTTGTATTTTTTTGTAGATCTTGTGTTGTTATTATGGCTGCATCCACTGTTGCATCAACCTCTCGATTGGACATTGAGAAGTTCAACAGAATGGGGTATGAGTTGTGGAAGCTAAAAATGGAAGATTTGTTGGAAGAAAGAAACCAATGGTTGTCTGTCCAAAAAGAGAATAAACTTGATGATGTCTCTCAAGATGAGTGGGATAGACTAGATAAGAAGGCACGAGGAACCATCCGGTTGTGTCTTTCAAACTCTATCCTGTTGAATGTCGCAAAGGAAGAGATTGCATACAAGTTGTGGAAACGGTTGGGTGAGATCTATCAAGCCAAGAGTATGGTAAATAAACTTTATTTAAAAAGAAAATTGTTTTCCATGAAAATGCAAGAAGGTGAATCAGTTGTAAAGCATTTAAATTCTTTTAATTTGTTAGTGAGTCAGTTTGATTCAGTAGATGTTGAGGTTAGTGAGGAAGATAAATGTATCTTACTTCTTTGTTCTTTACCCAAGTCTTGGGAGAATGTTATCCTTGCTATCACTACTAACCTTGCGGATCCGAAGTTGGATGTTCTTGTTTCAGTGCTACTATCATAGAAATTGAGGAAGAAGAGTTTGGATAGTTCAGGGGATACTCTCAGTGTCAAGGGAAGGTCTAAGGAAAGGGGACGTAAAGGAGATCAGAAAGCGGCTAAGGATAAGTCCAAGGGCTGGTCTAAGACTTCTGGTAAAAAGAACAGAGTTAAGTGTTGGAACTACGGTAAAAGGGGACATGTGAAGGAGTGTAAAAAACCCAAAAAATTTTGGGAGAGTGCTTCGGATAAGTCCTCGAATGCAGGTGAAGAAGTTTTACTTTCTGCATGTAATCTTGTTTCTAATGATCACTGGTTGGTTGACTCAAGATGCTCATTTCATATGACTTCGCATAAGGAATGGTTCTCCTCATATGAAGAATATGATGGAGGTAATAGCTACCTTGGTGACAACTCTTCATATTCGATTGTCAGGAAATGAAAGGTATTGTTGTGTTTTAGTGATGGGAGGATTAAAAGCCTCCCTGGTGTTTTGCATGTTCCTAGATTAGCTAGAAATATTATTTCAATTTCAAAGTTGAATGATTTGGGAATGCATGTGACATTTGACAAGCATGGCTACAGATTAGTGAGAGGGAACTTGGTGGTAGGAAAGGGGAAGAGATTCAGAACCATGTTCAAGCTTGAAGCCACTACAGTTTATAATGCCTCCTATGTATCTGAGGCTAATACTGAAAATACATGTATGTTGTGGCACCGTATATTGGGCCACACAAGCAATAATGTAGTAAAAACTATTAAGAATAAAAATTTGTTGGATGGTTTCTCCTATTCTGATGGGCACTTTGATTTCTGTGAGCATTGTCTATTTGGTAAACAAAACATAAAATCATTTCCTTCAATAAGCAATAGAGCAAAAGAGAAGTTAGAAATTATTCATACGGATGTGTTTGGACCTGTGAATAATGAATCTATTGGAAAATCTCGTTACTTTGTAACCTTCATTGATGATGTATCCAGATTTATATGGATTTATTTTATGAAGCATAAATATGAAGTTTTCACTAAGTTTAAGGAATTCAAAGTCTTAGTAGAGAACCAATCAGGTTTAAAGATAAAAATATTAAGATCTGACAATGGAGGGGAATATTGTTCTAAGGAATTTGATGAGTTTTGCAAGCATGCAGGTATAATCAGACAAAAGACAACTATGTATACACCACAACAGAAAGGTGTTGTAGAAAGGATGAATTGAATAATTATGGAAAGGGCCAGAAGTATTCTTAGTGATGCACAGTTGGATAAATGCTTTTGGGTAGAGGTTTTGTGTACTATTTGCTACTTGATAAATGATCTCCTTGTAAGGCTCTTGATTCAACACCTTATGAAGTGTGGACATGTAAGAAACCTTTTGTTTCACATTTAAGTGTTTTTGGCTATGAGGCTTTTGTTCATGGGCCTAAGGAAAAGCGATCGAAGTTGGATCCAAAGGCTAAAAAGTGTACATTTATTGGATATGGTGACAATGTCAAAGGTTATAAGCTTTGGAATCCACTAACCCACAAGATTATCTTTTCTAGAGATATTATTTTCAAGGAACTTAGAACTATTTTTGAACCTAAGAAGCCAAAGAAATAGATGAAAAGGTAAAGAAGGTGCACTTTGATTTAGAGCAAAAAGATGCACCTCAGGAAGAAAAAAATGATGGATTGGGGGGTGAAGAAGAAGATGAAGATTCAAGTAGTTCTGATGAAGATGAGTCTGTTGTTATAGAAGAAGTTGATGCAGATGATCATGCAAAAGAATGAGTAGAGTCTCTTACTCCACCCTTGAGGAGATCCACAAGACAATAGAATCTAGTTGACATGTATAGCCCACCAAATATATGTTATGTATATGCTTTATTGAGTACTAACGATGAACCTAGATTCTACAGGGAAGCTATTTTTGCAGATGATAGTGAGTCTTGGCAGTTAGCCATGCAGGAGGAGATGATGGTTGTAGACTCTTGTAACACCTGGGATCTTATTTTTTTTCCCAAAGGAAGAAAGGCCATAGGTTGTAAGTGGGTCTTCAAGAAGAAGTTTGGAGCAGATGGGTCATTGGAGAAGTACAAGGCTAGACTGGTAGCCAAGGGCTATTCCCAGAGAGAGGGAGTTGATTTTGGTGAGATATTCTCTTCTGTTGCTAAATTGACTTCTATTAGATTTCTCTTATCCATTGTTGTAGCTTATGATTGGGAGATTGAGCAAATGGATGTTAAGACTGTGTTCTTGCATGGAGATCTTGAAGGAAAAATTTATATGCAACAACCTACAGGTTTTGAGGTAAAAGGAAAAGAACATTGGGTTTGCAGGTTGAAGAGGTCTCTCTATGGTTTAAAACAATCCCCCAGAATGTGGTATCAAAAGTTTGATTCATTTGTTTTGAAATTGGGTTTTGTTAGAAGTGAGGAGGATCATTGTGTTTACATTCATTGTGTTGATGATTCTATACTGGTTATTGCTTTGTATGATGATGACATGTTCTTTTTCAGCAATACTAAGGGTATGGTTAGTGAGCTTAAAGCCCAACTTTCAAGTGCATTTGAGATGAAGGATCTTGGTGCTCCAAGGTATATTTTGGGAATGGAGATCAGGAGGGACAGAGTTAATAGAAAGCTTTGGTTGTCACAAAGTAAGTATGTGAATACTACTGTGCAGAGGTTTAGTTTGTAGGACTGTAACCTAGTTAGAGTTCCTTTACCCATTGGTACTAAGTTTTCATTAGATATGTGTCCAAAGACTGAGGATGATCTTGAGGATATGTCTAATGTTCCATATGCTAGTGTTGTAGGGAGTTTGATGTATGCAATGGTTTGCACTAGACTAGATATTGCTCAAGCAGTGGGAGTTTTGAGTAGATTTATGTCTAACCCTGGTAGACAGCATTGGAACTATGCGAAGAGGGTGTTTAAATATCTTGCAGGTACTCCTGATTATTGTTTGGTTTATTCTGGTACTAATAGTGGTGATAAATCTTTGGACATACAGGGTTTTGTTGATGCAGATTGGGCAGGTGACTTGGATAGTCAAAGGTCCACTAGTGGCTATGTGTTTACTCTATTTGGAGGTGCAGTGAGTTGGATGAGTAAGAGGCAACCCATAGTTTCTTTGTCCACTACAGAAGCAAAGTATATGGCTGCTACTCATGTCTCTAAGGAGGCAGTTTGGTTGAGGAGATTGTGTACATGTATTGGTTTTGATTGCAGGATCATTCAGATTGGTTGTGATAGCCAGAGTGCTATCTATTTGGCTAAGGTATTATGCTCAGACTAAGCATGTTGATGTTCAATATCACTTTGTTTGAGAGTTGGTTGCAAATGGAGAGATTGAGCTAAAGAAGATAGACACTTAGGAGAATGTTGTAGATTCATTGACCAAGCATGTGAGCACAGAGAAGTTTGTATGGTGTAGAGAGGCCATGGGCCTTGTTTCTAGTGCCTGATTTTTTTTTCATTTGTTTTCTTATGGGTTGATTTACAATGTCTAATGTCAAGTGGGAGAATGTTGGAATAATGTGCCATTAACCTTGTAAATTCCAATATTGTATTTTATTCCATTTATTATTTGTTATTTGTAATTACCCATAAGGGAATGAGGTAGTCTCATTGACAGTTGTAATTTTAGAGTTACCGGCGACAGTTACGGAGTGACATTTATGGTTGGAAAATGTAAAAACTCAAAATAAATGAGGATAAGCGTGCTCCCTTGAGGAATATACTATTTTTGGCATGTATGACAACTGTCATAATGTTTGGTGAGTGAATCTATGACAGCTGCAAGTTGTCATAAGATTCTGAGATTCTATGACACATATGACGGATATGTTAGTTGTATATTTGCTATATTTAGCCCAAGGTTCCTATCTTGGAAAGATACTCTTTTGCTGGAATCTATGATGGTTATGACGCATCATGAGATGTTGTAAGAGGCCAGATTTAGTCTTGGGCACCCAACCTTTGCATGGCTATTTTTGGATAAGTGTAAGATGCTTGTAAGATGGCATTTAATGTTTGTGTGTTGGGGGATCTCATGAGAGAGAAGGTGAACGCCTAAGATGAGTTAGAAAAATGTTTCTATAAGTATTTGCCATGTATTAGTTGTTGTAATACAGGTTTTAGGTACTTGGGTGCTGCCGGAATGCTGTCAGATTGAAGACTGGTGGAGAGAGTTGAAGTGTTGTATTATAAATAATTTTTAGATTAATACAAACATTGGGCCTCTTTCCTGTGTGGATTTTTTTATCCGAAAGGGTTTTCTCCACGTTAAACATTGTGTTATGTGTTCATATTTCTGATTTTGCATTTCTGTTAAACATAGTTTTGTTTCTGTGTTACAATCTCCATTAATAACACACAGTTAAAGATTGCAAAAATTTATATTGAATCATATTTCCATTGAAGTAGTGTTGCTTTCATTTCTAACAGTCTAGTCCTCAGGGTGATTAACCCCCATAAACTGCACCCAAGACACCTTGTCCTCAAAGGACTCACTGGTAGGCAGGACAAGAGGATGTCCTCTCATAAGAACTCCAAGTATATGATAGACATCAAACCGAGTGATAGTAAACTCTCTTGAAACCTGCCGGAACCTGAAGGTGTTCCTATCTGCATCCCAGTATGTTAGAATATCATAGTAGATGCGTGCCATAGGATGAATAACTGGCACATGGCAGACTCTAGCTAAGCTTGCTCTCCTCAAGATAGCACGATCATCATCACTTAATGAAGCAAACATCTATGAGAGCCACAACTACTCTCTACATGCATTCCATTGAATGTGCATGTCCTATAAATCAGAAAAGAGCTTTAGTTTAGATCTTGTCAACTTGCAAAAATCTTAAAAATTGTAAAACTTGTAGAAAATCACACAAAAAAAGCGTATAAATCATCAAAATTGCAATAAACAGGCAAATACAGTAGTCAAATTAGGCTGAAATAGAGCAAAATGAAAGTTAGAAAATATCAAATTTTGGACAGAAATCACCCAACGGGGTCGCCCCCCGGGAGACCCAGATGTCAACAGGATCTCCCCTCAGGTGACCCTATTGTCAGTAGGATCTCCCCCCGGGCGACCCTGTTGTTAGCCAGATCTCCCCCCAGGCGACCTGCCTGACAAAAGGGGTGACCCTATGTGGAGATCCCCTGAACGGAAAATCCTCTAAAATCCCCATTTTTTAATCAATTTCACTCTAAACGACAAAACAGAGACAATGCAACAAGAAGAATCACCAAAAACAAAGAATTTCAAGAGATTTTTCACAAAATTCAACCTAGGGTTTGGAGAAGGGTTTTCCACTGTTTGTGCACCTGATTCTCAGCGGCTAAAGAAGAGGCGGCCATCTTTGCGATCTCCTCGATGATACTTTCCCAACAATTGTTCACATGATCAATTCTGTCGCCGATTCACTCAAATCTCACTAATTTGCTTGCTTTGCTTGCCCTTAGCTTAGTTTCTTTTATGCATTCTTAGATTAGTTTTTGCTTTTATGCATCTTCCGTGCATCATTTTACGTGCATTCATTCCTATAGTCTCATCGACAAAGGAAAACAACTAGTTGAAGTCTCACGACATATGGTAAGTTCGTCATTTCATTTTTCATTATTCATTTTGATATATTCAGATGCTGAACTAACACTGGTTATTGTAGGTACAATTGCGGGAAAATTGACAACAGGTAAGGACTGGTTCAAGAATAGTACCTACCTTTCATGTAGACTACCGTCCCCGAGGGGGCAAATATGTAAGCACAAAAATCACGCACAGCCTCCACAAGGACCCATATGATGATTATAATCCTTGTCACATACATGTAAGCATGAAATAATGTCCTCTAAGCAGCAAATCTTTTGGTGATGTGTCTTCTCTTTTATCTTGCGTTGTTTCCTCTCTCTCTGTTGTTGACACTTTTCAACACTTTTGCGACACTTGTCGATTTGTATTTTTTACGATTTTTACCCTCTTCCTAAGCCTTGTATGCATCGTGTAGGTGAGTTTTCACCTTTCCCCTATGTTTGTCATCTTCTCCACCCCCTAGAAGCCTTCTAGAGGTCCCCCAGAGTTGTCTCCCACTTTTAGTTTTCAGTTTCACTCAACCAATCTAAATCTCCCCCTATTATTTTCAGATCTCCCACTGGGAGATCCTACTTCGCAAGTGGAGATTTGGATTTTTGCATGTGACATACCTATTTTCGAAGGCAGGTTCATTCTCCTCCCTTTCCTCTACCATCTCCCACTGTCAGCTCCTACCCAGGTGCCCTCTAGCTAGGGTCACCCATGGGTAGTCCCCAGGGCGACCCTTTTGGTGAAAAGGGCGACCCATGGGCGACCCTGTTGTGTTTTGAGCCGCGGAAAAACTTGAGTTTCTAACTCGAAATAGCTCCATTTTTTGCCTATTTTTCTTGCAGTTCGCATGATTTTTGGTCCCTAATATGGAGTTGACTATTTCATGCACCCACACATGCATAATTAGCTCCATTTGATCTAAAATTAACAACTCATTCTCTCACATACATTCTTCTAACTCCATTTCTTCTTTAGTGATAAGCTATCATTGCTTAATTACTCTCTAATCAATTGAGTTCATTGGGTAATCAATCAAGTTCGCTCCCCAATCAATCCTTGTTAACTCTTCAATCAATTGAGTTAACTTCTCAATCAATTCCACCTCTCATACCTTCTTCTAACCTATAAATACCCCCCTCCCTCAAGCACAAAGGGAGGCAAATTCATTGTGCACACAACTCTTGGTAAGGTTTTGCTCTCCAATCAACATTCTCATGCTCACACAGGACAAAGGTGCCTTTTGTTTGTTCATTGTTCATCAAGCTTTCACATAAAACTCTTCAAATGTCCTTACGCTGCTTCAATCAATCCATTGTGCTCATTAACAACTCTCATTGAGCTATCTCTTCAAAGCTTCTTTCGCTTCTTTGTGTTGTCTTGTCGCCAAGAGGTCTTCCTGCTGCTTCAAGAGGATAGGAGGTTGCCATCAAGGATTTTTAAGGGTAGTGGAGGCTCACAAGTCTTCTTTATTTCAGGTTCCTCTATGCTTTTTGTCAATTGGTAGTAATTAGATAATTGAAATTGCTCTTGGGATTAGTAATTTATTGCTTTTTCCTTGATAGAATAGTTAGATCTAGCATTCTCGAGTAATTTGCATTCATAGTATAATTCATTTACTTGCAATTTCCTTTCCTAGATTAAATCATTTTAACACATTCAAAAACCCCAAAAACATAGAATAATTGCATTAGATAAAATTCATTCTAGTTGCATTCATCTTTCCCTTCCTAGATTAAAAAGCATCTTTTATTTCCAAAAATACCAAAGAAGCACAAAAAAATTACGTTTTACATTTCATATAGTTGCATTCATAAAATATCAAGAAAAAGACAAAATATTAGGCATTTAGATGAATTGCAAACCCTTGATATCGTCACAAGGTCAACCACGGTTAACTATTTAGTCAAACCCTTGATATCATCACAAGGTCAACAAAAGTCAATGCATAATGAAACCTTAGGTCAATCAAAACCCTAAGTCAAACCCTAGGTCTAGTCAAGGTTAGCCAACATACGCCTATCTCTTGTCTTGTCTCATGAATGTGCCCAGGATTAAGAGGTAAGTGGGTGAGGGCAATCCTCGATGAGATAAAGGAAATCCATCCAAGACCACAACAGGATCCATTTGTCTTACAACAAATATAAGCATTTAGACAACTTCAAATACGAGCAGTCATCCAACGAATTGAAAGAGAACATCAACGTGAACAAATCATCAACAAAAATAATAGCTTACCCACACAGAGGTGGAACATCAGAAACCCTAACAGGAGAAGAGTAACTAGTGATCCTTCTGGTCATACGGTTATCTCTACAACAACAATCATTGAATAAAACATCTACATTAGCACACAACAACAAAGACCTCAGGACATGTCGACCCCTCTCCACGAAGTCCATCTCTCCAACAAGCCAGACCACCCCCGTGTCTCACCTCCTCTCAGCTGGCTACTTCCACAAGAGCGAGAGTGACATGGTGGTTCATCCTGTGGCAAGTAGGGAAGGGTTTGTGTGTGTGCCGAAATCTGACCCGACAGCCCTAAGCAACCGAGGTCACAATTTTGAGTGTACAGTCCCATGTGTTGTTGTGTTTTATCATGACACCTTGTGCGGGCACATGTCCAATGCAACATGAAAAAATTGATCATCCAATTTTTATCCATTAATGTCTTAGGCGAAAGATTGGGGCATTACAGTCTATACAAGACTAGACATTGCCCAAGTAGTTGGAGTTCTTAGTAAGTTTATGTCTAACTCTCGTAAAGAGCATTAGACTTATGTGAAAATGGTTTTTAGATATTTGTGAGGAACGTCTAATTATTGTAGATGCTATCATGGGATTGATGATGTGGGGAAGTTGCTAGATATAGACTGTTTTTTTAATTTGGATTGGGCTGGTGATTTGGACAACATGAGGTCCATGAGTGGTTGTGTTTTTACTTTATTTAGAGGAGCTATCAACTAGATGAGTAATCAGCAACCTATAGTTTGATGACATACCTCATTCTCTCTTTGTCATGGTTAAGTTCAAACAGTACTCCAAACCACAACACATGCTACTCAAGGTGGGCACAATCAACTTCCTTTTCTAATAGCCTAGGCCTTGACAATCCATAAATCTCAACGGTCAATGATAGAAAAACAACAACTGACATCATGAACATAGATTACCAAAAGCCTCACATTCATTGTTGTATCAAGGGTATGTTGCCTTACTGATCTTCATATATTCCTTACTTTCACGTACTGAAAATATATACACATGAAAGGTAATTCATATCTGGCAATCATAAAACAAGAACATTGTTCACATAGAAATATAATTGAAAATAATTAACTATTCTATTACATCTAGGATCAAAGTGCTCGTTCTCTTCAACATAAAGCAAGAATTGTCATTTATTGTCAGATTACTTCTACTCTAACTATAAATCTACTTCACATTAGACAAATTGCAAATACTTATGCATCAACATCTCTCTCTCTCCATTGTAAATTCGGGTGCGATTGCTTGTTAAATGTCTCTAATAAAGTGAATAGGCAAAAGATAAAGGTAATTTAAAATTTTAGATGTATGAAAGATTGATTTAGTTATGTGATAAGGCACCTTTTGTATGTTGATGACCTTATTTTGATTGCTAAGTCCTGTTGATGGTGGTTTTAGCATGCAACAACACAGGTGAAACACAAAGGGTATTTCACCTCTCTTGAAAAAGGTATCCTATCCTAGATAGGACTACTCCAAGGTTTATACAGCTAGGTCTTAGCTTGCAGGAATAACTTCAGTGGAATGTTTCAGCTGTACCAACAAGGGGACTTGTACATATAACATAGGGTTCATGAAAAGATGGTAGCAATGTAAATGCAGAAACCCTAGGTGGTTCAGACTGTAAAGTCTAAAATTCTGCAGTAGATAATCAATGTAATGCTGCTCAAACCCTAAATCTATTAAACTTTATGTAAAGAAAATGTAAAAGGAAAAGGGAGAGAGAGAAGGGATAAGAGATCCTATAGACAATTACAGAAATGATCAATAACCAAATAGACAGATTCCCAACAACAAAGGAATCCCTATTTAACCAGGCAGCCCATAATGCCATAGAGATTGTACAATCTTCTAAGAAAATGTAAAGATATTCAAATCATGGAAGGTTCATCAAACACCCAACTCTTGGCGCAGCTCAATAAATTCACACAATCAAACTTATCTCGTATAGATATGCCCAGACTAACCATGCACAATGACATACAATCAACAAGCCATTAATGATATGGATAGGAAATCCATCAAATATTTGAATAATTAATCACACATGCAACTGAATGTAAACTAATTTCAGATTGATATGAACCATGAAATCCAAAATGAGACAACACAGAAACATAAATTCCCAACAACCTGCAAAACTTGCTTTGTATTGACTAAATTTTGGTAGAGTCTCAGCAATTCACTATCAAATCTTACTTACAATGAGAGAAAATGATGGCCCTTTTATAGACAAGGCACCATACCAAGTTTTTCAATGGATGGTGGAGATTAACTCAACACCAATGGTCCAGATTAAATGGCATTTAATGAGATATATCAGTTAGTTGCATTTTCAGATTTGCATTTGTCCTTTCTAGGAAAAAGACAAAATTACAACTTATTAGCTCATGAGAACAAAATGAAATAGCAACTTTTTCAATTGTCTAATGCGACAAATGATTTTTCCAATGCGTTGACTAGTCAAGAGGGGTATGTGGCACATTTTTGGTGAAGACATGTCCAATTGGATGCTTGCTGGATCATCATTGCATGACTGGGTTGCTGGGATGACTATGAACAAGTGTGAACATGTCTTGGACATTGGACTGGAAGTGTAGGAACATTAGTGATGTAAGTCTGATCTTCTATGTCTTCTAGCTATTGGGACTTATATCCATCATCCTGGACATCATACTGACTTCCTCTTGCAGGTTCAATAGCAATTTGGTTGATAAAATGAAGATTCTGCATTTCTGGGTCAGCAATGCATCTCTGTGTGATCATCCTCCATGATAGCTCCAGCTACCTCCTTCGTCTACTCAGACCTACAATTGACAATGCCAAGCATCACAATCATTTTCTATCAATTTAGATCAAGATGTGTCCATTTGCAACCATGAATCACTCAGGGACAACTCAATGCCAATGCCACCTTCTTATGAACAACCTTATAAATCTAGTGATTTTTGCGTGAATTTCTACGTTTTCCATCATTTTCAAGTACCCATTTGGCCAATATAATGATCTAGGAAGTTTTTGTGGCCATTAGAATCCATTTGGAGGCTTTAATTTCACGTTTTTATAGCCTTTTTTTGCAAAAAAGCGAGATTTTTGGGGGTACTGCATATTCAGGTGCAGTGGCATTAATTAATGCAAAATGTGCTCAAAATCCACCCTAACATTCTAAAAATGTTCATCATGATGTGATAGATTGATGTGCAATTCAAATTCATCAAGAAATCCAAGTTTCACTCTCAAAAAGTGAGTTTTTGGCCCAAATTGGCAAAAAGCGAGATTTTTAGGTCCTACTGCACATGCACAATAAAGGGCATTTTTAGCGCTGAGGGTCCTACTGCCTTAGTGCAGATTTTGGGTCCTACTGCCTTAGCAGGGATTTTAAGTGTTGTTGCACAAATGCACCAGAGGTCAATTTTAGCGCTAGGCAGTGGGCAGGTTTTCTAGCGCAAAGTGTAAAGTGTTAAGTTGGCGGGGTTTTTTTATGCAACCAGTTTGTGTGGATTTCTCTCCCTACCGGTCAAGTGCAGTGAAGGCAAATATTAGCGCAAGTTGGTAGGTGAGGTTTTTAGCACAAACTCTCCTTAATGCCTTGGCGGGGTTTTTGGGCGGTGTTGCGTATATGCAGTGAACCTGATTTTTAGCGCAAGGCAGTAGGTGCCTTTTAGCACTAGACAATGTAAGCTATTTTTAGCACTAGGTGTAGTAGGGGGTGTTTTTAGCACCAGATTTTGAAAGTCCCTCAGGGGTAAAGTATATTTAAAAATATATTTAAGTTTAATTTCTTTTACTTTAAATATTTTTAAATATACTGTCAGAATGTTTGAGATAGGTTCTAGATCCATAGGATTTGATATGCAAATTCTAGATTTTTGAGGTTCCACCAGATTTTAGACTTAGCCAATCAGGGTGCTAGGGCTATGCATTAGGATGAAAGTATATGGACCCCTTAGTGAAACCTTGTGGAATTTGACATGATTTTGCAACTCTAAGACCTGGAAACTAAGAATTTCAACATGACACATCTTGCATGAGCAATTTCAAGGATAATATCCAGTGACATAGGATTTTAAAGCAAAATGCGGTAACACCTAGCTTTAGCACAAAAGGCAACAAATGACTTTCTTAAGCACAAACCTAAACAAGACACCTCCAAATCAATCCCAAAAGGCATCAAATGACTCCAAACATACCAGATACTGAAATTTGGAACAAATCATGCATTCTAAGAACAATTTCACTTTCTCATTGTCATAAGGAAGAAAGGTTGAGACTCTAAGTCAAAGCAAAAAAAGAGGGTCTCCATTTGGCAAAATGGGGTGTGTGTGCAAGGCACAAAAATGGTGACTCTACTGGGGAAATGCTCCAGAGCATTTCGAAGATAAACGATAGTTTTGAACCCAGAATCTCTATGTTTACCACATATCAATCTGGACAACACGATACAAGATCAAAGAAGCAGAGATGACTAACCCAGTACAACTATCCATATCCTAAAATTCTGAGTGTGTGTAGTTGCATTCATTCCTTCCTTCTATAGCCAAGATTGTCAAGGTTCACTTGCATTAAGCAACTTAAAGATACATACCTTTTGAACTACCTAGACATTGCCTCACTGCCAGCAGGCGTCTATAGCCCTGACAAAGTTCTCTCTATGATTCCCTCAAGCATTGCTCTACTGCCCGTTAGGCGTCCATAGCCCCTGATAGAGTTACTTGGATCCTCCAACTAATTGAATAATTTAGAGGGAGTACTATAAAGCACCGCCTTTGAAAAAATTCTTATGTATTATACATTTTGATTCAGCTTTTGATATGAGTACTAGAAAGTACCGCATACCCTTGCAACACATGATAAATATCACATGGGCTATGAATTGGTTCAACTTCGTTGGGATGGTAATCATAGTGGAGGCAAAGGTGAGCCTATAGATTTTTCACTTAACCCAAGATCATCATGACTCCCTTGGAAGCTTCAAGATTATTTAAAGATGTGAAAGATATACGACTAGAAAATACTTCAAGTGAACCAAACTAATGACTCCTTTCCCATGAACAAGCACCATACTATTGAAGAGTAACAATGGAAACCATAGGAAGATCTGAGTGGAAAACCAAAGCTTCTCAAGGAAATCCTCCAGATTACTTACCCAAAGAGGACCTCACAATCACCACCGCATTCAAGAAATGGAGAACCTCGACGAAACGAGCGCAAAAAGCAAAAGTAGAGCAAGTAGAAAGCAACGAACCTAAACAAAGCAAACTACTATAACCAAAGAAAACAGAAAATAGAAAGCAACAAATAACAACTACAACTAACAACTAAGGAAAACATAGAACAGAAAGCAGAAACAAATCTAAAACAACAGACTACTAACTAAAACCTAACCAAAAACAAGTAGAACTATGTATAGAGACTTTGGACAACAAGTATTTACACTTCCTCGTGATTTATTTCTTAGGACATGCAAGAGTAACAAGGTGCAGGTCAGTGTCCTAAGTTTGGCAAGTTCATCTTTGTATTATGAAAAGTAGGCTATAGGTAGGTTGGGCTCATGTTCGAGGTACCAGTCACATAAGATTAGCAATTGGGGCAGTTCATCAGGGCCATGATCAATCCAGATGCAAGTTGCTTTTACCTAAATCACCATAATCAAATTGGTAACTGTTGAAACTGAGTGAAGGGAGGGAAGATACAACCTGATTTGCAGTACCATCGGTCAGAGATGTAAGTTCATCACCTTGTTGCATTGTGTCACCTACTTTCTCATCTTCAGGAGGTCTCAGCTCATGGTAGGTCATGTCTTGTGCATCAGATTCCTCTGGATCACTAAATGCTACAACAACCTCCTAAGCAAACAGAAAATATGGACAGCTCTCCTCAGAATGTGGATCATGTGGATGGATTCTGCATGAATTGGCTAAAGCAGAGTCTGTCATGTGCTGTGAATTCCCATGTAGTAGCATATCTTTGCTCATTGTTGACACTAGCTCAATGATGTGATCAAGCGATTGACATGAAAAAGCTTCCAAGCCATCACTTTGCATGATTGTTTGATTTTTATTCTCAGTTTGTATACTTTTGCTCTCGTTTGTCATTAGTAGGTCAAGATCAATCAGATGAGAGTCTCCTTTATTGCAGGTATAAATAAGATCATCCTGACAGACATATGATATACTTGAATCTACTTTGTCAATATCAGTCATATGTTCTGAGACAACTTCCTCTGTATCAATCAACGACCTCCCTATTTGGACTGCACATCCATTGTCTGCAATAACAATAGGGTCTCCTTCTTCTTGTATAATAGGATTCACAATGTCAATATTATCCTGGAGTGATGTACCATCCTGCTTTTCTTCATTTGACTCAACTTGAGACTCTTTCGCAGCAATTGCATTGACCTGATATGGCTGATCATGATGATATACTATGCTGATGCAGTCAAGATTCTGATCACTTTTCTCTAGATAATTTGATTGTGGCTCAAGTATGTCAACATGAACAATTTTTTGCATTGTTGTCCATGACTGTTCTTCATTTGGAGGATTGATTTCTTCTTTTTCTTGCATATTTTTGACTTGATCTAACTATTGTTTATATTCGGAACTATCAACCAACTGCAATGAACTGTTGTTCTCCTCCTCTGCATCAACAAACTAAGGTTTAGAACTTGATATCTGTGAAGTATCTAGTTGTTGATCTGCACCCTCAACATGATTGTTCATGAGGTTTGATTCCTGGTCCGTCTTGTCAACATTCTCAGTAGCAGAAATCTAATCCTGTACATTGTCTTGTGACTGAAAACTAAGTTTTAACCAAGCTGGGATAGCATATCCTATGACTGACTTGTCTAACCGAGAAAGAGATTTTAACCAGTCATGGATCTCATATTCATTAGCTGGGTGACTTGCAGACCATATGCATTCCCTACCATCCTCATCTGGATATGTATTTTGACGAACTTGAGGGACTTCAATTTTTTCAATGTGCAAACTACCCTTTTGACTATGATCACTTATAAATGGTGGCTTTACAACCTCTGTAGCCTCAACTCTTTGGGTATGCTCAACTGAGACATGACCACATGCATATGCATCCATTTGTACTGCAACTCCTTCATGCGTTGTCTTACTTTGAATATATCTGTTATGCATATATCCCACTTCAGCTTATAAATTTCAAAAATAGGGAGCAATCCTTTCAAATGCAGATCTAACCTTTAGAGGAAGGTTAAACAATCAATCTTCTCATGCAACTCTCTAGGATGTACAGTGCAGACTTGAGGTGAACTAAAATCAAGCAAGGTTAATGGAGGATACTTTACTCTGATCTGCCTATCTAACACTTCTTTGAAAAGTGGGATATCTACTTTGAAGTTCTCTTCATGATATGACTGTTGCGATAGTCCTCTGAAGAATGAAGGGATCTCATGACTAAAACTCTTATGTGTGTCCATTGGAGTTGAATCTCCTGATTACTTAATTCATTTCAGCATGTGCAACAAACCAATAAAACTAAAAGCTTGGATTAAAACTTCAGTTTTGCCCTCCCTCTAGTGCCAATTGTGTTGATGGGCGTTAAGAGAAGGGAAAGAATTAAATGGAGCAATGTCTTCGTTCAACAGTGTCTTAGTTCAGCAATGGCTTTGGTCAGCCCTCCTTCTAGGGCCAATTCTGTTGATGGGCGTTAGGAGAAGGGAAAGAAACGAATGGAACAATGTCTTTGGTCAGCCTATCTTTGTTCAGTAATGGCTTTGGTTGGCCCTCCTAGCGCCAATTCTGTTGATGGTGGTTTTAGCATGCAACAATGTAGGTGAAACACAAAGGGTATTTCACCTCTCTTGAAAAAGGTATCCTATCCTAGATAGGACTGCCCCAAGGTTTATATAGCTAGGTCTTAGCTTGCAGGAATAACTTCAGTGGAATGTTTCAAGTGTACCAACAAGGGGACTTACATATAACATAAGGTTCATGAAAAGATGGCAACAATGTAAATGCAGAAACCCTAGGTGGTTCAGCCTGTAAAGTCTAAAATTCTGCAGTAGATAATCAATGTAATGCTGCTCAAACCCTAAATCTATTAAACTTTATGTAAAGAAAATGCAAAAGGAAAAGGGAGAGAGAGAAGGGATAAGAGATCCTATAGACAATTACATAAATGATCAATAACCAGATATACATATTCCCAACAACAAACGAATCCCTGTTTAACCAGGCAGCCCATAATGCCACAGAGATTGTGCAATCTTCTAAGGAAATGTAAAGTTATTCAAATCGTGGAAGGTTCATCAAACACCCAACTCTTGGCGCAGCTCAATGAATTCACACAATCGAACTTATCTCGTATAGAAATGCCCAGACTAACCATGCACAATGACATACAATCAACAAACTATTAATGGTATGGATAGGAAATCCATCAAATATCTGAATAATTAATCACACATGCAATTGAATGTAAACTAATTTCAGATTGATATGAACCATGAAATCCAAAATGAGACAACATAGAAACATAAATTTCCAGCAACCTACAAAACTTGCTTTGTATTGACTAAATTTTGTTAGAGTCTCAGGAATTCACTATCAAATCTTACTTACAATGAGAGAAAATGATGGCCCTTTTATAGACAAGGCACCATACTGAGTTTTTCAATGGACGGTGGAGATTAACTCAACACTAATGGTCCATATTACATGGCATTTAATGAGATACATCAGTTAGTTGCATTTTTGGATTTGCATTTGTCCTATAGGAAAAAGACAAAATTACAACTTATTAGCTCATGAGAACAAGACAAAATAACAACTTTTTGAGTTGTTTAATGGGACAAATGACTTTTCCAATGTGTTGACTAGTCAAGAGGGGTATGTGGCATGTTTTTGGTGAAGACATGTCCAACTGGATGCTTGTTGGATCATCATTGAATGACTGGGCTGCTGGGACGGCTATGAATAAGTGTGAACATGTCTTGGACATTGGACTGGAAGTGTAGGAACAATAGTGATGTAAGTCTGATCTTCTCTGTCTTCTAGCTGCTTAGACTTATCTCCATAATCTTGGACATCATACTGACTTCCTCTTGCAAGTTCAATAGCAATTTGGTTGATAAAATGAAGATTCTGCATTTCTGCGTCAACACTGCATCTCTGCGTGATCATCCTCCATGATAGCTCCAGCTAGCTCCTTCATCTACTCAGACTTGCAATTGACAATGCCAAGCATCACAATCATTTTCTATCAATTTAGATCAAGATGTGTTCATTTGCAACCATGAATCAATCAGGGACAACTCAATGTCAATGCCACTTTCTTATGAACAACCTTATAAATCTAGTGATTTTTACGTGATTTTCTGCGTTTTCCATCATTTTCAAGTACCCATTTCGCCAATATAATGATCTGAGAAGTTTTTGTGGCCATTAGAATCCATTTGGAGGCTTTTATTTCACGTTTTTATAGCCTTTTTTGCAAAAAGCGAGATTTTTGGGGGGTACTGCATATTCAGGTGCAGACATTAATTGATGCAAAACGTGCCCAAAATCCACCCTAACATGTTAAAAATGTTCATCATGATGTGATAGATTGATGTGCAATTCAAATTCATCAAGAAAATCCAAGTTTCACTCTCAAAAAGTGAGTTCTTTGGCCCAAATTAGCAAAGAGCGGGATTTTTAGGTCCTACTGCACATGCGCAGTAGAGGGCATTTTTAGCGCTGAGTCCTCTTATGTTCTTAGTGAAGATTTAGGGTCTTACTACCATAGCGCGGATTTTGGGTCCTACTACCTTAGCGGGGATTTTAAGTACTGCTACACAAGTGCACTAGAGGTCAATTTTAGCGCTAGGCAGTGGGCATGTTTTCTAGCACAAAGTGTAAAGTGTTATGTTGGCGGGGTTTTTTGATGCAACTGATTTGCGTGGATTTCTCTCCCTACTGGTCAAGTGTAGTGAAGGCAAACATTAGCGCAAGTCGGTAGGTGAGGTTTTTAGCGTAGACTCTCCTTAATGCCTTGGCAGGGGTTTTGGGCGGTGTTGTGTATATGCAGTGAACCTAATTTTTAGCGCAAGGTAGTAGGTGTCTTTTTTTGCGCCAGGCAATGTACGCTGTTTTTAGTGCTAGGTGCAATGGGGGGTGTTTTTAGCACCATATTTTGAAAGTCCTTGGGTAAAGTCTATTTAAAAATATATTTAAGTATAAGTCAGAGATACTATCAGGATGTTTGAGATAGGTTCCAGATCCATAGGATTTGATATGCAAATTCTAGATTTTTGAGGTTCCACCAAATTTCAGACTTAGCCAAATCAGGGTGCTAGGGCTATGCATCAGGATGAAAGTATATGGACCCCTTAGTGAAACCTTGTGGAATTTGACATGATTTTGCAACTCTAAGACCTGGAAACTAAGAATTTCAACATGACACATCCTGCAGGAGCAATTTCAAGGACAATATCCAGTGACATGAGATTTTAGAGAAAAATGCGGTAACACCCAGCTTTAGCATAAAAGGTGACAAATGACTTTCTTAAGCACAAATCTAATCAAGACACCTCCAAATCAATCCCAAAAGGCATCAAATGACTCCAAACATACCAAATACTGAAATTTGGAACAAATCCTGCATTCTAAGCATAATTTCACTTTCTCATTGTCATAAGGAAGAAAGGTTGAGACTCCAAGCCAAAGCAAAAAAGGGGGTGTTCATTTGGCAAAATGGGGCATGTGTGCAAGACAGAACAAGTCTCCTCATGGATTACAAGAGCACCTTGATGCCCTTGTGCTCTTCTGCAAAGATGTTGGTATGCAAGTCAATACCAGCAAGACCAAAATCATGATTTTCTCCAACAAAAAGAAAAAGATCCAACACACGTTTTTCTTTGAGGGAAGTATTCTTCAAGAGGTAAATGAATACAAGTATCTCAGGATTTACTTTAACAATAGGCTTAGTTGGGAGACTTGCAGAAAGAAAAGAACTTTGGGAGGTTGGAAACCATGGTATGCCCTCCAGAATAGATGTAGAGAAGCAGAGTTATGGGATTGGAAAACTATTCAGATTCTTTTTGGGCTATTGGTAAACCTGGTGGTACTTTATGGGTGTGAGCTTTAGGCTAGCAGCATGTCAGAGTCCAAGTGGAAGCAAATAGAGAGAATCCAAAAGCACATGATCATTAGCAAGTTCAGACTAAAAGTTTTAACTCTGTATGAGATTTTGTTAGTTGAAATAGGGATGGTTCTGATGGAAGCCACTGTTATGGTGTGTCTCTTAAGATATCTCAAAAGAATTGAGCAGATGGAAACAAGTAGGTGGCTTAAGGTAGTCTTCAATGAGGTGCTTAGTGAAAAAAAAAGTCTTGGATGAAACAAAGCAACAAGTGGATGAACAAGTGGAATATCTATTTGAATGCTTGTCCTAGTGATGACAAAGGTATAAAAGCTTTTGTCATAGATAAATTCCGCAAGTCTATGTGGGGTGGTATTCTAGGGAGAAAGAGGAAATATTATCTTGAGGTGTTTAAGCCCACATGTGATCATCAACAAAAATCATACTTTGGGGCGAATATCCCTTGGAGAGCTAAGATTTTAATTGCTCAGGTTAGAACTAACTCCCATCAACTTCGATGTGAAATGGGAAGGTGGAAAAGGCCTAAAGAAACTTGGGAAGAGAGAGTGTGTAAACTCTGCAATGTGGGGGCAGTGGAATTGGAAAAAAACACTTTATTTTAGATTGTGACGCTTACACAAACATTAGGGCAAAATATGCGGGCTTCTTGACAATAGCGTCTTGGCATGGTTTATTTATAGAGCAATCATTTGAAAAAGTCGGAGAGCTATATCTTTGAATAAAAAAAGCACTGAAAAGTAGAAGCAAATATGATTGGGGTGGATGTCTCAGACTATTTTTAGCCTCATGGAGGTTAAAAGATATTCTATTCTATTATATGGAATGGCAATTTGACAATGTAGAATTTTGTAGCACGAGTCTAGGGCTTAAATTTGATGGCCGTATGACCATATTTAAGTATTTTTGCTGTAAAATACAATCAAATTTTTAAAAAGATTGTATCATATGAAAGGAAAGATTTTGGATAGACTGTCAAAATTTACATAGAATTGTGATGATATATATATTTGGTTAAGTATGTAATTTTACTTATACTAAGGTATGCCATAATATTTTAAAGACATCTTTGAATGGATAACCGTCATAAAAAATTTGCTTGACAGGTAGGGTCGACCGTCAAATTTAAGCCTTGAGCACGACAAGTGCCTGCATCCATCAACATCAACAATATTTACTCGCCATGTTAAGGAGAGAACAGGATGGAGATTCTCGTAGTTGTGTGAATGTGAAGAAATCGGTAAGGAGCTCTTGTGGATGCATTTCTACAAAATCTTGAGTTCAGGTAAGATGTATTGTAGTGATATTGTTTGTTTTTCCCCTCGTGGCAGAATCTCTTTGTTCAATTATTCTCTTCCACAACCTATACCCAGCTCTCTGGTTTTGGATACGAAGATTTATTCATTCAAATCGTCGAACCTAAGCGCTTCTCCAATACGGTCTCCATCTTCATCCTTCACTTACAGAAACGAATATAGTCGTAGTGCACGGAATTCTACATCTCTTAATCTCCTGCTTGTTCAATTATCCGATGAAGCAACACCCTCCAGCGTTTCTCGTGCACGGGCTATCCTTCACAAGATTCAAAACGAGGGCAAATTGAACCTCCTGGACAGCAATTCGTTGGGACACTTAGCCATTGCTGCCGCTAAATCGGGTTCCCCTCGCTATGGGGAGAGCATTATCCGGTTAATGCTGGAGGTGGGTTTTTCTCCTCATGTCAAGGCGTGGAGCGCAGTGGTAACCCAATTAGGCAAGTCGTCGCAACACTCTCATCTTGCATTTCAGTTGTTTCATGACATTTGCCACCATGTAAAAGGAGTGGGAAAAAAGAGCCACATGAGGCCTGATACAGGGGCTTTTAATGCCATTCTCAATATTTGTGCAACGAATGGCAACACGGCGAGAGCAGAGGATTTGATAAAGGAAATGGGTCTTTTGGGGGTGAGGCCTGATGTTCTTACTTATAACATCATGATTAAGCTCTACGCCAGAGTGAGGAGAGAGGATCTGATTGTGGGTGTTGTAGAGAAAATGTTGGGAGAGAATATAGAGCCTTGCATTTCTACATTCTGTTCTCTTGTGGCAGCATATGTGGGGTTTGGGGATTTGGAGAAGGCTGAAATGCTAGTTCAGGCTATGAGAGAGGACAAGAGAGACATATGTAGTATTGTGAGGCAAAGTAATCAGCCTACACTACAGAAGAATCTTTTACTGCCCAGAAGTTACAGACCTGATCAGCGGATATACACTATTCTCATGAAGGGTTATTTGCAGAATGGGAGATTGAAGGATGTTATAAAGACGCTAAGGGCAATGCAGGATGAGGATGATTCCAACAGCCACCCCAATGAAGTTACTTACACAACTGCAATTTCTGCTTTTGTTAAGATGGGTTCAATGGATGAAGCCCATGCAGTACTCAGAGAAATGGCTGTTAAGAAATTGCCTGCCAATGTGATTACTTATAATAGTCTGTTGAATGGTTATTGCAGGTTACAGAGAATGCGGAAAGCAAAAGTCTTAATGCAGGAGATGAAAGACGCAGGGATTGTACCTGATGTTGTGTCTTATAATACACTAATAAATGGGTTCATTCGTATCAATGACAATATGGGTGCTCTTGCTTGTTTTGATGAAATGAGGAAGGCTGGGATTGATCCTTCAAAAATTACTTATACTACTTTGATGAAAGCGTTTGGAATAAATGGGCAGCCAGTGATTGCAGCGAAAGTATTCGAGGAAATGCAGAAGGACCTGAGAATCAGAATAGATATAGCTGCTTGGAATATGCTGATAGAAAGTTATAGTAAGGCAGGGATGATGGAAGATGCCAAGAAGGTTTTCCAACAAATGAAAGAGAAGGGATTTCATCCAACTGTGGCTACATATGGAAGTCTTGTAAATGGGTTTGTCAGAGCTCAAAAACCTGTTGAGGCATTAGTCCTCTGGCCAGAGATTAAGGAGAGGACAAGAGAAAAATGTATTGAAGGAGGAATAGAGCCTCTTGTGCCTGATTTGGGTGTACTTGATTCACTTGTAGAAATTTGTGTAAGAGCAGCTTTTTTCAAGAGAGCTTTGGAAATATTGGCCTACATGGAGGAGCTAAAAATTCCAGTTAGTAAAAGAAAATATAAACGCTTGTTTATTGAGCTCCACTCCAACATCTACACCAGTAAGCATGCATCTAGTGCTCGACAAGAACGGCGGGCTGCAAAAAGGAAAGCAGCAGAAGCTTTTAAATTTTGGGCTGGTCTTCGAAATGATTACCATACAAGCTGATTTGCAGGTTGAGTCTCATATTGAATTGGAACAATGTCTCCAATTGCTTGCAGAATGAATTTCATCCAACAATGCATGTAATGCAGAGAAGAGGAAGAAAAACAGAAGAAAATGTCTATTCTATTTAAACCACTTCATCTTGCTGCATGTGAAATTTGAAGAATGGCAAGTCAAGAAGTTGGATATTTGTATTTTCTGATATGCAGGGCCATTTCCCTCTTAACTCAATCTCTTTATCAGCTTTCAATTCTCATGGTGTCTAGTGCTCAGTTTTGATGATTTCCCATGGTATCTAGCGTCCAGTATTGATGAAAGATGGGCTTTGCATTGTCTAGTGAGGTACCCAATCCAACTCACATGCCATGAACTTTACGTTATGAAACATTTACTCTGCAAAAGGAGGACTTCTCAGCTGATCTGCATTCATTTCTTCACAGAGTTTGGTTCATGGAACAGAAACTGTTTACCTTAAGTGTCCATGTCCATGTCCTGGTTCCAGCTGTAGATTTAAGTATTCTATCACACTTAGGTATGATAGGTTTCAAGAGAACCTAAGCAATCTTTGAGTTCAATTTTAATGGACTGGGTAGATATGGGAGAAGGCAACCATTACATTCTCCTGCAGTTGGGGATGGATAATCTACCAGTAGCTTGTTAAATGTCAAAAAGGCCAATGGCAATTAACAACAGATTGTCCTGATGCATGAAGGTAATTTGTCATTAATCAAAACTACAAGATGTTGGCCCAGCCAGGTAATGGATGTAATATCATTGGGAAACGGATCATAGTATATCCAGTCAAACTAATTTTAATTTCTTTGGTAATCAGATTATGATACCCCATAATCTGGGTTTATGTCAGGCAATGAATGGTTAAAATAACCATCTTTCCGATATGGAATCTTTTATAGAGACGAGAGTATTCTCAGCCTGGCAATAGTTCCCGTTTTGGTTTTCCCAGTATTTTATAGATTTTTCCTGTTTGTTGTTGGAGCTTATGGAACATGGCTAGAGGCAATCTATCATTTACATTTGCCTTTAAAAAGTTATACCAAAAAAAAAAAAAAAATGTAAGAAAAAGTTATAGATTTGATTGCAGTCTGCCTTCTTCGTCAATGTGTCTTTTTTGGATTTTCTTCACATGAAAAGCTGTATGTTCCAGTAAAGCAAATATCTCAAAGATGGAATTATGATTGATGGGTTATAGAGTACAAGATTATAGGAAACTTACCTAGGAATTGTGAAGTTGCGGTGTTATGATTCATGGGATACTGCAATATCCCAAATAGGATATTATCTGAATTTTCTGATTCTAGGGTTAATCCTTATGTCTGATTTCTGATTTTTGCTGAAACCCTAATTTTCTGAAGTTCTGATTTTCAAATCAGGCTCACACAAACACTTATAACAACCCAATAAACATGCCAAAACATCATATAAACAATGCCAATATGATTGACAACAACATAGTTGAATTACACAATGAATCCACTCCAATTTGCAACCACAATGACTGAAAATGTAAATCAGATGTCTATTGCTATAAATCAGAATTATGAAGTCTGCAAGTACATCAAAATACCATGGGCAAATAACCAAACATGCCCAGCTACAAATCTGATTTATACATACCAAATGCTAGCAAAATGACCTCCAATGGATGGCAAATGACCTCCAAAGTGTGGCGCTCAAGTTAGGGCTTGAAACCCTAGATCAATGAATCTTCAAACACCAAGGAAGCTGCTCCAAATGTGATGCACAGGTCTGCTAGAGTTTGCTGCTTCGGAAATGACTATAATGATGTCTATGGATGCTTCAACAAACCTCCAAAACTCCTCCAATGATGGCGCTCCAATGATAGGGCGAAACCCTAAGCAAATGAAGTCACAAGCTCCAATAAACACTCCTCAAACAAGGGCAGATGAGGTCTGCTCTGCTGCTGCACAAAATCTGAGTATATCATCAAACCCTAACAGCCAACAAACTCCCAAAACCACCCTCCAAAAGCTGGTCACTCCTCCCTTAGAAAGTGGTGCTCAAACTCTAGGGTCAATCCCTAGACAATATGAATCAAATCTCGCCAAATGAAGTCTTCTTCAAGTCTGATCTGAATATCTGATGTAGAATTCTGCTCTTTTCCTCCGCCAAATAGCCATGAAGCACAAGTAGATCCCAGTCACAGAATCTCCAATGGATGAGCTAGGTTTTCATCCAACTCATCTTGAAACACAAGGGTTTTCGTCCTTGGTTCCGTTGCCCAACTTTCATTGCAGCCAAGATAGTAAACTCAAGTGAAAATGAAGTATGAAAGATATGATTGAACGCCACCAAATGACCTTCTATTTATACATGCTTTTCACCTTCTCTCCTAGCCCACCTAGGAATGTATTTTCTTTATTAAAATTGATTTTCTTTCCCTCTACTAGGCCGACCAGCCTCTAGATGCCTTGGGCGCCCAATTCAAATTGAAGATTTGAATTTAAATTTTCTTTTCTCTTCACCAAGTCATCCTCCTCCAAGCGCCACTAAGGATCACTTAGTAGTTTTATTTTATCTTCTCCAAGGGCCCTCATCAAAATATAAGGAATTACAACAATTTCATATTACATCACCTGCCATCTACTAGACAATTTTCACACCTCAAACATCCCAAGATGGTTCGCTCCAAGGTAGAACAAATTATTTTGTTCCAAATAAATACATCATAATTATTAGAAAAATATGACATGACATTTCCTATATTCAATTTGCCCTCCAAAAATCCCAAAGTGTGAAAATTAGTCCATTGTGCCTTCCGCAGTGATCACTTTGAAAATGGGGACATTGCAGTCCCCCCTTCTCAGAATTGCTTGTCCTCAAGCAATGGCAAACCCATATCTTGTGAAACACTGTCAAATGACAAGTATCTCCATCCAACCAAATGTCCTGTGATCACTCTACCTCTCAACCTGTGGCTGCATCCTCCAAGAAGAAAATGAAGAATCAAGAATGATATGCAAAATGAGCTCCGGTGGCAAAACTAGCCATACACACTCGAACTCACATTGACTCCATTCCCCAAATTCGAAAATCCTGTTCCTCCTTCATGTGCTCTACATGTACAATTGTAGGAACAAGAGTGCAAATCCCTCAACCACAAGTACCCATCTCTTCATGTCTCCAAGCTTCCACTGCTCTACTCTAATATAATCATCAATCCATGAGTTGTGAAGCAACTCATCATGATTCCAATGAAGTGATGTGCCATGTATGCCACCGCCAGGATCCCAAACCATCACATCATTACATCCGTCAAACATGAGGAGATAGAAGCATTTCAAAGTGCTATCAACAGCAAACAACTCTCCAACCCATGTAGATCTCCCATGGATGTGTAAAACACCCATCATAGGTGCTAGAAAATGCATATCAAAGCTGCTGATGTAGATCAGAACAGCAACCTCCCAACTGAAAATCAGGCCTAAGTGGATGCAAATAATGCTACCAATGACATATGATGATGGAGTATCATCCATGTGCCATCCTCCAATGATGAAGAGATGATCCAAGTCACTCCCAAACACCCAAACAGCCGCTGTCCTCCTCTGTAAGAAATCCATGTACCATGAAGTAGAACAGCTATCTCTAATCAATGCTTGAAGTAGAGACCTATGAGCTTGAGCTGGAACAACAATGTCGTCATGCTCACTTCCATACCCTATGCCATAGTCCAGCTGAAACACAAACATTAGTAACTCAAAAGCAAACATCCTCATGACAACACCTCCATACCTTATGTCATAGCTCAGCTACAACTCCATTCCTCCAAGTGTATGCCACTCAAAGGCAAGTGTCTCCAAGATATGTGTCATAGAATCCCAAGATAGGGCAGCCTCCAACTCTACCAAGGGATTATCAATATGATGAGTTTGCACCACTTCATCAATCAATTCTTCAACCTCTCCATGAATGACCAAAGGCTCATTCAAAACTGATCCACTTATGCCTCCCTCTTCATGTGTAGACATGACACTAGTAGCTGATCCACTAAGTGTGTGCTCCACCACTCCATCCAACTCTATAACTTGAGCCTTCAACAGGCTCTCAAATAGAGATAACTCATGAACCTCATGATGCAAATTAGGTACACAAACAAAATTTTCTGAATCGTACCTCTTCTCTTGTTCACCCAAATCTGCATGCTCTTCTTGCTTGCTCACCTCAAGAGGCTTCTCCTTTGCTGGCTCATCCTTCGTGCATTCTTCCTTTGGAAGAAATAGAGATCTAAGGTGTGACTCCCTTTGTTGCCTTGCTAAATCTAGCTGATTGCAACGTTCCTTGACCTCTTGTAGGTGCTGTCTAGCTTGGGCAGCCATCAACTTTGCCTTCCTAGCTCTTTGTAACCATCCATCACACATGTCTTGAGTCTTCTGAACATCCTCCAAGGTATGGTGTACAAAATCAGACTTGTTGTGGCTCGACTCTTCAACACACTCCTCATGCATAACACTCAAATCTTGAGTGCCAATATTGGGAGACTCTTCCACCTCATTTTCCCCATGTGACGTGGCTGCTATCTCATGATTATGTGAGGAAATAGGACTGCTGTCACAAGAAATTCAAACCTCCTGTCATACCTTCTTATGTTGTCCTCTAGCTCCTCAAACACCTCTTCTTCCTTTGCCACATGTTCTCCTCCAAGTGCAGATCCAAAAGGTGACTCCAACTGAAAATCACATGCTTCTAGCTTGAATCAAGCCTCCATCCTCTTGGCTGTCATACTCATAGGTGTGCCATTATTGATTGCCTTCAAAGTGATTTGCTTGCCATTAGATGTGAATTCAAGCTCCATTTTGTTGAAGTCTTGAATGTACATCCCAAGAGACTTGGGCCATTGAATTCCCAAGACAATCTCAGTTTCTCCAATGCCCACAACATAGAATTCATCCTCGAAAGTATAGCTGTCCAATTGAATTCTTAGGTGGGAGATCTTCTTTGTACAATTCATCTTGAATCCATCTGCCAACAAAACATTAAATCCTGAAAACTCCTCTACTTGTAGCCCTTTCTTGACTACAAATCCCTCATCAATGAAATTATGTGTGGCTCCACTATCAACCAAACAAGATATTCTTTGCCCTTTCACAATGCCTCTTACCCTAAAAGGATAATGTTTAGGAACACCCGAAAGAAAAACAATTTTACCTTGGGTGTCATCAAGCACCACTTGTGGCTCCTCTTTGTCTCCCTCCGAACTAGTGTCAGGAATCTCCTCATCATCGGAAGTGACCTCAATATAATATACCTTGCCTTTTCCAACGCATCTATGACCCGACTCCCATGGCTCCTTGCAAGAAAAGCAAAGCTTCTTTCTCCTTAGCTCATTCCTCACCTCCGGATTAAGTGTAGGCTTCTTTGGTCCATCTTTTTGAAAATTCTTCTTTGGATCCTTCTTCGATGAAACGAATGGCTTGCCTTGAAACTTGGGCTTGGATGGTGCAGAAAATTTCATACCTCGAGCTCTTTTGATTGCTTCCCTCAATGATGGTGGATCTAGGGCCTTAACCTATCCACGAATCGGCTCCTCAAGTCCCTCCATGAAAGATATGTCAATCTTGTCTTTGAGACATTAGGCACCAATACGGCAAGCTTCTGGAACTCGGAAATGTATGCATCCAATGCCTCCTTTTGTTTGAGTTGTGCCAACTCTCTGAAGTATTGCTCTGGATTTGACTCATCAAATCTATCAATCAACCTTTGTGAGAAATCTGCATAAGTAGTGACAAGGTTATGCCCTTGAGTCACCATGCCATTGTACCACCAATCTAGAGCATCTCCCTCCAAGTGAAGTGTAGCAAACTGTAATCTTATCCTTTGTATCTGCTGTTAATTATCCCAAATTTGCAGTGATCTATCTTCATTAAAATGTCTTTGAATTGTTTCCAAATCTGCCTGAATCAAGGGTTTTCATCCACTAAGTCAACAATGGAAATTAGGGGGTTTTCGTCCTCTAATTTCAGACCTTGAGGGATTTCGTCCTCAGGTTGCTGAACCACAATCTATTCTCCACAAGGAGTAATAATTAGATATAAAATGTATTCAATGATTCCTCCTTATTCTCCTTGCTTGGTCTCTCATCAATACACTTTTTCCCCCAATAGGCACAACTCTTCACATGCCCCATGATCTTATTAAAATTAAACTTTAATTATAGTTTTCATTTTATAATATTCTTTAATCCCTTTTTGGTAGTGGCTGCCTTAACTACTGCGACTTATTTCCTAATTTGCCGATTCCTCTTAGAGTCTTATCTCATAAAGTTACGATTCATTGAAGAGCTATGGCGGCTATTCCTTCAGCTACATCATTTTTTTTTAAGTTTATTTGAATCTTTTGTCTTTTACTGTTGGCTCCTCTATGATATGCTGCGATTATTCATAATCGCTTAATTCTTCTTTATTTATTTTTTTTAAATTTTATTTTACTTTTTTTTTGGGCAATTCTCAATCACTACTTTCAGAGAGAGGACATTACAGACTTCTGACTAGTTAGTAGCACATTTCAACATCGATATAGGGATAGATGCATAGTTTCTAGAGATTTACATCTTGTGTTTTCTTCCCTCTTTTTCCTTCATAGACTAGGAAGACCTACATGCACCCATGGGATTAAATGTTTGACAACAATTGATCTTCAACATTCAGTTCTAGTGCGGGAATCTACACATTGGGGGCCATTGGTCATTCTTTCTCTTTTTTCTATCTACTTTCGGAGGATCTTTTCTCTCTCTACTTGGGAGGGGCTTATCTCTCTTTTCTTGGGGGAGAAGGATTCTTTATGGGAGGATTATTCGCACATGGGTACCTCATTAGACTTCATTTGTTAGGACTCATTTTTTGCCTGCCTAAGCTATGCTTAAGGGAGTTGTTAATGTAGGTATTTATTTCATTTCATTTAAGTTTTTTGTACTTCTCCTACACTTAGGTTTAGCTTTCTTAGATTATTTGAGTAGGTCATGGAGTGAGTTGTCCACATTTTCTTTAGGAGTTAACTTTTTCATATTTTGGATATACGAGTTACACTTCCTATTGGTCGTATTATTTGCCACCTCCTTCCTTTAAAATATTCTATATGTACTCACTCTCTTGTATTGTTAAGAGGATAGCGTAAGTTTTTTGTTTATGCATCTTGCTTTTTGCTATTGTCATCTTGTGAGCATTTGTATCTTGTCTCATTTTTTAAAACACTCTATTCTGCTATTTTGATCTTCAAATTATTTGTTGAATAGTTTCTTGTGTCTATTCCTTACACTAGGTCATGGTTGTTCTTGCTATTTGCAGAAAATCTAACACTCATTCGTCATGAAGCTACACTTCTTTAGGTTCATGTACAACTTTTCACTTCTTAGATGTGAGAAGACTTGTTGCAAGTGCACAAGATGCTCCTCTTTTGTCTTGTAGAACACCAAAATGTCATCCAAATTTATGACCATAAATTTGCCCAAAAACGTCTTTAAAAGTTTGTTCATCAACCTCATGAACATGCTAGACACATTGGTCAATCCAAATGGCATCACCAACTATTTGTACAAGTCTTCTTCATCCCCTTATCAGATTCTAATATGATGGTATCCACTTTTGAGATCAATCTTTGAAAAGTATTTTTCACCACTCAGACCATCTATGAGGTCATCCATGCACGGCAATGGAAACCTATACTTGATGGCTCAGAAGTCTATACACATTCTCCACTCTCCACCCTTCTTTGGTGCAAGTACTATGCAATGGTTCATACTTTCTCGAATGAGACCTCCTTTCAATAACTCTTCTACTTGTCGGTTCAACTCTGTGCTCATGTTAGGGCACATCTTTTATTAATTCCCTTATCAGATTCTAATATGATGGTATCCACTTTTGAGATCAACCTTTGAAAAGTATTTTTCACCACTCAGACCATCTATGAGGTCATCCATGCGTGGCAATGAAAATATATACTTGATGGTTTGGAAGTCTATACACATTCTCCACTCTCCACCCTTCTTCAATGCAAGTACCATGCAACAGTTCATACTTTATCGAATGAGACCTCCTTTTAGTAACTGTTCTACTTGTTGGTTCAACTTTGTGCTCATGTTAGGGCTCATCTTGTGTGGTGCTTTGTTCAATAATTTGGAACTTGGTATCAAATCTATGCAATGGGTTATGTTGCACACCGACGGCAACTCCTTTGGCATTTCTTCTTCCATTGCATTAGAAAATTTTAGAAGTAGTATCTCAACTTTTCGCTCCTTAGAGTCACTCTATTTCGTCTCCTTCTCTATGGGTCTAACTACGAGCGCATAGCAGTCCTACAAGTCTCCCACCTTCTTGAGAAACTCCTTCATTGAAATTAGAACACTTTGCCCCTTGCACACTCTTCTTTAGCCTTCATTGACAACAATTTGAACTTCTTTCCATCCTTTGTGATGGTGAAGGTCTTCTTTCTCCTATTACGGATCTTATGTCGATTATATTGCCACAACCTACCCAAAAACATATGGTATGCATCCACCAGGATTACATTGAGCTATACTTCATCCACATATCCTCCAATTTAAAATGCAACTTAGTACTGTTCTTGTATCCAAGAGACTCTGTATGGTGTCAGGTAGGCAATAGTCTTCAACCCCAACTTCTGAAACATTTTTGTGAACAATAAGTTGTTTGTGCTGCCATTGTCAATCAATTTACCACACTTTCCTCCCAACTTGCACTTAGTGTGGAAGATGCTCTTCCTCAACCACAACTCCTTTTCTTTAGGCATAGGCTTTAGCAAAACCTTACACAACATCAAATTTTCCTCAGCCTCTAGGGCAGGGCTTTTTGCTTCACTCCTTGACATGTCTTCTCTTTGTGCAACATGTAGATCTTGCTCTCGCATGATGTCTAGACACCCAACTGCTTTATGACTTGCTTATCCACACTTGAAGCAAATCCCATTGAAGCCTCTGCCATAGCCTCAACTTCCTCTTCTTCCACCCTTCTTGGGGGCTTGCTCATCATTTGAGCTTTGCACAAGATTGCTAAACTCGACGGTCTCTTTTTGTGCATAGGTATGTCTTCCGCCACCCTTTTTGCCCTTTTTTCCTTGACCTTTGTTGCACATATTTCGTTGTCTATGGGATGTCTCCTCTTTCTGGAGCACAAGCTAATAGGCTTATTCTACAAAATGAATCTGTAGCAAACAAATTTCATCTTGCATGGAAGCATGCAAGCCTCGAGACCTTTTTCGTGTCATCCTCCACAAGATTGTTGTGATGCTGGTTGGTTGAACTTCTTTTTGTATTCCTTCACTAAGGTCTTCTGTTGGCACAAATTCTAGAGTTTTCTGAACAACTCCAACGAATAGTTGGTAGGTATGAACTTACCTTCAGCTTTGTAACCATGCAATCCCACATTGAAATTTTGGACCTCTCCCTCTATACAAGGTCCTTTTGAATTGATTCCCACCACAAGGTAGCATGCCCTCTCAACTTTGTGGCAGCATACCTTACGTGCTTTGGGTCATCTGTGGATTCAAACTCAAAATATTTCTCCACTTAGTGGTCCAATCCAACAAATTGTCTGGATTTAAACTTCCTGAATAGTTTGGGAGATCAAACCTCAGTTTGTTTTGTGCCTTCATTAATGCTTAGGCACAGTTCTCTTTGGCAGAGAGCTCCTCACTTGAACTCGACGCACCATCATCATGTGGTTCCCAATTTGTTTGCTCATCATCATTGACATCCGTAGCCACGACCATTCCTCACCTCTGTGCAGTCTCAATGGCTTTGAGCCTAGCTTGAATGGCTCTCAACATGTCAGATTGTTATCACGTGGTGCCCTCACATTCCCGCCTTTTCACCTGCCACTTCTGTGGGTCATTTTTACTTCTGGACTACCTACAATGTGACACACAATTTGCATCCAACTGTGGGGCACAACTCACCTCTTTCAAGACTTAGAACACTTACTCTAATATCAACTGATGCAGTATCAATGACGGGTCAATTGAGCAACCAGTTAACGAATGCATAGAGTACACAACAAAAGACAAAACAAGATGTGATAGAGAATTCTGTTCTGATGATTATCACAAAATATATATCATTATAGAAATAGCTACCCACTCTTGGGGAGATAGCAAAGAAAATATGTAGAGACTATCCACATTATGAATCCAATACTATGGTGACTATCAACTTCAACCTGCTATTCCTCTGATGGTGATTTCCTCACAGCCAAGGTATATACGAATGGTCAATCTTACTCAAGTTGCTGATACCAACTTTCAATGCTAACTCCATTTTACCTTCCAATGCCAATTATCCTCCTTTGTCTTCTGATTAGATGTATGTATATAGATTCAAGAAAACATGGCTTCATCATCTGGTATGTTTTTCTTGACAAAAAACCTATTATCATGCCTAAGGAAGTTCATTTTCCCATGCAACCACTTCAACTTCCAATGCATGATTTGTTTTAACCAATCATTACTATCGGCATCATGGAACGTTTTCTTGGTCGGTGGCTTACTATGTTCTCAACATGTCAATAGATAAGCACGGGAACCACTGATGCATAGAACTGAACTAAATGCTTAGGCTCAAGATCAATTTACGCCTTCTAAAGAATGTGTGCACGGATGGGAAACCATGAGGGTGAGTTCTGAAGCCTATGCATGTGATCAAAAATCCATCCCAAAAGTACCTATGAACAAACCACAAATGTGCAGCAACACACCTGCACACAAAACACAAACAAAACAAATAGAGAAAACAAAAGCATATGCACAACCAGAAGCTTTGTGCGCTAAACATATTTTTGGGTGATGCAAGATTGCACGACACTTGAGATGCTCCTGCATCAAGAGTACATTGCACAATCCCTGAGATGCTGTGTTATAGGACACTTACCTAGGTTTCTGGTTCCCATATTCCAATTTAACACAGCTTTAAGTTTATAGATGGGATTCGAGAAGCTACATCAGGCAAGTTGACATGTTATCTTACTCTGAGGTTTGAACTCTGCATAATATGGTGTATGAGAAGTGAATCATAATTGTATAGCTGTATGACTATGGATATCTTAATTTGAAAAGATATTTTATCATTATGGTTATACTTATTTTTATTGCTGCCTATTGCTGAATATTTCGTTCTTTCTTCAATCTTTGGAACTTGCTTCTCCAGCATCTGTAATTATTCTGGTCCTTGGTGTGTTATTGGCAGGGTTCTCAATGGTCACTCTTATTTGAACTGATAGCACACAGCCTTTCCATTCCTTTACACGTAAATTAGTTTAAACAGATTTAGCATATTTTGGTGTTTCTGGTGCTTTAACTCTGTTTAGTTTCCTGAGGAAAAATGGCCTTCAATTTAAAAATACAACTGACCTTGAGTGGACGGTCAAATTGCAACCTGTTGCCTTTGCCTGCTATGTGTTGTAAGTCCATTCTTGTGATTCTGTCTTGTTGGGGGTAGCAATTGTAGCCATCCTTTCCTCTTCTTGTCTACTTATTTTAAGCTATGATTTCCTTAAAAAATCCCCTGGAGCGAGATCCAAATGTAAAAGCAGTTACCAAGATCTGAACTATCATTTCTTACCTCTCCTGACCTGAAAGGATTTAAAAGATTTCAAATTTCTTTTTTGAATTGCAAATTTTCAAGGATACTCACCACTTAAATCATCAATTATACAAATCGGTTAGATGCCCTACCCTCTTCATTAAGCAAAGGTAGGGGAAAGCAGGTATATTAGATTTTCAAATTTTCAGACATATTATAGAATTTACTTTTTCTGGATGACTGTAATTTAGTTGTGTGTATTCCTCACGCTGTCTCAGATTCGATTAAAATGTGCAGCAGCCTCTGGATCTCCTGGTCTGGAATTATATGATGCAATAGTATTAGCAACATGACCCAGTCCCTTTATTAAGCAAACATAGAGGAAGTTTGAATAACCTCACTTCTCTTGGGCTTATTTACAATGAACAGCAGACTCTGGGTCTCTTGGTCTGGCTTTGTCAAGTAGTGAATGGGCTCTTCCTAATTAATAAATTAATAATTCATCTTTCAGCTTAAGGGAGTGAAAGGTAAGCACCCTCCTTGCCCTCCATTCAATCATTTTATTTGGGAATGGGATCCAGATGTATCTGTGAGTTACCCATGGCAATCTATCTGCAATTTGTTCTTAGAAATATACGGCCCTGAACCCTACTTTTGTTTCCAAAATGAAGTTTTCCTGAACAAATAACTTGCATTCAATTGTAAAATAGGGGTTCTTTTCTTTATCTTTGTATTTGTTTGTGAAACCTTTCTATTTTTAAATTATATCATTGGAAACTTGTTCAGAGTCAATGTGATAATCTTTTGTGATGCTGTTTCCTAGTGGAATCCCCATGAATTGGTTGGAGAGAGTGCAAGAGTTGGTTTGGGGTTATAACTTCTGTAGACCAAAGATTGTTGTTGGTTATGGTTCATAACCAAACCGTTCATGCTTCATGTGTCATCTGTGTGCCTGGCTAGTTGTACATGTATAATAATGACAATGACCTACAACTGAACTATGAGGAACAGGCCAAACTAGTCTTAAATTGAATACTTCAATGTTTGTAGTGGTTGCGAAAGAGACAAAACAAAAGACGCAAGACAAGAAGGCCAGGAATGCTTGGCTTTTGAATGTAAGTGCAATAAGGAATATACAATAATCACAATAAAGTGAACACAACAACTAAATATGTGCATCTATGCATATGATATTGAAGAATGACATGCACAACATAGGTTAGTTGTGTGCATGCTGTACTACAATATCAAATGAATGGTTGCACCAAGAGCTAAAGTGGTGCAAAGTTGGGCACTCCTTAGGCTTCAGTCATCTTGCATTGAAATGTTCGCCAAATTTGAAATCAAGAAATGTAAGCATGCCAGTTCACCTTCATAACATAAATTCACTTGTTGTTAGTATTGACAAAGGGATAGTTAGTGAAACATGTTGGTGCTCAGACATGCATCTCCACAAATCTTAAAGACTTTCACCATAACTTAAGGCTAGGGATATGTCAACAAAGGTGGTGGGCAAGACTTATGCTCAAGTAGTGGCATGAATAGACCAATTATTGAGTGGGTAAACTCACCTTCAACTTTAAGCTCTGCAAGGCCAAGGGAGGTGTTTCTTGAAGTCTCAACAACATGACAATTAAAGAGAAATAAACAATTTAGGCTCAAGGCCCTTAAGCAAACATACCCAAAATGCTATGAACCCCAAGGTTTGTCTCTAAGTTCAGGTCGGTATTGATTACATACAGACCTACAGAACCTCCAATAGGTAGATAATAACTCACTCTTAACATCAAAAGATAACAATATTATTCCCTAGCAAATGAATCCACTTAACATTGCATACACATGGGTAAGAGGGAGAACATACCAATAAGATTCTCCAACAATATTTTAGTTTTAGGATAGCACAAGATATGATAGTTTATAATATTGAATCATACAAGCATGGTGAAACTTAAACTACTATAGCTAACAAGAGAGATGATTATAATAAACGGTGTTTGGCCCTTCATCATTGCTAACAAGAGAGATGATTATAATAAAAGGTGTTTGGCCTTTCATCATTCAAATTGGTGTCTACTCCATTGGGCAATAGAGTCTCAGCTTGCAAAGAGGATGAGAATGTGTTTGGAAATCAACAAATGGAACAAAGATGGTATATACAAACCCCAAAAGATAAGGAAACTTGCAAATGAACATACTTAGTTATCCCTTACAAATCAACAATATTGCACATGCAACAAAAAAAGACAATTACAAAAGAGTTTGTAATGCTTTAGAATGCCTATCATACATTAACCAAATCTTGTTACAGTCATGCTAGCAAATGTGGCAAGTGAGAGACATCAACTAGGTTCAAAGCCCTTCCTGAGATACTATACCCTGTCATGGAGACATAAATTTATAGACAAAACCTTACTAGACTACCTCTTCTCCTAATTTACAAACATGTTTCAACATTTACAAAGCTAAACATTCATTATTTAATACACTAGAACTTGCTTGAGACACATTTAAAAATTGGCTTAATAACCAACCACATTTAAATCTTACAAACATGTATATGTAGCATTACATTCAATCTTGTTGCTTGGATGGGAATCTAGGAGTGGTCAACGAATTTGTAGGTTGCCCATGTTTGTTGCATCACCTTCGCATGGCTGTGCACTTGAAACCATGTCCCTAGCATCAGCAACCATATGCCTTTATACACCAACCATGTCTTTGAGGGGCCCACATGTATTGAGAGGTATTTGAAAGTCTTCCTCTATCTAATCATGTTAATTTAGGACCATTAATGGAGTCCTTGGTTGTGCAAGGAGGTAGGTAGGGTTTTTTGTTCAAATGACGGGGTTTCGAGAAAACACATGCCAAAGGGGGAAGAAGGTAAAAAATATCCCAAAACCTCGAAATGGCATGTTGAGATGGGAAAGTCTGAAATCCCAACATGGAGGGAAATGGGAAAATGGGACTTTAAAGGAATGGCATGCCAGGATGGGAAACTTTGAAATGGCATGTTGGGATGGAAAAGCTCGATATCCCAAAATGGAGTGAAATGGGAAAAGGGGACTTTGAAGAAATGGCATGTTCGGATGGGAAACCTTGAAATGGCATTCCAGGATGGAAAAGTTTGAAATCTTGTAAGGGAGGGAAATGGGAAAAGGGGACTTTGAAGGAATGGCATGTCGGGATGGGAAAGTCCGTAATCCCGAAATGGAGAGAAATGAGAAAAAGGGACTTTGAAGGAATGCTATGCTGGGATGGGAAAGTTTGAAATCCCGAAATGGAGGGAAATGAAAAAACATGACTTTGAAGGAATGGCATGCTAGGATGGGAAACCTCGAAATGGCATGCTGGGATGGGAAACTCCGAATTCCTGAAATGGAGGGAAAAGGGGAAAAGGGGACTTCGACAAAATGGCATGCCAGGATGGGAAACTCTGAAATCCCAAAATAGAGGGAAATGGGAAAAGGGGACTTTGAAGGAATGGCATGTCGGGATGGGAGAGTCCGAAATCCCGAAATGGAGGGAAATGGGAAAAGGGGACTTTGAAGGAATGGCATGCTGAGATGGGAAATTCCGAAATCCCAAAATGTAGGGAAATGGGAAAAGGGGACTTTGAAGGAATGGCATGCCGGGATGAGAAGTTTTGAAATCTCGAAATGGAGGGAAATGGGAAAAAGGCATTTTAAACGAATGGCATGCCAAGATGGGAAACTCTGAAATGGCATGCCGGTATGGGAAACTCCAAAATGGCATGCTAGGATGGGAAAGCCCAAAATCCCAAAATTCTGCCCAAGCCCAGAAAATGATCTAAAAACCCACACTTTGAAACTTTTTTGAAATTTAAGTTCATGACAAAGCAAATTAGGATGACTAGGGGGGGCCATTGAAGAATTCTTTGGTTAGTTATTAGTGATGGGTGGAGTAAGGGTTTATTGTTTGTTGTATGAGAGAAAACCAGAAAAATCCAGAAAAATCTAGGAGAACCTAGAAAGGCTGCAAAAAAAACTAGGCAAAGGAAAAGATTCAAAAATGTTTTAGGGTTTTAGGGTTTGGGGGCAAGCTTCAACAAGGAATCCAAGGCAACAAAGATGACACAAGACTAAGAAAAATTTCGACCGTTGGGGCAGGTGCCAACAAAACATTTAAATTTAAGAGCATAGTAGCATTCCATTTACACAGCAAACTGAAAGTGTAAATGGATTTAAATTAGACACTCAAAAACTGGGAAGAACTTGACAAATTAAAAAATGCTAAAGTAATCATAAAAACATACAAAAATAAACTGCAATTGTTATTTCATGCTAAATAGAGTGCGTAGAAAGAGAAACAAAATTCAAACTTCAAACATAAGTCATAATAAAGATTCAATGTTGCCAATTACTCTCAAATTTTCGATGAGGATCAAATTTGCAGTCAAGTACAGTGCACTCATTACAACACAAGTCTTGGAGTATAAAACAAAAGTTGAAAACAAGTGAAAGGAATGTGGAAAGGCTGAAAACCAGCAACGCTGAAGGCATGCCCAAATTTGTTGATCACTGATCCCTTTGTTCCCCTGTAAGTCTGAAATTTTTTATTCCCGAGTGTGAAGTTGAAAAAGTGATACAAAAATGACAAAACCAGTTACTTATAACATCAGGGCAGAGCTTTTTGAATAACCTGCCAAAAATAACCTGCAAGATTTTGGTGGGTTATTCATAACAATGTGGGTTTTTGACTGAAAAACCCAGTCAACTGAAAAACTTGGCGTGCCAGTTTGAACCTGGCCAAAATTAACCATGGCTTTTTTGCCAGGTTTTGCTTCTATGTTTAAGAGAATCCACCCATGAAATTTGAATTTTAAATATCCCGCCTGACAAAATATTGAATGATTAATTGATATCTTCATTTTGTCCCAGCTTTCTCCCATTCTTCATTCTGCAGCTTTTGGTAGATCTGGATGTGGTTAGGAAAGTCATAGCTTACCCCCAAAATTCATGTGTTGACAGATTTCAAGTTGAAGAATGGACTAAGTTCTTAATACAACTATTTTTGTAAAAGGAGGAGATGAAAAACTAAAACTCCATTTTAAAGTATGTCTTTATATTTGAAAAACATTGTAAGAAGAGTATTTAGAACATTTTATATAATTTCACAATCGATATGACTGTAACTATTGCCCAATTATTGTGCAATAGTTCATATGTTTCTGTTGGCCAAACTGCTGTATTTCACAGACAATGTATTAGATTATAAATGGTATGCATGTAATTTAAACACAATTGTTACATCATAATTTCTACAATATATTTCCATTGTAAGATACATATCTAAACAAATGTTAAATTTACATTTTGAACACCATTTGTATACATCTAAAATCAAATACTTAGTTTAATAGAAACCATTGAAGAGGATTATCTCATATACCAACATGTAAAGGTTTGCATGAGCTATTATCATAGTTTATTGAGCATTAAGCATCATGGATACACTTTTTTTTAACTCGCATGCTTCACCTGGGCAAAATATTGTTAAGATTTGCATCAGGCACATATGGATATGTAAATCTTTTATTACCTGTACATACCACAACTAAACTAAACACACCACCATTCAAATATATGTTATGGCGTTGAAAAGGATAAAATGATATCCATTAATTTTAAGTAAGTTGTAATTTATCTTATTTTAATTTATTATTCTTAGTTTAATGAATTAAATATAAATGCATAAAGCATAACATTTATTTTAAATATTTGTTTTTGTTTTTATGATTAAAATAAGAACAGGAGAGTTTGCAATTTATTTTATTCTAATTTATTATTCTTAGTTTTATGAATAAAATATGAATATAAAGCATAACATTTATTCTAAAAATTTATTGTTATTTTTATTATTAAACTAAGACTAGACAAAGAGGTTGGTTTATAAAAGGATAATGTTAGAAAGAGTAGAAGGGGTGAGAGAGCTTGTCTAGTTCAATGCTTGGTAGTAGTTCTGGCAGATAGCTCATGAGGAATGACGAGGCATATGGACTCTACTCTGCTAATGCTGTTTATACAGTCGTGATAGTGTTTAATTGGCACGCTAATGTCTGCTATGACTGCGATGGCATCCTTTGCAGCCATGCAACTTTGACAATGTTATGTGCAATTTAGACAGTGTACCTTGCAATGCTATAAAGCTTGTTGAAATAACAAAATTTAGTTTTTGAACATTAGGAATTGACCATGTGTAGTCCTATCTAAAGGACAAAGACAATGACATGGTAGCATTATGGTGGTAAAAAGGTAGAGATTGAAACAAAGATGAGAGTTGAGGTGTGAACAAAGCTATTTGTGATAGAAAGTGTAGGTTTAGGGATGGTGCGGCAAATGGTCAAATGTGAACATGCTACATACTCATGCTTAATAAATAAAGATGAATGAATGAATGAAGGTTTTTAATAACGTCCACGAGGCCAAACAACCTATCGGAACACCGGATAACCAACCATGTTGCTAAGCACAAAATCCCAAAACAGATAGGCCGCCCACACAACGCCTAATTGATCTCTCTTTCTTTTGGATCTTGTATCTTCTGTTATGGATCTTGATCAAATAAATTGCAATTTTTGTTATCCTTTCTTCTTCAAACAGGTTAGTCAAGGAGCCCACATTCAAAATATCAATGTAGTTGGCCCGAATATCTTTGTAAGCCGGATACTCCATGATGTAGTGCAATTCCGTCTCCACTAGTCCCAAAGTACAAAAATAATATATCCTATCTGCCCTCTCTTTTTTAGGCCTTGTCTATCTTCTGGTTTAACACCTAAGCTAGTTTGAGCTAGCCCTCAATTGGGCCATTAACATTTTCGCTTTCCATTTTATTTCCACTCTTATATATATTTTTTGTCTGTGGTCATATGAAGGATTGAAATGTTTGATATAATATTCTCTTTTTCTCCCAAGTTGCCTTGTCCACGTGTTAAAAGTAAGTGTAAAATGAAGGAAAAGTACAAAATAGGAACTTCCCATGTTTGCAAGTGTGCACCACTAAATTTAAAATAAAGTTATTACAATACTCAAATATAAAAATGCAAATATCTGTTTAATAAATAGAAAGGATAAGCAGAGCCTATAAACTAAAATAAAAAGGTCAAAAGTGAACATAGTTGCACTTAATAAATAGGAAGATAGAAGTAAGTGTAAAAGTGTGAGAAGTAAGAAGTAGCAACTTTTTCATGTCTACAAGTGTGCGCCACTCAATTTAAAATCAAAATTAAATTATTGTGATACTCAAATATAAAAATAGAGAAGGATAAGTAGAGCCTAGAAACACATAAATATTACACAAACGTACTTTTGATCAAGTAATATTGGTTGGCTTCATTCGTGACTTGCAGAATCTATGTTTAAGAGTTTATCATGTAGGCCTATACACACCCAATGCCCACTATACATATGCAAGCAACATAATGAATTCTTAATTTAGATACTCAAAACAAGAAAACACTTTCTGTTGCTGCTTCATATGGATAATCCAATTCTTTCAGAGGTATCCAAGCACAGCTATAAATATCTTACACCTCAAGATGTAATATGCAGATATTCTGTTTCTCTAGCTGCTGCTTCAACTCAACTAGGGAATCGAGGGGATTTTTGCTCTGAACATGAGATAGTGTCAACAGAGATTAGTGGTGGGTGTGTACGAAGTGAATCTGGGTTTTCGGATTGTCAGCCAAAATGAATAAGAAATGCCTAGGATCCATTGTGATGTTCGAAACCATTCAAAAATGTGTAGATTGAAGGAGATATGCTCAGGTAATGACGCATTTCAGGAATAAAATATGAATGGTAAGTTCTTCCACCTTGAAGGTTGGTGGGTGCTTAGATATGTAGTTATATTTTATTGGTGGATCTCAGTTAATTTTTTTCATTGTTATTAACAATTTTTTGATTTCGTCATCACTGTGTCTAGTAGATCAATCCCTATCATGCTGACATATATGTTACAGGGAAAGAAACAAGAGGAAATTATAGCATGAAGATGCAGATCCATACAGGGAAATAACAAATGTATTCAAACAAAGGAAATCTAAGCATAATCGTGCAAGCAACTTCTATTCAGGGCAAGATCAGTTCACAGAAAATAGAGTTATGTCAGAAACATTTAAGTAACATTATTTCATGGTGTCATAGAAAGCGTTATTTCGTTATCTTAGATGGGTTGTAGGGTTTTGAATATTATACCAATTTTTAAAGATATATAAATGATTTCTTCAGTCATCTTGTGCAAAGGATTTTTTGGGTAGATTTGTCTGGCCTATCGTAAAAAGGGAACTTAAATACAAAATTTCAATGTAGATTTTGCTATTATCAGGAATGTTTAATTATAGGAAGTGAACTTAACATTTAAACACAATTAAATAGGTGTTACTTTTTAGTAGTGTGTCAATTATGTAATGTTTTAACATGATTTAATTAAGTAGTTTTTGAGTAAAATTTATTGATCTATATTTTAATAAACACAAGTCAAATTTAGTGTTGTCAAAGGAGAAAATACATATAATGCTTATTGAAGAAACAACTAATTTAGATACACTTATATGTAAGTTTTGGATTAAAATTGATTTTGTTTGATGATGTTACAATTTTGTATTTAATTATATACATCGTCTATGTTATGTGAGAAGATCATGCAAGTTGTTAAATATTGGGCAATCAAATGTATCAGTTTGATTTTACAATATTTAAATTCTTTATATGTTATAGTCTATATTATTGGTTTGAGTTTTGCATTGCTAGAAACTTGTTTATGTGACAGTAGGCACAAGCTAGAATGCACATACAACAACTCTGTGTTTCTCACAGCGAACCAATTGTACTTAACTAAGTTGATCAATAAAAAAATATTTACTCCACTTTTGCATAGTTGAAGAGGAACTCACAACTTGTTTTGTTAGTTGTAACATAAAAGTCACTTTTTAGAGTTAACTAGGGTTTGTTAAGTTTTTTTAAATAATATATATAAATTTATTTTTTCTAAATCGCAAGGCACTTTGGGGTTACGTAGTCTAAATAGATAGTCCTAGGACATGCCCTAATTGTACTAGAGCTAGATCTAGCCTAGGATCCAAACTTAATTAGATTGGTTTGGGTACATCAAGACACCTTGCAATACTTAACAAAGGTTAAAGCTTATCATTTGCTTTTCACTTTCATTTTGATTAAAGACATCAGATTTCCACAGTCCATAATATTGTTCAATCGTGTTTTTGGATTTAACTGTGTATGAATTTTTAGCATCAATGTTCCGAATCACACTCCATGATCCATCATCAGAATGTAGAGAGCTATAGGAGAAAAATGGTGAATTGCAGACCAAGACAAACTAAATAGAAGAGGGGATAGAGATTGCATGGAGAACAAGGAGCCTAGAAAAGAAAGGAAGAGAGCTTTTAAAATTAAAATTAAGTATATATAAACAATTATAGGAAATCTCCAACATACAATTTATATATCGCTTAATGTATATGGGTGTATAATCCTGTACATCTCAGCTTGTATATAAAGATAGACAAATATATCTAAACATATGTAAACATAAAATGTAAACATATCTATAAGCATACATACTTACCCCCCCCCCCCCCCCCCACCCCAACACACACACAAAAAGAAACAAATATATCTAAACATATATAAGCATAAACCAATGAAAACATATCTATAAACGTACTTGTGTGTGTGTGTGTATATGCACTTATATAATTGTTGTCACCTGAATTTGCACCTTGTTATTGAAGCTTTTGGCAGTTCTAACAAATTCAGTGATACATGGGATTGGTCTCAAGGTGTGGGACCTTGTAGTTGAGACCAAACCTCCAGAGAAGGGTGGTTCCTCTTTCTGAACTTAAGGTCTAGAGAATGATGGCTAAATCTAATGCTAATGCTCACAAGGAAAAGGGGAAGAAGAAACTGAAATTAAAAAGGGGTAATGCACCAGATTTAAAGTGTTAGCTGGAACTGACATAACACAACAATAATCTCAAATATTGATATGGATTCACATAGACTTTGATGTAGGAGCATTCGAGCAAATGAGCTATCTTGCATTGATAAAAAAATTAAAATTTTGGTTTTGGTTTTGTAGGTTGAGTTTGGTTGAGTATCGAGCATTTCCGATTTTGACACACTTATCTGACAGTTATTTTGTATGTCTTCATGATTGGCGAATTGATTTATGCATTTCAATTAGCTTGGCGATGGTTTCGCTTATGAGTTTCACCTCAAGTGAATCTGATCTCGTGTTGCCACATGTTCGTTGAATTGCTGCGAAGGAGTTATGTATTTCATAAGTCAAATGGGATTATTTTGGGGAGTTTGGTTTATGGTTTGAGAAATATTCTAATTTCGAGGTCCTAATTGCCCATTCCAAGCCTTATAAAGCTGAAGGTCATCTGCAAGTAATGGAATGCTATAATCTCCTCTATTGGCACCATGTTAAATTGACATACGTCAGTTCTACTAGTTTCTTCTACTCCTGCATTTATCATAGAGCGCAGATATGTCTCATTTTGTCGACCCATCACTATCTTCACAACTACACTATGGATGGTAGAAGGTTGAAAGCGTAACTTTTACAGATTTCCTTTAGATTTCTTCCCAACTTTTGTGAATGTCATAATTGACTATAAAAGCATAGTTTTGTGCTATAAACACAATGGATAAAAGAATCCCTGACCATGTCTATATGCAATCTTGTTACAAGAACATGGAGGTAGCTCCCTTCTCCAAGTCATCTCTACTAGCGGGACTTTGTTTCTTTATCATTTGATTCTACTGCTAGGCAATGCAAAATATTACTGGGAAGAGGATTCATTAAAGGAGATCTGCAAGCCAATATGGAGATAGAAATGTATAATTCCTCTACATCTTCATGGAGTAATCTGCAGATATCTATAACCACTGCTCTTGTTTGTCCTAGAGGTGAAGGGATTTACCACAAAGGGAGATTTTATTGGATCAATTCAACAAAACATGTTGAAGTTGTAAGTTGTAATGTCTCCACGATAGAATCAAAGAGCAATCTACTGGGCTGGAAAACAAGCATTCTGACATTGAAATAAAGCTGAGGAGGGTCACCTAATTTAAGAGGCCACTACACCTTCTCTAGGCATTGTTGGCATAACCAATCTTATATTAAGGACTGTGAGTCCATGTTTTCTTGCAAAAATAGTTCATAATGTCACATATATACCCCTCATCCCTCTCAAACAGATCATCGATATTATGATACACTTGCATATTGGCGTCAAGGATTCAAACTAAAATATTCCAGATAGAGCACCATTTTGCAGAAGATGTGCACCACAGAGAATACTTTACATGTAACTAAAGGATCTTTTGAATAATATATGATTTCATTTAAATGTTTTAAGGAATGCCAAAAGGGACTGTGCAGGCTGTGTAGGGAAGTTCAACCATCAAGAGGAGTCATTTGATCTTCATTTTCTTTGTTGCTTCGTATTCCATGTTGTTGAAGGAAATAGGATAGTTCTTGATATCTACAAAGATCCCTGCGGATGGAGAGTGTGGGGTCGGTCTCTAGAGGATGACAGGGTATTTGTCTCTATAGAAGTAGCAGAGTGAAGCTTGAAGTAGAGAAGCAAAGTCGACTAGTTGAAGAAGAAAGAAGAACACTCAAAGAGAGAGGATAGGGACTGGATATCAGGGTGAGTATTCATCCCATGAGTGGGGCCTGAGAAGAAATGAGAGTGCCTCAGATTTGAGAGAGGCCATTGATAGTCATGATTGTAACCATTGTTGTCACAGATTTCTATATTTGAATATCAATAAATCTAGAGTTCTTTGTCCTTACATTTAAATCTTGTACTATGTAAGTTTGAATTGAAGGAAGAGAGTCTCCTCTACTATGTTATTTTGTGGTTATGAGTGTTATTGTAGGAGAGGGAAGATTCTCCTCTGCATCATATGTTATCAGAGCTAGAAGACCCTAAGTGTGTAGAGTATGCACCAGGACTTGCGGGTAGAGGATAGAAGGAAGTAGAAAAGAACTCATGTGAGGATTGTTGCAGGTAGATAGAAGCCCTGAGCAATCAAGAGCTAGGGACCCGTGGAGGAAATAGTATTTGCAAATTGAGAGTGTGATGTGTGGAAGATTGCAGCAGCATGAGGATATTCATGAGGAAGCCCGTGATATGGGAAGGCTAGAACAAGTACCAAATGAGGAAGATCTCCTCGATGATGGTTGATACAACCACATGAATGGATAGATTGGAAGCAAGGCAGTGGGACGAATTGGTCAAGCATGATGAAGATATACATGAGGATGAAGCTGTATGCTTGGATGAGAGCATGAAGGAAGAGGGAAAGAGTGAACTTGTAGCAGAGGTTGACTGTCATTTGGAGGATGTGAAAGCCTTAGCAGATGAGAGTGTAGTTGAGAAAGAAGCTACAGCAATAAATCTTGAGAATATTGCAATGAATGGTGAAGACAAGGATGATTTAATGTTGTAGATTTTGGCGGTAGAAGAAGAGTGGTTTGATAAGCTAATGGAGGAACAAAGATGAATGTTGTAGAGAAGGATGAAGAAGATGATGTTGGAGCAATGAAGAAGGATGAGATAATTTTTCATTTTGAATTCAGTTATGATGATGATTATTTACCTTCTATGATGAGAGTATAAGAGATTACAGTTGTAGAAGATGAAGTTGTAGTTGCAGATTGGTATGCGGATGTTGCATATCTGTATATAAAGGTTGTAGAGGAAGGTGTAGGTGTAACTTGGTGGAGGTGGTTAGTTTGTGGTGGGTTAGATCCCACAAAGGAGGAGAGGAGAGTAGAGAGTATTTGGAGGAGGAGGATGGTGCATGGTGGATGAAAATCCACGAGATGAGAGAAGAGTGGTGAATGGAGTTGTGGGAGGAATATGACAGTTGTTCCAGCATGGTGCTGGAAGAGGAGGAAGTAGTTTTGTGCACATCACACATCAATGGAGTTTGTTGTAGATTGTTTGCAATATGAAAGGGTGATTCTATCACTCAACTCCACCTTTGTAAGCCTATGCTCACAAAATTTCTACCTAGCATGTTTGATGCAGGAGCATCCGGGCGAATGAGATATCCTGCATTGACCAAAAAGATTTGATATTTTGGTTTTGGTTTTATAGGTTCAATTTGGTTGAGTATCAAGCATTTCTGATATTGACACAATTATCTAGCAGTTATTTAATATGTCTTCATGATTGGTGAATTGATTTCTGCATTTCGATTAGCTTGGCGATGGTTTCACCTCAAGCGGAGTTGATCTCGTGTTACCACATGTTCATCAAAGTGCTGTGAAGGAGTTATGTACAGGTTATGTATTTCATAAGTCGAATGACATTATTTTGGGGAATTTGGTTTATGGTTTGAGAGATATTCTGATTTTGAGGTCCTGATTGCCCATTCCAAGCATTATAAAGTTGAAGTTCGTCTATAAGCTGTTATCTCTCAGATTTGCACCCTTGCTGCAGTTATAAAACTTTGGCAATTTGGAGAAACATGGGATCTTTCCAAGGTCTATGGGTCACCTATATTTGGAAAGAACCTCCGGAGAAGGTCAGATTCCTAGTTGGTTATCACCTAAAATCTACTGAATTTATAGAGGAAAAGGGAGAAGGAATGCTTTTAAATGAAAGAAAAAACTGGAAAAAACTTGAAAGTAAAGGTGATTCACCAAGTTGAATAAGAGAACCTTCACAGTACTGAGAAGATGCACAACATAACCAGATACAACAAGTAGACATACACAGATTTAAATGATTCTAGCAGAGGTGAGAAACAAAATGGTTGAGAAGAACAAAATGTCCACAGACAATCATGTGCAGATTCACACTGAACTAAAAATTAGTAAAAAGAGGTAAAATAACTTGCATATATTCTATAAGAAGGCATAGTTACAGTAGCAGAAAGTTTTGTTTGGAAACAGAAAGATTGAATGCTAAAAATTTCCCAACCTTGTTTACATCTCACTTCTATCCATATATAGCATTTTCATATGACCTAAGTCGGTTACAATAAATTCGCCCCATGGGCTGCATCAGGAAAAATATCTGTATCTAAAGGGACGTCCATCTGCAAGAATTCATGGCATAAAAATATTTGGAACAGGGGCAAATGGAAGATATTTTGAGTCCTTAATGTAAGCTGCTGAATCATCGATTTGTAAAAATGAATTGGTGGAAGATATTTTGGGCATTGAATGCGAGCAGCTTCAATGTCTATCTTCAACAATGAATATACGAAATATTTGAAATATGACAGTTAAAAGATTGGATTCGCATTGATGGCGGATGGGATTTATTGACCCTTAAAATTTTCTGTATTTTTTCATCGGTTCTGAGATCATCTGTAAAAAATAAATCTGGCCGTTGAGACGTCCAGCCGAACGAGCATGCAAACTTAGATCCAAATTTGAAAGTGAAGATATCTTGCTCAAAGTCTACCAGATGAATAAAGAGGAAAAAATAAGCACGTTTGCCTTTTGAAGCATGCTGAAATTCACCAGAATGAGGGAGATATAGGCGGTCAAAGATGTGGTCAACTGTATCTATATATCGCTTTGCATCTGCAACCTGAATCGGTATCTAAATGACCCTTTGAATCTGTGCTTGCATATGCAAACTGCCTTGTATCTATCATTGTATGTGCGCTGCATTCGGCATCTAAATCGGCCTTTGAAATGCCTTTGTATATTACCTTTTACATCTGCCACCCCTGCCACGTGGCACCACCTGATTCACCGCCGCATTGAAGCTGGGACCTATTGCTAAAAAACTGCATCCCCATTGGCCGTCAGAATGACTATTAGTTGAGCTGCCGATGCACCTTGTCATGCCAAAAATCCCTTTGCATATCGTCCTTTGTATATGCTTGTTTCTGAGATTGTATATACATACAATCACCTGCATACAAGGCGCGGACCCCAAATATTTATAGAATAATTTGAAATCGCACTCGGGTCTGGCTTGTATCTCCTCCTTTTGCATATCGCTTTGTATATTTGCACATACAAATGCAATATGCATAGCGCAGACGTCAAATGATTATGGAGCGTATTGGAATCGCTATTGGGTCTGGGCTTTGTATGTAACTCCTTGTATGTCTCCTTTGTATGTTTGATTGTATGTGCAAACATACAATTGCATATTCATCCAATTGGTGGGCCCATCCCTTTGTATCTTCCCTTTACTTTCTGCTTGTATGTTTATCGGCCAATGTATCTTTTTCTTGCATGTGGCCTTTGTATATCGCATATAAAATGCGAATGTACAAGCAAAACCTTGTATTGCCCTTTGCATATCGCCGATGTACATTTGACTTTATATCTTTGCCGATGTACATTTCCTTTGCATGTTGGCCGATGTACATTTCCTCTTGCATGCTCCTCTTGTATATTCCATTGTATGTGTCCTTTGTATGTGCGATTGTATATACAAAGATACAATCGCATATACAAGCCACTGTTGCATCCTGCCGATGTACATTGCAACTGTTCATTCACCCTTGTATGTATGACTTGCATCTTTACTTTGCATCTTTCCCATTGTATATTGCACTTGTATATATGAACATACAATGGCGAATGTATAGCCTTTTGCATCTGACCTTTGCATCTTTGACTTTGTATATTGCACATACAAATGCAATATGCATGTGAATATACATTCAAAAATGCAGACACAAATACTAAGCATGAAACTGAGAAACCCTGCGATGGAAAATACTTGAAGCTAAAAGATTTGTGGGTTTTTCTGAGTTTTTGGTAAAGATTCCTTAGGCAAGATTTTGGGATTTTTTGGCAAGGCATAGCATGAGTATTTGAAGGATTTAAGCCTTGTAGGGTTATTTTCTAAAGGATTTTCAAGGAAAATATAAGGTGAACTATTTAACTCTGGACAGAGGAAAATAGGTCAACATTTTAGCGACTTTTATGGGATGTTTGCCTGCTAAACAAATAGATCAGTGGCCTTATAGATCCATTGGGCATGGAGTCACACAGATACTTAAAAATATACTTTTGACAAACAATCCTGACCATAGTAACTCAGTATATCAACAATGAATAACACTGGAAGACCAAAACAAAACCCAAAAATTGAAAACAACTCATCTAACTATGCTAGACAGTACTTAGGGAAAATAAAAAGATATCTAAACTATTGTGCAGCAACACTTATTGAAAGCAAGAAACCTGATTTACTAATTTACAAGGTAAGTCATACCTCAAAACACCTCTTTAGGTGTATCCCATTAACTGAGATAGGCAAATTTTCTCCATCCATGTTTAATAACTAAAATGCATTGTGCTCCTTGCATTCAGTAATGATAAATGGGCCACTCCACATGCTGTCAAACTTGGCATGCTTCCCAGGTTTTCTTTTCAACACATCCCACTTCAACACTATGTCACCCTCCTAGAATGTTCTTGGAGATGCCCTTTTGTTGAACGACCTTTTCATTTGGGCTTGATGATGCTCTATGTTTCTCATAGCATCATTTTTGGTTTCCTCAAGCTCAACTAGTTGAGCTAGCCTGACTGTCATAGGGCCTTCCTCTAGCATGTCCAGCGGATTTACCAAATCAATTGCTGGTAACTCAAGTGTGATAGGAAGCCTTGCTTCTTTGCCATACACTAACATGAAAGGCGAATGCCTTGTTGATCATTTTGTAGTAATTCTATTAGCCCATAGTGCTGACTTTAACTATGTATGCTAGGATCTCTGATTGCCCTCCATGGTCTTCTTGATGATTTTGATCAAGTTTTTATTAGTGGATTTTGCTTTTCTGTTGCCTTGCGGATAGTAATTAGAGGGTGTACTGAGATAAATGCCATTTTTTACAGCCCACTCAGAGATTCTGGAACCAACAAAAGCAAGAGCATTGTCTGAAATGATGGACTTAGGCACTCCAAATCTGATAACCAGCTCTTCATAAAAATTCAAAACAACAGACTCATTAGCTTCCTTAAGTGCAACTGCTTCAGTCCACTTAGTAAAATAATCAGTGGTTGTTAGAACCCACTTATGGCCAGCACTGGATGAAGGGTTTATAACCCTAATAAAGTCTAATCCCCACCTCATAAAGGGTTGTTCCACCTAAACTAGTTGTAAAGGTAAGGCTGCCAACTTCTCTTTTCCGGTGAACAGAGCACATTCCTTGCATTTTCTGACCCATAAGTGTACATCTTTAAACAAACTGGGCCAATAATAGCCACCTTTCATCACCTTCAGAGTTGTCGCTCTAGGTGAAAAATGGCCTCGAGCTGACCCCTCATGAAATTCATGCAACACTTTGTCAACTTGGTTAGGTCCAATGCATCTCAGCAATACTCCATTAAAATCCTTCCTAAAAAGCAAGTCATTAATGAGCACATAAGGTATGGACTACAATCTGAAATACCTTTGCTTGGCTCTATCCAAGCCCCGAGGACACTCACCGGTCTGCAAGAAATGAACCATTTCTTGCACCCAATCAACAACAGGATCTGAAATAGCTGTTTGTTCCTGATCTTGCATTGTTAGAACAGCTTCCTGATCACGTTCTTCTTTGTTGATAACACCATCAGCAAGTTGTTCGCACAACCCTTTTCCTCTGACCAACTTGGTAACTTTAATGTCCACATCATACTCCATGACTTTAGTCACCCAACCAGCCCTCTTATCACTGAGATCTTTACTTAGCAGAAATTCTTTCACGCTCGGATGAGCAACCATTAGATTAATCTTGTTGCTTGACAACATGTGTCTAAACTTTTTCAAACTCCTTATAACAACAAGTACATGCTTCTCAACAAAAGTGTACCTTAGCTCATAATCTTTCAACGCTTGACTGAAAAAAGCTAAAGGCTGCTCCATTTCTAGCTCATTTTTCTGTACCAACATAGCTAAAACAAAATCAACATTACCATATGCATACAAGGTAAAATCCTTAGAAAAAATAGGATTTAGAAGTGTAGGTGCAGCAGCCAAAGCCTCTTTAATAAGCTCAAAGTTTCACTTTCCCTCTTTAGTCCAGCTGAAAGACATGTTCTTCCTCAACATAGTAGTTAGTGGATTTAACAAATCAGCAATATTGGGGATAAACCTCCTGACAAAGTTGATCGTACCAATGAAACTTTGTAGGCCCTTCTTGTGTGCTAGTAAAGGCAGAGCCAAAATTACACTTATTCTCTCAAGATCAATGGTGATGCCTTGTTTTGACACCACATAACCAAGCAATTTGCCCTCATGGACAACAAACACACATTTTTTGGGATTATGTGATATCCCAAACTCCCTACACCTCTCAAAAATTTGCCTTAGGTGATTTAGATGATCTTTGGCTTCTTTAGAGAAAACAGTAATGTCGTCAAGGTAGACTAGGACGATCTTATACATTAGCCCCTGAAAAGCCATATCCATAGCCTTTTGAAAGGTTGCTCCAGTGTTGGACAAACCAAAAGCCATCTTTTTGTAAGCCATAGTCCCCCATTTTGTGGTGAAGGTTGTTTTGTACTGGTCTTCCTCTCTTACTAAAATCTGATTGTAACCGAAATAACCATCTAGCAAGGAGAACCTTTCTGATCCTGACACTACTTGGAGTATCTGCTCCATGGAAGGCAAAGGATGATAGTCTTTCAAAGAAGCTCTATTCAAGTCACAGAAGTCTACACACAGCCTTATCTCCCCATTTTTCTTCCTAACCGGCACAAGATTGGAAACCCATGAGGTGTGCTTGATAGGAAATATTATGCAACTCTCAATCAACTTATTCAGTTCCATTTTCATGAGAGGCTCTAATTTAGGATTCAAAGGCCTCTGTTTTTGCCTAATAGGCTTGGCATTAGGTTCCAGCTCAATAGTATGTTGAGCAAGATGGGGATCAAACCCCTTTAAATCACCATATTCCCATGTAAAAATGTCATTAAATTCTTGAAATAGTTGAATAAATGCACGTTTTTCTTTTACTGTACATACCTTGCCCAGTTTAAGGAGTTTACCTTTAAAGATCTCAAATTCTTCATAGTGATCTTGTTGAACCTATAGGCTGGACCTGGGCTTTGTAGCTTCATCATCAGTGTTAAAAATGGACTCTAAGGTGACCAAACCCTTTGGCATCTTGTTATTTTTCAGCTGAATGATTTAGTCAGCATACTGGTGATGTAGCTTCCAGTGGTTGGCATGAGAGAATTCAGCTTCCTCCCTCAAGACGTTTACAATCCATTGATCACTATCAAACACCTGCTAATGTATGTTATTATCTGGCACAGTAGGCCTAACAACAATCTTAATATGTTGATTTGTCTTATTACTACTAATTTCCTTGGGAATGTCAAATTCTGCCCCTACAACAGCTAGCCTATCAGCGTGTTTATTCTAATTTCTGGGTATGGAGATCAGATTGAATGCATCAAAACCTTCCAAAAGGTCCCATACTCTATGCTTGTAAGACTTAAGCAGATCATTTTTTGTGACATTAAGCTTTCTCACTTGATTTACAACCAGTTCACTGTCTCCATAAACTTTCAGACAACCAATACCTCTTTTTATTGCCCATTCTAAGCCTTGAATTAGTGCTTCATATTCAGCCACGTTGTTAGTGCAGCTGAAACAGAATCTAAAAGCTGAATAGTACTTTTCAACCTTCAAGGAAACAAGCATGCATCCACCTCCGGCACCCATTCTACTCCTTGAGCCATCAAAAAATAGCTCCCAGACCTCACTTTCCTGCTGACCATTCTGATGTTCTGCATTCTTTTCAATGTTAGGTAGAAATAAATCAGCCTCGTGCATCATATATACACCCAAACCAACCTCGCCAGGTGCTCACATGGCTCAACCACTTGAGTTTGATCTACCCATTCATCAAGAAGGATTTCTGGTATGCCTTCAATCAGCATACTGCCTTCTCGAACAGCGGGTTGTTCCATTTTTGATTCACTTGCAACCAAGTTGGCATTGACGGGGTGTGTAGTGTAAGGCTCAATATGGTCTTTGGCAATGGGTTTTGACTTGATATTCACCCTAGTGCCGTACCTGGTCCTGAACAACATATGAGACCAATCCGAGGACAGGTAACCTCCTATCTTTGCAATAAAATCCCTTGACAAGAAAATGACAAAATAAGGAGGTAATTCAATGACATATATATCCTGCAGGATAGAAAAATTTGGATAGGCATGCAGAGTTAAACTTAGTCTTTTAATGACACTCACTGTATTAACAACAGTTCCATCCAGCTGAACAATTCCCTTCTCTAATGGCTCATATTTAATGCCTAACCTATCAACAATCTGTTTGGGCATGACAGAACTGCTAGCACCTGAGTCTATCATGTAATTATGAACTAAATGATCCCCTATGATCAAAGATACGTAAAATGGTGGGGGCTTGACCTCTGAAACTTGTTCTACATTTTTTTCAAGGTTACTTGTCAAAACAACTTTGGACTCACCTAAATCAGACTCTTGAGATAGTTTTAAATTTGACAAGGTTGATTGAAGCAAGTCTTTTTGGCCAGGGATACTCAAGGAATCCCACATAGACATGAGTACATTTACTTTTTTCATATGCTTAAGGATATTGAAAGCAGATGTACCTGATTTACCTTGGCTTTTGGGGGTAGCCACGTCGCCTTGAGCACAAGTTGGCTAAACTAGGGGATTAAGTTGTTCCTTGCCTATCAAAGGCTGATCCTTTGATAGAACCTGAATTTTTTTAGCCTTTGATGGGTTAGAAACACCTTGACCCACGTTTGGCACTTGATGCCCTTGAGTTTGAACTTTGCTAGCTTGCTCCCATTCATCAATAGCCCTTTTCCTGTTGCGTGTATTGTCTGCAACTGAAGAACCAACTTGGTTCATACTGCAGAATTCTTCCCCTTGCCAGTTTAGGAGTGTTGTCTCATATACATGTTCTTCTTGCTGCTAAACAAGAGGTTCTACAAGCACATTAGACTGCACTGCTAGACTGTTCTAAACCATCAGAGCTTGGTTAATCGCCCCATTGGCACATGTATTTTGGTTATGGGGCAGGTTACAAGGAAAACCCTAGTCATATTCTTGAGCCAAGTTGTTTTGCGTGGGCACAACCTCCTTCAAGGAACTGGTAGCATTTGGATTGTAGGCCTGGTAAGGTTTAGAGTTAAAGGCTTGCCTTGGACCTTGATTATTAGGCTAATAAGGTGGCCTATTTAGCTAATTTTGCTGGTAGTTGGACTGGAGTGGGGGCTGATAAGGTCTAAAATTTTGACCTTGCTGCCTCTTGAGGTTCACTATTTCATTACCAAAGGATTACAATAGTCCTTTGATCTCTTGTAACTCAAAAGACTGAGTTTGAACAACATTTTCTAATTTATTAGGCTGCGCATTAGGTGCTGGTAACACTGGTACAATAGGTATAATAGCTATAGGAGGCACATGCATTGGCATTAGTGGCTGAATAGCAGAGAATATTGGCAAAGGAGGCCTTGGGGCAATTTTACCAGCCTGTATGATGCTATTTTCAGCTCTTATGGCTATGGTATAAGCTTGTGGTAAGGAATTTCCTCCCATAGATTGAATCATGATAGAAATATTGCTGTTTACAGCTCTCAAATAATATAAGAAAGCATGGTCAGCTGTAGGCCTTACCGTTGGTGGGATTCTATCCCACGTATTTTGGAAATGGTGGTTGAAGTCTGACATAACTTCGTGAGGATCCCTCCTAATTGTGGACAGCTGCTCCACTAATGACAAATGATCTAATTTGTCCTCAAAGAAACTGCATAGCTCCTCTCCTAAACGATCCCACGAATCTATGGAGTTCACCGGCAGGCTTCTGAACCACTGCAAAGCCTTCCCTTTGAGAGAAGCTGCTAATAACCTAATTGCAACATTCTCTTCTATCACATGATGGATAGCACACATGTTTGCAATGTCTTTTATGTGTTCAGCTAGAGTAGTTTGATCTTCACCATTAAAATATGGTAAACTTTTCCAAGGCAACGACATGAATATCATCATGCTAAGCTAAATTCAGTGGGCTGCCTTGGTTGAATGCAACAAACAGTTGATTTCTGATTGCAGGAATCATTGTAACTGGGATTCTTGGGACAGTTATTTCTAACAGCAGGAGGAGTAGACTTGGCTCTCCTAGGATAGACACGAGTCTTCTTGGGTTTCTCAGCTGTTATCCCTCTTCTCCTAGGTGGGGATAATTGCAAATATTCAAAAGATGAATAACTACTTCTGGTTTGTATTCTTCTCATAAGTAGAAATATACTGGTTTGCTAAACCAAAGCTCAGAGTCGCCAAATATGTAGGTTTTGACCTCTTACAGGTCTGAAAATCACTAGTTGCACATCAAAACTAGCAATAAAAGGTAGTATTTGAACTGTTTCTAATTCCACAGTCCCACCGGGTGTGCCAAAAACTGTTATCTCTTAGATTTGCACCCTTGCTGCATTTATAAAACTTTGGCAATCTGGAGAAACCTGGGATCTTTCCAAGGTCTGTGGGTCACCTATATTTGGAAAGAACCTCTGGAGAAGGCCAACTTCCTAGCTGGTTATCACCTAAAATCTACTAAATTTGCAGAGGAAAAGGGAGAAGGAATGCTTTTAAATGAAAGATAAAACTGAAAAAAACTTGAAAGTAAAGGTGATTCACCAAGTTGAATAAGAGAACCTTCACAGTATTGAGAAGATGCACAACATAACCAGATACAACAAGTAGACATACACAGATTTAAATGATTCTAGCAGAGGTGAGAAACAAAATGGTTGAGAGGAACAAAATGTCCACAGACAATCATGTGCAGATTCACACTGAACTAAAAATCAGTAAAAAGAGGTAAAATAACTTGCATATATTCAATAAAAAGGCGTAGTTATAGTAGCAAAAAGTTCTGTTTGAAAACAGAAAGACTGAATGCTAAAAATTTCCCAACCTTTTTTACATCTCACTTCTATCCATATATAGCATTTTCATATGACCTAAGTCAGTTACAATAAATTTGCCCCATGGGCTGCATCAAGAAAAATATCTGTATCTGAAGGGATGTCCATCTACAAGAATTCATGGCATTAAAATATCTGGAACAGGGGCAGATGGAAGATATTTTGAGTTCTTAATGTAAGCTGTTGAATCATCGATCTGCAAAAATGAATCGGTGGAAGATATTTTGGGCATTGAATGCAAGCAGCTTCAATGTCTATCTTCAACAATGAATATATGAAATATCTGAAATATGACAGTTAAGAGATCAGATTCACACTGATGGAGGATCGGACGCATCGACCCTTGACATTTTCTGTATTTTTTCATTAGTTCTGAGATCATCTGCAAAAAATAAATCTGGCCACTAAGACGTCCAGCCGAACGAGCATGCAAACTCAGATCCAAATCTGAAAGTGAAGATATCCTGCTCAAAGTCTGCCAAATGAAAGAAAAGGAAAAAATAAGCACTTTTGCCTTTTGAAGCATGCTGAAATTCGCCAAAGTGAGGGAGATATAGGCGGTCAAAGTTGCGGTCAACTACATCTGTATATCACTTTGCATCTGCGACCTGAATCAGCATCTGAATGACCATTTGAATCTGTGCTTGCATATGCAAACTGCCTTGTATCTATCATTGTATGTGCGCTGCATTCGGCATCTAAATCGGCCTTTGAAATGCCTTTGTATATTCATTTGCCTTTGTATTACCTTTTACATCTGCCACCCCTGCCACGTGGCACCACCTGATTTGCCGCCGCATTGAAGCTGGGACCCATCGCTAAAAAACTGCATCCCCATCGGTCGTCGGAATGACTATTAGTTGAGTTGCCGATGCACCTTGTCACGCCAAAAATCCCTTTGCATATCGGCCTTTGTATATGCTTGTTTATGAGATTGTATATACATACAATCACCTGCATACAAGGCGCAGACCCCAAATATTTATAGAACAATTTGAAATCACACTTGGGTCTGGCTTGTATCTCCTCCTTTTGCATATCGCTTTGTATATTTGCACATACAAATGCAATATGCATAGCATGGACCTCAAATGATTATGGAGCGGATTGGAATTGCTATCGGGTCTGGGTTTTGTGCTGTAAACATAATGGACTGAAAGAATCCCCTGCCATGTCTGTATGCAATCCTATTACAAGAAGATGGAGGCAACTCCCTTCTCCAAGTCATCTCCACTGGTGGGACTTCATTGCTTTATCGTTTGATTCTACTACTAGACAATGTAAAATATTATTGGGAAGAGGATTCATTAAAGGAGATCTGCAAGCTGATATGGAGATAGAAATGTATGATTCCTCTACATCTTCATGGAGTAATCTATAGATATCTACAACCACTGCTCTTGTTTTATCCAGAGGTGAAGGGATTTACCACAATGGGATATTTTATTGGATCAATTTGACAAAACATGTTGAGGTTGTAAGCTGTAATGTCTCCATGATAGAATCGAAGAGCAATTTGCTGGGCTCGAAAACAAACATTTTGGCATTGAAATAAAGGTGAGGAGGGTCACCTAATTTAAGAGGCCACTATACCTTCTCTAGGCATTGCTGGTAGTAACCAATATTATATTGAGGATTGTGACTCCATGTTATCTCACAAAAACAATCTATAATGCCATATAAATACCCATCATCCCTCTCAAACAAATCATCAATATTATGATACACTTGTGTATCAGCATCAAGGATTCAAATTAAAATATTCTAGATAGAGTGTCATTTTGCAGAAGATGCGTGCCATCGAGAATATTTCACATGTAACTGAAGGATCTTTTGAATAATATATAATTTCATTTAAATGTTTTAAGGAACGCCAAAAAGGGACCGCACGGGTTATGTAGGGAAGTTCAACCATCAAGAGGAGTCGTTTCATCTTCATTTTCTTTGTTGCTTCATTTTCCATGTTGCCAAAGGAAATAGGATAGTTCTTGATATCTATAAAGAGCCCTATGGATGGAGAGTGTGGGGCCGGTCTCTAGAGGATGGTCAGGGTATTTGTCTTTATAGAAGTAGTAGATTGAAGCTTGAAGTAGAGAAGCAGAGTCAGCCAGTTGAAGAATAAAGGAGAACACTCAAAGAGAGAGGATAGGGAGTGGATAATAGGGTGAGTATTCATCCCATGAGTGGGGCATAAGAAGGAATGAGAGTGCCTCAGATTTGAGAGAGGTCATTGATAGTCATGATTGTAACCATTGTTGTCACTGATCTCTGTATTTGGATATCAATAAATCTAGAGTTCTTTTTGCTTACATTTAAATCTTGTACTATGTAAGTTTGAATTGAAGGCAAAGAGTCTCCTCTATGGTTGTGAGTGTTTCTGTAGCAGAGGGAAGATACTCCTCTGCATCGGACTTACAACTTTAAACGATGTTTGAAGCAAAAAATTGTAACTATAGGAGGGACCATTTTATCTACAGAATAAGCTTACATATTTCAAGTGAACACAACTAAAAGCATAAAGAGAGGCAAAATATTAGTGATTATATTGATCATGAAGGCTAAATAGCCATTACAAAAGAAGAAAAATTCACTGTAGAAGAAATAGACACAAAATAACCAGTTACATTCATAGGTGAACCATAATCAGAGTCATCAAAGGCTCGGCTTCGAGCACAATACATTAGATCTGACTGGTTCTTGTAATGCATTACAAGGTCTGAAACTGCAATGAACTCCCCTGCTCATGTAGTGACCTAGAAAAATAGCTAACCTCAATTACATCTTTTTTTCATGTATATATAACTTTTCAAATCACTGTGTAGCTACAAGCACTAAATTTTGGTCAATTTGTCTTGCTCATGTGCCCACACCACATTCAATTTGGCCCATGGCCCTATCAGAAATCTTGCAAAGTTGGACGACAACCATAACCTATCAGGTCTGCAAAAAATGTAGAAGAAGATTGCCTACACACATGGGTGTCAGGCACATTGAAAAAGGAAGGTCTGAAATCCTTTTCTGGTACCCACAAATCCATTTTATCCTTCTTGTGTACTAACACATTGAAGGATTTAACTATTTCAACTACTTGAATCTGAATGATTTACAACATTGTCCTTTAGGCATTTAATTTGTTCTGCAACAATGGCGTGATTTCAGGAAATCATGCCCTACAAGCTTTTACAACACTTTAAAGGTGTTTATCCTTTTAATTTTGCCTCTAGCACATTTGAATTTTCCTTTATCGGCAAATTCACCATCTGGCAAACTCCTTTTCCTTGTCTTTCTTGACTTTCCTTATCTTATCACCCTTTGGTAAGCAAAATCATCATTTGGTGAACCATCGGGTCTTCTTTATTTTATCCTTTGGGGCCTTTAGTTGGCAAATCGTCTTATCGACGAACTTGAGAAGCCACGAACTGATCATTGAGTTTGTGATTTCACCAATTTCTCCTTCTCTTTTCTTGTCTTTGCCTTAGAGAAATCCTTTATCTTCTTCCATCATAACTTGGTAGGCGAAATCCTCCCTTTGCGAACTTTACCTTGCTTTGTCTTTTCCCTTCTTTTGTCTTTCACTTTTGCCTGTGAGTTCACCGATCAGTGAACTTGTTGAGACTTCGCCCCCTTTAGCTCCTTTCTCTTGCTTCCCTATGGTCAGTTAAATCTCTTTCATGAAATTGATTCTTCTTTGTGTTTGTTCATTCTGTCTTTCTCAGCAAGTTCATCGATCTTCCTTTTTGCTTTCCTTTCTTAGTTGGCGAATTCATTGATCGACGAACTTGCCGATCGGTGAACTTTGAGATTGATGAACTCAAAATTTACCGACTAAGGCTTGATTTCATCTCTTTTGCCTGAGTCTTTTAAACTTTTTTCTCTGTCGACAAATTGGTCCATTGGGAAACTTGCCCGTTGGCAAACCTTCAGATTCATGAACCAAACAATTCGTCAAAAAAAGCCTTCTTTGCATCCTTCTTTGCCTTAGAGAAAAACTTGCCTTCCTGCTGCCTCACCTTCCTTAGTTGGCAAATTCACCGATTGACGAACTTGCCGATTAACGAACTTTGAGTTTGCCAAACCTAAAATTTTCTGATAAAGGCAAAAGACAATGGCAAAACACTTAGAATTTTTTGGCAATTTGAAATGGAAACTTTCTTCCATTTAGACTTTCTCAGATCGGATATCTCTAATGGAAGAAAGGTGGGATTTTTGGGCTATTTTGGCCTGGGTAAAATAAGACAACATTTTGGCAACTATGTAGGGGTGTTTGCCTGCTAAACACAAGGATCTAGTAGCCTTATATAATCCATTGGGCACATAGTCAAAAAGGGCACTACAACAAATCTGAAGTAGAGGTTGGCCAGACCAACACAAACTGAATACACCTCCAGAAAACAAAAGACATAAAACACACAAAACAAACAAGGCAAACAACCTCCTAATGAGGATGCAACCTATGCAAGGGCACTTGGAGGAAAGGAAAACTACACAAAACAAACATATCCTAAACCTATACTAACCAACCAAGTACTAACTTAAACAAAGCCATTAAATGGTTTTTCAAAATAATTGCCCTTTCTCAACAATCTACAATGCTTCGCATGTTTGTGGATAGTTAAAAGGAGGCGGGGAAGGGATGGGCATACAACAAAGTGGTGAAATACTTCCCCAAGGATAGAGAAAAACTCACCTATCTACCTGCACTGATTGGAAATAAATGAGTTGATCTAGTCCTTCTTGATGCTCAACCTCATGCTTTGAAGTAAGCATGATAGGTAGTGACTCTTTCTCATATGTCTCTAGCTAGGCCAGATACCTGATAGGTCATCCCCTTGAAATGGTATACAAGACATCACTGCTACATTCATGTTCATGCTTTGATTTTGTAACCTTTTGTTGGTTTGAATTCTATGGTATATTAATTGGAGGAATGACTGCCTCCTTAATCTGCTCAAACTACTCATGATTTGCCTCACTAAGAGGAATTGATTTACTATCCAGATTTGAGTAGAAAACATCAATCTCATCCCAGAAATGAGCCTCCTCCAAGTCCTCTACACTCTTTAGTATGGGGTTGCTTATAAGCATGTCCTTATGAGTTGGAACTTTGCTGTCATTTTTGGCCCCAAGTGCCAGCAACTTGCCATCATTTTTACTGCCCTCATGCTGCTCCAAAACTGTAGCTAATGTTGGTATTTGCATGCCTTCTTCATCATCAATGTAGTTGGGAAGTTCATGAAATTGAGTGGCATCATCCACTTTTGGAGCAATTGCAATAACTTCCTCCTCAGTGTCCTCATCCTCTTGCCAATTTAGAAACACACATTCAGTCTACATTTGCCTTTGTTGATTAGGTCCAACCTGCATCTTCGGAACTACTGACGGATTGAATGGATGGCGCCACTCATAACCCTAAGCTAGGTTGTTTTGAATTGGAACAAGTATGTTGGATGTACTTGTAGCAGCTGAGTTTATGGAGTTCAAGGGCCTAACATAGCTTAGTTGATTTTGTCTTTGATTGTTCCCCTGACAAGGTTTCCCGCTAGGCTGAAAGGGCTGATTGAGAGCTTGGTATGACACATTACCTATAGGAATTGGTGTAATAATTGGCTGAAGGACTGGGGCCTCTAGAAATAATGGCATTGGAGGCCTGGGAGCAATCTTTGTATCCATAATCAAACAATTATCTACCCTAATAGCTACCTGATAGGCATCAGGTAACACATCTCCTAGAGACTGGATCATGACAAAGATATCACTGTTCAGGGATCTCAAATAATACAAGAAGGAAACATTAGGGGAAGGTCTCACCAATGGTGTGATTTTGTACCAAGTCTTCTGAAACCTAAAATTAAAATCCACCATTAATTCATAAGGAGCCCTTTTAATAGTGTCCAATTGCTCTATCAGGGACAAATGATCACTGTTATGTTCAAAATGATGACAAAGCCTATCTCTTAGCTCATCCCATTCACGAATTGAATTTCCAGGTAACCCCCTTGTACCAATGGAGATCTTTTCTTTTCAAGGAAGAAGCAAGGAGCCTTACTGTGACATTTTACATTGTGAACAGAGCATACATTGGCAATATCTTGGATGTGCTCGACAAGGGTAGTGGAATTTTCATAGTGAAATAGGGAATATCCTTTAGAGATGAAATTGGGATGTCTTCATATTGTGCAAGGTTGAGAGGGCTTCCACCATTGAAGGCCACAAAGGTTTTGTTTCTTGGTAGAGCCATGAAAATGGTGTGAACGTTATGATGGGTATATGGAAGCCTATTCTTGATAGAGGGAAAATGCCACGACTTCCATAATAGCTTGACATACTAGACCATTAAAAAGCAGAGATGCATCAAAATATTCTTTGAAAATAAGGGTAACATGTTTACTTTTGGAGACCGTGAACAGACCAAAAGAGAGTCCCTAGGTGATTTGAGAACCCTGAAGGCTGGAAAAGACCAAGAGTATCACCAAACTCTGATCTTTGATGGAGATTTAAACATTTGGACTACTTTCACCAGTAGATTTGTTCAGCAGAGTCACCATGGTGCTTGTTGAATGCTTTCACAACTGCACATGAACTAAGAACAACACCAAATCTTCTCAGTTCAACTCTTACTTAGAGTAGAGAGTCTCATCGGGTGTGTAAGAAACTATTATCACCTGAATTTGTACCCTGTTGTTGAAGCTTTTGTTAGTTCCAACAAATTTAATGAAACATGGGATTGGTCTCAATGTGTGGGACCTTGTAGTTGAGACCAAACCTCCAAAGAAGGCTGGTTCCTCTTTTTGGACTTAAGGTCCAGAGAATGATGGCTAAATCTAATGTTAATGCTCATTAAAAAAAGGGGAAGAAGAAACTAAAATTAAAAAGGGGCGATGCACTAGATTTAGAGTTTTAGCTAGAACTTACATAACACAACAATGATCTCAAATATTGATATGGATTCACACAGACTTACATTTTTAACAAAGGTTCAAAGTAGAAAATTGTAACTACAAGAGGGACTGTTTTATCCACAGAATACGATTACAGATTTCAAGTGAACACAAAGTAAAAGCATAAAGAGAGGAAAAATATCAGTGATTATATTGATCATGAAGGCTAAATAACCATTACAAAAGAAGAAAAAATTGTTGTAGAAGAAATGGACACAAAATAACCAGTTACATTCATAGGTAAACCACAATCAGAGACATCAAAGCCTCAGCTTCAAGAACAATGTATTAGATCCAACTGGTTCTTGTAATGCATTACAAGGTCTGAAACTGAAATGAACTCCCTTGCTCATGTAGCGACCTAGAAAAATAGCTAATCGCAATTACATCTTTTTTTTCATGTATATAACTTTTCAAATCACTGCGCAGCTACAAACGCTAAATTTTGGTTAATTTGCCTTGCTCATGCACCCACACCGCATTCAATTTGGCCCATGGCCCTTTCAGAAATACTACAAAGTTGGATGGCAACCATGCCTTGTCAGGTTTGCAAAAATGTAGAAGAAGATTGCCTACACGCATAGGTGTCAGGCACATTGAAGAAGGAAGGTCTGAAATCCTTTTTTGGTACTTGCAAATCCATTTTATCCTTCCTATGTACTGATTCATTAAAGGATTTAACTATTTCAACCACCTGAATCTGACTGATTTGAAACATTGTCCTTTAAGCATTTAATTCATTCTGCAACAATAGCGTGATTTCAGGAAATCGTGCCCTGCAAGCTTTTACAACATTTTAAAAGTGTTTATCCTTTTAATTCTGCCTCTAGCACATTTGAATTTCCTTTTATCAAAAAATTCACCCTCTGACAAACTCCTTTTCCTTGGCTTTTTTTCACTTTATTTCTATTATCCCCCTTTGATTGACGAAATCTTCATTTGGTGAACCATCGGGTCTTCTTTGTTTTCTCCTTTTGGGCCTTTAGTTGGCAAATCACCTTATCAGTGAACTTGAGAAGCCACAAACTGATCAGTGAGTTTGTGATTTCACCGATTCCCTAATTTCTCCTCTTTTCTTGTCTTTGCCTTAGAGAAATCCTTTATCTTCTTCCATCATGACTTGGTCGGCGAAATCCTCCCTTTGCAAACTTTGCCTTGCTTTGTCTTTTCCCTTCTTTCATCTTTCACCTTTGTCCATGAGTTTGCCAATCGGTGAACTTGCTGAGGACTCACCCCCTTTAGCTGCTTTCTCTCACTTCGCTATGGTCGATGAAATCTCTCTTTCATGAACCATTGGGACTTCTTTGGGTTTGTTCATTCTGTCTTTCTTTGCGAGTTTACTGATCTTCCTTTTTTCTTTTCTTCCTTAGCAAATTCCCTGATCGGTGAACTTGTCGATCAACGAAATTTGAGTTCGCTGAACCTCAAAATTTACTGACTAAGGCTTGCTTTCATCTCTTGTGCCTGCGTCTTTTGAACTTTTTCTCTGTCAACAAATTGGTCTAATGTAGGAGCATCCAGTGGTGTAAAGGCAATCTTGCATCACCCAAAAAGATGATGTTTCAAAATCATTGATGTTGTTTCCATTTCTTTTCAAAATTTGTGTTTTTGGATACCCTTTTGCTTGAATAATGATTCAAAACCTTCAAAGTTTCCAGCAGGGCTAAGGATACTAGAATATACAAGAATTTACTATTTTTAGTAAGTTTTTATCAAAGAAGCAGTTGAGCCCAAAATTTTCCCCAAAGCTTCGGAATAGTCAAATAAGCATTCTTGGTAAATTTCAGCTCAAGATCATGTCTAGATTTCAAGATATTAAAGTTTCAATTTTGTGAGATACCCTGAAAAGTTCTGAAACTAGATATGAGGCACTAAAATGTCCCTTAACATCCCAAAAAGTTGACAAAAATCTATTTACGATTTCCAGTGTGATAGTTCACTTCGTGAGCTTTTTGATGCTTTAAACGGTTCGTCAATCAGACACCTGGATCAAAAGTTATGCTTTCCGGAAGATGACCTATTTTTGGAGGGAGATGCAAATTTCAAAATTTGGTTGTTGGCTGCTAAAAAGGGCTATTTATGACTATTTTTGGGAACCCTGGGAATTAGTAGTGATAAGGGGGAAAGTGAAGAGTCAAGAAAAGGTAGGAAAATAGAAACCCTAGTTGATTTAGGGTTATAGAAGGCTGAAGATTTCAGAGTTTGTGATAGGAAGCTATAATGTGTTGCAGCCTATGGAGGATTCATCCTCTGATTGTATTTGAGCTTCTATAATGTAATGGGTTGTCCAAATCAATAAAAGAACATTCTATTTTCTATGTGCAATTTCTATTGTTGTGTGTTTTATGATTTACCCCCTTCATCATGGTCCGTCAGGAAACCTGCTCGTCGGTAAACCTTCGGGTTCACGAACCAAACAATTTGCCAATAAAAGCCTTCTTTGCATCCTTCTTTGCCTTAGAGAAAAACTTGCCTTCCCGCTGCCTCGCCTTCCTTAGTCGGCGAATTCGTCAATCGGCGAACTTGCCGATCGATGAACTTTGAGTTCACCAAACCTAAAATTTGTCGATAAAGGCAAAACACTTAGAATTTTTTGGGAGTTTGAAAGGGAAACTTTCTTCCATTTAGGCTTTCTCAAATCGAATATCTTTGATGGAAGAAAGGTGGGATTTTTGGGCTATTTTGACCTGGGAAAAATAAGACAACAATAACCATATATATAGACAAGAATGAACAAATATATGTAAACATAAATATAAAAACAAGAATAAACAAAGATATAAACCACAATATGTAAACAAAGATAACAACAAGAAAGGAAACAAAAAAATAAACATAAATAATTAAACAAAATATATGAAACAAATATAAGCAAATATTATAAGACGAAAGAATGAAACTAAAAATAAAATGAAAAAATTAGCATATATATATAACACTACAAATATAAGAATAAAACAATAAAACATCCCCAAGAATAGAAACATACACATATACATGTATAGAATTATGTATATGTATGGATCGATCTATTTAAACTTGGGAGAAATTATTAACACCAAAATAAATCAACACATAAAATGTTTGTAAATGGACAAAAATAACTAAACACTAAAAAAGAACAAAAGCAACATAAATACACCGAAAAAGGACTATAAAATGGGGGAACAAGTGACCAGGGTAGTCCAAGCCTATGGGAGAGGATAGGGGAGGGACAAGGCGATGAAGATCTATTTATTGGGGATGTTTTATTGGTTTATCCTTATATTTGTAGTGTTATATAGGTATATATGTATATGTATATGTATGTATGTATGTATGTATGTATGTATGTATATATGTATATATGTGTATGTATGTATATGTATGTACATACTTACATACATACATATATACATATGTATATATATAGATATATATACATACATACATATGTGTAGATGTATGTATGTATTATATATCATAAACAAAATTCAACAACAAACATATATGCAAGCAAAAATTTAAATATAATAGAGACACAAATATATGTAACCATGACAACATATATATACATACACACACATATCATCATGGTTACATATATTGTTATTTGTTATATTTAAATTTTTGCTTGCATATATGTTTATTATTGAATTTTGTTTACATATATAGGTTTATATTTTTCTGAGTGTTGTGTTTATATTTTGTTGCTTATTTGCTTTATAATGTTTATGTCGTCTCATATGGTTAAATCTATGTCATCTCATATGTTTGGCAACCCTCAAACATTTTATTTTCTATCCAGTCTGCAACTCAACCATTGCTTTAAATTCTTTAAATCGATTGAAACTTTAGATTTACTCCTTAGAAAATATACCCATGTCCTTCTGTTATAATCATCAATAAATGAAACATAATATGTCAATTATCTTATGGAAGGAACTACATGAACAAACACATCATAATGAATAAGATCCAATACACCACAAGATTTATTAGAACTCGAGTAAAATTGAATGCAATTTTGTTTACCATAAATACAATGCTCATAGAAATTGAAATCAAGATTATAATCAATCAACCCTTCAACAAAGTTTTTATTTATCAAGGTCCTTAGACCCTTTTCTCCAATGTGGCCTAATCTATGGTGCCATAATGTAGTCTTCTCTATAGGTAATTTTGATTTAGAAGAAACAACACCCTTAGATATCCAGAAGTGACAACCATCCGTTGAAGAGGAAACATTCACTTTTTCCAATGAAGTAGTCATAGACTTGCTTTTCATAGAAGTACTATTGCACTCAATAGTGTATGCATCATGCTTATATGATGTGCCAAATCTGACACCTTTAGCGATCACCATAACACCTCTAACCATCTTGCATCCTACATCAAAAAAGACTACCTGGACACTTGCATCTATTAGTTTGCTCACATCTAATAAATTTCATGCTAACCCAGGGATATGTAACACACCATTAATATTTTTTGCTCTACCATTGGGAAATCTGATTTAACTTTACCACAACCAACTATATTTAAACAAGAATCATCACCCAAGTACACCTTACCTCCATCAAATTCTTCATATTCAAAAAACCAATTTCTATTAAGAGTCATATGGAAAGATGCACCTGAGTCAATTAACCATGCATCATTACCTACATAAACGACCACAGTTGCAATGAACACATCATCATCTTCCTTCTTAGACTCAGAATCAAAACCATTTTTTTTCTTCTTTGCACTCCTTACGGAAGTGTCCAAGCTTACCGTAATTCTTGTTATCACTTGGAATTGCACCTTGCTTGAAGCCTGTTCAAGCATTCCAATGTCACAATGGGACTGATCTCAAGGTGTGGGACCTTGCAAATGAGATCAGACCTCCAGAGAAGATTGGTTCCTCTTTTTGGACTTAAGGTCTAAAGAATTTAACTAAACCTATGCTACTGATCACCGAGAAAAAGAGAGAGAAGAAATACAAAAAATAAAATGGTGATTCACCAAGATTTAGGGGGTTTAACTGCATCTGACACAATACAATAATGATCTCAAATGCTAAAGGAAACTCACACAGACTCATGCAGGTTCAAACAGAGGTTAAGGTAGAGAGATAAAAGTTGAAAAGGAACATTTTATCCATAATACACAACTTACATCTATCAAATAAACACAGTGTAAGAATAATGAGAGAGGCCAAAAATCAGTTTATATTGATCATAGAGGCTAAATAGCCATTATAAAAGAAGAAGAATTCATTATAGGCATGAGATAGACATAAAATGATAGACTCTCCTTCATTAGTGAACAAATAAGGAGACCTGAGAGGATTATAAAAGAGCACAGTCCATCAAATCTGCTCAGTTCTGGAGAAAACCGTAAGGCCTGAACCTACAAAGAACTTTCTGCCTTTGAAAATGACCCAGTGTAGCGAACCCATAAAAAATATATCTTAACATGGTTATATAACTTTTACAATCATTGTGTAGCAATCATGGATGCTGAAACTCAGTCAACCATTTTTTCCCAGGTGCCCACACTGCATTCAGTTTGGCCCATGGCCCTATCAAAAAACCTGCAAATTGGGACGACGACCATGTCCTGCCAGGTCAGCAAAAAATGCAGACAATCACCCACATGCATGGGTACCGGGCACATTGAAGAAGGAAGTCTTGAAATCATTTTTTGGTACCTGCAAATCCATTTTTTCCCTTGTTTGTACTAGCACATTGAAGAATTTAACTATTTCAACCACCTAAATCTGACCAATTTGCAACATTGTCCTTCATGCATTTAATTTATTCTGCAAAAATGGTGTGATTTCAGGAAATCATGCCCTACAAGCTGTTACAAAACTTTAAAAGTGTTTATTTTCAATTTTGCCTCTGGCGCATTTGAATTTCCCTTATCGGCAAATTCATCCTTTGGAGAACTCCTTTTCCTTGGCTTTCTTCACTTTCCTTCTCATATCCCCCTTTGGTCGGCGAAATCTTCATTTTGGCGAACCATTAGGTCCTCTTGTTTTCTCCTTTTGGGCCTTTAGTCAAAAATTTGCCTTATCAACGAACTTGAGAAGCCACAAACTGATCGGTGAGTTTGTAATTTTGCTGATTCATCGATTTCTCCTTTTTTGTCGCTTTTCACCTCAAATAAATCTTTTATCTTCTTCCCTTGTGCCTTGGTCGACGAAATCCTCCTTTTGTGAACTTTGCCTTGTTTTTGTCTTATCGGCGAACTTTACTTTTTACAAACCACTCTCCATTTTGCTCCATTTTCCTTCTTTCCTTTGCCAGCTTTTCACCTTATCGATAAATTTGGAAAACCACGAACCTGTCAGCAATTTCACCATTTCACAAACTTACCGACCAAGTGATCGATTTCCCTTTCCTTTGTCTTTGGCTGACTATCATCTTTCTTGCAAACTCTTCCTTCCTCTTTTGCCACTTTAGTCAGTGATTTTGCCGATTGACGAACTTGCCAATCAGTGAACTTTGAGTTCGCTGAACTCAAAATTCACCGACTAAGACTTGTCTTTGTCTCTTTTGCCTTGCCTTTGAAACTTTTCTCTATCGACGAATTGGTCTATCGGGAAATCTACCCATTGACAAACCTACCCGTCGACAAACCTTTGGGTTCATGAACTACTGAGTTTGCCAACAAAATCTTGCTTTGCATTCTTCTTTGCTTTAGAGAAATTTTTTTTGGCTTTGGTCCCTTTAGTTGGCAACCTAGCCAATTGACGAACGCCCAACTTGTTGTTATATGGAGCCTAATCAGACTCAAAGGTTAAATTTTCCCCACTTTTATCAGTGCGGTTTCCCCCTAAATTATTTAACGAGGGTTTTGTTGATAACTGAGAGGGGGGGGGTGAATCAGTTATCCTAATTATTTCCCTTATTAAACTTTCCTTCTAATTGAAGCAGCATAAAATCAAACACAAAACATTAACCATGAAGTAAGAAACACATGACACAGTATTTTTGACGTGGAAACCCTGTTAAGGGAGAAAACCACGGGGTGATTAACCCAAGAATTATTCTCTGTTAGAAGAATAGGAAATTACAAAAATGGCACTTGCCAATTAGGGCTCACTGCCCGAGCACACTGCTCACAAGAGGCTCACTGCCTACAAGAAGACACACTGTCTTACAAAGTGATAAGAATCACAGTCTTGAACTGATTGGAAGCATCTGCATATGCTGGAGTTCAGTTCCGGTTAGGTTCAGTATACTGATCTGCTGCACTTCATCTTTCCTCTGTTCTTTAGTCTACTGTCCTTTCACATACCGGATCTTTCTTGTTACTTCTGCTCTATTCTGGACTTGTTCGCATATCCTCTCACACACTTCCCACATTTTACAACTAAATCCATCCTCTATATATATCCGCACAAGTAATTTCATCATCTTTCTAGTCGGCATCTGGAACAGTCTAGTTTCTTACAAACTTAGTTCTGTCGGCTGAATCCTTGCTCACCAAGCAATGCGGATCAAGCATATACTTGTAGATATCATCAATTATGTCGGCCAAACATGATTCATGCCTCCGCAACCTTTATCATCATCTGTAACACATCCGGAAAGTAGTTTGATACTCTGTCAGTCAGTTCTTCCTCTGTTTTTACTGTCTCTCAGGAATCCGGTACTCAACTATTCATATCTTTTTCCTTGTCCATCTCCGGAGGCTAAATCCTTGGAATATACTACTCAAGATAGTCCTCTTGACTTCCCCAGATCCGCACTGTGCCAAGACACTTCCTCTGAGAGATCCGGACCAATCTGTCGGACCTTGCCACATGCTCTGTTCTTGTTCACCGGACCACAACAATCTTCAATCTGACTTCCGGTAGAGATATATCATGACTTGCGGATATGTGGAATGACCTTTGTTGCCATCAATGACAACAACCATGAATCCATATAGTGTCTCTTGCCAACAATCTCCCCCTTTGGCATTGATGGCAACACTTAGTGAAAAATGACTAAGTGTTTACACTATGCTCCCCCTTTGCTGATGCTCTGTCTTTATATACAATTTTCGGAACTCCCCCTGAGTTGGATTCCTCATTTTTCACTGCTCCTCACTCCCCCTTTGACATCAATGGCAAAGGGTAGGGTCCGCACACCAAAATTTTCAAAATTTTTCTATATATAGCCGCATATTTACATACTCACATATACTGCAGAATGTCTGCAAAGGATGTCTGCAGTTGAACCATTTCAGTAGCCCAACTTAGCTTCATTCTGTCCAAGATTGAAATGTGACCACTCAACAAAAATGCAAAAGCTTCTGCCCGCCTGAGATCTGTCGGATCTTTTGTATGGGCGGTGGTCTGGGCATCACTGATGGCCTCATGCATAGTTTCCAACTTAGGGACTATAATCCTTCTAAGTTCTCCCATCCGGTTGGTAATGTTCTTCCTCTCCTTCTCAAGATTCTTTATTTCATTCAAGACTGCAATAGTCTGACATTCTTGATTTATTATAGAGGAAGAGAGAGGATCAAAACTTTGAGATAAGCTTTGAAGCTTGTCCTGTTCCTCTTTTATTTTCTTGTCAATTGCAGCTGTTGCCTTTGACCAAGATATACAAAATTTGTAGATGTCACCGCCATCCTTAAGAGCATTTTCTAAGCTCTTTATTCCAATGCTTACAATCTTCCTATCCTTAGAGATTAATTCTAATATTTCAGAAAATCTCTTATCCAAAAATTCCTTCCGGACCTTTTCTTCAGCTGATTTTTCTAGAGAATTAAAATGTGTGTCAATACTGCTGACTAAGGTTTTTAGATTACCGGAAGTGGAGGCTGTCGGATCTATTTGGATTGATGGCATGATCTTTACAAGTACTCCGGAGGCAGCCTCTATCAACTCACAGTCTTCCATATGAGACTTCAGGAGCTTTTCATTTGCCTTGGCATTTGCAAATGAAGCTATCTTCATTGTTTGTACCGGAGAGAGAGAGTCAAAATCAAATGGACCTTTTAGAAGCTCCGGTTCATCAATCTCTAGAGTTTCTTTGCTCAAAAATTGTTGAACAGTTTGTGCAGTGTCTCTTGCCAGAGACAGATGTTTCTTTTCTTCTGCAGTCTTAGAACTGTCAACCTCTTTGTCTGTCACCACTGCTTCCTTCTCCTGCAATTGCTCTTCTTCTTTGGATCCGGAGACTGTAGGGGAAACCGGAGGAGAGATGCTTGCTTGTTCATGGGCCACTTCTTCTGGAGCAGAGGGTCCCAAGTCCTCACTTGTCTGTTCATGGCTCACTTCTTCTGGAACAGAAGATTCCAAATCAGCAGCTGTTTCTGCACCTAAGTCCTCTACAACAGGAAGATTGAACCTTTTGAAGGCCTTCCGGAGGATCTCTTCTGTCTCTTGTGCCACTTTGTCAGTCTCACCAAGCATGAGCTGATTCATCCTGGCTTTACTTCTGAACTCATCTCTGCAGTCCTTGAAGATCATGTTCATTGTCTTGGGATCAATTTGAGGATATAGCTGAATAGCTATCTGCTCCCGGATCTCAAGATCTTTGGCATGAGCATTATTCTTTCTTACTTCCATTTCCTTCTCTAGGCTTTTAGGAATGAGAGATATGATCTCAATGAAAGCCTTATTGTATGTGTTCAGATATTTAACTGTGGCTTCCTGCAGAGTCTTTTGGTCTGCCTCACTGAAGTCATCATAGGATTCAGTCATTGGTTGAAGGTTTCCATCCACCGTGACCGACTTGATTATGCTCTCTAGTGACAGAGTGGGCTTTTCAACAGTTACCTCTGCCATTTCCTCCTTGTCTTGGCCTGTGGAGGGCTTACCGGATCCTTTCTTTTTCTGTTTCTTTACTTCTCTTACTCCTTCATCTGATTCTGTCTCCTCTTCATCCTTTTGGCTTTCATAAGCCCTTGATGCTTTTGTCTTGGATCTTTTACCGGATGCCTGGACTTCCGGTTTTGAGCTTTTGGTTGTGGAAGGTGCAGATCTCTTTGATGATCTGGTCCGGGTGGGGGTTTCAACCGGAGCACTTTCTTTGCTTTTCTCTTCTTCCTCAGCCTTTCTCCTCTTTTCCCGGCTGGCATCAAGTGCCTCTTTTGAGATGCCTAGGCCTTGAGCAATGTGCTCTACTTCTTTTCTCACTTTTCTCTTAATCTCAGGTTCCCTGAGTTCTACATGTAATTTCACGCTCAGCTCCTCAAAGGTTCCAAACCTTTCTGCCTTAGGATCTTTGGGCTGACTTAGCATGTGTTGAACATGCAGCTCTACTATCTGTTCATCAACTTCATACCCCATGGGCATGATCCAGACAGTCCTTGGCTCCACTGCCTCCATTAGGCACTGATCAGTGTCAACCATAAAACATACTGAGTCCTTGTATTTCTCAATGAGAGACTGGGGAATTCTCTCTCTTGCTTGCATCATGCTCTGAAAGTTTTTGAAGTATCCCCATAGAGCTGTATTTCTCGCTTTTGCATCCCCAAGTCCATGCAAATAGTCTCTTATCTGGACTGCAACAGGTTTGTCATTCTGCCATACCCATCCACTTGTTCCGGGTAGCTCATTCATGAAGTAAAAGAATAGACATACAATGAGAGTACCATACTTAAAGGAGTTCTTCTTGTCTTTCTTGATTTTCTGTACATTTTCCATCAATTGGCTTAGTAGTAGTTCACAAAGATCATAATCTGCATTCTTTCTTAGCATTTCATATGCTGTGTATATTGCAGTTCCGGATACAGAATTCTCCCTGCTGGAGTGATAGATCTTGTATCCTATTATCATTGATGCATATTTGATATCCGGATCCGAAATATCTTCAATGGTCATTGCCCTCTTATCATATTTTGATCCGGTGGCCTCAGTTACAACGTTGTTCTTGACAGATTTGAGGATAGGTACCCCCCCGGAAGAGTATAGACCAGTTACTGCTCTAATTGCTTCTTTTGTGATCTTACAGGGTCTATCTAGCCAAAGGAAGTTGTCATGCATCCTGCTCAGTACATACCGGACCCATTCATCTTCTTCAAAGCTAGGGAAATGAATGAATTGCTCAAATTGTTTCTTCTGGATACCCTTATACTCTGGTTTGAGCTCAAAAGCATTGTCTATCAGTTGCTTGTGATAGAGGTCTCTTAATTTGAATTCCCCAAATTCCTCAATGTTTGCGTGTATGTAAACCCTAATATCTTCAGTATGTAAGACTCCGTGGGGAACACTAGAGAAGGCTCCTAGTGGATCTACCTCCAATGATTTGTAGGGATGTTTCTTGAATGAGGGGCGAGGTCTATCAGAGATCTTAACTATGTTTGGAGTAGCCATTCTTCAAAGATTTGCAGTGAGGCAATGAAAAAACGAAGAATACCTTATGCGCCTTCGGTTTGCACGGAGTGGTTGGATTGATGCAATAGCTTCGGCAGGAGATCCTTGGTGTGCTTGATGAACCTTGTTGCAGAGCTCCACTATTCGCTTCTTCTCAAGTGTAGAATGAGCAGATAACTTTTGAGAAATCCCTTATATTGCTCCGCAAACCCTAATATCTGTCTGCAATAAATGCTTCACCTGCATTATTCCGGTTTACCATGTCTGGACAGCTTGGAGTATCCCGGATTAGTCCTGATCACTGAATATCATCCGGATCTTTAAATCATGAATAAATCTAGGTAATATATTACAAGAACATCCCAAACACTCTGTCCAATCCGCAAGACAAGATCGTGCACTTCCGGATCTCTCCGGACCTTTTTGTAATCCTTTATCATACCGGAGCACTTTCTTTGAACAGGTCTAACTTAATCGAACACAGCTTCTTCATAACTCCATGCGGACCTCTGAAAACTTGACTGAAGCATCTCAGGACTTATATCTACAAACCCTTTAATCCGCATCTTGTGCCACATCCGGCACAACTTGTATGGCTGGGGGAACAGAATCTTCTTTGAGTCTCCCCCTGAGCCTGAGCTCACTTTTTAATTTCCGGAAGAAATATCAGCACCAGAATCTGGTGCGGATCCAACCTCTACATTCTCTGAGCTTTTCTTCACCCAGATCTTGCTCATCTGATTCCTAACTTCATCCGCATTCATCTTTTGTTTACCCTTGTCTTGATTCTGATTATACACCGGACCTCTTTTGTCCTGATTCTTGTTTCTGCAGACTTTAGCATTATGACCGGATCTATTGCAGATTTGGCAAATAACATTTCTTTGCATATTTAACTGATATCCCCTTGATCTGCATTGATTAGCCATATGACCTACTCTATTGCATGTAAAGCATCTACCTTTGAATGATTTGTTTACTTGCATAATTCTGCATTCATGGGATTTGTGTCCATACCTTTTGCAGTTGAAGCACTGTCCGGAGAAGGATGAATTAATCTGATTCATTCTCATTCTGCACTGATTAGCTTTGTGACCAAAATGGTTGCAGCTGTGGCAGTATCCATTGAAGGATGGATATTTTTGAGCATTTGGCTGTCTTACCGGAGGTCTTCTAGGCCTGCTCCTTGGATTTTCTGATCCAAGATTCTTCTGACCGGATCCGGAGCTTTCTCCTTTCTCATATCCCAAACCATACTTGTCATCAGTCCTCTTTTGACTTCCAAGAAGAACTTCAAGTTGAGCAGAACTTATCTTGAATTTCTCTTTATATTCATTTGCTGTTTGAAGATCTCTTTTGAGAGAGGTAATTTGATCCTCAAGTTTTTCTTCATTATCTTTGGCATCTTCAAGATCAGATTCAAGATGTCTGATAATCCTGTCCATCTGGTGGCATTCTTCTGATTTTTCCTTAAGAGATTGTCTTAGATTGTCTTCAGCCTTTCTTTTTTCTTCAATCTCTTGAGTGAACTTTATAGTTCCTGATTCCATTTCATGTCTTAACATAATGACTTCTTTTGATAACTTTTCACATAACTTGGTTTGCTCAGTCAATTCTTCATTTGTATTGCTTTCTTCACTTTGTCTTGCCAACTGTTGGAGCAGCTCCTTTCTCTTTTTCATAGAGAGACTTAATTTGTCTTTTAATTCCCTCATGAATTCATCAGCCTGTTTGAGTCTTTCTCTTAATTCACTGACTTCAGAATTTGACTGTTCAAGATCCTCAAGGGCAGTCTTGAGTTGCTCCTTTAAACCATATGCATCCATTTGAAATCCCAGATCTTCCTCAAGCTGTTAGGCTCTATTAGGAGGAACTTGGCTCTGATACCAATTGTTGATAACTGAGAGGGGGGGGGGTGAATCAGTTATCCTAATTATTTCCCTTATTAAACTTTCCTTCTAATTGAAGCAGCATAAAATCAAACACAAAACATTAACCATGAAGTAAGAAACACATGACACAGTATTTTTGACGTGGAAACCCTGTTAAGGGAGAAAACCACGGGGTGATTAACCCAAGAATTATTCTCTGTTAGAAGAATAGGAAATTACAAAAATGGCACTTGCCAATTAGGGCTCACTGCCCGAGCACACTGCTCACAAGAGGCTCACTGCCTACAAGAAGACACACTGTCTTACAAAGTGATAAGAATCACAGTCTTGAACTGATTGGAAGCATCTGCATATGCTGGAGTTCAGTTCCGGTTAGGTTCAGTATACTGATCTGCTGCACTTCATCTTTCCTCTGTTCTTTAGTCTGCTGTCCTTTCACATACCGGATCTTTCTTGTTACTTCTGCTCTATTCTGGACTTGTTCGCATATCCTCTCACACACTTCCCACATTTTACAACTAAATCCATCCTCTATATATATCCGCACAAGTAATTTCATCATCTTTCTAGTCAGCATCCGGAACAGTCTAGTTTCTTACAAACTTAGTTCTGTCGGCTGAATCCTTGCTCACCAAGCAATGCGGATCAAGCATATACTTGTAGATATCATCAATTATGTCGGCCAAACATGATTCATGCCTCCGCAACCTTTATCATCATCTGTAACACATCCGGAAAGTAGTTTGATACTCTGTCAGTCAGTTCTTCCTCTGTTTTTACTGTCTCTCAGGAATCCGGTACTCAACTATTCATATCTTTTTCCTTGTCCATCTCCGGAGGCTAAATCCTTGGAATATACTACTCAAGATAGTCCTCTTGACTTCCCCAGATCCGCACTGTGCCAAGACACTTCCTCTGAGAGATCCGGACCAATCTGTCGGACCTTGCCACATGCTCTGTTCTTGTTCACCGGACCACAACAATCTTCAATCTGACTTCCGGTAGAGATATATCATGACTTGCGGATATGTGGAATGACCTTTGTTGCCATCAATGACAACAACCATGAATCCATATAGTGTCTCTTGCCAACAGGTTTGGGGGCTACACCCACAAGACGGGGTCAAGGGACAGCGCCCCTAGTGCGCTCCCTCTCATGATACAGGGCGGGGTCGAGGGGCAGCGCCCCCAAAACCTCAAATGACTTTTATTATTTTATAAAGGCACCAAGAGTCATTTTTCTATTGGTTGACATAAAAAAACCCTATTTTGTAACTGACATAAGTCTTGATAAAAATAGCTAAGTGTTAGGGTTTATGTTGATATTGTATTGTAGCATTTCCAGCGGTATTGAGTTGCAAGGATTGTTGGTTGTAATTAGTTTGATTTGATGGATAATAATATTAGATTCTCTGTTGGTGGATGTAGCCTAAGTTTGAGTGAACCACATTAAAAATTGTCACTCACTGTTATTATTTCTATGTATTTTTCATTCCTCTGTTTAATCTTTATTTGCATTTAATTGATATCGTTTGCATGTAATACCTAACACAACTCAAACTTTGCCGACTAAGGCAAGACAAAGATAAAATACTTAGAATTTTTTGAGATTTTGAAGGGAGAATTTCTTCCATTGAAGCTTTCTCAGATTAGATATTTCTGATGGAAGAAAAGCAGGATTTTTAAGGGGGACTTTGGGCTATTTTGGCCTTGGCTAAAATATGACAATATTTTGGCAAATATGCAAGGGTGTTTTCCTACTAAACACATGGATCTAGTGGCCTTATAAAATCCATTGGGCACAGAGTCAAAAAGAGCACTACAACATACTGATATAGAGGATGGCCAGACCAACATAAAACTGAATACTACCTCCAGACAACAAAACAAAATAAAACAAGGCAAAACGAGCTCCTAATGATGATGTTGCCTGTGAAAGAGCACTTGGAGGGAAGGAAAACTACACAAAATAAACCTATTCTAAACCTAAACTTATAACCAACTAGAAATGACCTTAAACAAAGCCATTAACTAGTTCTTCAAAATAAATGCCCCTTCTCAACAATTTACAATGCTTTCCCAGCTTATAGACAACTAACATGATGTGGAAAAAGATTGGGCATGCAACAAATTGATAGAATGCCACTCTTAAAAAAATCAAGCTCACCTACCCACATGAACTGATCAGGAAAGTAGCTGTTGGGAAGCGAGTAAGTGGGGTGATTCTTCTCATCTTGATGCTCAACTTCATGCTTAAAGGTAAGCATGACAAGTGGTGAATCTTCATGATTTGTCTCCAGCTGGGCTAGATGTCTGATAAGACATCCCCTTGAAAGGACATGCAAATCAACAGAGTTGATCCTATGCCTCTACTTTGTTTCTTTCTCTTCTTGTTAGTCTGAATGCACTGGATTTTGTGGTCCAACTGGAAAAATGGCTTCCTCCACCTTGTGCATAAGTTGCTCATGATTTCCTAAATTGGGCTCAAAAAATGAGTTGTACACATGCTCAATGGTGAAATCATCCTCAGGGAATTCCCAATTTGGTGTCATATTTTGAGCAGAAAAGATCTATCTCATCCTGAAAGAGGTCTTCAATCTCCTTGAAGCACGCAAGTATGAGAAGATCCACCTTGGCTTCATGGTTTTCTAAATTAGGCTCAGAAAATGAGCCCTACACATGCTCAATGGTGAAATCTCCTCCACCAAGAAGTTGATATCTTTGTTTAATAATCAAGAACAAATCTTCAATTTGTTCTTGCCCATGCTTGATCTCCACATCATTATCTTTTATGAAAATGGGAGCTCCTCAAACATAAATGTGCTATCAATTTCTACACTTCCCACTATAGGGCAGCTTATACTCCTTTTCATGAGTTGGAACCTCATTCTCTCACTTGTTTGTGTTGCAAGTATGTGCCTAAACGGTGTTGTCATTGATGTCAACATATCCTTGTTGTCATTAGTGTCAACTATATCTTATTCTATTACTTGTTTAAAAGACTTGTATGTTGAGGATATTGAGAAAATTAGCCTCTCCAGAAGAAACTAGTGAACTACAGAGAAGTGCAGTATAGACAGTAAGTTGTATGCTGAAGAACAGTCTGGCAAACTGCTCCGCATTTACTTATGCTTGAAGATCATGGTCTATGGATTGGGAGTAAGTTAGAGGTATGACTAAGAATGCTGCATTCTGGGTTTGAGCCATCCGCATGAAGATCTGAGTGAGTTGTGTTCACCAAAGTGAAACCTGCTTTTTCTGTAAGTTTAGTTGGGACAAGAAGAAAATATTCTGCTCCGCATTCCTCCGCAATAAAGTATTTGGCTCTGCGGTTTTAGAGAGAAGTCTTGGATGATGATAAGTGCCTACAGTTGTAATGGTTCATGGTTTGATGGTTCGCAAGCTATCTTTCTTTTATGACAGTTGAAGACAGTGAAGTTCATGTGTTCCGGTGAGAAGATTCCTATGGATAAAGTGGTTAAGGTTCATGCGGTTGCTCCTGATGATTATAGCATGCTTTTGGATGTCTCCTAATCATGTTCCTATTTGGACTTTGGTCTGCGTTAAGAAATTGAGATGGTGTGTGAAGATTGTTCCCAGATAATGTAGCATGTAACCAATCTTGGCCAGCCTAGTTGATCCCAGTGATTGTGGAGATCTCTGTAAGATTGTGGAAGCGTGTTTTGGCATGGAAGATTGTGTTTGAGTCCCAACTAAAACATGGCGTGATCCACATTTCATTCCCTTTGCATAATGTTGCAATAGGTTAGGACCTATTTTGTAAATGTTTGTAATACCGACCTTGGAGATTGTTCCAATCGTTGATGATTATGATGCCGACCTTGATGATCATTCCAAGGTTGATGTAGTGTATAAATACTTGTAGTTGAGTCGTGGAAAAGGTGTCCTTGAGTGAAAATGAAAAGATATTAAGAAAGGTCCAAAAGGCAGAGCATAGAAGAGGCAGATGAAAGAAGAGGAAGAGCAGAGCAGAGGAAGAGCAGAGCAGGGGAATTATTGTACTTCAGTTGCAAATATAGAAAGGTGTTAATCATAGCAGTGAATCTGGCAATAAGTCACCAGTAGGGTTTAACAACCCTTATTGTAATCTTGCTAGGTTTAGGGTTGAGGCAGTGAGCCTGCTAGACCTAGTTGTTCTTCATGGCAGTAAGCCAGTATGTTTAGGCCCGTGGAGTGACCAAGCCTGAACATCATTATTTCAAGATTGCAATATATATTGAGAGTTAATCCTCTCCGTGGTTTTTCCCCACCTTGGGTTTTTTTACATAAATCTGGTGTCTCTTGTGTTTGATGTTGTATCTGTGATTAAGTTTCTGATTTCATGTACTCAATGTTAAATCATAATAATTGTGGATAAGTGATGAATGTTTAAATTGCAGAAAGTGTTTAAGTTTTTGTGACAACTGATTCACCCCCCCTCTCAGTTGTCCGGCGCATATCAATAGTTTGCACATTCCAACAACTTGCCATGGCCCTCAACATCCTCATGTTGTTTCAAAACTGCAAATAATGTTGGCATTTGCATGCCTTTTTCATCTTCAATGTAACTAGGTAGTTCATGGAATAGGGAAGTGCCAACAACCTCTTTTGGAGGAATTTCCTTTGAAATCTCTCTAATGCCCTCATCATTTGACTACAACTCTATTAGATTCTATTTGAGCTGCCTCTGCAACTGGACTTCTTCACCATGCTTTCTTTGTATTTTGGTTTCATTCATCTCATTAAAAGCATGGGAAAACTCCGCAAATGAGCCAAAGTCTAGAGGACTCCACCCTGCACTTGGATCAACACTAGCCTTGTGCTCAATGCACTGCTACTGGTCTAAACTAGTCTAAATTATCTGGCTTAACTTCATCTTGTAGTAGGTTTCATTCTTTCGTTTTAATGGCACATGAGGCTTCACACATAGTAGGTTGCTCCACAGCTGCCTCCAACACTTTCTTTTATGGCTCATAAAACCTAGTATCTCACAAAAAACTAGTCTGTCCTTATAGAGCGAGATAGTGCATGAGGGCTCATTATCAACATGTGGCTCCTCCCTAGTTGCAGGCACCTCCCTTTTAGGTTCGTCCCTCCAATTAGCCCGATAAACAACAGGTCCACCTTTGAAAAGTGAAATAGTGTCAGGACAAGAGGGGTGACATAGGATAGGGATTGTAAGGGCTTCTTGAGAGGGTTGTTCCAAAGGAATAATATGTTGGACTTGCACAGTAACATGCTCTCATGAAGGTTGAGGGCCTCTAAAACTTGGGATTTTTAATTTTGAAGGTGGTCTTGGAGGTTTAGAGGTTATTCCTTACTTGAAGGTTTGGACTTTGAATTTGGGGGTCATTTCTGTTGCTAGTTGATCTTGTATAGAAGGGAGGGGTTGCTTGAAACTAGGAATAGAGGGGATTGATTGGGCTTCTCGCCTCTCTACCTAGGCAAGCATTTGCCATAACTGCTCCTCAGATAAGGTTGCAAGCTACATAAAAAATTTCTCCTAATAAGCTTTTTCCTCCCCTCCATCTGTTGTTGTTGAAGATGGGCTTGATAAGCAAGCTCTTCTTGTTGTTGGTCATACTCCATCACTCCCTAAACTTCATCCCACTCCCTTTGGCAATCTAGGATCATGTCCCACAGATCACTAATGCTTCTGATGTTAAGACTAGAAACCTGTTGAGATTGGTTATACCCCATATTTCTTTTAATGTCCTCCAAATGTCCCTTAAGCTCTAGTAGCCTATTCATGAGACCATTCAACTCATCGACATCCACATTGTCTACATTTTGGGACTGACTAGAAGGGGAGCTATACTGATTAGGAGCAAGGCATTCTTCTTGGGTTTGATAATACATATGATTAGGCTGCCAAGAAGGTTGAGCAGGGGTGGGTGGGAGTTGAGCATCATGAGGATGTTGATATTTGGTTGCAATAGGGATGTATGGTATGAAGATAAAGGCATTTTGGGCTTGATACTACTGGTATGGAGGCCAATGACTTGTGTTTTGACCAGGAGGAGGGGAATAACCATAGATTCCATAATAGTTTTACATAATGGAGCATTAAGAATCAAAAACCATTCAAACAATTAGAAAATAAGAGAAAATAGGCTTTCCCTTCAAAGGAATGAGCTCATACCAGAGAGTCGCTAGGTGATTGAAATGCTTCTGAAAGCAAGTTAGACCAGGTATATCACTAAATCTTGATCCTTGAAGTTCTTTAAGCACTTGAACTAGCTACACCAGTAGATGTGTTCAATAGAGTCTCCATGGTGTTGAAGAATACTACCTTGAATGGCAAGATACATTGAAGAACACACTAAATCCTTCAATGGATGATAAATCTCATCAAACTGGTCCCACTGGATGTGCTAGAAACTATTATCACCTAGAATTGCACCCTGCTTGAAGCCTGTTCAAGCATTCCAATGACACAATGGAACTAATCTCAAGGTGTGGGATCTTGCAAATGAGACCAAACCTCCAGAGAAGGCTGGTTCCTCTTTCTGGACTTAAGGTCCAGAGAATTTAACTAAACCTATGCTATTGATCACCGAGAAAAAGGGAGAGGGAATACATAAAAGAAAATGGTGATTCACCAAGATTTAGGATGTTTAATTGCAACTAACATAACAGTAAAGATCTCAAACATTGAAGGAAACTCACACAAACTCATGCAGGTTCAAAAAAGGTTATCCACAATACTGTTAACGAGAAGGATTTCACCCATTACGCAAAGCTGTGAAGCTCAGCAATCGTGTGTAACATGGGATCAAACTCAGGCTGTGGGTGACCTATGGTGAGCTTGAACCTCCAGATTATGGGCTGGTTCCCTTGTAATTTTCAATGGATTTATAACTTAATATGTAAAAGGGTTGGAAGGATATACTAAAAGCACTAAAATTGTAATTTAAAGTGTGGTGATGCACCTAATTTGATGGAAAACTACAATTCTAACTCACAATAGATCTCAAAAAATCTATCCACACAATCCACTTTTGGCAATATGATCACAAAAATATTTCTAAGGGAGGCTGGAAATAACTTTCTTTTTGGAGGAAAACAGGGTTCTCACAGCATGAAAAAAAAAACTATTCCAATTGCACAACCTAAGACCTGTGATTTTTTACTGTTATTCAATGCATGCAAGTACAAATGAGACAATGATTTTAAAGGTTTAGATATTAAACACAATAAAATCTCATCAAATCATTCATAAAGATAACATAAATGAAAAGGTAGACGCTTTTCTAAAAAATAAAGAAATCAATTGCATAAAAAGATAAAGAATAGAACCTATAACTTGCTGTAATCTCTATAAATCTACAAAATATGAGTTACAAAACCTTCTTCTCTCAGCAATGTGTAAGAGAGCAAAAAGGCAAGAACTAGAAAAACCTAAGTTTTTCATACAATATATAATATGCTCTCTCCAAGGGACCTAAAAAAGTCAACTCCAATCAATTGCTTCTAAAAATAAGCTCTCAAAACTGATCCACGAGCAAACAAGAAAATCCCTAAAAATAAGGGCTATAACTGTCCCAAATCAAGCAAAAATAGCTTGAAACTGCTCTCCTCTATAAGTTTGACCAAAAGGTTGACCAAACCCTCCAATTTTGACCCAAGAACCATGCAAAAGAGCTCCAAAAGACTTCAGTTAACTATATCCTTCAATTTTGCATGATCTTGGGATATGTGAGCAAATAATAAAGTAATTTTTGCATGATTACTTTACTATCAGTTACAATTTGTCCTATCTTCTTGATTTTACAACTTGTGACAAAATAATAAAGTAATTTATAATTACATTACTTTATTACTTGTTTACATTTATTTAGTTGCAAAATCATGCAAATTTGAATCCATTTGCCCTTTAGAAGATTAAAAAGCAAAAATAATCCCTTATGTCTCCCTTTGGACTTACATGATTATATTAATGCATCAATGATGATGCCATGATTAAATCGAACCTTCATGCATGCAACAAGGAAAAATATCTCTATTTTCACCATCCTTATGTCTCCCATGCAAAAACATATTACATCATGCAAAACACCTTATAACTCCCTTGCAATACTTTATCTCTCCTTTTCATGCCTAATGTAATACATTACATCCATCCCTTATTACTCCTTATGCACATTATGCATTTCATACCATCATACTTTATACAGCACCCTTTGACTTAATTTCATCTCATACCTTAGCAAAAATTGATATAAGGCATTCGACCTTAACTGTTCATCATTTGTTTTGACTTTAGGAAAATCAAAAAAGGTAAAAATAAATCATGCCCCACGGGCCCCTGTGGCATCATAAGGTTTGATCATTAGGTTTTTAAGACTTTTTAAAAGTCTTGACCACGGTGCAAAATGGATAATAATGATTTCATTTGATTGAAGTCAAAAAGAACTCCATGACCTCGGCTAGGGCATTGAGCAAAAGAAAAGTAAAACCTAATTTTTTACTTGTCATTTTCATTTGTCTCCTCTCTACCTCTCCAGCTGCCACCATGGTCACCTAGGGTTTGAAGCATTCTTCATTGTTCTCTGCAATTTCTATGGTTTCTTGATGGTTTTCTTCTGAATCTTCGACATGAATTCAAAGGTGAGCATACTTATCATAGTTTGAAACATTTTCTTTGACTTTCTGTTGCATAAAAAGGTCTACAGGCCACGGCCATTGAAGTAATCTCCTTTTTTCACTTCCATTTTTTATCTTCTCACTGTGCTTCTTGTTCTCTCTATTTGGGCCGCCATGCTTGTTGTTTGAGCTATTTTGAAAGAATATGAAGGCCAAAAACCCGCGGTCTATAGGCCACTTTTCTTTCTCTCTGCAACTTTTACAAGGCAATGCCTCTTTTTATCTTATACCATTATGGATTTTTGACTATGTATCTGCATAAATGGCGAGGGTTTTGAAGAAAGACTATGTGGGTTTGGCATTTTTTTGAAAGAATGTTCCTCCTAGGTCACGACCATTCTCATTCTGCAAACATGTAGCACTTTGTTTATCTGGTTTTTGAAACCCTTGTCAAAATGAAAAAAATGAACACTATTTTTCCTTCTGCCTTCTTTGACACATAAAGATATAATGGGTTTGAAGTTTCTCTTTTCTTCCTATAGCAGCAGTTAACTGGGTTCTTCATATCTTGAAGAAAATATATTGTTCTTGGTTATGGCCTCAATCTTCTGTGTATTTTTCTCCTCACTGTATATTATATGGGTTTTATAACTTTTTTGAAAGAAACCCTTCTCATGGCTTCGGCTTGAACATTCATATACATATGCTTTGCATTATCATATACATTTTATTCTTCTCTTTGCGGGCTCAGTCTCCTATACAGGACTATGAGGGTTTTCTTGAAAAATTTATAAAAAATGAAAGAAAACTGGTAAACTGCTACTCTGGTTTGCTCTGCACTTACCCAGTCTTTTCCTCCTTTTCTTCTTTACCTTGACCACTGTATCAGATTATGAGGGTTTCAACAAAAAGAGACCACAGAAAAAAACTATTTTCTGGTCATGCATGTAAGGTATACCTCCTGTAGCTTATGATCTTTTCTTCTTGCTACTCCATTCGGGCAATGGCATCATGTGGTTGTTATTTTCTACTATATATAACAAGATTTCCATTTTAAATCTTCATTGTATCCTTCATAGTTCTTGTAGCATAACTATATGTCATATGTATTTATCTCTTCACTGATGACCTAATGCGCTCATGACTCCAAGGCACTCACATATTTATTGTAGACTTTACATTTTATGATGTGGCTATAGAATGAGTTTAAAATATATGCACTTGTTTGTATCTTCTGTACTCTTTTCATATATTTTGATCTTGATGCCCTGTCATGTAAAGTTTGTGTTCTTTATTTATGACTGCACTAGTGGCCTATGAATGATCTTTAAAAGCTTCACTATACCTCCTATAGTGATGAATATTGCAATGTATAGACAACATGGGCATCTTGATGATGCAGCCATACTGTCCTTTCTTCCTGTAGCAGGACTGATAGTCATTTATTCTCTTTTGTTGTTCTATTTGTACATCCTCGTACTTCTGTGCATAAGGCATATGGTTGTATATTGAGTTGGCATGTATTGTGTATATTGCATCCTTCTTTTAATAGCATTAGGAGCTCTTTAGTGACTGTTCCACCCTGACTGTACCTGCTCCTGTTTGATCTGAACTAGTTGATCTTTATATGAGGCATCTCTCCTTTTATTCTTCTCATATGAATATGGCTCATAATGACATGATGATAGAATTGCTTGATGGTTCATGTAACTTGCTCATTTTGCTCCATGGTATGGTTGTTCATGTTGACTGCACTTTGTATGATATTGCTTAAAGCTCTGACAGTCCTTCATCTATGTATACTATTGATAATTTGGAGGTCTCCTTCTTGTATGCAACTCTTTATTGAACCTTCATGGTTATGCCTGACTGTAACAGTATTTCTTGGCAATTATATGGTTGTCTCCTTTCATGACTCTTCTTTTTGCTGTTCCACTATGATTTGATCATTCATTATGGCTACAAAATCATGTTTCTTGAGTAACACTGTCATTAATAACAATGCTTGAGCATGTTGGGATTAACCCTTATGGGAGCCCATTTTCTCCACATGCTTTAATGTCTTCAAATCAGCAACATAACTTTTCCTATACCTGCACAATGAACAAACAAGTTAGCATAAAAACATACCTTTGGAAGATGGTTTATTTCTCTCATGATGATCTAATTTATTGCACATGTTTGATTTTGATCCAATTGTATTGATGCATAATAACTGCAAGTTTATATATCTGTTGATAAGGCATATGATGAACTTGTATATCCAGAGCTTCTAACAAAACCTTTCTCCAACCTTGCAGGCTTATCATCCTGATCAGGAGCAAGAGGCTGAAGACATGAAGACCAAGCTGCCAGATAGGAGAATCAACCTTCATGATAAGGCAATGATGGATATCACTTTCCTCATGCGTTCTTTTCTTTTTCTTTATCATCAAATGTATAGCTTGCATGCTTTATTGCATTAGCCCAGTTTAGTCATTCCCACGGCTTGTGTGGGACATATTTAAACATTCTCTTGAATATAATTAGTTATTTTACCTTATGCAATGATTTATGTATGTTTGATTTTTGAATCAAATGCATAGGATAAAACAACTGAATCTGATTTAAAACACATGTTTAAAACATGATGATGAAATGACAGTTTATAAATACCTTTTCTTTGCACTGAACTGTGATATCTAAATAATTCAACATCATAACTAAAAGATAAAATTAGTTAGATACATGTCATTCCTTGAATGCCTACTCTCTTGTCCTTAGACCAAATTTCATTTATCAGGATGGTTTGACAGTTCTAACTGGATTGTCACATTATCCTGATAAATGATTCTCTATTGTTCTCTTGTCAAGATATCAGGCATTTGACTGAGTAATCATGTACTTTAAAAAAAATTATTTTATCTCCTTTGTAACAACTGCACTCTAGGCCTTGCTAAATTAGGTGTGAACATAATTTAGTAACAAATACACAACTTACATTTATCAAATAAACATAGTGTAAGAACAATGAGAGACAAAAAATTAGTTTATATTGATCATAGAGGCTAAATAGCCATTACAAAAGAAGAATAATTCATTATAGGTGTGAGATAGATACAAAATGATAGACTCTTCTTCATTGGTGAATTGATAATGAGATGTGAGAGGCTCATAAAAGAGCACAATCCATCAAATCTGCCCAGTTCTGGAGAAAACCACAAGGCCTGAACCTGCAAAGAACTTTCTGCCTCTGAAAATGATCCAATGCAATGCATCTTAACATGTTATATAACTTTTACAATCATTGTATAGTAGTCATGGATGCTGAAACTCAGTAAACCATTTTTGCCCAGGTGCCCACATTGCATTCAATTGGGCCCATGACCCTGTCAGAAAACCTACAAATTGAGACGGCGGCCATGCCCTGTCAGGTTTGCAAAAAATGCAGAAGAAGATCGCCCACACACATGGATACCAGATGCATTGAAGAAGGAAGGTCTGGAATCTTTTTTTGGTACCCACAAACCCATTTTGTCCCTTGTTTATACTGGCACATTAAATAATTTAACTATCTCAACCACCTGAATCTGACTGATTTGCAACATTGTCCTTCAAGCATTTAATTTATTTTGCAACAATGGCATGATTTCAAGAAATCATGTCCTACAACACTTTAAAAGTGTTTATTTTCAATTATGTCTCTGGCACATTTGAATTTCCCTTATTGTAGAATTCACCCTTTAGTAAACTCCTTTTCCTTGGCCTTCTTCATTTTCCTTCTCATATCCCTCTTTAGTTGGTGAAATCCATCGGGTCCTCTTGTTTTCTCCTTTTGGGTCATTAGTCAAAAAGTCGCCTTATCGGCAAACTCGAGAAGCCACAAACTAATTAGTGAGTTTGTAAACTTGCCAATTCACCGATTTCTCCTTTTCTGTCGCTTTTCACCTTAGAGAAATCTTGTATCTTCTTCCATTGTGCCTTGGTCGGTGAAATCCTCCTTTTGCAAACTTTTCCTCGCTTTTCGCCTTATCAGCGAACTTTAATTTTCACGAACCACTCTCCATTTTTCTCCATTTTCCTTCTTTCCTTTGCCAGCTTTTCACCTTATCAGAAAATTTGAAAAACTATGAACCTGTCAGCAATTTCACTATTTCGCAAACTTACCGACCAAGCAATCGACTTTCCTTCCCTTGGTCTTTGACCGACTATCATCTTTATTACAACTTCTTCCTTCCTCTTTTGCCACTTTAGTTAGTGATTTCATCGATCGACAAACTTGCCGATCGGAGAACTTTGAGTTCGTCGAACTCAAAATTCACCAACTAAGACTTGTCTTCATCTCTTATGCCTTGCCTTTGAAAATTCTTCTGTCAGCGAAATGGTCTGTTGGGAAACCTGCCTATTGGAAAACCTTCGGATTCACGAACTACTGAGTTTGCCGACAAAAGCTTGCTTTGCATTCTTCTTTACTTTAGAGAAAATATTTTTGGCTTTGGTCCCTTTATTCAACGAATTGGCCAATCGATGAACTAGAGGTTTACTGAACTCAAACTTTGCTGACTAAGGCAAGAGACAAAGGAAAAATACTTAGAATATTTTGGCATTTTGAAGGGAGACTTTCTTCCATTGAATCTTTCTTAGATTAGATATTTTTATTGGAAGAAAGGCGAGATTTTTAAGGGGGACTTTGGGCTATTTTGGTCTTGGCTAAAATATGACAACAATTCCATCAAATAACTTTAGACTTTCTAGGAGATTTAGATCTCCTTTTCGACTTAGATTTGTCACACTTCTCACTCTTCTTGCCTTTTTATTTAAGTATTCCATGAACATTCAGGGCCTCTTTAACATTGATAGTTACCTTCCTCCTCATCTCTTTAGAAAATAAAGAACCCACAACATCTTCAACTTTCAAGACAACAAAAGTACTCCCAATATCCATAACAAAAGAATCCTATGAATCAGGTAAAGAACAATGCAGGATTTGACATCTCTCCTCCTCATCCATTTTTACACCAAGTGATGCCAATTAAGCCACCAAAATATTGAATACATCCAAGTGTTATGCAATTTGTCCAGCCTCTTCCATTCTCAAGGAATACAACTTCTTCCTCAATAAAATCTTGTTCACTAAAGATTTGGCTTGATATAGCTCACCAAGTTTCTTCCATAGTTTCTTCACGAGGGATCTTCATGGACATTGATTAAAATAGAGTCTTCTAGACACAAACTGATTAGACCCTTGGCTTTATAGTCCATAACATCATATTGAGTAGACAAAGTAGCATCTGTAGACCTTGAAACATGTTCATCAACAACATCCCACACATCTCAATCAATTAACAGATCTTCCATTTTTAGCTTCCATATCTCAAAATTGTTACCAAGAAATTTATCTACCTCTATCCTCCCTGATGTCCTGGCCATCTAAAAAATTCTACAACAAGATCACAAAGTATCTTCTGCACAAGCTCCCACTCAAAACTAGATTAGTTCAAAAAACCCAACAACCCACAACTGAAACCAAAGGTGATCAAGATTTGATACCATTTGTAAGGAAGCTAAGGTAGAATAACAAATTCCTACACTAATCTTGAGAGGAGGATCATGCAAAACTTTTCAAATCTTTACAAAAGTTGTATAAATTATACAAAAATAATAATCATACCACAACATAGTGATTTACGTGGAGAAAACCCTTTTAGGAGAAAAACCCCACACTCCAAAAGTTGCCCAATATATTATTCATTAATCTCAACAAGACTACAATATACTTGCAGATGAAATTTTCACAAGAATATCACCAACTAGAGATCTAGAGGCAACTTAACAACACTATAAGACTCTCACCCATAACCTCTATCTCAAACACCTAATATAGAGGAGATACAATACATGAAACTACCAAATGGTAATTAGAAAACCATGAGCCCAAACTACCCAAAAGTGGCACCCAAATTCTTAGGGTTTAACTATCTCCAATCAAAGATGCCTTATGATGTGTCATAACATGCATCATAGGTTGGTCAACATGTGTAACTCCTCCTTACAACTCTTTTCTGTGTCCAACACATTTTTGCATTTTCCAATGCGGGAGGCCCAACTTTCAGAGGCCATAACCTTTGATCTAGAAGGCCAATTGGGCCTCCTTTTTTAAATTGTAGATCTCAAAGAGATCTATGCACCAAGCACCCCTACAAACAGTGTTGAATGACTTGGAATTTTTATTTTGGCCAAAAAACCAGCTCTATGACTCATAAATTGAGTTTAATCAATTTTATAACCAAAAAATTGCACTTTTTGTAATTGCAAGGTTGAGACACCTTTCCTAACAAATTTATCCTTCAACATATGCTTCAAAATGTATTTCAACTACTTTAATTGATGGTGCACCCGCCCTTTGTTGTGGATACCTAACATAATTGCTTACCACAAGAAACCCCACACTATGAGGGCTACCTTATGGACCTGGATGGACCTAGTAGAGATGGGTATGTATGCCTTGTAATGGGTAGTACATGTAGTAGTACAAGCAATATTGTAACATTTGGCTTTTCACCCAGAGAATTTGTATCTTGATCATTAGGGTCATAATCTAAATCACAAACATTAGAATCTCGACCACAAAATCCAGAATCTAGATCTGGAACATTTGGCTCTTAGGCTGGATCATGATCATGTAGGTTTGAATTTGGTGCTTCAATGGGAATTGGATATGCATCTATAATTGGCTTGCCTAGCTCTAGTAGTAGTATCTTGCTACTGGCTTGGCCTAGCTTTTGGCTTTGTCCATATGGCTTTCTATCTTGGTTTTCTATTTGGCATCTGTTGAAGAATCAACACTAATGGTAATTATTTATTTTGATCCAACAAATGATCTAGTAGTAGATCTAGAAGTAGAGATCACGACAAAGTTTGTGGAGAATATGAGCTACACAATGACTTTCATGTGGATCAACTACCTTTATTAGGATACATGCCTCTTGGTTTGGAAATCAATGATCCTCATGCTCCCTCTACAAGTAAAGATGAACCCTTTAATGTTATTGAAAGTGTCATCGATGGAACATCAATTCTTCTTTAGAAGACCTCGACATTACACGCCTATTCCACGATAATGCCATCCTTAACATTGACCCTCCACTCCCAAGTCTTGATTTCATTTCCAGGTACTAACAAAATCAACTATCTCATGATACCTGTCAAACTGAAGGAGCTAATCTTGAGTTACCTAGTCTTACAAGTACAAAAGCAACAACACATAACAATCACAAAGCATTAGACTTAAAAGTAAAAAATCATGCTATATCTATCTTTGGGGTATCAAAAGCAATCAAAAAACCCTAGCATCACAAGAGTATGTCCATGAAAAAAAGAAAATAAATTTGCACATAAAAGAAAATCCAAAGCAACTCCCTAAAGTTATGTCTATTGGTGCGATTGTTGGTTCCACATCACCTTCATTCCATGTCACTTCCACCACCATACATAATCACATACTCCCACTACACTTAGCCCAAAATCAACATAAGTCATTCATCTCCCTTGCCCATACCCCTAATTGATGAGGCTATGATGGTTCCTATTTACATTTTCTAAACATAGCGGAGGCTAATATTACACTCAAGGAGGTGCATGATGGTATTTTTGGTGACCCTACTAGTAGTATTGTCCTTGCAACAAAGAGTCTTCAACTTGGTTCAAGCGCTTATCACTTAGCTACTACTAAGGGTCTAGAACCATATGAGCATCCCAACATCATCAATTTCCAACAACTACATGCCTAGTTTGTCACCATATCCCAATTTGTTAAAAAAGTCAAAATAGTAAAGAGAAATAATTCATCCTATGGTGAAAACTACTTTTTTGGCACCTTGGATAAATACCATGGTGAAAACTTAATCGTAGGTGCCATGTGTATGAGCCAGATCTCGTTATCCTCTAGGTCCTTTCCATATCATCCCATCCCAACAATATGACTTAGTCTTCAATCACACCCATCTTGTTTCCTCACCCTTGTCATACACCGAGGCAGTGGATTGTACTTTACCTTGACATTAGTTTCTTTGGTAAATATTCCTTATGCCAAGTACATCTCGTTGTCTTTCTTCTTGTTGAGCTTCATACCCTTGCGTCTTTCATGTCCTTACAAGTCTGACGATATCACATATTCTATCTTACACCTGTGGCATTAGCACCATTAACATTACCTTTTACCAAGCACATCCTATTCCCGTCGCATCACCAAACTCTCCCCCATCTCATTCACTCTCACTAACCCTTTATCCATAAATTCTCCTTTAAGCATCCATTAATAACACAATAACAACAACATAAACCAAAAACCAAAAAAAACAAAAACATACAAAAATCCATCTAAAAATAATGCCCATGCCAAACCCAAAATCACAATCCTAGGAGGTCCTCAATTTGCTACTGATTATTATGAGCACCTTGTAGATCATGATGAATATTTTGAATGAAATCCAATACACCCTTCCCATAAATCAAAAAACCAAGCAATAATCCAAATGTAAGTCAAGCCTTAATCCATGCCAATCTAGCCAAGAAAGCTATGCCCAAATCATCCAATCACATCCATGGTCTTGTTCGTAGCCTTGCTATAAGCCTTGATCCAAAATCTATCATCATCCAACTTTCTTAAGAACTTAGCCTATCTTAAGTATAGTAATCAAATAAATCCAATAAACTCTTGCTTGAGGATTGTCTAACTTAAGTATAGAGATCACATCAAGTCCTACTTAAGAACTTAGCCTATCTTAAGTACACATCTAATCAATCATCAATCACTCAATCATCAATTTTCAACTTGACAGGGGCAATAACCTTGTTTGTTTTTTAATCATTTGTGCATGCATGCATGCTTGCTTATGTCTATTTATCATTTTATATTGCATTTGCATAAAGTCCTTGTAACATATTGATTCAAACACCATCATGGTCTTCCATATCATGGTGCCTTAAGGCATATGTTTTCTTGTGACTTTGTCTTTTGAGTTAGTCCTTTCATGCACATGACACATCGTCACCCTAGTCTTTATACCTTGGTGCATAATGCCTAGTGCTATATTAACCTATATGGTGGCTCACCCACTATAGCATAATGTATTCTTCATCCCTTTCATCCATCCCTTATCTTTCCTACACTTCCTTAACCAATCCATTTCGAGAGCATACCCATGTTATGTAAACTCGCCTATCCTCTCGAGGGGCATCACATCCCTCCATCATTCCTCCTTGTCACTCCTTCAAGTGGATGGGGTATCCTTTTCCAATCATCTATACCTTATCTTCTTTGAAATGATGTTACTTATCTTAGTCACAACATCATCTTAAAGAGAGGCAAAATGTAGACACTTGAAATTGACCATGTCCTTACGACACTTCTACATCATCTAGTCATCCACCTTCTTAAGACCACCTTAGGTCATCTTGTGACATATTTATCCTATTTCTCAAATTAATTAAATAAATTATATTTATTTAATTAATTACATCCATTTTCTCCAACACCCAAATTAATTAAATTAATTACATTTATTTAATTAAGTAATCCAAGACTATCCCTTAGTTAAATAAATTTTATTTATTTAATTTTATCCTCCCACATCATCTTTCTCCAATAATTGATTAAATAATGAAATCATTTAATTAATTATTTTCCATTTGTCCTCATCCTCGTCTCATTGCCACAAATAATAAATGAGTGTCCCAAAAGTCGAACTAAGTTTTTATCTCCACCACTCATTTCATACTACATCTCTCAATCCTAACCATTCACATAAAGAATGCCCTAGAAGCTTCTATCTTTCACCTCTTAATCTCCACCATCTATTTTATAGTGCACCTCTTAATCATAGCTATATATTTCTACCTCTTAAATCTCAACCATCAATTGCACCTCTTAATCCTAGCCATCCATCCTATCATCCAAGAATCTATAAATCAAACATCAACCTAGCCATTTTCAAGTCTCCTTGTTATGCAAAGTTATGCTGTCAAATTGAGAAACCAACATACTACAATCATTATCAAAATATCATTTGAGGTGTTGAGTGTGGAATAAGAATTTTCATTTATGTATTGTTTCATTTTTATATTCCATATTTCTGCATAACACCCGACACATGGCATTTAGTGCCACTCCACATGCTTCACAAGAGGTGATTTAGGGAATGATGATTGCAACTCATCACTCCGAAGATCAAATCATATGCTATGCAATTTTTAAGTAATGACAATAATAGTAGTAAGCAATTATTATGGCAATTAATTCTTGATGCATGTCAAATTTAAAAATGGTAGCTGGATATCTTTTTGAAAGGGATGACTCGTACAAAGGAGAGAAGGTGGTACATCACAAGTGCACTAAAAAATAGGCATGTGTACTTCCTAAGTACCAATTCATGATGAAAGGAAAGGATGGTAGTAAATGAGCACGTTGTCTCATCATGAAATTTTGGTAATGGTCATATGTACTCAAAGAACTTACCCCAATTCTCATGGTGAACATTTTGGAATTGATACCCAACTCATAGAGAGAGCATAGTAAACTTTAGATCTCTTCTTGCAGCTACCATTCATAGAAACAATTTCAATCAATTAGGTGTTATTGAGTTAATCAACATCTAAAATCATTAATAGGTCTTTGGAGTGACAATAGGCCACAAATGAAAGTCTGAACCAAAAAATGTAGTAATTAAGAGATTTTCGCCCAAGCTAGCTAGCTATACTTTCTTTAGAAATTTGAAGGCTATTAGATAGAATTGGTTGAATAATTTGTTTGAAATTTCCACTTGAATTTAACCATTGTCAAAGGAGTTTGAATTGAAGTTATCTCTGGAATCACCAGTTAGCTCTTCGGCATAGCTAAGATAAGGGAAGATATTTCACATTCTAAAGTTTCTTATGAGGAATTAATTCAAAAGTTCCATGTAGCTCTAGAGCCCCTTCTGAGGTATATCCTTAGTAAGGATGCAACAAAAAGGATAGATAGAAGTAGCATTCTAGAGCCATGGTCTATTAATTTATGTGCCATGAAATTCTTTTCTTGTGATGGATAATATAGTATAGTCTTAGGATCCATTATGAGATTGATCAGTCACTTATGGCATGCCATTAACAGGCATGAATGCCTCATTAATTTGCCTTCTTTCCTTTATAATTGTCTACAGAGCATGGCCAACAAATTCAATTGCACCGATGGTCAGATAAGCCACCATGACCTTATCCACCTCATAATCAAGCATCACTTCCTATAGTAGGTGAAAGGAAGCAAGGTACGTGGAAAAACTTCCTACACTAATTTAATGAGGAAAGGTTTATGCAAATTTTTCTCTTACAGTTACAGATTAAAATGCACATTAATAGAAAGGTAATAACAAAATCCAAATGCAAATAAAAATCTCACAACACAAGATATATGTGGGGAAAGCCCTTTCAGGTGAAAAACCCCACACTCCAAAACCTACACAATGTAAATTATCAAATCAAAGGATGATTACAACACACTTGCAATGCAAGTTCTTCTAGGAGTAAATCAATGTTGAATACTGGAGTAACTCTGGTAGAATAATGGTACCTATAAATGAACCATACAACTCCAACTCCAAGCACCTATATATAGAGAAATATCAAGGATGGAGGTAGATTCTAGAGCAAGCCACAAAGGATTTTCGTCCAAATCCACATGGCCCAAATTCCAAGTCCATAAAGCATGCAAATAACACTTGTCTAAGATTCCCTTTCATCCCTTACAACCCTCCATACTTGGGCATCCCAAATTTGCCCAAAATAGGTATGATAGATGCTCTTACACACCTTACAATGTCATAGAATCTATCATATATGATAACTCTTACAGCTATAAGAGAATGTCATAACCAACTAATAATAGCATATTCCTCTTACAACTCTATCATAGTCAAACTTGGGCACCCACTTTCTCCATGCAAAGATGCCACATGACACATGTCACACCTGTCATAGAATCTCTATTTTCATCTCTTACATGTCATAGATTTTGTCATAGGAATCTGTCATAACTTACGCGTCATAGAGTTTGTCATAACTCATGACACATGACCAAAAGGTGCCGACACATGGAAAAATACCTCTACCACAAAATGGGATGCCTACCTCCTCATATGAGGACAAAAATACATCTAGTCACCTTCCATGTAGGGTGACACTTCATCATGCCAACTCCCACAAAGTGACAAAATAGGACTTAAATGAATAATAACAATAGTATGCAAAAATTGCATAAATAAATACAAACATTAGGAATTTGCAAAGGTTGAGACACCTTAATTCCCAACAATAGGAAGATGGGTAGAGAAAATAGGGAAAATTCCTCTAAAGTGATCCTAAGAAGAAGAAGAAAGCTAAGTGTTATCACCTGGAATTGGACCCTAGTTGAAGCCTATTCAAGCATTCCAATGACACAATGAGACTGATCTCAAGGTGTGGGACCTTGCAGATGAGATCAGACCTCTAGAGAAGGTTGGTTACTCTTTCTAAACTTAAGGTTCAAAGAAATCAACTAAACATATGCTATCGATCACCAAGGAAAAGGGGAAGAAGGAGACTGAAGATAAAAGGGAGGTGTTACACCAAGATTTAGGGTGTTTAGTTGAACTTGAATTAACACAACAATGATCTTGAAACTGGAATAGACTCACACAGACTCATGTAGACTATAACAGTTGTTAAGGTTGAAAACTGGAGCTATGAAAGGGACCATTTTATCCACAATACAAGCACACAATTTCCAAATAAACACAGTGTATGGGTCTCAAAGAGAGGCGAAATAACAATTTGTATTGATCATGAAGGTTAGAAAGCTATTCCAAAAGAAAGTATATTCATTACAAAGATATATAAACACAAAATGAAATACTCTCCTTCATTGGTGAACTAAAACAGAGATGTGAGAGGCTCATAAGAGAACACAGTCCATGAAATCCACCCAGTTTTGGAAATCACAAGGTATGCTGCTATAACAAATATCCTTCTTGTGTAGTAACTTAGGGAAACAACTAACCAACCCAAAATACATCTCTTAAACATGCATATATAGCATTTCTGATGATTGTAGCAGTCATGGATGTGGGAAAGAGTAGTCAACAAAGAAAATTAGTCACCCATGCTGCAATAAATTCATTCATGTGTCCTTGGAGCATGCCCACATGGTTCTACCCATGAAATCCACTGAAGAAGAGTGTCCGCCCATGCCTTGGGTACAAGAAATTCAAAGCAAAAGGAGTTACAGTGGCATAGAGGGTTGAGAAACTCATTTTTTCGCAAGTAATTAGGCTATGAAGAAGCATTAATGGTGGCCAGGAAGGTCGCTAAGTAATCTCGTTGTGTCTTGAATAGTAGAAAGAGCTTGGAAGGCAAACATGTCGGGCCTCGACTGATCGGGTTTCCTCAGATTAGTCTTCCACCGATTGAGCCTTTGAAAGGTGAAGGAGGAAACCTCGATCTCCAAATTCTAAAAGAGGCAATAATGAAACCATCGGGCTTTGAAGATCGGGCCTTCACTATGTATCATGCTTTTGAAAAGAAGAATGACCTGATCCTTGACTCCACAATACTTAGAAGGAATTATGAAGATCTACGAGGATCGAGCCTCAGACCTTTCACCTTCTGCCTTCTAAAGAAAAGAAGGAAAAGGAAACTCCCAGTCGTCGATGTCTAAAACACTTAGGCAAATTTGAGAAACTCAACAGACTTTGATGATTGAGCCTTCTGCCTACCGTTCGTCGAATGGAAGGAAAAGTCTGCAACCCCGACCTCTGAGCTCCGCAGCACTTAGAACTTTTGAAACCGGTGGACCTTGGTCATCGGGCCTTCCATCTTCTGCCTTCGAAAAAGAGGAAGGAGGAAGAGAGAACTCCCGCTTGTCACCGCCCACAACGCTTAGAAATATTGTAGCTCGTCGGGCTTCAGTAAGCGGACCTTCCACCTTTTGATTTCCAAAATAAAGAAGAAGGAAGAGAGAACTCCTGACCTCCTATGCCTAAAACACTAAGATGAATTTACAAGGGAACCAAGGCAGACTTTGGAGTCGATAAGAATGGCATGATGAAGAGGAGAACCCTGAACTCTGAAACCCTGAAAAGGCAGAAAACACAAGGAAAACACTTAGGATTTTGGACTCAGCCATTTTCGGGGGCTTTTTCCTTGTACTTCAAAGGGAAAACACCTAGAAATTTCATAGATCCTTAGGCTATTTGGTTAGAAGGCAAAATAGGACAACATTTTGGTGACTATGCAGGGGTGTTTTCTTGCTAAACACTGGGATCTAGAGGCCTTATCAACCCATTGAGAATAGAGTCAAAGGGCACAACAACAAGGACAAGGGTTGGCTTAGACCAACAAAAAACTAAACAAGCCTCCAGAAAACAAAACAATACAAAACAACAAGGCAACCATCCTCCTACTGAGGGTGTAGTAGAGTGCAACAACACTTATTGAAAGGAAACACACCTAACATATTTACAAAATCTCATATCCTTACTTAAAGCAAGGTTTGAGATGGATCCCATTGACTAGGATTGGAAGAACCTCTCCATTCATCTTGGAAAGTTGAAACGCATTGGCTTGTTTGCAACTGGTAACAATATAAGGGCCACTCCACATGGCATCAAAATTTGAATGTCTCCCAACATTAGCTCTGTCTTCATCCCATTTCAATACCAAATCTCCCTCACTGAATGTTTTTCCAATTGATTTTCTATCAAAAATTCTTTTGACCTAATCTTGGTGAGCCTCAAGAGTCTTCATGGCAGCATCTCTCTTTTCTTCTAGTTCTATCAGCTCGACAAATCTTACAGTCATGACATCACTTTCCAACAGTTCTAACTGTTGTGTAAGGTCAAGGGAAGGCAACTCTAGTGATAATGGAAGTTTTGCTTCCCTTCCACAAACAAGAATGAAGGGTGAGTTGCAAATGGCTCTCTTGGGAGTGATTCTATCAGCCCAAAGAGTTGTTTTCAACTTGGAATGCCAACTCCTCTTATTGTCATCCACTGTCCTTTTGATGATCCTAATCAGGTTCTTGTTTGTGGATTCAGCCAGGCCATTCCCTTGAGGATAATAGTTGGAAGATGTCTTCAAATAGATTCCATAGTTAAGTGTCCATTCATTGATTTTTGTACCTACAAAGGCCTTAGCATTATTAGAAATAATGGTGGATGGAACACCAAATCTAGTAACTATACCCTCAAGGAAATCTAAAACAAAGGCCTCTATGGCATCCTTCAAAGAAACTGCCTCTATCCACCTCATGAAATAATCATTGGCTGTTAAAATCCACTTATGACCAACACTCGAAGGTAAATTAATCTTCCCAATGAAGTCCAAACCCCATTGGGCAAATGGCTGATCAGTCTGAATTGGGTGCAGGGGAAGAGCAAACAACTTTTGTTTACCTATAAATAATGCACATTCTTTGTAGCTTCTTACCCATCTATGGGCATGTCTGAATAAATTGGGCCAGTAATAACAACCCCTCATGGTTTTGACAACAGTTGTTCTTGGTGAATAATGGCCACTAGAAGGGCCATTATGGAACTCTTCTAACACCCTTGAGGTTTGATCTTGTGCAATGCATCTGAGAAGAACTCCATTGATGTCTTTTCAAAATAAGACACCATCAACAAAAACCTAAGGAATGGATTGAAGTCTAAAATACCTCTTTTTTTCTCAATTCAGTCCATCCGAGCACTTACCTAACTATAGAAAGGTAGCCATGTCATGATACAAGTCATTTGGAGTGTGAAAATCAATTGGATAGGCTTGTTCAAGGGCATACGCTGTGTCATTTCCAGCCCCAATATCTGTTGCCATCTTCTCACACAGTCCTTTGCCTCATACCAACTTGGTGATGTTGATATTGACATCATACTCCATGACTTTCATGATCTACTCAACCCTCTTATTAACATCTCTACTCAAAAGAAACTCTTTTACACCCGGGTAATTCACCATCAACTATATCTTGTTGTTTGAAAGCATGTGTCTGAATTTTTGGAGTGCTTTCTGTTAGATCTAGGGCACACAACTAAGAGGGGGGGTGAATCAGTTGTACAAAAACTTTCTTTCAATTCAAACACTTAAATCCTCTTGTTATTTAATAGCATATCAATTAATCACTCATGAAAGTATAAAGCATAAACACCAGAGCATATACACATCAACACATGAGACACCAAGATTTTGACGTGGAAAACCTGGTCAAGGGGAAAACCACGGGGTGATTAACCCAAGGATTATTCTCTGTTAGAAGAATAAGAAAAATAGATGGCACATTCCAATTAGGGCTCACTGCCCGAGCACACTGCTCACAAGAGGCACACTGCCTATAAGAGACACACTGTCTACAAAGTAACAAGTATTACAAACTTGAATTGGAGATTGACATCTTTACCATGTTTGGATCAATTCCATTTAAGCCTGAAAACTCCTGCTCTGCCTTTCGCTCTTCTTCGCTATGCCACACTCATCCACACCAAGACACACTTCAAAATGAATTCACAATCCCTTATTTATACAAGGCATCGACTTAGGAACAATCATCTAAGTTGGCAAACACCTATAAGATCATTCGCAAGACGTGTAATACATCCGGTTGACCTGTTTTAGGAAGAACACCAATATCCATGGTTATTCTTCAAATACAAACTCAAACTTTAATGTGGACTACCAATAAGAATTGTACATGATCCAAAGATCACCAAAACCTTTCCTGAGTCATCAAGAACATCCGCACTTTATCAGCTTACTGGAATTCTTCTCTTCTTCATCCGAAACTTCAAGAACACAGTCTGTCATCACTGTCATAATGAAAAAGGTGCTTCTAGACCTCCAAACTATGAACCAATCTAGTTGTCACTTCACACAGACTTCTTCAACACTCCCTCCAATCCGCAGAGTGAGATAATGCAATTCTGGAGCTCACTGGACCTTTCTGTGACCCTCTATCACTTCTGAACACCTGCCGGAACCGGTTCTACTTGAGTGACCATAACTTCTTCAGATCTTCATGTGGACCTCTAAAATCTTGACTGGAACATCTCAAGACTCATATCTACAAACCCTTTAAACCGCATCCTCTGATCCTCAACCTATTTAGGACTTTTTCCTTCTTGTCATCACTGTTCTTCACTGTTCCTGATTGAGACTTATTCTCTCAATATCCTCAGCACACAGCCCATCCAATTGTTCTCATTAATGCAATATGAGTATGTTGACATCAATGAAAACACCGGTTATCCTCATACTTGCAACAATCTCCCCCTTTGTCATTGATGGCAACATATGATGTGAAAAACCATCAAGACAAGAACTTTTCCTTTCTGTCACAGCTCCCCCTATCAGTAACAACCCTTCACATGTCTTCTCTTCCTTTACTGCTCCCCCTTTGATTATCAACCACTTGTTTTTCACATGTCTTCTCTCCCCCTTTGACATCAATGGCAAAGGACTCATACTTGCAATTCTAACACATCAGAATCATACCAGCTACTCCCCCTGAGTAGCAACTCCCCATCATCAATCTGGATCACAAGATATGACTGTGATATCCATCAGACTGATGCACATCAGTGCATCCTAGTTCATCACCGGAGGGGCAATAACCCCTAACTTCTCCCTGAGATACTCAAAAGAGTCCTTGGGAAGAGGTTTAGTAAAAATATTTGCAAGCTGATCCTTGGAGGGCACATACTCCAATCTGACTTCACCCTTGTTCACTTGCTCTCTTAGAAAGTGAAACTTGATAGATATATGCTTAGTTTTAGAATGCAACACCGGATTCTTAGAAATATTTATTGCACTTGAATTATCACAGAAAATTGTGATAGGCTCCTCATATTCTACTTGAATATCTCTTAGCATTTGCTTCATCCACAAAAGTTGAGTGCAACTTCCTGTTGCTACAATGTATTATGCTTCAGTTGTAGACAAGGATATTGCTTCTTGTTTCTTGCTTAGCCAAGAAACCAACCTTTTTCCCAAAAATAATGCTCCTCCACTTGTACTCTTCGTATCATCCACATCTCCTGCCTAATCTGCATCTGTATATGCATGAAGAGAAAAATTATGATCTCTAGGATACCATAGACCATACTCAACTATTCCTTTTAAGTACCTAAAAATTCTTTTGATTGTCATGACATGAGATTCCCTGGGATCAGCCTAGAATCTCGCCACACAACCAACAGCCTGCATTATATCTGGTCTAGTCTGAGTGAGATACAATAATCCTCCAATCATTGATCTATACTTGGTCTGATCTATCTCAGGAGAGTCATCATCTTTGCTCAACTTACATCTGGTTGCCAAGGGAGTGTTCATTTGCTTTGAATCTTCCATTCCAAATTTCCTCAACAATTCTTTCACATATTTGGTCTGAGAGATAAAGATTCCTTTCTTTGACTGAGTAATTTGCAGACCCAAAAAGAAATTCATTTCACTGAGCATTGACATTTCAAACTCACTTTTCATTTGATTTGCAAAGGTTTTACACATACTGTCTCTTCCTCCAAAGATGATATCATCAACAAATACTTCAACAACCAAGATGTTTTCATGATCAATTTTGAAATATAGGTTACTATCAGCAGTACCTTTGTTGAACCCAATCTTCAAAAGATGTTTGTCCATCCTTTCATACCATGCTCTTGGAGCTTGCTTTAGACCATATAGTGCCTTCTTTAATTTACAGACCATATCACCATGCTCAGATAACTGAAATCCATCCGGTTGTTCAATGTACACTTCTTCTTCTAAGTCACCATTCAGGAAAGCAGATTTGACATCCATTTGATACACTTTGAAATCTTTGAAGGTAGCAAATGCAAGAAATAGTCTGACTGCTTCAATTCTTGCCACCGGAGCAAAGGTTTCCTCAAAATCAATCCCTTCTATTTGAGAGTAGCCTTTGCAGACTAATCTGGCCTTATTTTTGATTACTTCACCAACTTCATTTAGTTTGTTCTGGAAGACCCATTTGGTTCCAATCACATTCTTGTTTATAGGTCTAGAAACAAGATCCCAAGTGTGATTTTTCTCAAATTGCATTAACTCTTCTTCCATTGCTTTGGTCCAATTTTCATCATTGCAGGCTTCATTTATTGTCTTAGGTTCAATCTTTGAAATCAGACAACATTCATCTGAATTTTGAGCAACATTCCTTCTAGTTTGCACACCTTTGCTTTTGTCACCTATGATCTGATCTTCAGAGTGGTTCAGTCTTACATACCTTGGAACTTTGGGAGTTTCTTGCACTTCTGCTTCTTGATCATGCTCATTCAGACCTATCTCTTCTTCCTGATTTACCGGATTAGTCTGAATCTGACTTTCAGGAGAGGATGGAGCTTCTTGAACCAGAACATCATTCTGATCATCTTCATCATACTCATAAAATCTTGAGGGCTTCTCAATACCTTCATCAACTTTCACATTTGTACTTTCTATTATCTTTCTCAGTCTCTTATTGTAACACCGGTATGCTTTACTTTGAGTGGAGTAACCCAAGAAAATTCCTTCATCACTTCTAGCATCAAACTTTCCTAGATCTTCATCTCTTTTAATGTAATACTTGCTACCAAATACTCTGAACTATCTCACAGTAGGAGTGATGCCAAACCAAAGTTCATAAGGAGTCTTACTGGTATTGCTTCTGATTTGAACTCGATCGAGAGTGTAGACTGCAGTGCTGACAACTTCTTTCCAAAACATCTGGGGAACATTTGCTTCCATCATCATTGTCCTGGATGCTTCCTAGATGTCCGGTTCTTTCTCTCAACTACTCCATTCTGTTGTGGAGTCCTAGGGGTAGATAACTGTCTCTTTATACCATGCTTCTAACAAAAATCTATGAATTCACCGGATGTGAATTCACCACCTCTATCAGACCTCAGACATTTCAGTTTTAATCTGGTTTGATTCTCTACCATAGCCTTGAAGATTTTGAACTTCTCAAATGCTTTTGATTTCTCTTTCAGAAAGGTAACCCACATCATCCAGGAATGGTCATCAATCAGTAACATAAAGTAACTATCACCTTGCATACTCTTGATTCTTGTCGGACCACATAGATCAGTATGAACTAACTCCAATAATCCGGCAGAGGACTGATCCTTGCTTTTGAATGAGACTCTGCTCTATTTACCCAGCTGACATTCTTTGCACAAACTATTTGTAGGTTTTACCAATTTTGGAAGATCTCTTACAGCCTGAGTATTGCTTATCTTGATGATGTTATCAAAATTTACATGACACATCCTTCTATGCCGTAACCAACTCTGATCAACTTGAACAAACAGACAACTTTTATCAGAACCAACCAAATGGAAGATATTACCTTTAGTTTGAGTACTGGATGCAATCTCTATTCTGGATCTTTCAAGGATTCTGCATTTTCCATCCTTGAATCGGAGATCATAGCCTTTTTCCACCAACTGTCCAACACTTAGAAGATTGTGCTTTAAGCCTTCAACATATAGCACATTACCAGTTTTGTTTCTTCCATTAAAAGAAATAGTTCCTCTTCCTCTAATTCTACCAGCAGAATTATCACCAAACTTTACCACTTCTCCTTCATACCTTTCCAAATCTAAGAACTTGTTCTTGTCACTTATCATATGGTGAGAGCATCCACTGTCAATAACCCAATTATCCTTTTCTTCAACTTGGGTAGCTAAAACTCTTTCTACAACCTTATGATTGATAGATTCAGAGGATATTGGATCTTCTTCCTTGATGGCAATAAACACCCATTCATTTCCAGATTTGTTTCCTATCTCTGATTCATCATCTGTTACTCCTTCATTATCATCTTCTTCATGAACATAATAACAATTCTTTTGGAACCTTTGTCTGTTAGAATTTGACCTTGTAGATCTTTCCGAACATCTTGAGGCAAAATGACCAATCTTATTGCAGTTGAAGCACTTAAAGGGTAATTTTCCTTCATACTTACTGGATCATCTTAGTAGTCTCTTTGCAAAGAGGGCTTCAAGTTGAGCTGTTTCTGCTTCTTCCACTTCCATGTCTCTTCTTGTTTGATCATACCATGACAACTTCCTTGAAGAGTTTTCTCCCAGATCAAATCTTTGTTTACCTTTCACAGAGGCACTGGCTTTGAATGCAGATTCAGTCTTGGGGGGATCATCTCCAAACTCGGTCATTTCAAATGCAGCCAGTTTGCCAGCTAATTGGTCTCTTGTGACAGTTGTATGGGCTCTGAATTCATCAATGGCAGCTACCTTGATTTTGTAGACAATAGGAAGGGATCTGAGAATTTTGCCAACAATCTCATTTTCATCTAAAACTCCACCAGCATTCCTGATTCCACACACCAGCTCATTTACTCTTGGCATAAAGGTAGTAATATTTTCATCATCTCTCATTTTCAGTCTTTCAAATTTCCCTTTGAGACTCTGCAACCTTGCACTCTTAACATACTCATCTCCTTCATGCAGAAGTTCCAGTTTAATCCAGATCTCATAGGCAGTTGGTAGGTCAATAACATTTGAAAGCTTTGAGTCAGTTAATGCGCTTAGAAGAGCCTCTTTGGTCTGCAGATTATTTTCAGCATCTGTGATTTCATTTAGAGTTGTCGGACCACCCTGTGGAGGTGTATATACTTTTGTGACCATGGACAAGTACGCCTTTCCCATACACTCCAAGTGACATTTCATGCGGCCTTTCCAAAGAGTGAAGTTGGTTCCATCAAACTTCGGACTGTCCTTCTTGTATGACGACATCCTTGATCTCCTCAAGCGATTAAGCTCTTTTTAGAGGAACTTAGCTTTGATACCAATTGTTAGATCTAGGGCACACAACTGAGAGGGGGGTGAATCAGTTGTACAAAAAATTGCTTTCAATTCAAACACTTAAATCCTCTTGTTATTTAATAGCATATCAATTAATCACTCATGAAAGCATAAAGCATAAACACCAGAGCATATACACATCAACACATGAGACACCAAGATTTTGACGTGGAAAACCCGGTCAAGGGAAAAACCACGGGGTGATTAACCCAAGGATTATTCTATGTTAGAAGGAAAAATAGATGGCACATTCCAATTAGGGCTCGCTGCCCGAGCACACTACTAACAAGAGGCACACTGCCTACAAGAGACACACTATCTACAAAGTAACAAGTATTACAAACTTGAACTGGAGATTGACATCTTTACCATGTCTAGATCAGTTCCATTTAAGCCTGAAAACTCCTGCTCTGCCTTTTGCTCTTCTTCACTATACCACACTCATCCACACCAAGACACACTTCAAAATGAATTCACAATCCCTTATTTATACAAGGCATCGACTTAGGAATAATCATCTAAGTCAGCAAACACCTATAAGATCATTCGCAAGACGTGTAATACATCTGGTCGGCCTGTTTTAGGAAGAACACCAATATCCGTGGTTATTCTTCAAATGCAAACTCAAACTTTAAAGTGGACCGCCAATAAGAATTGTACACGATCCAAAGATCACCAAAACCTTTCTTGAGTCATCAAGAACATCTGCACTTTATTAGCTTACTGGAATTCTTCTCTTTCTTCATCTGGAACTTCAAGAACACAATCTGTCATCACTGTCATGATGAAAAAGGTGCTTCCGGACCTCCAAACTATGAACCAATCTAGTTGTCACTTCACACAGACTTCTTCAACACTCCCTCTAATCCGCAGAGTGAGATAATGCAATTCTGGAGCTCACCAGACCTTTCTGTGACCCTCTGTCACTTCTGAACACCTGCCGAAACCGGTTCTACTTGAGTGACCATAACTTCTTCAGATCTTCATGCGGACCTCTGAAATCTTGACTGGAACATCTCAAGACTCATATCTACAAACCCTTTAAACCGCATCCTCTGATCCTCAACCTATTTAGGACTTTTTCCTTCTTGTCATCACTGTTCTTCATTGTTCCTGATTGAGACTTATTCTCTCAATATCCTCAGCACACAACCCATCCAATCCTTCTCATTAATTCAATATGAGTATGTTGACATCAATGACAACACCAGTTATCCTCATACTTGCAACACTTTCACCACAACAAACAATTATTTCTCAATAAAATCATACCTCAACTCATACTCTTTGAGAGGTTGGCTAAAGAAAGCAATTGGTTGCTCCAACTTCTCTTCATTCTGCTACATCAAGATTGTTGATATACCCTCCTTGCCTTCAAAGGTGTAAAGGATGAAATCCTTTTCATAGTTCGGGTTTATCAATGTAGGGGCCTGCGTAATGGCTTATTTAATAGCTTCAAAACTATCCTTGTCTTCTTTTGACTATGTGAAGGTAGCTTTCTTCTTAAGCATAGCAATGAGGGGTTTTTCTATTGAAGCAAAATTTGGTATAAACCTCCTCACAAAATTATTCTTGCCCAGAAAACTCTACAGGCCCTTCTTGCGATTGGAAAGGGAAGAGACAGAATGGCACTGGTTCTTTCTGGGTCGATGGCTAATCCTTATTTTGAGATGACATGCCCCAACAATTTGCCTTCTGGGACAACAAACACACATTTCTTTGGATTCAATGACACACCATATTCTCTGTATCTTTCAAAAGCTTTTCTCAAATGACCTAAGTGGTCAGCTGCATGCTTAGAATATACAGTCAAATCATCAAGATACACTAAAATAATATCATTGATCAGACCTTTAAAGGCCAAATCCATTGTTCATTGGAAGGTTTCTATAACATTGGTCAAACCAAATGGCATTTTTTGATAAGTCAAGGTACCCCATTTGGCGGTAAAGAATGTCTTATACTAGTCTGATTCTTTTACAGGAATCTAATTATAGCTTGAGTAGCCATCTAGGAGTGAAAACCTTTTAGCTCCTCCCATTGTTTGTAAGATCTATTCGATGGAAGGGAGTGGATAGTGGTTTTTAAAGGAGGCCTTGTTTAGATTTCTAAAGTCCACACAGAGTCTGATTTCCCCATTCTTTTTCCTAACTGGAACTAGGTTAGCCACCCAAGAAGACTGTTTAATTAGATAGATAATTTTGGCTTCTATGAGCTTGGATAGCTCTTTTCTCATCAATGGTTCTATTATGGGGTTGATTGGCCTTTACTTTTGGCAGGCATGTTTGACATTAGGGTCTAAATCAATGGTATGTTGGATTAAACCAGGGTCAAAACATTTCAGATCCTTATAATCCCAAGCAATTAAATCATCAAATTCATTACAAAGCTCAATAAAACCTTGTCTTTCAACTTGATCACATATCTTGCCATATTTTAGAAATCTACCCTATGCAATTTCCACCTCTTCATAGTCCTATTTTTTTACTATCATGTTCATCTTCTCATTTTGAGGTTGATCATCATCATCAAATATGTTCTCTAAAGTGACCAATCCATTGAACAGTTTGTTGGTCTTCAGCTAGATCACCTGGTCACCATACTTCTCCTACAACTTGGACTGATTACTGTAAGGAAGCTAAGGTAGCGGAACAACTTCCTACACTAATATTGAGAGGAGAATAATGCAAAACTTTATAGATCTTTAATATTTATAAAAACTTAAATAAAAATAATCATAGATATCATGCATACCACAGCACATTGATTTACATGGGGAAAACCCTTTCGGGAGAAAAAACCCACACTCCAAAAGCTACCCAATATATTATTCAGAAATCATAAAGATTACAATATACTTGTAGAGAAAGATTCTCATAGGAGTATCACCACCAGAGATCCAGAGACAACATGACCACTATTAGACTCTCAGAATACATCATGATGTCACAGTTGTAATATAATATCCTCATAAAATAGGGTTACCTTCTAGGGCAAGACAAGCCAACAAAAATGTACCATCATATCTAAAACCTAATAATGAATGCTCCAGATTTACAATTTATCATTAATTTAATGTATGTCGGCCATTTAATAGTTTTTGTTAACAAAAAAATGTTAACATGAATCCCACTCCACCCCATGCTCCCATTGTATATTACACCTATTGGTGTAACTAGGAAATATATATATAAAAATATATATCCTATTAACAATAAACCTTATATAATTGCAAGGTTGAGACACATTTTCCCACTAAATCTCCCACTTGTCGAACACCTTGCAAGAGCAATGGGAGGGAGTAAACATAATCTCTTAATTGCTAGGGGCCAAAAGGCCCATAGTCTCTGAACACCATCTGAACTTTTTTGTGCTCACAGGCTTAGTTAAAGAATCAACAACATTCATCAAAGTTTCTACCTTAACCAACTTCACCCTACCATCTTTGACCATATCTCTAACAAAATGATATTGTACATCAATGTGCTTGGTCCTGGCATGAAATGTCGAGTTCTTAGCTAGATAGATCACACTCTGACTATTGTAATAAATTGTCATTGCACCCTGTTTTATTCCAATATCTAGACACAGTCTCTTAAGCCAAATGGCTTCTTTACAAGCATGAGTAGCTGCCATATACTCAGCTTCAGTAGTGGACAAAGCAACCACAGCATGTCACTTACTCATCCAACTAATTGCACCACCAAATAAAGTAAACACATAAGAACTGGTGGATCATCTACTATCAATATCACCTGCTTAGTCTGAATCCACATAACCATGAATATCAAGAGAAATATTGTCTTCAGTCAAATTACTATGATAATACAAGGAATACTCAAGGTATTGCGCAAATATCTGAAGACTTTTTTAATTGCATCCCAATGAACTCTACTAGGATTAGACATATATCTGGAAAGAAATCCCACTACTTTGGCAATGTCTGATCTAGTACAAGCCATAGCATACATCAAACTTCCAACTGCACTTTGATAAGGCACTTTGCTCATCTCTTCCATCTCTAATGGAGATGTTGGACAATTTGAAATAGATAACTTTGTTCCAATTGAAAAGGGAACACACAATGGTCTACATTCCTACATGTTAAACCTCTGTAAAATTGAATTGACATACTTAGTTTGCCCAAGCCATAACTTTATGTTTACTTTATCTCTTCTAATTTCCATCCCAAGAATGTGTCTAGTTGCACCAAGATCTTTCATTTCAAATTTAGTAGCAAGTTGAGATTTCAGTTTTGAGATCATACCTTTCCCTTTACCAATAAATAACATATAATGCAATAAATAGGAAACGATCACCATCAATTTTATAATAAACACAATGATCTGATTTAGAACGCTCAAATCCAAAACTCAACGCATATGTATCAAATTTTTGGTACCACATCCTAGGACTTTGTTTTAGGCCATACAAATATTTCTTCAATTTGCAAACCAAATTACCTTTACCTTTCACCATGTAGTGCTTTGGCTGTGTCATATAAATATCCTCCTCCAAGTCACCATGAAGGAAAGCAGTTTTCACATCCATTTGCTCAATGCCTAAATCATAAGCAATAGCAATAGAAAGCAAAAATCTAATGGATGTCATTTTTGCAACAGGAGAAAATATCTCACCATAATCAACACCCTCAACTTGAGAGTAACCTTTCGCAACTAACCTTGCTTTGTACTTCTCAATACCTCCATTTGAACAAATCTTTTTCTTGAACACCCATTTGTAACCAATAGGTTTTTGTCCTTTAGGCAATGGTACAAGATCCCATGTATCATTCTTTTTCAAAGATGTCATTTCTTCATCCATAGAAATCTTCTAGGATTCTGCATCATTCATACCTAATGCCCCTTCTACAGATCTGGGTTCATCCATGTTAGTATTCAAAGCAAAAATACATCTCCAATCATCAGGTGAATACCTTTCAAGTGGTTGTATATGCCTTGTAGACCTACGAACAAGCTGAGTTGGAGGTTCTTCCTCCTCTTCTGAAGATTTAGAGCTAGATGAGCTCTCCTCAACTTCTTGTCTATCCATGGGCCTCAATTCAACTTTCTCAGGTGTAGAAGGAAATTGAATCACATCTTCCTGTTTACTTTGTTCTGGCTACAATGTAATAGTTCAGAAGGCTTAGTTTCTCTAAAAATAACACTTCTACTATATATTACCTTCTGTGAAACATGATCCCAAAGCTTGTATCCTTTCACACCATAACTATATCCGATGAAGATACATTTCAAAGCCTTGTTCTCCAACTTTGTTAGCTTCTCCTTTGGCACATGTGCATATGCCTTGCAACCAAAAACTCTAAGATGTCTTAACGAAGGCTTGTGACCCGACCATGCCTCTATAGGCATTTTATCAACAAGAGTTGATGTAGGAGACCTGTTAATTAGGTAACAGGCAGTGGTAATAGCTTCAACCCAAAACCTTTGTTTTAGACCAACACCACTCAACATACTCCTAGCCTTCTCCATCAGTGTCCCGTTCATTCTTTCTGCAACTCCATTTTGTTGTGGAGAATACAGAGTTGTCTTTTGTCTATGAATACCACAATCTTTAAAAAATCTATCCACATCATTAGAGCAAAATTCACTGCCATTATTAGTCCTCACACATTTTATTTTCTTTTTGGTCTACAACTCAACCATTTCTTTAAATTCTTTAAATCGACTGAAAACTTTAGATTTACTCTTTAGAAAGTATACCTATGTCCTAATATAGTCATCAATAAATGAAACATAATATGTGGATTTTCCAATTGAAGGAACATCTACAGGACTAAACACATCAGAATGAATATGATCCAATACACCACAAGATTTTTGAGAACTCGAGTAAAATTGAACGTGGTTTTGTTTTCCATAAATGCAATGCTCACAGAAAACAAACTCAAGATTACAATCAGACAACCCTTCAACAAGGTTTTTATTTTTCAAGGTCCTTAGACCATTTTCTCCAATGTGGGCAAGTCTCTAGTGCCATAACATAGTTTTCTCTACAGGTAACTATGATTCAGAAGAAAGAACACCCTTGGGTACCCAAAATCCATGACCATCTGCTGAAGATGAATCCCTCACCTCTTCCACAGACTTGCTTTTCACAGAAGTACTATTCCACTCAACAGTGCATGCATCAAGCTTATATAAAGTGCCATATTTGACACCTCTAGCAATCACCATAACACCTCTAGCCATCTTGCATCCTGCATCAGAAAATACTACCTGCACACCTGCATCTATTAGTTTGCTAATAGATAACAAATTTCATGCTAATACAGCGATATACAACACACCATTAATCCTTTTAATTCTACCATTAGGAAACCTGTTTCTAAATTTATCATGGCCAATAATATTTAAATAAGAATCATCACCCAAGTACACCTTACCTCCATCAAATTCTTCATATTCAAAAAACCAATCTCTATTAAAGGTCATCTGGAAAGATACACATGATTCAATTAACCATGCGCCATTACCTACACGAGTTGCCAAAGCTGCAATGAATGCATCACCATCTTCCTTCTCAGACTTAGAATCAGAATCAAATCTCTTCTTTTTCTTCTTCTTTTCTTCTTTGCATTACTTATGAATATGTCAAGGCTTACCACAGTTCCAACAAACAAATTTGGATTTTCCAGGAGGTTTGGATCTCCCCTTGGACTTTGATTTATCACGCTTCTCATTCTTCTTACCTTTTTCCTTAGGTCTTCCACAAACATTTAGGGCCTCCTTGGTACTGATGGATACCTTCCTCCTCATCTCTTCAGAAAACAAAGAACCCACGACATCTTCAATCTTTAATATAACATGAGTACTCCCAATAGCCATAATAAGAGAATCCCACGAATCAAGCAAAGAACAAAGAAATATCTGACATTTCTCCTCATCCATCTTGAAACCAATTGATGCTGATTGAGCAACCAAAATATTGAATGCTTCCAGGTGGTCTATAATTCGTCTACCCTCTTCCATTCTCAAGGAATACAATTTCTTCCTCAAGAAAATCTTGTTCACTAAAGATTTGGCTTGATACATCTCACCAAGCTTCTTCCATAGTTTTTGTACAGAGGTCTCTTCATGGACATTGATTAAAATAGAGTCTGCCAAAGATAATTTGATTAGACCCTTGGCTTTAGAGTCCATAACATCATGTTGAGCAACCAAAGTAGGATCTGCAGGCCTTGAAACCTTCTCATCAACAACATTCTATAGATCTTGATCTATCAACAGATCGTCCATCTTTAGCTTCTACATTTCAAAATTATTTCCAGAAGATTTATCCACCTCTATTCTCCTTGATGAACTTGCCATCTAAAAATTCCTGCAACAAGATCACAAAGTGTCTTCTACACAAACTCCCACCCAAATCTGGATTAGTTCAAAAAACCCAACAACCCACAACTGAAACCAAAGGTGATCAGGCTCTGATACTACTTGTAAGGAAGTGAAGGTAGCGGAACAACTTCCTACACTAATCTTGAGAGGAGGATAATACAAAACTTTACATATCTTTAACAGTTACATAAACTTAAATAAAAATAAACATAGATATCATGCATACCACAACACAGTGATTTACGTGGGGAAAACCCTTTCAGGAGAAAAACCCCACACTCCAAAAGCCACCCAATATATTATTCAGAAATCACAAAGATTACAAGATACTTGTAGAGAAAGCTTCTCACAGGAGTATCACCACTAGAGATCTAGAGACAACACGACCGCTATCAGACTCTCATAATACATCATGATACCATAGCCATAATACAACGCCCTCATAAAATAGGGTTACCTTATAGGGAAAGACAAGCCAACAAAATATCTACAATCAGATCTAAAACCTAATAATGAATGGTCTAGATTTACAATATATCATTAATTTAATGTATGTTGGCCATTTAATAGTTTTTTTTAACAAAAAAAAGTTAACACACATCCCACTCCACCCCATGCTCCCATTGTATATTACACCTATCGGTGTAACTAGGAAATATATATAAATATATATATCCTATCAACAATAGACCTTATATAATTGCAAGGTTAAGATACATTTTCCCAACAATTACCAACAACAAACTCAGCCTCCTCTTGCAAGAAATTGACAATTTGTTGGTCATTTTCAAATACTTTCTAGCTTGTAACATTGTTCGGGATAGCTGGCCTAACAACAATCTTCACATGCTGATATGAGTTTTGTTTGACATTATTAGGAATGTCAAATTGAGCACCAACTGTAGCCAGCCTGTCAACGTCCTTGTTTCTTCCTCTAGGGACTACCTAGATATTAAAGGTATCAAAGTCTTCAATCATATCCCAGACTCTATGTTTATATGACCTTAACAAGTCATTTCTTGAAGCACTTTGTTATTTGATTTGGTGGACAACCAACTCACTATGACTAAATACCTGTAAATTTTTTATTCCTCTCTTATGTGCCACCTACATGCCTTGAACCAAGGCTTCATATTCAGTCAGGTTATTGGTACAACTAAACTGCAATCTGAAAGCAGAGAAATAATTTTCCTTTTGGGGTGAAATCAGTACAACCCCAGCACCTGCTCCATTTTTGCTTCTGGATCTATCAAAATACATTTGCCATATCCCACTTGGATCTGCTGTTGACTTTTCAAGATTAGGGATGATGGCATCCTCCTTATGGATGCAATAAGTACCCATCCCTGTGTTTTCTATATGATCAGGAGTATCAATTGAAAACAATTTACCCACTCGTCAAGCAATATATCTGGGATTTCTTCTACAGGAGTGTAAACTTCATGAATGGGGCTACCCTCCTATTCTAGATCATGGATTGTGCAATTCATGTTCAAAGGGGTAGGAATATAAGGCTCTATGTGATCATTGGATAATGGTTCAGCCTTAATGGTCATCTTAGTGCCATACCTAGTTCTGAATAACATGTGGGACCAATTAGAAGATAGGCACCCACCTATTTTCATAGTGAACTCTCTAGATAGGCATATACCAAAATATGCAGGGAGGTCAATGACTGAAATATCTTGCAAAACAGAGTAGCCAAGGCATGCATGCAGTGTAAGATTCAAATATTTAACCATCCCAACTATATTAACAACGGTGCCATCTAACTAGATTACACCCTTTGTTATAAGCTCATACTTAATGCCTAACCTATCAACTATTTCTTTAGGCATAACAGAAGTACCCACCCTAGAATCTATCATGCAATTATTCAATAATTTATCACCAATGATGAGAGAAACATAGGAAGGAGGGGACTTACTGGTTTTACTTGTGCTTTCCTCCTCTTTTGGTTGGCACATGTTTGCTGGGGTGGCCACTTTTTCTTTTGTTGTCTCCGCGACAGGCTGATTGAAGCTTGTTAAAGCTTCCTACAACAAATCCCTTTGTGATGGGATTAACAGAGCATCCCACATAGTGACATTCAAATTAGTCCTTTTCATTTGATCAACTATGTTGAAAGGGATCTGACTAACCTTCTGGGATACATTTGCAATCACAGTGTCAACTTTTGTTTGTTGACAGGCATGGGGTTGTTGTTCTAGCACTGGATTTTCCTTACCAACAACCCGAACTACTTGTTTTGAAGGAATCTTGGTTTCTGCACCTTCATTTGTAGCCATTTAGGATGCATGAGAGGTAGATGCTTGACCAACTATAGGGACTGATGCATCCTCAGTCGCTCTTCTTTTGGCTCTTGTGTTGAATTCTATTGGACTTGTACCCTGATTAACACCACAAAAGTCATCCTATGTCCAATTCATCAAGGTATAATTGTTTTGTATTTGTTCTTGCCCTCTCACCATTTCTTGGTTGGAACTGACTTGTTTTGGGAGAACTAATTGGCTTTGCACTGTCAAAGCTTGACTGAACTATCCACTTTGGCACAAATTCTAATCATGGGGTTGATTGCATGGATAACACCAATCGTTGTCTTGAGCCATTTTGTTTTGTATGGGCATTAGAGGTCCAGATGTGCTTGCAGCATTGGGATGGACATCATTTAGTGGCCTGATGTAACTAGGATGATTTTACCTTTGCACTTTACCTTGATATGGTGGTTTGTTATGCTAATAAGCCTAATTGAATGACAGATATGACCTATTAGGTTGTGCCTACTGCCTCCTTGCCAATACCAATTCATTATTCAACCTTTTGATCAGAACATCTTTCTCATCCTCTTTTTCGATTGCAATCATAATTAGAGGAGTAGCAAGGTTGATTGTTATAGGTATCAGAACCACAATAGGTTGGATAACAGGAGCCTCTAGAAATAATCACGTTGGTGGTCTTAGAGCAATTTTCCAGCCTAAATTAGAGAATTCTTTGTCCTTATTGCTATGTCATATGCACCTGGTAATACAATCCTGCCCATGGATTAGATCATGATAGCAATGTCAGGATTTAAGGACTTCAAATAATATATGAAGGCAATGTTTGGAGAGGGCTTCACCAACAATCAAATCCTGTCCCATGTTTTCTGAAACTTGTAGTTAAAGTCCACCATGAACTCATGGGGAGCCCTTTTGATTATTGCTAACTGTTCCATCAGAGATAGGTGATCACTCTTGTCTTTGAAATGTTGGCACAGTCTTGTTCCCAATTCATCCCAATTGTGAATGGAGTTAGTAGATAAACCTCTATACCATTGGAGGGCTTTTACTTTAAAGGAAGAAGCTAGAAGCCTCACAACTACATTTTCTGCAGTGACATTATGGACATAGTATACACTAGCAATGACTTGAAAATGCTCAGCAGGTATGGTAGAGTTTTCACCATTAAAAAATGGGATAGCCTTTAGAGAAGAGGTAGGGATATCATCATATTGTGCCAGGTCAAGAGGGCTTCCTCCATTGAAAGCAACAAAAGGGAGGTTCCTTTCCATATTGGGGATATTCAAATTGATTCTAGGTATATGCAAGGTCCTTCTTGAATACTAAAATCTAAAAGTAAGAGGGGTAGACTAAGCTATTGAAGGAGATGGAACAACACTCCTATTTTCTCTCACAAGGGATCTAGATAATCTACTTCTTCTTAAATCAGTAAAATCTAGCTGTATGAATAAAAAATTACCTGAAGTAGAAGATCTGGTCTACACTCCAAGCATGAAATGTTGAACTGATTCAAAAAGAAGAACCACCTGATCCCTGACTCCGCAATACTTAGAAGGAATTATGAAGATCGAAGAGGATTGGGCCTCAGACCTTTTTCCTTCCACCTTCCAAAGAAAAGAGGGAGAAGGAGATTCCCGCTCGTCGACGTCCGAAACACTTAGGCAAATTTGAGAAACTCAACGGAGTTCGGCGATCGGGCCTTTTGCCTATTGTATATCGAATGGAAAGAAAATACTGTAACCCTGACCTCTGAGCTCCGCAACACTTAGAACTTTTGAAACCGCTAGACCTTAGTCATTAGGCCTTCCATCTTCTACCTTTGAAAAAGAGGAAGGAGGAAGAGACAACTCTTGCTTGCCACCACCCACAACACTTAGAAATATTGTAGCTCATTGGGCTTCAGTAAGCGGACCTTCCGCCTTCTGGTTTCCAAAAGAAAGAAGGAAGAGAGAATTCTTGACCTCCAACACCCAAAACACTTAGATGAATTTACAAGGGAACCAAGGCAGATTTCAGAGTCGATAAGAATGGCATGACAAAGAGGAGAACCCCAAACTCTGGAATCCCGAAAAGGTAGAAAACACAAGGAAAACACTTAGGATTTTGGAATTAGCCATTTTAGGGGGCTTTTTCCTTATACTTCAAAGAGAAAACACCTATGAATTTCATGGATCCTTGGGCTATTTGGCCAAAAGGCAAAATAGGACAACACTAGGCACACTCCAGCTCCCTCACCAACCATTTCACAAAAAAGCCTCATTCACTCCTTCTAACAACACTTGGAAACCCTTGAGCCCTCTACCATCCATCGAGAGGAAGAAGAAACAACCACTTCCACTCTTGCACCTACTAAGAAACACATGAGGCTCATTTTTCAAAGAGATGAAGAAGAAGAAGTGGCAGACATTGCTGAAATTTTGGGTAGCATGTCCAAAGGTCATACATAATTAGAGGAGTAGCATTTTGAATCTCTCCAAAGGGAAGGTAAACAACCCCTAATGGAACAAGAAATTATTTTGGAAGCAGAACAGACAATACATGCTCTTGCCTTGTCTAAGGAAGAGCACACTCTCTAATAATGCTAACAATTATAGGATTCTCAACATCTTCTCTCCATCGAGGAGAAAGAATTGGAAGAAGTGAAAAAACATACTAAAAGCAATAAAAAGAAACATAAAATAGATTGATTTTTGATCTCCAATAAACCATGGAATGGGAAAGAAGAAAAGCCACTACAAAAGATACCCAAATCACACTCCTCTCACAATAATTGCCACAAGTTGCTCCCATAATGGACAAAAGTGTGCAAGTCTCCTTCCTAGCACCTCAATGCCCAATTCCACCAGCATTGATGAGAATAAGGGAGGAGAATGCTCGGCTTCAAAGATCTATGGAAACCCTTGAATAGGATAAAAACTTGTTGAGGAACAGGTGACCTAAGATTGTGAGGTTGGAGAGGCCCCTTTTGACACTTCATTAACCTTTAGGTGTGTATGCACTCTTCTTAAGAGAACAATTCCTTTGGTAGAAGCTCTTAAGGATATCTTGCAAACTTCCAATTGATTTTGAAAATGATAAAGAATTTGTGCAAATTTATTTTAAAAGAAAATTGGAGCAGAGGGATATGTTGTGTGAATTTTACCATGGGTTTTTAACAGGCTGCCATCACACTTCTATGCTTAATCTGTATGTGGGAGAACTTTAGTCTCTCCTCTATCACCAGCTAGAATGGGAAAATACTTGACTGCAAAGTATCACACTACAAAGGCCACTATTGGTCTTCTAATGCATCATGAGTACCCCAAAACCACCCGCTTCTCCAAAAATTTCAAGGCCAATGTTTATTAGTCAATAATAAAGGAACAATATGCACAAATTTTACTTTCTACCATTGTTGTAGTACAAAATCATGAGGGGTACCTTCCTCTTGCCGCACTATGAGCATGCATAAATAGATGGGAGGGTTTGTCAGAGCATTTTAAAAGAAGGGAGGTTGTCTCACCAACCAATCTAAGGTGGAGTCTAACCAAGGCAAGAAATATCATTACACATATCCAGGAAAGCCAACATGATTGGATTAGAATGTGGTTCCAGTCCCCTGATCATTATGCTAGCTCCTATTTGGGCTACAACAGGGTAAATTCTACCAAAAGGCACACAAAAATGGTACAAGAAGATTTCAAACACTAACGAATATGCATAGGATGACAGACATTTTATTCAATATAATCAAGGGGACTATGATTGCAGCCAAATCTTGGAGGATCAAACACTTGCTTAGGAGGATGGAATCTAATTTGTTCCATGAGGACATGTTCCAGTTCTAGTGGGGGGAGTGATGAGATATAATGTTGCTTTAATATTTTCACGAGGCATTGCTTAATTTCTTCTTTTTAACAAAAGACTTGGCATACTTAATACATATCTAATTAATTATAATTGTTTTAAAGTTAGATAAATGGTATGTGCTGGGCTTATTTCTTTAATGGTTAAAATGTACTTAGATGATTATAGAATTCCTTGTTTTCTGTACATGTGCACGTGTGTGTTTTTATGCTAACAACAGAATCAAGAATGAAGATCTAGGCATTCCAGATCTCTCTAGAGCTATCTCCGCAGATGAACATTTAGCTCCAGATTAACATAGCAAAGCTCTGGAGTTGCATCACAAGGTTCCAACAAGCACAAGGAATAGAATAAACCCAAACTATAGCATTGGATATCCACTTGTAACTTTGGTTCAAGGATTTTGGTGTCTACCTCATAAAGATATTAGTTGATTTAAGTAACTTCAATGAACCCAACTAATTAAGTAACTCTCGACTGTCTATTTTGAGTGCCTTCCTTCATACCCCTGCTTCCACAGACTATGCACTCTAGTCACTCAGATAATTGAAGTATCCTATTGTCCAGACTCTCCTCTGATTTAGGCAATACTTCAATTCAACTCATGCACCATCCCCTCTCATCTAATTTAGATTTTTTTTAGTTTGATCTAAAGTTTAGCTTTTTGTTTGCAATAAAAAAATTGTTGCATGAACTTGCGGTCTCAAAGATGGCTATCCAAATCTATGCTTTAACAAGTCCTAGCTAAATTTAGATAAATAAATCTTTCTAGATATAAGAGATGACATGAAATTTCTTTAGGTGAGTTTAGATTGTTAAGCATTTTGCAAAAGACAAGATTAGTAGAAAGTAGTTTTGTTATAAGACAACATGTATGATCCTATTTTTCATTAATTTCAAATAAGAAGAAAGCAACTTTGACATCATTTTACTATAGAAGATCAATTTGGAAGGGGAGTAGGGCCCACTCTACTCGAAGGAGAGGATCTTGTGGTGCTTTCAATTCAATTAGTTGTCTTGTCATATGTTTAGATAAATCCCTTGTCATTTGTTTAGATAAATATGCTCTGTTCATCCGTTCTATTGCATGTTTAATAGTATGTCCTATAGGAAGTTTCATATCATCTAAAAATATAACAAAAACATTTCTTTCCAAGAAGTGAGTGTTATGTTATTTCATCAAGTGTTTTTATTTGCAACAACAATTTTTACTTTCAAATAGGTGTGTTTATTTCAACAACTAAATTTAATTCCAGTAAAGTGTGTTTGCTTCTAGAAGTATTAAGGTAGGTTTCAATTCCATTCTAGTAGTCTTAGAATAGATTAGTGCCTTTTAAGATTTAGGGACCCTATTGTAGATCGCCTTTGGACACCAACCCAGATTGATAAAATTAAATGATGTGTAATTAAAAGCACTGCAATGACCTCATCACTTACCTTCAAGAAAATGATTATTAGACCCATTCAAAAAAAAAAAACTCATGAAACAAGAAGAAGCAAGCATCCATTCTACAACACCACACAAAAGTCAACAAGTTGTTGTAGACACCCTAAAATGACCAAGTCGCCGCACCACTTGCTTTTCGTAATCTGTCAAATCACCTGCATTTCACACATTAATTAAATAATCTAATTATTTAATTAATTTCACCAAATTCTTCTAAATCACAAAATTGCGACATTAATTAAATAAATCCTCGTTATTTAATTAATTAAATCAAATTCCTCTATTATACTTCCACAATTAAATAATTTTAATTATTTAATTAGATCATTGTCACCTTCCAAATTTCACATCCACATTAATTAAATAAACCTAATTATTTAATTAATTCAACAAATTCCCTCTTATCCAAACAATTAAATAATTCTTAAATTATTTAATTAAATCAAAATCTTTCTTCCAAATCATGCACAACAATTAAATAAATTTATTTATTTAATTTGCTTTTTTATCTACAAATATCTTTCAAATCTTCTAAAATTAAGTCTTCCTCTCCATGCACACAGAATTAAATAATTTATTATTTAATTTCTCTCAAATCATGCAAAAACAAATCTTAAGTTGAGTTATCTATTCACTCAACCTTGTTTTTATCAATTTCTCTGAAATTAGAAAAAAAGCTTTCTAACTTATGAAAAGCATGTCTTATCTTTAGAAAAGAAAGTGTTTAACTCAAATAAAACAGCTTTTGTGTGACACTTGTCTTCTTCTTATTCGTTGCACATTCCTCAATTGTTTTCCTTCGTTGATTCTTCTGAATTATCTGAACCATTGATTGATCATGTTTGAAACCTATATAAACCCCCCTCATCTCCTTCATTAAGCCTCTTTCTTCGATCTTATTCTCAGGCATACTTAATAGCGCTTTGAGCATACATCGCATCGATCGAGCAACTTCACGATCTTTTGACACTGATCTTTTGAGCACTACACTTGCTTGTTGCAACTATGGTTTCGCAGCAATATTGAGCAATCCACATTCAATCCAAAGGGAACAATACAAATCTCGGTAAAAACTTTCATGTTTCTTTGATTATTATTAATAGCTTTTATTTAGATCGGTTTTCTTTATGTTATTGGGTTTTTGATGTGTTTAAGTTTATCATAGTCAATTTTTCTCATACACATTCTGGCACGCCCGGTGGGACCCACTAATCCCTCTTTTTCTTTGAGAAATTGATTCTTTTTTGAAGTCACAGTATGGTACAGCGTAAAAGGCACAGAAAAGCACTTTTGGCAGTATCCTTAAGCACTTTTGGAGGCACAGTACAGCGCCCTCAGCTGCACTGCAGCGCTTTTGGTAGAACAGAGCGATGCTATTGGTATAACAGCACGGCACTCCCGGTAGTATCGTTCAACGCTTTTGGCTAATTGGGTTTTCTGACCATTTTTGCAGGTTTTTTTTCCATGGCATATCTTTTGAGTTGTCTGACAAGCTGTTGTATTTGTCTTTTAACCCACTTTTGATACTTCCTAAGCTGACTTATTTAGGAGTATCTTCGATATTTGTGTTAATCTATTGTGTTTACTACACCTCATGAGTTTTTCTGGATTTCACGATTCAGATCTAGCAGATATTACTTCTTAGAATAGTAGATCAATTAGGGAATCCCATTTCGATCTGGTTATTTTGATAAAAGCTAACCTTTTGGTGATCTAAGACAGCGCATCACTTTTGGCTATACAGTATCACGCATTCGAAAGTATAGTATATCGCTTCTGGATCTGTTTCAGCGCTTCTGGTATTATTGTGTCACACTTCTGCTCTTCCTTCCATCGCTTTTGGCTATATAGTGTCACACTTTCGGAAGAACAGTATAGCGCTTCTGGATCTATTTCAGCGCTTCTGGTAATACAGTAAGTCGCTTCTGGTCTGTATTACATCACTTTTGGAAATATGGTGCAGTGCTTTCGGTAAGACAGTAGCTCACTTTTGGTCAAATTGTTTTATTTTTGCTAACTTATGGGTTTTTGTGGAACTAACTGACTTGTTGCAGCTTCTTACTACTCACACAGAGCAAATAGGTGTTTTTAACATGTTCATGCAGGATGAGCATTGAAGAAATCTTGATTTATCTCACTAAGTCTTAGAAACACATTGCCTTCTTAAAGGATAATTAAATAAATCATTTCGGCAATTTAAGTCTTAGGAACATACTGCTTTTCTTAAGGGACAATGGACATGTATGTGAAAACATCTCAACTTTCTAAGGGACAATGGACATGAATGCCAAACACTTCAATTTCATAAGGGACAATTGACAACTACAAACGTGTGTGTGCCTAATTTAGTTGCACCTTATTTTTCTTATAATGGGACAATTGAACCTTTGTTTGACGTGCTTGCTCTTACATTTCAGTACTTCCTTTAGAAGGGCCTGCTTTTGGATTGCGCTTCATCCGAAAGGGACGACCCTAAGCGGAGTTTTCCTTTGAACTGCTATATAAGAGGGATAAAGCGAAAGCCAAGTCCTAACCGACGTCAGCCTTACCTTGTGGTGCCAAACTGAAAAGAGGTGTACTAGCTCTTTGTGGAAATAATTTTCACATTAAGCGAAGTGTTTGATACTCTTAGTAGGATTGGTTAAAGCTTTTAGTAGCTTATCGCATTGCTCGTAAGGCGTTGGTCCCTCAAAGTTACTAAGAACCATTCTAGATAGAGACTACCCGGTCTACCTTCGAACATTGTGGTAATCATCAGTGCAAGGGGAATCGATTTAAGCCCTTAAGATACTCACCGTTGGCTCCCTTGAGAAGAGATAGTATTCCCTTGGCCATAAAGCTCTTGTGACCTACTTGAGCTTTCCAAGGGGAGGGTGAGATATCCCTACCTATCGTCTTTTTAATAGATACAAAATATCTGACACCTTTATGGAATGATATTTTTATCGACAGAGTATTAAGCTGTGAGCTGATCTATTGCAATGAAACCTTGTCTCTAGGGATAAAAAGTGTTTGTTATTGTTTGCAATTGTCTTATACCTGTGGAAACATTAGGCTTGTTTTGAGCCTTGAACATATACTATTTGTTGTGTTAGTCCTTGTTTTTGACCACTTGTTTGTTGTATTTTTCCTTGCCAAAACAAATCCAATCAGAAACAGAACCAATCTATCAAAATTTTGCCTTTTAGAAGCATCAGACACTACTTCAGCGCCCCTGGTATTACAGCAGCTCACCCTTGGTAGTACAGTAGATCACCTTTGGTATAGCAGTACCTCGCCTCTGGCAAACTCTACTTCAGTGCCTTTGGTATATCAGTAGCTCACTTTTAGTAACCTTAGCTCACCTTTGGCATAGCAGTAACTCGTCTCTGGTAGCTCAGTCCATCGCCTTTGGCATCACAGTAGCACGCTTTTGGTTGCACAGTCCTGCGCCTCTGGTCAAACAGTATAGCACCTTTGGTCCAGTACATTGTGCATCAAAGTTTGTCTTTTTCAAAACACAAGCAGAAACCCAGCATTACCTTTCTTGTCCTAGTGTATTCCATGGCAACCACTAGGCTCCAACAAACTATGAAGTCCAAGCAAGTTGTACCTAGGAAGCGCAAGTCGCCTCCTCACACACCGCAATCAGGTTGTCTCAACATTACTCCCAAGGTCTCCTAGAACACCTGCGGAAAGATCTACCAATTCTCCCAGCGTGCTGCACGTCGACCAATAGGCAATTCCCAAGAAGGTAGGGTCCCTTTGGTAAGTACACCCCAATACACCACTGGTATGCCTCCCGATTTTGTCCCACAAGGTTATACTGTAGATCTTGCCCCATCTCAAGAAGAGCGACACTTTGAAATAGGTCAATCCTCTTAAGAAGATGAGCAAGATCTTGATGAATTCATGCAAGATCCTAGGGCCATAACCGCCATTAACAAAATCCTTAGCGAGAACCAAGATCATTTCTTTCATTTGCTAGCAGAGCAAGGAGCTAAATTACCTAAAGATTTTGATCTATCCAATCTTAGTGAGCCTAGCAACACCCAAGACACCATACAGGCGGTCCAAACCATGTCGACTGTGACCACGCCCTTACCTGAACAGAGCTCGCAGTATAAGAATCCCCTCTTTCAAAACCTAACAGGAGAGAGGGACATATCACCACTTCTGACTCCTATGGAGATCTTCAAAAACCAACAAGAAACTCTCCAACGTCAAGCAGAGTTAGCTAAGAAAGCCAACTTAGCTCGATCAAATATGCAACCACCTCCTAAAGTGTCCACACCAATCACAAGTGGAATCTTGGTTACCCCATCACGAATAGGTTTCCCACCAAATTACAATCCAGGGAACAACTATGTAGCCATGCAACAAGGGTCTCAACACATACCACCTCCCATATTATCAAACCTCCATGTCTCTCAACCAATTAGAGTCATGCAGCCCCCCCCACAAAATTCTTCTACTCTCATCCTCAATCAACCTCAACCATCGCAAATCACTTCTACCTATGTCCCTCCTCCGTTACGTTCATCCTCACTAAATTTCTTTCACATTGCCTAGCCACCCTCAACATTCTCAACATCAAGTTTCCCAAAGCTATGTGCTACCATCGCAACCTAATCAAACACACTTTAGCTTTCCTCCACCCAATTCTTTTCTCCAACCATCACAAAGCCAACATTCTTACCTAGCGCCACCCCCACCTCCTCCTCATCAAAGCATCCAAATCCAACCTAATCTCAACCCAACGTACAACGCATACGAACCCAACCAATATTACAACCCTTATAACACCAATGTTCATGGCTTACACTACAATCTTCCATATGGGCATCAACAACCACTTCTTGGACAATAGGAGATGCTTCCAACTCCTCCCACAGCGATGGAGCTAAAAATTGCAGAATTACAACAACAGCTATCTGATCTTACGTTTGGCCACACCAAGAAGACCTTCTCTTTAGAAGAAGTGTGTCCTTATCCTTTTGATCGGTCATTACCAATGATCCCTTTTCCTCAAAATTTCACTATTCCCAATTTCGATAAATACAAAGGAAAAGGTGACCCAAAAGACCATCTCAGGGAATTCTATCTTGCTTGCTTCGAGGTCTCACATAACGACACGTATCTTATGCATCTCTTTCCTCGCAGTCTTGGAGGTCAAGCTATAGAATGGTTCTCACACTTACCTACGGGTATCAAGTCTTTCAACGAGCTAGCAGAGAAATTTGCCACCCATTTTTCTTACAACGCAGAGCATGAGATTCCATGACCGATCTATGCAACAATAAACAGAAAAATGGTGAAACTTTCATTTCTTTCCTCCAATGATGGAGACAAATGGCTAGCAAATTCCCTTTCAAGATTCCGGAGAAACAACTTGTTAGCATATTTGTGCAAAACCTCAACCAAGAGTTAGGTTTCCATTTGCAAATTCTTAGTGCTACAACCTTTGACGAAATCACATACAAGGGTATCAACATTGAAAAGGCCCTCATTGCTAAGGGCGTGGTCAAAATCTTTAAAGAAACGAAAGACAACGCTCCTTATCAACAATCGAATAAAAAAACCCAAGTTTTGGAACAAGAACAAAAACATGGTCAACGATGGGGTGGTTGATTCTAAACATGTCCAAATGTTGCAAACACCATTGCAACTCTCCAAACCAAGTCAAGCTCCACCTCAACAACAACAACAACAGCGGCAACCATATCAAAATCAACAACAACAACAACAGGAGCGACCTCAACAAGCTTACCCGCTGCGACGCCAATTCACTCCCTTGGGAGTGCCTATAGAGTCAGTCCTACAATATATCTTACAGAAAGGACTCATCACCTTACCAGATGCTTCCCCATATGGTGAACCTGTTTACAAAATTGCGCGGTATAGAGAAAATGAATATTGTGAATTCCATAGGAGCTGTTAGCACTCATTTTGACCTGGGGTTGATTTTCATGATCAGGGGGTTTCTTCATTTGAACCCTTTATCTTCTTGCCCATTTTTCTAAGTGTTGGACCTCCTCAGCATTTTTCAGCCGCAGCATCATATTTTCTTTGAGGAGGAGATCATCATCATCATCTTGTCTTCGATGATGGTCTGCATTATCATGTTTTCTGTCGACTTGTTTTCTCATCAGGATCATCATATTTCAGTATCGGGTGATGTCTGGATATCATCCTGATCCTGCTGATGAGCTACAGTGCGCCCTGATTTGCTTGCGGAGGTGATTTTTCAAGTATCTGGTGATCTTCCAATTATCACCTTGCCCAAACATGATGATGATGTTGCCCCGATATTCTGAAGGGGTTATTCTTTGAGTTGTTCGACCTGACTTGTTTTTTCTTAAGGGTCGTCATCATCATCATCATATTTCCAGTTATCACCGTGTTGCTTGCGGGGGTCATCATATTTTCTGCCTTCATGATATTTCGCCGGGGTGATATCTTTATCATCGGGTGATCTTGGTTATGATCATCCTGATGATGTTGTTGAAGAGTTCTAAGTGCGACCCGATATTCACTGGGGTCATCATATTTTGAATGTCAGGATGATCTTAGTCAATATCATCCTGATGATGTTGTATCACTTCTTGTTCGTTGTTTTGTCATCCTGATGATGCTGACGTCATTCTTATGTCAGGGTGATATCTATTTCTCTGCCTATCTGCATCATGATATTTCCGAAGGAGGGGATGATATTTTCATATCACTCGGGTGTATGTTTGTTCCAGCGTCATGATGATGCTGATATCAAGGAGATATCCGCCTGTCGGCTTCGTGCATTATCTAGTGGGGGTGATCTTTTCAAGCATCATCATATTCATCTATCGCCCCGATCTTATAGTGGAGCTACAGTGCAACCTGATATTCGTACATCAGGATGATATTTCCAAATATCCGGTTGTCTTCCGAATATCATCCTGATGTTAATATGATGATGACGTCATCCGGATATGAGGAGGTGCGCAGTAGGCAGATATGATGATGACGTCATCAGGATGTTCATTGGCCAGACTTTTGGTATAGGCTCAGCAGGAGGATGTTCCTCCGATGGATCAGGTTGTGCGGATGAAGGCGATTATCATGCAGGTGATATTGCGATATGATGCTGACGTCAGGGTGATATTTCAAGCAACAGGATATCATGCTGCTGGAGGATGATGATGATGAAGTCTTATACTAGTGTCGTTAGGAGCAAAAGCACCGACATCATATATGCTCATGACCTAGTATATAAAGTGTTAATGAGGTTGCTGCGGGGTGCATGTGGGATAATTGATATCCTGCATTTTCAAATATCATGATGATGAATCTCGGCGGGAAATGGCTGCGATCGACTGTTTGAAGTTTTTCCGAGGCCGCGGGTTGGTGCGCCATTAATGGCGAAGGTTGCAGAGGTATGGGCGGATCTGGTACCCGATTGAAAGTGTACATCAGCGGACAGTGGCGCAGGGCTCGAGATTTCTTCCTGTCTCCTCCCCTACCTGCTGCATTCATGTTTGGGCGCCAATCTGGTAGTGTTTGAGCGCCATTTTCCTGATACTGTGTATCTGGCGGGATTTTTGGTCAACCATGTAATTAATTGCTGTGGTACACTACCTGGCTGTTATAAGCAGGAAGTGTTACTCATTTGTGGTTGTTGAAAGTTGAAGATTTTTGGCTCTGTAATTCATAACAAGCTGATCTGGTTGCTCTATACAGCTTAACCTATGAGTTTATGTATCTCTTGTTGTACGTTTTTGGCATGAACCCACTGATTTCATGATTAATCTTATATGAGAAATGCTATCTTAGCATGTGTTGTGTTAATTCTATCTCCAGTATTGCATGTATTCTTCTTCTGAATCTGGATATTTGGGTAATGTTTAGATTCTAGAGCATAGAATTCCTATGTTGAATGTCTAATCTTTTAACTTCTGCTCAAGGGGTAGATTAAACTGTTTTCAGGTTGAACATTGGGAAGGGTATACTGCAGTAGGGATGCCATAAGTAGAGATAACTCAACACTCTGTATTGGGAGATATCTGTAAGGCAGATATCACATATATCCCCTTGAAATCCAGTTTTAGCTGTTCATGCTGATCATTCACAGGTGTATGTCTACTGACTCCAGGCCCTGGATAGGCACCAATCTTGCTTTGTTTTTGTGTTACAACCATGTCCAGCTTTGCATCCAAACTTAAAATCCAAATCACAATCTAAAACAACCATTAGGACATTAGAATTAGTTTTAGGAACCTCAGTCCTCTGTCTACAACTGCAAATAGGCCCAAAGCTAGCCCCTTTGCTCTTATCTTTCAGTTTTGGTCTACTTACAGGAGGACTTATCTGCTTTCTGTCAGCATCCCAGCCTTGTATGCATATCCTCATGGATGTTGAGTAGGGAATACCCCCCTAGGTCTTGCAGAGCCTGAAGAAGAAGAGGAGATAAAATATAGAGTCTATCTCCTACACTGTTGGCCCCTGGCCCAGAGACCCTGTTGATCACTGATGGCTACCTTGTAGGGAAATCTGGGAATAAGCATCCAGTCTAGGAAAAAACCAACAGGAGCAAAGGGCATCAAACCGCATCTTGCATGAAGCTCAAGCACCTAATCCAAAAACTCATCGACGTTAATCAAATCACTTTTGAGAATGAATCACCAGTTCAACACACGAACAAGGATCTCGACATGTACAAGGAACCATTCCCTCATCATGGTCCACCTCCTCCTCAGGATAGAGGTAAAGGTATCAATCATGCTTCCACTTCCTTTGATTCCATTGTAGGTTGTTTTGAAGAGAGTCGAGTCTCTACCCTCACAATCAAAGGTAAATCTATAGATTGCGCTGTTACAACTCGCCGTGGTCGTGTCACCATTCGTGGCCCTACACCCAGCCTTCCGGCTCAATCTGATTAAAATCTTGTCAAACATTTAGGGAAAACGCCAGCATAGATCTCTATTTTGGACCTTCTACGGTCCTCACCTACACATAGAGTAGTACTAGAAAAAGCCCTCTAAGAGTCTTCGGTTCCCAACAACCTAGCAGTCACAGATTTCCAAGCTATAGTAGGTAACATCGCTTCACCCTATAATGTGGTCTTCTCTGAAAAGGACCTCCCATCCCATGATCCTTGTCACAATGATGCCCTTCATATTGAAGTTCTCATCCATAAGTGCAAAATCAAATGCATCCTCATAGATGGTGGTGCTGGTCTCAACATCTGTTCTTTAAAGTTACTTAAGCAATTGGGATACTCTGAGGATCATGTCAACAATGATCAAAGTATTACAATCAAGGGATATGATGATGCAGAATGCCGTTCAGAAGGTGTTATCCACTTGCCTATACAGCTGGGCCCTGTCATGCTTGAAACCAAGTGTCAAGTCCTTGATATTGAACTACCTTACAACATTATCCTAGGCCGCCCATGGATCCATGCAATGAAAGCTGTTCCTTGCACGTATCATCAATCTCTAAAGTTCCCATACAATGGTACGAAGATCACTATCCTAGGAGACCCCAATCCTTTTGAATTATGTCGTGTCTTGCAAGGCAGTTATAAGAATTGCAACCAGGTGCCTAACAATGAAAAAGCCCTTGAATCCCCACTATATGTTGATCCTGAAACTCTGACGCCAGCCTCTACAAGTAACCCAAATCCTCTACCTGAGATCAAGGCCCACATCCATGATATAGGCTTTGGATCTTATGATATCTCAAAATCTTGTTGTGTAGGGCAGATGCCTTTATCTCCAAAATCTTATGGCCAACCACCCATTGCCAAAGTAACCAAAAAAGCAGCTATTCCTCCCCCAACATTCCTAACCCAATTCCAACATGGACGGTTATTGGAAGAGGAAACTATTAAGGATATTTCTTCTTGGCTCTATAAGGAGAAAGAACTAGTCACAATACCAGTCAAGCAATATGGCAATGGCTTAAGAATAGTAAAAAACATGGGCTATAAAGGCAAAGGTGGCCTTGGGAAACAGAATCAAGGAACTATGGAACCCATTGTTGTGACAAAGAAACTAGATAAGAAGGGATTAGGATTTAGAAAGAAGGTACCACATGCCTTAGACATTGAGTATATCCTCGACGAGGTAGCTGATGCTTTTCTCGCTGATTCGACGTCTACAGAGGATATCATCGATGACTCTTCCCTCCATATGACCAACCTATTTGCAGAATCCTCCATTTTTACGCTATCCTCCGTATCCTTAACCTCCACTACCAGCATCCAGAATGTAACACTTGTCTACCCTGAACTTATCGATTGGGACCAACAAGGGTCCCCTGTAATAGATGTATTTCAGAATGAGGAAGCTTCAGCTGAGTTCATGGGACTTCGGGAAGGTATCCCCCTTGGCGATCATAAAGCAGGTTTTGTAATGGAACTAGAGCCAACAGCTTATTTTGGTGAGAATGCCAAATCCTCTAGTCGCAAAAGTAAAAATAAAGAAGGATCTCTAGGTGAAAACCACACTGTGGCACCTCCTGATCATAAAATAGTAAAAACAAAGGACGTATCCAAAGGTGAAAACCCAACTGTGGTACCTAAGGATGGAGGATTTGAGCTTCCCCTACCATCTAAGTATCAAGAGAAGTCAGCTCTCCTAGTGGAAGATTCTACAGAGATAAACCTTGGCACAGAGCAAAATCTAAAGACCACAATCCTAGCAGCATCATTATCAGAGACAGAGCACAGGAATCTTAACACATTCTTCTTACAGAGAACCATCAACTTTGTGTGGACCTATGCTGATATGCCAGGGTTAGACCCCAAGCTTGTTGTTCACTATCTCACTGTTGATCCAAAAGTTAAACCAGTCAAGAAAAAGTTGAGGAAGATGCACCCACAAATAGCTCTCTTAATGAAAGTGGAAATACAAAAGCTGTTAGATGCAAAGTTCATACGACCTATTGACTATTCAGATTGGGTCTCCAACATTGTACCTGTATCTAAACCCAATGGGTGCATCCGCATGTGTAATGATTTCAGAGACCTTAATAAGGCATGTCCCAAAGATGACTTTCCACTACTGAACATTGACATTATAGTTGACTTGACAGCAGGTCAGAAGATGCTTTCTCTCATGGATGGATTCTCTGGCTACAATCAGATAAGGATAGCAGAAGAAGATCAGCATAAAACAACCTTTACTTGTCCGTGGGGTAACTATTGTTGGTGTGTCATGCCATTTGGTCTAAAGAACGCAGGAGCAACCTATCAGAGAGCAATGATAGTGATATTCCATGACCTCTTTCATCACATCATGGAGGACTATGTGGATGACATACTAGCTAAATCTTCTAGGGCAGATCACATACAAGTGCTAGGACAGATCTTTGACAGGCTCGAGAAATATCAAGTGCGCCTCAATCCAAAGAAATGTATCTTCGGTGTAACATCAGGGAAGCTATTGGGTTACATTGTATCTCGTCGAGGTATCGAAGTAGATCCAACAAAAGTAAAGGCTATAATAGAGATGTCTCCACCAAAGAACCTAAAAGCATTAAGGAGCCTCCAAGGAAGGTTGCAATCCATCAGGCGTTTCATCTCACAGCTAGCGGATAAATGTCAACCATTTCAACACTTACTCCAAAAGGATGTCTCATTTCAATGGAATTATAAGTGTCAGACAGCATTTGATTAGCTCAAAGAGTATCTAGCTACACCTCCTGTATTGGTTCCACCAGTTGCTGATAAACCTTTGATATTATACATCTCAACTACAACTTCGGCCCTAGGGGCCTTGCTAGCACAACATGATGAAACAGGGAAAGAGCATGCAATTTACTATATCAGTAGAACCTTGGTGGGATATGAACTCAATTATTCACCGATGGAAAGAGCTTGTTCAGTAGTAGTGTTCGCCTCCCAAAAGTTGCGGCATTACATGTTGAACCAACACACAATTCTTATAGCCAAAATTGATCCATTGAAGTATCTACTAGCAAAAGCAGCTCTCACAGGCCAATTAGCTAAATGGGTCCTAATCCTTAGTGAGTTCGACATTGAATATGTGGATCGTAAAGCAATCAAAGGACAAGCTCTAGCAGATCAACTAGCAGAAGCACCCATGCAAGATACACACCCGATGGTAGCAGACTTTCCAAATGAGAATCTATTCACTCTTTCCAACTCCATAATGTGGAAGTTATACTTTGATGGTTCCTACACACAGCATGGATCAGGGGTTGACATCTTGTTCATCACACCTCAAAATGACTACATTCCAAAGTCATATCAGCTTGCATTCCCTTGTACCAACAATATAGCCGAGTATGAAGCACTCCTTATAGGTCTCAATACAACAGTTCAATGGGACATCACAGAATTACAAGTATATGGAGACTCACAGTTAGTCATTCTCCAAGTCACTGATGAGTACCAAACAAAGGATGAAAAGTTGGTCCCCTACAAGCAACTAGTGGATGCCTACAAACCACATTTTTCTAGCATCACATTTGAGCAAATTCTAAGAGAGCATAACAAAGCTGCGGATTCTATGGCTTCTGTAGGGTCACTGATTGACATGCCTGCAAATACACAGAAGTGTGAATTCTTGATCGAGCAATTGTTGATACCAGTCGTCGATGTTCCTGTTACTGAAATCATCTGCGAACTTGTTGGTCCCAATGCCCCATGGTACAAAGATATCTATGAATACCTGAAGAACAAAACCTTTCCCCTTGACCTATCATCCACCCAACGCAAAACCTTTATCCGTCGATCCTCCCGTTACATCATTCTGGGTGATACACTATATCACCGGAGTCTCGATGGTATCCTCTTACGATGTCTTAATGCAGAAGAAGCCGAGGCTACCTTACGAGACATACACGAAGGTGTCTGTGGCACACATTCTACCAGTCCTAATCTTGCTAAGAAGATACACAGAATAGGTTATTACTGGCCTACAATAGAGCAAGATGCTGCACAGTTTGCTAAGAAGTGTCTACAATGCCAGCAGCATGGAGATTTGATTCACGCACCAACTCATGAATTACAACCTGTGACAACTCCATGGCCTTTTTCTCAATGGGGTCTCGACCTCGTAGGACAAATCCACCCTTCCTCCTCTAATGGCCACAAGTTTATCATTACCGCCACTAAGTATTTCACGAAGTGGGTGGAAGCCATTCCTATGACCTATATCACTGGTAAGCAAATAGCCAAGTTTATCCTAAACTACCTCATATGCCGGTATGGTATTCCCCAAGCCATTGTCACTGATAATGGGGGACCATTCAAGAATCAAGATGTTCGTGCCTTGTGCACACAATACAATATCCAACATTGCTTTTCAACTCCCTACTATCCGCAGAGTAACGATCAAGCTGAGGCTTCCAATAAAACCATTCTCAAAATCCTCAAGAAAATAGTCAATGAAGCTGGTCGTGATTGGCACTTACAACTCAATCCCACCCTATGGGCCTACCACACTAGTATCAAAACACCAACTGGTGCCACACCTTACACCTTGGTCTATGGCTCTGAAGCCATCCTGCCTATAGAGGTCAAGATCCCATCTCTTAGAGTATCCATGCAGGACCTAATCGACGGAGATGAGTATCACACTTCCAGATTAGCTAAGCTTGAACTACTAGATGAGAGGCACCTTGCCGCACTTAATCATCTCCATGTCTATCAAAACTGCCTCCGGCGTAATTACAACAAAAAGATCAAAGAAAGACGGTTTCAAGTTGGTGATCTTGTACTTAAGGAGAATCAGAGAAATCAAGCAGATTGAGAAAAGAAGGGCAAGTTTGAGCCTAACTGGTTAGGTCCCTTTATTGTGACAACATCATATGGATCAGGAGCTTATACTTTAGCTACACCTGATGGCATTCCTCTGGATGAGCCACTTAACAGTGTCCATCTCAAGAAGTTCTACGCCTGATCCTCAGAGTATTCTAAATAAAACAAAAAAAATAACAAAAAAACAAAAAATCCAAAAAAAATCTATCCTCTGGTGAAAACCTGGCAAACAGGCGCCTTGGATAAGTACCATAGTGAAAACCTGGCAAACAGACGCTATGTGTAGAGTCAGCATCCATCGTCTATCGAGTCCTGTCCACTCCATGTCCAGTGCACAAAGCACGCCTTTCCATCCATCCATAATAAAACCATTGACCTTGTTTGCATTTCCATCTCCCTATCTAGTATAGCTTGGAAATTTGTCAATGTCCCTCGTCGTCATCCCACATCTTGGTCTGTGTCAACAGTTTGCACTGTCTGGTCCTAGGTCACAATTTTCTAGGTCTTCTTCGTCAGTCATCCATACAAATTCCTCTACCGGAATGGGGGCAACTCTTTCCTTAACTTAGGTCTAGGATTAGTTCCTTGTTCATGGTTCGCAATGCACACTTCAATCTCTTTCTCATTGATCACAGGTAACACCCTTTAACGGACACATCGCTCCTACGATAAGGCTGTTATCTTCTCAACACTTTTCCTACATCATCACACAACCAGAACTACATATTATCATCTTTTCAATCTTAAGGTACCTTGATCCCATGGATATGGGTATGTTGGCAATCTGGAATACGAAGGAAGTTTCCAGTACTCAGGTACATAAGATCTCCTCCTTCCACCTTGACCCATCTCATCACTCTATCCAGAACTACATATTTATCATTTTCATCTTTCATCGTAATGTGCCTTGATCTTGTGGATACAAGGTATGTAGGCAGTCTGGAATACGAAGGATGTATCCAGTACTCAGGCACATACGATTCATCATTCTCCACCCACCCCAATCCATTAGCACTGTCACCTTTCTAGTCTTCCGTTTATCAAAATCCATTCACCTCAACTTGACTAACTCAAGCAGCAAGCTAGCGCATCCTTTCAAAGAAAAAGTCGTTAAAAAAACCTGAAGCAAAGAGGCCTACTTCCAGAGTCATCTACTGTCCTGCATACCGATTGCCAACATCAGCTAATTCCAGCTTAACCAAAGCCCTAGATCAACAAGCTTATCTTCTGCGCAGTGTTCCATTGTTGAGACCAACAAACGCGTCTCCTGCGACATGTGGCATTTCCTGCAGCGAGACATTATCTTTTTAGGTAGATAGCACCCTTTAACGGACACAGAGTTCCTACGATAAGGCTGTTATCTTTTCTATCCAATCTATCCTGAGCAACCTCTTTGGCAAGAGAATATGTTGGGTATATGTTTACTTTGTAAGTCAGTCAATTTGCTTTATGGTTTATCTTTTGTTCCTTTTCCATTACCTATTCAAGACTACCTTGATTTATCTATAATCTTGGTATGTTGCGATACAGTACGAATTGGGGGCATAGTCATTGCTTTTGTGTGCCGTGTTTGAGGAATGATCTTTAGTATCTTTCTTAGCATCATATTTATCTTGTGTGTGTTACGACCTAGCATCTTACATATTTAATATTCTTCTTGCATTTACATGTATTGAAGTTTATTTTATGTTCAAGACTATGGCTTATTCACATATTCCAGCAAGGTTATATAATGTCTAAGGGATCTAAGTTCAAACCGCTTTCTTGCAGAGTCAATGTCCACACACTCGGATATTACTACACCTTGGTCTTTTATACCTTGGTGGCAAAACTATCCATGTGCTATATCAAAATAAGGATTGCTCTTTATATACAACTGTGAAACCATTGCAACAAGCTCATCCATCTACCCATCCATTCATCCATGGCCTTATATAGTTTTCAAGCAATGATCGATCAACAGTCTTTCTCTCGTGTTCTATTCTATCTCCAATTTATTCTACCTAACCTCGTCTATCTCCAACAAAATCTTTTAGTCGAGCGTCAACACAGTTCTTCTGTCGCTTCCCTATCTTTCCTCTTGAGGGGGCACCCTATGCCAGCTACGCTGGGGCAACCACCTACACTGGGGCATCAAAAATTGTATCATGTCTTCAACAATCGATTTCTTTGAAGCAACGCTGTAAACTGCATTGCATCAAAGAGGGGCAAAATGTAGACACCCTAAAATGACCAAGTCGCCGCACCACTTGCTTTTCGTAATCTGTCAAATCACCTGCATTTCACACATTAATTAAATAATCTAATTATTTAATTAATTTCACCAAATTCTTCTAAATCACAAAATTGTGACATTAATTAAATAAATCCTAGTTATTTAATTAATTAAATTAAATTCCTCTATTATTCTTCCACAATTAAATAATTTTAATTATTTAATTAAATCATTGTCACCTTCCAAATTTCACATCCACATTAATTAAATAAATCATAATTATTTAATTAATTCAACAAATTCCCTCTTATCCAAACAATTAAATAATTCTTAAATTATTTAATTAAATCAAAATCTTTCTTCCAAATCATGCACAACAATTAAATAAATTTATTTAATTAATTTGTTTTTTTATCTACAAATATCTTTCAAATCTTCTAAAATTAAGTCTTCTTCTCCATGCACACACAATTAAATAATTTATTATTTAATTTCTCTCAAATCATGCAAAAGCAAATCTTAAGTTGAGTTATCTATTCACTCAACCTTGTTTTTATCAATTTCTCTTAAATTAAAAAAAAAAGCTTTCTAATTTATGAAAAGCGTGTCTTATCTTTAGAAAAGAAAGTGTTTAACTCAAATAAAACAGCTTTTGTGTGACACTTGTCTTCTTCTTATTCGTTGCACGTTCCTCAACTGTTCTCCTCCGTTGATTCTTCTGAATTATCTAGACCGTTGATCGATCATGTTTGAAACCTATATAAACCCCCCTCATCTCCTTCATTAAGCCTCTTTCTTCGATCTTATTCTCAGGCATACTTAACAGCGCTTTGAGCATACATCGCATCGATTGAGCAAGTTCACGCTCTTTTGACATTGATCTTTTGAGCACTACACTTGCTTGTTGCAACTATGGTTTCGCAGCAATATTGAGCAATCCACATTCAATCCAAAGGGAACAATACAAATCTCGATAAAAACTTTCATGTTTCTTTGATTATTATTAATAGCTTTTATTTAGATCGGTTCTTTTTATGTTATTGGGTTTTTGATGTGTTTAAGTTTATCATAGTCAATTTTCCTCATACACAGTTGTATTGTTTGTTTTCATTTTGTAGAAGACATTAGGTAAAAAGGGAAGTGAACATGGAACATTCAAATTGGTCTATTGTTTATTGATTCCTAAAAAGCATCATTTAAAAGGTGTTTTAAGCAAAATAAAGGGAGGAATAGAAATTGTTGATTTGCATCTTAATTCATTTAGGCATTTAGTTTATATCACTAGAAATAGATCATTTAGAACAAGAAAATATAAAAATATAGTTACATGTGTACAAATCTTATTATTCATCATTGGATAGTTTGTCAATAATTTGTATATAAAAGATACAGAGTCTTGATTTATTTCACTTTCCATTGTTTATGTCAACATTTAATTTAGTTTACAATATGCATTCTATGAGCATTCAATACAAACAAACAAAACAAATAAACAATCACATAGCAACTTAGGTCCTTGCACGTTTGAGACAAATGCTCCAAAACTTAGTCTCAATACCTACACACTCATCAAGAAAGTAAACACCCAAACATTAATTAAACTTTAAAAATAAATATAAACAATTTAACATCCATTTACAAGTCAAGGTCAACAAATCATCCAACTAACAATCCCAAAGGTGTTTTGTATCCATAACCTCTCTATCTTGGTCACATTTAGCATATTATGCTCACGTGTCTAGGTGTTAAGGAGGGTTGGGTTGAAAACAATCTTCAAGAACTAAGAAAAAACCTCCCCCAACTTAAACTTGTTGAAGAAGAACAAGTGAGAGCCATAAAATAAGCCTAGGAAGAAAATGACCATCTACTATACATTGAATTAGAAGAATTTGTTGTGAGGTTCTGTTGGCATATGCAAAATACTCTTATTGTTGTGTTTATAGATGAATAACAAGTTATAGAGTGCAAGAAGCATTTTGGGAACATGGTAGTTGCATCTGCATTATTGTCCATGTAAATAACATCATATAGTGAATGAGGTGCTGAGTGCATTCTCTTGTCAGAGTTTTTTACCCTTATGAGTTTTATCTTGGGAAAATTATGGTGTTATCTCATAGATTCTTGTAAATTGTGCTCTATCATTGTATTTTTATTTATGTTGTTTCATTTATTATTTAAGAATTTAATACTATTACAAGCAAGATAAGAGCCATTAGAGCAAATTGTTAAGAATGTAGAGTAGTGTTGACATTAAAATCCATAGTTATTGGACCACTAGGGTTATCAATTGAGTGGATTATAGATCAAAAAAGGTGTAAAACAACATGTAGGGTGCCAATATCTTAGGAGGAGTATATTTAGAAGGGAGGCCATAGAGATGGGTGAAGGTAGAGAAAGGATGGACACTAGTGGTGGTAGGGGTAATACTATGGGATTGAATAATGGCAGAAGAGGGAAAGGAAGTAGATTACCAAACAATACGATAGATGAAGAAATATTAGCATCTATTTCTTGTAAGGCATCTAGCCTTCATGGCTTGTTGATAAAGATATTATGAATCATGTTTGCTAATTGTATATGGTTCTCCACATGTGCTAAACTAGAAAGTCCATTAGCAAAACCTTGTTGCTCAATATGGGCATCATGATCATAATCATACACATTGTTCTCAACATTAGCATTCAAGAAAACTTTAGTATCATTAGAATGGAGCCATATAAGGGTTTAGACAAGAAATCCTCAAAGGAAGATTATGATCTTGAGTAGCTTGTGGCATAAAAATGTAATACATGGCTTATGAAAGATAGGAAAATATGGCACAATAAACACTTTTAGATTTAAAAATTAGAAATTAGTGATGTATCAAATTTGAATATGAAGCCCTAACAAGGTATCCAAGAGTGGGTAGGGTGCACAAAAATGAAGATCATAAAATGAGGCACAAACCCTAGAAAGAAAAGGTATAACAATAAAAATAGCAATAGAATAGGAACACAAACCCTAGAAAAAATTGACATAATAGCTGTGAAATTGGATTGCTTCACCAAAGATGTAAAGGAAAATACAAATTCCTAAATGTTAATCTAAGTTATTTAAATGAATGCAAGCAATTTAGTCACAATTAAGCTAGATTAAATAAATGATAGTTGGGAACATATAATTCTGAAATAAATAATTTAAGAAAATTAAATGTGAAGGAATGAATGTACTTAGCTCTTGGAACTATGGTGACAAATAAACCTAATGCTATTTAGTTCGAACTTAATTATGTAGGTAAAGAAAATGAATATCCTTCTTGTGTTAACTATCTAGAAATTTGTGTGGACTTGAGATCCTTCATGTGTTGATTCCACAACTTTGGATCAATCCCATACTACACATATCTGATATTTGATTCATGGTCCTAATCTAATCCAATGTAGACTTTTGTGATCTAATTTGCTATGATCTCTACTCTATGATAATTAAGGATTGTTAATATTTAAAAATACCTTGGGGAGATCATATAATTTGAAGGGCCAAGTTCTCCTAGGTCAGCCCCCTTGATTGGATTAGCTTCATAGCCGTGATAAATGTGGGTAGATAATAAAAAGGGGTGCAAATGCTCTAAATGATAATTCTGATGAAAAGTAATGTTCCTTTTAGTGCTCCAATTCCAAATGTTCCTAATAGTGCTCCCTAGTGCTTTGGGATTTCGAATGATAATCAGATGATCCATTGATGTCCAAATAAAGATCTTTAAATACCAAGACATAATGGATTGCCACACAAATGTGTATTAAGTCAACTCCCAATTGCTATGAGGAAATAGTGGGTGTTGTCTATTTAAACTTTAAAGTTTTGAAAAATGGGTCAGATCCGCATTATGGGAGATTGCTCTCGCACATCATGGAAATGACCTAGGATGGGGAATCTAGAATCTTGGGATAAAAAATGAATACATGAAAATCAAGGCTAATAAATGATGCAAATATGTAGACTAAATATAAATAAGGCAAGGGTAAAGATCAATATATAGCAATGTGTGAAGGTGATCATAAAAATAGATGAACAGTGATTGAGGAAGCAACCAAACTTAACACAAAAGAGTGCCACATGCCATTATATAATTATATTAAAACATTCTTTCAAAATAGATCCAAAACTAAATAAAAATTGACATAGATTTACAAATTCCACCATTACAACAGTATACTTACAACATCTATATAAAATGACATAAAATCCCTTACAACAAGCATACAAAATATTAAACTTAACTTAAACCTAAAAAAATATCTTGAATAAGAATGTGAAGGAATTGATTTGGTCTTAGGATATACTATACATTCTCGAAGTATTCCGCGTTTAGGTTATTTGAACAAGCTGGCTGGTTTTAGCTTACCTTTTAAATATCAAAGCTTACATTGTAATGTTGTGTCCCAAAGTATTTGCTTTATTTGACGCTCAAAGTTGGTGTTCTGGTTCCCACATACAGAACAACATGGCCCACTTCTACAACTATAAATAAATCTCTGCACGCCTTTTCGGGAAAAACCGTCAATTTTATTTATTGGAATTGACGCTCATTTACACTTCGAAAAACAAAAGCTTGCAAAATTTTAAGCGGGGCCTCTATCTCCCTACTCGCTGTTTTTTAGTTCCAATTAATGCTACATATTAATATATATTAATTATATATAATTAAGAAGATTTTGGGATTTTGGGAAAATACTTTGTAGTAGTTTACTATACAAATTTTTACTCAATTACGCTCGAGGCATTCCCTTATCTAAGAGGAACTGAGTTCACACTTCACATTGTTTTAGAGGGATGCAAGACGATAAAAGTGATTCTCACCGTTGGATCTATTCAAATATTTTCGTACATATAAATTGGCCTTAAAATAGACAAATATGTTGTATTTTTTCTATTATTTATACTTGTGATCCTTGATTTCTAATGCAGATCAACCAGATTTAATATGTGCAACTTATTTTAACATAGATTTGGACGGTGTTTTCGTACTATGAAAGCACCCACCCTTATCACGTTTACTTAGCTTGTATGACCCTTTTGAACACATTGTGAGAGATCATGTAGTTGTTGAACCGTTTGTAGTATTTGCTAAACTTAGCCAATTTTCCCACTATTTATAGATCTACTAGGATTTTATTGTGAAAATATCTACAAATTTTGATTTCATACCTACAAATTTGATGTTGTTAGATAAATATTTGTAAATTGAACAATTCTAAGGTTTTGTTTGGTTTAGATAGTAATTTAATATGTATATTTTAGGTTGTTTTAAACAATATTATATAATATATTTATATTTAATATTTTATATAATATATAATAATACATATAATTATAATATAGATTTTAAATATACAATAAATATATAGTTACATAAAAAATAAAAAAAATAAAATATACATAAAATTTACATCATATAAAATATAATATACCTAATAAATATAGTTAAAACAAAGATTTTTAATATATAATTATGAGGAGAGAGAGGGGGATGTATCAAATATGAAGCCTTAATAAGGTATCCAAGGTTAGAAATGAAGATCATAAAATGAGGCACAAACCCTAGAAAGAAAAGGTAATATGATAGGAACACAAACCTTAGGTAAATTAACATAGTGTAAAATTGGATTGGTTCACCAAAGATGTAAAGGAAAATACAAATTCCTATATGTTAATATAAGCTAATTAAATGAATGCAAGCAATTATTCACAGTGAACCTAGATTAAATAAATGATAGTTAGGAATGGATGATTTTAAAAAAAAAAAATTTAAGAAAATTAAATGTGAAGGGATAAATATACTTAGCTCTTAGGACTATGGTGACAAATAAACCTAATGCAATGTAGTTCAAACTTAATTACCTAGGTATAAAAAATAAACATCCTTGTGGTGTTAACTATCTAGAATTTTGTGTAAACTTGAGATCCTTCATGGGTTGAACCCACGACTTTGGATCAATCCCACACTACACATATTTGGTATTTGACTTGTGGTCCTAATCTAATGCAATGCAGACTTCCGTGATCTAATTTGCTATGTCTCTACTCTTTATTGACGATTAAGGATAGACATTATTTAAAAATATCTTGGGGAGATCATCGAATCTCAAGGGCCAAGTTCTCCTAGGTCGACCCTCTTGATTGGGTTGACTTCACAGTCATGACAAATGTGAGTACATAATAAGAAGGGGTGCAAATGCTATTAACGGGTGGGAGTTGGCAATTTAAATTTGAAAGTTTTGAAAAATGGGTTAGATCTCTGTCAAGGATATTGCTCTGACACATCATGGAAAGGATCTAGGATGGGGAATCTAGAATCTTGGGATCAAAAATGAATATATGAAAATCAAGGCTAACAAATGATGCAAATATGTAGAATAAATATAAATAGGGCAAGGGTAAAGACCAATGTATAGAAATATGTGAAGGTGATCATAAAACTAAAAGAATAGGAATTGAGGAAATGACCAAACTTAACCAAAAAAAAAAGAAAGAGTGTGCCACATATCACTATATAATCATATTAAGACATTCTTTCAAAATAGACCCAAATTAAATAAAAATTGACATAGATTTATGAATTCCACTATTAAAATAATAATATATTAAGATATCTATATAAAATAACATAAAATCCGTTAAAACAAACATACAAAATATTAAATTTAACTTAAACCTAAAAAAAATCTTGAATATGAATGCAAAGGAATTGATTTGGTCTTAGGATATACTACTTTACATTCTCAAAGTATTCCGCGTTAAAATTATTTGAATAAATTGGCTGGCTATTTCTTACCTTTTAAATATCAAAGCCTACATTGTAAAGGTGTGTCCCAAAATATTTGCTTTATTTGGCGCGCAAAGTTGCATTAGGGTCCCCCAATCAGAACAGCAAGGCCCACTTTTACAATTATAACCTAATCTCTGCACGCCTCTTCGTTAAAAGCAGTCAATTTCTTTATCGGAAATGACGCCACTTACTTTTTTTTCTTCAAAAGCTTGCAAAATTTGAGCGGAAAATATATAATAGACATAAATTTTCCATCCATTATTATTATTATGTTTGGGGGTGTTTCATAAAATTATATATTTTAATTAGGAAAATATTTTATTATAACAATATAGGAACCACACATTTTTATATCATCCACAATTTTTTTTTTTACCTCACATTCTGACTTAATATATAATATGCAAAAATATATATTAAAATAAAAATAGAATAGGGGAGAGTTTTTTTGGGTTTCTCGAAGAGCTTAATGCTATTCTTTCAACTTATGGCTACTTATGTGCACATGGGTCGAAAAAGTGTCATTTCAACATGTCTCCCCATACATGCGCAACGATGTGTCAATAATTGCTTGCCATCACATTTGTGCACTTGTCTTAATTTCATTGGTTAATTTATTGGAGTTGTGAACATGTATTGGTGCATTTGTGTTAATTTATGAGGTTGGTATTTTACATGTATTGGTTCTTTTTAAAAATTTAATTGGGGGTCAAGTGATTAAAAACATAGGGGTTATTGGGGCGTGCGTTGTAATTGGTCCCTCTCTCCCCTAACTGGTCCCTCTCTCCCCTAACTCAACGAAGAATTAGCTTGCACCAACTTAGGTATTGTTTTTATGAATTAGTGGACACATAATTGCATTATATCATGGAATGTAAAGTATATAAGGACATTCAGATCAAGAACATAGATATGTGTCCCATAGGCTGCTTGGTCTGGTGGACGTTGTAAAATATTTCATTTCATTATAAGGTAAATCTTTAGCTATAAGGTAAATCTTTAGCACCAGCGTAAGTGTTGTTTCTGTGCATTGGAATTAGTGGAAATGGAATGACATTATATTAGTGGAAGGACATTCAGATTAAGAACGTAGATATTCTAAAAAGTAAATCTTTAGCACCAGTTTAAGTATTGTTTATTTACATTGGAATTAGTGGAAACCATATGACACTACATCATGGAATGTACAGCCTACAAGAACAGTCAGATGAAGAACATATTCTAAAAGGTAAATCTTTAACTACTCTTCAAAATAGGAGAAGATAACAAAGACACGAGATGATTCAATAATGCAGTTAAACGAACGTGCAAGGCTGGTCTTTCAGGGTTACAAGAAAATGGTTGACAGCTGACGCGTCACAATTCACGAGTCACGAGAATTCAATGTTAATATAGCTTTCGTCATCAGCGAAGGAAGAGAAGTCTTGATCCAGCTTTTATCTCATCCGCAAGGGAAAACAAGTGCTGGTACAGTTTTCATCCCACATACGCTCATCATTTTGTGAGCAATGGCCGCCATTATGAGTGAAATGATGATCGTTCTCACTCTGGTCGTCATGGTTTTCGTTCCAGGGTTAAGTGAAAACAGCGCTGTAAACCCCGTTTCAGCCGATATAAGTGCCGCATGTCAGGCTTCGCAGTTTGCAGAGGCGTGCAAATCATCGTTGATGAACACTTCGCTGGGGAGAAAGCGGGCAGGAGCTGAAGAAATTGTGAAAACCGCCATAGGATTGTCGTTAGATGGCGTTAAAGAATCGTACCGGCTGTCAGAATCTATCTTGGCCAGCGCCACCGCTACCCATAACTTCAATTTGACAGTTTCCGCTCACAATTGCCTGGAAGCGATGGGCGCCGCAATTAGGACCATATCGAAAAGCGGCGCCGCCAATCTGGGCAAAAGGGGCGGAGTTAAGGACGGCAGGGCGTGGATGAGCGCCGCCCTCACTTACGAAAATGACTGTTACTACGCCTTCAATCATCTCAACCTTTCGGATCTCAGTGCCACAGTCCAGCAGATAAATTCCACCATTACCTTAACAACCACCGCCCTTAGCATGGTGGCCGCCATTGACACCTACGGCCGCAACATGAAGTTGTGGAGACCTCCCCGGACTGAAAGATCCGCCACTGAAATTTCCACAAACTCGGGTTATGATGATAGCATTTTTGATGTGCACAACAATGGTGCGGAGCTGGTCCCTAATGTGACCGTGTCTCTTGATAAGAGTTCTGAGTATTCGTCTATTCAGGCGGCGGTGGATGGTGCCCCAGATTACTCTGTGAAGGTGTTTGTAATCCATGTCAAGGCTGGGGTTTATAGAGAGATTGTTAGGGTTCCTCCCAGCAAGACGAATCTTATGTTGGTGGGCGATGGCATGGATCGGACTGTTATTACTGGTTCGATGAATGCTCTGCAGCTGGGCGTTGGCACTTATGGTTCTGCAACTGTCGGTAAGTAGTGAACGGTTCTCTAATTCCTATCATATTCTTCATTGTTTTTGTCAATTGATTAGAGTTTAATATCTGCCATTCAATAGGCCAAGAAGTAGAGAGCATGGCCCTGCAAGGAAAAACCATACACCCAGAAAGAGAAAACTCTAAAAGGAACAAAATAGTGAATGGACTGATGGATTGTTTGAATCTACCACTTACTCTCTTAACTAATATTCAGAGTTCAGAAGTAAATGGAGAATGGGTTTGTGTTCATAATTGGACCAGGTTTTTGAAGTAAAGATCATAAGCCCGAAAGTTTTAGGCCAGACATATCAGGGCAGTATCTGCATTTGAAAGGGAATACTTGATGACAATAATAGGTAATGCATCCTAACAACATCCATATCCATTCCAAATTACATCGAGCAGTCCTCTTTCTCCTTTTCTGTGCAATAATGACCCATTTTCACACAATAATTGTTGCACTTGCTTCAGAATCCCCATCTACAATGAACCATACACCTAGAAAGAGAAAACTTCAAAACTCTGAAAGGAACAAAATACTGAATGGACTGTGGATTGTTTGAATCTACCATTACTCTCTTAACTAACATTCAAATCCATTCCAAAAGTAGAGATCTAAAGTTTTCAAGGAGAGGTAAATAAGTCCAAAAGTTCCAGGCCAGCCTCAGCATTTGATAGGGAATACTTGATGACAGTAATAGGTAATGCATCCCAAGAACATCCATATCCATTCCAAATGACATCAAACAGTCCTCTTCTCCTTTACTGTGCCACAATGACCCATTTTCACACAATAATTGTTGCACTTGCTTCAGAATCCCCATCTAAAATTTCAAATTCCTGCATAAGCCAGTTAGAGTTATAGATCAATCCATTTAAAAGCCTACAACATATTCCAATTGGACCAGGTTTTTGAAGTAAGGATCATAAGCCCAAAAGTTTTAGGCCAGACGTTTCAGTGCAGTAACTGCATTTGAAAGGGAAAACTTGATGACGGTAACAGGTAATGCATCCCAACAACATCCATATCCATTCCAAATGACATCGAACAGTCCTCTTTCTCCTTTACTGTGCAACAATGATCCATTTTCACACAATAATCGTTTCACTTGCTTCAGAATCTCCATCTAAAGTTTCAAATTCCTGTAGTTAGAGTCATAGATCAATCCATTTAAAGGCTACAACACATTCCAAGCAAATTGAATGCTTTTTAACTGGGTTATCAAATAAGAAAACATCTACAGGGTCTGTGAAAATTGGTGTTGAATTCCAGCCTAGAACCATCTATCTGCCCGAGTATTTTTCTGTGTTAAAGCTTTATCTCTGAGCAAACAAAGTCAGATTTCGTTTGAAAATTTGTCCTAATTCATGAATTTTACAGGCGTGAACGCGGACGGATTTGTTGCACGGGACATGACGTTCGAGAACAGCGCGGGCCCGGAAATGATCCAGGCCGTTGCCCTGCGGGTGGACAGCGACCTCTCTGCATTCCACAGGTGCGCCATTGTAGGGCATCAGGACACCCTTTACGCGCACACGCTCCGCCAATTTTACTCCAACTGCAGAATCGAAGGCACAGTCGATTTCATATTCGGCAATGCCGCCGCCATTTTCCGCAACTCCACCATTCTCATCCGCCCTCGTATACTGCCTTCCAAAAACGGAGAAACCAGTCCCATTGCAGCTCATGGGCGCTTAGATCCGGGTCAGTCCACTGGATTTGTTTTCGACAAGTGCATTATCAATGGAACAGAGGAATACATGAACGATTTCCACGCCAATCCCCAAATTCACAAGGCCTATTTGGGTCGCCCATGGAAGCTGTTTTCCAGAACAATTGTTATGAGGTCCTACATTGGGGATCTGATTAGGCCTGAGGGATGGCAGCCATGGGACGGAACCTTTGCTCTCGACACGCTCTTCTACGGGGAGTCTGATAACTATGGGCCTGGCGCCAATGTCTCTGCCAGAGTCCCCTGGTCTACACAGATTTCACCGCTTGCCGTGGGCATCTACTCTCCGCAAAACTTCATTCAAGCCGATCGATGGCTTCGATTCCTCCTCTCTAATTACTTAAATTGATCAATTCGTTTAACCCTCCTATTCTGCGCCATATATTTATTTCTGTTTTTGTAGAGGAAACAAGTTTATCCACTGTAGACTGTAACAAAGATTTCTTTACTTATTCCGCTGTGGACTTTTCTGATGCTGATTTTATAATTTGTGGTGATTCCCCGCACTTTCGTGAACTCATTGAATATTCAGAATGTAATGAATATAATGGATATGCATGTACTTTTGCAGTCAACTGGTTGTCTTCCCACATCCGTGTCACGGGAGATTGCTCTCGCACATCGTGAAAATCATGTAGAATAGGGAATATAGAATCTTGGAATCAAGAATGAATATATGAAAATCAGGGTTAACAAATGATGTAAATAATGATGCAAATATGTAGAATAAATATAAATAGGGTAAGGTAAAGATCAATGTATAGAAATATGTGAAAGTGATCATAAAACTAGATGATTAGGGATTGTGGAAGGGACTAGACTTGAAAAAAGGAAAAAGGTGTCACTGTGATTGTATAATTATATTAAAACATTCTTTTAAAATAAACCCAAAACTAAATGAGAATTGATATAGATGATTAGGGATTGAGGAAGGGATTGCGTCTGTATAATCATATTAAAACGTTCTTTCAAAAGAGTCCCAAAACTAAATGAGAATTGATATAGATTTTTAAATTCTGCCATTAAAATAATAAATTTATTTATGTTCAAGGAGAGTGGAGATGAGCATTCATTTTCCCTGTAAATATATAGAAAAAAATTTAAAAAAAAAAACAAAAAAAAAAATAGAAAGGAATGAAGGAAAAAAAGTCCAAAAATTAAAAAAATTATATAGCCAAAAAAAATTAAAAAAAATGAAAGCACTAAATATATAGAAGGAACCAAAAAAAAAAAAAAAACTATTCAAAACAAAAAAAAATCACAAAAACCATGACAACCTAGAGAAGATATCTCCCAACATAGTATACATGTTTTTTTTTTAAATATAAATATACTAATTATAACATCTATATAAAATAACATAAAATCGCTTACAACAAGCATACAAAATATTAAATTTAAATTAAACCTAAAAAAATCTTGAATAGGAATGCAAAGGAATTGATTTCGTCTTGGGATATACGACTTTACATTCTCAAAGCATTCCACGTTTAGATTATTTGAATAAGTTGGCTGGCTTTTGCTCAACTTTTAAACATCAAAGTCTACATTGTAAAAGTGTGTCCCAAAGTAGGGCAGCATCTACAGGGCATTCATGATGCACCAGATGCCTCGATGGTCCATAGCATGGAGCATGGATGCTGCATCCATCCAACGTACAACGTACAATGCTGAAAACGAAGGCCTGCGTGGGAATTTGAACCGAGCACGATTGACTTCTGACGTGTCTCGTGGGCCCCTCCTTTCCCTCTCTGTAACCATTTGCAGCACGCGGTCATTTCCCTCCCGCTGTCATAGCTTTCAAACAGCACGCGGTCATTTCCCTCCCGCCGTCACAGCTTTCAAACAGAACGCGGTCATTTCCTTCCGTCACGGTATGGATTATGTTTTAGCCTGAATCTGCTCCACCCACTGAGACTGCAGAGACATGAGATAAGCCATACCTGTTTAGCACTTAGCTGCAGTCATTTATCCAGCAATTACAATGCATTACTGAGAGCTCGGGGATGTTGAGTGTCCTTTAAGGAGGGCCTGTCCGAAAGAGTAAATGTTTAGGTTGTTAATCCCACATGTGCCAGGTGAGCAAAAACAAGTGAGAAGGAGATTATAAGAAGAGGCTTAAGAAACTATATGTATACGCTATTGACAGCAAGAATCATAGCTACTGCATAGGTCTCTGGCTGTCAAACATAAAACAGGCTATATTTTTTTCTTTGGACTGGTTCGAGGTAAGAATCAACCAATCGCTTATTTTATATAAGTGGTGGTGTTTTTTTAGTGTTTTAAATTATGTAGTGATTTAGTGTATAATCTGATTGAGAATGTATTTAGATTGTTTTTATAGGTGAAATGTTTAATATTATTCAGCTCAAGCACATTAAATTAATGAGTTTCCACCACAATCAAGTCCATTTAGCTTACTACCCATTAAACCTTCAATTAATGTTATACCCTATGAATTATTCAATATAGATCTCCCTAGTTCATTAGTTTTGATATAAGTGGTGTTTTTACAATGTATCAAATTCAATGATGATTTATTAGGATTGAATTGTTTAGTTTTGTTTCGATCTCCATTGACCCATATATTATGAGTAGTGGTTCACAAAAACCCATCTCCCACAATCATGAATGGTCCACTTAGCAAAGATTGTATCTAGGTGATGCTCATAGGTGAAACATTAAAACTTCTAGGGAGGCTACACATCCAAATACCATTGTGGCTCAAGCATACTTAGCTTGTTATCCCATTTGTAAAACCTTCAAGAAGTTGTGTGCCTTAACCAATAATATAGTACACCTAATATTGAAAAGAATGTATTCCCCCATCTTGTGTCTAGAGGGGAACAAATTCAAAGATAGAAATTTAATTGATGGGAGTTTTTAAATTGAAAAATGTATTTTATTAATCATATAAGTATTATATTATTAATCATAAAAAAAATGGATGGAATAGGATTGAACACTCTAGATAAAATTATAATAGTAAACTAATCCTTTGGAAATAGTAAACAAATCTTTTGGATTGAGAAAGGACTCAAATATCAATTTAAATAACCCAAATTTTACTCAAATAATTAGAAATGATCATCAAAGTAAGTAATAAAAGATATAAGTAATAAAGTTTAAATGTTGTTCATGAAACTATGATATCAAATTCGATAAAAAAAGTAATGTGTTTAAGTGCCTATTGGGAAAAACCTTATAATTAACCATAATTAGGTCACAAGGAACACTAAACCAGCATCAGGTAAAGGTGGTGGGGATTCAGCTAATTTATCACCCCAATTAAAGCCTCTATGGGAATTTGTTGTGTTAGGTAAAGGTTCTCATTCATCTTGAATGTTTATATTTGTATTATCATTTTTATTTTCTATTTTATTAATTGGTGAAGTTGTAAGAGCCAACTTAGGAAACTTATCTTGAGAGGCAATCCAACCACTAGGACTAGTGTTTCCATGGCCATGGCCACACCTCTACTACCAATACCAGTTAAGGAGGACACCTTGAATGGGGTGAGAATCCCTTTCTGCATGGACATTGTCTCCCTCTCTTCCCATGGTCATACCCTTGAGGAGTTTGGTGGCAAGGAGAATTTAGAGGAAATCGAATAATGACATGAGGGAATTGTTGGAATCGTTTGCCGTTGTGCCAAAAGCTCAAGTTGTCAACGCTCGCTACAAACGCCAGACTTAACCCAGATCCACGGGAGTCTCACTGCCATGTCACGAATCCTGAGGTCAGCATTGAACGCCTCATTGATAAGGGGGCAGCTCACTGCCAACAATCCCCCCCTCAATGCAACCTATGACCCATGGCTCTGATACCAATTATTGGAATTGTTTGTCGTTGCACCAAAAGCTTGAGCTGTCAACGCTCGCTACAAATGCCAGACTTAACCTAGATCCATGAGAGGCTCACTGCCATGTCACGAATCCTGAGGTCAGCATTGAACGCCTCACTGACAAGGGGGCAGCTCACTGCCAATAGGAATTTCCCCCATGTTTAAGGAGAGTTTGAATTTGCTCCACATTAGCCACACTTTTTTAGCCTACTCTTAAATCTATAGCATGAAATTTGAAATCATTAATACTTTGTTAGCTAAAAATAAATGTCAAGCAATAGTAGCATCATTAAAATTGCATTATTCATTTCTTTCCATAGCTATAAAATAATCAATATGCAAAAAATGTCAAATTCAATTGTAATGTGTATAAAATTGGTCCACATTAAGGACCAGTTTTTGTGTGACAATTTTTGGAGTAAATGATCAAAAGATGGTATGAATCTATTTCTAGGTGGATTGAATAGTAGAGAAGAACTAAAGTTGATGTTTCAACATTTTAGGTTCTTAGCAAGTAGGGCACAAATCCATTTCTAGGTAGAATAAATGTTATAGAAGAACTAAATATGATGTTTCAACATTTCAAGTTGGTGGCAAGCAAGGCACAAAGGATGAGAAATTCCTAAATGTAGAAGTTGATTGCCAATTAGTAAACCTTGGTATAAAGTGCACCCTAAGAATATTATTTTTTTGCCTCAAGATTGGATTTTAAAAATATGGAAAATGTAATGTAACCAAAAGTATAGAGAAGAACAAATAACAAGAGGGTGATCCCATAATAGTGTCTTGATTTTTTCCTGAAATTAAGTATTTTTTAGAAAAATGCATGATTTAACCCTAGAGGGGTTCCATCTAAGGAGGTTTGAATGAGGTGACTAGATCAAACCCCCTTAGGTAGAAACCTCCTAGGCTTATATGAAACCCCCAATGGAGTCTCCTCTACACTTGTCAAATGTTGAAAAAAATAACTTTGCTTCACCTTTTGGGGGAACAAATGAAGTCATTTGGAAATTTCATTTTGTAAGTATGTAGCTCTTAGTATTATCTTTCTAGAAATATAATATGTAATATGTTTTCTTTAATGTTATATAATTTTTTCTAACTATAACCCTAAACCCTAAACCCAAGCAACCCTAAACCTCTATCTCCCTATCTCCCTATCTCTATCGTCCCTCTACCTCTCAATCTCTCTCCCTATATCTCTGGCCATGTCCCTCACTTTCTATCTCCCTATCTCTCCTCTTGGTCTCCTCTATATCTCCCTATCGATTCTCTCTCTAAACCCTAAACACTAAACCTCTAAACCTTAACCCCTAACCCCTAAACCCCAAATAATGCCCCTAAAACCTAACCCCTAACCCCTAAACCCTAAACATGAGAAACCCTAAACCCCTGAACCCTAAATCCCAAACCCCTAAACCCTAAACCCAAGCAACCCTAAACCTATATCTCCCTATCTCTCCTTTATCTCCCTATCTCTATCATCCCTCTAGCTCTCAATCTCTCTCCCTATGTCTATAGCCATGTCCCTCACTCTATGTCTCCCTATCTCTCCCTTGGTCTCCTCTATATCTCCCTATCAGCCCTCTCTCTCTAAACCCTAACCCTAAATCTTTAAACCTTAACCCCTAACCCCTAAACCATAAACCCTAAACCCTAAATAATGCCCCTAAACCCTAACCCCTAACCGCTAAACTGTAAACTCGACCAACCCTAAACCCTTAAACACTAAATCCCAAACCCCTAAACCCTTGTAACATCAGAAAATGTCCCCTTGGGGCATTTTCCCTCATAAGATTTAGCTTCGGAATCTTGAAAATAGGTACTCTGTAATTCTGCATTTTACTCCCGTATGTAAGAGGTTTTTCCGTAATTCATTAATTTGTTATCGTATTAGCATAATTAGTGTTTTAATGGTCAATAGGACATAGGAGAAGGAAAAATTGATAATCAATTCCCTAATCCAAGTTTCCCTACATTTGAAAGTGACTCTAGGGTATGATAGTGCTTACCATTCGACCCTAGATCCTTCAATGTATAGTTTGAAAGATGATCTGCCTCCGAGTTGTCCTCTCTATAGATATGGTTGATTGTAACCTCCTAAAAAATTTTAGAATGTCCATAGTTTCCTCCAAGAGTGCCTGCAAACACTAGTTTTGATAGTCTTTAGTCTTGAGCGCATTGACTATTATCATTGAATCCCCTTCTATCATTAGCTTGGAGATCTTTAGCTCCACACACAATCTCAAACCAAGATAAGTTGCTTGCAATTCTGCCAAGTTATACGTGCCCGAGCTAAGAGGTTGAGCCAGTTTTGCCACCACCACACCATTCCAGTATCTAACAATACACCCTACTCCTGAGCTTCCCGAGTTGCCCTTTGAGGCCCCATCAAAGTTAAGCTTGAACCATCCTTCTTCTGGGGGAAGCCATTTGACTTCCTTTCATGGCTCTTTGTTGGTTGGTAAGCATCATGAGGAGGAACAGAGCTCGTCACCCCCAAACGCTGTGACCCCTCCAACTTAGGAAAATTTGAAGAATGAATTCTTGATGTCTCAGAAGTGATCGTATGAGAGGATCTTTGTTGTGAGTCTACCTTTTTCCAAATAGCAAGAATCGCTTGACTAGGACAATTTTTTATTTGCCTTAGACTCTGAGGGGATCTCCTTGTCCTTTCCCACATGTTGTTTCCTGTTAGCACTCAATACCGTCCTTGTAGGCCGCAAGAATACTTTTAACCATTCGTTCCATCTGACCAGCCTTTAAAGCATACACCCCCAGAGAATGCTTTCAGCATGTTGCGGGCCAGCCGTGGGTGCTGTTGTCATGACCGCTACACGATTTTCTTTGTTTATTAGTCTGGACCCCCATGCAATACCTTGGTGTCGTCCTCCTGTCATCAGGTGAATATTGGCGAAGAAAGTTTGGTAGACAACACCATCATGGACGTGTCCTCCACTCCACAGGCTTGAACTGAGCCTCTTCAGGATGGCCTCTCTATCCTCTTCATTCCTCAGATTGAACAACATCCCGACCTGTTGTTCCTTGCATTCTTCCAAACATCTACAGCAGACCCTAATTGCTTGTGCCATCTTCTGCTCCTTTAGAAGGTGATAAAGCAACTCCAAAGCAATCTGTATAAATAGCTAAAATAACAGGCAACTCCGCCCATCCCGTTGGAAGGGAGCCGAAGAAAAATATGAAGCATGCAGAAAATGATCAGAGTATCGTCCTCCAAATCTCAGGGAATATCATTGCGAGGCAAAGACATCAGTTGTCTTCAGAAATTAGACCAAACTGTGGCAATTTTAAAAGAAGAAACTTGTCATAAACTAGTACCACTGAGATTACCATATCTACCTCAGAATCAATAGGAGCTTTTTCGAATTGGATGGATAATATGCAGCCACCCAAACTTGTACCGACCATCCTATTCCATCACATCGATCTCAAAGGAATTTTGTCCAACTTTCACTTCAGGGAACATCTGTCACTTTCTACTAACTCTGCCACTTTGCAAGACAGGACAGAACCCAAATACTCCACCTCACCTTCCATTTGGAAGGCGCCAATATTAGCCAGCGTATCCGCTGCATTATTAGCCTCTCTAAAAATATGGGAAACCGAGAAGTCTTCTAAATCTTCCAACTCAGCCAGAATCATCTCCAGCCACCTACTGAGCTTCCAACTGTTGACTTTTTTAGATTTTATAGCGTTTATACATATGAGGGAATCTCCCTCGATATTGATCCTTCTAATGAAAGATCTTTTACAAAGCTAGGGACCCCTTAGCAACGATTCAAATTCTACCTCATTATTTGTAGCTTCTCCGAAGGAACTTGAGATGGCACTTACACAGATCCCGTGATCATTTCTTATGATCGCTCCTCCGCCTACCTGCCCCAGATTTCCTTTGGCACATCCATCGAAATTTAATTTAAAACACGACAGTGGCGAATTGCTCCATTTTCTTAAGCTCTATCCATTCTTTTCTAATTGGAAGTGTACGAGGGACACTTTAGTTTAGGCCACATTCTTCTTAACTTCTCATCCCAGGTGGTGAAGGAATAATTCTATTTAGAAGTCTTAGAATTGAGAAGCTCGCATATGCCAAGTTGGATCTTTTTAGTTATTTCTCTCACATTCATATACTGGTCTTGGAAAACCCGTCGATTTTGCTTCTTCCATGTTTAAACACATTGGACATCTGCTAGGTCCTTCAAACCCAATTGACCACAATCTATCTCCTATTAGAATTTGTTTGTGTAAGGTAGTCCAAAGAAACGCACCCGCTTTGGGAACCAAGTTGTCACTCCAACACAAGTTTTTTGGCCTCTCCACCTCAATCTTATCTACCGTTTGGACAATATAGCCCAGCTTGACCATACAATTCCTTGATTTGGAACCACTCCAAATGATCTCATCATCTTGGATGGATAAAAAGATTCTTCTTTTTGATAGTATCTTGATGAGAGCACTTTTGTCTTCTTCTGGGATATTCACATCCTCAAATGACATCCATTTTCACATCAACCCCCAAGTATTAGGTGACCTCTCCACATACTTAGCTACCTCTGTACCAAATTCTGATTCCACTCTTTCAATCCAATCAGGATTATTCAGAAACTTTTCCAGTGGTAGTTCACAATTCTATGAGTCCCACCAAAATTTAGCCTTTCTACCATTTCCTATTTTCCAAGAAAGATGGTTTGTGATAACTGATTTGGCTTCCCAGATAAATTTCCAAACAACAGAACCACCTCAACAATTAGTTACTGTGAGCATCCGGCTCGGGTTATCATTATCTAGGTATTTTCTCTGCAAGATTCTAGACCATAGTTTCTCAGGATCCCTATATATTTTCCAAGCCAACTTCACCCCCAAGGCAAGATTTTGGGGAAGCATCCATCTAATCCTAGCACCCCCATTCTCTTTTGAGAGACAGGTTGTGTCCCAACTCAGAAGGGGGACTCTTTTCTCTTCTTTGGCACCCTCTCACAAGAATCTTTTCAGTTTACTCTCAAGATCTTAGATGATTTTCCTAGTCATTTTTAGGCTAGACATAACATATACAGGAACCGTGGAGAATACAAATTTTATCATCAAGATTCTACCTGCCAAAGATAGCCACTTGTTCTTCCATGCATCTGATTTTTTATTGTAATTGCTAAGAACTTCTAAATGGGAAGTTTTGCACATACCTGATAAAAGAGGTACTCCCAGATATTTCACAGGTAAACGACCAATTGAGAACCCTAATAATTTGGCCATTTTTCTCTGCATTGCCTTCCAAGAAGATTTTGATTTCTCTAGATTAAAAGCCTGCCTCAAATTCGCTAAATACTTATTTAGAACCATCTTTATTATCTTAGCTTCTTCTAGAGAAGCAATACCGAAGAGTGAAGTGTCATCTGCAAATTGACAATGCGTAATAGGTTTCAACACTTCTGCCACTTAAATGCCTTTCCACACTCGAAGGTCCTGGAGGTGATTGATGTATCTTCCCATAGATTTTTCCATGATGACAAACAAAAATGGAGATAGTGGATCTCCTTGATGCAACCCATTGGTGGCACTGAAAAAACCACACAGAGAGCCATTCACCAAGACCAAATACTTAGGAGTGGAGATACAGATGGATATCATTTCTATCCATCTTGCCGCAAAGCCAAATCTTTTTAAGATCTCTGAGAGGAAATTCTAGTTGACCCGATCATAGGCCTTACTACTATCCAGCTTAATAACCATACCTTTTTCATTACTTGCAGCCAAGGAATGGATGACTTCCGAAGTGACAATAATGCATTCGATGATTTCCCTCCCTGGGATGAAACCATTTTGCTCCTTAGATATTATCTTGTTCATTACCAGTTTCAACCTATTAGCCAGGGCTTTTGAGATGATCTTGTAAATGACATTACATAGCGAAATCGGTCTGTAATATGAAAATGAGTAACACTCCTGTTTCTTTGGAATTAAAGTGATAATGGTGTTATTAAGTTCTCTAACAAACCATTCCTTCTTTTGAAAATCCTCAGCCAATTCCAAAATATCCTGCCCCAAGAATTTCCAGCATTGTTGAAAAAATTTAGCAGGGAAGTTGTCTGGCCCAGGAGCTTTTTTAGGTCCCAGTTGTTGAGTGGCCTACTTGATTTCTTCCAAGGTGAAGGGCCCAAGGAGTTTTCTATTATCTTCATCATCAATAATCGAGGGAATACACAATAGCAGTGAAGGATCTAAGCTTGTCTCCTCTTGATTGCTTCCTAGTAGATTTATAAAATGGTTAACCGCCTCTTTTTTATTGATTCTTTATCACTAGCCAGCAAACCATCACCTTTCTTGATTGAAGAAATTTTGTTTCTCTCCTTGCGACTCCTTGCAGAGGTGTGGAAATTTTGAATTCTGATTGCCTTCCTTGAGCCAGGTTTCCCTAGCTTTATCTCTCCAAAAAATTTCTTCCCTCGCAAGCACCTCAATCAACTGTTCTTTGAGGTTTTTTTCTTTCAGAAAGTCCTTTGCAAACATACCCTTCTTGATAGCAGATTCATTGAGGATTTCAAGCTCTCTTTCTAACTTCTCCTTCTCATCAAAAATATTTTTAAAACAATTCTTATTCCAGTCTTTCAACTTGGTCTTTAAAAACCCACAAAATGAAAGCTAATTGTTCCTCTGATGCCTTCACTTTCCTTCCACCAGTTCTCAAGATTATGCATTAGGTTTTGGGTCTCTCTACCACATACTCTCAAACTTGAAGTAGCTTTTTCAAAAATCTTTGACCTTGTTCACTGCTTATCTTACTTTCTTGAAGGAGGATGATGTCACAGACTTCTTTCTCTAAATGGCACTTAATAAGGTGTTGCTTGTCAAGGGTCTTTATGCCCCTAACATTCCTAGCGAGGAGCTTCATTGCTCTCCAAGGGAGGCCCTAGCTCCCTTGGATTTCACAAAGAATTCTTTGATGTTCTTCAACCCTAACTCGCAGGCATCCCTTTCTCTTCTTTGCTTGTTGGTTTTCCTTCCCCTCTCTTTATAGGGTTTCTTGAGGAAATTCAAAGCTGACTAATTGACTTGCCTTACTCCGATTTCACCCAATTCATCCTCCTCTGACAAATCTTCATCTGAGGGTATGTCATCCAATCCAATCTCTTGATTCTGCTCCTGGTTTTGAATTATATCTATCCCTTGAGAGGCGGGGGCAGGGGCCAACCTGGCTTCTTGATTTTTTTTCCCATCCATTTTTCGTGGTTCGCAATTGATCGAAGATCCTTTGACACTGCAAGTTGTGCAACCTACACCTTCCTTTGGGCGAGCATTACTTGATTCACCTTGAGTTTTTGATCCCTTTCTGCACTCAGAAACAACTTCTTTATTTTGTGCCACACTAGATTTCTTAATTTCTCCCTCGGATTGGTTTTTCTTCACCTATTTTTTGGAGATTTTCTTCTTGATGTGGCAAGTGGATTCCATATGATTCCACCTGCCGCAATTAAGACAACTATTTGTTCTCTTCAATCTCCAAATTTTGCATCCAATATGATCCATTGACACATAATGCTATCTGATTCAGAATTTCCTTGACCGCCACCACCTTTAATCTCGCATAAATGAAAGAGTTGCCATTGAAAATGTCCTCATCTAATTCCATTAATGTTCCTAAAGTTCTACCAATTTTCTTAAGACATTCATCTGATCAATAATCGATCGGTAAGTTGTACAATCTGACCCAAATCAGGCGGTCGTATGGTTTAAGCGAAACAAGATCAAAATTCGGTTGCCATTTTTGCATATATAGTGGGTTATCATCCAAAGTCCAGAGGCCACCCTACAAGATTCTATCTTTCTCTTCCACATATTCAAAAAGAACTGCAAAAAAACCCTTAGGCAGAAATTTAAGTACCTTTTGTGCTGGCCAATTTTTGTTGATCCACGCCCTAATCTTTTCTCTGGAAATTTTCCCTCCAATAAATCAGTAAATGATAGCCAGATCTTCCATCATTTCTAGGTCAGTCTCAATGTCTTCTGAAAGATCAACGATCACCCAGTTTCCTTGATGGTCTTCTGCACCATTTTTTGTATTCGAATTTGGGAACTCTTGTCGATCGCGAAAGCTTCTGCTTTGCTTTTATTCACTCTCCATCCTCGCTTATATAAACACATATATTGCTATATACTTATTCAATATAATTATAGTATATTAAACTTAATTTATTTATTATATTTATATTATTACATTATTATAATATTATAATAATATTATTATTATTATATTATTATATATATAATATTTATTAATATTTATTTGATAATTACTTAGGTTATGATATAATTATTAAATCAATATATAATAATATAGTATAACATTATTAAATATAATAATATTATATTTATTTTATTGTTATTATAATATTATTAGATTATTATAAAGAATGTTATAATAATAAATATAGTACTAAATATAATAAATTATAATATAATATTATATTTATATTATTACATTATTATAATATTATATATTATTATATTATTATATAATATTATTATAATACAATGAACTCAATTAATATAATATATATAAATTAATAAACATCATTAAACAACAATTGAAATTTAAACTAACTAATATTGAGTTCACTTCTACCCATAAAGTCTTAACTAAAATAGTAACTGGGAAATCAATATGATTAATATAAGCTTTAAAATGTTCACGAAGAAAGGATATTTGTATGCTCTATGCTTGCGAGGTGAGGATGCCACTCTTTTTTTAGGGTTTTGGAGTAGGACCTAGAGGTGAACGAGGGAGAGAGCATTCTAAGAATTGGGACAATATATTATGACCACAATTTTATGACCTTGAGCAACTTTATGAGTGTAACCCTAAAAATGGAAAAGTGTAACTCATCCCTACAAATAGTAAAGGGACCTACAAATTGGTTTCAAATAGATTTAAATTGAACAAATAAAATATAAATTGTACAGTGGGTGTGTGCTAGTGAGGATTAGTAAAGGGGACTAGCTTGAAATGCAACATAACAAATATAAAGATATGCTAATGCTAAGGGAGACTACCTACATATATATTCCCCAGATATTTTAGTCCTACTTTACTCATAGAGATGATTATTAAATCTCACAACATAAGAAAAACTTGTATTGTTCAATAACCAAGTGTTGTGACACTCTCTTTTAACATAGCCTATAGTGAATTCTTCATAACCATGGTGAATTCCTGCATCTCTACAAGATCCACTATTTCTCCTAGTTTGTTGTGCCATTTGAATTTGTTGACCAGTGTGGCCACAATAAGCTTAACATGGAGCATGGTCAAACCTAAGCCAAGAAAAATCCTCCTCCCCACACCAAATGGCATCATCTTTATTCCCTTGCCTCACTAATAGCCACTTCCACATTCATAAATCACTCTAGCATAAATTCCATATGATCTCCCACTCTATTAGATCAATGCCCATCTGCCTGCCACACACATAAACCGTAGTATTTGTGGCCCTGTAAATAGAAAAACATTCTATATACGACATCCTAATTTGGTTTCATGTGTATTGGTTATTGTGAAGGTCGATCGAAGAGGACATCATTGGTAGGTAGAATGAAGTGGAAGATTAAGTTTAGGGTTTGTGTTTAAGTCAATGGATGTGAAATAAATTATATTAAACTTTTTTAAAAATTAATAAAACAAGAGCCAACACAAGATTACAAGCTTTCTAATTATGATTTAAAAATGAAATTTATAATAGTAATAACAAATAGAGAATTTGTTTTAAAAACAATTGGTAAGCATAGTGCATAGGACTCTCCTTACATAATTACCAATCGTGCGTTAGTCGAAACTATTAGTGGAAATTTTATGTTTTTATAACTTCAGCAACAACATCAACCAACCATTTGCCTGTCAATTAGCTTCAAATTGTGATTAAAACACTCCATTCCATTGCTTTAAAAAAATATAGCCTGTTTTATGTTTGACAGCCAGAGACCTATGCGGTAGCTATGATTCTTGCTGTCAATAGCGTATAAATAGAGTTTCTTAAGCCTCTTCTTATAATCTCCTTCTCACTTGTTTTTGCTCACCTGGCACATGTGGGATTAACAACCTAAACATTTACTCTTTCGGACAGGGTCTCCTTAAAGGACACTCAACATCCCCGAGCTTTTAGTAATGGATTGTAATCGCTGGATAAATGACTGCAGCTGAGTGCTAAACAAGTATGGCTCATCTCGTGTCTCTGCAGTCTTAGTGGGTGGAGCAGATTCAAGCTAAAACATAATCCATACCATGACAGAAAAAAATGACTGCGTTCTGTTTGAAAGCTGTGACGGTGGGAGGGAAATGACCGCGTGCTGTTTGAAAGCTGAGACAGCGGGAGGGAAATGACCGCGTGCTGCAAACGGTTACGGAGAGGGAAAGGAGGGGCCCATGAGACACGTCAGAAGTCAATCGTGCTCGGTTCAAATTCCCACACAGGCCTTCGTTTTCAGCATTGTACGTTGTACGTTGGATGGATGCAACATCCATGCTCCATACTATGGACCATCGAGGCATCTGGTGCATCGTGAATGCCCCGTAGACGCTGCCCCAAAGTAGTGCTTTATTTGGCGCGCAAAGTTGCATTATGGTTCCCACCAAACAGAACAGACGACCCACTTTTATAATGATAACTTACTCTCTACACGCCTTTTCGTGAAAATCAGTCAATTTCGTTATTGGAAATGACGCCACTTACTTTTTTAAAGCTTGCAAAATTTTGAGTGGAAAAAATATAATTAAGAAGCTTTTGTTACAAAATACTTTGTAACAATATAGGTACCACACAAATTTTGACAAATTTTATATCATCTATAGGATCTTTTTGCTAACACACATTTTAATATGTAAAAATATATATTAAAATAAAATAAAAAGGAAAAAATTAATAATTTATCTAAGAATTAGTTCAAGTGTGAAATTAGGAAACAGGTAAAGAAGAATGGGCAGACAGGATTTGTTATTTCTGTGCATCCAAGTTAGTGAAAATGGAATGACATTACATCATTAAGTGTACAGCGTGCAAAACACCCAAAGAGAAATTTACTGTTTCTGTGCATCCAAGTTAGTGGAAACCAATAACATTACATTACGGAGTGTACAGGGTACAAGCACATTCAAATAAAAAACTTAGATATTTTATAAGTTGAATCTTTAACCACTCTGTTTGAAGACGAGAAAATTCAATAATGCAAGGCTGGTCTTTCATGTACAAGAAAATGGTTGATAGCTGACGCGTCGCAATTCACGAGTCACGCGGATACAGTGTTGATATAGCTTTCGTCATCTCAGAGGGAATTGTAGTGTTGATCCAGCTTTAATCTCATCCTTAGGGGGAAAAAGTGCTGGTACAGTTTTCATCTCACATACGCTCATCATTTTGTGAGCAATGGCCGCCATTATGAGTGAAATGATGATCGTTCTCACTCTGCTCGTCATGGTTTCCGTTCCAGGATTAAGTGAAAACAGCGCTGTAAACCCCGTTTCAGCCGATATAAGTGCCGCATGTCAGGCTTCGCAGTTTGCAGAGGCGTGCAAGTCGTCGTTGATGAACACTTCGCTGGGGAGCAAGCGGGCGGGAGCTGAAGAAATTGTGAAAACCGCTATAGGATTGTCGTTAGATGGCGTGAAAGAATCGTACCGGCTGTCGGAATCTCTTTTGGCCAGCGCCACTGACTCCCACAACTTTAACTCCACGGTGGCCGCTCACTACTGCCTGGAAGCGATGGGCGCTGCAATTAGGACTTTTTCGAGGAGTGGCGCCGCCTCTCTGGGCAAAAGGGCCGAAGTTAAGGACGGCAGGGCGTGGATGAGCGCCGCCCTCACTTACGAATACGATTGTTATTCCGCCTTCAATCGTCTCAACCGTTCGGATCTGACCGCCACAATCCAGCAGATGAATTCCACCATGACCATAACATCCACCGCCCTCAGCATGGTGGCCGCCATTGAAACCTACGGCCGTGACATGAAGTTGTGGAGACCTCCACGGACTGAAAGATCCGCCAATTCCTCCACCTCTGAAACTTCCTCGGGCTACGATGATAGCATTTTTGACGTGCACAACAATGGCGTGGAGCTGGTCCCTAATGTGACCGTCTCTCTTGACAACACTTCTGAGTATTCGTCTGTTCAGGCGGCGGTGGATGGTGCCCCGGATTACTCTGTGAAGGTGTTTGTAATCCATGTCAAGGCTGGGGTTTACAGAGAGATTGTTAGGGTTCCTCCCAGCAAGACGAATCTTATGTTGGTGGGCGATGGCATGGATCGGACTGTTATCACTGGTTCGATGAATGCTCTGCAGCCGGGCGTTGGCACTCCCGGCTCTGCAACTGTCGGTAAGTACTGAACATCTCCCTAATTCCTATCATATTCTTCATTGTTTTTGTCATCTAATAAAGAGTTTAATATCTACCATTCAATAGGCCAAAAACAAAATGGCCTCGCAAGGAAAAATATGTTGAGCTGCGGATCAGTTAGGACTCGAACCTCGGATCTAATGAAATGTTTTACCAACTGAGCTATTCGTCCCTTTGTGGCCAATCCATCGTGGTCCAAGTGCTTGAGCTCCTAACCTAATTCCGATATCAATTGTTGAGCTACTGCTCATTCCCTTTGTGGCCGATCCATTGTCGGTCCAAGTGTCTTTTTTTCCAACACTCTCCTTAATCCACACTGAAGGTGCTTGGGGTTCTGATATCAATTGTTGAGCTACTGCTCATTCCCTTTGTGGCCAATCCATTGTCGGTCCAAATGTCTTTTTTTCCAACACCCTCCTTAATCCACACTTAAGGTGCTTGGGGCTGCGATATCAATTGTTGAGCTGCTACTTATATGGACCATTGTGGCCAATCCATTGTCGGTCCAAGTGTCTTTTTTCCCAACACTCTCCTTAATCCACACTGAAGGTGCTTGGGGCTCTGATATCAATTGGTGAGCTGCTACTTATATGGACCAGCTAGGACTCGAACCTAAGACTTTCCATTTTCTGTCGGAATGCACTACCAACTGAACTACTAACCCCCTTGTGACTAGTTCATTGTCGATCCCGGTGTGACTTATTTCCAACAAAACCATACACCCCAGAAAGAGAAAACTCTGAAAAGAACAAAATACTGAATGGACTGATGGATTGTTTGAATCTACCAATTACTCTCTTAACTAACATTCAAAGTTCAGAAGTAAATGGAGAATGGGTTTGTGTTCATTATTGGACCAGGCTTTTGCGATAAAGATCTAAAGTTTTCAAGTAGAGGTAATAAAGTCCAAAAGTTCCAGGCCAGACATTTCAGGGCAGCCTATGCATTTGAAAGGGAAAACTTGATACAGTAACAGGTAATGCATCCCAACAACATCCATATCCATTTCAAATATCATCGAACAGTCCTCTTTCTCCTTTACTGTGCAACAATGACCCATTTTCACACAATAATTGTTGCACTTACTTCAGAATCTCCATCTAAAATTTCAAATTCCTACAGAATCAAGCCAAGGAAGTAAAAATCATAAGCCAAATAGTTTTAGGCCAGACATATCAGGGCAGTATCTGCATTTGAAAGGGAAAACTTGATGACAGTAAAGATCATAAGCCCAAAAGTTTTATGCCAGACATATCATGGCAGTATCTGCATTTGCAAGGGAAAACTTGATGACAGTAAAGATCATACGCCCAAAAGTTTTAGGCCAGAGATATCAGGGCACTATCTGCATTTGAAAAGGAAAACTTGATGACAGAAATAGGTAATGCATCCCAACCACATCCATATCCATTCCAAATGACATCGAACAGTCCTCTTTCTCCTTTACTGTGCAACAATAACCCATTTCCACACAATAATTGTTGCACTTGCCTCAGAACCCCCATCTAAAATTTCAAATTTCTACAGAAGCCAGTTAGACTCATAGATCAATCCATTTAAAAGCCACAACATATTCCAAGCAAATCCAATGCTTTTTAACTGGGTTATCAAATAAGAAAACATCTACAGGGTCTCTGAAAATTGGTCTACCGCCCAAAACATTGAATTCCAGCCTAGAACTATCTATCTGCCCGAGTATTTTTCTGTGTTAAAGCTTTATCTCTGAGCAAACAAAGCCAGATTTCATTTGAAAATTTTCCCTAATTCATGAATTTTGCAGGCGTGAACGCGGACGGATTTGTTGCACGGGACATGATGTTCGAGAACAGCGCAGGCCCGGAAATGAGCCAGGCCGTTGCCCTGCGGGTGGACAGCGACCTCTCTGCATTCCACAGATGCGCCATTGTAGGGCATCAGGACACCCTTTACGCGCACACGCTCCGCCAATTTTACTCCAACTGCAGAATCGAAGGCACCGTCGATTTCATATTCGGCAATGCCGCCGCCATTTTCCGCAACTCCACCATTCTCATCCGCCCTCGTATACTGCCTTCCAAAAACGGAGAAACCAGTCCCATTGCAGCTCATGGGCGCTTAGATCCGGGTCAGTCCACTGGATTTATTTTCGACAAGTGCATTATCAATGGAACAGAGCAATACTTGATCGATTTCCACGCCAATCCCCAAATTCACAAGGCCTATTTGGGTCGCCCATGGAAGCTGTTTTCCAGAACAATTGTTATGAGGTCCTACATTGGGGATCTGATTAGGCCTGAGGGATGGCAGCCATGGGACGGAACCTTTGCTCTGGACACGCTCTTCTACGGGGAGTCTGATAACTATGGGCCTGGCGCCAATGTCTCTGCTAGAGTCGCCTGGTCTGCACAGATTTCGCCGCTTGCCGTGGGCATCTACTCTCCGCAAACCTTCATTCAAGCCGATCGATGGCTTCCCTTCCTCCTCTCCAATTACTTAAATTGATCAATTCATTCAACACTCCTAATCGAGCCGCCATATATTTATTTTTGTTTCTGTACAGGAAACGAGTTGTATCCGCTGTAGACTGTAACAAAGATTTCTTTACTTATTCCGCTGTGGACTTTTCTGATCCCGATTTTAAAATTTGTGGTGATGCCCCCTATTTTTCGTAAACTCATTGAATATTCAGAATGTGATGAATAGAATGGATATGCATGTACTTTTGCAGTCAGCTGGGTCTTCTTCGCACATCCGTGTCACGGGAGATTGCTCTCGGACATCATGAAAATCGTGTAGAATAGGGAATCTAGAATCTTGGAATTCTACATATAAATAGGGCAAGGGTAAAGATGAATGTATAGAAATGTGTGACGGTGATCATAAAATTAGATGATCAGGGATTGAGGAAGGGATCAGACTTAACAAAAAGATGGTGTCATGTCCCTGTACAATTATATTAAAACATTTTTTCACTAATAGATTTACAAATTCCACCATTAAAACAAGAGACGCATTGCGTCATGTCACTGCCTAATTGTGTTTGTGCATTTTGAACTGGCACGAGGACTCTTGTTTGATAATGAAACTAGATATAAACTATGGCATTAGTGGTCAAATTTTTACATTACTATGTTATACATTTGTTTTTCGAAGGTAGAAATAGTGATAAATAGGGACGAATTGATTCAGGTGTAGTGAACTTCTAATGAGCAGTACACATTTGAAATGAAACTATCACTTGTCAACAAAAAAATGAAGTCACAAACTTGAACATGTTTTTCTGGAATTAGTATATAGTATGGTTCAATTAACTCTATTGTGCACAATATTGAACTGTTCTAAAACATTTATTACAAATTGTTTATTGGTTATTATGCTGAATTGCACATATTATTGAATTAATTAAGTTATTGGTTCAATGAGGCATGCACTTGTGGAAAAGTGGTTTGTTTAGTGCCAATTGCATGCAGTATTGTAATAATTGAGTTATTGGTTTAATGGTCAACCTACTTGGGGCTAATCAGGACTTATTATCCAAGATAAAATTTGAAACTATTAATATTATTTAAAATAAGAGTAATTACTTAAATAATCTAAAAAATATAAACTTCCACATAAATTAAGTATAACAATAAAGAAGTAACTAATATAAGTTACTATGTACATAAAAACTATTTTATTTACTTTGTACATACATGGATAATAAATTTTAATTTTAATTTAAGAGATATTTTATTTTATTAAATCTTTAAAATTGTAAGTGAGAATAATAATAAACACATTTGTTGAAAGAACTTGTACAAATTAAAGTAAAATATTTCAATGTTCAATTTGAAGTTTAAGAGAAAGGCAACCTTTTATAAGAGATTATTTAAGAAGGAAACCTTTTACATATACAGAACTATGAACTTAAAATTCATGATTCTGTGAGGGGAACATTTTTTAAAAACTGGCTGCGTAATCTTTCTGTTCGAGAAACTTAGAATAAACACTGGCCTATTTTTCATGTGCTCAAGGATTTAAAGTGTAATTAGCAGATGCCCCAATTATTTAATTTTCCTGATTATTTTTTTAAATTTTTTGATGTATAAAGAATAAGGAAAAACTAGAATTGCTGTAATAAACTTGCATTACTAGTTGAAACTTGCAACACGAACATATGAATATTAAACAGTTTCTAATCCACAGAGGTTTAGTCTAGATCTGCTCATAGAATAGCTAGGAGGGCTAGGAAATAGAAAACATATCGTAGTCTATTTTTTGCAAAAGACAGAAAACATAAACATATATTGCAGGACAATGCAATAGTAGAAATCAAAACATGGTTTGCAATTTAAACAGTACGGAGAGTATGGAAGAGTTTGTTGTGTATAAGATATATGTAGCAAAAATGCGGTTTGTTATGCTTTAGCAAATGATTGATGACAGCTATGTAATTTAGATTTGTTGTGATGATGCGTTGTATGTGCTTCCTGCAAGATGAGTATGAAGAAGAATGTGAGCATAGTTTATTGTATCAAACAAGCTACAGTGAGGTAATACTACAGTATTGGTGCACAAATTAAATTTGAGTGTTATAATTTTTATTTATAACAAAGAAATAGCAAGAAAAACTATGGATGTACCTTAGTATATTGGCATGATGTTATTATTCATCAGGACAGGATGCATTAATAATGACATTACTCTTATTCAACGTGAAGTTTCCTTTCTTCGAGAAGTCTCGCAACATGAAGATAACTGCTGACTTATCTTTGAGGTACTCCTGATAGGTTATCTTTTGGAGGTCTGGTAGCAATATCTGAACGATATTGCTAGGGCAGGAACAATGTATGGTTTGATTTTGTCAGAGATTAGAATGGTTTTGAGATAATGTGAGAAGATATAAGGGACCTCTTCGCTGCATGTATCACATTGGGCAGTTTCATTATCAAGTGCTCCATAGGAATCAAATTTATAGTTGCATTTTGAGCAGAATGCATTGAAAGGGTTGGAAAATACATTGGCTATTTTCAATGTTCCTTGGACCTGCAATACATTTTGAAGTATTATTTTATTTGCACGAGGATTTTTTTGTTAATATTATTTTAAATCTGCAAAGATAAAAATTGGAGATTTCAAGAGTAGTTACTTGAAACGTTGTGTGCAGCAAATTGTTTAGGCGATCCAATGTTCTTTTGTCATTCAATGCATTGATGTATGTCGACTAGCTTGTCTGAAGCATGTTGTCTTTGGAACCCATCCGTTTAACAATATTTTTGAAAAGCATTGTTGGAAATTGATTCATTTTTACTTGTTGTTCTATTGTTAAGAAATGGTGCTGTAAACTCTGGTGAATCTGCACCTGCAAGTGTAAAAGTTGTAAGTTAGGAATGAAAGTGTATATAAACACACAATTAGCAACCACTGGTCAATGTTTTATTAATAAGCATACTAAGCAAGTTTAATGAGGCATTGATGGGGGAAAAAATAAATGATGAACAAGGAACAAACACATGGAAAAAAATTCAAGCAGGGAAAAACATAACACAGGGTATGCATGATGCATTTTGTGACAAAGGAAGAAATTGTAGAACCTTGACAACAATACACAGAAAACTATCAGGCATTGAATATTGAACTGTTTAGGATTGGACAAATAACCTTGCCTTAGAGGTGACTGATACCACACAATAGTAACATCCGTAGTGCTAGATTGCTTTCAGCTCTGTTGAGTTTTGTAGTTCTTGTGTAGTTCGTTCGGTTACAAAGTGTAGAAATAGTTATCGACGTGAATTCTGTATTGTTTCACCAAATATACAATTTATGTGTATATCAAAAATGTATGAGAAGATAAATCTCTTGTGTATATTGCTAAAGTATATCGGGTATACAATTCATGTGTATATTGCTAATGTATGTTGAAGAACATTTGCTGTGTATATCGCAAATGTATGTAAGTATCATTTCGTGTGTATCCTGCAATCGTATGTCGGGGTTGTATGTTGCAGATGCATGTTACAAATGTACATTGTGAATGTGCATTGTGTTAGATACAAGTGATGACCGGCCGTATCAGTGAAACAGGAGAATATACAATGGATTACCACCTATAGCAGGTCATGCAGTGTATATGCAAGCTGAATGTATCGGTGTATTGGCAAAAGTTTTTAAGTGTTTAGCGATGAGTGAAGTCTGGCTGACAGCGAAGTTTGATGTTAAGCATATCGTTGTGAGGTGTGATATCGAACGACGAGGAGAGGATTACGCCGATAGTCTAACTCATGCCGACGGAGGATAGTTCGAAGGGTCATCGAAATAACCGGTGCATCGGCAAAAGAAATTTTGAATTTGCCGACAGTATTAAGTCTGGGCGATGGAAGTCAAACGGATCATGGTGGCATCGGCCTATCGGCGGAAGGGTTTTTGGCTTCACCTTGAAGTTATCATCTGTTTAATTTTGGGTTCATGCTATTCTATTATAAATTTTGAAGGCGAGCGAAGGTAAACCTGTTCCTCCTTGTTTACAATGCAAGTTGTCAAGTTACTCTTTTTTGGTGTGCCTTCTACAGTTTAGAATGTAGTATTTGGTGCTATAAGCTTTATATAGAATACATATCTTTGTTTTGTTTTTTTAAGCACAGAATACATATCTCGGTCCTTTATAGAGATGAAAGTCTAACGTAGTAGGTAAAGGTTAAATGGGTTGTGCTATATTTACAAAGCAAATACTCAAATTCCTATCCCATAACCAAAAAAAAACTTAAATGCCTCTTAAATTTCAACTTTGCATGTTGAAATAGGGCATTTGGACTAGTATGATGTCTGGAACAGCGCTCCAGACTCTCATTCTACTGTTAATCACATATTTCAGTGACTGGAATAAAGAGGCAAGGCATAGTATTAGTGCAGGGGTTGTCAGAACCATTATTTCAATATGCTTGGAGCTCGAGAGAGGAGATTGTTCTGATTTTAGAAAAGCAAATGCCTAAACACCCAAAGGACAAGGGCAGGTGCGATTCTTGGATGAGTTTGACATTCAATTTCAATAATAGGTGCACTTTTAAAATACTAGCAATAGAAATGTAAAAATTCCTCAGATTTCACAATGGATAGAAGAAAAATATGTAACCAACAAAACAATTTCAATGATGGGCATATCTTAAAAACTAGCATTGGAAGCAGGAACATAAAAACAAACACTTATTGCACAGATTTCAATGATAGGCAGAAGGGAAAAATGCAACCAACCAAACTCATTATAAGGCACAACTTAGTTTATGCTAGCCATTATACACTAGAATTTACTATTAAAATGTTTCAGCCAATTGCTAAGGTGGAGCATGAGTGGGATAAACTATACCAAAATTAACATCATAGCATTGTTGATATGATGTCATATACTCTGAAATTTAAGTTCCTAAGAAAACATATCATAAGAACTAGTTAAAACAAAATTTAATGCACAGATACAACTCTTAATCTGACAAGTTGTCCAATCTAGTGAGGATTTGACAAGATGCAAAGTTTGGATCCCATAGGATCACTATTGAAATTATGATAACGAAGAGGAGGCAGAGGCTTCAACACAACAATTACTTAGTCAATCATTTATCTTCAACATAGTCAGATTATTACATTTAATGGCTTTATAAAGCCTTTCAACATAGTAACTACGTTCACCTTTAATGTCAGGCAAGATATTTTGTATGCAAGATCATCAATCTCTCAACTTTAAACCCATATCGGAGCTTAAGAGCCACTAACAATGCAGCTCTAACATCTAGAACTACACATATGGGTATAATTGATGTGTTGCACAGAATATTATTAACCTGTTAACTTTACACTAATATCAAAGCCCAAAGTGTATGCTCAAATGTAACCGTATAGCAATACAGTAGCTCAAGCGTCTAAAAATACAAAGACCTATGTCAATAGAAAACTTCCAGAAAAGAAAGGAGATCGAGCTTACAAAAACTACAAATATTCCAGCTAAAGAATGACGCATCAAATAAAGGCAATTCATTAATTTTAGAAGACTTGCCTATAATGCTGGCTTCAAATTTTAGATTTGTGGCATAAAAAATTAGCATCAACAAAGAGAACAGAAATATGGTTAAGTGGGGTTATTGTCAGACTTGGAGAGTCTTTACAATTTGATCCATTTTGCAGATTAGGGTTGCTTGCTTCTCAGACTTATGTATTTTGCGACTCACTTGTTGAGTTACACAACTATGATTCCTTCTACTACGGAAATCAATACTTTATTATGATTGGATGATGGAGGTTTCATTCATTGCATATTTTGTTTCCTATGTTAGAATTGAGGTCTTTTTATTATTTACTAATTTAGTGATATTTGGTAATTATTTCCTACTAGCTTAATGTCATGGAGCCATTATGTAATCTGCCATTAGAGGTCCTACTCAAATACTTTGCATTTTATTCCGGGAGCAATCTTTTATTTGCTGAAGTCGTAGCCAACAGAATGAATCCAAAAACCCAGTTATGTGCAGTTGCAGCACAGTTGGAATTCTTATATTTTGAAGGGTTCACGTTGCTTCTAATTACTTTTGTATTGTTGTATAATGAAAGGATTAACTTCTACTAGACATATTTCAGATTACAAGCTTCGAAGCATCAAAAACGACACTTAGTATATAACTATAAAGCCAACATAAAATGGACTACAATCAACTATTAAGATGCAAATTGAGGCATAGATTTGTAAGTACATAAAATACAGTACAATCAACTATAAAGGAAACACTCTTGATTTGTAAGCACATAAAATAGACTAGAATCAACTATAAAGGAAACACTTGAAGGGATTTGTGAAGTTGCTTGAGTTTTTCCATCCTTGTGCTTTGTCAAATTCGGAATCTCCATCTTGTACATCCACAATGTATTGTAAAACTTGTGTTTTGACTCTTGTAACCAATACGCCAATAGTTCCTGTAGCATATTGTGCTGTGCTTGCCAACAATTGTTTTATGGTTGTGCTCGGTATGAATTTATAGTTTAGACAAAGTCGCGAAGTGATTTGACTGTTGATGACTTGGTTAAAATCAATATGTAGTCACAGTCGCCGTAATCATAATCTGTTTTAGGCGCAATTTGGAAATTGGATATGCATAGTCCTGAACCTGGAACTATTTTGTCTTCATAAATAGGAACAAGATCAGTAGTTATGTTCAGAGTAATTGTCATTTCACCTTTTGCATCTATCAGGTCTGCGCAAAGCACATCATGTGTCTTATTTATTTTATCCAAAAATGCTTTGTACTTGACAATTACGTCACCTTCAAAAACATTGCCCGCTTTATGGGCATTCAAGTCTTCAATTGAAACTGAATTCAAAGTATTTACTTTTGATCTGCGAGTAGTAAAACAAAATTAGTTTAAGCATAGAATTTTGATAAGGTTTAATGCAGATGCAAATGAAGAATATTGTTTACCTTTTCAATACTTGTTGATTGCTAGTTTCCGTATGTTCTTCTGGTCTTTTGCCACTGTCCATTGTAAGCTGTATTTTTTTATCCATTTGTCATTTGCACAGATTTGTGTAAGTACAATTACAATATGCTAATGATCTAATGTTATAGCAGAATATGGATAATTGGTGCTATGCAATAAAAGGATAAGACAAATTTGCAAGCAACATATAAAATCAAATTGTATTGAGATGACAAAGCTACACAAAATCCATGTCTTTTGTTTGTACAGATTGGAAAGGCTTTTTTTTAAAATTCATTTGCTTGACAAGATTTTCAAAGTGTTTGTTAAGGTGTTTCGAACAAAAACAATTGACATATTTAAGAAGATTTGCTATTTTGAGAGGGTTGAAACTTGGAAAAAGTGGTGTGATCGTTGTTCTAATATGCTTATGATTGGTAAATCAGAATTTTTTGGGTTAGTGAGTTAGACCATAGATGGTCGATGAATGGTCTACACAGAGCATGTTATTTGTCCAAAATTATTTTTGTTGATTTAGATGTTATCAAACAAGAAATAGTTGACATATTTAAGAATATTCAGTATTTTGAAAGGGCTGAAACTTTTAAAAAGTAGTGAGATGGTCAGTCCAGCATGCTTCTGATTTGCAAATCAAAAAATTTTGTGGTGGTGCATCTGACCATAGATGATCGATTAATGGTCTAGATAGAGCATGAGATTCGTTCATCAGAAATTGTATATTGTGATTTTGCATATGATTTATGAGTAGACTTTTTTTGTAGTTTTCTGTACACATGTCAATGTTGAAATCTCCGACAAGGTACAAGGTTTTGTTTTCATCAACACATGAAAGTACTTGGTTGGTGATTGTTATGATTTCTGTAAATGGAGTATTTGGTTTGGCATAGAAGTTACATATGTTAATTTCATTGTTCATGGTGATTATTGTTAATGTTATTGCTTCTGTATTTGATGTTGAATGTTGCGTTGTTTTAGAGACTGATATGTTTTTGTTAGTTAAAGACATTAGTCCATGTATATGGTATGATGAGTAACAATTGAAATCTTTGAAAAGATTATTGGTATCAGGGACTTGCATATGTGTTTCTTGAAGGCACAAGATATCAGATGCCATTATATCAGTGTCATTGATCATGTCTTCTATATGTAGATGTAGATTGCGAGTATTCAATGTACACAATAGTATTTGTGAACTAGTCTTGTGTTGGATATGCTCATTTTCAAATTGCCAACGTGCTGTTGATTTCAGACGAGACATTTCAAGTACTATTTTTTTTTAATTTTTTAATTTTGTTTGATAAGAGGGTTTAACAAGAATAATGTGTGGATTGTTTTTATTCGGGAAAGTGCTGTGTATGTTAATCCATGTTGGCTTATACCTGTAGGATCAAATGCCAATCCTTGCATTATCAGCCCTTGAGATCTATGTATGGTTCTAGCACAAGCTAGCTGAATTGGAAATTGTTTTCTAATAGTTATTTTCTTGTTGTTTGATATTTTTTGAATAGGCCTAGCGATGCGAAGTATAGGTGTCCATTCTTTATCAATACTATTGGTATAGCATTGTGCCAATTTTGTACTTTAATGGTGGCCAATGTTTGGGTCATTAAATTTGATCCAAACAATGTCAAAGCCATTGGATATGGTGTGTGCTTTAAATGTTCTATCTGATCCATTGACTAGACCATCTTGTGTATCATAATTACCTGCATATATTTCTACAAGCATATTTGGTTTCAAAAGTATTTGAGATGGTAAAGATGTTGTATGATTATATAGACGTAGTTCATTACAATTTTCATTATGTTCATCAATTGCATTCAATATAGTTAGCTCTCCAACAACCATTGATAACATTTTTTGATTATGTGCATCAACATCTTTCCTTCTGTAAAACAGAAAAGGGAATGTTGGATCCATGGGTGGTGAGTGCAAGCAAGTCTGATTCAAGTATTCTATATCATTGTTTGTCTGTGAACCTACACGTATTCTATTGAGTATTGCAATAAAGTTTTCATCTTTTTGTCACATAGTTGATTGTAGTTCGTAATATTTTATGTTGTCTTTCCAAAAGTTGTATGGCATTAATTCAATTAGTGTTGCTTTATTTTCGAAGACAACTGAATCAAGGACAGGTTGTGCTTGATACAAATCACCACAAAAAATTGTATCAAGATTTCCAAAGTGTGTAGTAGGCATTTGCATTATATCTCTTAGTCGTCTGTCAATGTAACGCAAAAAAGTTGCACCAACTAATGAAATTTCATGCGTTAAGAGTACACGCAATTGTTGATAGTGCTTTGACATTGCATCTAATGTTTCATTGTTCAATGGAACAAATTCTGATTTGTTGAAAGGTATGTGGAATGCCGAGTGCAATGTCACTCCACCTATGTTGTATGTTGCTTTTCCTGTATAAGCAACTATTAGACCTTTTGGCTTGTCTGGATCACTATCAATGGAGTTATTATATATGCGAAGAAGGGATTGAAATATTGCTTTTGCAGTAAATGTTTTTCCAGTGCCTGCTCCACCTGTTAGGAACAAGTGTAGTGGAGTTTTGCCATTGTTTAATTTCTTCAACACAATGTCTTTTACAATTGCTTGTTGTTCATTATTTAACATACGTCTCAATTTGTAGTATTCGATATTGTCCATGATATGTGGAAGTTTTCCAATTTCAAAGGCATTAGAAAATAACTTTTTGATTTGTTATGCTTTAGTGTTTCAAAATCTTGTTCTATGTTGTATGATTCTTTGTATGAATTTTCATTTAAAATGATTGACTGGTTGGGATTGTAATCATTTTCAGAATCGATCTCATCAATAGCTTTATCAATATCACCCCATTCAGAGTTAATGTTGTAATTGTATTTGATGCGGTTAGCATTAACTGTGTTTTCATGATGTCAATAAGCATGATGCCATGAATCAAAATCATGTTTCAATATTTTTTCATTTATTGTAAAGGGTACATAAAGTAGCAATTGTTCTCTACAGTAATTTTCTAATTCAGCATGTTTGTTGAAATTGATAAAACGTATAATATTTGGTTTATCTTTTGGATGCATTGGGTTGCCATCTTTTCTATATTCGGATACGAATTGTGCAAGGCAAATATGCATAATTGTTTTAGGTCGTGCTAAGTAGTAATCTATTAGAGACTTGCAAACTACGTTTTCTGATTCATCTGGTTCATTGTTCAATTATTTTACAGACTTTAGAACAAAAGTTCAGTCGCTATCAGCTCTTGTATCAATGAATATGCATTTTCTTGACTTGTAGTTTAGTGGAAGTGATAGGACAATGTGGGCAGCTTGCTGCGAAGACATTTGTTGTAGGTTGGGTAATACATTTCCAAGTTGAGTTATCATTTTAATAGCATCGATATTGTTTTGTTGATGGTCCTTGTGAATTCTTTTAAATGCATTTGTCATTGTTTTATCCACTTTTGTCATGTAAGAGCTACAATACATTGCTGCAGCATATGCATTAAGCACAAATTGTGCATCTATATTTGCTTTCCATATCTCAGGTATTTTTTTTGAAAAACTGTTGTTCCATATTTGTGAAGGGTTTCATTTTAAGAAAATTGTAGGTCTACGGATTGTTGATTTCATAGTTGTGATGTAATCATCTTCATTCAAATTGATGTCTTCTAGAAACATTTGAAAGGAGTATGATTGTTCATTATTAGACTGTTCTAACATTGAGAAGATTTTTTTGCCATTGAAATTATGACTTCATTACTCTCCTTCAAGGGTTCAAGAACCATAGTTTTTTTCATTGGTGGAAATGGAAAATTGTATTTACAATAATGTTGTTTTGATTTTCGACATTGTTTTGTATGGTGGTGCTTGTGTAGCATAGCTATCTCAGGAGGCAGATCATGAGTGTTACAAGTGATGTATTTGTCAACAATTGTTCAATATCGGCAATATTATCTTTTTCGTATACTGGAGCATTTCTAATCCATAGAAGAAAGAGGTCATGTTCATTGCCACGATTTTGGAATTCAGTTACAGAGAAATAATCCAAGACTTCTCCAAAGAAAGAGCTATTTGTGAATATCAATTGTTTCAATGCATTAATTCTATGTCTATAATAGCGTACACATGTCACGGGATCTTTCTTGATGAGATAGAAAATATTATTTTCTTGTTTTTTGTCATATTCTTGTTCTGAAGATGCATGAAATGTATTATGCAACTCTTCAAGTGTTTTTGAAAGGTGTTCCCAATATTGCTTAGCACTGGTAAATGTAAGGAAAAATGTAGGTGGTCCAAGTTGTCAGATCATTGCAAAGACATTTTTTTTTCAATTGATGTAAATAATCTGGAGATATTCTTATTCTTTTGAAATCAACATATCCAATGTCTGATTTAAGTATTTTCTCTAGGTTGGGTTTGCATTTGACATCTTTCGCTATTAACTTTCTACCTTTTAACTGCTCTTTACGAATTCTTATCCACATTGTAGATAGAACTTGATGTATCAATGTCTTGATAGTTTTAAAAAATTAATTTGTTGTATGATATGCAAATTGTCTATTTGAATGAAGTAGCTCCCATCATGTAATTTTTTGATACGAGAAATTCTTGACAATGTCATCATAACGTGGGTTTCCAAAAAAAACGGTAGGGAAATTCATTTCTTCAACATATTTGTCTTTAAATATTCCAATAGGATAATAATTTTCTGCCGGTGCAACTTCTATAATTTTGTCTTGCATTTCATGGATACATTTAGATTCTGTGAATCCATGTACTAAGGTCTCACAAGGATTTTGGTCATCTGTATTAGACTCTGAGTCAGTTTCACCTGTACAAAGTTGATTTTCTATGTCACTTTCATCATTGATTTCAAGAGATTCTTTCCAGTTCTTATTAAGGTGAACATTTTCCATTCTATATAGTCTTGTCTTGCTTAATTGGTTCAAAGATTTCATTATAATAGTTGATCGTACCATTCCCTTTTGATATGCATTTTTATATTGTAGTTGTCTTTTAAGTGCAACTGCTATTGTTAATGTTTCATTGGTAGATCGTGGTAATGTGTTTTGTATAATGTTCATGTTGACTGGAACATTGATAATAGATCCAGTCAACCCTATTTGGGGTCTTTTGTATCCTAATTCCCAAATCTATGCAAATGCAATTCTTAGTGAAACAAGGCATTCTTCCAATTGTGAAAGCATTTTGACATATTGTAAAGGTTTATTCATTCGAATATGTTGTGGTGTTGCATACTTAGGAAGCTTCAATTGCTTCAATGTTTTATGACATATGTGACAAATAGAGTTTGTCAATACATTGTGATTTTGATTTGTTAGTTTATAATATGTTTGCTTTTCTTTCTCTTTGAAAGCCATAATGTCCTTTCTAAAATGCAAAGTTTGACAAATTGTACAAACATGCCTTGGTGTGTCTTGAATTTTTTTTTTTGGAATAATTCTATTGGTGATGTTGAGCATTTGCTTTTGTTGCTTGCATTTTCTATATTTTGATTAGCGCGTATTTTTTGTTTGATTTTGTGAAGCGAGGTGGTGTTGCTATTTGTTATCTTTTGTTTTTTTATAGAAAGAACAAGATGATGTTGTTGATTAGTCCTTAGAAATTGCTTTAATTTCCTAAATGTGATATTTGATTCGGTATTCATTGCTTGTGCTTGACAAGGTATAAGTGGTTCAAAATGTCCATGAAGGGGATTTGCATCATGAAATAAGAGAGAGTATGATTGTCGATGAGATGATTGATTGAAATGTAAGTATGTTTTACCTGATGTCATTGACCAAACACATATTTGAATGTCTAGCCATTTGGATAGCCAACGAATGCAAAATATGTCTCCCCATAGCCCAACTTCATTGTTATTTGTAGTTGGCATTGCAGAAATATGCATTCTATGCAAGTATTCTTCGACACTTTCTATATTATGCAATTCATGTACTGTTTGACTATCCAATTCATAATTATATGAGGCAATTGCTTCTGCATGACCTTGTGCGAGGCAACTCAAGAAATAGTCAATAGTCCCGTTGCGTAATTGAATCGATGTGTACTGAGAATGAAGCAAAAGTTCTAATGAGTCAAATAAGCAATCCCCTACGTTGTATTTAAATGTGTTTGTTCTATGCAATCCCTCATTTCTCAATGCATAATCGATATTTGAAATTTGAGTTTGTATTGTTAATTCGTAATTTTCTACATATATGATCTATTTTTGTTTTTAATCTATTGATACTCTTGCTCTTTTCATTTTTTTAAATAAGGGCGAGGTTGTCGATACTCAAAATACCAAAAAAATGGTGGACCTGTAACATGGGCATAATCATTTGTTAGTCAGTTTTAATCATTCATAACGACAAAAGGCATTTTAGAAATTGAAATAAGAAGTTATTGTGTTCTAGAAGCAATGTTGACCTGGAACTTTGAAATCTACTTTGTTTATCTTTTTGCTTATTTCAAATTGCAAATAAACATTTAAAAATTAAATGAACCTAATTAATTTTCCAGAAATGCTGACACAAAAATTTAAAACTGTAACAAGAACTTTTCACAACTTACTATTGTTCTATCAATTTGCACCTATATTCAAGAATAGTTAACCAGCACCAAAGAACTACAAAAAGACCAATAGATAACATATAAACAATATGCAAAAGTGTACAGTGTTCTTGACAAATATGAACAAGAAGGATAATATCACTAGTTAAATGAATAGAATCATAAATCACTCTAACATGAAATCATCATTAAAAGATGCAACCATCTCTTTGGTCTTCTAGACAATTATATAAATTGTAATAACAACAATGTTGACAACTATTCTGAACTTTCTACAATTGCATCCGCTCGATTTGTATAGGCTGTCAATCACTTGTCACAATGTGCCTTGAAATATTTGTTGCACGCAAATGCACAATTTTAGCTCTTGTTCTAAAAAATTAGAGGACCATAAAAGAACAGGTCTAAAGCACTATAGTGTCCAATGGCTCATTGCATTGGTGCACCTACAAAGAATCACCAATGTTTTGAGACAAACCTTATATTTGAAGGAAAGGATGAGATGCTCATAAGAATCTATGACAAATCATTGAAAGTACTTAAATCTAAGAAGGCTTCTCACAAGGTATAAGATCATTGGCGATGCTGGACATGCACACTATCTTAGTTGTTACTAAGAAATATAGCCGTCATTTTGATATCCAAATCCTCTTGAATTAGTCAAGTGTGGAATTCAAAAGCATTTTTCCAGGGTTAGAACTACATGTAATCTTTCAACATGACATATTGTGGGGACCATGATCTAAGCATGTTATAAGCTTATGTTATTACTATTTGAGGACATATAGACGGGAGAAAGTGCCTAAGGAGTTGTTTAAATGGTCCCCATCAACTTTCTAGTCCATGTATTCCATCAGCGGTTGTTGATAAGGGAGAAGATGATACCATGAGAATGCATATCGACTATAAAGCATGTAATCGGAGAACATTCAGGATATTTAATAGTAACCAAGCCAGACCCTTTAACTTCTTGGTCATACATTTGGTATGACAAATATATTGCCCACTTTTGTGAATTGTTGTTATGTCTTGGTATTTTAAGACATTGATTTGTGCAAATAAATCATTTTGACCCTAGGATCAGATGTTTAGCTAAGGTTCAAACAGAGCAGGTAAATGATCTCCTCCCTTATTGAGTTTTTCCAAAATTAATATTGATGTTTTTTCTTGGGTCAATCAAAATGTAGTTAGGATTGGTAGTGTTACGTGTGGTAGTGACGGTTTACTTTGCTTCTTTTTTCTTCTACTACAGGATTTGGCATTAACAATCAGATAGAAGCCTAGGCCATCATTGTGGCCCCAAACAAACCTTGTGAGCTAGATTGGAAGAAGATAATATGTCACATGGATTCGATGATATTGTTCTCTTTTCTAAATGATGGGAAGTTGCATGAGTCTTCTTAAGGATGGCATCACCTGTGTAGCAGATTATTCATGTTTCGTGAAACTTTGATTCCATGTCTTCTGTTCATATTCCTATAGAATGGAATATTGCAAATTGTTTGGTGGATTGTTTCTACCATTTGGTTTTTTCTTGCAAGTGGAAGATCAGTGTTAAACATGTGTTGGATTCTATTCTCTACACTTTATTGGGAATAATTGCTATTTGGAAATCCCAAATTAATATTGATGTTTTTTTCTTGGGGCAATCCAAATGTAGTTAGGATTGGTGTTTTTAGGCATGGTAGTGACCCTTTATTTGTTTCTTTTTTTCTTTTACTATAGGCTTTGACACTATTAATCAAATGGAGGCCTAGGCCATCGTTGTGGTCCCAAAGAAACCTTGTGAGCTAGATTGGAGGAAGATAATGTCACATGGATTCCATGATATTGGTCTCTCTTGTAAATGATGGGAAGTTGCATGAGTCTTCTTGAGGTTGGCAGCACTTTTGTAGCAGACTCTTCATCTTTCTTGAAACTTTGAGCCATGTCTTCTCTTCATATTCCTATAGAATGGAATGTTGTAGATTATTTGGTGGATTGTTTCTATCATTTCTTTTGGTTCTTGGAAGTGGAGGATCATTGTTAAACCTCTGTTGCATTTTGTTCTTTAGACTTTTTTGATAATTATTGCTATTTGGAAATCTTTTTATAATCTTTTATAGATTCTTAGTTAATATGTTTATCCTTTTTCCTAAGATTTAAATATGAATCAATTATAAAAATATTATTAAGATTTATTTGACTAACTTTAAATTTAATAATCTAGTTGACCAATGGGAATAGAGTATTAAATTCATTTGGTAAAATCCCAAAGTTGAATTTTTTTTTAATGATTTAATAAATCCAAGCATATACTAATTAGGATTATATATACAATTATAATATATTATTATATTTTATAATAATAATATATTATAAATTATGACTAATATATTTATATTAATTAATTTATGATTATAATTGTGCATTACATGAATAGGGATGGGTATATACAGTTACTGTAATTAAGATGTATACTTATCTTTTAAAATTTAAGTTGTAATTTAAAAAAATAAATGGTAGCTACATTTTGTAGTCAATACATCTGTTCAGCATTTATTATTAGTTGTTGATTTTAGTTGAGCTAAAATGTAGAAATTATAATCACTCAATTGTCATAATTATTGATTATTTGTATTATTCACCATTTATAGTAATGTATCTAACCTTGATTGTGACCCTAACCCTAATCCTAATTCTAATCTCAAACATAACCCTATCTACCTTAATTTGTTATATTATAATAATTATATTATATTGATATTCAATTTATACAATTTTAATTATATGTATTATATTAATATGAGAATTATTTTGAATATAATTAAATTATATGTATTATAGTTTTAGATGGTTTCTAAGTAATATTCTACTATTACTATTTCATTATAAGTATTATTAGTATTCTAAAATGTTATTGGGTATTTCTTGAATGCAAAACATAGACTTACAAAACCTTAGTAAATATATAGATTATATATTTACAAAAAATTGTGAATTATTCAACTATTTTTTAATTTGATAAAAAACATCAATTCCAGTCAATGGCACACAAAATTAAACGAGGAAAATGTATGCAATTTCCTTCTTTCCATATTAACAACTTTGCAAATTTGTATTTAATAATGACGTGAACAAGAATCACAACTCAAAAAATTACTTGATTATGATGTTTCCTCTCAATCTGCTGCCACTTTATTGGTTTGAACTTGCAGTTTGCTCTTTCCGACCTGTCAACAAACAAACAAACAAAAAAATTATTCATAGGGGATGCAACGTGAGCACTAGAACAAAGATTCCTTATTCTTTTCTGTGTAATTCATAGAACAAAAAGTTGGAAACACTTTTGAAAAGAGAGTATAGGAAAATAGTATACATCCAACAATGCACTAAAAGAATCTAAAAAAAAGTATCCTGTTAAAACTGTACAAATAAGTTTAGTTCTACATATATATAAAAGAAAAGACAAGTGGATATCGAGGCCTACAGCTAACTAATTTTGGTAAATTTAACAAAAAAAACTTTAAGTGCATTGTAAAGTTTTGGCGGATGTCTACAAATCATGGCACACTTATATATTCAAGGCGTAGAGGATAGTAATCATTAGAAAAAAGGTGTGGCCAATATGAAAGAACACTAAAAACCTTGAACCAAAATTTTCAAATCTTCATAACAACAATTTTTTAAGTAAGTATATGTGAATGTGTCAATAGCAGAAAAGAAAATTGTTTTATTAAATTCCTATCTTTATGAAAATCACTATCTCAAAAACACTGAAAACCTTAAATTAGAAACCTCATTTAAAGAAATGATAAAGAAATTCCCTAACTTAAGTATATAATTAAAATGTTACAATTCAAATTCATGTATCACTTATCACTTGCAATAATAAATTGGTATCTAATTCAATTTTAGTAATTGAACATTATAAATCCAATAATAGAACAAACTTTGAAGCTGAAGCCTAGTTGCAATGGAGTGAATGGAGTCTAATGACCAACAATAACTCAGGTCAATTGTTAAGGAGGGCGTGCTAAGGAAGAACTGAATTTGGAGGTTGAGGTGCAAAGTCTTCCAAGTGGTTCTCACGCACCTTTAGAATTCAAAATTCTTTTGCAAATGACTTGTTGCTCGTCACCCTCTCATCTTTCCTCCATGGATTAATTTTTTCTTTAATAAGTTTTGCTTTCTATAAAACTTAAAAAATATAAACACTTTGTCTTTAATGTATAATAAAAAAGAAAATATAGCTTTGGATTTAAGAACATGTGAAATACAATAAAAATAAAGCATTATACGATACATGAGATATAAATTAATTTTATTAATACAAGGAAAATAATATATAATCTAATTAAAATTTGAGAGAACACAAATTTCAAATTATTAATATTATTAAGAGTATTATAATATGAAATATAAAAACTTCTAAAATACTAATAAAGAAGCAATTAATATCAACATAGCAACAATAAAAAACGTAACCAACATAAATTAAATATAACAAGAAATTGACAGAATATATGTAAAATAATATAATAAAAATTTTAAAGAAATTATGTGTAGTTAGGTAGTCCAGAACATAGACATGGCTAGAAGAACATGTATGCATGTGAGATAAATATATTTCTTTTAATATTGAACCAAAGCAAACTATAAACGATAAGGATTATGCAATAGGAAAAGCGCAAAATATTGACCAAAACAAAATTGAAATAACATAAAATACAAAATTTTAAAGGTAGTATAATACAAACACTTCAAAGAGCAAAGTTGGGACAACATTGTTTATAAGAATAAACTGAAGTCAAACATTGTCATTATGGCTAAACAACTCAATTCATTCATTGTCAAAAAGAGAGGTTTATTTGCCTCATGATAAAGACAAGAATGCAAGCACATAGAATAAGATAATGCAAAGCAATCAAATTAGATGTAAGCATCCCATTAACACCATCAGAACCAAAGAGTGCTAGGTTGAATAAGCAAATGAGATAATTGCACTTCCAACAACCATTATTGGCTACTATTTGAGGAATTCATTTGTTGTAGTTGAGCATAAGCCATTTGATCAATAATCCATTACGCATTTTATCAACATGAGAACACATTATGGAATATAGGAACAATCCACATTCCTTACAATGAGAATGGTATCCCTTGATTGGGGCACATATGAGCACCTATTGTATTATCAAATTTTTGTGGTTGAAAGAACATGTTTATAATCTTTTTTAATATATGTCAATGTAATGTGACAATTACTCTTTAAAAAATAACAATTTGATAAAATAAAGTTAAATTCTTATAATATTATAATTTTAATTTTAAGGGAAAAAAAGATTTTGTAAATACGATAAAAATAGAACACTATCAAATATATGAGAACTTATATGTTAACTTTATATATATATATAAAAAATCTAATTAAATTTTGGGAGAAGATAAAATTTGAAACTATTAATATTATTTAAAATAAGAGTAATTACTTAAATAATCTAAAAAATATAAGCTTCCACATAAATTAAGTATAATAATAAAGAAGTAACTAATATAAGTTAAGTATAAAAAAAAAATATTCGAAAGAATATAAAATAGTATAGATATCTTAGAGTATAGCTATTTTATTTACTAAAGAGTTATTTTATTTTAATTTAAAACTATTTTATTTACTATATACATACATGGATAATAAATTTTAATGTTAATTTAAGAATTATTTTATTTTGTTAAAACTTTAAATGAACTATTTAGTTAGCATAAAGTAGTCCACAATATAGGAAGAAAAGTGTAACTTTACAAGATGTTATAGAGGAACTCCTTTTACTTCAGAGCCAAGAGTGTTGATTTTGGTAGCTAGGTCGGATCCCTTCTAGAGACCGACCTAGTCATGAAACGCTGAATGGCCTACCGGCCTTAGCATTTCGAGATCTCAGATTGTATTATCCAATTAAGGCAGGCCCCAATTGGACGAACTCACCATTCTATGTATCTTGAAATTACAAATAGGTCAGGACCTATTTCAAATGTAACGTATATGTAATTTGGTGCCAAAACGTTTGTGCGATCTCATATAAATGAAGAGTGATTGGCAGTCACAATGTACAGCAATCACTGACTGAATTCTGCCCTGTGAAATCTAATCGATCAGCGATCTACTACAAGCACAGTGAAAGGGCTCCACCGTTGGTTGAACTGTTCGACAGGTTCATCTGTTCAACGGTTCAACAAGTTCATCGAGCTCCACTGGTTCAAAGGTTTGACAGTGCAAGGGTTCCGCTGACAGTTGAACTAGTTCAACGATTCGACAGTTCGACGGGTTCAAAGGTTCAACAGTGAAGGGCTCTGCCGATGGTTGAACTGGTTCAATGGTTCAACAATTTAACGGGTTCAAAGGTTCAATAGTGAAGGGCTCTACTGATGGTTGAACTGGTTCAATGGTTCAACAGTTTGACAAGTTCAAAGGTTCAACAGTGAAGGGCTCTGCCGATGGTTGAATTGGTTCAACGGTTCAACGGTTCAACAGTTTGACGAGTTCAAAGGTTCAACAGTGAAGGGCTCTACCGATGGTTGAACTGGTTCAATGGTTCAACGATTTGACGGGTTCAAAGGTTCGACAGTGCAAGGGTTCCACCGACAGTTGAACTGGTTCAACTGGTTCAACAGTTCGACGGTTCAACTGATTCAAGAAGTTCAAAGGTTCAATAATTCAAGAAGAGGCCATGTTGTATTTTGATATCTATGTTTCATGCCTTAGCTGGGCAAAGTTGTAATCTATTTCTGCTCTTAATATAAATCAGATTTGAGATTTTCTTCCTAGGTTTTTCACCTCCAAGAGGGAGGTTTTCCCAGGGTATATGTGTGTTATGTGAGCATTTATGTTTTATTGTTTCTTACTGTCAATCTGAATATTAAAATTAACATGGTATTAGAGCTAAGTTTGAATTAGTATAATTAGATTTACAGTATTCAGTTATTTACATTCTTCTCTTATCATTAAAGATTAGATAAAATGGCTCACAGTCTCAGGGTTGAAGATAGATTGGATGGGGCTTCCAATTTCACATCATGGAGAGTCTGCATCATCCTTGTGTTGAATGAAAACGACCTTGCAAACTTTGTGACCAAAGAATCTTCCGAGCCTGAGGCAGAAGGAGAAAAGACCCAATGGAGGAAGAAAGATCTTCAAGCTCATAAGATCTTAATTGATTCAGTAAAAGATCACATTGTTCTCATCATCTCCAAGCTGAATACAGCAAGCAAAATGTTCAGAACCTTGGAGGAGATGTATGAAATCAACAACACTAGTTGTGTTCTAGCTTTGAAGTAGCAACTTCATCACATCAAGATGGCTAAAGGTGAATCCGTCATGACTTACTTCATGAGGATTTCTGATTTGAGAGATTAGCTCTCATCTATTGGAAAGATTGTTGATGAAAATGATTTAACTATGCTAGCCCTCAATGGTATTCCCGCATCTTGGGAATCCTACATTCAAGGAATTAGTACAAGAGCTGATATGCCCAAGTTTGACAGGTTAAGGCTGACTGTATCCAAGAAGAGTCTCGACTGGCTGCTAGAGGAGTTATCAAAAACACTCATGAAGACAATCATGTCCTTGCTACCCAATCTTTCAAGAAGAAAGGAGGCTATTGGAAGAAGAACAATTTCAAGAGGAATAGAGATCAAAGGTCTAATCCATCTCATGATTCAAAGAAAAAGAAAAAGGACCTGTCTCACATCAAGTGCTTTAGGTGTGACAAATTTGGTCACTATGCAAGGGACTGTTTATCCCAGTCTAGGCAACAAGGAGCAAACTTAAATGAAGTCTCAAATCAGTCTAATACTGAAGACTTCCTTTTCATTTCTGCTTTGTCAAGCAATGCACACTCAGACAGTGATACTTGGCTGATTGATAGTGGTGCATCTAGACACATCACCGGCTATTGAGAGCACCTCTCAGATTTAGTGGAGAAAGAGTCTAATCTTCATGTGGTCATTGGTGATGATGCTCGCTATTCTGTGAGAGGTTTTGGTACTACTTCCCTTAATTTAGATTCTAAAATTTCTCTTCACCTCAGTGATATTTTGTTTGTGCCAGGAATCAAAAGAAACCTTATCTCCATATCAGCACTAGAAGATAAGGGTTATCAGATTGCATTTTTTGAGGGAAGGGTGCTTGCATGGCCTAAGAAGTCCAGCATCAAATCGGCTCGTGTCATTAGGAATAGGTATGAGAGCCTATATAAGCTTTCAGCACGTCCAGTTCAAGCTCTCATTCATGAAGCACCGGAGTCAAGCGAGCTATGGCATAGAAGACTTGGACATCTTCATTTCCAAGCCCTCCCCACACTTGAGAAGATAGTTAAAGGTATGCCTAAACTTAGTCATATTCATGATAATACATGCAAAGGTTGTGCTATGGGTAAGAACACTAAGAGTCCATTTCATCAAAGTGAAAGTAGGTCTAAAGAGAAATTAGCTTTTGTGCATTCTGATTTATGTGGACCTATGTCTGTTTCTTCCCCAAGTGGATTCTTGTATTATGTAATCTTTATAGATGACTACTCTAGGAAAACTTGGATTTACTTTCTCAAATCAAAAGAATTTGATGAAGTTCTAAGTAGATTTAAAGAATTTAAAGCTTTAGCTAAAAATCTATCTGGTAAAAGAATTAAAGTTTTAAGGTCTGACAATGGAGGTGAATACACCTCGGGTAGTTTTCATGATTTTTGTGTTGAGGTAGGGATCAAGAGGGAGTTTTGTGTTCCCTACAACCCTCAGCAAAATGGGGTTGCAGAAAGAAAGAATAGATCCATAGTTGAGGCAGCAAAAGCTATGATTCATGATTAGGATCTACAGACTTTCCTATGGGCTGAAGTATCTAGGACTGCTGTCTACATTCAGAATAGATGCCCTCACCATGTATTGAAAGATGACTCCAGAAGAAGCATTTTCAGGGATCAAACCTGATATCAGTCACTTGAGGATCTTCGAGAGTCCAATATATGTCCATGTACCCAAAGAGAAGAGAACCAAGTTGGAACCTTGTGGCAAAAGAGGCATTCTTGTGGGCTACAGCGAAACATCCAAAGCATTTAGAATTTACATTCCAGGTCAAAATTTTATTGAGGTTAGTAGAGATGTCACTTTTGAAGAAAATATTGCACTCAAAAGACCTAAAGGCTCAAGTTTAGAGATTGACAATGAAGTCCATGATAACCCTCAAGACATGAGATTCAGAGAGAATCTACAGAATCTGAAAATCATAATGATCCAAGTGAACCTTTGGATCCTACAGATGGGCCTAGGGACATTACCGTGAGTAAGAAGAGACCTCTCTGGATTCAAGAGGTAGAAAAGTTTGCAGCTCCAAGTGGCACACTTAGAGAAAGAAGGAGACCTCAGAAATTCTCAAACTATGTTGCATTGATGTGCAATCTCATTGAGACTGAACCTTCCAGCGTTGAAGAGGCCATGAACCAATAGACATGGAAGAATGCTATGGATGAAGAATATCAGTCTATCATTAAGAATGATGTTTGGGATATTGAGCCTAGACCCAAAGGTAAGTCTGTTGTATCTTCCAAATGGTTGTTTAAGATTAAACATGCTGTTGATGGAAGTATTGAGAAATACAAAGCTAGATTTGTGGCTCGTGGCTTCTCTCAGAAAGAAGGCATAGATTATGAGGAAACCTTTGCCTCTGTTGCTTGATATACTTCCATCAGGACTATCATTGCTATTGCCGCAGCTAAGGGATGGAAGTTGCATCAGATGGATGTAAAGATAGCCTTCCTCAATGGTGTTATTGAAGAAGAGGTCTACATTGAGCAACCTGAAGGCTTTGTGATCCATAAGAAAGAATCTCATGTGTGCAGATTGAAGAAAGCATTATATGGCCTTAAGTAGGCCCCACCCCCCGTGCTTGGTATGAAAGAATTGATAAGTACTTGGTAAGCCTAGGATTCTATAAGAATGATGTTGATCCTAACCTTTACTTTAAGGTATTCAATGGTGAAATGTTGATTTTGGTTATATATGTTGACGATCTATTCCTAACTGGAGAAGATCATCTCATTCTTAGATGTAAGGAAGAACTGACTTCAGAATTTGAAATGAAAGATCTAGGTCTCATGCATTTCTTTCTAGGGTTAGAAGTATGGCAAAGACCCAATGAAATTATTCTAAGTTAAGGAAAATATACCATTGATATTTTGAAGAGATTTAGAATGCTAGATTGTAAACCTATGCCTACTCCTATGGAAACTAACTTAAAGAAGTTGAGTGAATCTATAGCTAGGTCTGATCTTGTGAATCCCACTGAATACAGGCAGCTGATTGGATCCTTGATGTATCTAGTTAACACTAGACCTGACATTAGCTATGCAGTGAGTGCCCTCAGCCAATTTATGTGTGAACCAAGGCATATTCATCTTGTTGCAGCAAAGCATATCTTGAGATATTTGCATGGTACAGTTGGATATGGATTGAAGTACTCTTCCAACACAGTCATTACCTTGGAAGGCTATTCTGATTTTGATTGGGCAGGAAGTGTCACTGATAGAAAGAGCACTTCTAGAGTTTGCTTCAGCTTGGGATCCGCCATGATATCCTGGTGCAACAGAAAATAGTCTTCAGTAGCATTGAGTACTGCTGAAGAAGAATATATTGCAGCCTGTGTGGCATCTCAAGAAGTAGTGTGGCTTCTAAAACTCCTTGCAGGTTTGTTTGGACAACCCTGGGAGCCTACAATTATTCACAGTGATAACCAGAGCTGTGTGAAGCTCTCTGCCAATCCTGTGTTTCATGACAGATCAAAGCATGTGGAAACTCATTATCACTATATCCGAGATATGGTGCAAAGGAATGCTATTCAGCTGAAGTACATCAGCACTGATGAGCAAACAGTAGATGTTCTCACCAAACCCCTTGCTCGAGTGAAGCTTGCATATTTTTGAGACAAGCTTGGAGTTGTGGAGAATGAAGCTCTAGCTAAGAGGGAGTCTCAGCATCAGTGATACATTATACTGTATCTTCCACCCTCTGCGAGTAGGCATGGTGGTAATGCATTCTTCTCTGGGAGAAGTTTGAGGTGAAAGCCCTCTTCCACCCTCTGCGAGTAGGCATGGTGGAGCCACCCTCTGCAAGTAGGTATGGTGGATATCATGGGAGAAATTCCATGATGTGCTTGTTCACCCTCTGGGAGTATCTATGGTAAATGTCTTGAGGAGATGACAATAAGCACTTATGTTTTCATCCATGGGAGTAGCCATGATGTTAGTCACTATGTGACTTGATCCTTATGAAGGAATCCTCCCTAGCTAAGAGGGAGTGTTGATTTTGGTAGCTAGGTCGGATCCCTTCTAGAGACCAACCTAGTCATGAAATGTTGAACGGCCTACCGACCTTAGCATTTTGAGATCTCAGATTGTATTATCCGATTAAGGCAAGCCCCAATTGGGAAAACTCACCATTCTATGTTTCTTGAAATTACAAATAGGTCAGGACCTATTTCAAATGTAACGTATATGTAATTTGGCACCAAAACGTTTGTGAGATCTAATATAAATGAAGAGTGACTGGCAGTCACAACGTACAACAATCACTTACTGAATTCTGCCCTGCGAAATCTAATTGATCAGTGATCTACTACAAGCACAGTGAAACGACTCCGTTGTTGGTTGAACCGTTCGATAGGTTCATCGGTTCAACGGTTCAACAAGTTCATCGAGCTCCACTAGTTCAAAGGTTTGACAGTGCAAGGGTTCCACCAACAGTTGAATTGGTTCAACGGTTCAACAGTTCGACGGGTTCAAAGGTTCAACAGTGAAGGGCTCTGCCGATGGTTGAACTGGTTCAACAGTTCGACAGTTCGACGGGTTCAAAGGTTCAATAGTGAAGGGCTCTATCGGTGGTTGAACTGGTTCAATGGTTCAACAGTTCGACAGGTTCAAAGGTTCAACAGTGAAGGGCTTTGCCGATGGTTGAACTGGTTCAACAGTTCGACGGGTTCAAAGGTTCGATAGTGCAAGGGTTCCGCCGACAGTTGACTTGGTTTAACTGGTTCAATGGTTCGACGGTTCGACGGTTCAACTGATTCAAGAAGTTCAAGGGTTCGATAATTCAAGAAGAGGCCATGTTGTATTTTGATATCTATGTTTTGTGCCTTAGCTGGGCAAAGTTGTAATCTGTTTCTGCTCTTAATATAAATCAGATCTAAGATTTTCTTGCTGGATTTTTCACCTCCAAGAGGGAGGTTTTCCCAGGTATATGTGTGTTATGTGAGCATTTATGTTTTATTGTTTCTTACTGTCAATCTGAATATTAAAATTAACAAAGTGAACACGCAGGAAAATGAAGTTTAAATCTATGAGATATTAGAGAACAGTGTTCCACATTCTAAAGTAGTTTCAATGTTAATGATATTCATGGAATTGCATTATTGTGTTCATATAGTGAGAAAGGAAAATGCCTAAGCATAGTTGTTTTGTTCAATAATCTAAAAAATCATTTTAATTGTCTTGTTTATGTATCTAACCTGAATAAGAGATAAAGTATGTTTTGTTTGCATATACATTGTATATTGTTAAATAGTAAGTATTTTCAAGTGGTTTATTGAGTTGTATAATCATACATACAATTTTATTATTTAAATCATCTAAATTGGGCCAGCACAACTGAATAGGAATTGACGACTATCATCTCTGTATTTTATCGTAATTTAATAATAAATGCATTGTTATTAAGTAAATCAAATAGCAGAGTAATAGAAGGTGTAGCTGTTTTAATGGAGTTTATTGAACTTGAGAATCACCTTTGTCTACCAAATAAATTTTTCATGACATTTATTCATGTAAAATATATTTTTAAAGATGTATAAATAATCTTATGAAAACTATAATGGTTTGCCCAAAGTCTCTTTTTGAACCTTTTGTTATATCCTTGCAACAATTCAAAGCTTGTAATGCTAACAAAAAAAATTGTAACATCAAATTTGTTACTCCCAAATTTTTGGGCTATATCAGTTATGTCTAAAACCTTATAGGTTATGCAACGCATTATTGTGTGTAAAAGTTATCTAAATACTATATAAGAAAACTAGCATCAATTGATACATTATACTTGTAGAATATCATCATTAAACATATTCTCTTGTTTGGAAAGCTAGTGGTACATTATCTAAGACCTCACCTACATTCACACTTACCTTTACTTTTGGTGTTAAATTTAGCAATTCAAGGTGAAATGTGAGATTAATAGACGTTTTAATTAGACTAGAATGTGGGTAAGTGCAGGAAGATGGGGGGCCAAAAAGGGGTCTTAAGTGGCCACTTTTTTTCTGAAATTAGGAAATACTGGCCTTGGATGAGAAATTGAGCATAGTTACACTCAAAATTTGGAGATGCAACCAAAACAATGTTCGTAGTGCTCCGAGTCTACTTTCTAAACTACTATTATTTTTTGAAAATGGCATAGATTAAGGGGTTCAAAAGAGGGAGCCACAGAAATTGGTGTTGTTTCTGTCAAAAAAACATAACATAGCATGTTTTGTGGCTCCCTCAAAAGGTCAACTTTTTTTTGGTATTTTTAAAATTGCTTCAGTGAGAAATTAGCTAATAGCATGTAGTTTATGCCCGATTTTTCTGATAATTATTTGATGAATATTTGAGTTTTTACTAATTTTCAAAGTGGACACATCCTAAAAAATAGAATTTTGGCCGTGCTACCCCTATAAATTTTGAAAAATAATCAAAAATCATTTTTTTCTTTTTTTAATATTTGTAGAATGGAGTCTAGTTTCTAAATATGGAATTTTTTTGAAATTTCAATGAATAGTTAATTTACAATGAAAAAAAGACCAAACAGTGGTTTTTGCCCAAAAACGGACACACAAACAAAAAAAATTAAAGATGAAAGGCTTAACATTGTTAAAATGTGAAAAAAATTACATCGTCAGATAGCTAAGAGAAAGCCTAACATTACCCAGGTGTTTGATTTGTTTGACCTTGAAACACGTGCAAATCTGAGGGTTAGCACGAACAAAATTATCTAAAATCTTGAAGAATATGGAAAAACACGTCTGTTACTGTTCATAAGGCACTCCAAGCCTTTGGGTTGGAAATCCAAAGCAAATCCCAAGCCCAAGGCTTGGGATTCCCAAAGCAAGACATAGCGCGAGCGCGTTATAACGCACTCTCATTATAACGCGCTCACATTATAACGCGCTCGCGTTATTATTTTCTTTGCATTTTTCCTTTACAACAAAAGTTTGTGCTGTTTTTCATGTTTTAAATAACGCGAGCGTGTTATGTTAAACTTAAATTTTTTTATGTTTAAGGCTATTAATCATATATGTAGGTATGCCTATATGTAAGTATGTATGCCTATATGTATGTATGTATCTATGTATGCCTATATGTATGTATGTATCTATGTATGCCTATATGTATGTATGTATAGTGTTGACGGTAGAGGAGGGTAGAGATGGGAGTGAGCCAGATAGGGGAGGAGAGGGGTGGATAAGGATTGAGTGATTAAGGTTTAAGGTTAAGGGTTGAGCATTTAGGTATAGGATTTGGAGCTTAGGGATAAGGGATTAGAGTTTAGGACCTTGAGGGATTAGGGTTTAGGGTTGAGGCTTTAGGGATAGCATTTAGGGTTAAGGGCCGAGCGATTAGAGTTAAGGTAGACTGTTGAGGGTAGAGGGATTAGGGATAGGGTTTAGGGTTGAAAGTTTAGGGTTGAGGGATTAGTGTTTAAGGTATAGTTTAGTAGTTCTTGTGGATAGAGCCAGTAAACAATGGGAGATTATTTGCTTGTTTCATAACAATATACCTCCCCTAAGTGCGGGGTGCACAGCAAGAAACATAGATGTACCCCAATGCAAAGCTTTTCTCATAATGATCATCCTTCTGATTTCAACTGTTAATTACTCACTGTGGATGTACCATATGCAAAGCTTTTCTCATAGTGTGTACACCTATTGGCATAATGAACCCCAAATGGGCTAGAAAAACATGCCATATAACATTACTAACATTAAAAAAGTTCATAGCCATTTTTCTGACATATTCTTGCAACTCAAATATCTTTAAGAGAAGAGTGTCAAAAATGATGGGTTTAACAACCTAACATAAGGCAAAGTAGTTTTGTTGGGTTTAGGGATAGGGTTTAGGGTTTAGGGTTGAGGGATTAGGGTTTAGGGATTATGGTTTAAGGTATAGTGTTGAGAGTTGAGGGTTTAGGGATATGATTTAGGGTTGAGGGATTAGGGTTTAGGGTTGACGGATTAGGGTTTAGGGTTGACGGATTAGGGTTTAATGTTGAGAGTTGAGGGTTGAGGGTTTAGGGATAGGGTTGATGGTCAAGGGATTAGGGTTAAAGTAGAGTGTTGAGGGTAGAGGGATTAGGGATAGGGTTTAGGGTTGAAGGTTTAACGATTGAGGGTTGAGGCTTTAGGGCTGAGGGTTAAGGGATTGGGGTTTAAAATATAGTGTTGAGCGTCGAGGGTTTATGGATAGGTTTTAGGGTTTAATTTTTAAGGGTTAAGAGTTGAGGGATAGTGTTTAGGGTTTAGGGATAAGGGATTAGGGTTTAAGGTATAGTGTCGAGGGTTGAGGGTTTAGGAATAGGGATAGAGTTTAGGGTTTAGGGATGAGGGATTAGGGTTGAGGGTTGAGGTATTAGGGTTGAGGGTTGAGGGATTAGGGTTTAAGGTATAGTTTCAAGGGTTGAGGGTTTATTAATAGTGTTTAGGGTTGAGGGTTGATGGATTAGGTTTTAGGGTTGATGGATTAGGGTTTAATGTATAGTGTTGAGTGTTGAGGGTTTAGGGTTGACAGATTAGGGTTTAGGGTTGGCGGATTAGTGTTTAATGTCAAGGTTAGGGTTAGAGTGTCGAGGGTAAAGGGATTAGGGATAGGGTTTAGGGTTGAAGGTTTAAGAATTGAGGGTTGAGGCTTTATGGATGAGGGTTTAAGGCTTAAGATATAGTGTCAAGTGTTGAGGGTATAGGGATAGGGTTTAAGTTTTAAGGGTTAAGGGATAGGGATTAGGGTTTAAGGTATAGTGTTGAGGGTTGATGGTTTAGGGATAGGGTTTAGGTTTGAGGGATTAGGGTTTACGGTTGATGAATTAGGGTTTAATGTTTAGAGTTGAGGGTTGAGGGTTGAGGGTTGAGGTTGAGGTTGAGGGATAGGGTTAATGGTCAAGGGATTAGGGTTAAATAAGAGTGTCGAGGGTAGAGGGATTAGGGTTTAAGGTATAGTATTGAGCCTATTGAGGGTCTAGGAATAGGGATAGCGTTTAGGGTTTAGGGATGAGGGATTCAAGTTGAGGGATGACAGATGACGGATTAGGGTAGAGGGTTGAGGGATTAGGGTTTAGGGACAAGGTTTAGGGTTAGGGTTGAGGGATTAGGGTTTAAGGTATAGTGTTGAGGGTTTAGGGATAGGGTTTAGGGTTGAGGGTTTAGGGTTTAGGGTTGAGGGATTATGGTTTAAGGTATAGTGTTGAGGGTTGAGGGTTTAGGGATAGGATTTAGAGTTGAGGGATTAGGGTTTAGGGTTGACAGATTAGGGTTTAGGGTTGACATATTAGGGTTTAATGTTGAGAGTTGAGGGTTTAGGGATAGGGTTGATGGTCAAGGGATTAGGGTTAAAGTAGAGTGTTGAGGGTAGAGGGATTAGGGATAGGGTTTAGGGTTGAAGGTTTAACGATTGAGGGTTGAGGCTTTAGGGCTGAGGGTTAAGGGATTGGGGTTTAAAATATAGTGTTGAGCGTCAAGGGTTTATGGATAGGTTTTAGGGTTTAATTTTTAAGGGTTAAGGGTTGAGGGATAGTGTTTAGGGTTTAGGGATAAGGGATTAGGGTTTAAGGTATAGTGTCGAGGGTTGAGGGTTTAGGAATAGGGATAGAGTTTAGGGTTTAGGGATGAGGGATTAGGGTTGAGGGTTGAGGTATTAGGGTTGAGGGTTGAGGGATTAGGGTTTAAAGTATAGTGTCAAGGGTTGAGGGTTTATTAATAGTGTTTAGGGTTGAGGGTTGATGGATTAGGGTTTAAGGTATAGTGTTGAGGGTTGAGGGTTTAGGGTTGATAGATTAGGGTTTAGGGTTGACAGATTAGTGTTTAATGTCAAGGTTAGGGTTAAAGTGTCAAGGGTAGAGGGATTAGAGATAGGGTTGAAGGTTGAAGGTTTAAGAATTGAGGGTTGAGGCTTTAGGGATGAGGGTTTAAGGCTTAAGATATAGTGTCAAGTGTTGAGGGTGTATGGATAGGGTTTAAGTTTTAAGGGTTAAGGGATAGGGATTAGGGTTTAAGGTATAGTGTTGAGGGTTGATGATTTAGGGATAGGGTTTAGGTTTGAGGGATTAGGGTTTACGGTTGATGAATTAGGGTTTAATGTTTAGAGTTGAGTGTTGAGGGTTGAGGGTTGACAGTTGAGGGTTGAGGTTGAGGGATAGAGTTAATGGTCAAGGGATTAGGGTTAAATAAGAGTGTCGAGGGTAGAGGGATTAGGGTTTAAGGTATAGTATCGAGCCTGTTGAGGGTCTAGGAATAGGGATAGCATTTAGGGTTTAGGGATGAGGGATTAGAGTTGAGGGATGACGGATGACAGATTAGGGTTGAGGGTTGAGGGATTAGGGTTTAGGGACAAGGTTTAGGGTTTGGGTTGAGGGATTAGGGTTTAAGGTATAGTGTTGAGGGTTTAGGGATAGGGTTTAGGGTTGAGGGATTAGAGTGAAGGGTTGAGGGATTAGGATTGATGTTGAGGGTTGAGGGTTTAGGGATAAGGGTTAGGGTTTAGGGTTGAGGGATTATGGTTTAAGGTATAGTGTTGAGGGTTTAGGGTTTAGGGATAGGATTTAGGGTTGAGGGATTAGGGTTTAGGGTTGACGGATTAGGGTTTAGGGTTGACAGATTAGAGTTTAATGTTGAGAGTTGAGGGTTGAGGGTTTAGGGATAGGGTTGATGGTCAAGGAATTAGGGTTAAAGTAGAATGTTGAGGGTAGAGGGATTAGGGATAGGGTTTAGGGTTGAAGGTTTAACGATTGAGGGTTGAGGCTTTATGGCTGAGGGTTAAGGGATTGGGTTTTAAAATATAGTGTTGAGCATCGAGGGTTTATGGATAGGTTTTAGGGTTTAATTTTTAAGGGTTAAGGGTTGAGGGATAGTCTTTAGGGTTTAGGGATAAGGGATTAGGGTTTAAGGTATAGTATCGAGGGTTGAGGGTTTAGGAATAGGGATAGAGTTTAGGGTTTGGAGATGAGGGATTAGGGTTGAGGTATTAGGGTTGAGGGTTGAGGGATTAGGGTTTAAGGTATAGTGTCAAGGGTTGAGGGTTTATTAATAGTGTTTAGGGTTGAGGGTTGATGGATTAGGTTTTAGGGTTGATGGATTAGGGTTTAAGGTATAGTGTTGAGGGTTGAGGGTTTAGGGTTGACAGATTAGGGTTTAGGGTTGACAGATTAGTGTTTAATGTCAAGGTTAGGGTTAGAGTGTCGAGGGTAGAGGGATTAGGGATAGGGTTTAGGGTTGAAGGTTTAAGAATTGAGGGTTGAGGCTTTAGGGATGAGGGTTTAAGGCTTAAGATATAGTGTCAAGTGTTGAGGGTATAGGGATAGGGTTTAAGTTTTAAGGGTTAAGGGATAGGGATTAGGGTTTAAGGTATAGTGTTGAGGGTTGATGATTTAGGGATAGGGTTTAGGTTTGAGGGATTAGGGTTTACAGTTGATGAATTAGGGTTTAATGTTTAGAGTTGAGTGTTGAGGGTTGAGGTTGAGGGATAGGGTTAATGGTCAAGGGATTAGGGTTAAATAAGAGTGTCAAGGGTAGAGGGATTAGGGTTTAAGGTATAGTATTGAGCCTATTGAGGGTCTAGGAATAGGGATAGCATTTAGGGTTTAGGGATGAGGGATTAGAGTTGAGGGATGACGGATGACGGATTAGGGTTGAGGGTTGAGGGTTGAGGGATTAGGGTTTAGGGTTCAGGTTGAGGGATTAGGGTTTAAAGTATAGTGTTGAGCGTTTAGGGATAGGGTTTAGGGTTGAGGGATTAGAGTGAAGGGTTAAGGGATTAGGATTTGATGTTAAGGGTTGAGGGTTTAGGGTTTAGGGTTTAGGGTTAGGGTTGAGAGTTGAGGGATCAGAGTTAAGGGTTGAGGGATTAGGGTTTGACATCGAGGGTTGAGGGTTGAGGTTTGAGGGTCAAGGGTTTAGGGATAGGGTTGAGGTTTAAGGGATTAGGGTTAAAGTAGAGTGTGGAGGGTGTAAAGATTAGGGATAGGGTTGGAGGGTTTAGGGATAAGGGATTAGGGTTTAAGGTATAGTATCGAGTCTGTTGAGGGTTTAGGAATAGGGATAGCATTTAGGGTTTAGGGATGAGGGATTAGAGTTGAGGGATGATGGATTAGGGTTGAGGGTTGAGGGATTAGGGTTTAGGGATAAGGTTTAGGGTTGAGGGTTGAGGGATTAGGGTTTAAGGTATAGTTTTGAGGGTTGAGGGTTTAGGATTAGAATTTAGGGTTGACAGATTAGCATTTAATGTCAAGGTTAGGGTTAGAGTGTCAAGGGTAGAGGGATTAGGGATAGGGTTTAGGGTTGAAGGTTTAAGGATTAAGGGTTGAGGCTTTAAGGATGAGGGTTTAAGGCTTAAGATATAGTGTCAAGTGTTGAGGGTGTAGGGACAGGGTTTAAGTTTTAAGGGTTAAGGGTTGAGGGATAGGGATTAGGGCTTAAGGTATAGTGTTGAGGGTTGATGGTTTAGGGATAGGGTTTAGGTTTGAGGGATTAGGGTTTAGGGTTGATGAATTAGGGTTTAATGTTGAGAGTCGAGGGTTGAGGGTTGAGGGTTGAGGTTGAGGGATAGGGTTAATGGTCAACGGATTAGGGTTAAATAAGAGTGTCAAGGGTAGAGGGATTAGGGTTTAAGGTATAGTATCGAGCCTGTTGAGGGTCTAGGAATAGGGATAGCATTTAGGGTTTAGGGATGAGGGATTAGAGTTAAGGGATGACGGATGATGGATTAGGGTTGAGGGTTGACGGATTAGGGTTTAGGGACAAGGTTTAGGGTTAGGGTTGAGGGATTAGGGTTTAAGGTATAGTGTTGAGGGTTTAGGGATAGGGTTTAGGGTTGAGGGATTAGAGTGAAGGGTTGAGGGATTAGGATTTGACATTGAGGGTTGAGGATTTAGTGTTTAGGGTTTAGGGTTAGGGTTGAGAGTTGAGGGATCAGAGTTAAGGGTTGAGGGATTAGGGTTTGATGTCAAGGGTTGAGGGTTGAGGTTCGAGGGTCAAGGGTTTAGGGATAGGGTTGAGGTTCAAGGGATTAGGGTTAAAGTAGAGTGTGGAGGGTGTAAGGATTAGGGATAGGGTTGGAGGGTTTAGGGATAAGGGATTAGGGTTTAAGGTATAGTATCGAGTCTGTTGAGGGTTTAGGAATAGGGATAGCATTTAGGGTTTAGGGATGAGGGATTAGAGTTGAGGGATGATGGATTAGGGTTGAGGGTTGAGGGATTAGGGTTCGGGGTTTAAGGGGGAGGTATATTGTTATGAAATAGGCAAATAGTCTCCCATTGTTTACTGGCTCTATCCACAAGAACTACTAAACTATACCTTAAACCCTAATCCCTCAACCCTAAACTTTCAACCCTAAACCCTATCCCTAATCCCTCTACCCTCAACACTCTACCTTAACCCTAATCCCTCGACCCTTAACCCTAAACACTATCCCTAAAGCCTCAACCCTAAACCCTAATCCCTCAAGGTCCTAAACTCTAATCCCTTATCCCTAAACTCTAAATCTTATCCCTAAATGCTCAACCCTTAACCTTAAACCTTAATCACTCAATCCTTATCCACCCCTCTCCTCCCCTATCTGGCTCACTCCCATCTCTACCCTCCTCTACCCTCGACACTATACATACATACATATAGGCATACATAGATACATACATACATATAGGCATACATAGATACATACATACATACATACATACATACATACATACATGCATACATACATACATGATTAATAGCCTTAAACATAAAAAAATTTAAGTTTAACATAACGCGATCACGTTATAACGCGATCATGTTATAACGCGATCGCGTTATGGCTTGGTTTTGACGAGCCTAAGGCTTGTCATTACCAAGCCATAACGCGAGCGCGTTATAACGCGAGCGCATTATAACGCGCTCGCGTTTTGACCTTTTTTTTTTTGAAATTAATTTGGCCACTTTTTGGCGCCCCATCTTCTTGCACTTACCCATGTAATAAACATATTTAATGTAATCAATTCTAAATTAAGTCAACTATATTTAAGATGGAATTGAATACAAGTAAAAATAAAATGATAATAATGAAAATGTTATGTTATGAAATTTAACAAGAGTAAAAAATAAAATGATAATAATGAAAATGTTATGAAATTTAACAAGAATAAAAATAAAACTGATTTATGAGAATAGACCTTGAGAATAAGGAAAATCAAAAATATAATGTAAAACTAAAAGGGAAAAAAGTCATTTAAATGATAATGATTGGAATCGTAATAAAAATAAAATATAAATGAAATGGCTAGTAAATTTGAAGAAATCAAACTCTAACCACCATTCGTATTTTATAAGGGTTTGAGAGTTATTAGTAACAATGACCTCTATAATATTCATTTTTAAATTTAAATTACTAGATAACATCTCGATTTTTATTATTATTTGTTTGGTTAGAAGTCAATTTAAACTATTATGAATGGGAGATTTAATTTTATCAATGGGCTTTACTCCATCCACCCCCTTAGACAGGGAGAAATAAAAAACTTTAAAACCAATTTCAACTATGGCCCGTAAAGCAAACCATTAACGTTGGAAATAAATGATAAAATATTAAAGTAGGTCATAAAAATATAATAAAACATTCTTATGTAAAGTGTTATTCCAGTGTAAGAGTGAGTGATGGAGGGTAAAGGAAAATATAATATTAAAAATAATTTATTAAACTTTTCAATTTTTTAATTTATTTTTATTTCTTATTATTATTGATTTTTGAGAAAAAAAATTAATTAGCCAAGTGTTAGTATAAGATAATGATGTAAAATGTAGTATTAAATTTACATTTAAATTATTAGAATTTTTGAAGAGCAATATAATTTTTTTAATGGTAATATAGGTTTCACCAAAAGATTTATGATAATTATAGTATTGTATATTTTACAAATTAAATGTCCATGTATTTATTTAGAATTAAAGTAATGTATTTCAGTTAAAGGACTCATTGAACTAATGAACCAATTGAACCCGTTGAACACATATGCTATCGGCGAGTCCAAATTTTATTAAACCGATACATCGATCGCTTTCGTTTTGACTCCTACGAACTATCTTTCCATGGGCATGAATTACCTCCTTCGGCATAACCCTCTTCTCATCTTCCAATCTCACATCTCTCCCCGATCACTAAATGCAATGCTTTGTCCTCAGACTTTCCCCATCGGCAAGATATTGCTTTCGGCCACAGTAAAACTTCCTTTGCCGATGCGCCAATGAACTACCCATCGGTGACACTTAACATTTGTCACCCCGATCGGTGAGAATACTATTGTTGGCTCAATACAATTTTATCCACCCGATGGCTCTTGTCACTTCGATGTCTTCTACTTCGCATATGTAAGACATGACTTACTATTGTCAGTTCTCTCTACTGATACTACCAGTCACTCTTTGTATCTTTGAAACGCACATTCACTGCTTACATCCATGATATACACTTGCGGGATACACACAAAATATACTCACATACAGTTGCGATATACACATGAAATGTTCTCAACATACACTAGCGATATACACATGAATTGCATATTCGGTGAAACAACAAGAAATTCACATTATAATTGGCTGAAACATGAAGAATTGTAAATCATCTCTTGCTTACCTCAACAAAGCAATCATGAAAGAAAATCCTCAAAGTGGCAGGAACAGTCACAAATGTCTGGCTGAAAGAAAGTTGGACAACAATAGTTGTTGCAGGAATTAACATTATGAGATTTAGCCCAAGAAAAGATAAATTCCAAAATTAACAACTAAAAGTTAGGGAACAATAGTTGTAGAAATTAACATTATGAGAATTAGTAGAAGGAAAAAAGTTTAAGCCATATGTTTACTAGTTTCAAGTATATATATTCTTTTGCAATTGGTGGTTTGAAAGATATTTATTTTTTTATGATATAGAAATGTATCTTTGCACTTGAACAATGAATCTAGTAAATATATTGTAAAAAGACTCTGCTACTTTTAAAATTCATTACAACAATTTTTACATAATTATATAACTAAAATTCACTGTGCTCTAACATCACTGTCAAATTAAGATTGAAAAAAGAAGAAAGAATACTAAATTTATTATAATAAATAAAAGAAAACTAGAAAGAAAACTACCAAAATTGAATGTGTTACCCATGAAAAAATAATATTTACATATCTCTACAATGGATTAGCTCTACCTAATCTATATCAGTAAAACATTTAAAAACTTGATTATATTGGTTTTACACTCAAAAACTTTTAAGAACCATTAACATAACAAAACAAAACAGAAATTCAACAAACGTTGCTGAGAAAATTCAGGGCCTCCTCTGAACAAATCCTCCAACTATTTTTGAAGAAAATATTTTAAGTTTTATATTTCTTATAAATACTATTTAATAGAAGAATTCCTTTAACACTTGCTGACGGCTTCTCGAATCCCCACAACTACAATTTTTTTCTTTTTGCTTAGATCTAACTGCTTCTAGAAGATGCAGTGAGAAGCCCTTTTCCTAGAGTTTATTTTTTAATATACACATATTTCTTATGGAAATAGTGTAATAAAATGTTTTATTTCCATTGTCATTGGCTACTGGATTTCTTCAAACAAATTCCAATGCCAGAGAAGCTGCAACTACCAAAGATAACATTCATATTTGATCTTGGCATTGACGCTAGCTTGACACAAGAAAATGCAATATTATTAATTCTCTTCTAGGGTAATGTGCAATAGGAACCACATTGATTTAGGTGATGGCTATGTCTCAAGCCATGCTCGGATCGCAGATGCCACGCCTTCCACAGCCTCAACCTCGATTGGGAGGCATATACTGTTGGACAACCCTGACAATTTGTTCATAGATTTCCTATGGCTAGCCATATACAGGTACCCTTGTTATGCTAGGCAAATCCACCATAGCAAGATCTGAAGCATTGAACTTGCTCATTCATTGTAATTGGGGTGTCATCGATTTACTCCCTGGGCCCTTGCAATCTTGTCTATGACCACATTTAAGGCTTTTGTTATCTGAGCGTCAAAAATGCTTCTTCTCCTTCATCCTACTATATGGTAATCTCACAGAAAGAACTCTATTTGAGTTTTATTTTACAACTAATTTGATTTTAGATCACCAATGAATGTAATATTTTCAGACTTTGTGCCTTCTTGCTAGATTTTCTCCAATGGTTCCTGCCCTTAGTTGCCAAGCAACGATGTACAAATTAAAATCAATCCCACACCAAAAAAAAGAAGGAATCAGAATTAAGGGGAAGACGCCCAATTATCTATAACAATTCCCATCAAGATTTCCTGCTATGTTAACATTATTATTACCAACATTTTTTTGAATGAATTTTCATGCAAGCTGATGAAAGACCTTAGAAACTAGAAGCTTTGCAGAAGCAACCACTAAGTGTTGAGTATGTTTTTAGATATGTTTTTGTAAGCTTCTTGAAGTCGCTGGTAAGGAAGCGATTTTGTTTTAGACTTTAGTAATTACTAGCGGTGTAAATATCTAAGGGGTTCCATCGAAGTTGTAACTTGGTTCATATCACTCCAATTCGCCAGTGTATAATTCCAGTGGACATGGTGGGAGGTTGTGATGTAATTTTGATGGGTGTAATGATAATGTAGTTATTTTCAACTAACTTGAAGAATGTGAGTAACTTTAGGCGATATTTTGAAGCTAAAAAAGAAGTGAGGAAAAATTATTAGTAGTCTAAAATGCCTATGAAACAGAGTAAGTTTTTTTTTTAAATATTCACCACTATAAATGAGTTTCAAGTTAAGCAGGTTGTCACTAACTTGTGAGTTCACTAGACAGTTATACGGTTCCACTAGCGTTCCGTTCAGGCATGTATGTTTGAATTGAGTCCTGTGATACTCCTAGACATTAGCATTCAAACTGAAAGGAAGTGCAATTTTTCTTCAAGCATTTACAAGTATACCAGGTATCCCTAGACTAGTTTTGTTTTTTTTGTGCTTTAAGATTTTTTAAGGTCTAGTAAAATTGCAAAAAGTAGTCGCTTCAGAGCCTGTAAATGTGAGTGAGTTCAGTGAATTAGCAAGCCAAGTGCTTCCTAAAATGGTATATGGATGTTATGCTGGAGGGGCACAGGACGAAGGGACACTCAAACAAAACATCACTGCTTTCCAAGAATCACGTTGGTTTGTCTTTACAAAAATGAAAGAAGCAAAATATTTGAAATCTTCATTAGTTAAACACATCAGATTTTCACAATCCATAATAATATGCAATAGAGTCAACAGTAGAGCTGATAGTTTTTTCTTTAATATTGGAATAGAGTTTACAGATATGGCTCAAAGAAAATCAGTTGGCACAAAAGATACAAAACATGAAATCCTCCATAGCTTAACAAAACAGCCTCCAAACTACAAGTATACAATAACCGCAGAACTTAAAAACCCTAACTTCAACTGCTTAGACAGATTAGTTTAGATAAAGCATGCACAGCATAATCAGAAACTTACCAAATTGAAACCTCCAGCCTTGTGATAGCGCAAAGCTAAATTTAGATAGTAGCAGTATCATAGAACAAAACCAAAGTTTATTTCTTCATTATATGCATTCAATCTACCCTATATGCATTTATTAAAAAGATTTTTCACAGATATGCCAACAGAGCTCTCCGTCACTTATCATAGGAACTAATAAATAGCTATTAAAGCATAGACAATTCCATATGACACACTAATAATAAATAGTTATTAAAGTATAAATGAATTAAATATACATAGCTCTCCCTTAAGTATAATGAATTAAATATTTATCAGATTATTTTAAAACAAAATTAATTTTACTCCTTACTGTTGGTAATATAAACCAATAGTAAAAAAGAAAAATAGTATTTATATATTTAGTTTAAATAAAAATTAAATCTAAACTATAGAATAACTGTGCTAAAAATTTAATTCTTTGTCACCATTGGTCAGAATCAATAGAACTAATAAATCTAGCCGATACAATAGTAACCTGCCTGCGGCAGGAACTAATAATATTTATGCTTAGAAGTATTCTACGTGGAGATGGGAGCACTCATTAGCAAAAAATAAATAAAAATATAAACCAGAAAAGAAATTGGAATACATAAAAAATAAAAACCAAAAAAAAAATTGAAAGGAAAAAAAAGTGGAGAAAACAAAAAACTATAGAACCAAAAAAGAAATGCAAAAAATAATAAAAAAAAATTTAAGGAAACAAAGGTGGAAAAAATCACAAAAACCATGCAAATACACACAAAAAAAGAAAAGAAATTGGAAATGGTTGAAAGAAAAAAGGTGGAAAAAATACGAAAGCTGTGAAAAACACAAAAAACTCTGACATATTATAGATATATTTTTAAAAATATAAATCTACTACTATATTTATAACATCTATATAAAAACAAAATAAAATGGGTTACAACAAGCCTACAAAATATTAAATTTAACTTAAACCTAAAAAATCTTGAATAGGAATGTAAAGGAATTGTTTGGTCTTGGGAAATACGACTTTCATTCTCAAGCTTTCGACCAGTACTATTGCAATGAGTTTGCACTTATCTAGTTATTAATCTAGTGATTGTAAACCAATCAAAAGATAGGGTCAAATTTGATTTAAATTTGTACTTTTCCGATGTCAAAATGCTAAATTTTTAATAAAAAATCATTCAAAAATTATTTATATGACAGGGGCAAATTTGATTTAAATGTGTACTTTTCCTATGTCAAAATGCTAAATTTTTAATAAAAAATCATTCAAAAATTATTTATATGTATTGTCATTGGCTAAAAAAAATGACCTCTTTATGCTGATTGTTGGAGAGTGCAACAAAAAGCTATAAATGTGGATAGATTTTTGGTTTGAGGGGAGGATGTGGCAAGTAAACAAATTATGAACACAAATCTTGTCTCCCCCTAGTTAAGTCATGCCTAAATGGATGGTGATAATTATGAGAGGGAAAAATCATCAGTTCTTTTGAATTTAATTTTCTGCTTCATTAGCTAAGGGATAAAGTTACAATATTAATAATACTATTAAAAGTATTATTATTATTATTCTAGAATTATGTAATAATTTAACTATTACCTTTGCACCCATTAATTAGTAAATAATGTTAAGATGATAAATTTTTAACAAAAAATTATTCAGCTATTGATATTATTAGTAAACCGTTTATTAACTCTTAAGTTACAAGGTTTGTCAATCACCATGATTTGCGGGCACGCACACTATTTCTATTGTTTTAATTTTTTTTTAAATTAATGGGTTTTCTATGGCTTGCCTATTGTTAAACCGGACAACATACTGGTGTCTACCATTAACGGCATATGCCTGGGCATCGAAATCATTTACACCTCCATCTTTCTCATCTTTTGCAAAGATAAAAAGCAGAGGGTGAGTATTTCGTAGGGTTTCTGTTGTTTGAATTTCCACTTTCTGTTGTTTGAATTTCTACCACATTGTTATTTTCATTCAATGTCGAGGTTTGAGCCCCATGCAATGAGGATGATTAATTATTCGCGCGCTCTATACAAATAGAATTTACAGTCTTTACTGGAGAAAATTTCTGCCGCTTCAGCTTCTAGTTGTCATATAATAAATATTTAACCTATTTGTTTTCAGTGTTTTTTTATTGTGTGACAGTTGAAGTTGTTGGGGTTGATCACTCTGATATCCTCTTTCTTTGTGGCTGTTGCACTTTCTTCGACATAAATCTTGTGGTACATATTAATATTCTCAATATTTTCTCCTTCTGTTGGATCTGTATTAAAGTGTGTTTTGTTGATTTTGCTGAGTATTTAATGTATGCATGCAGCTTCCAAATGGATTGGGAGCTGGCCTAGGAGCATCTTAGTTGATACTATATGCCATATATTACAGAACCACGAAATGGGGTGATGATGATCAGAAAGTTGTTGAAATGGACAAGCTCGGCAATGGATTAAATGACCATGGCTTCCCCCGTCCTCTTGGGGCCGTCCATGATACGACCTAGTTTTTCCCTCAATCTATCTCTATGAAATTGTGACTTTTTTTTTGTTTAAAATGGATTTCAATTTGTTCAAAAGATTATTTGCTTTTGAATTTTACCAAGAATTGGATTTTCAATTTCAAAACACAAATACGATGGTTTCTTTCTTCTATTTTAATCTAGCCAATGTAGAGTTGCGGCTTAAATCTATGGCTGCCATCGATTGTATCCATTTTTCAAAGTTAATCCTTGTTTTGGTTGGTTTAGGTTAATTTGATACATGTTTTTGTTTATGCGGTGTGCTAAGTGAGTCCTAACTTTAGTGTTTTCAACTTTGCAAGGTACATGAAAGGGGACATGGATGAGCATATATTTTTCTCCAGTGAAGTCTCAGGAACAACCTCTAGAGGTCTGGGGATGGATTCTCAATCCTTGCTAAGTTCTACTTCTTCGATGGATAGTGGCTGGCATTCCATGCAGTAGAAGCATGTCATTAACTGCCTACCTATCTTATTTTTGTTCAACTGTCATAGTAAATTGTATCGTGTATGCAAGTTTTAATATGTTTTTAAAAATTTAAATGGATGTTGTTTTTGGGTTATGAATTGAATTTTTATACTTGCATTGAATTTTAAGAGTTCTTTATTTTTTTTTTTTTGGGGTCAAATTTATTAGCACTAAAGCAACCAAGGGCATGCCTTTAATATGTTCTAGTTGGGATTTGTTTTAAACTGATATGCATGGTAATCTGTTAGTGTGTTAAGTTTAACATAGGGATAATTAGTTTTTCCCTTAGGGTGGTTTCTTCCTATGTGGGTAGTTTTACACCCGTTATATATTTTCTTGCCATTAAAAGGTTATACCATATGTATTTTACTTATCTCAATATTATTCACTCTTGTTTTGGTGAAATAGCTTGTGTGCTTCTCTCATGCATTCGTGAAGGTGTTTTGTTGCAGATGGTGCTCCTGGGAGGTGGATGACACCAACATAATCCATTACTTAAATTAGGTAGAAAATTGTTAGAATTTTTTTTTTATCAATGTTTCAGATTACACTTTATAATCTATCATAGTATTTTAAATGTTTCAGACTATTGATAAATTGTTTGACATACTCAGTTTTTATCATAAGCATTGTCATTTACTTTCATGGACTCTGAAAATATAAAATTGAGGACCGTAACATTAACCTTGCAAGACAGTCGTCTGATTGTGCAGGACTTCCTCCTAGCCTTTATGACACTCATGAATCTAGGGTTTCTTCAAGATATGGAAAAGTGGACTGAGCATGATCTGCCTAGGGTCTTTTTAATGGATTGATATACATCTTTTGAAGACATAAACCTCATGACATCCCTAGCCTGTGTAATGACATCACACCGACATCTCTAAAATACTTATCATAGTTAAGATTGTCCTTCACTGTTAAACAATGGCTTTGTATTTTAACATGGTGATTGGGTACTTAAAGAGCACTCTGGGTTCGAGCTGGAGCAGGCCCAATGGAGGCCTTCTGTGTGTGTACGCAGTTCAAGTCTGGTAACTTCGGTCCTGGTAGAAAATTTCTAGATGTTATATTTGGTAATCAACTATGTTTTGTGTCAACCCTCTGCAGAGGTTTTTTGTTTGAGTCTAAGTAAAAATTCAGCCTACTGAGTCTGGCCAAATCCCAAGTTTGGTAACACTGCTTAGAAGAACCTGCAATATGAGGAGCAATAGATCAAATGCAATGTAAATATCTATTGTTGGGAAATAAGGTGTCTCAACCTTTGCAATTTCCTAGCATTGTTTATTTATTTGTATATTTATTTATTGCCTAATGTTGTAATTACTTGCACATTTAGTTTGGTCACATAGTTGAGGTGGCACGGTGACATGTCATCTTACTTGGAATGTGACTTGAATGGTCAAGTCAAATCTACATGGATTTGGGCGTCCCGTTTGAGGTGGCACTAATATGCCATGTGTCGGCATCTTGTGGTGTGTGGAAGACAATATTCCATATGACAAAATCTATGATGCGTAAGAGCCAATTTTGGAGATTCCTATGACAAGTGGTGACAAGTGTCGATGAGTATCTTTTCATGAGGAAAAGGCATCTTTGGGCGCCCAAGTTGGGCTATGACATGTAAGAGGAATGTGCTATATTTATCATTGTATGACAGATTCTCTTACAACTGTAAGATGCGTAAGAGCATCTGTCATAGTCTATTTTTAGCATGGAGCGCTCATATGTTGGGAAAGTCAAATCTGCCATGTATGACAGATGTAAGGGATGTATTTGTAGCAAGGACAAGTGTCCTTTAATGCAGGATATTGGCCATGTGGCCAAGGTGGACGCCTATCCCAAGATGCTTCCAATCTTTGCCTTGTAATCTCTATATATTGCATAATTTGGAGTTGTAGTTGCACAGTATTTTTACAGGTACTATTATGCTACCGGAATAACTCCAGATTCGACATTTGAAGAATCTTGGAAGAACTTGCAGTGCAAGTGTATTGTAAATTGTAACCGTTTCAGATAATACATTGTGCAAGTTTTAGAGTGGGGTTTTTCACTTGAAAAGGTTGTCCCCACGATACATCTTGTGTCTACTTCTCTCTGTCTACATTCTTGTATTGTGTTTGCTATTGTAATATCTCTGATATAAGTTTCATATTGCTGCAATTGTAAAGGTTAAAACAAATTTGTATACCTCTCCCCTCATTAGATTAGTTTAGGAAGCAATTTTTGCACACCTAGCTTTCTTTCAGTTGGTATCAGAGCTTGGCCAATTTTGGTCCTAGCTACTGGGTAGGGTTTTTTGTACTGATCTTAGATTGAGTGGGAGTCTGTACAGAGTATTCTATAATCTTGTTGCAGGAAGGAGATGGCATGCACATCCGAAAGAATAGAGGTTGAAAAGTTTAATGGCAGCAATTTCGAGTTGTGGAAACTCAAAATGGAAGACATGCTCATTGATAGAGACAAATGGGAAGTAATTTCCAGTGTAAAACTAGCGTCAATGTCCCAAGATGATTGGGATCTCAAAGATCGTAAAGCCAAGGGTCTTATGAGACTATGTCTGGTTGATTCCATCCCGTTATATGTTCATGAAGAGAAAACTGTGAAGGATCTATGGAAGAAACTTGGTGATGTTTATCAGGCTAAATCCATGGTAAATAAGTTGTTCCTACGGAAGAAGCTATATTCTCTGAGGATGGAAGATGGAGGATCTGTTGTTGATAACATGAATGCCTTGAATATGTTGGTTGCACAATTGACATTCGTTGGTGTGAAGATGGAGGAGGAGGATCAGTGTATGACCCTGCTTTGTTCTTTACCGGATTCATGGGATCATCTTGTTATGGCCATCAGGAGTACCACATCCACTTTCAAAATGGATGATGTGGTGTCCTCGTTGTTATCTGAAGAGATGTAGAGAAAGTCATCCGAGTCAGCCAAAGAAGCTCTTGTGGTTCATGGAAGACCCAAGGAGAAAGGGAAAAAGAAAGACAAGAAAGCTGAGAAGGGTAGATCCAAATCCCGTGGGAGATCCAAATCTCCTGGAAAGTCCAAGGTACTGTGTTGGAATTGTGGGAAAACTGGGCATTTCTGAAAGGAATGCAAAGAGGAGAAAAGAAGAATGTCCCAGATTCTGATTTTGACAAATCACAAGATGATGGTGATGCCTTCATTGCAGCCTTGGCCACCCATGCATTTGATGATGTGTGGCTGATTGATTCTAGTGCCTCTTTCCACATGACCTCACATCGAGACTGGTTTACAAAGTATGAAGAGTTCGATGGTGGAAGAGTGTACCTGGGTGACGATTCTCATCTAAAGATAGTTGGTCGTGGAAGAGTCACAATCTGATTCCCTGATGGATGAGTGAAGGGGATCTCTGAGGCTATGCACATCCCAAGCTTGGCACAGAACCTGCTTTCTGTAAATAAATTGAATGATGCAGGTGTGCAAGTTGTCTTCTTGAAAGAAGGTTGCAAGATGACTAGAGGAGCTATGGTGCTTGCGAAGGGCACTTAGAGAAGTACTATGTTTCAGCTGGAGGCATGCATTTCACAATGCAATAGTTCTTCTAACTCGAAGAAAAGAGCTGCAGTCACTTCATCCCCACCATTGGAACTAGAAACTAAAAGATCTATTGTATCAAATTCTGATGGTAGTGCATTTTGGGTACCTAAGGGTGCTCATGCTTTGGAAGTTAAGCTTCCTGCTAAGAAGACAATGTTCTGGCATAAGAGACTTGGCCACATTGGTGAGAAGGGTCTTAGAACCCTAAAAAATAAAAACCTCATTAAGGGGTTAGATGATTGTAATCTGGACTTCAAATTTTGTGAACATTGTATATATGGAAAGCAAAATCGTGTTTAGTTTTACTTGAGTTCTCAAAAGTCTTCTGGTGTACTGGATCTTATTCATTCTAATGTGTTTGGTCCAGTTATTGTTCCTTCGATCTCTAAATCTATATATTTTGTATCTTTCATAGATGATTACAGTAGAAGGACATGGATTTATTTTCTCAGAAGCAAATCTGAAGTCTTTAGTCGGTTCAAAGAGTTTAAAGCTTTTCTTGAGAATCAGACTAGTAAAAAGATTAAATGTTTGAGAACTGACAATGGTGGTGAGTTTTGTTCCACAGAATTCGATAAGTTCTACAAAGAACATGGGATTGAAAGACATAAGACAACTCCATACACCCCGCAACAAAATGGAGTTGCAGAGGATGAATAGGACATTGATGGAAAAGGCTAGGAGTATGCTTAGTGGAGCTGGCCTCGAATAGAAGTTTTGGGCTGAAGTTGTTGCCACTGCTTGCTACCTGGTAAACAAGTCTCCTACATTAGCTCTTGTTGGTAAGATAGCCATGGAAGTGTGGTCTGGTAAGAAACCTTCAATAAGACATCTTTGTGTTTTTGGTTGAGGCATATGCCCATGTGCCTAGGGAGAAGAGGTCAAAATTTGAGAACAAGGCCGTTAAGTGTATCTTCATTGGCTATGGTGTCGGTGTGAAAGGATACAACCTTTGGGATCCTATGACTGAAAAAGTGTTGGATAGCAGAAGTGTTATTTTCAGAGAGCTAACACCTTCTTCCACTGATCTACAGCTAGAAGAGAAAGAAAAGCAAGAGGATGTGGTTCAGTTACCTTCTACCCCTGAGAAGACTAAACCTAAATACCCTATTCAACCTGATGATGAGGAGAGCTCTTGCAGCTCTAAAAGTTCAGAAGATGAAGTAGAACCTTCACCTCATGCTTTGAGGAGGTCCACACGAATCAGGAAGCACCCTAAGAGGTTTGGTTATACATTGCTTGATTCTAGTTGTGCTTTTGCTTTTCTTACTAATGCTGATGAGCCTAGAACTGTGATAGAGGCTATGGGCATGAAAGATGTAGGTTCCTGGAAGGAGGCCATGGAAGATGAGATGGCTTCTTTGTAAAAGAATAAAACTTGGGACTTGGTGCCTTTGCCTGATGGTCAGAAACCTGTTGGATGTAAATGTGTTTTCAAGAAGAAATTTGGTGCAGATGGTAGTGTTGAGAAGTATAAAGCCAGATTGGTTGCGAAGGGGTACTCACAAGTGGAGGGAATTGATTATGGTGAAATTTTCTCTCCCATTGCAAAGCTAACATCTATTCGGTTCCTATTATTTCTTGTAGCTGCTTATGATTTAGAAGTGGAACAAATGAATGTGAAGACAACTTTCCTTCATGGTGACTTGGAGGAAGAGATTTATATGTCACAACCAGAGCATTACATAGAAAGAGGTAAAGAAAATTTGGTTTGCAAGTTAAAGAAGTCTTTGTATGGATTGAAACAATCTCCTAAGATGTGATACTTGAAGTTTGATGCCTTTGTGTTGTCGATTGGATATCTGAAATTGAAATCAGATCATTGTGTGTATTATAAGTTTGATAATGATTGTATTCTCATTATTGCACTATATGTTGATGATATGTTGCTAATTGGGAATGGTAAGAATATGATTTCTGATTTGAAGTCTTAGTTGTCAGCATAATTTGAGATGAAAAACTTAGGGGCAGCCATGTACATTTTGGGAATGGAAATCAGAAGAAACAGAGAAAATATAAAACTTTGGTTAAGCCAGAGTAAGTATGTGAAGACCGTGTTGGATAAATTCAACATGGCAGATTGCAAACCATTATGTGTTTCTATTTCATTGGGGACAAAGTTATCTGTTAATGATTGTCCAAAGTCTCCTTCTGAGATAGAGGATATGAACAAAGTACCTTATGCTAGTGTTGTTGGCATCTTGATGTATGCTATGGTCTGTACAAGACCAGACATTGCCCAAGCAGTGGGAGTCCTTAGTCGATTTATGGCTAATCCTGGATGGGTACACTAAGATGCAATAAAGTGAGTGTTCAGATATTTGCAGGGTACTTTTGACTATTCCTTATGTTATCATGGTCATCCTACAGGACCTCCGCATTCTGTATGTATTCATGGATTTGTGGATTCTGATTGGACATGTGACATTGACAGCAGGAGATCCACTAGTGCTTATGTGTTTACTATGTTTGGTGGTGCAATCAGCTGGATGAGTAAGCAACAACATGTGGTTGCTTTGTCCACAATAGAAGTTGAGAATATGGTAGCAACTCATGCTTGTAAGGAAGCCATTTGGCTTAAGAGGTTGTGTTCAGATATTGGTGTTGATGTAGGACAGATTACTATCTGTTGTGACAGTCAGAGTGCGATTTGTTTAGCAAAGAATCTAACTTTCCATGCCAGAACAAAGCATATTGATGTACAATTTCATTTTGTGTGAGACATGGTAGAGGATGGGAAGGTGATATTGGAGAAAGTAGACACTTTGAAGAATGTTGTAGATGCATTGACAAAACTAGTGGGCATAGAGAAGTTTAGATGGTGTTCGGAGTCTATGGGCCTCTTGGCCCCTAGCAGTTAAATCTTGTCATTTCTTTTGGCTCTTGCAAGGTGTTTGACAAGTGGGAGAATGTTGGAAAATAAGGTGTCTCAACCTTTGGAATTTCCTAGCATTGTTTATTTAATTGTATATTTATTTATTGCCTAATGTTGTAATTACTTGCACATTCAGTTTGGTCACATAGTTGATGTGGCACAGTGACATTACTAACCTTTTGCAATTTTGTGTGGGAGGAGGGATGGGTTGTTTTCTGTGTCTTCAAGAAGCACATTACAACTCAAAGGAAAGGAAATGATCATGACTTTGGTTGCTGGTATGAAGACTAGGTTAACTTGCTTCCTCAGTTAGATTCACCAAATAAATCTTCACAAGGTGGTGATCATATGGGACATCAACATCCTTTCGCCTATAAATAGGAGCTAGAGATCCAATACCATATGCCTCATGATCCCTTTCTTCAGCTTCCACAACTAGAAAGCCCAAAAATAGCCTGCAATGCATTCACTAGTACAAGACCAGAGTGTTCAATACCATAAAATAATCATGGAATGAAAACAGGTACCATGGAAGGTCATGCCAATCCTCAGTCAGACCAACAACTTAATCATGCATATAATGAAGAGCAGGTGACTGACTGGAGAGTTCTGGATAAATTTCCTCTAGTACATGGCAACTTTAACTGGTTTTTGATGTACATAATAAATTAGCCCTTACCTAAAGGCATTGGATTTGAAGAGCACTATATGATCCATTGACATAACCTCAAGGTCCTTGAGGTAGTGTTGAAGACAAAGAGGAAGACCTGATTACACAGGAAACTAGCGAAGAGGGCTACTACAGAATGTACAAAATAATCAATAAATATGCCCTCTAAGAATGTAGACAAATTTATACCTCAATAATATAGACAGATGCATTAATTGTGTTAGGAATTATATTTATATTCACTCTCAATAATCCTATAAATTTAGTAGGCCAGCAGATCATGAACTGGTCACGTGTATGTTATGACGTTTGATGTAATTTTAATTGTGCTACCATTATGATATAATTTACTGACTATATTTTAGAGAATAGACCTCTAATAGCTTCCATTGAATAACTTGTAATATACCATGCTATCTGCAATATAACAGACACAATAGATTAGAGTATGTATTTAGAAATTCATGTTGCTTTCATTGTTATATGGATAGACCTCAGACAATGTTCTATGCTATTCCACCTAAAACTGAACTCACATCATGATGACAGACTCTAAAAAGAGCTTTCAAGTGAGCTTCTGACTATCATGATAGACTTATTACTGCACCCGTCCATCTTACCCACTATGTTGATAAGAAATGCCTTTTAAATCTTAAGTTTTTGGTGTTTAACCTCCTTGTTGTCTGATCAATGTGTGACAACCCTTGAGACATCCACACTCATCTTGAAGTGCCTACATAGAACATTCATAGCTCTGAAGTAACCTTTTAATGACAACAATCTTAACATCATTGATGTCAAGGTCTTAACCAACCCTCCTTGGATAATAACCATGATTTGGAAAATAATGAAGGTGACAGAGAGATCAAAATGGCAGCCATGACTATCCATTACTATTTGACTATATGTTTTACATTTTAGGGTGATGATTAGGTGTCTCCACTAGCATTTTGCCTCAGATAGTTTGATACATGTTACATCATAATTCTGTGAGTATTCACTCCAGTCTTAGTGAGGATGGATGGATGAGATAACAAAGGCTTTGAGGTGATCATAAACATCATCTTACTGTGGCAGTCTCGTACCTGCATATGCCTTTATTCTATGACAACAGTAAGGTCGACACTTCTAGTTTGATAGTGGATGATTGCAAGGCACCCATGCATCTTACTTCCTAACCATCAAGCGATAATGACATAGAGGATATTCATTTTAGGGTCTTCTTAATAGACAACTTAGTAGACCCTAGGATAGTTGTGAGGTAAATATAAATCTAATATGGAAAACTACCTTAGGTCTAGCACAAGGGAAACAGTCATGCCGACCATTGTGTATGACATTTTCAGAAGAAGAGGAATCCATCAAAAAGAATTCCAAGACAACTCTTGGTATTGATTGTGACCATGACCTAGGGACTATGGGCACATCAGTCCTTTCAATGTTACCTTCCTGCCATTTGGAACCAAACTAACATGGTTGTCATCATTATACAATCTCTTCAGAGCAAGATAGTTTCTAATCTCTTGGTTTCTACATGACTGAGCCTATGACAATGTCCTGGCACTTAGATGATGACTTTTTTGAATAGTAAATGGATTCTATGATGGGAATATCATAGTCCTCATGACTGCCACAACTATACGGTGTTTTATGACTATTTCTTAGGAAACACTCAATGTGAATGATAAGGATATTTGCTTCTTCAAAATCTAAAATCCATACTTGTACGATAGAAGGCTACCATTTGTTGTTAGATTTTTGTAATAGGTAAGAAACTCATCCATGACTTTAGGTGTGAAACCTTCACCTTGTTCAAAAGAAATCATCTGTAGATACTGCTATGGCAGTGAGTCATCTGAAAACTAAAATTGAGGATAGTAACCTTAACCCTTGCAAGATAGTTGTTTGATTGTGCAGGACTTCCTCCTAGCCTTTATGACACTCATGAATGGGGTTTCTTCAGGATATGGAAAAGTGGACTGAGCATGATCTGCCTAGGGTCTTTTATAATGGATTGATATACATCTTTTGAAGACATAAACCTCATGACATCCCTAGCCTGTGCAATGACATCACATCAACATCTCTGAAATACTTATGATAGTCAAGACTGTCCTTCACTGTTAGACAATGGCTTTGTATTTTAACATGGTGATTGGGTATGCTAACTCATGTTGTTCTAGAGAACTTGGAATAACAAGCCTTCATCTATGAATAGGGTTTAAGGACTCCTGGACAAGGTGAAAACCTTATAACTGTCCCAAAGGCAATATTGGCTGGATAAAGATTACTAGTCCTAAATCTTATGAAGGAAAATCATTTTTTCTGCCGACCATCTCCCTTGTAGCTCCTTTGGCGGTGTCTTGATCCCTTGACAACTATATAGTGCTCTCTCTATGAGGTCTATCTTCCCTACATGAATGTGATAGTTGTCTTGGTCTCTGGTTAGATTGGACTGTACTGTCCCTAATAAGGTCAATAAAGTTGAACTTGAAGTGGCCCACCTACAAGTGCATAGTTTAATTGAATAAATGCACATATAAATAAAGTGGACATAAAGTAAATAATCTATATAAATACAACTAATATTCAAACATAAATTACAAAAATATCAAGTCAAATAAAGAACTGCTTCCTTGGTTCCCAATTCTTCCATGTAGAATTTAAGCATCTATACTTTCACCATGTGCAAATCATTGTTCTTTGATTAAGAAAGCTCAAATCCCACATTTGCTTGATATATTATAATGGGTTGAGGCAGATGAAAACCATTCCACATCATGTTCTCCAATCATCACCCAAACTGGCATATCACATACAACCTTATGAATAGTGAGTGCTGCTTGTAGATGCTTGAAACCTAATAGAGGAAGAGCTCCCAAGCCTTATCTTATTCTATTGATAGAGCCTAAACTCTGAGACATAATGTAGAATTATATTCGAAGTGTTTTCCTTCCTTTGGTCCAACATTAACAGATATTGCATTGATGAGCCTTTTAACTCCTTGAAAGTCCCCAATAACCGTTTGGCCAAGGCTACATTTGGAGAGTAGGAGACCAATGATGGTCGAATCATAACAATTGAATTGTTCACATTTAAGTATCATTTGAAAATATGCAGTTTCATCTGGACTATTACATGTCCGGCTACCTGTTTGCATCAAACTCATCTTTAGCCTCCATTTTAAATGAAGCCAGCTGAGCCATGATAACAGCTACTGCCTTTTGATGAAAGCCAACAACCAATTCCTCCGTGCTTTCATATTTGTAGTCTTGCCAATAATTTCAGAAATTGCGTCATTCCTTTGTTGCTTTCCTTATGGCTTTAAAATAATGCCAATCGTGCCCGAGTTCTCTAAGAGAAAATTTTTGTTTCAATACTATGCTTTTATTTTCTTTTCAGAGTCATCGAAGACACTCCAAACTGTCTCACTTCGATATCTAAGAGTTCCTTTGAAATTATTGTTCACCGTGTTTCATAAATTATACTACCGATATTTCATTCTTACTTCGATATGAGTTACTTAATACTAATGAAGTCCCCTTTTTATTGTCATCGAAGCTATCGAGGGGAGTTCCATTCTTGTCCTACCGATATCCACACTTCCCCTCAATGTTGTATTAACGTTGTACTCCCATTCTCGAGACTTCGAAAGGACTTATAATTGTCTCCCTTCGATTTGTTAACCTCTCTTCGATGTGGCCTTCTATGGCTATTGGCAACATTAAATTATTTCTTTATCTCGTATTTACTTTGATAATATTCATCGTGACTTTTTTCATCGGTCTATCCAAGGGATCATAATATTACTCTCTTCGACATGTTGTTCCCTCTTTGATATATGTTATCTCATTATTGCAATAGTCATTACGGGAGGTAACATGAGGTTTTTTCAATATTGTTTTTTATACATACACATTATTCTTGAGATTCTGTAGCAAATTCAGAAGTGATGGACATATAACTAGACTGACATATAACTGGACTCTTTTGAATGGTAAAAATCTAAGTGTAAATTCAAATCCTACAATATTTGAGTCGAAAATGGGAATTTGTGAGGGACTATTGTGACTAATTTTATTAGTCATAACACATTATATTTTTGCATTCACAATTTTTATAAATACCTTGGTACAACAATAAGTATAACATAAGAGGACATGTTCCCGACATTACACTACAAGGCATAGTTCATTTCAAACAAAATGTTAATCAAATTAAATATGCTTTATATTAATTATTTTTTTATGTCCTAAATAAACAGTCTTATATTATAATTCAATATCTCATTTTTCGTTATTATTTATACTTATAATTTTAATATTATTATTTATATTTATTATTAAACACTCTTCAAAAATTAATTTTCCATTAGAATACAATTTATCTATACCAATATTTAATCTAAAAAAATTACAAAGTCTACGTGGCACTTGTTTGAATAAGTTGGCTGGCTTTTGCTTAACTTTTAAATATCAAAGTCTACATTGTAAAAGTGTGTCCCAAAGTATTGCTTTATTTGGCGCGCAAAGTTGCGTTGTGGTTTCCACCAAACAGAACAGACGGCCCACTTTTACAATTATAACTTAGTCTTGCACTCCTTTTCGGGAAAAGCCGTCAATTTCTTTATTGAATTGACGCCACTTACTTTTTTGAAGCTTTCAAACTTTTGAACGGAAATTACATATTTTTAATTATACATAATTAAGAAGTTTTTGGTTTATAACAATATCACACAAATTTAATACTATTCACAAGATTTTTTTGGGTGGTGTTATGACTGTTATCCCACCATTTTGAATTATTATTTAATATATAAAAGTATATATTAAAATAAAATAGAAAGTAAAGATGTTAATAGTTCAATTAAAAATTAGTTGGCATCATCTTAGGTGTACAATAGGGAGGTGGAAAACACTCAAAGATGAATGGACAGACAGGGTTTGTTGTTTCTGTGCATTCAAGTTAGTGGAAACAGAATGTCATTATATCATGGAGTTTACAATGTCTAAAGACGGGAATGGACAGTCAGAATTTGTTATTTTTGTGCATCCAAATTAGTGGAATGGAAATGACATTACATCATGGAATGTACAACTTACAAGAACATCAAATCAACAAGGTGAATATTTAACCACCTAGTTTGAAGAAGAAAAGATAGGAAAAACTAACAGATGATTCAATAATGCTAGTTAAACGAACGTGCAAGGCTGGTCTTTCAGGGGTTGATAGCTGACGCGTCACAAGTCACGACTCACGCGGATTCAGTGTTGATTTAGCTTTCATCATCTGCGAGGGAAGAGTAGTGTTGATCCAGCTTTTATCTAACCCGCAAGGGAAAATAAGTGCTGGTACAGTTTTCATCGCACATACGCTCATCATTTTGTGAGCAATGGCCGCCATTTCAAGTGAAATGATTGTTGTTCTCGCTCTGGTCTTCATGGTTTCCGTTCCAGGGTTAAGTGAGAACAGCGCTGTAAATCCCGGTTCAGCCGATATAAATGCCGCATGTCGGGCTTCGCAGTTTGCAGAGGCGTGCAAGTCATCATTAATGAACACTTCGCTGGGGAGCAAGCAGGCGGGAGCTGAAGAAATTGTGAAAACCGCTATAGTATTGTCGTTAGATGGCGTGATAGAATCGTACCGGCTGTCTGAATCTCTCTTGGCCAGCGCCACCGATTCCCACAACTTTAACTCCACAGTGGCCGCTCGCAACTGCCTGCAAGCGTTGGGCGCTGCAATTAGGACCATTTCCAAGAGCAGCGCCGCCAATCTGGAGGAAAGGGCTGAAGTTAAGGATGGCAGGGCGTGGATGAGCGCCGCTCTCACTTACGAATATGACTGTTACTCCGCCTTCAATCGTCTGAACCGTTCGGATCTGACCGCCACAATCCAGCATATGAATTCCACCATGACCTTAACATCCACCGCCCTCAGCATGGTGGCCGCCATTGAGACCTACGGCCGCGACATGAAACTGTGGAGACCTCCCCGGACTGAAAGATCCGGCACAGAAACTTCCCCAGCCTCGGGGTATGATGATAGCATTTTTGACGTGCACAACAATGGCGTGGAGATGCTCCCTAATGTGACCGTCTCTCTTGACAACACTTCTGAGTATTCGTCTATTCAGGCGGCGGTGGATGGTGCCCCGGATTACTCTGTGAAGGTGTTTGTAATCCATGTCAAGGCCGGGGTTTACAGAGAGATTGTTAGGGTTCCTCCCAGCAAGACGAATCTTATGTTGGTGGGCGATGGCATGGATCGGACTGTTATCACTGGTTCGATGAATGCTCTGCAGCTGGGCGTTGGCACTTCCGGCTCTGCAACTGTCGGTAAGTATTGAACATCTCCCTAATTGCTATCATATTCTTCATTGTTTTTTTGTCATCTAATAAGAGTTTAATATCTACCATTCAATAGGCCAAAAACTAGGTTAGATGGAAAAACATGATGGAAAAATATGTTGAGCTGTTGTTCAATGGACCAGTTATGACTCGAACCTAGTCGAATTTAGGATCTGCTGGAATGTTTTACCAATTGAGATACTGGTCTCTTTGTGGCCAATCCATGTCCAGGTGCTTGGCACCTAACCTGATCCTAATACCCATTGTTGAGCTACTGCTCATTCCTTTTGTGGCCAATCCATTGTTGGTACCAATTGTTGCGCCGCTACTTATATGTACCAGCTAAGACTCAAACCTAAGACCACCTATTTGTTGTTAGAGTGCTCTACCAACTGAGTTACTGAACTACTGACACCTTTGTGACCAGTCCATTGTCAATCCTGGTGTGACTTATTTCCAACAAAACCATAGACCCCAGAAAGAGAAAACTCTGAAAAGAACAAAATACTGAATGGACTGATGGATTGTTTGAATCTACCAATTACTCTCTCAACTAATATTCTAAGTTCAGAAGTAAATGGAGAATGGGTTTGTGTTCATAATTGGACCAGGTTTTTGAAGTAGAGATCTAAAGTTTTCAGAGTAGAGGTAATAAGTCCAAAAGTTCCAGGCCAGACATTTCAGGGCAGCCTCTGCATTTGAAAGGGAGAATTTGATGACGGTAAAAGGTAATGCATCCCAACAACAACCATATCCATTCCAAATGACATCGAACAGTCCTCTTTCTCCTTTACTGTGCAACAATGACCCATTTTCACACAATAATTGTTGCACTTGCTTCAGAATCCCCATCTATTTCAAATTCCTACAGAATCAAGCCAAGGAAGTAAAAATCATAAGCCCAAAAGTTTTAGGCCAGACATATCAGGGCAGTATCTGCATTTGAAAGGGAAAACTTGATTACAGTAATAGGTAATGCATCCCAACAACATCCATATCCATTCCAAATGACATCGAACAATACTCTTTCTCCTTTACTGTGCAACAATAACTGATTTCCACACAATAATTGTTGCACTTGCTTCAGAACCCCCATCTAAAATTTCAAATTCCTACAGAAGCCAGTTAGAGTCATAGATCAATCCATTTAAAAGCCACAGCATATTCCAAGCAAATCCAATGCTTTTTAACTGTGTTATCAAATAAGAAAACATCTATAGGATCTGTGAAAATTGGTCTACTGCCCAAAACATTGAATTTCAGCCTAGAACTATCTATCTGCCCGTGTATTTTTCTGTTTTTATCTCTGAGCAATCAAAGCCAGAGGGCGTTTGAAAATTTGGCCTAATTCATGAATTTTGCAGGCGTGAACGCGGACGGTTTTGTGGCAAGGGACATGATGTTCGAGAACAGCGCGGGGCCGGAAATGAGCCAGGCCGTTGCCCTGCGGGTGGACAGCGATCTCTCTGCATTCCACAGATGCGCCATTGTAGGGCATCAGGACACCCTTTACGCGCACACACTCCGCCAATTTTACTCCAACTGCAGAATCGAAGGCACAGTCGATTTTATATTCGGCAATGCCGCCGCCATTTTCCGCAACTCCACCATTCTCATACGCCCTCGTATACTGCCTTCCAAAAACGGAGAAACCAGTCCCATTGCAGCTCATGGGCGCTTAGATCCGGGTCAGTCCACTGGATTTGTTTTCGACAAGTGCATTATCAATGGAACAGAGGAATACATGAACGATTTCCACACCAATCCCCAAATTCACAAGGCCTATTTGGGTCGCCCATGGAAGCTGTTTTCCAGAACAATTGTTATGAGGTCCTACATTGGGGATCTGATTAGGCCTGAGGGATGGCAGCCATGGGACGGGACCTTTGCTCTCGACACGCTCTTCTACGGGGAGTCTGATAACTACGGGCCTGGCGCCAATTTCTCTGCCAGAGTCGCCTGGTCCACACAGATTTCGCCTCTTGCCGTGGGCATCTACTCTCCGCAAACCTTCATTCAAGCCGATCGATGGCTTCCATTCCTCCTCTCTAATTACTTAAATTGATCTATTCATTCAACCCTCCTAATCTCCGCCATATATTTATTTTAGTTTCTGTACAGGAAACAATTTGTATCCGCTGTAGACTGTAACAAAGATTTCTTTACTTATTCCGCTGTGGAATTTTCTGATCCTGATTTTAAAATTTGTGGTGATGCCCTGCATTTATCTGTTGACTCAATTCTTAAACTCATTGAATATTCAGAGCGTAAGGAATATAATGACTGTAATGGATATACATGGATCCTGATTTTAAAATTTGTGGTGATGCTCTGCATTTATCTATTGACAATTTCCTAAACTCACTGATATTCAGAGAGTAATGAATATACGTGCACTTTTGTTGATAAAGGATGATGGTTTAATGGATATACATTGTACTGTTGCAGGCAATTGGTCTTCTTTACTTTGAAAATTCTACAAAGCTTTGTGTTGCGTGTTTTTAGGGGTTGAATTTAAAAAAAGAGAGATGTTTCCTCGAAGTTTCTCCTACTTTTGGGACCATGATTGGGTTTCCCTGTTATTTTAGATTTCATCTTTTTGATTGAAAAGTAGGTAATGGGAGGGGCAATAGTTGCGTGGGCTAATTTTGGGACCAGGTGGCACTTTTGTGGAATTGTAGAAGAAAATGAACATTTCCTTTACAATAAATTTTTAGGTTAACAAATTAATCTAGAGAGTCAATATAACAATTAAATTACAATTAGTTTAGATAAACGAGTTGAGTCTAGATATATCTTTGATTCTGGTTCGAAATTGAGATAAATGGCATGAATAATTATGTACCTTGAAGTTGGATAGAAGGAAATTGACTTAACAATGACAAAAGTAGATACTTGGAATCTAAAATCGAATCTAGAAATAAGAGGCTATGACAAATGCGCTGTATGAAAATTGAAATTGTGCAGATTTGGATTGAGACTGAGGGTGACCCTGATCCTCTTGAGGGTGTGTATATGTATTTTTTTTTTTTTAAGGAAATCCCACAATGTGTGACTTCTTGGGTTAGGCCATAGTAAGTCATAGAGTCCTAGATGGAAATCTAAAAGAGGACCTAAACACGAAGCTTTAAGGCCACACAAAAAGAAGTCTAGAGAAGAAACCTCAAATGTGAACCCTATCAAGCCAAGGAAGTTAGCTTGGTAAATGAGAAGAAGTCTATTTGGTTTGTAAAGAGCGAATTTAACATCTTCACCACATTGTGCAATCAAATAGAGTCAAGTACGAGATTCTTGATCAATAAGTCACTCAAGGATATTACAATCAAGATAGGAGACCTATGTTTAAGTCAATGATGTGGCTTAGGCCTTGGAGCGTCTTGTGGAGACTCTAATTGTGGTCATGGCAAGAGAAGGTGTAATGGAAGCCCTCAAGGACAAAAAGGTAGGGTTCTTGGCTGCATTTGTTCAAGAGGTAGCAGGAGTTTAGTGATGAGAGGTGTGATTTGAAAGTGCCTAAATTTGAATTAGGGTAGATGTGTGAACCTCAATGCCAATAGTGGATTGACAACTCTCAATTGGTCTCTAAGCACTTTGAGTTGCTCAAGGAAGAGAATAGGAAAAGGAGGGAGAAGGCCCTCTTTTCACGATTCCTTGATAATGTTCAATTGGATCCCAAGGTAGATGAATGTGTGAAGATGCAATGGTAACAACTAAAGAATGTTATGGTTTTCTATATATATATAATGTGTTTACTAATGCTAACTAGTGCAATAATTAAAACTAACCTAAAAATGCAACAATAAAGAAAAATTAACCTAGATGAACGCAAACTAACTTGAATGCACAATATCTATGTGCAAATTTCCTATGTGATATGATATGCTCATTCATAAAATACAATGTATTAACTTTTATGTTTTCAATGAAACAATAAAAGTTAACAATGCAGGAGTGAGAGCAAACAAAGTTCTTATTAAAAATGCAATTTTTAATATGGAATTACATTCAATATGCCTATCACACAAATCTAGCTCTAATAATACAAGTCTAGATGCATATTGTGTTTAATATGGAGCTAAATATCAATTCCCAATGAACTCATAAAGATTCAACAAGTTTATAGTATTCAAGGGAAATCATAGGAAAATTGATATAATGTTGCCCTGAAGATTTGTTGCAAAAATTTAGGGGTACAAACACCAATAATGAAGCTGAGGTGGAAGCCCTCCTTGCAAGTCTTTGAGTTGCATATGTGGAAAGGTGTAGAAGTTGAAGGGGATTCTCAAATAGTGATAAATATAGTGGTAAAGGACTTTCGTCCTAATTGGAAGCTCAGGGTGATTCTAGAAGAAGTTGTTTATTGGAAAAATAAGTTTACACCCATTTAAGGGCAACATTGCTTCAAAGAGCAAAATCATGTAGTAGATTTTCTAGTGAATGAAGGTGTGAATCAAAAGGAGATATCAAACATGGAAAGTCACGAGGTGGTAGATTGGCCTAATCTCTCTAATCTTCTTAATTATGGTCATTCCCCATAAAGTATTCTAATGTTAAGTTGGTCATTTCCAATAGCCTATCAAAGTCTCTAGATTATATTAAGTGTGAAATATTTGGTGGTAGTGCTCAAGGAGGCTATGTCCCTTCACATGTACTAGTTTTAAATATCATCATTCAAGCAGGCAAATAGTAAATAGGAAGCTAGTGTGGAGTTTGTAGAGTTACAATAGGCGAACTAGGCTTTATATTAGCTTTGGCTTGCGGTGTCATTTTTTTTTGGTCTTCATGTCAATTTCCTTTGAAGGATTTTTAGGTCTTTGTTGTGGGATAGTGTTAATGGTGGTTGGTGGAGGCTCTCATTTGTTTAGATATGGGAAGGTGAAGGATCATAAGCTTAAGAAAAATTTCAAATGTAAGTGTTTGGAAATTAAAAGTCATCATTTAGTTATCCTTGGCCCTAAGGGTTTAGAGGACAATGGTAGGGTTTGTTTGAGAGGCACAATAATGGATGATTTCTTAGAGAAGTTGAAGGTGGTCATGAATGATGCAAAAAATTAAAAGAATGCTTGTTGGATCTTTTGGTTCACACTCACACAGAGGAGGTGTTACATTTCAACATGAGATTGTGGGTATCCAGGTAGGCACTCCAACTACCAAGTTCAAGAGCAAGGAGCTAATGGGTGGTTTGGAAATAGATATTAAGGAACATATGAGACTTTCTAAGCATTAATGGATATGCAAATGTTAGATTTTTGCCAAGACCATTGTATGGTCATGAAACATATGGTTATTTCTCATCATAAAGGTGGAATGGATCTCACTAGTGGTTATATAATGCCACTTTTGGAAGATGATAGATTTGTTAGGGCTATTTGGAGGGTTGAGATTATATAGGGGTTCAAATTCAATGGGCTAGATAAAGTGGTTGGACTGATTATTCCCTCAGTGGAATTGGTTGTTGTCTTTGGAAATGACTTGAGTATATAGTCCTGGACATATGATAGATGGTCGATAGCTCCTCCCACCACTAGTTAGCTTGATGGGGAGTTTTGTTGATGCTCTAAGTTGGCTTGCAATACTTTGCTTTGGTCTTGGGTATGTGATTTCTATGCTACTATGTATTATTGGTTAGATTGGTTTGGTAAATGAATCTCCTTATAGATATTTTTGTTAGTTTGTTAGTGCTATTTGTAAATAGTTGTAATCTCGTTGCACCTTGCATAGGGGTTGTTCATGTAGTCTATCTTTGTGTTGTATGCTGTTAGTAGTCTTTGGGGAGGGGCTCTATTAATAGAAACCCATTTGTTATAGATGAAAAAAATGTAAAGCAATGTTTTTTGATGTTCTAGAAGTTGTCCCAACAGATTAATGAGCATAAAAGAAACAACAATCAATAGGGGCAGTGATGAGAAAAAACAAACAATAGCCCAACATTGTGTTTCCAAATTGTCAAGATTGCAATATGTTTGTTTAGCAAGTTTTGGATCTATACTAGGATGGGAGTATCATTAGAACAATGAATACTATGTCTAATGAGGTTCCCAATTGATTACAAAATGAGTTGCTAGGGACAATGACATACGAGCCTTAGAAGGCTACAAAAACAATGGCAATGTGATCCAGAATGGTATTCAAGGATGATGTAATGTCCAACAATGATTTCGTAATGTTTATGGGATACCACTATGTAGGGACAATAAGAAGCAAACAATTTAGAAATGGGTAAGTGCAAGAAGTTGGGTCCATATAAGAAAAAAAATGTGGGGCCAAAAGTCATTGCACGGAATGGATACCCATTCACTTAAACTCGTATACCCGCTTTTAATAAATGGGTATCTGTTATGGATCAAACACCCAAACCTAAGTGGATATATGTTACGAATGGAGGTCCATTTGCAACGGATATATGTTAGGTACAAGCATTCAAATTGAATGGATGTATCTTTACTAATAGGTGTCTGTTTTGAAAAAGTATTCATTTATTTTTCGCTTGCACTCATGCTCGTGGGCATTTTTCACTGTTTATGATAGCGAATGGAGCACAATGGGAAAAGACAAATGGATACGTGCCTCTGGTGACCACTGCATCCCTCAAACTTTGCCTTCTACCTTCACAACTATAGCCTACATTTTTTGAGGTAGGTACTCATTTTTTAGTGCATTTTTTTATTCTTTTCAAGTTTTTTTGAATGTTTTAGGGTTAAAATTTTGGTTTTTAGGATTAGGGTTTACAAAATTGTAAGCTCATTATAAATCTTAATCCCTAAGCCTTAAAACTGTAAACTCTAAACACCAAATCATATTTATTCAAGTGCATTATAAACAAATTTAAATAATGGTAAAATTTGTATGTAAACTATTTTTTTTAAAGTAAAATGTATTTAGGGTTTATAAATTAGGGTTAAACCTTAAACCCTAAACCCTAATCCCTAAACCTTAAAATTGTAAACCTTGAACCCTAAAATAGTAACAACAATAGCACATATCAATGGTCATGAGTAATGCATGTATCAATGGTCCTAGTTTCAAATATAGGTTTCCCTATACCATCACATTATGGTAACTAAATTCAAGGATCATTATTCAATAACAATGTCCTTGCCAATCATATTAAAATCTTTTTCTCCACCCAAAATACCAAGCCATGAATAAATTTCTAACCATTATTAATGAGATATATTCACATGATAATGTATGCACGGTTTCACCATTTTCTTAGATGGACTAAGTCAAAAATGAATTGAGAATGCACATATGCCAATTATAGAACAAACCTAAGTTTAACTCATGTTTTACCCTGATTAAATCTTGAGTTAGAAACCTGCCAAACTCATTTAAGGCTATTAAATGTCATGTATTTATTCATTTCAGAGTTCTTTAATATTTGAGTACCATACCATGTGAAGTGGAAATGTCATCACTGCATGCTCTTCAAATCAAATCTTTAAGGGATCTAACCTAATCCTAATCCTAAGAAATAATCTAAGGGATCTAACCTAACCCTAATCTTAAGAACTAAGCTTAAATGTTATGAGTCTAATCCTAAGGCACTATAGTCTAAAGATTATTACTATCAACAATAGACTATAGCTAAGGATTTAATATTTAAATCCATCACTAAAGGGAATTTGGTAGGAAAGAGGGAAGGAATGGGTCAACTGGGAGTTATGGTGGCAATGAATGCCTCTGCGATGCATTTGATAGTCTTAAGCTATAGGGAAGCTTGTCTTGCAAGACAATGTTTGACTTGGTCATTTAAGGAGATTGCTTTGGTTATCTATGGAGTCCTCTCTAACTTATCACAAAATGTATGTATAAGTCTTATTCTTTTGAAGACTTTATTAAATTAAAATTATTTTTTGTAATTGCAATTACAAATTTTTTTTTTAAAATTTAAATGTATTTATTTGCAAAGACTCCTTGCTAGTGAAGCTAGGTTAGAATGTATGTATAATCTTGTTCTTTTGTTATATTCATCTTTAGTTTCATCATGGGGTTTATTGCTAGGGATTTGAGTGAATTTGTGGAGGATTATAATATTAATGTCCTCACAGATGTCTGAAAATGAACTCATTCTTTTAAGCATTGAATTTGGGTTTCATAGTATTGTTCATTCTCTAGATGTTGATACTTGGGGTATTGTGAATCTTCATTGTTCTGATATTAGTGAGTTATTTTCTAAATGAAAATAGTCATAGGTCTACGTTAGGTTTTATGCTTAGCTTTTATTTTAGATAAGACTTGAGTTTAAATATAAGTAAGACAAAATATTTATATGTATATCTATATACATATATAACATAAGAGCATAGGCTATAGATAATAGGGCTAGATCTAGATTGAACTATACTACATAAATCAATCAAACATAAATATATTTATACAACTTAACCATTAGAGTTCAATCTAGGTTAAGTTTTATAAATTTATTTATAATCTTACATTGCTAAGCCCTAACCCACAAACTATGGACAATTCAACACAAATAAGCAACTTACCTAACCAATCAAACCATCCAACATTTGTAATACAATACGATGACTTCACACATACTTTCAACCACTAAACACAACAACTATCTATCAAACTAAAACACTAACAAGGATAGTAACATAAGGACTTACACATAATGGTGAATGATACTTTCATCGCAGTATATCTTGAATTGACTATTACATAAGATAATCATTACAACTTCATATTTTGGAATCATTCCTAAAGTTTTAATTTGTGGAAGGTTCATTTTCTTTCAAATTATAGATCTATCTTATTGTTGTTTCATTGCTGCATCTTGGGATCTTCTAACCCTCAGACATAGATCTTTGATTGATTCTATCTTATTAAATATAAATTATCCTAAACCATTAGCCATGACTCGTATATGTGCACAGCACATTTTTTATGATGTCAATCTTGTGTGCATGGTATATGTTAGTGACTTACATCTAGGTCTATTACCTCTTCATGGTAATACATCTAGTGATGAGTTTGGAAATTATTGTCTTACAATTTGATAATGTCCTCCTTAGTGTCTTTCTTCCCATTGATCATTAGATTCATGTTTTTCATGATGGACAATATTATTAGGAAACCTAAGATGACCTTATTTGATAGAAATTATTAGCACAATATCTCATTTCTTCATCCTATATGCATATTCATGATAATACATACTTGGTTAATGCATTTGAAAAGAGATTATTTGAGAAAGCTTATTGACAAGTTAGATTGGCTTCTATTTGATGCATGTTGTTAGATGATGAATATGCCATCTAAATAGTCTTATTAGTAAACCTTAAACAATTTTGGATAAATACAAAAATTAAGGATAAACTTATGGAGACATTTTATATTTAAAGCATAAAGAAATTCCTCATAATATTAGTATATATCTTGATATATTTGAGCTAGTATTGAAACAATTAGTTAAAAGATTAGCTCCTAATCTAGGTGAATTGACCATGTAGTACTCTTGCCTAATGTGAAAACTAATTACATCATAAAAGAGGGCCACTTGTTCACTTGGAACCAAACCTAAATAAACTACTTAGTAAACATCACCTTTTATGCCATCTTTAGGTATCAAATCACCACAACTAGTGACATCATGTGTATAAGAATTTGTTATATATAAGCATTCTCATCATTTGTAAAATGTATTTATTTAAATTTTTTTTTTTGTAATTGTAGTTGAGATCGTGTATTTATTTGCTAAATGTATTTATTATTATTATTTTTTTGTAATTGCAATTGGGATCATGGATCATATGAATGTATATGATTTTATATTGGATGAACCTTTACTTGAGTAGCCTCAAAACTCACCTCAAATCCCCCCACTTCAAAACCCACCCAAAAACCCCACTTATTAATACCCACCTCAAACTGGTGAACAAAGGTTGAGAGCTGAGATAACTCAAAACATAACCTTGTTGATAACTCAAAACATAACCACGATGTATACCAAAATAGATTTATTTCATACTTATCATCATATTACCCCTCATTTACATAGGTTTGCCACTTCTATGTAGACTATGATAGATTTAGTTAGAAGCATAGATTCTGATTTGGATAGATTTCATTGTTGGAGGGAGGAGAGGGGGTAGTTTTATTCATATGGTTTATCATAGAAGAAATAAATGATTTGCATATTACAAACAAAAATTAGCACCATATTTCATCAACCCTTCTACCAATCTCCCCATCCTTCCAACAAAAAATAAAATTCAATCAAATTGTGTAGGCACGCTAGGATTTCAACTAATTTTTGTGACCATTGGTAGATGGTCTTTGACCATAAACCACATGGCAATCTTGAGGTGCCATTATATTTTTTGAGAAAATTGTGGGCTAGGTTTGAGATAGGTTTAAAATCCAATTACTTCAATATAAGATCATTCCATGGTGTTGGTGATGGCATGCCACAATCTAGACCTAGTACATGTGTCGATCCAAATTGGCAATTGTCTATTCCATCTTTGGTTGCTCCTCTTACACCCACCATTCTCGACCCATTCACCAACATAGGATGATTGAAACTCTAGGAGCATAGAGAAGGCTCTCGTAGAATTTGACTAACCAATCTACTCAATTTGCAACTTAAGTCAGTAGAGAGCATGGAGGAGATGGTATTGGTCCATCTAGCAACCCAGGCACAGTTCACCCCATTTCTACAGGAATTGTAATCAACATTGTTATGGTCCTTGCACATCTACTTCAAGGATTATATTATAGGAGGAGGCATTCTTTTCTGATTTGTTAAGAGTAGTAGACCTGCAATTTCTACACAGGTATGCCACAATATATGTATATTATATAATTTATTTAAAACTTTAAATTCTCAAAAATTAGATTAATTAATGCTAAATATTTTGCTACATGTAATGCAATTGTCAAATATTAATTAAATAATTTATATTGTTTTGTCATTTGCAGATGAGGGGTGAATCTTTAAGATTGGATCATCTTGTCTCAATGGCTATTTGTCTTAGCACACCTTATATAGTACACCAAAAAAATTGTCCTTAACCTAGAGTTCATTTGTAGTTACTACTAAAATTATATGTAATTAGGTTTTATATTCATCTAGAATAACTAAAATGTGATTTCTTAGAAGAACCTTAAAGTATAATATTTAATTCTGATAATTATTCCTAATCATGTTTACAATAGTCGAGAGGTCATAACCATTCCACGTAAAACCAACATCAAGGTGTCATCGATCCTCCATTGGATGCTCTTCAATCATTACTGGTGTGTAAATTGTTTGTACAAGTTTGTACTGCGTCCAATTTAAAAGTTTGTAAACATTAAATAAAGTTCGTACATATTATATATGTTGGTTGAAAATTTGTATATTTTTGTAATTTTAAATGATCCTTAAAATGTATGCAAGATAATACATTAGGAGTGAAAAAGGCGTGGTTCATCATGAGCGGCCTAATTCTACCACATTTGAGGTTTGTGCTAGTATTTTATGTAATCTATATGTTATGCAATTTAGGTATGCTTGCATTTTTAATGCTTAGTTCTAATTCCTTTTATTTAAATGTAGGATCTTGCACATGCCACCTTTGTCATTTCACTTGTACAAAGTGAGGCACGTGATGATCATCTGGTATTTAGATCTAGAACTATATTTAAATTACATGTTTTATTATTTTGTTTTAAATATTTGATTAAATAATATGTGCACTTGACTAATTTTAAATATTGATTTGAAGCTTCCTTTTCTTGTAGTCTCCCAGGTTTAGTAGAACACATGATTCGTATAAGGAGTTGTGATGCAAACAAGACCAAGGTGTCTTATCAAGCCACCCAATCTAGCAGTTTTGAACTAGTTTCACAATCACAACCAAAATTCACAAAACACGGTTCACATGAAGTAATTTTCATTAATTTTTTTGTAGCTTGAACATTCAACTGTATTGCTTCAGGGAATTTAAAACTTCACAAGAATTGTCAAACAAATTACAATACAACTTTATATATATATATATATATATATATATATATATATATATATATATATATATATATATATATATATATATATATATATATATATATATATATTGGCCTTCATACAACATTGCCTTTATTTCCTAGTTTTCAACGACCCCTGTTCTACAATTTATGAACCTTTTGAATCTTCTGTCTGTCTTTCCTATCCTCCTCCTTCTTATGTTCCCTCTAAAGTTACTCTCTGCTTCAACTATTGTCCACCACCCATACACAACCTGTTTTCCTCTTTTTGTTTTGCTCTTTGATGTTCCAATTCTCTTTTTCACTAAACTATGCAGATTGAAGTAACCATTGACCCCAGATTGTTTTTGAAAATGGCTAATATCCCCTTCCAAAAAAACCCCATGCAACCATTAATCATGATGAAGATACAAATGATTGTCAAGAAGAAGAAAGGTCGCGACGAGATAGGAAGATATAGCAAATAAATACAAATTTTTGTTTTTCTGTCAAAGATTAATAAGGCCACCCAAAAATGACTGAAGAAAATCCTTGATAATCGATTAGTTGCCTTTGGCAACATTCTATTGACATGTATTGCTAGAAAAGGACAAATCAACCCCGTCAGAAATAGAATAAAAGTTCTTTGGTAGTCTTAAAATATAAAGGCACATCTTGCAATATATTCACCCAATCACATTCCAACTCAACATATAGAGGATTTAAGTGACATTAAATAGCTTCCCTCTGTCACAGCTACTCAAAATGGCAACTCTTAACATCATTAAAATTGATCAATATAACAAAACAACTCCCGTCGCCTTGTGACATTTTGTGAATTAGCACTTGCAGGTTCTTATAGCTAGTTTGTTGCAATTCGAACACATGAAAGATGGAATTGAAAATAGTTCAGAATTCAACTGAACAACATTTATCTAAGTTCTCAACATGGCTAAAGAGGTTTTAGAATACAAAACACACTAAGAACTTCCTGAAGCTCAACACAAAATGAGCCCAACACCACAAAAAACCTAAGACAAAAATACACAAAACTACAAAATTGAAACAAAACTTTGGAAAGTAGTTTTGGTTGTGTAGGATTGCTCATTAGCCTAGATGGTCTTGAATCAGACAAGAAAGCCTCTAGCTCACATGGAAATAAGAGGCCTCTTGATTTTGATGATGATAGACCCTATTACATCTATTGTTTATGACCCCCAAACATTTTTATCATCTCATATATTTGATACATTTATTTCGTAGATGATGGCACACTCCCGACCCATATGATCTGATACCAATTTGATGGCTCACTCTTGACACATATGCTTTGATACCAATCTGATGGCACGAAACACAAACTTCTTCTTATCCTCTGATACCAAACAACTAAGCACCAAGCTCTTCTTCTATACACCCAAAAGGATCTGAGGAACTATAAAGATTGCACAAAAACAATAAAGACAAGCAGTTCATACATTCAAATTTAGTTTCCAACAGGTGATAGGAACATAAAGTTCAATACAATTCTTTATCGACAAGAATGACAGTAAATTCAATCTCAGTTCTAATATGCTACAGGAATCTGCAATCGTGGCGACAGGAACTGTTATCACACATGCGATAGGAATATACACTTTCTGTGTAGCGACAGGAACTTATTAAAACAGATAACAAGCATGATCCGACATGAACAGCTACAAGGCATCAATAACATACAATCCTAGCTTTATTCATTTCATATTGATGTTTACATTGTTAATATCTATTTCCAGATTGCAAGCTCTGATCTATCTACACTTATTCTATCTCCCTCTATCTACTTCAACCTGCGCGGGTTCATTTTCTTTGCATAAAAGTTTTCTTTATTCTCACGGCTCTCTTCCTCCATTCGATCAGCCTCTGGTCACCTTCCTCCTTAATCCCTTCAGTCCACATACCTTGTTTCTTTCATCCCTTATTTTCCTTTTCTCCTGCTAACGACCTATTACAGAGTGGCCTCCTTGAGTCAGCCTTCACTCCCGATTTGCTCTGCTATTTCTGGGGATTCCTTTTGTTTTCTCTCATTCGATGCCCCCTCCTGCTACTATCGGTCTCTCCTCGACAGAGAGGATATCTTCTTATTGCACAAACCTTCTAACCTCCTTCTCTTAGCAAAGAGGATTTCTTTTATTGCCAACGGCTATCCCACGACGCTCCTCCTTCATTCACAAAGATAATATTCTTTTTGTTTCCTTTCCCTAACTCTTTCTGCTGCTATTATAGATAGTCTCTTTGTCTTCTAACTGTTGTGCCACCATTACTGAGCGTTTCGTGCCATGTCCACTATCATCCAACCATTCCTCTTTCACAAAACTATCCTCCAAGTCCACCACGTTCGACCATTCATCTTCCCTTTGAAACTGTCCCAACGGTCAGGGAAATATATAACTGTCAACCGTTTCTGACACTTGGCGACATGAGGATTCTTTGCTATTGGTGACAAGACTCTTTTATATCTTTGGTTACCGGCGACAGGAATGTAATGAGCCACCACCAGCGTCATCACTGACAAAAATTAAAAATCCACAAGAAAATAAAAATCAAGAACGATGCCCCTGCATCAAGCTCCCCAGGGGACAAAAGATCATGTGCTCCTGCACATGTGGTTCTTCTACAAACTTATCTAATCCTTTCTTCCACTTCTTCCAGCATCTTAATGGCACTGCTGCCACATTCCTCCAATACTGTGGTCCATTATTCAACTCTTCACGCTTGAAAATAATTCCACCATTCATCATCCTCCTTCTATTCTTCCATAACCAGTCTTCAATAAGGAAGACAAAGATTTCCATGTTTTCCAGTTTACTCATTCCATACATCTGCATAACAACCCCTATTTCAGCTGCACACATCATCACATTTTCACTTCCTACCACCTCACATAACACATTTTTCAGTCAAACATCATCCAAGGCCAATTGCTGCAACACTATACCATTATCAGTTTCATTATTTACAGCCCAACACACAAAATCTTTTACTAAATATGCCTCTTTCTCAGCAACAATCCCTTGATCCTTACCCATAACTTCCATCTGCACATTGACCACTGTTTCACTTGTTTGTATTTCTCCACGTTTACCGTTCCACTCCTTTTCGATGGCTACATACTTTGTCCATAAATCATCTTCTTTGTCATCGACTGTTGTTCCTTTTTTCCATGCTCTTTTCTGCATCTTCATTCTCTTGTTTATCTTTTCCATTTTGGACCTTGACTGTTCTAATATATACAGTTCCAATTTATGTTGCATTCTCATTCAATTTCCTCCTTGTGTCCTCTTTCTCAGGAAGCTCTTGGTCTTCTACAGTTGTCCCAATATCTCTTTCCAATACTTCAGTTGTATTATCTTCTTGTACCCTCATCTTTGTTGCACACTCGTGCCTTTGGATGCTCATTTCTAATCCCTCATTTATAGACATTCTAAATTTGTTTTTGCTCCTTCAATCCTTCTCAATATGCATGCATTTGCCTTCTTTTCTCTTCTGATGTTTATTTCTCCTCATCTCCTTCTCATGCACAATCCTCCACATTTCCATCTCATATTTATAAATTTCATTCAAAGCCTCATAATCAGCATCATCAAATTCAGATTGTTCACCTAGCATCTTGTTCAACTTTTCCGTATCTTTTCCTTCAACAAAATCATCCAAAATTTCAAAAGCATCATTAAACTCAACTTTCTTACCTTCCTTTGCAACCTCCAGCCAATCTGCTCTTGGAATTGTTCTACCTTCTTCATTTGCATCACCTTTTCCTTTCCCATCCTCTGCTAGGTTCATCTTAGTCCTTTGCTCATTGAGCTCTTCTTTATCTCTTCTATCTTCTTTTTCATCCTTTACTATGATTCCTCATTCATGGGGCCGATTCTCTTCTTCATGCCTCCAACTCATTATCTTCTCTTGCACACAATTGTTTGTTACTACTTGCTTTAACACCCACACTTTATTAATGGTCTGCTGTCCCTTCATTGCTGCACTTGTGCTTCTCTACTTTCCAACTTTTCTTCTTCATAAGCATCTTGTGTTGTTGCTGCAACATCCTCCCAGGCATCATAAAACTCTATGGTTTCTTCTTCATCTCCATCATCGTACTAGAAATCTTCAGCATCAACCTCCTCTCCATTCTCAAGCACTTTGCAATGTACCTTTGCTGCAACCTCCTCTAGACACACTGCTGCAACCATCCTCCTCTCGTTCACATCTTCAACTCTTTCTTCGGGTGCTATTCTTGCCCCGTCTCTCATAATCTTCAAGGTCTCATTCTTGACCTTCTCTATTGCATTCTTCATACCTACATACACATCTGCAAATACAATATTAGCAAACAAAATAAGAGACCACAATGTCTCCATTAGTGTCTTCTTCATGGACACTCTCCTCTCTTCATTTCTCTCTTTCACAAGTGCTGCTTGCTACATTTTTTCTTCCTCTCTTTCTTTCTTATCTTCTCTCATGTTCTCTTCAATGAGAACTTCCTTTACCACTTCTGGTGAATGTTGCTCATCCAGCAACCTCTTGCTATCCCAACCTCTGTGGGTACTCTTTCTACTCTTCTCAAGGCATTCACGCTTTGCCTTCTTCTTCTCTCCATTATCATCTTCACAGGCAACTTTACTTTCTTATTCATGGGCCAACACCAAAAATACTCCTGGCTTTCTTCTTCATATCTTTTTTGCCTTGCAATCATGTACTATTTTAAATCTTTCCTCAATTCTACCAGCTCTTTCAAAATCTGCATCTTGCTTCTTCATTATTTCTTTTCCCTTGTCTCGCTTCGTGAGACGCTCTTTACCTGCATGCTTCTGCATCTTTCTTTCTTCTTTCATCTTCCTCTGCTACCTGGAGGTCCTGGCTAAGTTACCTCACTTCGGCGATCTACTCAGCGCTGAGAACCTTTTGCGCTCTGATACCAATCTGATGGCACACTCTTGACACATGTTCTGATACCAATCTGATGGCACACTCCCAACACATATGCTCTGATACCAATCTGATGGCACGAAACACAAATTTTTTGTTATCCTCTGATACCAAACAACCGAGCACCAAGCTCTTCTTCTATACACCCAGAAGGATCTCAGGAACTAGAAAGATTACACAAAAACAATACAGACAAGCAGTTCATACATTCAAATTAAGTTTCCAACAGGCAACAGGAACATAAATTTCAATACATTTCTTTATCAAAAAGAATGATAGTAAATTCTATCTCAGTTCTAATATGCTACAGGAATCTACAATCGTGGTGACAGGAACTGTTATCACACATGCGACAGGAATATACACTTTCTGTGTAGCGACAGGAACTTATTAAAATAGATAACAAGCATGATCCAACATGAACAGCTACAAGGCATCAATAAAATACAATCCTGGCTTTATTCATTTCATATTGATGTTTACATTGTTAATATCTATTTCCAGATTGCAAGCTCTGATCTATCTACACTTATTCTATCTTCCTCTATCTACTTCAACCTACATGGGTTCTTTTTTTCTGCATAAAAGTTTGCTTTATTCTCACGGCTCTCTTCCTCCATTCAATCAGCCTTTGGTTGCCTTCCTCCTTAATCCCTTTGGTCCACATCCCTTCCTTCTTTCATCCCTTACTTTCCTTTTCTCCTACTAACGGTCTGTTACAGAGCGGCCTCCTTGAGTTGGCCTTCACTCCTGATTTCCTTTGCTATTTCTGGGGATTCCTTTTTTTTCTCTCCTTCCATCCCCTCCTCCTGCTACTGTCGGTCTCTCCTCCACAGAGAGGATATCTTCTTATTGCACTGACCTTCTGACCTCCTTCTCTACACAGAGAGGATTTCTTTTATTGCCAACGGCTGTCCCATGACGCTCCTCCTTCATTCACAACAATAATATTCTTTTTGTTTCCTTTCCCTAACTCTTCTGCTGCCATTATAGAGAGTCTCTTTGTCTTCTAACTGTTGTGCCACCATTACTGAGCGTTTCGTGCCTTGTCCACTGTCATCTGACCTTTCCTCTTTCACAAAATTGTCCTCCAAGTCCACCATGTTCGGCCATTCATCTTCCCTTTGAAACTGTCCCAACGGTCAAGGAAATATATAACTGTCAACAGTTTCTGACACTTGGCGACAGGAGGATTCTTTTCTACTGGTGACAAGACTCTTTTACTATCTTTGGTTACTGGTGATAGGAATGTAATGAGCCACCACCAGTGTCATCACTGACAAAGATTAAAAATCCACAAGAAAATAAAAATCAAGAATGATGCCCTTGCATTAGACTCCCCAGGGGACAAAAGATCATGTGCTCTTGCACATGTGGTTCTTCTGCAAACTTATCTAATCCTTTCTTCCGCTTCTTCCAGCATCTTAATGGCACTGCTATCACATTCCTCCAATGTTGTGGTCCATTATTCAACTCTTCACGCTTGAAAACAATTCCGCCATTCATCATCCTCCTTCTATTCTTCCATAACCAGTCTTCAATAATGAAGACAAAGATTTCCATGTCTTCCAGTTTACTCATTTCATACATCTGCATAAAAACCCCTATTTTAGCTGCACACATCATCACATTTTCACTTCCTACCACCTCACATAACACATTTTCCAGCCAAACATCATCCAAGGCCAACTGTTGCAACACTATACCATTATCAACTTCATTATTGACACCCCAACACACAAAATCTTTTACTAAATCTGCCTCTTTCTCAACAATAATCCCTTGATCCTTACCCATAACTTCCATCTACACATTGACCGTCATTTCACTTGTTTGTATTCCTCCAAGTTTACCATTCCACTCCTTTTCGATGGTTGCATACTTTGCCCATAAATCATCTTCTTTGTCATCGACTGTTGTTCCTTTTTCCATGCTCTTTTCTACAAGGTCTTCCTCTTCATTCTCTTGTTTATCTTCTCCATTTTGGACCTTAACTGTTCTAATATATATAATTCCACTTTCTGTTGCATTCTCATTCAATTTCCTCCTTGTGTCCTCTTTCTCATAAAGCTATTGGTCTTCTACAGTTGTCCCAATATCTCTTTCCAATATTTCAGTTGTATTATCTTCTTGTACCCTCATCTTTGCTACACACTCATGCCTTTGGATGCTCATTTCTAATACCTCATTTATAGACATTCTAAATTTTTTTTTGCTCCTTTCATCCTTCTCAATCTGCCTACATTTACCTTCTTTTCTCTTCTGATGTTTATTTTTCCTCATCTCCTTCTCATCCACAATCCTCCACATTTCCATCTCATATTTATAAATTTCATTTAAAGCCTCATAATCAGTATCATCAAAATCAAATTGTTCACCTGGCATCTTTTTCAACTTTTCCCTATCTTTTCCTTCAACAAAATCATCCAAAATTTCAAAAGCATCATTAAACTCAACTTGCTTACCTTCCTTTGAACCCTCCAGCCAATCTACTCTTGGAATTGTTCCACCTTCTTCATTTGCATCACCTTTTCCTTTCCCATTCTCTGCTGGGTTCATCTTGGTCCTTTGCTTAATGACCTCTTCTTTACCTCTTCTATCTTCTTTTCATCCTTTACTATGATTCCTCGTTCATGGGGCTGATTCTCTTCTTCATGCCTCCAACTCATTATCTTCTCTTCCACACAATTGTTTGTTGCTGCTTGCTTTAACACCCACACTTTATTAATGGTCTGCTGTCCCTTCATTGCTGCACTTGTGCTTCTCTGCTTTCCAATTTTTCTTCTTCATAAGCATCTTGTGCTGCTGCTACAACATCCTCCCAGGCATCATAAAACTCTATGGTTTCTTCTTCATCTCCATCATCGTACTAGAAATCTTCAGCATCAACCTCCTCTCCATTCTCAGGCACTTTGCAATGTACCTCTGCTACAACCTCCTCTAGACACACTGGTGCAACCATCCTCCTCTTGTTCACACCTTCAAGTCTTTCTTCGGGTGTTATTCTTGCCCCATCTCTCATAATCTACAAGGTCTCATTCTTGACCTTCTCTATTGCATTCTTCATACCTGCATACACATCTGCAAACACAATATTAGCAAACAAAATAAGAGACCACAATGTCTCCATTAGTGTCTTCTTCATGGACACTCTCCTCTCTTCATTTCTCTCTTTCACAAGTGTTGCTTGCTGCATTTTTTCCTCTTCCTCTCTTTCTTTCTTATCTCCTGTCATGTTCTCTTCAATGAGAACTTCCTTTACTACTTCTGGTGTATGTTGCTCATCCGACAACCTCTTGTTGTCCCAAGCTCTGTGGGTACTCTTTCTACTCTTATCTACTCTTCTCAAGGCATTCACACTTTGTCTTCTTCTTCTCTCCATAATCATCTTCACAGGCCACTTTACTTTCTTATTCATGGGCCAACACCAAAAATACTCCTGGCTTTCTTCTTCATATCTTTGCTACCTTGCAATCATGTACTGTTTTAAATCTTTCCTCAATTCTGCCATCTCTCCTTCAAAATCTGCATCTTGCTTCTTCATTATTTCTTTTCCCTTGTCCTGCTTCATGAGACGCTCTTTACCTACATGCTTCTGCATCTTTCTTTCTTCTTTCATCTTCCTTAGCTACCTGCAGGTCCTAGCTAAGTTGCCTCACTTTGGCGATCTACTCAGCTCTCAGAACCTTTTGTACTCTGATACCAATCTTATGGCACACTCTCGACACATATGTTCTGATACCAATCTGATGGCACACTCTCGACACATATGCTCTGATACCAATCAAATGGCACGAAACACAAACTTTTTCTTATCCTCTGATACCAAACAACCGAGCACCAAGCTCTTCTTCTATACACCCAGAGGGATCTCAGGAACTATAAAGATTAGACAAAAACAATACAGAGAAGAAGTTCATACATTCAAATTTAGTTTCCAACAGGCAACAGGAACATAAAGTTCAATACAATTCTTTATCGACAAGAAAGACAATAAATTCAATCTCAGTCTTAATATGCTACAGGAATCTGCAATCATGGTGATAGGGACTGTTATCACACATGCGACAGGAATATACACTTTCTGTGTAGCGACAGGAAATTATTAAAACATATAACAAGCATGATCCAACATGAACAGCTACAAGGCATCAATAACATACAATCCTGTCCTTATTCATTTCATATTGATGTTTACATTGTTAATATCTATTTCCAGATTGCAAGCTTTGATCTATCTACACTTATTCTATCTTCCTCTATCTACTTCAACCTGTGCGGGTTCTTTTTCTCTGCATAAAAGTTTGCTTTATTCTCATGGATCTCTTCCTCCGTTCGATCAGCCTTTGGTCGCCTTCCTCCTTAATCCCTTCAGTCCACATCCCTTCCTTCTTTCATCCCTTACTTTCCTTTTCTCCTGCTAACGACCTGTTATAGAGCGGCCTCATTGAGTCGGCCTTCACTCCTGATTTCCTCTGCTATTTTTGGGGATTCCTTTTTTTTCTCTCCTTCGATCCCCTCGTCCTGCTACTATCGGTCTCTCCTCTGCAGAGAGGATATCTTCTTACTCCACCAAACTTCCGACCTCCTTCTCTTCGCATAGAGGATTTCTTTTATTACCAACGGCTATCCCACAATGCTCCTCCTACATTCACAACGATAATATTCTTTTTGTTTTCTTTCCGTAACTCTTCTACAGCCATTACCAAGAGTCTCTTTGTCTTCTAACTGTTGTGCCACCATTACTGAGCGTTTCGTGCCATGTCCACTGTCATTTGACCATTCCTCTTTCACAAAACTGTCCTCCAAGTCCACCACGTTCAACCATTCATCTTTCCTTTGAAACTGTCCCAACGGTCAGGGAAATATATAACTGTCAACAGTTTGACACTCAACGACATGAGGATTCTTTGCTACTGGCGACAGGACTCTTTTACTATCTTTGGTTACTGGCGACAGGAATGTAATGAGCCACCACCGATGTCATCAATGACAAAAATTAAAAATCCACAAGAAAATAAAAATCTAGAACGATGCCCCTGCATCACACTCCCCAGGGGACAAAAGATCATGTGCTCCTATACATGTGGTTCTTCTGCAAACTTATCTAATCCTTTCTTTCGCTTCTTCCAGCATCTTAATGGCACGGCTACCACATTCCTCCAATATTGTGGTCCAATATTCAACTCTTCACACTTGAAAACAATTCCGCCATTCATCATCCTCCTTCTATTCTTCCATAACCAATCTTCAATAAAAAGACAAAGATTTCCATGTCTTCCAGTTTACTCATTCCATACATCTGCATAACAACCCCTATTTCAGTTGCACACATCATCATTTTTTCACTTCCTACCACCTCACATAACACATTTTCTAGCCAAACATCATCCAAGGCCAACGGCTGCAACACTATACCATTATCAGCTTCATTATTTACACCCCAACACAAAAATATTTTACTAAATATGCCTCCTTCTCAACAACAATCCTTTGATCCTTACCCATAACTTCCATCTGCACATTGACCATCGTTTCAATTGTTTGTATTCCTCCAAGTTTACCGTTCCACTCCTTTTCGATGGCTACATACTTTGCCCATAGATCATCTTCTTTGTCATCGATTGTTGTTCCTTTTTCCATGCTCTTTTCTACAAGGTCTTCCTCTTCATTCTCTTGTTTATCTTCTCCATTTTGGACCTTAACTGTTCTAATATATATTGTTCCACTTTCTGCTGCATTCTCATTCAATTTTCTCCTTGTGTCCTCTTTCTTAGAAAGCTCTTGGTCTTCTACAGTTGTCCCAATATCTCTTTCCAATACTTCAATTGTATTATCTTCTTGTACCCTCATCTTTGCTACACACTCGTGCCTTTGGATGCTCATTTCTAATCCCTCATTTATAGACATTCTAAATTTGGTTTTGCTCCTTTCATCCTTCTCAATCTACCTGCATTTTCCTTCTTTTCTCTTCTGATGTTTATTTCTCCTCATCTCCTTCTCATCCACAATCCTCCACATTTCCATCTCATATTTATAAATTTCATTCAAAGCCTCATAATCAGCATCATCAAAATCAAATTGTTCACCTGGCATCTTGTTCAACTTTTCCCTATCTTTTCCTTCAACAAAATCATCCAAAATTTCAAAAGCATCATTAAACTCAACTTGCTTACCTTCCTTTGCAACCTCCAGCCAATCTTCTCTTGGAATTGTTCCACCTTCTTCATTTGCATCACCTTTTCCTTTCCCATTGTTTGCTGGGTTCATCTTGGTCCTTTGCTCATTAACCTCTTCTATCTTCTTTTTCATCCTTTACTACGATTCCTCATTCATGGGGTTGATTCTCTTCTTCATGCCTCCAACTAATTATCTTGTCTTCCACACAATTGTTTGTTGCTGCTTGCTTTACCACCCACACTTTATTATTGGTCTGCTATCCCTTCATTGCTGCACTTGTGCTTCTCTGCTTTCCAACTTTTCTTCTTCATAAGCATCTTGTGCTGATGCTGCAACATCCTCCCAGGCATCATTAAACTCTATGGTTTCTTCTTCATCTCCATCATCATACTAGAAATCTTCAGCATCAACCTCCTCTCCATTCTTAGGCACTTTGCAATGTACCTTTGCTACAACCTCCTCTAGACACACTGGTGCAACCATCCTCCTCTCGTTCACATCTTCAACTCTTTCTTTGGGTGTTATTCTTGTCCCATCTCTCATAATCTTCAAGGTCTCATTCTTGACCTTCTCTATTACATTCTTCATACCTACATACACAACTGCAAACACAATATTAGCAAACAAAATAAGAGACCACAATGTCTCCATTAGTGTCTTCTTCATGGACACTCTCCTCTCTTCATTTCTCTCTTTCACAAGTGCTGCTTGCTGCATTTTTTCCTCTTCCTCTCTTTCTTTCTTATCTTCTCTCATGTTCTCTTCAATGAGAACTTCCTTTACCACTTCTAGTGTATGTTTCTCATCCGGCAACCTCTTGCTATCCCAACCTCTGTGGGTACTCTTTCTACTCTTATCTACTCTTCTCAAGGCATTCATGCTTTGCCTTCTTCTTCTCTCCATTATCATCTTCATAGGCTACTTTACTTTCTTATTCAATGGCCAACACCAAAAATACTCCTAGCTTTCTTCTTCATATCTTTGCTGCCTTGCAATCATGTACTATTTTAAATCTTTCCTCAATTCTACTAGCTCTTTCAAAATCTGCATCTTGCTTCTTCATTATTTCTTTTCCTTTGTTTCGCTTCGTGAGACGCTCTTTACCTTCATCTTTCTTTCTTCTTTCATCTTCCTCTACTAGCTGGAGGTCCTGTCTAAGTTTCCTCACTTCGGCGATCTACTCAACACTCAGAACCTTCTGCGCTCTAATACCAATCTGATGGCACACTCCCGACACATATGTTTTGATACCAATCTGATGGAACACTCCCAACACATATGCTCTGATACCAATCTGATGGAACGAAACACAAACTTTTTCTTATCCTCTGATACCAAACAACCGAGCACCAAGCTTTTCTTCTATACACCCAGAAGGATCTCAGGAACTATAAAGATTACACAATAACAATATAGACAAGCAATTCATACATTCAAATTGAGTTTCCAACAGGCAACAAGAACATAAAGTTCAATACAATTCTTTATCGAAAAGAATGATAGTAAATTCAATCTCAGTTCTAATATGCTACAGGAATATGCAATCGTGGTGACAGGAACTGTTATCACCCATGTGACAGGAATATACACTTTCTGTGTAGCGACAGGAACTTATTAAAACAGATAACAAGCATGATCCAACATGAACAGCTACAAGGCATCAATACCATACAATCCTAGCTTTATTCATTTCTTATTGATGTTTACATTGTTAATATCTATTTCTAGATTGCAAGCTCTGATCTATCTACACTTATTCTATCTTCCTCTATCTTCTTCAACCTGTGCAAGTTCTTTTTCTCTGCATAAAAGTTTTCTTTATTCTCACAACTCTCTTCCTTCGTTTGATCAGCCTCTGGTCGCCTTCCTCCTTAATCCCTTCAGTCCACATCCCTTCCTTCTTTCATCCCTTACTTTCCTTTTCTCCTGCTAATGGCTTGTTATAGAGTGGCCTCCTTGAGTTGGCCTTCACTCTTGATTTCCTTTGCTATTTCTAGGGATTCCTTTTTTTTTTCTCTCCTTCGATCCCCTCCTCCTGCTACTGTCGGTCTCTCCTCCGCAGAAAGGATATCTTCTTATTGCACCAACCTTTCGACCTCCTTCTCTTCGCGGAGAGGATTTCTTTTATTGCCAACGGCTGTCCCACGATGCTCCTCCTACATTCATAGTGATAATATTCTTTTTGTTTTATTTCTCTAACTCTTCTGCTGCCGTTACAAAGAGTCTCTTTGTCTTCTAATTGTTGTGCCACCATTACTAAGCATTTCATGCCGCATCTACTTTCATCTGACCATTCCTCTTTCACAAAACTGTCCTCCAAGTCCACCACGTTCGACCATTCATCTTCCCTTTGAAACTATCCCAACGATTAGAAGAAATATATAACTGTCAACAGTTTCTGCCACTTGGCGATAGGAGGATTCTTTTCTATTGGCGACAGGACTCTTTTACTATCTTTGGTTACCGGTGACAGGAATGTAATGAGCCACCACCGGTGTCATCACTGTCAAAAATTAAAAATCCACAAGAAAATAAAAAATAAGAACGATGCCCCTACATCAGTAGACTATTTCATTTTGATGTGTATATTTTTGACTTTTGGACTAGTTCATGTATCTAGTGTGTATATATTTATATATATTGGACTTTTTGAATTATAAATTAATTTCAATTTAGTAATTTTTTTTATTGAGAAACTCGGGTTTTTAGCCTGGTCCAAGCCTAGAGAGACCCTTACAAGGGATCTCTTCCCAAGGCTTTATCGTTGAGACCACTATTGGGGCATCTCATTCCCCAAGGCATTATTGTCAAGTTCAAACCCACGAGCTCATTGGCCCAGCGAAGGCCCACATCTTGCAATCACAACAACCCAATGAAGGCACATATCCTGTGAGCACGACAACCCAACAAAGGCACAAGGCCTGCAAGCTCTTTGGCCCATCAGGGGTTTGAACCTTGGTGGCCGCCACAACAACCGTGCAACTTGACCACTGATCCATGCCCTTATCGGCTCAATTTAGTATATTTTGACTAACTATTCAAATTACTAGAATTTGTTATGAAAATTAAGGTTTGAGTCATATTTATGATTTTATTAACCTATGTAAACTATGTAAATCGATTACCTAATTTATGAAAAATAGTTAGGGGATGTCTTAAAAGGGGGCTTAAGGGACATGCAACTAGTTACTTATTTGCTAAGAGAATGATACTAAATCAATAAACTATTTACTTAATACTAAACTTACTAAACTTACAAATTACTAACCTACAAATAACTAACTTATAAATACCTAACCTATAATGCTCTAAGTGAACCTAAAATGTTGACATTTCCACTTAGAATCACAACATATCATTTTACAAGTACTTTCGAGCATTCCTATTATACAAGCATCGTGGTCAAGGCCTAACATATATAATTTGATTTGGTATAAACTTTCATCCCACTAGAGTATCAACATTTATATAATATCATGCATCTATTTGGTTCAATTGATGTTTTGAAACTAAGAAAATCCAAGAAATGAAATGTATATAACTAGGAGGGAATAATTCCTGAGTATTCAAAGTTTTAGATTTCATAGTAAAAATATTCCACACATGGTTAACTATTCAATTTGTTAGTACAAAGATAAATGAATAGTTGCATCACTAAGCTTGCACCAGTCCTCAAAGATTTAGAAATACCATTATAAGATTCTAAGTAGAAAAATTGCAATCACATTCTTAAGTCCTAATTAGTCAAAATATAGTAATGAGACTCATCACTGCCTCATTTTATTTTCATAAGTAATCCCTTATTCCTCTTATTTTCATGCCCTTCCATGTGGAATTAAGAGTAGTATAAAGATTATTACTTGTTTGAAATAGATATAAGATGTGTATTTCAGTCTAATCTTGCTTGTTTATTAAAGTTTAATTATTGATGATATTCATAAATATGTTGGAACAAAAGTTGTGATTTTTGATGTAAATAGGGCAATTTTGATAGGATTTAGAGAAAGTGGCCTTAAATAGCTCTGTAACCACCAGCTCTGGAGAAAGTGACCTTGATAGCTCCAAAACCACCAATTTCGGAGAATGTGACCTTAATTTCAGACAACTCTAGAAGAATGTGGCCCAATCAAGAATAAAAGCAAACCCATGTTTCCCTTCCCAATTGTAGTAGTCAACTCCACGCTTCAATTTATTTATTGGAAGTAGTTAGCAACATCAACCATGGAAATGTGCCAAAGTAAATAGACACCTTTGAAGACTATTCTCCACTTTTTATGGCACAATCAGAATGCATTAATTAAACAACTGTTCCTTCATTATTTAGTTATAATTGTAGTTTTAAAGTCCTAATAAAATTGTAACAATAGAGTGCATGTAGGCATGATGTGAGATATGAGTAATCATAGGAATGTCTTTAGGAAGTTCAGATAAATTCTAGATAAAAGACACCAATTGAACAAGGAATAAATTAATTAGGAATGTTAAGTGAATAGTTTTCCTTATATGCAAAGACTTTTGAGTTTACAGTATTTTTCATGTAATTTTCTTTAGCGGACTTAAATGGAATGAGCTATATAATTCTGCATATTTTCTAAGTTTGAGTAGTGGAATGTGATCTTTAAGATGCTCTCATTCTTCCAAAGGAGCAATCCACTCACCTAGGAGAAGACGAATGAAGTTTATATTATGTAGACAAGTTCTTTTGTCATTTCTTTATTTGCATGTATGAATGCTAATCCATGAGTTCATGTGCTAGTTGTTTCAGTAGCATATGTTTGTTAACCTGCAAGTTAGTTAGTCTTTTCAATTGTTTTCTTTGGGAAATTTTATTTTTGTATTTTTATTAAAAAGTGTTGTCCTAGAAAATCACAAAAACATTGTAGAATCTTTTATTTCAAATGATGGGTAAGTGCACAAAGATGAGGGACCAAAAAATTGCCACATGACTTTTTGGTCCCATACAAGTCATAACACGAGCGCATTATAACGCGCTCGCATTATGGCTCGGTATTACTGAACCTATAACACGAGCGCGTTTTGCAAAAGCAAAATCCTCTCTCTCTCAGTGAGAGTTTGTGTGTGTTTAGGCGTTAGGGGTCAGGGTTTAGGGGCATTATTTAGGCTTTACGAGTTTAGGGTTGCTCACGTTTAGGGTTTAGGGGAATTATTTAGGGTTTAGGGTTTCTCAGGTTTAGGGATTAGGGGTTAGGGGTTAGGGTTTAGAAAGAGATAGAGAGAGGAGACATAGGGGAGAGATAGGAAGATAGAGAGTGAGGAACCTGTCCAGAGACATAGGGAGAGAGATTAATAGGTAGAGGGATGATAGAGATAGGAAGATAGGGGAGAGATATGGAGATAGAGGTTTAGGGTTTCTTGGGTTTATGGTTTAGGGATTAGGGGTTTGGGGGTTTAGGGTTAGGGGTTAGGGTTTAGTGGCATTATTTAGGGTTTATGGTTTAGGGGTTAGGTGTTAAGGTTTAGAGGTTTAAGGTTTAGGGGATAGAGAGAGAGGATCGATAGGGAGATATAGAGGAGACCAAGGGGAGAGATATAGAGATAGAGAGTGAGGGACATGGGCAGAGACATGGGGAGAGAAATTGAGAGGTAGAGGGACGATAGATATAGGGAGATTAGGGAGAGATAGGGAGATAAAGGTTTAGGGTTTAGGGGTTAGGGTATAGAGGCATTATTAGGGTTAGGGGTTAGGGTTTAGGAGCATTATTTAGGATTTATGAGTTTAGGGTTGCTCAAGTTTAGGGTTTAGGGGAATTATTTAGGGTTTATGATTTCTCAGGTTTAGGGATTAGGGGTTAGGGGTTAGGGTTTAGGGTTTAGAAAGAGATAGAGAGAGGAGACATAGGGGAGAGATAGGGAGATAGAGAGTGAGGGACATGTCTAGAGACATAGGGAGAGAGATTGAGAGGTAGAGGGATGATAGAGATAGGAAGATAGGGGAGAGATATGGAGATAGAGGTTTAGGGTTTCTTGGGTTTAGGGTTTAGAGATTAGGGGTTTGGGGGTTTAGGGGTTTAGGGTTTAGTGGCATTATTTAGGGTTTATGGTTTAGGGGTTAGGTGTTAAGGTTTAGAGGTTTAAGGTCAGGGGATAGAGAGAGAGAGGATCGATAGGGAGATATAGAGGAGACCAAGGGGAGAGATATAGAGATAGAGAGTGAGGGACATGGCCAGAGACATAGGGAGAGAGATTGAGAGGTAGAGGGACGATAGAGATAGGGAGATTAGGGTTTAAGGTTTAGGGGTTAGAGTTTAGAGGCATTATTTAGGGTTTAGGGGTAGAGAGAGAGGGGTTTAGGGTTTAGGGGTCAGGGTTTAGGGGAATTATTTAGGGTTTATGAGTTTAGGGTTTAGTGTTTATGGGTTAGGGATTGGGGTTTAGGGTTCAATTATTTAGGGTTTAGGGTTGCATGTCAAAAATAATCTCTCTATTTTTATCTCTCTCCCTCCCCTCTTTACCTCATCTCCTCTCTCTCTCTCTCTTATAGAGTTTCTTAGGTTTATGGTTTAGGGGTTAGGGTTTAGGGTTTATGGTTTAGAGGTTAGGGGTTAAGTTTTAGAGGTTCAGGGTTTATGGTTTAGAGAGAGAGGATCAATATAGAGATATAAAGGAGACCGAGGGAGAGATAGGGAGATAGAGAGTGAGGGACATGGCCAGACATAGGGAGAGGGATTGAGAAGTAGAGGGATGATAAATATAGGGAGATAGGGGAGAGATAAGGAGATAGAGGTTTAGGGTTTAGTGGTTTAGGGTTGCTTAAGTTTAGGGTTTAGTGGTTAGGGGTCAAGGTTTAGGGGCATTATTTAGGGTCTAGGGTTTATGGATTTAGGGATTAAGGTTTAGTGTTATAGGGTTTAGGGTTTGGAGAGAGAGGACCGATTGGGAGATATAGAGGAGACTGAGTGGAGAGATAGGGAGATAGAGAGTGAGGGACATGGCCAGAGACATAGGAAGAGAGATTGAGAGTTAGAGGGATGATAGAGATAGATAGATAAAGGTTTAGGGTTGCTTTGGTTTAGGGTTTAGGGGCATTATTTAGGGTTTAGAGGTCTAGGGTTGCATTCAAAAGTACTCTCTCTCTCTCTCTCTCTCTCTCTCTCTCTCTCTCTCTCTCTCTCTCTCTCTCTCTCTCTCTCTCTCTCTCTCTCTCTCTCTCTCTCTCTCTCTCTCTCTCTCTCTCTCTCTCTCTCTCTCTCTCTCTCTCTCTCTCTCTCTCTCTCTCTCTCTCTCTCTCTCTCTCTCTCTCTCTCTCTCTCTCTCTCTCTCTCTCTCTCTCTCTCTCTCTCTCTCTCTCTCTCTCTCTCTCTCTCTCTCTCTCTCTCTCTCTCTCTCTCTCTCTCTCTCTCTCTCTCCCCTCCATCTCCCCCCTCTTCCTCTTCCACCCTCTCCATCTCCCTTATCAACAAAGAAAATGGAAACAAGAAAACTAGGACATGCAAAGAGGGATGAGGATATACACTAGGAGGATGAAATGGAAACAAGATAAAATGAAAGTTGATTATATGGGAAGAATGATGAGAGGAGAGGTGGAAAATAGTAAAATAGGGGAAATTGGTGGGATCTAAAGGGAAATTAGAAAGGAAAAGGAAAACTAGGAGAGAGAGAGAGACCCTAAACACCTCTCTCTCTCTCTCAAACCCCAAAACCCAAGCAACCCTAAACCTTTATCTCCCTATCTCTCCCTGATGTCCCTATCTCTATCATCCCGCTACCTCTCAATCTCTCTACCTATGTCTCTGGCCATGTCCATCCCTCTACCTCTCAGTCTCTTTCCCTATGTCTCTGGACGTGTCCCTCACTCTCTATCTAGAGAGAGAGATGTGTTTAGGGTTTCTTAGGTTTAGGGTTTTGGGTTTTGGGTCATTATTTAGGGTTGCTCAAGTTTAGGGATAGAGATTGAGAGGTAGAGGGATGATAAAGATAGAGAGATAGAGATTCAGGGTTTCTTGGGTTTAGGGTTTAGAGGATTAGGTTTTCTCAGGTTTAGGGGAATTATTTAGGGTTTAGGAGTTTAGGGTTGCTTGGATTAAGGGTTTAAGGTTGCATGTCAAAAGCAGTCTCTCTCTCTCTAAACCTCTAAACCCTAAATAATGCCCCTAAATCATAACCACTAACCCCTAAACCCGAGCAACCCCAAACCTCTAACTCCCTTATCTCTCTATCTCTCTAGACATCTCACTCACTCTCTATCACCCTATCTCTCCCCTCTTTCTCCTCTACCTCTCCCTATTTGTCTCCTCTCTCTCTCTCTCTACCTATCTATCTCTCACTATATCCATATCTCTTACCTCCTTCTCCCCTATCATTCCTCTATTTCCCTATCTCTCCCTCTCCCTTATCGATGAAGGAAATGGAAAAAAGAAAACTCTCTCTCTCTCTCTATATATATATATATGTATATATATATATATGTATATATATATATATGTATATATATATATATATGTATATATATATGTATATATATATATGTATATATATATATGTATATATATATGTATATATATATATGTATATATATATATATATGTATATATATATGTATACCACTTTCTCCCTATCTCTCTTTGCCTCTCAGAGAGAGAGAGTTGTTTTAGTTCACCATAACGCGATCACGTTATGCGTTGCCTTGGCTATTTCCAAGCCTAAGGCTTGGATTTGTCTTGGGCTTCCAACCCAGTCTTGGACTGTGTTTAGGATGTCCAAAGACGTATTTTTCTAGATTGTAGAAAAAACCACATAATCTGGAGCATGCTCCCCATCAGGTTTGCACTTATCTCGATGAGAACTCAAAAAAAAAATATCACCATAATCTTAATCTCTCTGTTAGCTATCTAACCAAATAATTTTTTTCACATTTTGAGTATGTTAAGGGTTTCATCTTGAATTTATTTTGTTAGTGTGTCCATTTTTTGTCAAAAACCAGTGTCTAGTATTTTGACTCTTTTTTAACCATTCATCGAAATTTGAAATAAGTTACATTTTTAGAAACTAGACTCCATTCTACATGTATTTAAAAAAATCAATTTTCGATTAGTTTTCAAACATTTTAGGGGGGAGCACACTCAAATTTCTATTTTTTAGGATTTGTCCACTTTAAAAATTACTAAAAAATCAATTATTCATGAAAATTTTATAAAAAAACAATCAGGGATAAACTACATGGTGATAGCTAATTTCTCACTGGAGTGATTATTGAAATACTAAAAAAAATTGAACATTTTAGGGGGAGCACACCAGATGCTATGTTATGTTTTTTTGAGAAAAACAGGACCAATTTGTGTGCTCCCCCTTTTGAACCCCTTAATCTCAACCATTTTTGGAAAAAATTAGTAATTTAGAAACTAGATTCGGAGCACTACGACTCTTGTTTTTGTTCCGTCTTCAAATTTTGAGTGTAGCTATCTTCAATTTCTCATCCAACATCAATGTTTCCTGATTTCAGAAAAAAAGTGGCATCTTAAGACCCCATTTTGGTCCCTCATCTTTGTGCACTTACCCTGTAGTTTTAATTAGCATAAACATTGAATTTGTTAGAATAGTTTTTTAAAAAGAAAATTCCTTTTGAGTATAAGCATTTCCCTTCCTAGTTTAGTTTTAATTCGGTACTTTGAATGCAATAATCTTAATTTGGTGTGTGCAATTTCATTTCTTAGAAGTAGGAAAACTCCAAGAACTTGGATTTCCATGTCCCTATTGTAGACAATCGTTGGACACCGCTAGGGTTGACAAGAGAATTTATCAATTAAAGTAAGAGATTCAACAACGAATTGCCATATAGTACCAAGTTTTTGAACTTGAAGTTGGCATAATAAGATAGATATTTTGTTATTCTAATATTATGTTAGAGACTCATGTCAAGGTTTATGGCCATCCATTTCTCGTAGAATCCTACTTCATATGAGAAGTATCATACTATGTACTCCTTAATAGTGATGCCTATCATAACAAACTTCAATATGTTGCCATTTCAAACTCTTATCTATAAGGGAAATATACACTTGTTGACATTTCCACTTAGAATCACAATAGATCATTTTACACTTACTTCCCAACATTCCTAATTTGCAAGCATCATGCTCAAGGTCTAACATATATATAATTTGATTTGGTATATTTACTTCCATTCCACTTGAATATCAAAACTTATATAGAACCATGCATCTATTTTCTTTGAATAATGTTTAGAAACCAAGAGGGAATATACTACAATGCCATTGTCTTCAAACTAAATATTTCTTAAGTACTCAAATTTCAAATTTCACAATAAGAATATACCATACATACATTTAACTATTCAATTTGTTGGTCAATAGGAAGATCCAATCTTAAGTAGCTCCAACAAACGTTAAAGACTCGATGGAGGAATGGGAACAAATCAGCCCAACCATGGCACAATCCACCCCTAACCATCAACTCAAGGACTTAATATAGATATATTGTAAGGCTAGATTAGGGAAGGTGGCATCCATACACACACATAACCATACGATAGAACTACATACATGTGAGTATAAATGGCACACGTCCTACTAGTGACAATCATGCCATCACTGCATGCTCCCCACAAGATGATCATAAGGGTCATATCCATATCCCTACCATCCATAACATTTCACAAATCAGTTGTGATGGCATAAAATACAATAAATAAATATTATTCACTAAAATAGAACTCATAATTATTCGAATGCAAGATTTAACTCAATAGTCGAAGGATTAAATATTATAGCATTAAACTATCCAAGTCGCATACAAGATTGACTCTCTTATCATGAAATTAGTATTAATTTTTATAGAGTAAGGACAACCCACCTCTAAGTGAACCTAGTATTTACTAACCTACAATGCTCTAACCTACAAATTTAACTAATAGGTACAATTTCTAAGTGAACCTAAAATTTACTAACCTACAAATTAAACTAAATCAATTACCTAATTTACAGAAGGTAGTTAAGGGATGGCTCAAGGGAACATGCAATTAGTTATTATTTTTCTAAGGAGGTGATACTAAATCAATTAACTATTACTTAATCCTAAACTTACTAAACTAAATACCAAACTTATTAAAATAAATTGATTACCTAATTTGCAAAACATAGTTATGGGATGGCTTAAGGGGACTTAAGAGGACATGCAATTAGTTAATAATTTTCTAAGGGGACAAAACTAGATGAATTAACTATTTACTTAATCCTATACTTACTAAACTAAATCCTAGTTATTAAACTAAATTGATTATCTAATTTGCATAACATAGTTATGGGATGGCTTAATGGGACCTAGGGGGCATGCAATTAGTTAGTAATTTGCTAAGGGGATGCAACTAAATGAATTAACTATTTACTTAATCATAAACTTACTAAACTAAATCCCAAACTTAATAAACTAAATTGATTACCTAATTTGCACAACAAAGTTAGGGGATGGCTGAAGGGGACATGCAATTATTCACTAACTTGCTAAGGGAATCAAACTAAATGAATTAAATAAGGGAATGCGATTCTCTTCAGTTTGAGAATAAATATATTCTCTACTAACAGGACCAACCATGTGACGGTGGAAGCTTGTTTGGCCCCACATTAGAGGGATTCTAAAGTAAAATATGCAAGTATATAGTTATACTTCAAAATCTCTCTAATGTCTACCTATATTGAGATACATTAGTAGTAATAGATTAAAAAAAGAAAAGAAATTAGATATATTACTCAAAAAATAAAGATTAAGAGTTTGGTTCTACATACTTACAAACCATTTAAAACTTACTCCATTGTACATTTGCATCCTCTATTTTTTGTAATGAATCTATAATTGCCTCATGCTCTTCCTTAGAAAGCATCCACAACTCTTTTGTAATAGGTTTCCCTTGATATATCACTAATTGTATATTTTTTCCACAATCAAATGTGAGTAGTGCATAATTCTCCTATGTGTTTTATAATCTCCAAATTCAAGAAAACAATTCTTCCTTGTGAAATACTTTGTAGCCAAGTACCAACAACAACCACACAGCTTGTTGGGTACACATAGTTATTATCATGTACTCTAGGCTCTAACAATTTATGTTTTGTCTCAACACATTGAGCGAAGCAATACTTTGTTTCCTCTTCATTTCCCTTAGGTGCAACAACAACATACACGTACTGTAAAAAAGTTACTAATTTAATGAAGTAAGAGGTGATATAATTCAAAGAAATACACATGTCTAAAATAGATCAATAAACAATTTAATGAAACTAGATCTTGTTAATGTACTTTGTTGTACAAGGTTTGAAACATGATCATAGTCATCTGATGCCAACAATTGGTTATCCTCTTCAAACCTTGTCTCATGTTGATGTGTTTGTATAGGTGTTAGGAGTCTATGTTGCCATTCTTCAACCCATTATGTATTTTCACATGCTTCCCGCTTACCTATACAAAATTGACAAAAATAGGCAAGATCCCTACTCCACGTAGTCGATGTGCTTGCATTTCAACTCTTAAATGAATGACATTTTATTGATCCACTAATCATCTCATGATCATGTCATGGTATAATATTTTCTTCTAAATCCACAACTAACCAAAAGAACTACTAAACTTTTGAGTTTTTAGAAGATCCTGTAGACAATTTGGAATTACACCAATCCACAACTACATGTGCATCTCTAAATCTCATTACATCTAGAAATTTGAAAAGGGTCTTACATTTTACATAATGATGTTGCTTTCTGCAATCAAGGCTAAGTATGTTCACTAGTAATAATGGTAGTGGTTCTACTATTGATTATTTTTGGTGTTTTAAGATAAAATTTATGTTTGAAATATAGTTTTAATATTTGAGAACGATGTATGATGTGAATGTATTCATGATTTAATATGTTTGGATGAATTATTTGATATTTGAAGGTAGTTTCCTTAAACCTCACGCAAATTATATATTGATGATTTCTAGGATTGTTTGAATGGGTTACCATGGGAAAATATTTAGTGAAAAATCTTAAAATTCTACTTCCTTAATTATTTCCATGGCCCCCAACTCAAAAAGAAGCTTAAATGATGAGGATTGAGATGCTAAAATAACAATTAATTAAAGAGCATAAAGCTAGATAGAAGTAGAGAAAATGAAAGAAAATAAAAATATATAAATTTTAATTCCTTGGGTGATTCAGGTAATCCCTACTAGGGCTATGCTTGCTTAGTCGACAGTAGAGCTATGCCTAGAGTGGGATCAAAAATAACTTTGTTGGGATATGGATTCCTAGTTAGTAGTGGAACAATGTGAATATGTCTACTTAAATGCCTGCATATTCTAATATTCCACTATTCACTTGAAAGTAGAATTCAAAAACTAGATTGATACATGATTTATAATGACAAATACTTACAATTTTTAGGAAATGAATGAATACAAGTGCACACACTATGGTTTGATAAAATATTGGATAATATCTTGTAGATAATCCTCTATTATTTCTTCAGGAATCCATTCCTTTGTATTTGTTGTTTTAAGATAGAGATTATGGGTTAAACATGTTCTCTTATTTTGAAATACTTAGGAGCATTTCCCAGTAAAGTCACCATTTATTGTTGTTTGCATAACACGCCCTATTTTCATTGAGGGAAATAAAGAATCTCTTTTCTTAAGGTCTTTAATTTTGTATTTTGTGACACTTTATGGAGAACCTAAGCCACCACATTAGTTTTTTAATTGGTCATTTCATAACCTAATGTCACTAATCTTGCCACATTTGGGCATCTTTGCATATGTTTGGTTGCAGTGGTAATTATAGGTTTGGTGAGATGCTTGTAACATCATTTTTTAAAATTTCTATTATTAGATGCATTGTAAGAGATGGGATCCCTTTTGCTACTCATATTCCATAAGTGCACCTTTCATGTTTCAGGGATATGGAGAGTATGTATGAGTTTTATTGCTTATTTTAGATTTGGGGACATGAAAGTTAATTATTTTGTGTAATTAAGCATCACTTTGTTCACTGTAGATTACTCAAGAATTATTTAGACATAGAATTATAACTTTGAGCATGTAGTGCAACAATATTGAGCTTAAAGAAAATTGTTGGTTTAATTATTGTTTGACACTTGTAATGATTAATAAGAGAAGTTTGATAATCTCTCTTTGTTATTTTGTAGGACTTCATATAGTTGGTTCGACTATCTTATGAATCAATGGGTTGGCATAAGAGAGCTATATTTCAACATAATGGATTAGGCTTAGAAGGAGGGCATGGAGGTGAAAACATATTGGAATTTAAGATTTGAGAATTTTCAGCTGCATTAGTAAGTTGGAAATTAGATTCTCTTAGCCAATTTTTAGACTTTCTCCTTATTTTCTTTATTTTACTAGTTTTCAAACATGAACAATACTATTATGATTTCATTTCAACAATTCAACTATGTGGCAAATTCTACTAAGTGCTTCATGAAATATTTTTCTATTATAAGGCCATGGAGATTTATGTACATTCAATTTGCACATGAATATGGTGGGTGCATTCATTTTTCTTCATGGTCGAGTTATCCTTAGACATTTACATTATCTTATGTTCCTAGCTATGTGTTTACTAGTATTTAGCAAGATTAGTTTAGTGGAATTCTCTTCAACCAAATTGGGTTTGGCATCAACATAAAGTAGGTTCATTTATTTTCTCTCTTAACCCCTTTATCTTTTGCTATTTTTATAGATCAGTTAGGTTTAGGAGTGGATTTCATTTTAGAACAGATCTTAGATTAGACTTTTGCTTGTTATCCATACCAAAAATAAAATTCTATGATTACAAGCTCATATTGTTTCCAATATAGATGCAAAAATCATTGACGTTTTTAGAATGAAATGTACTAGGAACAATTTTGATGCAGAGGCATCCACACTATAACCTTACAATACAGCATGGATGTCTGCAGCCCATCCTCATCATCATCATCATCACCATCATCATCATATTTTGCTTAACACTATCAGCATCATCACAATTATCCTCCTGCCGACTACTGTTCACTTCCTCCGTTTTCCGCCTATCATCATCATCATGATGTTCGACTAGCGCAAACATCCTCCTGTTGCACTGTTCATCGGGCGCCAAGCTCCATCGGCATCATCATGATATGTAACACCCCCTTCGTCAGCAGGATATCCAATATCCTGTTGCTCCAAAGATCCTGATGACGATCACCTTCAGCACCTTCCCTTCGATACTCCGATAGCCGACGATACAAGCAACAGCATCATGATATGATTTATCCGGTTCTCTCGAAACCTCCTGATGATGTTAACACAACTTTCTGCCGCGGACTTCCGCCGATACCTAAGCACTTAACGACAGCAGGATAATCTTGCATAGGGGAATATCTCAATATCCTGATGACGATGACGTCATATCCTGATGACGATGACATCACCCAATATCCTGATGACCTCTTCAACACTTAGTCAAAAAAATGAACTTTCCCTCCCGCATCTGCTAGCGATACGCGGATGATGGGCACTCCCGAGAGATGATCCTGACGGCGATATATACGCTGAGTATATACCCGACTTAAAACATCCTGATGCACTCGCAACATGCAAACTTCAACAGTTTCATGACCCGATCTTCTACCTGGTGCCGATGCACTCCTCTCCGGCAACTCCTGATGTTGATCACCCCGACGCACTTGCACTTCATGCAACTAACCACATCATGCCGATCTCCTCCACTTATCCGGATGACGATGCCCAACGCGACTGCAGGATATTTGCAGAAATATCCTGATGATGCCGTCTTCACGAACTTTCAGCTTTAGCGAAATTTCACTTCGCCGATCCTCCTGGGATGACCCGATCCACTCTCAGGGTGATCTTCCAACTCAAACTTATCAACTCGACCTAGCACATGCCCATGCTAGGGTCTTCAACACCTTTCAACCGCGATCCTGCACACCTGCATGCAAACAAACAAACTAAATCCTACCCTACTGTACATAACCATTCCACCGATCAGACGAATCAACCGGTGGAATGGATCAGTGAATCCATACAGCCCCCAAACCAGCAAATCGATCAAGCAATGGAATGCAACAGAGGATGAACACAAACAGGATCACTTTATTTGATTTCAAAAGATGCAAATACAATGATCAGTTTCTCTCGTTGTCTCACTCTCTACAACCTAGCTCGATCGATTCATGATCTACAGTCAACCGATCCTCATGCTTAAATAGATTTTCCTACGAGTACTACTGACCCGACTCCAAGCGGCTGGGAACTCTCCAGGCGGCTGGGAGATCCAACCGAACATACATCATGACAGCTGTTCTAACAAACTTCCTAAAAATAGCAAAAGCATGGTCAGCATGATCTTATCATGATCAGCTTGACCTTATTACATGCATTTGGTCTTAACAGACCTTCTTGGAAACATAAACAAGACCTAAAACAACTAACTGCCTTATCAAGACCAGCTGTCAGGTAGGTGCTCCTGCACCATACTCCCCAACAGAAAAGAACTCATGTCCCATGAGTTTAGGATGTGGAAGTCCTCCACCTTTACACCTTGCCTTAGCAATATGCTGAACTGTTCCAGCTTTGTCCTCTGCTGGCTCTTGGTTGCTCCAAGACTTCTGTACTGTAACTTGCTTTCTGGCAAGTAACTCCTCATGCCTGTTGATGTAGGCCTTTTTCTCACATACCCTGTGTTTGCCAGGTTGTCTGATCAGAACCTCTGTCTGAACTGCCTCTTGAACTTCTGCAATGTTCAATCCTATCTTCCTTTCAATCCTTATAGGACAACCAATAGTCCCAACGATGACAACATCCTTGTCATTCCTTTCAACTGGTTGCTGTGTGCAAACCTGTTTCTGCACCTGCTGCTGATCTCTGTCAGTCAAAACTAAAACTTTCTTCAATCTGTTGTCCTGAACAACTTCTTTTCCTGCAGTGTCTTCAACTGCCTTTATGCCTGCTCCTCTAGGCATCTGCACATACTCCTTCTTTCCCATCAAAATGATTTTGGCTGCCCCCTGTGCTGCAGCATCTGCCTGCAATGGCATCAACTTAATAGTCTTCCCATCTTTCTTGATGGTATAGGTATTAGAATACCCATCATACAGTACCCTTCGGTCAAATTGCCATGGTCTACCCAACAGTAGGTGACAACATTCCATAGGCAAAATATCACACAAAAGTCTATCATGATATGCTCCAATCTGGAAATCCACATATGCCTGTTCAGAGACAAAAAGTGATTGACTATCACTCACCCAAGATGCCTTGTAAGGGTGTGGATGTGGAATCCTTTCCAAATTCAGTTTATCCACCATCTCCTGAGATACCATGTTGTCTGTTGAACCAGTATCAATGACAACCTTACATTTTTTACCTTTTCTCTTGCAAATGGTCTTGAAAAGAGCTCTTCTTTGCATCATATCCTTTGATGCCTGCAAACTAATTCTCCTTAGCATCAGTGATTCTCCACTTTCTGGGTATCCATAATTATCAGGCTCTCTGTCTTTATAAGTGTTTGAACTCTGCACACTTTCTTCTACTTTCTCTTCTTGAACCAGTTGTACTCTCTTGTCACTCGTTCTATCATTTCTGGATGATGAACCTTTGTTTTCTGGACATTTGAAAGATGGATGACCAAACTCACCACAGGTGTAACATTTTCCTGAAAATGTAGTAGAACCTCTACCACCTCCAAATCTCCCTCTATTACCTTTCCATCCACCCCTGAAATCAGACTGTCCCTGTCCTTTACCAGTGTCTTCTTGACCCTCATTGGTTTGCTTTTGTGTAGGGGCTGCTCCTCTTCCCCTATGGTTTCCTCTTCCTCTCATGGACTTATCATGTCCTCTATTCATCTTTTCTTCAATCCTGATTGCCATTTGATAACAATCCTCCACATTCTTAGGGTTAGCTAAAACTAACTCATCCTGTATGTTAAATCTCAAACCAGCCAAGTATCTAGCCACCTTTTCTACCTCATTCTCATGATGACCAGATCTCATACTCAACTTATAAAACTCCTCTGTATATGCCTTCACATCCCTTTCTTTCTGCTTTAAAAATTGCAGCTTCTTAAACATCTGGATTTCATAATCCCTTGGCAAGAATTTACCTTTGATCCTTGCTACCATTTTATCCCATGAAGTGATCTTTGACTTCCCTTGTTTCCTTCTCTCAGATTGTACATAATCCCACCATACCAAAGCATGACCTCCTAACTTGGTCTTTGCAATCTTTACCTTCTGATCCTCAGCAACATCTTCACATTCAAAGTGATTATCAAGTGCAGCAATCCAATCCAATAACTCATCTTCATTCAAACTTCCAGTATACTTGGAAACATCAACCTTTACCTTAGGTTTATCATTCTGCACTGCCTTTAACAGTTTTGCCAATCTCTGGTCTTCAGCATCCAGATCCTCAGCTACCTCTTCATACTCTTCAATAGTATCTTCATCTTCTTCAGACTCACTGTCTTCCACTTCCCTCTTTTTATTCTTTTCCAGGGCTGTCAGCCTGGCTTGAAGTGCTTCAGCAAGCTCCTTCATCTTCCTCATCTCTCTAGCATGTTTCTCCTTCATCTTCTGCAATTCCCTTGCAGTACCACTACCTTTCGGAGGCATTTTGTCAACCTCTTAATCAACACACAACACACAATTCAACTCTACCTCTGCCCTTTTGGTGACAGAATCAACACACAACAGCCCAGATGTTTTGCTGAGCTCTGATACCACTATGATGCAGAGGCATCCACACTATAACCTTACAATACAGCATGGATGTCTGCAGCCCATCCTCATCATCATCATCATCACCATCATCATCATATTTTGCTTAACACTATCAGCATCATCACAATTATCCTCCTGCCGACTACTGTTCACTTCCTCCGTTTTCCGCCTATCATCATCATCATGATGTTCGACTAGCGCAAACATCCTCCTGTTGCACTGTTCATCGGGCGCCAAGCTCCATCGGCATCATCATGATATGTAACACCCCCTTCGTCAGCAGGATATCCAATATCCTGTTGCTCCAAAGATCCTGATGACGATCACCTTCAGCACCTTCCCTTCGATACTCCGATAGCCGACGATACAAGCAACAGCATCATGATATGATTTATCCGGTTCTCTCGAAACCTCCTGATGATGTTAACACAACTTTCTGCCGCGGACTTCCGCCGATACCTAAGCACTTAACGACAGCAGGATAATCTTGCATAGGGGAATATCTCAATATCCTGATGACAATGACGTCATATCCTGATGACGATGACGTCACCCAATATCCTGATGACCTCTTCAACACTTAGTCAAAAAAACAAACTTTCCCTCCCGCATCTGCTAGCGATACGCGGATGATGGGCACTCCCGAGAGATGATCCTGACGGCGATATATACGCTGAGTATATACCCGACTTAAAACATCCTGATGCACTCGCAACATGCAAACTTCAACAGTTTCATGACCCGATCTTCTACCTGGTGCCGATGCACTCCTCTCCGGCAACTCCTGATGTTGATCACCCCGACGCACTTGCACTTCATGCAACTAACCGCATCATGCCGATCTCCTCCACTTATCCGGATGACGATGCCCAACGCGACTGCAGGATATTTGCAGAAATATCCTGATGATGCCGTCTTCACGAACTTTCAGCTTTAGCGAAATTTCACTTCGCCGATCCTCCTGGGATGACCCGATCCACTCTCAGGGTGATCTTCCAACTCAAACTTATCAACTCGACCTAGCACATGCCCATGCTAGGGTCTTCAACACCTTTCAGCCGCGATCCTGCACACCTGCATGCAAACAAACAAACTAAATCCTACCCTACTGTACATAACCATTCCACCGATCAGACGAATCAACCGGTGGAATGGATCAGTGAATCCATACAGTCCCCAAACCAGCAAATCGATCAAGCAATGGAATGCAACAGAGGATGAACACAAACAGGATCACTTTATTTGATTTCAAAAGATGCAAATACAATGATCAGTTTCTCTCGCTGTCTCACTCTCTACAACCTAGCTCGATCGATTCATGATCTACAGTCAACCGATCCTCATGCTTAAATAGATTTTCCTACGAGTACTACTGACCCGACTCCAAGCGGCTGGGAACTCTCCAGGCGGCTGGGAGATCCAATCGAACATACATCATGACAGCTGTTCTAACAAACTTCCTAAAAATAGCAAAAGCATGGTCAGCATGATCTTATCATGATCAGCTTGACCTTATTACATGCATTTGGTCTTAACAGACCTTCTTGGAAACATAAACAAGACCTAAAACAACTAACTGCCTTATCAAGACCAGCTGTCAGGTAGGTGCTCCTGCACCAAATTTATTAAAATTATATTTTTGATCTACTAGCCAAACTTGAATTTCTCGTCTTAATTTTCACCCATTATTTATTGATTGAAACAATATTTACATTAGCTTTTGGGTTATCTTGCATGACCAAGACCTAGTAATATAGAGCTTGGGGAGATTTCATCTCCTTTTCAGAGAGATGAAGAAGATTCCTCCTCTATCTAAGTTGGTGTTTCAAAAGAATCATCAACAATTATGTGTCTCCTTTTCATGTGTTTTTTACCCTTGTGTAAGCCTTGTGTTTATCTTTCCCATGTGATCATTATCCCCCCACCTAGCATTTAATTTTGTGTCTTCCCTCATGTGTGTACTAACTCTCATTTTACTCCATTTCCCTTATTTCTCATGTTTTAGGGATCCTTTTGACATGAGACCACTTCCATTGGCCTTCTCCCATCCCTATCCACCTTTTTTAAGAGGTTTGGGTCCCTAGCATTAAATGGCAGGGTCATTTCTTTGGTAGAATATCACCAGCCCTTGGAAGTGCCCCTATGTTTTGTGGATAGTTTCACCAAACTTCTTGAGCCTTTCATTTATTACCCACCTACTACATTTTCACCAACCATTTTCCCAAAAATCATCTAAAAACCTATAAATAGACCCTCTTTCCTTTCATTTCATCAAATCATCCTCATTCTTGTAATTTTATGCTTATGCTTTCTTAGAGATTTATGTTGGATCTTGGAGTCTCTTGGAGTCTTTCTCTTTCTTTGGAGCTTTCTTTGGAGTTTTCTTAAAGCCATTTGTGGATCATGGAGTAGACTTTGTGGCCCCTTTCGTCTATTTCCATATCATCATGTTGCCTAATTTCCATATCCCCTCGCCTTTGGATCCCCATTTTCTATTTCATTCTTGCATACTCCCATTCTCCCACCATCCCTTGTCCTCATTTTATCCACAAGCCTTCTTGTTCATCCCATTTGTCTTATTTTCCTTGTTTGCACCTCCTAGGAGTTGGTGTGTTGTTTGACATACCAACTTAAGAAAAGCACGAATGTACTTTACGTATCTTGAAAGGAAATAAAATTTCCCAAGGTCTATATTAGCAAGTTTTTATCATGTGGAATAACCAAAAGGCATATGCAATGTTATTCCAATTCAAGGGACCGTAAACTAAATCAAGATAAAAAGTTTACAAGTATCCAAGACATTGGAACCGTGATTTTGTAAATTGTTCCCAATGTACATTTCATTCTAAAATATCATAGATCATGTATTTATATTTGAAATGAAATGAGATTGCAATCATCAAAGTTTATCTTTTATGTATGGATCACAAGTAAGAGTTTAAATCTAGGATCTAATCTAATACTAGATCCACTCCTAAATCTAATTGATTTAATTTTTTTTTTTAAATAAAGGGTAAAGAGAAAATAAATGGACCTATTTTATGCAAATACCAAATCCAATCTACTTGAAGAAAGAAATCCCATTAAAATAACCTTGCTTGACTAGTAATATGTAAAAGTCTAAGGTAATTCAACTATGAAGAGAATGAATACAACCACCATATTAATATGCAAATTAAACACATAAATCTCCATAGCCTTCAATTAGAAAGATATATCATGAAGCATTTAGTAGAATTCATTATATCTCTAGTTAAATTATAGAAATGGAATCAAAACAGCATTGCTCATGTTTGAAAAAATAGAAAAATAAAAGAAAATGGAAAAGAAAAAGTCTAAAATTGCTGCTTGAGGGAATCTAGTTTTCAACCCTTTACAAAAAGTCATAGTTGGTCCTAAATAGACACCAACCTAAAATAAAGTAAGTTTTTCCACTGCATGGATGGTTAAAAGAATTAAATTCAAATTTCAAATGTCAATCCAAAATTACATATCTACTCAACACACAAGATAAACATAAAGCATAATTAACGTAGCACTAGATTCTTTGTAGTATTAGGAATATCCCATTATGGCGTACTCCCCTAAATAGGTCCCCTTATGATGCATCCTGCGTTCATGTGTACAAGGCCATAATTAAATGACACACCAAACTATGTAAGGAGTTCATTATTGGATTCTTTTGTAACAATTTATATTACCAACTACCAAATAAGAATCTTCAATACTCAGTTGTCCATTCGTATGTCATTGACATGGAGCATGTATTAGGAGTAATATTTTGGATCCATATCTCTAACACAACCAAACATCTTATTGAACCAAAAACTGTTTGATGTGTAGATAATTGTGTGGCCCTACATATTAAGATGTGTGCAATGTGGTGCCTTATTTAAAAATAAAACCTTCAAATCTACTTCTCTCTTTCTCTTTAGTAGTTGTGAACAAGTAAATAATCTCATTGTATTGTTATCCTCTTCTATCGCACAAGAAAATATGTTATCCTGAAGCAATCTTGTAGTGAGTCATTAATATGCAAAATAATTGAATCAATAATATAAAGTCCTACAAATAGTAAAAAGACTATCAAACTTCCTTTATCAATCATCACAAGTGTCACAATGAATAAATTAGTATCCACGTTAAGCTTAGTATTGTCACACTGCTTATTTAAAGTTGTAAATCTGTATCTAAAATTTTATTGAATAATTTGTAGTAACCAAAATGATGTTTTCTAACTTGTACTAATCAATATTTATATCCTCAAGTATCGAATAAGCAATGAAACTCATACCCATATACTATAATCTAGAAATATGTAAACAAGAAAGGATAAGAACCTTAGACGAGAAGGAGCTCTAAGGTAGGTGAGGAAGATGAAAATAATCGATAGTTGCTAACCTTGGAGAAGCTCCTTTCATTGGAATTGACTCTGATTAGTGCTCTTCATCATGCTTGGTTCCTTTGGTCTTGTTTCTTTGTTCCTTTTGTTTGTTGTTTTGGAGTTTTTTTTATTGTTGTTTCCATTGTTCACCAAGTTTGATTTTAATTTCATATTGTTAAATTGATTAAAGTCTCCCTCCTTTTGTTCAACTACTTGTGTATCTCGAGTGGTTGGAATTAATGCTTGGTTTGGGGTGGAAGCATACATTAAGGGTAGTCACTACCTTACAGTGAGTGGCAATTAATTTTCACACACATGAGTGGTATGGAGAATAACAATGAAAACTTGGAAATCAGAAGTTCTTTAGCCAAGAATAATAAATCATACAAAGAGATTTTGAATGTAGTGGTTGCCAAAATTGTTCCAGAGGTAGCTAAATTTGAATCTAGTTTTAGAGGAGATAATGGAGATGGTGGTGACCTCTCGGGAGAACAACCTACAATTCAAGAAAATGGTAAGGTTCCTCCTTTGCCTAGGATACTACACATTGATCCTAACTTGGAAACGGTAGAAGAAGTTAGAAGGTAAGAAAATAGACTTAAGAATGTAGTTATTTTCTTTGATTGTATGGATAAAGATGCTCTACCATCAAGGAAATTCTTTTATGATTGGTTATTAAATGTTTGGGGGAAAAACTTGGAATGTGTATTTCAATCTATAGAATGTTTCAAAGAGTTTATTTGTGGTCTTTTCAAAAACTGCAATATGCAAAAAATAACATTAAGTAAAGAATTTTGGAATATATAGTAAAATCTATATTCAAAGCTATCCTCTAGTCTTTTGAGGCCTCACATGAGGAAATCCTATCCTATTCAATATCTAGATGGTTGATATTAAAAAATATCTCCCCACAAATGTGGGCTTTCATTCTGCAAATGCTTAATCCTATTGGAAAAGTGCTACAAGTGGAAGAAACTAGGGCCACACTTCCCCATATGAAAACTAGAGTACTCCTTTCCCTTAACCTTGGCATTCAAATTTCTGACTACATTGAATTTCATTTGGGGAGCACTACTTATCACTATGAAATTGAAATTTTGGGGGGTCTTGATGCATGCTTTCTATGTAAAAATGAAGGGCACTAGAAAAAGGATTGCCCTAAAATTGTTAATAACATAAAGAGAAATGAACCCACCTTTGAAGAACTATTACACAAAAATGAAAATGTTTGTATGAAGGATGAGAATAATGTTGGTCTAGAAAGACAAAAGACTAATGAAGGAGAGACATTACTAAGCAATGTTTTACCACTACTATCCAATCATAAAAACAAAAATGCTCAAGAATTGGCATTAGGTAAAATAAAGGAGAGAATAATGGTTGAGAAACTTGCTCAAAATTTTAAGACCCCTTTACCCCCATTGCTAATAACAATTTAAATCTAGATGATCTAGTTGATATTGCCCAATTTAATATTAATGTGGTTCAAGAGAACAGGCAAAATTCTATACTTGACAATGTTAATCCTCTCTTTAGGAGGATCCTAATAAGAAGAACCATGATTTTGAAAATATAAAGTGTTGGGTGAATATTTTGTCTTCAACTAATTGAAGGCAAAATGGTTATATCGACCACAGTGTAATGAGATAAATCTCTCCTCTCAGCAAGGGGAGGCTCCCTATCAATTATCACAAATTTATTTAAACTAAAAACTAACTTGGGGGTGAGACCATATCATCCATTTCTCTTTTTTCAGAATTGATGTTTACAAAATGAAATAACACTTTCTTGATACAAATTGAAATAACCAAGAAACCCACGAGAGCACAAAGTCTATCGTTGCTTCTTTTACTAATTTATAACTTAGAACCTAGTAGAATAAGGTGCGGCCCAAAGTCTTCACCGAAAACTACGACAAAATAAATGATCACAAAAGATAATAGTAGTTCAAAGCCTTTCCAATATCTTTTACTTTAAAACACTAAAATCACAAACTAAAGATAATTGTTGTAGCACAAAGTCTCCACAATCAACTTTAGAACATCTCCCAAATTATTCTCACTCACACTACAATTTGATCAAAAGGATAAGATAGTATTAGGAAAAGGACATAAGAACAATTTCCAATACACCACAAGATATTCCAGCACAAAGATTGAATGATCACTTGCTTTCTTATTCACTTGATAAAACTTGATTTACAATTTGAACACAAAGTCTCAAAATGCTCTTCAATTTGGCAGAGTTTCACTTCAATAACTCAAAGATGATATTTACAATGAGGGTCCTCTTTATTTATAAGAGAAACTGAGAGCAAAAATAGGAAAAGAAAAACTAACTATGACTTATTCAACAAAGGAGTCCTTTTTGATTTGGGACTTCCTATGTTTTTACATGTAATTACATATCAGAAAAGTACATGTAAATATGTCCAAAATTGTTTCAAAAGTACATCTGAAAAGCAGAAAAATAAACTAAGTATTGGGAAAAACTGCTTCAACTTCTATCGCCATCTTTCTTCATATGACAATCATACATGGTGAAAGTTGCTTACATCCCAATACTTCTAGACTAACTGTGTTCCTAAAAATCATCTTGGCTCTAACTATGGCATCTCTGACTGTGGTGACTGATTTTGCATGACTAGTTAACTTGGTTTTCAGATTATCCAAAGTTAACTGATTGTCAAGAATATTGTCCACAGAGGCCATTGAAAATGTTTTATCCTCAAACTCTTTCTGGAACATCTCTTCAAATTCCCGAACCATTTCTTCTGCAGAGAGAAATTGGTTATCCTGCGACACAAGCTTGCATGACAGCTCCTCCAATTTATGCAGAAGACTAACATCACTCTGTTCATTGAGTTTCCTTGCAGCTTCCAGGTCATTGAGAAAATCTTTCAATACACGGCTCTGATATGTCAATGCCTCTTTAGTTTCTGTATATGAATCTCTATTTGGAATGGCACCAATTGATATTAGAGCGCTTATTTTCAGCTTTCTCATTTCCACCCACTTATCATGATTCTTTTCTATGCACTTGATATCTTGAGAAATAACATCGATCAGATCATCAAGTTCTGCTCTTATTTTCTTCATCTTGTCTGCCTTCTCAGATAGCTCTGTAAGCAGAGAGATTCATTGGGTACACATCCTTTCTAGATATTCTTCAAGTACTCTTCCCTTAAGGTGAGTCTTTTCTGCTTTCTGGATGATGGGGTCTTCTACAGAAATGGCCTCGGGAGTGACTGCTTCTAAATTCAAAGTGATTTTCCTTACCAATGCAGTCAACTATTCAACCATTGCTTTGTAGTGATCTTTCATTTCTTTCTCTTTATCAAATTTCTGAATCAGGATGTCCATGGCTGACTGCATGTCATTCTTCACACTTTCATGAGTTATTTTGCCTAATTGAACTCTAGAGATAGAGTAGTCACTCATACTAAATTTTTCCATTGTTGCATCCTGTGAAGGTTTTGCAATCTCCAAAAATTTGTGTCCCTTATCCCCAAGCATTCTTGAGAGAATCTTTGGCTTCTTCGGGGTCTTGGCTTTTACAGGCACCAACTTACTAAAGTCAAAGTCATCTGGGGAGATGGCTTGTTTCTTCCTTTTCGGTGCATAAGCTGACAACCATGGTGGAAGCACAGAAGTACTCACATTAGGATCTGCTCCCATTGTTGGTGTCACCGGAACTGCACTTGCACTGGTAGTGGAAACAATAGGTGGAGTGTTAGTAAAAACTACACCTGTTATATTTACATTAGAAACCTGTTCAGTATTCATTACAAAGTGATCAAATATGGAAGCATCCCCAATATCAAAAGATGAAGAAGACAAGCTAGGAATAGACTCTGAAGAACGGAGAACATCTTCAAAAGTATTCTGAGGATTGTCAAAAATTGTTTTGGAAGGGGAGGGAGATTCAGAAGAGGGAATATCAATAGGGGAAACAGACAAAGGAACTGCAACAGGTGTGTCAGGCAAGGGAGAAGAGACTCCCGTTTCTTGTTGTGCATTCTCCTGTGGAGACAAAGCTCCCTCTTCTTGTTGATCTGTAGGTATGTCTTCAACCTCCATTTCCTCAGTGTCTGGCTCCTCGGTGTTCTATTTCTCAACTTCCATATCTTCTATTTCAGACTCTTTCTCCGCAGCTTTTGACTTCTTCGTCACAAATTTGATTCTGGGCTTATGTGGCTTGGAAGAAGAGGGAACATCACTCTTGTTCTTCGTCTTGTTCTCAACCTTTTTACCTGTTTGCCCTTGGATCTCAGTCTCTAATCCTGTAAGGAATTCTTTCAAAGTAATTCCCTTATCTGCTAGCCAGTTATTGGTATTAGCCAATATAGGCTCAAATCTTTTCCTCAGAGATGTCAACTCTTTTTAAGACCATTGGATTGGAGGAAGAGGAGTATCAACAATCTGCTCAGTGTTATACCTGTCATCGATCAATTCTCCATCATCCACTAGATCTTTAGGAATATCAGCAAGTCCCAGTTATTCAATCTGCTCCAAAGATAACTGGCTATAATCCAATTTATGGACATCTTCTTTTGTTCTCAAATCTACCCAGACATCTTCAACCATAGGTTCATGGAACTAGGTTTTCCTTTTGATTTTGTCCTTCATGCCCCTGTAGTCAAACTTTGGCCTTCTCTTGAATTGCTTCATAGTTAGAAGCTGCATCTCAGTTTCCATGGCCCTAGCCTTTGCAGTAGTTAATACTGAGAACCTGCCAATTTCAACTGGAAACCTGAAACCTAGTTTCTTCAGCTCCATTTGTTTTTTATGCACGACAATCATTTGTCTACATTATTCCATTAAGACAAGTTTGTCTGAGGGGAACCTTGGCAACATATAAGGATGACCTTGGAAAATGCCAACCCTTAGATATGAAAAAGAAGGGAACTGTAAGAACATGCATCCAAAATCCTTTACCACTGTCCAAGCCTCATCTGACACTCTTCTTTGTTCTAGCTGATGGTCAAAAAGACACAAGAATACTGCAAAGAAAGCATCATTTACTCTCCTGAAATGATGAATAGAACCCTTTAATGTCAATTGAGAGTAGTATTGATACACATGAATTACCCTCCTATCTCCTTCTAATGTTAGACCTGGAAAGATTCTCATAGAGGCTGTTATATACACTAGATAAGAAGTCATGTAGAAGTTGAAGGTAGTAGATACCTTTGTCAATTGCTCGTGCAGAGCATTACTGATTTGCTCACCCCAGAAGATAGCTTGTTTGCCTTGGAGTATTACCTTGATGAAAGGATACATCCACTCATGAAATAGTGAAGATGAAGCCAATCCCCTTATTCTGCTGAGAAGAGTTATCATATCACCAACTTCTTCTATAAAGTCACTCCTAGGAAAACTTCGTGGCCACCTGGACAAGTTGGACCTTGAAGTCTTGAGCCATTTAGTATTGATCACCTTCTTTGCCTTCTCAGGATTTTTCTCGTACTCTTTCTATGCTTCTACAAAATCCAATTTTATTACTTCTGTAGCAGGAGGGCACATAAAAACCTTATCAATGAATTCAGGATCTAGTTTGATTATCACATTGCCACTTGCGTCCACCATTGCCCTTGTATCTCTGTTATAAAACTAAGCACATTGAAGAACAAATTCTATGTTATGTGCTGCCACTGGGAAAGATGACACCAAATGGATGTTACTGTCAATAATCTTCTTCATTGCCGAGCTGGGATTATTTGACTTGGTTCTTTCCACAAATTCAGTCATGTCCACATGGCCAATCTCTGTATCCCTAATGTCATCAACATTAGAAGTAACTGAGGTGATTGGGAAAACACCTTGATATTTATACTTCATTGTCTTTGACTTCTTCAGAGACAATTCAGTCATCTAAACAACTATCACCAGAAAGATGTCGATGGAGAAAGAAGATCCGCAGAAGAAGCTGCAACAAAAAGTCATGATCATGTAATTAGGGGAAATACTGGTAATCTGGGAAAATTGCATGTCAACGATCATGACTATGGGTATACGCTTGAAATGGCTAGAGTGCGAGTGGGTCGAAGAACGGAGGAAAGTGGGCTCGGAAAAGCAAAATTGAAAATATCCCAGAGTTAGGAAAATTTTAGAGAATGTTTGCATGGGCGGCAAAATTTTCCGCCCTTGCATGTGATAGATATTTCACAAGTGCATCGGTGGTTAAATTCTCCGCTATTACATATTACAGGAAGAATTGCAAGTCATGTATCGGCAGCAACAAATGTGACATTGCATGTGATACAGGGAATTGTGTCTAGGCGGCAAAAAATGTCGATACTGCATATGGTACTTCAATGGTTTTCTTCGTGTAGGGGTGGTGAATTTCGCCGCCCATACACTCACTTTTTGATACATCCTCAAATACAAAGGTGGCAAAATCCACCGACCTCGTATTTGTCTACAAGCTCATGGAAAGGTCTTAAGCGGCAATTATCGCCGACTTTGTAGACGTTTCAAAGATGGGTTCGGTACGGTCGGGATAAACCACCGATGATGCATATCACCTTAAGACCTAGGGTATAAGTATTTGGAAAAACTAGGGTTATCACATCATGGCCGGGAATCAAATGACAAAAGAAACGCAAACAGAGATGCATTTAAACGACAATTAACTTTGAACAATATCCGAACAATAAAACTCTTCAAGAATGTGAACAAGCAAGAAGAAGAAAACCCTAGTAGAAAATAATGAAAACAAATAACAAGAACAATGGTTGGATGACTTACCAGTCAAAAAGAATGAAACCCTAAATGTGACGGCAAAGAGTCGAAATCTATCTGAATCTAATGTTGGCAAGATTAAGCAGTTTGAGGGAGGGTTCACTAATCAATTGGAAGGTTTAGAAAATAGAAATAAAAAAAACAATGAGATTACATTTAAAAGATTCAAAAAGACATGATCTTAATGCCAACACGAGTGGCAATTAATGCCACTGGAGTTCGTGATTGTGAAGATCAACCTCACTCGGGCAGTGAAAATTGCCGATCAAACATGTATTAACAGAAATGCAACGGCGGTAGAAAACTCTGACATTGCATTTGCTTCTTGGCGAGGAACATGTAATGGCGGCAAAAAGAGTCGCACGAGCATGAGTAAATGAAAAAACTATGTAAAAGCAGCAAAAATTGCTGACACTATGCAGGAAAACAAAAAGATATGCAAAGTCGGCATCTTTTTGCCGACATTACACATAAAGACTCAAAATTTCATGAACACCCCAAAAATGACCAAAATTGATATTTTAGTCAGTTTACGACTTAATCGATTTGCACAAACTTTGAGAAATTGATCTGAGGGAATGTCACAAACAAGTTTAGGATGCCATACGACTTCACACGAGATCAAGAGAATCTTGTCTCAATTTGTGAACTTAGAGTGTAGATTACGAAACAAACAAGTTTCGTAGGGGTTGTCTACAAAAACGAGCGTAGCTGATTTTGAGAACAACATAAAGGAAAATAAAGAAGAAAGAAAAAAAGAAAATTAACGAGGATGAATTCACTTTTAAGGTTGGGAAAAAAGTAAAGAAAAAATGCCCAAGTGTTTTAACAAATTGTACAAAAATCAGATGCCTCCAAACTTTTCTCTAAACTCATAATGAATATAGGCTTGAATCCCCTTATAGAAAATATATATTAAGATCTTTTTGTAACAAGAAAACTAACTTAGACTTCCTGTTGTTACAAGAGACAAAAGCTGTTGGGTTTCAACTTGAAAATGTGTTGAAATTTGTGTGGAAGAACTCTAATTTTAATACTTCCAATCATCTGAAAGGAAGAGGAGGAATGGTCATCCTTGTTGATAAAAAATGGTCTACCTGTGTTAAGAACTTACGTTGCTCCCATGCAATAGAGGGGTGTGGATTATCATTGAAAAAAACTTAAAATTTGGCATTTGCTTAATATATGTTTCTAGTGACTATAAATAAAGAATTAAGTTGTGGCCTCTTAACTACCAAGTGTCCATTAGATCATTGGAGGGGACTTTAACATGGTTGAGAAAAAAGAAGATAAATTAGGTGGCATCCCTATGAATTAGAAAGGTAATGAACAATACTTCTGGGATAAAACAAAAAGAATTCTTAACTTGTTTGACCCCCTTGAAAAAATAAGATCAATAGAAAAAGTATTTGGTTGACTTGGTGCAATACTCTAGATTAGACAAATTCTATGTGCAAAAAATGCTTTTTGGTTTGACAACATTGCAAATTGTAATTATGCTCAAGTCCTACCTTACACTATGTCTGATCATTACCCCATTGAGACAAATATCTTGGTTAAAGTCTATTGTAGTTGTGATCTTCTCAAGAAAGAAAGCCTTTTCAAGATAAATATATAACTTCTAAAAAATCAAGATTATCTTGATGTTATTAGCACCTTCAAAAAGATTAACAAAGCATTCTTCCCTAACTCTTCTACCATTGAATATTGGGATAATGTTGTGGGTAGCTAGAAGTCTTTTTTTCATATAATTGGTAAAAAAGCATTAGATAAAAGGAGTTATGAATTTGTTTTGCAAGAGAAATTTCTATCTATTGAAATCCAACTTCAAAATGAACCTAAAATAAATTCTTTTGTCACCTCTCTTATTGACATTAAATATAAGATAAGATGTTTCCAGAACAAGGCTTAGGGAGCAAGGATAAGATAAAAAATGAATTGGCTCAAGAAAAGTGACAAGGGTTCCAAATAATTTTTTAATATTCTCAAGGTAAAGAATAGTAAGGAATCTATTGGTTCAATTTAGGGGAATGGTAATCTTTGCAGTAGTAATAAGAATATGGAAGAAACATTCAACCAATTTTATCAGAACCTATTTACTACAAATTATAATACTATCCAATACAAATAGGCTTGGGAAATTTGTTAAAAAATCATTCCCAATAAAATTAATGAGGAAGATTCTAAGAGTCTTAAGAAAGAGCTTAGCAAATATGAGATATTAATTTCTAGCCAATCTTTTAAGAATAGTAAATCACCTAGGGCTGATGGTTTACCAATTGAATTTTATAAAGAAAACTCCTCTTGGATAGATAATGATTTATTGGTGATATGCAAGGAAGCTATTGAGAAAGGTTCTCTTGGGGGCAAAATTAACAGAGGCATTATTAAACTTCTTCCTAAAGATGGTGATAAGATTCAAATTAAAAATTATAGGCCTATTACGGATCCAAAAAAAAATTATAGGCCTATTACACTATTGAAAGTATCTTATAAAATTCTTGCAAAAATATTAGCCTTGAGGTTAACTGATATTCTTCTGAGAATTATCAATGATACCCAAACTTGATTTTCTAAAGGCAGATACATTCTAAAAACAATTATTACTAGTTGGGAAGATTTAGACTAGGCCCAAAGAACTAATCAAAATGCTAGTATGTTATTGCTTCATTTTGAAAAATATTATGAAAGAGTAGAATGGTCATTCATTTTTCTTGTTCTAGAATATTTTGGCTTTTTAATTGAATTTTGTAATATAATTAAGGTTTTGTTTAAAGATGCATATTCTTAGATTGATATTAATGAGTCCCTTCTAGAACCATTCCTTCTATGAACCATTCCTTCTATAAAGATCTATTAGACACGGTTGTCTTCTTGCCCCTGCTTTGTTTATCGTTGCATCTGATGCCCTTCATTATATTTTAAGATCTAATTGGTTTGGGAGAATGGTAAAAGGCATATCATTACCTAATAATGATTCCTTATTGAATATCCAATTTATAGATGATACAACTTTTTTTTAGATCTAAAAGAGGAAGATTTTGACAACTAGACTTAACATATATTGTATGGATTTAGGTGCAAAAGTATTTAACAATAAATCTATCATGCTAAGTTGGTCAAATTCTCCACCTAATTGGTTTCTCAAGTCTAATTGATAGTGGGGGGCCTCCAAATAGGTAAGATACCTATGGATTCCATTGTTTGTAAATCCTTCCATGAGAATAATGTGGGATTAGATGTTTTGCAAGATTGAAAAGAAATGTTTGAAATGGGAAAATCAATACTTGTCCCTTGCTGGAAAATTGCAAGTTTGTCAAAAAAATCTTTCCTCTTGTAGAATTTATTATGCTTCTGTTTGGTTGTTCGACAATTACCAAATTGATAATATTCATAAATTAATAGGAAATTATCTATTGTCTAATGGAAATGGAAAAAAAGCATGCTATAAATTGGGACCAATGCTACCTAGACAAGTCTAAAGGGGGATTAGGGATGAAGAACTTGAAAGTCCAAGGTGCGGTTCTTGCTACAAAATAGATTGTCAAGGATCCAAAATAGATTGCCAAGGATCCTTTAAGGAATGAACCATAGAAAGTTTTGATTAGAGATAATATCCAGCCAGTAGTTCCAAAGAAAGCCAAACAATGGATTGGTGTGCACCCACATGAAATTTTGTTTGGTAATTTCCCTGTGAAACGATCTGGTTCTAATGTGTTTAACAACATCTAGAGGGCATGGGAGGTTGTAAGAGGCTTGGTTAATGGTAGTGAGGCCTTTAGCAGAGATGAGGGTAAATTATTTAGTTTTAGATCCATATGGTGGAACCTTCATTGGAATAATAAAACCCTTGCCCTACTACAAGGGTGCACTACTAAGGCATGGAACAATAAGGGTATTATTGAATTCGGTGATATATTTTATGGGGGCATAGAAGAAAGTGGAGTAATCTCAAAAATCATTACTCTCTACTTGATTCTCAAAGAAGAACTCTTACTATTTTGAATAAAGCTTTATATAAGGTGGAGTTTCTAGTGGAAATGAAATTCAATTATGACATTATAGGTAACCTTCAACAAGCTAATGATTTTTCATTCTATAAAATTAATACCATTACGCTACTAATTGATTCCCAAGAGGTACACACCAATGTCAAAACCAAGTGGAATTTAAGTATTGATTGGAAGCATTGGTCATGTGTCCTTAAAACCTACTAGTGCAAATATTTAGAGCCTAGAAAGTCTCGCTTCAAATGGATTTCACTTATTAAAAATCTTGTTGTTGGTTCTTTAGTTTCCAATTCTAGTTTATCTGTGAATGATTGTAGTGTTTGTAATGTTCTTGAGACTTTTAAACATCTTTTTGACTATAATTATGCTAAAAGCATTTGGTCTTTATTTTTGGGAAACATTTTGGGTTGGTATATTAGGAAAAACTTTTCATGGCATGGGATTTTATTTGGTTTTTTTAATGGTTTGAATGTGAAGCTTGATTTCTTTTGGCTTTCTTTACCTACTAAAATTTTATGGTTTATTTGAAAAAGGAGAAATAAGGATGTTTTACAAGCCAAAAGGACCTTATGGAGTCTTCCAGAAGACTCATGTATCTTGATATTGTTTCACAAGTTACAATAACACTGGAGATCCCAAAAGAAAGATTCATGATGAAATTAGTTGATGAAGGATCAACTATGGTCTACAAGTCAAATAACAAATTTGCCTATTTTTGGCGTCATGATATGAGGAAACCTGATGAAAATTTTATAAAGGAGTATATGAAATTTAAAAAAGAGTATATAAACTTCATAAAGAACATTTCTTTGAATATATTTTAGCTAATACTAAGTTTTCTGCTGACATGGAAATCATAAATAAGAACTTCAACAATAATGATAGCAGATTGATTGTATCTTTGCCAATTCCTACATTTGACAGTTACTTCTACAAGGAGAGTAACAATTATAAGTGTTGTTAGGAATTATTTATTGTTGGAAACACAATCCTTTTATATTTTGTTCCTTTTGGACTAATATCAACTACTATGTAATCATGTCCATTTAACTATTTAATTTTTTTGGGATCTTTTGATAGTTGGTTTACCTGATTTTTGGGTTGATGTGGTTTGTTTGACACATATATATTGTAATTTGTCTTTTTCTTTTGGTAAAAGAGCATTAATTTAAAAAATATATGTAAATAAAATACCCCATTTGTAGTAAGATAATGATAGTGAACGGTTCAAGAAACAAATGTAGTGGACTAAATTTGTAGGAAAGTATTGGAAAAATGTAAAATTAGAGACCTCAAGAAAATGGGTTCCATGGTTTCCTTATATAGAAAATAGGGTGTGTTGTGAAAGCAACAACACTAGCGTTTTATTGTTTCCCATTATTTTCTGTGTTTCCCTCATTGTGAGCTATTGTATCCTCTTATTATCATTGCCATAGTTTGATTACATTTATTTTTCATCGATTTATGTATACATATTTATGTTGGAAAACACAAAAGGGGGTCGATTGAGGTAGGCCGATTGTGTATGGTCTTTATAATGAAAATGTTTGCAGTCCATGTTGTCTCTTATCTAAAATTTATAAATCTGTTAGACAAAAGGAACATTCATGCCCCCTTTAGTAGGAAATTAACCTTACTTTGTTGGAGAATAGTGTTGTCATATTTTGTCCTAGCCAAAAAAGTCCAAAAAATCCCACCTTTCTTCCATCAGAAATATCCAGTATGAGAAAGCTTAAATGGAAAAAAGCCTCCCTTCAAAAATCCTAAAATTTCTAAGTATTTTGCCTTCACTTTTGCCTTAGTCAGCAAAATTCTGGTTTGGCGAACTCAAAGTTCACCAGTCGACAAGTTCGTCGATTGGTGAAATCGCTGACTAAAGGAGTGTTGGCAAGAGACACTATGTGGCTTCATGATTGTTGCCATTGATGGCAACAAAGCTTATCCCACACATCCGCATTACATAGTATATCTATATTGGAAGTCAGATTGAAGAGTGTTTTGGTCTAGTGAACAAGAACAGAGCATGCAGCAAGGTCTGACAATCAGGTCTGGATCTCTCAGAGGATGTATCTCAGAAAAGTGTGGACTTGGGGAAGTCAAGAGGAATACCATGACTGCCACATTCCAGAGATTGAGTCTCTGGTGATGAAAGAGTGAAAAGATATTAGCACCTAAGTGTTGGGTTCCTGACAGGCAGAATAGACTGAGAAAGAACTGACTGACAAAGCATTAGACCTTAATCCGGATGAGAAATTGATGGTGATCAAGCTACTTAAGGGATCATTCATGGTTGGCTGACATGATTGATGACTTCTATAACTATCTCTTTGATACGCATCACTTAGGAAGCATGGATTCAGCCAACAGACCAGAGTTTGGGAAAATCTTGAGTATTCCAGATGCTGACTAGAATGATGTTGAAATCCTTGGTGTGGATATATATACCAGATAGATTTTGATGTGAAGGTGTGTGTGTAGAGATATAATGTGCGAGAAAAGGCAGAGATAAGTGTGGAAGCAGCCATACAGGTCCGGTATGTGACAGAACAGCAACACCAAAATAGAGGAAGAATGAAGTGATGTAGATCAGTATATTGAGCCTAACTGGAACTAAACCTCAGCATATGTGGATGCCTCTCATTAGTTCAAACACCTGGTTACTTTCCATATACCTTGTAGACAGTGAGTCTCTTGTAGGCAGTGAGCCTCTTGTGAGTAGTGTGCTCTGGCAGTGAGCCCCAATTGGCAAGTTTCATTTTGTACTTCTATTCTTTTAACAGAGAATACAATCTTGGGTTAGTCACCCCGTGGTTTTTCCCTTAACATGGTTTTCCACGTAAAAATCCTTGTGTTATGTGTGTTGATTTCTTTTCGACTCTCATGCTCATGTATGCTTATATGTTTTGATACTGCACTAATTGTTAAAGAAGAAAAGAAAGTTAAATAATTAAGATAACTGATTCACCCCCCCTCTCAGTTATCCACCTTGTTTCCAACAATTGGTATCAGAGCCAAGTTCCTCCAAATAGAGCCTAACAGGTTGAGGAAGATCTGGGAATCTCAATGGATATGTATGGTATGAGGGAACAACTTCAGTCTACCCTAGATGATCTTGAGCAATCTCACTCTGAAGTCAATAATCTGAGGGAAAGACTCAAACAAGCTGATGGCTTCATAAATGAACTAAAAGAAAAACTGAGTATCTCTGTGAAAAAGAGAAAGGAACTTCTTTAACAATTAGCAAGTCAAAGTGAAGCCAATGATACTAATGAAGATCTGAATGAGAAAAACAAGTTATGTGAGAAGCTATCAAAAGAGGTCATTATGGTAAGAAATGAAGTGGAATCAGGGGTTATGAAATTCACCCAAGAAATTAAAGAGAAAATAAAAATGGAAGATAATCTAAGACAATCTCTCAAGGAGAAGTCAGAAGACTGCCACAAAATGGATAGAATAATCAGGCATCTAGAATCTGATCTTGAAGAAGCTAGAGATAATGAAGAACAACTTGAAAATCAGATAGACACTCTTAAAAGGGATCTTCAAACAACAAATGAATACAAATAAAAATTCAAGATAAGCTCTGCTCAACTTGAAGTTCTTCTTGAAAGCCAAAAGAAGGTAGATGACAAGCATGGCTTGGGATATGAGAAAGGTGAAAGCTCCAGATCCGGTCAGAAGAACTCTAGATCTGGAAATCTAAGGTACAGGCCTAGAAGACCTCTCGTAAGACAACCAAATGCTCAAAGATATCCATCCTTCAATGGATACTATCACAATTGCAAGAACTTTGGTCATAAAGCAAATTAGTGCAGAAGAAGAATGAATCAGACTAATTCATCCTTCTCCAGACAGTGTTTTAACTGCAAAAGGTATGGTCACAAATTTCATGAATGTAGAAATATGTAAATAAACAATTCATTCAATGGTAGATGCTTTGCATGCAATAGAATGGGACATATGGCTCAATAATGCAGATCAAGAGGATATCAGTCAAATATGCAAAGAAATATAGCTTGCTACAATTGTAATAGATCCGGTCATATTGCCAAATTATGTAGAAGTAAGAATCAAGATAAAAGGGGTCGGGTGCATCACAATCAAAATCAAGACAAAGGAAAAGGAAAAGTGAATGTGGATGAAGTTCAAAGGGAGATGAATAAGATTTGGGTGAAGAGAAGTACAAAAAATGTTGGGGATGGATCCGCACCAGAATTTGGTGCTGATATTCCTTCTAGAAACTAAATAGATGAGCTCTGGCTCAGGGGGAGTCACAAAAGAAAATAATTTCCCCCAGCCAGTCAATTGGTGCCTAAATTGGCACATGGAGTGTAGCGGATTGAAGAGTTCTCAAAGAGATATCTAAATAACCCTTGGTAAAAATATAAAAGATCTGCAAGAAGGTTGAAGAGGCTAATCATCCAAAATTGATCCGGTTTGACAGCCATCCGGTAAAAGCAGGATTTTCATAGTTAGATCCGGTATGATTCAAAATTGAAATACCTTGATCTGTGGATAAATAGGATGATTCAAGGAAGGGAGATTCATTGTAAGTTATCATTCTAAGTGCATCTCAGTGATCCAGAAGGATCTCTCTCAGAACAAGGAGAACAAGGCAATCGGTGAAATCACCGACTAAGGAAGGAAAGATAAGGTAAGATCGGCTGAGTGGTCGGCAGGGTAAATGTTCATGAAACAAATGGTTTGCCGCCGATAGGTTCTACTGACGGAGGAAGCTTCGACCAAAGAAGAAAGAGGCCAGTGGCCAAGGTGAGACAAGATAAACACGTGGCAGGTTCGCGAAAAGGAAAATTTTCTGATAATGCGAAAAGTGATAGAAAAGGGAAGAAGAAGATGGAGCAAGAGGAAGAGTGGTTCGTGAAAGAGAAAGTTCACCGACAAGGCAAAAATTAAGACAAAGGTCAAATAGAAAAGGAGAAATTGAGGAATCTACAAAATTGCAAACTCGCTGATCAATTCATGGTTTCTCAAATTCGTCGATAGGGCGACTTGTCGACATAGAAGTCCAAAAGGAGAAAACAAATAGGACTTGATGGTTCACCAAATGAAGATTTTGCCAACCAAAGGGAGGTAAAGCAAGGAAATCAAAAAGCGATTTAAGGAGAGGAGTTTGCCAAAGGGCGAATTCTCTGATAATAGAGAAAATCAAGGCGCCAGAAGAAGAATTAAAATATGAAATACTTTAAAGTATTGTAAAAGCTTATAGAGCACGATTTCTTGAAATCACGCCATTGTTGCAGAACAAATTAATGCCTGAAGGACAATGTTGCAAATTAGTCAAATTCAGGTAGTTGAAATAGTTAAAATCTTTAATGTGCTTGTACGCGTGAGGGATAAAATAAACTTGTGGGTACCATGGAAGGATTTCAAACCTTCCCTATTCAATGCGCCTGACACCCATGCGTGTAGGAAATCTTCTTTTGTATCTTTTGCAGACCTGTCAATGCATGGTCATCGTCCAACTTTGCATGATTTCCTGATGGAGCCATGGGCCAAATTGAATGTAGCATGGGTGCCTAGGCAAGACAGTTGACTGATTTTCAGCACCTGTAGCTGCACGATGGATTGAAAATCTATTTATACATGTAAAAGAGATGTAATTGTTGTTAGCTATTTTTTCCTGGGCTATTACGCAAGCAAGAGAATTTTGTTGCGATTGCAAGCCTTGTAATGCTTTACAAGAACCAGTTGGATTTGATACATCGTGCTCGATTCTGATCCTTTGATGTCTCTGATTGTTGTTCACCAATGAATGTAAACTGTTATTTTGTGTCTATTTCCTCTGGAATTAATTCCTCTACTTTTGTAATGGTTTTCTAGCCTTCACTAAATTTGTTGGAACTACCAAAAGCTTCAACAATAGGGTGCAAATTTAGGTGACAATAGATAGCTCACATGGCCTTTGTCTTTGCTTAGAAATCACTCTCTATTATTCTAACACTATTTCTAATTTTACATTCTATTTTGGTTACATTTTGTTATGTTTAATTGTTTGATTAGGGTTTCTATTTTTAGTGTAATTGTCTCATTTTGACCCTCTTATTATTTTAGTTTCTCTATTTTGTACAAGTTCCTAATAGGTGATGGAAAAATCCAAAACCCATGTGGTCTCATGAATCTTTAGTTTTCATTTGGTAGCAATTTGATACAAAAGTATTAGCACCCCTTTAGTGGAACATGAGTGGCCCTCTAGTTTAGAACACCTTCGGAAGATCCTAGATTTGCCCTATAGGCCTTAACAATATTTTAGAGACTTCTTAATGGATCATTGGTCTGTGAAGTGGATAAGTTTTGTTTTTATCCCTTGTAATTTTCTATTCGCTTGTTAGGTCTTATGTGTTTCCATTTCCTAGTCCTAGCTTCAAATGTTTGTATCTTCTCTTATTGTGAGTCTCAACTCCTTGTATTTTATTCCCTTAAATTATATATGGAAATGTGTTTGAATGCTTGATTTGTTTCTAATTTTGAGGTTAGTTTATACCAAAAAATAATCTAATTTGAAGGTTAGTTTATACAAAAAAGAATCTATCTTAAAACCCTAATAAACAATAAAGATAGATAGTTTTGTTCTTTCAAGGTCCAAAAGAGGTACTTATTGTTAAATTTATCTCTACTTTGTTCTTTCAAGATCCAAAAGAGGTACTTATTATTAAATTTATCTCTAGATACTCTTCTTCTTGTCCTTTGTAAAGTGTTGGCTATGTTTGAAGTTGAATATTTATATAGGGATTTTAGGTTTGAAGTGGCTAAAGAAATTAAGATAGGACTTAAAAGGGGATTCTACAAGGACCATATAATCCTTCCATAAACCCTAGTGAACCATTTAAATTCCCAAATCAGTCTTCCTCACCTTCTAGTAGTAGAAAAATATATTTTTTTAGTTATTACAAGCATTGGAGTCATTCTATTAAATATTGGAGGGTGCTCTAAAGTAAGAAAGAGGTGAAAACCATCCTTATAGAAGAGCATAAAAAGATATCCAAATTGTTGTTGATCTACAAATAGTGCAAGTTGATAATCCTATAGAGATAGATCATTCTATTTTGTCATGACTAAGAATTATTCTAGTGCATCTTGGAAGTCTATCTTTACCCAAAACAGTCAAATAAAAAATAAAATGGCTCTCTTGATTATTGATGATGGAAGTGAAAAGAGCCTTGTAAATGAAAGGTTGGTCACAACACTCCAACTCCCCACATATGATTATCCTCAACCATACCAACTTGGATGGGTAAAAGAAAATGGACCTTGCAAATTGATTAACAAGGTTTGTTGCAATAACCTTTACTATCGGGCCTTTCCAAGATATAGACGAATGTGATGTAACACCCCAAGATTGTTCTAATCTACTTCTTAGACACCCATTCTAGTAGGATTGATCCAAAATAATGGTAAGGTATATTAGTTTACACCTATTTCAAGTGTTAACTCACATTTCATTTCAAGTAAGATTGTTGTAAAGCAAGTAAACTTATTCAAATACTTGGCACACTATATCATCTACCAAGCTAAGGAGGATAATCAAGTATGTTGCCACCTCATGTTATGTGAAATTGGGTTGAGGCTTACTCTCATGTTTCTAAAGAGAAAAAAGGATTATCACATTTTCAAGATATCAATCATTCCATATATATGATTGTAGGGGATTCACTACCAAAGTTTCTAGTATATCCCCTCACAAATAGAAAGTAGAAATACATAAGTGGATCAAAGAAATTATGGAGGAAAGCAAGATATCACCTAGTACCTCTCCTTGTGGATATCTCACATTCACTATCCCCAAGAAGGAGGATGAATGGAACATGGTCACTGAATACAAAGTTTTAATAAGACCATTGTAAAGAATATGTAAACTTTGCCTAGGGTCAATGACTTTCTTGATCATCTTAAGAGGGGTCATTGTTTCAATAACATGGATCTAACTTTAAGTTATCATCAAGTATGTATGGATCCTACTACTGCTAGAGAACTATTTTCAAAACTAAATCTAGGCTTTATGAATAGTTGGTGATGCCCTTTAGGCTTAGTAATGCTCCTTCAACATTTAGGTGTCTCATCAATGAAATTTTTTGACCTGATCTCAAGAAATTCATCATTGTGTATGTGGATGATATTCTTATGTATATTAGGAGTTTGGAGGAACATATTTAACATCTTCATACTACCTTAAATATCCTTTGAGAACACCTCCTTTGTTATAGAACTATTTACCCAAAAAAAAGTGAATAATTATTAAATGGGTAAAATGTATTTAAGAGTGAAAGTAATTTCTAAAATATTATTATATTGGGTAAAGAAATAAAGGAAAATGATGTAAATGTTTACAAATCCTGAGAGTGAAGAAAGAAATAAATAATTTTCTATTTTTGTAAGTAAAAACATAAAATCTAATATCACATATAAACATTTGATTAAAATGTGTAATAATATCTATTTGTTATATATGGGTATTGATGGTTGGGTAACTACCCATAAAATATTATAAAAAATGTACTTTTGGTTGAGATGGGAAAAGGAGAAATTTTTCTAGGTTATTTTGTTCAAGATTAAGAAGTGGGCATAGGAGAGGGTGTACAAAGTGCGTCTAACTCGGGATACGTAGTACACCTGGGACGGTCTTCGCCAAGGCTTGTGTGTACAGGGACATGGTGTGTTTTTACACAGGTACCTCCTAAAGTGCACCATGACTTAGAAATCTTGGGTCAGTTTAGCAAGAAAATAAAGCAACCCACTCAACAAATAAAATAGATATGTATCTAAACTTTTGATGAAAATACATTATTTATTATTCAAGTTATCTTATATTATTTTAAAACATTTATGTATATGTATTGTTGCACATCTACTTTAATAAATTTTAGTTAAACTACATGTAACTATGTGAAATTATTGAGATATATTTGAGATATATTTGTGAAATAAATATTACTCATTGTACTTTTCAAAATTACTTAAGGGTATGTTGGCCTCATTTTTAACCACACAAATTTTAAACTTTTTCATGCTCTTGGAATTGACACATGTCGTCAAATCATTATCTAACATTATGTGTCAATAATCAACCGTGTGTTGAGTCCCTCTGTCATGAAAACTTGTTTAAATATTAAATGCTTGTGTTTGTTGTCCTTAGTTGCAAATGTTATTAATCATCCTCAAATGTCCTATCATTCACCAAATCAAAGTCATCGATATGTATCCATACTCGCAAGCGTTTGGCGTTCAAATTCATTTTCCTCAAACGTCACAAGCACTCCACACCAAGTTGTCATATCTTGTTCACCTGGTAATTTGTGTGGGAATATTAATGCATTTGATCTAGTTTTTGTCGAAGGTGATACGAGTTTTGACTGACTATAAAGGTGGATGTTCAAGCATAAATTACTCAAGAATTTCGAGATGTGTTTGCAGCTCATGATTGAAAGTTATCTTTAAAGAGACTTTTTAAAAAATATTAAAGTTTCAATAGTGTAATTTATTAAATCACTCTATTTGCCAAAAAAAAAAAATGGTTATGAAGGTGCATCGGTTCCATATTTTGGTCTTGATCACATGAAGTCGTAGCCATTTTTAGAAAATCTTTGCACATGGATTTATTGGAGAGTTTTCCTAGTACGACGTATCATTCTTCTCGATTCTACCATCTATAAATATCTAAAGATGATCATGATATTCTCCAAAGCATGACGAAGTTCACATAATCACTCGAAGGGGCCACAACTTTATTTTTCAAAAAATAATACAAAAGGCTGATGCAAATGTGGTAGAAAAGATTTTAAATTTGATAAATACACTTGGTCAGTGAAATACATTTTGTTGGTGAGTTCAAAAGTTCATGAACTCGTCGAAATGCTAAAATATCACTTTATCGGTAATTTCATGTTTCATTGAACCTCTAAAACCATGACATATCACTTGTCAGCCAATTCCAAGGTTCTGAAATTTGCCAAGCAGTCGAACAGTTCAAGAACTCACTGAACCATCGGCATGTTCTCAATTATCGTTTTATAAAATTCATAAACATGATGTATCTTTGACGCATGTGTTTAAAATTCCATCAATAATTTAGCTAGTTCAAAAACCTAGCAAAACGTTGCTCACATATAATTTTGTATTATTTGCGTGAAGCAAATGCTTGAGCTCTAAAATAGGGTTCGCAGACCATGAAGATCCGTTATTGGTGTATGAAGGTAAATAATTTATCCATATAAGAGTTTAATGAACTTCTGAATAATGTATAGGCATGTCCATGAAAATGTATAAAAGGTTGAGATCTCTTTATCAACTGTTGAAGCCACGGTTAATCTGATAGGAGACATAATGGTATAAAATTTAACAAAATGCCTCAAAAAGACATCATCTCATCAAATTCAATGATTACAGGATACACACAAAATGAGTTTATTAAATATTATTCAAGACCATCAACTACACCTTCGCGGCCTGCTCTAAAATGAATTTCGACATTGTATATTGCATTAGAGATCACCTTGAGGGAGAGCATTAAAATTGTGGATGATATTATTTACAAAATCATTCAGAGCAGAAGACAAGACATTTATGTATAAAATGACAATGAAAAACCAGATATATTATTTTGCTTTTTAGATTAAGAGATGAGGGAGACATCTTGGAATCTAGTAAAAATTCAAATAGGTAGCTCATTCCAACACCTCTAAAACCTGGAAACTCCCTTGCGAGTAAATGAAATTCCAGTGGGGAAATAAATAGAGATTGTAGCATTCTCACCATGCTCCTGCAACTATTCTCAAACTTGTTAATCATTATATCCTAACTGGAGTCTTCAAGGTTGATTTCCTAAAGATATCAATGAACTAACCCCCAAATGATGGACTTTGGATAATGGACTAAGAAACAAGTGAATCTACCCTTATGAACAAGTACTTGGATTTCCTTTAGCTTATAATTAATCAATGACATTGCCATCAAGATATTTTGGTTTTATTAACCTAACAAGCTCAACAAGTGATTATCAGCCCTAGAACTATCTTCAATCAATCAAAGAACTTGTCGAAATAAGATGTTTTGATGATTGCTACTAAAATTAAAACTGGCTTAGCTTGGACAAGACATTTGTTAGCATACAATTGAGGTAAGACATGGGTTTCATTGATATTATAATGGTGATATGCCCTTTTAGATGTGATACATTGTCTAATACAAATATGCAAAACATGAGTTTGGATGAGACATATGTGACATCTTTGAAAAAATGTCATCAAGAGATGTAGTCTCATGGAACACCATGAAATAGGGTATAGGCTTGTATCAAAGTGCATAATGAAATGAGGTACTAATGGAGGTAAGAAGGATGGACCCAAAATGCCTACAAGGCCCTTTGCCTTGATTCCTAAAGACTAGAAAGGACATCAATCTAAATCCACTCAAGACCCTTATAACACCTAGTTCAAGTTTTGGAAAGAAAATTGGTGCCCATCTTTGTGCCAATTGCTCAAAGAATTTTGTCATAGAATCTGCATTGTCACAACATAATGCTACTAAGCATGGCAGAAAACAAGGATGTTTTTATGCGGCTATTTAAAGATCCATGAAACATGGAAGGGATTGTAATTTTGTTTTATGGTTATTGTGTCAGTAGAACAACAACTGAGATGGAGACCTACTTCAAATTAGTTATGATATTCCATTCTACATGCCATAGACTTTTTGAATCTGGGATCAAGATCATCCATTTTGATTAACTATCAGAGAGATATTTCAACATTTCTGGACCAAATGGAAGAGGTAAATGAAGCTTTGGTGACCCAGAACTATGATTACTTAGTATCATCATCTCTAGCTCCAAGTTAATTACACCCTTGATCAAGCAATTCAAAGATTTCAATGGTATATTGGCATCTAACAAATTGCAGTCACCCAAGTTTGAAGTTGTCAAAGAATAAGATTCAAATCAATAAGTTGAAGACCTTGTTCTTATTTTCTTGTTTTACTTTTTCAAGGGTATTATAAAATTAAGTCATTTTAATATGACTTAATAAGTGACTTTTTGTTTACAACTTAAAGTTATAAAAATAACGACCTTTTAAAATGTCATTACGATATAAACTAAAAAAGTGTTTTAAAGAAACAATTACAACTGAAAGTCTATTATACAATGATGGATTATAAATTAGGAGATTCTTTATGCTACGAATTCTTATGTTTTAATTTGCAGCTATTTTTCTAAGACATTTCTTGTTATATGGTGGATGAAATAAGTCTTAATGCAATAGTGGGTGTAATAATGGGTGTTTTTAGAAGATCTATGAGTTAGGAAAGCCTAGGTAAATGTCTATTTTCTTATGTTAGGAAGCCTTTCCTCATTTAAACCCTTGTTGTAGGTTTTCCTTTCAAAACTATCTTTTCTAGAAAATAAATCTTTGTGTTTGTTCCTCTCCTTTTCTAAAACTTCAGTTATCTTTTTATGGAAAAAACTAGGTTGTTGGTCCCATGTTAGTCTAATCTAGGGTTTCCTCTTTTTGTTTCAATTTTAGTTTGTCTTTTCTACTTTCTGGTTAAAAGCATACCCCTAAAAAACCTAAATTTCTATCTTACGAGGGAGATGCCCCTCTCAAACATAGAGGAATATCACTAATCCAATAGTGATCTCTCCAACTATTGTAAACCTTGTCACCACCCATTGGGCGAGTTAGGTTATTTTTAACAAAAATCGCAATGACAAATTTGTTTACTAACAGGATAAAAAGCCCATCACATTTTGGTATCAAAGCCTAGTTTAGACCCTTTAAATTTTTTTTTTTCATCTTATATATAAAGAGATTTTTTGTTTAAACATGACATATAAAATAGAGTAATAATTACATTATTTACAAGTAAAACAAAAAATAAAAGCACATATAGTCAAATCTTAAAACCTTTTTTTTGTTATACTATGTGTGTGTGCACGCGCTCATTTTTAAAAAGTAAAAAGTGAAAAAAAAAATTTAATGTTGAGCAGCATTCTACAATGGCAGCAAAAGGAGGAGTGTAATGGTGTAAGCATGTTAACAAAAACTCTTACCTTTTACCTTAAATTTGACAGCCATTTACATGTCAAAATATTAATATTTAATAATAAAATTTATGTATACATGTATATCGTAAATATAATAGTTGTAATGTAAAATAAAATAACTCAAAATAAATGAAATAACTTCAAATTGATATCTCTTGGCATTTTTTTAGATAGATTTATTTGAGATATCTATACTAGTATTTATTTTATTTGTTATTGAACTTAACCTTGGACTTATTTCCAAAAGTGTTTCACATTAGTTTCTTTGAGCATTAAAAATAAATATTAAGCAACCTTCTTTTAATTTGAAAAACTTATGTATCTTTTGTTGGGCGCATGACCCAACTTGGAAGGACAAAATTATAACTAGCATACCTATATAAAATATATCTAAAGTACACTGAGAGATATCCTTTTCGAGGCGCCTAATGTTGGGATTAGTGATTAAAAAATAGGTACCTCGAGAAGGATATCTCTCGGTGTACTTTAGATATATTTTTAAAATATAGGTATGCTAGTAGCATCCGAAGCAACAAGCCTAATTCTAACTATATCATTAGCAGAAATTTACATTAAAAATGGGCCTCCTAAGAAACTCTAAAAAAGAAAAAATTATCTTGTATAATATAAATTATTTAAATACAAATAAATATAAACTAGCACTTGCACCCATAGGAGGTTCAAGGAATACGCCAATATGAACAATCGACAACAAGTTTAGAAAATTTTTTGGTGTGAGAGAATTCTGAGCAGGGCTTAAATTTGACAGTTGTATAGTTGTATTTAGGCATTTTTGTTGTAAAATACAATCAAAATTTTAAAAATATTGTATCATATGAAAGGAGAGATTTTACATATTATTTCATAATACCCATGCAATGGTCAATATTGGGAGTGATTCTACAATGCTTTCGCTCATTTATGCTCCTGCGTCTGCTACTCTCGGAGGGTATGATCTTCCGGTGCCAGGTTGTAATGCTCGACGCAAGGGTTTCACCATGGAACTTGGTGAAGATGCACCGGGAAATGAATTTAGGCTGGATTCCTGTAGGGGTGTAGGGACTAGGGTTGGCTGTTGCCCTAATAAAATTTCTGCCAACCCTTCCACTGGTCTGCGTTTTCCCCCACGTGGTTCGGATGGACCATTAAATTTTAAGAATGCCCTTTGCAGTGATGCCCTTGGCCATACGCCTGTTGAGCATTCTTTGCCATCTAGGGAGATCTTGCCTTCCTCTCATGGCGAAGCCTCTCAAATTTGTCTGTTCCCAGTTCGTCATTCCTCTACCGCCCTAGAAGTTTGCCTGGACGATTCAGCGGGTGACAAAGAAGAATATTTACAATCCCATGCCCTTATTTGCATATTTTCAAAAGTATGGTCGAAGCTTTGTGATCTTCATTCCTAGATTTGTTTGAATTGGAAAGAATATCTGGAAGACAAAATTAGCATTTATCCCTGTACAAGGGCATTTTTTATCCTAGAATTTGAGTCTGAGGAAGATAAAGAAATGATTCTCAAGACTGGGTCGTGGTTTTTTCAAGGTGATTTCCTTTGCACAAAGTTGTGGTTCCCTACTTTCGATCCATGAACTGAGACATTTTCGCCTGCCTATATGTGGGTTCGTTTACGTTACCTTCCCCTACAGTTTTGGGAAATTGACTGTCTGAAGGCGATTGGCAATGGCTTGGGCAAACTCCATAGTATTTCAAAGGAAATAATCAATTATGAAAACTCAAGCTTTGCTCGCCTGTGTGTTGAAATGGATGTCTCTAATGGTCTTCTGGCTGAAATTTTCCTCAAAAGTTGGTAAAAGATGATGGTGCCAACCAATAGATTATGAAAGAATCGCCTTCAGGTGTAGAAATTTTTTTGTGATAGATCATGTCACTGCAAAGTGTCAAAGGCAAATTGAGAATGTCAATGATGCCTCTATCTACAAGGCTTCTTGGTGGGATGGGGTCGAGTCCATCCACTATATCATCTCTCCTTCTGTGCAAAATGTTGTTGCCACTTCTCCACCACTTCAGGAAAATGCTCCTATCTCGAGCTCCTTCTCCTTGGTTGATGTACAAGACCTTCCCTAGGAGATTGCAACTAAAAAAGAGCCAAGAGTTGTTCCCACAGAGTCCTCACCCTCCCCCTGGGGGTATCTGCTTCCCATCACAAGAATGTTGAGATTTCATCCATCTCATCAGCTCCTTCTACGATATGCAATTCAGGTGAAATTTTGCGAGTGGAAAATGACAATGTTTCTCTTCATTCAGAGATAGAACAAGTTTGCACTAAGGTGAAAAGGAAGAAAACACCATCATCAAAACAATTGCATCTAATGGCCTTTCGATCCTCTAAAAAAATTGTAAATCTGTAGGTTAAATGTTCTCTTTTTGGACAGCCTTGTGTTGCGTCTATGTTGCACCCCTTGTGAAAAGAGCATGCATTTAATAATTTTTTTTAGTTATGATATTATGGGATTGTCCCCTTGATAGTGTTTACCAAAAAAAAAAGGAGAGATTTTGAACAAACTATCAAAATTTATATACGATTATATTGATATATATATTTGGTTTTTATATAATTTATTTATATTAAAATGTATAATAATATTTTAAAGGCAACATTGAATAGATAACTGTCATAAAAAATTGTTGACAGGCAAGGTCAACTGTCAAATTTAAGCCCTCATTCTGAGCACTATAATGCTCACATATAAAAGCCTATCGACTAATTACTTAACTACATGAGTTAAGTGGGGACACATGTTTCTATTATAATTTCTTAGAAAACTCAAGTTCATTGTTTTTTTAAAGTGGTAACATATATTTATTGGCAAGAGACACTGCTCCAGTATGGACCTATATGTTGTCATTTATGGCAACAAGGCTCAAAGAACCTATCACCATGATAGGAAGAGATATCTCCAGAAGAACAAGTTGGATTCCAGGTCCGGTTGACAGAAATGGCTAAGAATAGATGTGCACAGAGTAGAGAACAGTAAGTTGGACAGTATGCCTCCGCAATTGAAGACTTGCAAATACAGTTCAGGTATGGTGTCAGTTGGTGTTTGATAGTGTTATGCTTCAGAGATTAAGTCCTGATCTTCTCTAGAAGTCACCTTGAAGAAATGCCTAAGTCCAGGTAAGCAAAGGTATAGCAGGAACAGTGAACAGGGTCTAGTGTAGTGGTCCGCATTCCTCCGTAGATAAGTATTTTTCTATGCGGTTGTAAGGTGTTGCAAACACATATGTGAAGTGTCTTATTCTAGAGTTAGGAGATCTGAAGTTCACTAGAAGGATAGCTACAAGCTACTAAGTATCAGCATAGTTTTTGACAGAGACAAAGCCTAAGATTTGATGGTCCGCATTTCTCCGCAAGATGATATCATGCCTTGCGGTTCTAAGGGTAAAATTGGGAATGTGTAAAGAGTCCTTGATATGATTTGGAAGGTGTTTTGAGATCCTCAAAAAAATTTGTAAGTTAGCAGAAGAAGTTGTTAAGCATACTCTTAAGCAAAAGGCCAACAAGTATATTAATCATTGTGCGAAGAAGAGTTAATTTTTGGAGGATCTATGTAAGTAATTGAATCATTAGATCCAACCTATATGAAAACATTTAGAAGAAGATTTGGGTCCACGTGACACATAGTGCATATGATTGAGCGACAAGGTACATCTTTCTATGTACACGTTTCACTTCTTGGATCTCGACCTAATTATGGATCAAATCATGATGCGGATATATAAGAGCGATGATCTTTGGTTGAAAGTTTACATGAAAAAGGTGTGCGTGTGTGATGTGAGCATGCGAATAGAAGAGAAAAGTTAGAAGAGAAGCAACGATGAAGACTTGGGATTCAGAATTCAGTTGCTAAATGACTGCACCCTGGCATAGTGGCAGATACTTAAGTAGTATTCAGTTATCATGTGTGATTTGGTTGGAAGCAAGTTTTTGGCATCAAAGCAATAATCCAGTGGTGAGCCTCCAGTAGGGTTTAACAGCCCTCAGGGTTTAACAATCCTCATTGTAATCTGCTAGGTTTAGGGTTGAGGCAGTGAGCCTGTTAACTCTTAGATTTGCACCTTTGCATGTAGTTGTGAAACCTCAGCAATCTGGAGTAACATGGGAATGATCTCTAAGTGTGAGACTTTGCTAAATGAGATCGAACCTATAGAGAATGCCGACTTCCTTAACTGGTTATCACCTAAAACTACTAAATCTTAAGAGGAAAAGGGAGAAGGAATGCTTTAAAATGAAGAATGAAACAAAAGCTTGAAAACAAAGGGTGATACACCAAGTTTAATAAAAGAACCCTCATAGTACAGAGAAAATGCATAGCATAACAAAATATAGCAAGCAGACATACACAGATTCAACTGATCCTAGAAAAAGTGAGAAACTAGATGATTGAAAGGAACAATACGTTCACAGGCAAACATATGCAGATTCACACTAAACTAAAACTCAATCCAAAGAGGCAAAATAACTTGCATATATTTAATGGGAAGGCAAAGTTACAGTAGCAGAAAGCTTTATTTAGAAACAAAAAAGCCTCAATGCTCAAAAAAATTTCCAACCTTATTTACATCTCTTGAATGCATTATATAGCATTCCAAACTAACCTAGGTCGCTTACAAAATTCGCTCAATGAGCTATATCAGAAAATATCTTCTGAAGGGATATCTAACTGCAAGGAGTTATGGCGCGAAAGATCTGGAACTGGTGCAGATGGAAGATATTTTCAAACTTCAATGCAAGCTGTTGAGTCATCAACCCTCTCTAAAATGGTGGAAGATATTTTGGCATTGAATGGGAGCAGCTTTCTCTACCTACAACAATGAATGCAACAAATATCTGCATCCTGCTCAAAAGATTGCTGAAACGTCCCGCAGCCAAAACATGCAAAACTAGATCCAAAACTGAAAGTGAGAAACTGTCCCTGAAAACCCCGCCAATGCAAGAGGAGACAAAAACAAGCACTTTTGCCCCTTACAACATGTCAAAATTTGTCAGAATGGAGGAGATACAGGAGGTCAAAGTTTTGGTCAACTGCCTATATATATCACTTTGCATATGTGTATATATCATATCTGAATCGGCCTCTGAAATGTCTTTGTATGTGCAAAGCACTTTATATACACTGACATGCAAGCGTGGGCTTTGTCTTTTTGAAAAAGGCCTTTGTATATATGCTTGTATCTTCAAATGTATGTCACCTTGTATATACATTGGCAACTGTACTTTGTCTCTACTTGGTGCAACTGCGCCTTTTTCCTATTTGCATATTCAAACTGACTTGCATATGCCTTGAAATTCCCTCCAAAATTGCCTTGTATGTGCAACAGCCCCTGTATTCGCATTGCCATCTATGCCACATGGCACCCCCTGATTCACCATTGAGCTGGTCTTGAGAAGCGTCGTTGAAAACTGTATATGCATATCGGCGGTCGGAACGACTACGAACTGAGCTACCGATGCATCTGTCTGGCTGATGACCTTTGTATATGACCCCTTGCATATCGCGTTGTATATACAACATACAATCGCAAATATGCAAACCATCTGGAACTCAAAAGAGTATGAAGCAAGCTTGAAAATACCATCGGGTCCGGTTTGCATGTACCTTCTTTGTATGTTGGCATATGCAATGCCCATAAGATGCAAGCTAGACGCTAGCCACTTTATCCATCGGATTGGGAGAAAATTGAAATCCGGGCCTTGTATTGTCATTCTTTGTATATCGGCATATACAAACGCCATATACATGCAAGTCGCGGATCCCAAAAGATCATTACCTGTATTTGAGTTCCCAGTCGGGTCCGCCTTGTATGTTTTCCCCTTGTATGTATCCTTTGTATGTCGCATATACAATGCAAACATACAAGCAAATTATACATACAAACTGCGGAATCTACCCTTTATCAACTGGAATGTATGCTCCCTTCAGATCCAGCTTGTATATTAGGAATGCATATTTGATTGTATGTGCGAACATACAATCACAAATATACAAGCAGTGGGCCCCACCCTTTGCATCTCTTCCTTGTATGTCGAACACATATAATCTCCTTTGTATACCTGCGGGCCCCACCTCTTGTATCTTACCTTTGTCTAGTGCTTCACATATTTTCCATTGTATATTTCTATGTATATCGGCCTTGTATGTCCAAACATACAAGGATCTTTGCATATACATCGGCCGTCGGGGAGATTTTAAACTTGGCCGCCAATGAGGCTGATCTGGCCGATGAACCTTCCACTATAGCAAATGTATGTGAACTGTAGCCGATGTATGTTATCTTTGTATATCGGCCTTGCACGTTGGACTTGTATGTAGGTCTTGTATGTCGCTGATATACATTGTAAAAATGTACATTCATCCTTTGTATGTATGACTCGCCTCCTTTCTGCTTTGCATATCGGCAATGTACATTTCCTCTTGTATATTTTGCTTTGTATATACCCGTTGTATGTGCAAACATACAAACCCGATATACATTCAACTTGACATACAAGCGCAGAATATTCTGCGAATCTGCGACAGATTCCCCAAATGCATATACAAACCCGATATGCATGCAAACATGCATACAATCATTTTTTCCACCTTTTTTGAAGGTTGAGTGAGATTTTTGACCCGCCAATGCACATTTGAACTTCCATGTACATACAAATGGATTTGTATATACAAAGTCACTTGTATGCAACTACTTTTTGCACATTTGGAACTGCGAAGGCCAAATGACTTAGAAATTTTTTTAAGCCAAAAGATTTCTGGGTTTTTCTAGGTTTTCAGCAAAGATTCTCAAGGTGAGATTTTGGGATTTTTTTGACAAGGCATGCATGAGTACTTGAAATATTTAGCTTTGTAGGGTCACCTTCCTAAAGGATTTTCAAGGAAAATACAAGGTGAACTATTTGGCTCTGGATAGAGGAAAATAGGTCAACAATTTGGCGACCTCCATGGGACATTTGCCTGCTAAACAATTAGATCAGTGGCCTTAAGCATCCATTGGGCATGGAGTCATACATAGACTAAAAATATACTTTGACAAACAATTCTGACTTTAGCAACTCAGCATATTAGCAGTGAAGAACATCTGGAAGACCAAACCAGAATGCTGAAGGCAACCCCTCCAACTATGCTAGACAACACTTAGGGAAAACAAAAAGGGGATCTAAACTATTGTGCAGTAGCACTTATTAAAAGCAAGAAATCTAATCTACTAATTTACAAGGCACTCATACCTCAAAACACCTCTTTAGGTGTATCCCATTGACTGGGATAGGCAAATTTTGTCCATCCATGTTTGATAACTAAAATGCATTGTGCTCCTTGCATTCAGTAATGAGAAATGGGCCACTCCACATGTTGTCAAACTTGGAGTGTTTTCCTGGCCTGCTCTTCAATTCATCCCATTTGAGAACCATATCACCCTCCCTAAAGATTCTAGGAGTGGCCTTCTGATCAAAATTCTTTTTGGTCTGAAGCTGATGATACTCCATGGTTTTCATAGCCTTGTCTCTGATTTCTTCAAGCTCCATAAGTTGAGCATATCTAACAGCCATGGGATCCTCTTCTTCAAACATCTCCATCTAATTCATGATATTAAGTGCTGGTAGCTCCACAAATATAGGCAATCTTGCCTCTTTCCCATAAACTAACATATATGGGGAGTTCCCAATAGACCTCTTGGGAGTTATTATGTCTACCCATAAGGCATATTTCAAATTAGTGTGTCAAGTCCTCTGGTTGTCCTCCATTGATCTTTTAATAATTCTTATGAGATTTTTATTTGTAGATTCAGCCAAACCATTACCCTGTGAGTAATAATTTGATGAAGTATTCAAATAGATCCCATTCTTAACAGCCCAGTTAGTTATCTTTAGGCCAACCAAGGCTAAAGCATTGTTAGAGATGATTGACTCAGGCACTCCAAATCTAGATATCAAATCATGATAAAAATTTAAAATAGTATTCTCATTGGATTCCTTCAGAGCCACTACTTCAGTCCACCTTGTGAAAAAGTTTGTAGCTGTAAGTATCCACCTGTGGCCTGCACTTGATGGTGGGTTAATAAGACCTATGAAGTCAATATCCCATCTCATGGAGGGCTGCTCTACTTGAATTGGCTGCAGAGGTAAAGCTGGCAGCCTTTCTTTCCCTGCAAAAATGACACATTTTATACATTTTCTAGCCCATGCATGGGCATCCTTGAATAAGCTAAGCCAGTAATATCCATCTCTCATTATTTTCCAAGCAGTAGTCTTTGGGGCAAAATGACCCCCTATTGTTCCATCATGAAACTCATGCAGCACCTTGTCAGTCTGATCATCATCAATGCATCTTAACAATACACCATTAAAATCCTTTCTGAAAAGGATGCCATTTATTAAAACATATGGAATGGACTGCATTCTATAATATCTTCTTTTGGTTCTATCTAGACCTGTTGGACATTTACCGATTTGCAAAAATTGAGTCATGTTATTAACCCAGCTTGTGCCCATTACTGTTGTATTATCTTGGGGTGCATCCTCAACGGTCAAAAACACCTCCTCTTTTTCTATTTTGTTCTCAGAACTGGTAGCAAGTTGTTCACTGAGTCCTCTACCTCTACCTCTGACAAGCTTGGTTATCTTGATCTCCATGTCATAGTCCATGACTTTGGTGATCCAACCAGCCATTTTCTCATTAATATCTTCACTTAACAGGAACTCTTTCATGCTAGGGTGAGCGACCATCAAACCTATCTTGTTATTAGAAACAAGATGCTGAAATTTCTTGAGACTCCTTACCACTGCAAGGACGTGTTTCTCAACAAAGCTATACCTCTTCTCATACTCTTCCAGCCCCTGGCTAAATAAAGCGATTGACTGTTCAAAGCCGCCACTCTGCTGCTGTACCAAGATCGTAGAGATTGTATCTAGACCGCCATAAGCATATAGAATAAAATATTTGGAAAAGTCAGGATTTACCAGAGTTGGCATAGCTGACAATGCTTCTTTTATGGACTCAAAACTGAGTTTGGCCTCTTTCATCCAACTAAAAATTGTATTCTTCTTTAACATGGATGTCAAAGGCTTCAAAAGATTTGCAACGTTAGGTATAAATCTTCGTAGAAAATTAATTCTGCCAATAAAACTTGAAGCCCCTTTTTGTGGCTAGGTAAGGGCAGCTCCAAAATAGCCCTTACTCTTTCAGCATCAATGGTAATGCCCTCCTTTGACACAACGTTCCCTAACAACTTGCCTTCATGCACAACAAAAATGCATTTCCTAGGATTGAGAGATATCCCAAACTCTTTGCATCTCTCAAATACCTGTCTCAAGTGGGACATATGTTCATATGCATTCTTAGAAAAAACTGTTATGTCGTCTAAGTACACCAGCACCAATTTATACAGCAAACCCTTAAAAGCCATGTCCATAGCTCTCTGAAAAGTTGAGCTAGCATTTGACAGACCAAAAGGCATCCTTTTGTAGGCCATGGTGCCCCATTTGGTAGTAAAAACAGTTTTAAACTGATCCTCCTCCTTGATTAACACTTGATTATAGCCAGAATATCCGTCAAACAAGGAGAACCTTTCAGAACCAGCCACTACTTGTAAAATCTGCTCCATTGAGGGCAGCGGGTAGTAGTCTTTTAGGGAGGCTCTATTTAGGTCTCTGAAGTCGACACACAGCCTAATTTCTCCATTTTTCTTCCTCACGGGGACAAGGTTGGAGACCCAAGAAGTGTGCTTGATCGAGAAAATAATCTTCCCCTCAATCAGTTTGGTTAGTTCTTTAATCATTAGAGGCTCAAGCTTTGGATTTAAAGGTCTTTGCTTCTACCTCACAGGTTTAGTACCTGGTTCTAATTCTATGGTATGCTGGGCAATATGAGGATCAAATCCCTTTAGGTCTGAATTACCCAAGAAAACACATCTTCAAACTCTTGACAAAGAGCAATAAAAGCTCTCATATCCTCAGGCGAACAGATTTTACCTATTTTGAGAAGTTTACCCTTGAAAATTTCCAACTCCTCATAATGTTCCTCTTTTATCTGCATGCCAGTTTTGGTCTTCTTCATCTGATCATCAGTGCCAAAAATAGATTCTAAGGTTACCAATCCCTTGGGCAGCTTGTTTGTTCTCAACTGCACAATTTGATCATTGCCATATTGTTGTTTGAGTTTATCCTGATTCTGTTAGACTTAAAGTAGACAACTGAGAGGGGGGGTGAATCAGTTGTCTAAAACTTTCTTCCAATTAAAGACTTAACTTCACTTTGTAATTCAGCAGTATAATAAATCAATCATGGAAACATAATGCAATGAATCAAGAGCATAAACACATCAACACATGAGACACCAAGATTTTGACGTGGAAAACCTGATTAAGGAAAAAACCACGATGTGATTAACCTAAGATTGTATTCTCTATTAGAAGAATAGAAAGAACAAATGACACATGCCAATTAGGGCTCACTGCTTGAGCACACTTCTCATAAGAGGCTCACTACCTACAAGAGACACACTGTCTACAAATTAATAAGTATCAACTACTTGAATTGGAAAATAGCATCTTCACCATGCTTGAATCAGTTCCATTTAAGCCCAATACTTCTTCTCTGCCTTTCGCTCTTCTCCTCGCTACCACACTCTCATCTCCACGAGTATATCTTGAAATGACTTTGCAATCCCTTATTTATACAAGACACCAACTTAGGAATGATCATCTAAGTCGGCAAACATCAACAAGATCATCCGCAGGATGTGTAACTCATCTGGTCAGCCAATCTCAAGAAGAACACCATCATCCGGAAGTTATTCTTCAATTGTGAGCTCCAACTCCAATGCGGACCACCAACATGAACTGGACATGATCCAAAGACCTCCACAAGCTTGCCTGAATCACCAAGAACATCCACACTTCATCTACTTACTGAAATCCTTCTCTTCTTCATCCAGAACCTCAAGAACACAGTCTGTCATTACTGTCACAAAGGAATAGATGCTTGCGGACCTTCAAACCATGAACCAATGGAGTTGATACTTCACAAATACTTCCTCAACACTCCCTCAAATCTGCAGAATAGGATAATGCATTTTCGGATCTCATCGGACCTATCTGTATCACTCTGTCATCATTGAACATCTGCCAGAACTGGTTTTACTTGAGCAGCCACAACTTCTTCAGATCTTCATGTGGACCTCTGAAATCTCTACTGAACCACCCTAATACACATATCTACAAACCCTTTAAACCACATCCTCTGAACCTCATCCTATCTTGGACTTTTGTCTTACTGTCATCACTGTTCTTCACTGTTCCTGATTAGGACTAATTTTCTCAATATCCTCAGCACACAGCTCATCCAATTCTTATCATTAATGCAACAAGAGTATGTTGACATCAATGACAACACAGGTTAGGCCCATACTTGCAACAATCTCCCCCTTTGTCATTGATGGCAACATATGATGTGAAAAATTATTTTGATCATCAAGACAAGAACTTCTCCTTACTGTCACAACTCCCCCTATCAGCAACAACCATTCACATGCCTTCTCTCCCTTTACTGCTCCCCCTTTGATCAGTAACTACTTGTTTTTCACATGTCTACTCTCCCCCTTTGACATCAATGGCAAAGGGCACATACTTGCAATTTCACCACTTTAGAATCATACCTGCTACTCCCCCTGAGTAGCAGCTCCCTATCATCAATCCGGACCACAAGATATGACTGTGATATCCACCGGACTGATGCACATCAGTGCACCTTAGTTCATCACCGAAGGGATAATAACCCTTAACTTCTCCCTGAGATACTCAAAAGAGTCCTTAGGTAGAGATTTAGTAAAGATATCTGCAATCTGATCCTTGGAAGGCACAAACTCCAACCTGACTTCATTCTTATTCACTTACTCTCTCAAAAAGTGAAACTTGATGGATATGTGTTTTATCTTTGAATGCAACACCGGATTCTTAGATATATTTATTGCACTTGAATTATCATAGAAAATTGTGATAGGCTCCTTATACTCCACTCTTATGTCTCTTAGCATTTGCTTCATCCACAAAACTTGAGTACAACTACCTGCTACTGCAATATATTCTACTTCTGTAGTAGACAGAGATATTGCATCTTGTGTCTTGCTCAGCCAAGAAACCAATCTCTTCCCCCAAAAAGAATGCTCCACCACCGGTACTCTTCTGGTCATCCACGTCTTTTGCCCAATCCGCATCAGTATATGCATGAAGAGAGAAATCATGATCTCTAGGATACCACAGACCATATTCAACTGTCTCTTTTAGATATCTAAAAATCCTCTTGATTGCCATGACATGAGATTCTCTAAGATCAACTTGGAATCTAGCAACAAGACCAACAACCTGCATAATGTCTGGTCTAGTTTGAGTGAGATACAACAGTCCTCCAATCATTGACCTATACTTTTTCTGATCAACCTTAGGAGAGTCATCATCTTTGGTCAATTTACATCTAGTTTCTATGGGAGTATTCATTGGTTTTGAATCTTCCATCCCAAATTTTTTCAATAGTTCTTTCACATATTTGGTCTGAGTGATGAAAATTTCTTTATTTGTTTGAATGATTTGTAGACCCAAGAAGAAATTCATTTCCCCAAGCATGGACATCTCAAATTCACTTTTCATTTGATTTGCAAAGGTTTTACACATACTATCTCTTCCTCCAAAGATGATATCATCAACAAACACTTCAACAATCAAAATGTTCTCATGATCAATTTTGAAATACAAATTACTGTCAGTGGTACCTTTGTTGAAACCAATCTTTAAGAGATGCTTATCCAATCTTTCATACCAGGCTCTTGGGGCTTGCTTTAGTCCATACAGTGCCTTCTTCAACTTGCAGACCATATCACCATGATCAGATAATTGAAATCCATCCGGTTGCTCAATGTACACTTCTTCTTCCAAGTCACCATTTAGGAAGGTAGACTTGACATCCATCTGATATACCTTGAAATCTTTGAAGGCAGCAAATGCAAGAAATAATCTGACTGCTTCAATTCTTGCCACCAGAGCAAAGGTTTCTTCAAATTCAACTCCTTCTATTTGAGAATAGCCCTTGTAGACCAATCTGGCTTTATTTCTGATTACTTCACCAACTTCATTCAGTTTGTTCTAGAAGACCCATTTGGTTCCAATCACATTCTTGTTTCTAGGTCTGGGAACAAGATCCCAAGTGTGATTTTTCTCAATTTGCAGCAACTCTTCCTTCATTGCTTTAGTCTAGTTTTCATCAATGCAGGCTTCATCTACTATTTTAGGTTCAATCTTTAAAATCAGACAAAACTTATTTGAATCTTGAGTAATTCTCCTTCTAGTTTGTACACCTTTGCTTTTGTCACCTATGATCTGATCTTCAGAGTGGTTTAGTCTTACATACCTTGGAACTTTGGGAATTTCTTGCACTTCTGATTCTTGATCAGGCTCATTAAAACTCATCTCTTCTTCCTGATTTACTGGATCAGTTTGAATCTGACTTTCAGAAGAGGCTTGGGCTCCTAGAACATCATTCTGATCATCTTCATCATATTCATAAAACCTTGAGGGTTTTTCCATTCCTTCATCAACCTTCACATTTGTACTTTCTATTATCTTTCTCAGTCTCTTGTTATAACACCGGTATGCTTTGCTTTGAGTAGAGTAACCCAAGAATATTCCTTCATCACTGCTAGCATCAAACTTTCCTAGATTTTCATCTCTTTTAATGTAACATTTTCTACCAAAGACTCTGAAATACCTCACAATAGGAGTGATGCCAAACCAAAGTTCAAAAGGAATCTTATTGGTATTGCTTCTAATTTGAACTCGATTGAGAGTATAAACTGCAGTGCTGACAACTTCTCTCCAATAGATCTGAGGAACATTTGCTTCCATCATCATGGTCCTAGAAGCTTCTTGGATGGTCTGGTTCTTTCTTTCCACTACTCCATTCTGATGTGGAGTCCTAGGAGCGAACAACTGTCTCTTTATTCCATGCTTTTCACAGAATTCTATGAACTCACCGGATGTGAATTCACCACCTCTATCAGACCTTGGACATTTCAATTTTAATCCGGTTTCATTCTCTACCATAGCCTTGAATATTTTGAATTTCTCAAGAGCTTCTGATTTCTCTTTCAGAAAGGTTACCCACATCATCCAGGAATAGTCATCAATTAGTAACATGAAGTATATGTCACCTTGCACACTCTTGATTCTTGCCAAACCACAAAGATCAGTATGAACTAAGTCCAATAATTTGGTAGAGGACAGTTCCTTACTTTTGAATGTGATTCTGCTCAGCTTACCCAACTAACATTCTTTACACAAGCTATTAGTAGGTTTCACCAATTTTGGAAGATCTCTTACAACCTGAGTATTGCTTATCTTGATGATATTATCAAAATTCACATGACACATCCTCCTATGCCATAACCAACTCTGATCAACTTGAACAAATAAGCAGCTTTTACCAGTGCCAACCAAATGAAAGATATTACCTTTTGTTTGAGTATCGGATGCAATCTCTGTTCTGGAACTTTCAAAGATCTTACATTTTCCATTCTTGAATTGGAGATCATAGCCTTTGTCCACCAACTATCCAACACTGAGAAGATTGTGCTTCAAACCTTCAACATACAGTACATTACCGGTTTTGTTCCTTCCATCAAAAGAAATAGTTCCTCTACCTTTGATTCTACTAGCAGAATTATCACCAAACTTTACCACTCCTCCTTCATACCTCTCCAAATCTATGAACTTATTTTTGTCACCTATCATATGGTGAGAGCATCCACTGTCAATGACCCAATCATCCTTCTCTTCAACTTGGGCAGCCAAAGCTTTTTCCACAGTCTTATGATTGACAGATACAGAGGAAATTGGATCTTCTTCCTTGATGGCAATGAACACCCATTCATTTTTGGATTTGTTCCCTATCTCTGATTCATCATCTGTTACTCCTTCATTATCATCATCTTCATGTACATAGTAATAGTTCTTTTGGAACCTTGGCTTGTTAGGATTTTGTCTTAAAAACCTTTCCGGACACCTTGAGGCAAAATGACCAATCTTATTGCAGTTAAAACACTTAAAAGGCAATTTTCCTTCATACTTACCGGATCCTCTTGGCAGTCTTTTTGCAATAAGGGCTTCAAGATGAGTAGTTTTAGCTTCTTCTTCTTCCAGATCTTTTCTTGCTTTTTGATACCATGATAGTTTCCTTGAAGAGTTCTCTCCCGGATCAAACCTTTGTTTACCTTTTACAGAGGCACTAGCTTTGAATGCAGATTCAGTCTTAGGAGGGGCATCTCCAAACTCAGTCATTTCAAAAGTAGCTAATGTACCAGCCAATTGATCTCTTGTGACAGTTGTATGAGCTCTGAATTCTTCAATGGCAGTAACCTTAATTTTATAAGAAGCAGGAAGGGATCTGAGAACTTTGCCAACAATCTCATTTTCATCCAAGACTCCACCAGCATTTCTAATTCCACAAACAAGCTCATTTACTCTTGGCATAAACGTAGAGATATTTTCATCTTCTCTCATCTTCAGGTTTTCAAATTTCCCTTTCAGACTTTGTAGCCTTGCACATTTAACATACTTGTCTCCTTCATGCAGAAGTTCCAGTTTTTCCCAAATCTCAAAAGCAGTTGGTAGGTCAATAACATTTGAGAGCTCTGAATCAGATAATGCACTTAGAAGAGCTTCTATAGTCTGTAGATTGTTTTCAGCATCTATGATTTCATTTGGGGCTTTCGGACCACCCTGTGGAGGAGTATACTTTGTTGTAACCATGGTCCAGTACGCCATTCCCATACATTGCAAGTGACATTCCATGCGACCTTTCCAAAGATTAAAATTGGTTCCATCAAACTTTGGACTATCCTTCTTGTAAGACGTCATTCTAGATCTCCTCAAGTGGTTAAGCTCCTTTTAGAGGAACTTGGCTCTGATAACAATTGTTAGACTTAAAGCAGACAACTGAGAGGGGGGGTGAATTAGTTGCCTAAAACTTTCTTCCAATTAAAGACTTAACTTCACTTTGTAATTCAGCAGTATAATAAATCAATCATGGAAACATAATGCAATGAATCAAGAGCATAAACACATCAACACATGAGACACCACGATTTTGATGTGGAAAACCCAGTTAAGGGAAAAACCATGGGGTGATTAACTCAAAATTGTATTCTCTGTTAGAAGAATAGAAAGAACAAATGGCACATGCCAATTAGGGCTCACTGCCTGAGCACACTGCTCACAAGAGGCTCACTGCCTACAAGAGACATACTGTCTACAAAATAATAAGTATCACCTACTTGAACTGGAAAATAACATCTTCACCATGCTTGAATCAGTTCCATTTAAGCCCAATACTTCTGCTCTACCTTTCACTCTTCTCCTCGCTACCACACTCTCATCTCCACGAGTATATCTTGAAATGACTTTGCAATCCCTTATTTATACAAGACACCAACTTAGGAATGATCATCTAAGTCGGCAAACATCAACAAGATCATCCGCAGGATGTGTAACTCATCCGGTCGGCCAATCTCAAGAAGAACACCATCATCTGGAAGTTATTCTTCAATTGCAAGCTCCAACTCCAATGTGGACCACCAACACAAACTGGACACAATCTAAAGACCTCCACAAGCTTGCCTGAATCACCAAGAACATCCACACTTGATCTGCTTACTGAAATCCTTCTCTTCTTCATCTAGAACCACAAAAACACAGTTTGTCATTACTGTCACAAAGGAATAGATGCTTGTGGACCTTCAAACCATAAACCAATCGAGTTGATACTTTACAAAGACTTCCTCAACACTCCCTCAAATCCGCAGAACAGGATAATGCATTTCTGGATCTCACCGGACCTATCTGTATCACTCTGTCACCACTAAACATCTGTTGGAACCGGTTTTACTTGAACAGCCACAACTTCTTCAGATCTTCATGTGGACCTCTGAAATCTCTACTAAACCACCTTAAGACACATATCTACAAACCCTTTAAACCGCATCCTCTGATCCTCATCCTATCTTGGACTTTTGTCTTACTGTCATCACTGTTCTTCACTGTTCCTGATTGGGACTAATTTTCTCAATATCCTTAGCACACAGCTCATCCAATTCTTATCATTAATGCAACAGGAGTATGTTGACATCAATGACAACATAGGTTAGGCTCATACTTGCAACAAATTCATCATGGAAAACTCATCCTCCTGTAACATGAACCGCAGAATCTACTCATCACTCTCAAAAACTTGCCAATGGATATTATTGTCAGGGATAGAGGCTCTATCAATTATTTTTACATGAGGCTGCACTTTTTCTCTTTTAATATCATTGGGGATATCAAACTGAGCCCCAATTGCAGCTAACCTATCAGCATGGGAGTTCTGATTTCTTGGAATAGAGATCAGATTGAAAGCATCAAACTCTTCAATCATGTCCCATACCCTATGCTTATAGCATTTCAAAGTATCATTCTTGGTGACATGCAACCCTCTTACCTGATTTACAATAAGTTCACTATCCCCAAACACCTGCAAACAACCAATTTTCCTCTTTCTTGCCCACTATAAACCTTGGATCAATCCCTCATACTCAGTAGTGTTATTTGTACAAGAAAAGGCAAAACGGAAAGAAGAATAGTATTTTTCACCTTGTGGGGATACCAACATTGCACCACCACCAGAGCCATTCCTATTCCTAGAGCCATCAAAGTACGTTTTCCATACTTTCCCTTGCTGCTCTATCTGTTGTTCTGCATCCTTTACCAGATTTGGAATTGTTGTTTTAGGCTCATGTAGTATGTGAATCCCCATACCAGTTTCTTGAATGAGTGCCTTAGGATTATCTACAACATTTTCTGAGGCCCACTCCCTCAATAGCACTTCTGGTATACTCTCAGCTTGTAGTTCTTGAGCAGCAACAAGTTCAGGATCATTAGAAATAATACAATTTGCATTAACAGCACTTGGTGTGTAGGGCTCTATATGATGATTTGAAAGCAATTCAGACTTTAGGGTTACTTTTGTGCCATATCTGGTCCTAAAAAACATGTGGGACCAGTCCGAGGATAAATATCCTCTTATTTTGGCTGTGAATTCTCTTGACAAGTACATGGCAAAACAAGGAGGTAAATCTGTGATGAACACCTCCTGGGAAATGGAAACATTTGGGCAAGTGTGCAGAGTGAGACCTAGGTCTTTGATGACACCTACAGTATTGACGGCTGTGCCATCTAATTGAAGCACATCCTTCTCTAGGGGTTGGTACCTCAATCCTAATTGGTCTGCAATTTGTTTTGGCATCACCAAACTGCTTGCACCACTATCCACTATACAGTTGTGTACTAACTTGTCACCAATTATTAAAGATACATAAAATGGGAGTGGCTTAGCACTTTTGTTTGGTTGTTTGTTGTTATCCTGGGAGGAATTGGTAAGGACAGCCCTAGTTGGGTCGACAGATGTATCATTGGACACTTTTAAATTAGATAGGACAGATTGAAACATCCCCTTTTGGCCTGGGATGGCTAGGGAATCCCACATAGACATTGTCACATTCATCTTCTTCATATTTTCAATAATATTGAAAGGTGGAGTGACACTTACCTTTTGTTGTGACTTTGTAGCAACAGTATCAGCCTATAAACATGGCATCTCCCTTGCTATTGCTGAAACATTTCTTTGTAAAATATGGGGAATTTGGGATGTAGAAGCATCAGCATATCCCTTTCCTTTATTCGTTGCTTGCTCAATCTCATAACCCCTCTTCTTGGCCCTTGTATTTGTTGCGACTGGAGTATTATCTCTATTCATGCCATAGAATTCACCTTCCTGCCAATTTATGAAGGTAGAATCAATCTGAGGTTGCTCCTGTTGTTGCACAGCCCCATCATTAGGTGTATTTGGCTATGAGACTGCAACATTCTGCACCATCAAAGCCTGTTTTATCACCCCATTCGAGCAGGCTACCTGATTGTGTGGCTAATTGCATGGAAAACACCATTCATATTTAGCTGCAAGGTTATTCTGAATAGGGACAAGGTCCCTTACTGCATTAATGGGTGCCAGATTGTAAGGTTGAAAAGGCATCTGGTTGATGTTCTACCTGGGAACCTGATAATTGCCTTGATAAGGTGACTTGTTAGCTTGATATGGTTGGTTTTTCCCTTGATAAGGGTGATTTTGCCCTTGACTGGGTTGTGGCTAATAAGGCTACCTATTCTGGGACTGCTGCTTTTTTATCTTTACTAACTCATTCCCAAAGGTTTGCAGGATATTTTCTATTTTTTGTTGGCTATTTTTAATATCTTTTAACTCTTGAGATGAGCTAGAAACAACATTTTCAGAATTGGCAGTACTTGGTAATGCTGCAGTAGTAGGTAAAGGGGCAAAATATGGAATTGGTAAGGGCATAGAAGCTTGAATCTCGGGGAAGATGGGCATTGGTGGTCTAGGTTCTATTTTTCTAGCCTGAATTAGGCTATTCTATGCTCTAATAGCTATTTCATATGCATCAGGTAAACTAGTAGCTCTTAATGATTGTATCATCACTGAAATATCGCTATTTAGGGCTTTCAAAAAATACAGAAAAGCATATTCAGCTAGAGGCCTTAGTATGGTGGGAATTTTGTCCCATGTCTTTTGGAATCTGAAGTTGAAATCCATCATTTGCTCCTGGGGAGCTCTCTTTATTGTAGTCATCTATTCAACCAATGACAAGTTGTCTGATTTATCTTGAAATTGCTTATTTAACTTATCACCTAGATCATCCCAGGTTGTAATGGTTTGCACTGGTAAACTCCTAAACCATTGTAATGCTTTTCCCTTGAAAGAGGTAGCCAGTAGTCTGATGGCTACATTTTCCTGGGTTATATGGTGAACTCCACATAGAGAAGCCACGTCCAATAGGGGTAGTTTGATTCTCCCCTGTGAAATAAGGCAGACTCTTCAAAGCTGCCATGGGTATAACATCATGTATTGTTAAATTCAATGGGCTGCCCCCATCAAAAGCCACAAATGGCTGATTCCTTACCATTGGAGTGGCTAGAGGTAGGATTGCTTGAGCTGGTGCAGGAACTACAGGTGCAACTGGTCTAAAATTTGGTGGAGTTGATTGTATTATTTTAGAAACTGGAGTCCTTACCACAGCCCTGCTCTATCTTCTAGGTGGAGACAGCTGCAAGTAATCAAATGTACTTGAACTCCTAGTTTGAATCTTTCTCATAAAATGTCATAGCAGAACTGATCTGCTTGTCTCTCCTCAGTCTGAGTCGCCAGATATGCAACCTTTAACCTCTTGTAGGTCTGAAAATCACTGGTTGCACATCAAAACCAGCAATAAGAGATAGTATTTGATTGTTGCTCTAACTCTCTGTCCCACCGGGTGTGCCAAAGTTGTTATCACCCAGATTTGCACCCTATCCACCATACAGTTGTGAAACCTCAGCAATCTGGAGTAACATGGGAATGATCTCTGAGTGTGGGACTTTGCTAAATGAGATCAGACCTCCGGAGAAGGCCGTCTTCCTTAACTGGTTATCACCTAAAACTACTAAATCTTAAGAGGAAAAGGGAGAAGGAATGCTTTAAAATGAAGAATGAAACAAAAGCTTGAAAATAAAGGGTGATACACCAAGTTTAATAAAAGAACCCTCACAGTATTGAGAAAATGCATAGCATAACCAAATATAGCAAGCAGACATACACAGATTCAACTAATCCTAGCAAAGGTGAGAAACCAGATGATTGAAAGGAACAATACGTTCACAGGAAAACATATGCAGATTCACACTAAACTAAAACTCAGTCCAAAGAGGCAAAATAACTTGCATATATTTAATGGGAAGGCAAATTTACAGTAGCAGAAAGCTCTGTTTGGAAACAGAAAATCCTTAATGCTCAAAAATCTTTCCAACCTTATTTACATCTCTCGAATGCATATATATAGCATTCCAAACTAACCTAGGTCGGTTACAAAATTTGCTCAATGAGCTGTATCAGAAAATATCTCCTGAAGGGACGTCCAACTGCAAGGACTTATGGTGTGAAAGATCTGGAACTGGTGCAGATAAAAGATATTTTCAGACTTCAATGCAAGCTTTGAATCATCAACCCTCTCTAAAATGATGGAAGATATTTTGGCATTGAATGGGAGCAGCTTCCTCTACCTGTAGCAATGAATGCAACAAATATCTGCACCCTACTCAAAAGATTGCTGAAACATCCCGTAGCCAAAACATGCAAAACCAGATCCAAAACTAAAAGTGAGAAACTGTCCCTGAAAACCCCGCCAATGCAAGAGGCAAAAACAAGCACTTTTGCCTCTTACATCATGTCAAAATTTGCCAGAATGGAGGAGATACAAGTGGTCAAAGTTTCGGTCAACTGCCTGTATATATCACTTTGTATCTGTGTATATATCGCTATCCGAATCCGCCTCTGAAATGTCTTTGTATGTGCAAAGCGCTTTGTATACACCGACATGCAAGTGCGGGCTTTGTCTTTTTGAAAAAGGCCTTTGTATATATGCTTGTATCTTCAAATGTATGTCACCTTGTATATACAATGGTAACTGTACTTTGTCTCTACTTGGTGCAACCGTGCCTTTTTCCTGTTTGCATATTCAAACTGACTTGCATATGCCTTGAAATTCCCTCCAAAATTGCCTTGTATGTGCAACAGCCCCTGTATTTGCATTGCCATCCGTGCCACGTGGCACCACCTAATTCATTGTTGAGCTGGTCTTGAGAAGCATCGCTGAAAACTGTATATGCATATCGGCGATTGGAATGACTATGAACTGAGCTGCCGATGCATCTGTCTGGCTGATGACCTTTGTATATGACACCTTGCATATCGCGTTGTATATACAACATACAATCGCAAATATGCAAACCATCTGGAACTCAAAAGAGTATGAAGCAAGCTTGAAAATACCATCGGGTCCGGTTTGCATGTACCTTCTTTGTATGTTGGCATATACAATGCCCATAAGATGCAAGCCGAACACCAACCACTTTATCCATCGGATTGGGAGAAAATTGAAATTCGGGCCTTGTATTTTCGTTCTTTGTATATCGGCATATACAAACGCCAATATACATGCAAGCTGCGGATCCCAAAAGATCATTAACTATATTTTAGTTCCCAGTCGGGTCCGCCTTGTACATTTTCCCCTTGTATGTATCCTTTGTATGTCGCATATACAATGCGAACATACAAGCAAATTATACATACAAACTGCAGAATCTGCCCTTTATCAACCGGAATGTATGCTCCCTTCATATCCGGCTTGTATATTAGGAATGCATATTTGATTGTATGTGCGAACATACAATCAAAAATATACAAGCGATGGGCCCCACCCTTTGCATCTCTTCCTTGTATGTCGAACACATACAATCTCCTTTGTATACCTACAGGCCCCACCTCTTGTATCTTACCTTTGTCTGGTGCTTCACATATTTTCCATTGTATATTTCTATGTATATTGGCCTTGTATGTCCAAACATACAAGGATCTTTGCATATACATCGGCCGTTGGGGACATTTTAAACTTGGCTGCCGATGAGGCTGATCGGGCCAATGAACCTTCCACTGTAGCAAATGTATGTGAATTATAGCCGATGTATGTTATCTTTGTATATCGGCCTTGCACGTTGGACTTGTATGTAGGTCTTGTATGTCGCCGATATACATTGTAAAAATGTACATTCATCCTTTGTATGTATGACTCGCCTCCTTTCTGCTTTGCATATCGGCAATGTACATTTCCTCTTGTATATTTTGCTTTGTATATACCTGTTGTATGTGAAAACATACAAACCCGATATACATTCAACTTGACATACAAGCGCAGAATATTCTGGGAATCTGCGACAGATTCCCCAAATGCATATACAAACCTGATATGCATACAATCATTTTTTCCACCTTTTTTGAAGGCCGATTGGGATTTTTGACCTGCCAATGCACATTTGAACCTGCATGTACATACAAATGGCTTTGTATATACAAAGTCACTTGTATACAACTGCTTTTTGCACATTTTGAACTGCGAAGGCCAAATGACTTAGAAATTTTTTGAAGCCAAAAGATTTTTTGGTTTTTCTGGGTTTTCAGCAAAGATTCTCAAGGTGAGATTTTGGGATTTTTTGACAAGGCATGCATGAGTAGTTGAAAGATTTAGCTTTGTAGGGTCACCTTCCTAAAGGATTTTCAAGGAAAATACAAGGTGAACTATTTGGCTCTGGATAGAGGAAAATAGGTCAACAGAGCCTACTAAATCTGATTGTAATTCATGGCAGTAAGCCAACATGTTCTAGGCCCGTGGAGTGACCAAGCCTGAACATCATTTTTATAAAGATTGCAATACATATATATATGAGAGCTAATCCTCTCTGTGGTTTTTCCTGTTTTGGGTTTTCCCCATAAAATCTTAGTGTTATGTGTCATGCTTTTGTGGATGTTGTTCAGTTGTATATTTTGCTTCTATTGGATTATTCTTTTGAAATTGTTAAAAGTAAAAGTGCAAGAAAAGATTTATAGAACACTGATTCACCCCCCAACTCTCAGTGTTCCTGACATTCAACAATTGGTATTAGACCAAGGTTCCTTGAAAGAAGTTTAAGAGCTTGAGGAAGATTTGGGATAGTATGATCATGGCAGCAAGAAGGTATGGAAATTATGAAAGATACAACCAACTAGAAGCAACTCTTATGGATCTTGAAAATTCTGAAGCAAAGGTTAGGGATATGAAAGATAACTTGCAACAAGTCGATGAATGCATCTTAAAGCTAAAAGAGCAAGTCAAGAAATTCAAAGACAAATACATAGAAGTCAGTGATTAATTGTTATCAGCAAATGAAGCCTTGAATGATTTGGAAGAAGAAGTTGTAGAAAGATCAGGAGCAGAGGGTGATCTGAATTCAATTGTGAAAAACAAATCAAAAGATTGTGCAAAACTGGAAAAAGAAATTGCAAGTCTAAAAATGGACCTAGACTATGCCAAAAGTTTTGAAGAAAAATTCAAGATAAGTGCCACAAAGCCTAATGAAATGATTGGCAGCCAGAAGAGTGCAGATGACAAGCAAGGTTTGGGATATGAAAAAGGCGAAAGCTCAAAATTTGGTCAAGCAAACACTAAAGTACAACAAAACAAGGGAAATCAGTTCAGAAATTAGAAGAGAAGACCTAGAAGACCTCTAGTCAGACAACCAAATGCACAAAGGTACCCATCTTTTCATGGTTATTGTAATTCATGTAATAAGTTTGGTCATAAGGCTACTCAGTGTAGGAGCAAAATAAATCAAAAGATTACATCATTCTCTGGTCAGTGTTTCAATTTCAAGAAAATTAGTCATAGAGCAAATGAATGTAGAAATCATATCAGGAAAAGTCTCAACAATGGAAGAAATGAACAGTCATTCAAAGGTAAATGCTTCACCTGCAATAGAACTGGTCATAAAGCTATTGTTTGTAGAAGTAAAGTGAGTCAAAATTCTATTAGGTACAATGCATGCTATAAATTGGGACACAGATCAAATGAATGCAGAAGCTCAGTAAGAACTAACTTTCAAAATACAAGGAACAGTCAATCATTCAATGGAGAGTGTTTTGCATGCAATAGATTTGGACATATGGCTAATCAATGCAGATCTTGAATTCAATCAATAAAAGGAATCAAGGTCAAAATAATGTGGTGTGCTTCAATTGCAACCAATTTGGACATGTTGCAAAGTTTTGCAGAAGCAGGAATGAGAAGAGAAATCATTATTTTGAAGAAAGGAAAATAGACGAGAGAAATGACAAGGGAAAAGAGAAAGTTGATCCGGTTGAAATCAAGAAAGAAATGAACAAAGTATGGATCAAGAAAGAGGTGATTGAAGTCAAGAATCAATCTGCACCAGTATCCAGTGTAGACACTTCCTCCAGGAAGTAAATTGAGAGCTCTGGCTCAGGGGGAGCAATGTAGAAAATCTAAATCCCCTAGCCAGAAAGTGGGTGCCAGAATCCGGCACGAAGGTGTATGATGAAAATCTGATATGACACAACTCTTAGAAGAGAAACCTGAAGAAAAAGGATCAATGTGACATATTGCAGAGAAATCCTAATTGACTAGATTATACATTGAAGGGTCTTAACAACTTTTTAAATGAGCATTTAATGATGACTAGGTCAAGTTGCACAAAGGATAAAAATGAACCTGCTTGATTTCTAATCACTTTGAATTCGACGCAACAGTGTGGAGGTTCTCCTTTTTGACTGAGGATAAATGATTCTACTTGGTCATGCACACTCAAAAGCCCCTAGAAGGTTGTATTTGTAGTAGTTGTAAATCAAGCAAGGACTATGGCAGATTTTGAGAACTTGCTACTCGAGGCAGCTAGTCCAACTAATGCCCACAATGGAAAGAATAGGAATCAAGCTCCAACAAAGATGTTCAAGCAATCTGATTCCTTTTCAGACGATGGAAATGATTCCAATTCTGATAACATGGGGATGATTCTGATAATGCTGGAACAACAAATAGAAAGACATCTAGGTTAAGGATGCCTTTGAAGAAGAGATTTGATTTTGGTGAAAAAGATAATGATGATGGGGGCCAGAAAGATTATTCTGACAGTGATGGATTATCGTTTGGGAATGAATTGTACAAAGATGATGAAGATAGGGAACGGCTTCAAAAGACGTCTGAACTAGATAGGGAGATGATTTTGGCAGAGAAAGCATAGGCGTGGGATAAATATTTTTGGTATGGAAGAGGGTTGAAGCTCGACAAAATGAGACTAGGAATCAGAAGGGAAAAGATGTAGGACCACCATCTTCATGAATGCGCTCTTCTGTGAAATCTACCAGGACAGTGAAAGAAAATGCCTTAAATGAATTAGTTGCAAGGAGATAGAAGGCACATGATTCAGATGTGTAGAGAAAGTGAAGGAACACTGCTGGGTCATCTAGAGGACCGGGTTCTTCCCCTGGCAGATTAAAGTCTCCGGCTAGTTCTAGTGTTAGTCCATCATCTTCTAGTAACAGGGATCAGAGTCCAAGCAGTCATGGAGGTCCAGATGATAGTGATGAAGAAGGCACAAATTCTAATATTCCTTCCTTTGAAGATATTAAGAATATAACAATCCAGGGATCAAAGCTTGCCAAGTGGTTCATGGAGCCATTCCTCGAAAAGATCATTGTGGGTTGTTTTGTAAGAATTAGGATTTGTATGTCAAGGTCAAGACAACGTATTTACTATCTTTGCATGGTCAGAAATGTAGATGCAACCAAGGCTGACAAGCATTACAAATTTGAGAATGGGATTATCCACAAGCACTTGGATTGTGTTTGAGGCAGTGATGATAGTGCAGCTAGATGGCAAATGGAGAGGATGTCTGATTTGCCGCCTATTGAGAAAGAGTTTAAGAAATGAGAATGGGAAGTAGAGCGCACTAAGGGCCAAATTTTAGGAAGAGCTGATGTGGAAGAGAAGAAAAAGGCACTGGAGGAAATAAATAATTTTGTCTATTCTGTAGAAACTGTAAAGCAGATACTGTAGGAGAAAAAGATGGCTTCTACAAGGCCATAAAATCTGGCTGTTGAGAAGGATAGGCTGAGGAACTAGATTGAGCTTGCAAAAAGAAAACATGATTATTTAGAAGAAGACGGGATCAAACAAGGTTGAAAGATTTAGAAGTCCTTTCACTCCAGAGAAAAAGCAAGGATGTAAAAGTCATAATGCTTACAGAGATGAATAAGAAAAATAAATTTGAAAATTTTAAGAATGCTTAAATGATCAGGCCAGCTAACTTTATTATCCTTTCTCTTTTCGCTAGACTAGATCACAAAATTATTACAGTGCAAAGAGTGATGCTATAGAACGAAACATAGATGTAATTTAGGACTGCAATGGATCTATCTCCTGACTATCAAACTGAGGATGTAGAAGATAGGGAATAGATAAGGAGCTCTCACCAGAACAAAACATAGAACAACAAGAAAATATGAATAAAAATCCTCCTGAATGAAGTCGAGAAGAAATATTTGAGAGAGAAAGAGACACTGCAAATGTCTTAGTTGGTGCTGGAAGGGAATAAGTTGCAGATAAGTCTGAACTTCTTCAAGGACCCGGTTGGACTAGGACAAGGTCCAGAACTGTCCAAGACTACGGCAGATGAAGCACCTAAATCAAAGACCACTAAATCTAAACCTACAAAGGCAGAAAATACTGCCAGATGAAGGACCCAGGGAATCTGCAGTAGGAAAGAAGGAAAAAGAAAAAGAAAAGAAGGTAGCAGTAGCACTTGCTGAAGAGAAGGGAAGATACCAAAGAAGAAAAACCCAAGGAGATTAAAGGAAAGGTCTTAGGCAAAAAGGTCCCAAAACTCATGAGAGAAATGTAGGAAAGGTTAACAAGATCAAAAGAAGAGGAGAAAAGGAAGCTTTAGAGGAACAAGGCAGAAGGCAAATCATCAACAAGCAAGCAAAAGGAAGAAGCTCACATGGATGTGAAGGAAGAGAATATGGAAATTGAAAAGGAGGAGGAAGATGATTGGGATGCTAAAAGTTGGAAAGAAAAAGAGAAGTTTAGAAGAGAGATTGAATCAAAACATAAAACTGCAAGTATGTTCCCTTTTCTATTGATGTCAAACCTGGGGAGAAGTAGATTAGTGAAAAATGGATAATTATCTCAGGGGGAGTAGAAAAATAAAGTATGTACAGTAAGGGGGAGCAGTCAAGCATTTTTCACTAAGTGTTGCCATCAATGACAAAGGGGGAGATTGTTGGCAAGATACATTGCTCCGGTATGGACCTATATGTTGTCGTTGATGGCAACAAGGCTCAAAGCACCTATCACCATGACAGGAAGAGATATCTCCAGAAGAACAAGTTGGATTCCAGGTCCAGTTGACAGAAATGGCTAAGTATGGATGTGCACAGAGTAGAGAACAGTAAGTTGGATGGTATGCCTCCACAATTGAAGACTTGCAGATGCGGTTTAGGTATGACGTCAGTTGGTGTTTGATAGTGTTATGCTTTAGAGATTAAGTCCTGGTCTTCTTTGGAAGTCACCTTGAAGAAATGCCTAAGTCCAGGTAAGCAAAGGTATAGTAGGAACAGTGAACAAGGTCTAGTGCAGTGGTCCGCATTCCTCTACAGATAAGTATTTTTCTATACGGTTGTAAGCTGTTGTAAACACATATGTGAAGTGTCTTATTCCAAAGTTAGGAGATCTGAAGTTCACCGAAAGGATAGCTACAAGTTGTTAAGTATCAGCATAGTGTTTGACAGAGACAAAGTCTGAGATCTGATGGTCCGCATTTCTCTGCAAGATGATATCATGCCTTGCGGTTCTAAGGGTAAAATTAGGAATGTGTAAAGAGTCCTTGATATGATTTGGAAGGTGTTTTGAGATCCTCAGTAAAAGTTGTAAGTCAGCAGATGTTGTTAAGCATACTCTTAAGGAAAAGGTCGACAAGTATATTAATCATTATGCGGAGAAGAGTTAATGTTTGGAGGATTTATGTAAGTAATTGAATGATTAAATCTGACCTATATGAACACATTTGGGAGAAGATTTGGGTCCGCGTGACACATAGTGCATTGGATTGAGCAACAAGGTACATCTTTCTATGTACACGTTTCACTTCTTGGATGCTGACCTAATTATGGATCAAATCATGATGCGGATATATAAGAGCGATGATCTTTGGTTGAGAGTGTGTGAAAAAGGTGTGTGTGTGTGTGTGATGCAAGCATGCGAATAGAAGAGCAGAGTTAGAAGAGAAGCAGCGATGAAGACTTGGGATTTAGAATTCAGTTGCTAAATGACTGCACCCTGGCATAGTGGTAGATGTGTAAGTAGTATTCAGTTATCATGTGTGATCTGGTTGGAAGTAAGTTTTTGTCATGAAAGCAGTAATACGGTGGTGAGCCTCTAGTAGGGTTTAACAGCCCTCATGGTTTAATAGCCCTCATTGTAATCTTGCTAGGTTTAGGGTTGAGGCAGTGAGCCTGCTAAATCTGGTTGTACTTCATGGCAGTAAGCCAACATGTTCTAGGCCCATGGAGTGACCAAGCCTGAACATCATTTTTGTAAAGATTGCAATATAGATATGCGAGCTAATCCTCTCCCTGGTTTTTCCCATTTTGGGTTTTCCATGTAAAATCTTGGTGTTATGTGTCATGCTTTTGTGGATGTTGTTCAGTTGTATATTTTTCTTCTATTGAATTATTCTTTTGAAATTGTTAAAAGTAAAAGTGCAAGAAAAGATTTATAGAACACTGATTCACCCCCCCTCTCAGTGTTCCTACCATTCAACAATATTTCTATTTTAATTTATTAAAAACTCAAGTTCACTTTTCATTTTAGATTTTATCTTTTTCTTGATAAGTTCATTGCTTTTTATTAAGATAAGCTGCTAGCACAGGAGCAGAACTCGATAACAAAGCCAAACGACAGCAGAACAGGCCTAGGGCCACCAACAACTGACTAACAGCCGATTAATACTTCATCAAAAAACTTAACCAAAACATAAAATGAGTCTTTAAACAAGTTTTTAATAACATAAAACAAGAAACCCTTAGTTAAGAAGAGTTTTCCGGTCATCAAAAACCATGTTGATTAAATTTTCCTGATCCTCCCGTAGAGAATCCACGATCTTCTTTCGTTCCACCTGTAGAACAAAAAAGGCTTCAGCAGCCATGTGGGAAGTCCTTTGAACTAGCTTAACCAGATTCTTGACTTTGTTCTCCATAGCAAACAGACAAGATTTCACTTTAGCAAGCTCAGCTTTTAGCTTCTTATTATCCACGTCCCTTCTTGCACTCATCACTTCCTTGTCAGGGGTTTCCTCCACCTTAGTATCTTCCTCATTAGTGTCATAGAATGAGTTATTCATAGAAGCAAAGTGGCTCGCACCCTCCTATTCCTGCATAGGGGTGGTTTTGGTTCCCTTCATTTCAACATTTTGCATAGTGTCTTCCCGATTAGAAGCAATGAAATAATCCAGAATCTTTATTCCCTAGGACATACCTCCCGCCAATCTAGGAGATCTCCTCAAGGTCAGTTTTCTAGTAAAGCCAACTTTACCCAAAGAAATTTCTTTAACAATCAAAACCTCCTCCTTCCCTAGATTCCCTTTCTTTTTACCAATTTCTTCAACCCCTTTCCTCTCACCTCCCACACTGTATCTCTTTTTAGCAGTTTTGTATGGTGCAGGACTCCCTCCCTTACGTTTTTTGTTATCTTTCACAAGGTTTCTACTTTTTTAGGTTACACAAGCCCTCAACAGCAACAACATGAGATTTGTCATGAGAAGTCTCAAGGGTTTGACCTAGGAATTTGTTGCTAGAGAAAACTTCCAAAAAAGAGGTGGTCTTTGACACAGGTAGGCTAGACAAAGGACCCAAGGGACCACTCATAGGGTGGTTAGAAGGGGAGGTGGGCTGAGAGGCCTTTAGGGTGGTAGGCTTCACAAGTCTCAGACTAAGGGGAATTTTATCTTCAGACTGTTCATTGGAGCTATCCTCAACAGGTTGGGCAGCTGGAGGTTTAGACAGGCTCAGAGCCAAATGGTAATGATACAATCAGAAAATTAGGCCTTGGTGCAAGGGCACAGAAATCACCTCAGGGTCCTCTTCAAGGGCTTTTTTGGTATGCATGACAGAGGCTTCAAGGCTGGATAGCAAGAAGGAGGGGAAATTCACAAGACCTTATGGAGGAAATGATTTATAAAAGCAAAATGATAGTGGTAAAACACTTTGTATCTACCCTCAAGAGTAAAATATTTCATTATCAAAAAGCATACCCGATTCCATGGCACAACCAGACTCTCATGCTCAAAGCCTTCCTGTAGCCTAACTTGTTTCTCACCCTCTTAAAATAGTTTCATACCTTCCAAATCTGGGACATGAGTCTGCTTCTTGAGTCTGTTCCCCAAACACGGCAACCCAATCGTAGCACCAATAGAGTCCTCAGAAACAACGAATTGGACCCTTCCAACTTTCACCATTCACCTCCCATCCCATGATTCAGTAAATTGGGTCAAACTATTTTTGTCATAACCATTCAAAGATTCAAGAAAAGCTATAACTCCTCCTTCATACGCAGTGCTCCAGACTTGCAAGTCCTCCTTGAATTCATTGCAACTCATAGCCTTTGTCCTCACTTTATCCCCCCCCATATTCCTAAACCTCAAGAGCACAAAGCTAGAAACCCAGAAGAAATTAAATCCCTTACTGTAAAATTTGTTGTAGAGAGAAGGGAGAGGACTCGCAGAAAATATAGAAGTGCATAATAAAAGAAACTTAAGTTTCTTTAACATCCCTTGCATGCCAATCCAGAACCCAAAGGCATTTGGATCATAAATATTGTCAAGGCCCGACTCGTGTGAACCCCTTAAGCCCAGCACATTAAGTAGAAGTTGACAAGACCCTTTGCAAATTTCTTTCCACCAAACATGATTTAAACTGATTATCTCAAGGTGCACATAAAGCTCAGTTCGCCACATCATTATAAAAGAGTGATTAGGACTCCTACCGTCCTCCACGCCACATCCTCCCTTTATGTTAGAGAGGAATGCCAAAACAATACTCCAGACACTTATATAAATCATTTCATCCATCATGAGGGGTTAAGGCCTCCATCTGAATACAATTATTGATTGCCCTAGGCAGATTATCCAAGTCCCTCCAACATCTTAAGGGGTGGGTGTTAATCCCCAAGTTTGCCATAAGGTCTGCAACCTTATTTCCTTCCCTATAGATATGTTTGAATTCTTTTCCCTCAAACCTTAGGAGAAGACCCTTTATATCTTTGATGACATCCTCTAACTGCCAACCAACACTTCCATTCCCTTTAACAACTTCTATGACAACCATGGAATCGCCTTCCACAATTATGTTTTTAATGCCTATAGACAAGGCAATTTTGAGTCCCCATAGGAGGGCCATGGCTTCCGCAGTGTTATTGGTGTTTTTTCCAATGTTACTAGCAAATGCAACCATCAGAGAACCCTTTTCCAACCTTATCACTCCTCCACCACTAGCTAGCCCTAGGTTGCCTTTGGCAGCACCGTTAAAGTTTAGTTTTGACCAACCACTAGGGGGAGGGATCCAGTTAGTGTTGGCTCTGGATTTTTTCTTCCTATCATCCACTCTGCAAGTACTTATAGGAATAGTCCATTGTTTAATTATGTTGGTTTCTTTAGCATTTGGGGGACTTTCAACAACCTTTATGGAGCTGTTACTGATGTTATCTTGTAGCAGTCTGATAGCAGAGCCGAAAACTTCTTTGGGGTTCCTAAATTTTTCCCTGAAGAGTCTATTGTTTCTTTCCTTCCAAAGGTACCAAGACAAAATAGAAGGGTCCGGGCCCATATTTCACGGCACACCAGATTTGAAAAGGGGGAAATCCAGGCTCTAATGTGATCTTTCAAGTTTCCATTCCCACACCAAGGGATATCCAGAATGTTCAGAGCCATACTCCAAACATCCCAAGAAAATTCACAATGTAACAGAATATGAGAGACAGACTCTTCATCTTTCATACAAAGAACACATCTATTCAGGATTTGGAAGACCCTTATATGGAGATTATCAATAGTAAGGATTTTGTTTTGAACAGCCACCCACCAAAAGTGGTTCAGTTTTTGGCACAAGGTTGCGGTTCCAGAATTTATAATCTTCTTGGGGAAGGGATAGGTTATAAGCAGATTTAGCAGTAAACCTCCTAGACTTTTCCTTCATCCAAACCAATCTATCTTTCTATGGGAAAGGGGGATTCTACATCCTTTTAGGAGCAATTATATCTCTTTAGCAACTCCAATTAGCTATGTTGCTCTTTGACAGCACTCTAGCAGCCGGGTCCACTCACAACTGCCAGGGAGGAAATAATCCTTCACCTGGTCTCCAAATTAATTAATAGCAAGTTTCATCAAGTCCTGAGTGTTTTGACTCTTTCTTAGGGATTCTCCATTGATCCAACTGTCTTCCCAAAATCTTATCAATTCACCATCCCCTAATTTCCATTTGTTGCCTTTCAAAAGAATAGTTCTACATTTCATGATGTTATTCTAGATTACCGAGCCTCTAGGAAAGTCAAAAGAGAGTAAAATGTCCTTCGGGGTTGAGTTCCCCATATATTTGGCTTTCATAATGTTGCCCCAATCTTTGCCCCCAACAATAAGGTTCCAACCAATTTTGGTTATGAGTGCTTTATTAAGCAAGTTCAGTTTTCTTAGGCCTAAGCCCCCCTACAATTTAGGTTTACAGACTTTATCCCAGGCAACAAGAGCCAACCTCTTTTTGTCTTCCATTCTTGTCCAAAGAAAGGTTCTTTGTATTTTCTCAAGCTCTCAGTCGGGTTCTTAGGCATTTTGAACAAGGATAGAAAATACACAGGAATTCCTTAGAGTGAAGCTTTGAGAAGTTGAAACTTACCAGCCTGACTTAGGAGTTTTCCTTTCCACCCTGCAAGTTTCCTTTGCGTCCTTTCCATGATGGAATTCTAGTACTCCAGGGTGGCATCCTTGAATGAGAATGGCAGTCCAAGATAGATCCTAGGGAAAGAACCTGCAACACATCCCATAATCCCCATATTTTTTTGCTGCAGATCTGTCGGGGTGTTAAAAAAGTAGACGTGGCTCTTATCAAAGTTTATACATTGGCCCGCCAAGGTAGCATACTCCTGTAGCATTTTTTTCCATTTCTGAGCCTCAATAACTGAGGCAGCTCCAAACAGGATGGTATCATCTACAAATTGCTGAATGACAGTAGGCTCAGCTGTTGAAGCAAGTTTAACCCCTTTAATTTCTCCAGAATTTAGCAAGGAAATGAACCCCTACTCAGGGTTTCAACAAGAAGAATGAAGAGGTAGGGGGAAAGGGGATCCCCTTGCCTTAGCCCTCTACCAGCATTAAAGAAGCCCCTAGGGATGTCATTGACCAAAATAGAGAATCTAACAAAAGTAACACAAATCATGACTAGTTGCAGAAATTTACCCTAGAATCCCATCTTCTTCAGGACAGTAAAAAGGAACTTCCAATTAACTCTGTCATAAGCTTTTGAAATGTCAAGCTTGAAAGCCATGCTTGGACTTCTGCTTTTCTCCATGGAGTGGATTATTTCATGGGTAGTAATGGCCGCATCCATTATCTGTCTGCCTGGGACAAAATCTTTTTGACAGTTGTTGACCAATTTCTTCAAGTATGGGTTGGAGTCTCAAAACCAAAATTTTGGAGAAGATCTTGTACACAGTATTGCAAAGACTTATAGGTCTGAAATTCCCCATGCACACTACATCTTGTTTTTTGGGAATAAGAGCTATGAAGGTATGATTAAGTTGCTTTAGCAGCTTGCCCATCCTAAAAAAAATCTATGGTAGCTTCAGTGACATCTTTCCCCACTATATCCCAATACTCCTAAAAGAAAGCAGGGGGAATCCATCAAGTCCCGGGGCTTTATAGGTCCCCATAGAGAAGAGACAGGTCCGGACCTCTTCATCAGAAACATTTTTGCCAAGTTGAGCATTATCCTCCTCATTCAACACATTAGGAATAATATCTATGAGCTACTGATTAATACCACTGTCTTGGGCTCCCAGGAAGTTCTGAAAATAGGAAGCAGCCACCTCTCCAATCTGTAGATCTGTTTCAACCATGACATCTCTATCATCCATAAGCTTAGTTATGCTATTTCTTTTCCTATGCCTCATCATAGATTGATGGAAGAACGAGGTATTCCTATCCCCCTCTATCAACCATTGGACTCTTGACTTTTCCTTCCAAAAAATCTCTTCTTTCACCAGCAGTTCCTTCCATTCCCTTCTCGCCCTCTCTTCCTCCATAGCTGTAACTTCAGTAATGTCTCCTTCTTCTAATCTTTTTTGCAATTCTCTTAGTTTTAAGTTGATTCTTCTTTTTTCCTCAAATATATTCCCAAAGTTGAACCTATTCCATCCTTTGACTTTTTTCTTGACCCTTAACAACTTTTGAGTAAGGCAATACATGGGCGTTCCTTGGACATCTATCCTCCACCATCTAGCAAGCATTTACTTGAACTCAGAGTGTTTAATCCACATTATTTCAAATCTTAATAGGTAGGGGCCTCTACCATTCCCATCTTTCCACGAGAGAAGCAACGGGTTATGATCAGAAGTTGTTCAAGGAAGAGTTTCAAGGACATGTGAGATTAAAAATTTCCATCTGGGGGAGATCAACACCCTATCCAGCCTGACGTAGGTTAGGTTCCTTCCTTTCCTCTGATTGGACCATGTAAACTTGTAACCTTGTGGTTCCAAGTCCATTAGGCCTTCCTTATTCAAAAATTCATTCAAGTCCAACATGTTGTCAGTGTAATCCATAGTTCCCCCCTCTTTTCAGAAGGGAATAAGGGGTGTTAAAATCTGCCATCAACATCCAGTAGCTATCTAGGTCTCTAGAGATCAGGGCAAAGAGGAGATCCCACAACCCCCTTCTAGGGCCCCTCTGATTAGGAGCATAGATATTAATCAGATTCCATGAGAAGTTGTCCGACTCCATCTTGGTCACCAAATTTTTTTTGTTCTTCTCAATAATTCTTCCTTTGATAGCCTTACTATTCCACATGGTGGCAATACCTCTCGAGGCACCGTAGGCATCACAGCCAAGGTAATCCGCATTAGTCCATAGATTCCTGGCCACCGAATGGAAGTTATCACTTGTCATTTTAACCTCTTGCAGCAACAAAATGTCAGTTTTATTATCAAAGATACATTTCTTGACCAAAAACTGTTTGTGGGGGTTATTGAACCCCCGGATGTTCCATGATAGAATCTTCATTTGATAAGACCCTTCTTGGAGCCCATCTCCAAGGTCTTTTGTCTGCCCATAACAATATCCTTACTAATCGTCTTTTGTCTTATTTCTCTATGGGACAGACGGCCCTATTTTTCTAAAGTAGAAACATATATTTCTATTATAATTTATTAAAAAAATCAAGTTCACTTTTCATTTTAGATTATTTCTTTTCTTGATTATTATTTTTATTTAAAAAGTCTTTTATCTAAAAGTTATATTAAAAAAGCCACGCTTCCTAATTTTAAAACAAACTCTTATAGTAGTTTATTTTTGATTTTTTTGAACGTGTTACTTACGTGTATATATATGAAAGAATATTTTACAATAGCTTTTTTGTTTTTTTTCTCTAAAATATAAATAAAAATTGTTAGCTTTTTTTTATCCAATAAATTTTTATCATGAATATTTTTTAGTTTTTTATTTTTTAGTTTTTATTTTTCTCTCTTCAATAATATTTTTATTGTGAATATTTGTTAGTTTTTTATTTTCTTTTTCCAATAATTTTTTTATTTTTCATTCTGCATTGAGTTATTTTGAAGAGAAAATTTGTTAAATTTGTGAGAGAAGAATTTTTATTTCTAAAGAATTTTTTTTTAGTATATAAAATTTAAATTAGCTTAAAAACACTAAATAAAAAAATTGAATGTAGCTTTAAAATATTCATCTATTAATTTTTTTATATATGTTTATTTAAATAAACATGTTTATATTATTTATAAATAGTAGCAAAGTACAAGTAGCTTAGATATTTTATTTTATATTTAATATTTTATTTTTATAAATTTTATATATTAAATCAAGTTTCATATTATCATTTTATAATACAGATTAATGATTTTATATATTTATAATTTTATATATATTTAAATTTATGATTTTATAGATTTAGAATTAATATATTAAATATGTTTATAGTAGGTTTTATGATTTTTAATGCTATTAAAGAATAAAAGAAATATTTTAAGAAAAGATTTGTTGAAACATTTTTGAAATGCTTTTTAGATTTTCTAAAAGTATTTTTTATTAGAAAAGATAATAATTTCTATAATAGAACTTAAGAATATAAATTAAAAAACAAAAAAAATCTTTATTATTTAGAAAAATGATTGAGATAGAATAGGATATGTAGAGTTAAATTAACCATCATGAGTTAATTCATAAGATTTTAGAAAGTTTTATTTTATAAAATAAATAATTTTATTTTTATTTTGGATGATGTCACATAACGGTTGATGCCATCTTTTAGTTGATTTTCGATAACTCAAAAAGTTGATGTCATCCTTAGGAGGCCCATTTTTTATATAAATTTCCCCTAATGTATATATTTTAAGAATAATTATAATTTTATAATATATTATATATTAATTATATAATATTATAATATAGGTTATATATATATATAATTCTCTTCCACTTAATACTTAAGATTAAGAGAATTTATTTCCTTCTTTGTGAACTATTCAACTTCACCAATAGACTAAAGCAGACACATTTTTTTAGATTTCACAAAGAAAACATTGAAATAAAGAACCTAAAATACCATTCTGGTGAGGGACTTAATCCTGGTGACAATGTCCACTGTTGGTGCTTTCGTTTCCATATTATGGTCAGAAATCACAAATGCAGACTTGTTGCTCACACTCTTTTCATCAAAATTTATTTCCCAGGACTCTTGTTCACTTTGGCAATCAACAGACCCATCCTTGGCTTTGGGCTTCCATAAACTGTTAGGCAAGTCATGTGAAGCCTTCAAACCCAATGTTCCTTGGGCAAAACCAGACGTGGCCTTTACGCTTTTCTTTTTATTGGTAGTTTTCCATCCTTTTTCTTCTGTTCGATATTGATTTTTTTTTAAGTGCTTATCACAGAGAGTGCGGCCACTCATGGAAAGGGCATTGCACCTCCATTGTTTCCCATCTAACCATCTACAAAAGAGTTCATCCTTTACCACTTCTACTTCTTCTCGTCTATGCGTGTACTCATTTCCCACTCACCTAGCCACCCTCTTCACCAAATTGTGGCTAAAAAAATGGCCCTTTCTCAAATCATTCTGAGTATGTGCTTCCACCACACTCTTGTAAACTCTGAAAACATAGGTTAGATATATTATTATAATATATTATATAATAATTATATTTATATATTATATTATATAATATATATAATAATTCTTTAAGTATAGATAAGTAGGTAAATGATGGCATGTAGGTGTAGGGAGGCAAGGAAGAAGGTGGCGGACAACAACAAATTTGGTAGGGGGAACTGGTTGAAGGAACCCTGGCATTCTCTAGCGCAGGGCAATCTCGAGGTTGGCAATGACCAAGATGGATTGGCTGCCAAGGTGGTGACGGATATTGGTCCCCCTCTTGTGATTGATGTGTCCAACCAGGTGGAGAATGACGCTCGAGCACTAAGTCGCACTGCTATAATTGAGAGGATTATTAGAAAGAGAAAATCCATGTCTCAGATCAAGATTTGGGCATGCGACACTTGGAAAGGGGTCTATGTTGTCAACTTTCTCCCAAAACAATTCTTTATTGTGGACTTTGTGAGCGAACAAGATCGTGACAAAGCCCTGGAGAGGGCCTTTGGAAATTTGAGGGTGATTTCATTTTTATCCAAAGATGGTGCCCCAACTTCAATCCAAGGAATCGATGCCAATAAATAAACCGGTTTGGATTTGGCTCTATAATATCCCCTTCAACTACTAGTCTAGCGAATGTCTTTATCAGATCAGGGATAGTTTAGGGAATGCTTTGGATCTGGATATGGGGGAAGGTGACTCAGTTTTATTTGCTAGAATACTTTTGATCGCAACCAAAGGTTTACCCTCCTGAATCTACCTTCACTCTGTGGCAAGGGACTGGTGGTAGGATGTAAAAATTGAAGATCCTAAATTCTTTTACATGAGGTGTTGCAGTAGGAATCACAGTGTTGTCAACTACACCAAACTGCCTTCCATGAGATGGCAACCTAAGCCAGCCAAGCCCAAAAGTGTGCTCGACCCTGGTCCAAATCTAGGTGAAGGGCTGGCGATCATTCCTTATTTCCCAGAGGGAAGGCATGGCAATGATGATGCCTATTATATTGTTTTAGATAGAGGTGTGCCGACCTCTAATCCAAATCCTCCAATCTTGAGGCAGGAACCCACAGAGCAGGGGTGTACTAACTCTATGTCAGTTAGGCATGACTCTGTTCAGATGAGGACAAATACACAGATGAAATAGTTGGGATGTGGCCCCTCAATCTCCTCCTCAGATGGGTGTTGGTTTGGAGAGTAAGGCCACTTTAGAGGCTCCAGACTCTAAGGATCAGGCTGAAGGCTCTTTGTCTTCGAGCCCCATGTCGGAGGAAGATTTGTGGTTAGATGAAGAGATGATAGATCAAGATGGTGTGGGAATTGTGGACATGTACTGCATTAGTCAAACTGCAGCAAAGGCCATTCCGTTATCGTCAGGAAATCAGAAACTGAAAGGTAAGAAAACCAATATCCAAAAGAGGGCAAAAGTGGCAATTGAAAAAGGCCTTCCCAATATCAAGGAATATATGCTTAGATACAAGGGAGTTAGATCCTCCCTTGGAGGACAATGAAAATCGTATCTTGGAATGTTAGGGGCTTAAATGCCCTTAACAAGAGGCACGTGACCAAGCACCATCTGGATAATTTGTCAATTGACATCATGATGTTGCAAGAAACCAATCTCTGCTCTGGTGAAGCAGAGAAATTTTTAAGGCATTGAAGAAATTGGAGTTGTGTGTTTGTGTACCCCTGAGGTAGTGTGGGGGGTCTTGGCATTCTTTGGAATTCTACAAAGGTTAGGGTCGAGGACACCACTTGTAATCAACATTGGATCTTGTGTAAGGTTAGTTGACTTTCCTCTAATCGCTCCTTCTATGTAGTTAATGTTTATGGGCCTACCAAATCTGAGGATAAAAGGATACTGTGGGATGAGTTGTCCTCGGTCAGAGGAGATAAAGTTTTCATTAGAGGTGACTTCAATGCTATCCTTAATTTGGGAGAAAAAATGGTCTTTGGAGAGAGAATGAGGTGATAAGAGACTTCAGACTCTTTGTGGACTCTAACTCGTTAGGGGACGTTTCCCCCCAAGGACGGTTGTTTCACATGGACCAACTATAGAGCTGGCTTTACTAACATTGCGGAGCGCTTGGACAGATTATTGGTGTCAGATAATTGGACAGACCTTCAATTTGGTTTGGAGTCCTTTATTCTTCCCATTTCCCTCTCGAATCACTTTATAGTGTCCCTTCACATCAACAAGGCTAATAAACCAAAGAAATCTTACTTGAAATTCGAGCATATGTGGTTCAAAATTCTAGATATCATAATTTTTTTAGAAAAATGGTGGAAGGAAGTTCCCAAGTCTGGGGGGACCAAGAGCTTTATCTTCTATAAGAAGCTCTCCCACATCAAACTAAAGATGAAAGAGTGGAATATTACCTCTTTTAAGAATATCTTCCAAGAAAAAGTGAGAGTTAAGGAGGAGTTAGTCGCTCTCAATCTGAAGGCCATCCGTGACGACATGTTCTTTGAATATTACACCAAAGAGAAGGCTATCCTTGTCAAACATGCTGAGCTCCTTCTGAGGGAGGAGGAGTTCTAGAAGGCCAAAGCTCATGAATCGTGGTTGGAGGCGGGAGATGGAAATATGAAGTTTTTTCACAACTTTGTGAAAATTGAAACGACTGTTCAGTAGGATTAACAAAATTATGGATGGAGCTGGCAAGGAGTGGTTTGAATATGCTGAGGTGGAGGTCGTCGTGGTCTCTTTCTTCTTGAAACTTTTGGCTCATGAGGGTGCGTCGAATGGGAGATCTTGCAATGATGTTCTGAATTGTATTCACCCAGTGGTGTTGTCCAGGAAGACAATAAGATGTTGGAGGCCCCATTTTCCATAGAGGAGGTTAGACGGGCCACTTTTGGCTTACACCCAGATAAGGCCTCTAGCTTGGACAGGTTCCCAACCTTATTTTTTTAGAAATGTTGGCATTTCTTGGGCAGTGAGATTTGGGAAGTGGCTGAGGAGTTCAGAGCCAAGAACCAGTTTGTTAAACAAATCAACAACACTGTGCTTACCTTAATTTCCAAGAAGCAAGATTATGTTTCCTTTGCTGACTTTCATCCCATTTCCCTGTGTAATTCCATGTACAAAATAATTTTGAAAATCATGGAAAATAAACTAAAAAAGTTACTCTATCGACTTATCTCTCAAAATCAAAATGGTTTCACCGGGAGAGAGATATCACGGATAGTATCATTCTAGAGAATGAGGTTATTCATTCTATTTCATCTCAGAAATGGTAAAGTATGCTTATTAAGCTGGACATAAGAAAATCTTATGCTATGGTGAGTTGGAGATTTTTTATGCTCATTTTGGAAAGGTTTGGCTTCAACCGGTTTTGGCGGGATTGGATCTTCAGCTACATATCCAGGGTAAGATTCTCAGTGATTGTAAATGGATGGCAATGTGGTTTCTTTCAATCTTCCAGAGGACTCTAGTAGGGCGGCCCTATTTCTCCTTTCCTCTTTGTCTTGATGGCAGAGGCCTTAGGTGGGCTTATCACCTTGTGGCAGCAAGCTGGTGGTTGGTTAGGGGTTTGTGTTACCAGAGGCCTGCCTTCGGTTACATATATTTAGTTCACCGATGACACTATGTTGTTTGGCGAAGGCAGCTTGAGGAAGGTGAAGGTTATCAGAGATACGATAGATTGATATGGGGAATGTTCGGGTCAAATAATAAAAAAATATAAAACTAAAAAAATTTCTTTAACACCAAAAAATTGTGGTAGAGGAGAATTTCTAGAGTGCTCGATTTTGCCATTGAGAAGATCCCCTCTAAGTACCTTGGAGCTTCAATCTTTAGTGGAGCGGTCAGAACGTCCCTTTGGATGGACTGTGTGGATAGATGTAGATCAAAAGCCTTGGTGTGGAAAGGGAAGTGACTTTCTTTTGTAGGTCATATTACAATTCTCAAAGTGGTCCTCAGTGTTATCCCAATCTACATCATGACCTGTTTACAACTCTCCAACAAAGTAGTTACTTTAATCGATGGTATCAACAAGAAATTTTTGTGGAATGGGTCCAATGACTTGCATCGGATCCCCCTTATTCATTGGGATGAGGTGTGTAGACACAAATGTGTGGGTGGTGCGAGCATAAGAAACATTAAGGCATAGAACAAGGCTCTCGGGGCTAAACTCATTTGGAAGATGTTCACCAAATCAGAATTACCTTGGTGCAAAGTGATGCAACACAAATATCTTGACTCAGTAGATCCCAGTAGAATATTAATGATTGCCAACTCCTCGAGTGGCTCTGCTATTTGGAGATTCATGTGGGATTCTTGCTCTGTGATCACCGATCACCTCACCTAGAGCATAAATAATGGGAAATCAATAGATTTCCTGGGTGGATTCATGGGAAGGCCACCCACCGTTGAGTGATATTCCTAAATTACACGATGTCCATGAGATCCTCTTGGAGTGGATGGGTCACAAAGTGGATCAGTATCTCACGAGTAGGATGGTCAACAGGCAAGCGGCCAGTGACTGGTTTGATGTCTTAGAGCTAGGGATCAGCGAGGAGAAGAAAGGTTTACTCAAAGTTGACCTTTCTATTCAAAAATCCACACCAAACGAGGAAGAAGATGAGATTTAGTGGTGCAGGGACAAGTCTAGTAAATACTCAGTCAAGATCGGCTGTCTAATTCAACAGAGGGAAAGAGCCTTAGCCGAGTGGAGGACAGATCTTTGTTGGGGTGGGATGGTGCTTCCCAAAGTGAGTGCCTTTCTCTGGACTACTTTTCGATATATAATTTTGACCAGGGATCACCTTCAGAAAATGGGTTTTGAAAGGCCCAATTGGTGTGTTTTATGCTTTACTAGTAAGGAGATGTGCAGCCATTGCCTTTAAAGAAAATTGTCATGGTGTAGCCCAAGACAACATGATTGAGATCTCTTATTTCCTGATGGCCATTAAGTCATAAGAAGGATTTGTGGGGTAGTATTTGTGTCATTTATCCATCTTTGTTGGTGTGGCATCTTTGGAAAGAAAGAAATAAACACATTTTTCGGGGCGAGGAGCTAACAGTGGAGGCTGTCATCAATAAACTTTGTCTTATCATTGAGGAAACTTTAAACAACAAAGTGGGGATGAACAAGAAGTTCATTTACTCTTGCCATGATGATCTAATGTGCAAATCTTGGATGGGGCTTAGGGATCCTAAGCATGTGGGGGCGAGTCTATCGACATTAAATCGTAGATTGGGGGCTCGTTGGCTTGCCCCTCCCAATGGGTAATTAAAACTAAACTTTGATGGGGAACCAAAGGAAACCCTGGTCATGTGGGCTTTGGCTATTTGTTAAGAGATGACCATGGCAGGGTTCTCTAGGCCCTAGTTGGTAAACTTGGTATAGATACCAACAACAATGTGGAGCTGACAACTTTGGTCATGGGCCTAGAGGAATGTTCCACGAATGGACAATGCAGTATTGACATTGAGGGTGATTTGATGTTGTGTGTGAATGCGATTAGACTAAATTACACTCCTAACTGGAAGCTCATGAAGTTGGTAAGGAGAGCCAGGGTTCTCCTTAGAGGTATGGAGTTTTTAGTTTCACACACATATAGAGAGGCCAATGGTGCAATGGACGCCTTGGCAAATCTTGGTGTATCGTTGGAAGATACGAACGTCGTTTCGATTGATCTGAGTCGATTTGAAAGTCTTTCTCAAATCATTGAGGTTGAGGCTAGGCCTTCTGCTGGTGGTTGAGGATGATTGATTGAAACATGTATTCGCCTTGTCCACTACCAAATCTTTTTGGGGATCGCTCAGCCTTGGTTTTGTTATTTTGTGAGGCATTTTAAGGCAAGCCAGGTGTTTGATTTCTGCATTAGCTTCTTTTGTCTAGTATGGTGCGGGTGTTTGGTGTGAACTATTTGTGTCTTATTGAAAATATGGAAGAACAGATTAGAAGGCTTTTCAAGACAAATGATAAGGTAGAGTCTATGTACACATTTGCTAAGATGGTGGGCATGTTGCTGTGGAGCGGTGGTCATGTCCATGTTGGAGTAGTTTATAGGAGCTTTTCCACCAATGTTGTTCAAATTATGGGGACTCATACTTGGGGTGAGGTAGTTTCCAACCATGTCCCGGAGGTAGTGGTGCAGCTGATTTTGGAGGAGATCAAAGAAGTAGAGATTTACCCTGCTTTTAGCCTCATCACAGGGTTTTTTGATGTTGCAGCTGCTAAGCAGCAGTCAATCACTTCTCAGGCATGGCTACTATATGGGGAGAGGCTGGAAAGGAAGTTCCTAGAAAGTTTTGGCAAATTCATTGGGTAGAATGGGGACCTGTTCTCCCCTTTTCAAATGCATAGGATTTATGATTTTATCTCAGGCATGACACACCTAATGTAGTTGCGGGACTCTTAGTTCAAGGCCCAGCTATGGCTTTGTATTTTTTCCTTGGTTTTAATAGAATGGGAGCTACCCCCTTGGCAGTGCTTAACAAAAAATATATATAATAATTATAATTATATATCTATTATATAATATAATATTATAATATATAATATATTATATAATAATTATAATTATAATTATAATTATATATTATTTTTAAGGTTTGAATGAAGGTTAGATCTAGAATTATGGTTTTGTTTAGGGATTGGTTTAGGATTAGGCTTATAAATAGGGTTAGGCTTATAAATCAATGCTAAGTGTAATCTTATGATTAGGGTTAGAATTAGAATTAGGGTTAGACTAAGGGTTATGATTACAATTAGGGTTTGGGTTAGGGTTAGAATGAAGGTTAGATTAGAATTAGGGTTTTGTTTACGGATACAATTAGGGTCAAGGTTATATAACGCTTATTCTAACCATAATTCTAACCCTAACAATAACCCCAATTGTAACCCTAACCTTAATTGTATCCCTAACCCTAATTCTACCCCTAGATCTACTTAACCCTAATTCTACTTATAACCTTAATTCTATCCCTAGATCTACTTAACCCTAATTCTATCCCTAACCATAATTGTGTTGATAATCTTAATTTTACCCTTAATCCTAACCCTATTTTTATTGTTAATCATAATTGTAACTATAATTATAACCCTATCCCTACATATAATTGTAACCCTAACCCTAATTCTATCCCTAATACTAACCATAATTCTAAGTATAAATCTAATCTTGATTCTAACCAAAATATAATTCTAACCCAACCCTATACCTAACCCTAACATTTAGGCCAATATTAACCCCAACCCCAACCCTAATTCTAACCTGAACCTTAACCCTAACCTTTTATTATAACACTAATTCTAACTGTAACCCTAACCCTAACCCTAATTGTAACACTAATTCTAATCATAATTTTAACCCCAATTGTATTCCTAACCCTAACCCTAATTCTACCCTAGATCTAGTTAATTTCTAATTATAGACCTAGTTGTAATAATAATAGTAATCCTAATTCTAACTCAAACCCTAACCCCAACTCTAATTGTAACCCTAACCCTAACATTTAGGCCAATACTAACCCTAATTCTAACCCCAACCCTAACCCTGATTCTAATAATAGTTTAACCCAAATTCTAACCTAATTCCTAACCTTAACCCTAATTCTGACCTAAACCCTAACCCTAACCCTAATTCTAACACTAATTCTAACTATAACCCTAACCCTAATTATAACACTAAGTTTAACCATAATTTTAACCCTAATTGTAACACTAAGTCTAACCATAATTTTAACCCTAATGATAACCCTAATCGTATTTCCCTTAATTCTAACCCTAACCCTAATTCTACCCCTAGATCTAGTTAATTTCTAATTCTATCCCTAATTCTAACCCTAACCCCAACCGTAATTCTAACCATAGTTGTAACCCTAGTTCTAGACCTAATTGTAATAATAATTGTAATCCTAATTCTAACCCCAACCCTAACCCTGATTCTAATCATAGTTTTAACCCTAATTCTAACCTAAATCCTAACCCTAACACTAATTCTAGTTGTATTCCTAACCATAATTCTAACTGTAGTTGTAACCCTAACCCTAAATCCAATTATAATTCTAATCTTGATTTTATCCCTAACCCTAATTCTTACCTCAATACTAATTCTGTTACTAATTCAAACCCAAATTATAACTATAACCCTATCCTTAATTTTGATAGTAATGCTAACCCTAACTCTAATTCTGACCCTAACACTAATTCTAACCATAATTCTAACCCTAACGATAACCCTAATTCTATCCCTAATCGTAATTCTAATCCTAACCCTATTTCTACCCTTAGATCTAGTTAACCCTAATTCTATCCCTAATTCTAACCCTAAGTCCAACCCTAATTCTAACCATAGTTGTAACCCTAATTCTAATTTGAATTCTAACCAACCCTAATTATAGGCCTAACCTCTAATTTGAACCCAAATTGTAACTATAACCCTAACCCTAACGTTAATCTTGATAGTAAATCTAACCTTAACCCTGATTATACCCAACCCTAATTCTACCCCTAGATCTACTTAACCCTAATTCTATTTCTAATTCCAACCCTAATCCCAACCCTAACCCTAATTCTAACCCTAATCCTAACTCTAGTTCTAACCCTAATTCTAACACTAAACCTAATTTTAACCATAAACATAATTATAACCCTATTTAATTGTAACCCTAACCCTAACCCTAAATTTTAACAAATTGTAACCCTGAAAACTACGCTAACCCTAATAAATAACTTTTCGAATCAGGAACTTTCAATATTGGTGTAGTTGTCAACCTCTCTTTTAACTGATCAAATACCTCCTAACATTTTTCTGTCCAGTCAAAATGCTTTCCTTTTCTTTGAAGCGAAGTGATTGGGCTTCCAATCTTAGAAAAGTTCAAAAGAACTTCTTGAACCCTAATTCTAACCTAAACCCTAACCCTAACCCTAATTGTAGCCCTAACTTCTAATTCAAACCCAAATTGTAATGATAACCCTAACTTTAATCTTGATAGTAATGCTAACCTTAACTCTAATTCTAACCCTAACCCTAACCCTAATTCTAACCTAAACCCTAACCTTAACCCTAATTCTAACACTAATTCTAACCATAACCCTAGTTCTCTCCCTAATTCTAACCCTAATCCCAACCCTAATTCTAACCACAGTTGTAACCCTAATTCTAACCCTAACCATAATTCTTATTGTAAGTAGTTCTAATTGTAGCCCAAACCCTACTTCTAATACTAACCCTAATCCTAACCCCAATCGTGATTCAAACACTAACCCAAGTTCTAACCCAAATTCTAATCCTAAACCTAACCCTATTTCTAACCCTAACCCTAATTCTAACTATAATTGTAACTCTAATACTTACCCTAACTCTTTCCCTAATTCTAATCCTAACCCTAATACTAACCTTAACCCTAACCCTAGTTCTAATGTAACTATAACCCTATTTGTAACCATAACCCTAATTCTAACCCTAACCATAATTGTAACTTTAATTCTAATCCTAACCAAATGTAATTGTAATCCCAACCCTAACCCTAACCCTAACCCTAACCCTAACCCTATAACTATTTGTAACCATAAACCTAACCATAAACATAATTCTAACCACAATCCTAATTTTAATTGTAATTCTATCTCTACCTCTAATTCTAACTGAAACCCTAATACTAATTGAACCCTGACCCTAAGACAAATTCTATCCATAATCACACTTCTAATTTCAACTCTAATTCTAACCCTAACCCTAATTGTAGGCCTAACTTCTAATTTGAACCCAAATTGTAACTATAACCCTAAACCTAACGTTAATCATGACAATAATTTTAACCCTAATCCCAACCCCAACCCTAACTCCAATCCTAACCCTAAACCTAATTCTAACCATAAACATAATTCTAACCCTATTTTAATTCTAACCCTATTTTAATTGTAACCCTAACCCTAATTTTAGACAAATCGTAACCCTAATTGTACCCTAACCCTAATTATAGCCCTAACTTCTAATTCAAACCCAAATTCTAAAAAATATAAGCCTAACCCTAACCCTAATTCTAACACTAATTCTAATTGTACCCTAACCCTAATGTTTAGGCCAATACTAACCCTAATTCTATTCCTTAATTCAACCCTAACCCCAACCCTAATTTTAACCATAGTTCTATATATAGATATAAATGTAAATGACCTTTGTTGGTTTATTCAATTAAGATTGATTTTATTTCAATTAAAACTAAAGGGTAAGCTCTTCCCTTAACCTTGTTATTCATTTATTTGTAATACATACATAGAGGGGATTCTCACACAAAATGGGTATGTTTTATTTGATTTCAAGTGATCATAGTTCATCATATTGTCATCTATTTATTGTAATCTCAAATGATTGATGGAATTGAATTACTAAAAAATTAAAGAATAATTACTGAAGTACGTGAGTTTAAGCCAAGACATTATAATGCAAGTTTTTTAAGAAAAAAAATGAACACCACTAATGTAATATAAATAACATAATTTAATATATTTCTCTCTGAAGTTTATTTCGATGTATCATTTGTTCTTCTCTTTCTGCATTTGTCATTACTTTGTGTTGTTGTCTTTGATATTCCCTCTGATATTCTCTCTAATATTCCCTTTGGTATTGTCTTCATTGCTCCTTAGACTCAAAACTCAACCTAGGTCAAGCCATACCTACACAATTGTGTATCAGAAATCAAGTTAGTTATGCAATGCACAGATCATACAAAAAAAGAAAAACATTTAGTAAGAGAAGTGTTTTTTTTAAATCGAATGATTAACAACAATGAAGATAATATAATATATATTATCAAGATTTTCAAGTATTTTATGATATATTATCAAATATTTGATATATTTGTCAAATATATTATAATTATTAATTTTGAAAATATAATATATCATATATCATATTATAATATAATGTAATATTATAATATTATAATGCTATCTATATTATAATGTTACTATAAATTTTGTAACCCAATATCTTATTTTTGGCATTCTAATTTTTAAAAGCACAACATAGAGTAAAAATAGTTTAAAAAATCAAACCAAAACATTTAAGAGCTTTTATTTTTTTCTTAAAACTTTTTAATTGTTTAACAAATTAACTATATTCTTTAACTATATGCATATTTATATTTTAAAATATATATTCTTTAACCATTTCATTTAACTATGCATATTCTTTAAAAAAATATGCATATGTTAGTTTTTCTTTAACTATATTTTATGGTATATTATCAAATATTTGTTATATTTGTCAAATATATTATAATTATTAATTTTGAAAATATAATATATAATATAATATTATAATATTATCTTACAACATATGCAGATGATATTTTGTTATTCAAATAATCCATTACTTCTTCTATTATGGGTAATTCATATATAAAAGAATGAGTTGTTGCTTTTCCACCTTGAAGAAGCTTTTTGGTTTTAAAAAAAATTTAATAACCTTTAAAGCAAATTGAGAATGGAAAAAGATGAGGAAAACTATTTAGGAAGAGGAAATGATTCATTAAAATATAATATAATATTATCAATGAAGATAATACTATATATTATCAATATTATCAAATATTTTATGTTATATTATCAAATATTTGATATATTCATCAAATATATTATAATTATTAGTTTTGAAAATATAATTTATATAATATATCATGTTATAATATAATATTATAATGTTATAATGTTTTTTTTTAAGGTAAGCACTGCTAGAGGGGGTAGCTCCCATCTAATAAAATTAAACAGAAGAAAAGATTAGATGCATGCCCTTGCCACAAGGGGTGCAATATAGAGACAACATTAAGTTATGCTGACAATTAACGCAAAAAAAAAGATGGGTGTGTCATTAAATTGCATAACAGGCAACTAGGTTCTTTCCATTCTTAGAGGATCTTAAGGTCATCAAATGTTTTTTCTTTGATGAAGGAGTTTTCTTTCTCTTCACCTCTGTCCATACTTGTTCTGATTCCGAGGGTTCATTTGGACTATCCTCGCTCCCCAATTCCACAGATGGTTCTTGCAACTTTGGAATTTTATTTGTATCTGTAACTTTCATGATAGGTTTCTCCTCCGAGATTGAAGAAGCAGCCGAGATGACTTCCTCAAGGTGGCCAATAAGCGGTGTCAATGACGATGCATGCACACCAAGAGAGCTATCCTTTGTGTAATCTACTAGAAGAGATTAGATGTGATCCATTTCCTTTTGGGTGTTGGGAGGAATGACATAGTGTTGAGGCTCAGCCACAATCCACCAAGAAGGTTTTCCTGTTGAGGTCTGATTCCCCTTCTCATAGTCTTGTTGTTTTTGACATTGTGATGTGAAGTGGTCCGTGGAGAAACATTTCCTACATCTGAAAGCAATTTTCTCGTAGTCTATAGGTTGCCTCCTGCATCTGTTTCCTACCTTAAACAAAATCTCTACTGGAAGGCCATTGGATAGATTAATTTCGACACATAATCTAGCACAAGTGGAATTCTGGTAATTGATAGTTTCTTTGGAGGTGCAGTGATAATTTCCTAGGCCATTCCCAATGGCCTGCAAGCAATCTAGCTCCCAGAACTCTATGGGGAGATAAGGTAACCGCACCCATAAATAGGTTGAAGTGAAGATTTTTGTTCGCGGGTCAAAGGAGGGAAACCAAGGTCTCATGCACAGAAAATCTCCTTGAAAAATCCATGGTCTGTTTTCCAACACTAGCTCCTTGTCTTCCTGAGAATCAAATTCAAGGATGAAGAATCCCTTGGCACAGGGGTAGATAGATATTTCCCCTTCCATATATCCTTTCCATTTCTCTGAAATCTAGGAGTGAAGATCGCATAATTTCAGCCAAATCTTTGTAAATTGACAAATTAGGGCATGGTCCTATAGAAAAGCCTCCCTGTCATTGGCAAATTCGTCTAAACAAACTTCGGGAGTCATGGTAGAGGGGCGAACTGGAAGGGGGGGCCTTGTCGAACAGCATCATCAGACTCAGTGGAAATCTGCACCCTTGAGGAATTGTACAATCAAGATTTCTCGCCACCTGAACCGGTGGCCTGGAGACCCAGGCCTAACGCCTGCTTGAAGTTTCTTTTCCCTCTATCTGTCTTTGTCATGTCTTCTAGGTGCCGTAGGTTAGGGTTTTGCAAGGGCACAGCTGACAACGCAGGAGATCTTGAGAGTCTTTCCACTGTCTGTAAATCTGTTTATCGGTGCCAAGAGCCCTCGCCAACCCCACACCCAGCGAACTACTGACGAGCGGTGGGATCTGCTCACCAAGAGTTTGCAAGCTATGAAGAGGAGTGCACGGAGCAGACATCGGAACGCATGGAACTATATTATATTAATATGAATTATAATGTTATAATGTTATTTATATTATAATTTTACCATAAATTTTGTGACCCCATATCTTATTTTCTTCATGAGTGCACTTTTGGCAAAATAGCAACCTCTATTGCAATGGACTTTACTCTGCTTCACGTCATAGAGTAAAAATAGTTTAAAAAATCAAACCAAGATATTTAAGAGCTTTTATTTTTTTCTTAAAACATTTTAATTGTTTAGCTATATGCATATTTATATTCTAGAATCTTCTAAATTATAAACAAAAAATTTATCAAAATTTTATTAACATTGTCAAGTGACCAAATCTTTCTTTACACAGAATCTTGAAGCTCCCTCTCACTATAGAAAGCCTCTTAGCACAATTATTTTTACATTTGGAAAATTTCACCATTTTAATAAATGCCTACCTTTCAACTATGAACGCTTATATGATAAGAGGGATACCTAATTCGCAAATTTAATATTAAAACTATTACAAGTTAGTGAATAAAAATAACACTTTAAGTGAGAAAAGTGTTCACATTTTGTAAATATTTTACATTAAAAAATGACTTAGAAGGGCTATAAATCACATTCTTAGGTGAGAAATTAGTTTATAAACTTGTTACTAAAATTATGGAGAGAATTTTTCTTCAATGTGTTAAAAATGCGGTTGAATGTGAATATTTTTCTGCAACCATTGTAACCAATTAGGTGGATTCTTGAGATATTCTTTTAAGGAAAAGAAAAATGTAGTGAAATCCTTAGAAAATTATGAACATTATAATAATCAACATGGTTTGCCTCACCTAGGTATGTTTCTATGATACTCAAAAGAGAAGCAAGAAGGTGCAAATCTCTAAGAAGCCACCAAAGCATCAAAAAGGTTGGAACAAACAAAGATATAAGAACCATATATCAATTGTGTATCGAGGAGGTGAATATCATATAGAGAGAGATGCAATTAGATTTTTTTAACATAAACTTTAAACAATTTTTTGAAAAATTTCACATTATCACTTAAATTTTAAGTGAGATATTTGAGCCACCTTAGAAACATAAGACTACTAAATTTTTGGGTTATTTTGTATTGTGATTTGAGCCCTTGGCCTCCAATTCCCTCATATTTTAGGAACCTTTGTCCAAGCCAAACTTCTTATACCAATTTATTTATAATTTTGTGGGTGAAATCAACATTTTTAAACATTCTTTACATTCTTTTTAGTAGTACTTCTAGATTTTTCTTTATAAGATTTAGGAAGTATTTTAAGAACTAAGTTTTGATACAGGTGAGAGATTGGATTCTATCGGCAAGGAAAAATTCAAAGAGCTTCAAATTCCTTTAGCACATCTCATCACTGGAGATCCTCCTAATGATATCACATCAACATCATCATCTTACATGTCCATGCAAACTCTAAATCATCAAATCATGAATCCATACTTGGACATACAAATCCCTTACAATCAAACATTGGCTAGCATAAATTACAACCCTATACCTAATTGTTTACCCTATGACAAGGGACATCAAGGTCATCCCCTATCTACATATTCACCTCCATCCATTTCCCAACAACCATTTTCCTATGCAATTCCTCCACCTCCTAATCCTAATCCATTCGTTCACATACCATATAATCCATCATATCCTTCTTCCAATCTACCATAGATTCCATCCTATCCTTCTCCTAATCTGCCATATAATCCTTCAACCAATCTACAATATAATTCTTCACCCAACCTAGCATATAATCCACCATCAAACGCTCTTATCCATTCACCATATAATCCACCACCTAGTCTACTACCTAATCCACCATCAAATCCTATTATCCCTCCACCCGATCATAATCCTAATCCCACAACATCTACCATCATTGTCCATCCATAATATAAATATCTTACTCTAGAATTCATGAGAATGTGCCCCAAGGACTCTGAGCACGGAAAAAAACAATATCATGCACTCAAATGTCTATCCTTGAGCCTAACAAAGAACCTCCTAATAGCATTTCTACCACTCCAACACCATCATCCACTCCTATGCATATCTATCCTATTGAAGAGTCCCCTACCATGAATGCAAATCAAGACCCATCATGTAGCCATGTTGTCGACCATCTCGAGCCTATTAAGACTATCCAAGAACCTTGTACTTCTATCCAAACCCAAGAGCTATGTCATGAGTCTAGTCCAAAGCATGTGGAAACACCAACCCCTTATCCTAATCAAGATCAAAAAAACCCCTTCATCCTATTCATATAACCAATTTCACAATATCCATGTTAATCCCCTCTATGATCATGATAATATCTATGATCAAGATCCTATATATGATCACAAAAACCATGATGACCCTCTTATCCCCCTTTATGCATTACATGAGCTAGAGATTTTCACTTCATCTATCCATAATGCCATAAACATCTATGAGCAAGATATCCAAATTACTCCTATCCATCCATCCACAACACCCCCTTCCCAGGATGAGACACTTGATCCCCAAGAAAGCATTGACAATCAAATAAGTAACTTGGATCCTATCACTTCCCATCCTAATGAGCATAATGTTAATCAATATCCAAGCATCCCAAGTCATCCATTGCATGATCCTCCATCATCCCCTATTGATCCTCCACTATCTCCTATTGACCCTGTTCCAACTCCATTATCTTCTCCCATTGGTCCTGTTGCTTTCATCCATTGTGATTCTCTTGTCGAAGAGGAAAAAATTTCATCCACCACCCTAGCTTCTCCATCTAATAATGGTCTCATGTCTTGTTTACAAAACAACAAACATCCTATTACATATCATATGTTCGAAAATATGAAATATAAAGGCAAAGGTTCAGGCCTTCATGAACAAGGCATCTTAAATCCCATCCATGTCACAATCCATCCACAAGTGCATGGCCTTGGTTTTACATCCAAAGAAAAAAAATCCAAAGATTTCGATACAACCTCCACACCTCCTAAAGTTACTTCTTCCAATCCAAAACTTGATGCACCTCATCGCACCTCCAACTCATATGTCACCATCCCTCCTCCATTGTCATACCATTTGCAAAAACATGTGACCATACATCTCCCTACATCAACTCTTCCTCCACTCCTTCCAACTCTTAATATTCATATCCTTCAATCCCCTAATCCCTTCATCCAATAGTACACTCATCCCTCCATCCACACATCTTGCTCCCTTAAATCCCCTACAATCCCTAATCATGACCAAAGAATGCACACATCAACCACATATGAAGCTATCCCCAAGACAATGAGATTCAAAAATAAAACTTTGGATGCTTCCGCACATACAGTAAAAAATCTGCAAAAGCCTCAAGAATATCATGTCGTAAGGCATCAATATACAAATTCAGAGCCAAATCCATCTCAAAAGCTACATACACACACACTCCTAAAATAAAAAATGAAAATGGTGTGGATCCCCAAGCAACAAGTAATTAATCCAAATGAAGCATCCACATCTCAATCCATCCCTGAATCCCAAAAATCTTGTTCCCCATTAAAAAATCCTGCAAATCCTAACTTCATTTGGATTCCTAAATTGCTAAATCAGTGATTCCTAAATCCCCTATCTTGATTCCCATTACTCCCCACTCCCCATTAAATTCAAAGGCTTCAAAATCTATCAAGATGTGTGCAACCGTTGGTCTTGGTTCCTCATAATTCCATGACATTTCCACATACCTCCATCCCCCCATCTTATATCCCTTATCCGACATATTCCCCCATCATACCCCTATGGTCCATGCTTTTGTTCCATCTCCTTCCATCATCCACATCATAATCCACCATCCATTCCATTTCCATATTCTGGCATCTACAAACATCCATGCGCATAATGCTAACATACTACCTTGCTATTGGAAATAGTCGCTTGAGTCCCCATCCTCCATCCCTTCCAAATAGTGAAAAAAAGAAATAAAAACAAAAAAAAAGTAAAGAGAAATCATTCATCCAATGGTGAAAACTTGGCAAATAGGCACCTTGGATAAGTACCATGATGAAAACCTGACAAACAGGTGTCATGTGTAGACCAACTGTCTATGCACCTTACTCTTGGGGGCATGTTGTCTCATCTACCCATCCCTTCATCATATCATCTTATCATTTCCCATCCTATCTTCCTTATCCATTGTATCTTCATAACTATCCATTTGATCCACTTCATCCTCCTTTCCTCCTTTTGATCTTGATAAAGATAGGGGAAAGATGTTGAAAAACACTTTGGACAACTCTTGATGTATCTAATCCTTTTTGACCCATCCTATCAATCCTATCATTGCAAGCCTTGTCATACCAACATCCTGAGTCTAATACCTAGAAAAGGGCATGTTATTCGTATGCAACATAGGCCTTGGAGATCACATCCTGCATTCTTCTATCCATCTGTCCATTTTACACTTCCCATCTATTATCGATTATCATCCATCCTTCTACCTATCTATCCATTTTACACTTCCTCTCCCATCCATTTTCCACTATCGCCTATTCTTATACTTATCCATGATGTTCCCTTGTCATTGGTATCTAGCACTAAGGATTTTTGGAATGTTGTATTTTTTTATATTTTTGGGAATATTTTATTTTTATTTTTATTTTTGGATGTTTCAATTTTTTTGGATTTTTGGGATGCTTTGATTTTTTTAGATTTTTGAGATGCTATTGGATTGTAGTTGGATAGCCTTTCCAACCTTGCTGTCAATCCTATCAATCAATCATTTATCCAATCATCATCAACGAGATATATCGTTCCCACATCCTTGTGTTCTAGGGATATATCATTCCCCACAATAATAACACTATCTTCAATCAATCAAATCAATCCTTGATCAATTAATCCTTAATTTTTAGCTTGGCAGGGGCAATAACCTTGTTTGTTTTTGAATCATTTGTGCATGCATGCTTGCTGGCTTATGTGTGTTATCAATTTATCTTGCATTTTTCTTATCATTTTTATCTTGCATTTGTCTTATCATCTTTTCTCTTTTATCAGCATTATCTTTTATCTTGCATCTTGCATTAATCTTTTATCTTGCATCTTTTGTCTTACATTGGCATCAGTCCTTATAACCTACCTACCACATTAGTATCATGGTCTTCCATATCATCGTGATATATGATATAAGGTTGCTTGTGACCTTTATCTTTTTGTGTGTCTATCCTATGCATTGGATACATTGTCACCTCAGTCTTCTATACCCTAGTACATAACATCCATTGCTATATCAAAATAAGGATTGCTCTTTATATTTTTGAAACATAACCTAAGCAAAATCACCCCATCCATCCCCCCCATACATCCTAATAAATACCTATATAGCTTTCACAGTTTGATCAATTCTTATATTCTTTTTCCATCATTTTTCCATCTTTCATCTAACCTTTTCATCTTCCTCTAAATCTCTCTACCTACTAACAATTTCCTCTCCTTTCATTTTGAGAGCAAACATGCATTCCTTGAACCCACATGTCATCTTGAGGGGTCATCATCATCATTCATCTTATTCATTAACTTACCATTATCTCTCCTTGTCACCCTCACTTCAAGTGACTAGGGCATCATTGTTTTTTCTTCCAATCATGATCCTTTAAATCAATCTTATTCCATCCAAATCAAACACTATGTTTTAAACTTCTTTGAAATGTTGTTACTTCGCAACATCATATCAAAGAGGGGCAAAATGTAGACACCTAAAAATGACTAATGCATTTTCATTTTGTCATATGCATCATTCTCTCATCATTTTTTTCTAATTCAACATTAATTAAATAATTCCTAAATTGTTTAATTAATTTCACATTTTCATCAATTTATTCCCACTTCCACCAATAAATAAATAGTTCATAATTATTTAAATAAATCAATCTTTTTCTCCAACTTTTTTCTTCTATTTAAGGGTAAGTGCAAGAAGATGAGTTCACTTTTTGGCCAAAAAGCAGAAGTGTTTTTTTTGTTTTTCAAATTTTGTCATAATTGGAGTGATAATTTTAAGCACTTGCACATAAAATATTAATATGATGTAAAAATAAGAAATGTAGGATTTTGTTCTTAGTTTTCAAATATGTAATTTTTTTTAATGCCCATATGACAAAAGTTGGTTTTTTATTGGATGTACAAAAAGTGAATTTTTAAAAGTCCCCTATTTTTTACGAAAGCATGCATGTGTACGACTAGCATAATTTGACCTAAATGAAGGTATTTTTCTAATTCCTTTTGTGGAAAGATGTAGAGGATGTTGAATTTTGATCAGGATATTTTTTGTATTTTTTTGATAAATATTTTTTTAATTAATTTTTAATGGTCTTAATTAGTGTTTTTTAAAACCCCTCATGTACGGCCAACATAATTTGAGCTAAACTAATCAATTCACTATTTTTTTTCATTATGTAGAGAATTATATCTAGATTGGTCAGACATAATTTTTTTCACAAAACTTTCAAAATCAAAAGTTATTAAAAAATAGTAACATATATTATTTCAAGTTTATGAGTCTGTTTGTTTAGAAGATAATTAATAAATAGAAAATTATGTCCAATAGTAGAAAAATTACATATTTGAAAACTAGACTTTTAGATCTACAATGGGTTTTAATTTTTGTAAAATATTCTGAAAAAAAAGTCATTGGCCACAATGGTGAAACTAGTTTTTTCTCTTATTGTTTTCGTGGTCTCCTAGTTGCAGGTCCAAGGCTTAATCTTAAGTTTCCAAGCCTTTACCAAGACTAAAACCAATGCAAATTGGCGGGTTTGCAATTTGAGATAAGTAGAACCGGGTAACCATTTCTAAATGGGCACTAATTTCTTATTTAGCTGTTATTTATTTTTTCATAAATTCCTAGTGGGTAAGTGCAAAAAGATGGGGGGCCAAAAAGTGGCCAAATTATTTTTCAAAAAAAATAATACATAACGCGAGCACGTTATTACTTGTTATAAATAAATAAAAAAAGCTTTTCTATCTCATTTCATTTCTTTTTTCTCCTCTATACCCGCGGCCTGCAAACCCTAGGAAACGCACTCGTGTTTTGGAAAAGACAATTCAACACCAAAATCTTACCAATTCGTCGCCAATATGCTGCCACGACGTCGAGCATGCCAAAGGAGTGAGTTTTATTTTTTTGTTTGAATTTGTTTCTAAATAGGTAGGTTTGAGTTGATTTTTTATTTAAATTTCGTTAATTGTCAGGAAATGTTAATGCACCTCCTCCTCCTCAAAATTCACAAAATCCTGAGGAGGAAATACATGTGGAACAACAACCTCCTCCATCCATTCCTCAACATGCCCCTGGAACACAAGAAAATATAATGGGGCAAATTGAAAACAACAAAAAAGAAATTGAAGATATAATTGCAAGGTTGAAAGATCCTTCCACTTCAACCTTGCATAGGTCCACGCTTGCTGAATCTCTTGAATCTATGTTATTAAGCGTAGATTCAATTAGCAAGTAAATATCCAGTTGGACAGATAAGAGGAGAGAGTTTAGAGACTATTATGCAGACAGGCTGTCATACCAAGATGTAAAAAAATTACAAATTACAAAATTAGACTTGTGTTCGATTTTCACAAACCCACAAACAAATCAACATCTACCCATTACATGCAAGAGGTTCCCTATCCATTGGTGCAACAACCAAGCGATAAGGGACAATTTTGGGCTGAGGTGGTGGATAGTTTTTTACCATCCTCCATGCAATAATAATGAGGTCTCACAATACTTTTTGAGGAAACTCTACTGCGAGTTTGTCCTCAATAAAGTACCAAACTATTTTGATATGCGGGACTTCCAGGGTAGAGGTGGGGGGTTAGTACAAGATAGACCAGGGGCACATGTTGACCCACAGCGGACAGTGAGACGAGTAATCAGCAAACCAGCCCATGAGCATGTTTCTATCCCTTCCATTGTGAAGGAGAGTGTTGAGGTTGATACACTTCAATCCATTAGTGCCTTGACCCAAAGCATCATAGAGCATGCCAGTCTTGCAGCACAGAGTGGGTTGGGAGATAGTGCGAGGAGTAGGGTCCCACCCCATGCTTGTCAAACTTGCGGGTCAGCTTGTGGTTATGACCCCATGGATAGTCAGGACGCAGGTGCATAGGCTACATCTACAGCTAAGCAGATGGTGATGACAGATACCCTCCTGAGTGAGACTTTCAGCCTTGATACTCAGGTAAATATTAGCAAGTTTATTGAATTTAATTTATTAAATTTTATTTTTGAAATGCAAGATTAACTAATTTAGTTTGATGATTTTAATGAAATTTCAGGGTCATAGAGTTGATGCAGTTTTCAGTGGTTCTCCACCTGCATATTACACTAGATCATCTACTGTCGGGGTATGTAACTAGTAAACAATTATAAATATTACATGTGAATAGCATCGTTATATGAATGGTATTCTAATATCTGATTTTGGATGTTGAATAGGTTAATATTGGAGATTTCACGACAACACCTACCAGTGGTGGTGGACTTCAAAGCTTCACGGAGGTAATAAAATAAATAGTTTAATGAATGAATTGTGCTTACTAGATTTTTATATGTGACTTGTGTGCTTTATTGTGTGTACTTCCATGTTTAGATGAACGTGTGTGTATGTTAGGAGCCATGATTTGCATCACTATTATAGTTTTTGTAATTGAATAATATTGTTTTATTTCCAGATGATGCAAGCTGTGGAGACACCTCCCGATGTTCATAGGGCAATGGAGCATGGTGTGACCTCTGCAATTCATAGCTCCATGGCATTGACGGGGGTATGAGGAAGATTAGTAAATTTAAATTTACATTCATTGTTATAGTTGTTTATTTTTGAAAAATCAAAAGATTATTGATTTGAAGTTTAATTTCTATCTGGATGGTTTCTATAGGATATGACATCACCATGGCCTATTCCTGCTACTGAGGCAAGTGAGGAGACAGATTATATGGTAGCGGTAAGTGATTATTTTGTTAAATGTTTTATTTTTTATAACATGTAATTTCTATATATTAATGTCTATACTTTTTATTGTAAAGCTAAAGATGCAGGAAGAACTAAATAGGAGGAGAGGCCCTCGGGTTCATAGTAGACCACCCACATGCACGTCTCCATCCCCTAAAAGATCAAAGGCTGCCCATGATCTATTCTCTTCACCAGCCAGAGGGGAATAACTTTTTATTGTGTTCCTTTGTTGTATGCTTATATGGCATTTGTGGACATATATTTTGTATTGCATATAGTTGACATTGTATGCCTATATGGCATTCTTGTAAGCCTATATGGCATTCTTGTAAGCCTATATGGCTATTTTGTATATATGTTATACTTATATTGATAGATATTGATGTATGCCTATATGGATATTTGGTTAATACAAATTTTTTTTATTGATGGCGTCCATACTTGCATTATAAATCCACGTTTGAATGGATATTTGTAGATGGCTACTTCAAATATTTAAAGTCCAATTGTATTACATAGGATGTTTGTTGATCCAATAAGCTAGCTATTCAAGTATCACCTAAACCTCATTTTGGAACTAAAAGATAAAAGTTGTATTTAAAAAAAAATGAATCATGTTGAACAGAAAATATTAATATTCTTTATGAGTTGCTCAATTGAAAATATTCAAATGAATATGCTGATCCATATTCTTTATGAGTTGGTCAATTGAAAATATTTCTTAATTTCTTGTTATTATACCATATTGGGATGCAGAGTATGTTTGTTGTTTTGAATAAGATAGTCAAAATCATATGCTTATGAGCACCTGATGACCATTGTGGTTATTAAATGTAATTCCTCTTGCATATAAGGCGAGGTTATGAGATTACATTGAGTCTTACCTAATTTTAGTATGCAACATAACATTGGGGCTATAGGCTTACATAAGTCATACCTCAGAGATTTTCAGTTTTAGGCACAAATTTGTTTTAAGACCTTAGGCGCATTTCTCTACTTGCACAACCTCAAAACTCCGCCTAGAACTCAAGGCGCCTTTCATCATCCAAACAACCTCAAAATTGCGCCTTGATATTGAAAGGATGTTTCAAAGTATAAAGGAGGGCGCCTTAAGGGAGCAATTAATCTTGATTATCAAATTTGATCAAACACATCAAACTGAGCATCATACGTCTAGGCGCATTTTTGCCTCTCTCTAAACTATCCATTTTGGCGCCTTGATGTAAAGTGAAGTCTAAACTTAGTGAAGATTGCGCCTAGAAAGATATCACCTTGGATATGCTTCTAGAGTCATCCTAGATCATCCATTTGCGCCTAAGGGTCAATATAACATAATATAACTTAGGAAGACTTTGAAAATCGTCAAAAGAAGCCTAGGCACCTTTTCTTGTCTCCACCATCCATTTTGGGCGCCTAGAGGAAAATAAACTTCAAATCACTTCCAACTGTAGCGCCTAGTGTTAGAACCTTCAAAATGACTAAAACTTACCAAAGGAAGTCTAGGCGCCTATTGTCACTTGGATCATCATGAATGAGCGCCTAAGTGGAAGGAGAATAAGCATCTTGTATGGAAGCGCACTTTTGTGTCTAAATAACCTCATTTTGGTGCCTTGAAGGAAGATGTTCTAAATCCTAAGATCTAGCGCCTAAGTGTAAAATGGTCTCCTATAGGTTTGAACAAGTGATTGAAGCCATCAAATTGCCAAGAAATGAGCTAAGTATACTAAGGCACATTTTCTTGTCTAAACTATCCATTTTGGCGCCTAGGAGGAAGGAGATTCAACATTATGAATCAAGGCGCCCTTTTCCATTAAAACAACCTCACATTGGCGCCTTGGAGGAAATCAACTTAAAACTTGCACAGTGGAGCAGGACGAAAGTTACACCCTTTTGCAACTTTACACTGCCTCCTTATGACAATTTTTGGGGCAGCAGAAAACCTTTCACCACGGGCAAATGCCTCAGAGATATAAAAAATTGAGAGAGGTTATTGTAGAGGCACTCTACGTGATTGTGTTGCCTTAGATGGAATGTTTCTAAGTGACATGATTTTTGAGTAACATCTCGTCAAAGATTGCTGCCTTTTTGCACTTTAGACTCTTCAGGGATATTGTCGATACAATGTAGCTCGAACTGTTTCGACATGTTTGGGTGAAAAAAAGGACCATGCCTAGCGTAAATGTACCCATCTAGATGCGTTGGAATAGTCAGTTTGGTCGCATCAAGAGTTGGATGAAAGTTACACCCCTTTGCAACTTTACACTGCCTCCTTCTGATGATTTTTGGGCCAACAGAAAACCTTTCACCATGGGCAAATGCCTCAGAGATATAAAAAACTGAGAGAGGTTATTGTAGAGGCACTCTATGTGATCGTGTTTCCTCAAACAGAATGTTTCTAAGTGATAGCTTTTTTGAGTAACATCTCGTCAAAGATTGTTGCCTTTTTGCACTTTGGACTCTTAAGGGATATCGTCAGTACAATGTAGCTCAGACTGTTTCGACATGTTTGGGTGAAAAACATGACCATGCCTAGCGTAAATATACCCATATGGATGCATTGGAATAGTCAGTTTGGTCGCATCAAGAGTAGAACGAAAGTTACACCCCTTCACAACTTTACACTGCCTCCTTCTGATGATTTTTGGGGCAGCAGAAAACCTTTCACCACGGGCAAATGCCTCAGAGATATAAAAAACTGAGAGAGGTTATTGTAGAGGCACTCTACATGATCGTGTTGCCTTAGATGGAATGTTTCTAAGTGACATAGTTTTTGAGTAACATCTCGTCAAGGATCGCTGCCTTTTTGCACTTTAGACTCTTCAGGGATATCGTCGGTACAATGTAGCTCAGACTGTTTTGACATGTTTGGGTGAAAAATAGGACCATGCCTAGCGTAAATGTACCCATCTGAATGCGTTGGAATTGTCAGTTTGGTCGCATCAGGAGCAGGATGAAAGTTACACCCCTTTGCAACTTTACATTGCCTCCTTCTGACAATTTTTGGGGCAACAGAAAACCTTTCACCATGGGCAAATGCCTCAGAGATATAAAAAACTGAGAGAGGTTATTGTAGAGGCACTCTACATGATTGTGTTGCCTCATATGGAATATTTCTAAGTGACACAGTTTTCAAGTAACATCTCGTCAAAGATTGCTACCTTTTTGCACTTTGGACTCTTCAGGGATATCGTCGGCACAATGTAGCTCGGACTGTTTCGACATGTTTGGGTGAAAAATAGAACCATGCCTAGCCTAAACGTACCCATACGGATGCGTTGGAACTGACAGTTTGGTCGCATCAGGAGTAGGACACCAAAAATGTAAAAGTTGCTTTGTGCAACTTGACAACATTGACACTTTTTGCAACATGACTCAATGACTCAAACTGACCCCAAATGACTCAAAGTGACTTAAAAATAAATGAAATGGTCTTAGAAGACCTTATTACATACAATTGACTCAATCAAAACAAAATTTCATTTTTTGACCCCTCTTGGAGGCATAACAACCTAGGTGCCCCTACACCATTAGTGCAACGGAAGGACTTGTTGTGACCAAATCACACATCACCCCATCATGATGGGGACCCCCTAGTTTTTGATTTCACCTTGGAGTAGGTTTAAAGAGAAAGCTTTGCAAATCATATATAGAGATTCCTGAGAGTTATTTGTTTCAATAAGTAAGAGTGCCCTAGATCTGGGAAGAGAAAGAGTGATGCTGTGAAGTGTCGAATGGTAAAATTATGGATTGAGGCACTTTTTCTTGGATTTTTGACCAATTTATGGTGCCCTGGCATGAAAAGCATCTAGGGTAATAAGGATACATCATATGAGTGCCAAAGGCAGAGCCCCAAAAGGTAACACCTTGTGTTGAGATTTTCTAAATGCCTAAATCCAAATCTAGAGATTCTAGGCACCCTTTTCTACCAATATCACCTTGATTTTGGTGCCTAATGTACATTATAAAGGTCTAGGCGCTCCTTATCATTCAAACATCTTAGATGAGCGCCTAGGAAAGGAAAAACTCTAAGTTTCATCATCATGAGCGCCTAATACAAGAGACTTTAATGGCTCAAACCTTAGCATGGAGTCCTAAGGCGCATTTCATGTCTCCTTTCATCCATTTTGGTGCCCTTATGTAGATTTTTCAACTTGATTTGGTTATGTGAAGGAAGATCTAAAGGCATGAAAGTGGATGTCATTTTGCAAGAGTTTGGATCATCAAAATTGAAGGAAATAAGTCTATTAAGCTTGGGCGCCCTTGGTCTTCTTTTCATTCATTATGAGGGCCTTGGGAGAATGGTATATAGGTCATCATCATGATTGGGCGCCCTGGATCCAGAGTGTTGGAGAGATCATCAAATGGTGTGTAGAGGAAGTAGGGTGAGTTATGAGTTTTGGCGCCCGCCTTAGAGGGCCTTCATCCATGAATGCATGCTAAGATAGAACACCAAGTTAAAACTTCCAAAGGGGTAGCACCTTTAAATAACTCATGCAAAGCATAAATCCCTAAGGCGCATTGTATGCCTCTTGCTGTCCACCTTGGCGCCCTCATATGGGTTCTTGACTTGATTTGGCGCCCTGTAGTTGGATGAAGATCATAAGGTACCCTGTAGTTGGATGAATATCATAAGCCACCCTTGTTTGAAAGTTTGATCACCTTTAGGCGCTCAAATAGGAGAAGTATGTAAGTCTCCAAAGATCCAAGGTGCTCCTTTGAATCACAGTTGCCTTATAAGTGCGCCTAAGGTTCTTAGGACAAACTAGAATGAAGAAAAAGTCATTTTGAGCGTTTTAAAGGTATGAAGGTTGAAACTTTTGGAGTGGATGTTCCAATGTGAAACTTTTAGAGGAGGACAAGCAAATTGGGAATAATGAAAGACTAAGCAATAAATTAAGGCACAGGGTTCATCAATACTTACTCCTTTTGGTGCCCTTATGAAGGTTCCTGATATGATTTGGCGCCTTGATGTAGGAAGCATGCAAAAGAGTGAATAAGTCATCATGAGCGCCTAAGTAAGTAATGATGATGTAAAAACGTGTATATGTGTAAAAGTGCAGCAAGAAATAAAAAAAGACAAACCTTACAAATTAATGTGCATACTTACAACTCAATGTAACATGACTTTACAAAATCAATGTGAATACTTACAAATTAATCCAATGAACCATCCGGGTCTGCTCTACTCTTTATTGTGTCAAGTATTGCTTCATGGTCAAACTCACGTACCTTCCACAAGATTTTGTTCAAAGGTCTACCCCGATACTATATCAAATGAACATTGGATGCCACGACAAGGTTCAAGTAATGAAGAATCTTTCGATGCGTGTCAAAGTCCTGAAACAACCAAACATTAACACTCTTATGTGGGTACCTTCTAAGCCATGTTCCAGTAATAACCACTGAACCTATAGGGTATTCGATGTTTTCTCCATCTGTAACTAGGGCCTCCAATTTCTTTTTAGCCTCAACACAACGACATAAGTAATAATTTGTTCCCTCTTCATTATCTTCACCTGCAATAACTGCATATACGTACCCTACATTGATATAGCTAGCAAATTAGATGAAATTAGTCAACATTACAAAAACACTACAAAGTAAGATGACATTAGGAATTTCAAAAACTATGCAAATAGATATATTACCTGGTTGAACTAGATCTGATATGTGGTCAAAGTCAACTGATGATTCCATCTATGTTAGTTCCAGTGTCGTCGGGGGTCAATACATGTCAAGTGGGCTAAGATAACTTAACTGCCATTCGTCAACCCACTCCTTTGACTCGCACTCATCCCAGGCTTGAATTGTACAGGAAGAACAAAAGCATGACATCTTTCGCGTATGGATACTCCATGAACCTGCAATTGAGCTTCTGAAAGAGTGCATCTCATTTGATCATGTCAGTGTACAATAGTCCTCATATGGTGCAATGTTAGTATCATCTATCAACCAAAAAAATTTATGAACTAAAGACTTACCTTCATTACCTGGACCCATGGAAGCATTACACCACTCAACAATCGATTTTGCATCTGTCAACTTTGTATTGTCTTTATACTTTAACTCTTCTCGTGCTATGGCTCTTTTGATACATGCTCCTGCACCATCATGCTCCCCCTTTCCATGCCCAGCCTCACAAAAATTCCACATATGTTGAATACCTATAAAACTATGCCTCCTACTTAGCTAATAGAAATTTCGTGAGTTCTTGAATTGTGACGCACAGTTATGCAACCATATGATATGATGACTGAACGGTATGCCCCTTCTAGCCAAATCATTGTAGAACACCAAAAAGCAACCTTGCACGAACTCCGTAGAATGCGTGTGATCATCACTAATATAGAAATTATACTCCCTTATGATCTTTCTATCATCCTCTGTACTATCATTCGCATCGATGAATGTGTTGTGCACAAATATAGAAACCTGTGTGGAGTTGTAATATTGTGATTGCACCTCACGCTGTGGCTATAGAATATAGTTCTCTGCAAAGTCGACAACTAAAACAATGCTACCAACCAGAAATGTGTCCTTGCATAACTTGAATTGCAAGTCCAACCATCAAGCTCTATGGGCATGTCTTGCATACTCGTACACTATGCTATCATGAAATATAGGCATAAACTGATACACTGGAATCTTTTCAATAACCAATTCACACCTCTTTGCTTCTTTACCATCTTTTGTATTGTATGCTACTGTTTTATACTTTCCAAACTCTACTAGTTCATTTCCAACCGCATGTGTTCTTTCCATATGTTCACATATTGGCAAATGTTGCAAGCTACCGCAATGATGACATGTGCCATCCAAGCATAATTTCTTGTAGAATATTTGACCTTCCTCTCTTTCACATAAAATTCTTGATATGAAGTCTCTTGAAGATGTTGGTGGGGCACGTATAGCACAACCCTACAAATCAATGAAGTATGCATATCTAAACATATAGACCTATAAACATCAAAATGGTTAGAAAATTCAATATGTAATCTACAACAACAATATGTAATTTTAATTTGAGAATACTTCTCTAGAAATTTACCATAAAACTGTGTTTGAGTCTCATCCAAAAAATGCTTTGGATGTGGCTCACGGTTCTGACTACCGATTCTCCTTCTTACCACATCCCTTTGATTCAGAGATACCCTTGTGTAATTCTTCCAAAAGTCTTCAATTAGTGATCTCAATGCTTCAACAATTGGTTTATCTTTTCATGGTAGTCTCCCCGAGAATGCCTATAATTTATTGGCATTAGTGTCCTCAATTCTTTGGCATCTTCCAATGGCTCTTGATAAATTTTTCCTATTAATTCTCAATTCTTGACTTGTCTTTCTAATGAGACGAGATTTCCTCATTTGACTACTTACTATAGTCGATGTAATCGCACGCCGTGTTGCATTACTATCTTTTGTGCGTGAGGTGTTACCCACACTCTCATATGCACTCATTAGATTCTTGACAATAGATTTTTCACTTGAAGCCTCTGACGTTCTCAACCCAAGAATCTTCATGATGGACCTATACTTTATACTTCGCATCATTTCAAAGAATAGTTGACATCTTGCAGTCTCATTTAACTTTTCAAAGAACAATCTCGAAATCTTATGAGCATATCTTCTACAAGTGCGTTTTGGAATCTTACCTTCCATTGGCTACAAAATATTCTCATCAATATCAATCAAATACTTTGGCTTTCTATGTAAAATTCTAGGTGGTGTTAAGTTAGATAAATTCATCTCAACATTAGGAATTTCATCAATATTTAAAGGACATGGGCTATATGGCATACCTTCGATTGAAGATGGAATAGATGATGTACCTTGAGGTTGAGGTGGGAATGATGGCGTACCTCCTTCATCACATGTGAGTGATGATGTACTCTCAACTTGAGATGTGGTAGATGGTGTCCCTACATATTGACTTGCGGTAGAGGACGTGTCTCCAACTATGGTATTCAAATCTTTCGTAGCACGAAGTTTTTGCATTCATTCTCTTTGTGCCACCAATACCATATCTCTTTGTGATGGTTGTGGTTCCTCTTCAATTGGCATGTCTTCATTTATCGTGTCCAATTTCCTCTTCTCATGAAGTTCCCTCATAGCCACTGCTTTCTTTGCATTCTTAGCTTCTATCTCTTCCTGTGTTGTTTTAATTCTTGATCGTTTCCTTAGCATGATAGAGAATTTGTCTGTAGCATGATAAATAGACCAATATTAGTTCTTAAGAAATGAATCCATACAAATAACTAAAATATATGTCATTCAACCCTTCATAGTAGATGTACATACAATCATCATGTAAAAGAGTAAATGTCACTCAACCAAAATAGGTACAAAGCATACAAAGAAAATTATTGCAGCCATGAAAAGAGTACATGGGACTTCATGCTTGAAAAGGTTGAGGCAGACCCAATTTGACATGTTTGTTGTTACTAGGGCTACTAGGATTTGGAATTGAGAAGGTGTTTTGTTGGTACTAGGGATACTAGGATTTGGGTGGTTTGTGAAGGAATAGACAACAATTGTTGTGTCATGTGCATTTATAAATCATCATGAATAGGTGCATAAGGAATGTCCTAGCCTAAGATATGTGCATATAAATCATCATGTCATGTGCATACTTGTATGATCTTCGCACCTATTCATTTGTATTTTAACTTGTTAATATGATAAGATAATAGTGGGATTATATTTTTATTATGTTGTAAGGATTTATTCTTGTATAGTTTGACATCATGGTATGTTAAGGTCTGTTTATTACACATAATTATTAAAGAGCCCAAGTGTAGAAAATATACATGGCATCATGTAAGATTGTAGGCTGCTTTCTTGATTGGGAATGTGTCTATTTTAAACATGTATGATAAAGCATGATAAAGTAATTCAAATAGAATTAAGGAAAATGTAAAGAACATGCATGTAAAGACTTGACATACCTAAAAAATAAAGATTTGAATGGAGAGAGTACCCAATTATGTAGTGTTTTTTCTTCTTGCATCAAACTCCTCAACAATTTGAGTTTTTCACCACTTGCTTCCTTTTCAATGTTAAATTGAATAACACTCAAATATAATTACTAACAACAATACTATTAACCAATCTATAGTGTTAAATTCTTAAAATTAAATCACAATTAACATTGCAACACTACAAAAATTGAAACTTGAATAGATATATATCAAACCTTGTGTGAAAACTATGTTATTTCCTCCTTCTCAAGTTGGCAAAGCAGAAAAGGTGGTGGAAAGATTATGCAAAGGTGGTAGAATGTGTAAAATCTTGCATGTGAACTTCCCAACAGCATGAAAGCACTTCTTTTTTGTCGGAGCACGCGCATAATCAACATGAAAATAGAGCATGTGGGCCTGGAACACGGGGGTCAACACTTTTTTACCGTTTCTATAGAAGGACAAAATGCGAGTGCGTCTGCTATAGATTGATCCATAAATATTTGTGCCTATCTCACCTTCGATAGCACCTTTACAATATCTCACCTCTAGTTCCATTAGCTCAAGTTCTATATCTCACTTATCTCTCCCCCTCACATCTCTTCCTCTCCCCTCTCTATGTCTCTCAGTCGCTCCTTGTCTACCTCAACCCTAAACCTTATCCCTAAACCCTAATCCATCAATCCTCAACTCTAATCCCTCATCCCTAAACCCTAAACACTATCCCTATTCCTAAACTCTCAACGGGCTCGATTCTATTTATAAAGTCACCTCAATAGTTGTTTCCTGTAGTCCGTTTGTCGTGTGTTTGATGTGGTCAGCGCGCCATGAGTTCAAAGTTCCTGTGTTAGATTTTAAAATGTCTTTTCATTTTTACCTTAGTATTTTTTTGTGTTTGCCCTATGTGCTTGAGCGGTCTTTTCCGCCGCCAATGCATGTTTGTCATTCTTTTGAGAGGTATGCAAGGGCAGTGAAATTCACCGTCCATGCCTCTTTTGTTTTTACATCCAATATGCTTCGGTGATCGAAAGATCCACCCAAGCACATTCATCTTTTAACGTGACCTAAGTGTGAGGACGGTTAATTTCGCCACCCAAACACATGTTTCTGACTTAGTGCAAAGTCAGGATTTTTACCCGCTCAGTCGCCATAAAATTCCTTCCCATATGTGTAGTCGATAAAAAACCCCAACTATGCATAATATGAGAAATTAGCATACATGCATGAGCAGTGTTTTCTATCGCCCATGCACTTGAAACAAAAATTAACCTACATGTAAGAGCGGTCAAAATGGCTGCCCATACATGAAAGTTCTCAGTTCCACCAATATGCACAAGCGGCCTTTTCCACCGCTTTTACACAATGCAAACCTTCCTCCTAATGCAAAAGTGGTCATTTTGACCGCCTTTTCATCTTTTTGCAAATGATACCTACCTACATGTAGAGGCAGACTTTTCTTTCACCCTTACATCAAAGTTGTGAAATTACCCACATGCAGGAGCAGTCATTTTGACTGCTCATGCATGACTCCCACAAATTTTTCTAACACTGGGAATTTTTGAAAAATAATACCTTTGACCTGCTTTTGCCCAATTTTTCAACTTGCTCGCTCTCTAGCCATTTTAAGCTCATCCCTATGAACATGATCATCATTACGCAATTTCCCTAAAATACCAATTTCTCCCCTAACTATGAGATCATGAATTTTTTGCAGTTTCTGCAAGTAGCAGCTGTGGTCAAACCACATCCAGTATTTTCTTCAAAGCCAATGTCTGAGTTGTCTCCATCTAAGGCTAAAACAATGAAGTATAAGTACCAAGGGGTTTTCCCTATTACTTCGATGCAGTCAAATGTTGATGAGATCAGAGACACTGAAATAGGCCATGTTGATATGGTGGAGTTTGTGGAAAGAACCAAGCAACCAAATCCTCCACGTTATATGCAAAGGATCATTGATAGTAACATACACTTGGTGGATTCATTCCCAATTGCAGCCCATAATCCTGAGTTTGTCCTTCAAGTGGTAAGACATTATGACAAAGACACTAGAATTATGGTTGATTCCAATGGAAATAGTATCATGAGATTAGATTCAGAGTTCTTAGACAAGGTATTCATGTGCCCACCAATTGAGAATGTTGGAGAAATTGACTTTGCCAAAGGTCAAAAAGATTTTGATAATGATGTTGAGTCTGCCAAGAGACATATAAATAACAAGTGGTTGAAAACTCCTCGTAATAACCTATCCAGGTGGCCCAAAGTACTTCCAAGGAGTGACTTTGTAGAGGAAGTTAGTGATTTAATTACTTTGTTAAGCAGAGTCAGAGGTCTTTCTTCTTCTTCTACATTCCATGAGTGGATGTATTTATACATTAGGGTCATTCTTAAGGGGCAATAGAAGATATTTTGGGGAGAATAAATCAGTAATGCTTTGCATGATCAATTGCTTAAGGTTAATACTACTTTCAATTTTTATATGACCTCCTATCTAGTGTATGTTGTTGCATCAATGAGGATTTTTCTAGGTTTAACTCAAGAGGAAGATTGGAGAGTTGTGTCAGTCTTTCAATATTATCCTTAGATAACTCTCAAAGGATCCATTCACCATTTCACGAGGGTGACTGATGCTTTCTTTTCAGTCTTCATGTGCTTGTGGAACAATGAGTTGGAACAGAGGAGAGTGTCTGATGAAGCCTGGGAGATTGTGAATTCTTTTGGTTGTTTATTTCTACAATTTCTTACTTTTACACATCTAAGAGTTGGGTATTACCAAGGTTATCCATACATGTTGCCTTGATATCCAAGTGACAAGATGGTTCTAATGGAGTTGTGCAAATAATTGATTGTTGTTCACAATAAGCAAATGGAATTGAAGAAGTCTGGAATCAAGTTTCCTGTGGAAATTGGGAGGTATTCAGTTCAATCTACTACCAAAGCTAAAGCAATTGAAACTAAAATGCAACTAGTTACCATGAACCAATTCAAGAAGAGGAATAATTTTAATTTCTGCATAGTACAGGATAAAATTAAAAGGAGATCAGTATTCCATGTTCCTATGGTAGAAGATGTTTGGGCCGACTTGAGGACTTAAAATGAGATACGTAAGTTGGATTACTACATATTGCATTTGAGACAAATAGAAGAACTTGGATTGGCAGATATTCCTGAAGGCATGGAGGATGAGGGGGATATTTTTGATCCTAAGTACAATACTAAAAATATTGAAACCTTAGTCTTACCTAAAATCAAATGGTCAATAAAAGAGGAAACTTCCATCCGAAAAAAAATTTAGCCCATATTGGCCAACACCAATGTGTGGTTGGAAAGTAAAGGAATTAGTTTGAAAGAATTTCTTATTGGATCTTAAACAAAGACTCAGGAACAAACAGGGAAGAAGGTTGAGAACAGAACCAAGAACAAAAGTGACATTCCTTCTTCATCCAAGGTATCAAAACCATGGATTAATTTTGTTTCTAAAGGAGGGAAAGAAAAAGAAGTTGCAGAAAGTTCAAATACTAAAGATCCAGGTTCAGATAAGATGAATGTCTACAATGTGGAGGCTGAAAATGTAGAAGTAGAGCAGCAAGATGTTGAAGAACCCCATACTGAGGATGTAGAAATGGGTGAGAAATCAGATAATGAAAGAGATGAGGGATATGAAATAGAAGCAGGTGTAGAACAAGAACAACTTGATGGTTTGCATAAGTCCCCTCAGAAAGATGTTTCCCAGGAACCACAAGTTTCTACTGCCTTGCCACATATTTTTGTTTCTGATTATGTTCTAGTTGTTTCTAATATTCCTACTTCTCCTGTTGTTGTTATATCTTCTGATTCTACTCCTACTTTTGTTAAGACTGGTTTTGGAACTGTGTTTGATTCTTTTGGTTCAATACCAAGTTTGTCTTCATCTTCATTTGACATTGGAGAACAAACTATTTTAGATCAATTTCTTAATAGCTCTGAGAAGAATGTTGATGCTACATTTGTAATTTTTACTACCACTTCTCTGATTATTACCATCATAGGTGTTAGCATGAATCCTACTGATCAAGCAATTGATCCATTCCCAAATGTAAATGTTCCAACATTGTCTCCGTGGTTGTCAGCCTATACTCCAAAAAGAAAGAAGCGGACCATTTCACCTGATGATATTGATTTGGAAAAGCTATTGCCTATCAAGCCAAAGGCACAAAAGAAAATGCCAAAGACTATTTCTAGGCTTGTTGATGATAAGGGAGTCAGATATGTAGAGATTGCAAGGCCTCCTCCTAAAGCTACAACAAATATATTCAATGTAAATGATTACATTATTTCTAGAGTTGATTTAGGCAAGCTTACCCATGAGGGTATTAAGTTAGATTTTTAGGTAACGACGATTTCTTTGCTTAATAAGTATGATGAAGAAAAGAAAGAGAAAGAACAATACAAAGCCAAGGCTGAATAGCTTGCAGCAGTTCTTCAAAAGATAACTATGTCCTCAGAAATTGTGGAGCCTATGGTGGTTACCATTGAAGACCCTCTGATTCAGAAGGTTGAAAAAGTTCATGCTAGAGGAAGGGTTGTTGGTGAATTTTTGGATTGAATGCTAATACAGAGTAAAGTTCTTTTGAAGACCACAGTGGAACGGAAAGAGAAAATGGAAAAGGCGAGAGCTGAACTTGATGAGCTTGTTGATTCATTACCTCAGGGACTCCAAGATCTGGAGGAAACTCTAGAAGAATGGATTGAAATGAAGAAGATGAAGATAAAGAATTTGATAGCAATTGGTGTTGTGTCAAATCGAGAGTCTTACATTAAGACTAAAGAATCTTTGATCCATCGCATCAATGTGTTGAAGAGTTTGTTTGAAGATCTACAAAATGCATGTGAACTCAGTGAGGACAGTGATGTAACACTTTTGCATAGACTTGAGGAATTCCCATGCACCTTGACAGGTGAAAATCATAGGTTTCTTTCTGTAGAGGAGATGATTGATGCATTTGAAAAGATGTTTCAAAGGAATTTTGAGGATGAAGTGTTTTCAATTGCCTCAATGGACAAGCTTCGTGACTACTAGTCAACTCTTGATAATTTGAAGGACAATCTTGGGAAACATGAGAAGGCAATAAAAGCAGTGAAAGATATGATTGTCAAGGCTCGTACTATTTTAGATAATACAACTAGACGTAATATCTATGATATGGAAGCAGTGAAAGCTATGTACCATAATTTCATGAAGAAGAATGATGGTGGTAGCTAAAATTCTTTCTTCATGCCTTAGTTTATTTTTCATAGTTTTTGCATATGTAATTTGTAATTAGTTTCGGACATATCCATATGGAACAAAGGAAGTCCTAAGTCAAAAAGGACTTTTTTGTGGAATAAGTCAAAGTAGTTGTAGATTTCCTATTTTTGCTCCAAGCCTCTCCCTATAAATAAAGAGGGCCTCTATTGTAATAAGGATCTTTTATTTATTGCGAGTAAACTCTGCCGAATTGAAAAGCATATCAAGAATTTGAGCTTTATTGTGTTTATCAATTATTAATATAAGAAGGTATTTTGAGTACCGAACTTTGTGTTGAATCAAATTGCATTGTGATATTGATGCTCTTACGTCATTAATATTACATTATATTGAATAGTTATTCAAATCGTGGAGATTTTATCAATCAATTGAGAGAGTTTTTTGATTTTGAGTTTAATAGTCTTTGTGCTATTATATCATTAAAGGAGATTGTGTTCAGTTAGTAAAGGAGATACAGATTGGAGACTTTGTGCTGTCAATTGTTGTCTTCAACATGATTATATTTCATTGTTGATATAAGGTGAAGACTTTGCGTTTCATTTTGTTCCAAATCAGTTTATTATCATTCAAGTGGAAGGAGTCACGAAAAACTTTGGATTTTCATGGGCTTCGTGGTAACTCATATTTCTTGGAATTAGTGATATTTTGTGAAAGTTATTATTGTGAAGAACAAACACATATTCTAAAAAAAGAGAATATTGTGATATGAAACCATCCTCTAAATAGTTTAGTATAAGAAAAGTTTGCTTTGTGATAATTGTTTGTAAAGGGAACCTCCCCTTGCTGAGAGGAGAGACTTTGTCTCATCATAGCTGTGGTTGATATAACCATTTTTCCATCAGTGAGTTGATGACAAAATATTCATCCAACATAGTTAATTGATTGCATCTCCCCTTAATCATCCTCTTAACTCCCCTTAAGCCATCCCCTAGGTATGTTCCATAAGTTAGGTAAACGTAAGATTTAGTTTAATAACTTCAATATAGTTAATTGACATAAGTTAGCACACCCTTACCAAAATACTAGAGTTGATTCCATCTCCCCTTAAGACATCCTCTTAACTCCCCTTAAGCCATCCTCTTAACTCCCCTTAAGCCATTCCCTAGTTGTGTTCCATAAGTTAGGTAAGTACGATTTAGTTTAATTAGGTAGTTCTTAGAATGTGAGTTTTGGATTAAGTATATTTATAGGTAATTGATTTACTAGCATGCACCATTACCAAAATACTAATTGATTGTATCTCCCCTTAAGCCATCCCCTGCCTAAGTTTTATAAATTAGGTAAGTTTAATTTACTTTAATAGTAACTATTGGATTTGGTTTAGTTTAATGTATTTCAAGTCTCCTACAACTAGTTGGAATGATTATCACTAAGTTGGTGCATTCAACGTTTGACATTCATATTGGATTTCCTATGCTACATATCACTTCAATGTATGGAATTTCTACCATAATTTTGCAACTTTATTTTATATAATGATAGAATTCATGCATCTTTTTAGAAGAAGTTGGATTAACTTACTTGAGTAGTAGGAGAGGGTAGCATTTCCACCTTCATATTAATATTCCTGATTCTCCTAGATCATTTCCTAATAAGCTACAAATCTAACTCATCCTATCATATATATGCAAATTAGATTGAGAGGGATTTAGCATAGCATACTAGGTGACACCAATATTACAACTCCCTATTTAATAACAAAAGTAAAGATAGATAATCTCATGACCCCATGAGTGATATGTAAAAGAAGATTACAATCCTAAAAAAGTGCATCTCTTTACTATTCCAACTCGGAGGTTAAGGGTGAATACACCTTCTCGCCTCAAAATTCAATTACTATATAAATTGATCACTACAATTTCACTTGAATTATGTAAAACATGGCCATTATATAAATAAATATGAACTTTTCGTTATGAGATGAATGTACAAACTATAAATGTATTTCAATTTTTCTGATTTATATTATTTCTAATATATTACTTCATCTTATTACCTATTTTACCTAATATGTTATGGTTCAACACATAATAAATTCTCTTTTATAACATGTTTATAGGAAATTTTGTGTAGATTATTTGTTCTTGTGAGAATTTATATTTCTTGTTACTATTTAGTAGGGTCATCAAGTGACTGATATTCATATATGTTGAAGAATATTGAATTACAACAATTTTAATTAGTATGTAGATCATTGAAAATTATAAATTTTTAAATATATTGTGCTTTTTATATATGTATGCTATTTTGGATTGTCAACCTATCCTTTATAATCTAGAATTTGTATTCTCCCTCCAATGTTAAATTATAGGAAACTTTTAACTCCAATATGGAAATTAGAATTACCAGGACTAGCAATTACAATTTTGACAAGCAATTAGAATCAATTACAATTTTGACAAGAAATCACAATTAGAAATAAACACTTGATAATTTTAAGTATTAAGACTATCAATTACAATCAAAATTAATCAAACACAATTACAATTTTGACAAGCACTCACAATTACAATTAAACACATGATAATTTTAAGTATTAAGACTATATCAGTTACAATCACAATCAATCAATCACAATTACAATTCTGACTAGCAATTAGAATCAAGACTTGCGAATTTTTGTGACTTATTGTATAAATTTTCCTCTTATCTAATTAGAATTAGTAGTTTGCAATTTTACGATTAAACACATGATAATTTGAAGTGTTAAATATGAGATATGAAATAAAAGTTTGAATATAGATCATATAGTGGACATTCAATAAATAGTAAAATAGTCTACGAAATAGATGACATAGTCTATGAAATAAATATTGACATAATAAAAGTCCATGTAAAAAATAGTGAAATAGTCACAGTCTATGTCCATTCAATACTGAAATAGTCATAAAATCCAAATGAAATAAATACTCTAATACACATGTGTGCCTTAAGTTCGATTATCATCCATTTCAAGATGCCTTTTGGTTCCACATGACTCAGAGAGCAACTCATGATGTGTACAAGAAAAAAGAAGCTTCAAATTAATTTTAATGTCAAAACTACATGCAAATTATTTAAATCAAATACTTAAAACCAAACCATCAAAGTAAATTTTTAAATCTAAACTTGAAAATGTCTAAGCATACCACAACGTGCTCATCATCTCTCATGTCATGCTCGTGTGCAACAGATATCGATTCTGGCAAAGTAAAGGTCTATGTCACCAATTCCTATATTTCAATAACACATGAATTAGGCTAGAGTATAAATACAAGATGCAAGGTTGAATGATATAAAAGACTTTGAAATGACAGGATTTAACTATAGGACCTGAAATATGACACATGACTCATGCATCTGTGCAGGCTCATCAATGGTAGGATTAATGGAGCCTGCACCTATACTAATCTCATCCTGCATATATATGTACACGTATATACATAAATTCAACTTGAAAGAAGAATTTAAAATCATGAAATTATACTGGAAATTCAAATTTAAACTAAAAATGTACAATTTTAAGCTACAAACCATGGAATATGAAGTAGGTTCCTGCATAGATGATGGTGGTGGTCCTAGATGACTTGGTTGGTTTGACACAAAAGTGCCAGGATCTCCCATCTGCTTTAAATTAAAAAAAGGTTCATCACATTTTCATATTATTCTATAATTATTAAAATAGATATATCCAATTAAATAACCTCTAGAGACTAATTTTTATACCTCAACCGTATAAGTTCTACCCATCTCTACACCCTGTTGGTATGTGGTGTCTGATCATGCAAGTACTGTACACTCATAATGTATCCTCATTTGGGTTCGGGGGCGGCAGCCCCCGAGAAGTAGGGGTTCAGGGGCGTAGCCCTCGACAAAAAAAATTCCCTCTTTTTTTGCCCGTTCAGAGTCGGTTGTTAATTTTTTGTTAACCGACAAAAGAAAAATGACACTGTAAAACCCTAATTCTAGAAGCTTCCAAAAAGCTTGTTATAAGCGGCTGGGATGTATGTTACGGGTGGGATTTCGATATTGTATTGTAGCATTTTGCAGTGGTATTGAGTTGCAAGGATTGCTGGTTGTAATGAGTTTGATTTGCTAGATAATAATATTGGACTCTCTGTTGGTGGATGTAGCCCAAGTTTGGGTGAACCACGTTAAAACTTGTCTCTCGCTGTTATTATTTCTATGTATTTTCATTCCTTTGTTTAATCTTTATTTGCATTTAATTGATATCTTCTGCATACAATTCCTAACAAGTGGTATCAGAGCGGGTTGTATTCAATTATTGTCTGCAGGAAAGTCTCACGATTAAGTGGGAGAAATGGCAGATGAGGGTAAATTGAAGGTAGATAAATTCAATGGACAGAACTATCAGTTATGGAAGATGCAGATGGAGGATTCTCTATTAGAAGGATTTATGGAGGTCGTTGGAAGGAATAACCAAGAAATCAGCAACAATGACTAATGAGGATCGGAATCTTCTAGACAGAAAGGCACTAGGAACCATTCAATTATGTCTGGCACCATTTGTGGCGTCCAATATAACAGAAGCAAAGACAATAGATGAATTGATGAAAGATTTGGCTAAATTGTATGAAAAACCCTTAGCCTCAAATAAGGTATTTCTCATGAAGCGTTTATTTAATCTGAAAATGATTGAAGGTGGATCTGTGATAGATCATTTAAATGAGTTTAATATGATTACCAATCAGCTAACTTCTGTAAAAGTGAAATTTGATGAAGAGGTGAGGGATCTCTTGGTTTTATGTTCTTTGCCAAAAAATTGGAATAGCTTGGTAATGGTTGTAAGTAACTTTGTCTTTGGTTCAAATACTTTGAAATTTGATGATGTTGTTGGTGTTATCCTTAGCAGGAAAATGCGACGAAAAAGCTCAGGAGGGTCCACATCAGGTAGTGTTTTGAATGTAGAAAGCAGGGGCAGATCAAAGGAGAGAGGAAAAGGTTTTGGAGGTCATGGGAAGTCACAAGGAAAATCAAAGGACAAGAGGTCCCAATCCAGAGGACAGAAGGATTTTTGGTACTATGGGAAACTTGGTCATCTGAAGAAAGATTGCTGGTCTCAGAAGAATAAAGGAGACAAACAAGAAGGCAATAAGGAGGTAAATGTAGTAAGTAACAAATCTGAAGGTGATGCTTTGATTCTTTTCCTAGATAATGATGATGATTCATGGGTTTTAGATTCAGAAGCCTCATTTCAAGCTACGCCCCATAGAAGTTATTTTCTTGATTATGTCCAGGGGGATTTTGGGTTGGTTTATTTGGGAGATAACGAACCTTGTTAGATTGTTGGAAAGGGAAGAATCAAGATTAAGTTTCAAAATGGGAATCGTTGGCTACTACAAGAGGTAAGGTACGTTCCAAGGCTAAGTAGGAATTTAATTTCAGTAGGGCAGCTAGTTGATGAAGGTTGCATAGTTACTTTTAGTGATAAAAATTGGAAGGTTTCAAGAGGTGCCTTAATAGTAGCAAAAGGTATGAAAGTAGGCACCTTATATCTTTGTATAGGTCATACTGTTCCTTCTACTTTAGTTGTTGTAGAGAAAAACTAAACAAGTTCAGGAATAGTTGTTATGGGTTCGCAGGAAGAGACTAAAACAGTTGCTGCAGGTTCTAAGACAACACTGTGGCATAATAGACTTGGGCATATGAGTGAAAAAGGTATGAAGATACTTCATTCTAAGAAAGTTTTATCAGGTCTGAAATGTATTAATATGGATTTCTGTGAAAGTTGTGTGTATGACAAACAAAAGAGAGTTAGTTTTCTCAAGGATGGGAAGCAAAAGAAAGATGAAAAGTTAGAGCTTGTGCATATAGATGTGTGGTGACCGGCTCAGGTATCTTCTCTCGGTGGCTCTCGGTATTATGTTACATTCATAGATGATGCAACTAGGAAGGTTTGGATTTATTTCCTTAGGCAGAAATCTAACGTATTTGAAACATTTAAGAAATGGAGAAGATTGGTTGAGAATGAGATGGGTAAAAGATTAAAATGTCTCAGATCTAATAATGGTGGTGAGTATTGCAGTAAAGAATTTGAGGATTATTGTTCCTTTAATGGAATTCGTAGGTAGAAAATGGTTCCAGGGACTCCACAAGAAAATGGAGTGGCTGAGTGCATGAATAGGCCAATAATGGAGCATGCAAAGAGTATGAGATTGCATGTTGGGCTGCCTTTAAACATGTGGGAAGAGGATGCCAATACCGCTGTATATTTAATTAATAGAGGTCCTTCAGTTCCTTTGGGCTGTGGTATTCTAGAGGAAGCATGGACAGGTAAGAAGGTGAGTTATTCTTTTCTCAAAACCTTCGGATGTGAAGCATTTGCACATGTAGATTCTGAAAATAGAACCAAGCTGGATGCAAAATCAAAAAAGTGTATCTTCGTTGGATATGGCATTGATGAATTTGGTTAGACTTTGGGATGTTGAAAATCTAAAAATTGTGAGAAGTAGGGATGTTGTATTCAATGAGAAGGTGTTGTGCAAAGATCAGTTGCAACAGTATGAGAAGAAAGAAAAGGATTATGTGGTACTGGATGATACTCCAGATAATGATGTTCTAGTGGTTCCTCATGCTCTATAACAGCAACAAGAAATACCACAAACTCCAATGAATGTTAGACGGTCAACAAGGCTAAGTAGACATCCTGAAAGGTTTTCTCCCTCTTTGTATTCTATTTTGTTAACAGATGCTGGTGAACCAGAAGGGTATGATGAAGCTATGCAGGTGGATACAAAGGTTCAGTGGGAGCTTGCAATGAAAGAAGAAATGGACTCCTTGCTAAAAAATCAGACTTGGGAATTATGTAAGTTGCCTGCAGGTAAAAAGGCTTCACCAAACAAATGGGTTTATAGGATGAAAGAGGAAGATGGAGGTAAGAAAAGATTTAAAGCTAGGTTAGTTGTAAAAGGATTTGCACAGAAAAAGGTATTGATTTTGATGAGATTTTTTCTTATTTGTTAAGATGACTTCTATTTGTATTGTTTTAAGTATTGTGGGTGCTAAAGATTTGCATTTGGAACAGCTAGATGTGAAAACTACCTTCCTCCATGGTGATTTGGAGGAGGAGATATATATGGAACAACCACTGGTATTTGAGGTCAAAGGTAAGGAGAAATTGGTGTGCAGATTGAAGAAGAGTTTATATGGCCTGAAACAAGCACCTCATCAATGGTATTTGAAATTTGATAGTTTTATGGCTGAGCAAGGCTATAACCAGTGTAATTTTAACCATTGTGTTTATTTTAAGAGGTTGGATAATGACAGCTACATTATTTTATGTTTATATGTTGATGACATGCTTGTAGCAGGGTCTAACATGGATCACATAATAGAGTTAAAATAACAGTTAGCACAATCATTTGCTATGAAGGATTTGGGGGCAGCAAAATAAATCCTTGGTATGAAAATTTGTAGAGATAGGAAGAACAGAAGATTGATTCTATCTCAGGTTGATTATGTTGAAAAGGTGTTGCAGAGATTCCATATGGAGAATGTAAAAGTTGTTAGCACACCTTTGCCTAGTCATCTGAAATTGACTAAGGAGATGTGTCCAAAGACACAAGAGGAGGAAGACAAAATGTCCAAGGTACCATATGCTTCATCTGTAGGAAGCTTAATATACGCCATGGTATGCATGAGACCCGATATTGCACATGTTGTAGGAGTCATAAGTAGGTATATGAGTAATCCCAGATTGGAGCATTGGAATGCGGTAAAATGGATTCTCAGATATTTGAGAGGTACATCCAATAAATACTTATGTTTTGGGGACTCTAATATTGATTTAACAGGTTATATAGACTTAGATTTGGCAAGGGATATTGATACCAGGCGGAGTACTATAGGTTATGTCTTTACTATAGGTGGGAGTCGGGATAGTAGTGAGTTGGATCTCACAGTTGCAAAAGGTGGTTGTTTTATCCACCACAGAGGTAGAGTATGTAGATGCAACGGAGGCAAGCAAGGAGATGATATGGTTGCAATCTTTCATGGAAGAATTGGGCAAACAACAGGCTAACAATTATTTGTTTACAGATAGCCAGAGTGTCATACATATTGCAAATAATTTTGCCTTGCATTCAAAGACCAAACACATATAGTTGAGGTATCACTTCATTCAATCGGTGTTGGATGATTGACAATTACGGCTGGAAAAGATACATACAAATGAAAATCCAGCGGATATGTTTACGAAGGCAGTGACAAGGGAGAAGCTGAGCTCCTCTTCAGCTTCGATTGGTCTTCAAGACTGAAAACAATAATATCAGAACAACAAAGTCCAGGGGCTTATTTCCAGTGGGAGCTGCACGCGTAGTAGTGTCATCCAGGATCAGTCTCCAAGTGGGAGATTGTTTGGTGTGGAGCCTGATCAGTCTCCAAGTGGGAGATTCTTGGTATGTGGCAACTAATCATGCAAGTACTATACACTCGTAATGTATCCTTGCCGGGGTTCGGGGCTGGGCCGGGTCCCGAGCGGGGGTTTGGGGGTGGTAGCCCCCGAAAAAAAAAATTCCCTCTTTTTTCACCCGTTCGGAGTCAGTTGTTAATTTTTTGTTAACCGACAAAAGAAAAATGACATTGTAAAATCTTAATTTTAGAAGCTTCCAAAAAGCTTGTTATAAGCGGCTGGGATGTATGTTGCAGGTGGGATTTTGATATTGTATTGTAGAATTTTACAGTGGTATTGAGTTGCAAGGATTGCTGGTTGTAATCAGTTTGATTTGCTAGATAATAATATTGGACTCTATGTTGGTGGATGTAGCCCGAGTTTGGGTGAACCATGTTAAAACTTGTCTCTCACTATTATTATTTGTGTATTTTCATTCCTCTATTTAATCTTTATTTGCATTTAATTGATATCTTCTGCATGCAATTCCTAACACAACCATTGACACTAAATGGTCCAACTGTGATGAAGTGGTAGTCACTGATGGAGTCATCTGTACCAATCAACATGTTTAATATATTTAAAATTTAATAAAAAGATTAATAATTGATAACTGGATCTATATTAATTTACATTAAATTTAATTTTATTAAATGTGGCATACATACCGAGTCGATAGGAGCAAATAATGTAGCCAAAAAGGACTCCTCCTTCGAAGCAAATGTAGGACCAAAACATGGATGATTAAAATTTTAACAAAAATGCGGTATGGACCACAATGGTGTCGATAGTTGTAAGGTGCTAGGACCAGCTCCAGATGCTCCTCCAAGCTCTGTAGGCTCTCCAGGATTGACTTCATTTGCAAAGCGGGTAGCTTAGTCAATTAATTATCCTGGGAGCGACGATAACGCTCTGAGTGTCAAGATGACTGTGCACTGGTGAAAGGGCACAAGAACAGAGGGTGGAGAAGGGACAATAGGTATAGGGGGCAAACATCAATTTGGATCGACACGTGCCCTTGGTTTATGTTGTGGAATTCCACCACCCATGCCCTGAAATGATCTCATATCAAAATAATTGGACTTTAAGCCCATCACAAAATCCACCCATAATTTTTTCAAAAAATAAAAGGGAACCTCACAATTAGCATGTGGTGGATGGTCAAAGACCATCCACCACCATTCCCAAAAGTTATCAACTATCTGTTGAAGTGTGTACCATTCTATTGAAATTCTCTTTTTATTTGGTGGTATTTGTTGGCCTGTGGAGGGAACAATGAGAACTGAGGCAATTGTATTTTTTGAAATATGTAGATCATTGATCTCTTTATATGAGAGACCATCCTCATAAAATTCCCTCCTCTCTTCCCGCCATGAGCGAAATGTGTCTAGATCAGTGTGAATAGCTCTCACTGAATCAATAATAGTTTGCATCATAGATGGAAACTATGAAATGTGTGGTGGAATTTGGATTTGGTTTTGCAAAAAAAAATAATTTCTTGCAATGTTTGTATATTCTCATCAAATTTTGCTCGGGTGGTGGTGGGGGGGGGGGGGTGTTGGGGTGGAGGGTCCTAGGGGTTCTGGGGGGATCAGCCATGTGTACAAATTGGGTCTAGAAGTAGAGCTGCAATTACAAAAAAATAATTAAAATTGAATTAGGAAGTGAAAATATATATCTTAAATTTCATGTACATGTGTTTAAATACATGTATAAATTGAAAACTTGGAAATATATAAATTTGCATGGTTTAAACAATACATTAAAACATTTAATTTTACATAATAATCTAGATATATACGTGCATTAAACCAAGTGACCTTTTCCAAGAAAAATTTAAAAGTTAGAAAATGTAAATCAAAATTTATGTTTAATTCCATAAATATATCTTTGCATATTTTTATAGGGGGTGAATGTGAGAATCATGCATGGCTAAAACATGGTATAGGGATTTAAGAATAAAGTAATCAATAAATGAATGCACAACAACTTAGCATGAAAGAATGTGTAAGAATCATGACATGAATTAAACCATTTTTAGCTCTATCAATCAATGTATCACTAAATTCATCATGTATGTAAGTATAATATAATTTATAATTTACATATACCCTTACTTATAAACTTTTGTTTCCATTTTATCCCTTTACCCATGTGTGTGCTTTACATGTCATTTTGACCTTTTTTTGCAAAAAAGAATAGCCTAAATGTCATTCCATAGCCATGTCACCATTTACTACTTTGTTCCTAATCGATGTTATATATATATAGTGGATGTGTTTAAATTAAAGATTTAAACATAATAAAATGACTTCTAGGTTTTAGGTTTAGGTTTAATAAGTCATTTAGGTTAGGTCTACAAAAAGATATTTGGGATTGTCGTGTCTAATTTGTAGGTTTTTAGCTTCATGAAAAGAGTTTTACAAATGGTTAAATTAGGACTATGAGACTCATCAAGAACATTGAAAGCCATGAAGACTAGAAGAACAGGCCTATAGTGTATAACTAGTTCAAGGTCTACATAGAAAATTTCAAATGATTTTGAAATATCATTGCTAAAGGTTTATTGTTAAGCCTATATATAAAAGAAACCCTAGAAGTTCTATGAAACCCTAGTTCATGGAGGGATTGTCATGTGGCCATAACTCTTTACAAATATTATATAACTAGTATCATATTCAAGTCCTAAGAAGCCTCTCAAGTTCTTACGGGTTTTAGAATAGGCCACTCCTTACTAAACTTGTGTTTCCATTTTATCCCTTTTCCCATGTTTGTGCTTTACATGTCATCTTGACCCTTTTTGCAAAAAGCCTAGCTTTTGTCATTTCCTACCCATGTTACCATTTCCTATTTTGTTCCTAATCCATGTTTATCCTTCCTAAGTGTTTTATTTTATTCAATTTTTGAACCCATCCTATGTACTCAACTTTATTTTATGTTTTCCATTGTTGTTGTCCCCTTTACCCCTTTGTTAAGCCCCAAGTTGTCATCCCTAGCCTAGTTTTGTTGGAAACCCTTCATCACCACTCTTAATTTTTATTTAGGTTTGAAAGTGACTTCTAGGTTTTAGGTTTAGGTTTAATAAGTCATTTAGGTTAGGTCTACAAAAAGATATTAGGATTGTCGTGTCTAATTTTTAAGTTTTTAGCTTCATGAAAAGAGTTTTACAAATGGTTAAATTAGGACTATGAGACTCATCAAGAACATTGAAAGCCATGAAGACTAGAAGAACAGGCCTATAGTGTATAACTAGTTCAAGGTCTATATAGACAATTTCAAATGATTTTGAAATATCATTGCTAAAGGTTTATTATTAAGCCTATTTATTTAAGAATCCCTAGAAGTTCTATGAAACCCTAGTTCATGGAGGGACTATCATGTGGCCATAAATATTTACAAATATTATATAGTATCCTAAATTCAAGTCCTAAGAAGCCTCTCAAGTTCTTATGGGTTTTAGAATAGGCCACTCCTTACTAAACTTGTGTTTCCATGTTATCCTTTTTCCCATGTGTGTGCTTTACATGTCATCTTACAAATAGTTTTTGTATGACCAAATGGAGCTCATCCAAACACCATTCAGATTCTACATAGTTTGGAGAGAGGATTAAAACATGAGCAAATGATTGTGTTTGTAGGATACATATCATTGTCTTTCCATTATATGGTTGAAATGCTTGTCCCTTGGAAGGGGTAGATCTAGTGGTGTGATAGGACTCTCCTTGACTATAGGACTGAGATAGGTTCTCCAATGACTATCCTCTCATTGCTATATGTTCTTTTGTATAAATAATAGGATAGTGTTATGACTAATATGACAACTAATTGTCCATTAACATGCTCATGACAACCATTAATGATAGTCTCTTGATTGTTAATTTTCTTCTCTTCTTAGTTTAGGATGATTGCCCTCTCTTATTGTGAACAACACAACTATATCCTTATTGTGGTAGTCATATGGTCCTTTTCTTCTAGTGACAACTCCTTTGGATGTTCATGCGTAATAGTCCATAGCAAGGACAAGAGATTAGATTTGCAAGATGTGATAGTCCTTCTAGGTCATACAATTGTTGGGCAGTGTTAAGATTTTGATGATGGTGCAATGAACTTTGTTAGGACCTTGATGACTACCTTATCATGTTATGACTATATTATTTGTTCCCCATCCTAATGACAATCCTATTAGATGATTTGGATCTTGACATTGGTTAAGTGATCCTAATTGACCTCAGATAACAACCCTCCAGGTTATCAAGTGACATGAGTTAGTTGTTTTCTAGGGTAACTTTGACATTCTTAGTGGTTGTTATGACAATCCTTAAACTTGATAAAATTCTATCAAGTGACATGAGTTAGTTCTTGTCCTAGGGTAACTTTGACATTCTTATTGGTTGGTATGACAATCCTTAAAACTTGATAAGATTCTATTATACCTTATAAGTCATATGAATGTGGACATTCTCGTAGCTCCCCGACTCTTTGACCCATAGGACCAACCTATGACAATTGTCTAAATTTTATATGCTTATATAAGTGTCTAAATTGTCTAATATCATTGCTAAAGGTTTATTGTTAAGCTTATATAAAAGAAACCCTAGAAGTTCTATAAAACCCTAGTTTATGAATTAGGGTTTAGTGTTTATGAATTAGGGTTTACAATTTGTGTGTTTATGAAATAGGGTTTAGTGTTTATGAATTAGGGTTTACGGTTTATGAATTAGGGTTTAGTGTTTTTATTTTAGGGTTTAACATTTACAGTTTAAGATTGTGAAAAACAATAAAACAAAACAAAAATAATGAAAAATAACAAAAAAGGAAAGACAACTAACCTAGTGGTGATGCCTGCCTAGGTTTAGGGTTCTGAGTCAAAAATTTATAAGTCTTCATTCATTATAAGCCTTTGAAACCTTAAGTCTTTGGTCCCATGGCTTGTTGTTTGCTTTATCTTCTAATTTCATTTTGACCACCTGTAGTGGGTTCCTAGTTGTCTAAGTTATAACTTGAAGCCTTTAAGATTGTGAAGTAACTGGCCCCATATCCTAGCTTTACCCTTAGTAGCCCGTAAAATATTAAGTTTTATGTCCTAAGTCTTCGTAAGGGTTATAAATCATCGTGTGGTAGTATTTCACAGCATCACAGAGCATTTATGATGACATCATCATCCCTCTGCGGGGCTACAACAAGGTGACATCTGTCGATGAATCTGGGCTTACAGCCCCCTGATCGAAGATTGTAAATCAAGGAACCGCGTGCTACCAAGTGTCGAGGTAAGAAGTAATCTGTAGGGAAGTTCAGATCTAATGGTAGCGCAAGCGTGCAAGGGAATCCTGTCAGAGATAAAGATTCACTACGCAATCACGATATGGTGACACATGGCTACCTCTTATAGATGGCATAAAGGTGTATATCAAAAGGGACACATGGAGGCTTTAGCGTACCTGTACAAGGCAAGTTTGTGGTGGGCCATTTCTAGATGCGACATTGCGAAATGGAGCCACCTGTCCTTATCAGACAAAAGGTGAAGTCATTAGCAGAGGAGTACATTTGATATGGCTTGTTCCTATTGGTCGAAGATTTTTCAACGAAGAAGAACAGGATTTTCAAATATGGCGGGTGAATGGTGGTCGTAGATTTCACAGAAGAAAAATTACATCAATGACCCAAGTTTAAACTTTTTATGATGAACATTGTAGGCACCCTACAACACAAATTTGAGTGAAGGCCAAAGCTACATCCATTAATACCTCAAGCCGTAGGCTATGAATCTTCTTAAAGGGAAAAATTAGGGCTTTCTACATCATTTTCATAGGCACAAACAGAGTCCCGGTGTGTAGCAAGCTCTCAGGGGAATGAGAGAAGGAATTTCAAGCTTTTGCAGGTGTAAAACTAGTAAGTTTACTCTGTTCAACTGTAATCATTTGAATTATAAGTTGATTGCTTGTCTAGAGGGTAGAATACAGTTGAAATAAGAAACACTAGTTTGGTAAAATGTGTCTGTAACAATGAGTCAATCAGATATGCCCTCCACATCAAAATGAAGTCTAGATGAGGACCTCATGGTCCAATTCCTAGGGTCCATTAGGTGTCCTTTGAATGTGCACGGTCCCAACGGGCCAACTAACAAAATTCTAGACCTCTACTACAATTGTAGAGATGCTAGGTTGCCTGTGCCAGGGTGCATTCTCTTTAGGCACTGGTATCATAGGATGGATTTCAAGCTCCCAGTCCATAATGCTTAGCAGTTAGATTTGCCCAAGCTAATATGCCCAAATGTATTCCCAAACCTAGACTTGGTGAGGGCTATTGCATAGAGGTACGATCCTCAAACGAGATCAGTTTTGGCAGGCAATGGCACAGTGATGATAAAACTTACAAAAGCCTACATCTCCAATGTGTTCAACTTTAACCCTACAGTGAATATACCAATTGACCTAGGTGCATTAAAGGAAGGATATAAGAAGGTCAAACATGGATATAGGGCCTTCAACCTAGCCAAACACGGACCAAGGGGGATAGATGGCCAATTGGTAAAAATATCAGACAGGGAGGAGAAGCCCTTTGAATGCTCCCTGTTCATGCACTACTTTGTGAAACCTTACCATAGCCTCTGCCAGGTGCTTGGGAGAGATGCTACGGATAGGATACATGTATCTTTAATGATGATGGCAGTGAATATTCAAGACCCAGAGACAAAGCAGTCATATGATTATGCTTCCTACGTAACAGAAAAGATGCATAAGCAGATCATGGCAGTTAAAAGCAAATTGTATACTGTAGATGCCCATGTTGAATTCACATTGTATTCTTTGATGTGCCACCTAATTTTGTTTTCTTTATCAGGCATGTGGCATTAGGATTTATATGTCAGAATGATAGATTTGTAGGGGAATATGTTGCCAATTTAGATGTGGACATGCATTGTATTGATTCAGACTATGTGATCTTTGATGAGCACTTTGTAAGAAAAATTCTTAGTTTTTTGAGCCAGAAGGAGAAAGGCTACATGTAGATGTGTTGGATTTTTTGAGGCCTCTTGACAGGACCCCTGAATTGGGGATTGAACACAACTGGGGTGACTGGTTCCTGCACACCCACACCACCTATATCAGAATTTATGGAGGTGAGGTTCCTCCTTATGCTCTACCCAAGTATGTGCCCAAGAGGATTGCTTTCCTGGAGATTATTAGGCAACTAAATGAGTCAGACAGAGAACACTTGAGGAGACACAAGAAGGGCTCATTCTTTCCCACTTCCATCAAGTTCAGTGACTTCATAACGGCTGACAAGAGTGGTTTGGATCAAATTGATTCAATTATTCAAGGTTATAGGATGAATGTAGAACAGCCTAGGACATTTGAACCTGAAGGCTTCATTGACAAAGTGAGGGTGAGTGTGAAAAGACCATGATACATTCATCAAGTCTTTTATGATGAGGACACAGTTAGAAACTGCTTCACCATGAATGATGTCCATAGTTTGGAGGATCAGATGAGAAACAATCATGGAAAGAGAAAGGATGAGAAAAAACTTAAATGCTACTTTGATGCAGAGGTAAAGGTAAAGTTGTTGAAGTTCACTCAATGAACTTAAGTCACTCAACTTTCCCCAACTGGTTTACAAGGTGTTTGTGTTTACAAGCCTACACAAGGCTACTCTAGGAATCAACTTAGCCTAGGGTCACTCTCAGGTGTCATCCACTTAGGCTACTCACCACTCTCTTGGGGAGTCACAACTCAACCCAACTTAGAAGCACAACCCACCTTTAGGAGTTCAACACCTACTACCAATACCTCTACCAACATGGACAACAACATAAATCATCATACACTTACCAATGACATGCATGAAACAAGGTCACTGACCAAGAAACTCTCATTCCACTTTTAACAAGACAGTGGACAACAAACCCCTCTATGACTGTCTTTTGACAATGCCAAGAAAGTCTACTCCTTGTAGTCACTATGAACAACTAGCTACATTAACTCTTCTACCACCAAGATCTTCCCAAAATCTACCAAGGACAGGAGATCATTAACACAATACCTACTGCTATACTTACTCAGATAGTGATAGTGACTGTTTTATGACAGCATTTCAAGAATGTGGGGACCTTGTAGTATAAGGGAATAGACAAATCTATCCTACCCTTCTTGACTCCAAAAGACCTTTATCTCCAAAGGCACAATAAACATTCAATGTGATCCAACCACCAGTTACTCACAAACATCAGTTATACTATGTTTTGTAGGACAAAGGATAGTAAATACAGTTTGTTGTCCTATGACAGTGTTATGGTGACAGCTTCTTCCTTTGTAGCCATTGTGAAAGCTAAACCTGCAACAATTCCTCTCCAACAAGGATCAAAACACCACATGCATTCACAAGGATAGGATCCACTTGAGATCTCTGACTCAACACCCCACCACAGTACTTTCTCTGACAGAAAAAGTACGGTTGTTTGATTGTCTTCAAGAAAACAATGTTAGAAAGAAGGTTATCTTTGTAAGCAAGGAGAACATTTGCACAAGATTAACATTCATAATCCTCAATGACCATCAACCATCATTGCATCATCCAAATACCTACAGAGAATAGGTACTATTTCTCCACCATGCAGCCGTACTGTACTACTGACGTACAGAAATCAGAAAACTATTTTTTTCTCCAAGAAAATGGTCTAAATCAGATTGTTTATAAAGAATGTATTAAGCCTACCTTCTCAGGCCCTGCCAATCCATCTCAGAGGTTTGTCCTGGCCTCAAGACATCAAATCCAATCCCCATTCGACTGTGCATGTGGCTGTTTTCAAGGCAAACACTGCTCTTACACCATTTCTTCCAACTAGTCACTGTTTTTGACTAGCTAGGATCATGCCAAGCACTTGGAGAAGGAGTCTTCCACCTGCCAAACATGGAAAGCAGCAAAACCTAACCTAATCTTCCCCATCCTTCTAAAAATGGTTGAACTTTCAGAGGATAGAGGAAGAATTCACCATTTTTTAGTCACAAACCCTAGCTAAGAGGGTTTCAGAACAGTTTGTGCAAACTAGATTGTTTCTTCCTTCTACAAGAATGTCAAGAACTCCAAATATATGCAAATGGAAGCTATTTTGTAGAGCTAACTAATTTCTAACATTTCAACTCACAAAGGATCCGTACCAGGCTGTACAGAAGGTTGTTTTCAATGAAAAATGCAGAAAAACTATTTTTTTCTCCTTAAAAGACTCCTCCTCTCCATTATTTTTGGCATGCTTTATAAACTCAAGTTTATAAGAAACTTTCCAAACATTTTCCCTTCCTCTCAGTCTGTACAACTACCCAGGAAAGGCAGTGAAACGGTGGAAAAGGTTGTTTTTTCAAAAAAATAAATTTCTAAAGGAGAACCTCCTATAAAATAGGCCTAAGTTCACTCCATTTTAGACTAGTCAATCAAATGACTAAGTCTTTATTACAAAACAAGAAAATGGCTTTCAAAGCCTTAGGAAAAACCAAAAAAATAACAAGGTCACAAAATGATATAGTCTAAAACTGAAGCTCCTGCACCATACTTACCCTGAGTCCTTTGCTGAGATAAAGGACCCAATAGTGATAATTCAAATGGTTTTTGATCATGTTGATCAGCTAATTGTCAGTGCTCCAGGGGGTGAGGAAAGGCCAACCTATCAACCCAGCAACTCAAGAGGAGGATATGTTGTGAAAAGGGAATCACTTAACTCTCCCCCCTGCCAAAAGAGCAAAAATAATTGACCTGGAAAGTGAACAAGAAATTGAAGTAGTAGACTTGGAGGAAGTAGAAGAACAAGAACAAGTGGCTTCCCATCAGGTGAATTCACCTAATAGATTAAGGCCTTATTCTTCCCCTGACAACAGACTAGCAAGAACAATAACAGGTTAGCCTGTAGACACAGAGGATATTAGGATATTAGCCTGTGCTCAATTCATGAAAGATGATGAGTTTATCAACACTCCTGAATTTAGGAGTTATGTATTGAAAGTTAGAAGTGAAGAGTTCCAAAAGAGGATTGAGGAAGCCAAAAGTGGGGCAGATCCATCGAAGTATGAGGCCATCACCCGAAAGGTATTAAGTGAGGTAAATCAAGACATCAATGGGATGACTCCAGAGGAAGGCAGGGCCTTAGTTACCAAAAGTAATGTGCTGCTTCTCCCACATTGGACCTTGTTAGATGCCATTGCATTTGATACAATAATCAAAGAAGATTCTGATGTAACAGATGAGCAAGTGGAAAAGGCACTCTCTGGTGTAGCCTTCAATCCTAGGTTTGAGACTTTACCAATATGGGCATTGGCCCAAATAACAATAAGCCTAGGATTGGATTGGGGGAATTAACAGGGGATGTAATAATCAAGAGAGTATCAAGTACCCTTGCTCCCCAAGTTGCTAGCTTGAATGTGCAAACAACACAACTTGTAGAGGTTGTCACAAACAAGTTGCTAAAGGACCATGATGAGCTATTGTTGAAGTATGGACAAGCTATTGCAGAGCTTAACAAGTATAAGGAATAGTTGTTTTTAAGGCTTGGCACTTCAAATACTCTAGCCATGATACAGACTGCAAAAGCATTTCCTATTGATATGGAGCCACTACTATCTGAAATAAGAGAATTAGAGGAAGAGGTGAAAATTGAAAGAAGAGAAGAAAAATTTAGTTAGGGAGATGGTCACAAACTTGATAAATCATAGAGTGACCAAGATTCTGGCAAGGGTGGATGAAACATGGAGATCATATTCAAGTCTGAGGGCTACCCTTGACAAGGATGAACAAGATAAGGAAAGCCTCAAAACTATGAGAAGGGTGTGGTTGCCAAGGACTGGTGAAGTAAGGGACCTTCACAAATGTTCAAGGTTTGATGCAGAGGCGCCACCAGAGATGAAGTTGACACTTGACATGCTGTTAATACTTGAGGAAGTCATAGCTTTTAAAGATAGACAAGGTATTGGGTGAGAAAAGGTAGTTTATTGAAAGAATAGATAAGAAAATAATGCCAAGCATATTGGAAGGTGATGGACAGGTAAAGGGCCTTGACAAGTGGAGAGCTTGTTGGATTCAGGACAGACAACTAAGAGGGGGGTGAATCAGTTGTCCAAAACTTTCTTCCAATTAAATAGTTAAATCCATTTTGTAATTTAGTAGCATAATAATAAATCAATCATGGACACATAATGCATTAAGTCAAAAGCAGAAACACATCAACACATAAGACACTAAGATTTTGACATGGAAAACCTAGTTAAGGGAAAAACCACGGGGTGATTAACCCAAGATTGTATTCTCTATTAGAAGAATAGAAAGAACAAAATGGCACATGCCAATTAGGGCTCACTGCCCGAGCACACTGCTCACTAGAGGTCCACTACCTACAAGAGACACACTGTCTACAAAATAATAAGTATCACATACTTGAACTGGAGATAAGTATCTTCACCATACTTGAGTCAGTTCCATTTAAGCCCAATACTTCTACTCTACCTTTTGCTTTTCTTCTCGCTACCACACTCACACTTTGAAATGACTTTACAACTCCTTATTTATACAAGACATCGACTTAGGAATTATCATCCAAGTCAGCATACATAATACAGAAAATATAATATGACTTATTACAAAAAGACTTCACATGGATCAGCACACTATTGGCCACATAGATCTGAGACTTCAATCTTTCTTTAGAAACCCGCCATTCTTCACAGGACACCTTCCAGATCATCCACAGGATGTGTAACTCATCTGGTCGGCCAGACTTAAGAAGAACACCATCATCCGGAAGTAATTCTTCAATTGCCAGCCCAATCTTCAATGCGGACCACCAACACGAACTCGACACGATCCAAAGACCTCCACAAGCTTTCTTGAATCACCAAGAACATCCACACTACATCTGCTTATTGAAATCCTTATCTCCTTCATCCAGAACCTCAAGAACACAGTCTGTCATCACTGTCACAAAGGAATAGATGCTTGATGACCTCCAGACCACGAACCAATTGAGTTGTCACTTCACATGGACTTCCTAAACACTCCACCAAATCCGCAGAATAGGATATTGCATTTCTGGATCTCACCAAACCTATCTGTGTCACTCTGTCACCTCTAAACACCTGTCGGAACCAGTTTTACTTGAGCGGCCATAACTTCTTCAAATCTTCATGCAGACCTTTGAAATATTTACTAGATTATCTTAAGATACATATCTACAAATGCTTTGATGCACATCCTCTAATCTTCATCTTAGCTAGGATCTTTAGCTCACTGTCTTCACTGTTGTTCTCTATTTCTGATTAGGACTAATTTTCTCACTATCCTCAGCACGCAGCTCATCCAATCCTTATCATCAATGCAATAGGAGTATGTTAACATCAATGACAACACTAGTTAGGCCCATACTTGCAACAGAGCTAACTTTGAACGAATTGCCAGCCAACTAATATCTACCTATTGTACTGATGGAGATCCTAGCATGAAGATTTTAAGCTCAACCTTGGACAAATTGCATGTCCTCAAAATAAATTTTGAGTTGTTCTGTAAGGAAGTGAAGATTCTGATGGATGCAAGGTACATAGGGCATAATGAGAAAATATCAAAGTTGATTTCTTTTCAATGGCCATCAGAGAAGTCATATGCAACCTAGACAAAGAAGAATGGGTAAACGTGCCTAAGATGAATGAGCAACTAACTTCTCTTCATTTGTGTGGTTGGGCTTCTCTAGTCAATTGTACTCCTAAGAAATTATTTCATGTCTTTTCTCTATGCAAAATGTAATTAATGTCCCATTTTCACCTATGAATGGTGCTTTGTAATGTAAAACTTATGTAACCGACATAGGGAATTGAATGTTGAGCACCACGTTCTTGATCTATAAAAGAACTAGTAGCCTCACTTTGTAATGTTGTTGAAAGGTTGGGATTTTGAGGAGTGAAGGCAATACAAGTTTTGTCTGGTTGCCCTATCCATGGTGTTGTAAGTTCTGCTTGATATGTTGAATGTGTTTTTCATAAGCTATTTATCAGTTTCAGGTTGAATTATATGAATAATGTTGTAATGCATGTGTTTTTATTAACTGTCTCCATTGTTATCTGTAATCTTCTTTTTAACTAAGTAGCCAAGGGTTGTCTGAGTTCTTGAATGCACATTTGTTGTATTGCATATTTGATTTCTTACTTCTGTTTAAGGAACAGACTAAATGTTTTAAGTCAAATATGGATAGGAATGTTTGATAACAAGGGTATTTGTAAGTAGAGTTAATAGAAATACTTAGTCTTGGGAGTTATCTGTAAGGTAGATACAAAATAACCCCATGAAATCTGTATGTTTTCTTGGCTTATGGAAAATCATTAACATATTTTAAGTTTGACTCCATACCCTAGGATAGGCACCGATCAAAGGCTTGGATTAATTCCATGAACCAAACCCTAATCTGGCAATCAAATACATAAAAACAAAATCAACTCATAATTTGAATCTTAGGATTTCAGGAATAGGGTTTAAGGATTTTAGGTTTTGAATCCTTTGACACACAACAATGAACTAATGTCCAAAGCTAGCCACTTTGCATCTAACATATAGTTTTGGTCTGCATAAAAGAGGATTTATCTGCTTTAGTGTCAATACCCTATTGATGTCAAGATTTATTACACGGGTATTGAATAAGGGAATACCCCCTAGGTTCTACAGAGCCTGAAGTGTAGAGGAGACAGAGAGTCAGTCTCCTATTCATTGGCCACTAACCTAAGGATCCTATGGATGAAAGATGGCTACATTTTAGGGAAACTTAGACACATCAGTTGGGAACCCCAACACCTGACACAACTGATTTCTGATCTGGAGGAGGTGGGGATGTTATGGAGGTGGGCGATGGGGTTAGGTGACATGGGTACCCATTCTTGGCATCTTCTCTCCTACTGTTTCGCAGCCTGTGGCTATTAAAATGAAGCCACAGGCCTGTTTTTTAAAAATATATATACTTTTCAAAAATGGGTACCCATTCCATTTATGAGCACCTATTTCATAACGGGTGCCCATTTGGCTTTGGGTGCCCAATCCTAAACGGGAGCTTGTTTCTAAATGGGCACTTGTTTAGGATCGGACTCCCGTTCCTAAATGAGCACCCATTATTTTCAAAATGGGTGCCCATTCCAATCAGCATTTTCCATCCATGGAAGACTTCCGCAAAATCTATACTCATCTTCTTGCTTTCACCCTTTACATTAATTAAATAAACCTATTATTGAATTAATTCACCACTAATTCCTCTTATCCACAAATAGTTAAATAGTTTCAATTATTTAATTGGTTAATTATTCCTCCAAAATTAAATAAATTATTCTAATTTATTTAAGCTGACTTTTCTTATCTCTTAAATAAATAAAATCAAATATTTTATTTATTTCCTATGTTCCTCCATCATGCACAACAAATTAAATAAATTTATTTATTTAATTTCTAATTTATCTTCTCGTCTTCTAAATTTATCTTTTTCTTTTAATTATCTTCCATGCACATAAATTAAATAAGTTATTATTTAATTTTATCCATTGCATGACAAAATGCAAATCAAAAATTGAGTTTAATTAGCTTTAAATATTTGTTTTTATCAAACAACTTATATAATAGAAAAGCATTCTATTTTATGAAAATCAATTCTATCTTTATCTTGAAAAGCAATTAATTCTTTAAAATAAGATTTTTGCATGGACACTTGTCATGTGTACATTCCTTGATGATCTCTCAATTTCAACCATCGATTTCATCTAATTTTCTCCATCGTTGATCGAACTCTTATGAAATCTATAAATATATCCATTCTCAGCTTCACAACACGAACTTTGAGCTTTCGACATCCATATCATTCTTTTGATCTTTGAGTATTCATTGAAGGATCTTGCATCCATTGAGCTTATCATCCATCCATTTTGCAACCATGGTTATGCTACATTTAGAGTAATCCACATATCAATATACCAAGGAATAAATATCATTGTGTGGTAACTTCTATTGTTGTTTACTTTGAAGTTGATTATTGTGCATTTTGATTATTTCTTGAGTTATGTTGACATTGGAATAGGATCTCTTTGTTTCTTGTTCGCATTTCGATTTATAGCATATATAGTGATAGTTAGAGTGCTACTTGTTTGGCCAAGAATCTCATGTATTGTGCTCATACTAAGCACATAGATGTTTAATATCACTTTGTTTGTGAGATGGTGGAGAATGATAAGGTCATGATTTAGAAAGTTGACACCTTAGTCAATATTGTAGATTCACTTATGAAACTAGTAAGCATGGATAAGTTCTCTTGGTGTAGGGAATCCATGGGCCTTGTATCATGTACTTGATTCATTTTATGTTTCTAATTTATGTCATTGCAATGTATAATATAAAGTGGGAGAATGTTAGGATTAAGGTGATATTAACCTTGTAAATCCTATGCACTAATGCCAAATCTCCAACATCTTGGGACTAGGTACTTGGACACCCATGTAGGTGGTCTAGAGAAATTATTTTATTAACCCTCCTTGCAATTTCAAATATTAGTTGTAGTGGCATTTAGAGGGGAGGTTACTTGTGAAGGTGATAGAACTGTGGAGTGCTTTGATGTCATGTAGTGCCCCCTTGTTGTTGGCTTGTGATAGTGGTAGTTCGGCATTTTTCTCTGTCAGTTAGAGACAGTCGTTAGTCTTTCATTGCATTGATATAATTCTGAGACATTTGATTAGTAGGTTATGATTTATGTTTATTTTGATCTTGATGAACTATGTTGACTGATATAATTAGACATGTGTTATGAGTTGTGAGGACATTAGTATTACTTCAGTTATGATATGTTGGACATGATTAGTAAGGGATTAATATTTGCATGTTTTATTAGATTCGTTGATATCTGGTTTCAAATGCTGTGGTTATAATCTTGCTCAAGAGCAGGGACGGTGTAGCATTGCTCGCTTCGAGTACCCTGCTACGCCGTGATTCTCTGACTCTCCGTGTGTAGACATATATGTATTGATCGTATACAACCAATTGTTTGATGTAGGCTGCAGGTACCGAACCTTGACTCCACCTGATATAGCAGGTTTGAGCTGGTTCTTGCACCAATGGGTTTCAGTGATGGGAGATAACACAAGGTCTACTCCACTAGGTCGGTCCTTGTCTTCTGTTGTGGTCTTGAGTCGTGTTGTGACACTTGGTCTTTGCCTTGTTATGTAGGTAATCTTGTATTGTGGTGTTTAGTCGAGTTGTGTTTATTATGCGTAATTATGATCATATGTCATTGGAAAATACTTTAATGATTTATTATTAATTAATAATGCTTCTATTATGTTAAATGGATAATATTTGTTTTGGCCTAGATCTTGGAATGACACCCTTGTAAGATTTTATAATAATCTAGAATTAATTATCTGCTACCCAAGAGTAAATTGTGTCATAAATTGTAGTTGCGAGTAATTAGTATATATTTGGTTAAGAATAAATTTCTGGTAAGTGATTTAATGCCTTGGGTTATCAATTTTGAATTGCAAGATTTAGAGAATCTCTTTTTATAGCAATTTTTGAATTTCTTGGAGGAGTGGGTTGTTGGGTAACGGATGCATGTCTGCATTTATTGTATGACCTGAACTATTTTTATACAGGGAAAAATTTTATTCAGGGGGGGAGTTGAAAAGAAAATGGAGATATTGATGGGAAGAATAGGGAAATTGATGGCAAGAGATGGAGAAATTTGGAGGTGGAACTGAATTTCAGGAGATGGAGAAATTTGGAGGTGGAACTGAATTTTGGGTATGTGGTTTGTCTCTCTCTGAATTTACAATGGTTGTAGCTTGTAAGTTATATTTTATTGCAGCATGTTTTCTGTGTGTGGGACTAGCATGTCCTGTGGGTGAACTTGCATGTTCTATAATTTGGAATTTATCATCTTTGTGGCTTGTATTGTCTTGTGCTTGGGTAATTGAATGTTACTCCAACCACTGTAGTTTTCCTTCAAGATGTATTCTTCTAGTTTAGCCCCTTCTCTTATCCCTCTGAAATCTTTAGCTCTATCATCTGCAACCCTGTACTGTAACCTTAATCCTGAGAAATAGATGACTCAATTTTAATCTGTTATAAATCTCTTGTTCCTATAGTCTTTGCATATTTATCTCACATATGCATCTATCAGATAGAAGGGGGTTGCCCAGTAAGATAGTGTATCCTAATTACTCACCATTGTGTCTCTCTCTCCCAACATATTGCTTCTACTCTTATTCAGGGTCAACTTGATTGAATTGATTGCGTATGAGGCTATGTTTTTATGCTCCACCATTCCTCAGAAGGCTTTTGCATATTCTTTTCCATGTCACTTTGCAATACCCTGTATATTCCTTGCCTGTGAATGATAGTTAGCTTTCCTTGTTTTATTGTCAGCATCTTCTGCTTTGTGAGCACTTCATTCATCTCTTACCTTGTGCCTTGATTGTCAAAAAATGGCATTTTGCCCTGTACATATTCTATCAAATTCCCTTATAGACAGGTGAATCCCTTCTAGCTTTCTCCCTTTGGTTGCCTTGGCTGAATCTCTGCTAATTCTACCTTATTCTCTTATTCATAGAAACGTATTTGGAGTAAACATTGTTGATGCTCCCTTTTGCTCAAGCCATTAAATTTTCTGATTGAATAGAATTGAATGCAAGTCATTTCTTTTGGGCAATTGATTTTCCATTCTCAAAGTTTCTCTTATCTCTGTGGCTGTCGGACCGTTTTCTCAGCTTGGGGTGAGGATTTTGGCAGTTTCTTACTTATTACTGTAGATTCTTAGTAAACCATCCCTCGTTTCAAGCTGTATGACCTGACATTCGTGCATGATTAGCGTATGCTTTAATTAAAAAGTTTCCTTTCTTTGGTGATAGTTTTTATAAATCGTGGTCATAGGAAGTATAACTGTTGTCGTTGCCCATTTGCTTAGTCGCTTTCTTTTCTGATCTTGGTCACCATAGTCACTGAAGTATGAGAGATGTTCTTAGCAGTTTTTATGTTGTCCTCGTAGTAGTCGTAGGTGGTTGGTGTTAGTCGAAACCCCAACCAATAGATGGAGTCGATAGAAACCTTAGCAACGTTGAAGGTAAGTCAAACTCATAGCAGTATATGCCTTTTTGAAGTCGTTCTTCCTGAGTCATTGCAGTGCGTAGTGTGGTTAGGGGAAATTACTTCTGTAAGATGTTTTCTTTTGAGTTTGAGGTCGCTTTCTTTTGTGGTCAGGGTGATCGTTGTAGGTGATGGAAGTCTCGTTACCTTCTTTTTATTAAATCTTTAGCCGTCGAAGCTGTTAGGTAGTCGAATACCCTTAGCAATGATTGGAGCTTGGAGTTGTGTTTTAGTTTTGAGTTAGGGTGGCGATGGGGTAAATGCATACTCTTGCTTGGGTAGTTTTATTGAAGTGTGTTAGATGATATTTGATAATAAATGTTGGTAAGAAGACTTTCGTACTCTTGTTTACTTTAGAAATTGTTTAATGCTAGGGGAATGCTTATGTTTTCTTTTAGTGTCCGATTTGAAAGGATATGTGGTAAAAATGTTAGTTGGGAAAAACTTAGACTTACAGTTGTTTTATTAAGATCATAGATAGAAGGTATCGTTGAAAACTTATGACAATAGGGAAATGCATAAAGTTGTTATCGTGCTTATTTTGAGATGGTAATGGTTCAATATTAGATGAAGTATATTCGTTGGTAGGTGTTTTTACGTCAATGGTAATTTAATTACATAGCTGGTTGTTGGCAATGTTGATTGGAAGTTGTAATATGTTAAATAGAAGTTATGCTTTTGGAGAAATAAATATGTGTTTAGTTGTTTGATTGAAGTTGTAATTGGTGTAATGTTGATAGTAATTATGCAAATAGGAAAGATGTATTTACTCATAGTGGTGGCTTTTAGGAAATTGTAAATGGGTAGAATGTTAGATGATTATAAGATGTTGGCAAGAAAGCTTACATATATTTGTTTGCATTAGAAATGGTAAGTGGTAATACGTTAGGAAAGTATATAGGATTCTTGTAGTTTGTTGAAGTTGAAATGTTTTATAGTGAAGTATGCTTATAGTTTGAATCATTGATGCTTTAGGATTGACCTTACTTTCATTGTTTAGCAATTTGTTCATATAGCTAGAAAATAGAATGATTATACTAAGTTCACATGGTTAGTAAACAATTGTTATATTATGGCCTCCTTGTTAAAATTGTTAGGTTATATTGGCATCTCTGTGTCACGTGAATGTTAGAAAATAAAATATTGGAGTTGTTCGAATTATTTTAGTTTCATAGAGTAAAGTTAGGGTGCAAGTCAATTAATGTTTTCCTTGTTACACATAAATTCTTGAGTAAATTGAGTTATTGTTCAAATTTCCTGGAGGTAACATTATTGTGATAATCTAGTATCGTTTCCTTGTTAGTGAGAGAAAATTATAACATATCTTTTTTTAGATGCTTTTATTTTGGAAAACAAGGAATTGTATTTGATTATTTTAAGTGGCATTAAAGTTGCTTTAACTTAGGATTGTTTTAATGGAATTCTTTCTTGATCCTTCTTTGATTTTGTTTAAGTATGGTTGTTTGGATTATGGTTCACCATCCTTGCCTTATTATTTCCGAGCGATGTAGAGTTTTGCTTGGATGATTATGGTTTTAATTCAGTTAATGTCATATTTTTTTTGTCTCTTGTCCATGTATGGGGGTCCTGGTTGTTTATGCAAGTAAGAATGATGTAAATGGTCTATTTCATTTCTTAGCTTTGAGTCACATCTAGTGTCAAGTTGTTAATCCTTGGTTTCCATTTTTGGATGAGGGACTTTTATGTGATACAGTGTCTGTGTACCTAACTCCAGAGGGATTGTTCTTGGTTTTGGTTGAAATTATGGCATGTCATTGTTCACTGGATTTTTGTGCCTTGCATTGAATGGAGAGATGGTCTCTTGGATATAATACTTGGTTTCTAGATTGTATTGCTTCAAATTTTTGAAGGGAATTTGAGGACTTTTTGTTGTGGCCTAGTGAATGGCATAAGTTATGAGTCAGTGCTGGTATGGAACTTTTATACCTATATGTTGTGGTGTGTATGATTAATCAGAGAATGCTAAGGGAGTGGCTTTCATGGTGGGGCCGGTGCCTAGTGAGAGGCCGCCTGGGTAACCCCATGGAAGTTGTAAGCGTGTGGAAACTTAATAACTTAATCAAGAGGGTTGGGGTATTAAAACACTTAACAAGATAAGAAAGAAACCTCACCCATGCCTTGAGTGCTCTCACAGGCTAAGGATGGGATGAGAATGCCTGGTTGGCAAGGCCGACCTCCTTGTCTCCATGAGAGGACCTATTGGCCCCGCATGTGTCACCCTATGGGGTTGGTGCCTAGAGAGAGGCTGCCTAGGTAACCATAGATGGGGGCTGGCTTCTGGTGATAGATAGCCTGGGTAACCCATGCTAGGACCATGTGATGACACTCTCCTTACACAGTTCAGTTGTTTCTTATTGGTTGTGCCTCTGGAGTGATGTCTTGTCTTGTGCAGCTTTGTTGTTATGGTCGGTTGTGTCATGTCTGTTGTCATTTGGTTATATTAGATGTTGTTACTTGAGCTTAGTGGAATCCTCATTGTTATCTCCTAGCTCGGAGGGGTGGACCTCAGGGTTCCACATGGTTGGGTGGCAGAGCTATCCATTGGCCTTTTTGGAGATTCATTTCAAGTCCTGTGCAGAGGTGTTCCAGTTCCAGATTGCTTTCCACCTTTAGTGGTGTTGTATACTTTCTTTTGTTTTCATTTGTAAACTGACATGATCGGTCTTGTAATCTTGCATTGTAATTTTGTAAATAAACTATCTTGCAATGTTAAAGTTGATCTTATCTGTAGCAGCAGTATAATGTATATTTCTTGTGAGGTTTTAACTTTATATTCACTGATGCAGTTATGTTTCCCTAGAGGAGTTAGAAGTGCACTTTTCTTCATGTTGTGTATTATGGTATCTTTGGTTCTGTTATTTCATTTACTTGCTTTAAAAAAAAAATTAGTTCTGTAATTTTGCACTTTTAGTTTTGCACTCTAGGGTTGCATGACGGGGCATTACATGTCATTTAAAGCACTTTCCATTCCTAGGCACTAGGTGGGAGAGTGGAGCATCTACTCATTATCAGGTGGGTCCCTCATGCATAATTTAGAGCCTATTTTGGAGTGTCATTTTTTGGGAAGTGTGTCATTAATTGTGATTGGTCAAAGATGGTTGTATGAGTGGTTTTATTTATGGTGCATTAAATATTTGTCACATGGGGTGTTGGAGTTTTTCCATACCATAGTTTCATGGTAGTTGGTTTTTGTGAATCTACTTATGGTTTCATCTCTCCAATTTTCTATAAATTGGATGCAATAGATAGCTATTTTATGGGTCTTTTGTAGTTTGATCATTGTTACACTAGTGAAACTCTTTCAAATTGAAGGGAGAAATTTGAATGTATTTATGTATCACTTCTATTGGATTAATACAAATTTATCCTCTCTTTGATGGTGGATATTTTTCCTGAAAGGGTTTCTCTACATACATCTAGTGTTATGTGTTAATTATATGTGCTTGCTAATTTTTATTTATTATTTTGAATTACTACATGCTTCTCCAAGTTCTATTTTAGTTATAAAGTGGTTTATCACATTATCTAAGTCATATTTGTTCACTTAATTTTTATACTATCACTATATTTGTTCACATATTTTATCAACAGTTTGGTTGATGATAGTAGGTCATTGTAGAGCATGCATAATTGGCCTAAAAGATGAACTAGAAGAATAAAAACATTCCCAATCCTCATATATAATAGATCTAACATCTAGGATATGTAATAACTTGGATAGAGGTCTTCTCAACAAATCAACAACTTTATTGGTAGTTCCTATTTATACTTGATGACTAAATAAAATTATTGAATGTATGAGGCCCATTTTGATTGTCATTGTTCTTGGATATTGGAATATAACTCAAAAACATAAGTGGTTGACGATCAATATGAAGAATTATTTTATTACAAGAATGTAGTGCCTCCATTATTCCAAGGCTTATACCAAGGCATATAATTCCTTGTCACACGCCATGTAATTAGTTTTGGTTTCTAATAGCCCCATTGAATGATAGAATATAGGATGCCATCTCTATTTAAGAACATCCCCTATAGCATAGTTGGAGGCATTAGTTTCAATCTCTAAGGGTTGTTAAAGATCTAAAGGGGCTAGTACTAGAACTAAATAAAATGCTTCTTTAAGCTATTGGAATGCTTCATCTACTACTACATCCCATGTAAAATGCTTATAGTTAGAAATTCGATAAAGGGGTTGAGAAATATATGAAAAAAATTTGATGAATTTTTTATAGTAGTTCATACCACCTAAGAAAGTTTCAAATTTCTAGCAAAGTTAGGATCATGCCAATTTTTGAGAGCTTTCACCTTACTAGGTTTTGCAGATAACCGATTTTTATCAATAACAAAACCTAGGTAACTTAATAGAATGTTGACAAAAGAAGTACTTCATCTTATCTTGAAGCTTGTGTTGTTAAAGGATGTGATGGCATTTTTACCCTTAAGTAATTTTAAAAAGTACAATGAGTAATATTTAGTTCACAAATATATGTCAATAATTTCACACGATTACATGTAGTTTAACTAAAATTGATTAAAATAAATATGCAACAATACATATACATAAATGTTTTAAAATAATATAAGATATCTTGAATAATAATAAATAATTTATTTTCATCAAAAGTTTAGATATACATATATGTTTTATTTATTGAGTGGGTTGTTCTATTTTCTTGCTAAATTGACCCAAGATTTCTAAGTTGTGGTGCACCTTAGGAGGTATCTGTGTAAAAACACATGTACCTATACACCACAAGCCTTGGTTAAATGCACTCTATGCCCTGAGTTAAACACACTTTGTACACCCTCTCCTATGCCCACTTCTTAATCTTGATCAAAATATCCCAACAAATTTTCTCCTTTTCCCATCTCAACTAAAAGTATATTTTTATAATCTTTTGTGGGTAATTACCCAACCAACATACTTGTACAACCAACAATACCCATTCATAACATATAGGTATTATTACATAATTTAATCAATTTTTTTATATGTGGCATTTAATTTTATGTTTTTACTTACAAAAATAGAAAATAATTTATTTATTTCTTCACTCTTAGGATTTCTAAACATTTACGTCATTTTCCTTTTCACTTCTTTACACAATCTAATAATATTTTAGAAATTACTTTCACTCTTAAATACATTTTACCCATATAATAATTATTTTCATTTCTTCTTTTTGGGTAAATAGTTCTATAATATTTCTCCCAGTATAAATTAATTGCTTCCCTCAAGAGCATGGGGTTTATCTGCATCATAATTCAAAATCAAGAGTGTTTAGTCAAATAAATGTGGATATTGATGCTAATATAATCAACCTTTTCCCAAGTAGCACTATTAATGTCATAGTGAGTCCATTTTATTTTACCTTTATCTACAATTCTATATAGTTCTATTTCTTAACTTTCTAGATCTTTCAATAATACTTTTAGGTTCAATTTTAAATTCACAATTAGGTTCAACAAAAATACTTTGCCAATCAATAAAATGACCACAACTATAGATATGTTTTTTAGTAAACTCACATGAAATATATTATGGATTTGTAATTGTGGTGGTAATCTACACCACCTATTTTTTCTAGAATTTTAAAAGGTCCACAAAAATGAGGATCTATTTTAGCATATTTACTGACTTTAAAGGAAATCCTTTTAGGTTTTACTCTAAGAAAAACTTGATTACTAACATCAAATCGTCAAACATATCTTTTTGCATCAACCCAAATTTTGTCCCTATCTTGGGAAGCCTTCATGTTTTGTTTAATTAAGTAATAATTTCTTTCATCTCTAACAAATTTTTATTTTCATACCAAATTTATGGATGGGATCAGATTAAGAAAAAGGTGTATTAAAATTTCAACCATATGCATCTTCAAAGGGTGACATTTTGATAGTTGAATGGTATCCTTGATTATATCCAAACTCTACTAAGTGTAAATAGTCTTCTCATGACTTAGGTTTATCTATAGTATACACACTTAACATGTCTTTTAAGACTCTATTGATTTGTTTAGTTCACCCATTTGACATATGATAGCATGTAGTACTAAAACTTAGACTAGTACCAAGTTTAGAAAATAGAGGTTTCCAAAAGGAAGAGGTAAAATGAGGATCTCAATTTGAAATAAAATTTTTAGGAAGTCCATGTAGTCTAATAATATCTTTAGTAAATGTGTGAGCAGTATTTGAAGCAGAAGATTTAATTTTTATGGGCAAAAAGTGTGTCATTTTGGTTAATCTATCTACTCTTATGTGTTTGAGGTAATCCAGTGATAAATTCCATAATAATGGAATCCCATTTCCAATTAGGAATAGAGAAAGGTTGCAAAAGACCAGGTAGTTTACATTGTCCATCTTTTATTTTTTGACAAACTATACATTATTTTGATTAAGATAACCGAGAAGGGCCTGAACCCATACAAAAAAGCCAAAAAGTGAGCAGAAAGAGTCTTACAAGACATAAAACATAACACAGTTCAAACAGAACACCAAGTAGAAACTACAGACACATAACCAACAATAGAAGGAAAGACCACCAATGGACTAGCAGAAGGAATGCTACTGATTGGAAAGAAACTTGAGGCCACTGATGGCTTCTCACTCCCTATTGAGGAACTCTAGCTTGTCCTCGAAGGAATTCTCCTACACCTTGCTGTCATGATCATCTGAGCTCTCCATGTCAACCTATTTCCCTTTGGTGTTCTTGCTCTTGACCCTTGTTCTATTGGCAGGCCCCATAGTGACTGACTGCTAAATTTTGGTGCCCGTAGGGATAGTCCAAGAATTACTCCCTCTAGTAGCTTTTCTCTTTTCCATTTCTGCTTGGAACACATACAGAGTGGTAGCCAAATTCTCAACAATTTTCTTGCTAAAGGCAACGATCTCCTCCATGTTCTTCATGATGGTCTCCTAGTTTTTCTTCATATTATTTATCTCATCTTCCATATTCTCCCACCTATCAAGAATTTTAGCTAAATTCTCCACCTCTTATCACAACTCATCATAATTCTCCTTGGGCCAATCTAAGGTCTCCAACTGAGTGACAACCTCAAGGTGTTGAATCTTCCTCTTAGTATGATGCATCAATGTTAATTTCCATTTAAATACTTGGTTTTGCAGATCTAATGCATGATACAGGGTTGCCAACTTATCTTCAAGTTGGTTGCAAGACTTACAATTGTTTTTTCTCTAAACAGGGGGTGTTCTCCCCAGTGGGGGGGCTACTCGGAGGAGTAGTTTGGTTATTAATAGGAGGGGTGGAATTATCCTAGGAAATGGGACTCAATTGGGTTGGAACCTCCAGGACCTTTTGTTTACCTTTGTCTTTGGTAACATTAACTTTAGGGGACAAATCTCCCTAAATAGGAGAATCCTCCAGGACCTTCTGTTTACCTTTGTCTTTGGTAACATTAAATTTAGGGGACAAATCTCCCTAAACAGGGGAATCCTCAAGGGTATCGCGAAAGGTCACCTATGTTATTTCTTTCCGTCAAGGGACTAGGTGGAAGTCTCAACAGATTCCGTAACAGGAGTAGAGTCAGCCAAGGATGAGGGTTTAGAAAGTTTGGGTTTCTTGCTAGAAAGTGGGTCAGTAGGGATGTGCTCAACAAGGGAAGGATTGTAAATCCTAGGTTTGGAGGCCAAAGCCGGAGTGAGGGCCAATTCCAATTTGTAAATAGCATAGATTAGCCCCTAATGGAGTGGGAGGGTTTTCTCACCTACCAAAACCTTCTAGATCAACTCCTCCAAAGAGGTGAAGAGCCAATACAGGAATTTAAGAGCAACATTCAGGTGGAAATGATTCAGTAACAGAAAGAGTTAAGTATGAAAGCATTTGAAGTGACCTTCAAGAGTTACATACCTCATCAGAACCTCCCCAACTCCCTTCCACACCCTCAGGAGATCATCACGACAATACCCATTTTGTAATCTATTAATCTTTTCACCTTGGTGGATAAATCTCTACATATCCTTTTGGTAGTGACCTTTGACTTTTTTAGGAAGGAGGATCCCTTCCATCTTCAACCCAATGACTTCAGTTATTAGCTCCTCCATCACCCTAAAAGAAATCGCCCTAACATAAACCACGTCAGCTTTCCACGAGACAACAAATTCACAGGAAAGAAGGGTATCAAACCCATTCATGGCTTCAACGTAAGGGGTGAAGTGCCCCTCTCTAGAACCCCCCATAGCTCGATGTCGTCTTTGAAATTCTTATAGATGATCAGCCCTATCTGTAGTAAATCCCCTCCCATGGTGGAATTCTTAGTCTTAGAATGCAAACAATGAAGGTAATAATGAATGGTGACCATTCAAACCAAGAAAGGTTGATGTGAATGCTGATGCATAACTTAGAATTATTACCATCTCTCCAGTGAATTCCCTCCCCCATGTGAGGTGTCCTCTCAGTGGCAAAGGTCTTCATTTCCATATGTGGGTTTAAAGACTTCGTTTCTAATGATAGATTTTATGTGATCCAGAATATTTTACCATCCATCCAACTAATCTTATTATCAACATTGGTGCCTAGGTTGGAAAGAGTGTATGTCAACCCATTGCCCTCTCTAAATATGTGGCAAATAGCAACCTTTTCAAATTTTAATAAAAGGTTTCTACTAATATCTATTAAGTCTTTGTAGGACTAGCTAGGATTGATCTTAGACTCAAGCATATTTAGGATGTTCTTTGAATCCCCTTCAATGACAAGGTTCTTGATCCCTTTATCAATGGGCATTTTAATGCCTTGGAGAGCAATGTTGGCTTCGACAAAATTGCAAGTTTGAAAACCTAGGTTCTCAACATAAGCACCCACAACATGATCCTTATTGTTCCTTAATAGACCACCCCCACCCACCTGACCTGGGTTGCCCTTCGATGCCCCATCGAAGTTAAGTTTGAACCATCCAACATTAAGGGGGACTAGCAGGTGTTCCTTCTAGCTACCCTCTTGTCAAGATCAAATTTCCTTAGTCTACCGAGAAGCCCCCAATTTTGAGCTATCATGAATTCCAACTTCGAGGGGTTAAGGTTAGGATTTCTGAGGTCGTCCACTTTAACATTCTCAATGATTCTATACTTTACAGCCTCAAATAACTACATCCACTTTTTCATTTCCTCCCTGAACACCCTAGAGACCCCAATTAACATACATTAATGCTTGCCACTAAATCTTGGTTATTAGAGGGTGTTTGAATGGATAGGTCCAGCTTTCCATAGTTTCCTTTACCTTACCTTTCCAAACCTAGGGAAGGAGGAAGTTTCTCATGATTTTTTATCTAATCTTCCATGCATAGTTATAGTGGAATAACAAGTGGTCTATACTCTCCTCAGCCCTTTCACACAGCAGACATCTGTTGGCCATCTGGAATCCACACTTTTGGATATTGTTAATGGTCAGGATTTTATATTGATTCACCATCCACCAAAAGAATTTGATCTTGGGAATGGACTTATTGTCCCAAATGTGACTCTAGTTGAAGCAGTCCTTATAGGAAGTATTCATAATGTTATATCCAGACTTGACCATATAATTTCCAGAATGATCTCCTTTCCAAACGATCTTATCCTCCATAAATTTTATATGGAATCTGTGATTCTGAAGGTGCTTTAGTAGCGTAGAAGCCACAATATCTAAGGGTTAAGCAAACCAGGACTGGGAGACATTCCAGACCATCTGACCACCTTTCATTTTCCAATAATTGTTGACATAATTTCCAAGCTTTCTCTATAGATCATCTTTAATAGACAAGAAAATGGGGTGGAAATTTAAAGGCGAAAAAGAGACTTAAGGGTCTTCCCAAAATCTAATCTTCCCCCTCTTACCTACCTACCATTAGAGACCTAGGGAGAGAGTACATTTAGATTTTACAATATTATTACAAATGGAGGACCTAGAGGGTATCTGTTGGCTTTGCATTAGAGAAAATCCTTCTCTACCATTAAAATAGCCTTCATGATGGAATTCTATTCACTTCTTGATGAAATGAGTCTCCACCCCACTTTGGCCAGCAGGGCTTTATTCAAGGTGGATATTTTCCTAACTCCAATCCCCCTTTCCTTTTGGGGTGCAAACAACATCCCAAGCCACTAGGGACATTCTTTGTTTCTCCTCAGTGCTGCTCCAAAGGAAGCATCTTTGGATTTGTTCAATTTTTTTGGCAATGGTCTTAGGCAATTTAAATAGAGATAATAGGTACACAAGGGTACTCTAGAGAGAGGCTTTGAGAAGCTGGAGTTTTCCCACGTGACTTAGGAGGACACCCTCCCATGCCACAAGTTTTTTCTGCATCTTTTTTATCAGAGCATTCCAAGAGGTCTTGGTGAGTTTACCATGTGCCATTAGCATTCCCAAATAGGTTTCTATAATTTATCTAATTTTGTAGTTGAGAACATTGGCAATAAGTTTCTATAAACTTGAAGGAGTATTAAAGAAAAGGATACCACTTTTTTCTAGATTGATTTATTGTCTAGACACATAAGCAAAGTTGTTGAGAATAGTTTTCCATTCGATAACTTCCTTCACTATTTCTTTCCCTAGGAGAATGATGTCATTAATTAATTGTTGATGAGAGGAAGGGTGAAGAGTGGAAGAAGGTTTGAATCCTTTCAATCTACTTTTATGGACATAATCATCAACTCTTCCCAAAAACTCGGCCATGATGATGAATAGGTAGGGAGAGAAGGGATCGCCTTGCCTCAGTCCCCTCGAAACTTTGAAGTGTCCTTGTAGAGAACCATTGACCAGGACTAAGAAATTAGGGGTAAAAAAATAGTTCCTCATCATGCTGAGAGTTTTCCCTTGGAATCCAAACCTGGAAAGGACTTTGGAAAGGAATTGCTAAGAGACCATATCATACACCTTAGAGATATCCAATTTTAAAACCATACTCTCCTTATTTCTTTTAATCATAGAATGAATATTATCATGGACAGTGATAATAGCATCAGTGATTTGTCTACCAAGAACAAATCCTTTTTGATTGGGGTAAATGATTTTACTCAAAGAAGGCTGAATTCTGAGGACCAACATCTTTGAAAGAATTTTCTAAAGTGTATTACATAGGCTGATGGGCTAGAAGTGAGACATCGTACTAGCTCCCACCCTCTTGGGGATAAGGATAATGAAGCTGTTATTCATTTCCTTCTAGACTTTTCCTCTCCTGAAAAATTCTTTGGAAGTAGTGGTGATATCCTTCCCAATTATTTTCCAGTAGGATTGGAATAAGACCAAGGGAAACCCATTAGACCCAAAAGCTTTGTACGTATCAAGAGAGAAAACAACTCCTTTCACCTCCTCCTCAAAGACCCCTTTTTCCATGTCAGAATTATCATCTTGAGTAAGAGTGTTAGGAATGGCCTCCAACATTTGTTCAAGTATCCTATCCTCCTCGAGCAGTGGAAGAGCATTAGGGTTCAAGAGATTCTCAAAGTATCTGAATCCTCCAACCTCTATTTGATTTTCCTCTCTGATGATGTTCCCATTATCGAGGACAAGTTTGGTAATTTTATTTCTTTCTCTATGCTTCATAGTTAATTGATGAAAAATTTGGTGTTCTTGTCACCTTCTTTGAGCCATTGTATTCTAAACCTTTGTTTCCAATAGATTTATTCTTTCTCTATGATATTGTGTAACTCGCTAAGGAGAATCTTCTCCTAAGCACAGTTTTCCTTAGTATTCCTACCTAAATCCATTTCTTCCTAAATCTTCTTTAGCTGAGTCTTGATATCATGTTTCTGGTTAAAAATATTGCTAAACAAATTGTTGTTCCAGCTTCTAAGCTTTTGCTTCACAAACTTGAGTTTCTAGACAACCCTATACATATCAGATCCATCAAATTTTTGGTTCCACCAATCAAAAATCAAATTGAGCAGATCAAGGTGGTGAGTCAACATCACCTCAAATCTGAAAGGATAACAGGTTTTCTTAATATCTAGGTTCCAATTAAGGATTAAAAGGGTTGATCTGAACCAAATCTCAGAAGATTATTGAGTTTGCATTTAGCCAGAATGTCCCAGCTGGACGAGATCAGGAACTAGTCTAAGTTTACCTAGATAAGTTTATTTCCCTCTCTTTTATTAGACCAAGTAAAATTAAATCCCTCTAACTCGACATCAATGAGACCTCCCTAGCGGAGGAATTCATCTAAATCCATCATACCTCACATTTTATCAGACGAATATAGAGGAGAAATAAAATCTCCAGCAACCATCCAGTTGCTGCTGGCATAAGAATCCTTGGATAGAAGGAGATTTTCACATAACATCCTTCTCTGAACAAGGTTTTTGGGAACATATAGGTTGGTTAGCACCCACTTAGTGTTGTTGTTCTTATTGGCAAACCGGATATTGAAAAAAAAAAAATTGTTACTAGATATCAATGAGCTTGTCAGAAACTAAGGCTTCCACAAAGTGACAAGGCCTCCCAAAGCTCCCTCAACCTTTTTAGCTATGAAATCAACAAAATTCCATATGAATTTACTAACTTTTTCAAACTCATCTGAAGTCATTTTGGTTTCTTGAAGTAGCAGAATATCCGGTCGCATTTCTTTGATAAATTTTTTAAGCAAGAGCTACATATGGGGGTTGTTTAGCCCCCTCACATTCCAAGAAATTATAATCATTTCTTACTTCTTTTGGAGCTCACTTGCTCTAGAGTCTTCTGTCTTCCATTGGCCAGATCTCTGGTGGTCTCTCTTGGCCTAGTTTCGCTCAAAGATTTCTTTCCAGGTTTGGAATCTCTGCCAACATTTGCAGTTCTTCTGCTTCCTTTCTCAGAGAGAGGAGGGATATCCACTCTTTTCTAAGAAGAAGTGGTTTCTAGGCTAGGTCCAGCTTCCTTGTATTGCTTTCCAATTTTCCCATAACTGTGTTACCTTCAAGTTCCAGTGACAAAGAGGCTAGGATTACCTCTGGCGATAATAAACCCTAAGTTCCCATCCTATCACCCTCCACCTTCAATAGTAAGGCTTCTGTCAGGTGGTCTTTACCCAAAGTAAGGGTTTCTCCTAGTAAGGGACCTTCAACTGAGGGGAGCCCAGCACCAGGAGGTGCCAATACTTTATTTGGGATAACCTGGTCCTGCGCTGAATACAACAAATCTTCCTGGGATTTAGCCCTACATTTATCTTTTTGGATAGGTCCCTGCATGGATTTAGGGACTTCTGGAAAGCATTAATCAAGTGACCTGTAGTAGAGCAATTTTGGTAGTAAAGAGTTGCATTCTCATAGACTATTTCTTGGGTCCATTCTCTAAACTTGGAGTCAAGAATGATAGAGGTGGGAAGAACTTTATGAGTTTGAACACTAACACAGAACCAAGTGAAAACAAATCTGCTGTGGTTCTTAGTCACATTTATCCAGGGCCAAAAAATGACCAAAGGAGTTGGCGATAGTGGTGAAAACCTCATCATCCTAGAACTTTAAGGGGAGTCCTGGGAGTGTCATCCCAGAACTCTAAGGGGAGTCCTGGGCGCCACTTACATAGGGCTAAACTTTGCTTTCCAAAAAAACACATACCTTGGGTAAGATTGCCCAAACAATCTTTCGCTTGAGAGAAGGAGAAGATGAAAAGACCTCTGGGCATGGCAGAGATTACAATATTGCCCTTAATGGACCATTTGTTCACGACCCATTTTCTTAGCATTTCTATGTTTGGCCTTTTGCCAAAGACTTTGCCTATGAGTACATTTTCCATTTTGGCCACCGCCCTATCCAGGGTCAAGTTTTTAATTTTGAGACGAACTCCTTCCTCAGAGTGCACAATATCCACTCCATCATTGGTTTTAGGGACCTGATGACTAGTAAATAGTGCTTTCCAGGTAGGTGACTCACCTAAGGAATGACTAGGAGAAAATTTGTGCTCGATTAAAAATTTTGAGGCAAAGGCCCCATATGACTATCTAATCCTAATATTCAAATGCTCAGAGTTAGAGATAGCACAAACCTCTAGCGTCACAACTCCAGTAGGACCAGGGATTCTCTGTACACTTCCAACTCCAAGGTTTTCCTGCCCATCCGTCGTTGGTCCCATTTCAAAATTATCAAGATTGAGTTACTAAGATTTAGTTACATAGAAATTTGATAAATTATACATTGTTAGACATAGGTATGAATTTCAAAATTCATTTGAGGTCAAAAGTAATTTATTTTGATTGAAATATAGGTTTTATGAAATTGTGGATGTCTTAACATAGGTATATCATGAGAATCCTTTTAGAATTTATTTTTTAATGTTGGGTAAATCAAGAAAACATAATCAACCTTTGTAATATAGAAGACCATGACTACCCATCATGTAAGATTCAAGGCAATCATTTAGATGAACATTGGGAGATTTATTCTATATTCCTTCATAAAGTGATTGAAAATAAATATTAGAAGATAACTTAGATTTAATATCATATTCAAATTGAATTCTCTCAAGGGTTAAGGAATTTATACATAATCATTTTCTACTTTAGGTGTCAACCACTACATTTTCTTCACCTGGAACATAAGTAATAGTAAAGTCATATTCTTTTAATTGGTTCACCCATATTCTTTGTCTCATGTTTAGTTGTGGTTGAGTAAAAAGATGTTGTAAACTACAGTGATCAATTTGTAATATAATTTTTTTTCCTAACAAATAGTGTCGCCAAAATTTTAAAGCATGGATGATTCCAAGTAATTCTAGGTTGTGAATAGGATAATTATTTTTAGCATGTAATAGTTTCCTTGATTCACAACATACTACTTGGTTTTCTTGTATTAAAACACCACATATAGCTTTAAACCGCAAGCATCTTTAATTACAACAAAGCATTTACTAAAATCTAGAATATAAAGAATGGGTGAAGATATCAACAAGGTTTTTAATGCGTTGAATGCTTTATTAGACTCTAGAGTCCATTTATAAATTTGTTATTTTTTGTTAGCTTTGTTAAAGGTGCAATGATTTAAGAATAATTTCTAACAAATCGATTATAGAAACTATATAATCCTAAAAAACTTTTGATCTCATGGGCATCCTGGGGTATAGGCCAATCTTGAATAGCTTTAATTTTAGTAGGGTCGAGTGAAATACCCTTTTTTGAAACTATGTGACCTAAATAAGATACTTCAGATTTGAAGAATTTACATTTACTAAGTTTTGCATATAGTTTATATTTTCGTAAAGTTTCTAGGACAAGCCTAAGATGATGTTCATGTTCTTCTTCATTCTTTGAGTACACCAAAATGTCATCCAAGAAAATAATCATAAAAAGGAATCTAAAAATAGATGAAAAACATTATGCATTAATGTCATAAAATTTGCAAGTGCATTAGTTAATCCTTAAGGCATTACAACAAACTAATAATGGCCATATCAAGTTCAAAAAATAGTTTTGGCAATGTCTGACTCTTTAATAGAAATTTGATGATAACCAAACTATAAATCAATTTTAGAAAAATACTTAGGACCATTTAATTGATCTAGAAGATCATTAATTCAAGGTAGGGGATACTTATTTTTTATGGTTAATTTATTAAGTTACCGATAATCATTACATAATCACATGGTTCCATTGACAAATAATACGGGAGCAACTTAGGGAGAAAGATTAGGTTGAATTTCTTCCTATTTGATTAGCTAAGTTAATTGGATTTTTAATTTAGTTAATTTGGGAATAAACCATCGATAGGGAGCTTTATAAACTAGTTCTACTCCTAGAATTAAATCAATTGCATGTTCTACTGAACATTTAGGAGGTAAACTATTTAGTTCATTAGGAAAAACATCTTTAGATTCTTGAACAACATGTCTAATATTAATGTCTATTTTTTTATTAATACTTCCTATCAAACTTTATATTAAGAAAAAATCAATAGTACAATATTAAAAAAAATAGGGTGGTAGAGAGACACACCACAAAGTCTAAACAAGATAGAGTCAAAAATAAAGATGATAATTAAAAGGGGCCAAGCCCAAACATAACTAAGAAGCAAAAGTAATGCTAGAAGAAGGGAGATCTTTATCATCTAGCTTCCAAAAGTCCTTTAGGAATGATTATCAATAGACTTCCAACCAATGACAGCTCCCTCCTCTTTAGGAGTATCATTTGAGGGTTGTTGATCACATACCGAAGAAATGGCCAACTCTAGGTGAGGAATCTTACTAGAGTTAGGCCAGTCAAGAACACCACACCCATGAGAAGAGATGGAAGGTAGCTTGGAAGGCTAATTCCATCCATTGTGGGCTACATTATCTCTGAAATTCAGAGGTTGAGAGCCAGGGAGTGGGAGCCTTTAGCTCTCCTGGCAGACTCACTGCAACCATGCCATCACCCTTGAGAAGGAGAAGAGGGATTAAGTGGAACTCTAGAAATAGTGTAGGGAGCATTCCCTCAATGGTCCAATAGCTCCTTAAGAATAGCAACCTCAAATGAAACTTTAATAGCTTGCTTTAACAATCTACCCCTAATTTTTTTTCCTTTTTGCAAACTGAAGAATTACAACGATAAATAATGCCAACATAAAAAGCATAAGCCAACAAAGGCCTCACACTTTCTGATCACCCAGATCCCAGAATGGGCAAGGTGAGAGCATATGGTGATTGGCTACAAATAAACTATGCAAACTAAAATCTAAACTTCATCCGCTGCTACAGGCATCCACATAATGTGGGGATTCACCACTTTCAGTGGGTAAGAGAACAAGAACAGTACAAGGCCTTCCACTTATTCAGTGGGAATACTCCACTTTCCAGTGGGTAAGGAAAATAAAGAAAAGTTCATTCTCCACACTGGCGGTAAACCATCTAGGGGTACTTAATGTGAGTTTCAATTACAATGAAGTATAAATGTACTCAGTTAGAGCAATATCAAGACACAAGAATTAGAACTTGATAATAATTCCCTTGAAGACCATTGTAGAAGAAGCATACCCTGCATTTAAAATTTCAAGTAGAACATTTATTTGCTGATGAAGATTGATTTTTCTGATAAAACTGACTGAGATGATATTATGATTAAATGGCTGACTGTAGCATGAAGTACGGCTGCCAAGAATGAAGTTTCCAAAACACAAATCACCATACAACCAACATATTCAAAATACTAACCCAAACTGAATAATTTCTGATCTCAAACCAACTGAATCTAAATACAATGACTTCATTGAAGATCAGACCATAATCTACAATTGTTCTCAGGTAGGGCCGTACAGCCTGGGACAAGTATGGCAGCTTACTACAAATACAGTTTAGCTTAAAACAATCTCCAACTACCCTCAAAATGACTGTCCATGGCTGACAAAAATGATACAAACAAATCAGATATCAATGAGTCTTTAATCACATTAATAAACATCAACTGATTTTAGCAATGTACGGCAGGCAGAAATGGTACGAATGTTGATAGAAAATCCAAATCAGCTTCAAACACCCCCAAAATACTCTTGAAATTGGTGTCTAGGCTAGGCCAACACAATGCAAACAAGGAAGTTTCAAAAATCATCAACAATATTTTCCAATGAGCATCAACCCCCTTTCAGATGTACGACCAGGAAAGGTAGGGCCATGGTAGAAAATTATCTAACTCCACAAAACACTTCAAAAACACACCAAAATTCATAGGCACACATTATTTATAACTCCAAACTGATCACAAATAGGAAACTCCACAAAACTTCAAATCCAATAAGCACCCTATGATTCCCTAAGTGGAAATCATCAAATACCGGCTAGGGTGGATATCTCACCACCGAAACTGATCATCCTCAAGTGGGTTTTCGTCCACAAGAAGGCACAATTGATCTCTGGTTCCAATCCAGCAGCATAACAATATCATAATCCAAGCATAAACTCCAAATGAGCTCTCATTCTTCTTTTATAGGCACCTGGGAGTTACAAAAAGATCATTTCTTGAAAATAGAACCTTTTCTCCTCCAACTTATAAAAATAAGTCTATTTCCAAGTTATGTGCACACATAAAGTGACTAGGGAATAAAAAATAAAACATTTCCCTTTTTCCCCTCAAGACATAACATTAAGTCACTTTAAATAATCCCACCTTAGACTTTAGTGCACAATAAATAATAAAAATAACCTGTTTAATTATCAAATAAAATAAACCGTATAACTCCAATTTGATAATTAAACTGAACCAAAAGATCAACCACAAGTGATTCCAAACCATCCACTAGCCCATCGGGATCATGAAATAGGCTAATGGCCCCAATACTGACTAGGCATGGAAAGGGGACATTACAGTCATCCCTCGCAAAAATTGCTTGTCCCCAAGCAATTGCAATACAAGATGCTGCAATATGTGTTCTCCTTCCCATGTTGCATCCTCAAGAGGAAGATCTCTCCATTTGATTAGATACTCCTTAATAGTATTCTTCCTCAACACCTGCTCTCTCTGATCAAGAATGGCCTCAGGTATTAGTTCAAGTCTTCCTTCATCATCAATAGGTGGCAACACTGATGATGGCACAATGTTCTGTCTAAGAGCCTTTTTAAGGAGAGAGACATGGAAAATGTTATGTATTTTTCTATGCTCAGGCAATTCCAACTCATAAGCAATCTCTCCATGCCTACCAATGATCTTAAATAGCCCATAAAAGTGAGGCTTCAATTTTTCAGCCCCACTCTTTTTGATGGAAGACTATTTGTAAGGCTGAAATCTGACATATACCATGTCCCCCACTGCAAAAACCCTCTCTATACGCTGCTGATCAGTGTATAACTTTTGCTGATTTTGAGCTAATATGATATTTTCCTTCAAAGATTTCAACAAATCCTAATTGTCCTGCAAAAACTCTTTAACTCTAGGAACCCGACTGTCACCAATCAACATATCAGTGAAGCGAGGAGCTTCATATCCATACAATGCCATCAATGGAGACATTTTTATTGACATGTGATAAGAAGAGTTGTATCAATACTCACTAACATGTAACTATCTTACCCATGCCTTTTGCTGGCCCGAGATATAGTTCCTGAGGTAACCTTCAAGCCACTTGTTAACTATCTCAAATTGTCCATCCGTTTGGGGATGGTAACTGGTTCTTGGAGTTAATTATGTGCCACACAATCTGAATAGTTCCTTCCAAAACAAGCTTAGGAACTTGCTATCACGATCACTAACAATGCTTCTTGGCAAGCCATGAAGTTTGAACACTTCTCTAAAAAATAATTCAGCCACCTGAATTATTGTAAATCCTGTAGAAACAGCATAAAAGTGAGAAAACTTTGTCAATGTATCAACAACCACAAATATACTATCCTTCCCTTGCACCTTGGGAAGACCAGTGATGAAATCCATAGCCAAACTTTCCCACTTTTGATTGGGAATGGGAAGTGGTTGAAGCAGACCAGTAGGATAAGTGTTCTCATATTTGTTCTATTGGCATACATAACACTCTCTGATATGTTTGCAAACCTCTTCTTTCAACCCTTTCCAAGTAAATCTCTCTCTTATCTGTTTATATGTTTTGAATATGCCTTGGTGACCAGCGAAGGGTGAATCATGAAAAGCCTTCAAAATGAGAGATTTAACTTGGGAGTTTGGGACTAAAAAGACTCTCTTCTTGTATAAAATCTGACAACCATTCACCTCATATGTATCATCTTTGAAGGTTCCATCCACAACACTTGATGCAAAGGAGTCCTTGGCATACTCAAGGATAATTTGTTCTTTCCAATCAGCAACCAATTCTACCATAGAATGTAAATATGGCCTTCTTGACAAGGCATCAGCCACAACATTCTTTTTGCCTTTGACATATACAATGTCAAAATCAAAAGCTTGCAACTTACTTACCCATCTTTGCTTCCTTTCATTCAAATCTTTTTGATTCAGGAAGTATCTCAAACTTTTATGATATGTTTTCACAATAAACTTACCTCCCACTAGATATTGACGAAACTTGACTAAGGCATGCATTATGGAAAGCATTTCTTTATCATAAATAGAATAGTTTATTTCAGCACCCCTTAATTTTCTACTTTCAAAACAAATAGGATGCTTATCTTGCATTAAAATAGCCCCAATACCTTCTCCAAAAGCATCACATTCCAATTCAAAGGGCTTAGAAAACTCTGGTAATGTAAGAACAGGGCTGCTACAAATGAGTTGTTTGAATCGATCAAAGGCTTCTTGGGCTGATTGAGACCATTTGAAGGCTCTCTTCTTTGTAAGATCGGTGAGCGGAGCTGCAACTTGTGAAAAATCTTTCACATATCTTCTATAAAAGCCACATAAACCAAAAAAACCTTTCAATTGAGTAAGGTTTGTAGGTGGAGGCCACTCTAAAATGGCTTTCTTTGTCCATGCTAACTCCCTTGGCACTGATAACATGGCCTAAATATACAATCTTTGTTAGGCCAAACTCACACTTAGCTTCTTTGGCAAATAAGGAATTAGCCTCCAAAATACCAAGAACCTCATCTATATGTTGCAAATGCTCTTTCCATGTCTTACTGTAGATGAGTATATCATAAAAAAAAACCAGCAAAAACTTCCGGAGCTGCTCGCTGAAAATTTTGTTCGTTCAAGATTGAAATGTTGCAGGGGCATTTGTCAAGCCAAAAGGCATGACCAAGAATTTGAAATGTCCATAATGGCACCTAAAGGCAGTTTTTTCAATGTCCTTCTCCCTCATTCTTATTTGGTGATAACCAGATCTCAAGTCTATTTTTGAAAAATAAATAGCTCCATGAAGCTCATCCAATAGTTCATTAATTCTTGGTATTGGATATCTATTCTTTATGGTCCTCTTGTTAAGCTCCCTATAATCAATACACAAATGAAGAGTACCATCTTTATTTTTAACCAGGACTACTAATGAAGCAAAAGGACTTTTGCTTGGTCTAATAAAACCCATAGCCAACAACTCTTTAGTGTTCTCTCAATTTCATCTTTGAATCTTTTGGGTTGCCAGTATGGAGTTGTGATGACTGGTTTTGCTCCATCTTCAAGCTCTATAATATGTTCAATACCTCTATTAGGAGGTCTTCCAGGAGATAGATCACTAAAGACATTACTATGCTTACTCAACAAGTCTTGAATTTCAGGATAAGATTTTTTTTCCTCCTTAGTAGGGGTGGGCATAATCACACATTGAGTAGCCCACTCAATCTAATCATGATAGAACAACCTTTCCATTCTTTTTGCAGTTACTACCCTTGGTCCTCTAGTGGATATCCCTCTTAATACAACCTTCTTGCCATTATGATCAAATTGTAATTCCAATGTTTGCATATTTAAATTCATATCTCCCAATGATTTCAGCCACTGAATACCAAGAACAACATCAATATTACTGATACTAATCACATAGAAGTCATCTACAACTTCATGATTGCCAATTTGCATGGAAAGCTGAGGTAATCTTCTATTACATGATAGTGTAAATCCATCTACCACAACAACTTTGAAACCTTCAAACTCCTCAGGTTTCAATCCCCTTCTAGCAACAACTCCCTCATCGATGAAGTTGTGTGATGCACCAGTGTCAATGAGAGCAATGATTCTTTGGCCACCAAGTACCCCACGAACCTTGAAAGGATCATTCCTTTGGTTCCCAGTTAATTGAGCAAATGTTACTTCATTTTCCTTGTTTGCCTCTCCCTCTTCTAGGTCATCAACATCTTCATTTTCACTTGATTCATCTTGCTGATCTGATTTTTCTAATTCAAAATCAGCAGTGACATATGCCTCCATTTGTTGTGCTTTCCCTTTTTCAAAGCATTTATGCCCAGGAGCCCAAGGTTCCTTACATGTGAAGCATAATTTTTTCCTTCTACATTCATTTCTGACTTCATCATCCAACTTAGGGAAAGATGACTTGGGCTAATTAGATTCTTTCTTGAATGGTCTCTTGTCTTTCCTTGATGGGAATGGCTTAGAATAAAACTTGCTTCTTGGTGTAGTGAACTCCATATTCCTTTCTTTCTTGATGGCTTCATGTAATGAGTTAGGCTCTAAAGCCTTAACTAAACCTTTTAATGGCTCCATCAAACCTTCAACAAAGAGATATATCAATCTTGCCTTTGAGATGTCAGTCACCATAATAGAAATCCTCTTAAATTTAGAAATGTAGGCATCTACAAAATCTTTTTGTCTCACTTGAGCCAACTGTCTAAAGTGACTTTCAGGTTCATACTTGTCAAATCTATCAATTAATCTCTGAGTGAAATTAGCATAGGAAGTAACCAAGCTATGACCTTGAGTGATCATACCGTGTGTCCACCATTCATGTGCATCTCCTTCCAGGTGGGCAATTGCAAATTTGATAGAATCCAATTCCAACATAAGATTCAAGCACAAATAATTGTCCATCTTTTTCACCCAAGACCTGGCTGTGCATTTAGATGAACCATCAAAAGGCGGAATAGGCACTTTCCCAAGCTTCTTTTGCACATCCTGATTTTGAATTTGGGGTCTATTTCAAAACTTGATTTGATAGAATTCATTAAAGGAACATTTTTAAAATCATCACCATAAGACTCCCATTCTCGTCGATAATCATCAAAGATTTCTGTGATAAACTATTGTCCTCCAATAGGATTTTGTTGTTGACCCAAAAACACAGGCATCATCAGTCTAGAAGATGAAGTCCTAGATGCATGAATGGCATTGTGTGGTTGGCCAACATTATGGGAATTGCTAGCCTCTCCACGATCTCCATCATTACCTCTATTGTTGTGAGGTGTCTCTCCTCCCAGATTCTGACTTACTAACTAAGCCAACAATTTATTCATCTGTTGATTACTTCTTACAATATCTTGCTGGCCTCTAGCAAGATCATTCAATATGTCTCTCATATTGGGCTCCTTTGGTTGCCTTTCACCCATCTTATTTCCTTCCTCTAGTTCTATATCAAACTAAGGATACCTTCTCTTTCTGTAGGTGATGAACTCAATGTCTTCTGGATTCATCAATTAAGTATGCAACTGCACTGAGAATCACTGTAGGCTGATCTATAGAAAAACACAGGCTAGCAGGAGTGACCAGCTCTGATACCACTGTAACAATCTACCCCTAATTTTTTTTTCCTTTTTGCAAACTGAAGAATTACAATGATAAACAATGCCAACATAAAAAGCATAAGCTAACAAAGGCCTCACACTTTCTGATCACCCAGATCCCAGAATGGGCAAGGTGAGAGCATACGGTGATTGGCTTCAAATAAACTATGCAAACTAAAATCTAAACTTCATCCATTGCGGCGAGCATCCACATAATGTGGGGATTCACCAATTTCAGTGGGTAAGAGAACAAGAACAATACAAGGCCTTCCACTTATTCAGTTGGAATACTCCATTTTCTAGTGGGTAAGGAAAATAAAGAAAAGTTCAGTCTCCACATTGGCGGTAAACCATCCAGGGGTACTTAATGTGAGTTTCAATTACAATGAAGTACAAATGTACTCAGTTAGAGCAATATCAAGACACAAGAATTAGAACTTGATAATAATTCCCTTGAAGACCATTGTAGAAGAAGCATACCCTGCATTTAAAATGTCAAGTAGAACATTTATTTGCTGATGAAGACTAATTTTTCTGATAAAGCTGACTGAGATGATATTATGATTAAATGGCTGACTGTAGCATGAAGTACGGCTACCAAGAATGAAGTTTCCAAAACACAAATCACCATACAACTAATTTATTCAAAATACTGACCCAAACTGAATAATTTTTGATCTCAAACCAACTGAATCCAAATACAATGACTTTATTGAAGATCAGACCATAATCTACAATTGCTCTCAGGTAGGGTCGTACGGCTTAGGACAAGTACGGCAGCTTACTACAAATATAGTTTAGCTTCAAACAATCTCCAACTACCCTCAAAATGACTGTCCATGGATGACAAAAATGATACAAACAAATCAGATATCAAAGAGTCTTCAATCACATTAATAAACATCAACTGATTTCAACAATGTACGGCAGACAGAAATGGTACGAATGTTGATAGAAAATCCAAATCAGCTTCAAACACCCCCAAAATACTCTTGAAATTGGCGTCTAGGCTAGGCCAACACAATGCAAACAAGAAAGTTTCAATAATCATCAACAATATTTTCCAATGAGTATCAACCCCCTTTCAGATGTACGGCCATGAAAGGTACGGCCATGGCAGAAAATTATCTAACTCCACAAAATACTTCAAAAACACACCAAAATTCATAGGCACACATTATTTATAACTCCAAACTGATCACAAATAGGAAACTCCACAAAACTTCAAATACAATAAGCACCCTGTGATTCCCTGAGTGGAAATCATCAAATACCAGCTAGGGTGGATTTCTCACCACCAAAATTGATCATCCTCAAGTGGGTTTTCATCCACAAGAAGGTACAATTGATCTCTGGTTCCAATCCAATAGCATAACAATATCATAATCCAAGCATAAACTCCAAATGAGCTCTCATTCTTCTTTTATAGGCACCTGGGAGTTACAAAAAGATCATTTCTTGAAAATAGAACCTTTTCTCCTCCAACTTATAAAAATAAGTCTATTTCCGATTTATGTGCACACATAAAGTGACTACGGAATAAAAAATAAAACATTTCCCTTTTTTCCCCTCAAGACATAACTTTAAGTCACTTTAAATAATCCCACCTTAGACTTTAGTGCACAATAAATAATAAAAATAACCTGTTTAATTATCAAATAAAATAAACCTTATAACTCCAATTTGATAATTAAACTGAACCAAAAGATCAACCACAAGTGATCCCAAACGATCCACTAGCCCATCGGGATCATGAAATAGGCTAATGGCCCCATTACTGACTAGGTGTGGAAAGGGGACATTACACTTGCACCTGAATCTACATAAGCACATTAGAGCAAATCATGGATTTAGTATACAAAGAGAAATGAACATCAACAAAGCAATCATTAAAGAGAGCTACATTTCTATCTTTCCAAATACTGAAGACATTTTCCACCCTAAAATCATGCCAAATCTAGGTATATTTAAATAGGAGACAAGGCAAATCCCTAAACAAGTCCATGTGCCAAGAAAAAGGAGCAAGCCGAAAGGGCGTGAAGAAATCATGAATCCAATTCCAAGTTTCTTGAGCTTTAGGACAAAGCCAAAAAATATGCTTGAGAATATTAATATGTCCATAGAATGGACAATGTGTGTTAGAGAAATAGGTTAATTACTTAATTAATTAATTCACCTTTACTTTATTTCACTTAAGCTAAACTTAGGCACTTTAATAATTTATTATTAATCCTAGGGTTCTCACTTTTAGGGTTTCGATCTCCTTTCATAAGGATTAATCTTATTGTAATTATTCATTCTTGCTATTGCATATTTTTCTTTAGGGTTGCAGAGCACCATTATTGTGCTTCTTGATCTCCTTTATGTGACAGGTTATTTGCTTTTAGGTGTTCATAGGGATCTGTGAGGTTGGTTTATCAACTTCAACATAGTATCAGAGCTCTAGATCTATAGCTTCCTGTTCGGTTTTTGAGGGATCTTGCCTTAAAGTGAATTTTTAGTGCATATTGAGTCAATTTGGACCTCTCCATTGCATCCAGAAGGCGTCAAAACCCTAGGATTGACTGCCCAAACGCAGAAAATGGAGCAGGAAAAATTTTGAGCTTTTTTTTGGAGTTTGCAAATTTAGGGCCCCCAAAAATCTGTATGGCATATAGATCTGTAGGTCTATGGTGGTCACCACTAGTGGCGGCATTATTTCTTCATCAGGCGGTGGTATTTTTATTGGTTGCATTTTTTTTTTTATCAGTGGCCGTGTTTTTTTTTCATCAGGCAAGGGTTTAAAACCCTGCAAGGCTGTTGCAGGTAGTCTTGCCACTTACAGGCAGCACCGCCCTTTGGTCACCGCCTCCATGGTGAGATCCACTACTTCATAGGAGGCCCCTCCCTCTACAGGGCCCAATTCCTGCGAGCGGCACTCAGGGCCAGTCACCAGTGGCTCCTCCCACCCTCCACCACGCCTAGAAAGCTCAGCTCCGGGCAGCACCACCGGATTTCACTGCTCCTCCATGGCCCACCACTGGTTTCTCCACTACCACACCACTAGGTGTTAGCCCCCTGCAAACCAATGCCTGGTCACATGGGTGCCCAGGCTCTTTAACAAAGGGGCTTTTTTTGTCCTACAACCCTTATTGGAGCAATTTGACATAATTAGGTATACCTTTTGCATACTATATCCAGTTTTTGTAAACCATATATCGTTGGAAAGCTAGTTCCGGGCCCAATCTAGTTATGAAGGTGATTTTTCTTGGTTTTTCTATTTTTCTACATTTATTGCCAGTCAAAGTCAGATCTTTGTTTTTGCGCTCCCGAAGGCATAACTTTGCATACGGAATCCGTTTTTAGAAAACGAATAGGCATTGGAAAGATCTTCCAGTACTCTTTCTAAATTTGTAGAGTTTTTAATCAAAAAATTTACCAGGTACATAGAGAATTGTCTGAAGTGATTTTTACTTTTTTCTACTTTCTAGCTTTCAGATTGGCATTGGGGTTTGTTTTTTTTTCTAGGGGGCGTGTTTTTTTCTTGATTTATGTATATACACATTAGAGAACAAAAAACACTTCCCTTAAACACATTTCAAAAAGTCAAACATCATGGCATACACCTCATCAGTTGACCATCTTACCCCACTTAATTATCACATCTGGAAGGCACATATGACCAGATTGCTCATGTCAAAGGGTTTGTGGTCCTGTTTGGATGGCATCCAACCTCAATTGACACATTAGTTTGAGGTTCTATAGAACAGAGACAAAATGGATGAGGCCATGGGTTTGATATCATTGTATTTTTTAGATAGTCTATTATTTCACTTGGAGAGTTGCACAACTCCTCGGGCAATGTGGACCAAGTTCAATGATCTATTTGGCACCATCAATGAGTTTAGAGCACTTCAGATTGAGGCAAAATTGACTTCCTTGGTACCTGATTCCTTTCCATCTATTGAGGATTTCTTGATGAAATTCAAATCACTCAGATCACTTTTGTAGGGTTGTGGCAAGAACAAAACTGACACAAAGTGTATTTACCTGATTCTATCTAAGCTATGAGGCCCCTTTTAGATCTTCTCTTCTACATTTTATTCCACCATGGATGCTTTGGGTCAACCTTTTACCATGCCTACCTTTGAGGTTTTCTATGATCATTTGACTCGTGAGTAGGCCAAGCTATCATAGTTGGATGCTCTCTCAAGATCAAAGAACCAAGCCTTGGTAGTTTAGACATCTAAGGGGGGAAGCCAAAGAAGAAATAAAATCCCAAGTCAGATTCAATAGGCAGTGAGAGTTCCTCCAAGCCACCTCCCAAGTCATATTCCAAACCACACTATAATCCTAAGTAGGATAAGTCTTCTAAGTCTAGTGAGTCTTCCTCCAAGGCAGAAGAAATCAGGTGATCCTTGCAGTTTTTGTGGCAAGGAAATTCATCCAGTTACCAAGTGTTGGAAGAGATTAGAAGCTTTAGAGGAGGCCATGCAGCAGCCACATATCTCTTCACCCCAGTCTTCTTCCCCACAAATAGGGAAAGGTCATACTCTTTCTGCACAGGCCTTACCTTCAGCATCCACATGGATTCTAGATTTTGGTGCTTCTCACCACATGACACATACTCATGAGTTTGTTACCACACTTGCCCATTGTGGCACTTCATAGATTGCAGTTGGTGATTCTACATAGCTTTCAGTTATGGGTTCATGTATTGTTCCATTGGACGGTACTTGTCTTCAGGATGTTCTTGTTGTTCCTGACATTTCGACAAACCTCCTTTCCGTTTACCAAATTTGCCATTCTAGCACTAGTAAGATAGTTGAGTTCTCACCACATGATGTGGTTATTTGAGACCTCCATGATCCTGATTTAGTTGCAGCTACTGGGAGTGTTGATCCTGCATCCTGCTTATACAGATTTGATGGCTTTGAGAGCTCAAATGGTTATGGTTCATCACTTATACCACATGCAAACATAGTGAGTAGGCTTTGGCATGAGCATTTTGGCCTTGTCAATTACTGATATCTATAGCAAATGAGTACACATGCACTTGTGATTGGGCTCCCTCAACTTTCTTGTACTGATGGTGTTTGTCGAGGATGTGTACTTGGAAAACATCACCGGGATTCTTTTCCTACGGGTAGAGCCACATGTTCTAAGGCACCCTTGGAGTTGGTACATAGTGACCTTGTGTCCTTTCTAACTTCTTCATTTTCAAGGGCCAAATATGTGCTCACATTCATTGATGACTTCTCTAGGCATACATGGGTGTACTTTCTTAAGTACAAGAGTGAAGTCTTTGATACTTTCAAGATCTTCAAGACATTCATGGAGAAGCAGTATGCACTTTCTATCAGGAGGATACGCACAGACAATGGGGGGAGTATGTCAATTAGGCTTTCAGGGACTTTTGTACTGAGCATGGTTTGCAGCATCATCTTATAGTTCCTTGCACCCCTCATTAGAATGGTGTTACTGAGAGAAATAATAGAACTTTACAGGAGATAGCCAATTGTATGATTTAGTCACGTGATATGGATTCTTCATTCTGGGTTGAGGCAGTGAATTGTGCCAATTACATTCAGAATTAGATACCTCATAAGGTATTACAACATATGATTCCTGAGGAGGCTTGGACCCATGTCAAGCCCAACGTTTCTACATTCTAAGTTTTTGGTAGTGAGGCTTGGGCATACATTCTTGATGCTCAGTGGAAAGCCATGGAGAGGAAAATCTGACCACTCATATTTGATGGCTATTGTGAGGATGTTAAGGCATACAGGTTGTTTGATCCTGATTCTAGAGAGGTCTTGTTTCGACGAGATGTCCAGTTTGATGAGCGCTTTCCTTAGATGGATTTTTCATCACCAGCTTCTCCCTCACTTCCTACTCCTCCCATTTCATCTCTTGAGGATGATGTTGATGATGATCCACCTTCACCACCACCTCCAGATATTCATCCTTTACCCAAGTGGGCCCGCAATACTATTGATGCAAGTGGACCTTTGGTAGGTGATCCTTCAGATTCCCATCATACTTATGCACAGACATCAGGTTCAAGTCTTTTGAGTCATGCCATTTTAGATGATCCTCATTATTTTTCAGAGGTGACCTATAATCTGAGTGGGATAGGGCTATGGAGGAGGAGTATTCTTTATTGATGAAGAATAATACTTGGGATCTTGTTCATCTTCCTAAGGGAAGAAAGTTGGTTTGGTGCATGTGGGTGTATTGTACCAAATATGTTGCATATGGTTCGATTGATTAGTATAAGGCTCATCTTGTTGTGAAGGGGTTTTCTCAGGTTGATGGTATTGATTACTTTGAGATCTTTGCTCCTGTTGCCAAGATGAGTTCTATTCACTTTGTACTTTCACTAGCAGCTTCACAGGGATGGACAATTTTTTAGATGGATGTGAAGAGTGCCTTCTTGCATGGAGACCTACATGAGGAGATCTATATGGAGCAGCCTCAAGGATTTGTGCAGTACACTTCATTGGTTTGTAGACTTCAAAATTCATTATATGGTCTCAAACAAGCCCCTCAGGCTTGGTATGAGAAGATGGACTCTTTTCTACTTTCTTTTGGCTTCACTCGCTGTCATTCCGATCACACAGTGTACATTCAGTGTCAGGAGGGTGATCTTTTAATCCTTGTGATATATGTTGATGATTTGATTCTTATAGGTAGCTCATCCTCCATGATTCAGAGTGTTCATAGAGCTTTGATGGAGCAATTTGAGATGACAGATCTCGATCTTCTGCACTACTTTCTTGGTCTACAGGTTATTCAGTCTTCAGATGGGATTTCCATATTTCAGCGAAAGTATACACTTGATATGCTTCAGAGATTTGGCATGCTTGATTTCAATCCTGCCCCCACACCATTTCAGTCAGGTGTTGTCTTGTCTTCCACTTGCTCTACTCCTTCGATAGATTCTACATTATACAGGCAGTTGGTTGGTAGCTTATTGTACCTGACACATTCTCATCCTGATCTTTCCTTTGCAGTTGGTCTTGTCTCTTGGTTCTCACATTCTCCATATGAGAGCCATTGGAAAACTGCCAAATGTATCTTGAGGTATATTCAGGGCACCACTCATTATGGCATTCACTATACATCAGGAGTACTTCACATTATTGGCTTCACTGACTAAGATTGGGCTGGTGATGTCAATGATCAGAAGTCTACTTCTGGCTTTGTTTTTTGCCTTGGTTCTGGTCCTATTACATGGTCTTGCAAGAAGCAATTTGCTATTGCATTATCATCTACAAAGGCTGAGTACCGAGCTGTAGTTTTAACTAGCCAGGAGGTTTTATGGCTTCGTCAGTTGATGACTAAGTTTGGTTTTCTTCCTGATAGTCCCACTCTTCTTTGGTGTGACAATCAAAGTGTTATTCACATTTCACGTAACCTAGTGGAGCATTAGCAGACTAAGAACATTGAGATCCACATGCACTTCATCAGGCATTTGATTCAGGATGGTTCTCTCATCTTGGAGTACATTTCTACACAGGAGTAGGTTGTAGACATCTTCATGAAACCTTTGGCATCACCTCACTATCTTTAGTTGTGATCCATGCTTGGGGTGAAGGAAGTTGTCCTTGGGGGGTCTTTATGAGGCCTTCCTTCCTTCATGTTTTTTTTCAAAAATGCTCTCATCTCTTTTGGAGAGGAATTTTTTCCCACTGGGTTTTCTCCTTTTCTCCGCTTTACAGAGATTTGGTTGTATTTGGGTACCTCATCAGGCCTAGTTGTTGGGACCCATCTTTGCTTTCATGCATTTAGCCCTTTAGTTTTTTTAGCTTCTCCCTAAGTTCATCTGAAGGGGGGGTGTTAGAGTAATAGGTTAATTACCTAATTAATTTAATCATATTGATTAATTAATTAAGTCACCTTTACTTTATGATGCAGGAGCGTCCATGGCATAGTGGCAATCTTGTGTCTCATCTTTTTTTGGAATGAAATGTAATTTCAATAAATTTATTTGCATTTCAATACATTTCCAGCCCACTCTCCAAAATGCAATGTCCCCCTCTTGTAAAATAGCCAATTTCATTTATTTTAATCAAATACATTGACTAAAATAAGCCATTCAAACTTTGTACCTTGCCATGCTTTATGGTGGTGCTATTTTTAGCATTCTTGCTTTTCATGTATTAAATAAAAATCTACTTTCCTTAACTTGGGCACCCACTCTCTCCAACCCTATTTTTTAGGGATTTGGGAATCTTAAATTTTCTAATTTAAATAGAATTGGAAACCTCCAAAAAACCAACACCCCCTTTTGCTTTTTCAAGATTTTGTGATTTTAAATCACAATTCCCACTATCTCCACTATCTTGCTTTTCTCAAATTAACTCCAAATTCATATTTTAATTTTAAAATATGACATGACATCCAAATGCACAACAAAATAAATTTCATAAAATTAAAATATGAAATTCAAACCACTCCAAAAATGCAACATATAAAAATTAAACATATTTTAGTTGACACAAGATTGCCACTATGCCATGGATGCTCCTGCATCACTTTATTCACTTAAGCTAAACTTAGGCACTTTAATAATTTATTATTAATCCTAGGGTTCTCACTTTTAAGGTTTCGATCTCCTTTCATAAGGATTGATCGTATTGTAATTATCCATTCTTGTTATTGCATATTTTTCTTCAGGGCTGCAAAGCACATTATTGTGCCTCTTGATCTCCTTTATGTGACAGGTTATTTGCTTGCAGGTGTTCATAGGGATCTGTGAGGTTGGTTTATCAACTTCAACAATGTGGATTAAGAATTCCAATATGAGCCAAACAAGCACCAAGAGGAAGGCCTTGATAAAGAATGCACCAAGCAGAGTGAGACAACCTAGGCTCCATAATAGCTAACCACATACACTACAACTGACAATGTCATGTACCAAGAGAGGATTGAAGCTGCCAGCACTAGATTAATTGATCTATCATAAGATGGGGAGACAACCATAAATAGTCTTTGTGAGGCATTTAGTTCCAAAATGGTGTGTCTGGGTACCATTTTTAGTCCTTCCGCCATGGTTTAAAAGATCTAACCCCAATCTTGTGAATCATCTGGACAGGGGTGGTGTCAAATCATAGACTTAAAAGTCTCCTAGTATTGATTAACAAGATTAAATATCATTTTAAATTCAAGCCAAGAAATTAAATTCTTGGTGGCTCTATTAATGAAATATAGCAACACTCAAATGCCTCTTTTAAAACTTTTGAAAGCATGGATCCATGGCACTTTAGCCAAAGGGTGGCCTTAACAAGAAAGGATTGGAGATCTCCAAAAAGATTGTTGATTGATAGAAAGGCCAATGTAGAAATCATTTCCTGCACAACCAATCCAAGGCTTAATAGCTTCCTAGGATTTCCAAATGATCTTGATGACAAACATGCCTTGAATCATAACGGGTTCCCTCATGCACCTGAGAAGAGTACCAAAATCTAGGCCCTTCCAAGTCAGTCAACTTGAAGGCACATAAATCATGACAATGCTTGATGAGAATTTTCTAGGATTCATTACCCTCTAAGGCTCTAATAATCCATTTGGCACATAAAGTAATGCCTTGCCAGTGGATAAAAAGCAAGCCTAAGCCTCCAGCTTCATGAGGAAAGTAACAAAATTCCCAAACAACACGATGGAAGCCTTGATGCCCTTCAATGGAAGCCCAGAGAAAGTCTCTGAGTAGTTTTTCAATTTTTAGATAATAAGCATTGGAGGGAACCCAAAAAAGGAATAATAAAAATGAATGGTATCCAAGATTTTAGAACAAATTTGAAATTTACCAGCTAAAGAAAGAGGTTTAGTGATCCAGTAATTAAGATTCTTTACAATTATATCAACCAAAACTTGCCAAAACTTGAAATGAGAGGCCTAAAAAGCAAAGGGAATACTAAAAAAATGAAACACTTCCCCATGTCCAATCCATTTCCACCCAAAATTGTCTAGCCAATTTATCTTGGGAAGAAAGTATTGGCTATAACACTAAGTCTTTTTCCATTGAATGCTCGAACCAGAGGCCTAGAACAAATATTAAGGCACTGAAGGGCTTGTTTGATATTATTTTCTTCTTCAATGAGGGTAAGAAAAGAATCATTATAAAATGACCATTAACCAACTATTGGAAAGAGTTTGGAAGGGATATCCTCTTGATAAGGGATTGGAAAATCACATGAGCTAGGAGGTAACTAAATCCTTCTGTAGCAAGAACATGAAGACTCGGGGAAAGAGGGAAGCCTTGATAAATGAATCAATGAAACCCAAAAGGCTTGGATTATTGACCATTAATGGTGATGCAAGTCAAAGCATCAACAAACAACATTTTCACAAACTAGATGAAGTGAGGCCCAAATCCAAGTGCTTGAAGCATGGAGAGGATAAATGACCATTCGATGCTGTCATAAGCCTTGGAAAAATCAATATTGAGCAAAATAGAAAGCTACTGAGAGTGGCATCCCTATCCCATCCCTTCCCACACAACAATAATATTATCTATTAATATATCTAGACTTAATAAAACTTGTTTGTTTAGGATGAACAAGTTGAGGAAGCATAGGTCGAAGCTTGAGAGACAAAGCCTTGGCAATAATCTTACAAGAGACGTCTAACAAAGTGATCAATGACCAATTACCAATTTCTTTAGAAAATTCTTTGTGACCAACATATTCTTTGTGACTAGCTTCTTAATGTCTAATTTGAATTTGTCACATGTTTGAATTAACATAGCACAAAAAAATTTACAATCTTTTCTAACACTATGTTTAACTTGCATGGAAGGAATAGTTTTAATACTGAGAAGTCTTCTCTCCCCCTTTAAAATTTGACATGTCCTCATATCTGATCCTAGAAGCACTTGTTTGTTTTCACATCCTATACAAGCTTTGATCTTCTCTAACCAACTCATGCACATCATATTTACCTAGATTAAAAACATGAAAATGATCTTGGGTTTTAAAATTATCTAATTGAAAAGGTAGATTCTCAATAATGACACTAGTATGTGTAATTATTCTATAATTAGCTATTTCAACTTCAATAGGAGTGATATCCATAGATATAAGTTTTAATTTAGACACTATCTTAGGAGAAATAAAACTATGAGTACTACCAGAATCTAGAAGAAAAACTATATTTTGGTCGTTGAATTTACCTTTAATTTCTACTAAATATATTTGACTATAAATAGTACTTGTATCGACAACAACATAGATTTTCATTTTGGGTTGTATATAAGTGTTCAAATGATTTCTACGATGCTGAAATTTCTTAGTTGATTTTTTGAGACAATCTTTGGCATAATGATTTTAGCTACAAGTGTAATATTTGATTTCGGGTGGTATTTTGCTATTAAAAGAGTTACCATTTTTAAGTATGGACATATCAAATGTATGACAATTAATTTTATTTTGATGTGGTTGATTTTCTTCTTTTCTTATTCCAAAGGAAATGACTGTCTTTTCTTTTTCTCTTTTTGTTGACATATAAAGTTATCACAATTTTCAAATTGCAAAGCAATTTGTGTTACTTCATCGACTGTCATAGATCTACCACACCATACATTTGCTTTATATTCATCTCACAAACTAGTTATAAATCTTACAACTCAATCCTTTCCCTCTATAAAAGTACAAAGTGATTTAAATGTTTAAATTTTGTTTGTATTCATTGATGGTCTGCCATCTTTGTTTTAGTTCAAAAAATTCATTCCTTTGTTCTTGTATAAAATAATTTGAAAGATATTTTTGTTGAAATAATTTCTTAAACAAGTCTCGTTTAATCTTATTTGTTTGTAACTCAAGGGATCGTAAGGTATCTTGCCACAAATTTAATGCACCATTTTTAATTGATATGTGGCAATTTGTGTTCGACCATGACTACTAGTACCTATAAATTATCAAAATATTGTTCAAGATTAGTCAACCATTGTTCAACTTCTTCTCCAGTTCCAACCTCTTTGTTATACTCTAGTATCTTAACTTTATGGGCAAACCTATTTATTTCCTTCCATGTTTTATTTTTACTATTGCTATTAGAGGATTCAAAGCTAGAATCATTATAACTTAAATCTTCATCAGTTGATTCACGTTTCTTTCTTTTTATTTTTTAATTATTTTTTTGTTTTGTATGTCTAGAATTGCTTTGCGAAGTGTCATTGTTGTCATAAGGCATTTCAACATGAGATTGACCTTTGTTATCCATAATTTGTTTTTTAAGTTCTTATACTTGCAAAGCTAATTGAGCAACTTCGACTAATAAATCCCAATTCTTTTGTTCAAGCGATTCATAATAGGTTGGGTCATTATTTTCTAAAGAAATGTTGAATTTATAATGGGTGCTAAACAATCTATTTTTAAAATGTTGAAACAAATGACAAACCGTCATGTTTAAGTTTTTGTATCCATGCCTAAAGAGTACTAGGAGATGTGTATGATGGAGGTTTGTATGATAGTGATGTGTGTTGGATTGAAGATATAGCTTGGGGATGGGATCCATATAGGCATTTAAGTTCCTCTATTTCTACATCATCTGGGTATGATGGAGAGGGGTTGAAACTAGGTCTATTAATTATCAGGACCATCTTGATGAGGTTTATGTATGATATGACTAAAGGTTGATTCGTTGAAGTGTAGGTTTTATTATGGATGAACTAGTGATATTTTAAAGGATGTCGATTAAGCTTGATAAGGAGGTTGAAACATTAAAGATATATCAAATTAGATGGTATCAATATATTCCTTGTAATTTTCTATGTCATTTAAAAAAAATCATTGAATTTCAATGATTTGCAAAAGTTATGACTGATTGAAGTTTGATAGGGTGCCCAGGCAATCAGATGTGAGTTGTTATTGATCATATGTACCATGTTATCAATCACAAGCACCATGTTATCAATCATATGCGCCATTTTATCTATCAGATGTGAAATTTCATCAAATGCAAGGTTTTACCTGTTAGATGTGAGCTTCTATCTGTTAGATGCGAGCTTCTGTCTGTCAAATGTGACTTTCTATCTGTCAAATGTGACTTTTTGTCTATTAAAGCACAACTCTGTCTAGGTCTGCAAAACAATAAATAGAATAGGATTAGATGTGTAATTATTTCAATCAAAAGCGAACCAAAATGTGTCGGATGCGCCAAATTGTCTGTCAAAAGTGTCGTGTTATGTTTCAAAAGTACAATTTCGTACCTATAGCCTAAAAAACACAAATTCTCAAGACAAAATCTATTAAAAATCAGGGAGTGAGTCCCACCGGGTGTGCCAAAATGTATATGCTATAAATCAAAATGCAAACAAGAAACAAAGAGATCCTATTCCAATGTCTACATTACTCAAGAAATAATCGAAATGCACAATAATCAACTTCAAAGAAAACAACAATATAAGTTACCACAAAACAATATTTATTCCTTGGTATACTGATATGTGGATTTCTCTAAATGTAGCATAACTATGGTTGCAAAATAGATGGATGATAAGCTCAATGGATGCAAGATACTTCAACAAATACTCAAAGCTTGAAAGAATGATATGGATGTCGAAAGCTCAAAGTTTGTGAAGGGTTTGTGAAGGTGAGATTGGATGTATTTATAGCTTTCATAACAATTTGATCAACAGTGGAGAAAACTAGATGAAATTGATGGTTGAGATAAATTGAGAGATCATGAAGGAATGTGCACATGACAATTGTCCATGCAAAAAGCTTGTTTTAAAGAGCTAATTGCTTTTCAGGATAAAGATATAATTGATTTCTATAAAATAAAATTCTTTTCTATTAAATGAATTGTTTGATAAAAACAAAGATTTAATGCCAATTAAACTCAATTTTTTATTTGCTTTTTGTCATGCAATGGATAAAATTAAACAATAACTTATTAGTTCCTGCCGTAGGCAGGAATGCTAATGCATTCATGCAAGTTCATTAAATTCTATTCTATGGACCAATCAACATTGAGAATTAAAATCAATTGACTAAAAATCCTAATGTTTGTTACTTTGCAAAATATATTTTAATATATCAATTCTTTTTATCTGAAATGTTATTGGATAATAGTGTCAAATAGTCTTATTAGCATGATGTCAGCAATTGGTTTTATTTAATTTTCCATATATTTGATGCCAATCATATACAGTAAAAAGTACCGATAATACACAACCAATTGCATTGAAATTGACTGACTTAGATATTTTTTGTTGCTTTGCATTTACATATATTTAATGCAAATACATATATGTCAAAGTGGATAGGACAATTATTTGTGAGAAAATTTTAGTTTAGATTTAAAAATCGTTCTTTAATTAATGCTAAATTTCTCAATGAAAATAAAAACAACAAATTACCAAAAAGAAATGACTTTTAATTTTATTTATTAAGTAAAAAAATATTATAATTTATTTTTCTAAAGATTAAATAGTTACAATATTTTATTATTATCTACACATTTCAAAGCTGAAATATAACAAGGCAAATAATAAAAATAAATATAATAATATATTAAAACTCACAAAAATCCCCATCACCCTAACATACTTCTAAAATATTAGACTTTCAAGGTACCAGTCCTATAAATCTAATTGTGAACTAATCATACCGCATTTAAGGCGACCCATAGCCTGTAATATAAACATGGGCTTTATTTTATAATTAAAACATATACAATAATCATTTTCTATATTATATAAAAAACATATATTACATTTAATAACATATACATTCATAATTTTTTTATTTCAAATTGACAAACTCCTATATATTAATTTAAAAGTTTCACTTGGTCAATCAACAACTCCCCGGTCTTTTGTCTATTAACACTCAATGCCACCATTATTTATTACATGTAAATAAAATTTACAAAATGATGTAGCTGTCATATGAAATTGGGTCGTGACAAAAATATACGGTGATGTTCACTGTCTCAATAATTTTGAAGAGGCAGCACATGATTTTTCCTTGCACAGAAAATTTGATCCCTTGTAATCAGCGTTCCTCATAAATGTTGTTTGACCTGTATTTCATTTCATGACCTGCGACATTTTTCTCCTGATTATTCATTTCAAAAATTTAGTTCTTGGGAGATTTCCGATGGCTTTTTAAAAAGTAGATTGGATAGAGGCAGCACATGATTTTTCCTTGCACAGAAAATTTGATCCCTTGTAATCAGCGTTCGTCATAAATGTTGTTTGACCTGTATTTCATTTCATGACCTGTGACATTTTTCTGCTGATTATTCATTTTAAAAATTTAGTTCTTGGGAGATTTCCGATGGCTTTTTAAAAAGTAGATTGGACAGAAGACACTGTGGTTGCACATGCTTGAAATTAATGGAGCTTGACTTTCATAAGTTACAATGAATTTTCTTTGATTTTGTGTACGGGATATCAAATTGATTTGAGATGTCTGTATGAGCACATTCAATTGATTTCATTTCTGAGAGTGTTAAAGTCACCAATCTGCTTATTAAATCATGCCTTCAATGCTTTTAACCAATATCATTTGCTTTGTGTTGGTTCTCATCATCATCATCGACTGTGGAATAAAACTCAGGTCATTCACCTGCTACGAGCTTGCATTTTTTTTAACTGTCATATTCTCATCTCTGTTCGTATGATGTTATGTAACCTTTTAAAGCTTATTTGGGCAACAGCCAGATCTGTCGTGAGTTTTTTAACGCTTGTTTGTGCAATACTTAGATGATGTTTGGTAAGCTTTTTGAAAGGTTATTTAGGCAATTTTTTTTTTTCAGGACAACAGCTAGGTGTGAGCTTTAGGCAATATACAGACACTATTATGTAAAGTTTTATTTGGGCAATGGCCGATACACAGATGCTTTAACTTCAGTAAATCATGGACAATGTTTTTAATCTAGCTTTCTTGTTTTGAAATTTAGAGCTTCTACCCAAATGGTGTTGTGTAATGTTCAACAGCCGTATGTACTTTAATAGAAGTTGCAGGATCTATTTCTCATTAGTTTTGCTCTTTTGAAAGGTTTTTAGGTCCCCGGCTACCTAGTACTTTGGGCCTGAAACTGAAGTTGAAGTTTTACCTTGTTTCTTGCCACACTTCACTATTTTTCTTCTCTGGAAGTTTTTAATTGACATAGGTGTTTGTATTTGTAGATGCTTGAGCTACTGTACGACTGTGCGGTTACATTTGAGCATACACTTTGGCTTTGATATTGGTGTAAAGTTAAGAGGTTGATAATATTGTGTGCAACACATCAATTATACCCAGATGTGTATTTATAGATGTTAGAGCTACATTGTTACTGGCTCTTTAGCTCCGATATGGGTGCAAAGTTAAGAGTTTGATGCTCTTGGATGCAAAATATTTTACCTACACATCTTTTTGACACATGTAGCTCAAGACATGAAAGGTGAAGGTAGTTTGTTTAGGTCACCATCAAGTGATGCGCCAATTACACCATACACTTATTTTGCATTGTATTCTATGACTTCTTATTAAGCTATTTGTGGTCAAAGCAATTGCAGAAATGTTCAGGCACCTGATTGGGTGTTTGATTGTTTGCTTGCAACTGGAATTGGACATAATTTGTCGCTGTGAATGCAATCCTTTATTGTTTGTGATTTGGATCATAGTTTGAGACTCTATGGGCCTTAGAGAAAACATGTTGAGTCCTGAGCCTAGCGAGCCCTTGAAATTCTAGAGAAAACATAAAACAATAATAATTTGAAGCTAGAAAACTGCACCTCCTCATTTCAGCATCTAGATTTCTGTTGTGCACCCATGAGAGAAAAGAACAATTCGGGCCCCCTTCCAAGCCGACCCTCTGTGCACTCTGCAGGCCATACCAGGTGTTATCCAATCTCTAAGATTCACTTGTTTTTGGCATCTACTACTAGTTATTCAAGATTTGCATGTCACAAGTCACAAGTTCATTTTTTAAGGTTGGATCAAGCTTCCATATCCTCAGGCCACCTCTTTCATCTATTCCTCACTCCAACGACCCTATTCAATGACCATTCCACCTGCATCACCCAACTCAGGCTTCCTTTATGGTAATATGTTTGTCTTGCAAGTTGTTTGGTGTATTTCTCAACCTACATGGCTACCACTACAGGCCTCCAATCTAGCTCCAAATTGGCCACACTGCCCAAACCTACCTGCAACTTCAGCCACGACAGTCTCAAAGGCCTTAAAACGAGTCTTCAATCCCAAATTTGGGGCTCCTTTGGTCGTCATTCTTTTTCTTTGACTCTTGTTCATGCCTGGAGGTCATGGTTCGTCAATGTTGAACTTTTGTTGCAGATGTTTGAGTTATAGTACCACATGTAATCACAGTTAGCATTATATGTTAACAAATGACATTTGTTATTGTAGTTAAAAAGTTAGTGTTTGTAGTAACCATTAACTTCTACAACTTAATGTAACCTTACCATTTTATGCAAAACTAACTGCCAGAGATAACAGTTTATATTAGTAGGAGATTGCTAGGGGGTCTCTAAAAGGTGCCTGATATAGGCCTCTTTTTCATTTTGTTCTAACTTTCTCCTGTGGAGTCAGTTTTTCACAAAATTATAGTCAACACGCACATTTATATATAACAATGAAGCTTGTATTTTCCCTGTGTATTTCGTTCAAGTAAATTTTACTTTGAGTTATTTTATATACATAAATTTTATTAATATATATTTCTATTTTGGATTTATTTTATGCTTATTATGAAAAATTAATATTTTTTACATGTAAATAGCTTGTCAAATTTAATGTAAAAGGTAAAAGTTTCGTGTTAGAATGCCTCTCTACATTAATAATTTATTTTTAATTTTTAATATAGTTATATACTATATTTTAATTGTTATTGTTATAGTGATATACTACATACTTTTAGTAATGACTAAATCATCTAATTATGAGATTTCAATTATCTAATTTCTTTATTTCTCTTGTCAATACATTTATTATGCATAACTGAATAAAATGATTTTTTGTGCTTATATTTTAATTGAGCTTCATTAAGAATCAAAACTACACATAATAAACTTATCAATAAATTTTTGTGTTAAATGCACAATGTATTATACTAGTTTCCTATATTTTTTTATTTTAATTTCTTAATTTGTCATGTGAATATGTTTTTTGCAGAACTCGATAAAAAGTTTTTTCCAGCCTAAACTGTTGTGCACTACAGGAGTAGTCTAAAATCTCTTGTTTACCAAGGTGCATTCAACTTTCCCATGTGATTTGTTTAAAGTTCAAACTACTGTTTACTTTTTCATCTACTTTCATCCACAATGTTGCAATGGAATGTTTTAATTAAAAATCAAGAATGTATATAGATATATAAAGTATGTAATTAGCTTGAATCATTTTAAATGGTATTAAATCTGTAATAGGTTATAATGTATTGGAGGCTGCAATTTAAAAATAAAATAATAGCATACAAAGTTAAAATTAATTTTAATAAAAATATTTATACAGAGTTAGTAGTTATTATATAATTCTTATAAAACCAAAACTGTTAATATATTTGAACATATGTGCCTATATCTATGCCAATAAGATTACATCTATTAGTTGCATGTTATGTAATTATTATAATGTATCCTATATTCTAATATCAGTTAATAACATATTTCATTTTTAATATCCTTTGATCCTGTAGTAATATAATTGTTATGAATAAAAAAAAGATATAGTTGTTGTAGTCAGTTGCATTTGATAATTAATGTGGATTCCAAGTGCAAAGATAGTTGAAGAAATCTTGAAATTAACTAATTTGACAATACAAAAATTTCTAACACAATTGTAATTTTGGTCTAGAAAAGAGATACTAAATGGAGAAATTGCTAAAGCAATCAAATACTGAAGAATCAGTACAAAAGGAACAAAGAAGAACACACTTAAGCCTAAGTGCTATTTATTTAAAACATTCTACAGAAGTAACAAGGTATCGAGGTGTTAGACAACGCTCATTGGGTCGTTATGTTGCAGAAATCAGGGATCCTAAATTGGAAAAACAAAAGTGGCTTGGAACTTTTGATTCAGCAAAAGAAGCTGCATATGCTTATGATAAGGCTGCTATATCAATGAGAAGCTATAGTGCAATTACAAATTTTATCTATTCCAATTCAAAACCATGTAACTTGTTTTCCAAGAAGCCTATTGTTCCATTTTCAAGTTTGGAAGCGAATTAGAGGAAGGAGAAACAAATAATGAAGAACTTTCACACAGAATCAAGCTATCAAGACTCCATAGAAATAGGTAAAGGAAACAAAGTTCCATGTTTTAGTCCTAAGGAAATGGACAACTGTACAAAGGATATCTCATATAGAGGTGTTAGGAGACGACCTTGGGGTAGCTATGTTGCAGAAATTTGGAATGGCAGGTCCAAGAAACGTCAATGGTTAGGATCTTTTGATACAATAGAGGAAGCCGCTCTTGCCTATGATAAGGCTACTATATCTATCAATGGCAATAAAGCAAGAACATATTTCTTGCGTGTCAATTCAAAGCCATGGAATTTGTCCACTAATCAACCTATTTTGCCCCTGTCTACTTTGCAATCTACTCCTATATTAAATCCACTTTTGAGTCAACAGAAATCAAATCCTATAAGTGATGACAACTTTGTTCAATTGGTGACAGATGAGTACATGAAACCTTTAACAAAAATGATAGAAAAGAATGATCATTTTCTTGGAGCTAAATCAAACAATTTACAATTATCCATGTGTCTTCCTGAAGTTGATAGCAGTACCAATTTTGTGATCAAGCAACCTGTTGTACAATTCTATACTTTAGAGTCTAGTTCAAGATTAGAAGAAGTTTTACCTGAAAACATTGATATAACTTCAACCAATTACATTACTCAATGTACATCTTCATTCTGCCAATCCTGCTTTAGTCCTGTTGACAAGTGTTTGTTTAGTAGCAACACGGTCATCAATACAATGCCCAAAAAAAACTCTAGCATGGCTATTTTTCCATATGGCATTGGTAACCATTGTCCTAATCAATTCTTGGAAGACGCTGCTCTTGTCTATAATGACATTGATACAAGAGAGATATACAATATCAATCACAATTGTAGCATTTCATCTATAGCTACCACTAGCCATGTGTTTGCTACAAAGTAGCCATGTATCTATTACTAAGATTAATACATTTGATCTTGCTATTGATCATTTCAAACATCTTATTGACATAAGTTATTAGATTGTGTATACAATTGGAGAAACATGCAATGCATGAAAAGTTGTTTCTTTAAAAGCTTTTCAAGCAAACAATTAGGTTGTGTATACAGTTGGAGAAACATGCAATGCATGAAAATTTGTTTCTTTAAAAGCTTTTCAAGCAAACAATTTCAAATAGAATTGATATTGTTCTTTGTAGAACAAAGTTTTGAGTTAACAATATTCTTATTTTCACTTATAGAAAAGTACAAATTACAAATAAAGAATTGTATTTTTAATTACAATTTTCTCTATTAATATGAATAGCTTAAGAGCATGACTAAAATATATTCTATTAAAATATGATTTATGCTTAGTTATATTTTTTTATATACAACAAATATATAAATCTAACAAAGCTATTGTTGATAATCTACAACTTTTCTATTGCAATACCAATAAAACTCTACATATGTAAATGATCAAAACTACTTCTTCTGACTTTTAAATGTCTGTTCTTATACAAATTTGTTTGGGTATTGGCCATAAAACACAAATGTTAGGAGAAATAAATGGAATCAATTAGAGTTTGTATCTCATACTGTGTTAGGTTTGCTATGTACTTTATCCTAAAAGTGAAAAAAAAGTAAGTTACTATAGCTGAAATTAGTTTTAATCAATTGGAACAATAGTACAACTTTCCAATATTGGATACATCCACAGGAAGAGTACTAGTTCCATAGGTATTGTCTATTTGAAAGATAATGACCATCATTTCTATTTTTCATGACCACACCCAGTACTTATATGCTGATAGAAATCAATAGCTCCAATAAGAGCAATTGATCACAAAGAACATATATTGTTGTCACTAGATAATCTTTTAGAGCTTCATGTACATCACTCAAAGTAAAACAATTAATGAATGACCAACTCTACTTGAATGATATTGTCCTCCAATTTCTACACTGTCATGAAAATGGAGCTTGCATTGCAAAAACTCGACAAAAATAATTAGATATCAATTTACTATTCACAATCAAGATCCGGATCAAATCATCATGAATAACATACTGAACTTACATATACCATTCATGACAGTATAATTATTCTTCAAACAAGTATAATAGTTATAGACTTTTATACAACCTACATTCTAAAGGATATTTTATGATTGGTTGATAGAAAATGCAAATGTGATCGATGGAATGCTAAGAACTTGCAAATAGTTGTTCTATGCAATTGCAGTTACAAATTATATAGTTATCCAGTGAGGAAAAGAAATGGCTCACTTTTCTGAGGACGAAATCATGTTACAAGTATACACTATTATGATAGTCGAGATGTTCATATTGGTTCTATTGCTCATTCTAGTAAAGAACACTTTGCATTTTTGCATATTGCTAATATGCAATGTAATAGTGTTCTTATATTTTTTTGGCAGTTATTGATCATTATGAACGCAAGGCAAATAGGCATGGAAGAAGTCGTATAAATATTTCAATCTAAAACAAGGAAGTATATGCAATCAACATTTAGTAGAGGGCAACATTGTAGACTTCTTTGTCTTTGTATTTTTATGCATTTATAAATATATTTATATAATAACTCTCATAACTGAACATGATCTGATTTAAACAATATCTATTGTCTAGTTTGAATTTGATAATGTTGTCATAGAGCTCTCTCTATATGTGCACAATTTTCTTTATGATAATTGTTATTGGCTTCAATCGTCTAGTTGCAAAGTTGACCATTCTATGTGCACTCACCTCGAAGATTTCTATTTATATGGTTATGAACTTTGATGGTAACATTTTAAATTGCGTTTCAAAATAGCTAGCAACTACTATTTTGACAAAGTTCAAAGAATTTCTTGAACAATCTCAGAGCAAGATCATATAGTTTTATTTCTATAAACATGATGTCTCTTAAATTTTGCATGCGCAATTTGTATGCAATAAAATGAGACACACAGAAATAAGATACAAGTCAATTGTTGACAATCTTCTTTATCATTTGCATAGATTAGACACTTTGGGCAGTATGTTGAATCCCTATTGCAATCTTTTTTTTATCCTAGATGGATTCCTATTACCCAAACACTCTAGAATAAAATGACGTTTGCAAATTGACAACATTTTCAGGCATCTATAGTCTTAGCATTCTTATGCATATTACCAAATGACTAATTTCAATTTCAATTAAGTCGACTAGAATACAGGTTCCAGATCCCTATACAAATAGCCCTAAGTGCAAACCAAACCAAACTCTCTAATGTAACCAACTTCAAAGCAACTTCTTCTTTCTCAAATCCCACGTTCCCATCTTGGGTTGGGGATTTATTGTTTTAGCTGAATGTTTTGAGTATTGCTTCATTTTCTGACATAAAACCTATTTAAAATGTTTACCCAGAAAATAGTTCATCATATATAAGTTAACAACCAAAGCAAACAAAGATAAAACAATTTCTAAAACATATGTAAATTCAAAAGATGCAATTTATGCAATATATTACTTAGATCAGTACTATGTTGCATTCTTTCTATATTTGATATATTGCACTATCTTATTGATCAAAGATTTTCTATTACAATTGTTTTTTCTTTGCTACACACCATTTTGACAGTTCAAAATGAAGGAGTGGCAAAAGAACAAATGCATATTCTTCCCAACTCAAAAATGGGAACCGACAGACATTGGAAGATATGATGCTGTGAAGATGGCCCATGTTTTTGTGATTGATTGTGCAGCTGTGGAAGAGGCAATTCGAACAGTGGTGGGGATAGAAATCCTTCAAGAATTTCCACAAGTACTACAGTACTCAGAAGTTGTTTCTATCTTCCTTTCCAATGCAATGGATCTGCTCCAGGATTTTGACCTCCTCAAAAAGTTGGCATTTGACTATGTACAAAGTAATCTCATATCGGAGGAAGCTTTTAAGTCAGCAATTGATAACTATGAACTCTTTTATGGTTCAGCTCTCATAGGAGGTCTTTTTACCTTTAATGAGATACGCAAGGATCCAACGATGTCGTGTGTTTATAATACTATCAAAATTGGGATACAAAATGATTGTATCCTCACTATGCAAAACGTTGTGGATTCCCATCAATTACAACTTGGTCCACACTTTGCATCACGGGTCAAAAGGACTTTTCTTGCCCTTCATTTTCTCTTGGGCCATGTTTCTCATCCACCTTTGCTTCATCACTCTGCCCCTATCCAAAATGTTGTGCCCACTATCTCAAACGCTGCTCAAGTTAGTCCAATTGTTCCAAATACTCTGAGGACCTTTCCAGTTCCTGATGCTTCTAGTTCTAACAATAATGAATCTAGTTCAACTGTCTAATATGTATAAGCAATTTATTTTCTGCATGGCTTGTGTAAGAGCATACTAAAACAATTATGATACATAATGTTTTGAGTTTAATGCTTCTTTGAGAATCTCTACTTGTAGTCCATATCATTTTTCATATCTATATTTAGAATAAGTTTAGGTTAAGTGCATACAAATGCAATACAAAATAAATGTCAAAAATATTGATTTGTTTAAATTCAATCAAAACTGAACCTAGATCAGTTATAAGCATTATCAATATGGTATTTTATGTGGCCAAGTCATCGAGGAGAAAAAGAAATCTTTAATTACATTTCTCTATTTCATCTTAATATCTATTTAAATTATTATACATATACAAATAGATAATAAATAGATGAAAAAAGACAAAGCTATCATATTTAAGAATTGTTTTATTATAATTTAGAACTATTTTATTTATGGCATGAATTTTTGTTTTTATTGAAGAATTATTTTATATTAGTTTAGAACAAAGTGTATAATTGTAATCATAAATTCTATCAAAACAATAGATTGACAATGTCTCACTACTTCACAAAAACTTAGCAGACTGCATATGTCCATATAGCAAATAGATAATTGGAAAATTGTTCATTTATTGAATATGATTAGAACAAAAATCAAATATTGATTTGTTTAAATTCAATCAAAACTAAACCTACATCAGTTATAAGCATTATCAATATGGTATTTTATGCGGCCAAGTGATCGAGGAGAAAAAGAAATCTTTAATTGCATTTCTCTATTACATCTTAATATCTATTTAAATTATTGTACATATACAAATAGATAATAAATAGATGAAAAAAGCAAAATGATGCAGAGGTAGGAGGACCAAAACTATCCTCAATAACATTAACAAATCAAAGAACTAATCCAATTGCTTTTGTCAGATTGAAGAGAACATTAATACATACTTTTCATCCAATTTTCATGAAGATCCAATTATAGGAGAGCAAGTTATGACTCTTTTCCCAAAACTACAAACCCTAGGCAGCGTTCAGACCTGCCCTCACCAAAAATGCCATAACTTATTCAAATCCTAATAAAATTTGATGAAACAAAAAGAAATGGAAAGTAGACTCAATACTCTTTCCAACCATATATGTCTTGCTCCTGTATATGTCCATACAAAACCGTACTAAACGCTGCAACAGGACTGTTGCAGGGAAAATAAGAAAATTACAGTCCATAAAACACTCATATCTTTCACAAAACTAAATAAAAATGCACGGGACAGGAAGAAAATGGAAGGTGGTTGAAGGATATAACATTTTCAATCCATTTGACATCCATTCAATTCTATATAGGGCTGTACAATAGCAAAAGACAGTAAATTTATGAAGGAAAATACAGGAAAACATTATTTTTTCTCATTCCATGCTCAAATCTTCAACCACCCACGAATTCTTCATGGTTACAAGGCCTTTTAAAGGCATTAAAACATGTCTCTTCAGTTCATAACTGATTTGGAGTGAACCAAGAGCCAAATGACTCTTCACCTTCCAAGTTTGCATCTTTTTTCCAATTTTACATTGACAACCTTTACATGGTTTGCAATATTTTGCATTTTTGAAACTCCTAATGACCTAAACACATAAAAATTACTTGATTGACCTCATTACACTATTGAAAGATTTAAAATTTAATCAAACTCTTATAGAAGCATCAATTTATGAAGGTGCTCCTGCACCACAAAAGCTATCTTATGTAAGAATTGTTTTATTATATTTTAAAACTATTTTATTTATGACATGAATTTTTCTTTTTATTTAAGAATTATTTTATATTAGTTTAGAACAAAGTGTATAATTGTAATCATAAATTCTATCAAAATGATAGATTAACAATCTCTCACTACTTCACAAAAACTTAGTAGACTGCATATGTCCATATAGCGGATAGATAATTGGAAAATTGCTCATTTATTGAATATGATTAGAACAAAAATAAAACCATGTGAATATAACAATGACAATTTTATGTTGCAGAACCAAAAGCAAGAAGAGGTATTAGAACAAAAAGTGGTAATCTAAAGATCAAATACATATACGAATTTAGTAAACATCCACATCATCTATATCCAAGGTAAAACATATCCCTCCTATTCTGCAATTTTAAACTTTGTTTGAAGGCATAAAAAAATGAAAAGGAAGATAGATTCTTTAGCAGTGCCAAAGAAAGAAATAATAGAAGTAGAAGAATATGAATTCAGAAATCAATATCAAGATTGCAACATCGATAGTGCCTTGAGAATTGAAGGATTTTTTTAGGCTTAACAACTTTAAATATAATGTTGGAGATTGTCTCTTTGATACATTTGAGCTTCTACTTGACAATCAACACACATCAATCCAAATACGCAATGGAACTATTGATTACTTCCTGCAATGTCTTTCACAAGGCAATGCAGAAGCAATTACTTCATATAACTACATGAATTGAATCCTCTTACACTATATGAATTGCATAGAATAAAAGATACTGAAACGTACCTTCATAGAATGCGACTCTCTGCAAAGCCAACATCAAACAATGAAGACATTGGATTATGGGGAGACATATTTTGTATACACTGGCTATCCAAATGGTTAGACATACAAATATGTGTTTGGTCAATGACAAGAGGAAAGAAGTACTTACATTTCAATCAGTCATCCCATGGAAAATCATATTCTATCTTATTCCATGATGCAAATCCTCTTTGCGGTCATTTTGAGCCACTCCTACATCATCAAATACAATCAAACAATATACAAACACATATAAAAGAAATAATAGAAGTTGACAAATATACATTGAAAAATCACATTCAAATTTCCAATATTGACAATGCATTACACCTTGAAGGATTTTCTAGGATCACCACACTTAAATACAATGTAGGTGACTGTCTCTTTGATGCATTAGAAGTCTTACTTCATCATCGCTATACATCAATTGAATTGCGCAATGGACTTATCGATTACTTCCTCAATTGCCTTTCACAAGGCAACATAGAAGCAATTAATTCATATAACTATGAATTGAATCCTCATACACTATATGAATTGCATAGAATAGAAGATGTCGAAACTTACCTCCGTCGAATGCAACTCTCTACAAAGCCAACATCAAACAATGAAGACATTGGATTATGGGGAGACATATTTTGTATACTTTGGCTATCCAAATGGTTAGACATACAAATATATGTTTGGTCAATGACAAAAGGAAAGAAGTACTTACATTTCAATCAGTCATCACATGGAAAATCATATTCTATCTTATTTCACGATGCAAATCCTCTTCATGGCCATTTTGAGCCACTCGTTCATTATGAACTACAACCAACTGATATTCAATCACATTCAACATCACCACATATAATATTACGTAACATTAAACAAATCATTAGAAATAATAATATACATAACATAAATTTTTTGAGACAAACCACAAACATTACAAATAATAAGCCCGTGTCACTTCAAGAAATTAAAAAACAAATACGTGCAAGAAATATACTAGCACCTACAACCTTGGGAAAAAAAACTCAAATGCCACCATTAGAAATTTTCAAAAAAAAAATTCAAGACACGCCAAAATATGCATGTTCAATTTGTCAAATATTGCATTTCAAGAAAGATATATCAATGCTGAAGGATAAACAAAAGCATGCATATTCCAAATTAACAAATAAAAAATGTATTCTACTAGAAAACTATATTTGTCGCAAATGTAAAGCATCATTGAACCATCTCAAACTACCTAGATATGCAACACCAGATTATATCAGGATGAATAAACCATTGCACTATGTAGCAATGCTTTCACAACTAGAAGAACGATTAGTCTCACTTAGAATTGCATTTGCACAAATATGGCAACTAGGATACAAAAATTCTCAAATGCGTCTAACAGGCTCTATTATCAATGTGCTAGTTAACATAGACATTATACAAACAACATTACCGCGCTCTACTAACGAGACATCTACAATTGTTGTCGCTCTTAAAAGACAACTACAATATAGAAATGCATACAAAACAGGAATGGTACATGCAACTATCATTATGAAAGCTTTAAAACAATTATGCAAGAGAACATTATATAAAATGGAAAATGTTCAATTAAACAAAGATTGGAAAAAAACTCTTCAATACAATAATGACAATGATCAAATAAATGAAAATACTACCAGTGAAAGCGATGTTGAAAGCGATGTGGGAAATGATATAGAAAATGAAAAACCTTGTGAGACCTTAATACACGGATTCACTGAATCAAAATCTATACATGAAATGCAAGACAAGATTATAGAACTTACACCAGTAGAAGGCCATAATCCTATTGGACTCTTTAAAGACAAATATGTAGAAGAAATAAATTTTCCTACACTATTCTTTGGGGAACCACGTGATGAAAACATAACCAGATCTTTTCCATACCAAAAAATTGCACAATGGGAATTACAAAACTCAAATAGAAAGTTTGCTTACCATACAACAAATCTATTTTTCAAGACCATTAAGATACTTATACACCAAGTTCTATCCACAATGTGGATAAGACTACGCAAAGGTCAACTAAAAGGAAGAAAGCTAGTAGCAAAAGATGTCAAGCATAAACCCAATTTAGAAAAGATTCTTAGATCTGACATTGGTTACATTGATTTCAAAAGGATAAGAATATCTCCAGATTATATGCATCAATTAAAAATAAATGCATTTGCAATGATTAGACAACTTGGACCTCCTACCTTTTTTATTACATTTACAAGCGCTGAACAATATTGGGAGCCACTATCAAAAATGCTTGCAGAATTACACAATATATATCAAACAAAAATAAATCAGCAACACAGCATAGCAAATGAAACTGACAAATTTCAACTCATAAGGAAAGATCCTGTGACATGTGCACGTTATTATAGGCATAGAATCAATGCAATAAAAAAACTAATATTGACAAACAATTCCTTCTTTGGGAAAATCTTGGATTATTTCTCTGTAACTAAATTCCAAAATCGTGGAAATGAACATGACTATTTCTTGCTGTGGGTTAGAGATGCACTGATTTATGGTAAAGATAGTAATTCAAATATTGAAGAATTTGTAGACAAGTACATAACATGTAATACTGAAGAACTACATCCTGACTTAGCTATAATACATAAACATCACCATACCAAGCAATGCAGGAAATCAAAAAAACAAAATTGTTGATATAATTTTCCATTTCCACCAATGGGGAAAACTTCAATTATTGAACCATTTATAAACAATGATCAAACTACAATTTCAACAGCAAAAGATATTCTTTCCACTTTACAACAATCAAACTATGACAATTCATTCTCTTTCGAAATGTTTTTGCAAGAAATGAATTTAACTGAGAATGATTACATAATGGCCATCAAATCTACAACCCATAGGCCCACAATTTTTTTGAAAAAGAAACCAGCACACATATGGAATAATAGCTTTGCCAAAAAAATACCAGGAATATGGAACGCAAATACAGACGCACAATTTGTCTTGAATGCATATGCCGCAGCAATGTATTGCAGCTCTTACATGACAAAAATCGATAAGTCAATGACAAATGCATTCAAAAGAATTCGAAAAGAACATGAACAAAATAAAATAGATGCTATAAGAATGATAAGTAAACTTGGAAATACATTGCTCAATTTACAACAAATGTCTTCGCAACAAGCTGTTCACCTCGTACTATCTCTTCCACTAAACTACAGCTCAAGGAAATGTATATTCATTGACACCAGGCCTGATAATGAGCGAACATTTATTTTAAAGTTAGTAAAACATTTGAACAAAGAACCAGATGACTCAAAAAATGTGACTTGCAATTCATTAATAGACTATTATCTTGCACGACCTAAAACAATAACAGACATTTGTCTTGCACAATTTGTTTCAGAATACAAAAAAATGGTACAAAATTAGAAGCCAAAGCCAAGAGAAATGTTATACGATTTGTCAAGTTTAATAGACATATTGACCAAGAGAATCATTACAGAGAGCAATTACTACTTTATGTGCCGTTTACAATAAATGAAAACACACTAAAAGATGGTTTTGAAACATGGCATAATGCATATTCATATCATGAGCGCACAATTAGAGCTAATTTCATCAAATACAATTACAATGTCAATCACACATGGGGTGACATTGACACTGCTATTGCTGACCTAAAAACTATTGATGAACAAATTCACAACCAGCCCTCACCTAAAAAACATTCATCACAAGAAGAACAATATAACATAGAATTAGATATTGATAAATTAAAACTCAACAAAATAAACAAAACAAATTTTGTTGCATTTGAAATATCAAAACATTGTCAAATGATTGACAATGTCGAATATTACAAAATGAGACAAATGTTAAACAAAGAACAACAAGCAATTGTAAAAGACATTATATTAAAAAAATTGGAAAACAACAAAACTCCATTACATTGGTTCCTAACAGGAGGAGTTGGAACTGGAAAAACTTTTACCGCAAAAGCAATATACCAAAGTCTTATTCGCATATACAACAATTCTATTGATAATGATCCAGACAAACCAAAAGGCCTTATTCTTGCTTATACAGGAAAAGCAACATACAACATTGGTGGCATGACAATACACTCAACATTGCATATGCTTTTCAACAAGTCAGAATTCATTCCTTTGAATTCTGAAACATTAGATACAATGTCAAAGCATTATCAACAATTACGAGTCCTTTTAATAGATGAAATTTCACTAGTGGGTGCAAGATTTATGCAATCTATTGACAAACGATTACGAGATATAATGCAAATGCCTACTAGCTACTTTGGAAATCTTGATACCATTTTTTGTGGCAATCTTTACCAAGCACAACCCGTACAAGATTCTTTAGTATTCGAAAACTTACTAACAACAAATGAACTAATGCCTTATGATTTTTGGAAATAGAAAATAAAGTACTACTCCTTGCAAACAACAATGTGACAAAGAAATCAAACTTTCATCAACATACTGAATAGAATGCGCATTGGATCACAAACAAATGATGACTTAGAATATCTCAATAAAAACTGCCTCCGCCCACCACCAATGGACCCAATGTTCCCTTTTCTATTTTATAGAAGAAAAGATGTTGATACACACAATAGAAAAATGTTTTCAATTTCACATGGAGATCTGATCATATTGAATTCAATTGATGAATATGAAGACAATTATCATGCAATAAGATCTTATAATCATTCAACCAATCTACCAACTCAAATAGAGTTGAAGCCAAATATGTTAGTTGAAATATACACTGGTAATTATGACACACAAGATGGTATAGTCAATGGATCGAATGGAATGTTTAAAGCATATACCAAATTTGCTGACTTTGACATTGTTTGGATTAAATTTAATGATCCACAAATTGGACATCGACAAACAAAAAGTCTAGCACAATGCTTTACCAATGACATTGATAAAGATTGAACGCCTATACTTCGAATTGCCAAACCTATTCACAAGCATTCAAATCAAAAGAAGATAACTATTAGAAGACAATTCCCAATCCAATTAGCATGTGCACGTACTATTCATAGATCCCAAGGACTTACAATAGAAGGTCTTGCATTTGACCCTTCAGGCATAAACAAACATGGATTGGCATATACAACACTTTCATGCACTAGAACAATTGACAACTTATTCCTGCTGAAACCTATTACACAAAACAATTTCAAAATAAAGAAAAAAGTACTTGTCGAAATGTCACGTCTACAATCTACAGCAATGTGGAAATTTCAAAATGAACATTTAAAAGAAATTCATACTGGACAAATATTACTGTCCACATTGAATACACGTAACTTGCCTCTTCATATAGAAGACATACTCAATGATCATGATATAATGTCATCTGATATTTTTTGTTTACAAGAAACACATACTCGATCCTCTGATTTTATTAATCCATTTCAAAAAAATTATTATTTCTCAACATATCATATACATGGTGTTATGACTTTCACCATAAAAAAATATAAGATATTAAAAACTATGCAACACAAAACAAATAATGTTGAAGCTATAACAATAAAAACAACTTTCGACGGTAATGAAATCAACATATCTGATCTATATGTAAGACCTGCTACCCCATTATTAGAAATCATAGAAATCACCAACCAAGTTTTTTCTTGCATAGATATTCATGCTACTCTATACATTGTAGGCGATTTCAACATTGACATGTCTATGCATAACAAGAAAACAAAAGGATTCTCTAGCCATATGCAAACACACAAAATAAACTTTCTATTAAATAGTATACAATCCCTATCTAGACCACTCATTGATCATGTTTGGTGTAATGTACATAGACAAACATATTGTATTTACAAATCAGAAGCATATTGGCCTGATCATGATGCAATTTTTACAATGCTTGAAATCAATGATGCAAAATAAATCAAAAGCTTCTCGAGCAATTCATGTCAATAAATAAACTTTACCATGTTATTCAACATATCTGGAGGTATGAATTGATCCCTATTTATTACAAAATTCTATTTTTCATTTATGACATAATTATAACTCCTTATTATTAAAAAGCACAATTACTAAATTAACATTCCACAACATGTATCTTAACATTTGACAACTTTGTTGCAGCTAAAAAATGGAAAGCAACAAAAGACAAGAGAAACAATTGCATGCGAAACAACAACAATCAACAAAAAGGTAAATGACACCTTCAATTTGCAAATATATGATACTAATTCAATTTCCTAGTATTCAAATAATTCTCTTTCAATCCCCACAGATCAAAGACAAAAAATCCCAGCTCAATGTCTATTGAAGATCTCAATGCCCGGAGAGCTGGACAGACATTTGAAGGAGATATCATTATTGTCTATAAGACAACGTTAGATAAAAACAATAGAACACGTGAAGTGCTTCGGGATGACCTAACATATGCCAAAGCTAAGATGACAGTGACTGTAAACATAACTAGTGACCTTGTCAAGCAATTTGAATAGAAGATAGTCCCAGGTTCAAGCATCTAGATTTTAGGCTTCAAGATTGTTGTAAAGACAAATTATGATCGTGGTGACTGTGATTGCATCCTTATCTTAAACAACTCCAGCACTGTGGAAGTCATACCACAAATTTGTCAAGAATACAACTTCATACCAAGCAATACAATCAAACAATTACTTAGAAGCACAGATGAATATTCTATAGGAACTATTGGTGCCTTGGTAATGGCCACAACAAAGAAAGGAAACCAATATTTTGTTGATCTGAAAGATGGAGATACTGAACTTGACAAAGCACAGGTCAATTATTCTCTCCAATCATCAATTCATTGTATTTTTCCTTTTTCATTTTCTCTTATATTCCTTAGATACATGGAAAAAAATGCTAACTCTCTTGATAAAAAATAGCTGATAATGCATTCAAGTTTGGAGCACCACTTCCTAGCAATGCAGGACAAAGTCCAAAGGAAGGAATTCCCACCTATGCTTTTCAAGAATATTGTTAAATGGATAGATTCAAGGGACAACAAACTTTATACAGGCCAGTCAACATATATTGGTAAACTAAATAATAAAAGGACCTTGGATAGATTAAACACAGTACTACAATCAACATTTGAGGTAAGTAATTTCAAACTCTTGGATTTCTTTACTTACAATTTTCTAAATCTAAGCCAAAAGCTAATAATACTTCAACATGTCTTGCAGGTCCATGGAATATTAAAAATATCCAATGCCTTCTCAAGTCCATTCCATGCATTCTGTCCAAACTATAATTACAAATTTGATGCATATGGAACACTAGAAGAGCAAACTGCCCATTGCATTATATGCAAGAAACAAGTTGCATACATACACTCCTTCTATCTGAAAACAATTTTGACTACTGATAATAAAAAAACTATTAACTGTTCTTGTGACAAGTCCATCATTCAGATATTGCTCCCTGAACTCCACAGCGTCATCTATGAACAGTATATCGATGACAAATCAGATATTGTCTTCATGCTAAGAGACTTTTCAGCAAAAGGAGACTTCACACTTAATCAGAACAATATTATTATTAGTGCCAATTGTAAGGAGGACTAATGCATATCAAAAGGTATAATTCTACTTCTCTTGCTAATGTCTTATTTAAAAAACTATTTCAAAGTAATTAGTTCCTTCATCACACTCTTCATTACAATAGCTTATTTACTATAATAATCTATTGACAACCATCTTTATACATATCTTGCAGGATGCAAATGGAGCCAAAAAAATAGATTACAATGAAGCTCTATATTGTTTAACAAGCTTTTACATAAAGAAAATCATATATCATTTGTCTTATATGTTTCAAAGGGATTCTATATAACAAGTTGAAAAAAAAATATTTCTACTCAGTATTTGCTATTTCAAATTTGTCTCTCATTATTTACTTTCAATAGTAGCTAAAAATCATTTGAAAATAGTGATGTTAAATGCTTTAATTTCCCAGCTCAATTCCATGTCAAATTCAACTAAATTAGTTCAATAAATTCTTATGTTTTTTAACAATATAGCAAACTTGGATTGCTACAAATATCAATTTCAACATCAACTAACAAATAACACATACAACGGCAGGAAGCTGACGCACTGCGTCCCTTGTTTAATTTATGTGGATGGAAAATAATTAGAAGAAAAAGATAAATTTAGAAGATGAGAAGCTAAATTAAAAATTAAATTAAAAAAATTATTTAATTTGTTGTGCATGATGGAGGAAAATAGGAAATAAATAAAATATTTGATTTTATTTATTTAAGAGATAAGAAAAGTCAACTTAAATAATTAGAATAATTTATTTAATTTTGGAGGAATAATTAGTCAATTAAATAATTGAAATTATTTAATTATTTGTGGATAAGAGGAATTAGTGGTGAATTAATTAATTAATAGGTTTATTTAATTAATGTAAAATAGAAGGATGAAGTTGGAAAAGATTGATTTAATTAAATAATTATGAATTATTTAGTTATTGGTGGAAGGGGGAAGAAATTGATGAAAAGGTGAAATTAATTAAACAATTTAGGAATTATTTAATTAATTTTGAATTAGAAGAAATTGATGAGAGAATGATGCATATGACAGAATAATAATGCATTGGTCATTTTTAGGTGTCTATAGTCACATCTAATTTGAACCACCCTACAATCAAAATCAACTTCTGAACATAGTCTCTATAACCAAACCACCTCTTTGTAGGCATGTGTAGTAGCCATATACTTTTCTTTGGTGATGGACAAAGCAATTGTGGGTTGCCTCTTACTCATCCAACTAACTGCAGGATCTTTGACTTGTTGGGAACATGATCCCTATTACAAATGACTGATGGACTAGGATAGAGGAACTACTTAAGATTATGTGATCAAAGGACAAATAATAATATTTAAACAATCTATTCAGTAATATTGAAACAAACATATGAAATAGTATGCAAACACAAGAAACACACGGGATACCATATTTACGTGGGAAACCCTTATGGGAAGAAAACACACCACTAAAGGACTATCATGGTTATATTATTCAAAATACAAAGATTCAATACAATAGGTCCCTTTATAGAGTTACAATCTATAGGCTTACAACACCTTCTTCTACAATCATAAATAGATTACATCAACCTCATGTCCTCACTAAAGTATTTGGCATCTACCATCACATATACACACCAACCAATCTTGGCTTATATCTATACATGTAGTTTGATATAGCTGCTAAGACTAGCCCATGGAACATCAATCATCTTAGCTATCTAACCAATCCATGGAATACCAATCATCACACAAATATACCATGATCATACAATAATTTCAACATGCCACACATACCAAACATGATGCCTCCACATGGATAATCGCCATAGATGATAAGCCACTACCTCTTATGACCCCATTTGGCATAGTAGCTAGTATTAGTTGTGTGCATATTCTTTGTAATTTGCCTATAGATAATATTAAATACAGATGTGGATGCATATTTTTTGTAAGTGTTGACAATAAAATATAGGCCCAAGGTCTAGATAACTTATGTCAGAGAAATGAACCCCTTGGCGATGCAATAGGAAGAGAACTAGAAATGGTGCGATAGATAAACATATAAGGAAAGAAAGATAAAACACATGCACATATCTCATAAGACTAATGCACCATTATATTTCTATAATTATATGCTTCAATATATAATATACATTTTGACTGCAAGCATAGATATATATCACATATGCTTGGGTGTCATCTATTACATCACTAGTTTATCATTCTATTTCTACTATTTCTTCCTTAATTCTCTCTCTTCTCATTGTTCTCCTCATCCCCCTTCTTATGGTGAGGTTGGGTGCTAATATAGATTCTAGTTGTGTTAAGGACATGTCTTTCTAGATGTCTTTGTGTCTCATCATCATTCAAAAGGTACCATAGGACATTAGATGTTACTACAATGGCCTTGCGATGACTATAAGTTGGTCTATCATGTTTCAAGTTCCTTATCTATCAACATCCTCTTGAGACCTAATTCATTGTCTTGTCTCAAGACATCCATCTTTTGGTTAAAAAAGACTTTATTATCTCAAAAATACCAAAATATGCTTTAAAATTTAGGTAGTCTATTTAAGTTCTATGGCTAAGGTAGCAAATGTTTATAAGTGGTCTTGATCTACTCATATGTATTTTCCCAAGTCAACATAATATATTGAATTCATTGCGTCCATATTGAAAGATCAATATATGCTCTATCTGTAGACATCAAAGTAATTGGCTCTATAATGTAGGTATTATTTTCTTAATGTCTTAGAGAAGCTTTGATAGTAGTGATAGATGAATATTTACACCTAACTCCAATTCCTTCATTTACATTATTGACTTCATCCTCTATTCACTCAATTGGTTGTGTTATGATTGAATGCTTATCAATTTTTATCATTGTGACCCATCTAAATCAATCACAATATTATAACTTCCTGATATTTGCAAAATTTGAGACTCCATCTGATCTATTTGGGTCTTCTATGTCATTATGAGTTGTGGCTAGTTTATGCAATATTAGTATATTTGTAGAGACATTATTGCAAGTGTCTTCTAATTTTTTATTGGTCTAAATCTTTGTGGAAATCCATCTTTGCTACATGTGTTTTAGCTCTTCTATTTTATACTCAATAACTATTTATTTATTTAGCTTTTTCCTCTCTTGTTCCAAACCACTAATTTGATCCAACAAACTTTGCACTACTCCTTCAAATTATGGTTGTAGATGAATCTATTATAACTTATAGTTGGTGTTGCATTAATTTGATTGGTTTGTGTATGCCTTCTTCTAATTTAACATTTTTGTGTAATAGATATTGTTTTGCACTGCTTCTGAAAGCTTCACTTAGTTCTAACTTATAAATTGGTAAAATTTTAGTAAAATCAATTTGTATCCCTACAGGGGTGTTCATGAACATATTTAGTCTCATCATGACTATTGGAGATGCTTGCTTTTGCCTATCCATTTACTCTTTAATTTTACTTATGAGTTCATTAACTCGCCAACATGTTGGAGTGACTAATTGTGTTGAAGCTCCTCTAGGGTCCATGAAATCACATCCATATCTAAGTGTAGGCTTCTTGGTCTTCCTGCTGAAACCTCCAAAGAGTAACTATCTCAATGAATGTCTCTAATCCCAAGAGAACTCTAGCCTCACCCAAGTCTCCAAGTATCCATGAGCACATACAACCAATCAATCCATGCTAAACTCCAAATGTAAAATTACACTATCATGAAGCTCCCAAGCACATGAATAATGTTCTCAATTCCAAGAGAACCAACAAGATCATTGTCAAAGCTCTCATTACATGTCTACATAATCTAGGAACACATCATGATCTAACATCTCCTCCTAGGAGATCACATGCACCAATGCACACATCCTGGTCTCAAGATAACCTGTATCATGTCAACACTCTAATCTAGAATCAAGACTCCACCACTTGACACAATACCAACACCTCTAAACCAAAGATCACATCTCTAATCACATGAAGATAACCATCTCCTAACAATAGTACTCAAGATGTCAAAGCACTCATATTGCATAAGCATCATAACCCAAGTGTTTATCCATGACACCTAGTTCCATTGTAGAAGATCATCCATCACTAGGTGACGAATCCACATCACTACCAAAGCTCCCAGTGAACTACGATACGAGCTACACATGGTATCGTGATAACCATCTCCTAAATGAATATCACCATGGTCCACACACACTCAATTGTAATACCAATAACTCCAAGGTAGAACTAAGATCTCCAAGCCAAGAAGATAAATCATCATCACTGTCAAAATCTCACACAAAACCGTGTAACTAACCTATCCATGACATTGTGTTAAACATATTACAAGTCTCAATAACTAACTATCTAGGTACTCTAATCATCCATCCTTTCATCTCAATGCAACATACCAACGCACAAATGACCACATACAAGGCCAACTAATAAAGTTTGCATCAACACTAAATCAATCTCGTGGATATAGACAATCCACATCTGAATCATCCCACTATAGCCAAATAGGTGACCAGTCCTTAAAACTACATAAATCATAGATCCCAAACATGAAATATACAAACTCATCATCACATTAGTAACCTACAAACCGACATATTAAAGAAGATAACCTCAAGACTCAAACACCAAATCAACTCTAGATCTGATTTACCACACAAGTCCACAAACAAGTAACCATAGTCAAGGAACCAATCAAGCATCTAAGAGATAAAAACAATCTCCTAAAGTTGAACCATGCCACCACCTACAAACATGATCATAACCCATAAATGTCAACCACATACATGATCATGTCATGCTAGTGCTAAAATGTACCTGCATATTTATGACACCATATCATCACCATCGTTGTACCTGTACTCATCTCCCATTGAGATGAGATTCCTAGTCTCTCATGTGTATCAATCATGTCCTCAAACCAGAAGACAACCTGTGTATATGTTTCCATCAAAGTCCAAACTCTGAAAACACTTGTAAACTTGTATCAAGAAGCATCAAATCTAAAAACTGGCTATACCATGCTGATGGTCTCATAACAACATACACTCCCAGAAGTTTATGCCCAAAAAATCATTTGAATGCTCTCACAATCACACCCTAAATCTAAGGCTCCCACAAGTGAACAAAGTAAAAACCTCTCTTTGCATTTCAAACTAGAAATTTACCTAATCCACTGTGTAGTACACTACAATAGCTCTTCAACGCCTGTTTGAAATCTAGAATGCAATTTTGTATGTGAAAGTTATGACCGTTTTACCATTTCAGATAAATGGCAACTTTAGGTATCAAATTCTAACACAAATAGAAAAATCGGATCACTAAACCTATACCACTACATAGTGCTCAAAGAGATCTTTTTGACGCCTATAAGAAGTAAAAAATCTAATACAATATGTAGAAGTTATGCCTCCTTAAAAAAAGTCCCCCTATTAGGCTTGAAAACAACACCAGGTGGTAGGCAGGTGGCTGGTGAGCGGAGCCACTGACAATGATGACTGATGGGCGGCTCCCAGGTGGTTAGTGGGTGACTGTCTGGTGGGGCACCGACTCTTTGGCTAGGCGGCGGTGGTGCTGGGTGGTGGTTAAGCCCCCTCTAGGCTAGTGGCCACTCGCCTAGGGGTTGGGGCCCAAGCCATATCCCCTTGGGCTTGGGCGTTGGTCACCCAGGTGACTAGGGGCACGGATTCCCTGGGCGACCCCAGTCATTAAAATAAATATATAAATTTAATTTCTAGCTTTTAAAAACTTTATAAAAATTTAAAAAAATTAGAATTTTTTCTGTGGAATGGACCTGCACAAACATAGCGCAAGAGGAATATTCCTATCATATCGTATGGTCATACGAAATATTCCCCTACAAGATTCTCCTAGGGCATGAAAAATGGCCAAAAAAAATTATCTACAAAATATGTTGTGTTTATATGGATCCATAAGTTTTTGGGCCTTTTGGACTCAATGATGAGGTTTGTTTTTGCCTAGGAGGCCTTTTGCAAAAGCCCATCTCCAAAACCCCCACACAAAGAGCCCTAATCGAAAACCCATTGACCAAAACTCCATCAAACCCCAAATCTGCAACAACCCAAGTCTGCAAACACACTTGTGACCTTGTAAATGCCTTCATTCTCAATTTGCAAGTCCATGGATTCACTATGCACAACTATCTACTCATTGCAAGGATTATAAAACTTGGGAGATCTCCTCCCACGACTTGACAACCAGGCTTCCATACCACTCAAAAGGAAAATATAGAAATATAGAACATTTTCCACATAACTCCATGAGAGATTAAAATGCAAACAAATCATATCCATGATAACTAGAATCCAAAATACAAAGGAATAAGCAAAACATACCACAAGGTGACATAAGATATACCTTAGGAAAACCCTCAAGAGGGAAAGAACCAGCCTCCAAAAGCATCCACACTCAATGTATTATTCAACAATAAAATGTTACAATACACTTACAGAGTCTCCATGAATACTTATGAAATATCAAGCTTCTCCAATGCATCCTCTATGTCCAAACATGTATCCACACATCCCATGCCATGCTTCACATATGCACTCACAAGAGAAACCCAATACAATGACAACTCACTCAACCAACCAAACCCAACTACTAACCATGTGCTTACTTTTATAGAATCAAGCTCACACAAATACAAGATGTAGCATAGGGAAAACCATATGTCCCCAAACCATTGACCCCTCTCAATTCTTGCAACTAAGTTTTCACTTTATGCTCCAATTAATTAATTAATTAATTATTCTATGTCTCCCACATAAAATAACTAACTCAATGTTACATACAACTTTACAAGTGGCCCCAAATAAATATTTAATGTGGCTAAACACATCAATTAAGATGCACCACAAATAAATATTTATTTTACATAATTTAATTTAGTCATTTTATGCAAGGTGTACAACACCCCTTTTTCCTAACAAAATGAAAGAATCTACTAGTTGAGGATGCCCTTGAGGAGAGAAGATTTTGGAGCATCTTGAGTTGTAATTGCTTGGGGACAAGCAATTTTAGGGAGGGAGGAATGTAATGTCTCCTTCTTAAGCGTAAGCTATTGAAGACCCTTAGCTTATTTTCTAAAAAAATTTTGTAGGCTATTGGGGTGTTGGTAAAGGGAAAATAATTATATAATTAAATTAAGTTGTCAAAAAATACTGAGTTATATTTTATTTGACAACTTATATTTAATTATTCAAAAAGGTTGTTTTAGGTTGTGCAAATAAAGTGGACCACTAGGATCAAGGTGCAAAAAGGTGGTCATTAGGACACTTTATCATGTTTTATATTTTTCGAGGAGATAATTGAGGGAAAAAGGAGATAAGATTATTTTATTCTCCCGAAAGTTATAAAAGGAGGTTTTGTCTTCAAAAGAAGGTTACTGTCTATTCATTTCTACTTGCTCTGTGTAGAACGTGAGTTCTTTCATTTACCTGAGGACAAAAACCCTTTGGTGAATCCAGTTTCAAGGATGAAAATCCTCCTAGTCGATTGTGTGGTTTCATCCAGAAATTACCTTATATGTTCTGAACAATGAAGATTTTTTCAATTTTTATTTATCATGGATATTTTTGATGTTTTTTGAGTGTTGGGGGAGTTTAATCCGTTATTTTGACTGATATCATTTTCCAGTTGCTGATTGTGTGCTTCCATGAGGAGTTTATGAGAGTCATATTGCTCTTAAATCAAGCCATATTAGTAGAATAAGGGTCATACTGATGCTTTGTAATATCCCAAAATGGGATATTTTGGACAATTTTGGATTTATGGACTTTCCAAAATATTTAACCTTGGATATCTGCTCAAACCCTAATTTCTGAATTTCCTAAACTTAAAATCAAACTTCAATAAATACATAGGATAGCTCGTAAAACATATCAAATCACCATAATTTCAACATCCACATGAATAACAACAATATGCTTGCATTTCACAACCAATTATGCAACAAATCCACTTCAATTATCGAACACAAATGACTAAAAATAATTTTAGAAGTCTGCTGCTACAAAATATGAATATAACAAGTCTTCAATTACATCCACAAAATAGGGCAAACATGACAAACATGCCCAACAATGTTTTGCCCTAACCCTAAGGGTTGTTGTTGAACACCCAGAATACTGAGAGGGGGGGTGAATTAGTATTTTGTTAAACCATTTACATACCAAACATTTAATCCATTCAACATACTTGATTTTAGTAAAGGAAATTAAGCATAGAACAAACAACCACAACTCATAACACATGAACACCAGATTTACGTGGAAAACCCAAGAAGGGAAAAACCACGATGAGGATTAGCTCACAATATAAAGTAGTATCAACACCGAATTACAAAAGGTTCACTGTTGGAGGGCTCACTGCCTAGAGGGCTCACTACCTAGAGGGCTCACTGCCTAGAAGAAAGGCTCACTGCCAAAGGGCTCACTGTCCTGAAAGAAAGAGATAGAAGAGGTGGCTCACTGCCATAGTTGAGCTGTTATAATTGCATCTAACATATGCATGGAGTACAATTCCAATGAAGCTCAAAGTACTGAAATAATACTCATCACACTATTCTAATATACCAGACTCTACTGCTCTGCATTCATTCAATTCGCTTCCATAGGCACTTGTCGCATCACACATTCACTCAGTCTGTTATTCACATAATATCCATCACACTTACACACAATTGCGACCCATTGACATTTATTTATACTATCTTCAACCTTGAGAACATTCTCCAAGGTCGGCATCACAACTTAACATAGAATTCAAATTAGGTCTAGACCTAAACATTCCCACAATGGAAAGGAATGAAGGCAAACCACAACACACCTTAGTTTGGACCTAAATTGATCCAAGCATGTTACACCACACTTTCACAATCAACAAAGCAACTTCATAAATAGTACAAACATAAAAGATTGGCCCAACCTGTGTAATATAATGAATTTTTGAAGTACACGCTTCGTCAAGGCAAGATATGGCTCACGGACCATACACAACACTTGAACACACTCTAGAATCTTTCATAAACATCTTGAAGCAACCTGAAAACCAACAAATTCTTCCGCAGCAGATTTCACCTGAAGAAAGTTCACCAGAGCACTCAACTGACTTTGTCATATACTGCCACTCAAGAATTCAACTTGCAGACCACCAAACCACAAACAACTTCAACTGGAGAAAGATATGAACCTTATTTAAGCACAATTCCAGAACCGCAAGACCTAAAACCTCTTTGTGGAGAAATGTGGAGCAAAGACATTTCTCCCAAACACCTCTGCAACACTCAAAAACACAGTCCACACACTGGTGAACATAACTTCCCTTGCCCATCGAATCGGAGCACCAAATTTGGAATATAGCAGCTCTTCACACTTATGAACAACATATCCAAACCACAAAGACAAATCTTCAACGAGGAAGAAATGCAGAGCAAAACCGGAACATTAATTACTCTGTTAAGTCAGAATACATCTTCAACACATTGTTTCCTTTATTAATCAAATTTTCTCAAAAGCACTTGGAAACCAACCAATAGAAGCATATTCCTAACATCTTCATCACTTCCACAAAGCAACCAAATCACCTAAGACAGTTGACTTAATCAAATAGCTCATATCATTGCAACATCATCAACTCTACTAAACCTTATCTCTGATCTTTGCTCAACACAAACTACTCATACTCTTGACACAGTTGACACCAATGACAACACAAGCTTGTTGACATCAATGGCAACACCGATAGCACATACTTGCAATAGTTGTACATACCAAAAATAATAGCAAAATGACCTTCAAAATGATGGGAAATGATCTCCAACGAGTGTTGCTCCAATTAGGGCATCAAACCCTAAGTCTTCAACTCTCCAATTCAATGGAAATCAACTCCAAAATGGTGTGCTCAGGTCTGATATGTTTGCTGCTCCAAATAATGATGCCAATGATGCCACGAGATGCCAACAAAAATCAACAAAAGATCCTCCAAGGGTGGCACTCAAGGATTAGGGTTAAACCCTAGACAAGATGACACAAATCCACCAATGGAATCTCTTCCAAAGGTGGGTGAATCAGGTCTACTCTTTTGCTGCTCCAAATCAGCAACCCTAACATGCACAAGAACCACCAAAATCACCTCCAAAAGATAGTCGCTCCTCCTCCAATAAAGGGTGCTCCAATCTAGGGAAACTCCTCAACAAATGGTGATCAATTCACACCAAAGGAATGCCTCCAAGTGATCTCCAAATCTAATTTGCAATTCTGCTCCTCTTCTCCATAAATACCAATGAAGTAAAAGTGAACTCCCATCACATAATCCTCCACAAGAAAGAGCTAGGATTTCGTCCAACTCCTCCTTGGAACTCAAGGTTTTCGTCTCAAGATCCAAATCCAAGAGATAAACTCCAAGTGATGAATGAATGAGAGAATGATGATGCCAAATGCTACAAAACCAACTTGTATTTATACACACTTTCACTCTCCTTCAAGTGTTGGCTGACCAAGGCAGATATGCAATTATTTTATCACTTTTTTTCCTCTCAAGGCCGACCCCATATGCCTTATTGGCGCCCAAATAATCCTGGCCGACCTAGGACTGTGTATAAAATTTGTTTTTCCCTTTTCTAATGGATCAACCACCTCTAGATATCTTTGGTGTCCAAAATCCAAATTAAAGATTTGAATTTATCTTTTTTCTTCCCTCCAAGTCTTCTTTCTCAACATGCCAAGGATAGGTATTATTTTATGATTTATTTCTCCTTCATAGGTCATCCCAAACCAAAGATGCATCAATTAGGATCTCCACAAAGATTGTGCACACACATGATCAAAACATTATCACTTATCCTTCTTCAAGGTGGCCCATTAGATGTTAGTAAATTCATCACATACAAAATACCCTTCATTATGACAAATTTTCACACTCACAACTCCTCAAAATGGTTCGTTCCCATGGAAAGAAAAATATATTAAATGAAAGGAACACATCAAAGTCATCAGAAAAATATGTCAAGATGTACAACAATGACTTGAGAGCATGAAAGTGCTAAAGGGAGTCGCACTACATCTGGGTGCCCAAATTCTTCCTTTAGGTTGGTTGTAGCACTTAACAAGGTAGTCATACTAGTAGAATTGAGTTTGCAACAGGTTTAATGATGTTTTAAGGGGCCATACCACCACCTAGGAGGTCGTACCAACTTTTGAACCACCTATAGTAGCATCTGATTTCTTTTTAACAGTTGTATTTGATATTTCTAAGTCATACAATAGTATTTGTTGACGTTTTCCTGTAGTACATGTGAAGGTCATACATTTGAGAGGCATTTGGTGATTTTTTAGGGTCATCCCAACATGTTTTTAGGTTGCACAACACTGACCTTTCTTGATTTTAGAAAAGTTCAGTGATTTCTTCCAGTTTGGGATAGTTTTGATATTTAGTTCAATTTGATGTCAATATGGTGATTCAGTTGCTTCAATTATTCAGCTTTGTGAGCATGTCAAATCATGATTTTCTAATTTTAATGGATTAATGTGTGTGTTGTAGTAGTATATTAGTTGATTTAAATAATGTTCCAGTATGTTACAGATTAGTTACTTTATCAATTCAATATCCAGTTGTTCATATCACATTTTATTGTAATTCTAGATAATAGTACCACCAGAAGTTTGTATTCATGAAAGTCTTATTGTAAAATTGGATGGTAAATTACCAGTTTATGTGCATTTCAAAATTGTAAGGTCTTAGACGATTTACCGCTAGACCTAGTGCATTTCATAGTTCATTTTGGCATTGAACAAGTTTGCTAGCAATCAACCATTTTGGCTTGATCAAACTTGTGTAAATCTATCCATGACTTTGCATCTTCTAAGCATACTTGTTCGTTGAAGAGGTGTAGATTTGGGTCAACTTTGTCGCTTGTATACTTTTGGTTGGCTTGCTGCCTTTACTTTTAGCAGTGCATTTATTTAGATAGATAGTTAGTTGTCTAAACACCATATGCTCTCACCTTGCCCATATTGGGAACTTGGTGATAAGAAAGTTTCGAGGATTGCATTTGCATTTCCTATATTGTAAAATTAAAAATAAAATTAGGTGTGGGTCTTTACAGAGAAATGGTGTTTCACAAGTCAGTTTTAGAGCAAAGGTTCAAAGGAATTTTCATGATCGAATCTAATGCCATTGAGAGTGCAATTCATGAGGTGATTGGATCAAGCTATCTAAAGGTAGACATTAGAAGTTGGGTAAATAGTGATATGCTATCTATGTTTATTTCCAATTTTCTCGATTTCCTAAATGAGAAGGGTTTGGGTAAGACTACCATTGAGCACTATGTGAGGGGAAAATACATTAGGAGTTTAGATAAGGCTTTAGAGATTATTGAGCTTGGCTCGGCTAGACCTCTGCCCATTGCTGACATTGAATTCTAAGCGTTTGTTTCCATGGAGTTGCGTTTCACGAACTAGAAACTAGGTGTTTGTTTTTGGTGGGGACTGTAGAAAAATATAAAAGGGAATGAAATCTGGGAATGCTAACCCGAGATAAATGGATATGAACCAATTTCAACCTCCAGTCTTGCCTCTCTCTTGTCACTTGGACAATGAACGAGTGGCTAGGGCAAGAAGGGCCATCAAATATTTGATAAGGATGGCAGTGTTATTGATCGTTGGGGATGACAATGGAGTTGGACTATGCAGGGCCACGATTGATAACAATAATGGATAAGTTTGCAAATTGTTTCCAAGTTTTCATCGTATAAAGATATATAGGGCATAGTTTGTCATTATATGTTAACAATTTTTTTTGGTATCACTATTAGATTTATTCCAGAGTCAAATATAAACCATGGTTGTGACAAAAACTATTACTATGTCATGTTTCTATTTACAAATTTAATATAAAGAAAATGGACACGAGTTTTCTTATATTTATAAAAAAAACAACAATAAAAGAGATTAGAACGTGTGATGTCATGAGCTGAAATCATGTAAAAATATACTCTACTATAATCTAGTATACCCAAAACATGAGGGAAAAAGGAAAGAGGGCACGAGCATGCAATTTTGACCATTAAAAAAAAAACAATAACGGATAAAAGGATAGAAAAGTGCTTAATCTTCACAATTTTAACTTCAATTTTAATTTTAGGATCTTCCCTACTGACAGAGAATGAGGACAGTAAGTCTTACTCCGTTATCATGAGTGGGATAAACTCAAATAAGTATAAGAGCGACAAATTGCGTAGGAGAGGATCCACAGATCAGTAATAAGCAAATGTGGGAATAATTGCATTGAAGATGTGGATGGTTTTGCACAACCCTGGGAGTGCGTTGTCTGTTGCCAAACCACCTTGTGCTCATCACCTCAATGAAAATCTGCATATATTTTCAAAGCGAGGTGAGAGGATGGAATGCTCCCGCTCTCCTCATTACCTAAACGCAAGTAATAATGAGGAGGAGACGTCATTGAGCTGGGCACAAAGGCGAGCTGCCATTACTGCAATTCAGACCACAACCAACAACGTCGCAGTTACTCTTGATAGGTATACTATTCCACCAATTTAACATTCGCATTAGCTTAGTCTGGTTTGGGCTTCCTGACATGCAATTTATTCCGTCCATTTTTAAAAATAGTCTGTGCTAGATTTTATCAAAAAAATTTAAGAATATAAAATATTTCGATGTGACAATGTACAATGTTTAATAAAATGCACTGCCCATGTGGCTATATTTATTTAAGTACACACTCCATGTGGAGTTGTTCCATTGTTTCCTCCCTGCTTAGAGAAAATTGTCCCCAATTTCGATGGATGAAGAGAACTACTTGGTAGCTTCGAAGATGAGGTAGGAGAAAATCAAATCTGGCAAAAGTATGGAGTGAATGCAAACTACAAATGGCGATGATGGCGTACCCAAATAGTTAGAATTCAAATGTTGAATGAAAGGAGTTAGAATATCTAGGAAATAAATATTTTAGAGCATGGAATTTGTATCAAGGCGGAAAGAATCCTCACACGAAGATGTGAGCTTCATATATTGATAATCTGCATAGAAGAATATTAAATATAGTGTTATAGTTGAGTGAGGATTTGATTTATGGCATAGAAATCGGTCATAAAAAGTCATTGAACGAGAGAAGTTATTAGGTGTCTTCCCTGCTGAAGAACCAAACCTATGGTAGACATTGAAGTTATAGGAGAAGATGCTGACGTTAGTGCTGTGAAAATTCCACCTTGGAGTTGTGAGGAAGCTTGTCCATTGAGCAAGGGTATGAGCAATATGGAGTTCATCATCCATTTGCAAAATATGTAATTGAATCAAGGAAAAAGAGTGGATTGTAGTTGGAGAGATAGGCTTGTTTACAAGTGGAATTTGGGTGAGGATTTGATCCATAGCATAGAAATCGGTCATAAAAGTCATTGAACGAGAGAAGTTATTAGGTGTCTTCGCTGCTGAAGAACCAAACCTATGGTAGACATTGAAGTTATATGGAGAAGATGCTGACGTTAGTGCTGTGAAAATTCCACCTTGGAGTTGTGAGGAAGCTTGCTTAAGATCAAGACCTGCCATCCATTGAGCAAGGGTATGAGCAATATAGAGTTCATCATCAATTTGCAAAATATCTAATTGAATCGAGGAAAAAGAGTGGATTGTAGTTGGAGAGATAGGCTTCCTTACAAGTGGAATTTGGGTGAGGATTTGATCCAGAGCATAGAAATCAGTCATACAAGTCATTGAACGAGAGAAGTTATTAGGTGTCTTCCTTGCTGAAGAACCAAACCTATGGTAGACATTGAAGTTATAGGAGAAGATGCTGACGTTAGTGCTGTGAAAATTCCACCTTGGAGTTGTGAGGAAGCTTGCTTAAGATCAAGACCTGCCATCCATTGAGCAAGGATATGAGCAATATAGAGTTCATCATCCATTTGCAAAATTTCTAATTGAATTGAGGAAAAAGAGTGGATTGTAGTTGGAGAGATAGGCTTGCTTACAAGTGGAATTTGGGTGAGGATTTGATCCATAGCATAGAAATCAGTCATAAAAAGTCATTGAACGAGAGAAGTTATTAAGTGTCTTCCCTGCTAAAGAACCAAACCTATGGCAGACATTGAAGTTATAGGAGAAGATGCTGACATTAGTGCTGTGATAATTCCACCTTGGAGTTGTGAGGAAGCTTGCTTTAGATCAAGACCTGACATCCATTGAGCAAGGGTATGAGCAATATAGAGTTCATCATCCATTTGCAAAATATCTAATTGATTCGAGGAAAAAGAGTGGATTGTAGTTGGAGAGATAGGCTTGCTTACAAGTGGAATCTGCTGTATAACAGTTTTGGTTATGAAAACAAATCTTCTCATGTATCATGTGGCTAAACATCTAAGTGGTGCATGATGCTTCATGTTTAGAATGGCAATGATCCTGAAAAAATGGTAGAGAATCATCAATTCCCTTGACAACTGTAGGAAGTGAAGACTATAAAATTAATTGTGTAGGTAGGGCCAAGTGTTAGAACACACAGATATACTGAGAGGGTGGGTGAATAAGTACATACCAATTTTTACTTCAATTCTACTGCAACAACAGAACCTTTACTACATCAATCAAATTAAGAAAGAGCTATGCAAACATAAACATATCCACACATCCACACAAGAGAACACAACACCAGATTTTACGTGGAAACCCAAGAAGGGAAAAACCACGGTGAGAAAAGCTCCTTGGATCTACTGCCCAAATCCAGCCTCACAAAATGAGTCAATGAATTACAATATTTTGCAGGTACCAACCCATAGGAATTTTAACCCGAGAAGGACTGCAATCCTTTTACAGATTTGTAGGCACCAACCTACAGGAGACTTCAAAACCCTTACCAAACTAAGCACCAACTCTGTCTTCTGAGCACCAACCTAGCTATGAAGCACCAACTTCGTCTTCTGAGCACCAACCGAGCTATGAAGCACCAACTTCGTCTTCTGAGCACCAACCCAGCTATGAAGCACCAACTTCAACTTTTGAAACAGAATCAATTTCATTCAAAACAAAAACATTCATCACACACTGTGCAAACTCTGGATTATCTTCTATTCATGCCCTTCGCACACTCATATTCGCATATCTGTTACATGCCTACTCGCTTTGATGTTCACATGTATTCCACACACGTGTTTCACGTTTCTTGCCTCAAAAAGGCACTTGGGCAGCATATTACTTCATCTTCCGAGTTTCCACCTTTGGATGAAGAGGGCAGATTGGTATTGGTTCTTGATGCTATCCTGGATGTCAGAGAAAGGAGGTTGAGGAGCAGAGTGCTCAAGGAGTATTTGATCAGATGCAGGGACTTGCCCCTAGAGGATGTCAGTTGGAAGGGAGAGTAGATTCTTCAGCATCCGAATTTGCAATTGCTTGTGGGCAAGCAATCTCGGGAAGGGAGGACTGTACTGCCCCCTTCTTCCAAATAAGACATTTGCGGGGACCTTTAGCCTATTTAATTCCCGTAGGCTAAGTTGGACGATATATGGGAATAATTAATTAATTAGATTTTAAATAGTCCTAAGTTCCTAAGGATTATTTATATTTAATTAATTATTAAGGCTGGACCTTGGTTTTAATAAAGTGACTTTATTTTATGTCAATGGAAAATTATAAAGGGGGCACTTTATGTGAGCGGGAAAATAAAAGAAATTAAAAGAATTAAAGTTATTTCTCTTAATGAAGGACATAAAAGAGTTGTGAGCCAAAAAGCAATTCATTCTTGACATTTTATTTTATTGGAGTTTCTTTGAGAGTTGGAACCTTTGGTTCTTCAAACCCTAGGACGAAAACCCTAGTGGAAAAATTGATTTTGGAAGTGACAGATCTTCCCTAGTCAATTTGCAGGTGGAGTCATTCAGATTTCACACTTGTGCTGAACGCATGTGCCATTTGATTCTGCAATGTTTGGTTATTGTTTTGTGAAGTTTTCCAAGTGTGCAGATGGTTACAGGTTAGAAGGATTTGTGCGGAAAGATATATCATTTCTACAGGAAATTGGGTATTTGCCTTGCAAGAGGTTTCATTGATAAATTTGTGGGATTTGCTTTGCAAATACAAATTTATAGTTTATGCAGAGATATGCATTGAAAATTTTATAGAGCTGTGATGTTTGATGAGGGTTTAAACCCTAGTTTCAGCGCCATGTTGGCGTGAGGATTTATGAAGTCGATGTATATGATTAAGAAGACGATTTTGAATATTTTTGAAGATTTATAGAGGATTTTGGTTAGGGTTTCATACACTATTCTTCCAAGCGACTTGCATTTGGAGGAGTGTTTCTTGGGTAGCAGTGCCAAGTATTATTGGACTCTTTCTCTTAGTCACAGCCCTTTTCTAACTAGCCGCAACTATATTTTCCCTAGCCGCAACCTCATTCATACATTACCACTCAGCAATAGGGAAAGTTAAGATTGGAGAGGGCGTGAGGGTTTTTGGAGGGAAGCGCAGCCTTTCTAGTGAGTATTCTACCTGCTATGAGATAGCCGCCCAGCAAGGGAGTCAACATGATAAGTTTGGATGGTGACTCTGCTCTCCAGGAGCAGATTCAAGAGTGGAGCTCGCCGCTACAGGAGTTTTGAATGATCAAACTGCTATATTACGATGTTGTCCAGGTTTCCAAACAACCCAATATCTACTATAAACTTCTTAGATGCATTTTGAGGTCAGAAATTTGAGTATTTCAGTCTATTTGTATCTCTGATTTTAATATCAGCAAACTGTATTGCTTTTTATGCTCAAATTTATCAATACAAGAAGGTTGCAAACTGTTTGTCATAATGTCTATGCTTAATTTGTGATCATTGTGGTGTAACATTGAATGATTTAAACTCTAATCTGCATAATCAGTTGTCCTATGATAAAACACATTGAAAATACCTTATGAGGAGCAGAATGCTATGTGTTTGATGAAATGCCCATTAAGCAAAAATCTTGGTAGGAGATTTTACAAAGGCATGCATGGTGGCCAACATCTCTTTGTCATAGATAGAGAAGCCCCTTTTTGACTCCTTGAGCTTCCTACTCTCAAATGCCATGGGGTACTTATTTTGCATCAAAATTGCTCCAATCCCCTCTCCTGAAGCATCACACTCTAACACAAAAGGAAGTGAAAAATCTAGAATAGTGAAAATGGGACATGAACTCATTACCTCCTTGAGCTTGTCAAAAGCTTTTTGTGTTGAATCGCCCCAAGAGAAAGCCCCCTTCTTCGTCAAATTTGTCAATGGTGCAGCTAGTTGTGAAAATGGTGCTCTTCATCCAATGGTTCTTCTTCTTTGTAGGAACTTGGCTTGGAATGTCCTAGAAAGAGGGTTGATTGAGACTCTCATTGGTTGAATTACTCCCTTCACTGGTTGTATTTTGAATTGGCTTGGTTGCACTTAAATAATGATTCAGCTCCCTCAATGTTCTATGCATCTCTGACATGTACTCCCTCATGGAATTTTGGATCTCTCTAGCCAACTCCTTGTTGCCTCGATTATTGACCTCCTGAATATTTGTTTCATCTCTCCTGTCACCCATGCTTTCCTCTTCTCTCTCCTTCTCTCCCTTTGATAATACTTGAATTCTGTGTCACTCTCATGCATCAAATTAAACTTGCATCACACAATCAATCCTCCCAAACAAGTTGGCAAGATCTTTGCTATGATACCATTGTAATGTCTCCAATTGTATTTTCTGAATTTTCTTCTTTTTTTTTTGTTTTTTGGGTATTTTGACTGAAATATAAATAAAAGCACTAACAGCTATTGCTAAGCAATTGCATATATAATCCTTGATGATATTGAAACTTGCAATTTAAAAGAGTAGTTACAACACTTTGACACAATTCACCATCTCATTCAGATTGAATCTACTTGTGAAGATGCTGTCATAAATTAACACTAAAAATAATGCAAACTGGACAGTGCAGCGATATACTTTGAAAGCTAACGCTACAACAGTCTTGAATTTTCCACCAATGCAATCCAAATCAACATATACAGCTACACAGTAAGTGTGCACCCTGCACCAAATACTCTATGGATCTACGAATAGTTGTTAGACTAGCAAGTGCGAGTGAGGTGATAGACGATATTGATTTGCTTAGCAAATTGATATATGGAAACTCAGTGCACAACAACAATGAAGTTGACTTAAGCCACCTTGGATATAGAATTTTAGAATGTAGGAAAGATAGGCGACTAAACAGCTCAACGCACCCCTATTGCCTCAATGGAATTTGTTGCTTATGATTATGTCTAGTTCTGTATGCTCCTAGGAAAGCTATTGTAGTTGTTGCGGTTAGATCTTAATGAGTGTTGTGCTTAACATACAAGTAGTGCAAGGGATCTATAAACTGGTGTTGCCACCAAACAACATTGGAATGTTTCTCCTAGCTCTCCACTAGCAACGGTATGTATAGGAAGCCCACAACGATCAAGAAACTACAATGATCTGTCCCTTGTAAGCTTAATCATAATTTGTTCCTCCAACAATCAGGACCACCTTGGAACTGAAAACAAGACTACAATTGGATAATGGTCTCAATGATGTTGCCCTCACCAATATACTAACAATAAATGCATGTAGCTGCGATCCACTCAATTATAGTTGTGAGTGATCTATGTAGTTCATCCACCATGCGATAGAATCTCCAAACTGATGCTCCTTTTGAATTTGCTGACAAATCCTTATCGCTAACCCCTTGAAAATATGCACAAGATCTCAATTAGCTCAACTTGCAATCCCTGCATAGAATTGCCAAGAAAGAGGTAAGGGGTTTCCTCCTAACCTCATAAATTAGAGAACCAAGAGAGTTTTCATCCTCCTGGATCACAAAATTGCAGCCAAGAGTTTTCGTCCTTGATTGCACAATTGAACTTAAACTCAAAATGTAGAATGCCAAAATGAAATTGTGATAATGGAATGAAGATAGGTACCTCCTTGATATACCTTTTCAAATTGGGCACTCGGGTCCTAAATTTCCATCCAAGTATTTAAAAATACTTTTTTTTAAATTTTAATACTAGTGTTTAAAAATACTTTTCATTTTAATATTATTTATTCTTTTCCCTTGCTCAATTCTTTAGCCAATGGGAAAAGGGGATAGGCAAGAGGTTTTCGCTCATGCTGCTAGTTCGAAAAAGGGGACATTGACATGTCCCCATTTTTGGCATGATCACCTAACAGGGGTTTGAGTTAGCCTATCCTCATTCCCGTAGGCTAATTCGTGAATTGAGGGAATGCAGTGGTTGAGCTATGGAAATTTGGAAAGTTGTCATGTCCCCAATTTTGGAGTAACTTAAAATTGTTTTAATTGTAAATTAATTTTGTAAAGTATTTTATTTACTTTATAAAATTAATATTTTATTTAAGTTACTAAGTCAGTAGTACTACACTATTAAAAAGTGTTGTGAACAAACATTTAAAAAGTACAAATGCGAGCATTTAATAAAGTTCATGTTGTTGTGAACAAGCATTTAAAAAGTACAAATGCAAGCATTTAATAAAGTTCATGTAAAAACATTTAAAATGCTTTGGTCTAATGTGTACATGTAAACTCTCATTTAATAAAATTAGGCTGGGCCTAATTAATGTAATGGCTTTAAAAGCAAGCCTGAGAGTCATTTGAAATCATGTCTAAATGTCTAAATGTTTTTCAGATACTTGGTTTGGATTTTTGTCTTTTGACAAATTGTATTCAGTTGATTGACAAGGTGATGTTCCCTTGCATTTGCTGAGCCGAGGAGATGTTCCCTTGGTGAATTATAGAGGTGAAATTGCTTCAGATTTCACAATTGTGCTTCATTGTACTTGGGTTTTCGATATTTGGTCGGAGACCATTTGTGAGTTTCATTGAAGATCTATGTTTGCAAACATTGTTGAATAATCAAAATATATATTACGCGGATTTAATGGTTTTATGATTCAAATATCTCTATATTATTTATGTGGAGTTTAATTGCAAATTCATTAGTCCATATCTGCCGTAGGCTTTAAGGAGATAAAATTACAAATTATATGATTGTCATTTAGATTATATAATTGTTGGCAGACTGAGGGAACAACTTCTGACAGAAATATCTAGTCAGCCATTTTACTAGTAAATCTTTATTTTTCCTTGAGGAAATTCGTGGGTTTATAAAGGAAAACTTGTGGTATTGGAGTTTATATGGTTTGCAGGTTTTCTAGGAGACAAATTGCTGACAATTCTCAGAGCGTGGGTCCCAGCTAGGTGCTTGAGAGTTTTAGTGTGAATTGAAGACCTCTTCAAAAACAATATTTGCAATTGTTGAAATAATCCTGCCAGCGCTCAATAAAGGAGATTAAACTGCAGATTTAAAGATTGTTATTTTGTGATGTTGGTAATATAGGAGACAATCTCTGACATGATTCAGTAGGTCTCATTTGTAAATTAGCATATGAAAATAGTAATTCGCGGGTCCCAGATTTAACAAGAAGTTTGTAGAATAAGATTTAATATGTTGAAATCGCGGGTCTTATATGGAGGTTCATTTATTAATGCCTACATGGAGATTTTTGTTCATGTTTTGAATATTTGAAGGGTCGCGATACCAGTGCTAGCGGCAGCCAAGGCTTTCTATCTTCGTCAGGAGCAATTTGTGGGTCACAGCATTAGGAAGGAGTTGAATAGCAGCGACATGAGTATATTGCAGATATTGAATAGGAAATCACAATGATATCAATGACGCAAAGGATATTGGCAGCGTGGGTTCAAATGTGGAATTGTCTTCAGATTTAAATTAAGTATATATCAAAGGAAGGATTGTAATGCAATAAGTGTTTGAAAGATTAAACAATACACAAAGCAGCTGACTAAGCTTGTAAGAAGATTGTCGTAGCATTGGGAGATATTCTATACAGGGAAACCAAGTATCATATAAGGTGAAGCTTGATAGATTCAATAGTGAAGGTAATTCAGGCATAGCAAACTATAGAAAAGAACAGGAACATCATTGGAATGGATTTGTCAATTATCAAGCCTTGATACTTCTTTGGTATGTTCTAGATCCTTGTTGCAAACCTAAGTTGTATAAGGTTTATCATAAGCTGATGAATAAATCTGATAATAGCTGAGATCCATCATTGTCATGTGAATGTGATCTAGTAAATCTTTATTTTTCCTTGAGGAAGTTCGTGGGTTTATAAAGGAAAACTTGTGGTATTGGAGTTTATATGGTTTGCAGGTTTTCTAGGAGACAAATTGCTGACAATTCTCAGAGCGTGGGTCCCAGCTAGGTGCTTGAGAGTTTTAGTGTGAATTGAAGACCTCTTCAAAAACAATATTTGCAATTGTTGAAATAATCCTGCCAGCGCTCAATAAAGGAGATTAAACTGCAGATTTAAAGATTGTTATTTTGTGATGTTGGTAATATAGGAGACAATCTCTGACATGATTCAGCAGGTCTCATTTGTAAATTAGCATATGAAAATAGTAATTTGCGGGTCCCAGATTTAACAGGAAGTTTGTAGAATAAGATTTAATATGTTGAAATCGCGGGTCTTATATGGAGGTTCATTTATTAATTCCTACATGGAGATTTTTGTTCATGTTTTGAATATTTGAAGGGTCGCGATACCAGTGCTAGCGGCAGCCAAGGCTTTCTATCTTCGTCAGGAGCAATTTGCGGGTCACAGCATTAGGAAGGAGTTGAATAGCAGCGACATGAGTATATTGCAGATATTGAATAGGAAATCACAATGATATCAATGACGCAAAGGATATTGGCAGCGTGGGTTCAAATGTGGAATTGTCTTCAGATTTAAATTAAGTATATATCAAAGGAAGGATTGTAATGCAATAAGTGTTTGAAAGATTAAACAATACACAAAGCAGCTGACTGAGCTTGTAAGAAGATTGTCGTAGCATTGGGAGATATTCTATACAGGGAAACCAAGTATCATATAAGGTGAAGCTTGATAGATTCAACAATGAAGGTAATTCAGGCATAGCAAACTATAGAAAAGAACAGGAACATCATTGGAATGGATTTGTCAATTATCAAGCCTTGATACTTCTTTGGTATGTTCTAGATCCTTGTTGCAAACCTAAGTTGTATAAGGTTTATCATAAGCTGATGAATAAATTTGATAATAGCTGAGATCCATCATTGTCATGTGAATGTGATCTAGTAAATCTTTATTTTTCCTTGAGGAAATTCGTGGGTTTATAAAGGAAAACTTGTGGTATTGGAGTTTATATGGTTTGCAGGTTTTCTAGGAGACAAATTGCTGACAATTCTCAGAGCGTGGGTCCCAGCTAGGTGCTTGAGAGTTTTAGTGTGAATTGAAGACCTCTTCAAAAACAATATTTGCAATTGTTGAAATAATCCTGCCAGCGCTCAATAAAGGAGATTAAACTGCAGATTTAAAGATTGTTATTTTGTGATGTTGGTAATATAGGAGACAATCTCTGACATGATTCAGCGGGTCTCATTTGTAAATTAGCATATGAAAATAGTAATTCGCGGGTCCCAGATTTAACAAGAAGTTTGTAGAATAAGATTTAATATGTTGAAATCGCGGGTCTTATATGGAGGTTCATTTATTAATGCCTACATGGAGATTTTTGTTCATGTTTTGAATATTTGAAGGGTCGCGATACCAGTGCTAGCGGCAGCCAAGGCTTTCTATCTTCGTCAGGAGCAATTTGCGGGTCACAGCATTAGGAAGGAGTTGAATAGCAGCGACATGAGTATATTGCAGATATTGAATAGGAAATCACAATGATATCAATGACGCAAAGGATATTGGCAGCGTGGGTTCAAATGTGGAATTGTCTTCAGATTTAAATTAAGTATATATCGAAGGAAGGATTGTAATGCAATAAGTGTTTGAAAGATTAAACAATACACAAAGCAGCTGACTGAGCTTGTAAGAAGATTGTCGTAGCATTGGGAGATATTCTATACAGGGAAACCAAGTATCATATAAGGTGAAGCTTGATAGATTCAACAGTGAAGGTAATTCAGGCATAGCAAACTATAGAAAAGAACAGGAACATCATTGGAATGGATTTGTCAATTATCAAGCCTTGATACTTCTTTGGTATGTTCTAGATCCTTGTTGCAAACCTAAGTTGTATAAGGTTTATCATAAGCTGATGAATAAATCTGATAATAGCTGAGATCCATCATTGTCATGTGAATGTGATCTATCTTTCAAATCTTTAATTTGAAATGACTATATCTCTACAACCTATGTGTGAATATGAAAACTAAGTTTGTGCCAAGTATCTAATCAGTATTTTAGCTTATATCCAGTCAGGGATATTAAAAAAGTTGTTTTATAAGGCTCAGCTAATTTTTCTTGTCCTGACAAAGTTGGAAAATGAATTAATGTATTTTTACATTAATTATCAAAAGGACAAAAATAATAAAATAATTGTTTTTGGATTTGGGCAAACCATTTGGGTTTTTTGGAGAATAAAATAATAATATTTTATTTGGAGTCCTAGCGCCCACATTGGAAGAAAATAAATTAAATAATAATATTTTATTAATATTTAATTGGAGCGCTCAAGTTGATGGAAAAAATAAATAAAATATTATTTTCTATTGGAGCGCTCACATTGAAGAATAAAATAATAATATTTGAATTTGGGCGGCCACATTGGGAGAAAAGAAAATAAATAAAATATTGGTTTTTGGCCAACTTGGAGGAAAAAGATAATTCAAATCTTTAATTTGAATTTGTCGGCCTACCTTGGAGGCAAAAGAAAATTCAAGTATAAAAGAAGGTTGATGGAGCTTCGTTTCATCATCACAAACTTTTGACAACTTTGGTATTTGCTTGGCAATTGTATTGCAGGACTTTCCAAGGATGAAAACCCTTGTGGAAGGAGGTGGATTGGACGGAAACCCAATCACATCTTGGAGGTGGATTCATATGGAGTTCACGTTTGCACTTCATTGTCGATTTTGAAGATTCATTGAGCATTCATGATATATCATTCACAGCAGATTGGTTGAAGACTTGATTGAAGATCCTTTTCATCACTTGAGCGCCGAACTTTTGAGGAGAATTCATTCTTGCTTGAGCGCCGATTTTGGAAGGAAGACACCCATCATCTTGTGCACCGATTCTTGGAGGGAAGAATTCAGAATTTGGACTTGTTTATCTCAGATCTGCAGACCAGCAGGTGTAGCAGTGCTAAAACGGAGCTGCATTTGTCTATCTTTCATCATCTTGGAGTGGCCGATCTGCATAAGGGGTGATTTTGCATCAATATAGAGGGGCGATCAGCATAGGAGAAGGGCGACCAGACCTTGTAGTTCCTCATCATCATCAATTTGCATCAAATACTATCATTTGGAGACATCACATTGGAGGCCGGTTTGATTTGAAGAGGTTCACCCACTTTGTTTGATCATTTGACATCATAATTGGTATGTTGACATTCAACATTTATCACTGATTTTGTAACAGCAGCTCAAGTATGTATTTTGGCTATCCTAGAGCCATACATTTGATGTAATTGTGCTTTTGAATAAACTGAATTCACAACAGCAGAGGTCTGATTTGGTTGATCATCATTTTGCAATCATCCTAGTGTGTAATTCATTGTGTAATTCAACTAGGGTTTGTTGGTACATTTTGATATGTTGCTTATGATGCATTTGGTGTGATAATTTCGATGATATAAGTGTATGTTTAGATCTGAAAACAAAATCAGAATTCAGATCTAGGGTTTCAAGTTTGTAAATTGCAAAATTCAGAAATTTTTGTCAAAACCCTAGTTGGGACATTTCAGACATGACAATTTGCCATCCAAATATGCTCCCAATGACATCAAACTTGACAATGAAAAATCCAGGAGGTTTATAACTCAAATGCTAATCTAATCCCTCCCACGAATTAGGAAGGTGGTTTTAGATGGTAGTAAGAGGTTCTTGATCAACACCATAATTAGCCAAAAAATTTGCTACCATATTCAATTTGCATCTACAATGTTGAAAGCTAATATTGACAAACTTAGAGCCCAACACTAGGCAATATTCTGCATAATGCCTTATGTTTACCGCAATATGGTGTGTTTCACAAAATATGAAGTAAACAGAAATACAGAAGTAGTAGTATAGTGCATCATACGAACATAACAGAATTACTCAGAATGGACCATTGTATTCATTTATTGATTCACAGAAAACATTACAAGGTTCATGACAACAACATACATACTTCATTATGACTCCAATGTTTGCATATCAACTATTGTCAAATCACCGATATCTGACTACAATGCATTGACGATTTAAATACTCATGGCCAAGGTTGGTTGTGATGCCAACCGTTGGTACCGACTCCAAACTACTCGACCCGTCGGTTGGTATTGACAACTAATTACATCATTTGTTTACTTAAACTATTTTGCTGTCTACATCTATCCCCCCCTCAAAATTGGTCGTCTTCCAGACGATATTCACCTCAAAATGACAAAATTATGACAAAACTCATAAACATCCTACTGAGAGTGGGGAGGTTGGGAAGACGTCCCTGGGTGTACTAACGAGGTTGGGGTGACTGATTGCTGTTGTGCTTGCAGCTTCCTTGCTTCCTCGGTCCTTTGTCGCAGCTGGTGTTGGGCTACTAGCTCTCGCTCTCTTGCTGCCTTCACCATGTGACCTGCTTCCATTACTTGTGCTTTGGCCTTCATCACTTCTGCCTCCTTTGCCTCAAGCTGTACTCCCATGTCCTTCATCTAAGCCTCCATCTCCATCAACTTGGCCTCTAAGCCTGATGCCCTAGCCTTTTCTGCTTCAGTGGCCTCTGTCTGTTGAGCTAACTGTTTGTGAGATTTTTGAATATGCTCAGCCAATTCTTTCTTCTTCGTTTGTAGGGCTGCCTCACTCTCCTCCTTTTTCTCCAACATCACCTCTTTTTTCTTCATCTCATAGAATACTTGCTTATATGCCTTCTCTATGGTGAACAGGGACTCTATGACCTTTGCGTCTCTTCCCCCTACCACTGGTCGTGACCCTCTGCATCAGTCATGCATGTCTCTAGTGTCTATCTCTGGCCATCCTCTCGCTGTGAAATGCCGAGCAAACCCCTCCTCACAGCCCAGCCGTACAAAGTTCTTGATTCTCCTTGCCTCTTGGGCCACTACCTGTGATCGTTCCAATCTCAGCTGTTTGGAGATCTCAGCTATCTCCCCCATGTAATCTGCCATGTTCTCTAGGTCTTCCATGTACCTCTGAATGGTACCTATTGGGTTTGAGGGGTCGGGTCTGGAAAGTGTGAGGATCAACCCCTCTAGAAATCCCTCCTCCTCCAGTGGAGTGGCCGCTGGCGTGGTCGCTGGAGAGCTCATAATGCCCATGGGAGATCCCTGTGAAGGTCCCCCTGCCTCCTGTGTAGCCAGTACTGGCTGTGGTAGAATACTCTGCTGAGTGATCTGGCCAGTAACGCTAAGCTGCTCTACACTCTCTGTCCCCCTTGGTGTATTCCCCTCCTCCCGACCCTCTATCACCATGTGTAGTGGGCTCAGCAAGGGTACTTCAGGCATGTCTACTGTTAGGCCAATGTCACTTAACCAACTATCTATTTTGTCCTAGGGACCTCCTGCCGATGCTGATGGTGAGTCTACCTGAGATGTGACCAATCCCCCTACTGTGGAGGGCTCCACTGGTGAGGTCAGGCTGACTGTGCTGGTTGTCACCAAAGGTGTGGCTGGTGATGGTGTGACTCCTGCTGACAATCTTATCCTGATTGGCAGTGTGGTTGTGCCCTGTGCCTCTGTACTCTGTGAGGGTGCCGGTAATGTGAATGATGCTGATTTGAGTTTTGGAAGTACCAAAACTCCTTTAGGCTGCCCCCCTTTCTCTGTTGTTTTCTCTATCTTCGTGGGCTGTCCCGCTTTTGCTGCTGCTGTATTCTCCTCAGTATCCTTCATGGTGGCCTCTCTCACCCCACTCCGTGTCATTCTTTGTGCAGGTATTTCATCTATGGATGAATCACTTTCTACTATTGGTGATTGCCCCTTGTCTTCCTCTTCTTCTGTAATGTCCCAAATTATGAGCTAAGTGTGTTTTTGAGCTACATGGGAAATGCAATATTGGAATTGTATTTTCAATTATGAGGTTGGTTTTGATTTTTAATGATTGCATATGATTCATAGCTGGCCGCCAAACATGAAGGAAGGATATATTAAATGCAACATTTATTTATTAAATGATTGCATTGGATCGATGGAATATGAGGTCGATTGGGTTTGTGGAAATTAAATGATTGCATTTAATTTGATATTGAGCTTTGAAAATATTTTAAATGCAAATTTTATTATTAAATATTTGTATTGGAGCAGTTGAGGGTTTTTATTAAATGCAAATATCATCATTTAATGCATGCACATGAGGTAGTTGTGGATTGAAGCAAGAATAGAGGAGCATTTTAAATGCAAGTTCATAAATTAAATGCCAAGTTGGTTATGTCAAGGATCAAGATTTTAAATGCTTTGAAGGTTATTAAATGCTTGCATTTGGATAGATCGGTTTATTTAATGCAATCGCCCAATCATTGCAAGTACTAGTTGGAGGTTAGAAGGATTTTAAATGCATTTCAAACACAAAATTAAATGCATGTAGCTGATCGCCCAAGCAAAGAGGAAGATTTTAAATGATTGCAATCTCAAAATTCAATGCAAGTGTCAAAGGCCAAGCTTAAGGAGGATCGATCCATAGAGGAGGAGCAAAATTCATTTAAAATAATTGAAGATTGTTTTAAATGAAAGCATTTCAAGTGAAGATCATTCAATATTGTTCCATTTCCTTAATTTCTATTGATGGATTTCAAAATGCATTCCAAAATTGCCAAGAGGATGGACATCAAAGCTTGAGGAGTTTAAATAGATGACTTGAGCTTCATTTTGCAATGAATGATGCTATGGTATGTTTTCTTTATTATTGTTTATGACTGAAAATTCCGATTTTCTAGTTATTTTTCAAGGAGATGTTCCCTTGAGTGTTGTGGTGATGATCCCATAACAATTTGTGAGATGTCATACAGATTTCATCATTGGATTACATTTGCAGGTTATTTGAAGAGTTTGGAAGTGACATTGATATCTATTTGAAGCTCTTGGTGTAGAGGATTGACTACCAAGGTAGTTTAGTGAATTTGGAGTACATTTTGGATGGTATTTTCATATTTTGCAGGGTCTGATTTTGCAACAGCAGGGTCTGATTTTTATAACAGCGACTTTACATTGGAATTTCAGGGCTTTTTAGGTGAATTTGATCGAGGGTTTGAAGATTGAAGAGTGGTTCTTGATAGGAGACATTCCTATGCATCCATAGAATGCATTTGGAGGAGTTATTTCATGATATTTCATTGTAAACCCTTGGCTGAGCAAAAAGTACACTTTCAGCAGTCATATCAGCATACAGAAAGTTTACATCAGAATTTTATTGAAGCTCTTTCAAGGGTGTTTTGTGTCCATTTGATAGCCATCATCATTCTAGAGGCTTTGGGCTATATTTGTATGCAAAGTTTGATGTATTTGGGCTTCAAATTGATTTGTAATTAAGTCTGATATAAAATCAGACATGGACTGAAATAAATTCCAGCCACTTGATGGACTGAAATGCATTTTGTAATCTAAATTGGCAAAAAATTTCAGTCATTTCTAGAAGGGTATATCAGAGTGGTATCAGAGCATTCAAAATTTCAGTCCAATATCCATTAGGGATATTAAATCTTCCTCCTCTTCCTCTTCTTCTTCTTCTTCACTTTCGGTGGATGTTTCCCTTTGCTTCCTTTTCCTCTTTGGCCATCGTGATGGCTCTTCCCCATGCGTTGCATCGAGGCCTTTCCAGTAGAAGGCTGTAGGCCACCCCGGCTCTATCTGTGATATCGGTTGCAGCCCACCCCACTTGTCTGCTGGAACTTGGGTATGGACAGCATCGAGAAAAAGGGCAATGGCGTGCTGCGTCATGTAAAATACCTTGTGCCGCTGAGATAAAAATTCCCTGATCCTCTCCGTCAAATACCTCGCCCAGTTGTAGACCTTGCCAACACTCAGTCCAATCATATAATCGACCATCCACAAGGCGATGTCCGATGCCCTATTGGAACCCGTCAGTCTGCATTTCATTACATCCATGATGCATTTCCACTCTTCATTTGCAAATAAATTTTTCCTCAAACCCCGATTACCTGAATTCCAGATAGTATCTTTTTCTTTGTTTGTGAGGTCACTTCGACATACCCTCTGGATTAGGGTCTGTTTGTGCTGCTGTGTCATCCGGCCCAGTTTCACAACGCTCGAGCCGGTGGCTGGAACTCCCATCATTCTGGCAAAGTCTTGTGGCCAGAATGATACTGTGACTGTATGGCCCCGATACTCGACAATGGACCTGTTGGAGTGCTGGCAGAAGTTGACCATGGCTTTCAAATACGGCTCGAACTCCCTGGCATTGAAGTAGGGCATCAGTATTGCTTTGTCGACCTGGGCATGTTTTCTTCAGCACATTGTTTTCAGGTGCATTTTTCCAACACTGTTTGCACTCATTTCCAGTGAGGCTTTCCCAGGTGATGGCCTTCATTCCCGTATCAACACTTGATTTTTTCTTCTCCTCCGATGCAATCTTGGGTCTGTAGGCTACAATTTTCTTTCCCTTCTCCATTTTGGCTTCTTCGATACTTCTTTGCAATTGCTATTCTATAAGTGAGCAGTTACTCCTTACTTCCAGTCTTGAGAAAAAAACTTTTGATTAAGTGGTACGGCCTACTCTGGTGAAGTTCGTACGGCCTCTATGAAATCGTACGACCTCTGATGTCCTTTTATGTCCTTTGGTCCTCCCTCCGTACGGACAGTTGAAACCTCCAGGTCGTACGGTCTCTTTCCGTACTCAGACTCCTGTTTTGGTTTTTTTGTGCTCCAACTTCTGTTTTGGTTAAAATTGCCGGATTGGGGTTTTTTAAAGGGGACGGGGTGGGCTGTACGCCGTACGTTGTACGACCTGTTCTCTCTTTTTTTTAAAAAATCTTTTTTTCCTTGCCTTTAGGCTGCTGTGTCGTCTCAATTGCCTCGGTCTCTTCCACGATCTCGATTTTGTCTTCCACGACCTCGATTTTTGTCATGTGGCAGAATATACATTGTATATACCCCTTCTTTCGGAGGCAATCATTGAAGCAACATTGATCAACTTCTTCCAGTTCCCATATCTGATCCATTACTGTATTTTCATCTTGCATCATCGGCGGGTTCCATCCCATTGGTTCCTGGGCCCACTGGAATGTTCTTCCGTCATTGTTCATCTTCATACTCTTGGTCCTGAACTTTGCTTTCCAAATTCGACTTCTTGGAATCTGGAATTGTGGAGTTCCTTGGTTCTTCATTCTTAGTTGTAGAATCTCATTGTCATAGGGTGACCTTTCAATTATGAACATGCTCTCCGCTACATACCTTCTCACCGGAGTTTTTATTTCTCTTGGTAATAAGAATTCAAATTTATCTCTTACCTTGTTGCATTTTGCTATCCACCGGTTCCACGCCTGTTCCTCCTCATTTTGGGTGTCATCATCGCCATTTTCAATAATGTTGCTATCGACCATTCCTTCTCAAATGCCGGTTTGCATTGTTCTCGGTCCAAAGAACCCGGTTATAGGTTCATATGGTGCACTCCGGAAGCATATTCGATCAGTCCCCTTTGTTGTGTCTTCCATCACTGCATATCCCAACATGTTGATTTCTATTGTCTCTTCCCTTTTTTGCTTATATTTCTTTAGTTTTGACCCGTTCACTATGTCATTGATTGGGGTTCCGTCAAGGTTATCAAGTCTTATAGCCCCATTGTCCAATATTTCCCGTACCCTGAACGGTCCCAACCAACGAACTTTGAACTTACCGGGTTTGATCTCGTTACAACCGTTATACTTGAGGACCAACTGTCCCGGTTGGAAATTCATTCGCTGGATGTGTTTGTCGTGCCAGAATTTCCTCCTCTTCTGCATCACTTCTGTGGACCACTGAGCCATGATCCGTTTTTTGTCAAGTTTGTTCAATTGGAATAGTCGTTTTTGCAGACTCTCTGTGTCCCCCAGTCTGTTTTCTACTACTATTCTTAGGCTTGGGACTAGGTATTCTGCTGGTACCATTGCTTCTTGGCCATACATGAGTTGGAATGGTGTGTGTCCCGTGGTTACCTTGTACGTCGTCTGATAAGCCCATAATACGGCTGGTAGTCTTTCTTCCCAGTCTGCCCCTTCTATCCCACAGGACTTGTGGATCACCGAGATTAACACTTTATTTGTTGATTCTGCTTGCCTATTCGCTCTTGAGTAGTACGGACTCGACAGTGTATGAAAGATCTTAAACTCCGTTGTCATCAATCTGATCATGTGGTTGACGAAGTGTCCCCCACGATCACTCGTCAACTGTATGGGTATGCCGTACCTCGTTACTATCTGTTCATAGATGAATCTTGCAGTGCTTAAGGCAGTATTGTCCTCTAGTGCTCTTGCCTCTGCCCATTTCGTCAAATACTCGGTGGCTACCACTATGTACCGACATTGATGCAGTTGGCTGACCTTCAATGGTCCCACAAAATCTAGTCCCCACCTCTCAAAGAGTTCTTGAGGCTGGGTTGGCTACAGGGGCATGTAGTCCCTCCTTAGTGGTTTCCCTACCCTTTGGCATGTGTCGCACTCCAATACCCATTCTTTCGCATCTGCATACAATGTTGGCCACCATAGTCTGGCTAGCAAAATTTTTCTAGCTGTGGCATCCGAACCCATGTGCCCTCCTGCCAATCCTTCATGTGCTTCTTCTAGTATACCCCTTACTTCTTCCATGACACATCTCCTCAGGGTATGGTCTGGTCCCATCTTATAGAGCAACCCATTTATGAGATAGAATGTCTTGCTTTTCAGTGTGATCCATCTCTCATTTGAAGGCATTCCCTGAGGGAATGTTGACATCGACAAGTATTCACTGATCTTCTCATACCATGGTGGTAGTGCTGCAATCTAGAAGAGATGAGCGTCGGGGAAGTCTTCATTTACTACTTTGACCGGTTCCTCTAACCTGATGCGTGACAACTGATCTACTATTATATGACTCTTCCTAGGTCGCACTATGATCGTGAAAGTGAATTCCTGCAAGAGGAGTGGCCATCTATTGATTCTCCTCTGAATGATCGGTTTATTCACCAAGTACATGAGTGTTTGATGGTCGACATAAAATGTAAATGGTGTTGCCAGCAGGTAGTGCCGAAATTTTTGCACTGAATACACCATTCCGAGAGCTCCCTCTCGGTTGTGCTATAATTTTTTTCTGCCTTCGAAAGTAATCTGCTGGCGAAATACACCGAGTGGTCCAGACCATGGGTTCCCACCTGTGCTAATGTGGCCCCGATTGCAAAATTTGAGGCATCGACATGTACATGGAACTCTTTATCCCAGTTCGGGTATGCCGGTATGGGTGCACTTATCAATCTGTTCTTTAGCTCCTCGAATGCTTTCTGGTGTTCATCAGACCATACGAATTGGACTCCCTTCCTTGTCAACATGTCGAGTGAGCAAGAGATTTGGGCAAAATTCTTTATTAATCGTCTGTAATATCCGACGTGACCCAGGAACGATTTTATTTCTGTGATGTCACTCGGGGCTTCCATCTCCACGATGACCCGTATCTTATCCGGGTCTGCTTTCAGTCCTGCTTTGCAGACAATGTGACCCAACAACTTCCCTTGTGGCACCATGAATCGACATTTTTTCGGATTCAGTGCCAACCGTGCGGCTCTGCAACGCTCCATGCATTCAGCAAGTGCCTTTAGATGTGTTTGTTGATCGCTATAGATTGACCAATCATCCAAAAATGCCTTGAAATTTCCCACTGACATTTTATCAAAAATATGCAAAATGATTCTTTGAAAGGTTGCCGGTGCATTACAGAGACCGAACGACATCCGATTGTATGCATAGACGTCGCCCTCGACCACAAATGTCGTCTTCAGTTTATCCTCTTCCGCAATACTAATTTGGTTATACCCCGAGAATCCATCCATAAACGAATACATTTCGTGGCCAGCTACTTCTTCCAGAATTGAGTCTGTAAATGGGATGGGAAATGGATCCTTGATAGTAACTGCATTCAAGCATCTGAAATCTACACATTCTAATCTGTCCACCCTCTTTTTTGAGTGATATGACGATGGGGGAGACCCATTCGCTAGTTTCTACTTTGAATATGATTCCGACCTCCAACATCTTCTCTATCTCCTCCTGGACTTTGGCCGCATAATTCTTATTCATTCTGTATGGCCATTTTCTCACAGGACGTTCTCCAGGTATTAGTGGGATCCTATGAACACATAGTTCTGGAGGGATTCCTTTCAAGTCCTTGTATGTCCAAGCAAACGCCTCCTTATACTCCATGAAGATCCTGAATGCCGCTGCTTTGAGGACGAGATTCCAATCATCCCCTACTAGTATTACTCGAGGGTTACTGTCTTCACCCAGATTTAGCTTCTTCATGGATGGTTCCTCGTACTTGATCTTTCCCTCGGCTCCAAAGTTGTGAGCAGGTGTACTGTCTATCTCGGCGATCCCTTCTGTGTATTCCTCGAAGGTAGTCGGGAAGGTGTGTTGGTCGTCGTTTCCTTCCAATTTGTCATGTTCTGTGTCTGCATTCACTCGAGAGGTCTCGCCGATTTCCTTTATGGAGATCATGTTACATTCCGGCTTGAAAAACTCATAGTCCTCCATCTGCCAATGGAAAAGCCCACTCATTGAATCAGTTTCATCCTCAGAACATTCTTGTAGTTTTAATACTCCTTCCTCGTTAGGTTCCATTGGTCCTTTGCCAACTGACTCCCTTTCGTCTGAATCGGAATCTGATGCTAGTTCCTCACTTACAGCCTGTGTTCTCAGATCTATGACAATCTTCTTGCCTTTATTCTCTATTGACAATGTGTTCTTTTTCCAGTTATGGTTGGCCTTGGCGGCTATCAGCCACCCTCGGCCGAGTAATGCATCGTACGACACACTTTGTGCTGTTATGACTACAAAGTTTAATTGAAAGAGTTGGGTGCCAATCTTCACTTTCTGCGTCATTAGCACTCCCAACGCTTTAATTCCGTGCTGGTCTGCTCCCAGTAACTGGAAATTTTGTGGCCATAATGTAGGTTTTCCCAAGCACTTCCACGTATCTTCTGTCAACACATTGACTCCCGATCCATCGTCGATTATTGTATTCGTCAGGTGACATTCACCGATTTCCATGTGTACGATGGCTGGATTCTTGCCATTGTTAACTACCAACAGTCTCGGGTCGATGACTTGTTCTCCTTCCAGCGGTCGCTCCACTATGACATCTTCATCTTTTGTTTGCCCGTTTGGGTTCCCTTCCATCGCCTTCGAGATTGCCATCCTCAATTGCGGCATGCTCTGTAGAAGATCCGCTATCTTGACCGATACAGTGGTTTGTAACACCTGATTCACGATACTCTTGTCTAACTTTGGTCGTACGGTAGTTGTTTTTCTATTCTTCCCTTCCGTTTCCATTGCCATCTCTACTTCTTTCCTAGCCTCCCGAAGTCTCTCCTTCTCGGTTCTAGGATCTGGATACGTCGCTTTTTTCCATTGTGCTCGAGTGACCGCAAGGATCTCTTCATCATTTTCCTTGAAACTGATGAGGTTCACCCCTTTCTGCTTCGGGCAATCTTTTTCTTCGTGATCTCCAGGCCCACACCACTTGCATAATGCATTTATTGTGTTCTAATTATTGTTTGGGCATTCTCTTGCAAAGAGTCCCCATTCGTTGCATTGTCGGCATTGTATCATAGGTCGCCCCTTGCTGTCGTACTACAATCTGTTTTTGGGGCTGTTATTATTAATCCTTCTGTTATTCTGGTACCCTCCAGGGGATGCATTTAGACTATTCTGAGGCTTCGGGGGTGTCATCGGCAGAGTTGAGGATTCTCCTTGTGCAAAGAGCACCTGGGCACTTCTTGCTTTTAGGTTAAATGGGCATTCCTTGATTGAATGTCCCATTACCTGGCAGATATCACAAAATAACTTTCTTGGACAGTTTGCTTTTACGTGACCTTCCCCGTTGCACTCGGTGCACCATAATTCTCGGCCTTCTTTAGTTCTCTTTATCAGTCTTCAGTTCTTTCATCATGCGGATCATATCTCTCCTCAGTGCCTGAATGGTTTTTGACTTGCCTTCACTGCTGTCATCACCCGTGCTTTCATCGTCCTCGGTCCTTCTCTTACTCCGGGAGGATGTTTTGTTCTCACTTTCTATATCCATCGCCCGATTGTACGCTTCAACGTAAGATGATGGTGGTACGACTTTCATCTTTTTCCTTAACGACGGGACTAACCCTTCGATGAACCATCTCTTTTTCAGTCCATCGGCTGGCTGGGTTTCTAGGTTTTCGAGTAGTTCTTTGAGCCTCCTACTATATGGGCTTACATTTTCATTTTTCCCTTGTCTGGTGTTGTAGATTTTTGCTACAATCTCATTGTCATCTCTTAGAAGTTTAAACTCATTCTTGAAGGCTTTCCTTAATTCATCCCATGAGGTTTTCTGTGTTGCCTCTAGGTCTGTATACTAGTCAATAGCGATACCTCTTAGCGTTGCTGGGAACGCTTTTACCCAGTAGTCTTCGTCTTCTTGTCCATTTGCCACCCATATGGTTTCACAAGTTTTACAGTGCCGGACAGGATCCTCTGACCCGTTCCCCATGAATTTCGGCAACTTCTACCTTTCAATCGCCGGTGGAGTCACCATCTTTTTCCCGGGGTACCCTCTCTGTGTCTTTGATCCGATTGGACTGGTTCTACTGTGTCGTTCCAGTGTCCTCCTGACACTGTCGGCCACGTCCGGTTCCTTCCCATGTCTGTTCTCGGCGTCCTCTACACTTCGAGTCACCTCTGGTTCTCTTTGGTTCTCCCTCTGCGCAGGGGTCTTGGGCTCAGGTCCTCTGATCCTTGGCCTTTCGTCAGAAATGGACAATGCCACAATACGACGTATACTGTCCTCTAGTTCTTCTGTTAGTTTCTTCCCATTTTCTTTTTCTCTATTTGTTATTGGTGTTCTAAAATTTTGTTCATCAACCCCTTCCCTATAGCTCTCACCAAGATTTATTTCATGTCGTTCATTTTCTTTTTCAATAATCTGTTTTAATCTTTTTCTGCGTTCTTCTTGTTCCCTTAGTCTTAGTGATCTTCTCACTATTTCTTCCGGTGTTTCTTGCCCAACTGGTATTTTATTCTTGTCCTTATTAAGCTGTATGGGCATTAATTATGCTTACCCTTATCAGTTGTACGGCGTGCGACGACTATTGGCGTTGCGTTCCTCCTCTTGTTTCAGACGCTCCTCATACCTCCTGAGCACTTGTTGCCGTCGCAATTCCCTCTCTCTTTCTTCTCGAAGGTCTTGGAAGGTTATCAGGTTCCTTGCCAGGAGTCGAGGAATGCGGTTCAAAAGGTTGTCCACTTCGCTATTGACACGCAGGTTTTCCCCAATAACCTCCTCTGGAACCTCCTTGCGGATGGATTCGTCTCTCACGTATTGTTCGACTGATAATAACCACAGTTTTACCAATTCCTGCGTTACTTCATCTTCTCGGCTTCTTGGTTCATTCTCTTCTCTGTCGCTTCCCTCGTGTTCTTCTTGAATTTCTTGTACTATTTCTTCTACGTGCCTTCTATTTTGTACTTCCTCGTCGGTGTGGATTGGTTGCCCCATTATGTTGTCATCTTCATTGTGTTTTTCTCGACCCTGGTTACACCCGATGGTTTGCTTGTTTCTGACGATGCCACTTGTCCGATGGCTTCCGACGACTCAACTTGTCATCGACAACCAACTTGTCATCTGATGGCCTCCGACGACTCAACCTGTCATCGACTTGTCACCCTCGACCCGTTTTCGAACAGGGAACGACGCCAAATGTTTACCGCAATATGGTGTGTTTCACAATATATGAAGTAAACAGAAATATAGAAGTAGTAGTATAGTGCATCATACGAACATAACAGAATTACTCAGCATGGACCATTGTAGTCATTTATTGATTCACAGAAAACATTACAAGGTTCATGACAGCAACATACATACTTCATTATGACTCCAATGTCTGCATATCAACTATTGTCAAATCACCGATATCTGACTACAATGCATTGACGATTTAAATACTCATGGCCAAGTTTGGTTGTGATGCCAACCGTTGGTACTGACTCCAAACTACCCGACCCGTCGGTTGGTACCAACAACTAATTACATCATTTGTTTACATAAACTATTTTGCTGTCTACACCTTAGTCTCCAATAGGGCAGGAAGCTTTGCACAAAGTGTTATTCATTAATAGGGAATCACCTTCCACAGTAAGTTTGTCAATCCCTTTTGAAGCCATAGTTGCATACCTGCCACTAATGCCTCCCCTTCAACGTCATTGTTAGCTCTAATTCCTAGGACGAGGGAGCCACCCTACATAAATTCACTATTTGCATTACTCAAAACAAATCTTTGCTAGGATTTCTTGGGTTACCCTGTGAAGCATCATCAAAATTTAATTTCACAGAATCCTCAAGAGGGGGAATCCATTGTTTTTGAGGAGCATTTAGAACTCTTTGACAACTATTATTACTTCCAATGTTATTTTCTCTTAACCCATGAATAGGGAATAAAAAGTAAGCATTTTTCGTTCTTAGACAATTACTTAAATCAACATTAAAATTTATGAAAATTGAATTTATTGCTTTCAGAACATTATTAAAACCCAAATCTAATATTTTGGAAAGAAATTATATTATTGCAATGCTTGAAAAGAAAAGAAAAAAAGAAAGAAAGAAACTTACTCATTTTCACTCAAACAAACTTGCAAATGTTGTGTGAGGAAATGTCATGGGTGAAGTTTCTTAAAAAGACCAAAAAACTACGTTTTTGCAGTGTTTTTCCCATGTTTTTTGCTGTGGTAGATTGTAAACTGCTTTTGGCAAGTTCACCTTGCAGGCTCACCGAGTACTTGCGGTGAGTCTACACTACAGACTCACAAAAACTTGGATATGGTGAGTGGTGAGTTTGTCGTTGATTTACTTGACGAGTTTGAAAACTATGATTGGCTTGAGATGGTGTTGGCTAAAACAGGGGTGCTACTTAACATTATCGGTTAGGCTAATGATGTTGACTATATGTAGGCCAAAAGGAATAAGATGGTTAGAGGGAGATTCAAGGAATCAAGAGGACAAGTCTATTGATATGAAGGCGATATGAAGGTGATAGTAGGGAGAATAGATTATCACATATTTCTCACAAAGTATTGCAAGCTGACGCACCTCAATTTTTGCATATGGATGAATATATGCTTAGAGAGATTAATGTGCTAAGATGTCTTGCATGAGAAAAGTGTTAGTGAACAAAAATAAGGTGTATACATATGCCTTCTCAAAGCTCATCACATATCATGATAGTGTAGCAAGTGATGGCACTTAGTGAAAAAGATGCAATGACTATTGACCACAAACTCGAACCTTGACATCTGCAAACCTTTAGTGCATGTAAACAAAGATTTACCTTGGGTGTCTGGACTTGCAATAAAGACTAGCTATGTCGATGAACACCATTGGGAGTTTTCTAAGCAAGGATCTTCTCCTTGGTCAAGCCCTTGGTTCCAATTTAATGATTTTTGATAAATTTGGAAAATAATAAGTAACAATGCAAATGACAATGATGTGACTGTGGTAGTGTGTAATAACTTGGAACTTGAAATTTGAGCAAAGATGCAATAACCTAGTGTGAAACTAGGGTTTTTGAACTTGTGGACAAAGAAGCCAATGCAATTGAAAAGGCTGATGCAAAATACTATGATGACAGCAGTAAGAGTGATTTTGAGTGGCACAATGCTAGAAGTGAGTGGTTCTAGAGGATAGGGGGATTTTTGGATGATAAATGATGATGGATAATGACCTAGGGGTAATGTCCTTTTATACATGACCTAGACACACTATTTGAAAGTTTTAGTACGGGAGCCAACACATAACGGCTAGTTGTAATTGAGTCAGCTTGGGCCCAGGGTCAAAAATGGGTTTTTGAACGAGTGTCAATTTGCATCGCGGAACTATTTAAGTCATTTGTGCATCCGCAATTTTGACCTAGGAATAAAACTTGACAAAAATTAGAATTGAAAATTGTTTGAGCAAGGGTTAAATTTTGTTTCTAGGAGTCAATTGAAAATTGGGGTCAATGAGAGTGTCAAATCAGTCACTAGGACTGTATACTTGGAACATCCACACAAAATGGTGTAAAACGAAGGGTAAAAGTGCAGAATATGCACTTTTCACCCTTGCAATTGTAAATATATAGTATATAAATATAGATATATACGCAGTAATAAAATAAGCACTTCATTGATTGTAACTTATATACATACATACATTATATGTATATAAGTTCGGCATGATTGTAACTTATGCATGTACATATATACAGGTAATGCAGTAAGCACTTCATGATTATAACTTACATGTTGATTTATATCTCAGCCCCCCCGATTGCTTTCCGTAAGTTGAACAATATTAATATTCATTAATATATATATATATATATATATATATATATATATATATATATATATATATATATATATATATATATATATATATATATATATATCACTTTACGATTGTAACTTACATGTTGATTTGTAACTTAACTAATATACCTATTTTTAGTATGGGAAGCATCCATTCATCTCAGCTTTTTTGGGAGAATATAGATAGTGGTATTACATAAATCATCAGTAATTGTTTTGTCATATTGCATGTGTGACGTGGGTATAATATTGGAAGGTCTTTATTGAACAGTATAAAATATAAGTCTTGAATAATATAATGAGGTGGAAATCAAGAGGGTAATTTACGGCCTTTGACAGGGTAGGAGAAAAATTGCTGACATCAGATCTAAACTTGATTCTACGTTACTTTGGGAGCTTGAGGAGATGGGAAGACATTTGCCAGGTTCTTTAGCTATAATTCAATTTTTTGATTTCTTTCTCAATGTCGAATAAAGAATTAACTAATAAAATTTATGAAATTTGTGTCTTTACTTTTGTGATGGAACAATGAATATATACTGCAATAATTATATGATGCTATTCATATTATCAAATAAATTATCTGTAGCAGTGAAGAGCTTGCTGAGCATTTTGAATTACGCACCAACAATATGTCTGGAAAGTGCAGATAAACCATAATTTACATTATAATTTCAATATAAATAATAATATAGAAATATATTATACAGGAATAATTTTACATTGTCAACCTCCCGGATAACTTCCAAGTACTTGTCAATAACTAATAATTAGCCAATCATATTAAACTATTAACTAATATCACATTACATAACATTAACAAAGAAAAATCCAACTAACTTTTGGATCATAATATCTAACAAACCCTTCTTTGATTAAAAAGGGGAAAACTAAGATGATCTCAAGCATCCATCAATCTGATTCGCCCTGCTACTCTATAAACTTGGTCTCTTGTCTCCTAGTATTGATCAACAATTTTCGATACCTGTATACATCCTCCTGATGTCTAATCTTTTGCTTCACATTCCTCTGTGAGCAATGCCTTCCAGTCCTGTACATCTAGTGTCTTGTGCCACCGCCTCCTGTAGTCAGAAGATCAGTTGCCTCTTTCTGATAGTACTTGATGCGATCATGCTGAAATTCATCTATCAGCGTGCCTTTGGCCATTTGTACCACATGCAGTATGTGCTAGATTCATCATTGCCCAACTACAATGACCATTGTCCTGGTGATTTCTTGTATCCACATCCCTCAAGTGCATCCTCAATCAATGCTCAATTCCCTGACCATACACAACAGCTGACCGCACTTTGCCTCTACTTTGGCACAGGCAATACCTGTTCTAAAACCACTTATTGACTGATCATGAAGATCTGCCTTACTCCCTACCAGTCAAGAGGTGGGAAACATAACAACATAACTTCACTAGACCACTACTCCTCATGAAAGCTCAGAAAAGAGAAAACCAAAATTGAACACAACACACCAAACTGATACAGGAAACAACACCATACTGAAAACAGGAAATGCAATTATCACCAAATCTGCCTCTCAAGCAGTGTGCTCAATCTCTAAGCGAGAAGCTAATTGGAGAGAGGAATGTCCCTCCATCCTTTGGTGGGTCTTTCAACCTCCTCTGTGACCCGCAATTTTAGTCAACCTCAAAAATTGCTTATATTAAGGCTGGGAACCCCAAAACGTGTTAAAATTGAGGACCAAAGGGAAAGATGGATTTAACTCAAACTTAAGTTTTACTTCCCTGTGCTGACTGCTGCTCTAACTGCAAGCCATCGATCTTTCTGAGTCATCTAAAGGTGCTTTCAAATCATAATTTTGCTTCTACTGTGTTGCATTATCTGATGGATACCATTCTGCTGCAGTAAATAGATCACATTTTCATCCACCTTCTAGGGCTCTGATACTACTGTTAGGATTGGAGAGTGCAGATAAACTGTAATCTACATTATAATTTTATCACAAATAATAACATAAAAATATATTATATGAGACTGATTTTACATTGTCGAATATGAACTTATAAAACCAACTCCTTGAGTAACTTCTAAGTATCCGTCAATAACTAACAATTACCCAACCACATTAAACTATTAACTAACTTTACATTGCAATACATTAACAAATAAAAATCCAACTAACTTTTAGATCATAACATCTAACATCTTGTAGAATACATTTGGCATGATTTTGAGTACCTAAAGCATCTTGATGTTATATGCACCTAATATTAATGTGAAGATAAACAATAGTGCATACAGTAATAATTACTGCAGGACATGAGATAGCATAGCCATTCACATTTTATAAACACGTCTTACATGTAGAATTTGCGAACCATCAATTATAAGCTTATGAAATACATTATTTACCCAATGTGAGTGGTACTTAGTTTTACAAAAAAGTTTCCTTACAAGTGGTATGTGAGTGATTGTGTCTGGCCTATGCTTTTTATTCGGTCAAATTTTCTCCGTAATGGACCTATTATTTTTATTCTATCCAATATTTTTTTCCCGCTGCATCCCTCTACTATTTGTTTTGTTGTCACCTATTCTATGATTCTTATCCTAAATCTTTCCTTTTGGTTTTGTCATGTCCCCATTTTTGGATTAAAATAATTAATAATATTATTTGAGTTGGGCCCAATAATTTTTTATTTGAAGGGGAACTTAATAATAATATTATAATTAAAATAAAAGGTATTTTTAAACACTAGTATTAAAATAAAAAGTAATTTTAAATACTTAAATTAAAAATAAAATAAAAAAAATTAAAAAAAAATTTAAATACTTGGAAAGAAATTTAGGACCCAAGGGTCCAATTTGAAAAGGTATATCAAGGAGGGGCCTATCTTCATTTGAATCATCATTCAAGTTATCCTTTGCATCCAATTTTCAGATTTGAATAGTTTGTTCAATCTAGGGCATCCAAGGACGAAAGCCCTTGGCTGCAATTTGTGATCTAGGAGAACGAAAACCCTCTTGGGTCTCTTTTTTGGAGATGAGGATGAAAACCCTCAATTTTTCGGCATTGGCAAATCCACCCAGGGTTTGCATGGTGTGTTAATTCAAGGTTTGTGTGGATTTTCAGGATTAAGGCGATCAAGATTTGCAAGCAAATAATTATCCAGGATTTTTGGAGATTTTCTACAAGGGAAGATTGTTGTTTGGCATCATTGAAGGATTTTTACATCATTTTTGGGGGTTGCCTAGCTTGGGAAAAATCAGAAAATAAATTTAAAAAATTAGAAATCATTTGCAAGGCGGGCGAACAAACTTGGGGAGAATACTCAAGCTGCACCAGTCTTAGGAAGAGTTTACCTCTTCGACTGCATCAACACACTTTGGGCTAAGTAGCTCTTCTTACTAATTGATAGATTCTATATTAGTGGAATTCCCTTGGTTGTACCCTATTTATTGTCTAGGTATGTTGAATGAATGAATGGAGGTTTTTAATAACATCCAACAAGGCCAAACAACCTATGGGACCATTGGATAACCAAACACGCTGCTAAGCACAAGAGCCCCAAATAGGTAGGCCGCCCACATAGCACCTAATTGATCTCTCTTTCTTTTTGGATCCTGGATATTCTGCTGTGGATCTTGGTCAAATAGTCTACAATTTTTATTGTCCTTTCTTCTTCAAACAGGTTAGTCAAGGAGCCCACATTCAAAATATCAATGTAATTGGCCCGAATATCCTTGTAAGTCGGACACTCCATCATGTAGTGCCATTCCATCTCCACTAACCCCAAAGTGCAAAAACATGTTCTATCCGTCCACTCTTCTTTAGGCCTTGTCCACCTTCCGGTTTCACACCTAAGCTGGTGCAAACTAGCCCTTAGCTAGGCCATTAACATTTTCACTTTCCATTTTATTTCTGCTCCTTTATAGTTCTTTTGTGCGTGGTCATATGAAGGATTGAAATGCTTTATGTTGCAATAGTTTATACTTAGTATGGGGTTGATGGCCCAAGCCATGCTCGATGTTGCCAATACAGTTCAGACTGTGGACTTTTCGCATTCTTTACTTATCTTAGAGAAAGCAATTCACATTAAGAATTTTATAGAATAGTACTGCCACTTGAAGTTTGTTAGAACATTCATGAACCAAGGATGGCCAGAGAAGAATACACTTGGGATGTCAGAACAATGGTTGCCAATTAGAAATTCTTCTTTTGTTTAGGGTTCATTTGGTAGAACCATGCAATCATTGTACTCCATTGAGCATCATTTTAGGCACCAATAGATCATGGTGAAAATGGCCATGTGTGAACAACGAAAGGCATTTGATGAAGCAGTGAAAGTTGCCATGGCTAATGAAACCTTGTGGAAAGAGATAGATTAACAAAGGATTTGGTTTCAAGAAGAACTAGCTCAACAAACTTAACTTACTAAGGCTTGGGATGGTAAGCTTGCTGCATCTGAATAGAAGTGGCTCAATTAAAGGCTGTAATGTCCCCATTTCCGGAGTGATCACCTTGGAGATGGATATTAGCCTATTCACCATTCCCGTAGGCTAATTCACTTGGTAAGGGATTGTCTTGGTTGAGATAAGACTTAGAAGGGTTGCAGAATGGAATGTTGGATAAGCAAGGCTCAACTAATTTTGCAAGCTGGAACAAAGTGGTATTTTGACTTATGGTATTTTTCTACTAATTATTGAAAAGTCAAAATAATAAAATAATATTGCCAAGAGGAAAAACGACCCCGGTGGGAGAAGAAAAAATAACTTAAAGATGGGAAAAAGGAAAGTTGGAAGGTGAAAAATAAAATATAATATTGTAGTATTAAATATTATATTATTTCCCATGAAAATTGACGCTCAAGGAGAAAATAAAAAAAATATATTTTATTTGCATTTTCTCTCTCCTCGCCACCGCCCTCGGAGGAATAAGGAAAATAAATTAAAAGAAAATTAATAAATAATATTTTCTTTTGGCAGTAGACTTCAAAAATAATAAAATAATGGTTTATTGGGTCGCCCAAGTTGAGGAGGATAAAAGGACATCAATTGATATCATTTTCATATCATTGATCATTTGGCTTTTGCATATTTTGGAGAGTTTCTCTTGGCTGTAACAGAGTTTCAGTGGTATCTAAGGACGAAAACCCTTGGATAAAAGTGATTTGGACGAAAACCCAAGTCACTATGGGAGATGAAATCACTTAGAATTCATTATTGAGCTTATTTGCAGGTTATTGGATGAATTCAAGCTTCAATCAGCTAGGGTTTGAAGAGGATAATTACAATCAGCTAGGGTTTGAAGATTGATATTCAGATTTGAAGGTGTTTTTGATATTTTTTCATTGATAAGTTGATATACAAAGGTTTGGCATTGAAGCGCTTGGCTTTGGAGGACAAATTTGTGTTTTGCATCAATATTTAGCAAGCTGGTTGTGTGTTTCAGACTTCTATAATTTCATATCAGTTGCAGATCTGATGATATTATGGCATTTATTGATGGTATATGGGCATATTTTGCATATTGGGCATAATTGCTTCACTCCTACATAAGGCGGCTACACTTTGGAGGTATTTTTGGCATGTTTCAGCTAGGGTTTTGACATCTGATTGCATATCAGCAGCTACAGGATTGAAATCAGACTTCAAAGGATTGATATTTGGTTTAGATTTCCATTAGCATTCATCATCAACAAGTTGGCATTTTGAGATTCATTTGTACATGATATTGGTCATATTTGGACACTATTTGCATTCATATGCAAGTCTGATTTTTATATCAGACCTTTGTTTTGTAATTAGCCAACTGCTATTCAATAAAGAGGCCAAATCTTCTATCCGGGTATATTCTATCATGTTTTGTGTTGATATTTGGTTGTATAAGTGAGCTGGTTATTTCATTTTCAGTCATCATTTGGTGTTATTGCATTGTCATATTGCAACCTTTCCATCTACAAAACATTTCAAACATATTGGTGAAAACAAAACTTGAAAACCCTAAGTAAATTTCAAGAAAAACAAATAAGAAAATTCAGGTCAGTAGAGTTATTTTCAGGACAGATTTAGACAGGGTTCTTACAAAGGCTAGAGTGGTTGAGATTGTAGTTGAGAGGGAGTGGGTTTAGGGGAAGCTTCAGGAGGTTGTCCATATAATTAAGAGCTCAAAAGAATGAGTAGTTATGCCAACTCATCACCTGAAGCAAAGGATGGAAGAGGTCTACAAACTACAGGATGCAATAAAATAGTCACAACTTATTGGGGCAGCTTCCTCAGGATCAACTGGCGCCAATGTGTCTCTAGGGACATCTTCTTCCCCACCTCTTTTGCGAAATTGTTCTAAATTCTTCATAGGCTTGTTAGATGGGTCTTTGACTTTCCTTTTTGAGGAAATAATGTAAACCATAGCAGCAAAAATCTTTTGGGGAAAAAATTGGATTTTTCAAAAAATGTAGAAAAATGCAAAAAAAGAGAGAAAAACCTACAATTTTTTAAATTTAAAGGTATTTTAATAGCATAGAGATATATAGAGCAAATAAAAATGAGAGTTTAGTCCATGAATCGTGGAATATAGATTTTTTAATTTATGTCCATATTGTTGATTACATTGCATTGCACGATGCATATTGCATGGTGCATAAATGATAACTAAATACTGATCTGTGTTACACCACGTTTTTGGCACAGGGATGGTGTTGGGACATCTATTTTTCAAGCCATATTTGCAAAATCTTGCTAAATTCCTCAAAATTTTCCTAAGATGCCTCGATTGTGTTTGCCTTGTTTTCGTTCCTTGGAAAGTGTTAAAACTCTGCAAAAAATCTTGAAAAAGTCCTAAGTTTCCTAAGTTTTCCTGTCCCTGGCGGAACTTTTTCCCTTTTCAGGACCTGGTGGAACTTTTGGGGTGATAAGGATATCCCTGTCTCCCTTACTTCCCGGCCTCCTCTTCCCTTCCGCATTCTCCCTTGAGGTCTCCTTTGGCCCATTCTGTGTGGATTTCACATGGGTCCGGATGTATCCACATCTGCCTTATTTCTCTGCAAATCCGAAACCCTCTTATTTCTTCGCCTCCCCCTTTAGGTCTTCTCTGGCACATCTCAGGTTTGGACTAGGATATGTCCATTTACCCCTCAAACTTCCGCATCTTGGACCCCTTCTCTAACCCGCTTTCCAGTACCCCTGTATTCTTCCACCAACTCCCTTATTCCTCCCTTGCGTGGATTTCTTTTTGATTAGGACATCCTATCTTGTCTTAAAATTCCGCTTCCTCATTCCTTTCTTAGTGCCCATCCTGGACCCTCCAAATGTTTCGCCAGCTTTCCTTTCCTTCTCTCCAGGCAGAGTTTTAGTGGAGATATGGATATGTCATGGACCCCCCAAAAGTTTTGCAATGTCTAGGACCCCCCAAAACCCCCGCTTCCAGTACCCCCACAGATTTTTGCAATTCGCAAAAATTGTAAAAAACGAAAAGCAACATTTTCCTACGACTCCTAGATGGACGCAAAACCTTGACAGGTGGCAATTAATGAGAAATCCAGGTGGTTGAAACTGATGTATTTATTACAGTTGGTGGGATTTTAGGGTTTTCCCATCCATTCCATCATCAAATACGAGTTGCAAGTGCTATAAATACATGACTGAAACTTATTCAAGGGGATGGTTACTCATTCTATTTTCTCCCAAACATCAACAGGTGCCAAAAAGGAAAATTCTTTCAGGCTATGGGGTCATGATTCCATGTGATGTCCCGATATTAAGACATTGTTTAAATTAAAGATTTAAACATTACGATAAACGGTGAAGTTTCTTTCTCGAACTATGGTGTTTATTATCATCAGTTTGAATGGTAATAATGTATATAATTGAATGATCTGTCATGTCCCCATAATTATGAAGTATTGAAATTCAATAAATATCAAAGAACAAATATAAAATTGCAATTCTATTATTAATGTTATAATTATAAATCAATAATAATAATGTTATTCAAGATAAGTAATTAATATAATAACAAAAAATAGACATAAGTATCTAATTAATATTATATATATATATATATATTCAACTAATATTAATATTAATATATACCTTATTATTATAAATGTAAGTAAATAACATTACTATTGTTATAAATATGATCGAATGAATATCATTATAAAGTGCAGATTATAACCAAATAAAAAGGGCGCTGAAAAGTCAATAAATTCTTAGTGAGGCAGCGGACACCTCCAAAGAGGTGCGATCCCATGTACCACCGATTCCCAAGTCTCTATCATTAAGTATAAAAGGGCAGATCGGGTGGAAGAAGAAAGGGGGGAGAAGAGGAGATATATTCAAATTAATAAATGAAATATACGCAGCAGAGCAACATTGGTAATAAGGCAGCAATAGAGAGTATGAAGATATTAATTAAGACAAGACAATTTATAGGGGAAATACAGATTTAAGAAGAAGAATATATACTTATTTAAGTATATATATATATACACACACACACACCAGTGGACTTTAAATAGAAGTATGCAGATTTGAGGGAAGAAGAGAAACAGATCAGCAAACCATAGAATCTTTGTTTGCATAAGTTATCTTGTGATTATAGATTTGTAGTAACATATGATTGGTAGGATCTATGGGAGTTTAGATATGATCATGCATATTGTGATATCATCTTCATGATTCATTTGTATGGTTGATAGAATTGTTTGCAACTATGAGTTTGATTAGTTTATTAGGTATTAATGTGGATTCTTGTATGAATGTCATGATGAGGGAATTGAGGGCCTACGAGGAGGGGAAACGGCGTTGGGATCATCTTCTAAGTACCCCACCCCATAGTGGATGGCTGAGGCCTGCCACATGTGGGCCAAGAGGGCATAAGAGGCCGCTCTTGGGCTTAGAAGGAGTGATTTCCGGGACACCCTACTGTAGTTGCACTCCAACCTCCCATCATAGTGATTAATTGAATCATAAGAAGAAACAGAATGGTTCTGATAAGGGGAACGTTGATAGGACGCCTCATTAGGCACCCCACCCCATATGGATGGCAAGAGGCCACATGGGGCCAAGAGGGGTGGAACACCCGCTCTTGGGCCTAGGGTAGAGGGTTTCTTGGGCACCCTATCAAACCATTTTGTTCCAAGAATTAGAAACCCTAACCCTAAACTTGTAGGATTTGAATTTTTAGGGTAAAATTAGTATTGTTCCAATTGGGGACATTGCATTCCAGTTCTTCGGGCAAGTGACAAAGTAGATGAAAGGTTAGATATTGCTATGAACACCATTGTTTTGTATGTCTCCATGATTGAGGGTGCAGTTTCAAGGAAACACCTAAGGCAGCGCTAGGGTTTCCTCTTGCCCTATTTTAGGGTATGAATGTAATTTCAAATTTGATTAATGTGACAACATTCTAAGGCATTACCAGGTTGGTGATGGTCTCTTTTGAATTACATATGGACTTGTATGGTGAAGTGATGGATTATTGAGTATGTATATGTGCTTGGTGTGATATGACGATGCATTTTATGCTTTTAGGTCAGTTTCCTTTTGTTTCTATTCTGTTGTCTTCCTTTGATAAATTGGATTTTGCTGCCCATTGGATAGGCACTGGTCTCGGAGGTGGTAACCAAACACATACATCTAAATGAACAAATCTTAATAGTTAAACATAAACCAATGTTTTGCCCTTATGCAAGACTGTTCTTTTCATCATCTCAAAAGAGGTTTTTAGTGTAGTAGGTTAGTTTTGATTCGTGACAGTTTGGAGTCAAAACTGCAGTTTGGGTATTGCTGCCCTGTTTTAGTAAAACATATTTTGCATTGTTATTAATCCTAGGGATACCTCTAGGAAAACCCTTCTTGACTTAAGCTAAGTCAAAAGCGAAGATGAGAATGCCCACTCCTAACCATTGGCCCTTAATCATCTTCATCCTGTTGATGAACTATCTTTTCACCTTCTTGAGGACATCCTTGGCCTCAGAGATTGAATATGTGTTCTAGGGATTAGTATTAGCTGTTTTGGGACCCAACAGACTGCAAGGGACGGGGGGATGAGTTTCTGGGATGGATTTTTTGGAAGGCCATTTTTTAGGGGATGGTAGGGGATGACTTTAAAATAGGGAAAATTTAAAAATATAGGAAATTTCAAATATTCATATGATAACATTCATAAGGCATTCATCATATACATTATAGAACCTTAATACATAACATTAGAGTTGAAATGAGATTTCACGTGAGTCGACAAACAAAATAACAAAATTTAATTGCTTTAATTGTCAATGTGCATATATGTTATATAAAAATTACAACAAAATGTCCAAAGGCTGCAAGTTTTGTAATATCCCAAATGGATATTGTTGTGAAATTCTGAATGCTATGAAATTCTAACTGAAATTTTTGCCTTGCTGATATGAATTTTCTGATTTGAATTTCTCTTACTGCAATCAATATTTTCACAAACCGCTTTCACTCATATGTTTAGAAAGTAGTGTAGATGGAAAGGTTTCAATATCACAATGAAATAGCACCTTATGATGATGTTATGCTCAAATCAAATCAATGAAAACATGAGAATGACATACCCGGAAACAAGCTTCACTTCTTAATTTATTTCAAGGGCTAGTTACAAATGACATTTGGCTGTAGCTTACAATCAACAAGTCTGATTTGAAAATCAGATCACATACATTATGCAAATTTGCCCAAAATACATAGCAAACCCTAGTCCAATGATAGTAGAATGAAACCCTAGGTAGCCATGATGAAAAACACATCAACCCTTGACTGATTTGTGACTGTAACAACACTTTTTCAGGTCTGATATGACTACAACAAAACCTTGATATGACTGATATGAAATCTGCCTTCAAACCCTAGGCTAAAACCATGCAAAACCTTCTCCAAAATGAAGTGATAGGGCTGGATATTGAGCTATTTGAACCTTGGAACCATAAGAGATGATCAATGCTCTCAATATATGATTGATGTAAGTCTGATTGGGTTGATATACACTTGTACCTGACTAAAATCTGCCCAGAAATGTTGAAACTCACTAAAACAAGCAAAAATTGCCCAAATCATGAAATTGCTTATGCTAGAAAGATGTCGATTTGACCCAGCTTGCACCTCATGACTAAAATATGATGAAATGTGAATGATAATGAATCTGAAACACAATTTCAGCAACCTGTAATGAATTTCCAGCCAACCCACAAAGCCAAACTCCTCAAAATTGAAGCACCATCATGCCAAAATGCATCAATTTGTGTTTATAAGCCAAATAATTCTAATATGCAATCAAATCTGCCTTATTCTCCTTAGAACCTACAAAAACACTCCATAGTAACATGCCATTTAAGCTCTATGATGAATACTGATTGCATCCACCTCTCAATATGGGAATGGGGCCATCACCAAACCCTAGTTATCAAGGGATCATCACTTTGATTGGACTGAAATTTGTCTTCAGCCAAGAGATAAACTCAATATGCAAAAACCAAGTAAAAAACATGATTTCAAATGACTTCTAGCTGCTCCTTATAAAGCCCTCACTCCAGAAAGTTTTTGTGTACACAATCACTTATTAAGTGATGGTTTTTATGTACACAATCACTTAACTTTATTAAATGACAGTTTTTGTGTACACAATCACTTAACTTTATTAAATTGTTTTTGTGTACATAATCACTTAACTTTATTAAATGATTGTTTTTGTGTACACAATCATTTAACTTTATTAAATGATTGTTTTTGTGTACACAATAACACTTTATTTTATAAAGTGTTTTAAATTGACTCAAGTAACTTAATAAAATATTAATTTTATAAAGCAATTAAAAATACTTTATAAAATTAATTTACAATTAGAACTTTTTAAAGTTACTTGCAAAATGGGGACATTACAGCCCTCCCTTCCTGACATTGCTTGTCCCCAAGCAATGGGAAGAAAAACTGAACTCAATCAATCCATGGATCCCAAATCCATCGAGGCTCCTCAATCATGCTCAAATGCGTCTCCTCAAGGCTGCTGGTGTAGAAGATCCTGGGACCACTTCCACTGTCGCACAATGATGCAAACACATCCATACCAATATAGATGCCAATCATGAAGGTGTAGATGCCAAGCAAGGAACCAATGAAGTTGAAAATCCTTCTACTACTTAATAGTATCATGAATAGATGAAGGATGCTAAACACCAATGCATCCATTCCTGTTGTGCTAAAACTGAAATCACATACTTCACTATTCAATAATGAAGAATAACCATCCACATGTGCCAGTGAGAGAGCATCGTCAAAATAATGTGGTGTCCCTTCAAGCGTAGGCTGATCCTCTCTAATGAAAATCAATGTATCATGCAAATCACAACTGAAATCACATGCAATGGAATTCCAAGTAGGATAGCTACTAACCCATGACGAATCAATGAAGATGAAGTCGCCAATCAACAAATAAAAAGCTGCCATATCATAATCAATTGGTGACATAACCAAAGATGAGTTATGGATGCCTTCAACACCCATCAAAGACAACTCTTGAGTGGCTGGTCCACTATGGGTGTCATCAAACACCATCAAGTCTTGATTTGTCTTTACCATCTCAAGATGTTGTTTAGCTTGACCAGCAACAAGCTTGGCTTTCCTTGCTCTCTCTAGCCACATGTTACACATTTCTTGTATCTTTTTCACATCTTCATAGGTCTGATATACAAAATCAGATTGTATAATGCCCTGTTTTTCAACAAAATTACCAAATCCAACACTCCAATCTTGTATGCCATCATTAGTAGACCGTAAATATATATCATCCAAAGGTGTTAGCATGTCTATATCATGAAAATGCAAAGCCATAGGACTGCTATCCTCAAATAAATCAGGTATGATGTCATGCCAATCAATATAATTGTCATCCATCTCAAAATTCAAATGCTTACCATCAAATGCCGGTTCAATACAATTCTCTCCAAGTGCATCATTTATGTCTTCATGAGTCAATTCATGGCCCAAAACTATCATATCATGCTCAATTGTGTTGTCTTCTACAAACTCTATCATCTCTCGTACCAAGGATGGATGACTATCAACAAGTGCTGACCCATAAGATGTCATCAAATGAAAATCATGTGATCATGTGCTATAATTGTTGTCTCATGGCTGCAAACAAAACCTGCATGTGTGTAATTCTCCTTTGCCAAACTCACTATCATCAAAGCCTCCTTGAATTCGTGCAAAACAATAAGAGATGAACTTCCTCTAAAATCTAGAGCCTTCCAACACAACGCTGCAATCACCTTATGAATATCATCAAAATGAACTAGAGCTGCAACAATCTTATTATCATTCACCTTTAGATGTTTTTCCAAGTGATGTGATGCATGAAACTCAACACCTCCATAAAAATTTGTTACTTGGTCATCATCGTGCTCCTCCAAATCAGCTCGGTCTTCATCCTTGATATCATTTTCTTCAACCTTCATGTGTTCTTCATTTGTGGGCTCAACAAGTAACTCTTCTTCATCCTCAATCCCATGAATTTGTGCTGAACTCTTGAACATGGCCTCATCCATTGAAGGAATGAATGTAGGACGAATAAGCCTCTCAACTGTAGGTGTGCATGTGTGTGTCCTTCTAGCTCGATGTGAACTTGTTGCACTACTAGCATCTCTCTGATTAGGCCGATTGTTCCTGTTATTCTGTTTACCCATCAAAGCTTGACACAACCTCTCAATGCTTTGCTGAATGTTTGCATTTGTTTGTTGTTGACTATCCATCATTCTATGCTGGTGATCCACCATCTCTCTCATCATTTGCTTATTGAACAGAAATAGACCCATTGTTCCAATTCCACAATTGAAACCAATTCTGATTTTCCCCTCAGGCTGGTAGGATCATAGCTCTGATACCACTGTAATATCCCAAATGGATATTGTTGTGAAATTCTCTAACTGAAATTTTTGCCTTGCTTATATGAATTTTCTGATTTGAATTTCTCTTAATGCAATCAAGATTTTCACAAATCGCTTTCACTCATATGTTTAGAAAGTAGTGTAGATGGAAAGGTTTCAATATCACAATGAAATAAGACCTTATGATGATGTTATGCTCAAATCAAATCAATGAAAACATGAGAATGACATACCCAGAAACAAGCTTCACTTCTTAATTTATTTCAAGGGCTGGTTACAAATGACATTTGGCTGTAGCTTACAATCAACAAGTCTGATTTGAAAACCAGATCACATTCATTATGCAAATTTGCCCAAAATACGTAGCAAACCCTAGTCCAATGATAGTAGAATGAAACCCTAGGTAGCCATGATGAAAAACACATCAACCCTTGACTGATTTGTGACTGTAACAACACTTTTTCAGGTCTGATATGACTACAACAAAACCCTGATATGACTGATATGAAATCTGCCTTCAAACCCTAGGCTAAAACCATGCAAAACCTTCTCCAAAATGAAGTGATAGGGTTGGATATTGAGCTGTTTGAACCTTGGAACGATAAGAGATGATCAATGCTCTCAATATATGACTGATGTAAGTCTGATTGGGTCTGATATACACCTGTACCTGACTGAAATCTGCCCAGAAATGCTGAAACTCACTAAAACATGCAAAAATTGCCCAAATCATGAAATCGCTTATGCTAGAAAGATGCCGATTTGACCCAGCTTGCACCTCATGACTAAAATATGATGAAATGTGAATGATAATGAATCTGAAACACAATTTCAACACCCTGTAATGAATTTCCAGCCAACCCACAAAGCCAAACTCCTCAAAATTGAAGCACCATCATGCCAAAATGCATCAATTTGTGTTTATAAGCCAAATAATTCCAATATGCAATCAAATCTGCCTTATTCTCCTTAGAACCTACAAAAACACTCCATAGTAACACGCCATTTAAGCTCTATGATGAACACTGATTGCATCCACCTCTCAAAATGGGAATGGGGCCATCACCAAACCCTAGTTATCAAAGGGATCATCACCTTGATTGGACTGAAATTTGTCTTCAGCCAAGAGATAAACTCAATATGCAAAAACCAAGTAAAAAACATGATTTCAAATGACTCCTAGTTGCTCCTTATAAAGCCCCCACTCCAGAAAGTTTGTGTACACAATCACTTATTAAATGACGGTTTTTATGTATACAATCACTTAACTTTATTAAATGACAGTTTTTGTGTACACAATCACTTAACTTTATTAAATGATTGTTTTTGTGTACACAATCACTTAACTTTATTAAATGATTGTTTTTGTGTACACAATAGCACTTTATTTTATAAAGTGTTTTAAATTGACTCAAGTAACTTAATAAAATATTAATTTTATAAAGCAATTAAAAATACTTTATAAAATTAATTTACAATTAGAACCTTTTTAAGTTACTTGCAAAATGGGGACATTACAAGTTTCAACTACAAAATGACAAAAACATAGAAAATATGCATCCTGCCCCTAATCAACATTTGCTAACTCTTCATCAAAATTGAAGTCTAAGTCCGAGTCACTGCCACTATGAGGGACTACCTCATCCAATGGAACCCCAACCAATCCCTTCTATGTCTCCTTGTCAACTTGTTTGACATCTTTAGGATCAACATCCTAACATGTAGTTGGAGTCCAATAATACTCAAGAATCTATCAATCTTGAAGTCGCAAGGCACTATACACAACCATCAACTTCTCCAATCGTTAAGAGGTAAGCCTATTCTTCTGGATTGACTATATGAAGTTGTAAGCGGGATTGAGGAGCGGCACCCCTCGTGGGATCCGGGGGCAGCACCCCTGTTGCACTCACTATCACGATACAGGGCGAGGTTGAGGGGTAGAGTCCCCACCACTAAGCCCAAATTAAAGCCTTTGATACTACACAAAACTTCAAGGTGTATGCCATTTTTTCCTAATTTTATTGATTTTAAGTGAATGATGTAACATAGGATTGAATGAAAAAGATTGTAAATGAAGAAAAAGCATTATTTTTTGGTCAAATTAGTCAATGCGTTGATTCTACTTGTGCTATCAACTCTCCTCAATCCCTTCATAACTTTGACTTTTTGTAATATGATACCCAATTCTTTTAGACTGTGTGAACTTGGAGCAAATCTTGTTATTATATGATGCATTCTTCATGCTGCACTATGAGTTTTATGTAGTGAATTGATCCACAGTGATTTGTTTTAATTGTTGATCACAAGATGAAATGATATAGATGATGATTTTGGATTGGAGGGAGCATATTGCTTTATATACTATGCATTCTTCACGTCGTGAGCATTTTCTAGTGAATTGATCGCTTGCCCACCTTCGATGTCTTGATATGGCACCCCTCACACTTTGATATATACCTCGAGATGGAGCCCAATTATATCATGCAAGAGTTGGGCAAAACCCTAACTGCCCCCCCAAAATATAATAATAATAATAATAATAATAATAATAAAATCTTGAGTTGAACATTAAAATCAGCAAAAAAAAGTTTGAAAATCGGTTAGAAACTTTTATGCTGCATCTCAAACGTGATTAAGATGATTTAAACACGATTTAAGCATGAAAAAATGGGTCAAACATCGTTGACCCCGATTTCTTTAAAAAATGCAAAATTTTCCAAGAAAAAATCATGAACTGTAGCAATTCGTGATTAATTGCGATATTTGTGATTTTATCCCGATTTTTGCTTCTATGATGTAAACAATATAATTTAATATAGTATTAATACTTGTGGGGACAAGTTATCTTGTTATTTAATTGTTGGCTAAAGGTAATAAATTAGCAAATAGATGTAAATTGTCAACCCAATGGTCATTGTCTAACCAACAACCATTGTCCCTTTAAAAAAAACTTCCATAGTCAGGGAAGTGTGCTGATTTATGTATGGTCCTCCCTGAATTGCTTTCTGTGTACAACTACCTTTAATAAAGCATCAATTGTGATATTCTTGTACAATTATTTCTGGTATGAACTATGTAATGTCTCCTCAAGCCTAGTCAGTTGTGGGCTTGATAGCCTATTTCTTGGAGTCCCGATAGGCTATGTGGTATGGTGAGGGGTTCCTCTTTGTGAAGATCTTTGGTTCAGTTGTTCTTGTTGGTTTTTGATGTTGGATTTGAGCTTAGTGATGTTTCAGGATGACAATGCAACTTTCAGAAGTTTGTTCGGCTTCCATGATAGCTCTCCAAACTTCTTGGAGAAGCCGTCTATTTTTAGAATGTCACCCGGAAGGTGTCATTATTCATCCCAAACCTTATGGAGTATGATGGTATAGTTTATTTGGCAGTTTGGTGAAGTTTGAGATTTTCCGTAAAAGCAAGTATTTTAATGAGCTAACAGTTAATTATTTTGTACTTAGTCCTATAAAGTTGGAAATAATTATTAAGTGAATGGGTATTATAGCTCATTGGAATGGGGAAAGTCACTCTTTCTAATAGGCACATAAAAGTGAGAGCTAATGTTGGTGAAAAGGTGAAATATTGGAGTTTGAGTGGAAAAGTCTATTTTTCTAATTAATAATTCATTTTATGTGCGAACTCCAAAAAGAGCCTATATAAGGGAGTTGAGAGCTCATTTTGCTCTTTATGCTTGATGATATACTATTATGCTGCAGGAATGACCCTGTGAGATCTTCTTCCCTTCTTGAGAATGGAAAGTCTCTCGAAAAAGTTCAATTTCGATGGTGAAATATCCACCCTAGCTGAAGGTGACTTCATTTCAGGAGTTGCACTGAGCTATCATGGAGTTTGATGTTTTTTGATGAGTTTTGGATTGATTTTGTTTTGCTGAGTGGGTTTTTTAGTGTGGTTTTGGAGTGATGTTATGAGTTTATTTGAAGTTGCTGTTGTTGCTTATGTTGGGCCGTACCAATTTGGGTCGTACCAGTTGGTGTATGCATCATTTCTTGTGGAGTCTTGATTGATATCTTGTAGACCATATATTATGGAGTTTTCTAACCTTGTTTGGGCGACCATATGACAATTGTTTAGAGATCTTTTGCTGCAGTTCTAAGGACAATATCCTGGCCGTATGTAAGAACCACAAGTAGTTCTGCTCTAATTTTTGAGTTTTAGTGGTTGGACATTTCGTCAAACACTTGTCATGTAAATAGACTGAGTTCTGATTTCTGAATTTGTATTTGGTTTTGATGATGGTTTTAGATGATTTTCAATGGAAATACATTTGCCAAAACATACGAAACATAACCAAATACTTTACATGCATAAACAACACAATGACAACACCAATTAAACTTTATTTCTCCTCTATATCATGTCTGATTACAAACATATCAAGTCTGATTCAGACTAGGACAACGTTTTTAAATGCCAATTCAAATTCAAATTCAGGCATAGCAGCAAAACCAAGGTGGTGGACAGCGATTTGTGGCTGAAAGTTTTGCTGATTACCAGCAAGAGTGGCTCTCTTTGGGTGAGGAGTTCTAGAATGCTATGTCCTTTCATGATTTTTGCCAACTCAAGTACAGGAATAGGCCCAGGATCCAGAATCAGGACCTACAATGGAAGCTTGGAAAGGTGCCTATACCAACATTTGATGGGTCATCAAATGCATTGCTAGGTCATGGGTGCAAAAGCTAGACAACTACCTGTGTTTGAACCCAATGTTGGAAGGAGATTCAATCAAGTTTACCTTTGCACATCTTGAAGGTGATGCTCATGATTGGTGGACTCATGGCATGATCACCCAGGGTCATAGCCTCATCACATCATATGAAGACTTCACTCAGAGACTCATTGATCGCTTTCACAAGCATGATCCTGAGAGTCATTTAAGGGAGATGGCCCAAGTTAGGCAAAGAGACACGGTGGATGCCTACATTTCAGATTTTCAAACAATAGCTGTGATGGTGACTGATGTGTCTGAAGGGAGGCTTACTTACCTCTTTGTTGAGGGGTTGATGGAACCGTTGAGAGGTTCGGTGAAGGCTTTGCAACCTAGGTCATTGCAAGAAGCCATCAAAAAGGCTAGGAACATGGAATTTACAACCCCTAAGAGTAAATTTCAGTCCAAGTCTTTTCCATCTAGGCTAGACAAGAAGCATTTTCCGAAAGAAGTGAATCAACCCAAACCATCCACCCAAAGATTGGATGATGAGCTTCGAAATGAGCTAAGGAAGAAGTTATGCTTTACGTGCAAGGAACTGTTATCCTATTTTGCCTTTCGGCCAAATAACTTAAGGATCCATGAAATCTTAGTGTTTTCACCTTTTGGAATGCAAGAGAAAACCACCCAAATTGACTAAGTCCCAAAAATCCTAAGTTTCCTTGTGTTTTTAGTGTTTTCGGAGGTCGGAGTTTTGGGCATCCTCCTTCCATCGTGCTTTCCCTATTGGCTTTGAAGCCCTTCAAGGCTAAAATTTGCCTAAGTGTTGAGTTCTTGAAAATTCTTCTAAGTTTGTCTGAGGTCGGAGTTCGGGCCTTTGGCCTTGAGTGTTCTTCAAGGCAGGTGTCAAGAAGAAGCCTTGAGGGCCGAAGTCCGACGAGATATACTTGTTTCAAATTCTTCTAAGTATGCAGTGGGCGGCGGACGACGGAGGTTGGTTCTTCTTCCTCCTTTCAGGGAAGATGGTAGGTGGAAAACGTCGAGCTTGACCCCCGGTGCTCTTCATTTGTCTAAGTATTTCGGGGTCGGGCAGTCCTTTTTCAAGGTGCATGCGATAAAGGGTGAAGCCCTGACTTTTGAAGTCTGAATTGCGAATGTCGCCGACAGTGAGGTGGGAGACGTGGTGAGCCGGCGCAACTTTTTGAAAGCTTTGTCTTCGGCGCCGGGAGGAATTGTGTCATGCAAACATGTGGCACTCGTGGAGGAAAAGACATGGCCCATGTAATGTCCCCATTTTTGGGTTCTCTTGCAGCACAGTCGGAGCTGACTTTCTGGGTTGGTGACAGCTTGATCAGAAGAGTATTTTGATGTTACCAATGTGTTCAGGTGATCCAGTGGAGCCGTATGGCACTTTTGGGAGAGATTTCGGACTTGTCCGTACTTACTATTTATAGTAAGTGCTTGCATGGCAATAATCTTTCTGGGTTTTTCTGAGTTTGTTCTCTTTGGACCTCGGAGAACACTGCTATTTATAGTAAGTGTCAGTCTGGCACTGTTTTGGTGATTTGGCAGTCAGTTGTTGGCTATCTCAGATGTTACATTGAACTTTGCAATATCAGATGGTTTGCGGTGATGTCTTTCCATGCGATTTCACACTTTTGGGTCATTCTTACTATTTTTAGCAAGGCCACCGCTCAACACCGACTTCTTCATGTGGCGTCGTTTCCATGTCACTGCGGGTTTGGTCACTCCTTCGGTTGTTCGTTGGGCAGTGTTATATTATTTTAATTAACGTTAATGTCATTTAAGTAAATGTTAATTAAAATATTTAAGTGACTTTATTAATGTGGAGACTTTAAGTATTTTTATTTAATTAAGTCACTTCTTTATGAGATGGGTGCCCAAGCCAAAAAGGAGAAATATTAATAAAAGATTATTATTCCAAAAAAGTGGCGTTGGAAACCAAGTGAGGAATAAAAGAGAAAAGTGACTTTCATTTGAGGCATTCACGACATTATAATTTCTATTGCTAATTTGCTTTGCAAATGAGGGTTTGGAGAACTTCTTCCAGCCATGGCTTTTGGTGACGGAAACCACCATCAGTAGCAGATTTCTGCAGGTGTGAGAGACCACCCAAGGGAGCTTTGAGATAGCCATACTCAGTGGTTACATTTGCACTTCTTTGCATATAGTTTGGAGATCGGAGGAGTTGTCGCGGAGGATTGAAGATAGATATTTCATGAAGTAATTGCCTCTATAATTATTGTTGCATATTGAGGATCTTATGTTCTGATTTTGGTGTGTTTTGGAGGAGATTTGAAGGTGTTTGGAGTACCCTGGGCTGGCCGTATAGCTGCAGGCTTGTCTGTACCATCAAGGAGCATTCTTTGAGTTTTGTTGGTGGTGTGTGGACTGTTTTGCATTCCCAGCAAGGCGTGGTTGACAGCAGATAAAATCAGAGGGTTCTATCTGAGATTTGTGGCAGATTGAAGAGTATTGTATGCTGAAATACTTCCAGGTGGGCCGCACATTCTTGAGGAAGGACATGGTGCATCCAGAGAGGCCAACGAGCTCATTGAGAGGTTCTTTCTTGTTCTATGTTGACTGTAACATCTCAAATCTGCTGCTAATGTAATGTTCCCTTGATCAAATACTGGGTTTGGAACAAGTTTGCATTATTAAGTCTGCTGTAATAGCTTTTCTATGCTTGTAAACCATGAACAACGAAGTGGGTATGTAAGATATTTCACTATTTTGGCTATCTATTTTTCTAGGTATTGATGTTTTAGATAATGGGGGATATTTTATGAACTGGGTTGTCAATATTTTGTGAAAATACTAAGTATCTAAGCTGATATAAAAATCTGGAATTTTCAGCTGTGTATTCCCTATGTAATGTTGAATTTTGAGTTGAAAATTATTATTGCAATATCTTCTATTTTGCTGCATTATATTGTTGTATCAAACATTGCAAATATATCAGAAAACCATAAAACAAATAAAAACAGTCAGGCAAAATCGAAAAAATAAATATCCTATCAGGGGTGGGATATTTCAGTGGTATCAGAGCTGGTGCATCTTGCCAGCCTATGTGATCAGTTTTATGAGAGTCATGGACAGATTCAGTGAAGAAGAATTATAAAAGAAACTTTACAATGCCGGTAAGAATCTTGAACAACTACCTCAGCCAGAAGGGGTTCTTTGCAGCATTTTGGAAGAAGTGGAATTGTGTCTTTTCAGGGAAGATGGTAGGTGGAAAACGTCGAGCTTGACCCCCGGTGCTCTTCATTTGTCTAAGTATTTCGGGGTCGGGCAGTCCTTTTTCAAGGTGCATGCGATAAAGGGTGAAGCCCTGACTTTTGAAGTCTGAATTGCGAATGTCGCCGACAGTGAGGTGGGAGACGTGGTGAGCCGGCGCAACTTTTTGAAAGCTTTGTCTTCGGCGCCGGGAGGAATTGTGTCATGCAAACATGTGGCACTCGTGGAGGAAAAGACATGGCCCATGTAATGTCCCCATTTTTGGGTTCTCTTGCAGCACAGTCGGAGCTGACTTTCTGGGTTGGTGACAGCTTGATCAGAAGAGTATTTTGATGTTACCAATGTGTTCAGGTGATCCAGTGGAGCCGTATGGCACTTTTGGGAGAGATTTCGGACTTGTCCGTACTTACTATTTATAGTAAGTGCTTGCATGGCAATAATCTTTCTGGGTTTTTCTGAGTTTGTTCTCTTTGGACCTCGGAGAACACTGCTATTTATAGTAAGTGTCAGTCTGGCACTGTTTTGGTGATTTGGCAGTCAGTTGTTGGCTATCTCAGATGTTACATTGAACTTTGCAATATCAGATGGTTTGCGGTGATGTCTTTCCATGCGATTTCACACTTTTGGGTCATTCTTACTATTTTTAGCAAGGCCACCGCTCAACACCGACTTCTTCATGTGGCGTCGTTTCCATGTCACTGCGGGTTTGGTCACTCCTTCGGTTGTTCGTTGGGCAGTGTTATATTATTTTAATTAACGTTAATGTCATTTAAGTAAATGTTAATTAAAATATTTAAGTGACTTTATTAATGTGGAGACTTTAAGTATTTTTATTTAATTAAGTCACTTCTTTATGAGATGGGTGCCCAAGCCAAAAAGGAGAAATATTAATAAAAGATTATTATTCCAAAAAAGTGGCGTTGGAAACCAAGTGAGGAATAAAAGAGAAAAGTGACTTTCATTTGAGGCATTCACGACATTATAATTTCTATTGCTAATTTGCTTTGCAAATGAGGGTTTGGAGAACTTCTTCCAGCCATGGCTTTTGGTGACGGAAACCACCATCAGTAGCAGATTTCTGCAGGTGTGAGAGACCACCCAAGGGAGCTTTGAGATAGCCATACTCAGTGGTTACATTTGCACTTCTTTGCATATAGTTTGGAGATCGGAGGAGTTGTCGCGGAGGATTGAAGATAGATATTTCATGAAGTAATTGCCTCTATAATTATTGTTGCATATTGAGGATCTTATGTTCTGATTTTGGTGTGTTTTGGAGGAGATTTGAAGGTGTTTGGAGTACCCTGGGCTGGCCGTATAGCTGCAGGCTTGTCTGTACCATCAAGGAGCATTCTTTGAGTTTTGTTGGTGGTGTGTGGACTGTTTTGCATTCCCAGCAAGGCGTGGTTGACAGCAGATAAAATCAGAGGGTTCTATCTGAGATTTGTGGCAGATTGAAGAGTATTGTATGCTGAAATACTTCCAGGTGGGCCGCACATTCTTGAGGAAGGACATGGTGCATCCAGAGAGGCCAACGAGCTCATTGAGAGGTTCTTTCTTGTTCTATGTTGACTGTAACATCTCAAATCTGCTGCTAATGTAATGTTCCCTTGATCAAATACTGGGTTTGGAACAAGTTTGCATTATTAAGTCTGCTGTAATAGCTTTTCTATGCTTGTAAACCATGAACAACGAAGTGGGTATGTAAGATATTTCACTATTTTGGCTATCTATTTTTCTAGGTATTGATGTTTTAGATAATGGGGGATATTTTATGAACTGGGTTGTCAATATTTTGTGAAAATACTAAGTATCTAAGCTGATATAAAAATCTGGAATTTTCAGCTGTGTATTCCCTATGTAATGTTGAATTTTGAGTTGAAAATTATTATTGCAATATCTTCTATTTTGCTGCATTATATTGTTGTATCAAACATTGCAAATATATCAGAAAACCATAAAACAAATAAAAACAGTCAGGCAAAATCGAAAAAATAAATATCCTATCAGGGGTGGGATATTTCAGTGGTATCAGAGCTGGTGCATCTTGCCAGCCTATGTGATCAGTTTTATGAGAGTCATGGACAGATTCAGTGAAGAAGAATTATAAAAGAAACTTTACAATGCCGGTAAGAATCTTGAACAACTACCTCAGCCAGAAGGGGTTCTTTGCAGCATTTTGGAAGAAGTGGAATTGTGTCTTTACAAGGTCGAATAGTCACCTCTTGAGTTGATGCAACTTGCTATGACCCCTGTGGTGTACTCTTTGGTTAAGACAATGCTTATTAGACATCATAGTAAAAGGGTTAAGCTTTTAGTCACTAGTTGTCTAAGTGAAATCATAAGGCTTACAACTCCTAAGGTTCCGTATAAAGATGACATAATGCAGGAGGTTCTATAGCTGATTGTTGAGAGCTTTCATGGATTACCAGATGACCAAGGCCCTTCCTTTGGTAGGAGGGTTAGGATGTTAGAAGTGATGGCAAGAACCAGATCTTGTATTCTCTTGATTGTTTTGGAATTTGATCATCTTATTCTTCAGATGTTTCATTATTTCATAGCATCTATTAGTAAGGATCATGGAGAAGCTGTTTTTTCTTACATGCAAACCATTATGGTCCTAATCATTGATGAATATGATATGAATTTCCAGCCCCTTATGTCTATGTTGTTGGCTATTTTGAGGCAAGAATAGGATGTCTCTACAGTTGCTTATGAGTTGGTCAACAAAGTGTTCAAACAATGTGAGGGAAAGCTGAAACCTTTCTTGGATATTGAGGAGACTGATGCAACAAAGATTGAAGGAGAGATTGTCTTGGAGTATGAGGAATATGTTACAAAGCTACAAGATGATTCTATGATTATGCATGCAGCTATTAAGGATGAGGAAAAAGAACCATTTATTGCATCTACAAGGGAAATATGCATGATTCTTTATGTGGGCGATTTAGAGATTGTTTTTGATAAGCCTTGCGAAGAGATGGATTCCTTTAAGGATAGTGTGTTTGATCATAACGTTGTCCCATCTTTTATACATGAGGATTGCAAGGCATCATCTAGTGAAGAAATTGATTTGGATAATGATATGGTTCCTACACATGATAGTAAATCAGAAAATTTAGTGTATGGCAGCCCATGTCATTTTGATGAGTTTGATCAAAGACCTTTAGCATTGCAAGATTTGAAGGACCAATTTGTGGTTACAGATGAGAAAGTTGTCCAAGTGTTAACGAGGGCAGACAATACTCACAAATATGTTGAAGATCTCATTTGGGAAGCTCAAATTGAAGAGAGGAAGAAGGGAGTTGCAAGTGGAGTCACCCTTACTCAATTGTACACCATCAAAGAAGCTTTGGAAATGATGAAGTCAGATTAGTTGCAATTGCTTATGGACATGGATCTTGCTTTCAAGTATGCTGAAGACCAAGAAAAAGAGGTTGATGATCTTTGCTTACAGTTGTGTATGGTTCACTCTTCTTCATACAACAGGGAAAATTTTATTCCTATTGCAGCCTCATCCAAAGTTCAAGAAAGTGACACAAGGATTATGGAGATCAAACAAATTGTTGAAGGGATTGTTAAACTCCATAAGGATGAAGTGTTGTATGATGATTTCAACACTTCCCATATTCAAGAGGTTCAGTATGTTGATAAAGATTGGAATCTGCTTGATGATAAATTTTCGCATGATGGGGTAGCTTGCAGCCATGGGATAGCAGATATATTAGGTAATGGGGGCAGATTTCAGCATGATTCATCCTTTAAATCCATAGATAATGATGGACATTCGACATTGGGTGAAGGGGTGCATGAAATCCATGAAGACATCGATGAAAGGTTTGAACTGGTTGCAAATTCCTTGATTGTGAACAGCAGGTCAGCATCTTCGTATGATTTGATTCCTCATGGGATGGTAGATTAAAACTTTATGGGTGACATTGGAAAAGTACCTCATCTTGTTGATACTCAAAAATTTATGGCTAAGCATGAAATGGTGTTTGTTGGCCCAAGTCATTCACGTGATAAGATGCTTCATAATGGCTTTACCTATTCCCTACTTCCTGAAAACACATAACAACAAGGTGCATCAAATGGATGAAGAGTATTTAGACATGGTTCTTTGGTTCCCAACTTACACACCTATGTTTAAGGGCTGTTCTATGGTGCTGATTATGATATTTTCAGACTTCACATTGATGATAGCAACTAATTGCATAGATTGGTGTGCACATTTTTGTCACTATAGCATTTGGAATTGGGATGCTAATGAGACATTACCAATTTATGACAGTAGAAGCAATCCCGATATGATTATAGATCTGATTTTCAGACTTATCAGGATTGTCATTAGTTGTTGCGGTAGCCAAGAGGAGGTGTGTGAGTATGATTGATGGCAATCATAGGACTTGGGATCCAGAGACAGTTTATAGGGGTGAGATGTTGATTCAGAATGGGAGAGGTGGACATAACTCTGGAGTTGGTACCACTACCCACTTTCCAATCAGCCCACATAGGACAATAGATTATATCATGTAGTTGGATTGGCCAACCCCCATCCCAGCAGTGGAGTAATTCTTAGATGGTGTTGATTAGTAGAGGTAATGTGGTTAATGGAGGAGTTCCTTGTCATTCCCACATTCACATTTCTTATGATTTCTGGGGTAATTTTTTATGACAGCTGCTGCCTTAGTATTTCAGCATTGATTATGGCAACCTCAGTTTATAGGCCGATGGACTTTGAGTACTTACAGGCTTCTTGGTAGCAGGTTGTGGGAGGATTTACAGAGTTAGAGCCATTATTTTTAGCTTCCAAGTATGAGTGATGGTTACTGCAATCAGTTCGAGATGTTGATGGATATATCTGCAGATGTTACTGTGATGGTTGCAGTCGATTGGATGAGTTTGTATGCTCGATATGGGCATGTTGACACTTGGAGATTAGGTGTTGATGAGGGGTTAACAGTCTATGATCAGGATGGCATTGTCGGGATGTATGATTCTAGGGATGGCACTATTGTTATCGGCTTCCGGTCAGGGACTAATTGGCATCACTTCCGGGATACTATGAGGGAATATGTTGAAGGTTATTCTTTGGGGATGAGTAGATTATTTTTTCCACTGACCAGGATCGAGTTAGGCAGTGGGATTTTAGATAGGGACCTCATTGTGGCGCCTTGGCAGGAGACTTCATGATATAGATTTTAGACCTCACAGATATTTTAGTTTGGATGATGATGATGATTACATTATGGGGTTACTGGAGGAGAGAGCGCAGACTTGGTGCTATGGATTTATAGTTTTTATCAGAGTGGCGCAGCGTCAGCATGGTGGTTCCTTTCCGAGATGGACTTGGAACTCTGGGATCACGTTGGTTTGTAGTCCAACAGTTGATGGGAGTGAGAGTCAATGTTGACTTTCCGGATATTATCCCTATGATATCTCAGTTTGGCTCTCTCGAAGAGCAATTTTTTGAGTTGATTGAGTATAGGCAGTATCTGTAAACTCTTCTCACAGGGAATTTTCAGGTCTCTCGTATTGGTACCTTGCAGGACATCGTCTTTAGTAGATCGTACTATAGATCTCCAAGGGTGACTTGGGACCCTGGGATCATTCTTGATTCTAGTTTGGATTGGTCTGTTGAATGGAGGCTGTATTGGCATTGCTTGAGGACAAGCAATCTTTGAGAAGGGCGGATTGTAATGTCCCCATTTTCGGGTTCTCTTGCAGCACAGTCGGAGTTGACTTTTTGGGTTGGTGACAACCTGATCAGAAGAGTATTTCAATGTCACCAATGTGTTCAGGTGATCTAGTGGAGCCGTATGACACTTTTCGAAGAGATTTCAGACAACTTGTCTGTACTTACTATTTATAGTAAGTGCTTGCATGGTGATAATCTTTCTGGGTTTTTCTGAGTTTGTTCTCTTTGGACCTTGGAGAACACTGCTATTTATAGTAAGTGTTAATCTAGCACTATTTTGGTGATTTGGCAGTCAGACGTTGGCTATCTCAGATGTTACATTGAGCTCTGCAATATCAGATGGTTTGCGGTGATGTCTTTTCAGGTGATTTCAGACTTTTGGGTCATTCTTACTATTTTTAGCAAGGTCACTGCTGAGCACCGACTTCTTCACGTGGCACTATTTCCATGTCACTGCGGGTTTGGTCACTCCGATTGTTCGTTGGACAGTGTTATATTATTTTAATTAACGTTAATGTCATTTAAGATAAATTAAATATTTAACTTAATGTTAATTAAAATATTTAAGTGACTTTATTAATGTGGAGACTTTAAGTATTTTTATTTAATTAAGTCACTTCTTTATGAGATGGGCGCCCAAGCCAAAAAGGAGAAATATTAATAAAAGATTATTATTCCAAAAAAGTGGCGTTGGAAACCAAGTGAGGAATAAAAGAGAAAAGTGACTTTCATTTGAGGCATTCACGACATTATAATTTCTATTGCTAATTTGCTCTGCAAATGAGGGTTTGGAGAATGTCTTCCAGCCATGGCTTTTGGTGATGGAAACCACCATCAGTAGCAACTTTCCGTAGGTGTGAGAGACCACCCAAGGGAGCTTTGAGGTAGCCATACTCAGTGGTTACATTTGCACTTCTTTGCATATAGTTTGGAGATCGGAGGAGTTGTCGCGAAGGATTGAAGATAGATATTTGATCAAGTAATTGCCTCCATAATTATTGTTGCATATTGAGGATCTTATGTTTTGATTTTGGTGTGTTTTGGAGGAGATTTGAAGGTGTTTGGAGTACCCTAGGTTGGCCGTACAGCCGCAGGCTTGGCCGTACCATCAAGGAGCATTCTTTGAGTTTTGCGTGTGGCGTGTGGATTGTTTTGCATTCCCAACAAGGCGTGGTTGACAGCAGAGAAAATCAGAGGGTTCTATCTGAGATTTGTGGCAGATTGAAGAGTATTGTATGCTGAAATACTTCCAGTTGGGCCATACATTCTTGAGGAAGGACGTGGTGATCCAGAGAGGCCAACGAGCTCATTGAGAGGTTCTTTCTTGTTCTATGTTGACTGTAACATCTCAAATCTGTTGCTAATGTAATGTTCCCTTGATCAAATATTGAGTTTGGAATGAGTTTGCATTATTGGGTCTGCTGTAATAGCTTTTCTATGCTTGTAAACTATGAACAACGAAGTGGGTATGTAAGATACTTCACTATTTTGGCTATTTATTTTTCTAGGTATTGATGTTTTAGATAATGGGGGATATTTTATGAACTAGGTTGTCAATATTTTGTGAAAATACTAAGTATCTATGCTGATTTAAAAATTTGGAATTTTCAACTGTGTATTCCCTATGTAATGTTGAATTTTGAGTTGAAAATTATTATTGCAATATCTTCTATTTTGCTGCATTATATTGTTGTATCAAACATTGCAAATATATTAGAAAACCATAAAACAAATAAAAATAGTCAGGGAAAATCCAGAAAGTAAATATCCTATCAAGGGTGGGATATTTCAGCCCACCACTTTGAAAAAAGATGGTGCGTGAAGCTGCCATGCGGAGCCTTCGCACACGTGTGGGGAGAAGTTGCGCCTAAATTACAAAGAACTTGCGTCGAAAAGGAGAGAAGGCCGCAACAAAGGCAAAAGGTAAGTAAAGAGAAATTTGCTGATAGTGAAGAAAATGCAAACGCTGAGGGCCCAACGACTGAAGCCCGACGGCTTTAAAGGTGTTTGTGCGGATGCGTGGTGTTGCCACGTGTCCCAAAATCTTTCCTTGGAGTGGTGCACGACAACAAAAAAGTTGAGTCTAATGCGAAATGCGTTGGTATGTGGTGCCGACATGTGTCCTAGGCTTGCAAATTCAAAAATCAGCTAAGTATTTCGGGCGTCGGACTTCGGGGGTTTTATCTTTTCTCTTCCTTTCCTTTTGGAAGGTGGAAAGCGGAAGGCCCGAAGCCTGACTTTCACCATTTCCTTCTTCAAACGGCTAAGTTTTTCGGAAAGTGGGGATAGGGAGTTCTCTCTTCCTTCTTTTTTCCCTAAAGTGACACGCCGAAGGCCCAAGGTCTGATCTTCGCCGATTTCTCAAATTGGGTAAGTGTTGTGGAGGCAGAGGTTGAGTTCTTTCCAAAGAATGACATAATAGTGACGGCCCGACCCCCGAAGCCCGACGATTTCTCTTCTCTAGGACTTCAGAGGCCGGGGTTTCCTCCTTCACCCCTTTTCAAGACCCGATCGGTGGAAGACCGATCGGAGGAAGCTCGATCTGTTGACCCCCCTTTTGCCTTCTAGGCGCATTTTCTACTGTTCAAGACGCGACGGGACTGCTCAGCGACCCTCCTGGTCGCCATTAATGCTTCTTCAGAGCCCGATTACTTGTAGAAGATGGATTTCTCGCCTCCCCATGCCACTGTAGCTTCATTTGCATTAAATCTTTGTACCCAAGGCGTGGGCGGACCCCATGTTTCAGTGGATTTCATGGGCAGAGCCATGTGGGCACGCTCCCAGGTCATAGAATGGAGTTATTGCAGTATGGGCGACGTTCTTCCCTTGTTGACTTCTCTTTACATGTCCATGACTGCTACAACGTGATCTAAAGAGCTTTATATGCATGTAAAACAGATGTTTTTGTTGTTGTTGGTTAGCTGTTCTTCTGGGCTATTATACTAGGCTGATAGTTTGTTATCACAGACCTTGGAACACATTTGCAAGAACCAGTTAGATTTGATGCATTGTGCTCGAAGCTGAGCCTTTGGTGTCTTTGATAGTGGTTCACCAATGAATGTAGATGGTTATTTTGTGTCTACTCCTTTGTAACAAGTTATCTTTCTTTTGTAATGGCTATTGAGCCTTCATGATTAATATAAGCACTGCCATTTTGCCTTATACTTTTTCTCTGTGTTTATTTGAAGTTTGTAACTCATTATGTTGATAAAACAGTCCCTTTGTTAGTTACAGTTTTCTATTCGAGCCTCTATTAAAGCTATAGGTCTGTGCGAGTCTCTTTCAGTATTTGAGGTCACTGTTGTGTTATGTCAGTCCCAACTAACACCCCTAAATCTTGGTGTATCACCTCCATTTTAATTTCAGTCTCCTCTCCCTTTTCCTTGGTGATCATTAGCATAGGTTTAGTCAATTACTTTGAACCTTAAGTTTAGAAAGAGGAATCGACCTTCTCTGGAGGTTTGATCTCATTTGCAAGGTCCCACACCTTGAGATCAGTCCCATTGTGTCATTGGAATGCTTGAATAGGCTTCAAGCAGGGTGCAATTTCACATGACAACATGAACCTTGGGCCCCAGGCCACAAGTGCTATGAGAAAGGAAAATCTCATCAATTGGAGGCTTATGTGACTGCTGAATCCAAATCAAAAAATTCAGAACAACAAGATGATTCAAGTGAAAATGAAGAAGATGAAGTGCAAGAAGAGGCTGAAATGAGTAAGGAGCATGATATGTCTTTTGCTCAACTCATGGGGAACCAAAGGAATGATCCATTCAAAGTCCGTGGTGTTCTATGTGGGTAGTGAATTGTTGCTCTTATTGATACACGAGCATCACACAACTTCATTTATGAATGAGTTGTGGCAAGAAGAGGGCTGAAACCTGAAGAATTTGAAGGTTTCAAAGTTATTGTGGTTGATGGCTTCACACTTTCATGCATAAGGAGAATACCTCAACTTACCATGCAGTTTGGCAATTATGAAGTCTAGGATGACTTCTACGTGATAAGCATTAGTGATACAGATGTTGTTCTGGGCATCCAATGGCTGAAATCATCGGGTGAAATCTGTTTGAATTTGCAAACAATGGAGCTGAAATTTGATGTTGATGGTAGGAAGGTTGTTTTGAGAGGCATTTCTACTAGTGGTCCAAGAGTAGTCACTGCCAAAAGGATGGAAAGACTGTTTCGTCATGATCAAGTTGAATGGGCAGCCCAATGTGTCATCATGCCTACACCTCTAAAGGAAGAAAAGAGGTCTTATCATCCTGATGCTCAAGAATTGCTGACCAAGCATAACAAGGTTTTTAGTGGTTTGCCACCTGGGAGACCTCCTAATAGAGGTACTGAGCACATCATAGAGTTAGAGGATGGAGCTAAACTAGTGATAACAACTCCATACCGGCAGCCCAAGCGGTTTAAGGATGAGATTGAGAGGACTCTCAAAGATCTTTTGGATATGGGATTCATCCAAGCAAGAGCCCATTTGCTTCTTCAGTGGTGTTGGTCAAGAAAAAAGATGGGACTCTTCGTTTATGCATTGACTATAGAGAGCTCAACAAAACGACCATTAAAAATCGGTATCCCATACCAAGAATTGATGAACTTCTTGATGAACTTCATGGTGCAGTCTACTTCTCAAAGATAGACTTAAGATCGGGGTACCATCAAATCAGAATGAGAGAGAAGGATCTAGAGAAGACGGCATTTAGGTGCCATTATGGGCATTTTGAGTTCCTTGTTATGCCTTTTGGCTTAACAAATGCCCTTGCCACCTTTCAATCTTGCATGAATTAGATTTTTAGTGGGCAGCTTCGTAAGTTTTTGCTGGTCCTTTTTGATGATATCCTCATATACAACAAGTCTTGGAAGGAGCACTTGCAACACTTGGATGAAGTGCTTGGGATTCTAGAAGCTAACTCATTGTTTGCTAAAGAATCCAAGTGTGAATTTGGGTTAACAGAAATTGTGTATCTTGGCCATGTTATCAGTGCTAAAGGGGTAAGTGTTGACAGAGAGAAGATTAAGGCAATCTTGGATTGGCCTCCACCAACAAACCTTACTCAGTTAAAGGGTTTTTTTGGTCTATGTGGCTTCTATAGGAGATTTGTGAAAGGATTTTCACAAATGGCGGCTCCTCTCACTGATCTTACCAAAAAGGGACCGTTCAAGTGGTCTAAGGCAGCACAAGATTCTTTTGATCAGTTCAAGAAACTCACGAGCAGCTGCCTTGTACTTGCACTTCCTGATTTTTTGAGGCCATTTGAGTTAGAATGCGATGCATCCGGTGAAGGTATTGGGCTGTCCTTATGCAGGACAAGCATCCAATATGTTTTGAGAGCAGAAAATTAAGAGGAGTTGAAACAAGTTACTCCATTTATGACAAAGAGATGCTCGTGATTATGCATGCCTTAGTCAAGTTTCGGCAATACTTGGTTGGGGGAAGGTTCATTGTGAAAAATGATCATAATAGTTTGAGATACTTCCTCAATTAGAAGGACTTGAATGAAAGGCAATAGAAGTGGGTTAGTAAACTCCAAGCATATGACTTTGACATTGTTTATGTCAAAGGGAAGAAGAATGTGGTGGCGGATGCTTTGTCTGGAAGGCCACATTGGCATTCTATTATGGAGGTGACTGTTGATTGGAAATATCAAATCATCATAGAGTATGCTAAGGATCCTTTTGCAACTAGTGTTCTTGATGGCACCACACATGATGAGAAGTATAAGGTAAATAATGGTCTCATTTTCTATAAGGAGAGGATCTTTCTTGTTCCAAATTCTAAGGTTAAACCACTAATTATAAGGTCATTTCATGATACTCCCTTGGCTGGTCACCAAGGTATTTTCAAGACCTACAAGAAAATTCGTGAGAGGTTTACTTGGAAAGGGCTCAAAGATGATGTTTGCAACCATGTTAGAGAGTGTTTTGTTTGTCAATAGAACAAGAATGAGAATACTTATCCTGTTGGTCTGCTTCAACCATTACCAATTCCCAACAAAAAATGGGAAATTATTACCATGGATTTCATCACAGGACTTCCCAAGGTGCAAGGGAAAGATACTATCTTTGTTGTGGTTGGCATATTAACCAAGTTTGCTCACTTCTTTGTTGTTTCTACAGGGTTTACAACAGTTTAGATGGCAGAATTATTTTTTAGATAAGTGTTCAAATTACATGGGTTGCCCAAGAACATTGTGAGTGACAAGGACAGCAAGTTCCTAAGTCTGTTTTGGTAAGAACTATTCAGATTGAGTGGCACAGAACTCACTCCTAGTACAAGTTACCATCCTTAGACTGATGGGCAGTCTGAAATAGTCAACAAGTGGTTGGAAGGTTATCTCAGAAACTATGTTTCTAGACAGCAGAAAGCTTGGGTGAGATGGTTGCATCTAGGTGACTATTGTTATAATTCATCTTATCATATGTCTATAAAAATGTCTTCATTTATGGATTTGTATGGTTACGAAGCTCCTAGCTTCGTTGATTTGTTGTTTGGTGATAGTAGAGTACCAAGGGTCAAAGATTTTTTGCAGGACAACCAAGATTTGATGAAATCTTTGAAGGATAATCTCAAACATGCTCAAAACCAACAGAAGCTTTATGCTGATCGACAGTGTATAGAGTGTGTTTTTGATGTTGGAGACATGGTATATGTTAGGTTACAACCCTACAAACAATCCTCTATCAAGAAAGGTGGACTTGAGAAGTTGAAGTCACGATTTTTTGGTCCACTTAAGATAACCAAGAAGATCAGCAAAGTGGCATATGAGTTGGAGCTACTTGAAGATAGCAAAATGCATAATGTTTTCCATGTTTCTTGCCTTAAAAAGGCACTTGGTCAGAATATTGTTCCATCTTTGGTGTTACCTCCAATAAATGAAGAAGGGAGACTTGAGCTAATTCCTAAGGCTAACATTGATCAGAGGGAGTGCTCTTTGAGGAGAAAGACCATTAAGGAATAATTGGTCAAGTGGAAGAACCTACTTGTAGAGGATGCAACTTGAGAAAGTGAACACATTCTTTAGCATCCTATTTTGCAATTGCTTTGGGACAAGCAATTCTGGGGAGGGAGGATTGTAATGTCCCCTTCTCAAGCCTAGTCAGCTGTGGGCTTGTAATGTCCCACCCTAGTTTGGACAATATTTTTTCGTTTGTTTTCATTATTTGTTTTTAGCTTGAAGTGTTTGATAGAAATAAACGGAGATGCAGAAGTTGTTTCACAAAGATTTATTTGCAATAAAATAACAGAACTCAAAAAAACCCTTACAAAGTGATATTTAAAGTACCCACAATCAGCAATGGGCTGGAAATGCAATATATAATTAAAATCCAAGGTACCCAGTTGCCAAAACGCTATTACAATACAAAATAAGACATACCCATTTGCTGGTTTATGTGTTGCAGGTCTGATATATGAAAATACAGCAACATGGAGTTATATATCCATCACCAAACTCTCAAACCCTAAGTTCTCCCACTTGGGAGTGACGAACCAGCAACAAAATGAGACTAAATGCCTCCAATGGTGACAAGAAGTGCCCAAAACCCTAGGCATTTCAGCCTCAAGGTCTGGTACGACCTGTTTGTGGACTGTAGCAGCAGCAATAAATGATTTTTAAACCCTCCAAAATGCCTCCTCAAACTCCCTTAACGCCTGCAATCAGCTTTGCTTTCATTCACGCCAAAAATGAAGAGTGTAAGTAGCCACCAAAAACTCCAAACCTTCCTCTATATGGTACGACCTGTCATGGAAAATGGTACAGCCCAGCAAGGTAATAAATCACACTTCAAATAACTTTCAAAAAACCTCCAATACTCATAGCTAAAACATTTAAGATTTGCGCTTCACAACCCCATCAATGATTTGAAATCAATCCTTGCTCAAAATAATGAAAATCTTTAACGTTGAAAGCTCCAACATAACCCCTGAATGAAGTTATCAAAAAAGTATTCTTGGGTGATCTTTCACACCTGCAAATACTGCTCCTCTTGAGGGTTTTCCTCCTCAAAAGGCCAAGAACCAAGTTCAGTCTCCAACCTGTAGAAAAAAATATTTTCCAAGCTGTTGTACCCATACGAAATTTTTCATCTATGCATACAAACGTCCTAAAAAGATGCCCAAACACACCTCCCAAGCACCATGTAGCCTTGTCATTATTGCGCTAACCCTGCAGGCACAAGACATATCAAAAGATAGTGATCCAAGGTTCAAATTGAGGGAGATTTTGGCAAGCTAATCAGGCCTGGAGCTATAAAAGAACACCTAGAAGCGAAGGCCAAAGTGATGGATCGAGGACCAAAATGACATAAAGGAACCAAGGAAAGCAATGCAAACACATCTGGCAAATCAAAATTCAATTTTGAAATTTTTCAAAATTTCAAAAAATTTTCTAAGGCATTTTTCGAGCATTTTTGGCTAAGTGTGCTTCACCTTGGAGCAGAGGCTTCAATGAGAGCTTCGGATCATATGAGCCTGATTTCCAAACTTCAAGACCTTCCATCATTAGATGAATAAGTTATGGCAAAAAGAAGCTTCACAGGTAGAGGCAAACGATAGTGATCCAGGGAACCTCCGTCTAAATGGCCAAGGCAAAATTTAAAGTTTTCCAAGGTCAAAAGTCATGATGAAAGAGCATGGAAACAATGAATCAATCACAAGGTTTTCACAAAAATCTCAAGGCGAAGATCAAGAGTTTCAAACGGCAAAATGGGCAAAAATTTCTAAGGCAAAATACCTTGGCAAGAGCAGTTTTCTTTCACCTCCAAAAGACGCCCATTCTAGCCTAAACCCATGCCTTTTTGACTCTCTCAAAAGGCGCCTATATTCCTCACTTTGCATGCCTTTTTGTGTCTTCACAAAAGGTGCTCCTTTTGCCTTAAACACGCCTTTTTGTCACTTGCAAAAGGCGCCCTTCTTGAGCATTTCTCACGCCTTTTTGAGGCCTTGCAAAAAGCGCTTATATTGGTCTAAACACACACCTTTCTTGCCCTCCAAAAAAGCGCTCATTCCATGGAAATCCCACACCTTTTTTGATGCCTAAAATAGGCGCCTAAATTGCCCAATTTGCACGCCTATTTTCCTACCTCAAAAGGCGCTCAAAACCTCCAAAATGCATGCCTTTTTCACCTCTCAAAAAGGCTCTCATTTCACCCTAAATCCACGCCTTTTTGACCTTTCCAAAAGGCGCTCAAAATTGCAAAAACCCACGCCTTTTGACACATGAAAAAAGGTGCTCATTTTGAGGTAAAAGCACTCCATTTTTAGGCGCCAAAATTTATATAAGGAGGGCGTTGACGAGAGAGGAAGGTAGGTGCCTAGGAGAGAGATAATTGAAGGTTATAAATAGGGCTTCTTCTTCATTCTTCTTTGTTGCATGGAGCTAAAAATAAAATCTCTCTATTTGTGGAATAAAGCACATTGAAATCCTAGGAAGTAAAGGCAAGCTATAAAGGAGACTCTTCTTCATTCATATTGTCATTTCCAAAGGCAACTTGAAGGTAGAGAGGCAGTGTTCAGCTTGGAGGCAGCCATTGATGAAGGTTTTGAAGCTTTTAAAGGCAGATTGGAAGGATTAGAGGAGAGGCGCTTCACCTAGAAGGCCAAGATATCACTATTTTGCATCATTCTATCTTTCTTTCATTCATTCCAAGACTTGCATGCACCCTAGAGAGGCATTTCTTCACCTCGGCGGCCATTGATGAGGGTTTTCAAGCTTTATTATTGCAGGTTTGAAGCACTTTTGGGCCAGCAATACATCTAAGGGGCAGATCTGTGACTTCAAGGTGCCATTTTCTTCATTCTCCATCATCCCAAGGCCCATTTCCACGCATAGAAGACGGTGCCCAAGTCTAAGGGGCCATTTTTGGAGATTTTTCAAGCTTTCCCTTTGCTGGTTATGACTGTTCATGCCCAAAATCACCACCTACAGCCAAAAGAAAAGTGATTTTTGAGGCCTCCATGTCCAATTTTTCTCATTTCTATCGCATACCCACCTCGGGAAAAGGCGTTTTACATAATTCTTGACTGTCTAGAGCTCAGATTCCAGCAATTTTTTGAGGATTCAGCCTCATATTTTCATTTTCCAAGGGCAAAATATACATTTTTTCACAAAAATCAGGTTTTGGACAATGAGAATAAAGACCTGATTTTCTCTAACAATGAACATACAGAGGCCTAGTTTTGATCCTTTTTGAAGCATAATAGTGAAGAAGAAAGGCTTTTCCTGAAGCCACAAAGTCACCATGCAATATTCCTCCATCACTATTGAGGGCAAATCGACACTCATTCATGAGTATCTGAAGGTCAAGGAGTATTTGGATCTCGTGAAGATAGTGGAGAATGCAAACACCATCTTGCAGACGGAGATCAGGGATCCAGATCCTATCATTATCCCAGAAGAGGCTAAGGTTGATGAATTCAAGCAAAATCTCAATTCTCAAACTTAGCCATTTTTCACTATCTGCAGGAGAATTCTATTTTGGGCAGTTGGAGAGATTTCCAAAGCAGTTTCAATTTTGAGAACTGACTTTGCTTTTCAAAGATAAATCTATTTTTGGATTTGTTTTGGAAATCATGCAAAATTATCTTTAAGTGGAACTCAATGTGTAATAGCATGCAAGTTCAGTTAACTGAATTGTATGAGAGATATTTTATTATTTTAATTGCTAAATAAGCTTGCATGCTTGCCATGCAGCATTAGGGTTAGGATGGAGAGTGTTAGTTAACTCTTCCTTTTATTTCCTTGCATTTTTGCTTTTTAGGGTATAAATAAGTGCTTTTGCAGAAGCACTGAAGGAGATTTTGAGGATTCTAGAATTCAGACTTAGATCTAGATTTCAACATTCAAGAGCTTTAGAGTTAGTCTTATTCAATATTTTGTATCCAGATGTCAAAATTGTGTTCAATCAATGAATGAAGAGCAATGGCAATTCTCATGTCTGTCTTACGCTGAAGTTGTTATTTGTTAGATGTTCTTATGATTGTGAGTTCGTATTTATTCAATGGAATTTACTATGCCTGTTTTGCTTCTAAGTATCCATTGATGTGTGTTTTCTTCTGTGTTGAGGGTGAAATCACAACTTTGTATTATTTTTGCCTTCATCATTGTATGGTGTTTTTTGTCCAATCAATCTAAAATTGTGTACTTGCTTTACTCAGCCTCTGAATTTAGCTGAGTAACGCAAGCGTGTAGCCTAGGTTTTGTTTTCAGTCAAAAAGCATAAAAATCTTTGCTTCGCTATTGAATGTGCATCTTTGCCTTCTCGCATGTTGCAAAAACCCAAAAAGATTGTAAAGTTTTTAGTTAAGTTTTATTTTATAGGGAGCTTCCCCTCCAAATTCGAAGAGCGGTTCTACTGCACATCTGTTCGTCTTTCTTTCCCACCGAAAGGTGCGAAATTAAATGCTAACACAAGCATATGCAAAAATGAGCTCAAACCCCTTTTATTCTCTCCTTAACTTCCACGCACATCTTGGGCAATTAAATAACATTTTAAATTTCACTTTATTTCTCCTTATGTCTCCCTAAGTTGGGCGCTCCACATTACTTTAATAAATAATGCCTTTACATTTTCCCCCCAACGCCCCTTTAATGAAGTCACTTTAATAATTTAATTAACATTAAGTTAAATCTTTAATTTAACTTAAATGACATTAATCGTTAATTAAAATAATATAACTTTGCCCAACGACCAACCGAAGGAGTGACCAATCATGCAGTGACATGGAAACAGTGCCACGTGAAGAAGTCGGTGCTGAGCAGTGACCCTGCTAAAAATAGCAACTTGCTAAAAATAGTAAGAATGGCCCAAATGTCCGAAATCGCCCGGAAAGACATCACTGCAAACCATCTGACATTACTGAACTCAATGCAAAAACCTAGAAAGGCCCTGAGACGACTGAACCGCCATGTCATCAAAACAGTGTCCAAACTGACACTTACTATAAATAGCAGTGTTCTCCAAGGACTAAAGAGAACAAACCCAGAAAGATTGTCGCCATGCAAGCACTTACTATAAATAGTAAGTACGGATAAGTTGTCCGAAATCCCTCTGAAAAGTGCCATACAACTCCACTAGATCACCTGAGCACACTGGTGACATCGAAATACCCCTCTGATCAGGCTGCCACAAACCCAGAAAGTCAGCTCCAACTGTGCTGCAAGAGAACTTGAAAATGGGGACATTACAGGGCTTGATAGCCTATTTCTTGGAGTTCTGATAGGCTATGTGGTATGGTAAGGGGTTCCTCTATGTGAAGATCTTTGGTTCAGTTGTTCTTGTTGGTTTCTGATGTTGGATTTGAGCTTGGTGATGTTTCAGGATGACAATGCAACTTTCAGAAGTTTGTTTGGCTTTTCGGATAGCTCTCCAAACTTCTTGGAGAAGCCGTCTATTTTTAGATTGTCACCTAGAAGGTGTCGTTATTCATCCCAAACCTTATGGAGTATGATGGTACAATTTATTTGGCAATTTGGTGAAGTTTGGGACTTTCCGTAAAAGCAAGTATTTTAATGAGCTAATAGTTAATTATTTTGCACTTAGTCTTATAAAGTTGGAAATAATTATTAAGTGCATGGGTATTATAGCTCACTGGAATGGGGAAAAGTCACTCTTTCTAATAGGCACATAAAAGTGAGCTAATGTTGGTGAAAAGGTGAAATATTGGAGTTTGAGTGGAAAAGTCTATTTTTCTAATTAATAATTCATTTTATGTGCAAACTCCAAAAAGTGCCTATATAAGGGAGTTGACAGCTCATTTTGCTCTTTATGCTTGATGATATATTGTTATGTTGTAGGAATGAACCTGTGAGATCTTCTTCCCTTCTTGAGAACGAAAACTCTCTCGAAGAAGTTCAGTTTCGGTGGTGAAATATCCACCATAGCTGAAGAAGGTGACTTCATTTTAGGAGTTGCATTGAGCTATCATGGAGTTTGATGTTTTTTGATGAGTTTTGGACTGATAGTGTTTTTTGTTTTGCTGAGTGGGTTTTTTAGTGTGGTTTTGGAGTGATGTTATGAGTTTATTTGAAGTTCCTGTTGTTGCTTATGCTGGGCCGTACCAATCTGGGCCATACCAGTTGGGGTATGCATCATTTCCTGTGGAGTCTTGATTGATATCTTGTAGACCATATATTATGGAGTTTTCTAACCTTGTTTGGGTGACCAGATGACAGTTGTTTAGAGATCTTTTTCTGCAGTTCTGAGGACAATATCTTGGCCATACCATTTCTGCAGGGTCGTACCATCTATCCCAGATGTGAGGATTCTTTTTGCTGGTCATTGGTGTTTAGGGTGATATAACTTGTTCATTTTGGGCATCAAGCATGGAAGATGCTTTGAAAATGTTGTTGGAGGAGATTTTGGTGGATATTCATGCATTCTTGTGAGTCTAGCCCTTCCCATGTGCCGCCGTACAACAGCAAAATAGAGCAAATCAGTCGCAGCCTTTGGACAACATTAGGTTTTGTGGTATGAAACAGTTTAGAAGTGTTTTCAGTCATGTTTTATTGTTATCTCTTTCATATGCAGTATGTTAACAAGGGAGAGCACATCATCCATGAGTATGGGGTTTATTTGAGCTAATTCTGTGTGCTGCAGCATCTTGTTACTTCATTGTAATTCTCACATTTGATGCAATATCATTGTAACCCCTGGATGGTTCAACCGCTAGTGAGGATAGATATGTTTGTTTTCTTTGTAATGTTTTCCCACTGAATAAGTGGATGTGTCTATTTCCCTTTCAGTATTTCATGTTCAGGTTCCCGCTGAATAAGTGGATGCACCTGGTTTACTTTCACATCTCACTGAATAAGTGGTTGCACACGGCATAAGTGGATGTTTCCTTTCAATTTTCATTCCCACGATTAAGTGGATGCCCGTTGCATAAGTGAATGCCCACTGAATAAGTGGATGTTTCCTTTCAGTTTTCGTTCCCACGATTAAGTGGATGCCCGCTGCATAAGTGAATGCCCACTGAATAAGTGGAAGTTGTTTCTATTGTTGGTTTTGGGTTTTGAATGCTAACTCTGAAGCACTTGTATGCTCTCACCTTGCCCACATCGGGATCTGGGTGATCAGAAGAGTGTGGAAGACATTGTTGCACTTAACTTTCACTGTTGTTATCTATTTCAAAAAAAAATCAGGGCAGCTTATTGCAAACTGTTATTCTTATTTTTAATTCTTGCATGGGTAGTGTAGAGTTATACTTGTTTACAACCACCACCTCATATTCACAATGCAATACTTGATCTACTTGATCAAAATCATCTTGTGCTTACTAGATCCATCCATGCATCCTTATTAAAGTAGATATATGTAGAATTTTCTCCATCATAAACTGTTTTTATATCATTTGTGCTTCAAATGTGAGAATAAGGTGTTACTAATACATAGCATTTATAGGAATAGAAGAGCAAGAATATAAAACTTGAGTAATATCTCCATAAAGATCTGAAACGAGTTCATAAAGGTAGGGTGATCTTTTCATGCAAGTTTCCTTCCCAAAATTTACAAAACTGTGATAACATACAAAAAACGAGTCATGTCACACAAAAATGATGAAAATGGTTTCTAAAAGCATGTTGCCTCTCCCCCACAGCAAGTCAGCTCTCTCCTGAACAAGTCACTTGGATTTTTGAAATGTTTTTATAATGGCACCATGCCATAGACCAAGTTGCTTTACGTACTATGACAATATCAAAATCTGTTGCCGTTGTTATTACAATCCAAAACAATGCTGTATTTAAGTACTATATTTGCGGCTGTAACACAGCCAAAGAGAGGAAGAGAGGGATAGTCAAGCAGGGAGAGGAGTTGATAATTTATTGCTAGAGGTCAATCAGAATTTTAAAACTGGAAGTTGAAATATCCCAACGAGGGTTTATGCCAAAATTTCTGAATTTTCAAATTTCAAACTTGAAACCCTAGGACTGAATTCTGATTTTTTATTGCTGCACCTTATCAATTGATTTCACCAAGCAAAGACAGTCTAAAACATGTAAAATGATGGCAAATGAAAATATAGATCTGCAGTCCTATCATTCATGAATTTCACCATGAAATTGTTGCAAGGTGTGCGCCCTTGGTCTCCTTGTGCTGTGTAGCGCAATGCTTGGGTTCGTGACAAGGCTTAACTGGCTTCTGTGGATTCATTAAGTTTGGCGGTTGTATCGGGCATTAATAGGTCGATCTTTTGGTGCAAACGCAATCGTCTTTCCAACAATTGGTATCAGAGCCTGGGTCACGGGTTTGAACCCCTCGCTTGCACTGGGGGGGGGGGTTGTTGCAAGGTGTGCGCCCTTGGTCTCCTTGTGCTGTGCAACACAGCGCTTGGGTTCGTGACAAGGCTTAACTGCCTCCCGTGGATTCATTAAGTCTGGGGGTTGTATTGGGCATTAATAGGTCGATCTTTTGGTGCAATGGCAATCGTCTTTCCAACAGAAATACACATACAAACATACAAAAATTTGAATGCAAGTCTGCTGCTCCAATCTGATTAGATAGAATGAACATCACATCAAGTTTGTGGCTCAAACATGGCCTCACAGCATGCACAATCTGCTGATATAAACTCAGATCTGAATAATAAGCTAGGGCATGCCAAATTGATGAAAAAATGCCATTCCAAAGGTGAGAGAACTTCTTCCACAAGTGAAAGGATCCACAAAGACAAAGAAGACTCCAATGATGATCTATGATGCCAAGATCTGCTGTTCACCTCCTTCTAAGCTGATCGCCACTCCTTAAGTGATGTGAAAAGAAGCTCCAAGATGCAAACAAGGCGGCGGCTAGGGTTTATGACCAATTGACAAGATCTGATCTGCAATAAACCCTCAACAATGGCGCTCAATTCCAATGTTAGATCTGCATGAAGTCTCCTCAAAGTGGCGCTCCAAGTCTGATTTATAAATCTGAATTTGTTCCTTCAATGGTGGCGCTCCGAGCTGACTTATAAATCTGGAATGAAATCGCAGCTGTTATGAAACCAAATCTGACATGAAATCTGGAACAAACCTTCACAAGAATGGCGCTCTAAATCTGATTCTAGATCTGAAACTAATTGCTCCACATATGCAAGAATGTACTCCACAATTCGGCGCTCCACTAGGTGCAAAAGATCTTCAATAAAATCTTCAACAAATGTCTTCAACAAATCTGCTATGAAAGATGTATCATGAATGCTCAAAAAACCTTCAAAATTCTCCAATGAAGTGCAATTAGAGCTCCATCACTAACTCTCCACAAGATGAGCTAGGTTTTCATCCAACTCACCTAATATTCACGAGGGTTTTTGTCCTTGGAATAGATGCAACAAGGTTGCAGATCCACAAAAGGAAAATCAGAAAACAAACTAAATTCATAATGCCCTCAAATGATCCACACTGCGTGCTTTTATACATGAATTTCATCTTCAATCATAGCTGGCCGACCTAGGAAGAATTTCCTTATTTTTTTTATTGTTTTTCTTCAAGTAGGCCGACCTACATTACTCCATCTTGGCCGACCTAATCTTAATTAGCTTGAGCTGACCTAACTAAAGCATTTTTGGCACTCAGATCCTCTTGGCCGACTTGCAAGGCATCAAAATAAAACATTTGAATTTAATTTCTTTCTCCCTCCACTTTGGCCGACTAGCAACAAGTCTTTGGTGCACAAGTAATATTATTTTACTATTCTTTCTCCTCAAAGAGGCCGACCAATCCTTAAGAGTAATTGATGCTCAAATTCAAATTAAATATTTGAATTAAAAATCTTTTAATCTTCCTCCAAGAGTGCACCAAAGTAGAATATTATTTTTTTTTCACTTATTTTTTTGTCCACCTAAACCCTCAAATGGGTCGCTCCTCATGAAGACAATTTTATTTGTCCAAGGTGAATACATTGAAACACTTAGAAAAATAGGATAAATCATTTTCCAACGCAATTTGCCCAACAAAAATTCTGAAGTGTGAAAATTGGCCTCAAAGTTCTTCTTCTGTGAACACTCCGAAAAAGGGGACATTACAGAAGTAGAGAGTGATAGAGAGAGATTGTCTTAGAGTTGACATCTTATCACAGGAGACTAATCAGGTATAAGGAACAACTCTCTTGATAATTTCAAAGCTGGTTGATTCAGTATGAAATATTGCAAGAAATGAAACATTAATGTATATATGTATGAATTAAAGAAAGGATCTCTAATCTGATCTCTACATGTGACATCCTTTGTCTGCTGCACAAACAGGAGTTTAACTTTATAATGTTCACATCTCTAAGGTTACATTGTGGGCTTAGATTGTTGTAAATTTATGAGTCAGCTTGTGTTGATGGGGAGGGGTGGTGGGTTAAAGTTTAAACAATCATGGCAATGCTGACTAATACTCTTTTTTAAATCTGTGGCAGCTGTTTGATTGGATGGAGAAACATGGCAACGTTACTGCTTCCTCTTACACAAGTTTTATTACATTAATGGGGAAAGCATGCCTCCCTAAAAATGCTTTGGAGCTCTATTGCAATTCAAAAGACAAAACTATCAAATCAAATGTGTTTGTATGTAATGCAATGTTAAAGTGCCTTATTTCCAATGGGAGGGTTGAAACTGCTTTTAAGCTGTTTGAGCAGATGCAGGAAGGGGGTCTGATTCCAGATATTGTTACGTACTCTACGGTATAGTCCTCTGTTCTTAATACAAAAAATTCTAAATAATTTCTTTTAGATGTATGGTAATGAAAGGGTTTTCTTGGAATAATTGATTTCATATGTCATTATTTTGTCGACAATTGGGATGGAATCCTCTAAACTGGAATTACTAGTTCCATCTGTGGTCAGAATTTTTTGAATGTTCTTCATTACAGTTAGAGGTGTTTGATTTTGCTTTAGGGTTTTTCCTTTATATTTGTTTACTGATATGTAATGATTCTTTCTATCTTGCTTAACTTAAACCAAAGATAGTGAGGGGATTCTTTTTTGAGATTATCTTTAGAGAATGTATATTTTTTGACCTCCCCATGAAATGTACGGTAACGTGTAGGATCTAGAATGGGTGTTAATTTAACTGGGACTTGGATGGGAATGACATTGTTCATGCCAGGTGAAGCTTTCTGACATCTATCTTCTAATCTTTACGCATGTGGCAAGTATAGTTGCTTTCTGCCTGTTTAAAAACACGGCATGGTTATTCAAAAGCACAGGAGTTTCTGGAAGATCTCAAAGGAAAGGGCTTGAAGCTTGATGTAGTGATGTATGGATCCCTTTTAGCTATCTGTGCTTCACATGATTGTGATGAAGAAGCTGAAGCTTATTTTCAGCAGATGAAGAATGAGTGCCTTTCTGCCAATGAGTTTCATTATAGCTCACTCTTAAATGCTTATGCAGCAAAAGGAAAGTATGAAAAGGCTGAGAAACTAGTAGATGAGATGAAATCTTCAGGCTTAGTACCCAACAAGGTAATCTTATGAATTCTTTTGCTGGTGCTGAAACATATGCAATTGACTTTGTGGAAGTATTTTAGTTATATAAATCTGCTTGTCTATAGATGCCAGAAACTATCTTTTTTCTTGTAATTGTGGATTTGTCTACTCATCAATATTTATAAGAAACACATATTTTTGCAGCACCCCTCAAGAATATTTACTTGTGCAATTTTTGTTTTTACTCTTACCACCTGCTGCATTACCAGACAAATAAGATGACAAACATATTAGAAGTTTGTGCTTTGTAAAATATGAGCGGATGTTGAATATATATTCACTTTTAAGTATATTTATTTTATGTAGGATTGCAACTCAGTCTCGGAAACATAACAATGAAGTTCCTTCTTATATTGATTTGATATTTTCCTCTCTTTTCTCATGGAACAGCATCGATGTATAACCACTTTATTGTTTTAGATGCAACATTGCCTTCTTTCCTTTCAATGGTGTCTGCTAGTTTGAGAGAACAATTTTGTATTTATCCATGTGTTTTGAGCTATAGAAATGTCAAAAGAGAATATTTAGAGCAATGTTGGAGAACAAAGTACTATTTTTCATTTTCATGATTATTAGTCTATTAGTCACCATGGGGAGCATGCAAAAAGTTGTAACTATCACCACCTTCCTGTACATTTCCTACACATTGCTTGCCACAATCTTTTGTGTAAAAACCCCTATCCAAAATACACACTAACATGCAAATTCCAAAACAAAAAGAAAACTTCCAACGCATAAAAATATCTGAACAGCAGTATTTTCTTTGTCTTTCAATGGGATACAATGAAAAGAAAATGACATAAATATAAATGATACTATAAACTGAAACAAAAGCACCTGGTATTTGCATCTACTAAACAATAGATAATTATTACAAATAACAGCAGGCTTCTCACTGATACAAATCTGTTCATAAGCTTTCCCAAGCAAAACCCTAGCCAAACCAACCACAAACTTCAATTAAAATCCCTTTTAATTCACCAGTACAGACCCTGTATGAATCTGCCCACCAAAATCAAAGAGCTACGTCCTTTGACTTTGAATTTTGAAGGTTTTCGTCCTCAAATCTGCAAGCTTCTGCTGTTAGATAGCCACCCAAGAAGAATATAATAGTTTTTATTTCAAAAAGCCAAAAGATGTGTTGCTTTCTCCAAAAACCCCTTTTTATCCAGCCACTCCTCTTTTTTCACTTTGCCGCCAAAATCAATTTTAATACATTAGATGCATTAAAATTGATCTCCTTAAATAATAAATATCACAACCTTAGACATTAGAGTCTTTTCTTGGGTCTTAAGTCAAAATTCTAATATATCCAAATTGAAATGAAATTGAATTAAATTTATTAACTCTAGAAATACTAGACCTTGGCCCAAAGACCACATAATAACTTGAAATTGGCATCTTAGGTACCTAAAGTGTTGAAAACCCAAACCAGAAGACTTGAAGTTGAATCCAATAACTACATGGTGCCACAATCCAAAGTGTGTCTCCTTAAATGTAGCCTAGAAACTAGGACTAGACCTCTTAGAGCCATAATTTAATCATAAACTCTCATTAAAATCTTTGACAAACAAAAACCAGGGTAGAGTATGACACCCCTAGGGGAATCACTAGGGCCACTCAGAACTTGGTCCCATCTCCTAAAAATTAGGAAGCTTCCTAAAATATGGGAATTTCCCTTTTATTCACTAGGAAAACAATATGAAAAAAGTGTGTTCAGTCACTCATATTTATTCCTCCTACACACTAACATCCACTCACCATAGCATGCTACACAAAATAGGGGAGTGTGGCCTACAACCTGCTATCATCCTGAAAGGGACATTACAAGTCCTTCCCTCCCAAATTTACTTTCCCTCAAGCAAGATAAAGCTGGATGATCCAAGATAGAAACTATCTCCCAAGTAGCATCCTCACAAGGTAAATCCCTCCATTGTATTAGCCTTTTAGGTACTCTGTCAACACACGGTTCCTGAATTGCTTCTCTCTAGTTTCTTGAATCTGCTTTGGCACTAGGACTAATCTCTCCTTATCATCAAGGGGTGGTGGCTTGGCTGAAGGTGTCACATGCTGACCCACTATCTTCTTTAAACATGACACACGAAAGATGTTGTGGATTTGGCTGCTAGAAGGAAGCTCTAGTTCATATGGCACCTTGCTAATCCATTGTACCACTCTATAAGGTCCATAGAAATGGGGCTTAAGCTTCTCCACCCCACTCTTTGTAATGTCCCCATTTTCGGAGTGATCACAGAAGAAGACCTTTTAGGCCAATTTTCACACTTTCGGGATTTTTGATGGGCAAATGGAGTATGGGAAATGACTTGTCATATTTTTCTAATAATTATGTATTTACTTTGAATAAAATAATTTGCCCTCTAGTGGAGCGAACCATCTAGGGATGGTAGAGGTGTGGAAAATGGGTCATTAAAGGGTGAATTGGAGTAAGGTTAGTTGGTTTCAATTCATTTGATTTTTGGCACACCCTTGGAGAAGACAAAATGTGGAATTTTGGGCTTTTAGATATCATCCCTCATGTCGGCACTTTGAAGGAGTCTAAATGAAAATTAATAAAATAAGTGTGGTCTCATGTGAGCGCCCTTGAGGAGGGACGACCTATGAAGGAAATTAGATATTAATAATATCAACCCTTAGTGGTGCCTTGGAGGAGGACGACTTGGAAAGGAGAAAAGGAAATTTAAATTCAAATCTTCAATTTGAATTGGGTGCCCAAGACATCTAAAGGCTGGTCGGCCTATTGGAGGCAAGAAAAATCAATTTTAAAATAAGATTAAGACAAGCCTAGGTCGGCTAGGAGAGAGAAGGAAAACATGTATAAATATAAGGTCATGAGGAGGCATTTGAACACATCTTTCATACTTCATTTGATTTGAGTTTTTACTCTTTTGGCTGCAACGAAAGTTGGGCAACGGAACCAAGGACAAAAACCCTTGTGTTTCAAGGTGAGTTGGATGAAAACCTAGCTCATCCATTGGAGATTCCGTGATGGGGATCTACTTGCACTTCATTGTGGATTGTTGGTGACGAAGAGCAGAAATTCTATATCAGATTTGCAGATCAGACTTGAAGGCTTCTTCATTGGGCGAGATTTGTTGCATATTGGTTAGGCTTTCACCCTACGTTTTGAGCGCCATCTTCTCGAGGAGCGACTTCATTTTGGAGGCGATTCTTGGTGTTTGTTGGCTGTTAGGGTTTGAAAGAAGATTCAGATTTGGAGAAGCAGCATAGCAGACCTGTTCGCCCTTGTTGTGGAGTGTTTTTTGATGCTTGTGACTTCATTTGTTTAGGGTTTTCAACCTACCTTTGGTGTGCCATCATTGGAGGAGTTTTGGAGGTTTGTTGGAGCATCCGTGGGCATCATTTGTCATCATTTCCGGAGCAGCAAACCCTAACAGACCTGTGTGCCACATTTGGAGCAGCTTCATTGTGTGTTTGGAGGTCATTGCATTAGGGTTTCAAGCCCTAACTTGAGTGCCACACTTTGGAGGTGGATTGCCATCATTCGGAGGTCTTTTTTGCTTGTATTTGGTATGTATAAACCCTAGGGTTTATAGCAGATTTGTAGCTGGGCATATTGGCTTGTGTGCCTATGACATTTTGATGCATTTGCAGACTTCATAATTCTGATTTATAACAGCAGACTTCTGATCTGAGTTTCCAGTCATATTGGTTGCAATTTGGTGTTGATTCATTGTGTATTTCATTGTGAAATTCAACTATGATATTTGCACGTGTTGGCATGATTATTATGATGTTTTGGCATGATTATTATGATGTTTTGGCATGTTTGAGTGGCTGTTATAAGTGTTTGTTTAAGTCTGAAACAGAAAATAAGAACTGCAGAAATTAGGGTTTTGGATCAAAGTTAGAAATCAAAAAATTAAGGCAAAAATCAGAACCCTAAAATTAAAAAAAATAGTTAATATCCTATTTGGGATATTACAGTCGTATCAGAGCTTGTATCTTGCCAGCCTACAGGGTTTTATATGTGAGCTTTCATTGGTGATCATCTATGGAGCATTAGTCCATGGCTTGTTAATTGCTGAAAAGAAGAAAATTAGGCATCTGGAAATCTTTGGAGATACTGAACTAGTGGTCAACTAGGTCAGAGAAAGATGTGCAACGAAGAATCAGCTTCTTAGAGCTCATAGACATAGAGTTTGGGGCCTATTTGAGAGTTTTGATGCTCTCAACCTACGGGTGATCCCAAGGAAATTAAATATTGAGGCTGACCAATTGGCAACAGCTGGTGCTCAGTTTTCTCCTCCTACAAGACCTCTTTCAAGGCCCTGATCAACATGTCAAGATAGTGGTTAGGCCCTCAGTTCCTGATAATGATGTAAACTGGTAGGTTTTTGACAGCAATGAACAAATCGTGAGCTTCATTCAAAATGAAGCTAAGTTCTCATCAACTGCACAGTCTAGACTACAAGAAGGGTATGGTGACCAGATCATGTAACTGAAATCAAATAAGTTGCCAAAGGGGTTAGTCATGCTCGAAGCCATTTTTAGCCATGATGATGAATTCAAGGGCAAGAAAAAGAACATCACGTTAAAAAAGGACTATCAAAAGGTTTCTATTGCCTAAGACAAAGACTTATTGCTAGGAAAGGTATGTTGTGATGCTGAACAACAAACCTTTATTCACCTTTCTCAAAAATACAGCGATGTTTTTGCTTGGAATTATGAGGACCTAAAGGGTTTTGATCCCAATGTTGCCCAACATGCCATAGACCTTGATCCAAACGCCAAACCTGTTCACCAAAAACAACGGCCTCTAAATCCCAAAATCGAGCCTCTGATGAGAAAGGAGCTTTCAAAGCTCATTCAGGCCAGAATAATTTTCCCCATTAAGTATTCCACTTGGGTAGCTAACTTAGTGCCAGTGAGGAAGAAAAATGGTGAGATAAGGTTGTGCGTGGATTTTCAGGATCTGAATCGCGCCTCTTTGAAGGACCACTATCCTCTGCCGTCTATGGACCAAATCTTGCAAACTTTTGTAGGGGCAGAAAGGTTTTCATTGCTTGAAGGCTTTTATGGTTATAACCAGATATTTGTGAAAGAGGAGGATAGATTTAAGACAACATTTACAACTAAGTGGGGAACCATGGCGTATGCAAAAATGCCATTTGGGCTCTCCAATGCTGGTGCAACTTTTAAGAGGGCAATGGACATTGCTTTCAAGGGATTTATTAACGAGTTCATCCTGATTTATCTGGATGATATACAGTCTTCTCCAAGAAAGGAGATAATCCTATGGAGCATCTGGAGAAAATTTTTGAAAGATGCAGAGAGTTTGGGGTGTCTCTGAACCCTAAAAAGTGTATTTTTGTTGTTGCTCAGGGCAAGCTTTTGGGCCATTTGGTGTCAAAGGATGGGATCTCCATAGATCTAGAAAGAACTTTAGCCCTTCTTACTCTTCCTCTGCCTGCTCATAAGAAAGCTCTGCAATCTTTTTTGGGGTAGATTAATTTTGTTAGGAAATTCATTCCTAACTGTGCTGGTTGGGTCAAACCACTAACCCTTATGCTTAAAAAGGATGTTTCTTTTAGGTGGACTAAGGAAGGGAAAGATGGTTTTGAGAAGATAAAGCAAGAAATTGCTCAGGCTCCTACCCTCATGAATCTTAATTATGAGGACTTTGTCCTTTATGCCCATGGAGGAGAGAGCAGTATTGCAGTTGTCCTGATGCAGCAAAATGAACAAGGTATGGAACAACCCCTGGTCTTTTTTAGTCAAACTTTGAAAGATTATGAGGTTAGATACAGTCCCATGGACAAACAGGTTTTTGCCATTGTGAGAGCATTAAAAAAGTTTAGATATATGTTGGCAAATAACCATATCAAAGTGTTAGTTTCTCATCCTAGCGTGAGAGACTATATAATGGGAATTGAAATTAGTGAAAAGAGAGAAAGCTGGGTCACCAAGATCCTGGAATATGATGTCACTATCAAAGCCACTAGGTTGATTAGAGGTAGAGGATTGTGTGACCAGTTAGCTCAAACTACTGTGGATGAAGTGAATCATCCTATCATTTGAATGAGGTAGAACGTACAGTTGAACCAACAGCTGTGAGTTCGTGGACAACAAACATGGCAAGGTTCTTATTTGTTGGCGAGTATCCTTATGGATTGGATAGAACCAAGAGAAGACATTTCAGGTTGCAATCCATTCCTTATGTCTTGGTGGATGGGGTTCTCTTTAAAAGGAATTTGGATGGAGTTTTGCCGAGATGCATAGAAGAAGATCAAGTGGACAGACTACTTAGTGAGTTCCATGCTGGTCCAGCTGGAGGCCATTTCTCTGCAAGAGCGACAACCATGAAAATAATGAGGGCGGGTTACTATTGGCTCACGTTATTCAATGATGCCCATGTATGGGTAAGAAAGTGCAAAGAGTGTGCTCTCTTTGTTGGCAAGAAAAGATTGGCAGCTCTCCCACTCCATCCCATTCAAGCAGATCAGCCTTTCTCACAATGGGGCTTGGATTTCATTGGCATGATAAACCCTACATTCAGTGCTGGCCACAAATGGGTTTTAACTGCAACAGACTACTTCACCGGGTGGGTTGAAGCAGTCCCTCTTAAAGAAGCTACTGAGTCAGCACTCATGGATTTCTTGGAAGAAATCATGACAAGGTTTGGAGCTCCTCACACTATCATCTCTGATAATGCAAGAGCTTTCACTGGTTTTAGGATGGTTGATTGGGCTTTGAAGTATAATGTGTTCTTGAAGACTTCATCTAACTATTACCCCCAAGGTAATGGTTTAGCTCAATCTACCAACAAGAACCTGATCAGAATCCTGAAGAGGACCATGGAAACAAACCAGAGGCAATGGCATAATAAGATTAGGTTGGCTCTTTGGACTGATAGGATCACCTATAAAAGAGCCATTGGTAATTCTCCTTTCATTCTTGTGTATGGAAAAGAGACTAGATTGCCTTTATCTTTGGAGCTTCATTGGAATTGGCTTAACAATTGGAACTAGAAGGTGAAGATGCTAGTTCTGTAAGGATGGCTGAATTAACTAAATTAGAAGAACATAGACAATCAGCCATGGCTACCTTGGAAGAACATCAGAAGCAGACCAAGAAATACTTCGACAAGAAGTCCAAGGATCAAATTTTCAAAGAGAGAGATCTTGTTCTCAAATAGGATGCTTACAGAGCCAAACCTAGAGGCCACACTAAATTTGATGCAATTTGGAGTGGGCCATTTATCATCACCAGCTACAAGCAAGCCAATGCTTTCAATCTTTCAAAGCTAGATGGTGAAGTTCTACCGATCTTAGTCAATGGGATCGATCTCAAACCTTACTTCTAAGGTTGGTATGAGATTTTGTATATATTGTTTTAGTTTGTTTGGTTTTAAGTTTTCCTTTTCCCTAAGTGCTCTTGCATAGGCTGCACTCTCAGGAGAATGCGTGCCTTGTTTTCCTTTTGTGGTGTTGTTTTGAGGCGAGTTTCAATTGTTCCAACATGCTTCAATCCTTTTGACTATATGCCCAATGAATGTTTAAGGCCACTGGTTCCCTTTTGTTTAGCTGACAAACACCCCTGAGAAGTCACCAAAATGTTGTCCTATTTTGCTTCCCAGTCAAATAGCCCAAATCCATAAAATCTCTTAAGTGTTTTCCCCTTTAGAAATGCAAGGAAAAACCCCCCAAAATCGAGTAAGTCCAAAATCTTGAGTTTTCCTTGTGTTTTTAATGTTTTCGGAGTTTTGGAGTTCGGAGTTCTCCCTTCGTCATGTCACCCTAATTGGCTTCGAGCTCCGATCCTTTCCCTTTGAAAATAAAGCTAAGTGTTTTAACCTTTTCGGAGTTTCGAACTTCGGACTTTTCTTCTTTCTTCTTCCTTTCCTTTTGGAAGGTAGAAGGTGGAAGGCTCGAAGCCCGACCCTCGACGGGTGTTAAATTTTTTAAGGCATTCCGCCATTCCGCGGAACCTTTTGGGTGGGCCCCAACAGGCTTGCGGAACTGCAGAAAGCTGCCACGTGGACAAAAGACAAGCGATAAGGGTAAGCCCGAGCTTCGACTCTTTCTTTTGGAACTTCGGCTAAGTGTTTTAGGGGGTCGGACTTCGGACTTTTCTTCTTCCCTCTTCCTTTACTTTTGAAGGATGGAAGACGGAAGGCTCGAGGTCTGAAGTCCACTGATATTGTAGTTCTCCTTTGTATAGCGGAGCTCGGGGGGTGGAGTTTTCTCCTTTCTCCTTCTCTTTTCGAAGGTACGCTAAAGGCCCGAGGCTCGATCTCCGACGGCTTTCATAATTTTCAGAAACAAAGGAAAATGAAGTGGAATCAAGGGTTCACCATGGTTAATTTTGATGAAATCTTGCTGATAAGGCATAATACAGGCTAGATTGAAGTCACACGTCCAACTCCAGTTTTCAACGTAGATATTTGTTCAACTACTTTTGAGAAGATATTTTCTGCGTTTATGTCAAAGACAAACAGATATTTTCAGACATTCTTTTTGTAAAATATCTTCTGACAGGCCCATGGGGCAAATTTATTGTAGTAGGTGATGGCACCTCATTGTAAAATGCTATATAAACATGAAATCAAATGTATTATTGTTGGCTGTTGGTCTAAAAACCACGTCTTGTATCAGCTATAACCGTGCCTCTTTGAAAATAAACAATAAGATTTTACCTTTTCATGACTTCTTTTGCTTTGTGTAATATTTATGTTTGAGTATCCATTTGTGAATCTTTCTTTCCTTCTGGATCTCAATTAGTTTCTTCTACCTTTGCAATTCGTTTATGATTTGTGTATGTTTGTCTGTTGTTTGTTGTTATTCTGTGCATACATGGTTGATTTGAGAGCCAAACATTCAAATCTGGTGTATCACCTTTTCATTTCTAGTTTCTCCTTCTTCCCCTTTTCCACAATAGTGAATAGATTAGGTTTAGTCTTAGCATACTCTGAATCTTATATTTAGAAAAGGAACCAGCCTTCTCTGGACGTTTGATTTTCTTGCAGGGTCCCACACCTGGAAATCATCCCAATGTTTCACTGGATTGTTGCAGCACTAAACCGCTCCAACATAGGGTGCAAATCCAAATGACAACAGTTGCCATTCCGTGTTTCATACTGGCTATCATGTGTAGCCAAGTGGCATTCGCAAGGCATAGTCCTGTGTCCCAAAAAGAAATGCAAACACCTCCTTTATTTGCATAACCTATCCCACACCAGGTGCTTCACCAGATATTGCTTCCTCTGTATCATGTGTTTGACCTCTTGAAGCAAACTTAACTATTCTATGCCGACTTCCAACATAGGGGTGGAGATTGTGGGCAAGTGTCTGAGCTTGTGATTGGAAACACAGGAATGTATGTTGCAAAAAATTGAAAACATGAGAAGTATATATATCTGCACGTTTTTTGATAAGATAATTCTTATCCCTTTTGTTGACATGCTCCTCATTGACCTGTATAATTGGTTCTTCCATGACGATAAGGAGTTCTTGCATATTCTCTGTTTGTTCTTGATTGTTCATCTTCGCTACATTCCGAGTCTATGCTAGGCACCCTCTAGTTTGCTGTTGTAGACACATTTGACTAATAAGTGCTACTAGTTTCTCTTTATGATCTTTGTCACAAACTAGTGTCGTAAACTCTTGTTTCAACCCATGACAGACTGAGGCAGTTTGATATGCTCCAGTCATATGGATAATACTTCCATTCTATAAAATTGCACCAAAAGGTATCATGCCAATCCTTTTCATAGCATAAGCTATTGTGTAATGTCCCCAATCGGACAACCCTAGGAAACAAGCAATTTATTTGTATTCTCTAATTTTTCCTTGAAAAAAAAACACCAAATAGCAAGTACACGATCTGATCACAAATTTCAAACCCTCACTATGCTGATATTAATTCCCAAATGCAACATAACACTTCAATTCACACTGATTTGTGATATGATCATCACACGTGAAACACTAAGAGGTTAGATAAACACAGATTTGATGTGTGACATCCAATATCAACCCTCCAATTTGATTTTTGTTGCGAGTACAACTGCTGGAAATGATTACAATTCTGAATAATGATTTTGGGGTCCACAAAATCAGAATTTACAAGTAATTTTATGCACTCACAGATTGTTGATGAAAAAGCCATCATTTGTTTGGAGCAAATCAAGGAAAAGAATTAGGCTTATGGATTATGCAATTTGATGGTAGTTGCTCAACTGTAGGTTTAGGAGCTGGAGTTGTGTTGATATCACCAAAAGGTAAGTTGTATCATTTTGCTTACTGATTACAATTTGATTGTACCAACAACACTGCGGAATATGAGACACTTTTGTTAGGCCTCAAGAATGCTCGTGATATGGGAATCAAGTTCTTGAAAGTTGAAGGAGATGCAGAGTTAATTGTGAAACAAATCAAGGAACAATTTCAAGTCAAAAAAGATTGCCTTTGACATTACAAAAATGGAGTGTGGGATGCAATAGAATGGTTTGATGCCTTTTCTATTGAGTATATTCCACGTACAGATAACCGTAAGGTTGATGCTCTTGCTATGTCGACCTCTTTGTTCATACCACATTCAAACTTCCGTCAGAATGCATTCACCATTGAGATGGTTTCCAGGCTAGCAATACTAGACAATTCAGAGAATTGGCGAGTTTTTAATGATGATGAACACATTGCCAATTTTCTAGTGGTTGATGATCATATTGAAAGCTTATTCTTTGAAGGAAGTTCTTCACCTTACAAAGAATCACTCATAGAAACTCAAGAAGAAGGTGAAACTGAGGTAAATGCTGAAACTGGAATCATTCAGTTAAAGGGCAATAAAATTCCAAAGGGCTTGGTATCCTTGGAAAATGTTTTTGATAGGCACGATTGGTATATACAAGATCAAGTTAATTCTCAAGAAAAAGACTTCAATTGAATATAATTAGGTTAATATTGGTACCATTGAGGAACCTCGACTCGTCAATTTGGCCAGTTGTTGTTCTCCTGAAGAAAGTGAAAGGTTCATAGCACTTTTTCAACAATATAAGGATGTGTTCGCATGGTCTTATTAAGATTTGAATATCTTCACTCCAAAGGAATTGTCTCATACTATTCCTCTCAAAACAAAACGTTCAGATAGAAATGCCACTATAATCCACGGATACAATGAACAATCTCTGTGGAGATTCAAAAGATGTTGGCAGCAAGGATTATGTTCTTGATACATCATTCTACTTGGGTATCCAATATTTTCCTTGTTTGCAAGAAGAATGGGGAGATCAGGATTTGTGTAGATTTCCAAAATTTGAATCAAGCTTCCTTGAAGGATAATTATCCTTTGCCAATCATGGACCACACTCTCCAAACAATGATTGGTCAGAGATGCTATCATTGTTAGACAGATATTTAGGATATAACCAAATTGCAGCTGCAGAAGAACATCAATACAAGACATCATTCACTACCCCATGGGATACTTTTGCTTATGAATGGATGCCATTTTGTTTCATTAATGCAGGTGCTACTTTTCAATGATCCATGGATTTGGCATTTGTTGATTTAAAAGACAAAGTCATCGTAGTATACTTAGATGTTCTTACAGTCTTTTAAAAGAGACGTGGTGATCATTTCCAACATTTGGGAAATGTATTCGAGAGATGCAGGTTCCATGGAATTTCTTTAAATCCAAAGAAGTCAATTTTTGTAGTAACTGAAGGAAAGTTACTAGGCCACATCATCTCTAAAGAAGGTACGAGAATTGATCCTAGCAATGTTGTTGCTATTCGCAATTTGTATCTACCTACAAGAAAAATTGGTGTACACTCTTTTTTTGGCAAAGTCAATTTCTTGCAAAGGTTTTTACTAGACTTTTCAGTTCTCACAAAGGATCTAGCAGCCATGATGAAGAAGACTACAATTTTCAAGTGGACAGATGAAGGAAAGAAGGCTTTTGCAAAGATCAAAGAAGCTATTAGCAAAGCCCCAATATTGGTATGTCTTGATTTTGATAAAAGTTTCATACTCTACTATTATGCTTTAGAGCATACTATGTTTACTATTCTCATGCAGAAGTTACAAGAAGATATAGAGTCTTCCATCACTTTCATGAGTAGTAGCTTAAAAAATCATGAAATGTGATATTCACAAATTGAAAAACATGCTTATGTAGTGGTTAGAGCAGTCAAGAATTTCAAGTTCTATATCTTGAATTCTCATACTAAAGTCTTTGTACCTGATCCATCAGTAAAAACCATTCTCACTTAGCAAGAGATGGGCTTGAAATGAGGAAATCGGGTTGCAAAAGTTCAAGAATATGATCTGGAAATCAAGCCTACAAAACTGATACATGGAAGAGGACTATGCCAGCTCATAGCTGGGGATGGAGGTAAGAACAATGAAGATACTATTGATTCAATGCAAGAAGAAGAACTCCCCTTGGTATCGTTATATCCTGTGGGAGCTTTCTGAATTTCTTTTAGTTTCAGGAACAACTTATACATGGGAGATTTCTGCTGGTTTCTGTCATGAGTTTATCCAATCATTATCTGTTATATCTGTTTACAATCCCCCTGATATTCCATCTAAAAGCTCTTGTTGGGTTAGCATGTGTAGTCATAAACATTTCATTGCGATGCACCACTTATCATTGATGGCAACTTTAGTACTATCCTATAATCTTGAGAAGTAGTCTGGCACTTGAATCTTTCAATATAGTGCTGAATGTTTTGTAACCTTTCTCTCTTCCAATCATCTAATCTATATTCAATCATGAGGAACTTTTATGTGGTATTTCTGGCAGTGGCAAGCTTTCATGTTTGATTCTCTTGACATTCTCTCTTACAAAATTGTGGCTTGAAGATTGTTGGATATTAACCTTGTCTATTCTTGCTGGTATAGTATCTGATCATGGGCACTGCTTGATGCTCCATTACAAATTGCCCCCTTTAAATTTGAAATATTGGGGGTTAAGGATCCTCATATTGCAAAATTAATTCAGTTTTGGTGGAGAGAAAAGGATAAACATTTCTGGTTATGACATGTTAGTCACTTGATTTAGAACATGAAAAAATAACTTTTGAATTCTGTACATCAGACAAAGATAATTTCTGTAGTTTTCTTTGTCTTATTAACAATCTGCAATTGCATTTGGCTGACATGCAGCAGAAAATGCTTGAAAATGTTACAGTTTCCTCTGCATTTTTAAAAAAAAAAATTCTTTTTTGCAGACTGAAGATTTGGCAATCATAGAGGAAATCTATTGGCATAATCATGGACCATATGGATAAAACGGGGGATTGTAACATGTATTTTTTTTCTATAATCCACCATTCATTATAGGAGTCTAAATTGCATTGCCATATTTCAGCTTTCCTACCAGATTACTTATGCACAGGAACAATGGACTGTTTCAACAACCTTCTTTTTAAGCCTGATGTTAATCGTCGTTCTGCACAAGAAAACTGCTTCAGAATATCTCAGTGCTGATTACTAAATAAAAAAATACTTTTCTTTAATTCTGTGCATTCTATGTTATCTTTAACATGAAATTGGCCTGGTTTGGTATGTTGTCAGGGTCACTTTCCTAATTCTTGAATAAAATTCTTATTTTACTTAGCAAAAGTAAAGTATCATAATACTTGCAAATTTGTTGAGTCATAGGATTGGCTTGTTATATAAATATCAATTATGAAACTCTAGTAGCCTGGATGAAATTGATAGTTGAGTTCTGTTTTAAATAGATATGTGCTGACCGTTGTTTGCTCTTTAATGCAAGTTTTATTTTGTTACTATATTTTGTTTGTTATTTTTGGAACATATTTTAAAAGCAAAGGGAAAACTATATCAGATATGAGATAAGTTTGCCTGGACGGGTCTATTTCTGAGTTGTGTTTATGATGGAAAATAAATCTTAGATTTACCTTTACCTTTACCTTATACCTCTCAGAAATGAAGATTTGTCATGCCATTTGCCAGTATCATCTGTAATATTTATGAGATTTATTACTGCTATGCTTCTGTAGGTGGTATTGAATTCATTGATGAAGGTATATGTTAAAAGTGGGCATTTTGGAAAAGCAAAGAAGGTGCTTGCTGAACTGGATGCTGCTGGCCATATTTCTAATGAGGTACAGACATACAATCATTTTCTCTCTATGCAAAGTATGGATTCCTTGTTTGGAAGATGTATTGCTGGTCTTACTTTTAAGTGCAATAAATGAAGGGCTAATGTATATTTTTTCTCCAATATGGATGTGGAGGAAGAAAGGAAGAATATCTGGCTTAGTTATCTTGCTAAATAGCAAAAGTAGTCTTTGAAAAATTTCCTTTACTTGATACTAAGATCAAGGTAAAGGATTGTGATGATTTCAATGTTGGTGCTGAATGCTAATAATTAATCCATAGACCTAATTGCATTTGCTTTTCCTCTTTTGTCTATTGTGGTTTTCAAGATAGTTAACATGCAAAAACTTCTTTTGATTGTGATGAGACTTTGAACAAGAGAGCTCGTATCCATCCTCTCATGGAAATGATCAAAGAGGAGCTCTCCAAGTTGATCCCATCTTGTGATTGAACTAGGTTGTAGGGTTCTATACCATTCTCATGCTCTTCCTCTGAGGGACAACGCGAGCGATTGAAGAGCCACACTTTCAGCCACGACATGGTGTATATTGCACAAATTTGCAATATCATGACTATAATCTGCAGGGAAAATAGATCGATCCTCGTGAAAATGAGGTAATGCCTTTAGAATTGCTTCATGAACTTGATCGCCTTGTTGCTGCTGTAGAGGACTGCTTGAATCCCAAGCCACAAATGGAAAAGTTCTCGCTGGAATATTGAGATGCACATAAATATTGTGAGCCACCATGATCTGTGTTGTACCCATATGAAAATATTTCACCTATGTGCTTTTTCCTTATGCATCCTTCCTAGAAAATACTATCCAACCAAAGTCCTAATGATCATTTGCCCATGTCAATTTTCAAACTCACCCTGCAAGAACAAAGAACACTTAGACGCGTTTGGAAGATGCGTTAGGAAAGCAGAAGGCTCGAATATGGCAAACAAGACACATCGTCTAGGATCCAAATGCGCCATCCAGAGGCTCTCCCTCCAAGCAAAATTATGTTCTCAAGGCACTCTACTGCCTACTCAAATGCGTCTTCAATTCACTAAGGATCGCATCAAGCCTCTAGAAGCACATTGCAAATGGAGAGAACACGCCTTGGCCGAATTCACAAGTCACAAGAAAAAAAAGCAATTAAGTCATGAAAGAGGCGCTTGATCCAAGGTGCATCTGCCTCATTATAGGCACGCCAAATAGAGTGAATGTGAAGGTGAGGAGAAACTTTTCTAAAGTTTAAAAATGCGTTCCAAAAGCATTAGGCGCGCCAAGGCGAAGGAAAGAGCATCAAGGCAAGTTCAAAGTCACAAAGGCGTGGTAAAGTCAAGGAGAGCGTGCCTAGGATGATCAAAATGTGCCCATGAAAGCACAAGCGTGCCAAAATTCAAGGTGGCACGTTCCAGGAAGGCATTCAAAAAGCATGAAGGACGTGCTCCAAAGGTGAAAGACACGTTTCAAAGTCAAAGAATGCGCCTAGTTTCAAATAGGCGCGTGCGCCAACGAGAAAGGGTGTCAAGCATCAGAACGACACACTAAAGCTTTTGGTTGTGAAGCGTTTCATTGAAGGATAACGCGCCTCCAGAGAAGAGCGTCTGATCTCTGCTTGGCGCGCCAAATAGAAGGGAAGTCAAAACGTATTTCTCATGAATTATCAAATGCAAGAATGGAAAGTATAAGGCATGAACAATTCAAACGCATCCTTGAAGGAGTGCGTGCGACTAAGGAATAGTGTGTCCACTAGACATTCCACCCGCCTGCCTTCAGGTGTGCGCGCCATTGTTTGGGCGCATCCCCCTGTTTTGAAGCGCTCACAATAAAAACGTTCTAAATTCTAAAAATATAAAAAAGCTGCCTCCTAAAAATAGGCTGACCCTCCATGCATTGGAGCGCACCCTTTGGTGCATGTCTTTTCAAACGTATTTATGCCTTATTTAGACTTTAAGTCCCAACTCCAATTCAATTTGTATGTCTTCAAAGCAATAAAAGCATCCTAAAAATAAAAAAAACAGAATTGGAAGCTTATAAAGGGCAGCGCTCCATTTGAGAAGGTGTTTTTGTTCATTCTTATCATAAAGACTCATAAATTTATCAAAAGAAGAGCAGAATTTTGCTTGCTACAACAAGTTGAGGGCAGAATTATCAATTTCCAGCCTTGTAGAAGGCAAATTTGAAGTAATTTTGCAAGGGAGGAGATTGTTTTGTGCAGGCCCAACAACATATAAAGACATTCTATTGTTTTGAAGCATAAGGGAGGCAGATTCAAAGACATTTTTGAAGAGGAATGTAACAACCTGCACCTGTTGTTCTTTTGATTTATCTTTTAATGTTATTATTTTTTAGTTTTTTCTGTGATCTTTCAGAACTAGATAGAAGATGCAGAAGGGGGTTTCCGTTTTCTTGAAGTGTGTATGTCAGAATACAAGGAATATAGCATACAACTGAAAACCCAGAAAAACTATAACAGATATGAACTAAATAATGAAGACCCAGTTCATAGAATAGTGTAAAATGAATAACCATCACATACCCATTTCAGAATAAGCACCTTCATATTTCTGTTGTTGACGGACCAGCAACATAGTAATGGAGTTTTGCATAAAATGTATCAGCAAAGCACATAAAATAATCAGCTACAATAACATTAGCCTCAAAGGCTGAAAACAACCCAAAATGCAGAGATGAACAGCCCAAATGAACTCCAATATGGTTGCCAAGTGGTACGGCCCACATGTGAAGTGGTACGGCCAGCCTAGGGTGTACGACCAACAAGAAGTACAACAACAAATGGTACGGCCAGCAAAAGGAGAAGAAATCAGTCTTCAAACCCTCTCAAATCTGCAATGCTATTAATCACAAAATACTCCCTCTCAGCTGCAAAACATCAGCAATAAGATGTGTCTTGTATCTCCATCTCTATCAATAACAATATCAAACTGAAGCTCAAATACAGCCACTGAGTATGGCTGCTCCAAAATCCCCTTGGGTGATCTTTCACACCTGCGGAAGATTGATACCAATGGTGGTTTCCGTCACCAAAAGCCTTGGCTGGAAGAAACTCCCCAAACCCTCATTTGCAGAGCAAATAGAAGCATAAAATGTAATATCAAGAATGAATAACTTTTCCCCTCTTTGCCTTTTTATAACTCCACAAGTGGGTCGACTCATATGAGAGGGAAATGCTATTTTTAAATTTGCTATTTATTCCTCAAAGGGGCACCCAAATCCCTTAGTGACTTTTTTTTGCATTTTTCCTTATTTCTCCAAAGTCACCGACATTAATAAATTAAAGTCCAAATATAATAATAAAGTATAACTTACATACTTTAATATGAAAGCCCAAACGGTCACAGAGTCCCATGAGTTATAGACCGTTGTAAAGATCTTGGCGAAACGCTCCATCTCTAATAAAGAGTTTCCCAAAATAGCCAACTTTGCGACTTACTAAAAATAGTAAGTCCCAGCCAGAATGTCAGAAACCGACCAAATGAACTCCCAGAGTTCCCTAACCACTTTGGTTAGTCTACGGGAACCAAGTATAGACTAACTCACTAGAAAAAGGGGACATTACAAGGAATCATCAATTTGTGCAGGGTCAACATTCTTGAAGGCAAAAATCAGACCTAGGAGGTGAATTTTTCTTCATTTTTGAGCAGGTCCAGCATTGTTCTAGGTCAAAATCTTGACCAAAAAGCATCAATTTTTATGGTTTTGTGCTTATCCGGCACTTAGAAATCCATAGAATTGGTCTTGGCTGTAATGTCCCCTTCTAGCATGTCAAAATTTTCGCAACCTTGCAAACAATTTCAACTTGTAAAAGAGCACATTAGAATTCAATCCTTCTTATCTCATTACATAAATCACAATTATATAAAATCAAACCTTATAATCCTAACTTATATGCATTATTCCTTTCTCTATTTCACTATAGAAGATCATAATTTTCCTTCCGGAAGAGACTATACTTGGGCCAACATGTTAATCCAATCATTCACCGAACAAGAGAGGGTTCCTTGGGCACAATCTTGCCATAGGTCGATTGTCCTTTCCTTTGATCTAGAATGGCAATCTTCACCAACCAGAGTCAAAGGCCTATCCACTTGTCCCATATTGGTACTCTACACCAATTGGAAACAAGGTCCATTTCCACTTGCCCATATTGGCACTCTACAGCAATTGGAACACGGGCCTTTCTCCACTTGCCTCAAATTAGCACTCTACACTAATTGAGACAAGGGCCTATCTCCACTTACCTCAGATTAACACTCTACACTAATTGAGATAAGTGCCTATCTCGGTTGAGTACTCTTTACCCCTTTAGGACAAGCACTCTTCACTTGCCTTGGAGGGTTAGAGTCTTATCAACTTGAGTCTTTATACCTTGGCCAATTGCCTAACCCATAGACTCACTTATGTGGTGTGATGGATTAACAAGGAGGTCCATTTCTCCATCCGGTAGTCCATATGTATGAATTACATTTTCTATCACATTTAGACTTTCACATCTCTTCAAGATGTTCTTTATACTAATCATTCATTAAATACACCTTCTCAATAATGATCATGCATCATATTCATAATACCATTCATATTCTCATTCTATGAGTATAATCTATTCTTACTAATGATATTCTTTGCACAAACTCTCTATAATTTCTATTTAATACTCATCACTTTCACTTCTCCAATTAAGACAAGAACTAATTAGAAACAAAGCATGATCATAGCCTTCTACTTATGCTACATTGCCATAATAAAAACATTACTTATGCATCCATCATTGTTACTTAAGTTTTATAATATTTAGATTGGAAATAGAACATACCTTTGATATCCTTGCTGATATATAAATATATCACAGGTGACTGTTATGAAGTCCGATCTGCAGAAGGAAAATATAGCTTTATTGACTTTGCTTGAATGATTTTCTAAGAGGGGCGGGTGGGGTGGGGGGCGGGGGGGGTCAATGATGATATCTCAATTTGTCTCCTGCTGATGTTCGAATGTCTTTGCTGTTCTTCGAATGGATTTGAATTGCTTCCCTCTTGATAGGTTATGAGATTATGGGTCATGAATCCATCTTTGGTAATATTATCCTTTCCGGATCATGACATCATATTTCTTATTCCACTTGGGAATCTTATCATTACTTAGTCATAGCCTCACACTTGGCTCATTGACAGTTCAATTTATGCTTATTCTCATGCTTGAGATTTTATTACCTTATATTTGATGTTCTAAGTACACTTGGCTCATTGACAGTTCAATTTATGCTTATTCTCATGCTTGAGATTTCATTACCTTATATTTGATGTTCTAAGTAAGAGTTCATGGTATTTCCTAGTTACCTTCAACTGAGGTACTCGTTAATTCCCAATGTTCCACAGAGTTTCCTTACGGGGATGGGTCCCCTGTCGGGGACAGGGGGACAAAGGGTCTAAGTTTGGGGATGGCGGGGGGACGGTGGCGGGGGGGCGGTGCTGATATACATATGGTACTTGAATAACTAGTTATAAAAAGATGTTTAAGAATATCATTTCAAATGGCAAATTAGTAAACTAGCAAAATTGCAAATACTAACATTTTAAATACTTGAATACTATTAGTCTATTACTAAAAGACAAATGAAATTGTCGAATTTGAGATTTCTTAGTTTCTATATATCGAAAACGGAAAATATAACATATCACATCATAATATCATATCAATGTATCATAAAGTCTTAAAGATGGTTACAATGAGTAGCATATGATGATATCAAAATAAGTACAAACTACAAAATGCAAAAATCAAAATGTAGCGAAGGGAGGCCTCTAATCGTCCCCAAACTCCTCATCACTCGAACTACTGGAATCCTCGCGGTCAAGCTCTACCAAACTAATACCAACCAGCCCTGCATCTGAAGCCGAAACTAAAGCATCCTCATCAATCTGTGCTGGCTCCTCTGGCTCTACATCCCATCATGCTGCTGGACTCTCTTTGTACACAAGTGTTTTGCGGTCAATGAGACGCAAAGCACTATGTACAGCCACAAGCTTCTCTGCTCTCCTAGAGGTAAGTCTGTTCCTCTTAAGAGAGTGGATGAAGCTATATGTAGACCAGTTCCTCTCAGTAGCTGAAGAACTAGAAACCTGAGATAACAATCGGATGGCTAGAGTGGTAGTCAAAGATCCCGATCCATGGCAAGTCCACCACAAAATTGGGTCATCCTACGCCATAGTTACCATATCCATCTTGGCCGCATTTGAATAACCCCTAAGAGTGGCAAATTTGCTCAAATCAGTGTGAATCGTGCTGGCATCTACATCATCATACATCCTCTCAATGCACCTGAAGAACCCCGCCTTCACCTCTGAATCCTGTATTGGTGTCACTCTTCCAGGCCTAGTCAAGTACCACTTAGGATTAAGTGCATAAGCTGCCATGTGCAAGGGAGTGTTGAGCTTCTCCCATCTCCTGTGAATGATTGGCTGAATGTGCTCATGGTAGAATGCCAATGTGGGGTCCCTCTGTCGCACAACAACCCTCATCTGATCAAGCATAGAATCGATGCACTCATACACCTCTCCAAGGTTAGATCCATCCGTATCCCCATACCTGATTACCTGGAAAACTGGTGTAATGATGGTGACAATATATTTTGCATCAGCCCATAACACATCATTCTTCATCGTATCCTTCACCCTCAAACCCTGCTCTGTCTTAGACTCGGCCCACCTACTCCATTCTGCTGTCATAATCATGAGTTGCAGTGCCTCTTGCAACTCAATCATTCTCTCCAAGAGAATGAAATAGGAAGCATATCTCGTATCAGTAGGTTTCAGGAACTCCTTCTTAACGAAGGTCTTGAAGAGTGCATGTGATGTGTGGTGGTTGCAGATAAACATCTGGACATCTCTCGCATCATTTACCACTTCTCTAATCCAACCAATCTTCCCCATGTCCTTGAGTGCATTGTTCATGGCATGCACACAACATGGAGTCCACCAAATATGCCTATAAGCTGCCTCAACAAGTCTCCCTGCAGCTTTGCACACATGTGCTGCATCTGTCACTACTTGGACCACATTTTGTGGCCCAACCTCCTCAATAGCCTCCTTGAGGACCTCAAACTGAAAATGAGCATCTTTGCGATGCTCTGAATAATCAACTGCCTTAAGAAAATATGGGCCCTCAGTACATGTAACCATGATATTAATGAGTGGTCGTTGTCTAATGTCCGTCCACCCATCCATGACTATGTTGCATCTTGTCTTGACCCAACACTCCATCTTCTCCATCAACAAATTGATCTTGGAATAGTTCTTATCCAAGATCGTGGTCCTCAATTTCGTCTCACCTGGTGCCACATATGATGGTCCTGTCCTTGCCACCATCGATATCATCTCCTTAAAATAAGGAGATCGAGCAACATGAAATGGGATGCCATTGGCAAAGAAGAACTTGCAAATGGCATCATCTGTGTCATCCTTGAGCTGCACTTTAAACAAATCTGCTATGGGGTTACTTTGAGTTTGCAATTTCCGTTTCCCCCTCCCCTCTCCTACATAGGCACTGGAAGAAGAAACTGGTGTCCCTCCTACTCTCGTCTGCAAAGTATGGCTAGAACTCTGTGGCTGGCTATGCTGAAGATGTGCCCTATGGTGCAAAGTAGTATGCATAGGTGTAGCTGTAGTAACATCAGGAAGACCCCATAACTTATTTATTTCAACTTTGTATTTGATGTTTTGCGGTGTTGCCAAAAAAGAACATATGTCTACACCTTTTCCTCTAATGAAAAGAAGGTGTGCATTAACTCTAGTGATGCTCCCAAACCACTCTAGAGCACAAACGCTGCACTTCCACCTCCTTGTGCCACCAGATGGTAACCCTTCCCTGTTTAGTAATTTTGTTGCAAATTGTTTGAGAGGGGATTTGCGATCAAAAGGACCCTTAGCATACGGTGCCAGTAGTGCAGAAGGGCACTCAAAACTAGTTGCTTCACTTGCCATGGAACTAGTATTGGCTTCAAGCTCAACCCCATGGTCACTCCCCTCAGCCTCAGGAGCATATTCACTTCCACTATCAGAATCACTATGAGAGCTCATTATGATACTGCAATAATGAATAAACAAATAAATTCTATAAGTGAAATTTGATGTTAAAACTTAAAACTTAAATCTTGATGGAAAGAAGAAAAAAATTTAAAAAAATAATGGGCATTGAAATGAAAATCAAAACATGAATATGCATTTGCAGCCAAATGCATATTCATGTTTTGATTTTCATTTCAATGCCCATTGTAAGATTCAACATGAAAAACTAAAACTAAGAACTTAGAAAAAAAAACAAAAAAAAAATGAAAAAACTTCAAAAAAGTCATAAAAACTTACCTTGTGCTTGAAAAATCCTTCACACTTGGTGTAGAATGCTCCTCCTCTTCTTCGTCTTTCTCCTTCTCACCCCTCTTGCACTTGCAACACCTCAAACTCACTCTTTCACCCACTCTTCTCACTGGTTTTCCTCTTCTTCACCTAGCTGTTGCAAAACATGAAATAGCATATTGAGCAAATAAAATGAAGAATGAGAGTTTAATGAGAGTTTTTAGCTTTTAAAATGGTCAAACACCTCCTTAGGGTTTGGACCTGGGCTCTAAGTCCAAGGCAAAACCAAAAAAAATTAAAAAAAAAAAAACACTTTTCGCTGCCCGTAGCGCGGGGGACGTCCAGAAGTCCCCGAGACGCTCAAGGGACGGCCAGAAGTACCCAAAGTTTTTGTGAAGTTTCTGGCATACCGGCGGTGGTGGGGGGACAGCAGGGGGACGTCTCGCAGGCGTCCCCAAGTGGGTCCCCGTGGAACACTGTTAATTCCTCTTATTGCTGCTGTTGCTCTACAATGAATAAAGGAGTTGTTTGATTCAATGAGATGTTTGATCCAATGAGATGCATGGGCGCGGGTGGTTTACATGACCTTGGCCACTCAGCAACTTCCAAACAATTTAATTGATATGATCATCAATTATTTGCTTCGCAAATGCAATTGATTTGGTTTATCGATATCACCTCATGCGGATGGATGGATAAAAACCCCGATGATTAGATATTATTTTTCCTTATTTTCTTCTTACTACTGATCTGCCTTTTTCCTTATATAAGTGTCGGTGCTATGACTCGATGAATGCTGAGGATTAGGGATTATTGATTGATCAATGACTGTTATTTTCTGTTGCTGATTCAATGAGTAAGATGCTCCCTTTCATTAGATGCTTCGATGGTGATATATGCCTTTGCAAAGATGTTATTCTTCATCCGTTGCCTCCTTTTCAAGGAGACGTGACCTTCCTGTTGTTTCCTCGATGCTCTTCCATTGATTATTCTCTTTAATTTTGCAATCGCTTCATTGAGTGCACTTAGTTTATTCTCTTAGGTGCTGTGAGTCTAGTTTGTTAAGCGATACTCTACATTATTTATAAGGATCGGCCATCCCCATACGTGAACCTTGCCCGATAACTCTTGATAATATTTGATTTAGTTATTAATAATTAATTTGTAATATTTATAATATTTAAATAAATATTATAATATAACAATGATATGTATTATGATAATATTTAATCATTAATACTCAATTCATATTAATTAGTCTATAATATTTATTTAATATTTATCTCGTAAAACAATATATATTTAAATGATATAATATATCTTATCGTAAATATATTATCTAATATTATTGAAGTGACTTCTCCGTCTATCGCAATGTTAAATCTTAAACAATGTCTTAATAACAGGACATGACACTGGCATCAATTTCCGAAGGCAAATTTGAAGGAAAAACTCAGAAATTTGACCTTTCAAGGCAAAAATATTCACTTTTCTTGAAATTTCTGAGTTTGGAAGCGATAAAAGAGGTCTGATTTTCTGTGACAGCGAATAAAGAATGCTCTGATTTTTCATCAAAAAGTGTGGGACAGTGATAAGGAAGTTGTCTATGAGCCTAAGATTCAAGATGCAATAGTCTTCTATCACCATGGAGGCCAAGTCGACACTCATCCACAAGTATTTGAAGGTTGGAGAGACGGATTTGTGCCAAGTTGCCCCCGAGGGTTTCGACTTGGATGCCATGATGAGAGCTGGTAGCACTATGGCTAAAAACTTTATTTATTCCGGGCTTGTTCAAGCCGGCTCTTTCCCTATCTCGGTTCAATGCCTAGAGTTCGTACTTGCTTGCATAAAGCATTACGACCCCGAGACATGGGAAATTAGAGCAGTTGATGGGCAAGTGTTGGGTAGCCTCAAATTCGACGACATCGAGTTTGCCTTCTCTATTTCGCCTTTTGAAGAGTCCCTTGATGTAGATCCTAAGGAGTGCGAAAGCGTGTAGAGCAATCATGTTGATAAATACCAGAAATAGGCGGTGAAGTGGCTGAAAGAAAAGAGGACCACGCTTCCAAGGAATGTAGGAACGTAGGCCGCGGTGAGTTCAGGGATGAATATGCCATTACGATCACATTGCTTAATTGCATCACAGGGCAAGCTGAGACACGGAGTTTCAAGACATGGATGTTCTATACTATCAATAATGTGAGCAATGGTAGTGAAAATTATGATTGGGCTTCCCTCAATAATTACATGCATAGGCAAATCGTGGAGTTTCCTCAAATTCGCGAGTTTAGGATGACCTCTTTCTTGGTCTACATGGTGGCAAAGCATGGTAATTTCGCAGGATTGAACTTCATTGGCTCCTTGCAGAATACTAGGATATACAGGCACTTTCCACAATTGGAATTTTCAGAGTCACAAAGGCACTTCCGCAGGGTCAACGATGCATTCCTAATGCATACGGTGCGTGACTTAGACAACCAAATGCATGTGCGCATTGCAGAGGAGGCGAGGGCTGTCATATCGGATTGGGTGGATCAGTTCATACAGTTTCCCACTTTTTTCATACATTCGAGTGTATGGTTTTGCATCATACCCATACATGCTTCCCAAGTACCTTCCGATGAGGTGGTTTTCATGGAGTACCTTTGCCAGAGTTCTGAGGTTCACACTTTGCTACATAGTTGACATAAGCATGGAGTTGGTTTCCCTATCCAACTTGGCAATTACAAATGCAAATCCACCGCAGATGCCAAGATTATTGGAGAAGAAATGCCGAAATTCAATTTCAAGACATTTAAGGAGAAATGCACCTATGATCCGAAGGAGGTGATGAGATCCAGAGTTGGTGGTAAGTTTGCCCATGTGCCCTCGATAGAAGACTATTGGGCTAACTGTGAAGATGACTTTGAGGTTCGCCGAAGGGATTACAACTGCTTCACATTGGAACAAATTGCAACATTCTTGAATGAGGATGTGAAAGGTTTTATAGATGAGGAGAATGATGTTCTTTCTTCTAAGTTCGCTAAGGAGAAGATCGATTAGCAGCCATTGCCATAGATTGACTAGTCCATTGAGGAGCCAGTCTCCATTTAGGAGAGAACGCGCATGGTTGTGAAGCGCAGTATGGTATTCTTAAATGCAAAGAGGGAAAAGAGGGTCAAAGTTCAAAAGGATAAGGCCCCAGTCATAGAGCCGCCATCATCATCTCGTTTGATAACACAGATGAAGTCCAAAGTGGTGAGTGAGAAGGACAAGGGAGTTAGCATTCTTGTGAAGAGCCCTTGAGGGTGATCCAGAGAGCTAGGACTCAAACCACATCGTTGATTCATCAGTAGCCCAATGCAATTAATCTATCATCTATAGAGCCTTCTTCCGAAGGTTCTCCATCACCATCTATAGAACCAGAACCCCTGGAGTCTCCGATACTTAACACTTCTACACCATTTGACTCATCAGGAATCGAGGAGACGGAGGTTGAGCCAGAAGTGGAGCCAGAAAAGGGCTCCTCCCACTTGGTTGCAAAGAATCATTGGAGAGAAAAGGAAGAGACCCTCTTACTAGCTAGATTTTGGCACTTTTGACAGTGCATTCAGGGAGCCTGCGACAAAGAAATTGAAGAAACAGTTGAGACTATTGAGGACTCTTGAAGGAGAGATGATCCTGGAGAGTGCCATTCCCCCATAGGATAAGACCGTGGTAGATGTAGAGCCTGATGACTTTCAGATTGTCAAGGCAAATTTGGGTAGAAGCACACGGCATGCTGTGGTTAATATGTTAGAGGTTGCGGCTGATAATTTGAAGGAGAGAGTGTTGAAGGATGGCGAGGAGAAGGCTGCCCTCAAGGCAGAAGTGAAACAATTGCGGCAATATATTTCTTAGCTATTGGATACCTCTACACAACCATCTCTTCTTTTGCCGCGGGTGTTGGAGTCATCAAATGATCAAAGATAGCTAAATCAACTGGTTGTCTATGGCAAACACACGAAGGACTGGATTGAGGACTTCATCGTCAAAGGCACCAACACCCTTGCCAAGTTGTCTGGAATAGTGGCAAATTCCAAGGATGTTATTCTTGGGATTGATAGTTTGGCAGAGTGCATGACTGAGATGGCGCCTATATATGATAGGCTTTTGGTGAAGTTGTAGACTCTTGGGGTGAGGCTATTGACAGCAGAACAGAGGTCTAAGGTCTTTTCATGGACCAAACAATACTCTTTTGTGATAGAAACTTCTAAGGACATAGCCTCAGTTCTTGCTCTGTGGAAGGAAAAGCTTCTGGGAGTGGAGAAATATGTGATAGACTTCATTCAGCATATTCCTTGCAGGTACTTCACGGAAGATGGGGTAAATTGTCTCTTACATGATTTTCAGAATGAATTCCAACAACTGATCCGAGAGAGGTTCTGTGGAGATCTTCATGTAGCAAAAATGTACCTTTTGGCCGAAATCACTGTGAAGTTTGACAAGGCGGAAAAGGAATATCTTGATCTCGTGAAGATTGTTGAGGAGGCGTACATCATACTGCAACGCAAGACCGTTCATCTGGATTCTATCATCATCCCAGAAGAGGCTAAGGTTGAAGAATTCGAGCAAATTCTCAATTCTCAGACTTAGCCATTTTTCAGTGTTTTCAGAAGAAGTTATTTTGAGCAGGAGAGATTTCCAAACCAGATCTATTTTGAGAATTGATCGTGCATTCCAAAGTTATATTTATTTTTAGATTTTTTTGGAAATCATGCAAATCATGCAAATATGGAACTCATTGTAATAACATGCAATTTCAGTTAACTGAATTGCATGAGGCATTTCTTTTATATTTTTATTATGCAAATAAGCTTGCATGCTTACATGCAGCATTAGGTTTAGGTTGAAGAGTATTAGTTCAACTCTTCTTTTCCCTTTCATGCAATTCTTGTTTTAGGGTATAAATAAGTGTATTCTACACTCTTATTTTCTAATAGTAAATGCTCAAGCTTTTTTATGCTCTCATTTACTGTTCAATTTGTGTTGCGTAATCAGTTGCTTTAAGGATAGATATATATTTTTACTATATGCAAGCTTTGTATTGTTAAAGTTGGAAGCGAATGTTTATGATTTTATGCATAATCATTCGTGTTTGATCTTTCAAATCAACTTGCCTATGTTCATTTGCTTTCTTCAATCTCTGGATTTAATTGAAGAAAGTAAAAGTTGTGTTTTTAGATTAAAAGTTATTCTTTTGCCCTACTCGAAAAGACTTCTCATTGGTTGCAGAAGAGTTGAATTGCTTTGTGCTCATACCTCTGAGAAAACAAAAATATAGGTTATTAGTCTTTATCTTTTAAATTTCTTGTTTGAGGGAGCTTCCCCTCCTAATTCGAAAAACAGTTCTACTATACACACTGTTCCGTTTTGTGTTGCACTGAAAGGTGCAAATTAAAATGCAAACAGTTTTTGGCACCCACCGTGGGGCACGAGAAAAATACTTTCAGCTAACGTTCTATTTTCACAAATAGATGACCATTTGGCATCCTGTTGTACCTATTTTGCAGCCACATTTGAATCTAGTTCAGCAGGAGCAAGAAGATAGTGTTAATAGCCTAAGGCGATTTATTATTATTGAGAGGAAAGATTCTGCACATTGGAGATCTGCAGCTACTATCCTTGACGAAGAAGAAAGAAAGGTAGATCTCGCAACAGGAAGACCACTGTTGCCTCCTGTGTGGAATTAAGTAATTCCGGCTTACAAAGTTTATACTAGATCAAGACGGAGACCGGACTTGCCGATCCATTCTTTCAAGCACTTGATTCTCCAAACGATGAAGGCTCATCCTCTACAACTCATGTCTTACCTGATCTATCAAGAGGACCATTCCAAGCTGTGGGTGATAACAATGATGCAGATGGCAACAACCATAACAACAACAACGACAATTGAAGGCATGCACCTCCTTTTCCATGGGGAAATACAATTGGCCCTCTAGCTCTTGCTGGCGACCATGAACTTCCCAAAGGATCGAGGAAACATTTTCCAAAATTTCATGGAGATGGAAGTCGACATCTAGATGAACACATATCCGCATTCAGTATGGCTTGCGTTGTTTTGAGTGTGGCTCATGAAGATGTTGCAGTACGTCTCTTTGTCGAGACTTTGATCGGAAACCCAGCTGATTGGTTCAACCATCTAGAGGCCAGCAACATTCCTAATTGGCAGACTATGAGTGAAAAGTTCTTAGCCAGATTCAAGCCAACTGAAGATAGTCACCTACTATTTGCACAACTCTCCAATTCAAAGATTGAAGCTCACGAGCCTATGAGAGAGTTTGTTGCAAGATTCGATCATCTCGTGACAAGACTTTCTGTCACTTTGAATCCATCTCCTGAAATCCTCTTGAGCAACTTCATCAATGCTCTATCATCAGAAATTTCTTTCATTCTCAAATCAGCTTATGAGACAGAATTGATAGACGCTCAAGAACATGCAATTGAGCTGGAAGATCACATGATCACTTCAGGCAAAATCAAGAAAGATTCAGCATCTAGTCCAGCATTCCACAGATCCATTACTTCAGAAGGTGGTTAATGATGTCACCATCTTGAAAAGACAAATGCCACAACAGGGACAGCCCCCTTAGCAATACCAACTGCCTCACAGAAGAAATAACTTTCAGCCCTATAATAATTATAGGCCGCGGTTACCAGCACCTCTAGCCAGGCAAGCCGCCGAAGCTCCTCCACTGTAATGTCCCCTTCTAGACACATGGTTAGTCCATCATAGAGTTCCCGTGGACTAACAGTGTGGTTAGGGAACTGTGGTTGTTTTGGCTTTGGAGGTTTGTGTCGGTGGAGGACTTGTGGTTTGGATTCAGTGGAGATCCAGTTGGCACCTTCTTAGAGGCTCAGTTTTGCTCTTGGTCAGTACTTACTATTTTTAGTAAGTCCGGGGTCAGTGTCGGTTCGGCATTTTTAGAGTGGCATTGGTTTCGTCTCGTCGAGGGCTTTCCGACGAGCTATACATCTCTTATTTCCGGCACCGTCTTCATATTTATTTTAAAGTCCGAAGATTTATTAATGATATATTAATATGGACTTTATTATATTTGTGCAAAAGTGACTTAAAGAGAAATGAAGACATAACTTTAAGTTGTGACCATGGGCACCTTTCCCTAGGGAAATAAAAGTGTTTTTAAAAAGTTAATTTCCCTCCTTAATGCCAAACGCCCATCTTGGAGGGGAAATAAAAGAGGTTTTGGAGCTCATTTGGAGGATGCTTGCTTTTTGATATTTTCTCTTTGGAGCTCTGCTAGGGTTTGAGGGTTTGAGCAATTCGAACCAGGCTTTTGGAGACGAAAACCTCCATTAGTGACGACATTCTACAGGTGTGCATTACCATCCAAAGGTGCCATTGATGGTGAATGCATTCAGTGTTCACAGTTGTGTTGAAATGGAGTCCGACGGATAAGTTATCTAGAGATTGTTGAGCATATCTTTGTAGTTTATTGGAGCATTGTGTTTGCAGATTGGAATGAGGGTGTATTGACTGATTAGAGCAAATTATATTGGGGTTTTGGGACTGCTGCAACTTTCCTTTGCTGGCCGTACACTCTAGAGCAGGCCGTACATCTTGAAGTAGCCCATTTTGACTGGATTCTGGCATTCATTCACTCCTAGTTTGGTCGTTCAACCTTGGGGACATTTCAGACTGTATATAGAGCAGATTCAAGGTGATTTCAGTATTATATGTTGCAGATTTCTCACACAGCCATGGCCGTACCTCCCTAGGAGAGACTTGGGGGTCTTGGAATGTCATTTCGCCTTGTGGGTATCTCATATTATGTATTGTTAGAGGCGTTTGGTGCCTATTTGTATTGCTGATACCATTTGTGTGCTCATCTTTGTATTTCTGGTGAGATTGGAGTAATTTCCAGCCATACCCATTGCTGGTCTGGCTACAGCTGTTGTAAGAAGTTGCAAATGTCAACATGGGTATGTGATAGTAAATCATTATTGGCCATTTTACTATTTGGGTAGTCAATAGTTTTTTCATATTCTTTGTATATTTTCTGGGTTTTGGTTATTTGCTCTATATTGTATGCTCCGGCAACACATCTGCAGGAAAATTGAAAACCCCTTTTGCATTCTTCTGTCTAGTTCTGAAAGACCACAATAAAAATTAAAAATAACACAAAAAGAACTTTAAAAAAATTACAAATAGGTACGGCACATTACAATGGTATCAGAGTCATGATCTTGCCATCCTGTGAGGTTGAAAATAGACATGCAGAAGTGAGAATGAGACATGCAGCCGGGTGCTGATAGATATTATTTTAGACAGAGACAGGGTACCAGAAATTTGCAAAGAACTTAGAATCCGCAGTTAGTAGAACCAGAGCATCCAGTGCCACAAACAGATCCATTGGATACCGATACAGAGGTTGTAGCTATTGAGGAGCAACCAGTGGTATTTTATAGTGAGGAAGTTCTCGAAGTTCCTAAAACGGATCCTTTTTCCGGTGTGCTTCCAGAACATCCTGAAGACATGGGAGAGAGGGAGATTGGAGAGCCTAGCACCTGAGATATCCTTAATGATTTGGCCAAAGGATAGCAGTAGATCGTTGCTAGTTTGGACAGGTCCCAGTTGGCACTCACAGGGCTTCTTGGCCAATTATTTCTTGAGTTGGAGGATGAGGAGAATGGGGACCGGAATAGCTACTCGAATGACAGGGATAGAGACAGGAATGAGGAGGATAGACGTAGAGACCGAGATCATGGAGATCGAGGTAATGGAGAGCGGATTGGTGATAGAAACAATGGGGATAGAAACAGACACATAGATCATGATGGAGAGGCTTCGGTGAATAACCGGGGTGCTACACAGCTCACAACTGCAGATAGACCGGGCATTCCTATCTTTATACCGAGGGACGAGATGCCTGAAAGGGATGCTACACAGTTGGAGTTTCAGGAGGAGATCCTTAAAGATTGGCAGGCTTCCAGTGCAGAGTTTAGAGCTGAGATGACTTTCAGAGACTATTCAGATCTCCGGATGAGACATAGACCCAGAGGGGGTAACAGGCAACAGAATAATGAGCTACAAAAGAAAGTCAGTAAGATGACTTTACCCTACTTTGATGGTTCAGGGAAAACTTCAGCAAGAGCTTGGGTCCAAAAGTTGGACAGTTACCTACAAATTAGCCCCATGCCAGAGACTGATGCCATCACCTATACGGCCTTACATCTAGAGGGCAGTGCACACAAGTGGTGGAGTAATGGGAAGGTAACTCTGGGACATGACCAGATCACATCTTATGTAGAGTTCACAGCCAGACTCATAGACAGGTTCGACAAGAAGGACCCTGAATTACAGTTCAAGGAGCTGGCACAGTTGAGACAGAGTGGATCAGTGGACTCATACGTTTCGGAGTTCCAGGATCTTTCAGTCATGGTTTCAGATATATTAGAGAGGAGGTTGATCATGCTCTTCGTTGATGGGTTGTCTGATCCTCTAAGAGGATGGGTGAAGGGTTTAGATCCTATGACATTGCAGGAGGCCATGAAGAAGGCCTGTGATATGGAGTCGTTTGCATGGAGGAGTAAATTTTAGAATAAGAACTTTTAGCATAGGAGAGATAAGGAGAGAGATAGGAGACCTTTTCACAGGGACTCAAGACACTAGCCACATAAGAGTTCTTCCAGGTTAGATAATGATCAGTTGAATGACCTCAGGAGGAAGAAGCTCTGTTTTCTCTGCAGAGAGCCTTGGGATCCTAAGCAGAAGTGTGTTGCCCAAGGAAAGGCAAAATAGATTGAGTACTTTTCAGCAGATGAATCTGTGGAGTCGGACACACATTCAGAGCAACATACAGAGGATGATGATTCAGGGACAGATGTTGCATCTGAAGTTCCAGATAAGGATGAGGATACCTCCCTACCCACAACCCATATTTCTAGCATCCAGAGAGAGGTCATTCAGGATCCGAGGAGTATTGGGTGGACAGAGGTGCATTACTTTGCTAGATATAGGTGCCACTCATAACTTCATTGATGAGGGCTTGGTTGCTAAGAGGGGGTTGAAGACAGAGGAGTTTTCAAGTTTTAGAGTGAAGGTAGCAGATGGCTTCGTACTCACTTGCACTAGGAGGATCCCTAGCTTGACCATCCAGCTAAATAACTACACTTTCCAGTCAAAGTTTTATGTTGTTAGCATGGGTGACATGGATGTGGTGTTGGGTATGAAGTGGTTACATGAGATAGGAGAGTTCACTCTCAACTTGAGGACCATGGAGATGAAATTCGAGGTGAACGGGGTTAGACATGTGCTTATAGGCATTTCAAATGGTGGATTGAGGTGTATTTCTCTCAGGCGGATGGAGAGATTGATTCACCATGATCAGGGGCAATGGGCGGCAGAAGTGATGGTGATGCCCGCAGTTTCAGACCAGCAGAAGCATGAGTATCCCCCTGACATACAGGCTCTTCTAACTAAACACACCAAAGTGTTTAGTGATATTTCACCAGGTAGACCCCCGGATAGGGGAATAGAGCATGTGATCGAGTTGGAGGGTGCAAAGCCCGTAATTACTACTCCATACAGGCACCCCAAGAGGTATTAGGATGAAATCGAGAAAGCTATCAAAGGGCTTCTCGCTATGCAACACATAAGGCCGAGTAAGAGTCGATTCGCATCATCAGTTGTGTTAGTAAAGAAAAAGGATGGGACTCTTAGGATGTGCATTGATTACAGGGAACTCAATAAGAAAACAATTAAGAACAAGTATCCCATACCCAGGATAGATGAGCTGATTGATGAGTTGCACGGGGCTTATTACTTCTCCAAGATAGATTTGAGATCCGGGTACCATCAGATTCGGGTCCGAGATGAGGATGTGGAGAAGACAACATTCAAGTGTCACTATGGGCAAGACAACATTTAGGTGTCACTATGGGCACTTTGAGTTCCTAGTCATGCCATTCGACTTGACTAATGCACCAGCCACTTTCCAGTCTTGCATGAACAGAGTTTTTCGAGAGCAATTGAGGAGGTTTGTTTTGATATTCTTTGATGATATTTTGATTTACAGCAAGACATGGGAAGAGCACTTGAAACACATTGACATTGTGTTGAGCACTTTGGAGAGAGTCTTTATATGCTAAGATGTCAAACTGTGAGTTTGGGATGATTGAGTTGTTATACTTGGGTCACATTATCAGTGCTGGTAGTGTGAAGGTAGACCCGGAGAAGATTCGGGCAATAGTGGACTGGCCACCACCTAAGAATCTCACCCAGTTGAAGGGATTCTTGGGTTTATGTGGATATTACCGCAGGTTCGTGTAGGGGTTTTCTCAGTCAGCTGCACCCCTCACAGATTTGACTCGTAAGGATGCAATTAGTTGGACAGGGGGTACCCAGGAGTGCTTTGACAGATTTAAGCAGATTATGAGTACGTGCCCTATATTGGCCATACTAGATTTCAGCAAGCCCTTCGAGTTGCAGTGTGATGCCTCAGGAGAAGGCATTGGTGCAGTAATTATGTAGGATAAGCACCCCATAGCATTTGAGAGCAGGAAGTTGAGGAGTGTAGAACGTAGCTACAGCATATATGACAAGGAGATGTTAGCCATAATGCATGCATTGGCTAAGTTCAGACAGTACTTGGTGGGTAGCAAATTTGTGGTCAAGACAGATCACAATAGTCTGAAACATTTCCTTGGATAGGACCTAAACGAGAGGCAACAGAAGTGGGTCAGCAAGCTACAGGCCTACGACTTTGATATTGTATATGTCAAAGGTAAGAAGAATGTTGTTGCCGATGCTTTATCCAGGAGGCCCCATTTGTGTGCACTAGGTGCCATTGTAGATGATTGGAGAGAGATGATATTAGCTGTGTATGCTAAGGATGCATGGGCTACTAGAATAATTGATGGCACCAGTAAGGATGACAGGTACACAGTGGTAAATGATTTAATCATTTACAAGGACAGGATCTTTTTGGTGTCAGGATCATAGATGAAGCAGAAAGTTTTGAGGGCATTCCATGACTTGCCGATGGCAGGACACTCGGGGTACTTCAAAACTTACAGGCAAATTAGAGAGAGGTTCACCTGGAAGGGCCTCAAGACAGAGGTGATGCAGTATGTGAGAGAGTGCCTGATATGCCAGCAAAACAAACAAGAGCACTCATTTCCAGGAGGATTATTGCAGCCCCTGCCCATTCCTGAGAGGAAACGGGATAGCATTTCGATGGACTTTATCACAGGGTTACCAAAGGTCCAAGGTAGGGATTGCATTTTCGTGGTAGTGGACAGATTGACAAAGTATGCACATTTCTTTGCCATCCCTACCACTTTCACTGCAGCACAAGTAGCAGACTTGTTCTTTCGTGAGGTATTTCGACTCCATGGGTTGCCCCATAACATTGTTAGTGACAAGGACAGTAGGTTCCTCAACAACTTTTGGCAGGAGCTCTTCAGGTTGACAGGAACAGAGCTCACACCCAGCACGAGTTACCACCCCCAGACAGATGGACAGACAGAGATTGTTAATAAATGGGTGGAAGGATACCTCCACAATTATGTTTTAGGGCAATAGAAGGCATGGGTTAAATGGCTTCATATGGGGGAGTACTGCTACAATTCCACATACCACATGTCTATTCAGATGTCACCATTTATGGCCCTGTATGGGTATGAGGCACCGAGCTTTGTTGATTTGTTGTTTGGTGATAGTAGAGTGCCGAAGGCCAAAGACCTCCAGGAGAGTCAGGATATCATGAGGTCTTTGAAGGAGAATATACAGAAGGCTCAGAATCAGCAGAAGCAGTATGTAGATCAGCAGAGCACTGAGCGATCTTTTGAGGTTGGTGACATGGTGTATCTCATGTTGCAGCCCTATAGACAGTCCACTCTCAAGAAGAGTGGGGCAGAGAAGTTGAAGCCACGGTACTATGGACCTTTTAGGATCTCCAAGAGAATTGGAGAAGTGGCTTATGAGTTGGAACTTCCAACAGGTAGCAGGGTACACAATGTATTCCATGTATCTCACCTCAAGAAGGCGTTGGGGCATAATGTGACACCATCAGCAGAGTTGGCCCCTCTTGATGAAGAGGGAAAGTTGATATTGGTACTCGAGGCCATAATTGACAGCAGGGAGTGTAATTTGAGGAGGATTATTAGAGAGTACCTGATTAAATGGAAGAACCTGCCGGTTGAGGATGCTACTTGGGAGAGTGAGCAGATTATGGAGCATCCTGATCTGAGATTGCTTGAGGCAAGCAATCTTACGGAGGGCGGACTGTAATGGCCCCTTCTAGACACATGGTTAGTCCATCATAGAGTTCCTGTGGACTAACAATGTGGTTAGGGAACTGTGGTTGTTTTGGCTTTGGAGGTTTGTGTCGGTGGAGGACTTGTGGTTTGGATTCGGTGGATCCAGTTGGCACCTTCTTAGAGGCTCAGTTTTGCTCTTGGTCAATACTTACTGTTTTTAGTAAGTCCGGGGTCAGTGTCGGTTCGGCATTTTCAGAGTAGCATCGGATTCGTCTCTTCGAGGGCTTTCCGACGAGCTATACATCTCTTATTTCCGGCATCGTCTTCATATTTATTTTAAAGTCCGAAGATTTATTAATGATATATTAATATGGACTTTATTATATTTGTGCAAAAGTGACTTAAGGAGAAATGAAGACATAACTTTAAGTTGTGACCATGAGCACCCTTCCCTAGGGAAATAAAAGTGTTTTTAAAAAGTTAATTTCCCTCCTTAATGCCAAACGCCCATCTTGAAGGGGAAATAAAAGAGGTTTTGGAGCTCATTTGGAGGATGCTTGCTTTTTGATATTTTCTCTTTGGAGCTCTGCTAGGGTTTGAGGGTTTGAGCAATTCGAACCAGGCTTTTGGAGACGAAAACCTCCATTAGTGACGGCATTCTACAGGTGTGCAATACCACCCAAAAGTGCCATTGATGGTGAATGCATTTAGTGTTCACAGTTGTGCTGAAATGGAGTCCAACGGATAAGTTATTTAGAGATTGTTGAGCATATATTTGTAGTTTATTGGAGCATTGTGTTTGCAGATTGGAATGAGGGTGTATTGACTGATTAGAGCAGATTATATTGGGGTTTTGGGACTGCTGCAACTTTCCTTTGCTAGCCGTACACTCTAGAGCAGGCTGTACATCTTGAAGTAGCCCATTTTGAGTGGATTCCGGCATTCATTCACTCCTAGTTTGGTCGTTCAACCTTGGGGACATTTCAGACTGTATACAGAGCAGATTCAAGGTGATTTCAGTATTATATGTTGCAGATTTCTCACATAGCCATGGTCGTACCTCCCCAGGAGAGACGTGGGGGTCTTGGAATGTCATTTTGCCTTGTGGGTATCTCATATTATGCATTGTTAGAGGCGTTTGGAGCCTATTTGTATTGCTGATACCATTTGTATGCTCATCTTTGTATTTCTGGTGAGATTGGAGTAATTTCCAGCCATACCCATTGCTGGTCCGGCTACAGCTGTTGTATGAAGTTGCAAATGTCAACATGGGTATGTGATAGTAATTCATTATTGGCCATTTTACTATCTGGGTAGTCAATAGTTTCTTCATATTCTTTGTATATTTTCTGGGTTTTAATTATTTGCTCTATATTGTATGCTTTAGCCTTTGGCAACACATCTGCAGGAAAACTGAAAACCCCTTCTGTATTCTTCTGTCTAGTTCTGAAAGACCACAATAATAATTAAAAATAACACATAAGAAGAACTTTAAAAAAATTACAAACAGGTACGGCACATTACATCCACCTAGAGCATACTTCTGCTCTTTTCATGAAACCAATGAGCATAATGGAGCAACATGCCCATAAATTCAAAGGATGAATCAAATCATGGGCTTTGCTAACTCTGGGCCCTCAAGTTCGAGTGTTCATCCTGAGATGGATGGCCTCAATGGCGACTCTGCAACGGGTTTTATCCAGTACGAACCCATATATGAAGAAGAAGAACATGATGATATTACACAATATTCTCTTGCAGTGAATCTTGAGAATCACTCCATGCCGGTTTTCACTTGTGCACAACACCTCAAAGCTCAAAAGGAAGAAAAGGAAAGATTGAAGGCTAAGGCGAAATCGAAAGAGGTTGCAAAACTACCATATGAGAATGTCAAAGTAAGCACTCAGGATCCATCCTTAGCAAATTTTGACATTGTCGATTCTATGATGAAGACCAAGGTCCAAATTTCTCAACTTGAATATCTTCAAGACCATCCCGATCAGCTAGAAAGGATCGTCAAATATGTAAGAAAAGAGACTTCAATCCAGCCCACCCTTCTTGAATCTTACGCGCTAGCAGGAGAAAAGCCCAAACCGTTCTATATATCTCTATACATAGGCAGCTACAAGTTGAGCAATTGTATAATAGATTCTAGTGCTTTAGACAATGCCATGCCGTTATAGGTGATATAGCACTAGGACTATCATGCACAAAGACCCAAGGCAAGTGTTATTCACTTGAATTAAAATTAGTACCGCTGGTTGGACAGTTGAAAAATGCTCAAGTAGCCTTGGTGGCTTGCCCTGAAAAATGAATCATGATGACTATCCTTGTAGCAGACATTCCAGCCAGCTACGGGATGTTGTTAAGTTGAAGTTTCTACGAAGACTTGGGTAGAGAAATTCAGTTGGATTGATCTTCAGCGACCATTCCAATCAAAGGCGGTAAAATCAAGTTAGAACCTGAGCCTAAGTCTTGTTTCACGGTAGTGAAGTCTGAAGATCTGAAAGCACAGATCCTATACCAAGATATAGGTCCCAACACCTACATGATGATGGCTGAAAATGAGGTTGAAGACAAAGCCATTATTTGTTCGCAGACGAGCAAAGAAGAAACTACTGATTTGTGGACCATGTAGTTCAATGGTAGTTGCTCAACAGTGGGATTAGGAGCTAGAGTGGTCCTAATATCGCCTAAGGGTCAGCTTTACCCTTTTGCATATTGTTTGCAGTTTGATTGTACAAACAACACTGCAGAATATGAGGCGCTTTTGTTGGGCCTCAAGAATGCGCGCACTATGGGAATCAAGTTGTTGAAGGTCGAAGGAGATGCCGAGTTGATTGTCAAACAGATCAAAGAACAATTCCAAGTCAAGAAGGACCATCTTTGACACTACAAAAACCGAGTTTGGGATGCAATTGAATGATTCGAATCTTTCGCTATTGAATACATCCCTCGAATGGAGAATAGTAAAGTTGATGCTCTCGTAGTATCCGCTTCTCTTTTCATGCCGCATCCAGACTTTTGTCAGAGTGCCTTCACCATTGAACTGATCTATAGGCCAGCAGTACCTGACAACTCCGAAAATTGGCAAGTCTTCAATGACGATGAACATATTGCCAATTTCCTCGGGATGGACGACCATTTCAAAGGTCTATTCTTTGAAGGAAGTCTTTCGTATTACCGAGAATCATTGATCGAAAGCTCAGAAGGTGCCGAAGATAAAGAAGATAATGAAGCTGATATCATTCAGCTCAAAGGCAACCAAATTCCTAAGGGCTTAGTGTCTTTAAAGAATATTTTTGATAGACATGACCGGTGTATTCAAGATCAGGTCAATTCACATGAGAGAACTTTAGCTGAATATCATCAAGTGAATATTGGCACCATTGACAAACCCCGGCTTGTCAACTTGGGCAAATGTTGTTCTCCTACGGAAAGTGAAAGATTCATCTCACTTTTTCGACAATACAAAGACATCTTTGCCTAGTCTTATGAAGATTTGAAGGTATTCACTCCTAAGGAATTGTCTCATACAATTCCCCTCAAAATGGAAGTCAAGCCATTTAGACAGAAAAATGCCATTACAATCAGCAGATACAAGAGACCATCTACATGGAGATTCAAAAGATGCTGATGGCCAAAATAATTTTTCCGATCCATCATTCCACCTGGGTGTCTAACATCGTTCCTATACGCAAGAATGGAGAAATCAGAATTTGTGTAGATTTCAAGAATCTGAATCAAGCATCCCTAAAGGTTAATTATCCTTTGCCTATCATGGATCACACACTTCAAATAGTCACCGGCTCAAAGATGCTGTCGCTCTTAGACAGATACTCAGGATATAACCAGATGGTAGTTGCAGCTAAAGATCAGTATAAGACAACCTTCACTACCCCATGGGGGTACTTTTTCTTATGAGCGGATGCCATTCGGCCTCATCAACGCCGGTGCTACCTTTCAACGAGCCATGGATTTAGCTTTTGGCGACTTGAAGGACAAGGTCATAGTGGTCTACTTAGACGATCTCACAGTCTTTTCCAAAAGATGTGATGAACATTTGCAACACTTGGCCCATGTGTTCGAGAGATATAGGTTTCATGGCATCTCTCTAAATCCAAAGAAATCAGTCTTTGTTGTGACCGAAGGAAAATTGCTTGGTCACATCGTCTCCAAAGAAGGTATTAGGATTGACCCTAATCGAGTTGTTGCCATTCGTAACCTATCTTTACCAACAAGCAAAACTGGCATTCATTCTTTCTTCGGCAAAGTCAACTTTCTGCGAAGGTTTGTCCCAGACTTCTCAAAGCTCACCAAAGATATATCGGCTATGATGAAGAAAACTTCAGTATTCAAGTGGACAGAAGAAGGAAAGAAGGCCTTCATGAAAATCAAAGAAGCAATCAGCAAAACCCGAGTCTTAGTACATCTTGATTTCGACAAAATCTTCATTCTCTATTGTTATGCTTTGGAGCATACTATGCCTGCTATTCTCACACAGAAGCTGAATGAGGAAGCTGAGTCACCGATTGCATCCATGAGCAGCAGTTTCAAGGATCACGAGATGCGTTATTCGCAAATTGAAAAGCATGCGTATGTAGTTGTTAGGGCCGTGAAAAATTTCAGGTTTTATATCCTGAATTCTCGCACCATTGTCTTTGTACCTGATCCAGTGGTGAAAAGTGTCCTCACTCAATAGGAGATGGGCACTAAACGAGGAAATTGGGTGGCTAAAGTCCAAGAGTACGATCTCAAGATCAGGCCCACTAAGTTGATACGCGGACGAGGACTTTGCTAGCTCATAGCCGAAGATGGAAATAAAGAAAAAGAAGACACCGTCAAGTCTATTGACTAAGAATTCCCTTTGGTGCTATTCATTGATTCCACTGAAGAATGTTATACAGACAGTGTACTATTTGACTTATGGAGAGTGCCCCAACTACATGGATAAGCAACAAAAAAGACCCTGAAACTAAAGGCACTCAAATATGTGTTGTGGAAGGACGTGTTATACAAACAAGGACTTGATAGCACATTTTTGAGATGTGTTGACAAGAATCAACAACAGAGGTTGTTAGAAGGCTTTCATGATAAAGCATGCGGTGGTCATTTTTCATCTCGAATCACAACATTCAAAATCCTACGAGCAAAGTATGAAATATCCCAACTAGGGCTTTCACTAAAATTTCTGAATTTTCAATTTTCAAACTTGAAACCCTAGATCTGAATTCTGATTTTTTTGTTTCAGATCTGAACATACACTTATTACATCCATTTATCATACCAAAACATCATAATTAACATGCCAAAGTATGTAATCAAACCCTAGTTGAATTACACAATGAATTACACAAGATCCACACTAGGGAGATAGCAAAATGATGAACAAATCAAATCAAACTACTGCTGTTATGAAATCAGATTGTTCAATGATCAATTACATCAAATTCATCGCTCTATCATAGCCCAAAATACATCCACAAACTGCTGCTACCAATTCAGATATGAATGATGGTTTCAACATACCAATTCAAAGTGGGCGAACCTCTACCAAATCAGATCTGCCTTCAATAGGAATGATGAGTGCTCCACAAATGATGATCTATGATGCAAATAGATGATGTCAAGGAACCACAAAGGCTGTTCGCCCTCCTCCAATTAGTCCCTATGCTGATTGACCTCCTTTCATGACGGCGAATGCAAATCAAGTAACCAAATGAAGGCTCAAACTTGGCTGAACTCCTCAAGGATGCAAATCGGTGGCTAAGGTATGAATTCGCTGCTCCAAATTTCCAATAAGTCTGAAATGAAGGTGCTGCTGCTCCCAAACTTCTGTGCGAAAGTTGCCTCAAACCCTAGCTCAAATTAGCTCTCAATGTGAAAAACAATCCTTCAATTTAAGGCGCTCAAACAAGAACACAAGTCTGAAAACAACTCCTCAAGGTGGCGCTCAAATCAGATCTGCATTGCACGTCCTCAATCCTTCAAAATAAATAATCCAATCTGATTGACAAGTCTGAAAATGCTGATTGGATAATGGCGCTCCAAGATAGAATGAACCTCCTCAAATTGGCGCTCAAGGTATGTGTTATCCTATTTTGCCTTCTGGCCAAATAGCCTAAAGATCTAGGAGATCCTAGTATTTTTACCCTTTGAAATGCAAGAGAAACCCACCCAAAATGGCTAAGTCCTGAAAATCCTAAGTTTTCCTTGTGTTTTTTGCCTTTTTGGAGTTATGGAGTTCGGAGTTCTTCCCTTCGCTCTGCCATCCTAGCCGGCTCCGAACTCCACTTTGTCCCTTTGTAATTCGGCTGTGTTTCGGTCTTCGGAGGTTGGGAGTTCTCCCTTCCACTTTTTGTTTCGGAAGGCCAAAGGCTGGAGGTCCGCTTGCCGAAGCTTGATAGGTAAATGCTCTATGTATGGTGGAATTCGGAGTTCGGGCTTCTTGCTTTTCGTCTTCTTCATAAAAGGTGTAAGGTGGAAGGCCTAATGTAAGATACCCAACTATATCTAACTAATTTTTTTTTCCTTACTTAGACAAATTTACTTGCACTTAACTCATAAACTACTCAACTAACTCAATGACATACATCAAAGATAACAACTTGTATGAATCAACTTGAAGTTGGGCACTTGTATTACCACTTGATTCAAATCAATACAATTGTCTTATTACAATAGATGATGCCCTCAATGGCATGAATATACGATCTTATTCAATTGATTACAAAGAAAGGCCTTGAAGCCTTGATGTTTACAATGATTCCACAATTGATCAACTCTATTGAGCATAATGATGTCAATTATGTGTTAACACCTCATAACTTGACAAGGGAGCATCACCTTATCACTGTTGAGGGAGCATCACCTCAACTACTTGAAACTCGCAGGCCTCAAGAACAAGCATAAAGCTTCATAGAGAGAAATTCAAAGGCTAAAAGATGTAAGATCCCAAATGAGGAGTGCTCTCCTCATTTTATAGTGCTCTTTAAAGGCAATGAAGGCACATTTTTCAATGCACAAAGAGGAACCAAGGCAAGTTTCCCAAGAAGCATATCCAAGGGAATATTCCATCTGATGACTCATTCTGAGTTGGCGACCTTATCCAATGACTTGACATGGATCCCAAAACCATCTATTTGACCAATAGGATCCTAGGCGCTTACTTCATGCATTATGATTTCTAGGCGCCAGTTTGATGCTCCAACATAAGGAAAGTGCGCCCACACTTGCAAGTGTTCTTCTTCATGATCTAGGTGCTAGTTGAAGGTTGTAGTTGCCAAGAAGTGCGCCTAGCAAGATGAAGTCCTTTGAAGCCTCCAAAACACACCAAAACACTTGTCCGGCATCAAGATAACCTTTCCCAAGTTAGGCGCTTCAAGAGGGAAGTTAAAACATGAATAGGCGCCAACTTGTATAGGCGCAAATTCAAGCTTGTTGAGGAGACATATTGCGCCCAACATTCCTTGGTGATTTCATGAACTTCAAATGCTCACAATTGTTCAAGGGATGCCCAATGCCGCTTCTTGATGATAGGCGCCAAAGTGAAGGTGGTAGAACATGGAATTGCGCCTTGATGGAACTAGGCGCTATCTAGAGTATGCAACTCCATGGAAATGCGCCTTCTTCCTTAAAGTAGTTCAAACACTTCAAGGTCTTCAATGATCAATACCCCAACTTATGAAATGTCCCCCTTCATTTCCAAACACATTGTAATGCTCTGGAGAGATGACTATACCTAGGCGCCAATTTGGGTTAGAAATTCCTCCAAAGTGCGCCTTCACCTTCAAAGTGCAAAACAAGGTCCAAAGATGCCAATGAACTTAGGCGCTTCCTTGGAAAAGTCCTGGAGCTCAAAATGCACCTTGTCTTTATGAGGCGCAATTCATGGGTAAGAAAGCTTGTGAAGTGCGCCTAAGCTTAGTGAGGTGATTGATAGCCTTCAAACCCTTTTCGGAACTTAGATTTCTTCAAATGATGATCATCTTGCACCAATGCATCATCAATCTTTCAACACAAGATCAAATCATATTTAGGCTCTCATTAAGTGTCCTCTCAATCTAGGCGCATCTGAGAGGTTGAACTGGCAAGAGGTAGCGCCTAGCTTCCTAGACCTCATTTCAACATGTTTGAGCTCCAAAGTTGACCCAATGGCGTCAATTGAAGTCTAGTAGATGAAATCCTTCCTCTCTATACTTGGGCGCATTTGGGGTGATTGAAGATAGCAAAGTACGCCTATCTAAATCTAGGCGCAATTTCAAGGTGACTTGATCGCTCAAGTGCGCCTAACACTTCAAATCACTTATCTGACCTTGACAACTTGCTAGGAGCTCACTTCATCAAACAGAGTCATCAAGATCTTCATTCTGGCTTGTCCAATCTTAGACGCACATTTGACATTGAACGGGCAAGAAGGTGCGCCCTGACTCCAAGAGTCATGCCTTAGTCAATTTTGGCTTCCAGACTTAGCCAATTTAGCCAGAATCAATACAGACAATTGGAATGGTCTTTGACTTAATCCTGCAAAACTAAAACAATATGTTAGCCAAAAACCAAGTTCATTCCCTCAAGATTGGTATTAGCCTCCGGGAATGATGAGTAGGCTAAACCATTGTTTGATGTGGATCACTTCGGAAATGGGGACATGACACTTGACAGCTGACTCCTGACGAGACACGTTGTGTATTCTAGTTCATTTCCGCCATTCCACGGGGATTATTTTATTAAGGCAAAGGGTGGCCGCAAAACAACGGGAAGCCGCCAAGTGGCCGTGACGTCATCCAAGGAGGAAGGCTCGGGGTCCGAGTTCCGCTTCTTTTCCTTCAAATATTTCTAAGTGTTTCGGGGAGTCGGACTTCGGACTTCCCTTCTTTCCTCTTCCTTTTGGAAGGAGGAAGGCCGAACCTCGAACTCCGCCGAACCTTTGTAAAAGTGGCTTAAGTCTTCAAACTTGTGGGGCTCAGGCTTTCTCTCTTCTTCCTTCTTTGGGAAGGTGCAAGGTGGAAGGCCCGAGGCCCGATCTTTGCCGATTTCATAAAATTGACTAAGTGTTGCGGAGGCAGAGGTCAGGTTATTATTCTTTCCAAAGAACGATGTAGTGGTGAAGGCCCGACCCTCGAAGTCTGACGATTTCTCTTCTCTCGGACTTCGGAGGCTGGGGTTTCCTCTTTCACCTTTCAAAGCCTGATCAATGGAAGATCGATCAGAGCAAGTCTGATATGTCGGAGCCCAACCTTTTTGCCTTCCAGTGGCATTTTCTACTATTTAAAATGCGACGAGACTGCTCAGCGACCCTCCTGGTCACCATTAATGCTTCTTTAGAGCCCGATTTCTTGTAGAAGATGGATTCCTCGCTTCCCCATGCTACTGTAGCCCCTTTGAATTGAATTTCTTGTACTCATGGCATGGGCAGAACTCTTGTTTCAGGGGATTTCATGGGCAGAGCCATGTGGGCGTGCTCTAAGGATACAAAACAAAGTTATTGCAGCATGGACGACGCCCCTTCCTTGTTGACTTCTCACTCCACATTCATGGTTGCTACGGTGCGATTTGTAAAGCTATATATGCATGTAAAAAGGATGTAATTCTGTTAGCTATTCTCCTGGGCAGATTATTTGTTATTTTCAGACCTTGTAATGCACCTACAGAACCAACTGGATGTGATACATTGTGCTCATTTTCTGAGCCTTTGCTGTCGCTAGTTGATTGTTCACTAATGAATGTAGATGGTTATTTTGTGTCTACTCTTTTGTAACAGATTATCTTCTTTTTGTAATGGCTATTTAGCCTTCATGATCGATACAATCACTGATATTTTGCCTCTCTTATGCTTTTGTTTTGTGTTTATTTGAAACTTGTAAGCTTATTTTGTGGATAAAATGGTCCGTCCTGTAGTTACAAATTTCTAATTCGAACCTCTGCTAAAGTTGTAAGTCTGTGTGAGTTTCTTTCAGTATTTAAGGTTGTTGTTGTGTTATGTCCGTTCCAGCTAAACATACTAAATCTTGGTGCATCGCCTCCCTTTTAATTTTCAGTCTCCTCTCCCTTTTCCCTGATGATCATTAGTATAGGTTTAGTCAATTTCTCTGAGCCTTAAGCTCAGAAAGAGGAACCAACCTTCTCTGGAGGTTTGGTCTCAACTTCAAAGGTCCCACACCTTGAGATTAATCCCATGTTACTCTAAAATTGTTGGAATCGTCAAAGCTCCAACAAAAGGGTGCAAGTTTAGGTGATAACAGTTTCTGGCACGCCTGGTGGGACTCTCTGCTCTGAGTAAGAGTTGGACTGAGAATTTTTGGTGCTATTCTTAGTTCATTCGCTGCTGTGGAAGCGCTCAACATGCACGTGGCGACTCTGCTGGTATCCACATCAACTCAACATTTCATGCCTGGAGTGTAGACCTGGTCTTCTTCTAGAGGTAATTCTCAATTCATTGAGCTATCATTTACTGAGTCAAGAAGTAGACTTTCTAGGTCCCCTGTGAGGGAAAATAGGAGTGTAGTTCCATCTTCAAGAGCCCAGTCTACCCCACCTCCAGCTAGATTCCAAGTTAGGTTCCAGTATTCAAGAAGAACCTTACGTATACCCAGAATTAACCTGAACATCCCCAACATGGCAAGGAATCTTCCTTTTGTTGCATTTAATGGGGGTAACCCTTTGGACCTAGCCCAGTATGATGATATCCTTACCTCAGCCTTAAAGGCTATACCAATTTTTACTGGTGAAAACTCCACCCCTGCTGAACACATTTAGGATATTGCCAGCGTCTGCTCTGTCCACAACGTCACTGCAGACAATGTGGCTGTGAGACTGCTAGCTTTGTCATTCAAAGGAAAAGCTCTCCAGTGGTATAGAGGTCTCATAGCCAATTCCATCCATGATTGGGATGAATTGGGCATTAAACTGCGCCAACACTTTGAAGACAAGAGTGACCACCCATCACTGATGGAGCATCTAGCTACAATTAAAAGAGCCCCCCATGCATACATGGTGGACTTCAACTACAGATTCCAGAAGACATGGGACAAAATCCCATTATTGGTGAAACCCTCCCCAAACACTGCATTCATTTATTATTTGAGGTCTCTGAATTCTATCATTGCTGTCATGATTCAATCCATGGGAGGGACTATGCTGCCAGATGCATACGACATAGCTATAAGGGCCGAAAACTGCTTAATTCAGGTTGGGAAAATTGCTCCAAGGCCACCAATGCCTTTATTTCCATAGGCTTCTGTCATTCAGCCTGCTGTGGCTCCAATTCCTACGACAGTCAGCGTTGCTACTACTCTAATTACACTTGCAATTGAGAAAGAGGATGAGAAAAATGCTTTGATCAAAAGATTGAGCAATGAATTGGTGTTGGCAAGAAGACAGCCGACACAACCTAACATGCCATATCGGCCCTCAACTAGACATATCAGGCATTCAATTAGAATTATTAGCAAGGTAGACCACCATATCAGGGCAATGTGCAGAGGCCAAATCATTCTAGTTACATTAGACCATTGAATGTTGTACACCCTAATGTCGCTAGTACATTCGGGCTTCTTGTGCCCATACAGAACAACTTGGCTCAAGATAACGACTGGTGTTATCCATGCAATCAGCTGCATGATCAAAACTTGTGCCAAAGTGGACAATTCAGCCAAGCTTTGACAGTGCAATGCCAATCAGTTCCTCTAGAGCAACAAGTCAGCTCCAGGCAAGAGATTGTGGGAGGGCGTGAACAAATGCAAAGTAATTCCACCTTGATGAATTGGACACAGGATGATTTCTGTGGTGTCAATTAGGGCGCAAGCCCAGTTGCATTCAACACAAGAGCCAAGAGGAGAGCAACTAAGGATCCAACTATTCCTACAGTTACTCACGCCTCCACTTCTCAGGCATCCACATCTCATGCATCCCCAGCAGGCGCAATCAGGAACACAGTGAAGGAAAGAACAGTGGAAACGCTTTCTACCTAAGTAGATTGTTCCGCTAGACGAGTAGATTCAGTGCCAACATAGCAACTCCAGGCTGGCCAACAAGCAAGGATTGACTCTGTTGCGGCAAAAATATCACAGAAGGGCAATCAAATCCCCTTCGACATAGTTGATCAGATGAAAAAGACCAACCTGAGCATCACCATGTGGGATGCTCTGTTGATCCCATCATAGAGGGATTTGTTGCAGGAAGTTTTGACAAGCTTCAACTAGCCTACTGTAGAGGCAACAAAAGAAAAGGCTACCGTCCTAGCAAGCCTATGCCAACCCAAGGAGTAAGCGAGCACAAGCAAAACCAGTAAGCCCCCTCCATTCTATGTTTCCCTAATCATTGGTGACAAATTATTGCATAATTGCATGATAGATTCTGGGGCGGGTACCTCTTTTATGCCAAAGAATATAGCCGATAAGTTAGGCATAGAATATGAGCCTATGAATAAGGGGGTAGTGCAATTAGATGGCATTGTTGTTAAGACAGTAGGTGTTATTAAGGATTTAAAGCTCACCCTACATGCATGCCATGGCTGCTTTGTTTCACAAGATATCTCAGTCATCGACCTCCCTGCATACTTTGGCATATGCCTATCTAGGAATTTCATTGCTAAAATAGGGGGTATTTATCTTTTGATTGGTCCCACATGTTATTTAGAACGAGATATGGCACTAAGGTGACCATTAAGGCTGAGCCTATTGCTAACGACCATATAGAGCCTTATACACCAACCCCTCTGAATATGAACTGCACAACCCATGAGCTGGAGGAGGATAACAGTAGGCATGAAGTTGCAACACCAGTGGAGGAAATACCTGATATACTGCTTGATCAGTGGGCGAATTGTTTTCAGTTTGACACTCCTGATCATATAGAGGAAACAGGGTTGGGTACTTATTGTATCCACGAAGAGGCCGCCATCATCCCTAATATTGAAAAACCAACAGCAGATCCCAGTGGGATATGGCAGATGTATTTTGATGGCTCTAGAAGCAAAATGGAGCAGGTGCTGGGGTTGTGTTAATCTCACCCCATAAGGAAAGTTATTTCTTTGCTTTCAGATTATAGTTCAGTTGTACCAATAATGTGGCTGAGTATGAGGCCTTAATTCAGGGTATACAACTCGCACAAAAGAGAGGAATAAGAATTTTATAGGCATTTGGTGACAACGAGCTTATTGTCCACCAAATCAGATCACAAAGCGCTTCAAAGAATGACTTGCTTAAGTCATATAAGCATAGAGTCTGGGATTTGATTGAGGCCCTTGATGCCTTTAACATTCAGGGAGTGCCCAGACAGAAAAACAAAGATGCTGATAGACTGTCTACAGTTGGTGTCTAGTTTGACATCAGAATGTCAAACAAACTTCAGATCAGCATGTAAAGATTGTTGTGAGGTCTGCCGTGCCTGACAATGTGACAAGCTGGCAAGTATTTGAGAATGACCAGCAGATTGTAAATTTCTTGCAAGAAGAGGCAGAGTTTGCTGCCAAAAATCAGTCCACATTGCAAGAACAGTATGGTGACCAGGTGATCCAGCTAAAGACCAACAAACTGCCCAAGGGATTGATCACCTTAGAAAGCATATTTGGTGTTGACGACCAACCAAAGAAGGAGAAAATGAACCTGACAGTCAAAAAAGAAGACTATGAAGAGGTGGAAATTGCATAGGGCAGATTTTTAAAACATGGCAAGGTATGTAGTCAAGCTGAGAGGCAAGGTTTTATTGAACTTTGTAATGAATTTGATGATTTTATAGCTTGGGATTATAGGGATTTGAAATGCTTTGACCCTGGTTTAATCCAACATACCATTGATTTAGACCCTAATGCGAAACTTGTCCGCCAAAAGCAAAGGCCAGTCAACCCCAAAATTGAGCCATTAATGAGGAAAGAGCTATCCAAGCTCATAGAGGCTAAAATGATTTATCCCATCAAACATTCCTCTTGGGTGGCTAACTTGGTTCCAATTAGGAAGAAAAATGGGGAAATCAAACCGTGTGTGGACTTTAGAGACCTAAATAAGGCCTCCCTTAAAGACCACTAACCACTCCCTTCCATGGAGCAAATCCTCCAAATGGTAGCAGGAGCTGAAAGATTTTCACTCCTAGATGGCTACTTAGGCTACAACCAGATTCTTGTAAAAGAATCAAACTAGTGCAAAACAGCCTTTACCACCAAGTGGGGTACTTTGGCTTACCAAAAAATGCCATTTGGGTTGACCAATGCTGGGGCAACCTTCCAAAGAGCAATGGATTTGGCCTTTAAAGGCCTAATCAATGATATTATTTTAGTGTATCTTGATGATCTGACTGTGTATTCCAAGCATGCAGCTAACCACTTGGGTCATTTGAGAAATGTCTTTGAAAGATGCAGAGAATATGGAATGTCATTGAATCCAAAGAAGTGTGTGTTTGCTGTCCCAGAAGGCAAATTGCTGGAGCACGTGGCTTCAAAGGAAGGACTGGCTATTGATCCAGAAAGAACCAGTGCCATTCTATGTCTTCCCCTTCCTAGTCACAAGAAAGGCCTGGAGAGTTTCCTGGGCAAGATCAACTTTGTGAGGAGGTTCATACCTAATTTTGCTTCGATAGCAAAGCCTCTCACCGCCATGCTTAAAAACAATGTTGTCTTCACATGGTCAAAGGAAGGCAGGGATAGTTTTGAAGCTGTCAAGTAGGCCATTGCACAGGCTCCAACGTTGATAAATCCCAACTATGAAAAGGATTTTAACCTTTATGCCTTTGGAGGCAAGGAGCGCATATCGGCGGTCCTAACGCAACATAATGAAGAAAAATTGGAACAACCAATTGCTTTCTTTAGCCAGCCTCTCAAAGAATATGAACTGAAATATGATTTTGTTGAGAAGCAGGCTTTTGCTGTAGTGAAAGCACTTAAAAAGTTCAGGCATATGCTTTCAAACAGCAAAATACAGTTGATGGTAAGCCACCCTAGTGTTAAAGAGTTTCTTTTAAGCATAGATATCAATGAGAAGAGGGCTAGGTGGATCACAAAGGTGATGGAATACGATGTCAACATCAACATTACCAAGCTAGTACGTCGCAAAGGCCTGTGCGAACAGATGGCCACAGGTTCTGAAGCCAGAAATGACGCTGTATGTGTCCTTGAACAAGCACAGCCTACTAGTTCCCACACTCCAACTGACTGATATCATGACATGGTCACATTTCTACAGTTAGGAAGATGTCCAGACAGATTGGATCAAGCCAAAAGAAGGTATTTCCAGTTCCAATCCATCCCTTATGTTTTTGTTGATGGTGTCTTGTTTAGAAAAGACATCGATGCACAAGATTAGGTCTCAAGGGTATTAGAAGAATTCCATAATGGCCTTGCCGGTGGTCATTATTCTCCAAGAACAACTGTTGTCAAGATTATGAGGGCTGGTTATTATTGGCCCAATTTATTCAGAGACACCCATAGATGGTTATTATTGGCCCAATTTATTCAGAGACACCCATAGATGGTTAAGAAGCTGCAAAGAATGTGCATTCTTTGCAGGAAAACAAAGGTTGGTTGCTCTTCCTCTTCATCCAATTTAGACTAATCAGCCATTTGCCCAATGGGGTTTGGACTTCATTGGGATGATTAATCCGCCTTCCAACGCTGGTCACAAGTGGATTTTGATAGCCACTGATTATTTTACAAGGTGGACAGAGGAAGTTGCATTAAAGGATGCCACAGAGGCCTTCATTTTGGATTTCCTTGAGGGGATAGTTACTAGGTTTGGTGTTCCATTCACCATTATTTCTGACAATGCCAAGGCCTTTGTAGGCACAAAAATCAGTGAATGGGTGATGAACTGTGGAATTTACTTAAAGACATCATCCAATTACTACCCCTAAGGGAATGGCTTGGTTGAGTCCACAAACAAAAACCTGATCAGAATCATCAAGAGGACAGTGGATGATAATCAAAGAACTTGGCATTCCAAGTTAAAGACAGCTCTCCGGGTTGATAGAATTACTGTCAAAAGGGCCATAGGCAATTCTTCTTTCATGCTTGTTTATGAAAGGGAAGCAAAAGTTCCATTATCATTAGAGTTGCCTTCCCTTGAGCTGGCACAACAGTTGGAGCTGCTAGAAGGTGATGCCATGACAGTCAAGTTTGCTGAGTTAATGGAGCTCGAAGAAAAAAGAGACGCTGCCATGAGGACTCTTGAGGATCACCAAGATCAAATCAAAAGAATTTTGATAGAAAATCAACAGATAGAACATTCAGTGAAGGAGATTTGGTGTTGAAATGGGATGTAGACAAAGCTAAAGCTGGGAGACATTCAAAATTTGATGCCATGTGGAGTGGCCCTTTTATTATTACCAGCTGCAAACAGGCCAATGCATTTCAACTTTCCAAGCTGAATGGAGAGGTTTTGCTAATCCTAGTCAATGGGATTCATCTCAAACCTTGCTTTTAGCATGGTTGTGGGTTTTGTAAATATGTTAGGTGTTTCTTTTCAATATGTTCTTTTGCACATGCATCATTCTCATTAGGGTATTGTTTGCCTTGTCTTGTTTCTTGGAGGTAGTGTTCAGTTTTGTGTTGGTCTGACCAACCCCTGTTCTTGTTGCTGTGCGCTTTGAACCTGTGCCCAATGGATTGATAAGGCCTCTGGGTCCTAGTGTTTAGCAGGCAAACACCCCTGCATAGTTGCCAAAATGTTATTCTATTTTGCCTTTTGGCCAAATAGCCTAAAGATCCATGATATCCTAGTATTTTCACCCTTTGAAATGCAAGAGAAAACCACCCAAAATGGCTGTCTCGAAAATCCTAAATTTTCCTTGTATTTTTTGCCTTTTTGGAGTTTTGGAGTTTGGAGTTCTTCCCTTCGCTCTGCCATCCTAACCGGCTCCGAACTCCGCTTTGTCCCTTTGTAATTCGGCTGCGTGTTTCGGTCTTCGGAGGTTAGGAGTTCTCCCTTCCGCTTTCTCTTTTGGAAGGCTGAAGGCTGGAGGTCTGCTTGCCGAAGCCCGATAGGTAAATGCTCTATGTATGTCGAAGTTCGGAGTTCGGGCTTCTTGCTTTTCATCTTCTTCATAAAAGGCGTAAGGTGGAAGGCCTGATGGCCGACTCCCGACGGGACACGTGGCGTATTTTGGTTCGTTTCCGCCATTCCGCGGGGATTATTTTATTAAGGCAAAGGGTGGCCGCGGAACAGCAGGAAGCTACCAAGTGGCTGTGACGTCATCTGAGGAAGGCTCAGGGTCCGAATTCTGCTTCTTTTTCTTCAAATATATCTAAGTGTTTCGAGGAGTCGGGTTTCGGACTTCCCTTCTTTCCTCTTCCTTCCTTTTGGAAGGAGGAAGGCCGAAGGCCCGAACCCTGAACTCCACCGAACCTTTGTAAAAGCGGCTAAGTCTTCAAACTTGCGGGGCGTGGACTTTCTGTCTTTTTCCTTCTTTGGTCAGGTGCAAGCTGGAAGGCCCAAGGCCTGATCTCCGTCGATTTCATAAAATTGACTAAGTGTTGCGGAGGTGGAGGTCAGGTTATTCTTCTTTCCAAAGAATGATGTAGTGGTGAAGGCCCGACCGTTGAAGCCTGATGATTTCTCTTCTCTCGGACTTTAGAGGCTGGGGTTTCCTCCTCCACCTTTCAAAGCCTGATCAGTGGAAGACCAATTGGATGAAGTTTGATATGTCGGAGCCCGACCTTTTTGCTTTCCGGAGGCATTTTCTACTATTCAAAATGCGACGAGATTGCTCAACGACCCTCCTGGTCGCCATTCAGGCTTCTTTAGAGCCTGATTTCTTGTAGAAGATGGATTCCTTGCTTCCCCATGCTATTGTAGTCCCTTTCAATTAAATTTCTTGTACTCATGGCATGGGCGGAACTCCTGTTTCAGCGGATTTCATGGGCAGAGCCATGTGAACGCGCTCCAAAGACACAGAACGAAGTTATTGCAGCATGGGCGATGACCCTTCCTTGTTGATTTCTCATTCCACGTTCATGGTTGCTACAATACGATTTGTAAAGCTATATATGCATGTAAGAAGGATGTAATTTTGTTAGCTGTTCTCTTGGACTATTAACTGGGCAGATTATTTGTTATTTTCAGACCTTGTAATGCACATACAGAACCAACTGGATGTGATACATTGTGCTCATTTTCTGAGCCTTTGCTGTCTCTAGTTGATTGTTCACCAATGAATGTAGATGGTTATTTTGTGTCTACTCTTCTATAACGGATTATCTTTTTTTTGTAATGGCTATTTAGCCTTCATGATCGATATAATCACTGATATTTTGCCTCTCTTATGCTTTTGTTCTGTGTTTATTTGAAACCTGTAAGCTTATTCTGTGGATAAAATGGTCCCTCCTATAGTTATAGATTTCTAATTCGAACCTCTGCTAAAGTTGTAAGTCTATGTGAGCTTCTTTCAGTATTTGAGGTCGTTGTTGTGTTATGTCAGTTCCAGGTAAACATACTAAATCTTGGTGCATCACCTCCCTTTTAATTTTCAGTCTCCTCCTCTCCCTTTTCCCTGGTGATCATTAGTATAGGTTTAGTCAATTTCTTTGAGCCTTAAGCTCAAAAAGAGGAACCAGCCTTCTCTAGAGGTTTGGTCTCAACTGCAAAGGTCCCACACCTTGAGACTAATCCCATGTTACTCTGAAATTGTTGGGATCCTCAAAGCTCCAACAAAAGGGTGCGATTTCAGGTGATAACAATATGCAATGAAACTCCTCAAGATATGACATCGAAAAATGCAAGAATCTCCAACAAATATATTTTACAAATGTCTTCAACAAATCTGCTATGAAAGATGTATCATGAATGCTCAAACAATCTTCGAATCCTTCAATGAAGTGCAATTAGAGCTCTGTCATGAACTCTCCACAAGATGAGCTAAGTTTTCGTCCAACTCACCTAATATTTGCAAGGGTTTTCATCCTTGGAATAGATGCAACAAAGTTGTAGATCCACAAAGGGAAAATAAAAAACAAAACTCCTTCCTAATGCCCAAATGCCTTCACAAACCTTGTATATATACTTGAATTCCTCTTTTTTCCATAGGCTAGCCGACTTAGCAAAAACTTTATTATTTTATTGATTTAATCTCCATCATGGCCGACCTTCATGAGATATTGGCGCCCAAAGTATTTTGAATTCTTTTTATTTTATTATTATATTTCTCCTTCAAGGTGGCCGACCTCTTTGGTGAAAACTTGGCGCTTTAGAAAAGATTTAATTTCGTTTTCCTTAATTTTTATCCCCAAGGCCGACTTAGGCCGACTTCTCCTCTAGGCCGACCTAAAAATGCTCTAGGCTGACCTACCTCATGTGTTTGGCGCTCAAAGGTAAATTTAAAAATGTTTGTTTAAACTCCTTTAAGCCGACCTCATCTTCTCCATTATCTTGGCTGACCTGATTTCAAATTAAAGATTTGAAATCATTCTTTATCTTTATTTCAAAACCTTATTTCTCCTCCTCCAAAGGGATGCTTCTCTATGAGGGCAATTTATTAATTTGCAAGAAATACACCAAAATTATGAGAAAAATATGATAATCCATTTTTCCATGCTCAAAAAGCCTTCCAAAATTCTTGTAGTGTGAAAATTGACTCCCGAACCTTCTTCAGTGATCACTTCGACAAATGGAAACATTACAAAGTACTACTGGCCAACCATGTTCAGCGACGCATATGAGTGGGTGCAGAAATGTCAAGCCTGTCAACAGTTTGTTGGAAAACTCAAGCTGGCAGCTATCCCACTGAATCCAGTTATTATCAAAGCCCCTTTTCAGTAGTGGGGATTAGATTTCATCGGGCCCCTCAACCCTAATTCAAGCAAGGTGTCATGTCCCCGTTTCCGGCTTGATCATCAAGTGTATAATGGATTAGCCTATTCCTCATTCTCGGAGGCTAATTCTAAATGATGAGGGAATGAATTGGTTTCTGACTAACTCTATCTTTTGTTTTGCAGGAATAGAATTAGAAACCTAAAATTTGACTAAGTCTGAGAGTCATTTCATCAACTCCAATGGTCACATTGTCAAATAATGCTTTCATGTTGTTTAGGCCCATTTCCAGGAAAGTCAAGCTCATTCTCGCGCCTAACCCTCAAATCCACTTGTAGCACTCAGTAAGGGACTTCATTTGAGGCGCTCCATGTGTTTAAACTCTTCCAACCCAGCGCTTAGCATTGAGATGAGGGCAGTAGGTATGAATAAGGTTTTCCTCCTTGGGCGCCACTATCATGTTAAAGAACACCCAATGAGCACCTTAGGCATTGAAGGCGAGAAACAAAAGTTGAAGTCATCTCTCAACCAGTGGAGCATTCACCCAACATGTGTTTGGGGTCCTTGGCAGGAACTTCTCCAAGTAAACTCCATTTCCAAGGAGATCAAGTAGAATTGTCAAGTAATGATGTCTTGAAACCCAGGCGCATATTAGGCCAAGAATCTTCCATTTGAGCGCCTAGCATGGGTGATTGATAGATTGAAGGCTTTGGAGCCAAGGAAAGTTACTTCGATGAATAATCAAAATTGAAATGAGAAACTCCCAGCTTAGGCGCAAAATTCCTCAATTCTGGCATCCCGAAATCAAATCTATGTGAGGTGCACATTTTGGATAAAATGCTTCCATTTTGGCGCCTAGGATGAGGACTCACTCACATGGCTTATAACTTTGAAATTGATCAAGTTAGGTGAGGTTTGAAGGTGCTTGTGGAAGTTTCCAATCAAGGCGCTCATCAAAAGGAAGTTGTTATGACACTTTACATGCTTCACAGATGAAAGATCATCATCTAAAACACTTAGGCCCCATCTCATGATGTCACCACCTCAAATTGGCGCCTAGAACTCATGATGCATGAAATAAGCGCCTCATTGATAAAATGACTCCAAGCTCTCCAATTCATTTAGGCGCCAGTAAGGTCATTGTTTCTAAATTCACCCCAATGTCTCTGGAAGCAAACACTTGCATACAAGATAAGCTATTCAAGGGAGGGCGCAAATTGTCACTTCCACTGTCATCATGTTGCGCCTAAGGGTCTTGTCACCAAGGGTGCGCCTAAGGAGCTTTCAATCTACTTCATATGATAGGCGCTTGAGAAAAGCCAGAGTTTTGACTAAGATATGACTTGAGGTGGAGATTTTTGCAAGGAAAGACCTCATCATTCCTAAGGTGCTAGTCTATACCCTTGTCCATCCACAAATGCGCCTAAGGACTGAAAACAAGGTTTTTAATCATTTTAGATATGGGCACTCTCTCCAAAAGGATCAAGACAACACTCAGGAGCTTCATCTATTGCATAAGATTGTGGGAAGTTGTCAAAACCTTCTCTAGGCGCCAAAAACCACTGTAGAACCTCCAAATCTAGCGCCCAGTCAAGAGAACACCAGTTCTGCGCCTAAGCAAGCTAAGATGGCACCTAGGATCCAAAAAGATTGCATGAAGTCATCAAATTCTTCAAGGTGCATATTCATGCCTCAGTTACCTCAGTTGGGCGCCTAGGTCACTTTGGGCGCCATTCTATGATCATATTACTCCAAATGGGCGCCTAGTCAGAAGATAAGGTAGTTGTAACTACCTGAGCTTTTATTGGTCAACAGACTGTCTTCGGGATCCGTGTCAAGGTCTCTGGATAAGCTTGCCAACTTAGAATGAGTCATCAGATGGGATATTCCCTTGGATATGCCCCTTGGGAAACGTGCCTTGGTTCCTCTTTGTGCATTGAAAAACGTGCCTTCATTGCCTTTGGAAGGCCTATAAAAGGAGGAGCTCTCTCATTCATTTGGGATGGGTTCATTTGACAAAATTCTCTCTGCAAAGCTATTTAGCTTGTGATCTTGAGGCCTACGAGTTTCAAGTGTTGAGGTGATGCTCCCTCAATAAGCAAGGTGATGCTCCCTTGTTATAGTGTGAGGTGTTGACATTCAGTTAACATCATTGAGTTGATCAAGTAAAGAAATCATTGTAGACATCAAGGCTTTAAGGCCTTTCTTTTGTACTTCCATTGAATAAGTTGTAACTTCATGCTATTGAAAGCATTATCCATATAATAAGACATTGCAAGTTGATTGAATCAAGTAACTAGACAAGTACCCAACTCTAAGGTTGATTCATTCACATAGTTATCTTTGATGTATATCTTTATGCTGTTGAAGTAGTTGATGAATTGATAGCCAGTAAAATTGTTTAAGGAAAAATTTTCGTAGGACTAGTTGGGTATCTTACACAAGGGACATGTTTTTGTTCTCACAACTACAGATCATAGTTATCTTTGATGTATATCTTTATGCTGTGGAAGTAGTTGATGAATTGATAGCCAGTAAAATTGTTTAGGTAAGGAAAAATTTTCGTAGGACTAGTTGGGTATCTTACACAAGGGACATGTTTTTGTTCTCACAACTACAGATGATTTTACAAAATGGGTTGAGGCCATTCTTACTAGGTGAGCTACCTCGGAGGTTGTGTGCGACTTCCTAAAGGAGAATATTCTATCGTGCTTTTGGGTACCTCAAAAGATTGTGACGGATAATGCAACAAGTTTTTCCTTAGAAGAACTATTGGGTTTCTGTTACAACTACGGAATCACCTTGTCTCACTCTTCAGGTTATTACCCCCAGGGTAATGGACAAGCAAAATCCTCAAACAAAAATCTAGTCACAATCATTCGCAAGTTGGTTGACAATAATCAACGCACATGGCATAAAAGATTGTATGTGGCACCCTGTGCTGTTGTGTATGTGGTTGAAATAGCAAAGAAATGGGCAAATTTTGTCAATCTATCCACCACCATGAAGATACAATCCTTACCTTGGGCCTTGGGCAGTCCTGTAACAAAATCCATGGAGATGCATTCCCATTTCCGATTGGGAATGGGTAGGGGCTGTAATAAACCAACAGGATAAGAATGCTTGTGCTTATTTTGTTGACAAGTAGGGCACTCACGAACATACTTAAGTACCTCTATTTTGAGTCCTTTCCATGTAAATCTTTCCCTGATCTGCCTATAAGTCTTAAAATACTTGGGGTGACCAGCCATAGGAACATCATGAAAAGCCCTCAAAATCTTCTTCTTAACCTCAGATTTTGGTACCAATAAAATCCTGTCCTTGTAAATGATGATCATTTACAATGGTGCACCTGTCATCCTGGACGGTACCCTCTACAATTCTTGTAACCCACTGATCCTTAGCATATTTTGCTGAAATTAACTCTTTCCAATAAGCTGAAATCTCCACTAAGGAACACAAATGCGGTCTTCGAGACAATGCATCGGCAACAACATTTTTCTTTCCTTTGACATAAACTATGTCAAAGTCATAAGCCTGCATCTTACCCATTTCTATTGCCTGTCATTGAGGTCTCTTTGATTCAGGAAATGCTTAAGGTTGTTGTGATCAGTTTTGACAATAAACTTGCCTCCCACCAAGTATTGTCTGAATTTGGCTAAGGCATGCATAATATGTCATGTCCCCAATTCCAGAGTGATGTTACATGGAGATATTTGGTTAGCCTATCATCTATTCCCGTAGGCTAATTCATTGGTAAGGGAATAATTGGCTAGTTGAGTTGGCTTCTACACATGGAGATTTGGAAAGTTAGCTTAACTAGTGTATTTTGAGCTATATGGAAAATGCAATATTACGATTGTATTTTCATTCATTTGAATTTGATAAATAAGGAGGGAAAATGAAATCTTTAATTACATTTTCTCTAATCTATTTGTATGGAGATGATGTAAATATGGTTAGCTCCACGTAGGACCTATTGGTGAAGGAATATTGACAAGTCAAAGATGGGCCCAATTTAAGTTCAAAGACCAAGGTATATGGATCGATGCAAGAGATATATTTAATATTATTTGTTTTGAGCATTGCTATTGGAGCCAATGACTATACTTGAGGGAGGTCGATTTGCAAAGAGGAACGCCCAAATCCCATTCGCCATCATTGTAAAAAGTACCAACGGCTAGCAAGGAGGTGGCTATGAGGTAAAAGCATTTAAAATTGCTTTGTTTGATATTTTAAATGCAAACGTCCATGTATGAAGTGGCGGCGGCTAAGGAAAGGACGATTTTAAATGCAAACTCTCTCATCAAATGCATTCGCACAAGTAAAAAGAGGATTGATGGGAGGTTAGAAGGAAATTAAATGCAATTCAAAGACAAAATTAAATGTTTATAGCTGGCCATCCAAGTATGAAGAGGATTTTAAATGATCGCAAATCAAAAATTCAATGCTTGAGTTCAAACGCCTAGCCCAAGAGGATCGATCCATAGAGGAGCAAATTTCATTTAAAATAATTAAAGATTGTTTTAAATGAAAACATAGTTGGTGAAGATCATTCAATATTGTTCGAATTCCTTGATTTTCATTGATGGATTTCAAAATGCATTCCAAAATTGCCAAGAGGATGGACGTCCAAGCTTGAGGAGTTTAAATAGATGACTTGAGCTCCATTTTGCAACTTTCGATCTTATGGTAAGCTTTTGCATTTTATCTATTTTAGCTGGAAATTGCATTTTCTAGTTATTTTCTTCAAGGAGATGATCTCTTGAATGTTGTGGTGATGATCCCATAACAATTTGTGAGATGTCATATAGATTTCATCATTGGATTAAATTTGTAGGTTATTTGAAGAGTTTGGAAGTGATATTGATATCTATTTGAAGCTCTTGGTGTAGACGATTGACTACCAAGGTAGTTTAGTGAATTTGGAGTACATTTTGGATGGTATTTTCATATTTTGCAGGGTTTGATTTTGCAACAGCAGGGTCTGATTTTTATAACAGCGACTTTACATTGGAATTTCAGGTCTTTTTAGGTGGATTTGATCAAAGGTTTGAAGGTTGAAGAGTTGTGCTTGATAGAAGACCTTTCTATGCACCCATAGAATACATTTGGAGGAGATATTTCATGATATTTCATTGTAAACCCTTGGCTGGGTTAAAAGTTCATTTTTAGCAGTCATATCAGCATACAAAAAGTTTATATCAGAAATTTATTGAAGCTTTTTCAAGACTGTTTTGTGTCCATTTGATAGCCATCATCATTCTAAAGGCTTTGGGCTATATTTGTATGCAAAGTTTGATGCATTTGGGCTTCATATTGATTTGTAATTAAATCTGATATAAGATCAGACATGGACTGAAATAAATTCCAGCCACTTGACATTTCATGTTTTATTTTTTTGTTGGTTTCATATATGCAAAGTTGATGTGGGTTTGATATGCTACAAGTCCTTGTTAATTTGGTGATGTTATTTAATTGAAGTGTGCAAGAAATCTTATCTAAATTGTCAAAAAAAATTTCAGTCATTCTAGAAGGGTATTTTACATAATAACCAACATCTCCTTATCATAGATACTGTAACCTCTCTTGACACCCCTTAGTTTCTTTCTTTCAAATGCTATGGGATGCTTATCCTACATCAACACTGCACCTATATCCTCTCTAGAAGCATCACAATCCAACTCGAATGGTTTGGAGAAGTCAGGAATGGCCAACATTGGGCCAATACTCATTATTTGTTTGAATCGATCAAAACACTGTTGTGCATCATTAGACCAAACAAACACCCCCTTCTTCATCAAGTCTGTAAGTGGGGCAACTACCTGTGAGAACCCTTTAACAAACCTCCTATAGAATCCGCAAAGACCAAAGAATCCCTTACGCTGTGAGAGATTCGTAGGTGGAGGCCAATCAAGCATTGCTCTATTCTTCTCAGGATCCACTCTAACACCCTTAGAGCTGATAATGTGACCAAGATACAAAAGCTCGGTCATGCTAAACTCGCACTTAGACTCTTTGGTGTACAGTGACTCCCTCTCCAAAATGCTCAACACCTCATTAATATGTTGTAGGTGTTCCTCCCATGTCCTACTAAAGATCAATATATCATCAAAGAAGATGAGGACAAATTTCCTCAACTGATCCCGAAACACGCTGTTCATGCAGGACTGAAAAGTAGCTGGGGCATTGGTTAAGCCAAAAGGCATAACCAGAAACTCAAAGTGACCATAGTGGCATCGGAATGTTGTCTTCTCCACATCCTCCTCCCTAAATCAGATCTGGTGGTACCATGATCTCAAATCATTCTTAGAGAAATAGCAAGCACCATGTAGCTCATCTATGAGCTCATCAATACATGGGATGGGATAACGATTCTTAATCGTTTTCTTGTTCAATGCCTTGTAGTCAATGCACATCTTCAACGTCACGTTTTTCTTCTTCACCAACACCATTGCTAAAGCAAAGGGACTCTTACTTGGCCTGATATGCTCCATATCGAGAAGCTCTTTGATAGCCTTCTCGATCTCATCGTTGAACCTCTTTGGATATCTGTAGGGGGGTAAAAATGACCAGCTTGGCCCCCTCCAACTCTATCACATGCTCAATACCTCCCTTAGGAGGTCTCCCAAGTGGAATGCTGCTAAATACTTTGTTGTGCTTGGACAACAAAGACTGTATGTCAGGGTGGTAACTCTGCTTCTGCTGCTCAGTGACTGTAGGCATAATCAAACACTCTGCTACCCACCCGACTTGATCATGTATAAGAAGTCTCTCCATCCTCCTGAGAGACACCACACGTAAACCACCATTTGACATTCCCCTAAGCACATGCTTCCTCCCATCAACCTCAAACTTCATCTCCATGGTACACAAGTTGAGGTAAAATTCTCCAATGGCATGTAGCCATTTCATGCCAAGAACCACATCCATCTCTCCCATGCTCACAACATAATAATCAGCTTGGAATTCATAGTCAGTTGAATGGTCAAGTTAGAGCTTTTCCTCTTACATGTGATGACAAAACCATCCTCTACACTCACTTTGAACCCTTCAAACTCTTCTGTCTTAAGTCCCCGTTTTGCTACTAGCCCCTCATCAATGAAGTTATGAGTAGCCCTTGTATCAAGAAGAGTAATAACCCTTTGTCCTCCAAGAACTCCTCGAATCCTGAATGAACCCTCTTTTTGAATGCTAGAGAGTTGGGTTATGGGCCTATCATCTTCCTGCTCCTTCTCGGACTCATCTGAAGTGTTCTCCCTCTCTAAATTCCTTGAATCAACATGTTGATCTACCTCATCATCTACTGATTCCTCTACTGAAAAGTACTCTATTTGCTTAGCCTTGGCTTGGGCAGCACACTTGTGTGATGGATCCCAAGGCTCCCTGTAATGAAAACATAGTTTAGTTTGCCTTAGCTCGTTGAGCTGATCGTTGTACAACCTCGAAGGTCCTTTCTTTGGTGGGTTAGAGTCTCACTGAAAGGGTTTCTTATCCTTGTCTTTCTTATGGAAGAAACCTTTGGTCTGAAATTTACTCCTCGAAGTGGATGACTCCATATCCCTTGCCTTCTTCGAGGCATCCTGCAAAGAAGATGGATTATAGGCCTTAATCCAACCTCTTAATGGGTCTGAAAGACTATCAATGAAGAGTATAGTCAAACTCCTCTCAGATATGTCGGTAACCATCATAGACAGCTTCTGGAATTCAGAAATGTATGTATCTACTGAACCCCACTATTTCAACTGGGCCAACTCCTTAAACTGCAACTCAGGATCCTTCTTATCAAACTTGTCTATCAACTTCTCAGTGAACTCCGCGTAAGAGGTGATCCGATCATGGCCCAAAGTGACCATACCATGGTGCCACCACTCATGGACACTCCCGTCTAGATGCAAAGCAGCATAAGTGATAGCCTCATCCTCTGGCATAGGACTAAGCTGAATAAAGCTATCCAATTTCTATACCCACGCCCTAGCTGTAGTCTTCCCTGAACCATCAAAGTAAGGAATGGATAATTTGCTAACTTTCTTCTACAACCCCTGGTTATGATGTCTACCACCCACACCTCTATGGGGTCTATGCCTTAATCTAAGTAAGGTCCATGTAGTCTCTAAAAGACATCTCATTCTGGAATTCTGCTCCTGAATCCCTCGAATCTCTCATAATCTGATCCTGTAACTCATGCTATGTGGGTTCATTAACCTCTAGAGGGTTATCTCGTGGGGGAAAAATAGGCATGCGGGGTCTAGTGTTCGCTTTCCCAGCCATAGAACATTGATTTTCTGCACTGTTATTCACTGAACCATCCCCGTTATCGCCATTTCTCCTATTACCATTACCATCTCCATGTCCCCCATTGCCATTTCCATTTCTATTATTATTATTGTTGTTATTCCCTTCAATCTGCCTTGCCAAAAGAGCACAAATCTGATTCATATTCTGCTGCAATTCTCGTTGTCCCCTAGCAAGATCATTCAGAATCTCTAGTACTGGTTCACCCTGCTCTCTATCACCCATGTCTACGTCAACCCTGTCAACACCTGTAAAAGGATTTATGTGTGGAGGTACTTCAAGGTTCGGTTGTGACCTGTTTCTCCTCAAGTAATACTGATGTGTGTTGGGTTGCTTCACTCTTGCACACACTGCATGTTCATCCACTCAACCGCACAGGATGGCAAGAAGAGCTGAGCTCTGATACCACTGTAATGTCCCACCCTGATTTTTTTCTTTTGTTTTTTCTGTTTTGTGCTTTGGTTTTGTTTTGTGTTTTGGAAGAAGACGGAATTGCAGAAGTTTGTTTTGACAACATATATTAAAGCAACTCAAACAACAATTAAAATAGCTTCACATAACACATATTTCGAGTACCCATTTCAACTTAAAAACTGAAAGTACAATATCTTGACTAAATATGAAATACCCAGATTGGGAAATCACATTACAATGCCATATACAACATACCCATTTGTTGATACATTGAACTGTAGGTCTGAAATGCTGATATCAGCAATTTGCAGCTACGAAACCACCTCCAAACACCACAAACCCTTGCTTCTTATTCAAAGAAATGGTGCCAAGATGATTAGAAATCCTAGATGCCTCCCATAGAGGTGATTTGAGGCCTGGAAACTAAGCGCTCTAGCCTAAGAGGCTCACACCCTTCACCTGGGACAGTACGGCCTGTGCTAGAGTGTACAACAGCAACTCAAAATTTATAAAATCACCAAATCTGCTCACAAAAAACAGTTCTAAACACCTGCAACCTGTTTCTTATCTCCATGCCAAGGGAAAAGGGAGATAACAACCCCAAAGGCCACTCAAACAACAAAATAAAATGGTGCGACCCCCCTAGAATGGTACGGCCAGCAAGAGGAATGTACAGCAGCTCAAAACTCAATCAAACACCCTCAAAAAAATCTGAGAACTCTAAAATTCCTTCCAACAAATCTGCAAATCAAATACTAAATGTAAACCCTTAGAAACTGCAATTTTGAAGACCCATCATAACCTCCATATGAAGTTATCAACGAATCTCCTAGAGAGATCTTTCACTCCCGCAGATATTGTCCTCCGTGAGGGTTTCCGTCCTCAAGAAGCCCGAAAATGGTGAACTCTAGTTTAGCTAGCATAAACTTGTGTGTGTAGAAATCAAGCATGAAAGAATGAACGTTCAAAATGCTCTTTTGTTCTCCTTCAAACCCTACGCTCAAGTTGGGGAATAAATCAAATATTTATTTCTTTGTTGTTTTAACTCCTTATGACTCCATAAAGTGGTGCTCATCTCCAAAACTTATATATTTCATTTATTCCCACTTAATTTATCCCCTATAGTCACTTTATAAAATATAAACAAATAACGATAAAGTTATATCTTCAATTTAACTTTATACTGATCGTTATTTAATTTAAATTTGTGTGACTATACCAAATATCGAAAAACCGATATCTAGTGCTCCCACCGACACATCTAAAAATAGTAACCCTGTCAGCTGACTCAGTCGGTGCCCAAAATTGACTTACTAAAAATAGTAAGTCTCGGAGAACTTAGCCAAAATCACCCCAGAAAAGGGCATTGTGCATATCATAACCATCTGAGCTCGAAAAACACATCCAACACTGCCAATTTGCTAGATAAACTGTCATCCCAAAGTTCTTTAACCCAAACATATTAGCCTATGGGAACCACAGAATAGGCTAATTGCCCATCGAACTACCTGATTAGGAAGGGGACATTACATTGGGCGACCCATAAAAGGAATATTTTCTTTATTTTCTTTTATTCTCTTCTCCAAGAAGAGTGAACCTCTTTGGCATATGATGCCTCATGAATTGACCTCAAATCATGTCGTCCTCCTTAAGTCAAAATACCATAATTTATTCTTTATTTTTCCAAGGGCATTTTCCATATTTTCTCTATTTCCCATCCTCCAATTGGGTCGCTCCATATTAGGGCAAATTATTTTATTAATGATGTCTTCATCAAAATTACCACAAAAATATGCTAAGTCATCCTCCATGCTCATTTTGTGTAATATCCCAAATGGATATTGCCCTAAAATTCTGATTTTTAAACTTTGAGTTCTGCCCTGAATTTCTGCATCTTTGGTTTTCTCCTGAAACCCTAATTTCTGATTTGTTTTTCTGCACTTCTTGACTCAAATTTCTGCCCTAACCCTAAGTCTGAATTCTGATTTCATTTTCTGAATATGAACACTTATGAACAACAAATAAACATGTGGCAAACATCCACAAAATATGCTAATCAAGTAGCTAGTTATTAACCATGATTGCAATTACAAACATCAAACATTCATGAGCCAAATATATGACAAACAAGTCTGATTTCTGAGTAAGCAAGTCTGCTGCTCCAAATTTGAATACATTGAGATTGAAATTACACCAAGTTCTAGGGCTCAAACATGCCCAAACACAGTGGAATTTCTGCCACTACAATTCCAACCTAATAAAATGTTTTTACATACCAAATTGATGACAAAAATTGCTCTACAAACTCCTCAAATGTTGGCGCTTCAGTCCTAGGGCGAAACCCTAAGGCAATGATGTCTCCAAGCACCAAAAGTTGCTGCTCCAAAGTGGCGAACAGGTCTGCTCTGCTGCTGTTCTGAAACTCAAACCCTAAACTCTTCAAAGATGTCAAATCTGCCCTCAAATGCTATTCGCCCTTCACCTTGAAGGTGGCGCTTCAATTTAGGGTGGAAACCCTAGTGCAAGTCACTCCCAAAAGCCATGGAATGCTGATCAGGCCTGCTGCTCTGAAATCAGGATTCAAGAACCCTAATATGCCTTGCAATGCCATGAATATGACCCTCCAAAAGTAGCACAAATCTTCTCAAAAGATCTTCAATGCTGCTCCTAAATTCTGCTCCAAACGATGTTCAAATGCTGCTCAAAGATGATGATCAAATGCTACTCCAAAAGATATTCAATTTCTGCTCCAAATGATGATCAAATGCTGCTTCAAAAGATATGCAAATCTGCTCCAAACTTCGTAGATCTCTAATGAAGTGCAATTGTGAATTCCGTATGAATCCACCTCCAAGATGATATTGGGCTTTCGTCCAATCCACCTTATATTCTCAAGGGTTTTCATCCTTGGAATATGATGCAAACAATTTGCAGTCCAAAAGGAATAAGTTGATATGATGAAATGATGCTCAAATGACTCCAAATGTCTTTATATTTATACATGGTTCTTGCCCTCTCAAATAGGGCCGACCTAGCCTTGATACCTCTTATTTTAATTCATTTTATTTCCCTTCTTGGGCCGACCTCCTCTTGGGCGTGCATAAATAAAACAATTTATTTTTATTTTATTCTTTCCTAGCCTGACCTAGGAATGAAGCTCCTTTTCCAAGTTTTGGCCGACCCTTCCAAGGATATATCTTCTTTATTCTTTTTTTGTTTTCTCTCCCTTTGGTGCCAAAACCAATTATTGCTTTGTATGATTATTTTTTCTAACTTTCCCTTCTCCAAGGGCGAACACTTGTGCATAGGAGACAACACCAATCGGCCTCAAATGAAGTCGCCAACAACAAGACAAAAATCATCATGAATTATTCCTTATTTTTTCCATGGCAAATATCATATTTTCCTCCAATTTTTATCCTCCAAATGGGTCCCTCTCCATTAGGGCAAATTATTTGACCCAAGTTGACTTCGCCAAAATTACCACAAAAATATGTTAACTCAATTCCCACATTCAAATTATCTTGCAAAATTAGCAAAATGTGAAAATTGGCTCATCATGACATCATTAGGTGATCACTCCGAAAAAGGGGACATTACATTTTGCCCTACAAAATTGGCTAAGTGAGAAAACTTGCCAATTAGGTCATTCCCTGAGCCCTCTGGCTTAGCCTACGGGAATGGAAATAGGCTATCCAACTCCACTCGGTGATCACTCCGAAAATGGGGATATTACAGTCTCATATAGAGGCTATGCTTGTGCTGGCAGTTCAGATTTTTCAGTTTTCCTTGTAGGGTTTGGAGAACCAAAATAATGGAGATTCTTTGAATATTATTTTGGAATGGGATTGTAGGTTTTGTGAGTAATTTTTGGTGTGTGTGGAGTCTGCTAGATTGCCGTACTATTCCTAGGCCGGCTGTACCATTCTCAGCAGTGTGTTGGGAGTTTGAAATTCATCTAAAGTTGCATATTTGACTGGTTTTATTGTTGGGAAGATGACGCCTAGGGTTTGATGATGGATTGTAGGGTTTTGGAGATTTATTATTATTGTTTGATGTTGGTTTAGAGTGGAACCTATCTGTACCATTGCAAGCTGGGCGCAGTTGTTTTGAAGGGCAGATTTCACATGTTTTATTGCTGCTAGACATGGAGTGGCTCGTAGGGTTAATAAGTATTGGGTTTTGAGCATATGTTGAATATTGAAGATTTAGAGTGTTTTCTATGGCTTCCAATAGCTGAACAATTGTTGTATATTGTAATATCCAAAATGGAATCTAACACTATAATCTAGTTTTACCATGAAATAAAATTTGAAGAGGTAAAAAGGTTGGTAAAAAAAATTTCACTTTTTCAAATGTTGAAGTTTAATCTACAACTTATTTAATAATCATGTTGGTACTATGATACACAAAGAGTCCATTCAATTTCAATAAATCTACAATATGATATTTACATATACTATTCATAAGGAAAAATTTACAAAATAAAACTCACCAAGAGATCACTGCAACTCGATTGTCAACCTCCATGTCACAACCCTCGGCTACCCTCTTGTTAAAGAGAGAGAAAGTATCTTCAGAGAGCTTTACCTCCATCCATAGACCGTCGGTCTCCCACACACCTCCCTAACCGGAAGTGGCCCTACCCTGCACGAGGAGGATAGACCTAGGATGTTCCTTGGTATTTTCCATCAGTACTGGTGGTGTATCCTGCGTAACACTATTGATCATACAACTCTAGATACCCTCTAGCTAAGTGTGAGCATCCCAATAGGTTACGTCATTCCGGATATGGTGAACTACATTTATATTTATAGTTTATCAATTCCAATTCAGTCTTTCCATCTTCAACAATTTTCTAGATATTGTCTGGGTTCTATAATTCTTACAGACTAACTTTCCATACAAGGATTCTCATTGCAACTTTGCAATACCCAAGATCCAAGACTTATCAACTCTTAAAGGAGTTTAAGTCGATTCATTATAGCTAAAATGGTTACCTTACCTAGGTTAAGCATCATAGTCAAGGCAATTATCTTGTTTCACAAATGAGATCAAATAAACATAACTAGGGTCCATACCCCTTTATTTAGTTATACCAGACACAAACTTGTCTAATGGTAAATCCAAACTGACTCAGATCAATCCTTAATCTAGAATATATTTGCCATATGAGTCCATGAAATTCATATAATTTCATTATAACACTCAATACCCTCATTCTTCAAACCTTGTAAACAACCTTTTAGGCTTCCCCCGTGGAAAATGTCTTCCTATCATTTTAACAACCTGCCATTTTTAGGTCAATATCCTAAGAAAATCATAGAGTATATACTCCAATAATTTGGGGAGGTAAAATCATCATGGAAGGTAACATGACCTTACGAAAGGCTTATCAAATCAAAGCATCAATAGTGGGAATGACAATCTCATGCCCAAATGACAATATTTTAAATAGTCAGGGTATAAAGACAATGATCAATGTAATCATAATAAGTGATGAACTCGCTCATTGGGCATCCATATCTCTACTAACCCTACCAAGAAATATTCAACATATTGAGATATCAATCAATCTCATCATACAATAACCATTAACCTTTATAGAGGCTGATATCATCATTATCCAAGGCCGATAATTATATATAATAGAGGTTGATGATAATTGGTGACTTTAGAGTAGAGAGCCAATTCAATAGAACAATTCTAGGTTATAAGTTTATCTCTTGTTGATACTAGTTTCTGCATAGGTCCATTGGAATAATTCCACGATCAAATCATTTATTAGTAGATATACTTTATACTAACAGTATAGTCATTTAAGAGGCATCCTTCAATTCATCAACTAATCGTAGTTTTCATCAATGTTCCAAGACTTAAAGGGTTTTCTCCTGTGTTTAGTTTGAGTGTCATGATCAAGTTCATCTTAATAAGGTGGAAAATCTAATTCAAACTATCACAGTGTTTGTTGTTTTAAAGGAATAATTGTCTTAGATATACAAGTAGGGTCTCGAATCGACTCCAACAGTAATATAAAAGCATTCATGGAATATTTTTCCAATATTATGAATGAGGCAACTAATCCACTTATGGTTTCCATAAGATAAGCAAGTTCTTCTTTGTCACAACAAGGATGTTTTTTTATTATTATAGGACATCTTTCATTAGTACCAGTTCTATGCATAAACACAATATATATATATATCAACTATCCTCGAAGACACCTCACCATTCATCCAATGCGAGGGTTCAAAATCCAGATATGCAATTAATACTTGCTTCCATCAGTTAGATATAGAACTAATGCTATGCTCGTTTTCCTTTTTTTTTAAAAGTCGGGGTGGCAGTATAGACAGCAACTACCCAATTTGAGAAGCCCGACAACAAGTGGACCTAAGAGGAATTACTTAACTTTTTGACCGAAGCATGGAGAGAAAACAAAACTGCATGCACTATGGTTAAGCCCACGACTATAAACTAGCAGCATTCATATGACCATCTCCACACAGAGTTATAGACAAGATTAAACTATAAGCTAAGAGAGTCATCATCTACTTTTGAACACCGTGTCGATGAAAACTTACTATGAGTCACATAATCATTATGACAAAAGTTTCTCTAAGGCTTTATTGCAGTTTCCCTAGTCTCCTCTTAGACATACAGTACGAGTTTAGCTATCAATAGATAATGCACTGTTAACAATTAGCTCGCACTGCAATATAAGTATAAATAAAAATCATTCGATCATGAGTACGAGTTATTTAAACTGGTTTAACCATTAAATCATTCAAGAAAGATTCTATTTCTTCAGGCCGTCTAATAATCTTTTCGAGTGTTATCCTTCTCTTGACAGAGTTTACTAGAAAGAACACTACAATCACCTACAACTCTCGTATGGTATTCCTCCAGTCACGAGTTTTTGTTTTCTCAAACCAAGATACAAAAATACTGGCAACATACAGTATTAAATCTACGCTTTAGAATTAAACCGAAGGCATAAGGTAATTCGAATCTTTCTTCCTAGAATAAGTCTCAATAGCAATATTTCAAGATAAAGAACGACATTTTCTCATCTTTTTCTTTTGCAATATAAAGTTGATAGATTTTGGAAGGGTTACAGAGTAAGAGAAGGACGTGGAACCTCTGCTGTGGAGCTGCGGCTTCTTCAACTCCTCGCCTCACTACCAGTTCCTCGATGTCTTCTAACTCCTTTGATAAGCTCATCCTTGGATTTCTTCCTCATTCTATTGCAGCTAATTGTGTATACTAATCAAGTCCTTCGAAGCGGATTATAGTGTGCACTATTCACGATTCTTGATGCAGATAACTGTGTATACTATCCTCTTCTCTCGATGCAGATAACGATGATTCCCTTACAAGACTCCCGGTGTATTTTTTTTTAACTGTCCCTCTCCCACAAGACTCTCGTCGTCTTCAACCAAAAAGGAAGGCATAACTACTCGCACCCTAACTACTTGAGTCTATCCGTTAGCTCTAAGTTGGCTCGTTCCCACTTATCATCAAAATGGTACTAAAAATAGCAAAAAGGGTTTCGATAAACTCTGTTGGATAGGCCGTCATGGCTTATAAGGTGGCGGTCTAGATGATTGTGATGGTATTATGAGTTGTAAGCCTTATGGAGGTTGGTTGACGGATGATTATTATTAATATCACAAAATGATTTAAAACATAACTTTCGACCTTTAACCACCTTATTAGAGGCTTAAAATGATTGCCTTGTTATGGAATATGATGGCATTAAGAAATATGATCTATAACAAATTCCTTCGAGCTAAAGCTCGATTATTATCAATACTTGATAATCTTTGTCTTGCTCACGATGATTATAGAAAACATAAATATATTTATTCCTTACCATTACGAATAGAATTGACGATATAACACGTGGCATTCATATGGACTTAAGACCATAGTTACGAGACTCGGACTCGCTTCAGACTCGGCAAGTTGATTTTGGACTCGGACTCGGACTCGGCGCCTAGACTCAGCAAATTGAAAAACCCAAGAAATTCAGAGATTTTTAAGGATTTAAAACTTGTTTCATGCACCCTTTAATAAATAAACCTTAAAGACATAACATCATCAAATAGAAGCTAATTTGATCACATACTCAAGTATACATTGATCACATAAGTATAAACGCAAATTGTAGCTGAAGGAAATAAGTTAATAACACACTTAGATATATAAATATTGTCAAATGTATACAAAACTCATGGAATATGAAATCCATGGCATCAAACGTTTCAAACAAATATCAAAACAAAAACTAGAAGTCTATGCCACTGACTCAGAGGAGCCTGCAAGTGCACCCTTCTTACGAAGGCGTCTAAGATAGGTCCTGGATGATGATGCAGCTATAATATCTGCCTCTGTCTTTGTGCCACCCACACCAACATGTAATGTGTCTGCTGACTCTGCTCGTGCTCTAACCTTTTCCTCTGCCATGGCTACAGCCTTAGCCTCTCTATCCGCTTGGTCAACCCAATCAAGGTCCTCATCACTAAAGATAGGATCCTTAGCCTCAGTGATCCAATTAGATTGTGGATCGACCTCCTCTAGCATGATGGGGGTGGTGTCAGTGCCCAAAATTTGTCTGTGGCGAAGACGAAGGTTGTAATGAACAAAGACTAGATCATTCAACCTCTGCACAGACAGTCTATTGCGCTTCTTGGAGTGTATGTGCTCAAACATACTCCAATTGCGCTCACAACCCGAAGCACTGCATGGTTGGCTCAATATTCGAATTGCAATCTATTGAAGATTTGGTACCTTAGCACCAAACATATCCCACCATGCATCTGAGATGAGAAAAAGAAAAAAATCAATCTTATAATCCAACTTTAAGTTTCAACATTTAATAATAATATAAAAAGAGGAAAAGTTTATTAGATTTTAAAACTTAAATTATGCTCTTAATATGATTTTACCTGGCTGCAATGTTGACCGATTCTTTTTGCAAATCTCACGAGAAAAGAGATCTCCTTGTGCAAGTCTAAAGGTCTCAAGCTCATGGACTATCTGTATTGAATTAGCCGACATCCGCTCTAACACTGTGTAGAGCCCACTCAAAACCTCTTCATCCGCCTTGAATTCAGGGCGGAATTGAAATGCCGGATTGAGGTAATAAGCGGCTGCGTGTAGGGGCTTGTGAAGCTGGTGGTGCCATCTGCTATCAATGATCTCCCAAATGGGACGATACTTACCCTCAACTCCCCCATAGATGGATCTAATGGCCTCCTTGGCCCTATCCATGCCCTCATATATGTAGCCCATTGCGGGCTTCTCCCCATCAACAACTCGTAGGAGAACTACTAGAGGCTCAGTGACTTGCAATTATTGTGAAAGTGAAACATTCACTTAAGTGTGAACAAAAATAGGCAAATAAAAGAAAAATATGAATAAAAATTAAAACATAATATATAATTAGATTTTCATTTACCTTTACAATCTCCTCAACAGGTGTCCAAAATCTTGCCTCATCAAAGATCCAATTTGTTACTTCAATGCCTGCATTGGTATGAGCATAGGATGAGGAACTCCACTCCTCATCAACAAACATGTGCCTCAAAGCTTTTTTTTACTGAAGCAAGGATTGTAATGTGATGAAATTTGTTGCAAATCGGGTTATGCCAGGACGAGCCAACTCCTTTTGCTGCGTGAAGACCCATGCGTGATTGTATATGAATTTACAAATATTTCTTGCCATCTCCACACATGTTTTGATCCATGGAATCTTGCCAATATCCTCCAATGTGAGGTCAAGGCAATGGGCAGCACATGGAGTCCAAAATAATGATGGGTGCCTCTCCATCAATGGTCTACCCGCAACAACATAATTTGCTGCATTATCCATCACCACTTGCACCACATTCTCCTCACCCACCTCAGCTATGATTTCCTCTATAGCTTCACAAAGGAATGTGGCATTTTTAACATGCCCTGAAGCATCAATAGATTTGATGAATACGGTGCCACCTGAAAAAGAAACAAAATCAATGATTCAATAAAGCATAAATTAAAAATATTAATCGCTAAATCAATGCATTGTAAGAAGTAGAATCACCTGAGGAAGAAACAAGAAAATTTAGCAATGTCCTATTTCTCCTATCAGTCCAACCATCAGTCATGATGGTGCAACCCTTCATCCTCCATATCAACTGTTGCTCCTCTATTGTGGCTTTTACATCGGCCACCTTTTCTGTCAAAATTGGGCTTTATGTCATCTTCACTAGGGGCTTTGAACGCCGCCCCACAAACAGTAATGGCATCAACCATGTTTTGCCAATAAGGAGACCTAACATATGTCACAAATAAATTAAATTAAATAAGTATTGTAAACTAGAGAGTTTAAATTTGAATTCGACATATCTCTAAATATAAAAATTCAAGAGAAAGAATCAAGCTATAAATTTTAAAACAATCAAACAAAAAAGAATTACCTGGCTGCATGGAATGGAATGGTGCAATAGTACCAAAAGTCTCCGATTGCACGTTTAGCTGCATCATGTACGTCCTTGTTCCAACCCATGCTCTCAAGCGACGGTTGGGAACCTGGAGTGGTGCGTGGCAAAATATATGAATCAAGATTCCTAGATTTACGAACTCTAGGCCCAAGAACACTACCGCTGGTAGTGGCAGTAGCAGTAGCAGTAGCAGGTGTTCCACTTCCAACACCTGGAGGATGAAATGGAGGCATGGAAGAAGACTCTCCACTACCACCAACACTTGCCATCTCCTCTATTTGCTTCCTTTTCAATTCTTTTTTTTGCTCAAATGTTTCTAGTTGCACTTTCACCTCTCGTATAACCTCAAGAGGCGCTTTTCCGCATGGGTTAGCATCATGGATTGGTATTTGTGCAAGATGGTATTTCAATCTATTAATGCCTCCTCCACGAAAAATTGTTTTGCAATAAAAAAATTTTACTTCTCCTTTCTTTTGGCCAGGCCTAATTTCAGCATGTTTCCAAGAAGGGTCCTTTCTAACTGGCTCTTTGGACATTGTCATAAAGATGATTTGAAAATCTCAACACTGCTGCAATAACGTATAAAATTTATAAATACAAAAAAAATTAACATTTGTGATTTATAATTATTAAAGTAATAAAAAAAATGTAGGGTTTTCTTACAAAAACACCTAGGGTTCTTTCTTTGATCTACTAAAATAAAATAGAAAGAAGAAATGAAATGTAAAGAAAAATGCAAATTTTGGTTAAAAAAAACACAAAAAACCCTTCAAAATACAAACTTACCTCTAAATCTAGCTTGAAATCAATAATGAGCTCCTTCCAATCCTTTGTAGACACCTCTAGATGCACCAAAAGTAACTACGAAGCTGCCCCAATGCGATTCAACAATCGATTTTTACTCTACCTCCTTGCCGGTTTCCCTACAATGCACTCCAAATTTTGCTCACAACTCTCTTTTCTCCTTCCCCTTTGGCTTCAAAATGAAATGATGTTGCTTTTAGGGTGGAGGAGGAGCTATAAGTTAAAAAAAAATGAATTGAAGCAAGTTTTTTTATTTTTTATTTTTTACTTTTTGGCGTTTTTTTGAGCGGCCGAGTCTGCCTGACGGGAATCGGCGAGTTTGGCGATTTTTTGGCAAAAATTCGGCGAATCTGAGTCCGAGCCCCCCAGACTCGGCTAGGGTGCCTCGCCTCGGACTCGTCGAGTTTTCGCAAGTCTTGGCGAGTTTCGTTACTCTGCTTAAGACGTTATTGAAACCTTTTTCACGACGATGTCCATAACGAAATTGACAACATTTACATCGTACGCACGTAGGTGTTACGATGGCGACAACGTTGGGCAATTTCGCATCTGCAGCGAAAAGGCTTACGGTCGACCTTTCAGGGTCAAGTCTTAGCTCCCCCTTTACGAACTACTGTCAACGTTTTATGTCAAATAACTTAACATGACATATCATATGACACAGATGTCGATTGACTTTACTTTTCGTGACAACGACGTTTAGACAGACAATGTTGCACTTCTACAACAACATAGTGTTGATTTAACCATAAACAAGTCTTACCTCAAGACGACTAAGTTTATTTGTCAGATGGATGTACTCAGTGGCAAATACACATTGATGATCCAGGGTCTATTCTCCCCTTCCCCGAAGATACTTTCCCTCCTCTTATTTCTCGGAGAGCCTGGTTCATCTGTCCCTGTCAACACATTCTCACATACAATTTGTGGTCAACGTACCGGTTTTCCGGTCAAGACATAATAAAACCATAACATTTCATTTTCCCATATTGGAAAGACATTTTAATTCATATCCTCAAATTGATATTATTCAAAAGACAAAACTATGATTTCATAAAATTAATACACGTATTCACATGCCTATTTCTATCCATGAAACAGGTAAAAGTAAATAGTAAATATTTGTCCAAAAGGAGGGATGTAACATATACGAATTGTTCCAGACCTGCAACTTATAATAGCCAATGGGTGTGTCCAAAAAATGATATTTATGTGTTATTTTCATATGGGTATTTCTAGTTAATGCTTTAAATGTTGGTTTTCTGTTATATGAGCATATGGGTGTTGTTAGAAATGCTTCTATGTTATTATATTTCATTTCCATGCAATGCAATGTCATATGCAAAACCTACATGCAATAAACCATAAACATAGTGTCAAACAATCAACAAACAGAAAAACAGAAAAAAAAATCAGAACAGGGGTGTATGTTACAAAACTAAAGCATAAAATTTACTTTGCAAAGACCTATAAATTTATTTACCATGATTTAAGACTGTAAAAACCTACAAGATTCTGTGAATCTGCTTTGCATAGCCTTGTAAAGGTCTGTAGAATTCTTTGAATTTGATTTTTGAAGACCTACTTGTTTGACCTATGATTGATCTGCATTCATGATTTTTCTGATTGTGTGATTACCGTGCTGTTCCTGCATTTTTTATTGTTATGTGTGGATAGATGCAATGGTGTACATAGGTAAGTAATAGTCTTCAGGTAAAGATTTTTAAACAGAGGACTACAGTATGTATTACTACATTAGTTATGTCTAAAAAGTAACTTACAATTAAGTTACAGCCACCTTATAACTTTCCCTTTCAATAATAAATAGAATCCACACTCATTGAAGTGTGTGCCGTCCAATTCTCTCAAACTCCGTGCATCCATTCTTCCAACATCACCTTTTGTTGTTCTTTTCTTGCCATTTGTTATCTGGTTCTTCACATATCTAAGGTCTAGCATGCCATAAGCTGTGCGTTCCCCTCACAATTTTGAAAGAAAGAAATTGTAAATTACATAGCCATTTCTATTAAGTTATCTGCAAGAAGAGAGAAAACATTGATTTCATCATATGAAACATGGATTTCACAGTAGAGATTGCATTTTACCATAGACTTGTAAGGTTTGTCTTGCCCTTTGCAATAATATATGCAAATATCAAGTATCTTTGATTGTCTTCAGAGAAGTCTCCTATCCTTTTCTACAACTTTTCAAAACTATTATAACATTATTTCGGAATTCATACATTCAAATTTCTTTGGGAGGATATAGGTAGAGGCTGATCATACGCTTTTGAGTTTAAGGGAAGAACTGAGATGTTTAACAACATAATGACTGAAAACGAGCTCTTTGTACAACATATGCTGAAAGAGACTTGTATTCTAGATAAGTATTCCTATTGTAAATTGTAATTACTGAGTTGCCTTGAGTAATCTCTTAGAAATTTGTATGGCTATGTTAAAGTGCAGATGCCATATTGTACAGTAATGCATGGACTTGCCAAGGCAGGTAAAATACAGGAGGCCCAGAAGGTATTCAATGAAATGAAGGCCAAGGGAATAAAATCAGGTATTTCTATTCAAAACTATAGAATTACATCTCTTCCTTTTATCTTTTGATTTGTGGGGCGAGTCAATCTTTTCCATAATTCACTATTCATTTTGAAACAAGCTCTGAGAATAGAGAAATGAAGAGTCACTCCCTATCTCAGATTTCAAATTGGTATCAACTTTATTTAGTGCAATTTTTTGTTCATGTTATAATTTGTATTTCGTTTGGGAGTTCCATTTGATAAACAATTTTCCTATTTTGTTGTTGTTGAGGTTCCCTTTTTTTTTCTTTTAATTTAGAATGTGTATTCGTTAAACTTAATACATGATTCAAAAACACATTTTATGATCTTTCCTTCAACACACTTATGTTAGGATATTGATTTAGGGGTGGACAAGTGTTTGGAGGAGAAAGTTTTGTATAAACATGTTTTCTTTGATTTAATGGACACATCAAAGATTTTTACAACTTATCACTTGACAAAAAGTGACATCTAAGTACAATGTAAAATTATCCCTAAAGATCACCTCTTTGAAAGGTAGCTCTAAGAGTTGGGTACTTATTGAAGAGATTGGAAATGGACTAATAGGAAGGCATTCTACAACAGTGGGACAGTGGATGCATAAGATGTAGTTAGTCACGATGTTGAACTTGCTTCTCGATTGAACAAGAGACAAGTTGTGAAGAATCTCGAGATTATGAGGCAATGGAGGTGTTATTTTATTTGGAAATCATGATATCCTTTAAGTAAAGATTTTGAGATGGTTAATGGGCCACCAAGATTCAGTGGGTAAGGCAAGGTTAATAAAATTGGTGTTATAGATCCTTAAAAAACAATCAATTTATCTACAATAATCATAATATAAAACAAAAACCACTTCAGGCTTATATTTATATAAATGGATGAAAATGAGTTGGTTAGGTGGGTTTTCCGGATTCAAAAGCATGTGTAAGGGTACGAAAAAGATGTACAACTGTATACTTTTTTAGGGCTCATCACATGTCATACAGATGCATTACAGAAGACCTATGGCACACTAAATCCTTTGTCTCTGTTAGGGTTTATAGTGTTCTCCTATCTATATTGAACTATAAATAAGGTCTAGAGTTAATTTTGAGATCGTAAGTTATGTGAATTCATCTTTGACTTAGCATTTGGGAGGTTTTCCAAAAAGAGAGATGGAGAGAGATGTTTAGAGGCATTCACTAGAACTTCATATTGCTTTCTCAATTTCTATGTATCAAAGTTGATTTGTTCTATTTCCATGTTAATTTTCAATCAAAAGCTCAACTCACTATTATGTGCCACCATGTATGTTTTTTTCCTTGTTTCATATAAATTAGTTTCACTTTCTTAAGTAATCCATTAGACAATATTGGATTTTGCAGATGGGTATTCATATAGTGTGATGATCTCTTCTTATTCGAAGCTAGGCAATTTTGAAGAGGTAAAGAAGCTAGCTGAGGAGATGGACAGTATAAAAGTTAATTATGACTTAGCAATGATGAATACATTGTTGAAGGCTTATTCTAGAGCAGGTGAGATGGAGAGTGTCATGCAAACACTCAAGAAAATGGACAAGTTAAAAATCTCTCCTAATTGGATAACATTTAGCACCCTTATTTCCTATTTCTGCGAGGAGAAGTTATATGATCTTGCGCTACGTACTCTTGAAGACATGCAAATTAAAGGGCATCAACCAACTGAGGTATGCACACTTTTAAGTTCTAACTAACATCTATTTATTCTCATCCAAACAGTATGCTTTTGGATACAACACATTTCATACGGTATTGATCAATGAATTTTTATGAATACTTGTTATGTAGCTGTATGGGAATAAATCAGATTCAACCATCCTCCTTTCATTTCTCTTAAGTCTAGTTATATCATATAAGAAAATATATTTCTTAGGAATTTCTCGGCATACCAAAAGATATTATCGGGAAAAAACCTGGAAAATATTGGGAACCCAAAAATGCAGTAAAATTCAAAAAATAAAAGAGCGAAATAACTGATGTTTTTTGACTTTTAAAGACATTCTAATTGCATAGAGTGAGAGAGAGAAAGTAAACAAGAGTGTATGCCATGAATTTTGAAATATGGATTTTTTTCATTAATTTTGAGATCACCAATTACAAATAATTGTAATATATATCCCTTTAACAATGTTAATAAATAACTCTATCAGAATGATAATGAACCCTTCATGCAATAAAACACAACTAAGGTAAATATGACTTGTTTATCTTGCTGTTCTCCTTAACTATCAAGTCCAAGAGACTAATCTATACACAAAATGGTAACTACAATTGACAACAACAATCTCCCTAACCTCTTCAAAAACCTCTTAAGTTTACAACAGTGGCAACAATCATGCCTGGCGTTTCAGGACAACAATGTCCTGTCTTAATGTTTCATATTAATCATTTTGATCAGCAATATTTCCTAAAATGTTGACAGCAGTATTATGCCCATATTAATGGATCAGAGTACTAATAATGATGCTACTGAACACTATACTGATTAAGAGCTATGTTATCGAGTTCTTCCCCAAACCCTGCCATGCCTGTTCTAGTTCAATCCTGGTACGGGTTCTTGGTTGGGACGCCAGGCGTTTGTCCAGTGTTCAGCTCGGGAACTGGGGTGCCCGGGCCGAACCCTAAGCAAACCCGGGGTGTGCCCGTGGTAGGGACGCCAAAAAGGTGTCGAATTTGATGTTTTAAATTTTTTTTTTTTTACACTTTTTTGAAATAAAAAAACCTAAAACACTCTAATTTCCCCTAAAAGTGAAACTCAAAACATCTTTTGCCTCAATTCATCAAAACAAGAGTAAAACTTCTTTTTTTTTGCCTCCTGTAATGTCCCTTTTTTGGCCAAGTTAATATTTTCCGAGAAATTGATTAATGGGCGGAAAATATTTTTGTTAAGGAAATAATTAATTAATTAAATGTTAAATAGTCCTAAGTTCCTAAGGATTTTTTATATTTAATTATTTAAATGGCTGGACCTTGGTTATTTTAATAAAGTGACTTTAATTTTATGGCGATATAAAATTATAAAAGTCTAAAGTGTGGGAAAATGAAATAAAAGAAAGGAAAATAAAGTAACGCTCTCAATAAGGGATATAAAAGTACTATGAGCCAAAAGTAAATTCATTATGATTATTCTTGATTTGTGGAACTGGAGGTTCAACAAACCCTAGCACGAAAACCCTTGGGTTCTTGGTTGATTGGAGGAAAACCCATTTCAACCATGCTTCGCAGAATCACTCAGGTATCGCGGGTGCAATTACTTGGTTCAGGTTTGAAGTCATTAGAGTGAAAAGATTTATCATTCTTCAGTTGTTGCAAGAGAGCTACTTTGCAAATTTATGAGATTTGCTTCGCAAATATAAATTTGTCATTTACAGAGATTTTTAATAAAGGTTCCTGCAGATATTTATGGCCACTTTATGAAGATCTTCTGAAGTATTCATTGCAGATTTATTGATAATGGGTGAGAGTTCAAGCCTAGACTTGGGCGCCTGAGTATGAAGATTAGAAATCATGTGCTATATAAATCAAGGCTTTGTTAGATGCAGCCCAGCCAATATATGCATGTGAGCGCTTAATTTCATGAGGAGCCGGGCTAGTTTGAGTAGAGACGTAGCCTCCCAAGTCTCAATCGCAGCCACTATGAAGTCAATGCCAACCAAATAAAGGTACGTGGAAAGAGTGAAGACCACCGTATATTGGAAGAAGGTTTGAAAGACTACTTAATATGTTTGAATGTTAGTGTTTATGCAATCGCAACCCATGATAAATAGAGCGCATGAATTATAAGGAAGGTCGATTAACATCATTTGGAGAGAAGACGCTACTCTTTGAGGCATAATATTATATATGTTTGAAGTTTAATTCATACGCTAAGAAAGGAGATCTCTTTATGTATAATGTTGATGTGGAGTTTTTAAGGAATCGTGGGCCATAATGAAGCTGCACCTCATATCTAGAGTAGCTCTTGAATTTAAAAAGGCAGCTTATACAAGAATATAAGGCATCAATCAAAGTAGAAGTTGGGACGTATGGTGTAAACAGTACATGAAAGATTAAATAAGATGGTCGTCCAGCCAGTTGGAGCATATGCAATTTGCCATGGTATGTTAGAAAATATTGATGTCATTTGGTATTTCTGTATAATCTGATTTATAACAGCAGCAGAGTATAATGAAGAAATCAGATTATCTTTGGTACGTATGAAGTTCCTATTGGCTGATATAAAGTCTGGAATTTCTGAGTTCATTATGCTCTTGGGCAGCAGTCTTTCCTTGTGTGAGACATTTATCATCAGCAGGAACAGAAAATATATATGGAGAGTTGATGTGAAACATTGTTTGTAGTTTGGCATTGTAACTTCATCTTGACACAAGGGAGAAATTGGTATGTTGGCATTTCATTGTGTAATCTGCAAACTGAATGTAATCAGCAATAAAACCATATTCAAATCTTTAATTTGAATATTCATATTCGATCTTGCAACTGTTATTACTTGTATATCAATCATTTGTATTGTTGGTATATGCATGAAAAATGTTGTCAAATTGTTCATTGAAATGAATATGTGAAACAATCTGAAAAACCTACAAAACCAAACATTCTAACAAGCAACAAACTCAGAAAATCAGTCATAACCAGCAAGCATGTCAAGTGACAAAATGTCAAAGCACTAGAAGTCAGAAAATTTATGGGATTCAAGCAAAATCTTGGTAGGGGATTTTACACCTCCAAGCTGCCATTGTTTTTTGTTATGGTAAGTTGCAAACAGGGGTGCAGATCCCTAGAACAAAAGCTCCCAGCAGGCAACAAAACAGGCCAAACAGGCCACCAACAGCAGAAAAGCAGCATACGAACAATAAACTAACATATTAGAGTCCAGATACATAAACAAAATCCATAACTAGAAAAACAAACCAAGGCAGAAAGAAAAGCTAGGGAAACAACTGACTCCAGTCCTCCTTAAGGAACCCATACATCTCCTCGTAGTTCACGAAAGCCTTAGGATCCAACCCATATCTCTTAACTTCAAAGTCCTGCAGAACCGCTAGAGTAGTAGCAGCCCGATGCATCACCTTCGAACTCAAAGAGGCCATGACTTTCAACTTCCCTTCCATGGCATCCACTCTTGATTTCAGCTCGACCATCTCCTTAATGGCTTGATCACATTTCACACATTCTCTCTACATGGGGGCATTCTCTTTAACCATATCAGCCTCGTCTGGTTCCAATTCAGTCTCTTCTTCAGAATCATAGTAGGAGTTATTTAGCTTCTCAAACAAGCTGGTACCATCCTGGCATTCAGTCTTCTCCGAGGTAAGCTTCACCTGCTGAATTTCCACTTCATTCTCCGGGTCTGAATCACTTGAATCTTCCACTATTTTAACTTTGGGGGTTTGAATACCAGCAAGTCTGCTGGAGCGTCTTATGCCTGGCTTCCTAGTAGTAAAGTCACTAGGCTTCTTCAACTTGTCACCAGTATTGTTAACCTTGTCTTTCTCCCTGTACCCAGTTACCTCCATTTCTTCCCTATCGGCACCTCTGTCATTCTTGTGATCCCCTTTAGGGTTAGACTCCACAGTCTCCCCAATCTTACAGTTCGCCTCCCCATCCAGAGACAAAACACTCTTAGGCTTCTTAGCCTTGGTCTTCTTTGAGGTATTAGTCAAGCCACTTTTCTTCAACGGCCTCTTCCTATTTGCAGACAGAGTCAGGCTATTCTTAAGGTTGCAGAGACCCACTGTCGCTTCTTTCTGGGAGGAATTACCAGGGGTGTCGGCCAAGGAACCAATAATGGATTGGGGGGAAGGTTTAACAATAGGTTCCTCAGAAATGCCCATAAAAGCATTCTCAGGCGGAGAAGCCTTCACAGGGTTTTGCATTTTCTTCTTAGGCTAGGACACGGGAGAACCAACAATTGGGGTCATAGAATCCAGGGGGGACCTGTTGTCATGTGAAATTGCACCCTGCTTGAAGCTCGTCCAAGCCCTCCAATGACACAATGGGACTGATCTCAAGGTGTGGGACCTTGCGGATGAGATCAGACCTTCAGAGAAGGTTGGTTCCTCTTTCTGAGCTTAAGACTCAGAGAATTGAACTAAATCTAGTGCTAATACTTGCAGGGGAAAAGGGGAAGAACTATTGAAATTAAAAGAGGTGATGCACCAGATTAAAGATGTTTAGCTACAACCGACTCAACACAGTAATGATCTCAAAACTGAAAAGAACTCACACAGACTCATACCAATCCAGACAGAGGTTAGGATAGAGAGGTGAAGGTGTGAAAGGGACTATTTTATCCACAATACACAACTCACATCAATAGAATAGACACAGTGCAAGAATAATGAGAGAGGCAAAATATCAGTTTGTGTTGATCAAAGAGGCCAAATAGCCATTACAAAAGAGAGAATTATTGTAGAGAAAGTAGACACAGAATAACCAATTGCATTCATTGTTGAACTATCAACTAGAGACATCAAAGGCTCAGAATTGAGCACAATGTATCAAATCCAGTTGGTTTGTGCAATTGCGTTACAAGGTCTGGTCACAAAGAACTCTCTAACCTGTATAATAGCTCAAAAGGACAACTAACAGAAATACATTGTTTTCAAATGTATAACATTTTCATCATCACTTTGTTATAGTGTGCGCTAAATTTTGGTCAATTGACCCAGGACATGCCCACGCTTCATTAAATTTCTGGCTCAGAAGCTCTACCAGATCCTGCAAACTGGAACGGTGGCCATGCTTCTGACATGCTTGCAAACTTGCAAAAGAGATTGCCTACACGCATGGGTGCCAAGCACTTATGAGAGAAGGCCTGCAAATCTATTTTGTCCCTTCCCTGTACTGACGCATTGAAGAATTCACTGTTTCAACTACCCTCATTTGGCCTTGGCTTGCAGAGCTTTAATGCTGGGTACGTTTCCCTGAGAAACGACGTGGTTTCGGAGAGGAGCAAGCTTTTACAACACTTTAAAGTGTTGTACTCCTTTTCTTTCATGGTGTCTTTGAATTTGTCATGGTGTCTTTGAATTTGTCATGGTAGGCGCATTCGCTTCATGTAGAACCATCGAGCTTCATCTTCATCGACAAAGTTCTTCCTTTGCAAACTATTTTGGGCTTGCCTTCGTCACAAATTACCTCTTTGACACTATGTTTGCCATATCGGCAAATTATTCATTTGCCGAACTTACTTTATCTTTACTCCTTCCTTTAGTCGGCAAAACCTGACTCTGACAAACCATCCTTTCTTCCCTTTTACTCTTATTTTGCCTTATCAGCAAACTTTACTTTTCTAGAATCGGGCTCTCTTGCTTTTGCCTTATCGGCAAACTTTTTGCGAACCAAGCTTTTAGCTTCTCTTTTCCCTACCATTTTGCCTTGTTGGCAAAAGTGTCTTTTGCCGAACCTCTTTTTCTTGCTATCCCCTTTTTCGGCTTTTCGCCCTGTTGGTGAACCATGAGAAAATTGAACTTTTGCTTTGTTCTTTACTTTGCCGATTTGCCGATTTGCCTTTCCTTGGCCACTTTTCGCCTTATTGGCGAATTCTCCAATTCTTGAACCGAGCCTACCTTTGACTTTTCTGACTTTCGCCTTATCGGCGAATTTCCGCTTCCACGAACTTGGCTTGCTTTTTGCCTTATCGGCAAAATCTTCATATCCCAAACTCTGCCTTTGGCCCACCTTTTCCTCTTTATCAGCAAAATTCCATTTCGCTGAACCTTCCTTTGCATCTTCTTCTTTATCGGCGAATTGCCTTATTGGCGAACTTGAGGATTTTCAAACTTAGGAAAAGTTCGCACTTTTACCGGTTTCCCGATAAGGCTTTCCTTTTCCTTGCCTTAGCCAAATTTCATATTCTATATTTTGCCCTGTCGGCAAAATCTTCAACTTTTGAACCTAGTCCTCTTTGTCGACAAAACTCCACTTTGCCGAACCACTTGCTTTGTCGATGTATTCACTCTCCTTTTTGCCTTATCGGCAAAATCCCTGTCGGCAAAACCTTGAAACTTTGAACTCACCATGCCTTAACCAAATTTTCTTCTATCGGCCCATTTGCCCTTTTGTGAACCTCGGGCCCTTGCCTTTGACTTGATGACTTTGCTTTATCAGCAAATTCTCCATCGGCCAAACCTTCTGTCAGTGAACTTGGAGGTTTGCGAACCTCCAATTTCGCCAACAAAGCCATCTTTCGCTTCCCTTTGTGCCTTAGGAACCTTCACTTACACCGCATCTCTTTTTTTTTTTTTTTCCCTTTGCTGGCAAAGTTGCCGATCGGCAAACTTAAGGTTCACTGAACTAAAAGTTTGTCAACGAAGGCAAACATTCTCCTTTTCTTCGCTTCTTACTGCCTTAGCTGATTCTACCTTTGTCAGCAAACCGGTGAATCGGCGAACTGCTAAACCGCCGAACCATAGGTTCACTGAACCAATATTTTGCCGATAAAGACAATCATTCACCTTCCCTTTGCCTTAGCCAAATTTTGGAGAAACTTGCTCTCCTGGGCCATTGTCAGCAAATCGCCGAATCAACAAACTTATGAAATTTCGAACTTTTCGAAAAGTTCGCAAAACATGAGAACTGTCGATAAAGGGGAGCCTGCCTCCCTTAGCCATTTTTTGAGCCTTCTTGCCTTATCGGCGAATCGGCTAGTCAGCGAATTGGTAGGTTTGCGAACTTGGACTTTTGCCAACAAAGGCCAAAAGGGGCCAAAAAATTAAGGCAATAACTTAGAAAATTCTGTGTTTTTCTGGGTTTTTTGCAAGGATTTTACATAGGAATTTTCAGGGATTTTTGCAAGGTTTTACACTAAAAAATTGAAAGATATCAGATTTTTTTAAAAGGGAAACCTCCTATTTGGGCTTTCTCTGATAGGAGGGGAACTCTGGAATATTTTGGGCTGGGCAAAATATGACAACAGGACCCAACAACCACAGGGTGCTTACTCAAAGGGGACCTACCAGTAGCTGGGGACAATTGCCCAAGGGAGCATCAATGGTAGCCATAGATTTAGGAGACCCTCCTCTTGTAGGAGAGTGGTGGGCATTCTCAACCAAACTCTTCACATGTGCATCCTTGACCAGGAAGACTTTAATTAGCTTAGGAGGGCAGAGGGCTAGATGAAACTCATATAGGCGAAGGATTAAACCCTGGTGAAGGGGGAGGACAATGACATTGGGGTCTCTGGCTTGGGCGTCCTTAGCCACCTTGATGGAGGACTCTAAAGAAGACAACAGATAAAAAGGACCTTGTGCCTGAAGTGGTTCAAAAGTGCAAAGTGGTAATGGTAAAACCATTTATAGCAACCTTCCAAAGTCACATATTTCATCAAAACGTAACATACCTTGTCCCATGGCGGCACCAAATTGTCCCTTTTGAAACCCCCCTGCAACCTCATGGGAGTTTCACCCTCCTTGAAGAACAATGCAATACTTTCATTGTCCTGGACTTTGCGCTGCTTCTTTAGCTTCTTGCCTTTGCACGATAAACTAGTTGCCTGAGCTATAATCTCCTCACTAACCTCAAACTGCACTCTGCCCACTTGCACCACCCTCTTGTCCTAAGGCATAGCAAATTGGATAGACAAGCTTTCATCAAACCTGTTAAGACATTCGAGAAACGGGGTGGTACCTCCCTCATAGCAAATACTCCACAGCATTTCATCGGCCCTAAACTCTTCACAGGAGTTGGGTTCCGTTCTAATCCTGTCTCCCCCCATAATTAAGTTTCTCAAACCCCCATTAAGAAGTTGGTTTAACTATTGCAGAATGAACCAAAGGTGGAGGATGAAATTTTTGTTTTTTCTCGGCTTCCTAATGAACTGATGGCAGCTACAATTATGAAGTTTAGTCCCACGCGAAGGAACGATACTCAAGATGGCCTCACCATCCCCTTCACATCCCATATCATAATTGCCATAATTACGAATAGTGTGTTGGATATGATCATTGGAAGCAAGCATCGCCAGAATTTGAACAAATCCCAATGACCATGTTATCCAAGGCCACGTGAACTGGAGGAACTGGCAAGAGATGTGGCTATCTTCCCTCCAACTCATTTGCGTCGACGTCATCTCATTCCACATGGGTTCCATGCAATGATTTAGGCCAATGTCTCCTTGTCTGGAGACAGCCCCCCCAACTCACCCCTTGAGAACGTTGGTTATCGAAGCAAATCTTCTAATGATTATTGAGAGTATATAAGAATATATACTCCATATTAGTATTAGCCCAATTTATTGCATTCATTGAGAAGGGATAGATTGTGCCTCAAGACATAGGCAGGCTTTGACATTACTAGGAAGATTGTTTATATCTCTCCAACATCTCTTAGAGTTAAGGTTAACCTCAAAGTTGGCCATAGCATCCACAGCACCATTACCCTCTCTATATATATGTCTTAATTTCACCTTCTGCAACCCCAAGAGGAGGTAATTAATATCCTGGATGATATCAATCACCTGCCATCCCACTCCAGCTTTCCTTGGACAGCATCAACAATGAGTTTTGAGTCACCCTCTATTCGCAAATTTTTGATACCAATGGACAAGGCAACTTTAACCCCCCAGAGGAGAGCCATGGCTTCAGCCACATTGTTAGAATTTATTCCTAACCCACCAGCATAAGCAGCTACAAGTTCCCCCTTATAGGACCTCAAGACCCTGCCACCACTAGAAGCTCTAGGGTTACCCTTAGCAGCCCCATCAAAGTTTAGTTTAATCCAACCTTCATTTGAGGGAGTCCATCTAGTGTTCTTGCGAGCTAACTTTTTATTGTTATCAACCTTGCAATTATGTAAAGAGACATTCCACCTTCTAAGGAAGTTGGTTTCTTTATTATTAGGGGGGGCTTCAACAGCTTTTAGAGTGCAATGAGAAACATTTTCAGCAAGCAACTTGGAACAAATGCCAAAGACTTCCTGGGCAGTTCTGGGGCTACCTCTGAAGATTCTGTTATGTCGCTCCTTCCACAAGCCCCAAGTGAGGATAGGAGGAATCCGGTACCACACTTCTTTCCAGATTGGATGGGAGAAAGGGGTAGTCCAGTTTTCAATAAAATAAATCAGGTCTTCATTCATACTCCAACTAATACCCAGGTTTTGTAAGGCCATGCTCCACACCTCCCAAGTGAAGTCACAGTGGAGAAGGTGGGGAGTAGATTCCTCCTCTTTAAGACAAAGCGCATGTCATATTTTGCCCAAATCCAAAATATTCAAAAAATTCCTTCCTCCGTCAAAAATATTCGATCTGAGACACTTGAAATGGAAGAAGTTTTCCCCTTAGAAAAGCCTAGAAAAATCCCCAAAAAATTCTAAGTTTTTGCCTTTTATTTTTCCTTAGTCGGCAAAATTTTTTCGCCGATTTGCCGATTCGCCGGTTTGCCGACTGAAGGGGCAAGGCGGAAGGAAATGTCCAAGGCAAGCACTTGGAAATTCACTAAGACAGAGTTTCGTTTTATTGACGAAGTGTTGGTTTGACGAACCTTAGGTTCGCCGATCGACCAATTCACCAATGAAGCAGTGAAGATAGGTAGAAGCAGCTAAGGTAGAGGTAAAGGGGAAAATCTAAGGCAAGGGAAAGCAAAAGCAAGAAGTCGGCCACAAAGGGAAGTCGGCTAGTCGGCAAAATGTTGAACCCGCTAACTAGTTCGAATTTCCCTAAGTTCGCTGATAAGGCGAATCGCCGATGAAAGCCAAAGACCAAATGATGCGGCTAGGTCAAGATAAGCCAAGTTCATAAAAAGGAAATTTCGCCGATAAGGCGAGAAGGAAGAAGGAAATCGGCTAAGGCTTAGCGGTTCACAAAATTGCAGATTCGCCGATAAGGTGAAGGGGCGAAGGAATAGTTGGTTTGTGGCAAGGAGACTTCGTCAATGAAGAAGAAATGAGTCACCAAGTGGAAAGTTCACTGATAAGGCGAAAAAGTGAAGGCAAGCCAGCTCCGTCAGAAAATCAGTGAAAGGGAGAACTTGCGAAAAAGTTCATGATTTTCAAAAATCGCCAACAAGGCGACATAGGGGTCCCAAAAAACCAAGGAAAAAGGCAGAAACCAAAGATGGCTACGTTCGAAAAAGTAGAAAATCATCGACAAAGGAGTCGAGGGAAAGAAAGATAAAAGAAGTCGGCCAAGGCGTTGGTTCAGAGAAATGCAAATTCGCCGATAAGGCAAGAAAAAGATCAAGGAGGCCTAGTTCTCAAAGGGGAGATTTTGCCAACTGAAGGCAAAGGGGAAGGTAAAATGGTTTTGGAAACGAGGATTTTGTTGACAAAGGGCGGAAAAGATGAAGCAAGCAAAGTTCATAAAATATAGAAATCGTCGATGGCAAAGAAAAGAAGCTAAGGACAAGAAGTTCGTGAAAGCCAATTTTTGCCGATAAAGAAGAAAGAAGCCAATTTCTGAAAAGTGAGATTTTGCCGATAAAGCAAAGGAAGAGACAGAGGCAAGCTTGGTTCGTGAGAATGGAATTTTGCCGACAAGGCAAAATAAAAAGCCAAAAAAGAGGAAAAATGTAATACGTTAGGATATTTAAAGAAATTTAAATATTTTAAAGTGTTGTAAAAGCTTGAGGGACACAATTTTCTGCTGTTGCAGAAGGGATTTATCACCTGAAGTACAAATATTGTAGAAAAGTCAGAATCAGGTAGTTGAAACAGTTAAATCCTTCAATGTGATTGTACAAAGAAGGGACAAAATGGATTTGTTGGTACCATGGAAGGATTTCAGACCTTCCTTCTATGTGCCTGACACCCCTGCGTGCGGGCAATCTTCCTCTGCAGTTTGTAGGCCTGTCAGAGCGTGGTCACCATTCCAAAGATTGCAGGTTCTGATAGGGCTTCTGAGCCAGATTTTAATGCAGCGTGGCCGCTTGGGCAGAGCCAGTTGATTGATTTTGAGCGGCCAATGCTGCAGATGGATTAAAAAAATGCTATATATACATGGTGCGAAGATGCAAACAAAGGTTGTTGTTAGCTGTTGTTCTGGGCTGTTATGCTGGATAATTTGTTGTCACAGATCTTGTAATGCGATTGCAAGAACCAGTAGAATTTGATGTATTGTGCCTACAGCTAGGCCTTTAATGTCTTCTAGTCTGGTTCACCAATGAATGTAATCGATTATTTTGTATCTATTTCTCCTGCAGCAAATTGTTCTGCTTTGAAATGGCTTTCTAGCCTTCATGACTAATAAAGACTGCTATTTCGCCTCTCTTGAGTTTTATTCTGTGTTTATTTGAGAATTAGATGCTGGTATTGTGGGCAAAATGGCCCCTTAGATTTATTTCTCTGTCGAACCTCTATGTAGCTTATACGAGTTTGTGTGAGTCTTTTACAGTCTTGAAGTCATTGTTGTGTTAATTCAGACACAGTTAAAGACACATTATAAATCTGGTGCATGACCCCCCTTTTTTAGTTTTAGTATTTTCTTCCCCTTTTCCTTGTGAGCAGCATTAGATTTAGTTTAATTCTCTGAGCCTTAAGCTCTAAGAGGAACTGGCCTTCTCTGGAGGTCCGATCTCAACTGCAAGGTCCCACACCTTGAGATTAGTCCCATTGTGTCATTGGAATGCTTGAATAGACTTCAAGCAGGGTGTAATTTCACGTGATAACAGAACACACCTGTTCGGGATTTGGAATTCCCTGATTTTCAGATTGCCCTGGGTGAGGATCCTGTTGTGGGAAGCTAGCCACCAAAAAAAATTCACCTTAGCGATTAAGTGGTGATTCCACACCTTCCTCCAAATACTATTATCATTAGTAGAGTCTAACAGCAGATTGTAAGCCGACTTAACAGAGAAGGTGCCTACTTTATCGTTGGCCCATGGAAGCTCATCTGTCCTAGGGAATAAAGGTATTCTGCATTGTTGGAGGTCTTGTTGCAGATCATTAACAATTTGGGAGAGGTCACTGATCTGGTTCTGGCTAGAGATTCAGAGGACAATACCTGGTGAGTAGGTCACCTGCGGTATTGTAGAAACTAGTAGCAATTGGTTTGGAGTAGTCTGACAATCTCGCTGAGAGATGTATGCCTTCTCTCCCTTATTCATTGTGAAGGAAGTAATATTTATCTATATTCAAAGGCCATGATCAAAGGTCAGTGCAACCTTTCAAGTGGAATAATTAGTTAACAAACAAATAATAATTTTGGTTCGGATCATTCCTCCCCCCTTGAGAGGCAATGAGCCCCATTGCATTGATGTTTGGTAACAAATGAGGAAAGTGTTGTGCAATGTGCACCCTGGTAAACCATTTGCCCTAATGAGGCACACAATGCTGGTAATGTCGCTCCTTGTACTTCTAGGTGGTGTGATGCAATATCTAATGAACTTGCTGAATTTGGGCAATCTTGTTGAAGAGATGTATGCCCTAAATAATTTGGGCAATCTCATGGAAGATATGTATGCCTTGGAGACTCCATTTAGGAGAGTTCATAAAATTTGACAATCCCAATAGGTGAGATGTATGTCGAAGTTTGGCAAACTCAGCAAGTGAGATGTATGCCTCAAACTTCCCCCTAAAATTGACCCTCTAGACTTGTTATGTTGGAGTTGTTGTGTCTGCATATTTGAAAGTTGAAACATTAAAAATTGATGGTTGCTTTTGTTGAATAATGGATGGATGCTATTGTAAAACAAATTGTTGAGAAGCTTTAAGCAAGGCACTGATACAAAGCGACTAAGTACTTGAGATTCTCCATGTGTGCTATTGAGTTTTGTATGGGGTCTGTGCCCTATTTTTGCATTTGAGGTTTATTGATTTCCAACTTTCTAGTCTATTTTTGGTGTGCACTTGCCCTGTTTCTGCATTGGAAATAACGTGATCTAGTTCCTAAATATCTTCTTTTAATTTTGTTTTCCTTTATAAGATTTATCTTTCTCCGATCATAGTGAATTCATGGTATACAACGATGAATTGTTGAAAGTAGGGTCATGTAGGGCAATCCATAGGCGGTGTTGGGTTTTCCTTTATATCCATAAGGAGAAACTGTTGTCATATTTTGCCCAGCCCAAAATATTCTAGAGATCCCCTCCTTATATCAGAGAAATCCGATCAGAGAAAGCCCAAATAGAAGGAGGTTTCCCTTTAAAAAATTGATATCCTTCAGTTTTCAGTGTAAAACCTTGCAAAGATACCTGAAAATTCCTGTGGAAAATCCTTGCAAAAAACCCAGAAAAACCCAAAATTTTCTAGGTCCTTGCCTTAATGTTTTGGCCCCTTTTGGCCTTTTCGGCAAAAGTCTAGGTTCGCAAACTTGCCAATTCACCGACTGGCCGATTCGTCGATAAGGTAGGAAAGCTCAAAAAATGACTAAGTAAAGGGAGGCAGGTTACCCTTTATCGACAATTCTCATGTTTCGTGAACTTTTCCAAATGTTCGAAATTTCATAAGTTCGCCGATTCGGCGATTTGCTGACAATAGGCTAGGAGAGCGGGATGTCTTCAAAATTTGACTAAGGCAAAGAGAGCAATGATGCCTTTATTGGCAATTTTCCAAAGTCGCGAACTTTGTAAAAGTTTGCATGTTCTCAAGTTCGCCGATTCGGCGATTCCCCGATAAAGGAAAGCAGAAGGAAGGGTTTGATGGAAATCGGCCAAGTAAAGAAGAAGAATGCTTGCCTTTGTCGGGAAACTTATGGTTCGGTGAATCTTAAGTTCGCCAATTGGCAGGTTCGCCAATCGACGACTTCGCCGACAAAAGGAAAGAGGTAGAGGAAAAGGAAAGAAAACTTTGTCGGCAATTTTCTAAAAGCGCAAACTTTTCAAAAGTTCAAAATCTCCGTGGTTTGCCGACGGGGCGATTTGCCGATAAAGAGACCAAGTAGAAGGCCGAGGTTCGCAAAAGGGCAAATGGGCTGATAGAAGAAAATTTGACTAAGGCATGGTGAGTTCGAAGTTTCAAGGTTTTGCCGACAGGGATTTTGCCAATAAGGCAAAATTAGGATGAAGACAGCGGTGAAGCAAAGTGGTTCGGCAAAGTGACATTTTACTGACAAAGAAGACTTGGTTCGAAAGTTGAAGATTTTGCCGATAGGGCAAAAATGGAAAACATAGAATCGGCTAAGACAGAAAAAAGGCCTCATTGGGAAACCGGTAAAAGTGCGAACTTTTCCTAAGTTCGAAAATCCTCAAGTTTGTCGATAAGGCGATTCGCCGATAAAGAAGAATATGCAAAGGAAGGTTCAGCAAAATGGAATTTTGCTGATAAAGAGGAAAAAGTGGGCCAAAGGCAGAGTTTGAGATATGAAGATTTTGCCGATAAGGCAAAAAGCAAGCCAAGTTCATGGAAGTGGCAATTCGCCGATAAGGCGAAAGTCAGAAAAGTCAAAGGCAGACTCAATTCGAGAATTGGAGAATTTGCCGATAAGGTGAAAAGTGGCTAAGGAAAAGCAAATTGGCAAATTGGCAAAGTAAAGAATAAAGCAAAAAGTTTGGTTTTCTTATAGTTTGTCGACAGGGCGATTAGCTGATAAAGGGGATAGCAAGAAAAGGACGTTCGACAAAAGACACTTTTGCCGACAAGGGAAAATGGAGGAAAAAGAGGCGCTAAAAGCTTGGTTCGCAAAATGCAGAATTCGCCGATAAGGCGAAAATGAACCAAATGGAAAAAAGTTCGTAAAGTGATAAGGTTGCCGATAAGGCAACAACAGAAGAGCCTGGTTTTGGAAAAGTAAAGTTTGCCGATAAGGCAAAATAAGAGTAAAAGGGAAGAAAGGATGGTTTGTCAGAGTTAGGTTTTGCCGACTAAAGGAAGGAGTAAAGATAAAGGAAGTTCGGCAAATGGATAATTTGCCGATATGGCAAAAATAGTGCCAAAAAGGTAATTTGCGACAAAGGCAAGACCAAAATAGTTTGTGAAGGAAGAACTTTGCCAATGAAGATGAAGCTCGATGGTTCTGCATGAGGCAAATTCGCCGACTGTAACAAATTCAGAGGCGCCATGAGAGATTTTAAAGGTACAACACTTTAAAGTGTTGTAAAAGCTTGCTCCTCCCCGAAATCTCGTCGTTTCTCAGGGAAACGTACCCAGCATTAAAATTTTGTAGGCCGAGTCAAACGCAGGTAGCTGAAATAGTGGAATTCTTTAATGTTGCGGTACAAATGAAGCTGCAAGATAGATTTACAAGTACGCAGAAGGACTTCAAGCCTCCCCTCTTCAATGCGCTTGGCACCCATGCGTGCAACCAATCTACTCTGCAAATTCTGTAGAATTCAATGAGTATGGCCACCATTCTTCTCCTGACAGGGCCTCTGAGCCAGAAATTTAATGAACCATGGGCATGTCTTGGGTCGATTAACTAGAATTCAGTGCCCACTGTAGTAGAGTGATGATGAAATGTTATATATACATTTGAAAACAATGTATTTCTGTTAACTATTCTTCTGGGCCACTATACAAGTTAGAGAGTTATTGTGACGAGACCTTGTAACGCAATTGCATGAACCAACTGGATTTGATGGACTGTGCTCTTCTGCTAAGCCTCTCATGTCTCTAGTTGGTAGTTCACCAATGAATGTAATTGGTTATTCTGTGTCTACTTTCTCTGCAATAATTCTTTCTTTTGTAATGGCTATTTGGCCTCTATGATCAATATAAACTGATATTTTTCCTCATTATTCTTGCACTGTGTCTATTCGATTGATGTGAGTTGTGTATTGTGGATAAAATGATCCCTTTCATGCCTTCACCTCTCCATCCTGACCTCTATTTGAATTGGTATGAGTCTGTGTGAGTTCCTTTCAGCTTTGAGATCATTACTGTGTTGAGTCGGTTGCAGCTAAACACTTTCAATCTAGTGCATCACCTCCTTTAATTTCAGTAGTTCTCCCCCTTTTCCCTTGCAAGTATTAGCACTAGATTTAGTTCAATTCTCTGAGCCTTAAGCTCAGAAAGAGGAACTGGCCTTCTCTAGAGGTCTGATCTCATCAGCAAGGTCCCACACCTTGAGATCAGTTCCATTGTGTTATTGGAGTGCTTGAACGAGCTTCAAGCAGAGTACAATTTCACATGACAACATAAACCATTTTCATGTCTGGTTGTTGGGGTTTCCTTTGTATCCATAAGGAGAACCATTTTTGTGTCTAGTGTCCCTTTTGTTTAGAGACTTATTCCTTTAGTATTCATCACGGGCTTGCAAAACCCTCAGGACAAATTATCTTATCCATGGTATGGAATATGAACTACTTTATATTTCATTCTTGAGTATGGGTGTGTCATATGTGAAGAGTTGAATCACCTTCATTGTAGTCCAACATACATTCATGTCCCTGTACCCTGAGAGTGAATTATGTATTGTCTTTTATTGGTTTTTGCTAGAAAAGTTATTTTGTTTTGTTCTGATTCATGCATTCTGTGTTTATAAAAGTGTCGCTGTTTGAAGAAAAGGAGTGGTATTTCTTCACTCCCATGGACAGGAAGTATCCAAATGGTTCTTGTCCCAACAGGCTACTAATTCTAAGTATTGGAAAAGCCACAGGTGCAAATAAGCCCATCACCACTCGAATTGGTGGTAGTTGTGTGGGCATAAAAAAGGCTCTAGTTTTCTATGTTGGAAAAGCACCCAAAGGAAACAAGACTAACTAGATCATGCATGAATATCGCCTTGCCGATGTCAGTAGGCTTGAGACGAAGGATTTCATTGTAGCGTAGTCATGGCAGAAACCATTCCTCATGGATTTAGTGTAGTATTGTGGTTCAGTAATAGTGGCACTTTTGGATTATGTTTGAGTCTACATTTGATGATTTTGTGTGGATTTGTCCATGTTGCTGATGACAAATTTTTGTTGCTGTAGTTGGATGACTGGGTGCATCATGAACTCAAGCATAGAGCATTCAGAAAGAACTTCTAAAGATTCCCTTTATACAAATTACAAAGCAGGTTCTAACGAATCCTTTCAGGTGTGAGAATGTGTTGGACCCAACACACCACCCACCAAACCATGGACAGAGAAATCGTGGAAAGGATTCGTGGATGAGTTGGTCTACGTCGGGAGAGATGCCCACGTGCATCGCCCATTGGCTCCCTAATTGGCGTACCTGTGGGGGAAGATAGCTCTGGCTTCGATACAACTGATCTGGATCTGGCTGGAGATTCAGAGGACAATACCTAGTGAGCAGATCACTTGCGATATTGTAGAAACCAGTAGCAATTGGTTTGGAGTAGTCTAACAATCTTGTTGAGAGATGTATGCCTTCTCTCCCTTATTCATTGTGAAGAAAGTAATATTTATCTATATTTAAAGGTCATGATCAAAGGTTAGCGCAACCTTTCAAGTGGAATAATTAGTTAACAAACAAATAATTAATTTTAGTTCGGATCAATCACTGTGACTCTGACAGCAGTTTGACAGTTGTTTCCACTAGAAAACTCCTCCCTGTTGTAGCATGTAATCAGAAGTCCGTTCATTGAAAAAGCTAGTGGCAAGATCAGCTAGTCTTCTGAGGTTCTGACCAAGAGGTTGCTCCTTTAACCAGTTATCTTCCCAAAATTTTATCATTCTCCCATTGCCAAGTTTCCATTTGATTCCTTTCTGTAGCAAAGCTCTAGATTTTAAGACATTGTTCCAAATAACAGATCCTTTAGGAATTCCCTCAACAGCAAAAAACCCATTGGGGTCCACATTAGCAAGGTATTTGGCCCTCATGATGCCACTCCAATCTTTACTATCTTTCAAAAGGTTCCAACCCACCTTAGCTATAAGTGCTTTGTTGATCAGAGGAATTTTTCTTAACCCCAGCCCTCCTTGATATTTTGGTAAACAAACTCTATCCCAATTTATGAGGGCTATTCTCTTCTCTTCCAACCTAGACCAGAGAAAGTTCCTCTGGATTCGTTCAAATTTTTTCGCAAGGTATTTAGGAATCTTGAAAAGAGATAGAAAATAGATGGGGATCCCCAGTAAGGAGACCTTAAGCTGAAACTTACCAGCTTGCCTCAAAAGTTTCCCCTTCCAGCGTATGAGCTTCTTTTGACCCGTTCAAGGATAGAATTCCAAAACATGGGGGAAACTTCCTTAATAGATAAAGGGAGACTGAGATAAGACCTTGACAGCTCGCCTCCAACATAGCCCAAGATAGCTTTGATTTTCTACTGCAAGTCGGCCTTTGTGTTGAAGAAGTACATTTGACTTTTCTTGTAATTTATACATTGGCCAGAAACAACAACATACTCATTCAGCAACCTCTTCCATTTTCAGGGTTCCACCACAGAATTAGAACCAAAAAGTATGGTGTCGTCCACAAACTGTTGTATGGTAGCTAGATCAATCGAGGTGGCAAGTTTAATGCCCTTGAGCTCTTTAGTTTCCAGCAGCCTCATAATATTTCTACCAATAACTTTATCCATTATTATGAAGAGATACGGGGATAAGGGGTCACCTTGTCTTAGCCCTCTCCCAACATTGAAGAACCCTCTAGGGATGCCATTCATAAGGATAGAGAACTATTGGGAAATAGGTGTTGTACACCTTGCATAATATTGGTTTATTTTATTCATGTAAAATAAATATTTATTTGTGGTGCATCTTAATTGATGTGTTTAACCACATTAGATATTTATTTGGAGGCCACTTGTAAAAGTTGTATGTAACATTGGGATATTATTTGTATTATTTAATTGTTGAGAAAAAAAGTAGTACCAACATTAAATAAGTGGGTCAATGGTTTTGTGTATCCATGGTTTTGGAACACATGGTTTTATCCAATACCACAAGTTGTATTTGTGTGAGCTTGGTCTATAAAAACAAGCACATGGTTAGTGGTTTGGGTGGGTTGCCTATTTCATTATAGGTGGATTGGAGGTTTGTGAGAGGCTGTCATTGTATTGAGCTCTCTCCTGTAAGTGCATATTGTGAAGTATGGCAGGTGATGTGTGGATTCATGCTTGTACACAATGGAGGATGCATTGGAGGTGCTTGATGGTTCAGAGGTATTCATAGAGACTCATGGCATGTATTGTAATATCTTTATTGCTGAATAATACATATGAGTGTGGATGCTTTTGGAGGTTGGGTTTTTTTTCTCTCGAGGGTTTTCCCAGGGTATATCTTGTGTTTGTTCATTGATCTTTACATTATGGTTATTTGCTGCATCTTATTCTCCTATTGGGTTATGTGGAATTGGTTTTATTTGACTTGCAAATTCCTAACAAGAACTTGACAGTAGTTACACATGTTTTGATCAAATTGAGGGCCTTATCTTGGAAACCAAATTTCTCAAAGACTTTGAAGAGGAAGTCCCAAGAAACCCTATCATAGGCCTTCAAAATATCAAGTTTGAAGACCATACCTGGCAAGTTGAATCTGTCCAATGAGTGGAGGATTTCATGAGTAGAGATACCTAGCATCTAGAATTTGTCTACCAGGAACAAACCCTTTTTGGCAGCCATTGATTAGTTTTTCCAACATAGGCTGAAGTCTGAAAACCAAAATTTTGGAAAAGATTTTATACACCATGTTGCACAAGCTTATGGGTCTGAAATCCCCCATGGAGTTAGGGTCGCTTTTTTTGGGAACCAAAGCCATAAAAGTGTTGTTCAACTGCTTCAAAAACTTCCTAGTTCTAAAGAAGTCTTTGCCTGCCTTTGTGACATCATGACCAACAATATCCCAAAACAATTGAAAGAAGGCAAGGGGAAAGCTGTTAGGTCTTGGGGCTTTATAGGCTCCCATGGAGAAGAGGCTAGCCCTAACCTTTTCCTCAGAAATAGGTTTAGTGAGGTCATTATCCTCCCTAGAAAGGTAAGAAGGGATATTCTCCAAAGCTGTTCATCCAATATTTTCGGAGCAATCACCAGTGAAGAGCAGAGGGATTAGTTTTCACACTCTGGGATTTTTGGAAGGAGAATTGAGAGTTGGATATGTCTTAGCATATTTTTTTGATGATTTTGACATGTTCCTTTCATTCACTACATTTTTCTATCCATTGAAGCAAACCGCCTTGAGGAGTCTGAGTGTGGAAACTTGCCTTGTTGAGGAGGTTGTGCTAGGAGATGAATTCGCTAACATGTTCTATGTTAGTGCCTCCTTGATGACGAAAAAGTATTATTGCTTTGGGACAACCTATGAGGGAGAAAGAAATAACAAAATGATATTCCTCCTTGACGCGATTGAAGAAAACTTGAGAGAAAGTGAATCCCAAATCTTTAATTTGGACTTTTGGGCGCCGAGATACTTTGAGGCAGGTTGGCCCAATAGAAAAGGGAAAAACAAATCCTATACACAGTCCTAGGTTGGCCAGGATTGTTTGGGCGCCAATAAGGCATATGGGGTAGGCCTTGAAGTGAAAAAAGATAATAAAATAACGCTACTTCTGCCTAGGTCGGCCAGCATTTGATGGAGGTGAAAACATGTATAAATATAAGGTTTTTTGAGGCATTTGCAACATCATTCATTCACACATCTATTCATCTTTTGGAGTTTATCTCTAGGAGAAGAGCTTGAGACGAAAACCTTAAGTTCTTAGGAGTTGGACGAAACCCTAGCTCTTTCTTGTGGAGGGTTCTGTGACAGGAGTTCACTTGCACTTCATTGTTATTTTGTTGATAAGAAGAGCATATTGCAAAATCAGATTGGAGATCATCTTTTAGGCACTTATTTGGCGTGGATTGATCATCATTGGAGAAGGAGTTTGCCCTAGTTTTGGAGCCCCCTTCATTGGAGGAGAGCAACTTGGTTTTAGAGGAGATTTTGGAGATTGTTTTGCTGATTAGGGTTTGAGAAGAACAGAATTTCGGATCAGTAGCAGAGCAGACCTGAGCGCACCTTTTTGGAGTGGTTTTCCATTGCATTTGATAGTTGAAGACTTAGGATTTGATGCCCTAATTGGAGCAGCAGCCTTGGAGGTCACTTCCTATCCTTTTGGAAGGTCAATTTGCTATATTTTTGGTATGTTTTACATATAAAACTTGGGCAGATTTATGCTGGGCATAATTGGCACATTCGCCCATGCTATTGATGTGATTGAAGACTTGTTATATTCTGAATTTCATAGCAGCAGACTTCTGATTTTGTTTTCAGACCTTTGTGGTTGTAATTCAAAGTGGATTAATTGCATATTTCATGGTGTAATTCATGTTCATGATGAGTATGTTTACTGCCTAAGTGGTCTAATTGTTTTCATACAGAGTAAACGAGAAAGATACTTGCATTATCACAGTGTACTGGAATAACTTACATTGTACGAGAATAACAAACAGATTTGGTACTCAAAATATCAACTGCATATATTAATTTAAACCAGCAAGTACAATTACAATCCAAAAACTCCATGCCCATACAATGGCGTGACAAGTACATATATAGTTTGTCCGACGGTTGCCAACCGTCGCCAACCAACGTACTGATCGGGAGTAACTACTCGCCGAAACTAAAACTTAAACATACTGCCCGAATCCACTAACAAACATATTTTGCCAAAAGTACTAAACTACGTAAAGTACGCCTAACATCATCCCCCCCAAAAAAACTTGTCATCTTTCAGACGACTACAAAACAAGATCTAGAAATAACTAGGAAAGACGAGGGTCAGTGGACGTCCCTAGAGGTGTGGCTGCCGTCCGTGTCGAGCCAGGAGTCTCCTGCTGAGGGTGAACTAATCGTCGAAGCCTGTAGACCTCCTCAGTTCGTTGCTTTAGATGTGTTGTGGCAATGATATGCTTGTCTCTGGTGAGACGTACCATCTGGACAGCCTCGACCAACTACTGTTTCGTTTTTCCTGTGTTGCCTGAGATTCGGCCAACTCTTTCTTTGTGGCTTCTAATTCTGCTCTGAGTGTATCGGCCTTGTTCCTTTCTAAATGTGTGAGCTCGGCTTCCTGTGCCAGCTGCCGTTGGAAGTGCACTTGTTGCTCATCAATTTTCTCCCTCAGCTGCCTGTTTTGAACTGCTGCCTCCTCTAGTTTCTTGTTGCACTGTGCTTTCTTTTGAAAATCCTCTTGTCTCGCATAATATAATGCTCGGAACTGATCCTCAATGCTATGAAGGGTTGCCAGTAGTTTGCCGTCCGCATCTCCAACTCCACAGGCTGGTCTCTCTGGTTCCCATGCCCTCTGCATCTCCTCAGTAATCACTTCCGGCCAACCCCTACTCCAAAATACTCTTACAAATTCCATCTCAACATTCTGGGTAAAATGTTCAATTCTTTATACCTCTGCACGTACTACTGGCGAAGAGTATTGGGGGTTGACCCGAGCAGCAATATCAGACACCCTCTGAAGGATGGCTCCCATATACCCTAAATCCTGTGCATACCTGAGAATGGTGCCCAGTGGGTCACTCTCATCTGGCTCACCCATGTGTACTGTCAACCCTGTTGGCTCACCCGAGCGAGAGGTATCCTCTGTATCATCAGCACTATCTGTCCTACTGGTATTGGTGCCTTCCTTTTCTGAGCTATCTGTGGCTGTTCCTTCCTACTTGGCTTCAGAGTCACTAATCGTTATAGCCTTTTTTGATACATCAACTATTTTCTCCTCCTCTGGCTGTATCATCTCGCCTTCCAGTGCAGGTGGTGGTAAGGGAGATCTAGTGGGGCTTAGTGGAGGAATGTCTGCCAACTCTGATGGCATGCTTAGTAGCTGAAGCCAAGTATCTACCTGTACTGAGCTGTCTGCATGTGCCATGCTCTCTGGAGATCTAGTCTCAAACGGAGTAATATGCCCTGATGGGAGAGGAACTGGTACGGTGTCATCTCCCTTCATCCTCATGACCTAATCCCATGAGACATGCGTGTTACTAGGCTGAACGGGAATCTCCGCCTGGGTGTGTGTCTAAGTGCAAGTGTGTATGCTTCTTTGCCAGTGAAAAATCCCATATGTTCTCACCTACTGGTACTATAGGACTGGGGCTGGCGGGGTTGCCAGGAGTGGCTGAGGTTGACGAGGCCTCAATGCAATCCTCCTTGGCACCTTGTGCACTATATGAAGCTTCGGACAAAGTCTTAGGTAACTCTGGTTGTTTCCTCTTTTTGCTGCTCCTTGACTCGTCTCCCTTCCCACCTTGTGCAGGGGCCTTCAGGTTTGTCCATCTAAAGACAGTTGGCCATGTGGGGTCATACTGCTCATCTGGCTAAAATGGCGCTCGCGCCAATAAGGGGACGTGAGTGCAGATGGTGTCCAGAAACAATGCAATGGCCTGCTGAGTCATGTAGAATGACTTGTGAGTCATCTTCATGAACTCGTGAATCCTGTCGGAGAGAACTGCTGCCCAGTTGTACATTGCACCCTGGCTAAGACCAATCATATAATCCGACATCCAAAATGGAATGTCTGACCAGCGTGAGGCTCCCGCCAGCTGCCCCCTGATGACATCCATTATGCATCGCCATTCTTCATTCGCCAAGTGATCTCGGCGAAGTCCTCTATTCCCTGCAGCCTTCAATTGATTCTTTTCTTTCTCACTCAGGTCTGGTCTGCAAACCTTTGCCATAATGCTGTCCTTGTGTTTTACAGTCATTTTCTATTTGCCGACTGTAAATCCTTGGCGCGGTACACCCATCACTCTCTCGAAATCCTGTGGCGAGAATGTGATTTTGACCGATACATTCATAAATTTGATGATTGTGTGTTTTGCTCGCAGGTTGTAATTTGCCACCATGTTCTTCAATATTGCCTCAAACTCTCTAAAATTAAAATAGGGCATTTGTATTACCTTGTCCACTTGTGCCTTCTGCAGTGCTCTCTTGAGAGGATGATCGTCAGCATGGCTATTCCACCACTGTTTACACTCGCTGGCCGTAAGACTTTCCCACTGCAAGGAATCCACTGTGATTTTTTCCTTGTCTTTCCCTTTCCCTTTTGGCTGCTTCTTCTGTGCTGATGAACCCACGTCAATTTGTGGTGTTTGTGCTGGCTTTTCTTCAACAATCACTTTTGCTGCCATCTTTCTGTCTTCCACCCGTTCCGGAATCTGAATTTGTTTTCCTCTGCCTTCTGCTCTAGTGACCCTGTTTGCTGGTGAGAATGACATTTTGATCTCCTTTCTACTCCCCTTGTTCAGTTATGACGGTTATTTTCTCTTCTGATTGTACGGCCTCACTGTTATACTGTCAGAGTACAGGAGAATCCGTACAGCCACCACAGCAGAGAGATTGGCAGAGAAGAAATCGTACGGCAGAAAAATCCAGCAAAATGTACGGTAGAAAAATCCAGCAAAACGTACGGCTTGACTTCGTACGGCCTGGTGCAGGGGATTCCGTACAGTGGTAGAAACGTACGGCGGCTAAGGAGAACTCCATACGGCCAGGAGATCCGTCCCAGAGATGTACGATCACCCAGGAAATCCGTACGGCTGATCAAGGACTCGCACCAAGAAATCCATACGGTGGCAGGGTCGTACCAAGAAGATCCGTACGACCAAGGAGGACTTTGTACGACAGGGTTCGTAGGCCAAGGGAGATTTTGTACGGCAGAGTTCGTACGGCCGTTCTGTACCTTCTTTCATACGGTAGTTTTTTCGTATGGCAGCTTCTCCTTCGTACGGCTGGTTTCCGTACGGCGGCTTCTTTTCCTTCTTCGTACGACTGCTTTTCCATACGACAGTTTTTTCTTCACTCTTCGTACGGCTCTGCACTTTTCACTTGTACGGTTCTGACCCAGTATGGTACCGTACGGACTTTCATATTTTTTTTTTCAATTTTTTTTTTTGGTACTCAAAATATCAACTACATATATTAATTTAAAGTAGCAAGTACAATTACAATCCAAAAACTCCATGCCCATACAATGGCGTGACAAGTACATATATAGTTTGTCTGACGGTTGTCAGCCGTCGCCAACCAACGTACCGATCGGGAGTAACTACTTGCCGAAACTAAAACATAAACATACTTCTCGAATCCACTAACAAACATATTTTGCCAAAAGTACTAAACTACGTAAAGTACGCCTAATAGAGTATCAATGTATAGTATCATTTGTCATCAATTGTAGCCATGTTTGGATGTGTTTCATGCTTGCTGGGATCAATTGTTTAGAGCAGAAAATTGGATCAGAATTTAGGGTTTCAGTAGAGAACTAAAGAGCAGAAATCTAGGGTAGAATTCCAAGTAAAAAAATCAGGGTTTCCAAAGTTTAGAAGTTTGGAAAGCCCGTCAATCTAAAATTGTCCAAAATATCCCATTTTGGGATATTACAACCCCACCCATCTCAGAAGTCTTTTGATAGGCTAGGAAATTTTGAAAGTACCTGGAAGCAACCTGTCCCAGCTGGATATCAGTGTTGGCTTTGGACCCCTATTCATTGATAAGCCTTGTTATATTTTTCCTCTTCCTATGCCTCATGGTAGATTGATGAATGAAAGTTGCGTTCTTGTCTCCCTCTCGCAGCCACTACACTCTGGATTTTTGTTTCCAATAAATTTTCTCCCTCTTCAACACTTTGTTCCATTATTTTCTCAGAGTATCTTCTTGATGAGATATATCTTCCAAAGTATCTCCTTGGGCCATTTGTAGCTGGATTTTTGAGATCCTAGAGGAAATCGTCTTCTTATGCTCAAAGATATTTCCAAAAGTGAATTTGTTCCAACCCTTCACTTTGTTCTTGACTATGGTGAGTTTTTGGGCCAGCCTGAACATAGCTAATTCTTGGATAGGAGTGCTCCACCACTTAGAAATACAATCCTTGAAGCTCGGGTGGTGAGTCCACATTATTTCAAACCTAAAAGGTTAAGGTCCTTTATGATCACTATCTTTCCAAGACAACAATAGAGGGTTATGGTCTAAAATCATTCTTAGGAGGGCTTCAAGGTGAGAAGAGATAAGACAATCCCAATTAGTGGAAAAAGGAATCTATCAATCTTAACTTGAATTATATTATCTCCACTCCTCCTATTAGTCCAAGTGAGAAGTTGTCTTTGAAGATCTATGTCCATAAGACCAGCATTGTTGAGAAAATTCGCAAGGTCAGCCATACTATCAAAATAGTCCATAATACCTCCAAGTTTCTCTGAGGGGTACAAGGGAGAATAAAAATCTCCAGCAAGCATCCACTAATCATCTTTCTTATCCACAATGTAAGAGGTCAGCTCCTCCCACACTTCTTTCCTAGCGTTCCTTTGATTAGGAGCATATATATTTATTAAGTTCCAGATTTTGTTGTGGGAAATGATCTTAACTCCCAGGCTGCTTTTAGAATATGAGAGGTATACACCTTTAACCCTATTCTTATTCCACATAGTTACGATACCCCCTGAAGCTCCAACCGCATCATTGATGCAAAAGTTAGCATTCGGCCATAGGCTTTCGGCAATCACCTAAAAACTGTCAGCTCTCATCTTAACCTCCTGTAAAAGAAGAATGTCCACTTTATAATCAAGAATATAGTTCTTGACTAAGAAATTTTTTTGAGGATTATTCAGTCCTCTAATGTTCCATGAAAGGATTTTCATTTTCGGAACTTTCTAGAGGTGCCTCCAGCGTCATCTGTCTGCCAATGGCTATTTCCTTAGTCACTTCCCTTTGTCTTCTCTCTCTCTAGGAGGGCCTACCTGCTTTAGTTTCAACTCCCACATTTGCTGTTTTTGTCCCTTGGTTCCTCCCTTTCTTTTATGCAGTTGCCCAAAAATACAACTCTAGTATCTGGTCTATACTTGACCTACTAGTTCCTACTCTTGAGGTAAGACTAAAGGGACTATCCCTTGGTGAAGAAATCCCTTTCAGTTTACCTTCAATTCCCGTCTTGACCACTGGGCTGTTAAGTTGCTGAGGGATAGTGCTTGAACCTTCTATTGACCCCTTCTCATCCGCTAGTCTCTCCTTCTGCCCAGTCTTGATCTCTTCAGTGCAGAGGATTTCTTCTTACTCCATTTCCTTCTAAATGGGCTTAAGGTTGCTGCATTTTTCTTCGAAGGTGAAGGCTATGGGAGTGAAAGAGCTACACCAATAGGAGAGGAAAAGCTGCACAAGGAAGATTTATCTACAAAGGTGAGTGAATCTTGTAATTTTTTCAAGTTTTCATGAATTTTTTCAAGATTTTTCAATTTTTTTAAAAATATGTTTGAAATATTTTTTAAAATCTTATATACATAATATAAGGGTTATAATGCCAATTTTTTTATTTTTATTTTGTAAGTTGTAGGGTTATAAATTTGTAATGTTTGTTTTGTTTTGTTGTATTCATATAGAATGGCTTGTAGTTCTAGTTTAGTTGATCCACCTATAGAGAGCTCATTTAAAATTGATGCAGCATCACCTCTTTGGCGACATACAACTATGATCGAACAAATACCTGGTGGTGGGGGTTATCATTGGCATTGTAGCCAATGTTTGAAAGAATATAAGAGCTCATATAGTTGAGTGAAAGCTCACTTTTGTGCTACTCCTGGCTTAGGTATAAGAGTTTGTCCACGGCCGAATAAAAAAGGGTTGCCAAAGCAACAAATACTGGGATATATCAAGGAACAAGTGGATGCTGACATGGTAAGTAGTAGAGCAAAAGGAGTACATCCTCTTTCTAAGAGAGGATTGCAGAAACCTCTTGGTGGCTTTATAGAATTGGCTGACCCACATCCTTTCATGTCACCACCATCTTCTGGGGAAGACACTACTCATTCTCGTAAAAAAGGCCCATTGGAAAAATTCGTCAAGAATGAGGCAAGGGAGCTTGCAGATGAAAGCATTGCTCGTTGCATTTATAGCAATGGGCTTTCTTTCAACCTTGTTTGATCACCATATTGGCGGGATATGGTGACCGCAATTGCCAAGGCACCTACTAAGAGTAATCAAGGATACATGGCTCGAAGCAGGAGAGTCCATCATTTATTATGGATGAAAGGATTGCAAAAATAGGCCACTAATTAATGTCACTGCAGTGTCCCTTAAAGGGACTATGTTTTTGAAAGCAGTTGATTGTGAGGGGCAAGTGAAGGATGCAAGCTTCACTACCAAGATCTTCATACAAGCCATTGAGATGGTGGGCCTTGAAAACGCTGTCCAAGTTGTAATGGACAATGCTAAAAATTGTAGGGCAGCTGGTTCAATAGTGGAGGGTACATATGGGCATATTTTTTGGACACCATGTGATGTCCACTCTCTCAACTTGATATTGCAAAAGATTGGCACACAAATTGAGTGGATCAAAAAAATCTACATGGAGGCTGCGGAGATTCAAATGTTTGTGACAAATCATCATATGCCACAAGCCATCTTCAAGACCTCCAAATTGGAGTTGTTGAAGGTAATTTTATTTTTACTTTTTACTTTTAGCATATTTATTATTTTTAAATTTTTGTTAAGTCGCTACTTTTTAAAATTATTATTTTTACATGATGTTAGGTTGCCGAAACTCGTTTTGCATTACACACAATCTTGAGAAAACCTATGAAGGTGTGAAATGCATTGAGACCTATGGTCATCAACACTCTTTGGAGTGTATGGAGGTAATCACAGTCAGAGAAAGCCCAAAAAATCAAAGCATTGATCCTAGATGATGAGTGGTGGGCTAGTGTGGAATATGTTTGAGTTTCACTGAGCCCCTCATGAGTATGATTAGATATGTAGATACGGATCGACCATACTTGGGTGAAATTTATGATGGCATGGACTCCATGGTTGACAAAATAAGGACCATAATAGAAGCCAAGGAGCAAGACCCTTGTAATAACCTGCCCCTGTTGTTCTTTTGATTTATCTTTATTTAATGTTATATTTTTACTTTTTCTGTGATCTTTCAGAACTAGATAGAAGATGCAGAAGGGGGTTTTCATTTTCTTGAGATGTGTATGCCAGAAATACAAAGAAGGATAACATGCAACTGAAACCTAGAAAATCTATGATAGATATGAACTAAATAATCAAGACCCAGTTCATAAAATGGTATAAAACGAATTACCATCACATACCCATTTCAAAATAAGCACCTTCAGATTTCTGCCGTTGACAGACCAACAATATGATAATGGAGTTTTGCATTAAATGTATTAGCAAGTGCAAGAAAACAATCTACAATCTTCAGCACAGGCCCATAGGCCAAAATTGACCCAAGAGCCAACAAACTCCAGTAATGGCTGCCCCAAACAGTACGGCCCAGCAAGGAAGGTACGACTAGCAAGTGGGATGTACGGCCAGCAAGTAAGATGTACGGCCAGCAAGGTAGGAAGGAAATGCAGCCTCAACTCTCTTCAAATCTGCAAATAAATTCAGTCTTCTCCATTTTCTCTCAGCTGCAACAAAAACCTACGAAGATATATCATGAATCCCCTCCAAAACTCCATCAAAGTGTCTCCAACTGAAGCACAAATACAGCCACTGAGTATGGCTGCTCCATAATCCCCTTGAGTGATCTTTCATATCTACGGAAGATTGATACCAATGGTGGTTTTCGTCACCAAAAGCCCTGGCTGGAAGAAATCCCCCAAACCCTCATTTGCAGAGCAAATAGAAGCATAAAATGTAATATCAAGAATGAGCAATGCCTTTCACTTTTTTGCCTTTATAATCTTTCCTTGAGGGTCGACCTCTTTTGGGAGGGAAATGACTTTTAAATTTTTTATTTTATTTTCCCCTCATGAGGCGTCCAAGTCCATGGGTGACTTAAATTTGCCTTTTTAATAATTTTCCACTAAGCCACCACTTTAATATAAAGTCCAAGCAATTAAATATAAATATTAATTTATGGACTTTAATTTGGAAGGTCAAACGGACTCGGAATCTGACGAGCAATAGACCGTTGGAAAGGTCTCATCGAAATGCTCCACCTCCAATAATGAGTTACTCAAAATAGCCAACTTCACGACTTACTAAAAATAGTAAGTCCCAGCCAGAATGTCAGAAACTGACCAAACGAACTCCTAGAGTTCCCTAACCATTTTGGTTAGTCTACGGGAACCGAGTATAGACTAACCCCACTAAGAAAGGGGACATTATTGTCCGCCCTCCCCAAAATTGCTTGCCTCGAGCAATCTCAGATCTGGATGCAACAAGATTTGTTCATTCTCCCATGTAGCATCCTCTACCGGCAGGTTCTTCCACTTCACCAAATATTCCCTGATGACCCTCTTCCTCAGTGTACGTTCCCTGGTGTCAATGATGGCCTCAGGTATCAAAACCAACTTCCCCTCTTCATCAAGAGGAGGCAACTCTGTAGAAGGTATCACATTGTGCCCTAGTGCCTTTTTGAGGCGTGACACATGGAAGACATTATGAACTCTGCTTTCTGCGGGCAATTCTAACTCATAAGCCACCTCTCCAACCCTCCTAGAGACCCTGAATGGACCATAATACCGTGGCTTCAACTTCTTTGCACCACTTCTCTTAAGAGTAGATTGTCTGTATGGCTGCAGCATAAGGTACACCATATCACCCACCTCAAAAGAACACTCAATCCTGTGCTGATCTGCATACTGTTTCTGCTGGTTCTGTGCCTTCTGAATGATCTCTTTCAAAGACCTCATGATGTCCTGACTTTCCTGCAAGAGGTCTTTAGCCTTAGGTACTCTGTTGTCCCTAAACAATAGATCCAAGAAACTGGGAGCCTCGTACCCATAAAGTGCCGTAAATGTGTCATTTGGATGGACATGTGGTAAGTGGTGTTATAACAATACTCCCCCAAATGAAGCCACTTGACCCATGCCTTCTGCTGCCCGGCTATGTAATTCCTGAGGTATCCTTCCACCCATTTGTTAACTATCTCAGTCTGTCTGTCAACCTGGGGGTGGTAGCTAGTGCTAGGAGTAAGCTCGGTTCCTGTTAACCTGAAAAGCTCCTGCCAAAAATTGCTAAGGAACCTGCTGTCTCTGTCGCTCACAATACTCCTAGGAAACCTGTGGGGTGAAATACCTCTCTGAAGAATAAATCAGCAACTTGAGCTGCTGTATAAGTGGCTGAAATGGCAAAGAAATGGGCAAATTTCGTCAATCTATCAACCACCACAAAGATGCAGTCCCTGCCTTGGGCTTTCGGCAAGCCCGTAATGAAGTCCATCGATATACAATCCCACTTCCTCTCGGGAATGGGTAAGGGCTGCAATAGTCCACCTGGGTAGGAGTGCTCATGTTTGTTCTGTTGGCATATTGGACACTCCCGCACATACTTCTGTACTTCTATCTTGAGGCCTTTCCAAGTAAACCTCTCTCTCACCTGCCTATACGTCTTGTAGAATCCTGGATGCCCAGCCATAGGCAAGTCATGGAAAGCTCTCAAGATCTTTTGCTTCATAGCAGAAGTTGGCACCATAAAAATCCTCCCCTTGTAAATGATCAAGTCATTTACAATAGTGTACCTGTCATCACGGATAGTGCCATCCATAATCCCAGAGGCCCACTTATCCTTTGCATATTCTGCAGTGATCATATCTCTCCAGTCCTCTGCAATCTCCCCAAGGCACACAAGTGTGGTCTCCTGGATAAAGTGTCAACAACTAGATTCTTCTTCCCTTTGACAAAAACAATGTCGAAGTCATATGCCTGTAGCTTGCTGACCCACTTTTGTTGCCAGTCATTTAGGTCCTTCTGACTAAGGAAATGTTTCAAGCTATTGTGATCAAATTTAACAATAAATTTCCCTCCAACTAGATACTGCCTGAATTTAGCTAATGCATGCATAATGGCTAACATCTCCTTATCGTAGATACTATAGCTCCTCTCAGGATCCCTTAACTTTCGGCTCTCAAAAGCAATTGGGTGCTTGTCCTGCATTAGCACTGCACATATGCCTTCCCTCGAGGCATCACACTGAAGCTCAAATGGCTTCAAAAAATCAGGAATGGCCAAAACTGGACAAGTGCTCATCACTTCCTTAAACTTGTCGAAACACTGCCGAGCACCACTAACCAAACAAAAGCTCCCTTCCGTGTCAAATCTGTAAGTGGGGCCACTTTTTGAGAAAATCCCTTCACAAACCTACGGTAGAATCCACAAAGACCGAAGAACCCCTTGAGTTGAGAGAGATTCTTGGGTGGTGGCCAGTCAACTATAGCTTGGATCTTCTCTGGATCCACACGGACACCCTCTGCATTGATGATATGTCCCAAGTATAGCAACTCCGTCATGCCAAACTCACATTTTGACATTTTGGCATATAGGGACTCCTACTCAAGTATACCCAACACAATATCCAGGTGTTTCAAATGGTCCTCCCAAGTCTTGCTAAATATGAGTATGTCATCAAAGAATATGAGTACAAACTTTTGCAACTGCTCTCTGAAAACCTTATTCATACAAGACTGAAAAGTGGTAGGTGCATTGGTTAGGCCAAAAGGCATAACCAGAAACTCAAAGTGCCCATAGTGGCACCTAAACGTTGTCTTCTCCACATCCTCCTCACGTACCCGAATTTGATGGTACCCTGACCTCAAGTCTATCTTGGAGAAGAAACATGCACCATGCAACTCGTCAATGAGCTCATCAATCCTAGGGATGGGGTACCTGTTCTTAATAGTCTTCTTGTTCAGTTCCCTGTAATCGATACACATCCTGAGTGTGCCATGCTTCTTCTTGACTAGTACGACAGAAGAGGCAAAAGGACTCTTACTAGGCCTGATGTGACCCATCTTGAGAAGCTCCTGAATGGCCTTCTCAATTTCATCCTTGTACCTCTTAGGATGTCTGTAGGGAACAGTGATAACTGGTTTGGCCCCCTGCTCCATCTCTATAACATGCTCAAAACCCTTGTTTGGAGGTCTACCTGGAGGTATATCACTAAACACTTTGGAGTGCTTAGTTAGTATCGACTGACTCTCCATTGGATAATCCTATTTTTGCTGTTTCGGTGCCTTTGGCATCACAAGAATCTCCGCTGCCCACTGCACCTGATCATGCCGTAGTATCCTCTCCATTCTCCGAATGAACACTGCTCTCAAACCCCCATCGGACATTCCCCTCAAAATATGTTTTTGACCATCTACTTCGAACTTCATCTCCATGGTTTTCAGGTTGAGGGAAAATTCACCTATCATGTGTAGCCACTTCATTCTGAGGACTACATCCATGTCACCCATACCGACCACATAATATTCTGCCTGGAACTCATAGTTATTTAACCTAATGGTTAAATTGGGGATCCTTCATTTGCAGGTAATGACAAACCCATCTGCAACTCTGACTTTGAATCCCTCGAACTCTTCTGTTTTGAGTCCCTTTCGTGCCACAAGCCCTTCATCAATGAAGCTGTGGGTGGCACTTGTATCTAGCAAAGTGGTCACTCTCTGTCCCTCCAATACTCCCCGTATTCTGAAGGAACCCTCTTTCTGAATAGCAGAGATATGTGCTGTCGGAAGGTCCTCATCATGCATGTCTTGTGCATCCTACACCCCTTCTAGTACATTCTCTATATCACTGTCCTCCCTATCACTCTGCTGCCCTGATTGCTCTGAAGCTACCTCCTCAGCAGAATAGTACTCCAATTGTTTTGCTTGCCCCTTCATTGGGCACCTGTGGTTTGGATCCCATGGTTCTTTGCATTTGAAGCATAGTCTCTTCCTCCTGTACTCGTTCAATGCATCATCATCTAATTGAGGTCCTGGTTTCCTTTATGGGAAGGTGTCTTGTTGCTAAACGGGTAACTTATCTCTTCGGGGAGGAAATGGTTTGGAGACGAACTGTTTCCTAGGCACTGCAAACTCCATACTTCATGCCTTTTTAATAGTCTCCTAAAGTGAAGGTGGGTCAAATGCTTTTACCCAACCTTTAAGTGATTCCATTAGTCCCTCCATGAACAAGACTACAAGTCTCCTCTCAGATATGCTGGGAACCATCACACTGATTCTCCGGAACTCTGAAATATATCCCTCAAGCGACCCATACTGCTTCAATTGCGCTAGCTCTTTGAACTGCAAGTCTGGGTCCTTGGTATCGAACCTCTCGATGAGTTTGTGTTGGCCTCATTTTCAACGGCTCCAAATTTAAACTTTGTGTCAAAATGACAAATCTAACCATACTTTGAACCCGAGTCACTTTTCGATTGCAAAACACCAGTGTCATGTTTTTCCTACATGTGTCATTGAGATAATTTATTTCTGAAATGTCACAATCTATTTCCCTACATTGAACTTTGCATAACAACATTTCGGGGCAGAGATACTCGTCATTTCACTGAGTTTCTCAGGCACACTTGTCTGGTTTGCGGAGTTTTATGAAAACAATTAAATATTGAAAATCTGTGACAATTGGTGCGAAATAATTTTATAGCAGTGTTCATGACTCCATTTCACCTAATGTGGCGACTTTTTGGGTCACGAAGTCTTATGGTTTGAGAAATTTTAAACTTTCAATTTTTCGGCAGGCGGTTGGCAAAAATAATAAATTGTGATTTTTGGTAAGGGCTGGAGAAAAATTGTTTGGCACAGAGATTTATAATGTTAATACGGATAGTGTTGCAAGATTTCATGACAATCCGATATTCCAATTGAAAGTTATGCACTTTTTGCCATTTCTCACGCCTGCACAGTTCGCAAGTTGCAAATTTGCCTAAGTTGCAAAAAGTCGCAAAGATATCACCTGTGAATTTGGCTAAGTGGAGAGTTTGCCTTCAAAATGAAGTTATTTTTGGCCTACTTGGGAAAAAGTGAAAGTTCGCGTCAACTTGCACTTTTGTCCAACCTCGCGGCAACTTTCACTTTCCGTCAACTTTGCATGCACTTTTACTTTTTACAAACCAAAGCAAAAAAAGCATGATTATCAAGTTTCACAAAAAGAAACTCCACTTGCACTTTTGTCGAAGCAAAACAAAAGCGCTCCTTCACGAAGTTAAAAGGTTTTGAAACTAGAGTAAGTTACAGACGAAGGTTGTAAAATGATGTAAAAAAAGGGTTGACAAATGGAAACAAGAAGTAGTTATTATAACTACCCAAGATCAAGTTGCATATAGCGGTTTTAGTTGGTTTTAGAAAATTTCAAGCAAAAAGCAACAAAAGATCAAGGCCTTAAAAAACACGGAGTTCTTTGCTCTAATGGAGTGATCATAATTCACCCATGCATGGACAAATTGGTATCCTTGGAATCCTTGGAAGTGCAATACGTGAATCATGACTGGTACTGCCTCTATATTACCACTGCCCCTCGTTGGGTATATAGCCTTTTTGAGGATCTATATGTTCAACTTCTTTACTTTGTAGCACAGCATTGGATTAGAAATAGAACAACAATTCGAGTCAAGCTCCTCCTCTTTCCCCCGTTCAAATATCACAATGATAGTTGTTCTCACACTATTGATTGGATGAGCTATGATATATGTGCTTCTCGTAAGCACAGAATTTACTTTTCTCAGAAAATGGAAGATGCTCAATGGTTGATACGATGGAATAAAGAGCTGGGGGGTACGGCAGCTCACAAATTCATGCCAATAGAAACTGAAAAGGCCATTAGAAATTTGAGGGATTATGAGCGAGATCGTCTACAACAATGGCTTGATCACTATGCTAAAATCAGGGAACTTTCCATCTCACGTTTCATCAAGGAGATTATTGAAGAAGTTTCTATCTCTAGAAGCAAAGAATTCATAGTGTGTGTTGCCCAATTTCTTCATTTTTCTGCTGCAAATAATTTTATTGATTCAACAAACATGCAAACCTTATGCTCAAAATTACCGATACTGAGTGAATCTGGATCTACAGTTCAGAATTGCCAAACAAAACTTGTCCCAGCAGCCATAGGGAAGTGGGCAAAGTTAATGGGTAACAATCGATGGGCTGAACAGGAGTTTGTAATACTGTCGGCTGATTACTTAAACCCTCTCTCATATGCTCTTGCACTGGCGGGGGGAAGGACTAAATGATCTGACATTGTTTATCACTAGTGGACTCAAAGCAATGGATATTCCACATCTAAAGCCACCAATTGGTGTAGTATCTGGGTTTCCTTTCACTATTGGGCAAGAAAAAAAAAAGCTATTGTTCTTCTACACTGTATTCAACATTTAACAGTCATAGAGAGAGCTATTCTCATCAAGGACTGGAATCCACATTTAGTAGTCACGTTTTGTAGATCACTTTCTACAGAATTCAATAGAAGTATCATGGAAACAAAACAGGGCTCATTAATAGTTGGAGAGTTCTTGTGAACTGATTGACATAATGTCTCAAAGAAATGTGATCTCATGCGTTGCCAACACCCAAATGGGGTTTTAGAACAGGGTATGGCCATCCCTCAAAGCATGAGACATAGACGAGAGTTTGATATTTAAACAAATGCGATCCTCAGGTATGCAAATGTAGAAGCAAAAACAAAGCACGTGAATTGTCTGACAGAATGCTTCAAAGAAATGTGGTCTTGTGGATCGTCGACTTCATTTGGAATAATAAACAAAGCAAGTAGCCAGAAATGTGTCTCACCCATTTCAATACAATGCGCTGTGCCAAAGAGAAGAAAAATCTTTATTCTAATCCGAGGAGGATTTGAGTGCAGTGCTTGAGGACGAGATCGCAGGCTTGACGGATTCTCATTCTTCGCTCGTTAAAAGGATCTTTGGTAGTGAACATTTGTTGAGTTGCATTGGAAGGGGATTATACTGCGGGCACCTTGTTAGTGAAGTGAGAGGAGGCAGGGAAATTAATTTTCGAGTATCATGTCTTGCCATTGGTTTGATGATTGCCTTTTGAGGACTTTAAATTTTTTGCTAACATTGGCCGGCTTGGCAATGATCGGGTTTGGCATTTATTTGCTAGTTAAGTGGAAAGAGGCTTCTGTGAGCGTTAATTTTACTTCTGAGAGATTGCAATTGGGAAGGCCTCTGTTATTTACAGCGTCTTTGTCTTCTTCTAGCATTCTTGACAAGCTTCCAAAAGCTTGGTTTATATACTTGTTCATTGCAATTGGAGTTATTGTTTGCATCATTTCCTGTTCTGGCTGTATTGTAGTAGCAACAAGACGCCAATGCTGCCTCTGTTGTTATTTTGTGTTAATTGCTCTGTTAGTCTTGGCAAAGTTGGCCTTTGCAGGTTTTATTATCTTTGACCACAAGTGGGAGGAGGTAATTCCAACTAATAAAACTGGAGATTTTGACATGATTCAATCAACTCATATATATATGGATTCTATGATGAGTGAAACAATGAAGACCAAATAGAGCAATTGCTTGCTTCGATGTTTCAGAATTATTAATCAGTGGATGACTCAATATCATCTTAGTCAAAGTATTTGGACTTGCTACGGGCATCATTGCATCAGCTCTGATCCTTGCTCCATGATATACTATCCCCTGAGGTACATTCTATTTTCAAATTGCCATGAGCAAGAGACCGAGAGAAAGTATTATAGAACAAAGTTCATGATAGGAGGCAAGAAAGGGAATCATATACGCAATAATGTGTGAATCATTTAATATGCAAGCCTGTCATGTAAGTGAAAAACAAATACACATTAGGGACTCTTCAGCTGTACTTCTCACTAGGAAACAACTAAGAGAGAGAATATCCTTTGAAGTTGATAAGAAATTTACAGAGCAAAGAGGACTTATGGGCACATTGCAATAATTAAGCTTTTTCGTTCTCATGGAATACCTCAGAATTATTTGTATTTCAACATAATGATAATAGTTTTATGTTCTTAATTGGCTGGATGGCAAAGTAAGTACAAGGGCAAATGGAGCAGATGAAGATGGAGAGTATCTTAGCCAAATCCACAACTACTTACCTTTTTGTGAAAGTGACTTAAGTCACTCTTTATAATGTAAAAAGTAACTAAAAATAAGGTTTATTAGTTTTCCAAAAAGGTAGTTATAAAGTAGTTGTCAGGTAGTTACTTGAAGTGGTTAGGAAGTAGTTACAAATTGGTTATTAGGTGGTTATGAGGGAAAGTCTATATATATTGAACTTCACATTGTAAAGAGGGGAGAGGGAACTCTTTTGAGAGAACTCTGGGAAAGGGGAAACTCTAGAGGAATTTTTAGAGATATCTCGAAAAGCTTGTGTTTACACTATGTACAAAAAGGATTTTGGAATTGTATAATTTCAAAGCTAATGAAAAATGCAGTTTAGTTCGTATGCTCTAAATGTGTTCTTATATTATCATTACTAATTTCTCGTATGTTGAATTGGTAATCCTTTATGCACATGAGTAATACATTGATTATCTGTGTGATTGAAGTGATGAAACACACCCATCTCCTGGTATCTTGTTTTGGATGTGCTTGTATGACCTATCTCTTCTTATGTTGAGGTTTATTGTACTCCTTTCATCATCGTTGCACGTTTCAATCCATTTGGTAATAACCCCTTTTGTCATCATTATTAGTTGTGGAATCTCAATTGGTTTTCGTATGTCTACTGTTGGGGTTTCTATTAGTTATCTGTTCCCTGTTTTATGTTTTATCCTTTATGTACTTTCAGGTTAAAAGTACACAAAAACCCACAAATACCCCTATCATACGAGGGAGCTGCCCCTCTCAAACGCAGAGGAAAGCTGATAATTCAATAACAACTTCTCCAACTGTTGGAACAATTTAGTCACCGCTCTAAGGACAATGAGTCATTTTCAAAGGTTATTTCACGATGACAAATCTGTTTACCAACAGTCTGTTAGTGAACTCATCGTATGTGGTGATAAGGTTGTGGCCTAAAGTGATCAACCCATGGTACCACCACTCATGTGCAATCCCATCCAAATGAATAGTGGCAAAGTTAAGTGCCTTATCCTTTGGCATCGACTTAAGTGTCAAGTAGTTATCCAACTTCTACACCCAAGCTCTGGCTGAAATCTTGCCACTTCCGTCAAACCGGTCCATAGGGGCTTTGCTCAATGCATGCTGGTAGTCCCAGTTAGCTCTGTTAGCTCTGTAATCTCCTCGACCCATCATAACTCCCCTTTGTCTTTTCTGATTCATATACTAGTCGAATGTCAATATCTCTCTGATGTTTGGGCCAATGTCATGTACTCTGCATGCTGTATCTGAACATCACCAGTCATGGGAAGCTGAAACTCTGGTTCCTGCTGAACCACTGCCTCCTCTCTACGCGGAAAAGTCGGTTGTAGGGTTCTAGTAACCAATCCTGGGGTAACCCTGGTGTTGTGCATATTACTCTGATCCGCATGTCCACTACTCTGTCCCGCATGTCCACCACCTTGTCCTGCATGTCCACTACCCTGTCCTGCATGTCTGCGGTGATCATCATTAGAGCCACTGGTCTCACCTCCGGGTGTGGTATTGGTGTGAACTAATGGAATCCCTTGGTTAAACTTCCCAAGGCGCTGGGACATCATATCAAGCATCATATCGAACTTCCTTTCTATTTTTGCGCCAGAACTCTCTGGCTGATCTGTTCCTCTGTCCCCCATACTACCTATTATGCTATCACTGCCGCTGGAAGAGTTCCTGTGCATACCCAATATACCTGAAACTGTTTCACCTTCTGGAACCTCAGGTGGATGCCAATGTGGAGTGGGTCTAGTGTAGACTCTTCTTCCGTCACTCATATAAACTGATCAACATAGGCTGACAAGATGCACCAGCCCTGATACCACTGTAATAACCTGCACTTGTTGTTCTTTTGATTTATCTTTATTTAATGTTATATTTTTACTTTTTCTGTGATCTTTCAGAACTAGATAGAAGATGCAAAAGGGGGTTTTCGTTTTCTTGAGATGTGTACGCCAGAAATACAAAGAAGAATAACATGCAACTGAAACCCAGAAAATCTATGATAGATATGAACTAAATAATCAAGATCCAATTCATAAAATGGCATAAAACGAATTACCATCACATACTCATTTCAAAATAACCACCTTTAGATTTCTACTGTTGACGGACCAGCAACATGATAATGGAGTTTTGCATTAAATGTATCAGCAAGTGCAAGAAAACAATCTACTATCATCAGCACAGGCCCATTGGCCAAAATTGACCCAAGAGCAAGAAAGAACAGCTCCAACAAACTCCAATAATGGCTGCCCCAAACAATACGGCCTAGCAAGGAAGGTACGGCTAGCATGTGGGATGTACGGCCAGCAAGTGGGATGTACGGCCAGCAAGGTAGGAAGGAAATGAGCCTCAACTCTCTTCAAATCTGCAAGTGAATTCAGTCTTCTCCATGTTCTCTCAGCTGCAACAAAAACCTATGAAGATATATCATGAATCCCCTCCAAAACACCGTCAAAGTGTTTCCAACTGAAGCACAAATACAGCGACTGAGTATGGCTGCTCCAAAATCCCCTTGGCTGATCTTTCACACCTGTGGAAGATTAATACCAATGGTGGTTTTCATCACCAAAAGCTCTGGCTGGAAGAAATCCCCCAAACCCTCATTTTCAGAGCAAATAGAAGCATAAAATGTAATATCAAGAATGAGCAATGCCTTTCATTTTTTTGCCTTTATAATCTTTCCTTGAGGGTTGACCTCTTTTGGGAGGGAAATGACTTTTAAATTCTTTATTTTATTTTCCCCTCATGAGGTGTCCAAGTCCATGGGTGACTTAAATTTGCCTTTTTAATAATTTTCCACTTAGCCACCACTTTAATATAAAGTCCAAGCAATTAAATATAAATATTAATTTACGGACTTTAATTTGGAAGGGCAAACGGACTCGGAATCTGACGAGCAATAGACCGTTGGAAAGGTCTCATCGAAACGCTCCACCTCCAATAATGAGTTACCCAAAATAGCCAACTTCACGACTTACTAAAAATAGTAAGTCCCAGCGAGAATGTTAGAAACTGATCAAACGAACTCCCAGAGTTCCCTAACCACTTTGGTTAGTCTACGGGAACTGAGTATAGACTAACCCCACTAGGAAAGGGGACATTACAACCCTACAGAAGCATTTTTTAAAAGAGTGCAAAGGATCATTGATGAGTGTTGAAACAAGATGACCACACCTTTGCATCTCTTAGCATTTGCTTTGTCTCCAAAGTATTATAGAAAAGAGATACTTTCCCTGCTGAGGAGGGGAGGTTGTTGTTGGGTACAAAACTACATTCAGAAGAATATTCCTAGATGAAGATATAGAGAGTATTGTCTTGAGTGAGTTTGGCAAAGTTCATATCTTCAAAGTATTATGATGTTTGCACTCTTCGAGACAAGTACAAGAAAGATGCTCATGAATGGTGGTACCTACATGGGCAACACTATTTCCACCTACAACCTCTTGCAATAAAAATTCTATCTCAAGTATGCATTTTTTTATTTTTTAAATTTAACTTCCTCATTTTTCCTTCATTACCATATATTATAAATTATAATTTATAATTTAAATTTAATAATTTATGTTTTATAATTGTAAATGTTGTATGGTATGTAAATTTAACAGGTTTCAAGTTCTTCAGTTGAGTAGAATTGGAGTACATATTCGTTTATCCACTTAGTTAAACAGAACTAATTGGGTGCAAAAAAACTGAGGATTTGGTCTTTGTGCACTCCAACTTGCGTCTCTTGTCACATAAGAAACCTGATTACGAGGGGGTGACAAGGAATTGGAATCTAACTCTTGAGTGTGCTGATTCGTCAAAAAGGGCGTAAAAACATGAAGTGAGTCTCCTACAACTTCCAAATGGATGCAGAAACGTACTAGGTCGCCATTAATGCGAAATGAGTAGTTGAAAATGATGTATTTAATGCAGTTGGTGGGGTTGTTAGGGTTTTCCCTCCCATTCCATCATCAAATCCGAGCTGCCAAGGCTATAAATTGAAGATTGGAACTCATTTCAAGAGAGTCTGGTGTGTGGTCTCTAGAAGACATTTACAGGTGCAGAAAGTTGTAGGGCAGCCATTGAAATGTCAATTCAACTCATGGAGGAGTGCAGACCCATTGAGTCAAAGGAGTTGATATTGTATGTGTTTTTTTTCTATAGAATGTCTCCAGGTCATTAGGTATGTCTCCAGGAAGATTTCTCAGTCGTAGTTGAGTATTTTCCTTTGCCATGTTTGATGGAACGAATGTAATACTGGGTCAGATGAATGTGATGGCATTTTGAAAATATTGCAAGATTTGTAATAATCTCTCTCATGTTATATATGGGTATATGCAATTATGTTCTGGATTACTAAGTATGTTTTGTTTCAAACATCTCATATTCTGTGGTGTATGCAAATACATAGCTCATTGTTCTTTTGGTTTCAGTTTGTTGTTTTCTTAATGAACTATGACTTTGTTGCCCATAGAGTAGGCACCAGTTTGGAGCCATTCCTGTCAGCCTCACATCAGTTAAACAAACAAAAACATTCACCAGTGGTTTAGGGGAAGAACCATTAATTATGTGCATCATTGGTTGTTGTTATCACCTAGAATTGCACCCTACTAGAAGTCTATTCAAGCATTCCAATGACACAATGGGACTAATCTCTAGGTGTGGGACCTTGTAAATGAGATCAAACCTCCAGAGAAGGCTGGTTCCTCTTTCTAGATTTAAGGTCCAAAGAATTTAACTAAATCTAATGCTAACGGTCATCAGGGAAAAGGGGAAGAAGGAGAAATTGAAATTAAAAGGTGATGCACCAAGATTTAGGGTGTTTAACTGCAACTGACATAGGACAGTAATGTTTTCAAATGCTGAAGGGAACTCACACAGACTCATGTAGGTTCAAATAGAGGTTAAGGTAGAAAGATAAAACTATGAAAGGGACCGTTTTATCCACAATACACAACTTACATCTATCAAATAAACATAGTGTAAGAACAATGAGAGAGACAAAACATCAGTTTATATTGATCATGGAGGCTAAATAGCTATTACAAAGAGGAGACAGACTCATCACAGATGTGAGATAGACACAAATGATAGACTTTCCTTCATGGTTGAACTAGTACAAAGACATGAGAGGCTCAGAAGAGAGAGCACAGTCCATCAAATTTGCCTAGTTCTGGAAAATATCACAAGGTCTGAACTTGCAAATGAACCCCTTTGTCTAAATAATGACCCAGAAAACAGCTAACCAATAGAAATACATCTTTTACACATGCATATATAGCTTTTTTCATTCACTATGCATCCCTAAGTGCTGAAAACTCAATCAACACATCATGCCCATGCTGTATTAAATTCGGCTTAGAGGCCCTGTCAGAAAATCTGCGGATTTTTAGGATGCCGATGCCCATGCCCTATGCCCTAATTTTTATCTTGAAAGGACCTACAGAAGTATGGGCCACTGAAACACTTCATCCTCATTAAATTTAGGTACTTGTGCATTGAAGGTTTGCACTGTTTCAGCTACCTGCATGACCTCAACCTGCAGCAATGGCGTCACCTGTTGAGGCGTGTTTTTAGGCACCCAAAAAATTGTGCCTTTTAAAATCTTTTACAACACTTTAAAAGTCTTTATTTTAATTGTCCCTTTGGCACCTTTTGATTTCCCCTTTATCGCCAAATTTTGCTATCAGTGAACTCGTCTCTTTTGCTTCTTTGTCAGCAAACCGCCCTATTGGCGAACTTGAGAAATCGCGAACTGATCGATGAGTTTGTGATTTCGCGAACTCGTCGATCCACCGATTTCTCCTCCTTTTCTTCTTTCTTGCTTCTTCGCCTTATTGGCGATTTTCTGCTTTCACGAACCATTTTCCTTTTCTACTTTATCTTCTTCCTTTCCCTTTCTCTTATCGTCCCATTCGCCCATTGGCGAACTCCTCCGTCAGCGAACCAAGAGGTTCGCGAAATACTCACCTAGCCGATTCCTTTACTTTATCTTCTTTTCTATCTCCTTTGTCAGAAAATTGCCCTTTGGCGAACCGTCCTTGCTTTATCCTTTGTGCTTCGGCCGCCAACTTCTTTTGTCGGCAAAACCTCTTGTCGGTGAACTAACCAATCGGCAAACTTTTTAGTTTGCGAACCACTAAGTTCGCTAACAAGCACTTAATCTTTCTTCTTTTGCCGACTTGTCTTCTTTCTTTTGCCCATCGGTGACTTCTTCCATCGGCAAAACAGCCGGTCGACGAACTGGCAGGTTCGTGAACCACACATTTCGCCGATAGAACACTTGCTTTGCCTTGTCTTTCTCTTGAAACTTCCTCCATTTTGGTTTTGGTTGGTAGGTTTACTTGTCAGCGGACTTGCCGATTGGCAAATCGACAGGTTCGCGAACCTTCAAGTTTGTCAACAATACAAAATGGGATAAGGCAAAACACTTAGAAGATTTTTAGGATTTTGGGGAGAAAACTCCTTCCATTTAAGGTGTCTTAGATCGGATTTCTTTGATGGAAGAAATGCCGCATTTAGGGGAATCTTTGGGCTATTTTGGCCTAGGCTAAAATATGACAACATTTTGGCAACTATGCAGGGGTGTTTTCCTGCTAAACACTAGGATTCAGTGGCCTTATTAATCCATTGGGCACAGAGTCAAAAAGAGGCCGTGACAACATTCCTGAAGCTAAGATGGGCCAAACCAACACAAACTGAACATGCCTCCTGAAAACAAAAGAACACAAAAAACACAGAACAAGAAAAGCAAACAACCTTCTAATGAGGATGCACCCTGTGCAAGAGCACTTGGAGAAAACAAAAACCTAAAGCAGAAACAAAACTAACCTAAACCTAAACTAACCAACCAGGAAACTTACTTAAACAAAGCCATTAATTGGTTTTTCAAAATAACTGCCCTTTCTCAACAATTTGCAATGCTTTACATGTTTGTGGGTAGTTAAAAGGAGGTGGCAAAGGGATGGGCATACAACAAAGTGGTGAAATGCTTCCCTAAGGACAAAGAAATACTCACCTATCCACCTGCACTGATTGGAAATATCGCTTCCTGCAAGTGGATAACTGGGCTGATCTAGCCCTTCTTGATGCTCAACCCTATGCTTTGAAGTAAGCATGATAGGTAGGGACTCCTCATATGTCCCCAGCTACGCCAGATGCCTGATAGGGCATTCCTTTAAGATGACATGCAAATCAACAAAGTTGATCTCATGCCCTCTGCTCTATTTCTTTCTCTTCGTGTCGGTCTAAATGCGTTGGCTTTGTCAACTCAATTGGGGAAGTGATTGCCTCCTCAATCTACTCAAGATTTGCCTCATTGAGAGGCATTGATTTACTATCTAGGTTTGAACAGAAAACATCAAGCGCATCCCAGAAATGAGCCTCCTCCAAGTCCTCTGCACTCTTCAGTATAGGGCTGCTTATATGCTCTTGTTTATGAGGTGGAACCTCACTATCACACTTGGCCTCATATGCCAGCAACTTGCCATCACCTTCAACATCCTCATGATGTTTCAGAACTTCTAGCATCTACCTATCCTCTTCATATTCAATGCAACTGGGCAGTTCCTAAAATAGAGTGGTGTCATCAACCTCAACAACTATCTCTGCAGCAACTTCCTCCTCAATGCCCTCATGATTTGACTGCAACTCCATCGGATCCTGCTTGAGTTGCTTCTGCAGCTGAAGGTTTTCCCCATGTAATCTCTGCATTTCCTTCTTATTTATTTCATTAAAAGCATGGGAAAACTTTTCAAAAGAACCAAACTCTAGAGGATTTAACATTGTACATGAATCATTGCTACTCTCATGTTCGATATATTGCTGCTCCAGCTGAATTGGCCTGACTTCCTCTTGCGGTGAGTCTAATCTTTTAATTTTCATAGTGCATGAGAGCTCATTATTAGTGAGTGGATATTCCCTAGTTGCAGGTACTTCCTTTCTTGACTCATCCCTCCAATTAGCTCGATAAATAACAGGTCCACCTTTGAAAAGTGAAATAGTGTCAGGACAAGAGGGGTGACATGGAATGGGGGTTGGAAGGACTTCTTGAGAGGGTCGTTCCTGAGGAATAATGGGTTGGACCTATGTAGGAACAGGCTCCCGTGAAGGCTAAGGGCCTCTAAAACTTGAGACTTTGAAATTGGAAGGTGGTCTCTGAGGCTCAAAGGGTTTCCCTTGCTTGAAGCTTGGGGAGTTGAAACAACGAGGATGCTCCTCCTCAAGATGATTTATAGTGGAAGGGAAGGATTGTCTGAAATTGGGAATGGAGGGGACTAGTTGGGCTTCTCGCCTCTCCGTCTAGGCAAGCAATTGCCTTAATTGCTCCTCAAATAAGGTTGCAAGTTGCATAGAAATTTGCTCCTGATAAGATCTTTCCTCTACCTCCATCTGCTATTGTTAAAGATGGGACCGATAAGCAAGTTCCTCTTGTTGCTGGTTATACTCTATCATTCCGTTAACTTCATCCCACTCTCGTTGGAAGCCTAGGAGTATCTCCATCACATCACCTTCTTTTTTGATGTTAAAATTAAAGTCCTCCTGTGGCTGATTATTCCCTACTAGTCTTTAAAAATCATCCAAATGTTCCTTAATCTCTAGCAGAGCAAGGTAGTCTTCTTGGGATTGCAGGTTCGTCGATCGGCAAGTTTGCCGACAATACAAAATGGGATAAGGCAAAACACTTAGAAGATTTTTAGGATTTTGGGGAGAAAACTCCTTACATTTAAGGTGTCTCAGATCGGATTTCTTTGATGGAAGGAAAGCGGCATTTAGGGGAATCTTTGGGCTATTTTGGCCTAGGCTAAAATATGAAAATAATTGCAATATAAACAGGGAATTATCTCAAGTGAATATAAAATGAATCTATTTCGTGTGGGTTAGACATGCACAGTTCTATTAGCTATATAGGGGTCTTGCAGCCAGTTTTTCTTGATCCAGTGATAGCTTCATGGGATCAAGTGAACAAGTTGGGTGTGGTTGTAGGTTGTTTTTAGTTGTTCATTTTGTTTGAACTTAACACCTGTTAAGGTATATATCCCTTGGAATATCCCTCTAGAGTTTAGCTGAGCTCAAAGTGTAGGGGATGACACCGACTCCTGTAGAGTTGACCTTCAACCCTCCACATTCTGTTGGACCGATTATGCTTGCACGACGACAACCCTGGCCTTGTGAGTGTGATTTCATCCTAGGAAGTGGAGCTGTGGTTTTGGGATCTAGTAGACTCCCAATTTGTGATAGAACTGGCAACAAGGTGGTTAAACCATTCAGCTGCTTGCCCTTGTAAGTTTTCCACAAATAAGCGAACTACAACATCTTCATGTGCAACACCAAGAATCCCACATGTAGTGGTGAAGGCTAAAATATGTTCGTCAGGATGCTGCTTGCCATCATTGTAGAAGCCAATGGACCAATTTGATTTCCCCATGGGCGTAATGGAGGTGGACAATTGTTGTTGATGCAGTTACCCTCTTGATTAGCCATACGAAGTCTTCATCTAAAACTAAAATATTTGTGAACTCTAGACCTTTTTGAATGTTTCAATGGATAAGATGACAGTCTTATGTCATTCCCCAACAAATTTGCCAAAAACTATATTTCGTACCTCCCAATGTGGAGCAAAATGGAACAAATGTGCAGTAAAAATGCTCTTCAAATTAGAAGGGAAGCTCCCTGTAAAATAAAATCTAACTTAAAACTATACATGTACTTGCAATTTACAGAATTTACAATGTTTCAAAGGTACTTTCACACTTATGCTGAATAAAACATAAAAATGTAATATTTTTGGGTTTGTGACGTGTAAAAGACAGAGACGCACTTTCAATCACGAGGCAAGGATTTTGTGTCTTTTTGTTTGGAATTAAAACCTATTGCTAGATGCTTGCACTATTCAACTAAATTCAGAGGTTGAATAGAACAAGTACACATGGATTGGATAGAACAAATTAACACAAACACATAATTATGAAGGCCATGATTAAATTGCATATAAGACAGTACAAAGCCACGACCTATATCTTCAATTTCGCTTGCGACACAAAGTTCATAGATTCATTGAAGTGACTTGACTTTTAGCACAGATGATGCATTTCAATGGATACTTAGAAGCAAGACAGACATAATGAGATCCATAAACAAACAACAAGATCACAATCACGTTGAACACTAGACGACTAGCAATTTTAGTTTAATGAAGGCATGAGAATTGTCGTTTTTATTCATGTTCATTCAATGATACAATTGATTTCTCTAACTCTGATACTAAATAATAAATAATGAATCCTCAATTCATGTGCGAAAGCACTTATTTATATTGTTTACAAAGCTATTGCATGAAAATAAATAAAATAATTAGCTGAACTCCTATTCTAGCTGCCTACTGTTTGCATGACATGCAAACTTTATTACAATTTATCTGCTCCACTAAAACTAAAACTTAAAACCATGTAAGTGTATCTCAACTGATGATAAAAACATGCAACTCCTTGGTTAGACTATAGATCAAATTTGTTGTAAACTATGACTTTATGCTTGCATCTCTTGCATGATGATCAAATAAAAGTCAACTTCTAGTTAACACTAAAAATAGAAATTGCTAAAAATAGCATGGGATATAAATAGCTTTAGCTAAAAATAACAAGTCTTTGGATATGCTCTTCCTTTTGAAAATGGTGACCTGCTAAAAATAGCAAATCTATATTTAGTACGGACTAAAAATAGTCCTTTGGATAGGCGGCTCTAGATGACTTTGATGATTTTGCAGCAAACCCTCTTAAAAGCCTTGAAAATCTATGCTTTCATCTCTCCTTTGTATTGATGCTTTCAGATCCATAGAGGTGTGCCTTTCTCGTTGTATAAGCTCACGAGACTTCAATCAGGTGCGCTTTTATATTGAACTTTTACTCCTTTGTTAAGGTGCACCAAATGAGATATGGGCACGCTTTATATTGAGTCAAATCCTTTGTTATGGCGTGTCTAAAGCCAAGTAGGTGTGCTATTACATGAGTTACAAAAACTTTTCTTGACACCTTTGGCACGCTTGGCATGAAATGAGCGCGCTTTTACACTTCTCGATGTTGAGGCGCATCCTAAGGGAAAAGGGCATGCTTTTACTCTTAAATTTTGTTTTTAAAACTCTTTGTTAAGGCATGCCCAATGAGATAGGCACACACCTTTCTATGAAGTTCCTCCTCCATTGCTTGGGCGTGTGGAAAGTCAAGTAAGCATGCCAATATTTGAAACACAATTTCCTTTGTTGAGGCGTGTCCCATCACTCTGGTGTGTGCCACTTCATACAAGCATGCTTCATCTTCCACTAGTGCACCTCTACATTGTAGAGGACCTTTGTTATGGCGCATTGTAGAGCCAAGAGGCACACTTTTTGCCTTGATAAGGTGCAGGAAATTCTTACCAAGCGTGCTTTTCCTTTGAAACTCAAACTTCAAACCTTCATAATGGTGTGTGGTAAGACAGGGGGGCATGCTTTTAGTCTTTGTACTTCATGTAACAAGGCACGTGAGGAGTGTAAATGGTGTGCCTTTACACTAACACTTTATCTTTCCTTGTATGGGCGTGTTGGAATTTGGAGTGTGATGTCCCGATATTAAGGCATTGTTTAAATTAAAGATTTAAACATCGAAGTTGCTCCATAGTCAAATTGAATAATTGTGTAGAAACATATATTATATAACATCTAATAAATAATATTATTATTTAAATATAATATATATTTATTATCAAGATATATTATTATAAATATAAATATAAATTAAATATTATTATATAAATATAAACATAAATATAAATATAAATATTAATAATCTAAATATTATTATAAATATCAATATAAAATAAATGCATATATAATACAACATTCATTAAAGACCATACGATGGTAGTGTTTCCCACGATGGGCAGCCAGCAATCCACAAAAAGGTGCGACTCCCATCATAAGGCAACGGATGGTCTACTAAGGGGGCAGCGACGTAACCCTTCACCAAGAGAAGCATCTCTTGGGATATTTAAAAGGGAAACTCCTCCCTCATTCAAGGCAGCGAAAAAGAGGAGAAAACATCCGATTCATATACAGATCAGAAAAGAATATTTCTGAGTTGGAAAATATACTTGGAAGCCAATCTAAATATATTTACATAGCAGTATACTGGACTACAGATAGCATAGAAGGAAAGAATTAAATTCTTAAGAGTTCTCAAAGATATAAAGGCAAGGATTATCGTGGTATGATGTATCTAACCTTATGTTTATAATGATGAATGCCATGTGATAAATAATGACAAATGTATATAATTGAAAGATTATCATTACACATGTATAAGCATAAAGGAAAACATCAATAGATTATATTCACAACACATTGAAATATCGACATGTTCAAACTCAATGTCTATTTATTTCTATTGCCTCTAACCTTAGGGTAGGTTGGTTTTGTTAGGGAGAGGCAGAGTAATTCCATCCCAATGAATGGAGATGGTTTCATCGCGCCCTAGACAAGTAAATCCCCATCCATGGTTGAGGAGAGAAATAAGGATTGAGACTTGAACGTAGCCAATACAATATGTGCTATGAATAAATGTGATCATTTGGTATGGTGAAGTATATTGAAGTATGTTCAAATTAACACTTAGTTATTTCTATTGCCTCCAACCTTAGGGTAGGATGGTTTTGTTAGGGAGAGGCGGAGTAATTCCATCCCAATGAATGGAGATGGTTTCATCGCGTCCTAGACAAGTAAATCCCCATCCAAGGTTGAGGATTAGAAAGGAAGTAAGGATTAAGACTTGAACATAGTCGATACTGAATTGTGTTATGAATTGAGCTAAATGTGGATTATGCTATTATGATTTGATCTCATTGTTTATGTTATGTAGTATTGTTCTCATTATTAATTATGCTATTATAGACGAGTTTAATATAAATGATAGATGAATTTAATATGAATGATGCTAGGAACTGAATATTATCTTAATTTATTGATCTTTAATATCTCTAATGTCCCTTTCTAATGATCGTATTGTATGCAAGTAAAGAAAACAGGAATATCCTAAAAGGGGAAATTACATGGAGTCAAGCACTCATACATTTGTTTGAAAATCCTTTCTCATTCAATGAAGCTTGTTTGGAGTTGGGAAAGTGCACTTTTACACTAAATCTTCAATCCTTTGTCCAGGCACATCCAATGAAGACCAAACACGCTTCTAGACCAAAGGCATGCCAAAGTGACATTAGGCGCACTTTTTCTTTGGTTAGGCATGTGAGGCTCCAAGGTGGCGCGCCAATGCATACAATTCCTTCTTCTTTTCCCTAGGCATGTGGGGTCTTCTATAGGTGTGCCTAAAGACTAGACAAGCACATGAGAAGCTTTCGAGGCATGCTTTTACATTGCACCTACTTTTTCTTTGTTCAGTGCCTAGAGCCTACTAGGCGTGCTTCTATACTAATTCCTTCTTGATGTTCAAAATCCCTTGTTCTAGAGCACTGAGTGATTGCTGAATGCACTTGTACACTAGAAATGGTGTCTTTTGAACTGGTTAAGTGCTTTGATAACCTTGTAGCATTAGTGGAAAGAGACACAACATGATGCAAAAGACGATGCTTAAGGGGTGACAAAATAAGGTTTCTGTTTGATTGGTTTTGACAACATACAAAAATTTCGTATAGGTACAACAAAAACAATATACATCTTTATTTAAATGAAGAACAAAATGCTACGTTCCATGAAGTCTCGGGACAGGGGGACCAAGGGCTTAGATTTGGGGACGGTCGTTGGATGGTGGTGGGCGGAGCCCCTAGGGAGGTTGAGGGGCAATGCCCCTTGTAATATCCCTTGCAAAATCGTTAGCTCAAATCCACATAAATTTTTGCAATCACTCAAGTTCTAACTCTTTATAATCACCAAGTTCCCAATGTGGGCAAGGTAAGAGCATACGGAGATTAGAATGAGGACAATGGAATTAAACTGAAAGATATTGGCAGCAAGTTGACCAATTTACAATATAAGCAGAGTCACATAATTGATCGAGCCAAACTGGCTGATAGTGAATGCAAATTATTGTCGAGCCAAACTTGTTGAATACAATCGGAATTACGTCAACACCAAATTGGCAGACTAATTCACGCCATGCAAGATAGAAAATGTACTAAAAATGAAAGAAGGATCCAATGGATAAACCGACCAAGATCTTTACAATGAAAACCAAACACAATCTGGTGGTATAACCTTCTAGATTTTACAAATAGTGAACTATTACTTTTCTTAATTATTTCCAATGGTGAACTGCACAGAAATTTACAATTTTGATTGATAAGCAATTAATACTTTTCTATAATCACATCTCAGAATTATGACAAATAGTTGACCAGCAATCTGAAAGTAGACATTTCGTCAAACAGTTGGAAGACAATCTACATATAATGTAAAATACCTAGAATGAGAGTAGATATGTTTAAGAGAATGATGAAAGATGAAGCAAAGCTACAATCCATACCCCAAAATACTGAATATCTACTACAAACAACTCTAGAAATAATTGTCAAACTGCAGAGATATAAAACCAAAGTTGATATAAAAGGACTGGAATCTTATTTGCTATTGTACATGTCTGAAATATCATCCAAGGTCTAATATAAGGCTATTAATACAACTGAAACTTCATAAACAACAGCTCCAATATGGTATGGTCCCTTTGGCATAGTACAACTCTTCACAAGGTGTGCAGCCTCTTTGGAATTGTATGATAGATTTTAAAAGTGTGCAACTCCCTTAAAGCATTGTACAACTACCCAAAGATGATTCCTAACAAAGACAAAAAGATAATAGCTCACAAGGATTGCATTTTGTCTTATCCAACACCTTAAAAAGGTATGGAAGCCTTAATTCAAATTCAAATAAATTTCCAATTAAACTTCTAATGGTACGACTAGTTGTTATTTGTCCTTTCCTACAGATATTGTTAGTCTTTGTTCCTTATTTGAACAACAACACCAATCTAATAAAATGATTAAAGATTTAGCAACTTTTTCAATAAATCTGGAAATTCATTAAAACTTTGGAAACCCACAACACGGAAAAACTAGAAACAACACAAATATTTATGTATTTTTTGGAATATATAAATCACACCAAACAACTGAATTAAAAACTCCACACCAACCAGCAACTGAAAACCACACAAAAACCCAAAATCTCACAACCAAGTTGAAACTCTGAAAATCTGGATATCACAATTTGTTGAAGCTCAGTGGAAATCCTTGTGTAGAACTGTACTGAAAGGCTAGTAGGGTTTTCATCCTTGAAACCAACAATACTAGAAGGATAGAAAGAACATACGTCCATTCTTGAGAAAATGAATTTGTTGAAAAATGAGCAAATAGGTAACCCTTCCCTTGAGACAAAACCTCATTTTATAACTTTTTCGAGGGAATATAATTTTTTTTTTGGTTGTATAAACCCTGGTTAGGGACCAGGAACCCATCCAAAAGCAGGGCATAGCCCTTAAGTCTGTCTATTAAAAAGGTCAATACAGAAGCATATAGCCAGGGTGAGAGGGCAAATTACAAGGCCCTCTCCCCATATACTGTCTTAAAACTATACTATCCTAACAACAAAGAATACTAATTATCAGGTTTGCTTGTCAAGTCAACCAGATCCGCCTCCTCATTGCAAGCGCATTTATAGTCTGCTCGAGCTTTCTCCTCGACAGGGACCCCCAACTTATCAGCCAACTGCTCCATAGTCTTCTGTGTCTCGACCATGCCCAAGATCATGTCATGGATATGTCCAAGAATGACTTCATGATTATCTTTAGTTGCCTTAGACACCTTTGCCAGATCCTCATGCACCAAAATGGAAGCCGCCACGATGGAAGTCAAGGTAGTCAAGGTCAGTGATTGCGCTGCACCGAAAACATTCCATCTACCCCTCGTAGAGCCGAGGTCTAGCATAAAATTGGTTATTGCTTCTTTGAGTTTTCCGCCATCATGTCTGTCAACCTCTTAGGCCATCACTAACATCCTGCACATCCATTCCGCAACAGAGGGTTCTTAATCTCCGAATCTAACAGAGCCATGGAATTTTCCATCGTTGCATCCCCTGAAAACTTGGGCAGCCGCTTACATGGGGCATATGCCCTCTTCATCTTCCCACCAATTGTGTTGCTTGCCACCTTCCGCAGAACCTATTGACGTCGAGGAGTATGAGCCCCCACCTTCCCTTTCCCTTTATCAGTGCTTCCGCCTCCCATTGCTCCACTTTGATCTGCAGCGCCTCTCATATCAGCCATTGTCAAATAAGGCTTGGGAATACCAAATGTCGAGGAGCTTGAGATCATAAGAGGCAATTGCCTCCACTTCTGCCACATGCCACCCCGAGTCATGATCAACCAACCTGGCCTCAGTCATTTCACACGCTCATCTTCTCGAGAACTTAACTTCGGTGTCAGATTAATGAACTTGCCCGTTATTGGGAGGGTGCTCCTTGATATCATGCTGAATTAATCGAATCAGCTCATATGAGAAGTTCACCTTTAGATCTTCACCTCCAGAGACACTTCTATTCTCAGCGTCAATTCCTTGGTTGGCTTCCAAATCAGCAGCTTGGTTCCCATTTCTCTTTATATGCGTGAAGGAATATAATGTTATTTTATATTCTTTTCTTTTATTTATCCCTTCATAGTTAAATTAATAATTAAGTGTCCTTTTAACTCACTTTTTGCACCTCCATGCCTAGCGACACTTTCAAACATCACTTCAGGTCCTCTTTTAAAAGCACCTTTTAATAATATAACATAAATTGCTTTTTATGGAATGTACCACAATATATAACTTCACCCAACTTACGTTATGTAGCAGTATATCCAACTTATGATAAGTATTGCAGTATATAAATTCATACCCAAAGCATGGAAAAGAGGACACGATAGTCCACCCTTTCCAAGATTGTTTGTCCTCAAGCAATACTGACTTAGCTCATCAATTCCTTCTATCTAGATCATTCTGTCAATACCAATATCCCAAACCACTCAAGAAATAACGGCAAATTCTGCTAAATGTAGAGTTGAAGGAGGATATCTTGAAGCAACTACCCTGGAAGAAATCCTTATGAAATTCCAAGATGATGGTGAGGATGTAGCAGCATCTCTTGAACATGTATCCAAAGAAAAATCCCTTGAAGATATAGATGGTGAAAGTGAGTCATTGCTTGGAGATGCAACCTCAAGAATGGTTAAACACAAGGGAAATGTTTTGAAAATGTAGACTCAGGCATTATTGTCTATTCATTTTTGTCCTTATAGGAGGAATATTGGTGCAACTCTTACTGTAGGGACTTCCAGCAGTGTTGACTTTGATTGCACTTATTATGCAACCTTCAATTGGAAAAGTGGGTCCACAATTTCTTGATTTGTTTGGCAAAAAGATTGGTAGAAATACAACTTTATTTTACACCACTCAATGAATCGGCTACAAGGGATGCTCAGCTCCATTTGGATAAACTTGGAATTAATCATGTTCTATTGGACAAGTCTTCTCTTTCTCAGAGATTTGATGTTTCATGACTTGCTCACCAGAAGAGGCTGTAATGTCCCCTTTCTAGTGGGAACACTCAAACCTGAATCTGCATTCAAAGTGATTCTCAAAGAGACATTAGAAACATTAGAGATCAATAAAATTCAATGATAAGATCAAATAAGATCAATGATTATATAATTATATCATTCCTTGTGAAGGATTATTCATTTCATAATTGTCACTCACTATTGATGACAATTCTGTAACACATTCCCTAATTCAAAATTCATATCTTCCTTATTACTCCTCCTCACGGAATTAGGCTTTACATGTCTAGGGCGCACTGAAACCATCTCTTGACCCAGCCTTGGGAAACTACATCCCAGCCTTGGGGCCTATATATGGATGGAATTACTCCGTCTCTCCCCACAATACCTAACATTCCTTTAGGAAGTAATAGAGGAAATTAGAAGTAACTAACTAAGTTCATCTTTCCATATCATTTCCCTTCTAATCCTTAACTATGGATGGGGAATTACTTGTCTAGGGCGCGTTAAACCCTCTCCAATGCAATTGGGATGGAATTACTCCGCCTTTCCCTAGCATCCTTGTCTAGGGCACGTTAAACCCTATCCAATCCATCGGGATGGAATTACTCCGCCTCTCCCTAACAAGACCACCTATCCTCTGGTTATAGGTAATAGAAGTGATGGTATGATCATACCATCACTTATCAAGTTTCATGATATATATATTTATATGTACACATATGTGTAAGATACTAATGATATAGTGTGCTAACAACATAATCTGAACAACACTGATTAACATTAACCCTTATGTAAATTGAAGTGCATACAAATCTATTCTTATCTATGCATATTAATCTAACACATACCTGATTGGATCTGCAGACTACCCTGTTATTACCTCTGATCAGCCCTTGTTGCAGTGATCTCTTAGTTCTGTTGTATCTTCTGATGCCTTTTTAATTGCCTTTGTTCCTTTGGTGCAGATTTGTATTTTGTTATGGAATTACTGATTTTATGCTGGATGTTTTTACTGTCGAAGGATGATGGAATCAGTGAGTGATTGATCGATGGATGATGTCCTTATCACTGCCCATCGATCTCCCTTTATACCTTCCTTCCCTCCATTCAACGGTTGCAACTTTACAATAGTCGCTGTCCCAAAAGGGACGTTTCCTTTAATGAATTGTTGCAGCCTTTAACTTTTCACCGTAACTTCTTTCATACATTCGTATGGCATACTAATAATTGTCTTTGGCCGATTCTTTAAAGGGATCGCTCCTTAATTGGTAGTATATATTGCAATATACTTATTCATATATTATAATAATAATAGTTTCTTATGCTCACACACACACACACGTATATATATATATGTATAATATATTATTATCATATATATATTTGTTAAATGATAGGGAAAGTATAATTAATCTCACAATATGAATGCATGTATACATCATATGAATATATATGTAAATCATCGGTAAATTGTAAAATATATACTTGGATATACTTAAGTCATAAAGCATACACTTGAATATACAAAATTTATAATGTATAATGTAATGCAAATATAGGGGATATGACAGAGGCTGAATGCAATTGGCATATCATTTGATCAGCTTGATATTTCAGATTTTTCTTTCAAGTGTACTGTTATATATCAACCGTGGCACACTCATTAGTTGCCTACTGTTGCTGCAATTCTTGATAATGCATTTTTACAACTAATACAAGTAGTCCTTGATAAGTAGCTAGGGCTCTTTGGTTTGTTTTGAATGAGTGGCATGAGGAGCCTTTCCTATTGGGTGGTAAATTTTTTTCACAGATATTTTGTTGTTGTACATGGCATCATTTCTGCTAGTGGTGGTGGGCGTTTTCTTTGGGCATTCACCCTTCATAAGGAAGCAATCCCTATAATCATGCTTCTTCTAGGGTGGACAGCTATCTTCTCTTTGTTGGCATACTTTGTTTAGCATTGTTGATCTTGCACATAATCTCATCTTGAGCTTGCATATGGTCTTCTCCTCAATTAGAAGGATTACGGGTCAAAATGGATTTCTGCCATCATCAACATCAACTATTCTCTACCTTTTTAGATGGAATAATTTTATACTACTAAGCTCTGTCACAAGGTTCAAGTTTGTGTTTGTGTTTGGCAACCATAAAATTCAGATCAAGTTCGGCAAGGGAAAAAAAATCATGATTAAATTCGCCAATATAAATTTGAATTTTTTAAAAATATAAGTAATAAATATATTAAATTATATAATATTAAATATATCAACTATTATAAATATTATTAAATTATATAATATTAAATATATTAAATTTCAATAGTAAAAAAATCCAAATTAAATATTTTAAATTTTAACGCATTAATTCGAACTTAATAGAAATATTTGGTTCTGATTAAATGTATTAAATTTTATAAAAAATAAAAAAAATAAAATAAAAACAAACTACAAATAAACTCAGGAAGAATCAAGATAATCCAGTCACATCTCTTAACTTTAACTTTAATTTTCTGTTCGATTCAGAGATAGAGACGAATGTGAAGAGTCTCCTTTGACAGAGCAAAAGAGATTGAGTTCTACCTTACTTGATAGCAATCAAGCAAGCCCTTCCAAGAGGATTCGAACCTGGGAGGCGCTGTTGAAGGTTTAAGTCGTTCTTTTGTCTAAATTCTATTAACATAACCATAGCCAAATTTTGTTTTCATGCCTTTAAAATCCAGCACTCCCTAGACTTTGATTGCAAAAAAAATTTGAAGTATATATGAAAATTTTCGGCTTTCTCCTGGGTGAGGGAAAAAATGAAAACAACCCTTAAAAAAGGTTTTTAAAATATATTTTACTTAAAAAAACTACGAACTTTTCCCATACGAACTTTCGGCAAATTTCAACGAATTTTTAGAAATGTTTTGAAGTCCGCCGAATTTTGAACTCCATGGCCGAAATTCAGCAAGCCCTGTGACTTAGCTACTAAGTGTCCTTGGTTTTGTGATATCCATTTTACTCCGGCGATTGGAGTCACAAATACTCAATCCAAAATCGAGAGATATCCATTCACATGGAACTGAGGACTCATTTGCGTAGGTAAAGAGGAACAAGAGACTGGAGATGCTACTTGGGAAGGAGTAGAGATACTTGAGCATCCAAGTTTGCAATTGCTTGAGGGCAAGCAATTCTAGGAAGGGTGGACTGTCATGTCCGCTTTTCAGAAATAAATAATTGGGAGACCTGTAGCCTATTTCTTTATTTCCCTTAGACTAAGAGATAAAGTTAGGGAAATATTTTACTAATAATATTTTAAGTTAGTCTTAGTAATATTATTTTAAAACATTGTAAAAGGACAACTTAAGTTGCAGTTTAATTCTAGTTTCAATTTGGTGGTTTCAATTAGTTGCATTTCAGTGTGATTTGTTATTTCAGTTTGAACATTTGGGAAGATTGTCAGGGAGAGGTGGAGTTTCTAGTTATAGGCTGCTGCTAAATTAGCGATTTTCTACTACTGCACAGCACCTAACATTATTGCTAAGAATTATCTCTGTTGTCATACCATTCTGCAGGCCGTCGTAGAACCTGATTCCCTGCCATGATAATTCTCAACAACCACATGCCATTTCTGTTATCAGTTAGGTTGTACAACTACTGTACAACTTGCATCATCAGCTGTATTGTTTGATCAAGTGCAACATTTATTATGAGTTTGGTGGTAGTCCATTAATAAATACAAAGGGCTTCTTCTGTACTAGTTTTTCTCAGTCTGTGTTACATCAAAATTTAGAAGTGTTGAATATTGTTGAATATATTAGTATCCAGATTGTTGTAGTAATTATAATCTTTGATATGCAAAAAGGTTCCAATAATTGATATTGGTGTTTAGTTGACGATTGTTTGGCGTTCTGTATTTATTCCAATATTGCATTGATAGGAAACTCAATAAAATTGCAGCATTCCTAAAAATAATAAAAGGGACATTACAAGAACACTATTGATATGAGCATGGGGTCCTCTAAGATAGTGCCAAGTAACATGGGATAGGATCTCCCAAGTTAACAAATAGATTGCCTATGGAGCTTTTGAAGGATTTGCCTCTAATAACTTCATAACTCAATGTCGGAATTCCCATATCTTTGGGAGGCAAAGCAAACATCATAAGTTCTCCAAATTGTTGCACAAGCCAGAAAACAAGATCAACTAGTGGTTGATTTGCCTACACGCTTGTTTGAACAAGATCAGTTGGTGATCAGGAACCATGCCATGCTAGAATACCTTGGAATATGAGTGTAAAGCCTTGGAAAATTCTAACAAGATTCTCATCCTCTATATGGAGGAGAATCAAGGACCCATCAATAAGGTTTTGCTAAAGTTCCAATTTCATGGGATGATAGCAACTCTTGATAAAGAACTTACAATCTTTTTCTTAGGAGGAGAATCAAGGACCCATCAATAAGGTTTTGCTAAAGTTCCAATTTCATGGGATGATAGCAACTCTTGATAAAGAACTTACAATCTTTTTCTTAAGAACACATAAGGAGGAATTGTTATTTCAAACTGAAAACCATTTGAAAGGATCTCTAAGGCATCCACCATACACAACTATTAATCAAGCTCTCCTTGTGGAGCCTATGTTCTTTATTCTGAGACTAGTGATTTGAATCCAGCAAAAGTGTTGTATAATGGAGTTCATTTCCCTTGATTTGGCACCATTGAAACATATTCTTTGCAAGCAGAACAATTTAGTGTCTAGATAGTACTATTCGGACAGGATTGTAGCCTTTGTGGAATTAGATGGACACTGTTAGGCTTATGGTAATTTTGAAGACATTTGGAGCTTCAAGTGATCTAATTTTGCATTGCGAGTTTATAATATAGTTATTTAAAGTTGTTCTATTAAAGTTTATTTAAGGTTTTGTTATAATGAATAGAAGGTAGTTAGGGTTTGTTAATTAAAAGTATTTTCAAACCTACCTAGCCAATAGAACAGTAATTTTATTGAATGTTTGGTTGTTCTCACATGAGCATATTCTGACATTTGTGTCAAGGTGTTCCTTATGACAATGCTCAACATTGTATTGCTATGCTCAGTTTCCATAGCATAGTATATGGAATTGAAGAATAAGAGACATTGTGCCCTTTGGTGTTAAAACTTCCAATCCATTGCCCATCTATATATTTGAAGAGGAAAAGAGCATATAGGTGTAATGTCCCCTTCTCAAGCATAATCAGTTTGAGAATAGTTAGCCTATTTTCTGAGTTTTCCCGTAGGCTAATTGGTTGAGCAAGGGAGAACTCTAACCTTCTTGGAGAGGCTGACTATTTTAGAATAGCGCCAAGTTGTTACAGTTCATTAGCTTAGTCCTTAGAAGCATTATGGTATGATCAAAAATTCATATTTGACTTATTTTGATACTTTCCGCAACTTGGTTGGATAATTGAATTATTAAATAGTTATTACTTAAATTGTCGAAAAATATTATTCAAAAAGACAAGTAATAAGGTGTTTAAGTTGTGCATACAGGAGGCGCTAGGCATAAGGGGACTTGGCTCACATAATAAATTATTATTTATTTTCAAAAAAAGAGCTTTTGGAGGGAAAAGAGAAAAGTAATATTTTATTTCCTCTAGTGAGTTATAAAAGGAGGTTTGGAGCTCATTGTTGAGGTTACACAAGCTATGAAAATTCGCTTATGCTTTGAGAGAACCTGTGTTCATCTCCAATTTTCTTGAGGACGAAAACCCTCTCGAAAATACTAGTTTTGGGGATGAAAAATTCCCTAGCTGGTTTGGTGGTTTCATTTCAGGAATCACATTGAGCTGCAATGGAGTATTTTGTTGTTTTTGATAAGATTTTGGGTTTGATGATATGTTTTGAAGTGTGGTAGTAATGTAGTTGATTTTTATATGATTGAAAGATTGTTTGTAAGGATTTGGTTTACTTTGTTGGCTGCACTTTCTTCTAGGTCTGCTGTACCATTTGCTTGTTGGGTGAAGATTTTTCAAGTCAATGATTTACAAGATGGGCCGAAATCTTTCTAAGTGTCAAGGCGCCCACATTGACATGTTTTGAGTGCAGTTTTATCCATTTTTTTGGTGGAGTGTGGAGTTTATTTGCAAGTCGTACTGTTATAGTGTAGACCATACCATTGCTGGGAAGGGGTGTGAGGGGTTTGGAGGAGAAGTGCCTCATTTCTCCTTGAATTTTCTAGCTGTATGGTGGCGCCCAGGGTTGTAGCTTCAATTTGCAATGGTTATAAGTTGAACAAATCAGTTTTGGTTGAGATTTGACTTGGTGGTTAGGGGTTTCTGTGCTTTTCAGAATCTTCATTTTGCTGCAATTTTGTATCAGACTTGGACAACTATGTTTGCAGTGGCATTTGGTGTATTTTTCAGTGTGTTTGTGGCCTTCAACTTCATCTACATCAGCAGAGCTTTAGTGGGTATGATCTTTAGTATTGTTGTCAAATGAATTTAGTGCTCCATTTCATTGTTAATTGGTTGTAGCAGTTGTTCATCTTGAATCAGATTAATATAGATTATTATTGCAGCCTCTATTTCATTGTAATATCTAATGGATTGCAATAATCATTTCCTATAATACCCTGCATGGTAGTAGTAGTACCGCCAGTGGTTTTCATAACATGCATTTCATTATGTAACGACTGGATGGTTTACCGCTAGTTTTATAGCATACTTTGTGTTTTAGCACACTCCGCTAAATAAGCGTAGATGAAGGATGGCTTAGCCGCCTTGTGTACATCATTTTGTTTGCATCAAACACACTCCTCTGAATAAGCACAAAGAAAGGTCGGTTCAATCGCCTTGTGTGTTCATATTGTGTTGCATTGGCACACTCCGCTGAATAAGCACAGAGATAGATGGCTTGCTGCCTGGTGTGTCATAGTGATAGCATTTGTATTGCATACTCTTTTGTTGTTGCATTCTATAGAGATTGGGTGTGATCCTATGCACTATATGCTCTCACCTTGCCCATCTTGGGATCTGGGTGATCAGAAGGTGTTGTGGGTTATGCATTGTAGACATTTATTTCAGTTGAGAAATCAAAAAACATTTGGGGGTGTTTATTACAATAGGTGAGGCATCCACAACAAATGTATCTAAGGAGACATTCTACAAAATGTATCTAAGGAGACATTCTACAAAATGTATCTCAGGGATTTAGTCAAAGAAAGAGCTACATGACATTGTAGGAAGAGAGGACTATTATCACATTGGACTGCATTTTAATTTCGCCTCTATAATCAGGCTCCTTGAGACCACATTCCATTTTGGTTTTCCCCACTTTGGGATGTCCAGGATAAACAGTTGAGTTGTGAGTGTTTGTGCATGCTTCACGTGAGTTCATTTCATTATGTTGCCATGCTCAATTGCATTCAATGTGTGGATAACTAGGGTTTGGATGGTTTGAGCTTAGTATTTAAGGTATAAGCTATAACTTGAATCTAATGTATTCATCTTGGACTGTCTAATGCAAACAAGTTGTTGTGAAGTAAATTTTAGTTGTAATTAGAGAATATTTGTAATATCCCCAATGAGATATCCCTAAAATTCTGATTTTCAAATTCAGATTTCTCTCCTAAATTTCTGCACTTCTAGTTTTCTGCTGAAACCCTAATTTCTGATCTGATTTTCTGCTCTTAAACAATTAATTCCAACGAACATAAAACTCATCCAAACATGGCAAAAATGATGGCAAATGATACTACACTTTGATATTCATCATAAGCATGAATTACACCATGAATTACACAATGTAGGTCAATCAAATTGGCAACACAAGTCTGATTTTCTGAACTAAAACCCTGCTGCTACAAAATCAGAGTTCTGAATATGCAAATTACATCCAAACATCTAGGCCAACATGCCGAAGTACAAATCAGATCTCTGCTGTTACAAATCAGACCTTTCAAAAGGTTGATCCATACCAAATTATGATGAATAAGATGCTCCAATCAAAACCCTAGCTGGGCGAATTACATCAGCTAGGTTATGATGACAAAACACAATCAAATGATGATAGATGATGCTCCAAAATCCTCTCCAAAGGTGGCACTTAGGTCTTCTGCAAATATCTAGAGTTTAGGAAACCCTAACAAGGTGAAATCTGCCCTCAAACACCAAATTTGCCCTTCACAAATCAATTCGCCCTTCTCCTCAAGGTGGCGCTCCAAGCTAGGGTTAAACCCTAGGTCAGATTGATGCACAAAATGCCACGAATCTACTGCTCCAAATCTGATCTAAAATCTGAATATACCAATCTGCTCTTCTTCTCCACAATAATCTCCAATGAAGTGCAATTGTGAATTCCGTATGAATCCACCTCCAAAGTGTGATTGGGTTTTTGTCCAATCCACTATTTTCCTTAAGGTTTTCATCCTAGGAAGGAGCTGAACTAAAAGTTGCAGCCAAGAGAGATAAATCTCAAATGAAATTAGGAATGAATGATATGTTGAAATGCCTCCAAAAGATCTCTTATTTATACATGTTATTTCCTCCTCTTTCTAGGCTGACCTAGGCAAGATAAACACCTTTTTATTTTATTATTTTTCTTCTCCAAGAGGGCCGACCCTCTTCTAGGCACCCAAGTCATAAAACAAATTTTTTTAATAGGCCTTCTCCTAGGCCGACCTCCTCCTAGGCATTTGCATATCTTGGCCAACCACCTAAGAGGGATATTGTCCTTTGTTTCTTTTATATCTTCTCTCTTCCTTTGGCGCCCAAAACAAAAGGAATTATTATTATTTTCTTTTCTTTTTTCTACTCTCCAAGGCGAACCACTTGGGCATATGAGACATCATCAATTTACCTCAAATCATGTCGTCCTCCTCAAGGTAAGAGATCACAAAATATTCTTTTTTCTTTCATAGGCATTTCATATTTTCTCTCTTATTTTCCATCCTCCAATGGGTCACTCTACATTAGGACAAATTATTTGACTAATGTTGACTTCACCAAAATCACTACAAAATTATGCCAAGTCATAATCCTTCATCGATTTGCCCTAAAAAAATGGCCAAGTGTGAAAACTTGCCAATAAGGTCATCACTAGGTGATCACTCCGAAAATGGGGACATTACAATATTTGAGGATTAATGAATGCTAAATTACTTGGAAAGTTTTTTCTAAATTTATCATTGTTAGTACGAGTTGTGCAAATTCTCTAAACTATTTCCGTCTACTTGTTTATTATTCTGTACAAATGTGTTTGATAACTTGTAAGGTCTTTGTTCACTCTAGATCTGTACATTATACTAAGTGCCAAGTGGGCTTATTTTCTTAACATTATCTAAATTGAAAAGGAGTTCTATTGCTACTTCGTGGAGGGTGTCTTGTTATTTATTATTTATTTCAGTTATGCTTGCTTATAATGAAATATCTTTCAAAAACTTAATTCATTTCCATTTAAATATATATTTAAACCTGTGCATTCTATCATTGTGAATGACTTGCAGGTAGGTAAAAGGGAAGTCTCCCCAAATAGAAAAGTAACTGTGGTCCCATACACTGCCCTTTACGAATTTGTCTTTGACAAATTTTAGGAATAAAATAATTAATATTAAATAAGCCTTTTGAACTCGAGGCCTACAACCAATCTTACTAGGGAGTCTTGTAAATTGTGCAGTACTTCTCCTCTACTGCAATTTAGCTGTGTTAGAGAACAAACATCATTTGTAAGGCAATCTTTTTGGATAAGACAAAAGACTTCCTGACTTCTGCAAAAGGATTAATGAAGTATACTTTAAAGGACCTTTCTTAGCTGCCAAAGAAGTAACTTAGAGCTTTCTTCATACTTTTTGTCACTATCTTTGAACTTGTTCACCTGGTATATTTATAGTTTGAATTTGTTTGTTTTGCAGAATCTCTGTTCATCACTTATTACAGGACTAGGAGACACTGGAAAGACTGAAGAAGCTTTGAAAGTTTATAATCAGCTGAAATGCAGTAGGCGTCCATTGTCAAACACCCTTCATGAAAATGTGTTGAATATTTTAGTTTCAGGGAAGATGCTTAAGGATGCACATATAATCATGAAGGTAAATGGAGGCAATTTTGTAATGATATTTTCATTTTTGAATCATGAGTTCTTTTGCCTTAAAATCCTTTCCTTGCTTTTGGCAGGATAATTTAGAGTGCATCTCAAAAGCATGCTTAAATAAATTTGTCACTGTTTTTGCTGAAGCGGGTAATATATACATAGTTAATGATGTACTGTGGGAGTTCCACAATGCTGGCTACAAAATAGAACAGGTAACTATATTAAATGTTTGTAGCTAGGGCGTTTTATTCTCTATTCCCTTGTTTGGACCATGATGGTCTTAGTGTGGTAGCTGAGCAAAACAGTACCAAGATATTTAGATACTCTATTCAATGATGACATTCAAAGTATTTTAATTCATGTCATCATAGGTTGTCTGATTAGAGAATAACAAGGAAAATTATGAACCTGTGGAACTTAAATTGATTAATGGTATTCTCCTAGAAAAAGGACAAACCCTGTTTGAGATTTGTATTGGTACCTTCGAACATTTGATTAAGAATTTTTTGGAAAATAGTTGTTCTGATCAGGCATTGTTTTTGAATACATTGCAGAGAATTTTTAATATTGCTCTTTCTCGATATATTCAGCAAGGCAAGAACCGTGAGTTGTTTAAGCTACTCAAGTGGATGCAAAATGAAGTACCTTCTTCCACATTAAATTCCGTGATGAAAATGCTACAGGAAAAGGGCCAATCAGATATAGCAGAAGTGTTGTCTATTCAAACCAAATCTTCTCCATCATCGTAGCTCTTGATACTCAGAAGAGAATGCACATTTTTATTCATGCATTTGCTGCTTCACCTCAAGAACCTTGTATATATTTTTTTCCTTTTCTATGGAGTCTGCATTCTCTTGCTCTTGCCGTTGTCTTCCTGTTACTTGTCACCAGTGTATCTTCTAGAAGCCCAATATACATGGGAATTGATATTGGGTTGCTCTAATCAAGGATCCGTTCCACAGGAATCCTTTGTGCCTGAAGAGAATAATGATTCATGTAGACATTGTAAGCTGCATTAACTGTCAAAAAAATATTCTATAATGTCCCCATTTTGAGCTTAAGTGTTTTGGTTGAGGTTGGTCATATGGAGGCTTGGAAAAGTGAATATTGTTATACCTTTGGAATTTAGAAAATTGGTTTTCTAGTGGCTCAACTATTTTTAATTGGTAAAACAAAGTTGGCAATTAACTTTTGGTATTTTTGTAGTAATTATGGAAAAGTCAAAATTGATTTAAAAATTAGCCAAGGCGAAAAGCGACCCAATTGGAGGAAAAAGAAAATTAGAAAATATAAGAAAATATGGAAAAAAATGGAAAATAAAATAAAAGGCAAAAATATAATATTTTATTAATTAAAATATTATATTATTTTCCCACAAGTGGCCACCCAAGCCAAAAAGGTGAAATAAAATAAAATATTAATATTTTATCTCTCCAAAAGGTTGTCCAAGTTGAAATAATAAAATAATATTATTTTATTATTTTTATTGTTTTCCCATGAGGTCGTCCAAGTTGTGGAATTAAAAAGAAAATTAAATAAAAATATTTTATTATGGCGATGGACTCCAAACATCATAAAAATATGTTTTATTTGGGCACCCAAGGGAAGGAAAATATAAGGAGGTGAATTGAGGTCATTTTCATCAATTGATCATTTTGACATTTTCACTTCTTGAAGAGTTTCTCTTGGCTGCAACTTTGTTTCAGCGATATCTAAGGATGAAAACCCATGGATTTTAGTGGCTTGGATGAAAATCCATCCCGCTTTGAGAGATGGATTCACCTAGGATCTATTATTGAGCTTATTTGCAGGTTTTCATGGAGTTGAAGGCTTCAAACAGCTAGGGTTTCACGGAAGATTACATGATCAGCTAGGGTTTGAAGATATCTTGCATATTGAAGGCATATGTATTCAGATTTGAAGGATAATGGAGTGTAATTTCATCATTTGCAATCATGGCTAGGGTTTGATAAGGATTCTACATCATTTGGTGGCTTCATTGTTGGTGGAATTCACTATTTTACACTCAGAAATTTATGTTAGACTACTGCAACTTTATATCTTTATATCAAACCTCTGAAATCATTATATAGGTGCAGATCGGAGAGTTTCCAGTCACGACATTGATGTTATTTTGTCATATTTTCATTGTATACCCTAAGCACTTCATTTTGGGCATCTATCACTAAGGTTTGGAGGTGCTTTTGGCTTGGATCACCTAGGGTTTCATGATCAGATTTCATAACAACAGGTACAATTTGCTTTTCAGTCATCTAAGGTTGGCATTTGTCTTCATTCCTCATTGGCATTCATCATCTATCAAGCAGCTATCATTGCTACAACATTGGAGGAGGATTTGTCTATCATGTTGATCACATTTGGATCACATTTGCATGCAATTGTAAGTTTGATTTTTAATTAGACTTTGACTGTTATAATCAACTACCTACATTTGAATGAAATAGCCAATCTTCATTTTTGGGTATGTTACTGTTATCCTATTTTGCATTCTGGCCAAATAGCCTAAGGATTCATGAAATCCTAGTGTTTTCACCTTTTGGAATACAAGAGAAAGCCACCCAAATTGACTAAGTCCCAAAAATCCTAAGCTTTCCTTGTGTTTTCAGTGTTTTCAGAGTTTTGGAGTTCGGGCTGCCCCTCTTCGTCATGCCATATTTGTCAGCTCTGAACTTTTCCTTGTTCCTTGTATTCGGCTAAGTGTTTCGGTCTTTGGAGATCGGGAGTTCACTCTTCCGTGTTCTTCCTTTTGGAAGGTGGAAGGTTGGAGGTCCGCTCTTCGAAGCCTGATAATTTATTACTCCAAGTGCGGCGGGAGTCGGAGGTCGGGAGTTTCTTCTTCCCTCTTCCTTTCTTTTTGAAGACGAAAGGCGGAAGGCCCAGCGGCTGATCTCCGATGGCTTTTAAAGATCAAGGCAAGCACATCACATGGCGACAATTAAAGCGAAAGAGAAAAGAAATGTGTTGATGTGTGGTTTTGCCATGTGTCTTGAGCTCCGGCTTGGCGCATCGCGTAGCGGTGATAAAGTAAAATGTAAAATGGGACCCGTGAATGCGAAATGCTGCCACATGTCTTGAGCTTCTCCTTTGCGCAACGCGGGGCTCCGAAAAAAGTAAAATTCTATGCGGGTTGTGTTGATGTGAAATGATGCAGTTGACTGCACTGGTGCGTGGTGCTGACATGTGTCCAGGTCCGCAAATTCAAGAATCGGCTAAGTGTGTTAGTCATTGGACTTCAGGGGTTTTGTCTTTTCTCTTCCTTTCCTTTTGGAAGGTGGAAAGCGGAAGGCCCGAAGCCTGACTTCTGCCGATTCCTTCTTCAAACGGCTAGGTCTTTCAGAAAGCAAGGATAGGGAGTACTCTCTTCCCTCTTCTTCTTTCCTAAAAGCGACAAGCTAAAGGCCCGAGGTCTGATCTCTGTCGATTTATCAAGTCGGCTAAGTGTTGCAGAGGCAGAGGTCGAGTTCTTTCCAAAAAATGATGTAATGGTGAAGGCTCGACCCCTGAAGCTCAACGATTTCTTTTCTCTCGGACTTCGGAGGCCGAGGTTTCCTCCTTCACCTTTCCAAAGCCCAATTGGTGGAAGACCGATTAGAGGAAGCCCAATCTATTGCCGGCCCCCCCCCCTTTTTTGCCTTCTAGGCGCATTTGCTACTGTTCAAGACATGACGGGATTGCTCAGCAACCCTCCTGGTCTCCATTAATGCTTCCTCAGAGCCCAATTATTTGTAGAAGATGGATTTCTCGCCTCCCCATGCCACTGTAGCTTCATTCGCATTAAACCTTTGTACCCAAGGTGTGGGCGGACCCCCTATTTCAGCTTATTTTATGGGCAGAGCCATGTGGGTGCGCTCCCAGAACACAAAATGAAGTTATTGTAGTATGGGAGATGTTCTTCCCTTGTTGACTTCTCTTTACACGTCCATGACTGCTACAACGTGATCTGAAAAAGCTATATATGCATGTAAAACAAATGTTTTTGTGGTTGCTGGCTAGTTGTTCTTCTGGGCTATTATACCAGGATGATAGTTTGTTATCACAGACCTTGTAACGCATCTGCAAGAACCAATCATATCTGATGCATTGTGCTTGAAGTTGAGCCTTTGATGTCTTTGATAATGGTTCACCAATGAATGTAGATGGTTATTTTGTGTCTACTCCTTTGTAACAAGTCATCTTCCTTTTGTCATGGCTATTTAGCCTTCATGATCAATATAATCACTGACATCTTGCCTCTCTTATGCTCTTTCTCTGTGTTTATTTGAAGTCTGTAACTCATTCTATGGATAAAATGGTCCCTTTGTTAGTTACAGTTTTCTATTCGAGCCTCTATTAAAGTTGTAAGTCTGTGTGAGTCTCTTTCAGTATTTGAGGTCATTGTTGTGTTATGCTAGTCCTAGCTAACACCCCTAAATCTTGGTGTATCACCTCCTTTTTAATTTCAGTCTCCTTCTCTCCCTTTTCCTTAGTGATCATTAGCATAGGTTTAGTCAATTTCTCTGAAGCTTAAGTTCAAAAAGAGGAACCATCATTCTCTGGAGGTTTGATCTCATCTGCAAGGTCTCACAACTTGAGATCAATCCCATTATGTTATTGCAATGCTTGAACAAGCTTCAAACAGAGTGCAATTTCACGTGACAATAGTTTCTGGCACGCCTGGTTGGACTAGTTTGATGAGCTTTATCATCCGTTGGAGGATTTGGTGTGTCATTTAGTGTATCTTACCATTCAAGGCAGCCTTCCTCAACACCATGGTGACTCTGCTGAACAAATCCACTGGTCCAGCCAATTCAAGTGCTTCAAGAACCTTAAGGATCAGGATTTCGGTGGTATTCCTAGTCTAACTTGCTTTCAGAAGCATCCCAAATCACTTGGCGACTCTCTGGTATGAGCTTATTTCTCTAAAGGCAGACCTGTTCCCCTTATTTTTGAGAATATTTTGATACATCTCTGTTTTTCAATGCTTTAAAATGTCAAACTATTATGGGAGTTATGGCTACTCCCCTCCTAGCCAGAGTACAAGTTATTGGCCTCCTTACCAGCAATATCAGACCCAAAATACCCTTGATTTTATGTCATACAACCCTGCAACAATAGAATATCAACATCCTCGCGATGTTTGCCTCCCACCCACCTTTTCTCAGTCTTCTTGTCAACCTAATAATGCCTATTATCAACCTCACAAGGACTACTTTGCTCTGCTAGAGATTAAAGAACATTTGGATGATATTAAAAGACAAGTAGGGTATAGTTAGCCACATGAGGACTTTAATTTTATCATAAGAAATGAGGATGATGTGATGGATATACTCTGGGGTTTCCAACGGGAGTGGGATGAAATTTAGGGAGTGATAGAGTATAACCAGCAGCAAGATGAGCTTGCTTTTCAGGCTCATCTTCAACAGCAATAGATGGAAGCGGAGGAAAGAGCTTATCAAGAGCAACTCTCTACACAGCTAGCAACCTTATCGAATGAGCAGTTGAAGCAAATGCTTGCCCAAATGGAGAGGCGGGAGGCCCAATCAGTTCCCTCCATTTCTAGTTTCAACCTGTAGTAAAAATAACCCCTAAATTTAAGATTCCAAGCTTCAAGCAAGGGAAACCCTCTGAGCCTCCAAAACCACTTTCCAGTTTCAAAATCCCAAGTTTCAGAGGCCCCCAGCGTTCACGAGAGCCTATTCCTGTGCAAATCCAACATATTATTCCTTAGGAATGACCCCTCTCAAGAAGCCCTTCTAGTCCTTATTTCATGTCATTCCTCTTGCCTTGACACTATTTCACTTTTCAAAGGTGGACCTGTTGTTTATAGGGCTAATTGGAGGGATGAGCTGAGGAAAGAGATACCTACAATTAGGGAAGAGCCACTTGCAAATAATGAACCCTCATGCACCATTAAAACTGAAAGATCAGACTTGCTACAAGAAGAAGTTAAGCTAGATCATTTTAACCAGCAGTAGTGCATCAAGCATGAGGTTAGTGCTAATTCTGGTACAAGGTTGAATCCTATGGACTTTGGTTCATTTGGGGAGTTTTCCCATGCTTTGAATAAAATGAATGAAACCCAAATACATAAGAAGCATAATGAAAAGGTCTAGTTGCAGAGGCAGCTCAAGTAGAATAATGTGGAATTGCAATCAAATGATGAGGGGAATCTTGTTTTGAGGGAGGAAGTATCTGAAGCAAATGAACTTCCCAGCTACACTGAAGACGAAGAGGGCATGCAAATGCCAACATGAACAATAGTTTTGGAGCAGCATAAGGATATGGAAGATGAAGACAAGTTGTTGGCATGTGAGGTCAGGCATAACAATGAGGTTCCAGCTCATGAAGAGGAGCAAACAGGCAGCCCTATTCTGAAAAATACAGAGCTTGATGATGCAGACATGTTTGAGGAGCTCTCATCTTTCATAGAAGATAACGATGTAGATATCGAGCATGGGCAAGACCAAATTGACGATTTGTTCTTGATTATCCAATAGGGATATCAGCTTCTTGGTGCAGGAGATTTCTCCATTGAGCATGTGCAGGGCTTATTTTCTGAGCCTAATTTAAAAAATCATGAGCATCTTATGCACAAAGTGGAGGCGTCCATATTTCTAGTTGAGCCACAAGAGCCAAAACATTCATGTTACATCCCTAACTTCAACTATGTTTTACTTTTTACTTTTGAAGTAATTAGTAGATGATTGTGCGTAATTCCATGATTTGACGTTTAGTAAAATGTTGGGAAAAGTCAATGTTTTCATGAGTTATGTTTATTTGACTAAAATTGACATGTGTTTATAAGTTGTCAAGATGTGATTTCATAAGGATTATGAAATAATTATTGATACACTAATCTCGAGTTGGTGATTGCAAGTTGCGTTCAGGGAACAAGTTTCTGGCCCTCTGAGAAAGGGAGGGAGAGCATCATCTGAGAGAAGGGAATAGATACAAGGAAAAAAATAATTTGTCGCCATCTTAAGTCTTTTGTTGGTGCAAAATGGTGAACCTAGTTGAGTCGGGTAAGTGATACTTGACCCTTTTGGTCTGAGTTTATATTTTGTCGTAAACCAAGTTAGATAGTTTGACTATTGACACAGAAATGGTCGATAGTCATTAGACCTAGTTTGACATGAATATAGTTATATTCAAGGGATGATATTATTATTTAGTTAAATATCTCATAATTGGTAATTTCCGGTTGAATTTCCATAAGGTTATCCTATCTATTTGATTTTGATGTTTTCGCAAAATTGCGAGGGGGAGAGTACCTCGACCCCATTCTCATAATCTTGCCAAGTGTTTGGAACATCGTAAGTGTACGTTGTTCATACCTACACTATGTTATTTTATATCTATTTAGATACTATCTATAAGTTTGTATTTATATCATGATGTTGAAAAGCTTATATACATCGTGGTATGATAGCATTTATTGTAAACCTCTTTATGCATTTAAGAGAGTACTCAACTTCCATTCCCATGATCAATAAGGAGTTAAGTGGGAGAATAAGTATGGTTAGTAAGACCAACTACTCCACTAATCTTGCATGCAAGTGAAACGTGATTTTAGGCAAAGTTTTTGCCAAGGCCTTGTGGGATGGTGTAGTGGTCAAAACTTTAATAAGATCATTACCTCCTTTATTATGGAGGCCTTCGTGGGAATTAAAAGAGAAAAACAGTTTTGAAAGAGAGTGGTCATTGAGACTAGCTACTCCTTAATGCATGCATGCTTTCGAATAAGCTTTATTATCGCAGGGAAAGGATGAATAAGCTTTATGGAGGCTAGGTCATGGGGGCAGTCTTGAGCACTATGATGCCGGCAGATATCAGGAGGTAACAAAAGCCAAAAAAAAAGGGTAAGCCATGGACGACTTCACGCCTACATAGACGAAGAGCAGAGTGGAGATAAACTTTGCAATGTATGTCTTCAAAGACTCTAGCTTGGATGTCTCGTCAAACTACCAAAATCTATGCCCACTGCCACCTGTGCTTGAAATCCTATAGTATTGTGATATTATTATTAGAGAAAGGTGTTGTTGCATGTTATGGTGGTGCGTGATTATCTTGCTGGATGTATTAGGCACAACAAGAGAGGTTAGGCAGTTATATATGAGCATTATGGTGCTCACGAATGGTGGCAAGCATGAATAGTTTTCTCACTCGTCGGTTGTTCCTATTGGTGTATTTTCTTGAACCTCTTTTGGGAGACAATATACCCGGAGTGGAAATATCTTTGAAGCAGTTCAGTTTTCCTGAAGAGAGTAGTGTTATTGGACAGTGCACAAAAATAGTGAGAGAGAGGAAGCTTTAGGTATGAAGCAAGAGTTTACTCTCGAGATAGTTAGAAAGAAAGCATCAGTACTACACAATGTGTAGTAGTTTTGAGCTTTACTACAAGGGTTTCATGGCACTGGAGAGTCATTAGGATGGCTTAATCGGTTGATAGAAGATCTATCATTATCAAGTCCAGGTATGAGAATTCCTCCATGTCTCCATGAGACACTTTGTAGTCGTATTAAGCAATGCATGCCTATGTGGTCACATTAAGCATGAATGTATACCAAGATAGTAGAAACCTTGGAAATCAACAATCCTTGTTCTTATGAATTCATTTACTACTTATTTTTGTAGTTAATGCAATTATTTTTGTTGTATAGCTTATAGTTGCCATGTATACACCTCCTATTGTATATGTTTGGAGGATTCTTAGTTTTGGTAAACAATTCTTATGATGTCTCTTTCTTGTGGCTAGAAGTATGTTGGCAAGGATATGCCATTGTTCTATCTTTCCTATCAACCCAATAGTTTAAGTCAAAGAAATTGGAAACTTTTCTCTAGTTGTGAAGAGTATAGTAAATGGAAACAAACAACAGTTTTTACCATTAGAAAATGACAATTTTGTTTACTTGTCTTAGATTGGCTAAGGTTGGCTTGTTTTGCTATCTTTTAACTTTTAGACATCATTTTCCAAGAGGAAACTTACCTACAATGTCTTCTTTCCTGTAGCCTTGGATATATATATATATATATATATATATATATATCCAATAATTACATTCTATGACGTAAGTCTTATGGTTAGCCTCCAATATGCAATTACCATCTATGCATTTGTCAAGCTGTATGGAGAATCTGAACATCACTTCAGTTTCAATTATTTATGGCAAGCGTCTCGGCACTATAATTTGAACCAAAGATTGACATATTCCTAAAATTGCCGACGGGGAGTTCTCATTGAACACACTAAGGAATTCTTTTCTTACTGCCAACTCTCACAAATATACCATATCAATTCTTATTATCAAATAGATCGATTTTTATTCGAAGCTAATCTTCATAATCTCCTTGTCAATTTATGAGCCTTGTGGTCTGATGAGAATGATGGTAGAGAGCTATAATTTTGTAAAAGTAACTCAACCAGTATGTGGTAATTCCAAATGCAATGAGTTTCATTGTCTTAATGAAAGAGAAGTCTAGATAATATCTCTGTTAGGATTACTATTATTATTGTACTGATCCCTTAACTTGAAGTGATTTATGATCATAGTTGAGATAGGCTGGAACCTTATCTACATAATGAGTACCTTGGAGTGAGCATTTGGTTACTAATGTCTTTTTTTTTTTCCTACACTACATCATATGACAACCGAATTGGATTTATATTCTATGGGTAACATGCATGAGTTCTTATCCTATTCTATAATGAAGGGTGGTGAACATAAGAAAACCAATAAGAGTGTAAGTATTGTATTGTGATTAAAACTAAATGGAAACTGAGATTGACCTTAGTCAAGATTGACAATTTGATTAATAGCGTACTCACATTCTTTGAGTAATGAGGATTTGTACAATGCCTAAGAGGTTAAGAGAAACTAGAAGATAATTGTTATAATACTATATTATTATATTTAGATTCCAAGAAAATAGTGGGAAATTGGAATAAGGGAATCGACCATTAGTCTATGCTGAAGATCATGATAAATTCATAAATGTAATTCTTTCTTATAGAAGCTCATGACCCCTAGTTCTCTAGATAGAGACTTTGGTGAGAGAATGTCATTACAATATTGAAATGGCCGTGTGATTACACCGATATAGATTTCTTATGAGAAATACAATTCTTCTTGATTTATATAGTATTACAAATCCAAGGAAATAGGTGATCCAAGAATGTGGAAACCTAGACATCTTTTGACTAGCATCTATTCTTCTATGTTTAACCATCTTATGAAGAATATGACATGAGATATATACTTAACTTCTCATACTTTCTAAGATTGAAACCATTAAACCATCTCAAGGGTATAGGCGTACCAGGAGATGGTCCGAAGTTATAATTATTAATTAATGTGTCTATAGAACTTATGCTAGTGTTATATGCATAGAAGACATAGTTATCCCAATGCTCAACATCATTATTATAACCTAATCCGAGGAGAGTATATTGGGAGATTTGAAACTCAAGCATTCATGATTGCTATACTTATGATTGTTTACAAAGGCTTATGTAGCATATATTCAAAGGATGTTATTTATTTGAGTTCATAACCTATTGGGAGCTAGTAGACTTCAGTAGACCAAGAGGTCGAGAGTATTTTATTATCTTTAATGGCTCAAGCCTATTTGGCTTGATATAATCAAAAGACTTGTTTTGAAAAGTGTAAGTATCCATCAAGATTATTTATGGATGAGGTCATACCTCGTATACTATGCTTAATGTTGTGTGAATTGTGTATCCAAACAATGCCAAGTGGTCTAAGGAAGACTAGAGGTATTTGTTCTCCTATTTTATTATATTTAAGTTATTATCCTTGGGAAAACGAGGATGTTTGATATCTGAGTCAGAGAGAAGAGTGATAGATGGTTATAGACCCTAGCGATTGCATGTATGCAAAGATGGAATCTCTGAAAGGTTAGAATTACCTAAACGTATATTTATTGCACATAAATCCTAGGTTAAGATTAGTTCTAAGTCAGATTGACTAGAATGGATTTGTAGTATAGACAAGATTGTGTCTAGAGTTACTAAATGAAGAAAGTTAAACTGAAAGATGAGATAGTTCCAAGTCGAGTCAGAGGTGTGTGTCTAGATGGCATGACCAATCAATATGATCATACTTAGCTAGAAAGGATCTAGAGTTGTATGGTCGATTGAAGTTATGTAGGACACAACACTAGGACTCAGATGGCAAACATTTGTTGATTCCTTATATCTATACCCTTCACGAAGGGTAGGGCCACTTCCAAAAAGGAAGGTGTGTGGGGGACCGCTAGTATGTGGTTAGAGGTAAAGCACTCAGATGATGCTCTCCCTCTGAAGCAGAAGACTCACCAAAGCTTGTGAAGACAGTTATCAAAATTTCAGATTCAGTGTACTCCATGTTATGACTTATGACAGTCAAATTATGAGGTAAAACCATTCTTTATGCCAAGTGCAGTTTATGTTTTGTAAATGATAAGTGAAAGGATTTCTCTATGTATCTAGTTTCAATTATGTTGTGATTTCAAGTTGAAATTATTTGGAAAAGCTGTACTTTATTTCTTGTGTTTATACAAATGACATTTAATTTTTTTAAAAAAATCTCTCATGTTTACCAAGTTTAATTATTTTCTTATAAATCCTTAAGTTTACTCAAGTGTTAAGAGGATGGTATGTTACAATTCAGACCAGCAAGAAGAGAAAGAAACAGAGCAAAGGCATGAGATCAACTCTATTGTTTTGCATGTCATTTCAAGGGAATGTCCTATTAGACATTTGTCCCAGTAGGAGATAGATCATGAAGAGTCACCTCTTGTCATGCTCACTCCTGAGCATGAAATTGAGCATACAAATAAGTGGGATCAACTCTTTTATCCACTTCCAGGCAACTGCATCAACTATCAGTTCAAGTGGGTGAGTGTGTTTGTTTCCATTCTTGGGGAAGTGTTTTGTCAATTTGTTGTATACCCATCCCTCTCGTCTCCTGTTAATTGCCTACAAGCATCTGAAGCATTATAAATTGTTGAGAAAGGGCAGTTATTTTGAAAAACTAGTTAATGGCTTTGTTTAAGATCATTTCTGGATGGTTAGTTTAGGTTTAGAGGAGGTTTGTTTTGTGTAGTTTCCCTTCAATAAGTGCTCTTGCACAAGAAACATTCTCATTAGGAGATTGTTTGCCTTCTTGTTTTCTGGAGGTAGTGTTTAGTTTTGTGTTGGTCTGGCCAACCCTTGTTCTTGTTGCTGTGCACTTTGACTCTGTGCCCAATAGATTGATAAGGCCTCTGGATCCTAGTGTTTAGCAGGCAAACACCCCTGCATAGTCACCAAAATGTTATCCTATTTTGCTTTTCAGCCAAATAGCCTAAGGATCCATGAAATCCTACTGTTTTCACCTTTTGGAATGCAAGAGAAAACCACCCAAATTGACTAAGTCCTAAAAATCCTAAGTTTTCGTTGTGTTTTTAGTGTTTTTAGTGTTTTCAGAGTTTCAGAGTTTCAGAGTTCGGGATTCTCCTCCTCGTCATGCCATATTTGTCAGCTCCGAACTTTGCCTTGTTCCTTGTATTCGGCTAAGTGTTTCGGTCAAGATCGAAGGTTGGGAGTTCACTCTTCTACGTTCTTCCTTTTGGAAGGTGGAAGTTGGAGGTCTGCTCGTCGAAGCTTGATAAGTTATTGCTCTAAGTGCGGCGGGAGTCAGAGGTCAGGAGTTTCTTCTTCCCTCTTCCTTTCTTTTTGAAGATAGAAGGCGGAAGGCCTGGCGATCAATCTTCGATGGCTTTTAATGATCAAGGCAAGCACATTACGCGATGACAGTTAAAGCGAAATAGAAAAGAAATGCGTTGATGCATAGTGTTGCCACGTGTCCCATGTTAGACTTAGGGCACACAACTGAGAGGGGGGGTGAATTAGTTGTGCAAAACTTTCTCTCAATTTACACACTTAAATTCTTTTAGTGATTAGTAGCATATTAAGCATGAGACATAATGCATTCAAATCAAAAGTAGAAACTCATCAACACATGAGACACCAAAATTTTGATGTGGAAAACCTGGTTAAGGGAAAAACCATGGGGTGATTAACCCAAGAATGTATTCTCTGTTAGAAGAATAGAAAGAACAAAAATGGCACATGCCAATTAGGGCTCACTGCCTGAGCACACTGCTCACAAGAGGCTCACTGCCTACAAGAGACACACTGTCTACAAAGAAATAAGTATCACATACATGAACTGGAGAATAGCATCTTCACCATGCTTGAATCAGTTCCATTAAGCTCAATACTTCTGCTCTGCCTTTTGCTCTCCTCTTTGCTACCACTCACTCATCTCCACAAGACACCCTTCAAAATGACTTCACAATCCCTTATTTATACAAGGCATCGACTTAGGAACAATCATCTAAGTCAGAAAACACCTACAAGAACATCCGCAAGACGTGTAATACATCCGGTCGGCCAGTCTCAAGAAGAACATCAATATCTGGTGGTTATTCTTCAAATGCAAACTCTAACATCCATGCGGATCACCAACATGAACTGGACATGATCCAACGATCATCATAACCTTCCCTGAATCACCAAGAACATCCGCACTTCATCTGCCTACTGGAATTCTTCTCTCCTTCATCTGGAGCTTCAAGAACACAGTCTGTCATCATTGTCACAAAGGAATAGGCTCTTCCGGACCTTCAAACCATGAACCAATCTAGTTGATACTTCACAAGGACGTCCTCAACACTCCTTCAAATCCGCAGAACGGGAAAATGAATTTCTGAATCTCACTGGACCTATCTGTGACACTCTGTCACCTTTGAACACCTGCCGGAACCGGTTCTACTTGAGAAACCATAACTTCTTTAGATCTTCATGCGGACCTCTGAAAACTTGACTGGAGCATCTCAAGACTTATATCTACAAACCCTTAAAACCGCATCCTCTGATCCTCAACCTATTGAGGACTTTTACCTTCTTATCATCACTGTTCTTCACTATTCCTGATTGAGACTAAGTTTCTCAATATCCTCAGCACACAGCTCATCTAATCCTTCTCATTAATGCAACATGAGTATGTTGACATCAATGACAACACCAGTTAGGCCCATACTTGCAACGATCTCCCCCTTTGTCATTGATGGCAACATATGATGTGAAAAACCATCAAGACAAGAACTTCTCCTTATAGTCACAACTCCCCCTATTAGCAACAACTATTCACATATCTTTTTTTCCTTTATTGCTCCCCCTTTGATCAGCAACCACTTGTTTTTCACATGCCTTCTCTCCCCCTTTGACATCAATGGCAAAGGGCTCATACTTGCAACTCCATTACTTCATAACATACCAGCTGCTCCCCCTGAGTAGCAGCTCCCTATCATCAATCCGGATCACAAGATATGACTGTGATATCCACTGGACTGATGCACATCAGTGCATCCTAGTTCATCACCGGAGGGGCAATAACCCCTAACTTCTCCCTAAGATACTCAAAAGAGTCCTTGGGAAGAGGTTTAGTAAAGATATCTGCAATCTGATCCTTGGAGGGCACATACTCCAATCTGACTTCATCCTTGTTCACTTGCTCTCTCAAAAAGTGAAACTTGATAAATATATGCTTAGTCTTAGAATGCAACACTGGATTCTTGGATATACTTATAGCACTTGAATTATCACAGAGGATTGCGATAGGCTCCTCATACTCTACTTTAATATCTCTTAGCATTTGCTTCATCCACAAAACTTGAGTGCAACAACCTGCTGCTGCTATGTATTCTGCTTCAGTTGTAGACAGAGATATTGCCTCTTGTTTCTTGCTTAGCCAAGAAACCAATCTCTTTCCCAAAAAGAAAGCTCCACCACTGGTACTCTTCTGGTCATCCACATCTCTTGCCCAATCAGCATCTGTATATGCATGAAGAGAGAAATCATGATCTCGAGGATACCACAAACCATACTCAACTATTCATTTTAGATACCTAAAAATTCTTTTGATTGCCATGACATGAGATTCTCTAGGATCAGCCTAGAATCTCGCAACAAGACCAACAGCCTGCATTATATCTGGTCTAGTTTGAGTGAGATACAATAATCCTCCAATCATTGATCTGTACTTTGTCTGATCTGCCTTAGGAGAGTCATCATCTTTGCTCAACTTACATCTAGTTGCTATGGGAGTATTCATTGGCTTTGAATCTTCCATTCCAAATTTCCTCAATAATTCTTTCACATATTTGGTCTGAGAAATAAAGATTCTTTTCTTTGATTGAGTAATTTGCAGACCCAAGAAGAAATTCATTTCACCAAGCATTGACATCTCAAACTCACTTTTCATTTGATTTGCAAAGGTTTTACACATACTGTCTCTTCCTCCAAAGATGATATCATCAACAAATACTTCAACAATCAAGATGTTTTCATGATCAATTTTGAAATATAAGTTACTGTCAGCAATACCCTTGTTGAAGCCAATCTTCAAAAGATGTTTGTCCAATCTTTCATACCAGGCGCTTGGAGCTTGCTTTAGTCCATACAGTGCCTTCTTCAGCTTGCAGACCATATCACTATGCTCAGATAATTGAAATCCATTTGGTTGTTCAATGTACACTTCTTCTTCTAAGTCACCATTCAAGAAAGCAGATTTGACATCCATCTGATACACCTTGAAATCCTTGAAGGCAACAAATGCAAGAAATAATCTGACTACTTCAATTCTTGCCACCGGAGCAAAAGTTTCTTCAAAATCAATTCCTTCTATTTGAGAGTAGCCCTTTTAGACCAATCTGGCTTTGTTTCTGATTACTTCACCAACTTCATTTAGTTTGTTCCGGAAGACCCATTTGGTTCCAATTACATTCTTGTTTCTAGGTCTGGGAACAAGATCCCAAGTGTGATTTTTCTTAATTTGCATCAACTCTTCCTCCATTGCTTTGGTCTAGTTTTCATCATTGCAGGCTTCATTTATTGTCTTAGGTTCAATCTTTGAAATCAGACAATATTCATTTGAGTTTTGAGCAATTTTCCTTCTAGTTTGCACACTTTTTCTTTTGTCACCTATGATCTGATCTTCAGAGTGGTTCAGTCTTACATACCTTGGAACTTTGGGAGTTTCTTGCACTTCTGCTTCTTGATCAGGCTCATTCAGACCTATCTCTTCTTCCTGATTTATCAGATCATTCTGAATCTGACTTTCAGAAGAGGATTGAACTGCTTGAACTAGAACACCATTTTGATCATCTTCATCATATTCATAAAACCTTGAGGGTTTCTCTATTCCCTCATCAACCTTCACATTTGTACTTTCTATCATCTTTCTTAGTCTCTTGTTATAACACTGGTATGCTTTGCTTTGAGTAGAGTAACCCAAGAATATTCCTTCATCACTTCTAGCATCAAACTTGCCTAGATCTTCATCTCTTTTCATGTAACATTTGCTACGAAAGACTCTGAAATGTCGTACAGTAGGAGTAATGCCAAACCAGAGTTCATAAGGGGTCTTATCGGTATTGCTTCTGATTTGAACTCGATTAAGAGTATAAACTGCAGTGCTGACAGCTTCTCTCCAATAGATCTGAGGAACATTTTCTTCCATCATCATGGTCCTAGATGCTTCCTGGATGGTCCAGTTCTTTCTCTCCACTACTCCATTTTGCTGTAGAGTCCTCAAAGCAGACAACTGTCTCTTAATTCCATGTTTCTCACATAACTCTATGAACTCACCGGATGTGAATTCTCCACCTCTATCAGACCTCAGACATTTCAACTTTATTCCTGTTTCATTCTCTACCATAGCTTTGAATATTTTGAATTTCTCAAGAGCTTCTGATTTCTCCTTTAGAAAGGTCACCCGCATCATCCGGGAATAGTCATCAATTAGCAGCATGAAGTATCTGTCACCTTGAATACTCCTAGTTCTTGCCGGACCACAAAGATCAGTGTGAACTAAGTCCAATAATCCGGTAGAAGACAGTTCCTTGCTTTTGAATGTGACTCTGCTCAGCTTACCCAACTGACATTCCTTGCACAAGCTGTTAGTAGGTTTCACCAATTTTGGAAGATCTCTTACAGCCTGAGTATTGCTTATCTTGATGATATATCAAAATTCACATGACACATCCTTCTATGCCATAACCAACTCTGATCAACTTGAACAAATAAGCAGCTTTTACTAGTACCAACCAAATGGAAGATGTTACCTTTAGTTTGAGTACCGGATGCAATCTCTGTTTTGGAACTTTCAAAGATTTTGTATTTTCCATCCTTGAATTAGAGATCATAGCCTTTGCCTACCAACTATCCAACACTGAGAAGATTGTGCTTGAAACCTTCAACATACAGTACATTACCAATTTTGTTTCTTCCATCAAAAGAAATAGTTCCTCTTCCTCTGATTCTACCAGCAGAATTGTCACCAAACTTTACCACTCCTCCTTCGTACCTCTCCAAATCTACAAACTTATTTTTGTCACCTGTCATATGGTGAGAGCATCCACTGTCAATGACCCAATCATCCTTCTCTTCAATTTGGACAACTAGAGCTCTTTCCACACTCTTAAGATTGATAGATACAGAGGACATTAGATCTTCTTCTTTGATGGAAATGAACACCCATTCATTTCTAGATTGGTTTCCTATCTCTGATTCATCATCTATTACTCCTTCATTATCATCATCTTCATGTACATAGTAACAGTTCTTTTGGAACCTTGGCTTGTTAGGATTTGCCTTGAAAATCTTTCCGGACACCTTGAGGCAAAATGACCAATCTTATTGCAGTTAAAACACTTAAAGGGTAATTTTCCTTCATACTTACCGGATCCTCTTGGCAGCCTCTTTGCAATAAGGGCTTCAAGTAGGGTAGTTTCTACTTCTTCTTCCAGATCTTTTCTTGCTTTTTCATACCAAGACAATTTTCTTGAAGAATTCTCTCCCGGATCAAACCTTTGTTTACCTTTAACAGAGGCACTGACTTTGAATGCAGATTTAGTCTTGGGGGGGTTGTCTCCAAACTCTGTCATTTCAAATGCGGCCAATTTCCCAGCCAATTGATTTGTTGTGATAGTTGTATGGGCTCTGAATTCTTCAATGGCAGCAGCTTTGATTTTATAAGAAGCAGGAAGGGATCTGAGAATTTTACCAACAATCTCATTTTCATCCAAGACTCCACCAGCATTTGTAATTCCACAAACCAGCTCATTCACTCTTGGCATAAAAGTGGTAATATTTTCATCATCTCTCATCTTCAATTTTTCAAATTTCCCTTTTAGACTCTGTAACCTTGCACATTTAACATACTGATCTCCTTCATGCAAAAGTTCCAGTTTATTCCAAATCTCAAAGGCAGTTGGTAGGTCAATAACATTTGAGAGCTCTGAGTCAGATAATGCACTTAGAAGAGCCTCTTTGGTTCGCAAATTATTTTCAGCATCTGTGATTTCATTTAGGGTTGTCGGACCACCCTGTGGGGGTACATACGTTTTTGTAACCATGGACCAGTACACCATTCCCATACATTGCAAGTGACATTTCATGCGACCTTTCCAAAGAGCAAAGTTGGTTCCATCAAACTTTGGACTATCCTTCTTGTATAATGACATCCTGGATCTCCTCAAGTGGTTAAGCTCCTTTTAGAGGAACTTAGCTCTGATACCAATTGTTAGACTTAGGGCACACAACTGAGAGGGGGGGTGAATCAGTTGTGCAAAACTTTCTCTCAATTTACACACTTAAATTCTTTTAGTGATTAGCAGCATATTAAGCATGAGACATAATGCATGCAAATCAAAAGCAGAAACTCATCAACACATGAGACACCAAGATTTTGACGTGGAAAACCCGGTTAAGGGAAAAACCATGGGGTGATTAACCCAAGAATGTATTCTCTGTTAGAAGAATAGAAAGAACAAAAATGGCACATGCCAATTAGGGCTCACTGCCTGAGCACACTGCTCACAAGAGGCTCACTGCCTACAAGAGACACATTGTCTACAAAGAAATAAGTATCACATACATGAACTGGAGAATAGCATCTTCACCATGCTTGAATCAGTTCCATTAAGCTCAATACTTCTGCTCTGCCTTTTGCTCTCCTCTTTGCTACCACTCGCTCATCTCCACAAGACACCCTTTAAAATGACTTCACAATCCCTTATTTATACAAGGCATCGACTTAGGAACAATCATCTAAGTCGGAAAACACCTACAAGAACATCCGCAAGACATGTAATACATTCGGTCGGCCAATCTAAAGAACATCAATATCTGGTGGTTATTCTTCAAATGCAAACTCTAACATCCATGCGGACCACCAACATGAACTGGACATGATCCAACGATCATCATAGCCTTCCCTGAATGACCAAGAACATCCGTACTTCATCAGCCTACTAGAATTCTTCTCTCCTTCATCCGGAGCTTCAAGAACACAGTTTGTCATCACTGTCACAAAGGAATAGGCTCTTCCAAACCTTCAAACCACTAACCAATCTAGTTGATACTTCACAGGGACATCCTCAACACTCCCTCAAATCCACAGAATGGGAAAATGAATTTCTGGATCTCACCGGACCTATCTGTGACACTCTGTCACCTCTGAACACCTGCTAGAACCGGTTCTACTTGAGCGACCATAACTTCTTCAGATCTTCATGTGGACCTTTGAAAACTTGACTGGAGCATCTCAAGACTTATATCTACAAACCCTTTAAACCGCATCCTCTGATCCTCAACCTATTGAGGACTTTTACCTTCTTAGCATCACTATTCTTCACTGTTCCTGATTGAGACTAAGTTTCTCAATATCCTCAGCACACAGCTCATCTAATCCTTCTCATTAATGCAACATGAGTATGTTGACATTAATGACAACACCGGTTAGGCCCATACTTGCAACAACGATAAAGGAAAGTGTAAAGTGGGACGCGCGGATACTAAATATTTTCACATGTCCCGAGCTTCTCCTTCTTTGTGCAGTGCGGGGCTCCAATAAAGTAAAATTCTATGCAGGCTGCGCTGATGTGAAATGCTGCCATGTGTCCCGAACTCTTTCTTGGCGCATCGCACGATGACAGTAAAAGTAAAATATGAGGCGACTGCGCTGGTGTGCGGTGCCGACACATGTCTAGGTCCACAAATTCAAGAATTGGCTAAGTGTTTTGGTCATCAGACTTTGGGGGTTTCATCTTTTCTCTTCCTCTCCTTTTGGAAGGTGGAAAGCAAAAGGCCCGAAGCCTAACTTCTGCTGATTCCTTCTTCAAATAGCTAGGTCTTTCGGAAAGCAGGGATTGGGAGTTCTTTGTTTCCTCTTCTTCTTTCCCAAAAGCGACAAATTGAAGGCCCGAGGCCCAATCTCCAGTGATTTCTCAAATTGGCTAAGTGTTACAGAGGTGGAGATTGAGTTCTTCTTCTTTCCAAAGAATGACATAACGGTGAAGGCCCGACCCCTGAAGCCTGACGATTTCTCTTCTCTTGGACTTTGGAGGCCGGGGTTTCCTCCTTCACCTTTCCAAAGCCCGATTGGTGGAAGACTAATCAGAGGAAGCCAATCTGTCGCCCCCTCCTTTTTGCCTTCCAAGCACATTTTCTACTATTCAAGACATGATGGGACTGCTCAGCGACCCTCCTGGTCATCATTAATGCTTCTTCACAGCCCGATTACTTGTAGAAGATGGATTTCTCACCTCCCCATGCCACTGTAGCTTCATTTGCATTAAATCTTTGTACCCAAGACATGGGCGGACCCCTGTTTCAACAGATTTCATGGGTAGATCCATGTGGGCGCGCTCCTAGGACATAGAATGGAGTTATTGCAGTATGGGCGACGTTCTTCCCTTGTTGACTTCTCTTTACACGTCCATGACTGCTACAACGTTATTTGAAAATCTATATATGCATGTAAAATAGATGTTTTGTGGTTGTTGGTTAGCTGTTCTTCTGGGCTATTATACTAGGCTAATAGTTTTTTGTCACAAACCTTGTAATGCATCTACATGAACTGATCAGATCTGATGCATTGTGCTTGAAGTTGAGCCTTTGATGTCTTTGATAATGGTTCACCAATGAATGTAGATGGTTATTTTGTGTCTACTCCTCTGTAACAAGTTATCTTCCTTTTGTAATGGTTATTTAGCCTTCATGATCAATATAATCACTAACATCTTGCCTCTTTTATGTTTTTTCTCTGTGTTTATTTGAAGTTTGTAACTCATTCTGTTGATAAAACAGTGCCTCTGTTAGTTACAGTTTTCTATTCGAGCCTTTGTTAAAGTTGTATGTCTGTGTGGGTCTCTTTTAATATTTGAGTTCATTGTTGTGTTATGTCAATCCCAACTAGCACCCCTAAATCTTGGTGTATCACCTCCCTTTTAATTTTAGTCTCCTCTCCCTTTTCCTTGGTGATCATTAGCATAGGTTTAGTTAATTACTCTAAACCTTAAGTTCAAAAAGAGGAACCAACCTTCTCTGGAGGTCTGATCTCATACGCAAGGTCCCACACCTTGAGATCAATCCCATTGTGTCATTGGAATGCTTGAACATGCTTTAAGTAGGGTGCAATTTCATGTGACAATAGTTACATTGTGTTATCTAATTCAATATCTTTAATTTGGAATTGTTTATGTGGTAGTCCAATCTATTTCAGTCATATTTTGGTATCATTTGAATGCAATATTGTTATTTTTCCACCTTCATATAATTGTAAAAACATATGTGGAAACAAAACATCAAAACACCAAGCAAAACTTCCAAAAACTAAATTAGAAAATTCAGGACAACGAGCTTAATTTTAGTTTAGAACTAGTTAGGGTTCTTACATATCCTAAAACTGAATTTGTTTTACAGGGTGTATGCTTGATATATGTGTTATGATTTGTGGTTAAATACATGGGAGATGTAAAATTATTGATTCATACAAGTTGAGTAAATGGAAAAAGTAATCATTTAAAGTATCAGCCATAATCTATTTTTAGGATTTAGGAATACACAGAAGTAATAATAGAACTTATATTTGCAAATGATATAGAAGGAACACAAAAATATATTACATGGATTCAATTTACATTGTCAAATATGGGCTTATAAAGCCATTTATTTTTAACTACTCAAGTAACTATCAAATACCTATCAATAACTAAAAACTACCTAAACCACAAATTACTAACCACAATCTATTAAATTAACAAAACATTAATACATAACCACAAACTAACATTTTGGATCATATGCACCTAACAAACCTCCCAAATCTAAAGGAGAAAAGATAAGGTGATTTGGACCACCCATCAATTGGAGTCATCTTGCCACTCTGTAAACTCAATCTTCTATCTCTGGGTATTGATCAACCAATGTCGACACTTCTACACATCCTCCACTTGACCCTTTGTTTCACATTTTTGTGTGAGCAACACCTACTAGTCTTGTACATCTAGTACCCTATGCCACTACCTCTTGGAGTTTGAAGATCCATTGCCTCTTCTTGACACTACCTGACATGATCATGTTGAAATTTATCTATCAACATGACTCTAACCATCTATACCACTTGTAGTATGAGCAAGATTCATCATTGCCCAACTATGATGACCACTATCCTAATGATTCCTTGTATCTATAGCCTCTAGATTCATCCTCAACCGATGACCAATTGCCTAACCACACATCAATGGATCCCACTTTGTCTCTACCTCTCTAGCATAGGTAACACCTATTAGTGGTATAAAATGTTGAACACACAGAAGTACTGAGAGGGGAGGTGAATCAGTACTTATTCAAATTCTTTCCTTTTAAATGCATTCAATCCAAACTGAATATTTAAACCAAATGAATCATAAAAGCACATACACACATAACACCTTATTTATGTGGAAACCCAATATGAGAAAAACCACTATAAGCAAGCTGCTTGGATCTACTGTCCAAATCCAACCTCACAAATAAAAAGAGATTTACAATAAATTTTATGGGCACAAACCCAAAGGAAACACCAACTCCCTAATACAAAGCTTTATGGGCTCCAACCCAAATGAAGCACCAACCCCTTAATACGAAGCTTTATGGGCTCCAACCCAAAGGAAGCACCAACCCCTTAATATGAAGCTTTATGGGCTCCAACCCAAAGGAAGCACCAACTCCCTAAAGTGCTACAACACTTACAAGATGAGGCATCAACCTCTATACCAAAATACTTGACTAATTCTGATGGTTCAATCACCTCCGCAACATCATCTCCTTTAACTCTTTGATATTGACTCATTCAGATAACCTCAACACCTCCACTCTATAATCTTTTCTATCTTCCAAACTCAAAACACTTTTGCAATACACTACTAACTCTGTTATGAATCATGCATCATAGTCCCCAGAGTTACTTCTCAATTTACGGATCATTAACCTTTTTTGTACATGCTCTCACACCTTGAAACAATCTTCTATCCTTCATATATATCCTCTACAAGCCTTCTAAGCATCAACTTTGTTAGCCTTCATGTAACATGTATCATGAAACATGTAAGCAGCCTTGCTTGTTGGCTCCCAAATCATCTGTGGTAATGTAGGAATGAAATCCCACTATGCGGTTCATACCAAGGGGTCTACTTGACCCAATTTACCTTCTCCCAACCTTTCTTGTTGGTGCACGCTTCCATACACATGGTGCAAGCACTCAAGTATACCATGTTGGCACTGCAAATGCTTATCCTTTCATACAATAGCTCTAGACCCAATGCGGTACCAGAGAAGCAAAATAACAAGCGGTTCACACAATAAGCACTATGGGTCCTAACCATCTTCCTCATAAACTTTTCTTTTTGGTTCAAGCATCTTTTTGCTGGTGCAAGTGATCAGACATTGAAACCTGTTATCCCTACAAATGTCTGTCTCACAGTCTTACCTTGGAACATTACTAAACATACTTGCAGTACTGTTTACATTCTAAAATTTGGATATGTTATGCAAGACACCATTATTCACATATGGTTCAAACTGCTAGGCTATATCTTCAAGTGCGGAGAAATGCGAAGCATTCTTATGTACCTTTGAGACTACAACAATACTGTAACACCACTGTCTTGACATAGAACATTGAAAAGCACACTTGTGGTAATTTGTATCCTTTGAAACTTGAGTATGTCATTCTTGTACCTTTTCTTTACATAATCTCCAAACAACTAAGTCGTACAAGAAAATGCAATGAAATGTAGTGGCTTTCAACTTTGTCTCTAATGAACTTTCACAGGAACACAACTTGTTCTCACTTTGCTAACTTTGAACAACCCTGTGGTAATTTTTATGCTCTGAAACTTGGATCATGCATACCTCATAGCTAACCTCCAAGCCATGAGGCCATATCTTCATCTGTGGTAGAATGCGATACAATCTCCTGAGCTTCAGTAGTATAATTCCCTGTACCTTTGATAGTTTTGATAACTTAAACACTTTCCTTCAAATCCCATGCAATGCTTTTGATCAAGAGGTAATAAATGCAACATTCACAACATCATAAGCAACAATCATAACTCTTTTCACCAAGAAACAAGAAGTCACAACTTCTTCATGTTAGCATATCCTTCAACTTGATAACTTTCACTTGTCCATGAACTTCAAAAGATGAGGTACAACTATGTACAGATGATACTGATCCAACAACATGCTCATGTCTTTCATCACCATATATTTCACATCACACCTCCTCTGATCACCACTCCTTTGACTGCTCCTCTGATCCTCACTCCTTTGACAACATATGCAACAATATGCCTTCCACATTACAACACCTCTTAGAACTACTCCTTTGACATCAATGACAACATATGCAAAAGTCTCCCCCTTTGTCATTGATGGCAATATTAACCTGATATACAACTTTTCTCCCCCTTTGACATCAAGAGCAAAGGGCCAGTGGTCTTTCTCTGTACTGGAAAATCATACAAGCTCCCCCTGTCTATACAATTCTTCTCATTCTCTATAGTCTTTTATCTACCTGCTTCCCCTGAGAGGTAGCCACCATCAATCCAGGGATAATAAATATACCTTGAATTGCTCCCCCTGAATAGATGCATCATCTATGCATCTAATTAGAAGAGGGAGGGGCAATAACCACTAACTGCTACCAGAAATATTCAAAAGTGTCCTTAGGAAGAGGTTTTGTAAAGATATCTGCAATTTGATCCTTTGTAGGTACATACTTCAATTTTACCTCTTGATCAACAACCTTCTCTCTTAAAAAGTGATACCTGATGGATATGTGCTTGGTTCTAGAGTACATCACTGGATTCTTTGAAATATTGATGACACTTGTATTGTCACATAGGATAGGAATGGGCTCATCATACATTACCTTGATAACTTCAATGTTTTATTCATCCACAACACTTGAGTGTAGCAGGATATTGTAGCTATGTACTCTGCTTTTGTTTTTGATAAATAAACTAAATCATGTTTCTTACTAAACCATGAGACCAATATGTTTCCTAAAAAGAAAGCACCTCCATTGGTACTTCACCTATCATCAACACTAACATCCCAATCTGCATTAGTATATGCACTTAGGGAAAATTCATTACCTTTTTGATACCATAGTCCAAAATCCAAAGTGTTCTTCAAATATCTGAAGATTCTTTTGACTACCTTCACAGGTGTTTCTTTTGGATCAGCTTGAAACCTTGCAACCATACAAGCAACTTGCATAATGTTAGGCCTTGATGTTGTTAAGTACAATAGGCCCCCAATCATAGACCTAAATAGAGTTTGATCATCATGCAGTGACTCATCATCTTTACTTAAATGGCAGGCTGTTACCATAGGATTACTCATTGGTTTGCAATCTTCCATACCAAACTTTTTCAACATCTCCTTGACATACTTTGCTTGTGAAATAAAGATACCTTCATCTGATTGAGTGATTTGAAGTCCAAGAAAGAATGAAATTTCACCTATCACAGACATTTCAAATTCCTTCTGCATCTCCTTTGCAAACTTCTTACACATTTCATCATTGCCACCAAAGATAATATCATCAACATATACTACTACTATTAATATGTGCTCATTCTCATATTTGATATATAGATTACTATTTGTTGTACCTTTCTTGAATCTCTTCTAAAGTAAATGCTTATCCAACCTCGCATACCAATCCCTAGGAGCTTTCTTAAGACCATATAGAGCCTTCCTTAGCCTGCACACCAAATTTTGATCTTCGAATAGCTAAAATCCCTCAGGTTGCTCAATGTAGACTTCTTCTTCTAAATCACCATTTAAGAAGGCTGACTCGACATCCATCTAATAAACCTTAAAATTTTTGTGAACTGCAAATGCAAAAAACATCCTGATTGCTTCTAACCTTTCTACAGGAGCAAAGGTTTCCTCAAAATCTATACCCTCAACTTGTGTATAACCTTTGCAAACCAATCTTGCCTTGTTTCTGACAACTTGTCCTTCATTTAATTTATTTATGAACACCCATTTTATGCCTATTACATTCTTGTCTGCAAGTCTTGGAACCAATTCCCAAGTTTGATTTTTCTGTATCTAATTGAGTTCTTTTTCTACAGCCTTGATACATCCTTCATCCTTGCTAGCATTAGAAAAAGTTTTAGGTTCCATCTTAGACAACAAAGAGAAGTTTACCTGTTCATTTGTCCTTGCAAATCTTCTTCTAGTCTATACTCCCTCATTCTTGTCTCCAATTATCTGATCTTGTGAGTGGTTTCTCTAAACATACTTAGCAGGAGTCTTTGTGGCCTTCTCTTGTGTTTCTTCTTCTTGTTCTTCAACTTCATCCTCTTCTTTTGTACAAGTCGATCCTTCTGAGAACCAATCTTCTTGACCATATGTGGATGGATGTAGATCTTCATCAACCTTCACATTTACACTTTCAACAATCCTTTGCAGCCTATTGTTGAAGCACTTATATTCCTTACTTCTAGATGAATAACCAAGGAAGTTACCTTCATTTGATCTTGAATCAAATTCTCCTAGGTTGTCATCATCTTTCTTGATATAGCAATTGCTTCCAAACACCCTAAGATGTTTGACTGAAGTAGGTCTTCGTTTCCACAACTCATAAGGAGTCTTGGTGTTGTTTATCCTCAGTTGTCCTCTATTGAGAATGTAGACTACGGTGTGAATTGCCTCTTTCTAGTATCTGTCAGGAAGCTTTGCATCATTAAGCATAGTTCTTTCCATCTCCTGCACTGTTCTATTTTTTCTTTCAACAACTCCATTTTGTTGAGGGGTTCTTGTGTTGCAAGTATGTGCTAACCGGTGTTGTCATTGATGTCAACATGCCTGTGTTGTCAATGGTGTCAATTGTGTCTTCTGATATTGCTGATTGTTTCTTGATTGAATTGTCATGTTAAGGTGACTTAAATGACTTGAAGAAGTACTGATGTTGTTGGTATATTGTTCATGTTGCTGAGTTTCCAAGTACTTTTGAGAAAATTTGTTCTCCAAGAGGAAACAATGTGTTGCAAAGTATTCTAGCTTGCAGGATACTATCTGAGTTTTTGCTCCACATTTCTTTTGTGTTGAAGACCGAAGTGTGAGATTTGGATATGTTTTAGAGAAGCGCTTGAAGATGCTAAATCTAGAATTTGGTGGTCCAGATCGCTATGCAGTGGAAGTTATGTTCACTAGTTTGAAGACTATAATTCATAGAGTTTCTGAGTTGTGCAGAGGTGTCTGGGAGAAAGTATTTTGCTCCACATTTCTCTGCAGAGTGGTTTCAGATAGTGTGGTTTTGGATATATGCTTATAAGGTCCTTAGCTATCTTCATTTCGAAGGATTTGTGATTTGGTGCTCCGAAAGGCAAGAGATTATGTAGCAGAGTTCGACAGTGTTGGTTGTGAGCAGTCTTGGAACTGTCTTCAAGTGAGATTTGTTGTAGCTAGATTTGTTGGCTTCCAGGTGATTTCATGTTGTTTGTGGATGTCTCTAGATCATGTTAAAGGTGTGTGTTTGATCTGCTATGATTGTGTTCTTGGAAGCATGTGCCTAAGTGTTCTTGGTGTCTACACAAGTTTGGCCGACTTGGGTGTTAACACTAATTGCAGATGTGCTTTGTGGATTGTGGAAGGGTGTTGAAATGTGTGAAGATGTTTTTAGGTACGAGCTAAGCTAAGTGGTGATCTTCCTTTGTTCCTTTGCTCTGCGAAAATGTTTAGGTCCAGACCTAATTTGAATTTTGTATGTTTGCTGACCTTGGAGATTGTTTCAAGGATTGAAGATTGTGTTGCTAACCTTGAAGATTGTTTCTACGTTGATGGTGGTATAAATAAGCATCAAGGATTAATGAATCATGTGTGCTTGGGGGGATATGATGGTCATAATGTGAGTGCAGGTGCAAAGGTGATGTTTTGCTCCATTGGAACTGAATTCCATGCATAGGTTAGATGCAACTGTATTAGTTCAATTCATGGCAGTGAGCCATTCTTCTTTCTCTTTCTTTTCAGTGGGACAGTGAGTCCACCGACAGTGAGTCTTTCTTTCTTTAGGGAAATGAGCCCTTTGGTAGTGAGCCTTTGTAATTCGGTATTGCTACTACATTATATTGTGAGCTAATCCTCACCATGGTTTTTCCCTTTTAGAGTTTTTGACATAAAAATCTGGGGTTCTCTTGTGCATGATGTTGATGTGCTTAAGTTTCTATTATATGCATTTCATGTTTAATCTTCATAACAGATTAAGGGTTTAAGTGAACTGATGTGGATATGATTATGTTTATAAGGGTTTGAAGTTTTTGATACAACTGATTCACTCCCCTCTCAGTTGTCTTATGCATCCAACAATTGGTATCAGAGCAAGGTTCCTTGGAAGAGAACTTAACAATTTGAGGTAGATCTGGGATGGCACACAAGAAGAATGTTCCCCTGTTTCATGAATCTTTAGAAGATGAATACATGTCTATTAGTAGTGAAGAACTCAAATTTTCTCTTGAAGACCTAGATAGGACTGAAGAAGAAAATAAAGATCTGAAGGAGAATATCAAAGAAGTAGATGGATGTATCAGAAAACTAAGAGAACAAGTCAAGAAGTTCAAAGAAAGAAGTAAGGAGGGTTAGTGAACAATTGAGGTTAGCAAATTAATCTATGAATGATCTGAAAGTGCAAGTTGAAGAGAAGGCAAGGATTGAGCAAGATCTGAACCTAATGGTGAAAGGCAAATCTAAAGAATGTGCAAAGCTTGAAAAAGAAGTTGTGAACCTGAAGTTAGATTTAGAGAAGGCAAAGAACTATGAAGAAAAGTTCAAGATAAGTTCTACAAAACTTGATGTGATGATTTCTAGTCAGAAGAGCCTTAATGACAAAGAAGGCTTGGGTTTTGAGAAAGGTGAAAGTTCCAAATCAGGTCAAGCAGTGAATACTGAGAACAAGAAGGACAAAGGCAAGAAGCTTCGGAATCAAAGGTATGGATCTAGAAGACCACCGGTCAGGCAACCAAATGCTCAAAGGTATCCATCTTTCAAAGGTTTTTGTCACTTATGCAATAAGTATGAACACAAAGCAATAGAATGTAGAAGTAGAAGGAATTAAAATATTCCATCCTTCTCTAGTCAATGCTTCACACGCAATAAAGTTGGTCATAGAGTTGTTGTATGCAGAAGAAAAGTGAGTCAGGAGTCTGTTAGGTGTTTTACATGCAATAAGATGGGACATAGAGCTAATGAGTGTAGAAGTCAAATGAGAAATGGATATGGCAAGGATAAAATAGTTAAAACCTTCAATGGCTACTGCTATACTTGCAATAAATTTGGGCATAAAGATAACCAATGCAGACCCAGAATGAATGGAAGAAATACTGGTCAGAGAAATGTTGTATGCAACAACTGTAATAGACTTGGACATATCTCTAAGTTCTGTAGAAGCATAAGCATGAAGAAGGATAATCTAGTAAAGAAGAATGAACCAGTACAAAAATTTGATCTAGCAGAGACAAAGAAGGAGATGAGAAAGATTTGGATAAGGAAGGAAGTAACAGAGGTTAATAGTGAACCTATACCGACATTTGGTGCAGATGTTTCTTCTGGAAACTAAAATGAGAGCTTTGGCTCAGGGGGAGCTTTAATGGAATTCTTTTTCTCCCCTTCCAAAGGAATAGTGCTGATGCCTCAACACGAAGAGATAAGGTTAAGAATTAGCAACAAAGGTTTATGTCCGGATAGAGACAAGTGACTGCAAAGAATAAAGGTAGAGTTGTGCAAATTAGTTTGGTTGGTAATTCTGAAAGAGGATCTTATTCTCCATAAGAAGTTCACTGTGAAAGAAAATTTGATCAGGTAAGAAGCCATGTTATGATTATTGGCTAAGTATCTGTCTAGTAAAATCAAGCTACAATGTTCCGATAAATTGGTCCGCATTAGTCCGCTATTGAAGATATTACTTTGCAGTTTTGGCATATGGTTATTGATCATTGGATACATCTACATCTAGAATTTTGTCTAATTTTGATGAATGGCTTGAAAGTAATGAGTAATAGAAGTTCAACTTGACAGAACATAGTTGTTTCCATTATAGAGAAGCTTTCATGTTGATTGGAGGTGTTTGAGGATCTACAAATGAACTCAGAGGTGAATGTCCATATGAATCAGATGAGTCTTCAAGCAGTGAAGAAGAAAAAGATAAAGAAAAGAAAAGAAAGAGTAGGTTGAAGAAGCTCCATAAAAGATTCCTAAGACTCCTAGGTTTGTGCAGAAGCATCACTTTGAAGATCAGATCATTGGTGATAAGAGCAAAGGTATACTGACAAGAAGGAAAGTTGCTGAAGAGAAGGTAAATCTATGTTTAATTTCCAAAGTTGAATCTAAAAAAGTGGTTGAGGCATACAAGGATGAGTATTGGATCAAGGCAATGCAAGAAGAACTAATGTAGATTGACAAGAATCAGACTTGGGAACTTGTCCCAAGACCAGAGAACAAGAATGTGATTTAAACTAAGTGGGTATTCTGGAACAAATTGAATGTGAATGGAGAAGTGGTGAGAAACAAAGAAAGACTTATGTGTAAGGGCCACTTACAAGTGGAAGGAATAGACCATGAGGAGACTTATGCTCCGGTGGCAAGAATTGAGTCTATCAGAATGTTTCTGGCGTTTGCAGCACATGAAGATTTCAAAGTATATCAGATGGATGTGAAGTCTGCTTTTCTGAATTGTAAGTTGGAAGAGGAAGTTTACATAGAACAACCAAATGGATTTTTGTTGTCAGATAAACCTAACATGGTCTGCAAGTTGAAGAAGGTTTTATATGGACTGAAGCAAGCCCCTAGAGCTTGGTATGGAAGGTGAAACAGGTATTTGTTACAACAAGGCTTCATCAAAGGGTCCGCAGATAGTAATCTATACATCAAGGTAAGAAAAGTTCAAATCCTGATTGTTGAGGTCTATATCTTCGGTGGAAATGAAGGTATGTGTAAGGACTTTGTAGATAAGATGCAAAAAGAAGTTGAAATGTCAATGTATGGTGAGATGAACTGAGCTGCAAATTAATCAAACAGATAAGGGCTTTTTCATTTCACGGTCAAAGTATGTAAGAGAGATGTTAAAGAAGTTTGGGATGGAAGACTTTAAACCAGTATGTACCCCTATGACAACTGGTTACAAGCTAAGCAAGAGTGATGAATCTCCTAAGACTGAACGGAGCAGGTAGTAGTCATGATTATTGTTGCAGACAGGGGGAGTAAGAGTTAATACAAGTTGGTGTGTATTCCTAAGGGGGAGTATTTAGAATAGTTGAGAAAAGTGTAAGTATGTGCAGTATCATAATTAGGGGGAGAGAGCCTGAAAAAGATGTGTCACCCTTTGCCATTGATGTCAAAGGGGGAGAGAGTTCATGTGAAAAACAAAGGAAGAGTAAGATGTATAAAAGAAAGGGGGAGACTGATATTAGTGCAAAATTGTGTCATGATGTTTTTTCACATCATATGTTGCCATCAATGGCAAAGGGGGAGATTGTTGCAAGTATGTGCTAACCGCTGTTGTCATTGATGTCAACATGCCTGTGTTGTCAATGATGTCAACTGTGTCTTCTGATATTTCTGATTGTTGCTTGATTGAGTTGTCATGTTAAGGTGATTTAAATGACTTGAAGAAGTACTGATGTTTTTGGTATATTGTTCATGTTGCTAAGTTTCCAAGTGCTTTTGAGAAAATTTGCTCTCTAAGAGGAAATAGTGTGTTGTAAAGTATTCTGGCTTGCAGGATATTGTCTGAGTTTTTGCTCTGCATTTCTTTTGTGTTGAAGACCAGAGTGTGAGATTTGGATATGTTTTAGAGAAGTGTTTTAAGATACTAAATCTAGAATTTGGTGGTCCAGATTGTTGTGCAGTCGAAATTATGTTCACTATTTTGAAGATTGTAATTGACAGAGTTTCTGAGTTGTGCAGAGGTGTCTGAGAGAAATTATTTTGCTCCGCATTTCTCTGTGGAGTGGTTTTAGGTAGTGTGGTTCTGGAAATATGTTTATAAGGTCATTATCTATCTTCATTCCAAAGGATTTGTGATTTGGTGCTCTAGAAAGCAAGAGATTGTGTAGCAGAGTTTGACAATGTTGGTTGTGAGTAGTTTGTGAACTGTCTTCAAGTGAGATTTGTTGGCTTCTAAGTGATTTCATGTTGTTCGTGGATGTCTCCAGATCATTTTAAAGGCATGTGTTTATTTTGCAAGCTATGATTGTTTTCTTGGAAGTGTGTGCCTAAGTTTTCTTGGTGTTTAGACAAGTTTGACCGACTTGGGTATTAACACTAATTACGGATGTGCTACGTGGATTGTGGAAACGTGTTGAAATGTGTGAAGATGTTTTTAGGTTAGAGATAAGCTGAGTGGTGATCTTCCTTTGTTCCTTTTCTCTGTGGGAATGTTTAGGTCCATACCTAATTTGAATTTTGTATGTTTGTCGACCTTGGAGATTCTTTCAAGGATTGAAGATTGTGTTGCCGAACTTGAAGATTGTTTCTAGGTTGATGGTGGTATAAATAAGCATCAAGGATTCGTGAATCATGTGTGCTTGGGGGGACATGATGGTCATGATGTGAGTGTAGGTGCGAAGGCGATGTTGTGTTTCATTGGAATTGAATTCCATATATAGGTCAGATGCAACTGTATCGGTTCAATTCAAGGCAATGAGCCATTCTTCTTTCTCTTTCTTTTCAGTGGGTAGTGAGTCCATTGGCAGTGAGCCTTTGTAATTCAGTATTGCTACTACATTATATTGTGAGCTAATCCTCACCATGGTTTTTCCCTTTTAGGATTTTCCACGTAAAAATATGGTGTTCTCTTGTGCATGATGCTGATGTGCTTAAGTTTCTGTTATATGCATTTCATGTTTAATCTTCATAACAGATTAAGGGTTTAAGTGAAATGATGTGGATATGATTATGTTTATGAGGGTTTGAAGTTTTTGATACAATTGATTCACCCCCCCTCTCAGTTGTCTTGTGCATCCAACATCTTGTAGCAGATAGGTGCCTCCTTATTCCATGTTCTTCACAATATTCCTCAAACTCATTTGATGTGAATTCACCTCCTCTATCAGACCTTAAGAACTTGATTCTAGAATTCATTTCATATTCAACCATAGACTTGAAAATCTTGAACCTATTGAAAGCTTCTGGTTTCTCTTTCAAAAAAGCAACACATGTCATCCTAGAGTAATCATCAATAGGCAACATATAATACCTCTCACCTTGGAGACTCCTTGTCTTGGTAGGACCACACAGATCAATATGAATCAAATCCAATGGTCTTGTAGAAGAATACTTCTTGGTCTTGAACCTTGTTCTTGTCTTCTTCCCAATCTGACATTATTTACACAAGGTGCTTGCGGGCTTTATAATTTTTGGCATGTCTCTTACAGTTTGAGTGGAGCTAATCTTCACAGGATTGCCAAAATTGATGTGTCCCATCCTTTTGTACCAAAGACAACATTCATTTGTCTATCTTAGAAGATAATTTCTTCCATTGAATCTGCTTAGGCTGTATAGGTTACTCTCTATTCTACTAGCTTCTGCCACCAGTTTACTAGTATTTGCTTTTCTGATTTCACATCCTTGTGCATGAAATATGAGATTGTATCCCTTGCTACACATCTGAATTAAACTGAGAAGATTGTGTTTAAGACCTTCTACATATAGAACATCTTCTGTTTTAGATCTTCCATCAATACTTATGGTGCCCTTTCCACAAATTTTTGCAGTTGTATTATCTCCAAACTTGACTGATCCACCATTCCACTTTACAAGATTGATGAATTTGCTTTTATCACCTGTCATGTGACTTGAACATCCATTGTCTATTACCCAAGGGTTTGTTTTCCCTTGGGCATGAAATGTTGTTCGAACAGTCATTGAATTTTCAACCTCATTATTTGTTTACTATCTTTTGGAAGTGTCATTCTCCTTGTCTTGCTTATTGATGTTAGTCATTTGAGCATCTGACTTTGTCAATCCACTTCTGCAATATCTTGCTATGTGTCCAAAATTGTTGCAGATATGACATATTGTGCATTGAAATCAACCAGGGGAGTAAGAGGACTTACAAAATTTCTTCTATTCATTCTAGACTTACACTCAACAACCTTATAACCATATTTATTGTAGATAAAACAATAACAAAAAAACACAGTTGAACCTGTTTATGAAGGTCTGCCTTGCATGAAGAGGTTTTCCATATCTTCTTCTAAAATATACTTCTTCAACACCATCTGGATTTTCAGGCCCTTTTCCAAAGTTAATACTCTTGTCCAACTAATCATATGCTTTCTCCAGTTCTCTTTTGAGTGAAACAACTTCCTCCTCAAGTTTCAAACATTCTTTTGCCTTGGCTTCAATTTGGACCTTTTATTCTTTGTTCTCTTTCCTTACATATTTCAAGTCTTCAAGGGAAAAAATGAGTTCATCTTCAAGATCAACTTCACATTCTTCTTCATCACCAGTATTGTCTGAATTATTAGGGACTTCCATAGTCATGAATAGGGATTCCTCCCTTTCATCATTTGATGAGTAGTGATCTTCTTCTTCTGAAGAGTTGTGGTATTCTTTGGAAAGGAGATTCCTTTTGAAACCCTTGTTGCCATTTTCATTTTCTCCAAAGGGACATTTAGTTTCATAATGACCAATCTTTCCATAGTTAAAACATTTGAAAGGTAGCTTACCTTTATACTTGCACGAACCCTTCTTTAGCTTTCTCACAAAGTTTGCTTCTTCTTCCTTTGACTCACTATGTGGACCAGATGTTCCTTCTTTCTTTGTATATTTGAACGCAGCTTCCTTTTTTGGATGAATCTTTGATTTCATTTCCCATCTCATAGGCAGTGAGAGACCCAAATAGATCTTCCATGGTAAATGTGTTCAGATCTTTAGCTTCTTCAATAGCAAAAACTTTTGAATAAAATTTTTGAGGGAGAGATCTTAGAACTTTCTTCACAACCAATGAGTCTTTCACTTCTTCTCCTAGCCCTCTAATTCTATTGACAACTTCCACTTCGAGCAAATAGTTTGCAATGCTTTCCTCTTCTTTCATTTTTAGATTCTCAAACATTCCTTTGTAAGTTTGTAATTTTGTTTGCTTTACTTTGTCATTTCCTTCATAGATATTTTTGAGTTTATCCCATATATCCTTGCCATCTTGCACTACATTACCTTGACAAAATTTGTGTTGGTTAGACCACATAAGATAACATTCATAGCTTTAGCATTGTTTTCACATGCCTTCTTCTCAGTCTGATCTGTAAGAGGATGTGTAGGATTAATATAAGTATGGATTGTAGATCTCCAAACAGCATACCCTAAAGAGGTAAGGTAGGCTTCCATCCTTACACTCCAGAAGGTGTAGTTAGTTCCATTAAATAGAGGTGCTTTGTTGGAAGCAGATCATTCTTGAGCCATGTGTTCTAATCCAAGATCTACCTTCAGCTATTAGGTTGCATAAAGGAACCTTGCTCTGATACCAATTGTTGAACACACAGAAGTACTGAGAGGGGGATGAATTAGTACTTATTCAAATTCTTTCCTTTTAAATGCATTCAATCCAAACTAAACATTTAAACAAAATGTATCATAAAAGCATGACACCAGATTTACATGGAAACCTAAGATGGGAAAAACCACAATGAGCAAGCTACTTGGATCTACTGTCCAAATACAATCTGACAAATAAAAAGAGATTTACAATAAATTTTATGGCCATCAACCCAAAGGAAGCACCAACTCCCTAATACAAATTTTTATGGGCTCCAACCCAAAGGAAGCACCAAATCCCTAATACAAATTTTTATGGGCTCCAACCCAAAGGAAGCACCAACTCCCCAAAGTGCTACAACACTTATAAGATGAGGCACCAACCTCTGTACCAAAACACTTGACTGATTATGATGGTTTAATCACCTTTGCAACATAATCTCCTTTAACTCTTTGATATTGACTCATTTAGATAACCTCAACACCTTTGCTTTGTCATCTTTGCTATCTTCCAAACTCAAAACACTTCTGGAATACACTACTAACTCTTTTATGAATCATGCATCATAGTCCCCAAAGTTACTTCTCAATTTATAGATCATTCACCTTTTTCGTACATGCTCTCACACCTTGAAACAATCTTCTATCCTTCATATATATCCTCTGTGCAAGCCTTCTAAACATCAACTTTGTCGTCCTTCATGTAATGTGTATCATGAAACTTATAACCGACCTTGTTTGTTGGCTCCCAAATCATCTGTGGTAATGTAGGAATGAAATCCCACTATGTGGTTCATACCAAGAGCTCTACTGGACCCAATTTATCTTCTCCCAACCTTTCATGTTGGTGCACACTTCCATACACATGGTGTAATCACTCAAGTTTACCATGTCGGCACTGCAAATGCTTATCCTTTCATACAATAGTTGCAAACCCAATGCGGTATCGGAGAAGCAAAATAACAAATGGTTCACACAATAAGAACTATGGGTCATAACCATCTTCATCATAAACTTTTCTTTTTGGTTCAAGCATCTTTTTACTGGCACAAGTGATTAGACATTGAAACCTATTATCCCTACACTTGTCTATCTCATAGTCTTACCTTGGAACATTGCTAAACATACTTGCGACACAATTTACATTATGAAATTTGGATATGTTATGCAAGACATAATTATTCACATATGGTTCAAACCGTCAGGCTATATCTTCAAGTGCGGAGAAATGTGGAGTATTCTTCTATACCTTTGAGACTGCAACAACACCGTAACACCACTATCTTGACATAAAACATTGAAAAGCACACTTGTGGTACTTTGTATCCTTTGAAACTTGAGTATGCAATTCTTGTACCTTTTCTTTACATAATCTCCAAACCACTAAGTCATACAAGAAAATGTGGTGGCTTTCAGCTCTGTCTCTGATGACCTTTCACAGGAACATGACTTGTTCTCACTTTGCTAACTCTAAAAAACCCTGTGGTAGCTTTTATGCTTTGAAAATTAGATCATGCATACATCATAGCTGTCTCTAGATAACCTTCAAGCCATGAGGCCATATCTTCATATGCGGTTGAATGTGATACAATCTCTTGAGCTTCAATAGTACAAGTCCATGTTCCTTTGATAGTTTTGATAATTTAAACACTTTCATTCAAATCTCATGCAATGCTTTCATCAAGAGGTAATAAATGAAACATTCACAACATCATAAGCAATAGTCATAACTCTTTTCACCAAGAAACAAGAAGTCACGACTTCTTCATGTCAACATATCCTTCAACTTGACAACTTTCATCTATCCATGAACTTCAGAAGATAAGGTACAATTGTGTATAGATGATACTAATCCAATAGCATGCTCATGTCCTTCATCACCATATATTTCACATCACACCTCCTTTGATCACCACTCCTTTGACTTCTCCTCTGATCATCACTCCTTTGACAACATATGCAACAATATGCCTTCCACATTACAACACCTCTTATCACTGCTCCTTTGGCATAAATGACAACATATGCAACATAAAACCACTCATTGATTGATCACAGAGACTTACTTCCCCCATCATCAATCAAGTGGTGGGAAACAAAAAAACATAACCCTACAAGACCACTACAACTCATGAATGCTCAATAAAAAGAAACCAAAATTGAACACAAACACACCAAATTAAAAATTTACAACTACCAAACTGAAAAGAAATACAACTATTCCTAAAAAAATTACTGTTATCACCTGGAATTGCACCTTGCTTGAGGGCATTGAAAATGATGGCAAGTTGCTGACATGTGCAGACAAGTTCAAGAGTGAAGTTCCAACTCATGAAGAAGAACATATAAGTAGCTCTATACTAAAGAGTGTAGAGGACTCGAAGGAGGCTCATTTATGGGATGAGCTTGATGATTTTTTCTCAAACCTGGATAATAAATCAATGCCTCTCAATGAGGCAAATCCTAAGCATCTTGAGAAGATTGAGGGGCAATCACTTTCCCAATTGAGTTGATAGAGCCAGAGTATTCAGACTAGCAGGAGAAGAAAGAAACAAAGTAGAGACATGAGATCGACTCTGTTGATTTGCATGTCATCTCAAAGGGATGCCCTATCATGCATCTGGCACAACTGGAGACATATGAGGAGTCCCCACCTATCATACTTACTTCAAAGCATGAGGTTGAGCATCAAGAAGAGCTAGATCAACCCATTTATCCACTTCCAGGCAGCTATATTTCCAATCAGTGCAGGTGGGTAGGTGAGTTTTTCTATCTTTGGGGAAGCAATTCACCACTTTGTTGTATGTCCATCCCTTCTCCACCTCCTTTTAACTGCCCAAAGACATGTGAAGCATTGTAAATTGTTGAGAAAGGCTAGTTATTTTGAAAAACAAGTTAATGGCTTTGTTTAAGTCAGTTTCTTGGTTGGTTAGTTTAGGTTTAGGCTAGGTTTCTATTTTAGTTTTCCTTTCCTCCAAGTGCTCTTACACATGCTGCATCTCCATTAGGAGGTTGTTTATCTTGTTTGTTTTGTGTGTTTTGTGTTCTCTTGTTTTTCGAAGGCATGTTCAGTTTTGTGTTGATTTGGCCAACCCCTATTTCAGTATGCTGTAGTGCCCTTTTGACTATGTGCCCAATGGATTGATAAGGCCATTAGATCTAAGTGTTTAGCATGAAAACAGCCCCGCATAGTCACCAAAATGTTGTTCTATTTTTCCTATAGGCCAAACAACCCAAGGATCCCCAAACTTGTTGAGATATCACCAAAATCCTAACATTTTCTAAGTGTTTTCAACCTAGATGATTTGCCTTTTCAGAACTTTAGAGTTTCAGGGTTCTATCTCCCGTCATGCCATTCCTGTCAGCTTTGAAATCTCTGCGTTGTTAACTCGTACATTGCCTAAGTCTTTTGAGTGTCGGAGGTCAGAGCAGTGACCTTCCTTCTTCCAGGTAGCTAGTTAGCGAGAAGTTCAATTGTCAAAGCCCGACGAGCTCTAAAGTTCTAAGTCTATCATGCATTGGAGGTCAAGAGGTTCTTCTTCCTCTTTCATGTTTGCAGGCGAAAAGTAGAGGGTTTGATGGCCAACGTCTGATGAGGCTTCATAAATTCTCTAAGTGTTTTAGATGTCAAAGGTTGGGGTTGTGACCTTCTTCTTTCCTTTTAGCAAGTGGTAGGTGGAAGGCCCGACTGCCAAAGTCTGTCGAGCTCCAAAGTTCTATGTCATTTAGATGTCGGTGATTGGGTTTTTTCTCTTCTTCTTTTCTTGTTTGAAGGCAAAAGCGAGAAGGTCTGAGGCCTCATCTGTGATCATTTCTCTAAGGTGCCAAGTGTTCGGGCAGTTCCTTTTCTTCTCTTCAGAATACATGATGCATGGTGAAGGCTCAATCTTTGAAGACCAACGGTTTCCCAAGGAACCAAGAAGGTTTTCTTCAAAGGCCAAAAAGAAGATAAAGAAATTTATTCTAAGGAAAAGAAAACCTTTATTAGGGAATGTGTGGTTCGTGAATTTATCAGTTCGTCGACCGGCTGGTTCACCGATGGAGGAAATCACCAACTAAAGTAGAGGAAAGCAAGGCAAAAGAAGTCTTCAAAGAAAGAAAATGAGATAAGTAAAGGAATCGATGGGTTGAACATTTCGTGAACCTCTTGGTTCATTGATCGGCAAGTTCACCGACTAGAAAACTCACCAATAAAGGAAAGAAGCAGAAGATGAAGGCAAAGATGGAAAAAAAATGTTTATCGACAAGGTTGGAGGTTCGCGAACCTCTTGGTTCACTAATGGAAGAGTTCACCTATGGATAATTAGACCAATAGGAAGAAGAGAAGAAAGAGGAGTCGGCTAAGCAGATGGTTCGTGGATCGAAAGTTTGCTGAAGAAAGCAAAGAAAAGGAGGAGAAATTGGTGGATCGACGAGTTCTCAAAATCTTAAACTTGCCAATCAGTTTACGATTTCTTGAGTTCGCTGATAGGGTGGTTTGCTGATAAAGAAGCCCAAATGAAAAAGAGGCGAGTTCATCGATGGCTAGAGTTGGTGATAAAGGGGAAATACAAAGGGTGCCAATGCAGAAAAGTAAAAATCAAAATGTGGAAAGGCACCAAAAGAAAAATTAAGAGTAAAAATTTTTAAAGTGTTTTAAACTCTTCATAAAAGATTTGATTTCTTGGGTTCCTAAAATTATACCTCCACAAGTGACGCCATTGTTATAGGTTGATGTCATGTACGTAGCTGGAACAATGCAAGACTTCAATGAACACGTACTTGAATTTAATGAGGAGGATGAAGTGTTTTAGAAGCCCATACTTCTGCAGGTCCTTTCAAGGTCAAAATAAGTGTATAGGATATGGGCAACTATCAAGATTGTGGATTCTTCAACATGCCAAGATATGGACAACACTCAAAATATTCAAATCTTATGATAGGGCCCTAAGGCTAGATTTAATGCAACATGGGCAAAACGTGTTGATTGAGTTTCAATGCCCAGAGCTGTTTAGTAATGGAAAAATAATATATTGTTGAAGATGTATTTTTGTTGGTTAGTCGCTGGGTCCTTATCTAGGCTGAAATGCTTGATGTTTGATCATGACCTCATGATAATTCCTGGAACTGTATGAATTTGATGGTTTGTGTCCTCTCTCAGAACTCTCTTGTCTTCATTCCAGTTCAACTATGAAGGGAATGTTGTCACTATGTGTCTTTTCTAATCTATATTAAGCTTTTCTCCTTTTGTAATGGCTATTTAGCCTTTATGATCAATATAATAGACTGATATTTTTCCTCTTTATACTTCTACACTGTATTTACCTGAAATCTGTAGGCTTATTCTATGGATGATTCGTCCCTCATGTAGTTACATTTTTCTATCTCAAACCACTATTAAAGTTATAAGTCTGTGTGAATCCATATCAATATTTGAGATCATTGTTGTGTTATATCAGTCCCAATCAAACACTCTAAATCTAGTGCATCACCCCTTTTAATTTTAGTTTCTCTCTCTCTCCCCTTTTCCCTGTGATCAGTAGCATTAGATTTAGTTATTTTTTCTCTAAACCTTAAGCTTAGAATGAGGAACCAGCCTTCTCTAGAGGTCTAATCTCATCTACAAGGTCCCACACCTAGAGATCAGTCCTATTGTGTCATTGGAATGCTTGAACAGGCTTCAAGCAAGGTGCAATTCTAGGTGATAACAATTACCTCTCAAGAAATGTGCCTAATTTCTGAGTAAGAAGCTAACTAGAGATGTGAACATTCCTCCATCCTCCTATATTCATCAAAAGCAACATGAAAATCACCCAAATATCTTAATTCAAGAGCACACACATGCATATTTATAAAACCCATGGAAAAATAAAGATGTTGGGTTCAACATAAGTATATTTCCTTTTTGTTTAAAATAAAATCTTATATCTCCAAAATAGAAAGAAGATCTTTTAAAAAATGTTCTAAAATAATTAATTACTAGATTTGAACCAAAGACATCCAACATTCAACACTAATATTCAATGAACTCCTTTACAACCACATTCAAATGAGTTCTCTCACAATGAAATGAAATTTTAAAATGTTGGTAACTCTAAACGTTATGTATGGATGAATAAGAGTATGAAACCAAACAATGAAATATTTGTTGTGCTACCAACAACCCATGAATAGATCAACACTGATATTTTCATTTTTTGGTATCAATGTGCAGCCCCAAAGAACAAAACAAAGCATCTATTTTCATCCAAGTACCAATGTGAATTTGGAGTGGGTGTTCTATATATTCGACACATTTTTTAAACATACAAGTGCGCCCTTTGTGGAAATCAACCAACATTAAAATTTTACAATGTAAATAATTGTTTCAATCCCTTCCAACATCATACATAGGGCTCTATTCTATCATGCTCATAGCAAAGAAATTATATCATACCCAATAAATATTTTTAAATGTTATTCTATCATTTAACTTTTGTTTTAGTAAATTGAAAAAGTGCATAAATGAATGGAAACTAAAGCTGTTTAAAAGAACACCTATTTTCTAAGATTGGCCCAACCAATAACAACAAAACCTCTATTGAAACATTATCATCTATTCATTGATCCAAGTAGTAATAATACCTTCAAACAAAAAAGTAAAAGAAAAATTTAGTGCATCAACTTCCTTGCGTTCTTTCATAGCTTTGAGTTACACTCCTTTTTTGTTCATGGCTTTGATATCATTGTAGGATTTAGGATCAAACACACAAAAATAATAATAGAAATTATATTTGCAAATGATATAAAAGGAATACACAAAAATATATTATGCAAGTTCAATTTACATTGTCAAATATGGGCTTATAAAGCCATTTATTTTCACTCAGGTAACTATCAAATACTCGTCAATAACTAAAAACTACCCAAACCACAAATTATTAACTACCATATATTAAATTAACAAAACGTTAATACATAACCATTATAAAATTATATTTTCTGATCCATCTTTTCAATTTTATGGATGGTTCATTTCTTTTGCCTATAAAATCCTCCCTTATTGGTTTTTGAGTGGAATATAGTCTTTGTTTGTTTACTTTGAAGTCTTCCCTTGATTTAACATGTCTTTAAAAAATGATGGTAGCCCCAAATATGGATGTACAAAATGTGTTATGGAATGTGTTGGTTCCCAAAATTACAACTCAAAAATCTAAAACATTTCTAAATCACCTAGGCCAAGGATTGTCGTCAAGGTGATAGGAAGAGGTTTATCAACAAGTTAGGGGCGATTTTGGCCAACTACAGAAGTGGGTAGACTCCTTTGCTCTTTGAGTTCAACTTAAAATATGGAGGGATATTCCAAGGGGTATTATACCTAAGTAGGTATTAATATCAAACCAGATGAACAACTAAAAATATTAACAACCAAACCCAAATCGCTTTCTTAGTCCTAAATCTATCACTAAACTAAGAACAACTAGTTGTTTTAAGACGCCTATATAGATGATAATGGCAATCCTACATAGTGAGGATGCATAAAAATACTACTGCTTCTAAAGATAAGATGTATTGTTTTGTTTTGAAGAGTAGGTGACCTAAGGCTACTCAGACTAGTGCCTATCCATTGGGCCGCAAAGTCTAATGTTTAACAAAGGAAAAACAACCACACAAAAGTGTATAACTGCCTATTTGATAAATCAAATGCAATGAAAATCAATACTAAATCACTGAGAATACTTAATAATCCAACACCATACCATATCCTTCTATATGCAATACTGAAATGACCATTTACAAAGCTTGAAAATGGATTAAGAACTGCCACATTTATTCAAATCAGAGCTTACATTCATACCACTAAATGTGGCAAGAGCAAACTATAAGTACAATTATGGTTTTCTAATAAAAACACCTACAACAATGGAGAAAAACAATAATTTGATACAAAGATTTGCAAATATATTACATACATTTCACAATTGTTTCATGGTGAACAAAGATTGTAAAATAAACTTCTTCTATTCTACCTTCTGGAACTCACAACTTGTTGAGAACTTTGCCAAACTGACCCACGCCTTCTACAACTAAAACACATGCATATATACCATTTTCAACTCATTCCATTCTCCCAGGTGTCGTACCCTCTCAAGGACTGCACCCATGCTATCATAAATTCATTTCCTAGTTCGTTAGAAGATTTGCACGTTGGAAGAGAAAACACATGCTCAATTAATTCTAAAAATGATAGAGGAAGATTCCTTGCACTCTTCCTGTATTTAAAGAAATAAAGAGGGAAGGTTCTAATCCTCTCCTTGCTAACTACAACATTTGACTTATTTGATTCATCCTTTGTGCATTGAAGAATTTTACTGTGCCAACCATTTGCAGAGCACTCTTCTGCATGTTCATTAAAATATGGGTACAAATTAATTTGTATATCCTTGCAATCATGGCATACATTTAAGGAATTACCTATTTCAAGCATATACAACATTCCCAATATGCTATCCTATTTTTCTATTTGAGCCATCTGACCTTGACTGTACCACTCTATGTGTTGGGCACCCTCTATCAACCACCTGCCATTTCATAAACTTCTTCATTATATTTTCTCCCTTATCAGCTTCCTTATTTGCCTTATCGGCAAATCTTCAATTTTCTAAACTTTTTCCATTGCCGCCTCTTTTTACCATTCAGAGCACTATTTTTCCTTTTCGGCAAATTTGTGCTTTCTCAAACTTTTCCATCTTTACTCATATTTGGACTTCTATCAACAAAATTTCATTTTACCAAACTATCTTTTGGTGACCTTTTCTTCCTTGTCGGCAACTTTGAGTTTCTTTGAACTTAGACTACATTTGCCATTTTATCGACAAATCTTTAATTTGTTGAACCTTACTCTATTTCCCCTTAGTAAAAAAAAGTGACCCTTCTTGAACTCGACTCATTTTATCTTCTCTCCTCCTTTATCGACAACTTTCAACTTTGCCAAACTTTCTTTTCTTTGCCCTTATTAGCAAAAATGCATCATCTGGAATTGCAATGGATTAACCCCCTTTTTGCCTTTACTAAAAAAGTTGAACTTTTTAGAACCATGGGCCTTATGCCTTGTTATCAGAAAAAAGTGAATTTAGAGAACCTTCTGCCTTCACCTCCATCAACAAATCTTTAATTTTCAAAACCAAGAGAAAAGATTGCCTTTATCGCCTTATCGGCGAATTATGAAACTTTTGAACTATTTGAATAGTTTGTTCTTCTTCCAATTTTCTAATAGACTCTTGCCTTAGTCATTTTTTGTTCTATCAACAAACATTCCCTTTTTCTAACTTGCCACTTCCCCTTCTTTCATGCCTTCAAACATTCATCTCTTCATTTTTGTTTTATCAAGAAAAATAGCCCATGTCGAACCTCTGACTCTTCATCTTTTGCCCTTATTGGCAAATTTCAGCTTTTCAGAACCAAGTAGGTCTTAGTGCCTTTTCTTCATTCTTTTGCTTTATTGGCAAAAATGTCATTTGCCCAACCAAGGGCCTTGTTGCCTTTTATCGACAAAATGGGACTTTCTCGAACTATCTTCTTTCTTCTTCTCTTTAGTCGGGGAAGACACCATTGGCGAAACCACATACTGGTGAACTAACAAGTTTGCGAACCTAGGCCCCTATCGATAAAGCCTTCAATTTCTTTCCATGACTTAGAAAATTTTCACTTGCCGCTACTCCCTCCTTGTCTCCCACTGACGTTGTTGCCTTATCGGCAAATTGGTAAACTTGCAAACTTTCGAACTAGTTCGCTAGTTCGGACTTTCACCGATTCGCTGACCAAAGGAAAAATGATAAATTTTTCTAAGTGAGGAAAGGGGAACCTACTTGGGGAGTTCGCTAGTTCGGACTTTCGCCGATTCACTGACCAAAGGAAAAAATGATAAATTTTTCTAAGTGAGGAAAGGGGAACCTACTTGGGGACTTGTCTTAGTCATTTTTTGAGAGTAAATACCACTAAAAACTATCTCTGATTAGATTTAAACAAGGGGTTTTAAATTGTAAAGGCATAAAATAGGGATTTTGGACTTTTGGGGCAAAATAATGCATGTTTGGGAGTAGAAAAGAAATACAGGTGCCAACATTGGCTTTGGTTGGGGAAATGTGACAAGCAGTGTCATAGTGAGGATCTTAGGTCTTTGGGTAGACCAAAAAAGACAAAAAAAACACATAAAAGGGAAAACACAAATGTATTTACAAAAAAGGCTTATATATAAGGCAAAATACAGTCATAAACGTTAGAGCATGAGAAAACTATTGACTGTATTCAAAATTTAGGGGAAGAACTTACGAAAAGTAAAGCTTCAGATGCTGTCCATGAATGGACAGCTCCAGAAATTATCCCTCCATATTTCTGATGTAATATGTGTCTTGACCAGCTCTTTCATCAATTTGATAAGGGCCTAGCCACAATGGCTCAAATTTGTCATGCTTACCCTTGTCTTCTGATTTTGCGTTCCATAGGAGAACCAAATCACCAATCTGAAAGATCCTTTTGACTGTTCTCTTGTTGAACAGATGCTCAGCCTTTTACTGCTGCAACAAGTTTTTATCATGTGCCATCCTTCTAGCCTCATCCAACTCAGCCAACTCGTGCATCCCCAGCATCAAAGCATCATCCCCATCCTCTCTGATTTGTTGCAGCAGCTGATATACTGGCAATTCCAATGACATTGGCATTTTTGCCTCCACTCCATATACCAACTCAAATGGGATCCTTCCAATGGATTTCTTGAAGGTTACCCTATCAGCCCATAGAGCATACTTCAATTTATCATCCCATCTCTTCTTATTATGATCCAACGTCCTCTTTATAATCTTCAAGAGACTCTTATTGCTGGACTCAGCTTGTCCATTACTCTAGGAATGATATGGTGATGAGTGAATCAACTTAATTCCATATTTAGAACACATATCAATTATATCTTGAGATCTGAAGCACATGGCATTATATGCAACAATTCTCGATGGCACTCCAAATCTGGTTATCACATTGTTCATAAGAAAATTGATCACCACCTTGGATGTTGCATTGCGAGTGGGGATAGCCTCAACCCATTTGGTGAAATAGTCAGTGGCTACAAGGATCCACTTAAATCCATTGCTGGATTTCTCTTATAAAACCAATACCCCATTGCTGGAATGGCACTTCAACTGTAACTGGAAAAAGGGGTAAAGCTCCAATGAATTTCATCTTTCCAGAGAAACATTGGCAAGCATCACACTTCTGACCTTTTTGGCAACATCATTGAAAAACCTTGGCCACCAGAAACCTGCTCTAATAATCTTAAGCACTATGGTTTTGGCATGGAAATGCCCGCCACATATGCCTTGATGATATTCTTCAATAATTGCCTCAGATTGTTGCTGGTCTAGACACTTCAATAGTAGTCCCTCATGATTTCTCCACATTAACACACCTTGAATCAAGACATATTTTTGAGATTGGAGCTTAAGGGTCCTCTACTGGGTGACATTCATCCCTGGGGGACAATGCATGTTGACAAGATAAAAAGACAATATCTTTATACCATGGATCATTTGTCAACATACATGCATCAGCAGATGGAACATCATCTACTTCATTTACCTCATTGGCCTCTAAGTTGGAATTTCCCAACTTAGCCAAACCTTGGCCTTTAACTAGTTTGGTGATCTGCACATCAATTTCATATTCTTGGATCCTATTGATCCACCTACATCTTCTTTCAGAAGCCTCTTGCTGTGTGAAAATATCTTTCATAGCTGAATGGGGCCCATAGGAAATTGTCTTTGCACCCATGAGATATGGTTTGAAATTTTTTATGCCTTAACCAAAGCATATGCATGCTTTTCCATAATTGAATAATTCAACTCAGCAGCTTGCAAAGACTTGCTAACAAATCCTATCGGCTGCTCAAATCTAGTCTTATTCTTTTGCAATAACACAACAGCAATAGTATAAAATGAAACGAAAGAAAAAAGATGGAAAGGATTGGAATAGTCTGGGCTTACCAACATTAGTGCATTTTTGAGAGCCTCTTTTATGTCAAGAAAAGATTCAACTGATTCCTTGTCCCATGTGATGGACTGTCCCTTCTTAAGCATCTTGGAAATTGCTTTGGTCTTCTTAGCAAAGTTGGGAACAAATCTCCTCACAAAGTTAATCTACCCAAAGAAGGACTGAATACCTTTGACTATTTTGGGCTGAGGGATAAGGTCAATGGCTTTAACTCTTTTTGGATCAATTTTGACCCCATCCTTGGACACAATATGTCTCGGCAGCTTTCCTTCTTCCACTCCAAATTGACATTTTTTGGGATTTAAAGAGATCCCATACTCTAAACATCTCTCAAAAATAATTTGCAAATGCTTTCAATGATCATTCCTATCCTTTGAAAATATAGTTAGATCATTTTGGTAAACAACCATGATCTCATCAATGAGGCCAACAAAGGCCACATCCATCACTCTTTGAAATGTAGATCATGCATTTTTTAATCCAAATGGCATTCTCAAATACACATACGTACCCCAAGGAGTGGTAAATGTTGTTTTGTATTGTTCAGACTCCTTGACCAACACCTGATTATACCTTGAGAACCCATTCATTATGGACATCAGTTCTGAACCAACCACCCTCTACAAAAGATGATCCATGCTTGGAAGAGGATAATTATCCTTGAGGGATTTGATGTTCAGATTTATGAAATCTACATACAGTCTAATCTCCCATTCTTCTTTCTTACTAGGACAAGATTAGACACCCAATCAGAATGTCTGATTGGCTTAATAATACCTCCCTCTTTCATTTTCAACAATTCTTTCTGTATTTTGGGAGCTATAGTGGGATTTATAGGCCTCTATTTTTGCCTAAATAGTTTTGCATTAGGTTGAAGGGGGATAGTATGTTGAAATAAATCCTCCCTATAAGATTTCAGCTCATCATATGACCATGCAAAACACTTTTTAAATTTTCTCAATAAATCAATCAACATTTGCTTTTCATGAGGCTTCAACTTTTTACCTATGTAAAGCATTTTTGGTGCCTCCTTAGTTCCAAGGTTAACACTTTTAACATTGTCTTCTTTAACCGATTTGTCTTTACTCTTCCAGTGGTCTGCATTGTCAAACATACTTTCCAATGCCACCATTCCCTTGAGAATGGTATTGGTCTTCAATTACACAACCTTGCTGCCAAATAATGTCTCCTTACCATTATCCATTTCTACCATAGGTTGCCAGTCCATCACTTGAATGTCAAACTCATCTATGCAGTTTAGACACTAGTATAATTTTGGCAAATAAATGACTACGTGACTAAAACTTTTAGTCACAACAACTAAAAAAGACTAAATTCTACTAATTTTTTGTAACTCAACTATAAATGAGTAAATAAATGACTAATTTGTTTGTTGACTAAAAAATTATTTAGTCACACATAAAAATGACAAAATAGTTAGTCATTTATTTAGTCACAATCCATTTGAATAAATCATTTAAGGAATCAAGAATCAATAGCCCACCAAAATACTCTAAAACTTTCATCCAAATCTTATTTTCAGGTGTAGCCCACCAAAATGGAGTTTTCATTTCAATAAACATACTCTAAAACCTTGGTCGAAACCTTATTTTCAGGTGTAGCCCACCAAAATGGAGAAGTGTTTCTGGAAAGAATGACAGATAATGGTAAGGAGATGTGTATGACAGGATGCATAGAATTCATTGCTGCTTATCTCATTCCTGCTTTGCTCAACAAGGATTACATTGTTCATGCTACTGTTTGTAATCCAGGTATTTAATTGACATATATTTGCATAATTTCAAATTCCTTCAGATGCTTTTGAAGTATCAATGTATCCTATATAGGGTTTAGAATGATTTCTTTTAATTTAAAAAAATAAATAAATGATGTATTTGTTGATAACTGAGAGGGGGGGTGAATCAGTTATCCTAATTATTTCTTCTTTTGAACTTTCTTATTAATCAAAGCAGCATTGAATTAAACAAACAAACATTATCATGAAATGAGAAACACATGACACAGTATTTTTTGACGTGGAAACCCGGTTAAGGGAGAAAACCACGGGGTGATTAACCCAAAGATTATTCTCTGTTAGAAGAATAAGGAGTTACAAAAATGGCACTTGCCAATTAGGGCTCATTGCCCGAGCACACTACTCACAAGAGGCACACTGCCTACAAAGAGACACACTGTCTACAAAAGAATGTTATATAATACTTGAACTGATTGGAAGCATATACATATGCTGAAGTTCAGTTCCGGTTAGGCTCAGTACACTGATCTGCTGCACTTCATCTATCCTCTGTTCTTTATTCTGCTATCCTTTCACATACCAGATCTTTCTTACTACTTCTGCTTTGCTCTACACTTATTTGCATACACCATCACACAATCACACTTCTCACAACAAAATCCATCCTCTATATATATCCACACAAGTAATTTCATTACCTTTCTAGTCGGCATCCGGAACAGTTTAGTTTCTTACAAACTCTGTTCTGTCGGCTGAATCCTTGCTCACCACGCAATGCGTATTAAGTATATACTTGTAGATATCATTAATCATGTTGGCCAAACATGATTCATGCCTTCACAACCTTTACCATCAATAGTAACACATCCGAAAAATAGTCTGATGCCCTGTCAGTCCGTTCTTCCTCTGCTCTCACTGTCTTTCAGGAATCTGGTACTCAGCTATTCATATCTTTTTCTTTGTCCATCACCGGAGGCTAAATCCTTGGAATATACTACTCAAGGTAGTCCTCTTGACTTCCCCAAATCCGCACTGCACCAAGACACTTCCTCTGAGAGGTCCGGACCAATCTGTCGGACCTTACCACATGCTCGGTTCTTGTTCACCGGACCACAACAGTTCTTCATTCTGACTTCCGGTAGAGGCACACCATGACTTGCGGATATGTGGGATGACCTTTGTTGCCATCAATGACAACAACCATGAATCCATATAGTGTCTCTTGCCAACAATCTCCCCCTTTGGCATTGATGGCAACACTTAGTGAAAAATGACTAAGTGTTTACACTATGCTCCCTCTTTGCTGATGCTCTATCTTTATATACAATTTTCGGAACTCCCCCTTAGTTGGATTCCTCATTTTTCACTGCTCCTCACTCCCCCTTTGACATCAATGGCAAAGGGTAGGGTCCGCATACCAAAATTTAAAAAAATTTCTATACATAGCCGCATATTTACATACTCACATAAACTGAAGAATGTCTGCAAAAGATGTCTTCAGTTGGATTAGTTCTGTAGCCCAACTTTGCTTCATTCTATCGAAAATTGAAATGTGACCACTCAACAAAAATGCAAAAGCTTCTGCCCTCTTGAGATCTATCGGATCATTTGTTTGGATGGTAGTCTGAGCATCACTGATGGCCTCATGCATAGTTTCTAACTTAGGGATTATAATCCTTCTAAGTTCTCCCATCCGGTTAGTGATATTCTTCCTTTCCTTCTCAAAGTTCTTTATTGCATTTGTGATTGCAATAGTTTGATATTCTTGATTTACTATGGAGGAAGAGAGAGGATCAAAACTTTGAGACAAACTTTGTAGTTTGTCCTGTTCCGCTTTTATTTTCTTATCAATTTCTACTGTTGCCTTTGACCAGGAGATACAAAATTTGTAAATATCACCGCCATCCTTAAGAGCATTTTCTAAGCTCTTTATTCCAATACTCATATTTCTCCTATCATTAGAGATTAATCCTAATACTTCTGAAAATCTTTTATCCAAAAATTCCTTCCGGACCTTTTCTTCAGCTGATTTTTCTAGAGAATCAAAATGTGTATCAACACTGCTGACTAAGGTTTTGAGGTTACCGGAAGAGGAGGCTGTCAGGTCTATCTGGATTGATGGCATAATCTTTTCAAGAACTCCAGAAGCAGCCTCTATCAACTCGCAGTCTTCCATATGAGACTTTAGGAGTTTTTCATTTGCCTTAGCATTTGCAAATGATGCTATCTTCATTGTCTGTACCGGAGAGAGAGAGTCAAAGTTGAATGGGCCTTTTAGAAGCTCCGGTTCATCAATCTCTAATGTTTCTTGGCTCAGAAACTTTTGAACAGTTTGTGCAGTGTCTCTTGCCGGAGACAGATGTTTCCTTTCTTCTGTAGTTTTGTCCTTTGGAGTCTTTTCTCCTTCCACATTCTTACCACTTTCAGTTGTGGTTTTCTCTGTTGGATTCTTCTCTTTCTCTGCATCCTTGGTGCTGTCAACCTCTTTTTCTTTTACTGCTGCTTCTTTCTCCTGTAATTTCTCTTCTTCTTGGGATCCGGAGACTGTAGGAGAAGCCGGAGAAGAGATGTTAGTCTGTTCAAGTGGCACTTCTTCCGGAGCAGATGATTCCAAGTCCACAGCTGTTTCTGCACCTAAGTCCTCTATAATAGGAATGTTGAACCTTTTGAATGTATTCCGGAGGATCTCTTCAGTGTCCTTGGCTACTTTGTCGATCTCACCAAGCATAAGCTGATTCATCCTTGCTTTGCTTCTGAATTCATCCTTGCAGTCTTTGAATATCATGTTCATTGTTTTGTGATCAATTGAAGGATATAGCTGAATAGCTATCTATTCCCTGATCTCAAAGTCTTTTGCCATGGCATTGTTTTTCCTTATTTCTAATTCCTTCTCTAGACTCTTAGGAATTTTAGAGATAATCTCAATAAAAGCTTTATTGTAGATGTTCAAATACCTAATTATAGCTTCCTGCAGGATCTTTTGATCTGCCTCATTGTAGTCATCATAGAATTCAGCCACCGGTTGAAGGTTCCCATCCACAGTGACTGATTTGACTACACTGTCTAGAGACAGGGTGGGCTTTTCAGCAAATTCCTCTGTCATTTCTTCCTTGTCTTGGCCTGAAGAGGGTTTACCGGATCCTTTCTTCTTCTGCTTCTTTATTTCTTTTACTCCCTCATCTGACTCAGTTTCTTCTTCATCCTTTTGGCTTTGATAAGCTCTTGAGGCTTTTGTCTTAGATCTCTTACCGGATCCCTGGACTTCCAGTTTTGAGCTTTTGGTTCTGATAGGTGTAGATCCTTTTGATGATCTGGTCCGGGTTGAGGTTTCCACTGGAGCACTTTTCTTGCTTTTCTTTTTTGCCTCTTTCTTTTCTTCCTCAGCCTTTCTTCTCTTTTCCCGGTTGGCATCAAGTGCCTCCTTTGGGATGCCTAGGCCTTGAGCAATATGCTCTACTTCTTTTCTCACCTTCCTCTTTATCTCAGGTTCCCTGAGTTCTACATGGATCTTTACACTCGGCTCCTCAAAGGTTCCAAACCTTTCTGCCTTTGGATCTTTGGGCTGACTTAGCATGTGTTGAACATGTAGCTCCACTATCTGTTCATCCACTTCATACCCCATGGGCATGATCCAGACAGTCCTTGGCTCCACTGCCTCCATTAGGCACTGATCAGTGTCCACCATAAAGCACACTGAGTCTTTGTATTTTTCAACAAGAGACTGGGGAATTATTTCTCTTGCTTGCATCGTGCTTTGGAAGTTTTTGAAGTATCCCCATAGGGCTGTATTTCTTGCTTTGGCATCCCCAAGCCCATGTAAATAATCTCTTATCTGGACTGCAACAGGTTTGTCATTCTGCCATGCCCATCCACTTGATCCGGGCAGCTCATTCATGAAGTAGAAAAATAGACATAATATAAGAGTACCATACTTAAAGGAATTCTTTTTGTCCTTCTTGATTTTCTATATATTTTCCATTAATTGGCTTAAGAGGAGTTCGCAGAGATCATAATCTGCATTCTTCCTTAGCATTTCATAGGCAGTATATACTGTAGTTCCGGATACAGAATTCTCCCTGCTGGAGTGATAGATCTTGTATCCTATTATCATGGATGCATACTTGATATCCAGATCCAAAATATCTTCAATGGTCATTGCCCTCTTATCAAATTTTGATCTGGTGGCCTCAGTTACAATGTTATTTTTGACAGATTTGAGGATAGGTATCCCTCCGGAAGAGTATAAACCAGTTACTGCCCTAATTGCCTCTTTTGTGATCTTGCAAGGTCTATCCAGCCATAGGAAGTTGTCATGCATCCTGCTCAATACATACCGGACCCATTCTTCTTCTTCAAAGCAGGGGAAATGAGTGAATTGGTCAAACTGTTTCTTCTGGATACCCTTATACTCTGGTTTAAGCTCAAAAGCATTATCTATCAGTTGTTTGTGATAGAGATCTCTCAATTTGAATTCCCCGAATTCCTCAATGCTTGCATGTATGTAAACCCTAATGTCTTCTGTGTGTAAAACACCATGAGGAACACTAGAAAATGCTCCTAAGGGATCTACCTCCAATGACTTGTATGGATGTTTCTTAAATTCAGGTCAGGGCCTATCTGAGATTTTTACTATATTTGGAGTAGCCATTTCTTCAAAAGATTTGTAGCAAGATATCGAAAGTGGAAAATACCTTTTGCATCTTCGGTTACATGGAGTGGCTGGATTGATTTCTGTATGTAATGACTTCGGCAGGAGATCTTCGGTGAACTTGATGAATTTTGTTGCAGAGCTCTGCTTTTCACTTCTTCTTGGGTGTGGAATGATCAAGTGATTGTTGAGAAATCCCTTATATCATTTCGCAAACCCTAATATCTATTTGCAATAAATGCTCGACCTACATTATTCCAGTTTGCCTTATCCGGATAGCTTGGAGTATCCTGGATCAGTCCTGATCTATGAACATCATGTGGATCTTTCAATCATGAACAAATCGAGATGACACATTACAAGAACATTCCAAACACTCTGTTCAATCCGCAGAGTAAAATAATGCACTTCCGGATCTCTCCGGACCCTTTTGTAATCCTCTGTCATTCCGGAGCATCTCCCGGAACAGGTCTTACTTGATCGATCACAACTTCTTTATATCTTCATGCGGACCTCTGAAATCTTATCTGGATTATCTCAAGACTTATATATTCAAACCCTTTACTTCGCATCTTGTGCCATATCCGGCACCACTTGATTGGCTGGGGGAACAGGATTTTCTTTGAGTCTCCCCCTGAGCCAGAGCTCACTTTTTAATTTCCAGAAGGAATATCAGCACCAGAGTCTGGTGTGGATCTAATTTCTATATTTTCTAAACTTTTCTTTACCCAAGTCTTGCTCATCTGATTCCCAACTTCATCCGCATTCATCTTTTGTTTACCCTTGTCTTGATTCTGATTATACACCAGACCTCTTTTGTCCCGATTCTTGCTTCTACAGACTTTGGCATTATGACTGGACCTATTACAGATTTGGCAAATAACATTTCTTTGCGTATTTGACTGATAACCTCTTGATCTGCATTGATTAGCCATATGACCTACTCTATTGCATGTAAAGCATCTACCATTGAATGATTTGTTTACTTGCATATTTCTGCATTCATGAGACTTGTGTCCATACCTTTTGCAGTTAAAGCACTGTCCGGAGAAGGATGGATTAGTTTGATTCATTCTTTTTCTGCACTGATTAGCTTTGTGACCAAAGTGATTGCAGCTGTGGCAATACTTGTCATCTGTCTTCTTTTGACTTCCAAGAAGTACTTCAAGTTGGGCAGAACTTATCTTGAATTTTTCTCTATATTCATTTGTTGTTTGAAGATCTCTTTTGAGGGAGACAATTTGATCCTCAAGTTTTTCTTCATTATCTTTGGCATTTTCAAGATCAGATTCAAGATGTCTGATAATCCTGTCCATCTGGTGGCATTCTTCTGATTTCTCTTTAAGAGATTGTCTTAGATTGTCTTCAGCTCTTCTTTTTTCTTCAATCTCTTGAGTAAACTTTATAGTTCCTGATTCCATTTCATGTCTTAACATAATGACTTCTTTTGATAACTTTTCACATAACTTGGTTTTCTCAGTCAATTCTTCATTTGTATTGCTTTCTTCACTTTGTCTTGCCAATTGTTGGAGCAGCTCCTTTCTCTTTTTCATAGAGAGACTTAATTTGTCTTTTAGTTCTCTCATGAATTCATCAGCCTGTTTGAGTCTTTCCTTTAATTCATTGACTTCGAAGTTTGACTGTTCCAGATCCTCAAGGGCAGTCTTGAGTTGCTCCCTTAAACCATATGCATCCATTTGAACTCCTAGATCTTCCTCAAGCTGTTAGGCTCTAATAGGAGTAACTTAGCTCTGATACCAATTGTTGATAACTAAGAGGGGGGGTTGAATCAGTTATCCTAATTATTTCTTCTTTTGAACTTTCTTATTAATCAAAGCAGCATTGAATTAAACAAACAAACATTATCATGAAATGAGAAACACATGACACAGTATTTTTTGACGTGGAAACCCGGTTAAGGGAGAAAACCATGGGGTGATTAACCCAAAGATTATTCTCTGTTAGAAGAATAAGGAGTTACAAAAATGGCACTTGCCAATTAGGGCTCACTGCCCGAGCACACTGCTCACAAGAGGCACACTGCCTACAAAGAGACACACTGTCTACAAAAGAATGTTATATAATACTTGAACTGATTGGAAGCATATACATATGCTGGAGTTCAGTTCCGGTTAGGCTCAGTACACTAATCTGCTGCACTTCATCTTTCCTCTGTTCTTTATTCTGCTATCCTTTCACATACCAGATCTTTCTTACTACTTCTGCTCTGCTCTACACTTATTCGCATACACCATCACACAATCACACTTCTCACAACAAAATCCATCCTCTATATATATCCACACAAGTAATTTCATTACCTTTCTAGTCGGCATCCGGAACAGTTTAGTTTCTTACAAACTCTGTTCTGTCGGCTAAATCCTTGCTCACCAAGCAATGCGGATCAAGTATATACTTGTAGATATCATTAATCATGTCGGCCAAACATGATTCATGCCTTCACAACCTTTACCATCAATAGTAACACATCCAGAAAATAGTCTGATGCCCTGTCAGTCAGTTCTTCCTCTGCTCTCACTGTCTTTCAGGAATCCGGTACTCAGCTGTTCATATCTTTTTCTTTGTCCATCACCGGAGGCTAAATCCTTGGAATATACTACTCAAGGTAGTCCTCTTGACTTCCCTAAATCTGTACTGCACCAAGACACTTCCTCTGAGAGGTCCGGACCAATCTGTTGGACCTTACCACATGCTCTGTTCTTGTTCACCGGACCACAACAGTTCTTCATTCTGACTTCCGGTAGAGGCACACCATGACTTGCGGATATGTGGGATGACCTTTGTTGCCATCAATGACAACAACCATGAATCCATATAGTGTCTCTTGCCAACAGTATTTTCCTGTGATTAGATAATGTGGAGATCTCCTAAATCTGCCCCAACTCACTATCCTCTTTGGCACTATATTCATTACTCCAGTTGCTAGAGTTTTGCATGTGACATCTTTAATATCATCATGACAATGGCTTTAAAGAGATCTTAGTCTTTGCTTTAATCTTTATCATGGTAACCTAATAAATCTAGAGCATTTTTTCTTTCAGAGTCAATCTTGGTGTTGGAAATTGATGACGAAGTTCCTGGATAAATATTCCAGGGCAGTTATTATCTATTTCAACAAATCTTCTAAAGCATAGTCACCAGGAAACTTTAGTTTTGCCCTTGCACCTCTACCTACAGCTCTAGAGTCTTATATTTAAATGGGATATAACCTATACCATTATTCATATATTCCTATATCCTATTTTAAAATGACACACCTGTCTCCATATGCCATATTTCCATATGACTGGCTATAATATTTGATAAATAACTAAACTGTCATGTGTTACTGATAAAACCAGTGGCCGTAAATAATGTCAAACATAGAAAAATAGAGAAATGGCTCTCACTAATACAATTCAATAATAGGATAGCCACAGGTCTAAGAAATCAAATAATTATGGCCACACATTATTACCTTGGAAGGCAAGTACAAGCCAAGAAATTAGTAGATGCTCTGATAGACTAATACTACTTGGTATGCTCCTAGGGCATTTTGATATAACCATTAGTAGGTAAATATAAATGAATATAGTAATTTGGGTGTAGGTTGATTGGGGTAGTCTGCTTACTTCTGCACTTGTAAAAAAGGTTGACATTTGGGTATAAAGTTTCAACATATATGGCGAATGTTAACACCTTGGCACCTGACTTTCAATTATAGGGTTCCATAATAAGACAATTAAGGAATGTGGGAGCTTCCTGAAGTGTTGTAGTCTAGAAAAGTGTAAATTTGAATAACCATGTGATTATTTTTGGTGCAGAAAGATGGTCCTGGGGCACCAGGAGGTCAATCATGGACAGTAGTGTGGCTTAAATTTCATAATTCTTATATCAAGATACATAGTAGAGATGAATTGAACCTCATGTAATAGAATTTACCTTGATCATGAATGAGCAAAAAAAAAAATTCTTGATTTTGTGAAGGACATAAAAGAGAGGAGGGACCTAGATCTTTTGGTCTTGCCGACTGACGCTATTCTTTTTGCAGATCCTAGATTCAAGGTGATTCTTTACTAGTTGTACTTTAGAGTCCCCATAGACCTACTCTGGGCATTTGTGGTGTTTAATATAATTTCCTTCATTCTTTCTAGTTCTTCAAGGTCAAAATGAATACTCCATTTTAATGTGCCCTTATTTTTGCAAAACTGGACATTTTAAAATCCATCTTGAACTCCAACAAAGCTTGATGTCAACTTATGCAAGTTCAAAGAAGCTGAAGAATATTGATGAAATATGTCAAAAGAATCAATCTTTCCATTGACATAACATACTAATAATGCTAAGCCAATATCTTAAGTCTTGTAGGAAATCTTTTTCTCCTTTTTGAAAAAAATTGAGAAACATTTTACTAGATAAATCAACTTAGTGAAGAACATATGCATCTGAAATAAAGTTTTAGAGGATGCCTATAGTTGATTTCCTTTCAATAATAAGGAAAGTGCTGATTGGATTTTAAATTTTTTTACAGGTATATGCTGAGAAATATGCAGTTTATCAGGATGCATTTTTCAAGGACTATGCAGAGGCTCATGCAAAACTTAGTAACCTTGGTGCCAAGTTTAATCCTCCTGATGTAAAGTAACTCAACTCTTGAACACTCTCTGCTTGTCATATTCATTTTTCATTTTTTTGTTGTTTCATGATGTTCATGTGATAAGCTTAATTTTATGAGAATATTTATTTGGGGGATAAAAAATGATAAATCCACATATCATGGTATTAGTTAAGGTTTGAAAATATTATTTTAAAAGTTGTCTTAAAAAGTTTCTTATGCATGATGCTGAAAGAAATGGAACCTCCAAAACAATCAGGAAAAAAGAGTTCTACTATGGTTTTTTGATATTTTATATATCATAATTCACACGAGCTTTACGTGTTTTGATAAAATACCTGTCTATGGTCATTTTGTTAGTTGACATATTGAACATTGCAATTTTGCCACTAAGTCAACACTTAAGCTATTTTGGGTGTAGGTGGATCAGTAAAGATGGGTTTAGTATACATATATGTTCATTTTTAATAGGGAGGGGATATATCTCCAAGCTCATGAGGGCTATTATAAGAAAATGCCATGACAAGTAAATTGCTATGGATTGTGATGGCATTCCATCACCATGAGACAAGCAGTGAACTATTCAAAAAAAATGTCTCAAAGAAATGTGGTCTCAATGTGCTTGTCATAGCATTCCATCACCATGAGACCATATTTCTTTGAGACATTTTTTGAAATAGTTCATTGCCTTGTCTATGCTTGTTAGAGTCATTGTTAGAGTCTTCCAAGGCATTGTTAAAACAATAAATTCTATTGAGTTTTGAATTTATTATTTTCCTTGTCTAATAATACAAGGAAACAAGGATGACAACCTAGTTTGAAGTCTTTCCAAAAATTTTGAATCAAGAGTAAACCACTAATGATATGAAACAATAATAATAAACATGGTTTACAACCTGTTCCCCATAAATTGTTGACACAAAGAAACCTAAAGAAAAAAGAAACTAAAAGATGACATTTTTAAATAATCAGAGCTCTATAATTGTTTAATTATGATTAAGTACGTGTACATGCTAAGCCTTCTTTGTACAACACACAGTACTGACATGCCCAATGTGTTGATGATTACCACCACCATGAGGATGCCCAACAGGATTCATTGCCACACCATGAACCTTGGGCCAACAGTTTCTCTTGACCCTATATTTGTGATATGCATTGCTAACTTTGAGCATTTGCTTTTCTATCCTTCCACCACCAGTAACCTAACCAATCATGGCTATGCAAATACTTGGCACAATCTTCTTAGCTCCAGATGGAAGCTTTACCCTGTAAATTGAAACCAATTTCCAAGACTCATTAAACAAGGCTATTAAAAATTTGTAAAATCAAAAATTACACAAATCTGAACATTAAGAGAGAACTTAGATAATTGTTCCAAAATTATTTCCACTACCTTTGGAATAATTGCATTTATCAGCTCACTGTAACCTTGGAAAAAAATTAAGCATAGAAATATGCCATAAGTCTCCACAAGGTGTACACCTAGAACTCAAAATAGTTTGAAAATAATTTGGAAAAAGCCACCATCCATAGGACATCACAATAGATGCATCACATGTTTGTTGCTAGCCAAAAAACAAGATGATAAACAAAAATGATAATGAGTCAAGGGGAACATCAAGAAGCAGTACATTCAAATTAAATTTCAACCAGCTACTAAACGAGCACAACCCACTTTGACTTGTCATAAGTTCAAAATACTAGGACAGGTACATTTTAATGTCTGTAAAGGTGACAATGATCAAACAATGAATCAAATGTTTCAGATTGAAATGCAAATGCATTGCAAATGGTGGCAATCAAATATGAAATTACTAAGCTCATAAAAGAATAGTGGAGAAAAGATAGAAAAAGTGTTCTCTGATTTAATCAGGCCAATGAGAAATAATGTTTGAAAAAATCAACTATAACACCATGTCTTTGGCAACTTCGTTACCAATACCTTGGCCAACATTATTACACAAATGAAGAGCATTATGGGCAAAAATAAAAACTGATGGAGTTGCCTGCTTTTATGACTCTGAGGAACACACAGAATCAATAATAGAAACAAGATAGGATGACAACTATTGGAGCCAATGGGCCATAGATGCAAAATTAAAGTGAATGTCTAAGCATGGTTAATGATCTTTTATTTTGTTGCTTCTAATTATAATTGTTTAGCTGTCAAGGGGGTGTAAGTCATGGCATATTTCTATGTATACACCTAAAAATGACACGACTCAGTCTAAATAAATATTCTTAATATTTATTTCATTCTAATTCTTCTATCAATAAATAAATAAACAAATTTATTTATTTGATTCATATTCCTCTAAGTTAATTAAATATCAAAATATTTAATTACCTCTTCTAAAGTCAAAATTAAATAAAATATTTTATTTAATTAAAATTTTCCAAACAATTAAATAATTTTTAATTATTTAATTAAATCAAATCATTCTTCCAAATTTAAATAAATCAATCAAATTTATTTAAATCCTCTCAATCTCTAAAAATAAAATATAATCAAATATTTTATTTATTCTTCCAAATCATGCACAAACAATTAAATAAATTTATTTATTTAATTTGATTTCTTATCTTCTAATTCTTCCAAAATCATTCTAAATTAAATAATATCAACTATTTATTTGTTTCTTTCAATAATATCTGTATACACCTAAAAATGACACGATTCAGTCTAAATAAATATTCTTAATATTTATTTCATTCTAATTGTTCTATTAATAAATAAATAAACAAATTTATTTATTTGATTTATATTCCTCTAAGTTAATTAAATATCGAAATATTTAATTACCTCTTCTAAAGTCAAAATTAAATAAAATCCTTTATTTAAATTAAATTCTCCTGAACAATTAAATAATTCTTAATTATTTTATTAAGTCAATTCTTCTTCCAAATTTGAATAAATCAAATCAAATTTATTTAAATCCTCTCAATCTCCAAAAATAAAATATAATAAAATATTTTATTTATTCTTCCAAATCATGCACAACAATTACATAAATTTATTTATTTAATTAGCTTTCTTATCTTCTAATTCTTCAAATATCTTCCAAATCTTCTAAAAATAAGTCTTCTTCTTCATGTACACAAAGTTAAATAATTTATTATTTAATTTCTCTTAAATCATGCAAAAGCAAATCACAAGTTGAGTTAACTAACTTAATCAACCTTGTTTTTATCAATATCTCTTAAATTAGAAAAAAACTTTCTAATTTATGAAGTCATATCTTATCTTTAGAAAAGAAAGTAGTTAACTCAAATGAAATAGCTCTTGTGTGACACTTGTCTTCTTCTTATTCGTGCACGTTCCTCAACCAGTCTATACCGTTGATCTTATCATTCTTTCTATACTATTGATCTTCTATCTCTCAAGTCTATAAATTGAACCTTGTTCTTCCATTTCAAATCATCCAAGCTTAAGTATTGTTACTCTATAGGGATTACAGCGTGCCTTTGGCACCAATTCCTTCATTGCTTGTGATCACACTCATTACCATACTACTATCATTGTTGTGAAGCTCCTCTTCATTACAAAGCATCATCATAGCTGTTCTCCATTGACAATCTTGGAATAGCAAGGAAGTGCACTCTCTGAGGGCCTTATTCATACATGCAAGATCGATTGAGATAGGCAACCAATGGAAGCTATGAATCTTTGAGGTTTGCAAAGGTTTTCGAAGATGTTTTGTTTGATTGATCTCTTTGTTTTTGTATTTCATTGAATTTTGGGTATTATTGATATTGATTATTCATGTTTCCACCAATTTTCCCTTAACATTTTTGGTGCCCACCGTGGGGCTAGCCCCAATTTAACCCAAAAACTGAGTTTTTGTGTTTTAGAAAGCCATACACAGGAGGAAACTGTGCATCTAACACATCCTAACACGCATCTGCTATTTGTTTCAATGCATACATTCTTTCGGCGCATACAGACTCTATTCTGACGCATCTATCCTCTGATACGGTGCATCTGTCAGTTCAGCGCATATATATATTTTTCCTACGCTTTTGATCTCTTTCTTAGCGCATATGTACTGCGGCACTTCTTAGCTCTATGTCTGCGCATTAAAGCTCTGAAGCTATGCATCTAATCTAGGTAGTGGTTTTTAGGGTTTCCTTGAAGTTTTCACTAATGCTAACACCTTTTTGCAGGGACACTCTTGATCTATTTGCAGGATAGGTACTGGTTTAGAATCATATAGTTGCACTTGTTAACTCACACTTTAATTTCTAACGGGAAAGTAAAATGGATGCGATCATGTAAATCTCACATAGTCTTAACTAGGAAGGCGGTAATAAAATCATTGCTATCTTGCATATCATTGAATCATTGCTATATTGCTATCCTTCAAAGTTAACAACTCATTTCTATCTTGGTAAAATTGAACCATTGCTATCTTGTTATCACTTCAAAGTTAACAAATCACTGCTATCTGGGTAAAATTGAACACATCATTGTTATCTAGGTAAAATTGAACACATCATTGTTATCTAGGTAAAATTGAACCATTGCTATCTTGTTATCACTTCAAAGTTAACAAATTTATGTGCTTGCCCAAGTAGATAGCTCATCTAGTTTTTCTCATTCTAAGGGAAAAGAACCACTGTCTTCTATTTTTTAGGGAATGATACTAGGCCTATGCGCTCCCCTATCTTGGGTGACCAAAATGCCAGACATATCATTTTTGCATGTGTTTTTCCTTTAGAGGGGCCGTCTCTTGGATACCATTCATCCAAGTAGGAATGACCCTAAGTGGTAACAAGTTAGATTCCAAGCCCTACCAATCCACTATAAATAAACTATGTTTGGAGTGAAAGCTTCAAATAACGAGTGAAGTTGTGTTATATTGACAGCCAACCTCCCCCAAAACCCTCCAAGGTGCAACCCTTGTAGGCTGGAAGACTCCATAACGGAGAGTAGAGTTGCCTCATGTATAACCACTCGAACGGTTGCGTTTATTGAACACCTTTGTCTTAGTGGCCAAAACCCCCTATAATCTGGTGTAGGGAAGGGCGATTATCACCTCCTAAAGATGCTTCACTAGAGATAGTGAGAATTCAGTTTTATACTATCCTTTGAAACTTAGGATTGTACTTGCTTTCTTTTAGCCCAAAAGGAGTAAAAAAAATCACAAAAAAATAAAAAAATATAAAAAACATTCTTTGTGTTTGCTGTCTTCTTGCCATAATTTTAGAAAATCAGATCAAAAAGAGCTTCTTACAACCAAAGATACCAAAAAAAATTAGAAAATTGCCAAAAATTTGCAAAAACACTAAAAAAACTAGAACTATGCATTTGTTATCTGAAGCTGCACATCTATCTTGACTTGATGCGCATTTGTACCGACTTGCTATGCTTGTATCACCTGTTATTGTGCATCTAATTTTTACCAGTACTGCACATTTGTGTCAACTTTCTATGCTTTATCCTTTTCAGTGGCGCATCTATTTTTGTGTATCTGTGACAGTGAGCATTTCCACATCTTTTCAGAGAAAAATTTCAAGTTTTCTAGGTACCCATTTCAGTCTTGTGTCAGTTTATGTTGAAATGACAAACCAATTAGAAGTAATTTCTCAAGAACTCCAATATCTGTACGAACAATTAAACTTCGATATCTCACTCGAAGATTGTATAGCAAGTGCCCAAGAACTCCAAGTGACACAACAAGAAATGATAATCTTATAGGCTGAACAGGCTCGTACTAGCTACACCTCGCCCCAAAAGCATACATCCTTTTCTCACCTTCATGATACTCTTGACAAGGCAAGCACCACCTCAAGTTGGAAAACATATACCACTCCATCTACTAGTCCTCCTTCACCATCTCCTAGAACACATGGCCAAAAACATACTAATCCTACCATGGAGAACTCCAAATCCACCCATCCATTACCTCATTCATCTACCCATACACCTACACAAGATGTGATCCAAGGACTACTAGTAGAGAGTCAACCATGTCCCCAAATTCTGATCCTTGACCTTGTCAAAGAGCCTTCAAACATGTCAAATCCTACAACCTCTTCATGTAACCTACAACCCTTTGAGCATATTGAAGAACCTCCTACCATGCACCAAAGTCAAGGTCTGTCGCACCTTCATGTTGTTGACCAAGAGCCTATCCAAGAGTCTTCTACCTCAACTTCAATTCAAGCACATCAAGAGTTATGTCAAGAGCACACTTTAGAACATTTGGAAACATCAACCCCTTGTCTAAATCAAGATCAAAGCACTCCCATACGACCCTTATGTAACCTTTATCTTTTCGATGATCCTATACCTATACATGAGCAAGGAGTCCAATTTCAAACAATGCATAACCTATATCTCTTTTATGATCAAGATACTACCTTTGATGAAGAAGCTATCCATGAGCAACTTGATTCGATACATGAGCAAGGGATCCAATTCCAACCTCTCCATAACCTCTATCCTTTCGGTGATCAAGATATTATCATTGATGACGAACCTATACAAGAGCACCTTAATTCCATCATGCTAAATCCTATCTATGATTAAGATCCCATCTACGATCAAGAGCCTATCTATGATCAAGCAGACCATGATGATCCTCTTAGCCCGCTTTATGCATTCCATGGTCCTGAGCTTATAACCCCATCTAGTCCTATCCAAGATCAAACAACTTCCACTTCCCTTGATGAGACACTTGCCTCCCAAGCAAGCATAAAAGATCAAATCAATAATAATCCTCCACCATCCATTATTGACCATGCTACAAATCCCCCACCATACATCTCTGGTCTTACCGCCTTCATTCATGAGTGTTCCTCCTTAGAACACTAGCAACCATTATCCTCTATCTCATCGTCTCCATCCAATAAGGAACTTGTGTCTAGTGTTCCACCTATACGTAATCCCACTATCCATCGCATACTCCAACATATGAACTATCAAGGTAAGGGCTTAGGTCTTCATGAAAAAGGTATTTTGGAGCTCGTCCATGTCAATGTTCCTCCTCATTCATATGGCCTCGGATACATACCCCAAGGTGAGAAATCTCAAGATGTTGGTACTTCCTCCACTCCTAAATCCACCACTTCTCATCGCAAATCCTTTCATATCCCCAAAACTTATGTCGCCATTCCACCTCCATCATCCTATAATTGTCAAAAGCATGTGACCATACACCTTCCACCATCCAATCTACCTCCGTTACTTCCAAATCCTAATATCCCTCCATACATTTTACCACCACTTCTTCCAACACCTTATTCACCCATCTATGAATTTTCTAACAATTCCAATCATGGCCAACAAATGCACATGTTGTCTAAACAAAGGGCTTCCTCCAACCCCACTTCCACCATCCCATAGGAATTCAACAATAAAAATCTGGATGCCTCTACCTATGAAGTCAAAAATCCTAAGAGTCCTCATGACCTAGGATACAAAATCCAAGAATAAAAGAAATATCTTTCTCAAGAGCAGCATACATCCACACACCTATATGCCAAACTAAAAAAGGTGTGGGTCGGCATCCAACACATGATTACCTCTGAAGCTACACAAAACCTGCATACACCCAAGCCCATACCTTCACAGGTACTATCTAAAAGAAAAAAGGCTTGGGTACCTAAGCAAAAAATGCTCAAGTTACATGAGGCATCCACCTCTCAAGAATTTCAACCATCCACTTTCTCCCATTCCATCGAAAAGTCTCAAATTCTTCCATCCCACCTGACAAGCAAAGATCAGAAAAATACTCAGTCTATGTGGATCCCTACATGCCTAAGTCATTCATCCATAAGCAAAAGTATCTGTTGCTTCCTACACTACTTTCCCATCACCAGCTTCAATGTTTATCATGGTATGTGCAACCGTTGGTCATGATTCCCTTCCATCCCACAACATTTCCATATACCTCCATCTCCCCTTCCTTCCACTATTATCCTTCATATCGTCCTCATCCTATTCCTATGGTCCATGCTTTTTCATAGAATTTTCATCCATCCTTGCATAAGTCCTCCATATTCCGCATCATCATCTACTATCACACCCTTCATAATCCAATATCTACCTTCTCCATCGCACTTTCATGCAATCCCCTACCAACATCTATAAGAACACTTGACATAGTCCATGCGACAACATTCATCTAGCGGGACTATCATCTTTCGGGAAACTAGAAACTTGAGTCTCTCCCTTCCATATCCACCTTCTCCTATCCAAATGTTTCAAAAAAAAAAAGAGTAAAGAAAAATCCCTTCGTCTAATGGTGAAAATCTAGCAAATAGGCACCTTGGATAGGTATCACGATGAAAATCTGGCAAATACGTGTCATGCATACTTTCTAGCTTTCATGCAAATAAAAGAAAGTGGTGAAAACCTGGTAAATAGGCATTACTTGTGATAAACCGCTTCATCCATCTTTGGGAAACCAATCACCTTGTGTCCATTCTTCCTTCACTCGTGTCCCATTTGATTCATATCTATTCCATAATAAAATCCTAATGATAACCTATCATGGCTTGATACTCTATCTCTTTGTTGCCTTGTCAACCAAGGTTTTATCCCATATCCTATCCATAGTGTTAGCCTAGCATAGTGTTTGTCGTTAGTATCCACATGGTCCAAGTCCATGAACTATGTTGCCTCTGCGTCGTCACGTAGGTAAGACCATTTTCAATGTGCCCCCGAGGCTTCCCTATCCATCCCATATCTTGTCATCTATCCTCTAGTCCATCCATGGTCCAAGTCCATGAACTACGTTGCCTTTGCGTTGTCACGTAGGCAAGGCCATTTCTTCAAATGCATCCCTGAGACTCCACTATCCCATCCGTCACATGTCTAATCATTCTATCTATCTGAGTCCACACCACTTTCTATCACCTAGGTCTTAGGTCCGTTAGGGTTTACCTCGAACTACGTTGCCTTTGTGTTGTCACATAGGCAAGGCCATTTAACAATGAGCCCTCGAGGCACTAGGTCAGTCCCTTAGGGTCCATCTCACCAATAAGGATTGTGGAATCTTTCACCAAGCAAGCAAGCGCAACAAAACCTGCTCTTTTCAAGCAGAAACCCTGATGCAAGGCATTAACCTATCCAGAGAAAAACAGGCAAACACCTAAGGCATTCTAAATGATTTTACCTAAATTATGGCAAGAAACAAACACATCTAAATACAAAAATATTTTGTGGTTAGAATCATGGTTAAGTTACAGCATCTTGATTTCTGTTATCATGTCTTTCTATGCTTCTTAAGGATGCCAAAAGCTAGAGATGCTATGATGGGGGCATGATTATTTTCTTTGTTTGCTATTTGTGGATTAAACTTTAGTAATGTGACGCCTTGTCTAAAGACATGATTGACAAAAGATCATCGAGGACTTCAAAGGTCTAACACGAACGGGAGCAATCCTCATCTATTGATACGCAATAAATACTCAGGTCATCTCGGTTCAATTATACCTCGATGCTTGTATTAGCTTGCTAAATCAAAATCCATGTAAACAATTCTCAGGTCATCTCGGTTCAATTATACTTAGATGCTTTTATTAACTTACAACATTCAGAAAAAGTACCAAAAAAAATTGCCTGATGATGAAATAAGCACTTCAAAATACTTGCACCATCAAGATGTTAGAAGCAAAAGCATCAATCATACATCCATTATACATCCATACATATGTATCCCATGCAATAAAACATCCAAACAATGCAAAGTAGCAATACAAATTGAAGCTTGTGAGTCTTTCTATCGAGTCATTCTTTCAATCAATCTTCTATCTATCATTCTATCATCTCTGTGTTGATAGATTACATTTGGACATCACAAAAACATAGCATACAGTTGCATATCATATCACATGAGATAGTCATTTACATGATTAAATCAATTGCATACATAATAAAGGGCATCAGGTCATCCATATACATTTTTGTAATCATTACATAGTGTCAACAAGAAAAAATAAGAAACATAGATAAGTGCATCACATAAATTGCATAATCCTATAGATACCATTTGCATTTACACATTAGACACATATCAAGTAAAACATCTAAGTCTGCATTAGGTCATATAACATCACATAGCATCATATAGACATAGTCAAAATATGCATCACATGAGTACCATCATACAATAGAAATGCATCGATAACTCATAAGTAGAGAGAGCATCAAATAGCTGCATCATCATATAAATATCATAAACATGTCCATAATGTACAATATCAAATGGTCCATCTCTGAGTCAATGTCATATACAATGTATACATCTCAAAGATAATGATACATGTCTCAAAATACAAAAATGGTACATATACATATCCGGCTATCTGAGCCATCAAAAAGTGTACGTAGGAGCCAAAATCTGCGCAAGTGTCTGCTAACCCTACTGTTGTGAACCACTGCTCCCAGCAGTGTCTCCTGAGTCCCCTCCTCTGCTGGCCCTAGACTATTGTGGGCCCATCATAGAGGCTCTCAACCTTGATCCACCTGCTCTTTGGGAGGCCATAGACTGGATCCTATAGCTCAGAGCCCTCTGAGCAACTGGAACAGCACCATGGTATAAACCCTGATAGTACTGTGTCTGAGCCTGTGCTCTAGCAAGCTCACCTTGCACCTGCTCTAACTACCCATGCACTTGCACCTATGCCTGTGCCAGCTGTGCTTGGGCCTAGTGCACCTATCCAACCAAAAATGTGCTCATAGCATCTGTCCCAAGGACTGCCACTACTGTATCCTTCTCTACTCGGATAACTCGTATCCTTGCCTTTGCCATATCTCGCTCTCTAGTGAGCTCCGAGATAACTTTTGCATCTGTCTCCCGCTGAGCCTTGGCCATCCTAAGTTGTGCCCACAACTGCTAAACCTATCCTCTCAGCATAGCAATAGCTCTCTCCTGGACATCTGACTATGCTGGACCCTGAGAGATCTGTGCCTGTCCCTGCCCCTGTGGCTGAGGTATCTGCTGCTGCGCCACCTGTTGAGGTGGCGACATCTGTACCTGCTATGTAACCTACAGTTGCACTACCTGCTAAGCGTGGGAAGGTCCCTCCCTAGCTCTCCTCCTCTGCCTAGGTCTGTCTCCATCTCCACCACCTTCCCCTCCTCCATCATCTCCTCCACCTCCTCGTCCTCCTCTCCTCCTCCTCCTGCCAACCTGGCCCTCCTCATCTGAATCTACCTCGTCTATATGAGGAACCAACTCTCCAGGCCCTGAGTACCTCAGAAAAGGATGAGTAGTGAACCGCTCCTCATAGTTCAGAGTCATCCCTACATCTACGATCTCTCTCCTCATCAGCCAGGTAGCATAAGGAATCTGTTGAAACTCTGTCATTGCCTCCTTGTAGGATGCTACTGGCCCCCATCTAAATCTCTCAGTATGAGTCCGTGCAAACAGAGCTTGCCCTTGTGGCATGCCTTGTCTCCTCTCAAACTGCCTCTGAACCCGGCTGACAATCTGTCTCTCTAGGATGAACCGCATCTGGCCTATCAACCATTGAGTCTGATAGTAGTATGGCAGCTCATCCGCTTTGTCATCCCAAGGCTCGCAGTTTAAATATGGTCGCCAGACGACCACATCTACCCCATCTAGTGCATGCCTCTAGTACTCAAGCTTCCCCAGTCTATGCTAGGACATCACTCCTGCATAGCCATAGTTGTAAGGCTCTCCCCTCTGTTTCTGAAAAACACATGTCGGTCTAGTGATGGCAATGTGCTTCCATAGCCAAAACTGCAACAGTGAGACTTGTTGATAAGCTAGCACCCCTGTGGTATACCACCTGATGCATGTTGTGGTATAGGTGTGCCAAAATGTAGACACCCCAAGCACAATGGGTGCCCTCTGTGACCATCCTCTCCATGATCCATCCCCATCCAATCAGGAACCCATGTGATCTCCTATCGGGGCATACAACACCTCCGATCAATCCTGCAACTATCCCAGGGAAATAGTCACAGTAATCATGAATGTCCTACCAGCTTGGGGTCATCAAATACCCGCCTGCACTCTATGAGTCCTGCATCCCACTGTGGATCATACTCCACGAGCTCTCCCTGAATCGGCAAGTGGAGTATCCTGTATACGTCCTCCAAGGTCACCGTCATCTCACCAGTCAGGAAGTGAAAGGTCCCGTCCTCACTGTGAAACCTCTCTACTGCTACAGTCAATAAGCTGTGGTTCTTTCAAACCTCAGGCATAAAGCACACATAGTCCAATCCCATCACGCCAAGTGCCTCTCAATCCATCTCTGTCAACACATGTCGCTGCAACATCGGCATGGGAAACTGCTCCCTTGACATCAATGTATCTCGTATGTCCTTTTGCAAGCACGCAAAGTAAGGCGTCAACTTAAAGCTGCAAGTACCATGCTCAACATATCTATAGAAACATATCAACTAACTTAACATATCAAATTGATCAAAATAGCACACTACATCTCTTGACTAGATTCCAGCAATCTCAGAGATAGCTCATCAATTGATGCGTCAAACAGGATGCCAATCGAGTCAATTCTGTTAAGTAAACTGACTATCTATATCATATGCGCTAGAACAAAAGGTACATGTGCCATTTCTTGTCAAATGCACCACTTCTGACACATACGCCGCAACATTTCATGCATGCGCCATTCTATACCGTAAATGCATTGCCTAGTTGTCATACCGTAAAAACACCACCAAATTATGCATGCGCTGACCTTACTCATGCATGTGCAAGTTTCATGCATGCGTCATTCTATATCCTATATGCGCCGTAGAATGACAGATGCGCAGTTTCGCATGTCATATGCACCAAACTGCGATCTAGCGCATTTGTCTAGCCTAAATTTGCCTAGCATTTATTGCATTCAAAATCAACCCTAGGTGAAATTTTTCGAGATACATACTGGGGGTCCTACCTCTGCTAGTTGGTCAAATCGTCAGACTCGCTCAAAGCGGTGCTTCTTGTGTGGAATATCCATCCTAGTGCTGACTGCTCTATGATTTGTACTCTCCTAAGCTCTCAAAAGCAAATCAAACAAAGCCAAGTGTGCAAATGAATTGTCTTGTGGACCCAGCTCTTATATATAGCATGCAAACCCTAAAAATGGTTGTGGTGACTATGACTACTTCCCGCACCTATTTCTTCCTACTTTTTTCCCGTTTCTCTGAAACGCATCTTGTTTTCTTCAATCCTAACCAAGTTTTCCCTTCATCTTCGTGAGATTGTCCATCTCACGCCTTCCACCTTCTTCTCATCTAATCTCCTGAGGGGGCATCCTATCGTCATAACCTGTACTAAGGGCAAACTGGGGCATGTATCATTATCAGACTATTTATTCTTTGAAGCAACGCCGTAAATTGTATTGCATCAAAGAGGGGCAAAATGTATACGCCTAAAAATGACACGATTTAGTCTAAATAAATATTCTTAATATTTATTTCATTCTAATTTTTCTATCAATAAATAAATAAAAAAATTTATTTATTTGATTTATATTCCTCTAAGTTAATTAAATATCAAAATATTTAATTACCTCTTCTAAAGTCAAAATTAAATAAAATCTTTTATTTAAATTAAATTCTCCCGAATAATTAAATAATTCTTAATTATTTAATTAAGTTAATTCTTTTTCCAAATTTGAATAAATCAAATCAAATTTATTTAAATCCTCTCAATCTTCAAAAATAAAATATAATCAAATATTTTATTTATTCTTTCAAATCATGCACAACAATTAAATAAATTTATTTATTTAATTAGCTTTCTTATCTTCTAATTCTTCAAATATCTTCTAAAAATAAGTCTTCTTCTTCATGCACACAAAGTTAAATAATTTATTATTTAATTTCTCTTAAATCATGCAAAAGCAAATCATAAGTTGAGTTAACTGACTCAATCAACCTTGTTTTTATCAATATCTCTTAAATTAGAAAAAAACTTTCTGATTTATGAAGTCATATCTTATCTTTAGACAAGAAAGTAATTAACTCAAATAAAACAACTTTTGTGTGACACTTGTTTTCTTCTTATTTGTGCACGTTCCTCAACTAGTCTATACTGTTGATCTTCTCATTCTTTCTATACTATTGATCTTCTCTTGCTCAAATCTATAAATTGAACCCTGTTCTTCCATTTCAAATCATCCAAGCTTTAAGTATTGTTACTCTGTATGAATTATAGCGTGCCTTTGGCACCAATTCCTTCATTGCTTGCGATCACACTCATTACCATACTACTATCATTGTTGTGAAGCTCCTCTTCATTACAAAGCATTATCATAGCCGTTTTTCGTTGACAATCTTGGAATAGCAAGGAAATGCACTCTCTGAGGGCCTTATTCATATATGCAAGATCGATTGAGATAGGCAACCAACGGAAGCTATGAAGCTTTAAGGTTTGCAAAGGAACTTGATTGATCTCTTTGTTTCTGTATTTCATTGAGTTTTGGTTATTATTGATATTGATTATATTGATTATTCATGTTTACACCAATTTTCCCTTAACAATATCTTCTCTAAATTTAAATAAATCAAATATTTATTTAAGTTGTCTATTTCTTCTAAATTGAGTTATCTCTAAATATAATTCAATTCTTGTGCACATGCAATTGAATATTCTAAATATTTAATTGAGCTAAAATATCTTCTCATCCTCATGCAATTTCCATTCTCTAGTTCTATTCTTTTAATTAATTAATTTATTCTTTTAATTAATTTTATCTCTTTAGTTAACTCATTCTTCTATTTTATTAATTTCTCTCGTGCAAAATATAGCAAGACACATGTCTTCTTCTTATTTGTGCACATTCCTCAACCGTTCTATACCGTTGATCTTCTCATTTCTTCTATATTGTTGATCTTCTCTCTGCCAAGTCTATAAATTAAACCTAATTCTTCCATTTCATTCATCCAAACTTTAAGTATTATTACTCTGCAAGAATTACAATGCACATTTGGCACCAATTCATTCATTGCTTGTGATCACACTCGTTACTACATACTATTATCATTGTTGTGAAGCTCATCTTCATGGCGAAACTATCATAGTCGTTCTCCATTGACAATCTTGAAATCATAGCAAGGAAGTGCACTCTTTGAGGGCCCTATTCATACATGCAAGATCGATTGAGATAGGCGACCAACGGAAGCTATGAAGTTTTGAGGTTTGCAAAGGTTTTTGAAGTTCTTTTATTTGATTGATCTCTTTGTTTCTGTATTTCGTTGAGTTTTGGGTATTTTGATATTGATATATTGATTATTCATGTTTAATCCAATTTTCCCTTAACATTTTTGGCACCCACCATGGGGCTTTGCCCCAATTTAATCCAAAAACTAAGTTTTTTGTGTTGAAATTTCATACATAAGAGGATTGAGAGAATAGGTGTTAAGCATTCAAACGGTGTAACCTCAGTTCAAAAAGTTTCTGGGTTTTGTCGAAAACATCAAAATCCTATCCGGGTATCTCTTACTATTTATAGAGAGTGTACGGATTTAAAAAAAAATAGATCACAAATATGTGTCCCTATTTTTAACCTATATTTTTTTCTTGTTTTTTTTGGGCTTATTTTTAGCAATTTCATAAAAACATGTATATTTGTATAACTTTAGCTTAAAATATTTCTGGGTTTTGTCGAAAACATCAAAATCCTATCTAGGTATCTCTTACATTTTATAGAAAGTGCACGGATTCCAAGAAAAATAGATCCCAATATGTGTCCCTATTTTAGCCCATGCTTTTTTTGCCTATTTTTAACAATTTCACAAAATTGGACATATCTTTTGTATAATGAGTCAGATTTTCACGAAACTAGTGGCGTTGGAAATCTGGTTCTCCCAACTTTTCTATGGTGAAATAATTTTGAGGTAATTTTATCAGATTTGTTAGGTACACTCAACCAAAGTCAACCCTTCTTTGCAAAATTTCAAACTGTTATAACTTGTGCAAAATTTATTCAATTTTTACAATTTTTTTTAAAAATTGCATAGAATTTCATGTAGAATCTGATTATAATATCCAATCTAGTGTATGTAATCATTATTATTAATTTTTTCTAGATTACTCATTTTTCACCTAACAAGTTAAGCGCTTTTGGTTCAATTGATTTTATACTAACTATTGAGTTTTTGGTGGAAATAATCAACTTTTTGTAGCCTCTTATTACTCAAACAGAGCAAATGGGTCTTACTAACATGTTTATGTAGGATGAATGTTGAAGAATTAAAAACCTATCACACTAAGTCTTAAGAACAAATTGTTTTCTTAAAGGACAATTGAACAAATCATATTTGCAATCTAAGTCTTTGGAACATATTGCTTTCTTAAGGGATAAAACATCTTTTTGCAATCGAAGTCCTAGGAACATATTGCTTTCTTAAGGGACAATGGACATGAATGTCAAACACTTCAATTTCATAAGGGACAATTGACAACTACAATCATGTGTGTGCCCAAGTAGATAGCTCATATAGTCTTTTTCTTTTTAACTAGGAGAAAAGAACTATTGTCTTTCATGTTTTTGGGAATGATACCAGGCCTATGCTCTCCCCTATCTTGGGTGACTAAAATGCCAGACATATCATTTTTGCATGTGTTTTTCCTTTAGAGAGGCCTGCCCTTGGATACCCGTCTGTCCTTGGGGAACGACCTTAAGTGGTAACAAGCTAAAGCCAAGATTTGCCAAGCCACTATAAATAAATTATGTTTGGAATGAAAGCTTCAAACAACAAGTGAAGTTGTGTTATACCGATAACCAACCCCCCCCCAAAAGCCTCTAAGGCATAACCCTTGTAGGCTGGGAGACTCCATAACGGAGAGTAGTGTTGCCACATGTATAACCACTTGAATGGTTGCATGTATTAAACACCTTTGTTTTAGTAAGCCAAAAACCCCTATAAGCTGGTGCGGGGAAGGATGATTATCACCTCCCGAAGATGCTTCACTAGAGATAGTGAGAATTTGGTTTATATTGTCCTTTGAAACCTAGGATTATACTTTCTTTCTTTTAGTAAAAAAGAGTCAAAAAAATTACAAAAAAAATCTAAAAAACCATGAAATCATTCTTTGTGTTTGTTGTGTTTTCTTGCCATAATTGAAAAATTTAGATCAAAAAGGCCATCTTGCAGCCAAGAAAACCAAAAAAATAAAAAAACTTGCCAAAAATTGTAAAAGTAGTCCAAAAAAACTAGAGCTATGCATTTACCCTCTGAAGCTGCACATTTACCTCGACCTGCTGCACATCTGTATCAACTTCCCATGCATGTATCACCTGTTGCTGCGCATTTTCTTTTTACCAGTACTACACATTCATAATGACTTGCTGCACTTATACCCTCTGCTTCTGTGCTTTTGTTTCTGTGCATCTATGATAGTGAGCATCTCCGCCTCTTTTGCGAGAAAACTTTCCACTTTTCTGAGTACCCATTTCGGTCTTGTGTTAGGTTCTAAAGAGATGACAAACCAATTAGAAGTAATTGCTCAAGAACTCCAATACTTGCAAAAATAATTAAACTTTGATATCTCACCCCAAGATCGTATAGCAATTGCCCAAGAACTCCAAGTGATATAACAAGAAATGACAATCTTACAAGCTGAACAGGCCAGTACTAGCTACACCTCACCCCAAAAGCATACATCCTTTTCTCGTCTTCATGATACTCTTGACAAGGCAAGCACTACCTCAAGTTGGAAAACATATACTACTCCATCTACTAGTCCTTCACCATCTCCTAGAACACATGGCCCAAAGCATACTAATCCTACCATAGAGAACTCCAAATCCGCTCATCCATTACTTCATCCATTTACCTGTACACCTACAAAGGATGTGATCCAAGGGCTACCAGCAGAAAGTCAACCATGTCCCCAAATTCTGGTCTTGGACTTTATCAAAGAGTCTTCAAACATGTCAAATCCTACAACCCCTTCATGTAATCCACAACCCCTTGAGCTTATTGAAAAACCTCCTACCATGAACCAAAGTCAAGGTCTGTCGCACCTTTATATCATTGACCAAGATCCTATCCAAGAGACCTCTATCTCCACTTCAATTCAAGAACACCAAGCGCTATGTTAAGAGCACACTTTAGAGAATGTGGAAACATCAACCCCTTGTCTAAATCAAGATCAAAGCATTCCCATCCGGCCCGTACATAACCTTTATCTTTTTCGATGATCCTATACCTACGCATGAGCAAGAAGTCCAATCTCAATCCATTCATGACCTATATCTTTCCCATGATCAAGATAGTACCTTTGATGAAGAAGCTATCCACGAGCAACTTGATCTTGTACATGAACCAGAAATCCAATGTCAGCCTCTCCATAACCTCTATCCTTTCTGTGATCAGGATATTATCATTGATGAAGAACATATACAAGAGCACTTTAATCCCATCACGCTAAAGTCTATCTATGATCAAGATCCCACCTATGATCAAGAGTCTATCTATGATCAAGTAGACCATGATGATCCTCTTAGCCTACTTTATGCATTCCATGGTCCTGATCTTATAACCCCATCTAATCCCATCCAAGATCCAACAACTTCCTCTTCCTTTGATGAGACACTTGCCTCCCAAGCAAGCATAGAAGATTGAACCAATAATACTCCTCCACCATCCATTATTGACCATGCTCCAAATCCCCCACCATATATCCTTGGTCTTACCACCTTCATTCATGAGTGTTCCTCCTTAGAACACCAAAAACCATTATCCTCTATCTCACCTTCTTCATCCAATAAGGAATTCGTGTCTAGTGTTCCACCTACACATAATCCCGCTGTCCACCACATACTCCAACATATGAACTATCAAGGTAAAGGCTTAGGCCTTCATGAACAAGGTATTTTGGAGCCCATCCATGTAAATGTTTCTCCTCATTCATACGTCCTCGGATACATACCCCAAGGTGAACAATCTCAAGATGTTGGTACTTCCTCCACTCCTCCAAAGTCCATGAATTTCCATCACAAACCCTATCATATCCCCAAAACATATGTTGCCATTCCACTTCCATCATCCTACAATTGTCAAAAGTATGTGACCATACACCTTCCACCATCCAATCTACCTCCGCTACTTCCAACTCGTAATATCCCTCCATTCATTTTACCACCACTTCTCCCAACACCTTATCCATCCATCTATGAATCTTCTAACAATCCCAATCATGGCCAACAGATGCACATGTCTAAACAAAGAGCTTCCACCAACTCTACTTCCACTATCCCAAGAGAATTCAACAATAAAAATCTGGATGCCTCTACCTATCAAATCAAAAATCCTAAGAGTCCTCATGACTTAGGATACAAAAGCCAAGAATCAAAGAAACATCCTTCTCCAGAGCTGCATACAACCACACACATATACGCCAAGCTAAAAAAGGTGTGGGTCCGCATCCAACAAATAATTACCTCCAAAGCTGCGCAAAAACTACATACACCCAAGCCCATACCTTCACAGGTACTATCTAAAAACAAAATGGCTTGGGTACCTAAGCAAAAAGCCCTCAAGCTACATGAGGCATCCACCTCTCAAGAATCTCAACCATCCACTTTCTCCCATTCCATCCAAAAGTCTCAAATTCTTCCATCCCACATGACAAGCAAAAATCAGCAAAATACTCAGTCTATGTGGATCCCTACATGCCTAAGTCATTCATCCACAAGCAAAAGTCTTCGTTGCTTCCTACACTACTTTCCCATCACCAGCTTCAATGTTTATCATGGTATGTGCAACCGTTGGTCATGATTCCATTCCATTCCACAACATTTTCGTGTACCTCGCCTTCCTTCCACTATTATCCAACATATCTTCCCCATACTATTCCCATGGTCCATACTTTTACATAAGCCTTCCCTCCGTATTCTACACCATAATCCACTATCTACCTACTCCGTATCCATTTCATGCAATCCCCTACCAACATCTATGAGAACACTTGACATGGTCCATGCAACAGCATCTTTCTAGTAGGGACTATCACCTTTCAGGAAACTAGATACTTGAGTCTCTCCCTTCCATATCCACCTCCTACCTATCCAAATATTCAAAAAAAAATAATAATAAAAAATCAAGAAAAATCTCTTCGTCCAACGGTGAAAGCCTGGCAAATAGGTGCCTTGGATAAGTACCATGATGAAAACCTGGCAAACAGGCATCGTGTGTAAGTTGATCTTCTATGTCACCTACACTTGGGGGGCACGTTGTCTCATCAGCCTATCACTCTTCTCTTATCAGTTTCCTTCTATACCATTTCCTATCCTATCCTACCTATACTGTCCAGTCTAATCCATCCTAATCTTCCCTTCCTTCATTTTTCTTGATCTTGATAGAGATTGGGGGCACAATGTTGACAAATGTTTTTGATGTCTCTTGACATACCTTATCCGTCCAAACCATACAAATCCTTCAACAATCCTCTCATCCTCTTATCGTCAAAGCTTTGTCATGTCAAATCCTGAGTTATTCCTATGCAACATAGTCCTTGGAGATCACATCCTTGATTCCTTCTACCTAACCACCTGTTCCATTTCTTATCACCCATACATCTACCTATCTGTGGTGTTTCCTTATCATCAGTATCATCTGATCCATATCTGTTCCATATCGTGTCTCATCTGATCCATTTCTAATCCATATCTGATCCATATCTGTTCCATATCATGTCTCATCCGATCCATATCTGTTCCATATCATGTCTCATCCAATCCATATCTCAGTATTATAGGGTCAACCCCAAACTACGTTGCCTCTATGTTGTCATGTAGGCAAGGCCATTATCACTGTGCCCCCAAGGCACTAGGTCAGTCCCTTAGGGTTTGTCTCACCACTAAGGATTGTGGAACCTTTCACAAGGTAGGAAAGTGCAAGCAAAACCTGCTTTCAAGCAAAATTTTTGACGCAAGACCTCAACCTATCCAAAACAAAGCAAGCAAGTACCTAAAGCACTCTATATGATTTTACCTAAATTATGGCAAGAAACAAACACATCTAAATGCAAAAATGTTTTGTGGTTGTGATCGAGTTAGGTTACAAGCGTCTTGATTTTTGTTAACATGTCTCTCTATGCTACTCGAGGATGCCAAAAGCTAGAGATGCTATGATGGGGGCATGCTTATTTTCTTTGTTTTCTATTTGTGGATTAAACTTTAGTAATGTGACGCCTTGTCTAACGACATGATCGGCAACAGATCATCGAGGACATCAGAGGTCTAACATGAACGAGGGCAATCCTTGTCTATTGATACACAAGGAATACTCAAGTCATCTCAGTTCAAGTATACCTAGATGCTTGTATTAACTTGCTAAATCAAAATCCATTTAAGCGATGCTCAGGTCATCTCGGTTTAATTATACCTCGATGCTTGTATTTTCTTACAACATTTTGAAGACAAAAAAAAACAAAAAAGCCCAATGATGAAATAAGCACTTCAAAATACTTGCACTATCAAGATGTCAAAAAACCATTCACATCCACTCGCATCCACAAAGCATCCATACCATTCACATCCACAACAGCATCCATACCATATCCCATGCATATAAAGATACAAACCGCAGAGTATCAATGTTTACAAATAAAAGCTTGTGATTCCTTCGTTCACATTTCCTCTATCAATCAAATTTCTATCTATCATTGTATTTCTCATCAACAGTTCTAGATGTCAGCTCAAGCAATGATCCAAATGCAAGTCCATCCTTAATCCATACCAATCAAGTCAAGTCAATCTTGTCAAATGATCCAATCACAATCGGTGGTCTTGATCCTTGTCTGGTCGTAAACCAACTCGATCAATTGTCTTATACAGGATGTTGCATTGTCAAAATTAGACCAACACACGTGTCTTACCCAACATGTTTCATTTCCTGAAACTAGACACTATCCTTTGTGTTGCTCTAGGGATCCATCATTCCCTGCCATGACAACACACTTGCCGTGTTGGTCTAGGGATATATCATTCCCCGCCATGACAACACTGTCGTATATCGTTGGTTTACCGCTTGACAGGGGCAATACCTTGATTGTTCTTGTATCATTTGTGCATACTTGCTTACTTGCTTGTGTGTGTTTTCATTCTATCTTGCATCGCGTATCATTCAACGCTTTCTTCATCCTTCTTCATGAGATTGTCCGTTTTACGCCTTCTGCCTCTTCCCGTCCAATCTCCCGAGGGGGTATCCTACCATTGTTAAACCTGTACCAGGGGCAAACTGGGGCATGTATCATTATGAGAAAAAATTATTCTTTGAAACAACGTGATAAAACACATTGCATCAAAAAGGGGCAAAATGTATACACCTAAAAATGACACGACTCGATCTAAATAAATATTCTTAATATTTATTTCATTCTAATTCTTCTATCAATAAATAAATAAATAAATTTATTTATTTGATTCATATTCCTCTAAGTTAATTAAATATTTAATTACCTCTTCTAAAGATAAAATTAAATAAAATCTTTTATTTAATTAAATTCTTCCAAACAATTAAATAATTCTTAATTATTTAATTAAATCAAATCATTCTTCCAAATTTAAATAAATCAACCAAATTTATTTAAATCCTCTCAATCTCTAAAAATAAAATATAATCAAATATTTTATTTATTCTTCCAAATTATGCACAAACAATTAAATAAATTTATTTATTTAATTTGCTTTCTTATCTTCTAATTCTTCCAAAATCATTCTAAATTAAATAATATCAATTATTTATTTATTTCTTCCAATAATATCTTCTCTAAATTTAAATAAATCAAATATTTATTTAAGTTGTCTATTTCTTCTAAATTGAGTTATCTCTAAATATAATTCAATTCTTGTGCACATGCAATTGAATATTCTAAATATTTAATTGAGCTAAAATATCTTCTCATCCTCATGCAATTTCCATTCTCTAGTTCTATTCTCTTAACTAATTAATTTATTCTTTTAATTGATTTTTCTCTTCAGTTAACTCATTCTTCTATTTTATTAATTCCTCTCATGCAAAATATAGCAAGACACATGTCTTCTTCTTATTTGCGCATGTTCCTCAACCGTTCTATACCGTTGATCTTCTCATTTCTTCTATACCGTTGATCTTCTCTCTCCCAAGTCTATAAATTGAACCCAATTCTTCCATTTCATTCATCCAAGCTTTAAGTATTGTTACTCTGCAGGAATTACAGCGTGCCTTTGGCACCAATTCCTTCATTGCTTGTGATCACACTCGTTACTACATACTATTATCATTATTGTGAAACTCATCTTCATGGCAAAACTATCATAGCTGTTCTCCATTGACAATCTTGGAATCATAGCAAGGAATTGCACTCTCTGAGGGCCCTATTCATACATGCAAGATCGATTGAGATAGGCAACCAATGGAAGCTATGAAGCTTTGAGGTTTGCAAAGGTTTTTGAAGTTCTTTTGTTTGATTGATCTCTTTGTTTCTGTATTTCATTGAGTTATGGGTATTTTGATATTGATATATTGATTATTCATGTTTACTCCAATTTTCCCTTAACTCTCTGTATATCTTTATTACCTTAAGTTAGATCCTCACATGATTCTTATCTTGGTAGTAGGGGTATCTCAACACCAAAAATTATTTAGAATCCCACTCCTTCATAAAATGTAATGACTACAAACTACTATCCCTTGACTTATCTCTACCATAAAGACAACTCTATGGAACATGTAGAGGGTGTAAGTCATGGCTTGGCTGTGTCTAAGAAAGTTCATAGTTCTATCTCTATTTTAGAAATATTGTCTCAAAAATTCAACTATATCACCATGACTTGTTCCTTGCCACAATACTACAAACTATTTCTTTGACCATCGCGGGACCGCGGTATACTGAACATCACTTGAAGCCTTTCACCGTACTACCACACTCCTTTATTGAAACTGTCATGGGGCTACGGTATTCAACACTTAGATAACTTAAACTCATTATACCGCCATACCGCAAGCCTCACTTGAGGCCACCGCCGGGGCATGGTGTACTATTTTCCTCTGCTCCTTCTTACCGCCATACCACAAAACTCACTTGAGGCTACTGTGGGGGCGCGGTGTACTATTTTCCTCTACTCCTTCTTACTGCCATATTGCAAGCCTCACTTGAGGCCGCCGCAGGGGTGCGGTGTACTATTTTCTTCTGCTCTTTCTTACTTCATTACTGCCAATTATTCTCTTTACTTCCATGGGACCATGGTGAAGTATCATATGCCACTTAAATTTATACCACCAGCTTGCCATTTTGTTTTGAGATTGCTGCAGGGCTGCGGTAATCGATCTCTGCATCCTGCAATGCTACAAATGCAATCTCTTCATGTTGTTGGATAATGATAACTGGTCCCTTGTTATCCTTGGTTCCCGCACACCCACCAAGACCTTTTGAGTGACCCGTAAGACTGCGGTGAGAGACAAAAACACATCAATGGTAAAAAATACAAATATCTTTCACACGGACTTGGTATGGGGTGCTTATGAATGACTCTGGAATAATTTAAAAAAAAAATGGATCCCTAAGATGGATTTATGGAAGGAAATTTGGATGGATTTATGGATTTATCAAATGTTCTTTTATCAAATGTATGAAGGTATCTTTATTGTAGGTTATTTTCCCTATATTATTTATTCTTGGTTTGAACTCCTTGATTTTTTGGTTTTTTGTTAGGACCCAGAGCTTTCATATGTAGGACCACCTACAAGGCACCAAAGGAGTCATCTGGATCATGACTTAAGAGCTGGTTAGTATTCATTGAGTGGTATAATGGTGGTTGAACTGTCCTAGTCTATACAACTAAGAGATGTACTTGTGTGCTTTGTAGTTTGTTTGTTTAATATTTTGATGCTTAGAAAAACATCATAAATAGATAGGATGATATGTTTTGTAAATTATTCCTTCAATCACTTGTCATAGGTCCAGTTGGAGGTAGCAGAGCTAGTGGAATGGAGGGTGTACCTTATCCACCTATTTATTCAAGCAAAAATATTGCAAGTTCCACTTCAGATCACCAAAGCCTTCACAAAAACATCTGCACAAAATTAAATAATGAAGAATTTATGCACAAATTCTCTTTTGAATGATGCATAAAGCCTCCATCACAACACCGCACTGTTGCTAGGCCTTACGGTGATGTAGGTGATTCCTGCATCACTGCAAGGCCCAACAACAAACTGTGTGGTGTTGCGGTGGAGGCTTTGTGCATCATTCAAAAGAGAATTTGTGCATAAATTCTTCATTATTGAATTTTGTGTAGAAATTTTTGTGAAGGATTTGGTGATCCAAAGTGGAACTTGCAACTACAATATCTGATAAAAATCTACTTCCAAATATGCTTTTGATGGATGTTCATATCCTCATCCAAAGCTCCAATTCACACACAAGCAGGAAGGATGCTTTCAAAGGTTGAGGAGTTGGGCTTTACACCCACTGGTTGCATTTTCTTAAAAATTTCAAAGGACTTTTAAGAAAAAACCCATTTTAAAAATATCCTTTAATCATGACATTCCATGATCACATTTCTTTGAGGCATTTTTTTTAAAAGTTCACTTGCCTTGTCTATGCTTCCACATTTTCATGTATGTCTTGCAGGGCACTTGTAACTACAACATATGACAAAAAAATCCATGCTATTATGCTTTGATGGATGTCCTTTCATTATTAATGGATATCTGATGTAGTGCACATTATTATAGTGCAAGCCTATTTTTTAGATTGTTTCATTTAGTATCACCAATATTCTCCACAAGAACATTGTTCCTATTTAAAATGATGGAAATGGTTCACATCTCTTAGAACAATTTCTCTTGCAACAATCTTGGAGATGAATTTAGATGTAGTGTGAAAATTAGAATATACTCAAAGGTTCTTAACAACTCTAATGGCTGTACCATGGGCCATGTTTAACAAACCAAATGCAATTGCTAACTTTTCACTATGGTGGCAGATAAATGATTTTTTTTTCTTCTATTCCACAACATTAATTAAAAGTCTTGAATCTGGAAATGCCCTACTGCCTTCATTTGCCAAGCCAATTTCTCCAATTTTGCATAGCTCTCCCATGTTTGTGGATGTGATCAGTCTCCTATGCAAAAATATGCCCTTCAATCCAACTACATGCAGATATCTTTTTAATTCCTCTATCTTTCATCAATCTCCTTACTATTTGAACCTCACCACACCTACCCGCTTCTACATAGGTGTTTTAGAGAAGAACATAAGTTGCAGCATTTTTAGGATCCAACTAAAAAAGCACTGTCGTTGGAATACTCAGCCTACATTCAAATTCTAAATTATGGGAAATTATATACAGTAAATAGATTGATGGTTGCTTGGATAGTCAAATTATTATATTTCTTAGAAATTAACTAAAATATCTTGTCTTGAAATATCTAGAAGGATTATTTTAATTAAAGAGGATTTTGTGGTTATTTTTGTAACAATGATTTTATAGTGCAGCTAGCTTGCTATTTTCATTCAAGATACAAGTCATCAAAGTCAAGCACATACCAAGAAGATGGTACTCTACTTTAAACCCTCAACCTCACTTAGTTTAGTATTCTTACATGGGGATATTAAGGAAGTTGCTAAATAATTAACATATCTCATTTGTTGTTTGTGGAGGAGAATCTTGTGACATCTAATATGGTAGTGGATCAATATCCAGTTTCTTAAGTAAAGATGATGTCATAGTTGGGAAACTTGTTGTGAAACATCAGGTTATTAATTTTTGGATGTTAAGGCTTCCCAGTTGGATATCAAAAATCTTTTCTCATTAACTTAATTTGGAACTTATGTACAATTAATGGATTCTTTCATGGTGCAGGTCTCTATTGAGACAACACATGAACCAGGGTTGACATTTTTTTTAATCGGTAAGGATGCTTAGAGCATCATAATATATTAATATTAATAAAAATGTTTTTATAGCTTACAAAAAAGGCCCTTCCTGGCCAAAAAGATAACATAATAGAGCATTTTAACTAAGAGCCCTAAACAAAGCTACAGATCTAAAAGGCCCTTTCTAGCCAAAAAGGAAACCAAAGTTACAGCGAAGCCAAAAACTTAAAACAGAAAGAGTGGTTCACATGTTGTCCATTTTTAAATTTGCAACCCTAAAGCCATGAACCCCCAGTTGGATTCTCTTGAGAAAGGACTGTGTCATCATTAGTGAAGGGAACTACCAGTGGTTGGAAATTTGACAAGAAGGTCCATGCAATGAATACTTCCTCTATCCTTTCCCTCTTGGACCTTCCAAATACGGATTTATGAACCCACAGTGAATTATCAAAGAGCTATCTATTACCTGATTGCAAACTTGAAATCATCGCTTGATAAACATAGTTAAAACTAGGTTTATTAATGATATCTTCATGGAGGAAATGTCCCCCTACCAAGGCTGAGCCATCATGGTGATTATAAGTAGAAAAAGCTTCAAATAGCTTGACATCTGGGACTAGATAGTCATGAAAAAACATTGATGCTATCCTTTTAACCTTATCAACCTGATGAAACAAGTCCATCACATTTGAGAGAAAATGAGATACCAGATGTGAAGCATAACATACCCTAGATTGCAGCAAAAAATCTCTATCACATACATCTATCAAAACATCCTCCACCAGCTCTTCATCAAGTAGTTTGAAGGCCCTAGCCATGAAATCTGAGTTGATGCTTCCGTGCATTGGTTGTTCCCATGATTGAACAAGCAAATGAAGTTGACAATTGTGGGGATAGATAGACATTACAGATACATAGCAAGAGCAAAATGAAGAGGCAAGAACGAAATAATTAATGACACAGATACCATCATCTCTTGCATAAAAAGAGGATCGCATGAGCCAACATAATGAATTGAAGTCATTCAAGCCAGTGGGGAAATAAAACCAAGGCAAATGAGATCCAAATGTGGATTATATTGCTCAGCTAGGAACACTCCTCTTACAGAGAATTCAATGAATAAAATAAAAAAGACATGTGCGAAGTGAACAATTAATGCTAGATGGAAATCTCCATAGATTGCAAGCTTCAAAATGACTAAATATACTACTAATTGGTGTGAATTATAATTAAATTGACTAAATATACTACCAATTGACATAAATCAATGAATAGTGAATAAATATGACTAGATATATGACCAGTGTTAAATCAGTGAATAAAAATGACTAAATATACAACCAAATTGATCAAAATGATGATTAAAATTAATGACTAAATACACTACCAATGGACAGAAATCAGTGAATAAAAATGACTAAATAAGTGACCAGTTAACAACAACCAATGACAAAATTAATGACTAAATATATTAGTGAAAAAAAAAGATTAAATAAGTGACCAGATTACAACAATCAATGACTAAATCAACGACTAAATATACTACCAAATCGATCAATCAAAACAACCAATAAATGACTAAAAACAGTTTAGTCATCAATTTGGTCATGTTATAAATGACTGGCAATAAACTACTAATGGTCACTGACCATGTTTGGTCATTTATAAGTAGTTTTTAGTAGTTTTTTTAGTAATATATTACTTTTTTTGTACTAGTGAGAAAACTAAAAATTTGATTGCTATCATTGAAGACTTGCCAACTGTATACATTATCTAGGATGGTCGGCCTTGTAAGTACTTCAATAGCTTGATGGTCATAAAGCAAATATAATTGAGGATTATATTTGGACGTAGCTACAGCTAGGACATCCTCCTCTTCATTTTTTTGTGTCTATCCACTCAATACCAATGGCGTTAAGCAACTCCATGGTATCCCATACATCGTTCTTGTATGCTCTCAGCCTATTGTACTTGGCAGCAAAAGTTTTCTTATTTACTGCATAACTAATTTTGAGTCGCCATATATTCTCAGGCACTTGACCTTATGCTTGTGAGTAACATTTAAACCTAATAACAATGCCTCATACTTAGCTATATTATTAGTGCACTAAAAATCAAGTCTAAAAGACATACCAAATTGCTCAGCACCTGGGGATGTCAAAACAATCCCAGCACCTGAGCCATCTTTTGAAAACACACCATCAAAGTGCAATGTCCACAAATCAGATGTATCACATATAGGTACAACAGGGTTAGAAAAGGACACATTCACATAAGGACCATCATCACTGCAATATGCCATAAAATGGTTTATTTTAGTATCAAATAAATTTACATGATCCTCCTCTATTTTATGTCTATCATCTATGTGTTCATCTTCCACATATGAATAATACCACCCATAAAAGCTGCACACTTCCCTGACAATAGCATACCCCATTTGGCAGGGTAGTCCACAACAATTATGTCCATGAGGAAAGATTTATCTGGGTAGGCAGCAAGTTTGACCTCAACGTCCTTAACCAGACCTATAACATTGACTTGCCTTGATTTCATGGAAAAGAATTTTCTAGAAGATTTGGATACCTTTAGCCCCAAATCATTTATGATTTCAAGAGGCATGACATTACTAGATGCCCTTGAATCAAGCATACAGTTGTGTACTAGCCATCCATTTATGATCAGAGTGGTGTAAAAGGGGTCTACTCCCATCTTGCTATTAACCATGGACGACCCTAAGTAGACCTCTATTGTTTCACCATGACCCACGTCCTCATCATTACTGGTGGAAATAACAATAGCTTGTTTTGTGCATCTACTACAATAATATAAGACTCTGCCCTATCCCTATGTTCAAGGATTCTAAGGAGTTCCACTATTGGCATAGAAATTCTGATTTGGCTAAAGACTTGAGTCATGCCAATAGGGTTGTAATTGGGTAAATGAGTATCACATGAAACAATAACATCATTTGCACAAGGAATATAAGGTATTACTTGATTGGATGAAATATCCTTACGTTCCTGCTTTGTTCTCTCATTTTCTAGTTCTTTTTGTGTCTAAAGCTAATCACACTTATAACCACCTTTTGGATAATGAACCCCTAGAATGGGTGTAGTATCTACATGTTGCACAGTTGGCATTGGATTCTTTTGAACATACTTATATTTTTCTGTTGGAGACGGTGTTGAGGTTTTCTTCTTTTTAGGGACATTTTTCTTTGGAGTGATGTTGCTCTTCTGCTCCACATTCTCTTTGGATTTGTCCCTTAGTTGACAATTTTTTGCTATTTTGATTCCTTGGCAAGGGTGCTATGAACATGGATAGTTCTATTTCTCAGTTGGTAGCCTCCTTGGACTTGCAAGATAGCAACATCAGTCAGTGCTTTCATAGCCTCTTTTGAAGGCTTGGATTGTTGATATTTTTCTGCATAAGGTCCCTTAAATGCCCAAAATCATGAGCTGACAATTGATATCTTTTTGGACCTTCATCATAATTATATTGGAAAATATGATCATCCTCTTCATAGCTCTCACCATTAGCATCCTGATCTAGTTTCTCTTAATCCACTACATCAAACTAATTGATCTCTTCTTCATAGTACTCAGCTGTACCCTCTTCATTTGGAAATTCTTCCTCTCTACTCAATGAATGAGCCACCACACAATTTGCTAGTTCATGGGGAAGGAAACAAGCTTGGTACCATAAAGAATCATCTTGAAAGTTAACTTGATCCTTTCTCAAAGGACCCAGGGTGTTCCTTTCAGCTGTTTGAAACTCACATGCCTAGGAGTAGCCTATCTATCATTTTGTTGTGGTCTCTTAGACCAATCAGTATTATAAGGTCTTCTATGCAATCTTTGACCTTCATTAAAATGTGTTGTAGTACCAAGAGGTGGCAACCCTTTATCATTGCTAGCAACTTAATATGACAATCTTTCACAACCCCCATGAGCTTATCCAATTTATCATCGGTAGTGAGGGGTTTATTGAAAATAGGCTTATCTGGCTAGGGCAATTTTACATTAGACCTTTTGATGTGCTTCCCTAAAGCTCTCATATTACTTTCTATGTTTATGGTTGTAGTATAGGCCTCTCTTAATGTTTGTGGACTCTTTTCCCTCAAACAATAACCTAATCTTGAATCAAAAGCACCACAATATAAAACCAAGCATGTAGATTCATTAGGTCTCATATAAGGAGGTACCTTTCTCATTGTCATGATGAAGTGACTATTGAAATCAGCTACTATCTTATTGATGGCCTTTTTGATGGCTATGAGTTCATGAATGACAAACTTGGGGTCAATTCTATCCCCATACTACAGTCTGAACACTCATGAATTCCTCCCAAGAATCAATGTTGTTATCAGGGAGAGCCTTGTACCATTCTTTGGCACTTTCTTCCAATGAGTACACAAATAACTTCATCATTACATCTTCATCTTCAATCTCATACCCATCAGTGACATTGATAAAATGCATGAGATGTTCCTCACTAGTAACAACATTATTGCCCTGAAATCTAGGAATTTTCCCTCTAATCTCAATTGGAATGGGATTAGGAAAATCAGGTATGCCTATGAAATCAAGCTGCTTATACCTCTCATCTCCTAGCGGCTACCTCTGTGCAATAAACCCTTTGTGCTTGTCTTCGCTGTGCATGCCCAACATTTTGAATGTTTCCATGCTGCTGGTTTGCCTGGTTCTGTGGTGGCTGCATGTTGATATTGTGAACAGGGGCCTGATTCACACCCTGTAGTCCCATTTGATGTTGTTGCTATCTCTGATTATGTTGCTAATTGTAGTGGTGTGGAGGTGCATGCTACTGATTTGCATTTTGATTCAGGCCCTATTGTTGTGCATTCTAGTTTTGTTGGGCCTGCTGGTCAAGCTGAGTTTGTTGTTGATCAAGCAAGGCCTGCACTTCCCTTTGTCTATTTTTGAGATGATCAAGTAAATCCATCTCATCTTGGATTCTTCTTTCTCTTTCCTCATCATCATGTTGTTGTTGTTGATCACCCTCATTAGAGATAGTGTCACGTTGACCTCCAAATGATCCAGTGGGGGAATTAGGATGCCTTGTATTGTGATGCATTTTTTCATTCTCACTAGAATTCCCAAACATCCTTAGATATGGGTCATGAGATCTATCTCTACTACCTCTGCCAATAACATTCTCATTTCTTCTAACATCATACTCGTCTCTATTATGTCTTTTGTTTTTTCTGAGCATGTTATCTGCAGAGTCCTCAGAAGTATAGTTGTATTGGCTTTTGAGGTTGACAAATATGTTATCCTGGTTATTCCTTGTAGGCACCACATTGGCTCTCCTTACCCTATACCTACTCCTTCTATTTCTAGTATTACCAAAGGATTACTCACATCTAGGATGCTCCTAGTTTCTTCCTCTATCCATTATGAAACTTTTTCAAACTAAAATTAATTTTGGGTTATTAAAATAGAGTTGCCACATCCCCTACTGGGAAGAAAAACTTGAATAAATACTATATTTCAAAATCATAGCAACCAAAAATAAAATCTTGGCTCCCCAGCAACGATGCCAAAATGTTGGTTCCTGAAATTATAGCAACTCAAAACTCTAAAACATTCCTAAATCACCTAGGCTAGGGATTGTTGTCAAGGTGATAGGAAGAGGCTTATCAACAAGTTAGGGGCAATTTTGGCCAAATACAGGAGTGGGTAGACTCCTCTTCTCTTTGAGTTCAGCTTGAACTCTGGAGGGATATTCCAAGGGGTATTATACACAAGTAGGTATTAATATCAAACCAGATGAATAACTAAAAATATTAACAACCAAACCTGGATTGCTTTCTTAGTCCCAAATTTGTCACTGAACTAAGAACAACTGGTTGTTTTAAGACCCCTATATAGTTGATAATAGCAATCCTACACAGTGAGGATGCATAAAAATACTACTGCTTCTAAAGATAAGATGTATTATTTTGTTTCGAAGAGTGGGTGATCTAAGGCTACTTAGACTAGTGCCTATCCATTGGGTTGCAATGTCTAATGTTCAATAGAGGAAAAACAACCACACAAAAGTGTACAACTGCCTATTTGATAAATCAAATGCAATGAAAATCAATACAAATCACCAAGAATACTTAATAATCCAACGCCATACTATATCCTTCCCCATGCAATACTGGAATGACCATTTACAAATATTGAAAATAGATTAAGAACTATTACATTCATTCAAATAAGAGATTACATTCTGTTGTACCCAATCAAAATTTTTGCTTCATTAAGGCATTTTGAAACAAGTCTAAGAATTTTTTCGTCAAAAAGTCAAAAAAGCAAAATTTCTAAAAATAGACATTAGATTAGGTTTTCTTGGTTTCTTGAGATATGGATGCTGGCAAAAATTTCTAAAAATAGAATCTCCAACTCAGGTGTCGCACTCGATTCTCATTGGTCAATTTTGCTTCACGATCAACGCAGTCCAGGCGGAACTTCAAATGACCAAGTTTTCTCTACTGGGTCATTTCTTCTTTTTTAGAAGATGAAGCATGAGCTCTAAAGTCATCAACAGAGAAAGTTCATCTGACAGAGCTCGTCGACAAGTTTTCAACGTTGTTTCAACGACACAAAATTGATGAACAGTCGTTGACTTGACGATGCACGCAAAATGATGTAAGATGGATCCAAGGTGGATTAAAAAGTTGGAAAATCATAAATTTGACTAAGTCTAGTGAAACCAGGCACCCCAGGTGACTTGGTGCCTCCAACCTCTCCAGTGTTAGATTTTTTTTTCACATTTTTTGAGAAACGTCGAAAATGCTTCTGTCAGCTCTTTCCTGGTTGGTCAAACTTGGTCAAAAGTTAGTCAAAGCCAGGATTTCATCACAGATATGTTCAAACTGCTCAGATCACCCTCCATCTTGCCTCGACAGTTGTCAGAATGACTGAAATCGAAGATCAAATAGGACTTGTGGGCACAGAAATCGAGGAAAGGTACAAAAAGTGAATTTTTTAGAAAGTTTTCTAAGGCATGGAAGGATAGGTGCCCCAGGTGACTTGAGGCATCCAAACTCACTAGAGTTAGAATATTTTTGAAGTTTTTTCTCGAAAAACATGAATCTCCTTCTGTCAGCCCGCTCTGATTCAGAGTTGATCAGTTTGGCATGATTTTTGAGGCGAACGGAAGGTACAATCAACTCAATTTTCATCAGGCCTGCCTATTTACCAGATCATCAGACTTAGTTTCATCCTAGTTGATAGAAATTGACAGTCGAATAGGGGTCCTCCGCCACCAGACCACTCACGCAAATTAAGAAATTGAAGTTGTAAAAATTGAAAAAATGGTTAAGTGTTGGAAAACCAGGCGCCCTAGGTGACTTGGGGTGCCCAACTTGAGCAATGTTAGAATATTTTCCATGTCCACAGTGTTTTCCAACAGTTTTGTGCCCAATCTTCACCCGTTGGCAGTTTTTAGGAGGTCAAACTTGGTCAAACAATGACAGATCGGCAGTCAGAGCCAGGGGATAGAATCTCAGTTGATAGGTCTCCAAAATGTTAGGATCAGTCAGCTTTTTAAGTCAATGGTGACATTTTTCTGCCTTGTTGAAGTCAGAAACAGGCCATATTTAAGTCAAAATGAGTGTTGAAGTGTCGAAAACAAAGTAAAATTTGCTAGCACTTCTTTCAACTCGCGTGTTCGATGACATCATCAAAAGAAGATATTTTTCGTCATCTCACACATGAAGCCATAGGTAGCTACAAAATAGGGATTCTTCCTATTCGAAGACATCCACTTGGATTTATGCTTTAAAGGTTGCTTTCTTCATGGATGAGAGTGAAGTTTTATTCTCACACAAATAAAGCTGCTTTTTCGCCCTAAAGATTTATAAAGACAAGCATTTGGCTTCTTTATTTCATTATCTTTTGCAGGTTGCATCCAGAGGAAAGATTTTTATTTTTCTTTCAACAAAGATTCGAAGACCCAAACCAAGTGCTTTTTCAGCGTTCTTCATAGTTTCAGGTTGAGGAAGAAGAGAGGCTCGCTTTTTCAGGGTCCTCATTTCAAGGGGATCATTTTTTAAAAATCCAACCAGAGCTTTTTCAGTTTTTGTCGAGATGGGTCCATCCAGATTATTATTCTCTTGAAGATTGGAGTTTTACTTTTTTTCAGGAAATTGCTTTTTTCCTGCTTTTTTGAGAAAATATCCGCTTTTTCAAAATCTGACAATCTGGGTTGCTTTGAAACATAATTGCCTACAAAACCCATGTGCCAGCTTTTTTGCTCACACTCTTCTTTTTTCTAAAAATCAGCTAGTAATTTTCAGCCATTTGTCAAAGATTTTTCCAACATAGGCATGTTCACAGTCGATTTTCAAATATTCCAATATGCAGTACTCTCCAACACAAATCAGACATAAAACAACGTTGATTCATGATTACCTGAGAACTTGTGAAACATACTTGCATAAAGTTCTCCCAGTGATCAATTTACACTCTTTGGACTTTGCAGGAAATAATACTATTAGGAATCTAGGACACTCCAGTTTGCTTGCAGCAGCATCCTTTCCTATCACAGTGCAAAGTATCGAGTTTGTGATTGCTTGCATGACTCATTACAATTCAGTCACAAGAGAAATCCAGTCAAGAAATGGACGTGTGCTCTATAGCCTGAGGCCAAACGACATTGAGAAGTGTTTTAGAATACCTATTTGGAGAGAAAACTTAACTGTTTCACTTGAAGAATGCAAGAGGGTTTGGAACAATGATAAAGAAAAATACCAGAAAAAGCTTGGTCAGAGGTGGTTGAAAGAGAAGCAAAATGTCATACCAAAGAACATTAGACGTGGAGAGTTCAAGGAGGAACATGCAATAATGATTACTCTGCTAAGTTAGATCATGGGTCAAGCAGATGCAAACAAGTTCCAGCCTTGGATGTTTTACATCATGTCCAGATTGTTGATGGAACCGAATTCTATGACTGGTCGGCACTCATCAGTGATAGTCTCCACCAACAAATAATTGATTTTCAAAGGGCTCATGACTTTCACATGATATCATACCTTGTGTACTTAATGGATTTTCAGGGTCAGTTCAGAGGTTTAAATATTATTGGAACTCTGGGTACTCAGCATGTTTATCATCATTTCCCACAGTTAGAGATCTCTCAAGCTGAACAACATTATAGGTGGATGAATGATGCATTCTTGATGCATGCAGTGCGAGATATGGACAACAAGTTACATATACGGTTTTCAGCAGAGGCTAGAATAGCAATGGCAAAATGGGCTGATTGATTTATCCAATTTCCCACTTTTTCCTACATCAGAGTATATGGCTTCTCAGGAGAGCCAGCCATGTTGCCAAGATATCCTACAGATGAAATTACATTTATGGAATTTTTGAGGCAAGCCTATGAAGTTCATACATTTTTACGTAGCAGACGGAAGACAACTTTCAATTTTCCAGTTGGGATGAGTATTTACAGATGCAGATCTGGAGCAGATGCCAAGGCAATTGGTAATGAATCATCCAGATATGGTCTTAAGCTTTTTGACAGAAGGTCTTCATATGATCCTTGTGGTGTTTTTGCATCACATCTTAGTCAGAATTGTACGCACAAGTTTGCAGCTGAAGACTTTTGGGCTAATTGTACTGATGAGTTTGAAGTGCGAGAACGCAATTACAGCAGATTCACTCTTCAGCAGATGTTTGATATCCTATCAGAAGACATAGAGGGTTTGATAGAGAGTGGTGAAGTTCTACTTCCCACGTATTTCAGAGATCAAATTGAGCAACAACCATTGACACCAATTAATTGGTCAGTAAAAGAGAGCACTTCCATTGAAGAAAGAACAAGTCAAGTGGTTAAAAATAGTTTGATAATCTTGAAGACTAAGCAGAAGGATGCTATTCCGTTAGCAGAGCCACCAGTTGTGCAACCATTAGAGCCTTCCACTTCCAAGCCAAAACGAAGGGTAAAAGCTATGAGTGTTCTTCCAGAAGGAATGAAAATGGCTAAGTTAAAGAGGAAAAAGGATGAGTCTCCAGCTCATGTCCAACAAGAACAACCACCAGTTGAACCACAAGTTCCTGTTGAAACAACGCCGCATGTTGAAGTGTTACCTTCAGATCATGTATCTCCACCTTCTTCACCGATCACTTCTCCTATCCACATAGATTTAGAGCTAGATTCGTAGGTTCGTAACTTTGATGCAAACATTGATTCATCAGGAGCTAATGATGTTAGAACCCAATTTCTAAGAGATGAAGGCTCAACTTGGCTTGAAAACATTCTGGGAAGGAAGAGGAGAAAGCCCTCATATCAGTTGGATTTGATAGAACTTAAAAGTGTCTACCAAGACACACTAGATAAGAAGCTGAAGAAGTAGGTTCACATTGAGAAGAATGCAGATGGAGAAATAATCCTTGAAACTGCAACACCACCAGAAAATAGAAGTGCTGATGATGTCGAGGTTGATGACTTCACAGTTGTCAAAGCTAACCTTGGAAGAAGTACCCACCATATGGATGTAAATCTCTTCGAGGTTGCATAGGATAATTTGAAGGAAAGGGTGTTGAAAGATGGAGAAGACAAAGCAGCTCTCAAAGCTGAAGTTAGACAGTTGTTGCAATACATTTCCAACCTTTTCCATGGTGCATCACAAACTGAATTACTGCTTCCACCAAATCTAGAATCACCAGCCCATCAGTGGCATTTCAGTCAGTTGGTTCTCTATGGGAGGCACATGAACAGTTGGGTGGAAGAATTTGTGACTAAAGGGAGAGTTGTACTTTCAAAGCTGTATCAACTAAAGTACAACGCTCATGATTTATGCGAAGGCATCCAGGGGTTGCAGTAGACCATGGCAGAAAATAGACCGGTGTTCGAGATCATTTTCTTTGACTTGAAGATTGCATTTGATTCTATTGATTCAGCCGATGATAAGAAGACAGATTCTACTTGCAAAGTGCAATATCTTTTCACAGTAAAAAATTATGACAGTATTATTTTAGAGTTGAGAAAATGGAAAGAAAAGGTAGTCAACGTCCTCAAGTTCGTCAGATCTTTTGTTTTTCAGATCTCATGTTCATATGAAAGAGAAGATGGTACCCTGTATGATCTCAGGGAAGTGCAAGCAGAGTTCCAGACTCTCGTCCGTAGCAATTTTGATGATGATATCAGCGCCAGCAAGATGGGTCATTTTGCCACAATGATAGTGAAATTTGACAAAGCTATGGGTGAAGTTCACGAATTTCTTCAGATGGTTTCCAGTGGTGAAGAAATGTTAGAAAATCAAAATATCATTCTAGAGAGTATCAGTGTTCTTGGCAGAGATGCAATCACTCACTTCTTAGAAGATATTGTTTCCCAGAATATCAACGGATGACATCACCAAAAAGCAAGAATGTTGATGAGGATGCATTTCAAAAGAAAGCAACTTTAAAATAGATACTTTTTTGTTTTAAAGCATGTGCTTTCATCCTAAGCTCATCCATTCTATATTTAGAAAGAAATCACTTTGTGATAGTTGGAATCTTCTTTGCTTTAAAGCAAATTGCTTTAAAGCATTTGTTTATTGTATCTTTGTCTTAGAATAGTAATAAAGCTTGCGAGTTGGCAAGTTAGGGTTAATCAAGGAGATTTTAGGCTTCCCTACTCCTTTGATTTTAGTATAAATAATGGCATCCTTGCCCATTGTATGTAATTACTTTTGTGATAACAAATTTGTTGTGCCTATTCTAGCCTGCAGATCTTGTTATTCCAAGTGTTTGTTCACTCTGTGTTCATTGTAAGGAAATGGTAATTGTGATAGCAAATTTGCTTTGCCTATTCTAGCCTGCAGATCTTGTTATTCCAAGTGTTTGTTCACTCTGTGTTCATTGTAAGGAAATGGTAATTGTGATAGCAAATTTGCTTTGCCTATTCTAGCCTGCAAATCTTGATATTCCAAGTGTCTATTCACTTTGTGTAATTTGTGATCGCTTGCTATATGCCTACCTTTTGCTGCAACATTGCTGTCCTGGAGTTGTACCAACTTTGTGATATTGAATAGAAGTCGCATGCCTATTTTTCTCTAATATTCTATCTTGATTCATCAAATTTTCATTGTCAGATGTGTGGCTTTGGTAGCTTTCATTTCAGCTTCCATCATTAAAGTACTATAGGTCTTGTGGTGTAACTCTGGAAGAAAATTGCTTAAGTTTTTGTGTTAACAATCATTCCTTGTTCACTTTTAATTTCCTTTGCTCTGAATTTACTCAGGAGATTGAAAGCGTCATTAGTCTTTGCTTAGTTGTAGTAGAAGTTTTATAAAAAGGAAAAAACCTCTTCTACGGCGTTTATAGTTTTATAACCTTGTGCTCGTAGCTGAGAATCAAAAAGAAGATAGGGGAAGTTTCATTTAATTTATCTTTTTAGCGAACATCAGCAAGAAAGGGAACTCCCCCTTCCAATAGGAGAGTAGTTTATTTGTGCATAGTTGTCCATTTCCAAATCACATTCCAGAGGTGCGAATTGAAATGCCAACAGTTTTCTAGTGCCCCTCATGGGGCATGAGGCATAAAACTTCAAGCAAGCTTAGGCTTATGTCACGGGAATGACTCTCTGGCATCCTTCTTCTCTAGTTCAACAACTAAATCTTACACCACCTACTATTCAACCAAATCTTGTACGAGTGGAAGGAGAGCAAATGGACATCATTAGCAGCCTAAGGAGTTTCATATTTGCACAAAAGGAAAGTTCTAATCAGTGGAGAAACACGGCTACTATCCTTGACGAAGAAGAACACAAAGTGGATCTTGCAGCAAGAAGACCAGTATTACCACCTCCCACGTGGCAATAGATAATCCTGGCTCACAGGGTCTATTCAAGAAGGGGAAAAGGTGGTGCTACGGATCCTTTCTTTCAAGATCTTGATTTTGCAGAAGTTGGAGAAGCATCCAACATAGTTCGAGAAATTTAGATAGTTCCTGAAGTCAAGTAGGAAGAATTACAAGAAGAACCAGTAACCCAGCCTAGAGCAATGGGTGATGCAAATCAAAGGTGACCACCACCATTGCCTTGGGGTAATAACATTGGACCTTTGGCCCTGCAAGCACATCATGAGTTACCAAAGGGGTCAAGGAAGCACTTTCCCCAGTTCCATTTTGACGGAACTCAACATCTGATTGACACATCTCTGCATTCACAACGGCTTGCACTATTTTACATGTATCACATGAAGATGTTGCGTCCATCTCTTTGTTGAGACTCTCATGGGAAATGCTGCCGATTGGTTCAATCATTTGGAGCTAGGCATCATTACAAGTTGGGCAACTATGAGCGAGAAATTCTTATCAAGGTTCAAACCTGCCGAAGATGGACATAGATTGTTTGCCCAACTCTCAAATTCAAAGATGAAAAACAATGAACCAATGAGGGAGTTTGTGGCAAGGTTTAATCACCTAGTTACATGCCTTTCTCATACTCTCAATCCATCTTTGCAAATTCTGTTGAGCAGTTTCATTAACGCTCTTCCTTCTGAGATAGCCTTCTTTTTGAGATTGGCTAATGAAACAGAATTATCCAATGCACAAGAAAATGCCATCAAGTTAGAGGATGACATGATTACCTCTGGCAAGATGAAGATGGATTCAATTAGGCCTCTAGTTCAAAGTTATGTGGATCCACTGCTACATAAGGTAGCAAATGAAGTGACTATCATGAAGATATAGTTACCTACTCAGGGGAAACCTGCGCAACAACCATATCAGTCACCATAACAACAATACCAACCATAGCAACAGTACCAACCACAGCAACCATATCAGCCTAAGAGGAACAATTTTCAACCTTTCAATAACTACAAGCCCAGATTGCCAGCACCACCACCAAGACAAGCTGTTGATGCCGCTCAAAATGCAGTGTTTTGTTCCTTTCATGAGACAGATGCGCATACTGGAGCCACATGTCCTAAAAATTTAAGGATGAATCAAATCATGGGATATGTGGATGCTGCACCTATTTCAAACATTGTTCCTTCCCCAAGTGCGAATGTTGTCTTACCACAGACGGACAACTTCGGTGGTGACTCTACTATGGGATACTTCTAGAATGAACCCGTTACAATGAAGGAAGAACAAGAGGATTTTCGTCAATATTTTCTTGCAGTGAATCATGAAAATCTTTCAACTCCTGTGTTTACATGTACTCAACATTTTAAAGCACAGAAGGAAGGAGAGGATAGACAAAGACCAAAAGAAAAGGAGAAGGAAGTGGCTTCCACTTCCAATGCTAAGCCACCACATGAAAATGTCCAGGCTGCTCAAAATTCATCTTCAACAAATTTTGATATAGTGGATTCCATGATGAAGACAAAGGTGCAGATTTCTTAGCTGGAGTATCTTCAGGACCATCCAGATCAGCTGGATATAATTGTTAAGTATCTCAAGAAAGAGATTGTTGTATAGCCTACATTGCTTGAATCTTCCATTCCAGTAGGAGAGAAGCCCGAGCCTTTCTATATCTCTCTGTATGTAGGAGGCTATAAATTGAACAATTGTATCATTGATTCAGAAGCCTCAGACAATGTCATGCCTTTGCTGGTGATGAATGCTTTGGGACTCTTGTGCACCAAAACGCATGACAAGTGTTATTTGCTTGAGTCTAAGTCAGTGCCATTGGTTGGACAATTGAAAGATGCTCAAGTGCGATTGGCGGCTTGCCCCGAGAAGAAAATAATGATGACTATCTTGGTGGCTGACATTCCAGCTAGTTATGGGATGCTGTTAAGCAGAAGCTTCTGCAAAGATCTCAGAGGAGAAATACAATTGGATTGGTCATCTGTGACCATTCCTTTAAAGAAAGGCAGTTTCAAATTGGAACTAGAAACCAAGTCACGGTTTGCGGTGATAAAATCTCAGGATCCTCAAGCACAAGTGCTATATCAAGAAATGGATCCTGGTACATATGTTATGCTGTCTGAGATAACTGAAAAGAATCAGGGGGTTGTCTATGTGGTTGACGAATCAGAGGAAGTATCCAAAGAAATGTGCAACTTGCAAACTTTCTTTGAGGAAGAAGTACAACAATCTTCACAAGAGCAAAATTATGAGGAAGAGATCAAATATGTTGTAGAGAGCAATGAAGAATCCCATTTGTTCTTCTCATCTTTTGAAGGTTGGTTTGAAGAACCTGTGTCAGATACATTCAAAGGAGAAGAGACCAAAGGAGCATTGCAATTGCAGCAAGAACAAGATCTTTATTTTGAAGATGATTCATCATTGGAGGAATTTTTCAAAAATGGAGATCATATGGAAGATTCATCATTGGATCTCGATAGTTTTCTGCATCACTTAGAGAGTGATTCTTCAGTAGAGGATACTGTAAATTTTCTTTTACAATTTAGCCCATCTTCACCTTTGTCTCAAGAAGCTTTCATACACACAAGTGAAGAAGACGATGCTGAATCCATCTATGAACCTGTTGAAGAAAGAGACTTCACCGATACAATACAACCAATACAAAATGCAACATTCGAAGAAGTCTATGGAGAAGAAGAGTTCATGGACTATTCAGTTTTGGTCACTAAAGAGGATGCTATTGAAAAATCAGAAATTCTTGACAAATATCTTGTAAGATATGCCGTGTGTGAGATTGATCAAGAAGATGAAGATGAAGAGGAAGCGTATAACTTAGATGGATCTCTCTTTGATTACACTTACTTTACAGAAGAAGAAAGATACATGAATGCTGAAGATGAAGTGATGCTGGATATCCGCATTGAAGAAGATCACTCTACAGAGGATGACAAGATTCTAGGTAATGAATGGGAAAGTGAGCTATCAGGTGAAGATGTTCAAGAGTTTGAGCATTCAGATCTTGATAATTCATCAGACTTTGGAGAGTGGATGGATGAAAACACAACCAATGAAGAAGCCCCTAAAACACTTGAAAAATGGGCAATGATAGTTGTGGATCCTATAAGCCAAGAATCAATAATGAGAGTTGTGTATGAGCAGCTTGCGCCTTTTCCAGAAGACGATACATTCACTGAGTATAAAGTTGCATGTGTACAAGATATAAATAAAACTCATATTCAATATGTGGTGATAACCATTCCCACAGATATACTTTGGCCACAAGACTTTCCTGTATATCTTCAAAAGGAAGTTCTATACCTTCACCTGTTGAAGAGGTTGCTTTCTTTAGAGGAAGATTCTCCACCTGATCTCTGGCATATCAACCAGTTCCTCAGGAACTTCTCATGGCTTGAACGTGAATACCCTCTTGAATCGTGGCTCTTTGAGGAGATGTTGCAAAGAAAGAAAAGTTTTGTGCTACCAAGACAATCTTCATAGCTAAAGAGAGATGGTTCTTACTTTTTTGAGTCGATTGATGGTTTTATGTGATAGTCTTAATTTCAACTCATCCTTGCTCAGGAAAAAGAGTGTGTGAAACACTGTTTGTTCTCGTAATGTGTTTCCCCTTTCTATAATGTGATCGTTATGTGGTAATGTTTTTCCCCTTTTCATAATGTGACAGTTGTGTTCTTTGTGTTCTGGAAAGTTCCAACTTTTTAGGTGATTTTAGGAAGTCTGATTTTAGGTGATGTAGGGAAAAGTCTTGTTCCAGGTGATTAGGAAAGTGACATGACTCTATTGCCCAACGGATAAGGCACTGGTCCAAGCTGCAAAATCCAAAGATTCTAGGTTCTCCTATGCCGTAAGTATCCGCCATGGTCCCCAGACAGAGCCAATTGTTGTACCCAATCAAAATTTTTGCTTCATTAAGGCATTTTGAAACAAGTCTAGAAAATTTTTCGTCAAAAAGTCAAAAAAGTAAAATTTCTAAAAATAGATGTTAGATTAGGTTTTCTAGGTTTCTTGAGATATGGATGCTGACAAAACTTTCTAAAAATAGAATCTCCAACTCAGGTGTCGCGCTCGATTCTCATTGGTCGATTTTGCTTCATGATCAGCGCGGTCCAGATGGAATCTTCAAACGACCAAGTTTTCTCTACTGGGTCATTTCTGCTTTTTCAAAAGGCAAAGCATGAGCTCTAAAGTCATCAACAGAGAAGGTTCTGCCAGAGCTCGTCGACAAGTTTTCAACATTGTTTCAACGACGCAAAACTGACGAACAGTGATCGACTCGATGATGCACGCAAAACGATGCAAGATGGATCCAAGGTGGATTGAAAAGTTGAAAAATCATAAATTTGACTAAGTCTAGTGAAACCAAGCACCCCAAGTGACTTGGGGCACCCAACCTCTCCAGTGTTAGATTTTTTTCATGTTTTTTGAGAAAAGTCAAAAATGCTTCCGTCAGCTCTTTCCCGGTTGGTCAAACTTGGTCAAAAGTTAGTCAAAGCTAGGATTTCATCATAGATATGTTCAAACTACTCAGATCACCCTCCATCCTACCTTGATAGTCATCAGAACGACCAAAACTGAAGATAGAATAGGACATGCGGGCACAAAAATTGAGGAAAGGTACAAAAAGTGAATTTTTTAGAAAATTTTCTAAGGCATGGAAGGATAGGTGCCCTAGGTGACTTGGGGCACCCAAACTCACCAGAGTTAGAATATTTTTTAAGTTTTTCTTGAAAAACATGAATCTCCTTCCGTCAACCCAGTCTGGTTCAGAGTTGATCAGTTTGACACGATTTTTGAGGAGAACGAAAGGTACAATCAACTCAATTTTCATCAGGCCTACCTATTTACTAGATCATTAGACTCAGTTTCATCCTAGTTGATAGAAATCAACAGTCGAATAGGGGTCCTCTGCCACTGAGACGCGCATGCAAATCAAGAAATTGAAGAAGTTGCAAAAATTGAAAAAATGGCTAAGTGTTGGAAAACTAGGCACCCCGGGTGACTTGGGGTAACCAACTTGAGCAGTGTTAGAATATTTTCCATGTCCACAGTGTTTTCTGACAGTTTTGTGCCCAATCTTCGCTTGTTGGCAGTTTTTGGGAGGTCAAACTTGGCAAACGATGACAGATCGCCAGTTGGAGGCAGGGGATGGAATCTTAGTTGATAGGTCACCAAAATGTCAGGATCAGTCAACTTTTTCAGTCAATGGTGACATTTTTCTGCCTTATTGAAGTCAAAGATAGGCCATATTTAAGTCAAAACGAGTGTTGAAGTGTCGAAAATGAAGTAAAATTTGCTAGCACTTCTTTCAACTCGCGTGTTCGATGACATCATCAAAAGAAGATATTTTTCGTCATCTCGTACATGAAGCCATAGGCAACTACAAAATAGGGATTCTTCCTATTCGAAGACATCCACTTGGATTTATGCTTTAAAAGTTGCTTTCTTCATGGATGAGAGTGAAGTTTTATTCACACAAATAAAGCTACTTTTTCACCCTAAAGATTTATAAAGACAAGCATTTGGCTTCTTTATTTCATTATCTTTTGCAGGTTGCATCAAGAGGAAAGATTTTTATTTTTCTTTCAACGAAGATTCGAAGACCCAAACCAAGTGTTTTTTCAGCGTTCTTCATAGTTTCGGGTTGAGGAAGAAGAGAGGCTCGCTTTTTCAGGGTCCTCGTTTCAAGGGGGTCATTTTTAAGAAATCCCACCAAAGCTTTTTCAGTTTCGTCGAGATGGGTCCATCCAGATTATTATCCTCTTGAAGATTGGAGTTTTGCTTTTTTTAGGGAAACTACTTTTTTCCTGCTTTTTTGAAAAAATCTCTGCGTTTTTAAAATCTGACAATCTAGGTTGCTTTGAAACATGATTGTCTACAAAACCCATGTGCCAGCTTTTTTTCTCACACTCTGCTTTTTTCTAAAAATCAGCAAGTAATTTTCAGCCATTTGTCTAAGATTTTTCCAACATAGGCATGTTCACAGTTGATTTTCAAATCTTCCAATATGCAGTACTCTCCAACACAAATCAGGCATAAAACAGTGTTGGTTCACGATTACCTGAGAACTTGTGAAACATACTTGCATAAAGTTCTCCCAGCGATCAATTTACACTCTTTGGAGGATGCAGACAATAATGCTATCAGGAATCTAGGACACTCTGGTTTGCTTGCAGTAGGATCCTTTCCTATCATAGTGCAAAGTATCAAGTTTGTGATTGCTTGCATGACTCATTACAATTCGGTCACAAGAGAAATCCAGTCAAGAGATGGACGTGTGCTCTACAGCCTAAGGCCAAACGACATTGAGAAGTGTTTTACAATACCTGTTTAGAGAGAAAACTTAACTGTTTCACTTGAAGAATGCAAGAGGGTTTGGAACAATGATAAATAAAAATACCAGAAAAAGATTGGTCAGAGGTGGTTGAAAGAGAAGCAGAATGTCATGCCAAAGAACGTTGGATGTGGAGAGTTCAAGGAGGAACATGCAATAATGATTACTCTGCTAAGTCAGATCACGGGTCAAGCAGATGCAAACAAGTTCTAGCTTTGGATGTTTTACATCATGTCCCAGATTGTTGATGGAACTGAATTCTATGACTGGTCAGCACTCATCAGTGATAGTCTCCACCAACAAATAATTGATTTTCAAAGGGCTCATGAATTCCACATGATATCATACCTTGTGTACTTAATGGCTTTTCAGGGTCAATTCAGAGGTTTGAATGTTGTTGGAAACTCTAGGTACTCAACATGTTTATCATCATTTCCCACTGTTAGAGATCTCTCAAGCTGAACAACATTACAGGCAGGTGAATGATGCATTCTTGATGCATGCAGTGCGAGATATGGACAATGAGTTGCATATACAGTTTTCAGCAGAGGTTAGAATAGCAATGGCAGAATGGGCTGATTGATTTATCTAATTTCCCACTTTTTCCTACATTAGAGTATATGGCTTCTTAAGAGAGCTAGCCATGTTGCCGAGATATCCTACAGATGAAATTGCATTTATGGAATTTTTTAGGCAAGCCTATGAAGTTCATACATTTTTGCGTAGCAAACGCAAGACAACTTTCAATTTTCCACTTGGGATGAGTATTTACAGATGCAAATCTGGAGTAGATGCTAAGGTAATCGGTAATGAATCATCCAGATATGGTCTTAAGTTTTTCGACAGAAGGTCTTCATATGATCCTCGTGGTGTTTTTGCATCACATCTTGGTCAGAACTATACGCACAAGTTTGTAGTTGAAGACTTCTGGGCTAATTGTGCTAATGAGTTTGAAGTGCGAGAACACAGTTACAACAGATTCACTCTTCAACAGATGTCTAATATCCTATCAGAAGACATAGGGGGTTTGACAGAGAGTGGTGAAGTTCTACTTCCCATGTATTTCAGAGATCAAATTGAGCAACAATCGTTGACACCAGTTAATTGGTTAGTAAAATAGAGCACTTCCATTGAAGAAAGAACAAGTCGAGTGGTTAAAAATAGTTTGATATTCTTGAAGACTAAGCAGAAAGATGATATTTCATTAGCAGAGCCGCTAGTTGTACAACCATCAGAGCCTTCGACTTCCAAGCCAAAACAAAGGGTAAAAGCTATGAGTGTTCTTCTAGAAGGAACGAAAATGGCTAAGTTAAAGAGGAAAAAGGATGAGTCTCCAGCTCATGTCCAACAAGAACAACCACCAGTTGAACCAGAAGTTCCTATTGAAACAACGTTGCATGTTGAAGTGTTACCTTCAAATCATGTATCTCCACCTTCTTCACCGATCACTTCTCCTATCCACATAGATTCAGAGCCAGATTCGTCAATTCGTAACTTTGATGCAAACATTGATTCATCAAGAGCTAATGATGTTAGAACCCAATTTCCAGGAGATGAAGGCTCAACTTGGCTTGAAAACATTTTGGGAAGGAAGAGGAGATAGCCCTCATATCAGTTGGATTTGACAGAGGTTAAAAGCGTCTACCAAGACACACCAGATAAAAAGCTGAAGAAGCAGGTTCACATTGAGAAGAATGCAGATGGAGAAATAATCCTTGAAACTGCAACACCACCAGAAAATAGAAGTGCTGATGATGTCGAGGTTGATGACTTCATAGTTGTTAAAGCTAACCTTGGCAGAAGTATCTGCCATATAGATGTAAATCTCTTCGAGGTTGCAGCAGATAATTTGAAGGAAAGGGTGTTGAAAGATGGAGAAGACAAAGCAGCTCTCAAAGCTGAAGTTAGACAGCTACAACAATACATTTCCAACCTTTTCCATGGTGCATCACAAACTGATTTACTGCTTCCACCAAATCTAGAATCACCAGCCGATCAGCAGCATTTTAGTTAGTTGGTTCTCTATGGGAGGCACATGAACAATTGGGTGGAAGAATTTGTGACTAAAGGGAGAGTTGTACTTTCAGAGCTGTTATCAACTAAAGTACAATGCTCATGATTTACGCCAAGGCATCCAGGGGTTGCAACAGACCATGGCAGAAAATAGACTGGTGTTCGAGATTATTATCTCTGACTTAAAGATTGCATTTGATTCTGTTGATTCAGCTAATGATAAGAAGACAGTTTCTACTTGGAAAGTGCAATATCTTTTCACAATAAAAACTTATGACAGTATGATTTCAGAGTTGACAAAATAGAAAGAAAAGGTATTCAACATCCTCAAGCTCGTCAGATCTTTTGTTTTTCAGATCCCGTGTTCATATGAAAGAGAAGATGGTACCCTGTATGATCTCAGGGAAGTACACGCAGAGTTCCAGACTCTCGTCTGCAGCAATTTTAATGATGATATCAGTGCCAGCAAGATGGGTCGTTTTGCCACAGTGACAGTGAAATTCGACAAAGCTATGGGTGAAGTTCACAAATTTCTTCAGATGGTTGCCAGTGGTGAAGAAATGTTAGGAAATCAGAATATCATTCTAGAGAGTATCAGTGTTCCTGGCAGAGATGCAGTCACTCGCTTTTTAGAAGATATTGTTTTCCAGAATATCAATGGATGACATCACCAAAAAGTAAGAATGTTGATGAGGATGCATTTCAAAAGAAAGCAGCTTTCAAATGGATGCTTTTTGTTTTAAAGCATGTGCTTTCATCCTAAGCTCATCCATTCTATATTTAGAAAGAAATCACTTTGTGATAGTTGGAATCTTTTTTGCTTTAAAACAAATCACTTTAAAGCATTTGTTTATTGTATCTTTGTCTTAGAATAGTAATAAAGCTTGCGAGTTGGCAAGTTAGGGTTAATCAAGGAGATTTTAGGGTTCCCTACTCCTTTGATTTTAGTATAAATAAGGGCATCCTTGCCCATTGTATGTAATGACTTTTGTGATAACAAATTTGTTGTGCCTATTCTAGCCTGCAGATCTTGTTATTCCAAGTGTTTGTTCACTCTGTGTTCATTGTAAGGAAATGGTAATTGTGATAGAAAATTTGTTGTGCCTATTCTAGCCTACAAATCTTGATATTCCAAGTGTCTGTTCACTTTGTGTAATCTGTTCTCTGGTGTTTGATCGCTTGTTGTATGCCTACCTTTTGCTGCAGCATTGCTGTCCTGGAGTTGTGCCAATTTTGTAATATTGAATAGAAGTCTCATGCCTATTTTGCTCTGATATTCTATCTTGATTCATCAAGTTTTCATCGTCAGATGTGTGGCTTTTGTATCTTTCATTTCAGCTTCCATCATTAAAGTACTATAAGTCTTATGGTGTAAATCTGGAAGAAAATTGCTTAAGTTTTTATGTTAACAATCATTCCTTGTTCACTTTTAATTTCCTTTGCTCTGAATTTACTCAGGAGATTAAAATTGTCATTAGTCTTTGCTTAGTTGTAGTAGAAGTTTTATAAAAAGGAAAAAACCTCTTCTACAGTGTTTAGAGTTTTATAACCTTGTGCTCGCAGCTGAGAATCAAAAAGAAGATAGGCAAAGTTTCATTTAATTTATCTTTTTAGTGAACATCAACAAGAAAGGGAACTCCCCATTCCAATAGGAGAGCAATTTATCTGTGCATAGCTATCCATTTCCAAATCACATTCTAGAGGTGTGAATTGAAACGCCAACACATTCATACCACTAAATGTGGCAAGAGCAAACTATAGCTATGATTATGGTTTGCTAAGAAAACACCTACAACAATGGAGAAAAATAGTAATTTGATACAAAGATTTGTAAATATATTACATACATTTCACAATTATTTCATGTTGAACAAAGACTATAAAATAAACTTCTTTTATTCTGCCTTCTGGAACTCACAACCTATTGAGAACTTTTCCAAACTGACCCACACCTTCTACCATTGAAACACATGCATATATAGCATTTTAAACTCATTCTATTCTCCCGGGCACCACACCTTGTCAAGGACTGCACCCACACTATCATAAATTCATTTCCTAGTTCATCATAAGATTTGCACATTGGAAGAGAAAACCCATGCTTAGTTAATTCTAAAAATGACAGAGGAAGATTGCTTGCACTCTTCCTTTACTTAGAGCAATAAAGAGGGAAGGTTCTAATCCTTTCCCTTCTATCTGCAACATTTGACTTATTTGATTTGTCCTTTGTACATTGAAGAATTTTACTGTGCCAACCATCTGCAGATCACTCTTTTGCAAGCTCATTAAAATTTGGGTACAAATTAGTTTGTATATCCTTGTAATCATGGCATACATTTAGGGAATTACCTATTTCAAGCATATAAAACATTCCCAATATGCTATCCTATTTTTCTATTTGATCCATCTGACCTTGACTGTACCACTCTGCGTGTTGGGTTCCCTCTATTGGCCACTCTCCATTTCAGAAACTTCTTCATTGTATTTTCTCCCTTATCATCTTCTTTATTTGCCTTTTCTAGAAAATCTTCAATTTTCTAAACTTTTTCCATTGCTGCCTCTTTTTACCATTCAGAGCACTATTTTTCCTTATGGGTAAATTTGCGCTTGTTGGAATGCACAGGACACCTGAGAGGGTGGGGTGAATCAGTTGTATATTGAAACTTTCAACCCTCAAAACATCAGCCACTTATAATGCATTAGAAGAATGTAAACATATGAAACATCAATGCAAACACATCCAAACACATAAGAACACCAGATTTACGTGGAAAACCTAATAAGGGAAAAACCACGGTGAGGATTAGGTCACAATATATATGAATAACAACATCAAAAATCAATAAGGTCATTTCCAAGGGTTCACTGCCTAGAAGAGAGAAGAAAGAAGAAGATTGTTATAGAGAGATTCACTATCTCAAAGCAATAGGAAAGATCCACCACTACCACTCTTTGCCATCTGCAACCTTTGGCTCACTACCTCCAACAACTTCTGGCACACTAAAATGTAGACACCTTTTGCTCACTGCATTCTGGAGTCATAAGCATTTAAGCTCGCACACAACTTCACTGCCCTTGATTTACATTCACATCCTCTTCTCTACCTTGTTCCATTCAACTTCTTCTTGCATTTATACCATCTATAACCAAGACCTATCTCAATTAGGTTGGTCCTAATGAAGCGTGTGCATTACACACATGCAACATTACTTAGGTTGCCACTAAACACTTCCGCGGTGGAAAGAAGTGAAAGTGGACCATTGCAAGGGATAACCAGGACTCAAATTTGTATCATCAAGCTGTTTATCTCATCCACAATCCACAAGGTACCTTTGCAAATGGTTCTAGTAAGCTAGGTCAGCTAAACCTGAGCTAACGGTCATATTCACGCTTCTCCAAGTCTAAGAACATCATGTGGACTAGAGAGAGATACTCCAAAGCATTCAAACACCTTCCTAGAATACTCATCATCATCATAAACATCTACAACACTACCACAACCATCTGAATCAAAGAATGTCTTCATTATACACATCAGGACATGTTGTTTCTGATCACCAATGCAAGAACTAAACTTACAGATGATCCCAACACTAGAAACTTCAAAGGAAGGTGGATACAGATAATATAAGCACACTCCCATATTTGCAAGATAGAAAAACTCAATGCAGAGAAATACGGAGCATTCTCATTTCTCCTAGACACCCTCCTTCATAGTCAAATATCCTGGTAGACACATCTACTTTCACACAATCTAGAACCTGAAACTCTAGATATAATACCTCTGAACACCTTTGATCAATACTTCTAAACCACACAAGCATACCTTCAATTAGGAAGAAATGTAGAGTATAATACTGATAGTACCTTTGTCATACTGCACACCTTTTTATTAAATTTTCTCAAAAGCACTTGGAAACCAAGTGAATCATCTGTTGGGAGTTGACATCAATGACAACACCAGCAAGTTTCTAACAATTTCCCCCTTTGTCATTAATGGAAACACCATCTCTTTGAAAAACCATCAAGACCTAAAGCAACTCTTACTCCTAACAGAAACAACTCTTACTCTTCACACACCTTTCTGTATAATGGGTTTTCAATCACTTCGACTCCCTCTCCTCCTTTGACATCAATGGTAAAGGGCAACAACACCAACAAGTATTTGCTTCATCTCTACTATTCTCACTTTTCTACACTCTCCCCCTTAAGATCATAGGATGTACTCCATCTGACTATACCAACCTATAGTATCTCTACCTACTCCCCCTAAGAGGTAGCCTTCAACATCAGTCTAGGTCCATAAAAATGGATCTTGAAATTCTTCCTAGATAGATGGACCTACTTATGCATCTAGTTAAGAGGAGGGGCAATAGCCCCTAACTTCTGCCAGAGATACTCAAAAGTATCCTTAGGGAGAGCCTTTGTAAAAATGTCTGCAACTTGATCCTTGGTAGGCACATACTCCAACTTCACCTCATTCTTTGCAACCTTTTCTCTTAAGAAGTGATACTGGATTGAAATATGCTTTGTCCTTGAATGCATCACCAAATTTTTTAAAATGTTGATAGCACTTGTATTGTCACATAGGATAGTAATAGGTTCATCATATGACACTTTGATATCCTTCAATGTTTGCTTCATCCATAACACCTGTGTGCAACAAGATGCTACTACAATATATTTTGCCTCTGCAGTAGATAATGACATTGAGTCCTGCTTCTTACTTAACCAAGAGATGAGTCTGCTTCCTAGAAAGAAAGCACCACCACTTGTACTTCTTATGTCATCTATACATCCTGCCCAATTTGCATCTATATATGCACTCGAGGAGAAATCAATATCCTTGGGATACCATAGGCCGAACTCCAGAGTACCTTTCAGGTATCTGAATATCCTCTTTACTACTAAAACATGTGACTCTTTGGGATTAGCTTGAAATCTAGCCACAAGACAAATTGCATGCATGATATCCAGTCTAGTAGTAGTCAGGTATAACAATCCACAAATCATTGATCTGTACTTGCTCTAATTAGCCTTAGGAGATTCATCATATTTGCTTAACTTACAACTAGTAATCATGGGAGTACATACCAGTTTGGAGTCTTCCATTCCAAACTTCTTCAACATTTCCCTAGCATACTGACTGTGAAATGAAAATGCCCTTTTCTAATTGATTGATTTGTAACCCAAGGAAGAAGTTCATCTCCACACACATTGACATTTCAAATTCCTTCTGCATTTCTTCTAAAAATCTCTTGCACATACCTTCATTTCCTCCAAATATTATATCATCTACATACACTTCCACAATCAGAATTTGATCTTTTTCAACTTTGAAGTAGATGTTGCTATATGCAGTGACCTTTTTGAATCCTTACTATATTAGGTATCTATCCAACCTTGCATACCAAGCTCTAGGAGCCTGTTTGAATCCATACAATGTCTTTTTCAATCTGTAGACCATATTTGGATCATCTGATAATTGAAAGCCTTTCTATTGCTTAATATATACTTCCTCTTCCAACTCTCCATTCATGAATGTAGATTTCACATCCATCTGATAAACTTTAAAGTTCTTATGAGCTGCAAATGCCAAGAATAATTTAATGGCCTCCAATCTTGCCACTGGAGCAAATGTTTCCTCATAATCTATTCCTTCCACTTGTGAGTAGCCTTTACACACCATCTTGGCCTTATTTCTGACTACTTCCCCATTCTCATTCAATTTGTTTCAGAAGACCCATTTAGTTCCTATCACATTCTTGTCTGCTGGTCTTGGGACAACTTCCTACGTCTGATTCTTCTCAATCTGCATCAATTCCTCTTCCATGGCCTTGACCCAGTGCTCATTTGTGCATGCTTTAGGCACTGTTTTGGGTTCTATTTGAGACAATAAGCACAAGTTTACCTGTTCATCGACCTTAGCAATACTTCTCCTTGTTAAAACACCTTTGTTCTTATCTCCAATGATTTGATCTTCAGATTGGTTCTTTTGCACATTCTTGGGAGTCTTGGGAATCTTCTCCTGAGTAACTTCTTCATCGACTTGCTTCTCCTTTTCTTTTTCTCCTCTCTTTCCATTTCTCTGCAATGGTTCTCATTTGATTCATATCCTTCTAATAGTATTGAACTTTGGTATGGTTCTTCATCCAATTTGACATATCCAAGGAAGTCTCTTGTTGTAGCACCTATATGCCTTGCTCTTTGTAGAATATCTAAGGAAGATTCCTTCATCCAATCTTGTATCAAACTTTCCCACGTTCTCTTCATCTCTCCTAATGTAGCATTTACTTCCAAACACTCTAAAGTATTTTATAGTAGGAGTTCTTCTATACCATAGTTCATATGGAGTCTTTGAATTGTTGACCCTGGCTTGCACTTTGTTTTGTATGTAGACTACAGTGTGGATGGCTTCTCTCCAATAGATATCCAGTAGATTTGCTTCTTTCATCATTGTCCTTGCTACTTCCTGAACAATCCTATTCTTCCTTTCCACAACTCCATTTTGGTGAGGAGTCCTCGGTGCTGACAAATGCCTCTTTATTCCATGATCTTCACAAAAGAAATTAAACTCATTGGAGGTGAACTCACCACCTCTGTCAGACCTCAAACACTTTTGACTTTTAGATCAATTTCATTTTCAACCATATCCTTAAAAGATTTAAACTTATCTAGATCTTCTGATTTTTCTTTGAGAAATGTTGCCCAAGTCATTCTAGAGAAATCATCAATCAACAACATGAAATACCTATCACCTTGAAAGATTCCTACTCTTGTAGGTCCACATAGATCTATATGCACCAACTCTAGAGGTTTGGTTGTAGAATATTCTTTGATTTTGAAATTCTTCCTTGTTTGCTTCCCAATCTGACATTCCTTGTAGGTTGCATTGGCAGGCTTTGTAATCCTTGGCAGATCCCTTATAGATTGAGTAGAGCTGATCTTTACTACGCTGTCAAAATTGATGTGACACATTCTTCTATGCCATAGCCAACTTTCATTAATTTGAGTCATAAGGCACACACCTTTAGCACCTTTGAGCTAATATATATTTCCTTTTGTCCTTGTTCCTGTAGCAATCAGAGTTTTGGAGTCTTCTTTTCTGATTTCACAGCCACCATCCTGAAAAACAAGATTGTATCCTCTACTACACATTTGTCCTACACTTAGAAGATTGTGCCTGAGACCTTTGACATAAAGGACATCATCTGTATTGTGCTTGGTATCAAAACTGATTGAATCTCTTCCATAGATCTTAGCAGATGCATCATCTCCAAACCTAACAAAACCTCCATCAAACTTCTCAAGCTTCACAAACTTATTTATATCATCTATCATATGATTTGAACAACCACTATCAATTAACCAAAGATCTTCCTCCTCTCTTGCATGAAAAGTAGTAACCAATGCTCCTTCAATGTGGTGCCTTATTTTCAGAGCAATATCCTTCATACATATTCTGGGATTAGTGGAATTAGTTCCAACATTCAAATCCATGAACAATCATTCATTACCATCATCATCTAGATAGTCAAACTCATCATCAGATATGTTTTCATCTTCTTTAACATAATAACTTTTCTTGAATGATTTATCTTTGTTCTCCTTGTATTTGTCATTTGAAATTTTGACTGGACATTTAGAAGCATAATGATCTATCTTTCCATAGTTAAAAAAATTGAAGGGTAACTTACCTCCATATTTTCCTGAACCCTTTTTCAACCTGCTTACAAAATTTGCTTCCATTTCATCAAAGTCACCTGAATTTGATTCAACATTCTTTTCTATCTTGCTAGCCTTAAAAACAGTTTCTTTTCTTGCATCATCTTGACCAAATTCTCTTATCTCAAAAATAATTAGAGTACCAAACATTTTATCCCTAGCATAATTATCTAGATCTTGAGTCTCTTCAATAGTAGAAACTTTAGCACTATAACATTTAGGAAGAGTTCTTAGTACCTTCTTTACCACTTCTTTTTCCTCTAGCTCTCCACCAAGACCATTGATGGAATTGACAATTTCATCCACTCTCTGTATGTATCTTGCAATATTTTCATCCTCTGACATCCTTAGGGCTTTGAACTTGGACTTTAGAATCTACAACTTTGCTTTCTTGACCTTGTCATCTCCTTCATAGGTGATTTCCAGCTTCTTCCATATCTCATGAGTAGTTTTGTAACTCATCACCTTTACTAATTCAGAATCAGAGAGACTGTTCAGAAGAGCACTCCTTGACTTGCCATTGTTCTCATATTCTTAAATCTCATTTCATCCTTTGGACCATATTTAGGTTTAGTATACTTTTTGTCAACTATCTTCCATATGCCATATCCTCGTGAGACAAGAAAGCTTTCCATCCTAGTTTTTGAAAAAGCATAATTTATTCCATCAAACACTGGGACCTCCATATATTTCCTGTGCGCTATCCAGATCTACCCCAAGCGGTTAAGCTTCTTTAGGAAACTTGGCTTTGATACCAATTGTTGGAATGCACATGACAACTGAGAGAGGGGGTGAATTAGTTGTATGTTGAAACTTTAAACCCTCAAAACATCAACCACTTATAATGCATTAGTATAATGTAAACATATAAAACATCAATGCAAACACATCCAAACACATAAGAACACCAGATTTACATGGAAAACCAAATAAGGGAAAAACCACAGTGAGGATTAGCTCACAATATATGAATAACAACATCAAAAATTAATAGGCTCACTGCCCAGAAGAGAGAAGAAAGAAGAAGACTGTTACAGAGAGATTCACTATCTCAAAGCAACAAGAGAGATCCACTGCTACCACTCTTTGCCATCCTCAACTTTTGGCTCACTGCCTCTAGCAACTTCTAGCACACTAAAATGTAGACACCTTTTCCTCACTACATTTTGGAGTCATAAGTATTTAAGATCACACACAACTTCACTGCCCTTGATTTATATTCTCATTCTCTTCTCTACCTTGTTCCATTCAACTTCATATTGCATTTATACCATCTATAACTGAGACCTATCTTAATTAGGTCAGTCCTAATGAAGCGTATGCATTACACACATGCAACATTGCTTAGGTCGGCACTAAACACTTCTGTGGTGGAAAGAAGTGAAAGTGGACCATGTCAAGGGATAATGAGGACTCAAATTTGTATCATCAAGATGCTTATCTCATCCACAACCCATGAAGTACCTCCATAAATGGCGCTAGTAAGCCAGGTCAGCCAAACCTAAGCTAATGACCATATTCACGCTTCTCCAAGTCCAAGAACATCATGCGGATCAAAGAGAGGCACTCCAAAGAATTCACACATCTTCCTAGAATACTCATCATCATCATAAATGTCTACAACACTGCTGCAACTGTCTGAATCAAAGAATGTCTTCATTATGCACATCAGGACATACTATTTCTGATCACTAATGCAAGAACTAAACTTGTGGAGCATCCCATAATTAGAAACTTCAAAGGAAGGTGGATACATATAATCTAAGCACACTCCTAGATCTGCAAGATAGGAAAACTCAATGTGGAGTAATGCAGAACATTCTCATTTCTCCTAGACACCCTCCTTCATAGTCAAATATTCTATCAGACACATCTACTTTTGCACAATACAGAACCTGAAACTCTGGATATAATACCTCTAAACACCTCTGATCAATACGTCAAACCGCACAATTATATCTTCAATTAGGAAGAAATGTGGAGTATAATACTGAGGGTACCTCTGTCATACTACACACCTTTTTATCAAATTTTCTCAAAAGCACTTGGAAACCAAGTGAATCATCTGCTGGGAGTTGACATAAATGACAACACCAAGTTTCTAACAACACTTTCTCAAACTTTTCCCTCTTTACTCATATTTGGCCTTCTGTCATCAAAATTTCATTTTACCGAACTATCTTTTGGCAACCTTTTCTTCCTTGTCGACAACTTTGAGTTTCTTTGAACTTAGACTACATTTGCCCTTTTATTAGCAAATCTTTAATTTTGTATCGATACAATATCATGGACTGTGGAAATATCATGTCTAAAATCTTTAATTTTCTGAACCTTACTCTATTTCCCCTTAGTCGGCAAAAGTGACCCTTCTCGAACTTGGCTCCTTTTATCTTCTCTCCTACTTTATCAACACTTTCACCTTTGTCAAACTTTCTTTTCTTTGCCTTTATCGATAAAAATGCATCATCTGGAACTGCAATGGATTATCCCTCTTTTTTCCTTTATCGACAAAATTAAACTTTTTAGAACCATGGGCCTTATGCCTTATTATCGGCAAAAAGTAAATTTGGAGAACCTTTTGCCTTCACCTCCATCAACAAATATTTAATTTTCAAAACCAAGAGAAAAGAGTGTCTTTATCGCCTTATCGACGAATTATGAAACTTTGGAACTATTTGACTAGTTCATTCTTCTTCCAGTTTGCCGATAGACTCTTGCCTTAGTCATTTATTTCTTCTATCGACAAACATTCCCCTTTTCTATCTTGCTACTTCCCCTTCTTCCATGCCTTAGAAAATTCATTTCTTCATTTTTACTTTATCAGCAAAAATAGCCCATGTCGAACCTATGACTCTTCATCTTTCGCCCTTATTGGCAAATTTTAGCTTTTCAGAACCAAGCCTCTTAGTGCCTTTTTTTCATTCTTTTTCTTTATCGGCAAAAAAGTTGTTTGCAGAACCAAGGGCCTTGTTGCCTTTTATCAGAAAAATGGGACTTTCCCAAGCTATCTTGTTCCTTCTTCTCTTTAGTCAAGGAAGACACTGTCGGTGAAACCACATACTGACGAACTAACAAGTTCATGAACCTAGGCCCCTACTAATAAAGCCTACTTCAATTTCTTTCCATGACTTAGAAAATTTTCACTTGCCGCTACTCCATCCTTGTCTCCTTTGATGTCATTGCCTTATCAGCGAATCAGCAAACTTGTGAACTTCCAAACTAGTTTTCTAGTTTAGACTTTCGCCGATTCACTGAACAAAGGTAAAAATGTTAAATTTTTCTAAGGGAGGAAAGGGGAACCTACTTGGGGACTTGACTTAGTCATTTTTTGAGAGTAAAGACCCCTGAAAACTATCTCTGATCGGATTTAAACAAGGGGTTTTAAATTGTAAAGGCATAAAATGGGGATTTTGGACTTTTGGGGAAAAATAATGCATTTTTGGGAGCAAAAAAAAATACAAGTACCAACATAATGCATATAGTATTTTGAAGCAATTTGAATCTTGGATTTTCAAAGTTAATTTAGCCTTTTTCTCATCAATTTATGCAATAATAGTTGTGTTACATGGGGACTTATAAGCCCTCTCCACTTTGGCCCTATTTCATCCCCATCCTTGGTGATGCTTATGGGACATGAAGAAGTCCCTTTCTTCTCTCTTGACTGTGTCCCTAAGATGCATCTTAGTAACAACAAACATCACAAATACAATCAAGGATGTGATCTATCTAGACCATCTTAGGAATCGTTGGATGTCCCAATGGTGGGGAGAGGGGTGTCGGGGGACTAGTTATCAAACCTTAAACCCTCCAATTGGAGTGATTTGTAAAATTGGTTTGAGAAACATGGCCAAGGGATCATTTGTTGCCATTTCTAGTCAAGAGTTGTCACAATACTACACATTGCATCTAACAACATGATACAAATAGTTTTGAAGCCAATAACCTAGTTCTCAATCATAAGGCAACTTTGTGGTGGTCCAAAACATCCTAGAGAAGTCAATGATCAAAGGAATAGGGGTAGAAAATGAGTTAATGGTGAAACCATCAATTTGAAATAGGAAGTAGCTTCATAAGTGTCCTAACAGTTTCCAAACTATCAATTATCAACAAGGGTGGTTTTGATTACAACTCGACAACTACTTTTCTATCTTGATTATTGTATTTCTATCCCAATTGTTATGTTTTCCCCTTGTGGTTTTGGAACTACCCATGATTGTTTTTTCAGATTTCATTCTATTTTTTTGAGAAGGGAAGTTAAAGGGGGTTTTGTGCATTATTTTACATTCTTGAAATTTGGAATGCCTTTTGTCACCACAAGAAGGCTTGGGAGAGCTATTAAAACACTTCATGCAACTTGTGTAAAGGCTATCTCTCTTTGGTATCTTCTTATAATGTTCATATTGCATGGAAACAATAATAGAATGAGCCTTTATGAAGTTGCAAGCATTGTTGTAGATGTTGGAGCTCATTTTATCATGTCAAGGGCTCATTGTAGACATTTTTTTCACTTATCTACATGTAATTGATTGGATATAGTGGTATGGAAGGTTGTTTTTCTCACTCTTGCTAAAGTTTTTCCCACTTGATTATCTAATGGGCATAACTTGCAATATTCTTCTCTACCTATTGAAATCACACAAACCACAAGAAATTTGAACTTGCTTTGATACCACCTAATTTGGAACTATTTGAACTTAAAATTGGTACTAGGAGTTGGAATAGAGTAGTTAGAGAGATGGAAAGAATCATGGATAGGGAAATGGATAAAGATGAGGGAAGATTCCATATTTTGGAAGAATATGTATCTCAGATTTTTATGTCAGTAAGTAAATTAGATAGACAAGAAAATGTCATTTTAGCATTATATCAAATTTGGGGCTTGCTCAAGAGAAAGAGAAGTAATAAGAGCAGCCAATGAAAGTTGAACAAGAGTTAGGGGAGTCTTGTTCCAATGGAGATAACATCCTCTTTAAGGCTAAAGCCAAAATCAACATCCTATCATTTGATGGGGAGGTCAGTGCAGAGATGATAGACTAATGGGTTGTACAAATGGAGGTCTAATTTAGCTTGCACAAGATGAGTTCTTATCAACAAATCTCTTTTGCAAGGTTGAAAATATTTGATCATAATCTAATTTGGTATAAAATTTATGCTACCTCTTTGCAATTGCAAAATTTCCCACCTATATCCAAATGGGAGGATTTTAAGATTCTATATAAGAAGAAATTCTACCCTATATTCTATGAGAAAGAGAGCTTTTGATCTAAAAATTGAGTCATTTGATTGGATCTTGGAGGTCCTAGAAAATTTATCACTCAAGGTACAAGTTGTCAAGCAACATGAAAACCCTTTTTTTCATCAAAGTGGATAAAAAAGATGCATGGTGGCATGTGAAATAGATGGGAAAGTAGCAAGGGTGGTCCAAGACATCTTTGTGTCCTTTCAACCAACTTTTAGACATTAACATGGGGTGGAAATCCAAGTTTGACGAGTTCACCACTTCCTATAGGGGGTGAACGTCCATTATTATAGCAAACAAACAAAACTCCATGGCAAATTCAATAGAAAGAAAAAACTCTTCTTTTTCAAAAGTGACAAATTCATCCTGATATGATTAAAGAATAGAATTTTAAGGGATTTGGAAGTGCAAACACCACAATTCATGTACTTTCATTGGTTTTGGTGCCACTAGGGGATAGTAGAAGCCTATAGCTATTGCAAACTTAATGTATTGAGGGTTGACTCTCGGTAGAAACTCTCTTATTGCTTATGTTTGTAAGATTCATTTGACATAATATGGTTTTCCATAGTTGCAGGGTAGAGCAAAGGTGAAGGAGCTTAAAATCAATTTAAATGGCTCTAATTAACCATGATATTGATGAAACCTTTGTGGACTTGATGCATGAGATAGTGATGGGATGCATGGAAGTGTGCTCTTTTAGGAGTTTTCATCCATTTAAGGGTTTTCTCTAGTTATATATGGTGTTTCATGTGCTTGAAATATGTGTGTGCCATGTTTGATGTTTCCATGATATTATGATGAACTTGAGCACGTGTTATTGCAATTTTGATGTGATTCCAAGTGGTAGAAAATGTTTTGAGAGTTTGTTTGTTGAGAATTAGCATAAAATCCATTTGTTGGAGCTTAGTGGGGTTATCAAATCAATGTTTATAGATCTAGTGGTATTAGAATAGTTTGTAGATGATTAGAGAGGGGTTGTGGGATTGTTATGCCATCTATGTCATGCCTCAAGTGTGTGTGCCTTATCACTATTGACTTATATTTTGATTTCTGCTACTATTATTAGTGATGACATTTTATTTTGGCATCAAGGTGATCTTGATGGGGTTTTGTCTTGGCATATAGACTTTACTATGTGTGCATATGTTATGAATTTATTCACTAAACTTTCAGTGTGTTGTTTCACTACTTTTTCTCATGTCATATATATATGTGTGTGTGTGTGTGTGTGTGTGATTATTATTGGCTCGGTATTGATCATTGTGGATGATTCCTATGTATGTGATGCTTAATTGATTTGTATATATTGTGCCATGTTGGGTGTTTATGCTATGATTCATCTATTTAATATATTACATGTATGCCTAATGTTTCACTTGAGTGTGTAGGTACCAATTTTTCTGAATAGTGGTTATATTGGAGATGTCACATTGGGTAAAACGTGTTTGTTATCCTTTATCTCACTCGACTTGAGTATGAGATGAACCTTGCTTATCCCTATGTGTTTTTAGATCCAAATAGGTGGAGATTTAGGATTACGCTTGTCATGTGCAAACCCATAAAATGAATGGTCATTTATGCGTGTGTTTGTGTTATCTTGACAATTTGCATTTGAAAGAAATGGAAATTTTACATTTTAGATTCAAATTGAATGATTTAAATTATGAGATGAATAATCTCCCTTGTGATTTGAAATGTTGCTTCTTTTGACTTTGTGTTGTGAAATTTGTCACATTGTTTGTGCCATGCCCAATTTACATAATTGGTGTGTTGGATGTATAGGATGAGGTATAGGGTAAGAAAGGAGTGGCTCTCACTATGTTCCATGATACAAAGTGATTGTTGGAAATAGAGAGTGGAGATTTTAAAAAAAGTTCAACCATAAGCACATTAGGTAAATAAAATATGTAATTAAGATATCTATGTGAAACAAGGATACTATCCTAGATCCAGTTTTGATCATAAATGACATGTCACAACTCTTAGAATTGGTGAATGTCAAAGTAGTCCTCATGTGAGGATAGTTGTTTACTCACAATCTACGAGGTTGTTGAGCCATCATAATGACACTCCTTGTCTTGCTACTATGACACTCTTCCTTCTCTATCATCAGAAACTATATTCAATATGTGTTGTGAACTCTTATAATTGATTATGCATTTTTTATGCCTAATTCATGCTTGTAAATATGGTGTATGGTGTTCATGTTTGATTGGTGTGTGTGAAGCTTTCTCTCCCTTGTATGGAGTGGGTGTGTATTCTACCCATGAGACCATCTCCTAGGACATTGGGGTGGACTTGAGGGTACCACATGGTTGGGTGGCATTGAACCATCATTGGGGACTTGTACTTCCTCAAGAGTAGCTTGGATTGACGTTCAAGGTATGGATCTCTTCTTGTTGTAACTTCCTATTTATGTAGGTTTATGAAAAAATGTATAATTAGAGATGTTGGTGTCCTATTTTCTAATCTTGTGTCATTTATCAATCCTCCATGGTTGAGGAATTATAATCTTCCCACATGAGTGGTGATAAATCTATCATTATTTTTAGCAGGATTTGACGTTGGTGTTGAAAGTACATGTGCGATTGTATGCTTTCTATCATTTTGGTTGCATAATGACTAAAATGAATTAGTGCACTTTTGTTAATTGGTTAAAATGAACCTGTTCATAGTGAACCATGCATCGATAAATTGTTGGTAAAATAAATCTCTTCCTTTTCTTGTGTTGGTGGGCTTTGTAGGTGGCTTGTCGTAAGTTGATCCCACCTTGTCATGTAAGGAGTTCATTTGGTTTGGGATTGGTTTTGTATTGTTTTATCTCTCCTACTTCTCTCCTTCATTTTGGTATTTGGACGAAGCTTCCTTGATGTCAAATTTTTCTTGGTGGAATGAGTATCCATTGATTGTGAATGTTTGAGATTATGCAAGTTGGAGAGGCTCAAAATGATAATCTTAATGCTTTTTGAGGCTTCTAGGGGTCCATTAGTGTCCCTAGGTTGTTAAAATTCAATGTAGAGTCCTTGGTTAGTTTTGGAGTGAAAGAAGGCCCTAAAAGAGTGTAAAAACTCCACTTTCAAATGCTAGAAGGGAATACAACACCATAATAGGACACTTGTGGAAAAGAACTAGTGTCTAGGTTTGGTGTTGGAGTCCATTACTGGTACTAGAGTCTTCCCTAGCACTACATTCCCCTCCCACATTGTTGTCTAAGGTTTGTTGGACAACAAGAATTTTTTGGACTTTCTTTGTAACAACCCACACCATCTTTGTTTGGCAATAAGTAATGCAAATGCAATGTCTGAACATGTTCTAATCACCAAGATCCCTGTATGGAAAGGTAAGATCATGAGGTGCATTAGACCGCACAACTATCTAAAATGCATGCAATTATTGAATGAAGGTGTCAAGCTGACCAGAGCACATAGGTGGCAGAGCTGACCCAAATCTACACTTCTTCAGTGGACAAGCATGTAAATGCAAGTACATAAAGGAAAGCATGTAGGCAACAGTGCAGACCCAAATCTACACCTCTTTAATGGACAAGCGTGCATAATGCAAATCCATTAGAAGAATGTCTAAGCTTGTTCAGACCAAAATAGTTGATAACAAGTAAGCTTGTTCAATGCCAAATGGGTTGAATGATATGCTATACAAATAGGCGGTAGACCATCTAGTTTTATAATATGAAATACATAGAATGAGAGCCTTAGGTGGTACTACCATCTGGGGTTACAATAAAGATGTTAAAATGTATTCAATTGCTAAAAGAAAGAGAATCTAACTGAAACACTACTAATATTAAACTGATCAGAATGATACACTGCTACAAACATAGAGATTAGCTATTGATTATTCAAAACATCAAGAGGTCATGAAGAAACATGCTCACAGTGACTGAACAAGCACTTCAACTAAAGAATGCCACTGAATGATAACTATGAAAGTTTATGTAGCAAGTTAATGAAGTTTGAAATCCCTCACTCTACTGCTAATACTGAAAAATTAGAACTGAAGCAATACTAAAAACCTTTGTATACAACACTGGTTATTTATGTAAACAACCACAGGTGAAACAATCTGACCTAGAACTAAAAGAAAACTACTAAAGCCCTTCCCAAACATCCAAACAAGAATAGTATGGCCCTTAAAGGCTAGTAAATACTAGCAAGGAAGTAACTCACCATACTACATATTTAAAACAAAGGTAAATTGCCTGATATCAACACTGTACAGCCTCAACTGGACTCCAATGTCATCAAAGAACTTCACAAAACTGAATCACCTCAACACCCAAAGGTATTGCAAAAGATACCCAAAGCTAGGTGCCTCCAAACAAACACAAAAATAGATAAAAAGTGCAATGACTCAAGTCCAAATTTCCATGCCCCATACACAGCTGGTACGGCCTATTACAGGTATATGACCAATAAAAGAGAATTAATAAGGTCCTCAAAGAGAAATAAATTGTAGCATATTAAAGTCACATATTGAGCTTAAATAAAACTCAACTACAAACATTAACTTGGAACAATAGTTATTAGCATAAGGTCAAAAAGTATGGCCCAACCACATAGGGAAATGGTATGACTAGAAATTGAAGTATGGTATGACCCTTTAAAACACCCATAAAAATCCTCCTGAAATAAATCTACAACTAAATAATAAACACTAATTAACCTTTCACACTAAAACTTCTCAAAACACATCAAAAATCTCTATTTCAAGAAAACTAGAGAAGAAAATTGGAAAATAACACAAATGTGATTTCTAGATGCAATCACTCTATCCATCTAGGAGGTTTTTCATCCTCAATAAATATGAAGAACTCAAGTTCTCACTCATAGAAAAATAACAAAGCAATATCACAGTCTAACCCTTTCTCTGAGCTCAATTCCTCCTTATATAACATTTTGAGAGAATAAAATATTAATTTCCTTTTCCCTCCATATTCTCCTCAAAATATAAATAAAAACATATTTATGTGTGCACAAGTCCACCTTTTTCCCCCCTTGTTCCTAACATCACTTTATTTGCACAACTTAAAGTACCTTTTTAAATAATTAAATAAGTTGTCAAATAGAATTATAAAATAAAGCAACTTTTGACAACTTAAATTAATTATTTAATTTATTTTCCCTTACCAAAACCAATTATCCTATGGGAAAACTCAAGAAAATAGGCTAATTGTCCTCCCTCCCCAGAATTGCTTGTCCCCAAGCAATTGCAACTCAGGATGCTCTAAAATCTACTCACTTTCCCATGTAGCATCCTCAACTAGAAGATTTCTCCACTTCACCAAGTATTCCCTAATACTTCTATTCCTTAGTCTATGCTCTCTGAAATCAATCACTACCTCAGGAATCAGGATAAGCTTGCCTTCTTCATCCAAGGGAGGTAACTCAACTGAAGCAAACACATTGTGACCAAGTGCCTTCTTAAGGCATGAAGCATGGAAAACATTGTGTACCTTGCTACTCTCTGGTAGCTCCAACTTATAAGCCACCTCTCCAACTCTCCTTTTGATCCTAAATGGATCATAGAACCATGGCTTAAGCTTCTAAGCTCCACTCTTTTTAAGAGTAGATTGTCTATAGGGTTGGAACCTCAAATACACCATATCACCTACTTCAAAAGTGTGCTCAACTCTATGTTGATCGACATACAACTTTTGTTGATTCTGGGCATGTTGGAGGTTGTCTTTTAGTGATTTCAAGATATCTCAACTCTATTGCAATAAATATTTGGCTCTAGTAACCCTACTATCACAAAATAAAAGATCAATGAAGCTAGGAGCTTCATAACCATACAATGCCATAAAAGGTGACATTTTGATAGACATATGATAAATAGAATTATGGAAATATTCTCCTAAATGGAACCATCTCACCCAAGCCTTATGTTGTCTTGAAACATAATTTCATAAGTAAGCTTGCATCCATTTATTCACAATATCTATTTTCCCATTAGTCTATGGGTGATAACTCATGCTAGGAGTGAGCTTAGCCCTAGTCAATTTGAACAACTCTTGCTAGAACAAGCTTAGGAACCTAGTGTCCTATCACTTACAACATTCTTTGAAAGCCATGCAATATAAACACTTCCTTGAACAAATCAGCAACCTAAGATGCTTTAAAATCTATAGAAATGGAAAAGAAGTGTGCAAAATTTGTCAATTTGTCAACAAAAAAATAAATGCAATATTTACCTTGCACTTTAGGTAAGCTCGTAATGAAGTCCATCGATATACTTTCCCATTTTTGATTGGGAATGGGCAAGGGTTGCAATAAACCAGTAGGAGAATTATGCTCATTCTTGTTCTATTGACATACTTAACATTATCTAATATGCTTAAGGACATCATCCTTAAGCCTCTTCCATGAAAAATCTTTCCCAAATATGTTTATATGTTTTAAAATATCCTTAGTGACTAGTCAAGGGAGCATCATGAAAAGTTCTCAAAATCTTTTCCTAAAGCTTAGATTAAAGCACCAGAAATATTCTATCTTTGTAGAGGATCAATTCACTTACCACTACATACTTCTTATCCTACAAATTACCCTCCAAGATGTTAGTGGAAAAAAGATTTTTAGTATATTCTACTAACATTTGATCCTTCCAATTTGCTATAATCTCCATCATAGAACTCAAATGTCATCTTCTTGACAAAGCATCAACCACTACATTCTTCTCCCCATTCACATATTCTATATAAAAGTCATAAGCTTTTAGCTTACTCACCCACTTCTTTTTCCTTTCATTAAGATCCTTTTGGCTAAGAAAGTATTTCAGATTATTATGATCTATTTTGACAATAAACTTCCCTCCAACTAGGTATTGTCTGAACTTAGTCAAAGTGTGCATAATGGCAAACATTTATTTATCATAGATGGAGTAGATTCTCTCTACTCCTCTCAACTTCCTACTCTCTAAGGCAATTGGATGCTTATTCTGTATCAACACATCACCAGTTCCTTCTCCTGAGGCATCACACTCAAGCTCCAAAGGCTTTGAGAAGTCTGGTATGGCCAAGATAGGGCAAGAACTCACAACTTTCTTGAAATAATAAAAAGTTTACAATGCTGATGGAGACCATGAAAATGCCCCCTTTTTGGTCAAATTAGAAGTGGGGCAACCAACTATGAAAACCCCTTCACAAACCTTCTGTAGAAGCTACATGGACCAAAGAAACCCCTCAAATGTGATAGAGTCTTTTGTGGAGGCCAATCCAAGATTGTCATGCCCACATTTCCCATGCGGTCATGACACACAACACATGTGTCATGTCCACATTTGCCATGTGGTCATGACACGAACTACGAAAAACTTTTCTACCTATCCCTAGGAACCCCCTTGCAGCATCTGTGTGCTCGGTGGCAATATGCCTAAGGTGTAAACATGTCAACATAACTGCTATGGTGAAGGCCGTTTAGGGGGTATGCGACACGTAGTGTGTCGCTTCTAGGGTTAGACTGATTTCAATCTGAACCCTAAGTTTCCTAGGTGAAGAAGATTCTGCCAATATCGAACCCTAATTTAACTCAGATTGAAAAGTGATTAAATAATATGGCATGATGGCACATGATTGAAGTGTAATGATGGAATAAAAATAATTAAAATATCGCATAAATTAAACCCTAGAAATCTAGCAAAATTCTAGCAGCATAACACGTTTTCGATAAATGTAAAAATAAATTTAAAATAAAACATCAATGAGATCTTAAATAAAATTAAGAATAAATAAATTAAATTAAATTAAAACTTAAGAATGAATTAAAAAATGATATAAAGTAAAAAGGAATAAAATTAAAATAAATGACAAGACGTCAGATAAATACAAAAGAAAAACTGAGTCCGTTATTAAATATAATTTTAGCATTATATTTAATAACTTACTCGAAAATTTAATAGATGAGGGAGGAGAGTTTAAATAACTCTCCTCGTAAAATAATGATAAAATAGATCAATAATTAAAAAGGGTAAAAATCCCGCTAGGGAGGAATAAAAATTAAAATCCCAACTAAGATAAATTTAAATCAAGGGGAATAAAAATTCTTCCCAAATTGAATAAAATTTATCCCCAAGATAAAATAATTTCACAAGGCAATAATTCAAAATACAAACATAACCTATTCAAAATTAGAAACCAATTTAAAAGAACCCAAGAGAGAAAAAAAATAAATAAAAGCTAGTAAGGAAATAGAGGTTTTTAAATAAAGAGTAAAATAAAACCCCAAAAATAAACAAAAACTCCCAAATAAAAATATCCTCTCACAAAAAATGAGAAAAGCCCTAATTCAATTAAAAATTATTTTCTATATCCAAGATGCCCTAATTTTTGTATTATGTTGTTTCTCATTTTCTGTTGCCCTATTCCATTCTTCTTGTTTTCTTGCTTGCAGGTAGGGTTTTGGAATGCAAGTGGAAGCCATGAATGGTTCTTCCATTACCTCTCACGGAGGTATACATTCAGATTACCAAGGGTTTCTCCCATTTTTGTTTTGTGTTTATACTGTATTATTTTGTTTTGATGACAAAATGATATATATAAATATGTATTTATTTATATCATTTTATTATTTACTACTGTATGCAGGTAACACAACATAAGAGGAATACAGGTATTAAGGTATAAATGTTAAATACAGGGGTCGAATGGCAGAGGATGGAATGCAATGACAACAGAGGGGAATGGTGTGGCAACGACGTAGCCAAGGGGTGCATAGGACGATAGAAGTGGGGAGGTCGCGAAAACCGGGGGTTCGTGGGCGCTGCGGGGTCTATGGAGTTCAACGAGGGGCAAGTGTGGGGAGGGGGCTGTGCCTCCCCCCACACCCTTCCCCACACTATTGGATAAATAGAGACAGCGAGGGGGGGGGGGGGCAGCTAGGCCGTCGTCCCCCCTTGAAACTTCTTTTTTTTTAAAACAAAAAAAATGATGGGGTTTCAGTCCTTGAATATATTCATTTACAGTTATATATATTTTTTTGTTATATATAAATGTTGGTTTACTAAATATAAATTAATTATATATATATATATATATGTATATATATATATATATTCTGAGATTTCACAGTCATTTAAAAATATCACAGAATAAAAAAAACAACTCTCCTCCCTAATATTGTATATAAATATATGTTTATACACTTATATATATATATATATATATATATATAAGTGTATTTACATATGATAGTATATACAACAACCTGTTATAATAAATCTTATGTATTTCTTCTCTTTTTTTTTTTTTGCATATACACAAGGAATAAAATATAAATTCAGCAACATGATTTATAAAATGATAAAATAACCAGTGTGATTTTCTTTTTTTTTTTTTTTAATATGTAGGCACATTGCACTCTCCTTTTTCAACCATGTTTTAAGGCAGAATACTATCTTGCATTTTGTAACATAAATAAACCCATAACACTTTTTTGTTTGTTTATAAAAACTATTCAAACATATGTATCTTTTGAAGGTTCATTATACATAGAAAAACATTACACCCCTTTTTTTTTGAGACAACAATAAGGTAGGAACCTATAGCTTCATATGAATTTTCTAACAGTTCTTTTCTCTCCTACAAGAACAACTAATAATGCAACTATCAATATAATAACAGGAACTAATTAAATTTCTTTTTCTTTCTTTCTTGTATGCAATAACATTTAATTAATAACACTTTTATCCATTTAAAAAAAAAAAAAAACATTATACAGAATAGAGAATGCATTTCTTTTCCCTCATCTACAATAAGATCGAAATAGCAGCAAGGTAACTCATGCATATTTCCTTTTGAAAGAACAATGACAGAAAATATAGTAACTCATGCTTTTCCCATCTCAAAACCAACTTCACATAATAGGAAAAATAACTACATTTAAATAACATGAAGAGATTGTTTACATTACAAAGCTTTTAACAACTAACTCTTTGAGCATAAAACTTTACAAGAATAAAATACAATAAGGCCATAATGGCCATGGCTTCAACAGCCAACACAAAGAGACTATAAGAACACCAAAATGCACTCCTCTTAACTCTATTTTTCATTTAAACACCTGCAATAAAACACAACAAGAACTACAACAACCTAGCCACTTCAAAATGCCCTCCTCCCTACCATAGACCCGCAAGTGGGTCACCCCCGAGCTAGGGAGGTAGGGATTCACACAGGTGAAAACATTCCATAGCAAGAAATGACAACTACAACACAAAAACAGCCCATAGGTTTGACACAAAACTCAACTCATGAAAATGAGTTTGATGAGGGTAGGGAATGGACCCCTCTACTTCAAAGGCCACCCAAATGATAAATTACCAATCTCATGGCCTCAAGCCCAAAATCCTCAAAATCACCACTCTCCACAAAATCACAAAAATAATCTCCATGGCACTCTTGCCACACAAAAATCTCTCCAACAAGTAAAAACCTTCAAGGCATAAATACACAATGTGGGAGTGACCTCAAGGAGGTTCCTTTCCCCTACCCAAACAAGTTGAGCATTACCTCCAATGGAGGTGCTCTCACCATACTCCCATCCCACACAAAAATAATGCAAACAACAAAACAACCAAAAACTACAACACAACACATTAAATAAGCAAGGGTGAAGAAATAGAGTTTAAGAGGCTTACCTTCAAAGCCTTATAATGGAAGCACATTTGGTGAAGAGCTTCAAGCTTTCCCAAACCTTCCAATCTCCAAGAAATCCTCCAACTTTCTCCAAATTCCTCCAAAATAGAAGAAAACTCAAAAATGCAAGAATCCCACACTCCTCAACAAGAGGAGATAATATAGGCTATCAATTTGGCCTTGAGGAATGAGAAGGTGACACTTGTCACCTTCTCCTTCCTCCTCCAATGCCACTTGCAAGGGAGAGGAAGTGTGAGGATGACAAGTGTCATCCTCCCATTCCATCTCAATCCTCACCTTATCCACTTGTGCTCTCACACATGTGTGAGAGGACAAGTGGAGAGGTGACATTCCCACTCAAACCTCCAAGAGGATAAGGGATGCCATATCCACTTGTGCTCTCACACATGTGTGAGAGGACAAGTGGTGAGGTGACATTCCCACTCAAACCTCCAAGAGGATCAGGGATGCCATATGGCATCCTCTTATTCTCTCAAAGAGCCATCTCACTCCAAGATGCTCTCACATGTGTGTGAGAGTCTTGGAGGAAGCTCCCACACACTTGGGAGTCTTGGAGACCTCCCAAGTCTTCCTTGGGAAAGGATTCCCAAACTTTGGGAAGGGAGATGAGTCTTTCCCAAGGCATGACTCATCTCCCACCTTCCCTAATTTTAAATTTCGTCACTTTGACTAAACCATAGTTTAGAGTGACCAAAAGTGAGTTAATCCAAGGGTTAGATAGTCCAAGTTGACCCTAGACCCATGGGTAACCACCTAGGGTAACTTTTGGGACACTAAGGTTCACAAAGGGGTCATAAATCCACTTTAAATGGCCTAAAAAAAAATAAAACAAATACCAAGTGGTGTAAGTCAAATAAAATTTATACAACACTTATTATTGATTAAATTTAAACAAAGGGTACTAGGCCAAAAGATTAAAAATTAAATCAAGCACTTAAATCACATTCAATTTCAAACGTGATCCTTATCCCTCTTGGGAATGGATCAGTTTTATAGGGGATAACATTGGTGTGAATTCTACCTCCAATTTCCCGTGGCTAGGGAATGTAAAACCTGCACATCTCGATCAAGTGTCAATCATATCATGAATAATCATAGCTGAAGCAACTGGAATTAAGTTCATGCAATCAAATACAACAATAATCATCAATACATAATTCCAAATTAAACTGTATTTTTCAATCACATGTCAAATAGTCCACATCACATAAATAACTAGAATCTCATCACAAAACATCATCTAATATATCTCATATGTTGAATCACAAAATATCATCAAATCTGATCAAATCAAATCACATATGTCTAATCAATGTCCTATCCAAAATTAGGAGATATAATCAAGTCTGCATAATGAAATCATAGCCTCTAAAAAGTTTGATAATGTCATCAACTGAAATACATAATGATCAAAATAAGGAAGGAAAAATAATCAGCCTCACAAAGATGGCCTTGATCTTCTCTTGGTCTCTTTTGCAAACAAAGATTGAGCTTCAAGATTCCCCTAAACCTCATCCAAGTGCCTCAGGTGCTCTTCCCAAGTCTTACTATAAATCAAGATGTCATCAAAAAAACACCAAAACAAACTTCCTGAGCTTTTGATTGAAGAATTGGTTCATGCAAGATTGGAATGTGGTCACTGCATTTGTCAAACCAAAAGGCATGACTAAGAACTCATAATTCCCATAATGGCATCAGAATACAATTTTTTGGATGTCTTCTTCTCAAACTCTGATTTGGTGATATCTAGATCTTAAGTCTATTTTAGAAAAATAGACTATACCATTCAATTCACCAATAAGTTCATCAATTCTTGATGGTCTTCTTGTTTAGAGCATGATAATATATGCACATACACATAATACCATCCTTCTTTTCTACTAAAACAATAGAAGACACAAAAGGACTTTTTCTAGGATATATGTGTCCCATCTCCACGAGCTCCTTAATAGCCTTCTCAATCTCTTCCTAGTGCCTTATGTGATGGTGATAAGGAGTAGTAATAATAGGTTTTGCACCTTCCTCCAACTCAATCACATGCTCAATACCTCTATCTGAAGGTCTTCTAGGTGGTATCCCACTAAAAACCTTGCTATGCTTATCCAACAAGGCTTGCACATCCACATGGTACTCTCGTTTCCCTTCCTAAGAAGTAGTAGGCATGATTAAGCATTGGGCTTCCCAATCAACTTGCCCGTGGTGAAACAACCTCTCCATCCTCTTTGCAGTGACAAAATGAGGTGTACCATTTGACATTCCTCTCAAAACCACCTTCTTACCATCAACATGGAACTTAAGTTCCATAGATTGGAAATTCAATGTGATCTACCCCAAAGAATGAAGCTACTAAGTTCCTAGGACAACATCAGTATCTCCTATACTCACCACATAGAAATCATCCTTCACTTCATAGTTTCCCAATAGGAGACTCATCTTCAAAATTCGTCTAGTATAATGAAGAGCAAAACCATTTGCAACCATAACATTAAATCCTTCAAACTCCTTCATTTTCAGTCCTCTTTGTGCAACAATGCCTTCATAAATGAAGTTATGTGTAGCACTAATATCAATTAAATTAGTAATTCTTTAGCCAAACAAAACATCATGGATCCTAAAAGGATTATTTTTTGGTTGCTCAAAATTTGAGCAAAAGAATTATCAATATTCTTCTCCTCTTTTGGTTCTTTTGTGACATTTTCTTCTTCATTTTCTTCATGATCAACTTGTTCTAAATTTTTTGATTCTGATTCATCATCAGAAACCACCTCTATGTAATGAACTTGGCCCTTTCCAAGGCACCTATGACCTAAAACCTGAGGCTCTTTGCATGTAAAACATAGTTTATTTCTTCTTAACTCATTTTTGGCCTCCTCATCCATTTTCAGAGGTAAACTCTTGGGCTAGCTAAAACGTTTCTGAAATGGTTTCTTATATTTCCTATGTGGGAAAGACTTAGATTGAAATTTGGTTTTTGGAGTAGAGAACTCCATGTTTCTTTCTCTCTTAATTGACTCATGTAAAGTAGGTGGGTCAAATGATTTAACCCATCCCCTAAAAGGTTTAGGTAGTCCTTCAATGAATAAAACAACAAGTCTTCTCTCTGATACATCTGAGACCATTACATAGAGTCTCTGAAAATCAGCCACATAAGTGGCAACTGATCCATATTGCTTCAATTGTGCTAATCTCTAAAATAGAACTCTCGATCCTTCTTATCGAATCTTTCAATCAGCCTTTGGGTGAAATCAACATATGAGTCAATGAGATCATGACCCAAAGTCACCATCCCATGGTACCACCACTCATGGGCATCTCCTTCTAAATTAAGCATTGCAACCATTGTCCTATTTTCCCTTTCCCAGAGTCAAATAGCCCAGTTTTGAAAATGTTGAAAATCATGTCAAAATTGTTTAAGTGCCTAGTGTTCTTCAGGTCTAAAGGTGTTTTCCTTGTAAAAATCCTCAAAATCCCTAAGGTTAAACCCCCAATAAAAACCCCAAAATTTTCTAGTATTTGGCCATAGTCTTTTGCTTTAGTTGGTAAAAAGTTAAGTTAGTGAACCATAAAGTTCACCAATCGGCCAATTTTTTGATCAACAAAATCGTCAATTGAAGGGAATGCTTTCTTCAAAAGGACCAACCTACAAAGGAAAAAATGCAAGGTTGCCTTTAACGACAAATTGTATGGTTCACAAAGCCCCTCGGTTTGTCGACTGCTGGTTCATCGATCAAAGGAATCATCGACAAAGGTGAAGAGGAGAACAAAGGAAAAGGGAAAGGCTTCAACAAAAATAAGGAAAAAAATTGAGATAGCAGAAAAAGCACAAACTTGCCAAATAATTTGAGATTTCCAAAACTCATCGATAATGCATTTCACCGACAAAGGTAAAGGTAAAAGGTGAAGCCAAGGCAAAGTTTGTAAAATGAAGAAATCACCGACTAAAGAGAAAAGAGAGTTGACTAAGAGTGGTTCACAAAAGTGATATTTCGCTGACTAAAGAAGAAAAGAAGAAGACAACCAATTTTGTGACAGTGGAATTTCACTGACTAAAGGGAAGAAAGTGAAAAATGAAGAGAAAGCAAAGACATAATTGGTTTGTGGTGGACAGATTTTGCCGATAGGTCAAAATAAAAGTTAGGAATAAAGTGAAGGGAAAATAAACATGAAAATAAACCGTATAATGTAATACTTTAGAATGCTTTAAAGTAATTTAAAAAATTTTAAAGTGTTGTAGAAGATTTGCACAGGAACTTTTGGTACGAATATATATTTTAAAATGCCTATCTTCTCCCCAGCCGCCATTATTGTAGAACCAGATCGACTCTAGCTAGATGTAGTTGTGCATTTATTCATGTAGGTAGATGAATCAGATGAGATAATATTCAATGCAGATATTTTCTTCAACTACATTCCTAGATATTTTCATATTTATTGTTGCAGATCAGATCAAGATATTTTCTGCATTTATGTTTTGCAAAATAGATGTACACAATCATTCCTTTGTAGAAATATCTTCTGATAGGTCCATGGGGCAAATTTATTGTAGTGGGTGACTTAGGTCAATGTAAAATGCTATGTATACATGAAAATCAAATGTATTGCTGTTGGATATTGGTCTAAAAAACCACATCTTGTATCAATTGTAACCTTGCCTCCTTGATAATAAATAATAGATTTTTACCTTTTCATACAATTCTTCTGCACTGTGTAATATGTCTGTTTGAATCTTCATTTGTGAATGCTTCTTTCCTTTTGGACTTCAATCACTTTCCTTTACCTCTATAGGTGGTTTATGAGTTGTGTATGCTTATCTGTTGTTTAGTTATTGAAAGTCAAACAATCAAACTTGGTGTCTCACCTTTCCCTTTTCAGTTTCCTCCTTCTCCCCTTTTCCTAGCAGTGTTAGACTAGGTCTAGTTTTATAGTTTACTCTGAATTTCATATTCAGAAAGAGGAACTAGCCTTCTCTGGAGTTTTGATTTCCTTTATAGGGTCCCACACTTAGAAATCACCCCCATGTTTCACTGGATTGTTGCAATAAAAGTGCTTCAACACAGGGTACAAATCCAAGTGACAATAGTTTCTGTAATCCCTGGTGGGACTAGTTTGATGATACTTATCATCCATTAAAGAGTTTTGGTGTGCTCTTTTGTGTATCTTTCCTTTCAGGGTAGTCTCTCCAACACCATGGTGACTCTACTAAGTAAATCTACTGGTGCAACCAGTTCAGGCACTTAAAGAACTTAAAAAAATTAGGGTTTGGTGATACTCCCGGTCTAAATTGCTTTTAGAAGCTTTTCAATCACCTGGCAATTCCCTAGTATGAGCCTATTTCTCAAAAGGGAAGATCTGTTTGCTCTTTTTCCCATATTGTTTGAATGATTTCTATTTGTTTTCATGCTATATTATGTCAAACTACTATGGAAGCTCTAAATATCATCACGCACATGATGCTTATTCCCCTCCATCTTGTCAAAATGCACATCGTTGGCCTCTATATCATCCATTTTATGCCCAAGATACCTCTAGTTTTATGTTGTATTGCCCTGTTTCAGTAGAAAATTAGTATCCTTATAATGCTTTCCTCCCACCTGCCCCTGCTTAGTCTTCTTGGCAGTCTAATGATGCTTATTTTCAACCCCAAGAAAACTAATTCATCCCTAATCAATATGATTACCCTCCTAACCAGCCTCAAGTGGACTATGATTTTGACAACATGAGTTCCATGGACATATTAATGGACCTACAAAGGAGGTTGGAGGAAATTCAAGGAGTGATAAAGTATAACCAATAGCAAGAGGAGCTTGCTTATCAGGCCCATTTTTAGCAACAAGAGCAGGAGGCACAAGGAAGGGCTTTTCAAGAAAACCTTGCTATGTAGATTGTAGCTCATGAATAGATGAGGCAAGTGACTCATTTTGTGCCCTCTTTTCCTAGCTTCAAAAACCACCTTGTCTACCACTACAAATTAGCTTACAACAAAGCAGCCTCGACGTCATAATTTCCCAAGTTTCAGAAGCTCTCTCCCTCCACAAGACCCTGTTCCTGTGCAAACCCAGTTTATCACTCCCCATGAAAAAAATTTCCAAGAACCCTCTCACTTCCATTGAATTCAAGGAAATATTCAAGCCTCTTTCCCTGAGACAATTTCACTTTTCAAAGGTGGACATGTTGTCTACTGGGCTAGTTGGTGGGATGAGTCAAAGGTGGAGGTGGAAGAGAAAGAAACTAATGAAGAATAGTTTGTTGTTCCTATGCTCACAAGGGTGGAATTTTTTGAACCTCTTACACCTATGAGTAATGTTAATTCAATTAAGGGGTTGAGTCCTCTGGATTTTAGTTCTTTGAGGCCTTTTCTCAAGCATCTGATCAAGTAAACAAGGATGATATGCATAGACTACATGGGGAGAGCCTTCAACTATAGAGACAACTTGAGCATAATCTAGTGAAGTTACAGTTGATTGAGGACATTGAGGAGGAGATTGATGTAGTAGCTCTAGATTTGTTGACATCGCCCTATTTCATAAACTTCCTAGTTACATTGAAGATGAAGATGGCATGCAAATGCCAACATTAGCTACAATTTTGGAGCCACATAAGGATGGTAAAAATTGTGGTGAGTTTCTAGCATGTGCAGAAAAGTGTGGCAATGAGGTTCCAACTAATGAAGAGGAGCATATAGGCATCCCTATACTAAAAAATATAGAGGATGATAATACAAACCTATTTGAGGAGCTCCCATATTTTATTGAAAATGACGATGCAGAAATTGTTAAGAATGGGCAAGAACAAATTGAAAGTTTGTTTTTGATTATCCAGTAGGGATATCAACTCCTTGGTGAAAGGGATTTCACCATTAAGCATGTGCAGGGCTTATTTTCTAAGCCTAATTTAGAAAATCATGAGCATCTCTTTCATAAGGTGGAAGCAACCATCTTTCCAAACCATGTGCAACAACTAGAGCATTCATACCAATAAAAGGTTGTAGAATCAGAGCATGAACATGAATGCAATAGTGATGGCTTGCATACCATTTCAAGGGGATGTCCTATCAAGCATCTGGCCTAGCTAGAGACATATGAGGAGTCCCTACCTATCATGCTTACTTCAAAGCATGAGGTTGGGCATAAAAAAGGGCTAGATCAACCCATTTATCCACTTCCAGGCAACTACATTTTTTATCAATGTAAGTGGATAGGTGAGATTTTCTTTGTCCTTGGGGAAGTATTTCACTACCTTGTTGTATTCCCATCCCTTCCCCACCTCTTTTTAACTGCCCATAGACATGAGAAACATTGTGAATTTTTAAGAAATGGTAGTTACTTTCAAGAACCAGTTAATGGCTTTGTTTGAAGTCACTTCCTTGTTGTTAGTTTAGGTTTTAGAGTAGGTTTTATTTCTACTTTAGTTTTCTTTTTACCTAAGTTTTGTTGTATAGGCTGCACTCTCATTAGAAGAATGAAAGCCTTATTTTCTTTTTGTGTGGTGTTGTTTTTGTCAAGGCAATGTCTCGGTTGTTCCCAGTATGCTTCAACCCTTTTTGACTCTATGCTCAATGGATGCTTAAGGCCACTGGATTCTTTTGTTTAGCAAGAAAACACCTCTGAGATGTTGCCAAAATGTTGTCCTATTTTGCCTTTCCTAGAGTCAAATAGCCTAGTTTTGAAAATGTTGAAAATCTTGTCGAAATTGTTTAAGTGCCTAGTGTTCTTTAGGTATAAAGGTGTTTTCCTTGTAAAAATCCCCAAAATCCCTAAGGTTAAACCCTCGAAAAAACCCAAAATTTTCTAGTATTTGGCCTTAGTCTTTTGCTTTAGTTGGCAAAAAGTTAATTTAGCGAACCATAAAGTTTGCCGATTGGCCGGTTCATCGATTGACAAAATCACTGACTGAAGGGAAGGCTTTCTTCAAACAACCAAGGAAAAGGAAAAAGTGCAAGGTTGCCTTTATTGGCAAATTGTATGGTTTGCAAACCCCCCGATTCACTGATTGACTAGTTCGCTAATCAAAGGAATCACCGACAAAGGCGAAGAGGAGAATAAAGGTAAAGGGAAAGGCATCAGCAAAGGCAAGAAAGAAATCAAGAAATCAGAAAAAGGACAAACTTGCCAAATAGTTTGAGATTTCCAAAATTTGCTGATAAGGTGATTCACCGACAAAGGTAAAGGTAAAAGGCAAAGCCAAGGCAAAGTTTGCAAAATGAAAAAATCACCGACTAAAGAGAAAAGAGAGCTGACTAAGAGTGGTTTGTAAAAGTGATATTCCGTCGAACAAAGAAGAAAAGAAGACAACCAAGTTCATGAAAGTGGAATTTCGCCGACTAAAGGACAGAAAGCAAAAAATAAAGAGAAAGCAAAGACATAATTGGTTTGTGGTGGACAGATTTTGCCTACAAGGAAAAATAAAAGTCAGGAATAAAGTGAAGGGAAAATAAATGCAAAAATAAACTATATAATGTAATACTTTAGAATGCTTTAAAGTAATTTAAAATATTTTGAAGTGTTGTAGAAGCTTTGCATGGGAACTTTTAGCGGGAATATATATTTTAAAATGCCATCTTCTCCCCAACCGCCATTATCACAGGATCAAATTAGCATCAACTGGAAGTAGTTATGAATTTACTCATACAGGTAGATGAATCAGATGCTAACATTCAATGCAGATATTTTATTCAACTACTTCATTCCCAAATATTTTCATATTTATTGTTGCAGATTAGATCAAGATATTTTTTGCATTTATGTTTTGTAGAACAGATGTACACAGTCATTCCTTTGCAGAAATATCTTCTGACAAACCCATGGGGCAAATTTATTGCAGTGGGTGACTTAGGTGAATGTAAAATGCTATATATACATGAAAATTAGATGTATTGTTGTTGGCTATTGGTCTAAAAAACCACATCTTGTATTAGCTATAACCTTACCTCCTTGATAATAAACAATAGATTTTTTATCAGCTATAACCTTACCATCTTGTATCAGCTATAACCTTTTCATACAATTCTTCTGCAATGTGTAATAAGTCTATTTAAATCTTCATTTGTGAATGCTTCTTTCCTTTTGGATTTCAATCAGTTTCCTTTACCTTTGCAGGTGGTTTATGAGTTGTGTATGCTTATCTATTATTTAGTTATTGTTCTATGCATAAATGGTTGATTTGAGAGTCAAACACTAAAACTTGGTGTATCACCTTTCCCTTTTCAGTTTCCTCCTTCTCCCCTTTTCCCAACAGTGTTAGACTAGGTTTAGTTTTATAGTTTACTCTGAATTTCATATTCAGAAAGAGGAACTAGCCTTCTTTGGAGGTTTAATTTCCTTTACCGGGTCCCACACCTAGAAATCACTCCCATGTTTTACTAGATTGTTGCAACAAAAGTGCTTCAACATAGGGTGCAAATCCAAGTGACAACACATACTTAATTGACTCATTTTCAGTCATAGGATTAAATATATATCAAGCTTCTGCATGCATGGACATGGAGTGCATTTATTGGAACCATCAAAGTTAGGTATGGACAACTTTCCCACCTTATGTTGCAACTCTTGATTTTGTTGACCTCTATCCCTCCTAGGCTTATTCCTCATTTTGAGTTGATAAAAATCTGCCAATGACATGACAACATGAAATTCTTCTCCTAGAGGTTAGTACTCATGCAACTAATCCATATAACCTCTTCTACATACCGCTATCCTCCATTGCCTTCTATAACACCATCTCTATGTAGGAATGTAGGCATCAAAGGCCTTGATACTGCTAATCCCACAATAGTTCTAGGGTTGTTGTAGTTTTTCTCCCATTGTTTTTAGAAGTACTAGCTTCTCCATTGTTACCATTACTGTCATTGTTACCATTATTATTTTGATTGGGCCTAGAAGTGTTCATATTCTGCATCATTTGGGTTATCAAATGAGTCAACTATTGTTATCCTCTAGCCAAATCATTGAGGATATGTAGTGTGCTATTATTTTCATCTCTTTTTTCCCGCTCTACCATGATTTCCTCAACCTCTTCTTCAACCTCTAAATATGAAATAGGTATTCTTACCTCTGGATTCTCTAGAAGATCAAACTGCCTTCTCAAATAATACCTGGTAGTTCCTTCACTAGGTTGGTAGGAAACTAGCTTTGATACTATTGTAACAACCCACACCATTTTTTTTTTACAATAAGCAATGAAAATGCAATGTCCAAACATGTTATGATCACCAAGATCCAAGTGTGGGCAAGGTGAAAGCATACAGTGCTTTGGACCACACAACTATCTAAAATGTATGCAATTACAAAATGAAGGTGACAAGCCAACTAGAACACACAAGTAGCAGAGCTGACCCAAATCTACACTTCTTCAATGGACAAGCATGCATAAATGCAAGTACATAAAAGAAAGCACGCAGGTGGTAATGCCGACCCAAAGCTACATTTCTTCAATGAACAAGCATGCATAAATGCAAGTACATAAAGGAAAGCATGCATGTGGTAATGCCAACACAAATCTACACCTCTTCACCAGACAAGTGTGCATATTGCAAAGCCACTGGAATAATGTCTAAGCTTGATCATACTAAAATGATCAATAACAAGCAAGCTTGTTAAATGCCAAATGGGTTGAATGATATGCTATATGAACTGGTAGTAAACCATCCAGTTTTACAATATGAAATGCATAGAATGAGATCCTCCGATGGTACTATTGGGACTCCTATTTTGCATGGCTCAAAATTGCAAAATATTGTCAAATTCCTCAAAAATTTCCTAAGTGGTCCCTATGCCTTTACTTTTCTATGTGCCCTGAAAAGCCTAAAATTTTACTAAGTCTGATATTTCAAGCCCCTAAAATTTGGCTAACTCTAAAATTTTTGAGATCCTCCAAATTCTAGAATCTGTAATTTAACTCCTAGGGGTTTGAAACCACTCTCAAACATCATGATAGTATATACATAAAATATAAATTAATGTATAAGAAATTAAAATACTACCACGTATACTTATATGGTATATTTTATGTATATACCTACCTGAACTCTATAAAAAAATCTTGTGAAAATCCTAAGTTTTCTGTCTCTGGCAAAAATTTTGACCCCTTCAGGACATTGTAAAGGTTTGGCCTACTTCAAGATCTAGTGGGTGTTTGGCTCCCATCCAGATGTGTAGGTTTTCTATTAGCATCTGAATATATGCCATTGCCCCTTGTTTCTTCACATCCCCTTTTCTCCTGCTTTCCTTTTTCATTTCCCCTTGGCGGGACTTTGGTCTGAATCTAGATACATATGGATTCCCCTCTTCTCCCTGCATCCCATTCACCTCTACCTTCTTGCACCCCCCATTTACTCACTTCCTTCCATTCTCCATTCTATGGAGCTTTGACCTAGATGTAGATGCATCTGAATACCCCTCTCTGGTCTGCGTATGACGATACCCCTCGGACTCCCACAATTTGCCAAAAAGAGCATAAAAATGTGAAGTGACAGTCTCCTATGACTTCTAGATGGACGCATAAACATACCAAGCCACCATTAATGTGAAATGTGTAGTTGAAAATGATGTATTTAACGCAGTTGGTGGAGTTTTCCCTCCCATTCCATCTTCAGATCTAAGTTTCTAATGCTATAAATACATGAATGAAACACATTCAAAAGAGTTGGTTCTCTGGTGGTAGCTGGAGACTATGTAGGTTCATAAATGTTTCTAGGGATCCAAAACATGCCATATCTAGTTGTAGAGAAGTAATGGAGCAGTGATACAAATGAACAATAGCATGCTGCAGGGATTGCATAGATAATGTCTCCATGTTTGTTTGTATGCATTTAGGGTTTTCCTCTTATCACATTTGCTAATAAGTTTGTATTAAACATTTAAAAATGTGACAACATTTTAAATATATTAAAAGCTTTGTAATTGTCATTTGTTATCTCCATTTGAATGCATGCAGTTTATTCTGGATAACTAAGTATGTTTGAAGTATAAAACTTGCAATCTGATACAACATATGCTTAGATCAATTTTCTTTGTTTCCTTTCCATTGTTTTCTTTTCTGTTACTTGAGACTCTATAGCCTAGTTGGATTGACACCGATCTTGGATTTATCAGACTAATCTCATACAATTTTAAAAAAATAAACATTTATCAATGGTTTACATGAAGGGCCATCATTCATGTGCATGTATACTTGCACAGTATGTATCAGCTATATTGGGGTTTTGTGATAGCTAATTGTTCTTGGTTCAGTGACAGTTTTGGGATCAAGATAACAAGTTAGGTTTCATTGTTCATTGGTTTTTATTTGTTCATGTTGTTTGAAATCAAAACCTATTAAGGTATACCACTTGGAATATCCCTCCAAAGTTAGTAGAGCTCAAAGTGTAGGGGATGAAACCCACTCCTGTAGAGTTGACCTTCAACCCTCCACGTTTTGTTGATGGACCGATTACACTTGCATGACGACAACCCTAGCTTTGCAAGTGTGATTTTGTTCTAGGAAGTGGAGCTATGGTTTTGGAACCCAACAGGTACTACCATCTAGGGTTACAATAAAGATGTTAAAATGCATTCAATTTCTAAAAAAAGAGCTTCTAATTGAAACACTGCTAATATTAAACTGATCAAGTTGATACACTGCTACAAACACATAGATTAGATAATAATTATTCAAAACATCAAGAAGTCATGAAGAAACATGCTCACATTGACTAAGAAAACACTCCAGTTGAAGAATACCACTAAATGATGACTATGAAAGCTGATGTAGCAAGTTAATGGAGTCTAAAATCCCTCACTCTATTGCTAATACTAAAAAATTAGAACTGAAGAAACCTATGTATACAACATTGGTCATTTATGTAAACAACCATGGGTGAAACAATTTGACCTAGAACGGAAAGAAAACTACTAAAGCTCTTCCCAAACATTCAAAAAAGAATAGTATGGCCCTTAAAGGCTAGTAAATACTAGAAAGGAAGTACCTCAACATACTACATATTTAAAACAAAGGTAAATGGCCTGATATCAACACTGTACAGCCTCAACAAGGACTCCAATGTTATCAAAGAACTTCACAAAAATACATCACCTCAACACCCAAAGGTATACCGGTATATACCTAAATCTAGGTACCTCTAAACAAACACAAAAAGAGATAAAAAGTGCAATGACTCAAGTCCAAATTCCCATGTCCCATACTCAACTGGTACGTGTTGTTGCAAGTGTATGACCAACAAAAGAGAACTGATAAGGTCATCAAAATGAAATAAATTGCAACATATTAAAGTCACAGACAGAGTACAAATGAAACTCATCTACAAACATTAACTTGGAACAACAGTTATTAGCATAATCTCAAAAAGTACAGCCCAACCACACAGGGAAATGGTATGGCCATAACTTGGAGTATGGCATGGCCCTCTAAACACCCACAAAAATCCTCCTGAAATCAGTCTACAACTAAATAATAATCACTAGTTAACCTTGCACACCAAAACTTCTCAAAACACATCAAAAATCTCCATTTCACGCAAACTGGAGAAGAAAACTAGAAAATATCACTGTTTAACACAAATGTGATTTTTGGATGAAATCACTCTATCTAGCTAGGAGTATTTTCATCACCAGAACTAGTATTCCAAGAGGGTTTTTGTCCTCAAGAAATATGAAGAGCTCAAGTTCTCACTCAAAGAAAAATAGCAAAGCAATATCACAATCTAACCCTTTCTCTGAGCTCAACTCCTCCTTATATAACATTTTGAGAGAATAAAATATTAATGTCCTTTTACCTCCATATTCTCCTCAAAATATAAATAAAAACATATTTATGTTTGCAGAATTCCACCTTTTTTCCCCCTTGTGCCTAACTCCACTTTATGTGCACAACTTAAACTATCTTTTTAAATAATTAAATAAGTTGTCAAATAAAATTATAAAATAAAGCAACTTTTGACAACTTAAATTAATTATTTAATTTATTTTCCCTTACAGGAACTAATTAGCCTATGAGAAAACTTAGGAAAATAGGCTAATGACTAAACAACTACTCATGTACAAAAAGGGGACATTACACTCTCAGAGAAACTTTGTGTATGAAATTTGTTCCCCTCGGCCTCCTAAGTTTACTCATTTGTTCACTTTGTTGATTCAAATTGTATCTTGGAAGTTACTCCCACTTTTGTGTTGGGAAGAGTGTTAGAGCACCTAGTGACCTAGTTAGTCTAACTAACAAAGTATGGGTAAAATAAACAAGATTGTTAGATTTATGCCAGATCTAACTAAGAAACTTGGGTTGGTAGTGGTCTTTAAGGAAGAAAGAGAATCAGAGAAGACCAAATTGGAGCATGGAGAGTCATCATATTGGAGTGTCTTCAAGGTCTAAGCAAATATTAACAAATTGTCATATGGAAGAGATATTAGTGCTGAGAAGTTGGATTAGTGGACATATCAAATTGAGGCTATATATTTTAGCCTCCATAATCTCACTCATCATCAACATATCTCATTTACAATGCTCAAGCTAGTAGTTAATGTAGGAGTCAAGGACAACACTGAGAGGGGGGGTGAATCAGTGTTGTGTGAATTTTCAAATCTTTTTCAAACTTTGACTTGGAGAGCATAAGGAGAGAAAGTAATCATTGAATTGTCAAACACATATGCACATAACTGAGAATGATAAACAAAACTCATGAGTAAAACATACAACCATAGAAAGATGACCAATATGAATCAAGACACAAGAATTACTGGAGTGGAAAACCCTCTCTGGGTAGAAAAACCACTCATGAAGTGCCTCACTGGCTTAACTTTGAAAACATCTTACAAAGCCTCACTGGCTGAATATTATGTCTCACTGACTATTGAGGTCTCACTGACCTACAAGCCTCACTGGCATACTATTTAGAAGCACCAGCTTCAAGGAGCACCAACCCCTATTACAGAACAAACTGAAAACACAAATTCAGAGGGTTTCTCTATTTCAATACATAACTTTTATTCTCTCTTATGTGTTCAAATGGTCATTCCATTCAAAAATCAATTCTTCTTCCAGATATGCTCAACAACACTACTTTTCTCTGTATATTTCATCTCTGCCTTACCAGTCATACAATCAATGCACTTGATTATTATTGCAATTGCATATTGTCTTTCTGATCACCTTGTCAATCTCTGTATCTGTATTTGATCCCTGTCAGTTCATCATAGATCTACACAACATCACTCCACTCATCTTGTTAATCCACAAGACACATTAATCAAAGCATCTGTAATGTCATTAAATAAAATCTGAATATCTTTCACAACCCATCACAATGCACTTTTCTGAAAAACCTTTCATATTCTCTTCTCTATATTTAAAACAAAATATCTTCCCGTCAATTCTATGCATTAAAAAATCTTTTGATCTTCCTCTTCTCTGTACATGATCCTTCATATTCTTTTAAAAAAAAAATCACTGGATTGATTAATTTTTCATGTCAAAAATGAATAGCCTTCTCAAATTGATTCACCTGCAAAAGATTTTTCATATTCCTCTGTATAAATATTTTCACCTTCTCATTTCAATCCCTGCATGATGTTTCATGTTCTCCAAAATACAAAACCCTTGCAAATTTCTTCAAACAAATTTTTCATTATCCTCTTCAAATTCTTCTTTAAAAATAATCTCCTGCAAAATAAAAAATCTTTATCCAATCTGCAACAAAAATTAATTTCTCCTCAATCTGCCTTATTCTCAAAATAATCCTTTCAAAAACAATCTCCAATCTCCATAAAAAATCTCCCAAAAAAAATTAGTCTTTAAAAAACTCTTCATAAAAATCTCCTTATTACAAAATCTCTTCACAAAAAATAATAAAAATCTCCTTATCAAAAATACTCCTTAAAAAATTCTTCATAAAGATTTTTCTAAAAAAAAAAAAACTCCTTATTAAAAACTCCTTACATAAGGGACCGATCAAAAGGATTAAGAAGAAATTACTTAAGTTTTAAAAAGGAAACTATTTAAAGTTTCTAAACTACTTATAAAGTTTCAAGGTAGAAAAAATAGCATTTTCTTAATGCATCGGGCTTTCCCTCTTAGACTTTTGGCGGTGGTGAATTCAAATTCAAACATAATTTTGAAAGCCCGCCCATAGCTCTCCATCAGTGATAATAAAGTTTTTAACTTTAAAAACAAAAACTTTTCTTTTGAAATCTCTCTCCACATATCACTTAAAGACCGATGCTTTAAGGAGGGGCCGGTCACCATCATGTGATGGTAGCCCTCTAACAGGTCACTTTAAGTGACTTTGACTTACCATTGTAGGTCAACTCATTGATATAACATAAAGAGCATTTGGTATGTGATAGGCTTGGAAGGAATGAAGAACTTAGTTTAGAATAGATAGACAATCAAAGACTTAGTTAATAATGACCTCAAGAAAAATATGGAGAACTAAGATAAGGATATCAATTAGTCCAATTCAAGTGACCTCTACACCTGCTGTCCAAATAAACCTTAACCAATATGCCTTTTTATTATGCTTTGAAGATTGCTTTGATGATTTGAAGACTTCAAGTTTGTGACATCATCTTGTCAGGACTTATATCAACCTTTTAACATTAGTGAAGAATAAGCTTCTGATAAAGAACCACTATGCAAATGAAGCACTCCTTGAGAGTGAGTTGATTTACTGATGTTCTTGTTTAACCTTCATGGAGATTTCAACCTATCAACAATGTCATCCTTGTCATGCTGCCACTATTCATATTACAAACAACTGTCATGAGATGATCACATCAAGAACTATTGAACAAACAAGTCCTTCACTTTAGTTACACACTGACACACTGAAGATCCACAGAAGACAAATTGTGAATAGGGATTTTGTCAACAACTTCACAAGAACATTTGAAGCATCAACCTCTTGCACTTACCTCCTGCAAGACCTTTTTGACATCAATGACAATCTGACACCATCAGTTAACTCTCTTACTTGGTATGAGAGTGATGCCTTATCCCTGGAATCTAGAAAGGTAGGTCCAATTTCTAAATGGGAAGACTTCAAGAGGTTGATGAACAAGAAATTCTATCCCATTTGCTATGAAGAAGACTAAGTTATTCAATAGCACTATTTCTAACAAAGACAAGGGCAAAGTGTACAAGAGTAAACAAGCAAATTTCAAAAGAGGGATATCTAATTGTGCAAACTATCATGGAGAAAGAAGTGTTGATGACGTATATAAGAGGGTTTTTTGGGCACCTCAAGACATTGGTTCTCATGTAAAAACCTCAATGCATTGATGAGGCATGTGTACAAGGCCACTATATGGAGTTTGAAAAGAAGATGTCTTCATTAAAAAATAAGCATAAAGAAAAGGCACATCAATAAGGAAAGTAAGAGAGTAGGGATAAAGACAAGGGTAAAGAAAAGAAAAACACCAATACTACTGTACCAAAGGAAAAAGGAAAAGGTAAAACCAAGTTTCATTGTGGATATTATGACAAAGATGGACACATGGAGGATATGTACAAATAATTACACCTAGATTTCACACCATATTGGAGAAAGAAGAAGAAAAATAATACCAACACCATTTTCATGAACACGAGCAAAGTAATTAGTGGAGATTCCAATTTAGATGACAACTCACATGTGTTTCACATACAAAGGAATGTGTTGTTTAATGCCCCAAGTTTTCACCTAGGACATTAGCCAAACAAACACCGAACCAACAAATTTTTCATGTTTGCAAGTGCGACATTCACATGTCGCATTGCACTCACACACACACAAGGTGTTGCAACAAGGACAAAAACACTAAAGATGACATCACCATTGCACTATGTAAGGTGGCACAAGCGGAAGAGTACACCCACCATGTGACAACTCATCACAATGACCAAGTGAGAGGTGGAGCTCACTCCATGACGAGGATCAGATACACATCCATGACCTCGCTCCCTCATGAACACATAGAGTAGGATAAGGGTAATAGTCCCCTGAATTTATTCCATGAAAACATAATATAACATCCCAACACAAGGGCAATGTTCACCCACAAGATGGTCCAACTAGGAGGTATGAGTCCTCAACCAACTAGAATGGTCACTAGTTAAACTCGTGCAAAGGAACGCTTCCTAAACAAAGAGGGAACCCACTCAAGTTTGCAAACATTTCAAACACTATAGAAAAATCACATAGGGTATACTTCTAGAGGGCAAAAGTACCACCTCCAAAAATCATATGCCCAAACTGAAGGCACAGGCAGTACGAGGCATCCTAGGGGTGTACGGACCCCAAAAGAGGAGCCCTCTACCAAGGACACTAGAACCCAATGCTGGGGTCCTCAAGATACTAGTGTCTAACACTGTAGTCCTCTAGACTCCAACTCTTAGTGCTTTAGTCCTTTTGGGATAGGGTCAAAATCACCAAAACAACCCAGATTTAGTCAAAACAACCCATAAATATGTGAAATTAAGGGTGAATATTCTACACACGACTAAGCATCATATTTAATTATCTAATTGCAAAAGTTGATTCTTTTTAAGTACCAAATTGAAGTTTTTCATTTTTCACCATTTGTCGCATACAAATTAACAAAGGAAAAACAAAACAACTCAATTGTGTCTTTGACACCAATGTCAAAGCACAAACCAATAGAATGATACAAGACTACTTAGGTGGATGATATACACATCCTCAAACAATGAGGATCAAATAATAATTTTTTTCCAATAATCAATTACATTGCTAAGGACACCAAGGTCCTTCATAATTATATAATTATGAAATAATACAAGTGCATAACCCACCAAAACCCACCACACTCTCCAAGGTTTAAAAAGACATGAAGCACAACATAATCCACCTGCAAATAGAACAACGAAACCATCTAGCACCTAAATATCATCACGACCAATGGGGAAATGTTGCTCACCTCCCAACCATATTTCTATCATCAAGCACAATAGCTATCAATGCAACTCTAGGCAACCCTCGAGCTATAGAGAAGGTGATCATGGAAAACCCACTAAGGATATCTCACACAATCTAGGGTACACATAGCAACACATGGAATACACGCCAATCAATGTACACAACACACATGGCACAAATGCCAATCCAATGCATATAAAGAACACATGGTACAACTACCATACAATACATACACGTTGTTGGTTCCCAAATCTACAGATTACCAAACCCTAAAAGGATGCCAAACTTTATGATCAGGTCTAATAACTAATTTGGCCAACAGACAGAATCAATCAAAATGATTGAAATTCCCTACACTTTAGGCTCTACTATGCCTAGGTGGGTATACCTTATTCACCAATTAATTACTGACACCACTAGATTTGTTGGTGATTGATTAGCAAATTATAACCCTCATACAATTCCTTTTATACTCTATTTCACATTGGCATGAGGTCTAAAATAAATGCTATAGTACAGATTTATCTTCTACTCCTATTTCTACTCCTACAACAAAAATCAAATCAATATATGAAAAATGATATTATACAAGGAATAGTTCTGAGAGTACATGATTAGTGCCTTTTTCTTCACCAGGCAATAGAGTCCAAACCCTAAAAGATATAACCTCTCTCTAGCTATAACTCTAATTGTTTGGCACATAGATTGTTTATGAAATGCATAAACATGTAAGAAAGTTGCTATTCAAGCTCTACTTATTTATCCAATTGGATTTTTCTAGACTACTGTGATTTGCTTATAGGAATTTTAATTCTTTCTTGAAGAAACCCAATAAACAATTCACACAAAATTAGAAAATGTGCTTCAATAAACCATAAATATGCTCGATAAACTGATTTAAATAGCAAGGAATAACCAAGTTGGAGACAACCAGATAACATTACCAATAAAATTAACAAACAATTGAAACTAGAATTTGGCCACCAATTCAATGCTTTCTTTCCATTACTTGTTCAGAAAATTGCTTTTACAATGTATGCTTCTCAAAATCCCATTCCCCCTGATTTACTACCATCTACCACTACTTGATTTTATCTTTCATATAATACTTTGTATTTCCAAGGTTTATGACCCTTCATATTCATCCGGTGCAACTTTTCATTATCTTTTGTAACTAAAAATATTTAATTCTCATTCATCCCCATGAATAATTTTGCTAATAACATATTATTCCTATTATTTGCTAGCAATTTCACATTTGTTCTTTCACCCAATAAATATATCCTTTCGGTAAAAATAATTCCCCATTCCATAATTTTATATTTTCTTGATTCCCTTGGTTGAAATATTTCACTTCTTAGTGAAAATATTTTGTACTTGTGCTTTACATTATTAATAAAAATTTATATGCCCCCAAAATCAATTTATAGTTAGGATTTTAATAAATTTTTCATGGCCTTTTATAAAATTTCATCTTGCTTTATAGCTTCACCGTGATACCGCAGGGTTCATGATTGGATCTTACGGTGATGCGGGAAACACCTTAGGTTTGAAATTGTGTTCATCTTAGTTCTAGTTTCAGTGTTAACCATGACACTGTCATATCTTTAATGCATATCCTTCTTTAGTTCTCACCAGATTGTACTATATTAGGAAATGCCTCATGTACTCTGGATTCTGTTTTGAAAGTTGAAACATTTATGTTAATGAATAAATCTGTCCTTTGTTTCCAATAGTTCTTCTTTGCATCACTACATAAAAGTTCTACCCTTCATGGTAGTGGACCTCAAGTTTGGTGTTTTAGAAACCATTTAAATGGACAGTCTGTCGCATAAGTTGACAAGTCTAGCAACTTGGAGTAGACTGCAACATCATCCACTACAAAACTGTTATTAATCAGATATGTACCCTATGCTAAGCTATGGACTTAGCTATCTGTTGACACATGGGAACACTCCTAGGCCTATGGGTTGCCTAAACTTGGAGTGAACCTCTAGAGTGAGCTAGTTCTCCAAATGATTTTTTCTAATCTAAATGATTTGCAGAGGAAAAGGGTGAGAGGATGAACTGAAATGAAATTCAAACTTAAACAGAATATGCTCCTAATTTCTAACCTATTTCAATACTTTCACTCACAAACAACTCCTTAAACATGAACTCTCACAACCTCGCTTAGAACATATGATTAAAAAATGATTTATATGAAGGTTCAATCTAAACACAACATATAATCAGGATCATATGAATTATTTGCATGCAGTTTTACAGTAATGAGACATAACAAAGGGCATAGTATTGGTCACAATGAAACATCAGATCAAAAGCTACAAATATGAAAGCAAAAGAAGTGAAATAGGAATGCTCTATTGTATAGAACTGAAAGGAGTACATGAAAATCTGACAAAAACTGAGTCAAAAAAATGTTTACAAACTCTCTGCCTGTGCTCAAGAGAGAAGAAACAAAGGTATCAATTGACTTGAGAAAGAGCTAGCTTTCTCCAATAGATGCCTGCCAAGAGATCTCCAAGAAAAAGCTAAGAAAAGCTCCTAAAAATAGTTATTCTGATCCATTTTCAAGCTCCTCGAAAAAGCCACAAAATGAGCCTCCAAATTGTCTCCAAACAGCTTGCAAAAACTGCCAAAAAGTCTTCCAAAGTGGCCCCACCAGAAAATATGCTTTATCTGCCCAAAAAACTCCATTTTGTCCATATCTGCCTAAAAGAAAGCAAACTAAAAAAAAAACAAGATATTGTTTGCTTTACTTATTTTAACTGCATAAATAATGAATATTTCAAAGCAATTTATAAGATATTGCTTTAAAATATTATTTTATAATGATTTGTAGTTTTAATCCATATCCTGTCTCGATTTGATTTTTGCAAAATATTACAAGGCCATATGTGGCATGCCACCAAGCATATTACACTCTGTGACACTTGATTTTCTATAAAAATCAATTAAAATTCAAGGTATATTCAATAGTTTGCAAAACTAAGAGCTTCCAAGGGCTATCCTCCATTTGGTTTTGCAATAACTAAGGCATTCTAATGTTAGCCTACCCTTCAAATATGACAAAAATCCCTAAGGCATAAAGGCCTAGGCAATTAAACATATGCAAAGGCAAATAATACCTTCGGGGTATTAGTTGAAGCATTGGTTTTAAAATTGATGTGATAAAATCACCATCAATTTAGGGCATCAATGGAAACCCTAGTCACAAAACATCCTTGCCCTAGAAACTCGGGCTCATTTTCACACATTTAATTTTCAAGAAGAGGTTCCCTGTGCACCACCATGGGTTAGGGTTCGAAGAAAAAACCCTCAACTCTTTGCAATCTTTAAGCATTTTTCTGAGGATTTTCTATAGGAAAGCACAAGGTAAACACCCTATGACACATTTCAAACTATTTTCTTCATTTACCACTATTTTCTTTAGCTTTTAGCCACGGCCTTCACTGGTTTCTGATGCATTTATTCTATCTACACTGTGGTTTGCTCCTTCACTATGCTTTGAGACCGCCATAGCTATCTGGATTGGGTTTATCTGAGACTCCATAAGAGTGAAACCCGCTGCCATTCTTTATGTTTCTCCATCAAAAAAGAAAAAGGTAAACTCTCATCTTGAACTCTACATCACTCTCTTTGATTTCTTGTTTACATGAGCTCAATGTGGGCTCAAGAAGTTGTGAAATAAAGGCATTTTCTTTGCATTCTTTGTTAAACTCAATATGAAATCCTCTATTTAAAGTATTATGAAACCACTATACTTTTACAGGTTGTGGCCACATACATGTCTTTAAGCATTTCTTTGTGTCTTCATAACTCAAGAGCTCTTCACTTCTTCTGTATACAAGCCTCTACTTCAAAACCCAAAATGGATTTACCTTGTTTAAAACAAAGGTCTCTTCAGTCGCGGCCATATACTACATTTTTTTTTACTCATTTCTGGGTGGTTGCTTTGGTTGACATAACCCAAAACCCTTTTTTTTCTACATATGATAGTCTTGGTCGAAATGGGCTTCTTGCTGATGAAAGTCGACATTTCTATGGCTGCAATTATAAAGAAGATTTATTTGATATTTCTATGTGTAACTTATATACTGGAGGCTATGGTTGTACATGTACTAATTTCCATGTATTTCCTAAGTATTTTTACTTGTATGGGCTCAAAATCTTCCATTTCTTCTGTACATGAGGTCAATAATCAAAACCCAAAGTGGGGTTTACTGTGCCATGAGAAGAACTCATTATAGGCCCACAACTATTTCTAGCATAATCCATTATTTTTGAATGTGACTTCCTATTAAAAAGGCTCCAATTTTCTCTATCTCCTCTATATATGTGATCTTGTCTTTTCCATTTTGTCAAAGCAACTCAGCTTGAGATGAAACCATCATATGTTGATGCAAACTCTCAATAACAATCTAGTATATTTTGCTTTTCCTTAAGGCCAAGGACTCCATAGGACTGCTTTCAAATACACTAATATTTCAGTTTTAAAATAGCAAGATATGTTTTACTTTCTTCAGTTGCTCCGAAACACTTCCATACAGTAGCTCTAATCTTTATGAAGGCTAAAGAATAAGTTTAAATACCTGTTGCTTTGATTGGCATTTCCTGTAGATGCATGTGGTACTAAAACTTCATTACAAAAACACTTTCTCTTGCTATTTTTTGGACTGATGTATATATTCTATGCTCAAAAAATGTGCAAGCATTTGATATGTGGTTCATTCATATGCCTTCAAGCACACTGTATCCTTACACCTGCAGTTGTATATGTCATTTAAGTTCCATTTCTCTTTCCATGATAAAGTGCACTCTGATGTTTTGAATCCATGCAACTATACATAATATTTCCTCTACTTGATGACTGTTCTGCCACAGATGATGCTGCTCCAAACATATTAGACAATTCTGGACAGTTGACTGCACTCATAATTGCATTAATGACTGCAAGCATCTTATGATTATTATGTTCCTCTTTACTGCTCCTCTTGTACTCATGCATCTTTATGCACCTCCTGTAGATGAATATGGACATTGAGATTGCACTACTTGCCATAATGAAATGTATGTTGTTTTATGGATTTTGTTGTCCATCACTGTATCAAATGCATGGAATTAGTTACTCACAGTTAAGTTCACTGTATCAAATGCATATGATAGTTCTTTTTGCATCTGTTATGTTGGCATTGAATACCATATTTCTTGATCAGCATAAGAGTGTTGTCCTCTTCATATGAGCACTTGCAGGTTGTATTCTGTCACTGTCTTTATTTGTACTATTTCTTCATATGCAAGACTGCATGATGAGATCAGATTACTGCTCTTTGAATGTCTTGAATGCAATAGACGATGATGAAATAGTCAATGAATGTTGTCACTGCCTTACTCAGTTCCACACACTATTGATCTATCTTGGACAAGTTCATTGCATATACATGGTTGTCACTTCATCTCTTGAACTGATGATCATAGATGGGGCAATGAACTTGGAGTTTATGCACTCACTTGATGAGACATTCTTCAACTGAATATGAATATGCATTTCAATTCTATTCCTCTTGAGGTACAAGGGCAGCATATTGGGTTCAACCCTTGTGGGAGCCCACTTTACACCACATGCTGAAATGGTCTTCAAAATAGCAACATGATTTCACCTATACCTGCACAGGAAACAAACATGTTAGATAAAAGTAGTGAAGCTCAATGATTGTTTCTCTTTCAGTCTCTCTTGCATGTGAATGATTTGTATCTGATTTAGTGCACCATATGCAATGCATTATGTCTCTTTTGATAGGCACATAGGAAACTCAAAGCCAGAGCTCTAACAAATCTCTTCCAATCCTGTAAGTTCTTATGAAGATCGAGAGAAAGGAACGAAAAGAAACCTCGGATACCAAAGGCATCAAATAGGAAATGATGGCTATGTTCTTTCCCTTCCTTATTTCCAGATGCATAGTATATTTCCTATGTTTGTACTAGTTCAGCTATTCCCACGGCTTGTGTGGGACATTTGATCTATCATGTTTTCATTCAATGCAATGTTTATTCCATTTGTATATATCTCATTTATAAATCAAATGATCATTGTAATGAAATGAAATAACTTGTATCTCTGATGAATACCCAACAAAGCATTAAATGAAGAACTGAATCCCTTTCCTCTGTTATAATAATGCATCATAACTGAATCTTTCAAATATTCCAACTATGCAAATAAGATAATAGGCAAATATTTAAAACTTTCTCATCTAAAATGAACTAAATGCACTTTAGCTCTACCAATTTGAGCTGTGGAGAAAATTGGTAACATTTCCGGCGACTTCTGCTACATGCTTGCCTACTAAGCATCATGACCGGTTGACTTAAACTATCCATTGGGCATCGAGTCATACTCTGCTCATCTCAAACTCAGAAAATTGAAACTCAGCACTTCAAACTACTCCAAATAGTAGCAAAAAACTAAACCAAACCAAACTAAAAGCAAACTAAAAGGCCCTAGTGGCCAAAAAACATGTACAATAGTACTTAGGGAAAAAAAAACTACTGAAAATAAATGTGCATGAAGCACTTATTAACAACAACACTAATCTACTTATGGTACAAAGTAGAACTTATCTTCAGAGGCATTGTTTGAGGTGGATCCCATTCACTGGGATAGACAGCACCTCTCCACTTAACTTGGAAAGTTGAAATGCATTGTTTTCCTTGCACTTCGAGATTACATAAGGCCCATCCCAAATTGCATCAAACTTGGAATGCTTTCCAGGTCTTCTTCTCAGTTCATTCCATTTGAAAACTAAATCACCAATAATGAAGTTTCTTGGCCTTGCCCTCTTATCAAAGGAACTCTTCATTTGAGCTTGATGGATTTCAAGCTTCCTCAAGGCTTCCTTTCTGGTTTCCTCTAATTCCATAAGCTGAGCTAGCCTTACTTCTAAAGGATGCTCTTCTAACAACTCAATTTCTTTAACAAAAGCCAAAGTTGGTAATTCCATTGAAATAGGCAATTTAGCCTCCTTACCATATGTGAGCACATATGGAGAACAACCAGTAGCCCTCTTGGGAGTAATCCTGTCAGCCCAAAGAGCTAACTTTAATTTCTTGTGCCATGTCCTCTGGTTGTCTTCGATGGTCTTTTTGATGATCTTTATCAGGTTCTTATTGGTGGATTCTGCCTGCCCATTACCCTATGGGTAATAATTAGATGATGTATTCAAAAAGATGTTATTTTTGATAGACCAATCTGAAATCTTTAAACCAATAAAAGCTAAACCATTACCAGAGATAATTGAATCTAGGATACTAAATCAGAATACCAAATCCTGATAGAAGCTTAAAACAAAAGATTCATTTGCTTCTTTTAAAGCAACAGCCTTGGCCCACTTAGTAAAATAGTCTGTAGCAGTTAAAATCCACCTGTGGCCTGCACTTGAGGGTGGGTTTATTGGTCCAATGAAGTCAAGACCCCATTGAGCAAATGGTTGTTCTACTTTGATAGGGTACAGAGGTAAGGCTACAAGCCTTTGCTTACTTGCAAACAATGAGCATTTTTCACACCTTCTTACCCAAGAAAATGCATCTTTAAATAGATTTGGCCAGTAATAACTAGCCTACATTATTTTCAAGGCTGTTGTACTTGCAACAAAATGTCCTCCTGAAGGTCCATTATGGAATTCTTCTAGCAGTTTATCAACCTTATCTGATTCAATACGTCTCAGAAATACACCATTAAATTTTTTCAATACAAAACACCTTTAATTATAGCATAAGGAGTATCTTGTAACCTATAACACCTTCTTCCTGCCCTATCCAAACTTTCGAGGCACTCACTAGTCTATAGATAGTGAATCATTTGCTGCACCTAGTTATCAGTAGGAGCTGGAACAACATCTGGTTCACTATTATTCAACACTGTTTCAGCATTTTCTGCTTGTTCTTGGTTGTGCTCTCCATTTCCAGTAAGCTACGCACATAAACTCTTACCCCTAATCATCTTAGTTACCTTAATACTGACATCAAATTCCATTACTTGCCACCCAACAAGCTCTTTTATCATTTATTTCTCTGTTAAGTAAGAAATTCTTAACAGATGGATGGGCAACCATCAACTAAATTCTGTTATTGGGCAACATATTTCTAAATTTCTTGAGGCTTCTAACAATAGCAAAAACATGCTTCTCAACAAATGAATACCTTACCTCATAGTCATGTAGTACCTGGTTGAAAAATGCCACTGGCTGCTCCAAGCCTTCAACGTTTTGTTGGCACAACATGGCTGAAATGGTATCAACCCCCCAAAGGCATATAAAATGAAATCTTTCTTGTAGTTAGGATTAATGAGGGTAGGGGCAGCTACGAGAGCTTCTTTGATCTGCTTGAAGCTTCTCTTACCTTCCTTAGTCCATTTGAATGGTATGCTCTTCTTTAACATGGCTGTGAGAGGTTGTAATAAAGCAGCAATATTGGGAATAAACATTCTCACGAAATTAATTCTGCCAAGAAAACTTTCCAAGCATTTCTTATGTGCAGGCAACGATAAATCTAGAATTGCAGAAACTCTTTCTAGGTCAATAGAAATACCTTGCTTTGAAACAATATGTCCTAAGAGTTTACCTTCATGAACATAAAATATGCATTTCTTTGGATTCAGAGAAACTCTAAACTCCCTGCATCTTTGAAAAATTTGCTTCAAGTGATCAAAATGTTCATTAGAATCTTTCAAAAACACTGTTATATCATCTAAATATACCAGAACTATTTTGTTCATAAGGCCATGGAAGGCCATATCCATTGCCCTTTGAAAGTTTACCCCTGCATTGGACAATCTGAATGGCATCTTCCTATAGGCCATGGTACCCCACTTAGTTGTAAATGCAGTTTTATATTGGTCTTCCTCCTTCACTAGAATCTAGTTATAGCTTGAGTATCCATCCAGCAAAGAAAATCTGTTAGAACCAGAAACAGTTTGTAAAATTTGATCTTTTAATGAAGCTTTATTTAGATCACAGAAATTGACATAAAGTTGAATTTCTCTGTTCTTCTTTCTGACTGGTACTAAGTTGGAGACCCAAGATGTATTCTTTATAGGGAATATTATATTGCTCTCAATTAACTTGTTTAGCTCAGCTTTCATCAGATGCTCAAGTTTTAGGTTAAGGGGTCTTTGTCTCTACCTAACAGGCTTGGCATTAGGCTCTAACTCAATGGTATGATGAGCTAAACCAAGGTCAAACCCTCTAAAATCTTTATACTCCCATGCAAAAACATCACTAAATTCTTGACATAATTGAATAAAAGAATGTTGTTCATCTTTAGTGCATACCTTTCCCAACTTAAGCAATTTACCTTTGAATATCTCCAATGTCTCATAGTGTTCCTGCTTCACGGTCATGTTGCATTTGTCCTTTCTGATCTAATCATCTAAGTTAAAAATAGATTCTAAAGTTACTAGTCCCTTTGGTAGCTTGTTAGACTTGAGTTGTACGATTTGGTTGTCATATTGTTGCTGCCACTTATGCTAGTTATCAGTTGCAAATTCTACTTTTACAATTAGAAAACTCAAAATTTGCTCATTGCTGTCAAAAACCTACCAACTCACAATATTGTTAGGTACAGATAGTCTAACAACCATTTTTACATATGGCTATACCTCTATGTTATGAATTTTATTCAGAATCTCAAACTGAGATCCTAAGGTAGCAAGCCTATTTGCATGTTTATTTTGGTTTATGGGAATTGAAAGCAGATTAAATGCATAAAAAATTTCAACTAAATCCCAAACTCGATGCTTGTAGTCATTTTTAGTAACATTCAAGTTTCTAACTTGATTTACAATTAACTTAGAATCACCATAAACTTGTAAGCATTTTATACCTCTTTTCTGAGCCCATTCTAAACCATGAATCAGGGCTTTGTATTCAGCCACATTGTTTGTGCAGCTGAAAGCAAACCTCAATGCTGAATAGTACCTATCTCCATTAGGTGAAACAAGCATAGCTCCTCCACCAGCACCTGTTTTACTCCTTGATCCATCAAATTATAGCTTCCAAAGTTGATTCTCTTACTTCTTAGGCTAAGTTTGATCCTTAACCAGATTTGGAATCACTACATCAGGTTCATGTATCATGTAAATGCCTAATCCTACCTTATTAGTGTGACAAAAAGGGTCATCTTCATGATCCTCAGCTGCCCACTCATCTAGATTAATTTCTTTAGTAGGTGTGCTGGGCTCTAAGATCATGGATTGATCCTCCTGCCCATGGGTGATGTAGAGGTTAACATTTATTGGGCTAGGGACATATGGCTCAACATGGTCTTTGGAAAGAGGCTTAGATTATATGGTTACTTTTGTACCATATCTTGTTCTAAAAAACAAATGGGACCAATCAGAAGATAAAAACCCACCCAATTTTGCAGTAAAGTCCCTAGAAAGGCAAATAGCAAAGTGAGGTGGTAGGTCTATGATATGAATGTCCTGATGGATTGCAAAATTAGGACATGCATGTAAGGTAAGAGGTAGATTTCTTATTATCCTAGCAGTATTAACAACAGATCCATCTAGTTGGACTACTCCTTTTGACAGGGGTTCATAAACTAATCCCAATCTATTAGCTAGACTTTTGGGCATGATAGAACTGCTTGCTTCGGAATCTATCATATAATTATGAACAAGTTTGTCACCAATAATCAAACTTAGGTAAAAAGGATGGGGTTTTAGCTCTTGAACTTACTGTTCGTTCTTAATTTGTAGGCTGTTTGCAAGTACCACTTTAGCCTTTTCTTGGCTGGCAGCTTCAGAGAGGGAAAGCTTAGCTAAAGCTTCTTGTAATAAGTCCTTTTGACCGGGAATGTGTAATTCATCCATTACTAACATGTTGACAAGGGTTTTCTTAAGGTTATCAACAACATTAAAGGAAACATGACTTACCTTTTGCTATCCTTTAAGAGCAGCAGCAACATTCTACCTTTGGGAAGGTTGTGATTGCACTTTAGGCTGATCCTTTTCAGGTACAGCTTGACTTCTTTATAGAATTTGCACCTTTGGTTGTGCTGCAGGAACAACATGTGGTGAAGAAGCTTGAAATTTGTCCTTGGCAGGCTGCTGTTGTACATTTGCAGCTTGTTGTTCCAGATTTACAGCCCTTATTTTTAACCTTGTGTTGGTTGAAATAGGTGTGTTCAGCTGATTTTGGCCTTGAAGGTAATTAACACCACAAAATTTAGTGCCTTGCTAGTTCCTTAAGGCTACATCAACATTAACTTGTTGAGCTGAAACTTCATCTGAGACACCTTCCAAACTAGCATAACTATTTTGCACCATAAGAGTCTGATTCCTTACACCATTTGTACATGTAGCTTGGTTATGGGGTTGGTGACATGGATAGCACCAGTCATGGCCTTGTGCCATGTTGTTTTGAGTGGGTACAAGCTCTTTAGAAGAACTAACAACATTTAGACTGTAAGGTTGAAAGGGTCTAGGGTTGAAGTTTCTCCTCTGTCCCCAAGCATCAGCTAGGAAAGGTGGCCTATTTTGCTGATTGGGCTGATATGGGGCTTGGTAAGGCCTATGCTCTTGATCGATTTTCTTCTTGATATTTACTAACTCATTCCCAATGACTTTTAGTATGTTTTTAAGCTCTTGGAATTCTTGAGCTTGGGTTGGAACAATGTTTTCTTGAGTTGCGGCTTGATATCCTATTGCTAGAACTGGTGGGACAATGGCTAAAGGGGTTACAACCATTGGTGTAGGTTGGTGTATTTTAGGAAAAATGGGTAAAGGAGGTCTTGGGGCTATTTTTCTTTCTTGGATAAGGTAATTTTCTGCTCTAATGGCTACATCATAAGACCTAGGAAGAGTAGTTCCACCCATGGACTGAATCATAATAGAAATTTTGCTATTTAAAGCTCTAAGGTAGAACAAAAAGGCATGCTAAGATGTAGGCTTTACCACTGTGGGAATCCTATTCCAAGTTCTCTGGAACTGGTAGTTGAAGTCTACCATGTGCTCGTGAGGAGCCCTCTTTATGGTCCTTAACTGCTCAATAGATGACATATGGTTAGATTTGTCTTGAAAATGTTGACGCAATCCATCTCCCAAGTTGTCCCATGATGGGATCGACCCTGCTGCAAGTCCTCTAAACCACTGCAAAGCTTTCCTTTTCAATGATGCAGCCAAAAGCCTTAGTGCTACATTCTCTTGAGTGATATTATGCATTGAGCACAAGGTTGACACGTCTTGGATATGCTAAATAGGACTAGTATGATCTTCTCTAGTAAAGAATGACAAGCCTTTGAGAGCTACAATAGGAATGCCGTCATACTGTGCAATGTTTAATGGGTTGCCCCCATTAAATGCTGCAAATGTGAAGTTTCTAGGAATCATTGGTATCTGAACTATCAGCACTGGGCTCTTACTTCTCTGTGCTGGAGTCAGAGGGCTGAAACTTGGAGGTGTGGACATTGACCTCCTCAATGAATCAATTGTTCTACTTGTTGATCTCCCTCTTCTTGGTGGAGATAGCTACAAATAGTCAAATGGATCTGAACTGGATCTAGTTTTCATAAGCTAGATACACTAGATCTACATGCAAGACTAGAGAAAATTGAGTCACTAGGTATACTTGTAAAAAAGCCTCCAAAGCTAGAACATTGCTGCATATACCAGAACAACTTTAAGAATTGAAAAACTTCTCTAAAAACACTTTCAGAGTCCCACCAGGCGTGCCAAAAATTGTTATCAATCAGATATGCACCCTATGCTAAGCTATGGACTTAGCTATCTGTTGACACATGGGAACATTCCTAGGCCTATGGGTTGCCTAAACTTGGAGTGAACCTCCAAAGCGAGCTGGTTCTCTAAATTATTTTTTCTAATCTAAATGATTTGCAAAGGAAAAGGGTGAGAGGATGAACTGAAATGAAATTCAAACTTAAATAGAATATGCTCCTGATTTCTAACCTATCTCAATAGTTTCACTCACAAACAACTCCTTAAGCATGAACTCTCACAACCTCACTTAGAACATGCAATTAAAAAATGATTTATATGAAGGTTCAATCTAAACACAACATATAACCAGGATCATATGAATTATCTGCATGTAGTTTTACAGTAATGAGATATAACAAAGGACATAGTATTGGTCACAATGAAACATCAGATCAAAAGATGCAAATATGAAAGCAAAAGAAGTGAAACAGGAATGCTCTGTTGTATAGAACTGAAAGGAGTACATGAAAATTTGACAAAAATTGAGTCAAAAAAATGTTTACAAACTCTCTGCCTATGCTCAAGAGAGAAGAAACAAAGGTATCAACTGACTTGAGAAAGAGATAGCTTTCTCTAATATATGCCTGCTAAGAGATCTCTAAGAAAAAGTTGAGAAAAGCTCCTAAAAATAGTTATTCTGATTCATTTTCAAGCTCCTAGAAAAAGCCACAATATGAGCCTCCAAACTATCTCCAAACAACTTGTAAAAACTGCCAAAAAGTCTTCCAAGGTGGCCCCACTAGAAAATATGTTTTATTTGCCCAAAAAAACTCCATTTTTTCCATATTTGCCTAAAAGAAAACAAACTAAAAAAAAAAAGAAGATATTGTTTGCTTTGCTTGTTTTAACTGCATAAATAATGAATATTTCAAAGCAATCTATAAGATATTGCTTTAAAATATCATTTTACAATGATTTGTAGTTTTAATCCATATCCTGTCTTAATTTGATTTTTGCAAAATATTACAAGGCCATATGTGGCATTTTGCCAAGCATATTACATTCTGTGACACTTGATTTTCTATAAAAATCAATTAAAATTCAAGGCATATTCAATAGTTTGCAAACCTAAAAGCCTCCAAGGGCTATCCTCCATCTGGTTTTGCAATAACTAAGGCATTTCAATGTTAGCTTACCCTTCAAATACGACAAAAATCCCTAAGGCATAAAGGCCTAGGAAATTAAACATATGCAAAGGCAAATAATACCTTTGGGGTATTAGTTGAAGCATTGGTTTTAAAATTGATGTGATAAAAATCACCATCAATTTAGGGCATCAATGGAAACCCTAGTCACAAAACATCCTTGCCCTAGAAACTTGGGCTCATTTTCACACCTTCAATTTTTTAGAAGAGGTTCCCTGTGCGCCGCCATGGGTTAGGGTTCAAAGAAGAAATCCTCAACTCTCTGCAATCTTTGAGCATTTTTCTAAGGATTTTCTATAGGAAAGCACAAGGTAGACACCCTATGACACATTTCGAACCATTTTCTTCATTTACCACTATTTTATTTGGCTTTTAGCCACGACCTTCACTGGTTTCTGATGCATTTATTCTGTCTCTACTATGGTTTGCTCCTTCTCTATGCTTTGAGGCTACCATAGCTATCTAGATTGGGTTTATCTGAGACTCCATAAGAGTGAAACCCATAGCCATTCTTTATGTTTCTCCATCAAAAAAGAAAAAGGTAAACTGCCATCTTGAACTCTACATCACTCTCTTTGATTTCTTATTTACATGAGCTCGATGTGGGCTCAGGAAGCCATGAAATAAAGGCATTTTCTTTGCATTCTCTATTAAACTCAATATGAAACCCTCTGTTTGAAGTATTATGAAACCACTATACTTTTACAGGCCACAGCCACGTACATGTCTTTAAGCATTTCTTTGTGTCTTCATAACTCAAGAGCTCCTCACTTCTTCTGTATACAAGCTTCTACTTCAAAACCCAAAATGGATTTACCTTGCTTAAAACAAAGGTCTCTTTAGTTGTGGCCATATACTGCATTTTTTTTCCTCATTTCTAGGTGGTTGCTCTGGTTGACATAACCCAAAACCCTCTTTTTTTTGCATATGATAGGCTTGCTCAAAATGGGCTTCTTAATAATTAAAGTCAACATTTCTATGGCTGCAATTATAAAGAAGATTTATTTGATATTTCTGTGTGTAACTTATATAGTATGGCTATACATGTACTCATTTCCCTGTATTTCCTAAGTATTTTTACTTGTATGGGCTCAAAATATTCTATTTCTTCTATACATGAGGTTAATAATTGAAACCCAGAGTGGGGTTTACTGTGCCATGAGAAGAACTCATTATAAGCCCACGGCTATTTCTAGCATACTCCATTATTTCTGAATGTGACTTCCTATTAAAAAGGCTCCAAGTTTCTCTATCTCCTCTGTATATGTGATCTTGTCTTTTCCATTTTGTCAAAGAAACTCAGTTTGAGCTAAAACCATCATATGTTGATGCAAACTCTCAATAACAATCTAGTATATTCTACTTTTCCTTAAGGCTGAGGACTCCATAGGACTGCTTTCAAATATACTGATATTTCAGTTTTAAAATAGCAAGATATGTTTTACTTTCTTCGGTTACTCCAAAACACTTCCATACAATAGCTCCAATCTTTATGAAGGCTGAAGAATAAGTTTAAATACCCATTGCTTTGATTGGCATTTCCTGTAGATGCATGTGGTACTAAAACTTCATTACAAAAACACTTTCTCTTTCTATTTTTTGGACTGATGTATATAGTCTATGCTCAAAAAATGTGTAAGCATTTGATATGTGGTTCATTCATATGCCTTCAAGCACACTGTATCCTTACACCTGTAGTTATATATGTCATTTAAGTTCCATTTCTCTTTCCATGATAAAGTGCACTTTGATGTTTTGAATCCATGCAACTATACATAATATTGTTGAAATTAGGGCAGACAGCTAAGAGGGGGGGTGAATCAATTGTCACAAAACTTTATCTTTTGCTACTTTTAATCTTCTTTACCACTTATTAACAAATTAATGATATAACCATGAAAGCATGAATCAACAACACATGAGCATAAACATAATCAACACACATAACACCAGGGTTTTTACATGGAAACCCGGTTAAGGGAAAAACCACGATGGGGGTTAACCCACAATATTTATTCTCTATTAAAAGAATAGAAGAATGGGAAGGCACTTGCCTTCGGGCGTACTACCCAGAGATCACTGCTCAAAGGAGGTTCACTTCCTACAAAAATATTTAGATGGTTAACACCAAAAGGTTGAACTAAGAAACAACACCTTCACCATGCCAAGGTTTAGTTCCATTGAAGCTCACAACACCTCTGCTCTACCCCTAAACACTTCTTCGCTATCTCTACATCTTCACATCCTTGAACACATTTAGATGACTTCATTACACTTATTTAAACTTGACATCGACTTTGGAATGAACATCAAAGTTGGCCTTACAATCTTCTATCTGGAACATTCTCCAAGATAGGCATTACAAACAATTACAATAACAAATACAAAATGCTACATGCGAACCACTACACTATCAGCCAAACATAGCTAGGACTTAAATCTTCCTCGAACAACATACCATGCTCCATAGAACTTCTCTTAGATTATCCACAACACACACCAAGCATCTGGTCGGCCAAGACTAGAAAGAACAACAACACCCCAAGGAGAAATCTTCAATTACAAGCTCAATCCTTAATGCAGACCACCAACACAATAGGCACATGATCCAAAGACCTCCACAAGCACAATGAAATCAACAACGCATCATACCTGAATCTTTCAAATATTCCAACTATGCAAACAAGATAACAGGCAAATGTTTAAAACTTTCTCATCTAAAATGAACTGAATGCACTTCAACTCTACCAATTTGAGTTGTGGAGAAATTTGGTAACAAAAACTGGTAACAAACATCTTGTAATTCATCTTATAAGATCTAAATGCAACTTCTTGTTTCTATTGTATATAAGAAGTCCCCTCTTTCCCACCTATCGTCAGTGCCAATTCACTGCATGACTCTAAAATATTTTTCCTGTATTCTTCCATATTCAACACAATCCCAGCCTCCATGATCAAGCTCCCATAGTCTTCTACACAAACTACCTCAATAATAGGTGATAAAGACATTTGAAAGCTGTGAGGTAATCATTCACTCAAGATGCCTATATGGTATGTCTTCTCTATTTTAGTTACATCGAAGGGACTTAAAACTACTCAATCTGATATCCAGAAGTCCCTTCAATCTTTGCATTGGAGAAGTCTTGAAACTATCTCTTCAAATTTCCATTGTTACTTCTATGTATCTATGGGCCCACTTTATATTAAATTATATATTTTTGATCTTGGCTGATGTAATATTTACCCTTTGTATTATTAGATTGAAGGGACTTTCACAAGTTCCTTCTGATATAATTTGGTCTCTTCGATAAACTTTATGTTCTTCAATGCAGATCATTTAGTAACTCTTCTAATGGTACAGAAGGAGCATCTTCACCATCAGTCATAGAAGTTGTCTTTGATGGTTGATAATTCTTATTTCTATACAAGGCAATCTTGGACTGCATCTCTTGGTCTTCTTCCAATTCATCCAAAAGCTTTTCATAGTCCTGAACTTTCCTTGCATCCTTTGTTCTAGCTTTAGAAGATGGCTCCACCTCCATAGGAATATTATTAAGCTTCCAAGGCCGAGGCTTGTTTCTCTTCTTTTGGTGTATCTCTTCATAACTTTGCTTCACCAAAACCACATCAGGAAGATTAAGTTCTTTATACTTGTCTATTTCCAATTCATTAGTATGCGCACCATAGAGATCAAAACCAAGAGCATAGTCTTCAGGATTCAAAAGATGACCTAGATGAGTTTTCACATTAAAAATTATATCATTCTTTCTAAAGTCTGAAATACGAGCAACTTGTGTGTTTGCCAATGAATGCTTCATACCACCCACAGTAATCAAACCAACATTAACCTCAATATCCAAAACAATATACTCTACCAACTGCCTGCCTGTGAGAAGAGGCCTAAAGGGCACCCTCCAATACTGATTTACATCCATTAATGCATGCCTCGAGGTAAATGGATCAAGCAACATAATATTAGTACTCACTTTGGTGCACAAAACAAGAGGATCCAAGTTACCCCACATTACCCAAAAAGTTGAGAAACTTAGAACCATGGCTCTTATTAGTGAAGAAAAAGTCAACACCCTCATGAACTTGCTTAATATTAACTGCCTGGGAAACTGCCCCATGCTTGAGTATCAACTGTTCAAGATAGAAAAATGTTATCCTATGGCTAACATTTTGCTGTTCAAACTTGCACAACAGCCACATACTGATCTAGGTTTGTTTGAACCCTCCTACAGTTGTCATACATATGCTCCTATTGTATATACTCAATGACATATGCCTATTCTAATATAGCCCCATTAAGGGCCTCTTTTTGTATTCTCAACTTGACCTTAATTCTTTTAGAATGGGGCTCAGTCCATATGAGTTTAGCATGCACAAGCTTGACCTTATTGAGATTTTTAAGCCTTGTGATGTAGAAAGTCAGAAGCTCTTTAGATTCTAGCTAAGATTTGATCTATGTTTTGGGGGGCTATAAATACGAGATGCATTCAGGGTAGTGGAGGATTGTGACATGTTTTGCAAGCCCTCCGTGATGTCAACTTGGGAATGGATACAATTCACACACATATTAGCTATATTGGGTGGCATGGAAATGCCACACATGTAGTACAAAACTTGACCAATAGTCTTCTTGACTGTAAACATGTTAGCGACTATACCCTCGGAGGCCATTTTTACAAGAGTTTGGAGAAAACTCTAGACTGTATCCTTTTGATTCCTTATGCACATCACAATCAGAATATTTGGATTGTTGTTTTAAGCCCTTGTTAGCTCTGGCAGAAGAAAATGAGAATGTCTTGTAGGGTTTTAGAATTACAAGCATATGGAGAAGGTTATATTTTAGGTCATACAAATATGGTTCTGTATGGTATCCATTGTATTTCTACAGATCTTTGTAGAAGCAAATGAGGAAAGCTATGCAATGTAAGATTTTTTTAGCTTCAAAAGCACATTGTCAAACCGCTTAGCAACATTTCCACCTCTATTCCAAGCATAGTCAAACACTTTCAGTAGGCGTGCCTCACTTTCTTCTATTTTGGCCTTTGTGTTCATAGCAGCCCACCAAAATGTAATTGAAAATCCCCTGGAAAAAATAACTGTAAACAATCCTGGGCCTTGCTTGACATATTCATCATATGAACATTTTGATTATTGTAAGGATTCATTCCATTTTTGAGAAATGGAAAATGAAGGTTTTCCCTCCAAATGAGAACCAGTTCATCCATAATGTTGAAGCCTAGTTCAAACATTGTTAGTTTGTCCAAGGTACACAACTATGACATCTCAACATTTAAGTTTGTGTCTTTTCCTGTCTAAAACAGATTGAGGTGAAGCTATCCCAAGCTCATAAAAACCAAGACAAGAGAAACTTAGTGGAAGATTGTACACCCTATATTTTTTAAATCCCTCCTTGCCAAAATTATGATCTCCCCAATTAGATGGCCCAATAAGAACCTTTAAATATTTGAAAACCCAAGAACTTCATTTGTTGATCCACTTTATTCATTGTAAAAAGAGAATTGGAATGAGAAAAGTGTTTCTGAACTCTATTATTAGCCTCACAAACAACAATAATTATGTGACACATGTCGGGTCCCCTTGTGGGCCTGACCAAAAATAAATTCATTTTGAAACACTTTTTATCTTGAATTGATCTGTGATTGCCTCTGTATGCATCTGGGGTGAAAATTTGAAGTGGGTAATCATCATAATTTGATTTTTGACATTTTGTACTATGACCAGAACAAGTCAGGTAGCCTCCAGAATCACCCTGGAAAACTTGATCAAACATTCTCCTGGAGCCATGAAAATGCATTGACATGTTGGCTGATGATTTGGGAGCATAGTCATCAAAAGGATTTGCATAATTCCATTAAGATTGCAAAATATTAATCCTCAAAGTAGCTCACTGAACTTTTTCTAAAACTACACCTGTTAGAGAATCGACTGGAATTCACCAAATCACCATTTTGAAAAAATACTAGATTTCTTCCTGGGAAGCTGCCAATAGGGAAATGAATTCATTAGGCCCAATGAACACATGTGCCAAAGGAATTTTTTCCAATCCACTTCCTTTACAAAATATTAAGGGTCAAAGGTGACCCCTCTGAAACTTTTCGGAAAAGCAAATATCAAAATGTGAAAACTCCATTTGCTTTTGATTTTGAAAAAATATCAAACGAGATGTTAGGGCTTTGAAACTAGACATGGAAGCACTTTAACATGGGGACAATTGTAAGCACCAATTGGTTCATCATGAAAATTATCCATCTTGTAAATATTGACCTCCAAAGTTGACCCTCCTGGCAGATCCAACAATGTGGGGCCAACAACTCTTCCAGAGCCCTCCAACTTGGTGCTTCAAAACCCTATCAAATCTGAACATAGGAAGATGAAATCAAACATACATGCTTATAAATGTTAGATGAGTGTGCTTACCAAGGGATTTGGCATAAAAGTGAACATGCTTCAAATTATGATCCTCCAAAGTAGGCTACTGGGGTAGATTTCATAGGTGCATTTCTGAGTGCTGTAATCAATTTTCTTATCATGGGTACCTTAAATTTTGCCAAAATTTGAAGGTTCCAATAGTGGCTTCATCTGGGAATGTATGCCCCCTATGGGCATAGCAAGAATTCAGATCTTTGGTGGAAGTAGACCGAGTGTCTTACTCATTGGGAAATGGAGTCTAACCTCTCCTCTGGCCTGGACTAGTATGATTTGAAAAATCATACCTCAACTTGACGGCACAAGGCCATCAGAAAAAAAAAATCCTCTATTTGCCTCTATCATACACTTGATTTTCATCATGCTGTACTGAAGCCAATTTAGAAATATCATTGAAATCCACCTGACAAAATATGTTGATATCTCTCATGCCAATGCATTCTCCTTTATTTTGCATCTGAAAATTAGGCATAATCTGAAAGATTTCATCATCATGTGACAAGAAGAAGTCACGATCATCAAACAAGTTAGTCCCAGAGTCTATGTGATACCCTCTTTCATCACATTTGTTGTTATTCACCAAATGATGGCTCTCTAGCTGAACTGGAAAGTAGAACAAATCATATTGCATCAATTGTCAACCTGAAACTCCATCACCAGTTGCCTCAACAATTCACAAATTTAACAAGCTTGAATTATCAACACCCCAAGATTCAATAGAAGTATGCATTGCTGGAGCACTGCTGCAATGAACTTCACAATCACCAGATATCCCTTCACTGTCACAGTATCTATGTGTTGGGGATGAAATTTTAGAATCATATATATATATATATATCTGGTATCCAATAGTTAGTAAATCTAAATTTTGTCCACTATTAGGTGAACATGCTTCTTCATTCACTTCATTGGTAATGTATTCTTTACTTTTTTTTTATCATCACAACAATACTCAGGATCATTAAGAAATGGCAAATAAGATGTATTACTTTCATGATCATGTAAACATGCTTCATCCTCATTGTATAATGGATTTGAAAACACATAAAAATCATGTTTTGACACACCTTGGTAAAATATCATTTGATTTCCTTCTATCATTTCATCATACAAAGGCTTTGAAAAACTTTGGAAACCATTCTCAGATGTACATACCTCTTCTTCACCAATTATGTCTGTCAATGAATGTGCTTTTTGTTTGCTACCAGGTGGACTTGCTTCTTCACTTACCTCATTGCCGATGCACTCCTCAAGCAGTGTGTCCTCAACAATATCTTGAATATTGCAATCCTCTTCCAAGGTGAATAGTTATCCTTCCACAATTTCATCTTCATTCAAATCTGGAATATTATTATTGAAAATTTCACTCACACATGTTTCCTCTATTGGCTGCATTGTTTGATTATTTTTCCCATATCCATCAATGATATCATCATTTTCTATGTTATTAGCATTTCCAGCATAGTCACGCCTACTCCTTTCTATAACATAAATCAATTCACACACCTTCTTAAGAGTAGTTGGCTTCAAAGACTTAGGCCAATAAAATGAATTAGGCTCATATATTCCCATGAACAATTCAATGCATATAGATTCATTGGGTATGAAATCAAAAGGTATTTTCCAATAGATATCTAACATTCTTCTGAATAGGGCACATCCAGATTCTCCTTCATATCTCCTTAGGCCAAAAAATGCATCTAAAGGGGATATGCAATATTCTGACTTCATGATGGAACCTTGACTTCTTTCTTGAAAATACTCATCATTTTTCTCTTAAAAATTGCAGTTCTGGGATGTCTAAATGCATTCTTCATCAGGTTCTTTTTAACAGAGTCACCACCACTTTCAAAGAGTAATGAATTTCATTTTTTGGTCTTCTCTAGTAGAGTCATCCACATATCTTTTCACCACAACTGCAACAAAACTTTATCCAAGCCTGAAACTTCAATATTTGAACCAAATTTCATATTTTGCACCCTTTGATTCTTGACTCTTCCCAATGATAATCACTTATTCCCCAGTAGAGTCACCAATTTGTTGGTTCCCAAATTTACAGATTACCAAACCCTAAAAGGATGCAAAACTTTATGATCAGGTCCAATAACTGATTTGGCCAACTAACAAAATTAATCAAAATGATTGAAATTCCCTACACTTCAGGCTCTGCTATGCCTAGGTGGGTATACCTTATTCACCAATTAATTACTAACACCACTAGTTTTGTTGGTGATTGATTAGCATATTATAACCCTCATACAATTCCTTTTATACTCTATTCCACACTGGAATGAGGTTTGAAATAGATGCTATAGTATAGATTTATCTTCTACTCCTATTTCTACTCCTACAACAAAAATCAAATCAATATATGAAAAATGATATTGTACAGGGAACAGTTTTGAGAGTAAATGATCAGTGCCTTTTTCTTCACCGAGCAACAGAGTCCAAACCCTAAAAGATATGTAACCTCCCTCTGGCTATAACTCTAATTGTTTGGCACATAGATTGTTTATGACTTGCATAAACGTGTAAGAAAATTTCTATTCAGGCTCTACTTATTTATCCAATTGGATATTTCCAAACTACTGTGATTTACTTAAAGGAATTTTAATTGTTTCATGAAGAAACCCAATAAACAATTCACATAAAAAAAACAAATATGCTTCGATAAACCAGAAATATGCTTGATAAACTAATTTAAATAGTAAGGAAAAACCAAGTTGGAGACAACTAGATAACATTACCAATAAAATTAACAAACAATTTGGTGCAGTCATGGTTAGGAGGGTCCACAAAGTGAACTGTCCAGGTTGTGCAGCTAGGGTAAACACAACAGAAATAACTCAAAGATATAAGGTAAATGTAGATTTAGTCATTCAGTATATTATAGAATTCAAATACAAATTGGTCGGCAACATGCGGGCTTACAATTAGGGCTCACAGGCCTGATTACAAAATTACAAAATATGCACAAGATATAGCTTTTAAGCTCCTTCACGAGAAATTCAAACTATCAACTATCAACTAATGATCAACTACTTTCCTAGGTATATATTACATCAATATATATCATCTCTGGAACATAATATTCCTCCACATTGGCCAAGGAAGATCACAAACTCTAATGAAGAGCTATAACATGTGTACATGGATAGGTCAGACCTAATTGAATGGAACTCTTCCGCAAATGAGTGGAATGGTGTGCAAATCGTAGGGAAGGTTGGCCACGAATCAAAAAACATTGAATGATGTGTCATTTAGCTCTGCAAGTCATGAAATGCTCCACAAGTCTTCTCCTTTAGCTGATTGTCTGAGACTGTCACGATGCTTTGTTTTGAGAAAATAGTAGATCTTCTAATAGTGATATCTTATCAGTACTTGATCCAAATGATTTGAGATTTGGATATGTTATGCATTAATGTGTCTGGATGCAAAGTCTAGCTCTGCAAGGTCTGAAATGCAACTGCGATAGAATGCAGACCAAAATTTAGAAACTACTACTAACTAAATTGACTGTACTGAACTAGAAAATGAAAAGAAACAAATTGAAATGCAAATGTTTTTGGTTGATGAAAGATTGATATTGAACCAGGGATGCTCTTGCATCAGACATTTGGGGTTTTTGAAAAAGTGATTCCCTCATTTTGCTGGGGCTAGAGGAAAACCAAGACGGTCCACCTCAGCCTGAGAAATCCATGATGAATCTTCTCCTGATCTGCCTTTCCACTTCATAATATATTCTTTGTACTATCTTTCTCTAGTGTTGTGTCCAATTCTGTTGTCCAAAATGTCCTCAATCTTCTCTAGTGCTTGTTGTGGTAACTACTTCTTCAAGTCTTCTTCAATGTTGTCACTGAACTCTACTTCATGATAATGATATAGGTATGCAATGTTGAAAATAGGTGATATACCCAATGTCTCCAATAACTCTACTTCATATGCATTTCCTGAATCAAACTTTCTGAGTATCCTACATGGTCCAAACTTCTTCATCTTCAACTTGTTATATGTCCCAACTAGAAATCTTTCTTTTCTCAAATACACCATCACTTCATCTCCCACTAAAAATTATTTGTGTCTTCTCTTCTCATTTGCTTGCTCCTTGTACTTACTGTTCATCTCCTCGAAATGCTTCTTAACCTGATTATGCACTGTCTCTGTGTGTCCTGCAAATTCTTCTGCTTTGGCACTCCTCTTCTCTTCCATGATGATGTCTCTCAATTTTGCAACTCCTCTAGGGTTAGTTCCTATCACAATCTCAAAGGGTGTTCTTCTAGTACTCCCATTTATTGAATTATTATAGGCAAACTCTGCTTGTGATAGAATAAAATCCCAACTTCCTATCTTCTCTCCAACCAAACATCTTAACAAGTTTCCCAAACTCCTATTTACTACCTCTGTCTGTCCATCAGTCTGTGGATGAAATGCTAAACTAAACTTCAAATCTATTTTCATCTTCTTCCAAAGTGTCTTCCAAAAGTATCCAAGAAATCTTGTATCCCTGTCTGAAATTATGCTCTTTGGTAATCCATTCAATCTCACAATCTCCTTGAAAAATAGGTCAAATACATGAATTGCATCAGTTGTCTTCTTACAAGGTATGAAATGTGCCATCTTTGAAAATCTATCCACCACTACAAATATAGAATCATGTCCTCTCTTTGTCTTTGGCAATCCCATTATGAAATCCATACTTATGTCTTCCCAAGGTCTCTCTGATACTATCAAAGGTCTATACAATCTAATATTCTAACTACTCCCTTTTGCAACTTGACAAACTCTACAACTTTACACAAATTTCCTAACATCCTTATGATGCAGAGTGGCACAAGGGAAGCAACACACAAAGGTTTACTCTATTGTCCTTTGCCCACTCACCCACTTCAACTAGCCTTCAACCAACCAACCAACCAAAGGCACATACAAGGCATATGAACGATTTGATGTCCAGACTATTGTCCAACCCCTAAGGCTTCTCCAACACCTTAAGACAGATCAACAAACACTTTCTATGCAGTTGGTTTGATCTCCAACTTCCCAAAACTCTTCAACCTATACCTTGACTAGTAAGGCTACTAGCCCTCCAAACTAGGTTTTCTCAACAAAAATTGACAAAATCCCAAAGGTCTAGGAAAAAAAATGATGGAATTGAACACCCTTCAGGGGACCCTAACAAACCTCCAAATCTCCTGCTCCAACTCTACTCCAGCAATCCAGAACGCCTACTAGGTCTCTAGGCCTAATTGATCAATTTAGGCTAGGTTACAAAGCAAGTGCTCAAAATTGGATGCATAGGTCAGGGGTAGGAACTTGGAATGACTCTACCATCCCCAAACAACACAAATCCACCATTAATTCGCTCACTCTCTTAGAATTTTGTCATTTACATCATCAAATTGCATAATTTCAGTCAAATACATAGAGATATTTGACCTAGGGCATCACATTAAAAATAGTAAACTGTATTTTCTCATAAAATACTTTTGGAATCAAATAGTATACACCCCTAGCCTGCATATCACTGAGTGGCATGAAATTTCATCAGTGGAAATGCATTCTAGGGCCAAATTTGTGGGAATGCCCTAGAAAACAGGGTTTCTAGACCAGTTTTGAAAGAAAATTCAATAACTTTTGACTCCGACCACTTCAAGACATCAAACTAGTTGCATTTGAACCCAGACTCTCTCTAGTTTCATAAAAAGTACATTAGACCAAGATTTTAGTCCGTACAGTCCATACATAGCAAGAAAAATAGTGAAAAATAGTCAGTTTTCTTGATTTTTGTGCCCAAATTTCGTACAAAAACTTCCTCTTCCGTACTGGAGCAAGATTTCCTCCATATCAACCTATCTAAGTTAGTTTACAACTTCTACAAATAGTTTTAATAACCAAAATGAAGTTGCAACCGGTCAATGTGTCATTGACACCATTGACAACACTTGACACTATAGAGTTTTTACATTTTCCAAAGGATGGCGATTTGTTTTTCTTGTCCAATGGAATCAAAACATCCTCCATACTCCCAAAACATGATAAAACACACAAACAATAAAAAAAAAACTCAAAAACCAACCCTTATACCTTCTAGGCCTAAGTGGCATAACAAGGATCCAAGTGGACTAAGCATGGTTGAGGTTTATATGGTCACCTCAATCATCTTGACCACACAAAAAGGACCATATACTCATGGCTAAAGCCTTATTACAATCAAAACCACAACTTTCAAAAAAAAATTGCAAACAAAGTGACTTTAGGAACCAAGGTGCTCCTAGGTGCCCTGCACCACCTTATGTATCTGAGGCCAAAAGTAATTTTCACTTACCAAAGCTACTGTCTTATCAATGCCAAAATGTCCTACCAATCCACCACTATGTTTCTCCTTGATCAAATTGTCTCTCATTAAACTCCTAGGTATACACAATTGATTTCCTTTGAACAACATATCTTCCTAAATGAAATAGTCCAACCACTTACTCCTATCTATCACAACAGGTTCTTTACATGCTTTCCAAAGTTCTACAAAACCAAGATCTTCCTCATACAAGTTCTTCAATTCCTCACATCCCAACACTTCAACTCTCATTTCTATCAACAAGTTCCTTCTCCTGCTCAGTGCATCTGCAACTTTGTTTGATTTACCACTCCTATGCTTCAATAGAAAAGTGTAACTCTGCATGAACTCTACCCATCTCATATGTCTTTGATTCAACTTTCCTTGATTGTTCAAATACTACAAAGCTTGATGGTCTGTATATAACACAAACTCCTTAGGTAAGAAGTAATGTCTCCACTTCTTCAAGGCTTGAATTATGGCATAGAACTCCTGATCATAGACTGAATATCTTCTCCTTACATCATTCAACTTCTCACTGAAATATGCTAGAGGTCTACCTTCTTGACTTAACACAGCTCCAATTGCATTTCCATTTGCATCACAATCTACTTGAAATAGCTTATTGAAATCTAGTAATGCCAACACAAGTTGCTCTGTCACTTTTTGTGTCAACAATTCAAAGCTTTTATCTATTTCGGATGTCCACTTAAAGTATTTCTATCACCTCTCATTGTCTCTATCATAGGGTTACATACTGAATTGAAATTTCTGATGAACTTCTAGTAGAAACTAGCCAATCCATGAAATGATCTAACTTCTCCAATGCTCTCTAGTGTAGGCCATTTAATAATTGCTCTTACTTTCTCATGGTCCATCTTCAATCCTTTCGCAGAAATCACAAATCCCAAGTATACCAAATCTTCCTTCATGAAACTACACATCTTGATGTTTATCGACAATTTCTCTTCTCTCAGTCTCTACAATACTTGTCTCAAGTTCCACAAATGTTCTTCTTTTGTCTTATTAAAAATTAGAATATCGTCCAAATATACAATAACAAACTTACCCAAGAATTTCTTTAAAACTTCATTCATCAACCTCATGAAAGTACTTGGTGCATTTGTCAGTCCAAAAGGCATCACTAACCACTCATATAATCCTTCATTTGTCTTAAAAGCAGTCTTCCATTCATCTCCTTCTCTGATTTTGATCTGATGGTATCCACTCTTCAAGTCTATCTTTGTGAAATATTTTTCTCCACTCAAACAATTCATAATATCATCCATCCTAGGTAAAGGAAATACATACTTAATTGTGATCTTGTTTATTGCTCTAAAGTCTATACACATTCTCCATTCTCCATCCTTCTTTTGTGCTAACACTGCAAGTACTGCACAAGGACTCAAACTTTCTTTAATCAAACCTTTCCTCAACAACTCATGTATCTGTCTATTCAATTTTTCATTCTATGTCGGTGTCATTTTGTGTGCTACTTTGTTAGGTAAACTAGCTCCCAGTATAAGATCCATGTGATGACTGATACTCCTAATTGGTGGCAATCCTTCTGGTACATTATCTAATATGATGCCTTCATACTCTATCAGAAACTCAGTTATCTCCTCTAGTGGTGATTCTTTAGTCTCCTTCTTCAATGTTTCAGGCTTCTTAGGGATCAAAGTATAACACATGTTCTCATGTCTCAAACCATCTAGAAATTTCCTTCCATCTACCAAACAGATTCTAGCATTCCCACATACTTCACTCTTAGGATCATCTTCCAAAGGAATCAAAGTAATTCTCTTTCCATTAGATATTATAGTGTATATATTCTTTCTCCCATCATGTATAGATTTTCTATCATACTGCCATGGTCTACCCAACAAAATATGACATACATCTATAGACATAATATTACACAAGACTTCGTCATGATAAGATCCAATATGAAACTTCACCAAACATTGCTCACTCACTAGTACCTTATGATCATCCTAAATCCATACTATCTAATAGGGTTTAGGATGTTTCAGTCTTTCCAACTTCATCTTAATCACCATCTCCTCTAAAACTAGGTTGCCTGAACTACCACTATCAATTACAGCTTTACAACATTTACCTCCTGATTTGCATATGGTTCTGAACAAACTTTTCCTCTTCGGCGGTTCTTCATTTGTCTATATTTGAAATAGTACTCTCCTCATGACAAGTGATTCTCCTTTCTTAGGTTTACCAATTGAACTTGGTGATCCAATAGGTTCTTCTTCCATATAGGCTACTCTTCCATTGTTCTTTGTTCTCTTGCTTGTACTCCCTTGATTACATTTAAATGCTCTATGCCCTTCACCTCCACAATTAAAATAGGTTCCTCTGGATGTTCTCCTATTAGGTCCTCTTCCATCTCTTCTATATCCTTCACTTTGGTATGGATTAGGGTTTCCTCTATGGTAGAAAGTTCTATCTTCTCTTCGGTATGCATTGTTATCTATCCTCATTCTTGGATGTGTTCTCTTGTCTGTTCTGCTCTGCATATGATCTCTCTCCTCTGAAAAATGTTCTCTCTCTAAAATTTACCTCCTCTACCTCTCTATCTCTAATCATACCTCTTGTTCAACTTTTCTTTAACTTTCAGGGCAAACTGATATGCTTCTTCTAGTTTTGTCATCCTCACTAAACTTAGTTCTTCTTGAATGTTCAATCTTAGTCCATTGATATATCTAGCCACTATCTCATTGCTTGTTTCACTATGTCCTATCCTTATGATCATCTTATGAAATTCTTCAGTGTACTCCTTCACAGATTTCTCCTTTTGTCTTAGGTTTTGTAATCTCTTCAATAGTTTCAACTCATAGTCAGCAGGTATAAACTGATTCTTCAACTTTGTCACCATTCTATCCCACTTTGTAATCTTCTCTTTTCCTCTTCTATTTCTATCCAACTGAATTTCTTTCCACCATATAGCAGCATGTCCTTTCAACTTTGTCTTTGCAAACTTCACCTTCTCTGAGTCTTCAATTTCTTCATACTCAAAGTATTCTTCCATGTCATTTATCCAATCAATTAGTTCCCCCAGATTCAAATTGCTAGTGTAATTTGGTACATCAACTCTAGGTCTTTTCCCAATCTTTGAAATAGCTCACAACATCTTGACTTGATCTGATTCTTCTTCTTCATCATCTCCTAGGGTTACTTCATTTTGATTAGTGGATTGAAATTCTTCATCATCATCACTTTCAACATTAGGTCAAGGTGTAAGTCCTCCTCTCTGATCTTCTTCAACAATATCCAGGAAAACTCGCATGGTTTTCATCATCTCCATCATCTCATCCATTCTTCCAACCATTGTTCCAACAACAGGGATTCTCCTCGATGGCATTCTTCCTAGGATCAAGTGCAACTGCCTCAAATTCAGTGATCGGGCTATAAGGTGACAACTGCCTCACAATCGTCGATCGGTTGCAACACAAGTAACTTGCCTTGGATTCGATGATCTGTTCACAACAAGATCTTAAAAAATTCATTCACCAACTCTGCTCAATTCACTCCCAAAGATTCAAACTTTCACTCTGATACCACTTGGTGCAATCACGGTTAGGAGGGTCCACAAAGTGAACTGTCCAGGCCATGCAGCTAGAGTAAACACAATGGAAACAAATCAAAGATATAAAGCAAATATAGATTTAGTTATTCAGTATATCATAGAATTCAAATACAAATTGGCTGGCAATATGCAGGCTTAAAATTAGGGCTCATAGGCCTAATTACACAATTACAAAATATGCACAAGATATAGCTTTGAAGCTCCTTCGTGAGAAATTAAAACTATCAACTATCAACTAATGATCAACTACTTTCCTATGTATCTATTGCATTAATATATATCATCTCTAGAACATAAGATGCCTCCATGTCAGCCAAGGAAGATCACAAACTCCAATGAAGAGCTATAACGTGTGTACACAGATAGGTCAGACCTAATTGAATAGAACTCCTCTGCAAATGAGTGGAATGGTGTGCAGATCTCAGGGAAGGTCAGCCATAAATCCAACAACATTGAATGATGTGTCATTTAGCTCCGCAAGTCATGAAATACTCTACAAGTCTTCTCCTTTAGTTGATTGTCTAAGATTGTTAGGATGCTCTGTTATGAGAAAATAGTTAATCTTCTGATAGCGATATCTTTCCAGTACCTGATCCAAATGATCTGAGATTTTGATATGTTGTGCATGGATGTGTCTAGATGCTAAGTCTAGCTCTGCAAGGTCTAAAATGTAACTGCAGTAGAATGCAGACCAAAATACAAAATAGAGAAACTGCTACTAATTGAACTGACTGTACTAAACTAGAAAATGAAAAGAAACAAATTGAAATGCAAATGTTTTTGGTTGATGCAAGATTACTCTTGAACCAAGGATGCTCCTGCATCACAATTGAAACTAGAATTTGGCAACCAATTCAATGCTTTCTTTCCATTACTTGTTCAAAAAATTGCTTTTACAATGTATGCTTCTCAAAATCCCATTCCCCCCGATTTACTACTATCTACCACTACTTGATTTTATCTTTCATATATACTTTGTATTTCCAAGGGTTATGACCCTTCATATTCATCTGGTGCAACTTTTCATTATCTTCTGTAACTAAAAATATTTAATTCTTTCATCCCCATGAATAATTTTGCCAATAACATATTGTTCCTATTATTTGCTAGCAATTTCACATTTGTTCTTTCACCCAATAAATATATCATTTGGGTAAAAATAACTCCTCATTCCATGATTTTATATTTTCATGATTCCCTTGATGGAAATATTTCACTTCTTAGTGAAAATATTTTATACTTGTGCTTTACATTAATAAAATTTATATGCCCCCAAAATAAATTCATAGTTATGATTTTAATAAAGTTTTAACGGCCTTTTATAAATTTCATCTTGCTTTATAGCTTCAGTGTGATACCACAGGGTTCATGATTAGCTCTTGTGGTGATGCGGGAAATGCCTTGGGTTTGAAATTGTGCTTAGATTCTTAGTTCCAATTTTAGTGTTAACCATGACACTATCATATCTTTAATGCATATCGTTCTTTAGTTCTCACTAGATTGTACTGTACTAGGAAATGCCTCATGTATTCTAGATTCTCTTTTGAAAGTTGAAACATTCAAGTGTTAATGAACAAATCTATCCTCCATTTCCAAAAGTTCTTCTTTGCATCACTACATGAAAGTTCTACCATTCATGGTAGTTGACCTCAAGTTTGGTGTTTTAGAAACCATTTGAATGGATAGTCTATCTCATATGTTGACAAGTCTGGCACCCTAGAGTAGACTGTGGCATCATCCACTACAAAATTGCTAATGAACATCTTGTAATTCAACTTATAAGATCTATATACAGCTTCCTGTTGCTGATGTATATAAGAAGTCCCCTCTTTCCCACCTATGGTCTGTGCCAAAGCACTGCATGACTCCAAAATGTTTTTCTTGCATTCCTCCATATTCAATACAATCCTAGCCTCCATGATCGAGATCTCATAGTCTTCTGCACAAACTACCTCAATAATAGGTGATAAAGACGTTTGAAAGCCATGAGGTAATCATTCACTCAAGATGCCTGTATGGTATATCTTTTCTATTTTTGTTACATCGAAGGGACTTAAAACTACTCAATCCGATATCCAGAAGTCCCTTCAATCTTTCCATCGGAGAAGTCTTAAAATTGTCTCTTCAAATTTTCATTGTTACTTTGATGTATCTATGGGCCCACTTTATATTAAATTATATCTTTTTGATCTTGGTTGATGTAATATTTACCCTTTGTATTATTTGATTGGAGGGATTTTCACAAGTTCCTTCCAATATAATTCAGTCTCTTTGATAAACTTTATGTTCTTCAATGCGGATCATTTATTAACTCTTCTAATGGTATAGAAGGAGCATCTTCACCATCAGTCATAGAGGCTCTCTAATGGTTGATAATTCTTATTTCTATACAACACAATCTTGGACTGCATCTTTTGGTCTTCTTACAATTCATCCAAAAGATTTTCATAGTCCTGAACTTCCCTTGCATCCTATGTTCTAACTTTAGAAGATGGCTCCACCTCCATAGGAAGATTATAAAGATTCCAAGGCCGAGGCTTTCCTCTCTTCTTCTGGCATTTCTCTTCATAACTTGTCTTCACCAAAACCACATCGGGAAGATTAAGTCCTTTATACTTGTCTATTTCCAAATTATTAGTATTTGTACCATAGAGATCAAAACCAAGAGCATAGTCTCTAGGATTCAGAAGATGACCCAGATGAGTTTTCACATTAAAAATTGTATCATTCTTTCCAAAGTCTAAAATACAAGTAACTTGTGCATCTTCCAATGAATACTTCATACCACCCATAGTAATCAAACCAAGATTAACCTCAATATCAAAAACAGTATACTCACCAACTGCTTGGCTATGAGAAGAGGCCTAAAGGGCACCCTCCAATACTGATTTGCATCCATAAATGCATGCCTCAAGGTAAATGGATCAAGAAACATAATATTAGTACTCACTTTGGTGCACAAAACAAGAAGACCCAAGTTGCCCCACATTACCCAAAAAGCTCAGAAACTTAGAACCATGGCTCCTATTAGCGAAGAAAAAGTCAACACACTCATGAAATTGCTTAATATTAACTACCTGGGAAACTACACCATGCTTGAGTATTAACTGTTCAAGATAGAAAAGTGTTCTCCTATTGCTAACATGTTGCCGAACCTGCACAATAGCCACATACTGATCTGGGTTTGTCTAAACCCTTTTTCAACTATCGCACATATGCTCCTATTGTACATACTCAATGACATACACCTGTTCTAGTATAGCCCCATTAAGAGCCTCCTTTTGTATTTTCAACTTGACCTTAATTCTTTTAGAATGGGGCTTAGTCCATATGAGTTCAGCATGCACAAGCCTGACCTTATTGAGATTTTAATCCTTTTGATGCAGAAAGTCAGAAGCTCTTTAGATTCTAGCTGAGCTTTGATCCATGTTTTGGGGGGCTATAAATAGGATTTGCATTTGGGGTAGTGGAGGATTGTGACATGTCTTGCAAGCCCTTCATGATGTCAACTTGGGAATGGATGCAATTCAAACACATATTAGTTTCATTGGGTGGCATGGAAATGCCATAGAGGAAGCACAAAGCTTGACCCATAGTCTTCTAGACTATAAACATATCGGTGACTGTACCTTCAGTAGCCATTTTTATAGGGGTTTGGAGAAAACTCTGGACTGTATCCTTTCAATTCCTTATGCACCTCACAATCAGAAGATGTGGATTGATGCTTTAAGCCCTTGTTACCTCTAGTAGAAGAAAATGAGAATGTCTTATAGGGTTTTAGAATTACAAGCATATGGAGAAGGTTTTGTTTTAAGTCATACATATATGATTCTATATGGTATCCATTGTATTTCTGCAAATCTTTGTAGAAGCAAATGAGGCAAGCTATGCAATGTAAGATTTTTTAGCTTCATAAGCACATCATCAAGCTGCATAGCAACATTTCCACCTCTATTCCAAGCATAGTCAAACACTTTTAGTAGGCGTGCCTCACTTTCTTCTATTTTGGCATTCATGTTCATAGCAGCCCACTGAAATGCAATTAAAAATCCATTGGAAAAAATAACTATAAACAATCTTGGGTCTTGCTTGACATATTCATCGTATGAACATTTTGATTGTTGTAAGGATGCATTCCATTTTTGAGAAAGGGAAAATGAAAGTTTCCCCTCCGAATGAGAACTAGCTCATCCATAATGTTGAAGCCTAGTTCAAACATTGTCAGTTTGTCCAAGGTACACAACTATGACATCTCGACATTTGAGTTTGTGTCTTTTCCTGTCTAAAATAGACTAAGGTGAAGCTATCCCAAGCTCATAAAAACTAGGACAAGAGCAACTTAGTGGAATATTGTGCACCCTATATCTTTTTGATCCCTCCTTGCCAAAATTATGATCTCCCCAATCATATCACCCAATAAGAACCTTTAAATATTTGAAAAGCCAAGAACTTCATTTGTTTATCTAGTTTATTCATTGCAAGAAGAGAATTGGAATAAGAAAAGTGTTTCTGAAATTTGTTATTAGCCTCACACACAACAATAATTATGTGACACATGTTGGGACCCCTTGTGGGCCCAACTAATTTTTTTTTAATTTTGAAACACTTTTTATCTTGAATTGATCTGAGAATGCCTCTCTATGTATCTGGGGTGAAAACCTGAAGTGGGTAGTCATTAGAATTTGATTTTTGGCATTTTACACTATGACCAGAACAAGTCAGGTAGCCTCCATAATCATCCTGGAAAACTTGATCAAACATTCTCCCGGAGCCACGAAAATGCACTAACATGTTGAATGATGATATCAGAGCACAATCATCAAAAGGATTTGCATGACAACATCAAGATTGCAAGATATTAATTCTCAAAGTAGCTCACTTAGCTTTTTCTGAAATTGCACCTATTAGAGAATCAACTAGAATTCACCAAGTTACCATTTTGAAAAAATACTAGATTTCTTCTTGGGAAGTTGCCAATAGGGAACTCAATTCATTTAGGCCCAATGAATACGTGTGCTGAAGGAATTTTTTCCAATCCACTTCCTTTACAAAATATTAAAGGTCAAAGGTGACCCCTCTAAAACTTTCTGGGAATGCAGATATCAAAATGTGAAAACTCCATTTGCTTTTGATTTTGAGAAAATATCAAACGAGATGCTAGGGATTTGAAATTGGACATGGAAGCACTTTAACACAGGGAGAATTACAAGCACCAATTGGTTCATCATGAAAATTATCCATCTTGTAAATATTGACCTCCAAAGTTGATCCTCCTCGCAGATCCAACAATGTGGGGGTAACAACTCTTCCAGAACCCTCCAACTTGGTGCTTCAAAACCCTGTCAAATCTAAACATAGGAAGCTAAAATCAAACATACATGCTTACAAATGTCAAATGAGTGTGTATGCCAAGGGATTTAGCATAAAAGTGAATAAGCTTCAAATTATGATCCTCCAAAGTAGGCTACTAGGGCAGATTTCACAGGTGCATTTCTAAGTGCTGTAATCAATTTTCTCATCATGGGTAATTCAAATTTTTCCAAAACTTGAAGGTTCCAACACACGCAACATGTGACACACTTGCCATTACACATAATAGAATGACATCACAACATTTAAACATAAGGGAGATTCTCAACCATCAATGCACACCAAACAAGCATATATCATAGACCACACATAGATACGCATGAATTAAGAATCTCAATGCACATGCAATACTAGGGTCACAACACACGTTCAGTACAACTCCAACGGTAAAAAGGAAGAGAGACACAATAGGCTAGGACTAGAAGTGTTAATATGAGGGCATAAACCTCCTCATAGCATAACTGAGTATTGTATCATCGTGAAATGCTCTTTACACCCAAATACAGTTTCGGGTAATGTATCACCATGAAATGTTGTTAGGTGTAGATGATCTTATTATTAAATTTTATTTACCCAAATGTGATTGATGTTAATATTATTTAAACTCTCACTTACTAGTTCCTACGACCACTTTGGATCGTGGTGCACGGTGAAAGCCACTCCTCTCCTATGTCTATACATCTTCCTGCATGTCCAATGCACCAATTTGACTAATTAGGCATGGCACAAAAATCAAAGTGAAAAAATTGACAAAAATCACAAAATAGGTTTAAAAGATGCAAAACATGCATACATTAAGGAGACAACTCATCTCACAATTCAAATTAATCATATAAAGTCTAACATGCAAAATTCATATTTTCGCAATGCACAAAATAACCATAAGATCCTAAATCCACCATTAAAGCTACCTATGGCACCATGGAATATTTTCTATCTTTCATTCTAAAAGGTTTATTGAGAAATGAAGAACAACCATTTATAGAAAATGAAAACAACTTCCCAAATATCCAATAAAATTGAGTTGGGCGATTCTAGGAAAATTTTGGCAGAGTTTTGTTTGTTTTTCCATGTTTCCAAAACATAAAACATATGGAAATAAATAAAAACAGCTCTAAACTCATTCTAACATCTCATTCCTATCAATTAAGCCATGAGAAAACCACTTGAAGTGGCATGGAAAAGGAAAGAAATCATAGAATGAAAACCATGCAGAGATTGAAGAAGCATACCTTTCCAATCAAGCTAAAATCCAAACATATGAAGAGTTGAAAGCAAACATTGATCAAACTCACATCAAGCATCCAAAAACATTCATGAATCCATTCCTCCAACCATGCAAGAAAGATTCCTTGCAATACATCCATGGATAAATTCCTCCCATTCTTTCAAGAAGAGGGTTTGAGAAACAGAGGAGAAAAACAAAATGAAAAGTATGAAAAATAAGTCTCTTTTTCCCTTTTATACAAAAGCCCTAATTTCATTTATTTTAATTCATTTTTTTAATTTCACTAAATACTCTCAAATAAATCACTTAAACTAACAAGAAAAATAGTTAATCAACCAAATTCAACTAGTCTAACTAGGTAATTGCCTTTTAACTTGATCTCTTTCCAAAAAGCCCAAATGTGCCATACCAAGCATTCAATTTTCCAATTAATGCAATTCTACCTTTTTGACAAAAAAATATTAAATTTTGGAAATAATTTGAAATCACTCAAATTTATTCCTCTAGCATAATATGATGCAATAAACATTTTCAATAAGATATAATTAACAATTTTCAACTTAAAACATTAAAATACTTTGAAAACACGTTTTTCAAAATAATTTAAAATAAAGTACAAAATGCTAAGGAAACACACACAACTAACTTCAATCACTCATTATAGGTTTCCACAACACCAGGATAAGGGTAAGATGGCTTAGCATCCCATGTCAACCTTCTCCACATTTCACACATTAGTTAACACATGTAATTACCTACACACTCAAGTCAACCATCAGGCGTGCCTACTCAACATATAATCGCTGAAGCAACATAGTCCACTCCAACATGGTGTAATCACACATTATATAAAATAATCATATCCACTATAATCATCTATGACTAGCATGATTCAGGAACATGATGCATAAACAACATTTCATAATGTTGGAATAACACAACAATCACAACTATAACAGGTATAATGAAAATAGTGAAGCTAAAGCACTGCAATATTCTAACATACACAATCACAACATATGCATCTCATAATACATAGTTGAAATCCAAATAACAAACAAACCCCATCAGAAACACCTTGATGGTCATCCATAATACACCCTTAGAACTCTCTGATGGTACAATAGACCTCATCGACAAGTTTGGTGCAATGCATCAAAGAAGGAGAATCACATAATACATTGATATACACACAATATAACATATAACATATGAATAAGAAAGCACACCAGAGAAAATCTAGGGTGGGCATTACATCCTCCCCCACTAAGCTTAGGCTTACTTCTGAAAACCTACAAAAACACAAGGATGAAGTACCTGTAGTAGACAATCCTTTGCAACCACAGGATATCTCAAAAGATCAATCCTCCCAACCATCACTAGGTTGAGGTCTCAAAACAACAAACCAAGTCTCCAAAGGTGCACCAACTAGGTCAAAACAAACCATTGTGCATACAAACTCCTTTGAGACTGCATCATTCCATCCTCCAACTGTCACCGCAACGAGGAGATCTAGCCAAAATGTTAGAAATGAAGGTAAACAACTATCAATGGAAAACTGATTACAACTATTATATAGATATTTAATTGTGTAGAACCAAAATGGAGATGGTATGAAATCAACACAAAGAAATAATGAAATAGAAGATCAAACACATAATACTTTATTTACATGGAGAAACCCTTTTAGGAAAAAAATCCACATAAGAAGAGATGCACCAGTCTGTATTAACTTCAATAGAGTTTACAATACAACACTCACAATCTCTTCTTCAATCTTCAATCCTGCAGCTCCTGTAATACACCCACATAGTCGTAATATAATATCCTCTTAAAATAATGTTTCCTTCTAGGGAAAAAAACTCTAACATAACCTTGATCGTCAGATCTACAACCTAATGATGAACGGTCTAGATTGACTATGAAATTACAATATTTTACAAGGCAAGGGGATGGTGACAGTAGTGGGGGGGGCAGCCCCCCCACACCCCCATCAAGTACAAGGATGCAAAGTGTGGCTGAAACAAGATCACTACTAGGTGAATACTTCATCCCTTATGAATGATTTACAAACAATATTAGGAGTAATTAAATACATAGAATTTACAAAGTTGATGGCACTATAATCCTAACATTCTCCCACTTGGCATTATACATTGTAAATACATCCATAGGAAAACATAAAACAATTAAGTACTAGGAACAAGGCCCATGGCCTTCCTACACCATGTAAACTTTTTTGTACTCATAAGTTTGGTAAGTGAATCTACAAAATTCTCCTAAGTCTCAACCTTCTTTAGCTTAATCTATCCATTATCAATCATTTCACAAACAAAATGGTATTGAACATCCACATGCTTAGTTCATGCATGATACACAAGGTTCTTGGCCAAACATATTGCACTCTAGCTATCACAACCAACTTGAATAATTCTGCAATCAAAACCAATGCCTATACACAATCTCCGTAACCAAACTGCCTCCTTAGAGACATGAATAGCAGCCATATGCTCTTCTTTGGTGGTGGATAAAGCAACAGTGGGCTGCCTTTTACTCATACAACTCATAGCTCCTCCAAACAAAGTAAACACATAGCCACTAGTGGACCTTCGACTATCCAAGTCACTTGCCCAATCTGCATCAACAAAACCCTGTATGTCCAATGTCTTATCCACACTGTTAGTACTAAAATAAACCAAATAGTAATCAGAAGTACCATGCAAATATCTTAACACCCTCTTTACATAGTTTCAATGTTGTCTACCAGGGTTAGACATAAACCTGCTCAAAACACCCATTGTTTGGGCTATATATAGTCTAGTGCAAACCATTGCATACATCAAACATATCCTATAAATCATCTTCATTCTTAGGACACATATCTAATGAAATCTTAGTACCAACTGGTAAGGGAATTTTAATTAGATTGCAATCTTGTATGCTAAATTTGTGCAAAATAGTATCAACATAATTACTCTACAATAACCAAAGCTTTCTGTTTACTCAATCCCTTTTGTTCTCCATTCCCAGAATATACCTGGCTGCCCCTAAGTCCTTCATGTCAAATGTACCTAAAATTTGAGCTTTCATCTCACCGATCATACCCTTAGTGTTACTGAAAATTAACATATCATCCACATACAAGGCAATAATCATAATATGATCATCAATACATCTAATGTATACACAATGATCTTCTTCATTTCTAATAAAGCCCAACTTCAAAACAAATGAATCAAATTTATGGTACCACATTCTGGGAGACTACTTTAAAACATAAAGAGACCTTTTTAACTTGCATACCTAGTTTTCTTTCCCTTTTACTTGAAAAATTGTAGGTTGTTGTATATAAATTTCTTCTTCCAGATCTTCATGCAAAATGCAGTCTTCACATCCATTTTCTCAATTTTAAAATCATAGGATGTAGAAATGGATAAAAGAAATCTAATATAAGATAAATTAGCAATAGGAGAGAAGACTTCATCAAAATTGAATCCCTCTATGGGAGTAGTGCTTGGCTACCAGTCTAGCCTTGTACTTCTATAATGAACTGTATGCTCCAAACTTCTTCTTGAAGACCCACTTACATCCTATGGCATTTCTTCCTTTGGGCAAGCGTACAATATCCTAAGTGTCACATGAGTCTAAAGCCATCATCTCCTCCTGCATGGCTAGCTGCCAAGACTCACTATCATCTACATGAATAGCTTCCTTGTAGATCTAGGTTCATCGTCAGTACTCAATAAAGAAAATACATAATATAAATCTGGTGGGCTATACCTATCAACTGGATTATGTTGTCTTGTGGATCTTCTCGAGGGTGGAGTAAGAGATTCTTTCTCATGTTCTGTATGCTCAACTTCTTCTGTAACAACGGAGTCTTCCTCATTTGAAATTTCACTTGAATCTTCTTCTTCTCCATCCCCTAATCCATCATTTTGTTCTTCCTAATGTACATTTTCCTACTATAAATCAAAATGTACTATCCTCTTCCTTTGTTTTTCTTCTAGCTTTATAGGATCGGAAATTACTCTAAGTTCCCTAAAAATCACATCTCTATTAAAAACAACTTTTCTAATTAGAGGATCCTAAAGCTTATAACCTTTTACATTCTCACCATATCTAATAAAGATGCATTTTTCTATTTTTTAGATCCAACTTAGACCACTTTTCCTTAGGCACATGAACAAAAGCCTCACAACCAAAAACCCTTAAATGTGAAATAGAAGGTTTCTTACCTATCCACACTTCATAAGGTGTCAAATCAAGAGCCTTACAAGGAGATCTGTTTAACAAGTAACAAGCGGTAATTACAACTTCTACCCAAAAATATTTATCCAAATGCGCATCACTTAACATACTTATGGCTCTTTCCATTATTGTTCAGTTCATCCCTTCTACAACACCATTTTGTTGTGGTTTATATGGAGTTGTCTTTTATCTTATGATACCTGCATGCTTACAGAACTCATCAAATTCCTTAGAGCAATATTCCCCTCCATTGTCAAATCTTAATATTTTTATCTTAAGTCCTGATTGGTTCTCTACTAAGACTTTATACTCCTTAAACTTAGTGAAAATTTTAGATTTATGCTTCATAAAATAAATCCAGGTGAACATGGATACATCATCAATGAAGGTAATGAAATAACGAGATTTTCTAATAGAATCATTATCCATAGGTCCAAACACATCTGAATGAATGATTTCTAATTTCTCTTTCACTCTATTGCTTCCTAAAGGAAAATAATTTTTGTTCTATTTGCCAAACACACAATGCTCACAGAAATCAAAGTGCTCATTAGAATAGGAGAAACCATCCAACAAATTTTTATTCATAATTATTTTTAAAACATTTTCACTTATGTCGATGTAATTTCAATAGTTTAAGTTAAATTAGTGGATCTACAAACTGTAGTGGCCTCAAACCTAAACAAAGTTCCCATCCTTGTTCCCTTGGCTACCACCAAGCTTCCTCTTACCAATCTGCAACCATGTTTATTAAATATTACATGCATTCTTGAATCAGTCAACTTTGAAACAAAAATAAGATTTCCAGCCAATCTAGGAATATGTAAAACACTGAGGGTTTTAATCTTCCCATCACTAAAACACATATGTACCTTTCCCTAGCCAACAATTGGATATGTAGATTTGTCCCCAAGGTAAACATTACCTCCATCATATTTCTCATATGTGGAGAACCATTCCTCATGAGGAGTCATATGATTTGAGCAACCTAGTCAATCAACCACTATTCATTAGAAATAACATTACATGTAGAAAGTAGAACTTCATCACCTGCATTTGAGGACTTTTTAGTAGCGGAATCCCACCATTTCTTTGGATTTTTGTATTCTTTCTTCACGTGCTCCCTCTTACCATAGTTCCAACACTTAACTCTATTCTTCTTCCCAGGAATTTTAGATTGGCCTTTTGATTCCCTAGGCCCTATATGATCTCCTTTTGGTACTCTTTCCTTAGATCTCCCCTAGACATTTAGATCATCCATCGAACTATACATAGCCTTCTTCCTCATTCCTATGATAGTAGAGTTGCAACAAGGGCATTTGTCTTTGGATCTTCAAGGTTAGCAGTGATAGCAAGAATGAAATTCTCCTAAGACTTAAGTAAAGAACAAAGAAGCATAATACACTTATCTTCCCCATCTATCTGAACATCCATAGAAGCTAACTGACTCATAATTAAATTAAATGTATTCAAGTGCTCAGCTATCGAATCACCCTCCTTCATTTTAAGGGAAAATAACTTATTTTTGAGATATAGTTTATTTACCAGGATCTTGGCTTGATAGATTTCATCCAGCCACTTCCATAAAGCATGTGCAGTCTTCTTAGCAGAGACATTCAACTGGACAAAGTTTGCAAGGCATAACCGGATTGCACCTCATGCCTTTTGTCCATCTTGTCCCACTCATCCTGACTAGTAATATCAAGTTTCTTCTCTTTTGTTGTAACCAACCATTGATCTCTTTCTTCAAGGAGATCCTCCATTTTCAGCTTCCATAACTCATAACCCATTCCATTGAATTTTTTTATGTCTAATCGGGATGAGGATGCAACCATGGCTTCTTCACAAATCTACAAAATAAAATTAACCAAAACTCCCACTATAGCTCAAAAAATCCTCACATTTCCACCCAAGACACAAAATTAGCCAGGATTTGATACCAAATGTTAGAAATGAAGGTAACAACTATCAATGGAAGACTGTTACAATTGTTATATAGATATTTAACTGTGCAGAACTAAAATAGAGATGGTATGGAATCAACAAAAGAAACAACAAAATAGAAGATCAAACACATAACACAGTATTTATGTGGAGAAACCCTTTCAGGAAAAAATTCCACACAAGAAGAGATGCACCAGTTTGTATTAACTTCAATAGAGTTTACAATACAACACTCATAATTTCCTCTTCTGGTGCAATCACATTAGGAGGGTTCATAGAATGAACTGTCCAAACTGTGCAACAAGAGTAAACACAATGGAAACAACTCAAAGATATGAAACAAATGTAGATTCAGTCATTTAGTATATCAAAGAATTTAGGTACAAATTGGCCAGCATCATGCGGGCTTACAATTAGGGCTCACAGGCTTGATTACAAAATATCATAATATACTCAAGATATGGATTTGAAGCTCCTTCGCAAAGAATCCAAACTATCAACTATCTCTATTATGATGAACTTGATAACTGCTTTTCTAGAGATCTAATACATCAATATATATCATCTTTGAATCACAAGATTCTTCTGTGTCAGACAAGGAAGGTCACAAACTCTAATGAAGAGATGTAACATGTGTACATGGGTAGATCAGACCTAAATGCATAGAACACCTTCGCAAATGAATGGAATGAAGTCCGGATCTTGAGGAAGGTCGACCACTAACCAAACAATATTGAATGATGTACAATTAAGCTCCACAAGTCAAGGAATGCTTCACAAGTCTTCTCCTTTAGCTGATTGTCTGAGACTGTCAGGATGCTCTGTTCTAAGAAAACAATCGATCTTATGATAAAGATATATTTCTGGTACTTGATCCAAATGTTCTGAATTTTGGATATGATGTAGATGAATGAATCTAGATGCTAAGTCTAGCTCCACAAGATGTGAAATGCAACTGCGGTAGAATGCAGACCAAAATACATAAACTGCTATTGACAGAATCACTTGAACTAAATTAGAAAATGAAAAGAAACAAACTGAACTGCAAACAAACTAAAACGCAAATATTTTTGGTTGATGCAAGATTGCTCTTGAATTAGGGATGCTCCTGCATCATCTTTGGTCTTCAATCATGTAGTTCCTATAATACATCCACACAACTGTAATACAATATCCTCTTAAAAGAATGTTGCCTTCTAGGGGAAAAAACTCTAACATAACCTCGATCATCAGATCTGCAACCTAATGATGAACGGTCTAGATTGCCTATGAACTAACAATATTTAGAAAAGGCAAGAGGGGCGATGACAGTAGTGGGGGGCAAGCCCCCCCCACACCCCTCATCAAGTACAAGGATCCAAAGTGTGACTGAAACAAGATCGCTACTAGGTGAATACTTCATCCCTTATGAATGATTTATAAACAATATTAGGAGTACTCAAATACATAGGATTTACAAGGTTGATGGCACCTTAATCCTAACACAAAAGGCCCAACATACCACAGGCAAGTCAAGTCCATATAACGTAGGACTACTACAACTATGATGGGATAAATTCTCAAGTGTTGGAAACTTGCTAGTGTTGTCATTGATGTCAACCTCCAGTAGATGGTTCACTTGGTTTCCAAGTGCTTTTGAGAAAGTTTGATAAAAAGGTGTGCAGTGTGATAGAGGTGCTCTCAATGTTGTGCTCTACATCTCTTCCCTGTTGAAGATATGATTATGCAGTTTGGAAGTGATTATCAGAGGTATTTAGACATGTCATATCCAGAGTTTTAGGTTCTAGATCATGCGGAAGTAGAAGATGTGTTTGACAGATTGATTGACTATGAAGAAGACTGTCTAGGAGAAATAAGATTGCTCCACATTTCTCTGCATTGAGGTCTCTTGGTTTGTGGATCTAGGAGAGTATTTATAGTGTTTGTATCTACTGTCCTTTGAAGTTTCTAGTGTTGGGGTGCTTTACAAGTTCAGCTCTTGTGTTGGTGATTAGTAGCAGTGTGTCTTGATGTGCATAATGAAGACATTCTTTGTTTCAGGAGGTTATGGAAATGTTGCAAGAGATTTTGATGGTGTTGAATGTTATGGAAATGTGTGTAAATGATGTGGAGTGTCTCTCTCTAGTTTGCATGATGTTTTGGGACTTGGAGAAGCTTGGATGTGTCCATTAACTCAGGTTTGGCTGAGCTAGCTTACTAGCACCATTTGTGGAGGTACCTTGTGGATTGTGAATGTGATGAGCATCTTGGTGATGAAAATTTGAGTCCTAGTTAACCCTTGATGTGGTCCACTTTCACTTCTTTCCACCGTGGAAGTATTTAGTGCTGACCTAATTGGTGTTGCACGTTTGAGGTGCACATGCTTCATTAGGACCGACCTAATTGAGATAGGTCTTGATTGTAGAGGGAATAAATGCAATATGAAGTTGAGTAGAACAAAGTAGAGAAGATAATGTGAATGCTAATCAAGGGTAGTGAGTTGTGTATGAGCTTAAATGCTTAACTCCAGAATGTAGTGAGTAGAAGGTGTCTACATTTCAGTGTGCTAGAAGTTGCTAGAGGCAGTAAGCAAAAGGTTACAGATGACAAGGAGTGACATTGGTGGATTTCTCCTGTTGCTTTGAGATAGTGAATCTCTCTCTAACAGTCTTCTTCTTTCTTCTCTCTTCTAGGTAGTGAGCCCTTAATAGTGAGCCTTTCTTTTGGTGGTGAGCCTTCTTTTGGTGGTGAGCCTTCTTTTGGGCAGTGAGCCTATTTGATTTTGGTGTTGTTATTCATATATATGTGAGATAATCCTCACCATGGTTTTTCCCTTCTTGGGTTTTCTAAGTAAATATGGTGTTCTTATGTGTTTGGATGTGTTTTCATTGATGCTTCATATGTTTACATTCTGCTAATGTATAATAAGAGGTTGATGTTTGGAATTATATTGAGGGTTTAATATTTTAATAAATAATTGATTTACCCCCCTCTCAGTTGTCTTATGTTTTCTAACAATTGGTATCACAGCCAAGTTCCTTGGAAGAAGCTTAACCACTTGAGGAAGATCTTGAAGTGTGAACACATGGGACCTAGGAGATATCCTATCCCTCTGGAAGAAATCCCTGTTGTTGAATTTACTGAAGAAGACTGCATAGTCGACATGAATGGAGAACTTGAATTAGCCCTTGAAGATCTGGAGAAAGTTCAATGTAAGAACAAAGATCTGGAAGAAAATATTAAGGAATTAGATGAATGCATCAAGAAGTTGAGAGAGCAAAACAAGAAATTCAAAGAAAGATACAAGGAAGTAAATGAACAAATCAATCAATCAAATGAGACAATCACCAATCTAAAAATACAAATTGAGGAAGGAAAAATAATTTAAGAATGCCTAAATGAAAAATTGAAAGGTAAATTTGAAGAATGCTCAAGGCTTGAACAAGAAATAGTGGTCTTAAAGACTGAGTTGGAAAAAACAAAAATTCAAGAAGACAAATTTGAGAAAAGCTCCATACTACTTGATGAAATGATTGCAAATCAAAAGGCTCCTAAGGATAAAGAAGGATTAGGATTTGAAAAGGGTAAAAGTTCAAAGACAAATCAAACTTCAAACAATGGTAAGAAGAAGAACAATAACCAAAAGAAAGCTGCAATAAAGAAGGATAATAATAAACAAGTCTGAAACTAGAAGAAAAACATCAAGAGGTCACCTATCAAACAACCAGTTGCACAAAGGTACTCTAGCTACTACTATTCTTGCAATAAATTTGGACATAAGGCTAGCAGGATGAATCAAAATGCCCAATCATTCTCTGGTCAATGTTTTACATGTCAAAGAATTGGTCATAGAGCTAGTGAATGCAAAAATTAGATGATGAATGGTTACAATAAGGGTATGACAATTTCATCTTTCAATGGTTACTATTATACATGCAATAGATTTGGACATAAGGCTAATCAATGCATGTCTAGAATGGATGGAAGTAAGCTTGTTCAAAATGTCAGATGTTATAAATGCAACAAATTAGGTCATATTGCTAAATTTTGCAAAAGTAAGAATGTGAAGGTTGATCCGGTAAAGAAGAGTGATCCAGTGAAGAATCAAGATTTGGTAGAGATAAAGAAAAAAATGGACAAGGTCTGGAAAAAGAAAGAAGAAAATAAGGTGAATGATGAGGCTGTACTAGTATATGGTGTAGATGTTTCCTTTAGAAACTAAGTTGAGAGCATTGGCTCAGGGGGAGCTTTAATGGAAATCTTTCATCCCCCACTAGAGAAATGGTGTTGATGCTTCAACATGAGGATATAGAATATGGAAGATAAACGATAAAGAGTATTCTACCACCGAACCTTTGGAGTTGGTGCATACAGATCTATGTGGATCTATAAGAGTAGGAATCTTTCAAGGTGACGGTATTTCATGTTGTTGATTGATGATTACTCTAGAATGACTTGGGTAACTTTTCTCAAAGAAAAATTAGAATCTCTAGATAAGTTTAAAGCATACAAGGTTATGGTTGAAAATGAAATTGTTCTAAAAATCAAGTGTTTGAGGTTTGATAGAGGTGGTGAGTTCACCTCCAATGAGTTTAACTACTTTTGTGAAAATCATGGAATAAAGAGGCATTTGTTAGCCCCTAGGACTCCTCAGCAGAATGGAGTTGTGGAAAGAAAGAATAGGACAGTTCAGGAAACAACAAGGACAATGTTGAAAGAAGCAAATCTATTGGATATCTATTAGAGAGAAGATATTCACAATGCAGTCCACATACAAAACAGAGTGCACGCAAGGGTCAATAGTTCAAAGACTCCATATGAACTGTGGTATGGAAGAACTTCTACTATCAAATATTTTAGAGTGTTTGGTTCGCAAGTGCTACATTAGGAGAGATGAAGAAAACTTGGGAAAGTTTAATACAAGATCAGATGAAAGAATCTTCCTTGGATATTCCACAAAGACCAAAGATTATAGGTGTTACAAAAAGAGGCTAAAGAAGTTGGTTAAAAGTGCAAATGTCAAAGTGGATGAGGAACCACATCAAAGCTTAGTTTTGATAGAAGAATATGAATCTGATGAGCCCCCTTGCACAAAAGAAGAAAGTGAAGAAGAAAAGGAAAAGGAGATGCAAATTAATGAAGAAGATGCTCTGGAAAGGGTTCCCAAGACTCCCAAGTATGTGTAGAAGAATCATTTTAAAGATCAGATCATTGGAAATAAGAGCAAAGGTGTGTTAACAAGAAGGAAAATTGCTATGGCAAATGAATAGGTAAACTTATGTTTTCTTGCAAAAATAGAACCCAAAACAGTGACTGAAGCATGCAAAGATGAGCACTGGATCAAGGTTATGGAAGAAGAACTAATGCAAATTGAGAAGAATTAGACTTGGAAAGTTGTCCCAAGACTAGTAGACAAAAATGTGATAGGAACTAAATGGGTCTTCCGAAACAAACTGAATGAGAATGGAGTAGTCATAAATGAGATTAGGCTTGTGTGTAAAGGCTACTCACAAGTGGAAGGAATAGATTATGAGGAAACATTTGATCCAGTGGCAAGATTGGAGGCCATTAGAATGTTCTTGGCCTTTATAGCTCATAAAGACTTCAAATTCTATCAAATGGATGTGAAATATGTATTCTTGAACGAAGAGTTGGAAGAGGAAGTATATATTGAACAATCGGAAGGCTTTCAGTTATCAGATGAACCAAATATGGTCTACAAATTGAAGAAGGCATTATATGGACTCAAACAAGCTCCTAAATCTTGGTATGCAAGGATGGATAGGTACCTACTGCAACAAGGATTCAAAAAGGGCACTGTAGATAGCAATCTGTACTTTAGAGTTGAAGAAAATCAAATCCTAATTGTGGAAGTATATGTTGATGATATAATCTTTGGAGGTAATGAAGGTATGTGCAAGAGATTTGTAGAAGAGATACAGAAAGAATTTGAAATGTCAATGTTTGGGGAAATGAATTTCTTCCTTGGATTACAAATTAGTTAATTAGAAAAAGGCATTTTCATTTCACAATCAAAGTATGCTAAGGAAATGTTAAAGAAGTTTGGAATGGAAGACTCCAAACCAGTGTGTACTCCCATGACTACTAGTTGTAAGTTAAGTAAAGATGATGAATCTCCTAAGGCTGATCAGAGCAAGTACAAATCAATGATTGGTGGATTGCTATACGCGACTGCTACTAGACTAGATATCATGCATGCAGTTTGTCTTGTGGCTAGATTTCAAGCCGATCCTAGAGAGTCACATGTTTCAGTAGTAAAGAGGATATTTAGATACTTGAAAGATACTCTGGAGTTTGGCCTATGGTATCCTTAGGATACTGATTTCTCCTTGAGTGCATATATAGATGTAGACTGGGTAGGATGTATAGATGATAGAAGAAGTACAAGTGGTGGTGATTTTTTATTAGAAGTAGACTTGTCTCATGGTTAAGTAAGAAGTAGGACTCAGTGTCATTATCTATTGTAGAGGCAGAGTACATTGCAGTAGCATCTTGTTACACACAAGTATTATGGATGAACTAGAGATTGAAGGATATCAAAGTATCATATGATGAACCTATTCCTATATTATGTGATAATACAAGTGCTATCAACATTTCAAAGAATACGGTAATGCATTCAAGGACAAAGCATATTTCAATCTAGTATCACTTCCTAAGAGAAAATGTTGCAGAGAATGAGGTGAAATTGGAGTATGTGCCTACCAAGGATCAAGTTGCAAACATCTTTACAAAGTCTCTCCCTAAGGATACTTTTGAGTATCTCCAGTAGAAGTTAGAGGTTATTGTCCCTCCTCTTAACTAGATGCATAAGTGTGTGCATCTGTCCAAGAAGCATTTCAAGATACATTTTTGGTCTTGGATTGATGTTGAAGACTACCTCTTAGGGGGAGTAGGTAGTGGTACTATTGATTGGTATAGTTAGATGGAGCATATCCTATGACCTTAAGGGGGAAAGTGAAGAAAAGTGAGAGTAGTGGAGATAGAGTAGATACTTGCTGGTGTTGAAGTTGTTTCCCTTTGCCATTGACGTCAAAGGAGGAGAGAGCTCGAGTGGCAGAAAAACCATAGTACAGGAAAGTGTGTGAAGAATAAGAGTTGCTTCAGTCAGGGGGAGTACTACTGAGCTGCTGATTGATTGCTTTAGGTCTTGATGTTTTTTCAAAGAGCTGGTGTTGCCATTAATGACAAAGGAGGAGATCATTGGAAACTTGTTAGTGTTGTCATTGATGTCAACCTCCAGTAGATGGTTCACTTGGTTTCCAAGTGCTTTTGAGAAAGTTTGATAAACAGGTGTGCAGTGTGACAGAGGTGCTCTTAGTGTTGTGCTCCACATCTCTTCCCTGCTAAAGATATGATTGTGTGGTTTGGTAGTGATTATTGAAGGTATTTAGAGATGTTATATCCAGATTTTTAGGTTCTAGATCATGCAAAAGTAGAAGATGTGTTTGACAGATTGATTGACTGTGAAGAAGACTATCTAGATTTCTCCACATTTCTCTGCATTGAGGTATCTTGGTTTGCATATTTGGGAGAGTTATTATAGTGTTTGTATCTACCTTCCTTTGAAGTTTATAGTGTTGGGGTGCTCCACAAGTTTAGTTCTTGTGCTGGTGATCAATAGCAGTGTGTCCTGATGTACATAATGAAGACATTCTTTGTTTCATGAGGTTGCAGAAGTGTTGCAAGAGATTCTAATGGTGTTGAATGTTATGGAAAGGTGAGTGAATGATGCGGAGTATCTCTCTCTGATCTGTATGATGTTTTTGGACTTGGAGAAGTGTGGATGTGGCCATTAGCTTAGGTTTGGCTGACTTGGCTTACTAGCACCATTTGTGGAGGTTCCTTGTGGATTGTGAATGTGATGAAAATTTGAGTCCTAGTTAACCCTTGATGTGGTCCACTTCCACTTCATTCCACTGTGGAAGTGTTTAGTGCCGACCTAATTGGTGTTGCACATTTGAGGTGTACATTCTTCATTAGGACCAACCTAATTGAGATAGGTCTTGATTATAGAGGGTATAAATGCAAGATGAAGTTGAGTAGAGAAAACTAGAGAAGATAATGTGAATGTGAATCAAGGGCAATGAGTTGTGTATTATCTTAAATACTTATGATTTCATAATGTTGTGAACAGAAGGTGTCTACATTTTAGTGTGCCAGAGGTTATTGGAGTTAGTGAGCCAAAGGTTGCAAATGGCAAGGAGTGGCAGTGGTGGATTTCTCCTGTTGCTTTGAGATAGTGAATCTCTCTGTAACAGTCTTCTTCTTTCTTCTCTCTTTTGGCCAGTGAACCCTTCGCAGTGAGCCTTTCTTTTGGTAGCGAGCCTTCTTTTGGGCAGTGAGTCTATTTGATTTCAGTGTTGTTATTCATATATATGTGAGCTAATCCTCGCCATGGTTTTTCCCTTCTTGGGTTTTCCACGTAAATCTAGTGTTCTTACGGGTTTGGATGTGTTTGCATTAATGCTTCATATGTTTACATTCTGCTAATGCATAATAAGAGGTTGATGTTTGGAATTGCATTGAGGGTTTAATGTTTTATTAGACAACTAATTCACCCCCCTCTTAGTTGTCCTGTTCTTTCTAACATCAAGCTCAACTAAGCCCAAGAAAAAACATCACAAAGCTACAAATTCCACTCTCAAGAAGAATTGCTAACATAAGGTTACTCTCTCAATAGTCCTTTCTCAGACACTACCCACAATCCTAGAACTCAAGGATTAGGGAAAGATAGCTCTTAAAGACTATGGGCACCACTACCTCACCTATATCCTTACCAAAACATGCCTCAACACTAGACATGGTTTAACTACATGAGGTACTTGCTCACATTCCACTCCTAAAAGAGAGGGTTCTTCTAACACTCTAGCTCCACACCACCAAAACTAGGATCAACCATATAGGTTCTTAGAGGGAAGAATCTAAACCACATCCTTTTACAAGCATAAGCACTTCCATCAAGAAAGGCTTATCAACCCATCTTCTCACTAGGAACACATCTAAGGCATCAACACACCAGGTAAGAATACTCTCAACACCACTTCATCGCTCAACTAAGCTAGACCAAAAAGGTCAAATAACACAACACAATCATGAATTCATGATTGGATAGGAAACACAAGACTTCCTCATGGCCTAAACATCAAGTATCCATAAAATATAATACAAAGGACAACAACTTCTTCACTCAAGAATTGCATCCCTTCCAGTATCAAGCTAGGAAACCTCCAAACTACCAAGGAGAAACTCCTAAAGAAACCAAATTCACAAGGTTGGAAACTCAACAAGAGGAAGAAGAGAACTACAACATCTAATAAAAATATAAATAATATGTTCTCATGCACTAAATAAGCACCATCATACCCTACACTATGTCAAACATAAATATAGTTATGGAACTCACATCTAAAAGACACAATGCCATACACTCCACTAATGTCGAAACACTAGGAACATGCCATCATGTCTAAGACTAACAACAACGAGACAAGAAAGAACAACAATAGTTGATGGACTAAGTCAACACTCAACCAAATGCAATCTACTAAAAGAAAGATTCAATCCAAAAAAGTTCTCTACATATCTCATTCACATAGACACAGTCAAGAATCAACATTTAATCTCATAAAAGAATTCAATTTCACATCATTCACTGCTATCCAAGTATGACAAACACACCAATCAGAAAGATAACTCGCATCAAGTGATCCATAGAAACACACAACCATTTCAAATCTTTCTCAACACTTCACACAATAATCACTTGCAACCAATCAACGAATCAAGGAATTTAATCTACCATAGTTCTAATACATGTACACCAAGAACTAGTACATTCTCTACATTCTACTCCCTTATACAATCCACCAGAGGCCCATCATGGACATGATAGAGAACATAACATGATACATGACCAACAATTTAAAACATTCAAGCATAGCCACCATAAGAAATAATTAAAATACCAAAGTGGAAGAAAATTCAGTTCCAACAATAAGGCATAAAATGAGCTCAATTTCAACAGTAAATCAAACATGACCATAAAGGTCACAAAATAATTAAAGATCAAAATTTGATCGATATACTTATTCATAAACAAGAATAAAAATTTAATGCTAACCCTTACAACATTTGGTGAATTCACCAAAGTCAAATAAATAAAGTATCAAACTCAAAAGTTCCACGTCACATGAACTACATGACTAATTCTAGCCACAATAGAGGGAGTACAATGCTACACTAGACCTGGATTCTAAAATCAAAGGCGAGTAAGAGAACACACTCAATCACATCAAACAATCAAGTCTTCTAAGACTATAATCATGTCAAAACATGAGATTATTTCTACTTATCAAAACAACCATCACTTAAGTTGGCATGCAACAAAAGATTCATAATGTTCAAAGGAAATGCAATCACCATGTAAAGAGACACATAGCCTCACATTAGAAAACATCTAGCAACCAAGATCAAGCTAGGACAAAATTAGGTTCACAAACCAAGATATCTAAACACATCACTCTCACAATAAAGAGTGGTTACAATTTCTCACCATAAAAGGATTCACCAAGCATATGGATAATGCATTAATGCAACATTCACATACAACATTAAGCAAAACATGAGGGAGAATTAGGTTGGGGTTCAAGATATTACCCAACGTTCCATCTAATAATGTTAAATCTCTCCACAACATGATGACAAGCATACTAAATGTACACATAACAAGAAGGAGAACACAACTTAGAATCACAAGATGCAAGGTTTGCTACTTCACTCATGATTCTAACACATCAAACATCAGAAAGACTATGAAAATGACCCTTTTCACAACCCATTTTATCTTTAAATCTTTTAAACAATTCAATGCAAGGGTCACACCTAGATTCCCACATGAATCCTAGGGAAGAATTTAATTTGGTAAAATAAGTCATTACCTAAATGATCTATTCTAGAAATGCAATGCAACACTTTCTCTCTTACACCAACATAATTAATTCATACACAAGGACATGCTCTCAAAGAAGACAATGCAAGATGCATTTCATGCAAGCCTTTCCAATCACCATAAAGAGAAAATAGATAAATCAAATATGATAAGTGGTACAAAGGTATGCTACTCTTGCAACAAACATACACACAACAAGGTGCACAACACAAGGTCAATTTACACTAGCATTACCAAAACAACTTCCTCAAATATCATGCATATGGTCAAAACACCATCTCTTTCTCATACAAATGCATAACTCATAAAAGATTACACCAAATTCAATCAACACTCAAGAACATGGTTCTTCCTTTCACACAAAGGCTTCCATAACTCCACCATCAAAGTGGTCACAAAAGCACTAACATGACCCTACGAAGCTCACTCAGGCACTCACACACATTGCAAGGGTTCATGCCAAGTATTCAAGATATCAAGAAGGAAAATCACACAAAAATAACTTCTCGGCAACACCAATGGTCTATCAAACCCCAAAATACTATATTCCTTTAACACACACATGCAAGGAAAACATATCAGAAGATAAAGACATGCTACTCACAACATACAACCACATAAGGACCCCACACATGCTCGAAAAAGCCAAGTAGAACACACACCCTAGAGCTCCCAATGTTGCGACTTGAGCTCTGATGCCAGATGTAATGCCCCAAGTTTCCACCAAGGACATTAGTTGAACAAACACTGAACCAATAGATTTTTTACATTTGCAAGTGTGATATTCACATGTTGCATTGAACTCACATGCACACAAGGTGTTGCAATAAGGACAACAACACCAGATATGAAATCACCATTGCATTATGCAAGGTGGCACAAGGGGAAGACTATACCCACCGTGTGACAACTCACCACGATGACCAAGTGAGAGGTGGAGCTCACTCCATGACGAGGATCGGATACACGTCCACAACCTCACTCCCTCGAGAGAACATAGAGTAGGATGAGGGTAAAAGTCACCTCAATACATTCCACAACAACACAAGACAACAACCCAACACAAGAGTAACATTCACCCATGAGATGGTCCATCTAGGAGGTATAAGTCCTCAACCAACTAGAATGGTCACTAGTCAAACTCATGTAAAGGCACACTTCCCAAACAAAGAGGGAAACCATTTAGTTTTACAGACACTTCAAACACTATAGAAAACTCACATAAGGTTTACTTCCAAAGGGCAAAAGTACCACCTCCAAAAATCATATGCACAAACTGAAGGCACAGGTAGTATCAGACATCCCAGAGGTATACAAACCCTAAAGGAGGAACCCTCAACCATGGACACTAGTGCCCAATGCTGGGATCCTTTGGACTCTAGTACTCAATGCTGTAGTCCTTCTGGAATAGGTTCAAAATCACAAAAATAACCCAGATTTGGTCAAAACAACCCAGAAATGCATGAAATTAAGGGTGAGTATTCTAAACATGACTAAGCATCATATAGAATTATCAAATTGCAAAATTTGATTCTTTTTAAGAACCAAATTGAATTTTGTCATTTTTTGCCATTTGTCGCATACAAATTAACAAAGGAAAAACACAACTCAATCGTGTCTTCGACACCAATGTTGAAGCACAAATATATGGAATGATACAACACCACTTAGGTGGTTGATATACATGTCCTCAAGCAATGAGGATCAAATAATAACAATGTTCCAATAATCAATTACATTGCTAAGGACTCCAATGTCCTTCAAATTTATACAATTATGAAATAATACAAGTGCATAACCCACCAAAACCTATCACACTCACCAAGGTGCAACAAGACATGAAGCATGGAATAATCCACTTGAAATTAGAAAAAGGAAATAATTGAGCACCTGAAGATCATCACGATGGACCAATGGAGAAATGTTTCTCGCCTCCCAACCATATTGTCATCGTTGAGTGCAATAGCTATCTACCCAACTCTAGGCAGGCCCTGAGCTATGGAGAAGGTGACCATGGAAAACCCACTAAGTACATCTCACACAATCCAGGGTACACATAGCGACACATGACATACATGCCAATCAATGTACACAACACACATGGCACAACTGCCATTCCAATGTATATAAAGAACACATGGTACAACTACCATACAGTGCATACACGTAACATATGGCACACTTGCCAATACACAAAATAGAATAACATCACAACATTTAAACATAAGGGAGATTATCAACCATCAATGCATGCCAAACAAGCATATACTATAGACCATCCCACACATAGATAATAATGAATCAGGCATCTCAATGCACTTACAATACTAGGGTCACAACACACGTTGAGTATAACTTCAATGGTAAGAAAAGGAAGAGAGACATAGTAGGCTAGGAATAGGAGTGTCAATACGAGGGCATAAACTGCCTCATAGCATACATGAGGGCACTACTTCTTAATAGCAAAATGCAAAATGCTCTTCACACCCAAACACATAACTAGGTATTGTATCACCACGAAATGTTGTTTGGTGTAGATGGTCTTATTATTAAATCTTATTGCCCAAAATGTGATTAATGTTAATCTTATTTAAACTCACTCGCTAGTTCCTATGACCACTTTAGATTGTGGTGCATGGTGAAAGCCACTCCTCTCCTACCTCTATACATTTTCCTACACATCCAATGCACTAATTTGACCAATTGGGCATAGCACAGAAATCAAGGTGAAAAACTCACAAAAATCACAACATAGGTTTAAAATATGAAAAACATGTATACATTAAGGAGACAACTCATCTCACAATTCAAATCAATCATATAAGGTCTAAAATGCAAAATTCATATTTTCACAATGCACAAAATAACCATAAGGCCCTAAATCCACTATTAAAGCTCCCTATGGCACCTTGGAATATTTTCTATCTTTCATTCTACAAGGTTTATTTAAAAATGAAGAACAATCCTTTATAGAAAATGGAAACAACATCCCAAATATCCAATAAAATTGAGTTGGGTGATTCTAGGAAAATGTTGGCAGAGTTTTGTTTGTTTTTCCATGTTTTCAAAACATAAAACATATGGAAATAAATAAAAATATGTATAAACTCATTCTAACATCTCATTACTATCAATTAAGCCATAAGAAAACCACTTGAAGTGGCATGGCAAAGGAAATAAAGCATATCTAATGAAATCCATAGAGAGATTGAAGAAGCATACCTTTCCCAATCAAGCTAAAATCCAAACACATGAAGAGTTGAAAGCAAACTTTGATCAAACTCACACCAAGCATCCATAAGCATTCATGAATACATTCCTCCAACCATGAAAGCAAGATTCCTTCTAGTATATCCATGGATAAATTCCTTCCATTCTTTCAAGAAGAGGGATTGAGAGGGAGGAGAAAAATAGAATGAAAATTATGAAAAATAAGTCTCTTTTTCCCTTTTATACAAAAACCCTAATTTAATTTCTTTTAATTTTTTTTTCTAATTTCACTAAATACTCTTAAATAAATCACTTAAACTAAAAGGAAAATAGTTAATCAATTGAATTCAACTATTCCAACTAGGTAATTGCCTTTTAACTCGATCTCTTTTCGAAAAGTCCAAACATGCCATACCAGGCATCTAGTTTTCCAATTAATGCAATTCTACCCTTCTGACAGAAAAATATTAAATTTTAGATATAATTTGAAATCACTCAAATTTATTCCTCTAGCATAGTATGATTCAATAAACTTTATCACTAAGATATAATTAACAATTTTCAACTTAAATCATTAAAATACTTTGAAAACATAGAAAACATGTTTTTCAAAACAATTTGAAATAAAGTGCAAAATACTAAGGAAACACACACAACTGACTTCAATCACTCATTACAAGTTTCCACAATACAAGGATAAGGGTGAGATGGCTTAGTGTCCCATGTCAACCTTCTCCATATTTCCCACATTAGTTAACACTTGTAATTACCTTCACACTCAAGTCAACGATCAGGCGTACCTACTCCAGATATAATAACCAAAGCAACATAGTCCACTCCAATGTGGTGTAATAACACATGATATAAAATAATCACATCCACTATAATAATCTACGATAGTTAGCATGATTCAGAAACATTATACATAAACGAAAAACATTTCACAATGCGGGAACAACACAATAATCACAACTATAACATGTATAGTAAAAACAGTGAAGCTGAAGCACTACAATATTCTAACATACACAATCACAACATATGCATCTCATAATGCATTATTGAAATCCAAATAACAAAGCAAAACCCCATAGGAAACACCTTGATGGTCATCTAGAATACACCCTTAGAACTCCTTGATGGTATAATAGACCTCATCGACAAGTTCGGTGCAATGCATCAAAGCAGGAGAATCACATAATACACTGATATACACACAATATAGCATATAACATATGAATCGAAAAGGGAATTGCATATTTTGGTTGAAAGTTTCAAAGCAAAGGAGGAAGAGATCACCCAACTTTCTCACATCAAGCTATGTATAAATGACAAAAAGGTATATTCTTTGTTTGATATTTGTTTTCAAGCAAATTTGATTTCTCAAAATTTTTGTGAATGAATTGGGATTGTAAGCTATAGATCACCCTCATCTATATGCACTTGGATGAATCAATGATGGGGTGTAAGTCATGGAGAATAAATAGTGAAAGGTCAATTTTCCATTAATGTTGATCACAAAGACATAGTGCTAATTAATGTGGTTCTACTAGATGCTTGTGAAGTAACTGTTGGTAGTCTCTATTTATACATGAGAGATGAAATATATTTTAGGAGATCTAATCAATATAGTCTAATCATAAATGGGAATCTATACACTTTGAAAAATAAGTCCAAAGTCCATCATGGTAAGCACTTCCAAAACTAAACATTTGATAACCACTAGTGGCAAGTTTTCTTTGCTATTGTTGAGAGGTAAAGAGGAATAAGCAGGGGACAAAGATAAGATATTTACATGGGTTGTATACTTATCATGATCAATGTGAGGCAATTTTGTTGATGTGGAACCTAAGGGGTTTCCCATAAAGAGAGCTATTGAACATGAAATATAATTTATACCAGATTGTCCATTGCCTAATCATAGGTTGTAATAGAAAAGATTTATTGAGGAAAAAGAGGTTAAGGAGTAGATCAAGAAAAATTTGAAGCAAGGGTTGATAATACCTAGTACATCCCTTGCAATTATTCTAATGTTGTAGTATAAAACAAGGATGAGTCATGGCACATGTACATTGACTATAGGTGAACATTGAACAAGATAACAGTCAAGAATACACATCTACTACCGCATATAGATGATTTCGTTGATAAATTATAGTATGCTAAGTACTTCATGAAGTTGGACCTCAAACTCAAGTATCACCAAGTAAGAATCAAATCAGAGTATGTGTGGAAAATGACCTTCAAAACAAGGAAAGATCTCTTTGAGTTGTTGATTAGATTCCATTTGGATTGTACAACACTCTAGCCACCTTCATGTGTCTTATGAATGAAGTATTACGGACTTTGATTGATTTATATGTTACAATTTACCTATATGATATATTACTTTTTATTAGGTCTTGTGAAGAGAAATTATCTCACCTAGAGAGGGTGTTTGAGATACTAAGGGAGTACAACCTTTTGTTGAAAGCAAAGAAGTGTGAGTACACCAAACCTCTTTGGTATAGTTTTGTCACATGATGAGCAATTGAGAGATAAGGATACATCCTTCTAAGGAAGATCTTATTTTGAATTGGCCTAAACCCACTACCATGATGAAAACCAAGACTTTGTTGGTGTTACATAATACCTCTAAAATTTTATTTAGAACTTCTCATATGCGGTTTCCCTATTGGAGGAGGTTATGAGAAAGGGAAATAATTTCCATTAGATCAACAAACAACAACATTTTTTTAAGGAGTTCAATCTCAAAATCAACATGGTACTGATTCTAGTGCTACCCAAAATTTGCAACAAAATGTTTAGGAAGAGATGGATTCTAGTGACTCTACCATGGGATCAATTCTTTTACAAGGAGATAGGCTGATTTGATATCATTTTGATTTTTTCAAAGGGCCTATTTTGAACTACAATACTCATGATAAATATTTGTATTCTCTAGTTATAACAACTAGGAAATGGAAGCATTACCTCATAAGAAAAGAGACCATGGTTCATACCAATCACAAGACCTTGCAATACTTACAAGCACAAAAAAGTTGTAATAGTCAAGGCACTATAAGTGGATGTGATTCCTTCAATAATTCTATCTATTTGTCAAATAGAAGTGTAGTGTCATAAACAAGGTAGTGTATATGCTCTCTAGGCCACTTCTCCTAATTGTGGTAAGTAGTTTGTCATTGTTGAAGCCTTTTTGTAAGGCCCAACCATTTTACGACCACAACTGTACTTATTGCACCATATAATATGTTTGATACCTAATTATTAGATGGATTCATAGATGATAGTCCATTAATTTTGTATATATGCTACTAGAGATGATTTATTATAGTTTAGATCCATACCATTTAGATATATGGTATGTGCTTCATACAATTATTTTAAGTTAAATTAGGGAATTGTGATAATTTGTTACATGACTAAACTTGATTCTAATATTAATTTATTAAAGGATAATTTTAGATTAAATTGTGATATAAACATGATAAAAAAAATATTATAAATGAAATAAGAGATGATTTAAATGGTCAATTATAATAAATGATTGATTTGTTTAATTATTAAAACAACGTATTATCATGAATAGTGGATTTTATAGAAAGTTAAATTATATGAATATTGTGAATTGAATAAGCATATTGATATTGTTTAGTCATGAGGAATCATGACTTCAATTATTAAATGTGATTTGTGATATGATATATTGCCTAAAAGTTGATTTTATATTATGAATAAATAGTGTATTCTAACAATCAAGCTTTAGGGATGATACCACAATAGTGTGTCCCACTTTTTAGCTAAATTGAGAAATTGAAATCAACATTTTTAACCAAATTTTCAATTTCTATTACCTATAGGAACTAAATCATTAAGTATTTGAAGATGATGTGAATGAACTAGTGATTTTTAAGATTTTGTGTGTAGATGCTAAATATATTTTTTAAAATTTTAAAAAATAATTTGTGAAATTTTTTACGTAAGTTTTAATAACTTTTTTTTTGTAGTTAACAATATTTTTAAAAAGTGGCATTCCTTAATGCATAACCTATTTTACAAAAAGGATAAAACTATAAATTTTTGAACATAGATTTGTAACACCTGTAGACACTTGAAATTGACGATGTCACTTTCATCACCTTATTGGCACCACCTTGTGACACTTTTGTCCTAAGAGTTCCCTTTACCATATCCTTTTCCCAAATTAATTAAATAAATCACATTTATTTAATTAATCCATTTCCTCCATCACCTAAGACAATTAAATAAATTATATTTATTTAATTTATCCCTTTTTATCCCTTGTAGTCAAATTAATTCAATAAATCCTATTTATTTAATTAATGTGTCCTCCCATCATCCCTTCTCCAATAATTAAACAAATAATTTTATTATTTAATTTAATTATTAAGAGTCACATGACTAGCTTGTCCTTATCCTCAACCACTTGCCATGATCATTAAAATGAGTGTCCACAATGAATAAATGAGCTTTTAATCCTAAACCATCCATTTCATACCACATCTCTCAATCCTAGCCATTCACATAAGGATGAGCCCTAGAAGCTTCCTTTGAAACCTTAGAAATCTTTATCCTTGCCCTAATATGCTCTCAACCAATTCTACATCTTTATGTAACACCATTCTGTCAAAATCATCCCATCTCTTCCATTATCAACTATTATCATATCCATTATCATTATCTAGGTGTTATTCTACAAAATTGAACAACCAACATATCAAAATCATTATCAAATATCATAGGATTGTTTATCATTTTCATTATATCTCTTAGTCCTTTGATCCCTAGATGAGGTGTTGTTCAAGTATGGGATAGGTACTTTCATTATGTATTGTTTCCTTATTTGATTCCATATTTATGCATACACATTTTTGGCATGCTCTATGGGACACACGTCCTTGATTTGACCCCTTTTGGGAAGAAATTTCAACATTTTGCCTTGCAGATTATAGATCCATGCCTATGGTTGTCAATTTGTGCTTGTGTTATGACTCTGTGCCTCTATTTGATGGTTCTGATGTCCTATTTTCCATTTTAGCACCCTTGCAAGTCATTTTAGGGCCCTTGCATGCCAGTTTGGTGCCCTTGCATGCTATATTAGTGCATTTTCTTCAAGGCCTCATCTCTAGGCTCTGAATTCTAGGTTTTGTGTGATTTTACTTCTACTTTCTAGATCTAGTCTTGTTTTAACCTAATACTGTGTTTTGCAAGGTTTTTAGGCCATTTTAGGGTTCATTTTGGCCTCTATCACAAATTTGTGCCCCTGTTTCACAGAATAGCACCCTTGCTATGAGTTTAACACCCTTGCTTCATAGATTAGCACCTTTACTTCATAACTTACCACCGTTGCTTCACATATCCGTGCCTTTGTCAGGATTTATCATATTTATAGTTTTCTAATTTTTTATTATCTCAAAATCCGTGCCCTTGGTTGTATTTTTGTGTTTTTTCTTGATTATCAGACTTCAACTCATTTCGGGGTTGTTTTAGAGCCAACACATTTGTGCAACTTGTTTACGCTTGTCAAAGATCATATCTCAAACTACTAACAAGTTTGTTGTAAGCTTCCGCTTGTCAAAGACATATCATTTGAAACTTTATGTTTTCCTTTGTGTTTTCTTTGTTTTGTGGATTTGAGTGTGATTTAGGGTGTGTATGCTCTTCCCTTGCACTTAGTGTGATCTTAGGAATCAAAAACATCCTTGAACTACATTCATCTTCACACACACATCTTTTTATCTAAGGGTTAATAAATCTTGTTTTGTGGGTCAAGTGCATGTGTATGCTCTCCTCTCGCACCATTAGGTGATCTTAAGGATCAAAATATCTCTTGATTCACATTTGTCACCTTAAGATTTGCTTGTTTGTGTGTATGCTCTCCTTTCATGCTTCGTGTGATCTTGGGGATAAAAAACACCAAGTATAATCTTTCCCTTAGGAGGCGTGCCTTTAGAGACACACCCACTCTAAAGGGGTGACCTCAACCATGTGTTCTAGTGGGGTATATAAAAGGGGGGAGAGAGAAAGATGTACCTCAATCTAGTCATGTAGTCATTGGGACAACCTTGGGGCCTCGGGTGATTCTGGACACAAGGTTTCTACTTGATCACTTATGCCGCATCCCTTCAACAAACTAGTGTTCATAGACTTGGGCCTCATTGTACCTAGTGTATTTGGAGGACTCCCCTAGAAGCTTGTATATCCTATTTTAAGACCTTTTAGCTATCTTCTAGTGTGGTGTAGGGTTCAGCTGATCAAGCCCAAAGTTACTCACCATGTACTTCATCAAGTAGAGATAAGCATTGTATTTGGGTAAGGCATAAAAGCCTCCAAGGGAAGGGATAGTTGGTGTAATGCCTTTATCCCTAGTTATCCGCTTGAAAATGTATTCTTAGTTAGGTAAGATCATTGAGAGGTACTCTATTGTGAGGGCCTACACTATGAAGATACACCTACTTGAATAATCTAGGGATGTTGTTGTGTATTGTGTGTGTTCATTTGCATTGACCAAATCCTTATCATTTGAAAATCTTAAGCATGTGTGTGTGAACATTATGTTTTCCATTTTCCTAAGTCAAGATTTCAAAACCAATCAAAACATTTCCAACGTCTTAGAGTCCATAGTTCAACATCTTGAGAGAATCCTTGTCACACTCTAGCTTAAGGTTGAATTTATTGAGATCCACCTCCATAGTCCATATTTCTTCCATCCTTGTCATCTACCTTATCTTCCATCCACATCAAACTTCTCCATAGACTTTAAATTGAGATTTTATCCTTTGATCAAGACCATTATCTTTTCAATCTTAGATAATCAAATCTTAGCCAATTATATGTCATCTTTGCTTAGGTCATAAGTCTATCTTAAGTATTTGAAATATATCCTCATCCTTAGTTAGATCTATCCAATTTGGTCTTGTCCCTTGATCTTAATCTCAATTTTAGTCCTACTCATCATTATCCTTTCAGTCCAAGTCATTATCATCCTTCTAGTCCAATCATTTATCCCTCCACATCATCCCTAGTCTTGTTGTCATCTAATCATTCATTTCCAATCTAATATCTTCAACATATCAACCTTTTATCACATCATTAATATCTCTCATCTTATGCCCCCCATAACTAGATTACAATCCAAGAAAAGCATGGACTCTCACATTGATAATCGACCATCTTCACCTCCACCCACAAGTGTGTATGATGATCAAGTTAAATACTCACTTTCTTTCATGACATCTCATCATATGGAACCTTTTCCACATCATAATCCCATTGACACACATGAACATGAACAAAGTGTTGACCAAGATGAGATTTCACCTAGATTTGTTGATTTCATCGAAATCCTCCCACATCTGGAATTAGTCATGAAGTTTCTTATAGACCAAGGGGTAGAGGTTCCTTCACATCCTAAGACATTAAAGCTTAAAGATCCCATTACTCTTGGTTATTCATCACAACCCATCATGTAAAATCCTCAAGACAATACACTAGGTAGTGTTGCCTTGCATCCACCTCTTAATGATCTTATTTCCACTTACTCCTTTCAACTAGGTCCACCCACATCACTCATCTCACAAATTTCCAAGCCATCTAGAACATTACCAACTTCATTTCCACCCCTTTCCATTCCTCAACAAACACTAGAAATCCCCTCTCAACCACTCTCTTACCACATAACACGAAGTCTTCCATAAACCACCTATTCACATGTCTATTCATATGCTTCATTCCAACCCAATACATCTTCAATTAACACATCCCATACCTATAATCAACTCAACCCTTAAAACACTCAACCCATGGTATTATATCCACAACACACTTATCATCACACCACATCCAATCCTTTTATGTCACATGTCACTACACAACCCTTGTCACATGGACCTATCAATTCCACTTCATCATCACCAAACCCACCTCCTTTGGATCATAAAATGCAAGAGATGGTAGAAAATTCCCTTCAAAAACTTAAATTAGAACCCAGCATAAACATTTCAAATTTGAAGATTTTTGTTCTTATCCATTGGATCACTCCATCATGGCAACTCCTTTTCCTCTTAATTTTGAGGTCCCTAAATTCATCAAAAATAAAGGAAAAGGAGACCCTAGAGATCATGTCAAACAATTGTTTATGGCCCGTAAAGAGGTTTCCCATTATGATGTTTATCTCTTGAAACCTTTTCCACTAAGTTTGATGGGACAAGCTTTATGTTGGTTTTATAATATTACTCCCGATATTGTCACAACCTTCATTGACTTATCCAAAAAATTTGTTGCTCATTTCTCCTACAATGTTGAAAATGAACTCACAATGCTAGACCTTTGTAATGCCAAGCAAAATAATGGAGAAAGCTTTGCCTCTTACCTACAAAGGTGGAGAGGGCTTGTAAGTTGAATCCCATGGGCCATCGCCTAAATACAATTGGTTAGCATCTTCATCCAAAACCTTAATCAAGAATTGGCCTTTCATCTTCAAATCTATTGTCTTTCCATATTTGAATAGATTGTTGAGAAAGGGATCACCATTGAAACATACCTTATATCTAAAGGTTTAATTAAATCTCAAACCAAAGACAATAGCCCTACAAATTATAAATTCAAACCTTGGGCCAAGAACAAACATGTGATTAGTGATGGAGTCACTGATGTTAAACATATCCAAACAACTCAATCCTCCCAACCTAATGGACCATTTAATTCTTCTCAATTAGTACCATCACCCTTCTTGAGCAACAATTTAGAACTCTAAATTCACGATGACATTTTACACATTTAGAAGAGCCCATTGAGTCAATCTTTCAAAAGATTTTGTAATTTGACATGGTTACATACCCTTATACAAGACCCTATGCCGATAATAAGTCCAAGCCTACATGGTATAATGAACAAGAATATTGTTATTATCATTATGTCCATGGTCATCCCACACATAATTATATGATGCTCAAACATTATATCCAAGACCTTATTGATCAAGGAACATTGGAGGTCAATACTATGCCTAAATATTCCAATGCACAATTGGGTGTTTATAATGATCCTTTTCCAAAACATCAAACCAAGTCCATTGTCACCAACCCTAATCAATCCCAAGATAATTGTACCAACAATGTTTAATATAACAAAGCCCCTCTTGATTATGACAATTTCATAGAAAGAATTAATTATGATCCTTCATAAGTTACCACCACCACCATTAAAGCCCCATCCCCTAGATGTGTTGTCACTACTCGTCGCATAACCATCATTATCCCCCAACCTTCATCTTCCTCATCCACACCTTCATCCCATTTCAATATCATTGATCACCTTGGGAAGACTCCTACACAAATATCCATATAGATCTCCTCAAGGTCTCCCCCATACACAAAGCCATATCAGACCGTGTCCTCCAAGATTCCTAAATCCCACATGATATTGACCCTGATCAATATCCAATCTCTTGTGAGTCACCTTTCTTCCACCTATCACCTCAACTTTACCCAACAATACATGTCATCTATTGATCTATTTCATAACAATGCCCTTCATATAGAGGTCTTGATCTCCAAAACCAAAGTCAAACATGTCCTTTTGGATAATGGAGTTGGATTGAACCTATACACCTTGAAGTTAATAAAACAATTGGGATATTTACAAGCTAACTTGGAACCATGCCCTCATACTATCAAAGGCTATGATAATACTGAGAGAGAATGCAAAGGCACCATATGTCTTCCCATACACGTTGGACCTATCCTTTTACACATTGCATGTCGTGTCCTTGACCTTGAGCTTCCATATAATATCTTACTTGGTTGTCCTTGGATCTAGGCTATATAATTTGTACATTCTACTTACCATCAATGTATCAAGTTCCCACATAATGGTGTTAAAATTATTATCCAAGTAGATCCTAGACCCTTTGCATATTGTAGGGCCTAGGGAGTTTGATGCAGAGCTATGCAACGGAGTGGTGAAAATAGTTCAAGAATACTGAACTATTGTTTTGGTTGAACCTTTGAACCACTCGAGCCAAATGAACTTATTGCACTTACAGTTACTGAACCGTTGAACCATTGAACTTGTTCAACTGTTATTTCAACTATCGACAACATTTACACCTCGTGGAACCGTTGAACCATTGAGCCGTTGAACTGGTTCAACTGTCGGTTCAACTGTCGGCAATACATACTCTTCGGCCAACTCTAAAGTTCTCCCGCCGATTGAACCTCTGAGTTCATTGAACCATTGAACCTGATGCTCCTCATTAAACCGACGAACCAAATGAACCCGTTGTATCTTGATGAACCCGTTGATCCTATTGAACTGGTTCAACCATTGGTTCAACTGTCGGTAACACTTTCTACTATCAGCCAAACCTGAATTCCTTTGGCCGATGCGCCACTTACTCTGATGAACCAATTGAACCTTTAAAATGGTTCAAACATCTACTATTGGTTCCCCCGATATGCTTCATCCCGATACACAGATGCAGGATATACATGAAAAGTATATTCGCATTCAAATGTGATATACACATGAAATGTACTCAGGTACATTAATGATATACACACTACTTGTATATTCAGCAAACAAAATGAACTTAACCCAGAAGGACTTTTATACATACCTTTCTTCACAGGATATACACAGAATGATACTCGCATACAAATGCGATGTACTCCCAAACTGTTCCAGCATGCAATTGACGTATACCCATAAAATGTATAATCGAAACTCATGCCTATAGCCTCCTCTATCACAAATCTTGCAGTCCCTATTCTGCCATGACCACGAACAAAAAGGAACAAAACAGAAAACTATTGTACAAAGCCCATTCCACTGATTTCACAGAAATCCACCAGTGGAATGGTTTTAATCATGCATCTTGACAACAGAAAAATTAAATTAAATACAAAACAATTCTATATAGATAATATACACAGGACAATTTGATACATAGGAAATTTACACAGAATCTAGAATTTATAAAACACAACTAACAGAATTTCTATTTCTTTATTCCAACTTCGTCTCTCTGTCTCTCCAGCAACACAGGCTGATTATAGAGATTCATATGTATTCAACTCCCCTCTCTGATTTTGCTTAACCAAGATTATAAGCCAAAACCCTAACTAATCACACGACACCTGTTTGGCCCAAGACAGCAAAACACCTAATAATATGACACATTGATTTAATCCTCCACATACCCCAAATGTCTAATGATGCCCAAATTGGCTTATTGGGATGCCAAATTTGTGACCTCAATTCATATAGTGGGGTCGGTTCTCATGGTGGGGTCTTTTAAACATGAAATGTCAACACAAATACTACATGACAACATGAAATGTATAAAACATATTAAAACCTTATTCTTCCCCCTCAAATGTATATTTATCTTGTTGAAGGGGTGCTCCTACACCAGAGTTTCTAGTCCTAAAGATAACATTTGTCCTAACAATGATATTTCCATTGAGGAGAATGTTACCTCTTCCACATCTTATGTTCATCCCAATGACCTTTCTTCCACTTCATTGTCCTCTAAAGATCGATCCTCAAGTTACCAAAGTCAAGATTATCAACAAAGGTTGTGGAGAGTTTGAGTTACATAATTATTTCCATGTTGAAACACTCCATGACACTTCTTATGGTCTAGGATACATGCCTTCTAGTGTGGAAACTAAGGATCCTCATGTTTCCTCTATAAGTCTTGATGAACCCTATAATGTCATTAAAAGTATTGTCAATGGAACCTTAAATGCCTCTACCAAAGACCTTGACATTTCATCCTTATTCCATGACAATGCCATCTCCACCATTGGGCCCTCATTGCCATATCCCGCTTCCACTTCATGTGACCAAAAAAATCCAATCTCTCACACTACTTGTCACAATGATTGAGTACATATTGAACTCCTTAGTCCTATGCTTACAAAAGAAAAGAATCCTAAAAATCCTAAAGTATTGTACTTCAAAGAAATAAATCCTAGGGTATCCAAAGTCAAAGAAAATTCTATTTTACCTCTAGAATCCAAAGAGCATTTACTTGTAGAAAAGCAAATCCATTTGAATATCAAAGCAAATCCAAAGAAACATCCTAAAAGTGATATTGTTGGTCCCCCATCACTTTCACTCCATAAAACTTCCACCACATTCCGTAATCTCATCCCACATACACCTTGCTCCATCCATAATCGACGAGGCTATGATGGTTCCCATTTACGTTGCCTAAACACAAAAGAAACTAATCTTGAACTTAAGGAGGTGCATGATGGTATCCTTGGTGCCCATCCTAGTGACATTATCCTTGCAACACAACTTCCACCTTTCACCCACCATCATTATCATTGTCCACTCAGTCCAAATTCCATACTTCCATCTAATATCCTACCTTTCCATGCTTATCTTGTTGCAATATCCCAATCAAAAAATTAAAAAAATATCCCAATAATAAAACAATCACCTATCCCATCTCAAAACATTCCAAAAATTCAAAAAAATCAAAACATATCCAAAAATCCAAAAAAAAAAAATCAAATAATATCCAAAAAGCCAAAAAAATCAAAACATCCCCAATATCCAAAAAAAGCAAATATCTAAACAAAAATTCAAGTAATAAATCCAAATGCAAGCCATCCTTAAGCCATCCCAATCTAGTCAAATAAATCTAGCCAAATCATCCAAATCACATCCTTAGTTTTATTTCAAACCTTGCTGTCAACTCAATCAATCATCATCATCAATGGGATATATTGTTCCCGCATCCTTGTGTTGATCTATGGATATATTGTTCCCACAATGACAACACTATACTAATCAATCGATCTATCATTGATTTTCAAGTTGACAGGAGCAATACCTTGTTTATTTTTGAATCATTTGTGCATGCTTGCTTGCTTGCTTGTGTGTGTTATCATTTCATCTTGCATTTGTGTGTGTTTGTTGGATGTTCTTCTTACTCCAGCTAATATTCATATCTTGTGTGTGGTGGAATAGATTTTTGCATACCAATTGTCCTTTGCATCGAAGGTCATTTCATACCTTTTGTGCATTTGGACTTTAATGCTCTAAATTTCCTTCCTTACACATCTAGACAAGGTTGTATTATGCTAGGCATGTATAAGGACAACCTTTTTGTTTACCGTCTCAAGTACTTTCATACACATGACACATTGTCACCTTGGTCTTTATACCTTGGTGCATAATGTCTAGTGCTATATCAAACTATATGTTTGTTCACTTAATGCAGCATAACATCTTTCCCATCCTTGCATCGTTCTCATCCTTACATCGCTCCTCCTTGTCACTCCTTTAAGTGACTGGGGCATCCTTTTCCATCCTTTCCCTTCATCCATACCTTATCTTCTCTGAAAAGATGTTACTTCTCTCAGTCGCAACATCATCTCAAAGAGGGGAAAAATGTAGACACCTGAAATTGACCATCTCATTTTCATCACCTTATTGACACTACCTTGTGACACTTTGCGACACTTTTGTCCTAAGAGTTCCATTTACCATATCCTTTTCCCAAATTAATTAAATAAATCACATTTATTTAGTTAATCCATTTCCTCCATAACCTAAATTATATTTATTTAATTTATCCCTTGTAGCCAAAATTAATTGAATAAATCTTGTTCATTTAATTAATGTGTCCTCACATCATCCCTTCTCCAATAATTAAATAAATAATTTTATATTTAATTTAATTATTGAGTCACATGAATAGCTTGTCCTTATCCTCAACCACTTGCTACAATCATTAAATGAGTGTACAAAATCAATAAATGAGCTTTTCATCCTAACCATCCATTTCATACTACATCTCTTAATCATATCCATTCACATACGGATAAGCCTTAGAAGCTTCCTTTGAAACCATAGAAATCCTTATCCTTTCCCTAATGTCCTCTCAACCAATTCTAGCCATTGATTTAATTTTTTAATCCTATCCCTTCATTCATCATATCTAACCTCTATAAATCAAGCCTCAACCAAGCCATTTTGGGATCACATCTTTATGCAACACCATGTTGTCAAAATCATCCTGGCTCTTCCATTATTATTCATTATCATATCCACTATCATTATCTAGGTGTTATGCTCCAAAATTGAGAAACTAACATATTAAAATCATTATCAAATATCATAGGATTGTTTACCATTTTCATTATATCTCTTAGTCCTTTGATCCATAGATGATGTGGTGTTCAAGTATGGGATATATACTTTCATTGTGTATTGTTTCCTTGTTTGATTCCATATTTCTACATACACAACACCAACATCTAGTGCACACATTTTTTCATAATTTTTTATTGCATATTTTGTTTATTATTAATTTTTTATGTGAGATTAATTATAATTCAGACATAGTTCTATTTCATAACACAACTTTTTATTTGAATATCCAAATTAACTTTTTCTTTTGTTGAAATAAGGACATCAATACCTAGCGTGCAAATAATTTTATAATTTTTTTCTCTATTTTTCTATTTTTCCAAGTGTGTGGAACACAGACCTTGATGTTTGGTGAAAAACCTATGTTCACTAGAAAATAGAAAATAAATATAATCACTAAATTAAATATATTAAAAATTATATTTTTTGGAAAGCTTATTTCAAGGGCTACAATCTTGCAAAATCATATGTCCTAGTGACTCAGTTTGTTGGTCCAAACCATGCTTTGAAAGAGAAATTTCTATAGAGAAATAAGTGAGTGGAAGGACAATGGCCTCTCAAGGGCCTTAATTTGATTGTACCTTCCCATTTTGAATGTGAAAACATTATAAATAAATAAAAAAGGGACCTTACCATCATCCAAAGATGGACCTTCACTTGAATTTTTTTTTCATTTTTTGCTTCCTTGGGCTCATTTTTTTGCCTCATCCGACAAGTGGGACACACTATTGTCCCTTAGATATATGCTTATATGATGAGACTTATCATGAATGAGTGTGTAGGTAGTTACAAATTTCTAAGGGAAGAGTGGAGAACCATTGAGAATGTAAACTCATTCCACTTCACATGGTGAATTAACAAGATTGACCATGTGGGAACCATTGAATTGATTATATTGACCATGAGTGACTTATGAGAGTTGATGAGAAACCACATAGGAGCCAAGAATCACCTGCAATCAAAACAACCTTCCACAAGAGAGAAGGAATTGAAATGCTATGAAGCTAAGAAATTGTATTAGATGCATACAAAATGGTACAAAATACAATGATAAACCCTTGATAAGATTGAAACCATAAGTCATACTAAGATCATGACAAGTGTCTTAATTATATGACTTGGGACAAAAATATAAGTGACCTAAGTAAGCATAAGTATGCAAGTGTGAATAGGACCTAATATGAACTGGTTAGGTAAAACATATTATTCACACTAACACCCCCTTAGGTGAAACTTAGGGAAAAGAAAAGATGTAATGATGTATGGGTCCTAGCTACAAGGCCATGTTAGGTACCCATGTACAAAATATATCTCATAAATGAAGTAAAGGAGAAAACCTCATAGGAAAAAACCCCTCCAAAAGAGAGAACATAAAAGAAGTGATGGAAGAATTGATGGATGGAGGACTCAATATGACCCCCAAGGACTACATCCTACATAAATATACAATGAATAACCACCATAAGAGAGAAATAATGAGATGATAGATCCCACCACAAAGAAGTAGCTCTTGTGCCAATGGAGAATGCTCGAAGACATAACACAACCCATTGCTTACAAACAACATTTCTCCCCTTGGGAAGAAACAAATCCAATGGTGTATGTAGAAGAAACTGCCAAAATTTGAATGAAAAGGGAATCCAAATCCAAATGTGTGTTTTAGAATGCAACTTGAGTGTCCTCATGCTGGAAAAAGATGTCTCCTCCAAATTAGGAATTGAATGCCTAATAAAAGAAGTAAAACTAGGAGAGGAAAGATACTGAACTGCATCTGAAAACACTGAAGATGTGATGAAATCATTTCCTTCAAAGAGGAGAGATAATCCCTCAAATGTGCCCTCCAAATTTGAAATGTGAGACTCCACAAATAAGGATGTATTGTCTGATAAATATGTATCCCAATGAGGTAGATCTGAAAGACTGAAATAGTCCTACTATAAAGAATCATTGGAAACTCTCAAAGAAACAATACTAAAATCTAAAGTAGCAATAGGTGATGGAGATATGATCTTGACAGGATGAGAAGGAGAAACAAAATAAGTCCTTGTGTCATCAAAACAATCAAGACCTACTAGATATTCAAGCTCCTCTTCTATATCATCATCAAAGGGTATATTATCTACATCATCAAGGGGTATGAGGTAATCTATAGAAGGATCATATGGGAATGGAGAGAGTGTGTGTCTCCATAAATCTCCCAAGTCTTGGTCGAAAGAGTGTGTGGACACTCAATATGTGAGATGGAACACATCGTGTCAAAATCAACACTAGAACAAATCAATCCTAGGACATGATCAATCCTATTTCCCCATGCATATTTTCTCCTGGTGTATTTGGTTTAGGTATGAGTCCATAAATATAAGGCAAAAGATTGACCCACTTGAGATGTGTCAGGATGCCTTTTTGCCAAGACTCATAATTGTCCTTAGTTAGGTTGACCATAGAAGGATGAACATAAAAACCCATGATATCTCTTCAAATGATAAAATTGGAGATCAATAATCTCAATACATATTCATGTTGATAAATGAAGCCCACCCAAGAAAATAAAACATTTCCAAGTGCCAAAATGTCTAGAATATCAACCAAAATACAAATATCTAACAAATTGAATAAAAAATACATGGGGCTTAATATAGAAAAATTACATGCATGGCTGGATAGAGCTCCTCAATACCATTTCAATGCTCCAAGAGTCATGAAAATCAAAGATTGTGGAAAAAAGTTATGATCTCAAAAGCCAAAATGGATCTAGAACCACTAGAAATTTCTCAAAACCATCTTTGAATGCCTATTTGTTTGCAAATTTTTGATGTCCTATGCCCAGAATATGCCAATTTTCATAAAAGTGGTCATTTATGCAAGCAAAGCCCAAATAAGTTCCTAGAATAGGCCCTTAGTTGCCAATAAGACCGATGGTTGGGCGCGGGGGGTTGGGCAGCTTGGGTGGAACACCTAATTCCCCACATGACCTAGGGTTGGTGCATATGGGGCTAGAGTTGATTAGTGGCAGTGGGGCCGTGTTTGGTAAGTGAAGGTGACAAAGCAGTGTCTGACTAGAAGTGGTGTCATTGAGGCTAGCGGTGGTTTCTTTTCTATCCATAGGAGCCCTTATGGAATTGTCTAAGATAGATTTTTGGTTATCTCAGGCCAAAAAAAAGCCTGCATGTTTGCCTAGGCACACAAAGCCTTAATTTTTTTTTTTTTGAAAAGCGTATAGTATAGGTCGTACGACCTTAAAACCAAAAAAAATGCCTCTAAAACTCTTGAGCTCAATTTTGATGAATTTATAGTTGACTTTAAGGTTTTTGGGTCTTCTAAGTGTGATGGAAGGGTTTGTTTTGACATAAAATGCTCTAAAGTTGTGGCTACCCTCCAAATCTAAAAAAACACTCCCTTCAAACCCTTGTACATTTGGCCTCTAGTATAAAAATTTGACAAAATAAAAGTCTTCTAAATTTCTTAGCTGCTTTGAATTCAACCATGATATAAGATTTGGACCACGATGCACTATATGAAATATTTTGATTCAAACTCTTTGATTAGAGGGAAGTGTTATCACTTGGAATTGCACCTTTTTTGAAGTCTGTTCAAGCATTCCAATGACACAATGGGACTAATCTCAAGGTGTGGGACCTTGCAGATGAGATCAAACCTCCAGAGAAGGCCGGTTCCTCATTTTGAACTTAAGGTTTAGAGAAAATAACTAAACCTATGCTACTTATCACTAAGGAAAGGGGGAAGGAAGAATACAGAAAAGAAAATGGTGATGCATCATAATTTAGGGTGTTTAAATGCAACTAACCTAGCACAATAATGATCTCAAACACTGAAGGGAACTCACACAAAATCATGCAGGTTCAAACAGAGGTTAAGGCAACAAGATAAAACTATGAAAGGGACCACTTTATCCACAATACACAACTTACATCTATCAAATAAACACAGTGTAAGAACAATGAGAGAGGCAAAACACTAGTTTATATTGATCATAGAGGCTAAATAGCCATTACAAAGAGATGACAGACTCATTACAGGTATGAGATAGACACAAATGATAGACTTTTCTTCATTGTTGAACTAGTACAGAGACATGAGAGGCTCAAAAGAGAGCGCAATCCATTAAATCTACCTTGTTCTAGAAAATATCATGAGGTTTGAACCCACAAATGAATCTTTTTCCTATATAATGACCTAGAACAACTAACCAACCACAAACACATCTTCAATACATGCATATATAGCTTTTCAAATAATACTGTAGCAGCCATGGTAAAGAGTGGTCGACAAGGAAAACCAATCACCCATGCTACAAAATATCCATCTCTGTGTCTTTGGAGTGTACCCACATGGCTCTACCTTGAAAATCCATAGTAGAAGAACATTCGTACACACCTTGGGCACAAGAATTCAATGCAAAAGGAGCTACAATAGCAATGGGGGGCAAGAATTCTGTCTCCACAAGTAATCAGGCTCTGAAGAAGCATTAATGGTGGCAAGGAAGATCATTGAGCAATCCCTTCATGTTCTAAATAGTGGAAAGAGAAGGGAGGGAAAAATAGTCAAGCCCTGACCAATCAAGCTTCCACCGATCGGACATCCACCAAGCAATCAACATCGAAAAGGGTGAAGAAGGAAACCCTGATCTCCAAAGTCTGAAAGGAATAAAGGGAAACTATCAGGCTTTGGAGATTGGGCCTTCACCATGCATTGTGTATTTAAAGAGAAGAAAAAGAACCACTTGAACACTTGGTACCTTAGAGAAATGATCAGGGATCGGGCCTTGGACCTTCTTTATTTTACCTTCAAAAAAGAAAGAGGAAGAGAAACCTCCCAATCTCTGATGCCCGAAAGACTTAGGCAATTTTTTTGGAACTTCATTGGGCTTCGATGATTGGGCCTTCTACTTGCCACCTACCAAAAAGAAAAGAAGAAGACTACAACTCTAACCGTTGAGATCTAAAACACTTCAACACTTTTGGATCTTTGTCAGACTTCAATGATCGGGCCTTCCACCTACTTCCTACTCGCAAGAAGAAGGAAGACCGCCACCTTGACCTCTAATGCCTGAAAGAATTAGGTAATTTTTTTTAATTATCAAGGTGGAGTTTTCAAAGCCAATAGGAATGGCATGATGGAAGAGAGAACCCTGAAACTTCGAAGCTCTAAAAAATGCAAAAAATACAAGGGAAAAGCTAGGAAAATTTGGATAGCTTTTTTGGGCTTCTTCCTTACACTTCAAAAGGAAAAATTTTATCAGATTTCTCTGACAGAAGGAAAGCAGGATTTAGGGAATCTTTGGGCTATTTGGCCTAAAGGAAAAATAGGATAACATTTTGGTGATTATGTAGGGGTGTTTGCTTGTTAAACACATGGAGAACCAGTGGCCTTACACCTATCTATTGGGAACAGAGTCAAAAGGGACACAACAACAACTGAAGCTAAGATGGGCCAGACCAACATAATTGAACATGCCTCCAAGAATAAAATAATGCAAAACACACAAAAACAACAAGGCACATAACCTCCTAATGAGGATGCAGCTTGTGTAAGAGCACTTGGAGGAAAGGAGAAATACACAAAACAAACCTACTCTAAACCTAAACTAACCAACCAGAAGAGGACTTAAACAAAGCTATTAACTAGTTTTTCAAAATAACTACCCTTCCTTAGCAATTTAGCATATCTTTCTAGTTTATGGGCAGCTAACAAGAGGTGGAGAAGGGATGGGTATTCAACAAATTGGAAAAATACTTCCCCAAGAATGGGAACAAACTCACTTACCCACTTGAACTCATTGGAAATGTAGTTGCTGGGAAGTGGATAAATGGGTTGATCTCACTTATTTTGATGCCCAACTTCATGCCTAGAGGTAAGCATGACAAGTGGTGACTCTTCATGGTCTGACTCCACTTGGGCTAAATGTCTGATAGGACATCCCCTTGAAACTATGCTTGAATGATCAATGGAGACCTCATGTTTTAACTTTAATTTTTCTCCTCTTGTTGGTCTAAAAGCTCTGGCTCTCGTGGATCAATTAAGAAAATGGCTGCCTCCACCTTGTGATCATGTTTTTTAGGGAGGCCAACTAAAATAGGCTTTGAAAAGAATCCCTGAACCTACTCAATGGTGAAACCTTCTCCACCAAGAAGCAAATATCCCTATTGGATAATCAAGAACAAATCTTCATTTTTTTCTTGCCCATGCTCAATCTCCACATCGTTCTCTTCTATAAAAGATGGGAGCTCCTCAAACAAGTCTATGCCATCAGCCTCTGCACTTTTCATTGTAGGGCTGCCCATATGCTCCTCTTCATGATTTGGGACCTCACTATCATTTTTGGCCCCATGTGCTAGCAACTTGCCATCATTTTCAATGCCCTCATGCTATTGTAATTCCTTCAGATGCTTCCTTCTTCAAAATAGGATTTCCCTCATGCTCTTGCCAATTCAAAAACACAAATTTAGTTTGCATTTGCCTTTTTCCTCCCATAGCCTTCTGACTAGTACCAATATGCTATTTTGGAACTACTGACAGATTCTAGACCATTGAGGCTTCATTAAATTCTCTATTTCATCTTGTGTTTTGGCTATGAGACTGATTGCATGGATGATGCCACTCATAACCCTGAGCCAGGTTGTTCTAAATTAGAGCAAGTACTCTTGATGTACTTATAGTAGCTGTGTTTATGGAGTTTAGGGGCCTAAGCTAGCTCAGTTGATTTTGTCTTTGACTGCCCCCTGACAAGGTTGCCTGCTAGGCTAATAGGGCTGATTGGAAGCTTGGTATGACCCGTTAGCTATATGAATTGGTGCCATAATTGGCTAAATGGTTGGGGCTTCTAGTAATAATGGCATTGGAGGTTTGGGAGTAATCTTTCTAGACAAAATCAAATAATTCTCTATCCTAATAGCTACCTCATAGGCATCGGGTAGCACATCCCCTCCTAGAGAATGGAACATGACAACGATATCACTATTTAGGGATCTCAAATAATACAAGAAAGAAACATTAGGGGAAGGTCTCACCAATGGTGGGATTCTATACCAAGTCTTTTGAAACCTAAAATTAAAATCCACTATGAGTTCATAAGGAGCCCTTTTAATAGTGGCCAATTGCTCTATCAGGGACAAATGATCACCGTTATCTTCAAAACATTAACAAAGCCTATCACCTAACTCATCCCATTCATGAATAGAGTTTGCAAGTAACCCCCTATACCACTGGAGAGATTTTACTTTCAAGGAAGAAGCAAGGAGCCTTACCACAACATTTTTTTGGGTAACATTGTGAACAGAGCATACATTGGCAAGGTCTTGGATATGCTCAATAGGGGTAGTGGAATCTTCACTAGTGAAAAAGGGAATTGCCTTTAGAGCTAAAACTGGGATGTCATCATATTATGCAATGTCAAGAGAGCTTCCACCATTAAAGGTCATAAAGGTTCTATTTCTTACAGAGCCATGACAGAGGTGTGAAAGCTATGATGGGTTTATGGAAGCCTATTCTTGATGAAGGGAAAAGGCCATGACTTCCATAATAGCTTGACATACTAGAGCATTGAAAAGTAGAGATGCATCAAAATATTCCTCAGAAATAAGGGTTAATAGTTCTTATTTTGAAGACTGTGAACATACCAGAAGAGAGTTGCCAGGTGATTTGAGAACTCTGAAGGCTAGAAAAGACCAAGAGCATCACTGAACTCTAACCTTTGATGAATCTTTAAGCACTTGAACTAGTTGCACTGGTAGATTTATTCAATAGAGTCACCATGGTGCTTGAGAATGCTTTCACAACTACAAATGAACTAAGAACAACACCAAATCTTCTTAGTTCAGCTCTTACTCAGAGTAGAGGGTCCCACCGAGTGTGCCAAAAATTGCTATCACTTGGAGTTGCACCCTGCTTGAAGTCTACTCAAGCATTCCAATTACACAATGGGACTAATCTCAAGGTGTGGGACCTTGCAGATGAGATCAGACCTCTAGAGAAGGTCGGTTCCTCATTTTGAACTTAAGGTTCAGAGAAAATAACTAAACCTATGCTACTTATCACCAAGGAAAAGGGGAAGGAGGAATACATAAAAGAAAATGGTGATGCACCAAGATTTAGGGTGTTTAACTACAACTGACCTAGCACAGTAATGATCTCAAATGCTGAAGGGAACTCACACAGACTCATGTAGGTTCAAATAGAGGTTAAGGCATAAAGATAAAGCTGTGAAAGGGACTACTTTATCCATAATACATAGCTTACATCTATCAAATAAACACAATGTAAGAACAATGAGGGAGGCAAAACATTAGTTTATAGTGATCATCGAGGCTAAATAGCCATTACAAAGAGAAGATAGAGTCATTACAAGCATGAGATAGACACAAATGATAGACTTTCCTTCATTGTTGAATTAGTACAGAGATATGAGAGGCTCAGAAGAGAGCACAATCCATCAAATCTGCCTGGTTTTAGAAAATATCATGAGGTCTGATCCTGGAAATGAATCCTCTACCTATATAGTGACTCATAACAACTAACCAACCACAAATACATCTTTAATACATGCATATATAGCTTTTCAAATCATATTGTAGCAAACATGGATGTGAGAAATGTTGATATGTGCTGGACAACTAAGAGGGGGGGTGAATCAGTTGTCACAAAAACTTAAACACTTTCTGTAATTCAAACATTCATCACTTATACATAATTATTATGATTTAACAATGAGTGCATGAAATTAGAAACTTAACCACATATACAACATTAGACACAAGAGATATCAAATTTATGTGGAAAACCCCAAGGTAGGGAAAAACCATGGAGAGTATTAACTCTCAATATATATTGCAATCTTGAAATAATGATGTTCAGGCTTGGTCACTCCATGGGCCTAAACATATTGGCTTACTGCCATGAAGAACAACTAGGTCTAGCAGACTCACTGCCTCAACCCTAAACCTAGCAAGATTACAATAAGAGATGTTAAACCCTACTGGTGGCTTACTGCCAGATTCACAGCCACGATCAACACCTTTCTATATTTATGACTGAAGTATAATAATTCCCCTGCTTTGCTCTTCTCTTCCTTTGCTCTGCTCTTCCTCTTCTTTACTTTGCCTATTCTCTACTCTACCTTTTGGACCTTTCTTAATATCTTTTAATTTTTGCTCAAGGACACCTTTTCCATGACTCAACTACAAGTATTTAAACACTACATCAACCTTGGAATGATCATCAAGGTCAACATCACAATCATCAACCATTGGAACAATCTCCAAGGTCGGTATTACAAACATTTACAAAATAGATCCTGAACTATTACAACAATATGCAAAGGGAATGAACTGTGGATCACACCATGCCTTAGCTAGGACTCAAACATGATCTTCCATGTCACAACACGCTTCCACAATCTTCCAAAGATCTCTGCAATCACTGGGATCAACCAGGTTGGCCAAGACTGGTTACACTCTACATTATCTAAGAATAATCTTCACACACCATCTCAATTTCTTAATGTGGACCAAAGTCTAGGTAGGAACATGATTAGGAGACATCCACAAGCATGCTATAATCATCAAGAGAAACCACACGAACCTTAACCACTTTATCCATAGGAATCTTCTCACTGGAACATATGAACTTCACTATCTTCAACTGTCATAAAAGAAAGATAGCTTGTGTACCACCAAACCACAAACCATTGTAACTGTAGGCACTTATCATCATCCCAGACTTCCCTCTAGAACCACAGAGCCAAATACTTTATTACGAAGGAATGCGAAGCATAATACTTTCTTCCTGTCCCAACTGAACTTATAGAAAAAACAAGTTTCACTCTGGTGAACACAACTCACTTAGATCTTCATGCAGAGGCTTCAAACCTAGAATACAACAACCTTAGTCATACCTCTAACTTACTTCCAATCCATAGACCCTAATCTTCAAGAAGAAGTAAATGCAAAGTAGTTTACTGGACTGTTCTTCAGCATACAACTTACTGTCTATACTGCACTTCTCTGTAGCTCACTAGTTTCTTTTGGAGAGGCTAATTTTCTCAATATCCTCAATATACAAGTCTTCTAAATAAGTAATAGAATAAGATATAGTTGACACCAATGACAACAAGGATATGTTGACATCAATGACAACACCGATTAGGCACATACTTGTAACAAGAAAGAGTGGTCAATAAAGAAAACTAGTCACCCATGCTGTAATAAATCCATCTCTATTTCCTTAGAGTGCGCACACATGGCTCTACCCTAGAAATAGACTAAAGAAGAACATTTTCCCACACCTTGGGTATAAGAATTCAATGAAAAAGGAGCTACAATGGTAGAGGGGGGTGAGAAATCCATCTCCACAAGTAATCGAGCTCTAAAGAAGCATTAATGGTAGCTAAGAAGGTTGTTGAGTAGTCCCATCATGTTCTGAACAGAGGGAAAAATAGTTAGGCCCCAACCAATCAGGCTTCCAGTGATTGGACTTCCACCAAGAAATCAACATCTAAGAGGATGAAGAAGGAAACCCCAATCTCCAAAGTTTGAAAGGAACAAAGGGAAACTATCAGGCTTCAGAGATTGGGCCTTCACCATGCATTGTGTATTTTGAAGAGAAGAAAAGGGACCACCCAAACACTTGGCACCTTAGAGAAATGATCGGGGATCAGGCCTCAGACCTTCTTTCTTTTTCCTTCAAAAAAGAAAGAGGAAGAGAAATCTCTCAATATCCAATACCTAAATCAGACTTCAGCGATCAGGAGTTCCACCTACTGCTTGCTAAAAAGGAAAGAGGAAGACTGCAACCCTAACCTTCGAGATCTGAAACACTTAGAAATTTTTAGATCTTTGTCAAACTTCAGAGATTGGGCCTTCCACCTACTTCTTTCTTAGAAGAAGAAGGAAGACCACTGCCCTGACCTCTGAAGCCCGAAAGACTTAGGCAATTTTTTTGAATTATCAAGGCAGAGTTTTTAGAGCCGATAGGAATGGCATGATGGAAGAGAGAACCCTGAAACTCTGAAGCTCCAAAAAAGGTAGAAAATACAAGGAAAAATCCAAGAAACTTTGGACTTAGATTTTTTGGGCTTCTTCCTTTCACTTCAAAAGAAAAACACTAAGAATTTTCTAGGATTTATTTGGGAGAAAATTCCTTCCATTTAAGGTGTCTCAAATCATATTTATCTGATGGAAGGAAAGCAAGATTTAGGGAATCTTTGGGCTATTTGGCCTAAAGGAAAAATGGGACATTAGGAAGGAAATTGTAACTTTGGAAGCTTTGATACCATGTAAGAGTTGATGAGAAACCCCATAGGATCCAAGAATCACTTGCAATCAAAATATCCTTCCACAAGAGAGAAGGAATTGAAATGCTATGTAGCTAAGAAATTGTATTAGATGCATATAGAATGGTGGATATATAATGGTACAATATACAATGATAAAACCTTGTTATAAAGGCAAGGTTGAAACCCTAATTCATAGTAAGATCATGACAAGTGTCTCAATTATATGGTTGTCCAAGATTATCTGATTTGAATTTGTAATTTTCCCAATTTAAAATGTTTCAAAAATATTGATTTTCAATATTTTATGTATTTTTTTAACTCCCACGAGTAGTACCTTGGGGTAAGGGGATCCTTTGGGACATGATTTTAAAGGGGTGGTTGATTAAAGTATAAATCCCATCCTTTGGAAAGACCATTCCATTAATATGCATAGAGGGCATTTCTTGACCAACGTTTCTTCCTTGAAAGAGATGCACACTCATGTGGGTGCATACAATCCTATGCCTTAGATTAATGAGATGTCAAAAGATGGATGAGAGTCTTTTGGGGTACAATGTGTCTTAATTCAATAGTATGAGTCTATGTGACATTCCACATCATTATAAGCCTCTAAATTGGGCTTAGAGAGGATTATGGATTCATTGTCACATCCTATATTTTAAATTATTAATAAGAACTAATAATCATGTTCTATTGAGATCTTTATAGATGTCAGTCTTATTTTTTCTTATTGAATTGAGCATTATATACTTGCACCATGATTTAAGGTGATACCCATGTATGGTTTCATTTTGTTTGGTATGATTTCACTTTGGTAAGGGAAATTTGACTTTTAATTATAGTATTATTTTTATCTATGATCCTATATCTTATACCAACTACCATCTATTGGATTGAGGTGGATGTAGGACATTTATTCTAACCCTCACAATTTCTAGAGGGAAGGAATAATACAAGAGAGGGAGGTAGAGCATGACAACATGCGGATGCCATGAACCTATCGAGAACCATCACACACTTGCACTAGCTTATATCTTGTGAAATTTGATGTGTCTATAGGCGTTACAGTGGTGATTGGTACATTCCTACATGACTCGAGAGTGAGGATAATAGATGATTAATAATTAATTAATCAAGATAATTAATAATATATCATAAATAAATAATTAATACATTATTATTTCTTTATGAAGATGTTTGAAACTAATGACCAGAACATTTTGATTTATAATGAGAGTGACGGATTAAGGATTGTAGAGGGTGCATTGAGGTATTAGTGGCCCGTACTGTTGTTATGGCTCTCAAGCAAGGTTGCAAGCCTATTGGGAAGGGCCAAGGGCCTTTTGATTTCATTTTTGTAGGCCACAGTGTGCATGAGGAGTGGATTACCCTCATGAGATCTACTTTCTGAGTTTTTTATTTTGTTGTTTGTTTGTGTTTGGAGAGGGTTGACTATATGGAAACCATTGGGGGTCCAAGGGACCCCTTAAATTTTCCTTCAAAGATATGCTTCATGGGGGTGAATCTTCTTTTTTTGTACATGCAAATGTTGTCCATTTTTATTTCATGCAATGGAGGAGTCCAAGAACACTCAAAATTTGGGGAATCATTTGAAACCCAATTGTTGTTTGGTGAAAAGAAATGATCACCCATTGCTGGTAATTAATCTAGATTCCATTGCAGATGATGTTCTGTATTTGTATCAAGCTTTTGGGAAAAATGTGTGTAGCTTATTTTGGATCGACGTTTTGGATCACACTCTGTGATCCATCATCAGGAAGAAAAGAGAGAACACCACAAAGATTGAATTCTAATCTACTATGCAAGAGAACACCACAAAGAAGTAACCATTTGTAGCTAAGATGATCTCCATATCCCCTTCAAGATTCTAGTTTTTTCTAACCCATACTTCCAAAAAAGGTAGAGAAATATGAACACACATAAACTTGCAAGTTAATGCATGTTCAGTCAAATACAGAACTACACACATAACCAAGTGGGCCTATTTATCAAACCCTGGCATATAGGGTTTGATCCTCTAGAGGAGCTCCCATCTAAGATTATTGTCTAGATTCGACTTCCTTAGCTTCCAATGGAGTTATGGTGTTAGGACGTTATGCAATCGGTGGTTTTGGAAAAAACCCTTGGGAACTTCCCATCAAAGCCTTGATAGAAAGGTATCCACTTTTGCTCGTCTTTGTGTTAAATTAATTTGAATAATCAACTTCGTAAATCTATAGAGATTAGAATGGGTAGTATGAACTAGATTCAACAAATTGATTATGAAGCACTTCCATTTAATTGTCATGCTTGTCATGAATATGGACATTTACAAATAAATTATCCAAAAATGGGGACTAGAACCCCTCAACCTACCTCTGAGATGTAGGAAGCCAATATAAAAGCAAAAGGAAAGTCCTTGATTTAGAATGATGGACCAAACCTAAATGGATTCATCCATGTGAAATCTTGGTCAAAGGAAAAGTCATTGAATCATCAATTCAAAGCTAATCCTAAAGGGGCTTCCAGTAAAAGATATGATATTATTGAGAACTTTGAGGAGTTGGACACAATGGAACTTGATGGTAGCATGGTGAGTTCGGACATGCATTTCATAAGATTAGGTATTCTTGGACTGCTCTAGTTTTGAATCATTTTGTAGAGATATAAGACACAATGAAGGAAGGAGATGTTGCTTCTTCTGGTCATATTGAGATAAATGATAAGGAACATGAAACTATAGAGACACCAATAGAAGAAATAGATTCTATCCCCGTGATAGAAATTTAGATGGAGCCAAAGGTAGACAATGTTATGACTAGACCTGTGAATGAATTTATTGTCAAAGAAGATGGAAAAAGGAAGGTTCTTCTTGCATAAGGGCTTCAAAAGAAAAACATTATGAAAGGGAGAGTTGATAAAAATTTAAAGGCTAGAAGGAAAAAGGATCAGGAGAAGGTGAAGCTAATAGGAGAGCCATTGGTGGAATCTGTTGTTATTAGGACATTGGATACTCACTTCAACAACTCTCAAAAATGATTGTGATCTCTTCGAATGCTAGGGGTTTGAGTAGCATCCCTTCAAAAAAGGCTACTCATGACTTGATTCATGAACATATGCCTAATATTTTAATTATTCAAGAGACTACGCTTTTAGTGGAGGATATGATTAGTATATCTTCCAATATCTAGAGAAGGGATCTATGTCAGTGTGTTGGCTCCCAAGGTATGGCTGGTGGTGTTTCTTTCTTATGGGACCCCTGTAGGATCATGCCTCTTTGGTGGTTGGGAAGTAGGAACTCAATCTTATTGATGGTGTCATGCTTTGACTTAGAAGAGACTTTGATTCTCACCAATACTTATGCACCTACTAATTTTCTAGGTAATACTTTGTTTTGGTCTCATATTAGATTTGTACTATCTCTTATTCCTATTCGCCCTTGGATTCTGGCAAGAGACTTCAATGCTGTATACATTGTGGAGGAAAAAATAGGGGGAGTTGGTCATCTAGGCCCATCTTCTACCTTGATGAGTGATAATGTTTCCTTTCTTAATTTGGTGGATGTGAAGCCAAGCAATGGAACATTCACCTGGCATAATAGAAGGTGCAGAAATGATTCTATTTCAAAAAGGCTGGATAGGTTACTAGTTTTTTATTTTTGGATTGGCAATACTTGGACTTCATCTTCTAAGACCTTGTGGTGGAGAGGCTCAAATATCAAGTTTTCCTCCTCGCTATTCTCTATGCCCAAAAAGTCTCCTTTTAAGTTTAATCTTATGTGGCTTCATGATTCTAACTTGCACAGGCTTGTAGAGGCATGATGGTTAGAAGGGAAACCTACTTTCGGTATTGCTATGTTCTCTTTTTTGAGGTGGCTCCAATTTGTCAAATTCAAACTTAGGAAATGGAATAGAAACTCTTTTAGAAATCTTATATATATCAAAAACTAGTTGCAAGATAAGCTTGATAGAATCACTTTTAGAATTAAGAGGGAATGATAGAGGATTTGTTGTGGGAAGAGACTAGGTAGTCCAAGGAACTATCTGAATGGAAGTTATGAGAGATTTTCTAAAAACAAAAATCCCCTGTTGATTGGATCCAGGAAGGGGATAAAAATACTACTTTTTTCAGAACTTAGTGAAGGAGTGTAGAAGTTGTAATGCTATGGCTTCTCTCATCTTAGCTCAAGGAGAATAGTTAACCTCTTTTGAAGCTATTTCTAAGGAAGCAGTCAAGTTCTATTCTTCTATGTTCATAGAGAACGATCCTCAAGATCTGATAAAGGAGAAACACATTCTTGATTGCATTCCTATATTGGTTTCAAATGATATGAATAAATCACTCTTAGAACCTATTTCTATGGAGAAGCTTGAGAATGTTGTGTTTTAAATGAAAAAGGTAAGGCTCCTAGTTTTTATGGTTTTCCTATAGAGTTATTTTAGGAGTTTTGGGGTATCCTAAGATTAGATTTGTTATAGGTGGTTAAAGAATCACAAACTAACAAGAAGGTGCTTAAATCTATCAACTCCACCTTTCTTTCTTTAATTCCCCAAAAAGAAGGTGCCAACTCCTTAGATAATTTTCTTCCTATCACTTTATGTAATGGGCTTACAATATAATTACTAAGCTCATTCCAAAGAGGTTGAAAAAATGTTTGGCTCCCATGATTTCTCTAGAATAGGGGGTTTTGTGAAAGGGCAATAGATTTTGGATGTTATAGTGGTGGCAGATGAGGCTATCCATTCCATGATGTCTATTTCCAAGGAAAAGGCCATGTTTATTAAATTGGATATGTCTAAGGCCTATGATAGGGTTAAGTGGTCTTTTCTCCAGCAAATTTTATCAGCTTTTGGCTTCTATTTAGAGTGGGTTAAATGGATCATGAGCTATGTGACTTCTACCTCATTTTCTATTTTGATCAATGGTATTCCTTCCTCTCTCTTTTCTACCTCCCGGGGACTCAGACAAGGAGATCCTTTATCTCCTTATTTGTTTATTTTAATGGCACAAGGATTAGGGTGTTTTTTGAAGTAGCATAAATAAAAAGGCTTCATTCATCGCTAGATTTGGGCTCAGGATCTAGCCTCTCGGTCTCACCTTCAGTTTGTGGATGACAAAACTCTTTTGGGTCTTACTAGAATTGACGAGGCTATCAACTTCAATAAATTTCTTGATATTTATTTATCTGATTCTGGCTAGTAGATTAATGAAGATAAATCTAGTATCTTCTTATTCAATACACCTAAGCCTAGTCAACACATAATTGCTAATATTCTTCATTTTTAGATTAGCAAGTTTTCTATAGATTATTTGGGTATTCCTTTATCTTTAGGTACACTGAATAAGAGCCATTGGAAGAAGATTCTATACAAATTCAAGTCAAGGGTTAACCATTGGACCATTCAATGGTTATCCTTTGTTGGAAGGTTGAATCTTATAAAATATATCTTACAGGCTCTTCTTTTGTACATGTTTTTGGTTCTATCTGTCCCTAAGAGTTTTCTCAAAGAGTTTAATGCTCTTGCTTGAAAATTTTTATGGGAAAGAAATCTTGAAACTCAAAAGTGGAGTCTTGTGAGTTGGGACTAGGTGTACAAACCAAAAGAGGTTGGTGGCCTTGGGCTTAGATAGTCTGAACTCAATAGTTAGGCTTTAGCAACAAAATTATATTAGCGTTGGTGCAAAAATCTAGATCAGCCTTGGGCAAGAATCCTTAATTGTAAGTATTTGGGAGAAGTTGATAATGAGGATATTCCATGAATGGAGTTGATAGGTAAGGGCTCCATGACTTTGAACACAATTAAAATTGGGGACTATCTTATTCAGGAAGGTCTTTTTTTGATTATTTGATAAGGATAATGCCCTCTTTTGGACTAACTCCTGAGACAATCACCCCCTATTCTTTCTTCTTTTCCCTAGTTCCAGTCTTTGAGTGAGAATTTTTTGGCAGCTCAGTGGTCCAATGTGGCTGATTTCAAATCCTCTAATCCTATTTGGAGATCCTTGGTTTGTGATTTGTGGGATCCTGGGAGTTGGCCTAGAGGAGGGTCTCAGAAGGAGTGAGATACCCTAGTTTCTATTCATGTAGAGCAACCTTATTTTTCTTCAAAGGACAGGGATATGCTTGCTTGGGGACATGGTTATAAAGGTGTTTACTCAGTAGCCTTGGGCTACACCTTTTTAGAGCAGCAACAAAGGGACTATAGAGAATTTTCTTGGTGGAGATGAATTTGGAACAAATTCAGCTGGCCCAAGTGTAGCTTATTCTTTTGTCTTTTAAGTCAGAATAAATGCCTTACCTAGGAAAATATTAGGAAAAGAGGTATTTTTGGACCTTCCATTTGTTTTCTTTGTGTTTATAGTGAAGAAAGCACTAATCATCTTTTCTTTTAGTGTCCTTTCTCTATGGAAACTTGGGGTTTATGGTAGAAGTTATGGAAGAGACCTTTTTTTCAAGCCACCTCTTTGTTTGAATTTTGGGATAATATGGGCCACCCTCCAACCTCTGCTTTCTTCCTTGTGGCAGCATGGGAGTTTGGTCCTTTTTCATTTGCAAATTTAGTTGGAGTAAAATTGTCGTATCTTCTAGGAGTGCCAAGGTGTGGTCCTATAGGTCTAGTATAAGGTTAAGAGTATGCTCAAGGAGACTATTGATTCCAAGTTTGATCTTGAGGAGTCTCTATCTTCTTTAGATGCTTATATAGCTAATCTTCTAGAGCTTTCCTTGCCCACTGCTTTACAAGTTTGTCTTGGACATAGATTGAAACCTTCTAGAAAGGTGAATAAATTGGGAAATTGGAGTCCTCCTCCTTATGGTTGTTATAAGATTAATACTAATGGTTTTGCTTGGGGCAACTCAGGTGTGGCTGGGATTGGTGGCATTGGATGTGATAGTAGTAGATCTATTCAATTTTTATTCTCCACTTACATGGGTGTGCACTCAAATAATAAGATGGAGGCTTGGGCTATGCTAAAGGCTTTGGAGAAAGCTTGTGATTTGGGTGGGAGAAGGTGGTATGCGAAAAAAAATTATTATCCTAGTTTCTTTGCTTAATACGAGAAATCCTTAGGATTCCTCCTAGACACTGGCTTTGATTGTGAAGCAAATCCTTCATCTATCCTTGAACTTCAATACTATTTCCTTTGTTTACATTCCCAAGGAATGGAACAAAGTGGTTGATTGAATGGCCAAGTAGGCCTCTAAAGAAATGGATATGTGGCATGTTGTGGATTGGGGACATTTATATTAGACTAAAGTTTAAGAGGTGTTGTAGATTCTCCATGATGATCAAGAAGTTTAGGACAGGTTGGATGCATAGGAAGGATTGTAATCTTGATAGTATGTTCATTTGAATGTTTGTAATTTGGGGTGGTATTGCATGTGCCCCCATTGGGTTTCTCTTATAGTGTATGTCCTAATGGTTTACATCTGGAAGTATTTTTGGTGTATCTATATGTAATTTTCTCTAGATAAAGCTTTTATTTTTACCCCTAAACAAAAGATGTTTGAAACTAATTTAATTAATTATCTATTTAGGATATCTTTAGAAATAAAAAGTTAAAATAAATAACTTTCTTTATTATGGAGATCAAACCCTCTTCTATAAACATTGGAACACAAATTGAGTTGAGCTTCTACCTTGTGAGAACCAAACTACAAGGGTTTTTTCCCTTTCTTGTATAAAGGAGTGTCAACCAAATTCAACTAACTAAACTAGGGCAAAGCATGAAACCCTAATTGAGAAAGATTAACCAACAAATAATTGTCTGAAATAGATATAGGAAATCTAATACCATAGCAGAAGAGAACCATAATCTAACTTTGAGAATAGAGAGGTACCAAGGTGTTGGGTGCCCTAGACCCAAATTAGGGTTTTACAGGAGCTCTAAATCTAGGTGCCTTCACCTTCTTATCTTCTTGTCTCTTGTCACTTGTTATATTCAAATTCCTCTGGATGCAACCTACACACAAACAAGAAGGAAAAAGGGTTGCTGCTATGAATGGTGTTTCCACCTCCATAACAATAATGATGAGAGATCAAAGAGTGCGTGCCCTAGGAGGGCAAAGGAAAATCTGAAGTAGAATGGAATACTATAATAAAGCATGAAGGAAAGAAGTCACCATGAGCATGGAAACTCTAGCTTGCTTGATGTGGCATCACAACATAACTCAAGAAGTTGGTGTAGCCTCAAAGAAGTAGAGAGATCTTCACAAGACCTGTAATAAGTTAGTACAATGGCAATAATCCACCATAGAGAACTTTAGAGAAGAATAGAGAGCATGAGAGAGAGAGAGAGAGTGAAAGTGTGCCCTAGATTGCTTAGATGTTCAAATGAATAAACTAACTTTCTTATATATGCATTACCACTCACCAACAATGAATAAAACTAAATGGAGCCAACATGTATAAGCCAAGAAGGTGTTCTAAGTTGAAGCCACAAAAATAGGGTTGGGGCTAACATCTGGGACCAGGGTGCTAGGTGCCCTGTTCCTTTAGCCCCACAAACTCCAAGGAGTGCCAATTAATGTGGGATTAGCCTTTTCCTAAGTTAATTATGTCATGTTTATTCATTGAGATCAATAATTAATTGTTTTAGGTCCACCTGGGTGCTAAACTAGGTGTAAAATGCTAGTGTACACATTTTACTCCATAACATTTAGCCCCCACTTAAGTGTGGGTATGATCTTATGCTCATACTTACACTAAAGTATGGAGAAGACATATTTTAATCACCACAAACATAGAAGCCATAGATTGTCCAAGTTTAGGATTCTAGGAGTCTATGATGAATTGCATACACATAATATGCAAGGCATATTTTTTCCATGCATTAAGCACTTAGAAAACATAAGACAAGACAAGACATACACAAGGCATACACTTGAGAAATCACAATGTATACATGAAATACACAAAGCATGGATGCCATACACAAGGTATACACGCCATACACAAAGTATACACACAATACACAAAGTATGGATCTCATACACAAGGTATGTTGGATGTTAGTTGTCATTGATGTCAAAGGTAAAAGTGTAAGGTAGGTTGTTGGATTTATCATTGATGTTCACCAGAGTTCTATGTACTAAAAGGATGTAAAAGACACTTGTTCTATACTTGCTCTCATGACTCTCTTGACAAGGCACTTGCAGATCAGTCAGAGGTTTGGTCAATAATGATGCCTTGAGTTCATTCTTGATAGATAATGTTGATCATCCTTGCTGAGTTGATGATTTTGATAATGTATGATCATACATACATGCATACTGGTTAATTCTTACTATCTCATGGTGGTTGATGTTGTGGCATTAATATCAGTATGTTGAGATGCTTCATGTGGTGTTGCCTTCATGACAGGTTGCCATCATATGGTTGGACTTTGATGTCAGTGTTGGTTTTTGGTTCACTAAGTTTGAATGTTTGTTTGGTTCTTGGTACTTATGTTCATTTGGTAAAGAGTTTCCTCTTGAGATATTAGAGCATGGTAAAGGGTTGTTTGTTGCTTCATGGTATGGTGTGTGTTCATGCTTCAGGAGTTGTTATGAAATTGTTGATATGGATTCCTCAGAATGTCTTCAAAGTTGATTAACTGAGTTGTTGTGATGTTCATGTCAAAATGGTGGTTTCTCATTTAGAGAGATGCTTCTTGTCAAGGTCTATCATTCATTATTCAGATTCTTAGTGTTGATGCAATAGTGGTATTTGTGTCATTGATGTCCAGGTTGAAAGAGATGTGATTGTGTGATTAAAAGGGATACAAGGTTGGGACTTGTCTTGTTTTGATATGATCAAAGGTGAATCGACAACCTTAAAGCTTATACTTCTTCAAAGTTTATCTTCTTTGTCCATATCAATGGCATGATATTCTATATCAGAGGTTAGAGAGTTCTTACATGTTTGCAAATCCATTGATGTTTTGGAGTTGAAAAAGGTTTTTTCATTGTTTGAAGTCTAGTTCTAAAACCCTAAATGAGGTTGATAAACTCTTATTCATGTCTTCTTAAGTCCTAATTCCAACTGTCATTCACTCTTGTACTTTATGTTTTGTTTTGATGTTGACTTGCAATTGTAAGTCACATCACTAATGGTGACCCGCTAGAGGGGTCTTAATCCATCACCATGACCGGCCCCCTCGACCCTTCCTACTATTGGCATCAATCTTCTCTATGGGCACGTGGGTGCCAAATAATATCAATGGCTCTGTTTAAAAGCTGCTAAGGCCGATCGATGGCTTATGTTTAAACTTATACTCCATGTTTCAAAGTCTTCCTTTTGATGTGCTTTTGGCCATCAAAAGCCCTTTGACAAGTGTGAGAGCCTTCCTTAGGCTATTTTTAACCATTCAAAAGGTAGTTTCTAATGTTTATCATGCAAAAATCTCATAAAAGCTTTTTTCTTTCTTTAGTTGCCCTCCTTGTGCTATTAAAGAGTTTAAAGAGGGGTAATTTTTTTTTTTTTTAAATGGGCAGATGTTTTAGTGGAGCTTTAAATGCCTTTTGTGAGTGTAAGTATAGAGATTATTATGAAATTTTCTTTTATGACTTCATGCAGATAATGCTTGTTGGAGTGGATCTATATATGGGAAACTATTTTTTTATCTCTAACAGGGTTTTTATGAAAAGGAAATCAGAATGCTTTGAAAAGTGGGAGCTAATTAAAGTAATGGTTTTTATGAAGACTTTGGTGAGCTTGCAGATAAGGTTTAATGAATAAGGTGGTTTTATTTTTTAATTATTTTTTGCAGGGGTATGGAAAATTTGTGATGAGGATTGATATATACAACAGAGATTATTTTTGGAAAATGTTTTATGAATTGAGAGTGTGTTTTTTGAAGAGACTATGCAAGAAAATCAGGGGTTGTGAGTACAATGTTTTTGGTCTGAGTATTATGAAGTGTGTGATATCTTTTTGTAGGTGAATCATGTCTAGTATGAAGATAATATACAACTAAATATGCAAAGCATAAATTAAGATGAGATGAAGAAAGTGAATCAAGTGATTGTGAGGGAGAATGTTTTGTTTGAGAATTGAGAGGTGTATGAGATGATATTGCAGGTGATCCAAGTATAGTGAGAAGACATTATGGAGCAGATATGTAGAGCAATTAATTTCTAGACTGAGGAAGAATGATATGTTGTTATGAGCATTGTAGTGAAATAGAGAAACCCTCTGTACTCTTTATGTTTTTCTGAGATTGTATGCATTGCCAATGAGGCACATTGTAACCAGTGAGGTTCTTAGCCAATGAGGCCTATTTGTGATCAATGAGATCATTTTCCAGTGAGGCATTGTAGCTAGTGAGGCATTGTAACCAATGAGGCATTGCAGCCAATGAGGCATTGCAGCCAATGAGGCATTGCAACCAGTGAGGCATTATAGCCAGTGAGGCATTGTAACCAGTGAGGTTTGCCAGTGAGGCTTAATGGAGATTAAAGTTCATAGTGGTTTTTACCCTTTTGGGGTTTTCCACTCAAACATCTATGTTATGTGATGTTCATCTATGTCTCTTGTTCTCTATTAATGCTTTCATGTCCTGATGCAAATATCTTGTGTTTCATGATCATGTTAGATTATTTTATTGTATGAGGATCTTAGGTTGAAGAATTAGTTTTATCAGATCACTAATTCACCCCCCCTCTCAGTGATCCTTAGTATTCCAATAATTGGTATCAGAGCTACAAGTTCCCTGTAGGAGTCTAACAAACTTGGGTAGATCCTGGAAGAGGAATACTATGGGTAAGTGTAGAAGAAATAAGGGAAGGAGAGATGCCAACCAAAAAATTGTTCAACAAGTTCAAATCAAATCAAGTGATGAGGTGTTGCAAGAAATACCCCTAGCAGTTGACACAGGACATGATATATCTAAAAGAGGAGATGATTTTGTTGTTTAGATTGATGACAAGAAAGGAGACTTCTTTGTGGGTGAAGATGATTATGAACAGGAGTATGATGAACATGAATGTGAAATTGATGTTGAAGAACTCGTGTGTGCCCTAGGTGAGATCAAGACATTCAAAAAGGAGAACCAAAGATTAGATTTGTAGCTACAACAAGAAAAGGACTCCAAGGATAAAGTATTTTTAGACCTTGAAAATGCTTTATCAGATCTTGAAGAGGCAAGAAATATGATTATGGATTTAAGGACACGAGTTGAAGAATTAGATAAATTGATTATCAATGTAAAAACATAGATTGAAGAGGTCAAGATGATAACAGATGTTACTAAGTCTAAATGTGAAGTCAAATCTATTGAATGCCTAAAACTAGAGGCTGAGATAGTCACCTTGAGAAAATATATTAAAAATCTCAAGATTCAATCAGAGAAAAATCAGAAGTTTGAGGACAACACCAACAAGTTGTATGAGATGTTGGGTAAGAAAAAAAACACAAGGACACTATTGGTCTAGGATATGAAGAAGGGAAGACTTCTAAAGTCAGAGAGTTTCCTAGACAGAAAATTGATCTAAGTCATCATGTTGCTGCTCCTAAAGGCAAAAAAAAGATTGAATTCATTGCTCGAACATCAAAGATGAATTATAAAGATTCAGAAGAAAAACTCAAGAAAGCCATGAAGATTGAAGCTGAGATGAAAACCAAAGATAAGTTTGTCAAAATGCACAACCAAAGGAGAAATCTCAGAAGAACTACTCCAGCAAGGCAAGCATTTATGTATAGGTACAATTACTCATTTTTTGGTTATTGTTTTATTTGTAATCATTTTTGACACAAAGCAATTGATTGTAGAAGAAGAAGTCGATCTGCTTCAATAAGGAATGTTGATCCAATGTGTTACAAGTGCAACAATGTTGGTCACATACAAAGAAACTATAAAATGCATGGAAGGTATGATCATGCATGGAAGGTATGATCATGCATGGAATCACAATAGAAGAGGTCATAAGTTGTCAAAAAGGAACTATCATTTAGTTGATCTTGATTACAATATAGTTTGTTATATGTGCAACTCTCTTGGTCACAAAGCTCATAGTTGCAGAAAAGCATCACTTGGTTTGAAATGTTGGAAAAGAAAAGTGCCTGAAAAAGTTTGGAGGAAGACACCTGAACAAAAGAGAGAACCTTTGAAAGTATGGAGAAGAAAACTTGAGCAAAACATGGAGGATCCTAAACTTGTGCATAATGCACAAGATACATCATCTATTGCATAAGGTGTAGCATGAGGTCAGAGGGAGTTGTCTAATGACTTATCATTTACCCCCAAGGTAAAAATAATAGAAGGTTGTAGCAGTCAAGGAGCAAGTGGAAATATGTCATCATAGTGAGTAGACTTCTTAAGATATTGAGGTATGATCTACTTCATTCAAATGTGTTACAAGTTGGAAAAATCTTTCTTTAGATCAGTTAATGGGATATCTCTGTTTGAGTAAGTATAGTGATGTTTAGAGAAGTCACATGTTCATCTGATATTGATCTTGTGCTATAAGATGTTTATGCTTCTAAGTGTGAGGAGTTGTCATGTGTTGTAATGGCAAGTGCTGAGGTAGACAAGGTACATGAGCTTTATGGCAAAATGCTTTCACGAAACATGGTCTAATGGATTGTCATGATATAATCAATAGTGGCATAATCAGATCATCAAGTTAGTAGGAGGTTGTAAGTGACATGAACTATGCAAATACAATTGAACTTTTTGAAAAGATGGATATAATGAAAATTTTAGTACTTTACCAAAATGGTTTTGTTGTGACTTCGTGAGTGTCTCAGGGGAGCTTTGATGATATCTTTATGATGTTCTTATTGGGTATCTTTGTTTGAAGTTTATACTAGTTTGTGCAAGGACTGTTCAGGACAGTCGCTATGACTATCATAAAATCTACATCATAACAGTCAATGTTTCATGATGTAAAATTAGAAATTATAAATGGACAGATGTAATTTCAGTCTCTGCAATCTTTAGAATAGGGCATGGCTTCCAAAACAGGATAAAATTAGCCATGACAGTTAATGATATCTTGGTTGAACTATTAATGATTAGTCTATGGAGAGATTTGACATTTATGACAGTGTTTGTTATGCATGAAGGACTATCATATCATTGGATGACAACAAGAGGACAGAGATATCTGATATGATAGTAAATAGTGATAATCCTTCAAAGAGTTGATGTCAGCATATGCATTTCATTAATTCAGATTTTATGACAGTCATGATATATTTTTTTTAGTATGCAGAAGATATGAATGTTGCTGCACTTTTTGAATCTTAAAAGTCATTTGCAGGGGGATCTCATTTGCTGCACTTTGTCATTTGATGTCAAAGGGGGAGAAAGATATAGAGAGTCATGAAGATTTTGCCATCAATGACAAAGGGGGAGTTTATTGGATGTTAGTTGTCATTGATATCAAAGGTAAAAGTGTAAGGTAGGTTGTTGGATTTATCATTGATATTCATCAAAGTTTCGTGTACTAAAAGGATGTAAAAGACAATTGTTCTATACTTTTTCTCATGAATCTCTTGATAAGGTACTTGTAGATTAGTTAGAGGTTTGGTCAATAATGATGCCTTGAGTTCATTCTTGATAGATAATGTTGATCATCCTTGCTGAGTTGATGATGTTGATAATGTATGATCATACATACATGCATATTTGTTAATTCCCTCTATCTCATGGTGGTTGATGTTGTGGTATTGATATCAATATGTTCAGATGCTTCATGCGGTGTTGCCTTCATGACAGGTTTCCATCATATGGTTGGAATTTGATGTCAGTGTTGGGTTTTTGTTCATTGAATTTGAATGTTTGTTTGGTACTTGGTACTTATGTTCATTTGGTAAAGAGTTGGCTCTTGAGATATCAGAGCATGGTAAAGGGTTATTTTCTACTTCATGGTATGGTGTGTGTTTATGCTTTAGGAGTTGTTATGAAATTGCTAATATGGATTCCTTAGAATGTCTTCAAAGTTGATTAATTGAGTTGTTGTGATGTTCATGTCAAAATGGTGGTTGCTCATTCAGAGAGTTGCTTCTTGTCAAGGTCTATAATTCATTATTCAGATTCTTAGTGTTGATGCAACAGTGGTATTTGCCTCATTGATGTCAAGGATGCAAGAGATGTGATTGTGTGATTACAAGAGATACAAGGTTGGGACTTGTCTTGTTTTGATATGACCAAAGGTGAATAGACAACCCTAATGCTTATACCTCTTTAAAGTTTATCTTCTTTGTCCATATCAATGGAATGATATTCTATATCAGAGGTCAGAGAGTACTTACATGTTTGCAAATCCATTGATGTTTTGGAGTTGAATAAGGTTTTTTCATTGTTTGAAGTCTAGTTCTAAAACCCTAAATGAGGTTGATAAACTCTTTTTCATGTCTTCTTAAGTCCTAATTCCAACCATCATTCACTCTTGCACTTTATGTTTTGTTTTGATGTTGACTTGTAATTGCAAGTCACATCACTAATGGTGACCCGCTAGAGGGGTCTTAATCCATCACAGTGACCAGCCCCCTCAACCCTTCCTACTGTTGGCATCAGTCTTCTCTATGGGCACGTGCGCACCAAATAATATCAATGGCTTTGTTTAAAAGATAAAAAGGCCAATCAATGGCTTATGTTTAAACTTGTACTCCATGTTTCAAAGTCTTCTTTTTGATGTGCTTTTGGCCATCAAAATCCCTTTGACAAGTGTAAGAGCCTTCCTTAGGCTATTTTTAACCATTCAAAAGGCAATTTCTAATGTTTATCATGCAAAAAGCTCATAAAAGCTTTTTTCTTTCTTTAATTGCCCTCCTTGTGCTATTGAAGAGTTTAAAGAGGGGTAATTTGTTTTTTTAAATGGGTAGATGTTTTAGTGGAGATTTAAATGCCTTTTGTGAGTGGAAGTATAGGGATTATTGTGAAATTTTCTTTTATGACTTCATGCAGATAATGCTTATTGGAGTGGATCCGAATATGGGAAACTATTTTTATCTCTAACAGGGTTTTTATAAAAAGGAAATCAGAATGCTTTGAAAAGTGGGAGCCAATTCAAGTAATGGTTTTTATGAATACTTTGGTGGGCTTGCAGAGAAGGTTTAATGAATAAGTTGGTTTTATTTTTTAATTGTTTTTTCAGGGGTATGGAAAATTTGTGATGAGGACTGATATATAGTAGAGATTATTTTTGGAAAATGTTTTTATGAATTGAAAGTGTGCTTTTTGAAGAGACTATGCAAGAAAATTAGGGGTTGTGAGTACAATATTTTTGGTCTTAAGTATTGTGAAGTGTGTAATATCTTTTTGTAGGTGAATCATGTCCAGTATGAAGATAATATACAACTAATATGCAGAGCATAAATTAAGATGAGATGAATAAAGTGAATCAGGTGATTGTGAGGGAGAATGTTTTGTTTGAGAATTGAGAGGTATATGAGATGATATTGCAAGTGATCCAAGTATAGTGAGAAGACATTATGGAGCAGATATGTAGAGCAATTGATTTCCAGATTGAGGAAGAATGATATGTTGTTATGAGCATTGTAGTGAAATAGAGAAACCCTCTGTACTCTTTATGTTTTTCTAAGATTGTATGTATTTCCAGTGAGGCACATTGTAACCAGTGATGTTCTTGGCCAGTGAGGCCTGTTTGTGATCAGTGAGATCATTTTCCAGTGAGGAATTATAGCCAGTGAGGCATTGTAGCTAGTGAGGCATTATAGCCAGTGAGGCATTGTAACCAGTGAGGTTTTCTAGTGAGGCTTAATGGAGATTAAAGTTCATAGTGGTTTTTACCCTTTTATTGTTTTCCACTCAAACATATGTGTTATGTGATGTTCATCTATCTCTTGTGCTCTATTAATGCTTTCATGTCCTGATGTAAATATCTTGTGTTTCATGATCATGTTAGATTGTTTTATTGTATGAAGATCTTAGGTTGAAGAATTAGTTTTATTAGATCACTAATTCACCCCCCTCTTAGTGATCCTAGTATTCCAACAAGGTATACATGCCATACACAAAGTATACACACAATAGACAAAGTATACATAGAATACACATGAAACACACATGGAATACATACAAAGCTCTCAAGAGGCATACATAAGGAATAGATAGAGAATAGATGTGAAGAATGCAAGAGGCATGAAGCATACATAGAGAATAAGAATATATGAGGAGAATACACACATCATACAACAATACAAGAAGCACATAATGGAAGACCCTGAGTCAGCATGATAAAAGAGACGTCAATCTAAAAGGTTGTCTCAATCAACATGAATCATTCCCCAAGATGTAATAAGAAGAATGATAAAAGGGGGTTAGTTAGAAATGAGAAGAAAAAGAGGGTACAAACATGTCATACAGATAATCCGCATCAAGAAAAGTGTTTCTACTCAAGTGAACACATAACCCACCTCCCGCAAGAGGATTTACACAAAGCCTTACAGAATAAGAAGGCCTTGCAACCATACCCAAATGTACTCTAGCCAAACTCAAGTTTGTGGTTCCAACCCTTCTCCCAAACCTACAAGGAGCTTCAACCTAGGAGAACAAGATAGACTTAAGATCTTGCTTCCAAGCTTATTGCAATCCTTTCCAAGAGAGTGTAGTGACAAAGATAATCAACAAGTATTTTGATAGAAAGATGAAAGTAAGGCTCATAGCACGACATATGCCCCCACCTTAAAGTGATTACTAATTCCATCAGGGAGTAATTACTTTTAAGGTAGAATAGGTAAGAAGTGTAAAACATGCATGAGATTTTTCTAAAAGCACATGCCCAAATGACGTGTTCTTAAAAACTACATCACCACAAGGGGTTGCCCCCAAGATGAGAAAAACAAGGCGATGCTTGTAGGCATGATACACAATGGCTTGTGTAGTTATGGTATGACACTGAGCATTCCAACAAGGTGTCACATAAATAGAAGGATCATGAAAGAAAGATCACTTGAAAGTAGAGTACACATAAATTGAATCAACATGAAAGGATGCTAAATCATCCAAAATAAAAATAAGGAAATTGCAAATTACGACATATAGAAGAATGATAATGCATATAGAGGAATGACAATGTATTCTTTTTCCTTGAACCTTTGTGGTAACAAGGGTGCCAAGGGAGAACTAACAGTCAACAAAACATCATAGTACAGGGATAACAATACATACAAGAATAACACAAATGAGAGGGAGGGACCACACTTGCGAGTTGGCCTATAACAAATCATCCTCCCCTAACTTGCTTATTATAAAATGGATGTAGAATAAGGTGCTATAGGGACTACATCAAGCATGGTGAAAAGCATTAGATCCATACTGTGTTCAAAGTTGTTGAATTTTGTCACCCAAGGCTCAAAATTCCTTAGTGGAATGGCCAAGCACTCGATGATATGCACAGTAATGAAGTGTTGATGATTATTTTACAAAATCATTTTGTGTGTTGGAGGAGGAAGAGTGATTATACAGTCTTTGAGTAGACTCGACAACATAAACTCTTGTTGAGATAGGAGAGAAGATATAGGTGGAGTAGGAAGCAACCCTTTTTATTATGAACATGGTGGAGAGAAGGTAGGAAAAGGTTGGAAACATAAACCTACTTTATACAAGTGCGGTGTTAATTCCATGGGTTCCTTAATTTGTTGCTCTTTGCATCCTAACCCATTTCCATTGTATCCTTGTTTAGAAATAATTTTGAATCCACGCCCATAACGCGTCTCCAAATTTGAAGGAAGAGGAGAGACTACATTATTAGAATTGTTGAAATGAGAAGTGTCATCATGTGTTGAAGAAGTAGAAGGATCATTCTTTTTATCATGGTGAAGAGGGTCATCTTTGTTTGAACAAGCCCATGGGGTTTGAAATCAAAAGGGACATCGTCATTACCAAGACATGTATTATAAGAAGATGATCCATTAGATTTGAGCCTTTTAGATTGAGATGATATTTTACAGCCTTTATCACAAATGACCACCATTCTTGTAAAAGAAAGTGGATCATCATTAGTGGTAAAATCAATATCAAAAGTTCCATCGTCATTACTTTTGAGTTTAAGGTTTTTAGGAGTAGGATATTATGTTGAAGAAATTGTATTTAGCTTCAAGCTTTTTGGGTGTGAGGGTGAGATTTTATATTCACCCACAAAGGAGAGTGTAAAATCTAACAAACCCCAATCATCACTCAAAAATGCATTTGAAGGACCGACACTATCCTCACCATTACTATTATTAGCAATAGAGAGTAGTGGTTTTTGTTAAAGAAGGGATTAAATTATTTAGAGGAATTTGATGTCTCGTTTCCATTTGCAAGCAAATTTTTGGAACTGAATCAACTTCAATTGTATGGAGCTTGTTTTCAAAAATTAACATTATTGAACAATGAAGGGTAGATGAGACTACCCCCATTGCATGAATCCACAGTCTATCGAGGAGAAGATTGTATTTAAGAGAATTATCCATGACATGGATAAGGGTAGGAAATGCCATAGGTCCAACCTTAACATTTAAGGTGATTGTACCTAGTGATTGTCTACCAACATTATCAAAGCCACAAATATTGAGTTTATTTGGTTTAATGAGAGACATATCAACATTGAGTTTATGTAACAAGTCTATGGCACAAACATTAAGACCTGATCCACCGTCAATCATAGTGCATCTTACCCTCATTATATTAATAATGACAAATATCATGAGAGGCTCATATTAGTTTTGCACTTCTAGGGAGGTAGCTCATGTTGTTGAAACATGATGTCCAATTTTGTCGCATGCATACAATCAAATAGGGCTGCTACATCATTCGGTCTAACATAAGGTAGAACAACTACGTTTTGTAGAGCCTCTTGGAGCATTCCATGGTATGTAGGCAATGTTTGTATTAAATCCCATAGAGAGATCTTAGACAGAGTAACGCAGAGCTGCTTGACAAGATCGTATTCTCTACCAACATGCTGAGGAAGACAATGAGATGGGGGAAGAAAAGGTTGAGAAGGTGGAAGAGAAGTAGGCATGCTTGGTGCTTACTTTCTTTATTTGTTATTAGGGGTGTTGTTTGTGTGAGAAACTGCATGATAATGAGGTTTTTGCAACACATTTTAAACACTTTGATCAATTCCTTTGAGTAATTTTCTTTGCAAAATTGAATATGTAACTAGGAGGTCGAGATGGTTTTGGAATACCTCAAACTATAATCATAGGTTTAGAGAAAGGAGGAAGATTAGGTGTCTCATGTACCATGATTTTAGGAATATTTTGAAAATTAATACACTTATTCACTACCCCTCTAGTGGGTGGAATAAGTCTATTAATGATGATGGAATTGACATTGTTATCTTTATGAGAAAAATAAGATTTTGGAGAAATCATGGAAAATTTATGCTCAACATCTACCCATGGGGGATCCATTATAGGGGAAGGCTCTTCATCCACTAATGTTTCATCTTTTGAAGGGAGATCATTGGAATGAAGAGAGGGTAGAGTGATGCTAAGAAATGTATCAATGATCTCATTCTCATCCACCAAAATATCCTCACAAGTGGGAATGGTTTTGGAAGAGGGATCCAAGGCATGGGGTGATGTAGGTGAATCTAGGTCACCATCATATGCTTTAGAGGTGATATCAATGATATTATCATGGGTTGTAGTATTAGAAGAACTATCACTATCATCCTTCTCATGACTATTCATGGAGATGAATTTAGTAAAATCTTCTAATATTGATAGAAATAATAAGAAGCCAATAATAAATGTAAATGTGATATTGAATAGCAATGTATAGTCAAATTTAGACATGACTTGAGTATCACCAAGATATAAAATAAGGTTGCAACCAATGACCTACAAGTGCAAGTTAAGTGGGGCTTTCAAAAATGTGATGTTCTTGGTAACCACAACAACTAAGTCTTGCAAATGTAAGATTTGTAGCATGTGCAAATGATTTTCCTAAGTAAACACAAGAGGGATTTAGAAAACTTTTCTTTAAATGAAGATGCATAAGTGTCAAATGAGCTATGCAGATAGATAGTTTTGTCTATGCTATTGCTTTCAAATTTTAAACAGAAGATGGATGCATGAATGTTATTGCTTTCTAAATTAAACAAATATGGAAAATATTATGAGTTACAACAACTTTTAGCAATTAGACAATATATAAGAGATCTAAAAATGAGATTTTTACTGAATGCAAGACTATATAGGGTTTATTATCAAAACCCTATATAAAAAATGCTTATTCCCTAAACCAAAATTCTTTGATGCAAAAATGATTTTTCTTTCATAACTTGAACACAAATGATATTTATGAAATAATATAGCAATGCAAAATCATATTTTACCACTAATTATCATGAGAAAAATTTGGAACAAGAGTTTTATCAACACACCCTAGGTGGAAAACTAGCTAGGTTTTCAAAAAATGCAATGTTTTTGAAAACCTTAATAATGAATAAGTGACAATGCCAAATATATCACTAGGAAATGATTAAATAATGCAATACCAATCAGATCTGATGCAAAAATAAGAAATTTATATCATGCTATAATGATCTAAACTTATGAAATATAGACAAGGTGACAAATATGTGTTTTTCTATACCTAAATCAAATGCTTGATTTTCTAGTTTCTAATGCAAAGATGCAAGGATATTCTTTTCTTAAACACAAAAATTATATGCTACAAAAACTAAATAAATTTAATCAACCAAATAATGCCACAACACATGAATCTACAAACCCTAGGCAAAAGACTAGCTAGGCCTTCTATGAATGCAAGGTTTTTGTAAACCCTAACAATGAAATAATGAAAAATTAAGCTATATAACTATGTAAAATGGTGAATGAATTTAACCTAATCAGATCTAGGGCAACAAATAATTCAGATCTAAAGAAAGAAGGATGTAAAAGTGCAAGATATGTTGGGTTCACCAAAATGTTAGATGGAAAAGGGAGACTTAGCCTGATGCAGGAGCATCCAGTGGTGTAAGGGCAATCTTGCATCACCAAAAAAAAAGATGTGTTTCAAAATTGTTGATGTTCTTTCCATTTATTTTCAAAATTTGTGGTTCTAGTTCCATAATCGCTTGAATAATGATGTAGGACTTTCAGTTTTTCCAAATTGTAAAAAATAGTAACCTGCTATTTTTAGAAAGTTTGTATTTGGACACGGATTGAAGTGAAAATTTACAGGAAGTTACATAACATAAATATAAAACCTTTGGCACGGGAATCACACAAAAATCTTTTGCAAGCTGAAAGATATTAAAGTTTTCGTTTCCCGAAAAACACCTGAAAATTATTCAAACTCAGGTTTGAGGCACTAAATGGCCTCGTACGGGCCTGAAAATGGTCATAACTAGTAGAGCAGGTTCTTAGTGCGTAGAGCACTTCGTGAGCTTTTTGATGCATAAAATGGTTCGTCAATCGGACACCCAGATCAAAAGTTATGGCTCTCAGAAGTTGACCTATTTTTGGAGGGAGATGCAAATTTTGAAATTAGGTTGTTGGCCGCCAAAAAGGCTATTAATAACCATTTTTGGGAACCCTGGGGGTAGTAGAGTTAAGGGGGGAAGCGTAGAGTCAAGAATAGGTGAGAAAACAGAAATCCTAGCTAATTTGGGGTTACAGAAGGCGAATGATTCCAGAATCTTGCGAGAGGAAGCTGTAATGTGTTGCAGCATGTGGAGGGTTGATTCCTCTGATTGTAATTGAGCTTTTTAATGAAATAAGTTGTACAAATAAATAAAAGAAAGTTCTATTTTCTGTGTTCAATTTTTGTTGTTGTGTGTTTTGTGATTTACCCCCTTCATCAAGTGGTATCAGAGCAAGGGTTCCTGGGTGTGTAGACAGATCGCCGACCGTGAGGCAATTTACACCAGGGCCTAAGGTTGTGGGTTTGCTGTGGAGATTAAGATGCCTCCACAAAGAAACCGTATTGGGAGGAATGCTTTGACAGAAGAGGGTTTTAGAGCCCTGCAAAGGCAAATTGATGCATTGCAAGAGGAGCTATGAAGAGGGTTTGAGCTGAGAACAAGAGAAGAAAGTGAAGATGAAGTTGAAGAAGAGCTATCTGAGGATGAACAAGAAGCTGCAGGAGATCCTGCAGAAGTTAGGTTGTTGGGATCCATATCGAAGATCAGAAAGAGGCCCAGGATCAAAGTTTCTACATATTCTAGAGATTTGAATCCGAAACAACTTATTGATTGGATCAATGACATGGAGGAATATTTTGAGTATGAAGATGTAGAAGACCTAGATCGGGTCAAGTTTGTAAAAACAAAATTGAAGGGCCATGCCAATATTTGTTGGAAAGAGGTCCAGTTAGAGAGGAACATAAGAGGAAAAGGAAAGATCACCAAATAGGATCAGATGGTGGAGAAACTGAAGAAGCAATTCATTCATATGGACTATGAGATGGAGTTGCTAAATAAGCTACAAGGACTGAAGCAAGGTAACAAGTTTGTTAAGGAGTATACAGAAGAGTTTTATAAAATTACTATTAGGACATGCCATGCAGAGCCCAACAAGGAGAAGGTAGCCCGTTACATTAATGGGTTGAGGCCAAGTATTCAAGAGGAGTTGAGCCTGGTCAGAATGACCACCATAGAAGATGCATACTAGTTTTCCCTAAGGGTGGAAGAGAAGATAAATAAAAGATTTGATAACAAGCAAAGGGGAAGAGGTCAAGGCAGAAGGACTGGTGGAAGACCCTATGGGGGCTGAAATGAAGATTCAAAAAAAAGTGAAAAAGCTGACACCAGTCGAAATCAGAGAGGAGATGATACCTACCACCCTCGTGACCAGAACAATGGTGAGCAAAGAGGAAGAGGAAGAGGCAGACCTGGACAAGGACCTAGAAGAGGAGGTTTCAGAGGAACTTGTTTCCAATGTGGAGAAGAAGGGCATTGAGCATACAAGTGTTCACAACATCAAGGAAGGACAAATAGAAGACTTGAAGGCAATGCACGAGTCGCACATGTAGATGAAGATACACATTCTGAGCATTATGAAGATACTAAAAGGGGAGAAACCCTAGTTGTTAGAAGAACCTTGCTGAATGAAGAGAAAGAACCCAATCAGAGGAAGAGTTTATTCTGCACAAGGTGTAAATGTGAAGGTAAGTGTTATGATATTATTATTGAAAGTGGAAGCACTGATAATCTTGTTTCAAAGGAGATGGTTGACAAGAAGAAATCATCCACATCCATATCGGATTGCATGGTTGTAGAAGAACCATAGAGATTTGGTCAATGAGCAGTGCTTAGTGAAGTTCAAGATTGGTGACTACCATGATGAGGTGCTATGTGATATCGTACCGATGGATGCATGTCATATGTTGTTGGGGAGGCTGTCACAATATGATAGGAGTGCTGTCCATGATGGCCGTGCAAACACATATTCCCTAATAAAGGATGGAGTTCGTCATAAGTTGAAGCCCTTGAAGGAGGTTGAAGAAAAGGTATGTAGTACTGCCAGAATTTGCTTAGTAGATGGTAGGAAATTTTTGGAGGGTGTGAAGCATGAGCCTCATTGCTTTGCATTGATTCCTAAGATTAGTCAAGAGAACTATGAAGATGTACTAGCAGAAGTTTCAAATATGTTGGAAGAGTTCCAAGACATTATCTATGATAATGTACCAGAAGGTTTACCACCAGTAAGGAAGATAAGTCATCAAATGGATTTGATACCAGGAGCCAGTTTGCCAAATAAGGCAGCCCACAGAATGACCCCTGCAGAGAATGAAGAGCTGAATAGACAAGTTTAGGAGTTGTTGAGGAAGGGACTGATAAGGGAGAGTCTAAGTCCATGTGTGGTACCTGCAGTACTAGCACCAAAGAAGGATGGAGAATGGAGAATGTGTACAGACTCTTGAGCCATCAATAAGATAACGATCAAGTATAGATTTCCATTGCCAAGAATGGATGACATCATGGATTGTTTGAGTGGAGCCAAGTACTTCACGAAAATTGACCTAAAGAGTGGGTATCACCAGATCCATATCAGAGAAGGAGATGAATGGAAGACAACCTTCAAGACAAAGGAAGGTTTGTATGAGTGCTTAGTCATGCCATTTGGGCTAACTAATGCACCAAGTACATTCATGCGGGTCATGAATGAGGTACTGAAAGAATTTTTGGAAAGTTTTGTTATTGTTTATTTGGATGATATTTTGATTTTTAATAAGACTTGGGATGAGCATCTGATGCATATTAGAAGAGTTCTAGAGAAGGTAAGGGAGGAGAAGTTGCTAATTAATCTGAAGAAATGTAGTTTTGAAAAGAAGGAGTTGGTATACCTGGGATTTGTTGTCTCAAAGGAAGGTCTTAAGATGGACCCAGAAAACGTAAGGGCTATCACTGAATGACCTACGCCAAGGAGTGCAACGAAGGTAAGATCTTTTCATGGTTTGGTAAGTTTTTATAGAAAGTTTATCAGGAATTTTAGTAGCATTTGTGCACCCCTAACTAAGACAATGAGAGGGGATAGAAAAGAGTTTAGATGGACTAAAGGAGCAGACAAGAGCTTTGATACATTGAAGTAGAAAGTCATAGAACAACCTATTTTGGCACTTCCAGATTTCAATAAGGTATTTCAGGTACATTGTGATGCTAGTGGTAGTGGCATAGGAGTTGTTTTGAGCCAAGAAGGTAAGCCCATTGCCTATTTTAGTGAGAATCTTAATGATGCCAAGAAAAAGTATTATGTTTATGATCAAGAATTTTATGCAATAGTTCAGGCTTTGAAGAAATGGAGACATTATTTGTTGCCAAAAGAGTTCGTTTTATATACTGATCATCAGGATTTACAGTATCTTAATAGTCAAGGGAAATTGAACCAAAGGCACTTAAAATGGGTTGAGTTTTTGCAGAGCTATACTTTTGATTTGAAGCACAGAAGTGGGAAGTCCAATAGAGTTGCAGATGCCTTGAGCAGAAGGCAAAATTTGTTGACAGAAATGAAGATAGAGGTTGTTGGGTTCGATGAGCTCAAACGTTTGTATCTTGAGGATCTAGATTTTGCAAAGGCCTGAAAATCTTGTTTGGAACCTGTTACTTTGGACAGTACAAAATGATTGGATTTCATAATCCAAGATGGCATGTTGTTTAGAGGAAGCCAGTTGTGCATTCCAAGGAGTTCCATTAGAGAGAACCTGATTAAGGAAAAGCATAGTGGAGGATTGCCAGACACTTTGGTCAAGATAAGACCATTGCTATTGTTGGTGAAAATTATTATTTGCCACAGTTGCAGCAAGATGTGAAGAAATTTGTGTAGAGTTGCAGAGTATGTCAGATGGCAAAAGGAGCAAGTCAGAACATAGGTCTATATCAGCCATTACATGTACCAGAGAAGCCATGGGATGATATCAGTATGGATTTTGTTCTTGGTTTACCAAGGACACAGAGAGAACATGATTCCATTTTTGTGGTGGTGGACAGATTCTCGAAGATGACAAATTTTATTCCTTGCAGGAAGACTAATGATGTTATTCATATTGCTAAATTATTTTTTAGAGAGGTGGTGAGATTACAGGATCTACCAAAGAGCATAGTTTCAGATCAAGATACCAAGTTTGTTGGTTATTTCTGGAGGACATTGTGGAAGAAGTTGAAGATAGATTTGAAGTTCAATTCTGCACACCATCCATAGACTGATGGACAGACATAAGTGGTGAATAGGAGTTTGGGTAACCTACTACAATGCTTAGTAGGGGATAAGCCCAAGGGATGGGATTTGATTTTACCACAGGCAAAATTTGTGTACAACAATTCTATCAATAGGAGTACTGGTAAATCACCATTCTAGGTTGTATATGGAAATAGTCTAAGAAATGCTTGAGAGTTAAGGAATCTAGACAAAGGAGAAAAGACAAGTGTCGAGGCTGAAGACTTTACAAAACATCTGAAGAATTTACATGAAGAGGTGAGAAAGCACATTAATAAGATGAATATTTAGTACAAGGCTAAGGTAGATCAGAAGAGGAGGTATAAGGAGTTCCAGGTAGGAGATGAATTCATGGTTCACTTAAGAAAAGAAAGGTTCCCAATTGGAACATACAATAAGTTGAAAATGAAGAAATTTGGACCGTGTAGAATCTTGAAGAAGCATGATTCAGGAAATGCATATGAGGTAGAGTTACCAAGTGGGATTAATATTTCCCCTGTGTTCAACATTGCTGATTTAACAGAATATCATGAGAGTGGCACAGAGGATGGAACCACAGAAGAACAGTGGAGTATTCCGGCATCTACTTCAACAGAGAGATAGAAGAGATCTTGGATAGCCATGTGGGAAGTACTCGAAACATGCAATATGAAGAATATCTAGTGAAATGGAAAGGAAGACCTATTGAAGATTCTTCTTGGTTGTCTAAGGCAGAGGTTGACCGTTTGGGTTTTCCTCACACAACACCAGAGACGTGATAGGGTCACTTCTCAACTTACCCTGAGTGTTTGATGTAGGAGCATCCAGTGGTGTAAGGGCAATCTTGCATCACCCAAAAAAAGATGTGTTTCAAAATTGTTGATGTTCTTTCCATTTCTTTTCAAAATTTGTGGTTCTAGTTCCATAATCGCTTGAATAATGATGTAGGACTTTCAGTTTTTCCAAACTGCTAAAAATAGTAACATGCTATTTTTAGAAAGTTTGCATTTGGGCACGGATTGAAGTACAAATTTATAGAAAGTTACATAACAAAAATATAAGACCTTTGGTGAAGGAATCACACAAAAATAATTTGTGAGCTGAAAGATATTAAACTTTCCGTTTCCTGAAAAATACCTGAAAATTATTCAAACTCAGGTTTGAGGCACTAAACTACCTTGTACAGGCCCGAAAATGGCCGGAACCGGTAGAGCAAGTTCTTGGTATGTAGAGCACTCTGCGAGCTTTCCGACGCATAAAATGGTTCGTTAATCGGACACCCGAATCAAAAGTTATGGCTCCTGGAAGTTGACCTATTTTTGGAGGGAGATGCAAATTTCGAAATTAGGTTGTTGGCCGCCAAAAAGGCTATTAATAACCATTTTTGGGAACCCTGGGGGTAGTAGAGTTAAGGGGGGAAGCGTAGAGTCAAGAATAGGCAGAAAAATAGAAACCCTAGCTAATTTAGGGTTACAGAAGGCGGATGATTCTAGAGTCTTGTGAGAGGAAGCTGTAATGTGTTGCAACATGTGGAGGGCTGATTCCTCTTATTGTAATTGAGCTTCTGTAATGTAATAAGTTGTCCAAATCAATAAAAGAAAGTTATATTTTCTATGTTCAATTTCTATTATTGTGTTTTTTGTGATTTAGCCCCTTCATCATAGCCTAAAAGGTTAAACTAGATCAAACCCTCTTCCATCAACATTGGAACACAAGCCAAGTTGAGCTTCTACCTTGTGAGGAGAGCCAAACTGTGTATAGGTAAAATTGAGATTGAATAATAAAATCAAAAGCAATGATAATCAACAACTCAATCCTCTAACATGAAGAGATCAATCTAGGCAAATACCTATATCAATGAATAAATCAAATTAAAACAAGAAAACCTTCACCTAGATTGTATAGTTCTCTTTGTAAGAATGTGGATTGCTCAATAACGTTGCATACCCATGGTGTTGCAACAAGCAGATTTAGATAGTGTGCTCAAATATTTGATGTGATGTGCTCAACAATTCCTAGTATGTTCAAAATGCTGTGAGAATGCCTATAGCTCAGATGCATAAAAGATTGGAGAGAGTTTGTGATGAGATAAAGGGGGTATATATAGGTTTCAATAAAGATCGATCAACGGTCCAGATAATTCAATAGAATCAATGGATGAGATAAATCTAGAATTCATGATGAATGTGCACCTGACATGTGTCACAAAAAAAGATATTTTTATTGAGTTAACTGATTGATTTGACATAAAAAGATATGGAATAGACATATTTTTAGATTTCATAAAAATAGAAATATTTTTTTCTATTTTATGAGTTGGTGAACAAAATAATAATGATTAAGTCAATTAACTCAACTTTAGATTTGTTTTTTACATGATTTGAATAAAATTAAATAATAAATTATTTAATTTTGTGTGCATGATGAACAAGATTTAATTTTAGAAGAATTGGAAGATAAACAAGCAAATTAAATAAATAAATTTATTTAATTGTTTGTGCTTGATAGAAGAAATATATTAGATTTGAAGATTTAAATAAATTAAACAAATTAATTAATTAATTAATTTTGCATGATGAAGGATAAATAAAATATTTGATTATATTTTATTTTTAGAAGAGAGATTCAATTTAAATAAATTTGAATGATTTATTTAAATTTGGAAAAATAATTGATTCATTTAAATAATTTAGAAATTATTTAATTATAGATAAGAGGATTTAAATGATAAATTAAATAAATAATTAATTTATTCAATTGATGTGGATTTGAATTTTGAAAGATGATAATGATTTAATTAAATAATTAAGATTATTTAGTTTTAGAAGAATAAAGTTGATTTTGATGAAATTAATTAAATAATTAGATTATTTAATTAACATTGAAATGCAAGTGTTTTGACAGATTTGATGAAATGCAAGTGATGCGATGACATGGTCATTTTTGTGTGTCTACATTTTGCCCCTCTTTGATGCAATGTAGTTTATAGTGTTGCTTCAAAGAAAATGATTGTTGAAGACATGATACAATTTTTGATGCCCCAATGTAGCTCGCTACCCCTATGTAGTTGGCATAGGATGCCCCCTTGAGAGGAAAGACAGGGAAGCGGCAGAAGAACTGGGTTGACACTCGATTAGAAGATTGTGTTAGAGAGAGATGAGGTTGGGTAGACTAAGGATGACATGATAGCAGACATGAGGATAAGATGGACTAGGGGTGGGAAGGCATAGGGTAGGGACACTATAAATAGGGCCCAAGGGGTCAAACACTCCTCATTTACACACCTAGAGTTGTCAAAAGCTAGAGCCCTTTTGCCTCCTTGCTTAGGTTGAGATTAGAGCTTGCAGAGATGCCGATTCTTGTGCATAAGCACTGGGTAGAGCTCGTGTCGACCTATGAGAGACTAGTGGGAGCTTTGGGAGTGGTAAGTGATCAAAAACTTTGTTTTTGTTTGCATTTTTTAGGTTTTTTCTAGGGTTTTGAATTTTTTAGCCAAAGGCGCTAAGCTAGGGCTTGGTGCTTTTGGTGCCTACTAAAGTGCTTTTAGTACGACTAAGCGCCTTTGGCACGTAGTGTCGCACCTTGGGTAAAAACTCAGTGTGTTTGGTTGATGATGTCCATGCCACAGTGCTAGTGGTAGATGCTGTAGTGCTCTTGGTAGCACAGCTAAACGCCTCTGGCATAACAGTTTGATGATGTTGGTTTAGGTAAGGTTATAAACTCGACGTGAATGCAAAGCCAGTAAAGCACCTGTGGTTTATCAATCAAGCACCTCTGGTTAAAACTAAGCGTTGTTGGTCGTTTGTGTCTAAGCACCTACGCAAAGCAATTAAGCGCATGTGGTAACACAATTAAGCGCCCTCAGGAAAATCTAAGCGCTTTTGGTTGTAAGATAGTTTGAGCTAAGTTAGTTTTAGAAAATGTGTCATAGGCTTAGACTTAGAGTTGACTAGGGTTGATTTAGGTTTTTTTGCAATGTGTTTACTTAGGATCAGGTTGAATTTTGTAATATTTTAACAAGTGGTCATCATGGATGCAGATTGTCATACCACCCTTGCAGTCTCGTGAGAGACATTATCTAATTGTTGACCTAGTTGTACAGCTGGGTGAGGAGGAGCTCTTCCTAGAGATTAGGATTGTGGCATGCTTCTAATTTGATGCCTATCAGGGAGAACCTTGCACTATTGACCATGATCATTGAGAGATATCATAGTGAGACCTCTTCCTTCCACTTTCTGATAAGAGAGGCTATAGTGACACTAGAGGATGTTCGGCGCATCCTATGAATTCCCATTTATGGTGATAGAGTGGATTACGACACTAAGTGGGGAAAGATAGGCCTACGAGAGGTGTTTGCGACTAATGACCTAGGTGTGCAAGATCGGGAGATCCGGTGGGTTTGAGTGCAGGGACTTTGTGACAGGATTCTATGGATTGTTTTTTCATTGATTGGAGGTTTCTTATGTCTGGATAGACGGTCGAGAGGTTTATCTATTGGATAGGATACAGTGCTATCAGGGATGTTCACACATGGGATCAGATATGCATGGGGACCATGTGTGTTGGGTTAGCTTTATCATGATTTACATGACTGTGTATATAGATCAGGGAGCAGCCTATCAACAGGTGTCACATTGTTGCAAGTATGGGCTAGGGAGCACATCCTAGTGATTAGGCCTATCTCTCAGCATCGCCAAGATCACGATGAGCCTTATGCTTTCCTGTATGAGGGTGTTATTACACACTAGTGGATGGGTTCAATGAGCTACTGGCAGAGACAGTTGGATGAGATGGACATCTTTGTTTAGTGCCCTTGGAGAGATTGTGAGTCATGGGATGATGATCACAAGGAGCTGGTATACTACCGGCAACCGAGATACTTGTTTGGCAGACGTACGAACACTATAGAGAGATACCTTCCAATGACAGTATTGAGGTAGTTTGGTTTGCCACAGGGATTGCCCATAAGCAAGGTTATTTATGCGCAAACCTGGAGGGAGGTGGATGACTGGGGGTTGGAGATTTCACTTGAGATAACTTTAGTAGATTTATGGGGACTTGCCCTAGTTATATGGGATTGAATTACAGGGGGTGTAGACCTAGGCACAGTTCCAGCTTATGATACCTACTGGAAAAAACACATGCCAGTTAGATTGACTAGACCTGGAGTCATTGGTGTCATGCAGGAGGTTGCAATTGCAGGAGCGGAGGTGAGGGCTTGGAGAGAGGCTCAACAATAGGCTGCAACACAAAGGTAGGCTAGGGGAGATGATGGAGACTAGGTGGATGTGTTGATGACTAAGGCTAGAGGACAGTGGATTGTATTTCCAGCGGAGACACCACTACAACAAGCACAGTGGTTACTACAGGAGGAGATAGCGAGAAGGACTCGCTTGGAGCTGAGGATGGTTTGAATGAGGAGAGATAGAGATGCGGCCCAAGCTAATGCCAAACAGGCTAAGACTTAGGTCTAACTACATGCACAAACAACAACGATGACATAGACAACATTGGTAGTGGTACAGGCAATGCCACTACCACCACCACCAGTAGATGATGGGTAGATTGCCCAATTGATAGCAAAGAGGGACGCAACGGTATAGTTGCGATTGATTGCAAAGGCCACCCTACAAAGGGTGAGGAGAGAGAGGGATGTTGCACAGTGTACAATGGGTGTAGATCAGATGACTTTAGTTGGGGGGCTTACCCAAGTGTAGGGCGAGCTGGCAATAGATGGGAGAGAGGCAAGGTATTATAAGGGTCTCTACTTTGGTGCAGTGTCGATCAAGCAGAGAGAGCCAAGCTTTTGAAAGTGGAGCAAGTCAGGGGCCTCCTCATCACGCAAGACAGGGAGATTAGCGTCATCCATTATGGGACCACCATGGCCGTCATAGGGAGGGGGACCAACAGGGGGACCTTTGTCGAGCACAGGTGGTGGATAGGGATCGCAGCAGGTGGGGAGCTCCACACATTAGCTCACACCAGAGCATGTACTATGTATATGTTGTATCATTTTGTATCATGATGGACATTGTATATTTTGATTGATGCCTACATGCATCAGATACATATTGTGGGCTCTTGATAGCCATGATGTACTGTTTGATGTATATTTGGATGTACATATGGATTTTTGATGTAGACATGGACATTTGTATTTTTTGATGACCTTAGATGATGATATATGATATATGATGATCTTTATGCTCATAGATATTCATGCTTTTTTTGTTGCACTTGTATGCTATGGATGTGATGACATGGATTTATGATTATGTATTCATGTGATGATATACATGCATATAGATGCTTATAGATGTATGACATATGATGACATGATGATATGATGAAATGATGATACAGATGCTTTGACATGATATATGATGACATTATGATATGATGATGATATGATACATGATATCTAACATGTGGTTTTTGCATATATGCGGAAGATGATGATGATAGATTGAAGAATGTGGAGATAGAAGAGAAATGATAGAAAGACTGTTGATCGATCTTATCTTGAAAGTCTATATGATGATTTGTATAAGTGGATGGTTAAATGGATGAGCTTGTTGCAACGGTTTCATAAATGTTTATGAAGAGCAATCCTCATTTTTGATATAGCACATGGATATTTTGCCACCAAGGTATAAAAGACGAAGGTGCTATGATATCCTAGTGCAAGGATGTTGACTTTGTAAGCAAGCGGTTTGAACTTAGATCCCTTAGACATAATATAACCTTGTTGGATATGTGAATGAGGCATAGTCTTGAACATATAATAAACTTCAATACATAAATGTAAGAAGCATATTAATATGTAAGATGCTAGGTTGTAACACACACACAAGATAGATATTAGGCTAAGTAAGATAAAAGATCATTCCTCAAACACGGCACACAAAAGCAATGACTATGCCCCCAATCCATACTGCATTGCAACATACCAAGATATAGATAAATCAAGGTAGTCTTGAGTAAGTAATGGGAAAGGGAAAAAAAGACAAACCAAAAAGCAAATTGACTGACTTACAAAGTAAATATACAACCAACATATTCTCTTGCCAAAGAGGTTGCTCAAGATAGATTGGATTGGTTGGGTAGATAGGATAGATAACAACCTTATTGTAGGAATGATATATCCGTTAAAGGGTGTTGATCTGTTGATAGGATAATGTTTGGTTTCATGAAATGAAACATGTCATATAAGACGCCTGGTCTAGTTTCAACAATGGAACATCCTATATAAGACAATTATTTGATGTAGAAGATGTTGGCAATTGATATGTAAGATAGCAGATGGCTCTGCAAGTAGGTTTCTTTGATTTAGGTTGGTTAAGGACACTTACTTTGAAAGGATGCGTTGTTTGTTATTTTTTCTGCTGGAGTTAGTCAAGTCGAGGTGAAATGGATTTTGATAAATGGAAGACTAAAAAGATGAAGTACAAATGGATTGAGATGGGTGAAGAATGATGAATTGTATGTGCCTAAGTACTGGATACATCCTTAATATTCCAGACTGCCTACATACCCTGTATTCATGGGATCAAGGCACATTACAATAAAAGAGGAAAATAATAATATGTAGTTCTAGATAGAGTGATGAGTGGGTCAAGGTGATTGAGCTTGGGTAGGTGAAATGATGATATATCATGTACCTAAGTAATGGAAACTTCCTTCATATTCCAGATTGCCTACATACCCATATCCATGTGATCAAGGTACCTTAAGATTGAGATGAGATGATATGTAGTTCTAGCGGTTGATGATGTAAGATAAGATGAAGTGTTTTGGTTTTGGTGCAATTGGTTGAATTGTTTGTGTTTTTGTTTGAAGATTGATGTATTTTTGTTTGGAGGTTGATGTGTTTTTGTTTTTGTTTGAGATGGTTAATCAACCGCGAACAAGGATCCATTCCTAAACCTAGGTTAAGGAAAGAGTTGCCCCCATTCTGGTAAAGATGTTATTATGAATGACTGACATAGGATACCTAACAATGACATGGATAAATTGACATATGATAAGGATGATGGAAGATTTGACATAGGATAAGCTGATGCTGACAAGACATAGATAACTTGACGATTGACATGGATAACTTGACACAGGATAATGATAACTATTGACATGGATAACTTGACATAGGATAAGCTGTGATAACTATCATGGGATAAGTGATAACGGACATAGGATAAGTGATGGACATTAACAAATTTCCAAGCTATTCTAGATAGGGAAATGGAAATGCAAAAGGTCAATGGTTTTATTATGGATGGATGGACGAAGTTTATTATGAAATAGACATGGAATGAACAAGACTCGATAGATGATGGATGCTGACTCTACACATAGTGCCTGTTTACCAAGTTTGCACTATGGTACTTATCCAAGGCACTTGTTTACCAAGTTTTCACCAGAGGACAGATTATTTTGTTTTTGTTTTTATTTTTTTATTTTTTTTATCTTTTTGATTTGTTTGATTTGTTTGATTTTTTTTGACATGGATACTCTAAGGATCAGGCAAAGAAATTCTTGAGATGAACACTATTGAGTGGTTCATCTAGAGGAATGCCTTCAGGGGTTGCTAAAGTATAAGCTCCTGATCCATATGTTGCTGTGATAGCAAAGGGTCCTAACTAATTAGGCTCAAACTTGCCCTTCTTTTATCGATCGGCTTGATTTATCTAATTTTCTTTTAAGACAAGATCACCAACTTAAAACTGTCTTTCTTTGATCTTCTTGTTATAGTTGCGCTAGAGGCAGTTTTGATAGACATGGACATAATTAAGCGCGGCAAGGAACCTCTCATCTAGTAGTTCTAGCTCATCTAATCTGGAAGTGCGATACTCCTATCCATCAATCAGGTGCTGCATGGATACTCTGAGGGATGGGATCTTGACCTCTATAGGTAGAATGGCTTCAAAGCCATAGACCAAGGCATAAGGTGTTGTACCAATTGGTGTTCTGATACTAGTACAATAGGCTCATAAGGCAAGATTGAGTTGCAGGTGCTAATCACAACTAGCTTCATTGACCATTTTCTTGAGGATTTTAAGAATGGTTTTGTTGGAAGCCTCGGCTTGGCCGTTACTTTGCGGATAGTAGGGAGTGGAAAAATGATGTTGGATATTGTATTATGTGCATAAGGAATGTACATCTTGATTCTTGAATGGTCTTCCATTATCAATGACAATAGATTAGGGGATACTGTACCGGCAAATGAGGTAGTTAAGGATAAACTTAGCTATTTGCTTGTCGGTGATATAAGTCATGGGAATGGCTTCAACCCACTTCATGAAATACTCATTGGCAGTAATGATAAATTTATGGCCATTGGATGAGGATGGAAGGATTTGCCCTACGAGGTCGAGACCCCATTGTGAAAAAGGCCATGGAGTTGTAATAGGTTGTAGTTCATGAGATGGTGTGTGAATCAAATCTCCATGTTGCTGGCATTGTAGACACTTCTTAGCAAACTATAAAGCATCTTGTTCTATTGTAGGCCAATAATTCCCTATGTGGAGTATCTTCTTAGTGAGGTTAGGACCAATAGAATGTGCGCCACATACACCTTCATGTATGTCTCATAAGGTAGAATTGGCTTCTTCCGCATTAAGACATCGTAAGAGGATACCATCGAGACTCTGATGATATAGTGTATCACCTAGAATGGTGTAATGGGAGGATCAATGGATAAAGGTTTTACGTTGGGTTGTGGGTAGCTCAAAGGGAAAGGTGCCATGTTTGAGGCATTCATAGATATCTTTGTACCAAGGGGAATTGGGACTAACAAGTTCATAGATGATTTCAATAGTTGGAACATTGACGGCTGGTATCAACAATTTCTCGATCAATAATTCACATTTGTGTGTGTTTGAAGGCATGTCTATAAGTGACCCCACAGAAGCCATAGAATTTGTAACTTTGTTTTGCTCTTTTGGAATTTTCTCAAAAGTGATGCTAGAAAAGTGTGGTTTGTAGGCATCCACTAGATGCTTGTAAGGGATCAACTTTTCATCTTTTGTTTCATACTCATCAGTGACTTGTCAAATGACTAGTTGTGAGTCTCCATATACCTGTATTTCTTTGATTTCCCATTGGACTTCTATGTTGAGACCTATGAGGAGTGCTTCATACTTGGCTATGTTGTTGGTGCAAGGAAATGCAAGCTAATATGATTTTGGGATATAGTCATTTTGAGGCATGATAAAAAGGATGCCGGCCCCTGATCCATGTTGTGTGTAGGAACCATCAAAATATAATTTCCACATTATTAAGGTAGAAAGATTGAAGAGATTTTCATCCAGAAATTCAGATACCATGGGATGTACATCTATCATAGGTGCATATGCTAGTTGATCTACTAGGGCTTGTTGTTAGAAATGAAAGCAACACTACTTCAATGGAAATTTGATTCAAGATAAATTTTACCAATCTTAAATGTGCATTAACAATGGAGATTGTAACAAAACATAAAACCCACTACAGAAAAGATGTCAAACATGAAGAACACAACAAGACATAGTGTTTACGTAGAGAAAACCCTTGTGGGTAAAAAACTCCACCAGGAAAGAGGCACAAGTTTGTATTAATCTGTAAAAGATATGTACAATACATCAACTACACAACTCTCTCCACAAGTCTTCAATCTAACAATATTCTTGCAGCACCTGAGTACCTAAAATCTATATTGCAACAACAAATACATGGCAAATACTTATAAAAATGTTTTCCACTACATTCTAGGCATTCACCTTCTCTCTCCTAAGATTCTCCAACCTATAAACATTAATTACCATCTTACAAACATCTTACACTTGTCCAAAAATAGTCATGCAAAGGTTGGGGGCCCAACACTAAATCTGGCCTCTTACAGCATCTTATGACATGTCATAACCGTCATAGATTCCACAAAAGAGTATCTTTCCAAGATAGGAACCTTGGGCTAAATATAGAAAATATTCAACTAACATATCCGTCATATGCACCATAGAATCTCAAAATCTTATGACAACTTGTAGCTGTCATAAATTCACTTACCAAACATTATGATAGTTGTCATACATGCCAAAATAGTAGATTCCTCAAGGGAGCACACCTACCATCATTTACTATGAGATTTTACAATTGCCAACCATAAATATCACTCCATAACTACTGTTGATAAATCTAGAATTACCACTGCCAGTGAAACTACCTCATTCCCTTATGGGTAATTACAAATTACAAATAATAAAATGGAATAAATACAATATTAGAATTTACAAGGTTAATGGCACCTTATTCAAACTTTCTCCCACTTGACATTATACATTGTAAATCATACCATAGAAAATCAAATAAAATAATCAAGCACTAGAAACAAGGCCCGTGGCCTCTCTACACCATATGAACTTCTCTATGCTCACAGGCTTTTTCAATGAATCTACAACATTCTCCTAATTGTTTATCTTCTTCAGATCAATCTCACCATTTGCAACCAACTCTCAAACAAAGTGATACTGAACATCAACATGCTTAGTCCGAGCATGATACATAGGATTCTTGGCCAAACAGATAGCACTCTGACTATCATAACCAATCTAAATGATCCTACAATTAAATCCAATACCTATACATAGTCTCCTCAACCAAACTTCCTCCTTAGAGACATGAGTAGTAGCCATATACTCTGCTTCTGTGGTGCACAAATCAACTGTGGGCTACCTCTTACTCATCCAACTCATTGCATCTCCAAACAGAGTAAACACATAGCCACTAGTGGACCTTCAACTATCTAAGTCACCTGCCTAATCTGCATCAACAAAACCCTGTATGTCCAAAGATTTATCAACACTATCAATACCAGAATAAACCAAATAATGATTTAGAGTACCTACAAGATATTTAAACACCATCTTCACATAGTTCCACTGCTGTCTACCATGGTTAGACATAAATCTACTCAAAACTCCCACTGCTTGGGCAATATCTGGTCTAGTGCAAACCATTGCATACATCAAACTCCCTATAGCACGAGCATATGGCACATTAGACATATCCTAAAGATCATCCTAAGTCTTTGGACACATATCTAATGAAAGCTTAGTACCAATGGGTAAAGGAACTCTAACTGGGTTACAGTCCAACAAACTAAACATCTACAAAATAGTATTCACATACTTACTTTGTGATAACCAAAGCTTTCTATTAACTCTGTCCCTCCTGATCTCCATTCCCAAAATATACCTTGCAACACTAGGATCTTTCATCTCAAATGCACCTAAAAGTTGGTCTTTAAGCTCACTGATCATACCCTTAGTATTGCTGAAAAACATGTCATCAACATACAAAACAATAACCAGTATAGAATCATCAACACAAAGATCCTCCTCACTTCTAACAAAACCTAATTTCAAAACAAATGAATCAAACTTTTGATACCACATTATGGGGGACTGTTTTAGACCATAAAGAGACCTCTTTAACCTGCAAACCCAATGTTCTTTTCCTTTTACCTCAAAACCTATAGGTTGGTGCATAAAAATTTCTCCTTCAAGATCTCCATACAAGAATGTAGTCTTAACATCCATTTGCTAAATCTCCTAATCATAAGCTGCAGCAATGGATAAGAGAAATCTAATAGAAGTTAATTTAGCAACAGGAGAGGATATCTCTCAAAAATCAACTCCCTCTCTCTGGGAGTAGCCCTTGGCTACTAGTCTAGCCTTATACTTCTTTAATTACCCATCTGCTCCAAACTTCTTCTTGAAGACCCACTTATATCCTATGGCCTTTCTTCCTTTGGGAAAATGAACAAGATCCCAGGTGTTACAAGAGTCTAAAGCCATCACCTACTCCTGCATGGCTAACTACCAAGACTCAGTATCATCTGCAGAAATAGCTTCCCTGTAGGATCTAGGTTCATCATTAGTACTTAATAAAGCATATACACAATGGAAATCTGGTGGGCTATACCTATCAACTAGATTCTGTTGTCTTGTGGATCTCCTCAATGGTGGAGTAAGAGACTCTACTTGTTCTTTTGTATGATCATCTGCACCAACTTCTTCTGTCACAACAGATTCATCTTCATCAAAACTACTTGAATCTTCTTCTTCTTCACCCCCAAACCCATCATTTTGTTCTTCTTGAGGTGCATCTTGCTTCTCTAAACCAAAGTGCACCTTCTTTACCTTTTCTTCTTTCTCTTTTCATTGCTCAGGTTCAGAAATAGCTCTAAATTCCCTGAAAATAACATCTCTAGAAAAGATAATCTTGCGGGTTAGTGGATTCCAAAGCTTATAACTTTTGACATTATCACCATATCCAATGAATGTACACTTTTCACCCTTTGGATCCAACTTAGATCAATTTTCCTTAGGCACATGAACAAAAGCCTCACAGCTAAAAACCCTTAAATGTGAAACAAAAGGTTTCTTACATGTCCACACTTCATAAGGTGTTGAATCAAGAGCCTTACAAGGAGATCTATTTATCAAGTAGCAAGTAGTACACATAGCCTATGCCCAAAAGCATTTATCCAACTATGCATCACTAAGCATACTTTTGGCTCTTTCCATAATTGTTTGGTTCATCCTTTCTGCAACACCATTCTCTTGTGGTGTATACAAAGTTGTTTTTTGTCTGATTATACCTACATGCTTGCAAAACTCATCAAATTCCTTAGAGTAATATTCCCCTCCATTGTCAGATCTTAATATTTTTATCTTTAAACTGATTGGTTATGTACTAAGACTTTGAAATCCTTAAACTTAGTGAAAACTTCATATTTATGTTTCATAAAATAAATCCATGTAAATTTGGATACATCATTAATGAAGGTTACAAAATAATAAGATTTTTCAATAGATTCATTATCCATAGGTCCAAACACATCCGTATGAATAATTTCTAACTTCTCTTTTGCTCTACTGCTTCCTGAAGGAAATGATTTTTTGTTTTGTTTACCAAACACACAATGCTCACAAAAATCAAAGTGCTCATCAAAATAAGAGAAACTGTCCAACAATTCTTTATTCTTAATAGTTTTTAATACATTATTGCTTGTGTAGCCCAATCTGTGGTGCCACAACATACAAGTATTTTCAAAAGCCTTAGAAACATAAGAGGCATTACAAACTGTAGTGGCTTCAATCTTAAACAAGTTCCTGAATCTCTTCCCTTTCACTACCACCAAGTTCCCTCTCACCAATCTACAACCATGCTTGTCAAATGTCACATGCATTCCCAAATCATTCAACTTTGAAACTAAAATTAGATTTCTAACTAATCTAGGAACATGCAAAACACCAGGAAGGGTTTTAATCCTCCCATCACTAAAACACAACAATACCTTTCTTTTCCCGACAATCGGATATGAAGAGTTGTCACCAAGGTAGATATTACATCCATCATATTCTTCATATGAGGAGAACCATTCCTTATGCGGGGTCATATGAAATGAGCATCCTGAGTCAACCAACCAGTGATCATTAGAAACAAGATTACATGCAGAAAGTAAAACTTCTTCACTTGCATTCAAGGACTTATTTGAAGCACTCTCCCACTATTTCTTGGGGTTTCTGGACTCCTTCACATGTCTCCTTTTACCACAATTCCAACACTTAACTCTATTTTTTTTACTAGGAGTTTTAGACCAGCCCTTGGAATTGTCCTTAGCCCTTTTCTGATCTCCTTTTGGTTCCCCTTCCTTAGACCTTCCCCTGACATTGAGAGCATCCCATGAACTATCTAAACTCTTCTTCCTCAATTCCTGTGACAGTAGCACTGAAACAAGAGCATCCAACTTCGAATCCTCAAGGTTAGCAGTGATAGTAAGGATAACATTCTCCCAAGACTCAAGTAAAGAACAAAGAAGTAAGATACATTTATCTTCCTCACTAACCTCAACATCTACTGAATCAAGCTGACTCAATAACAAATTAAAAGAATTTAAATGCTCTGCAACTGATTCACCTTCTCACATTTTCATGGAAAATAATTTTCTTTTTAAATAAAGTTTATTTACCATACTATTGGCTTGATAGATCTCACCCAACCAATTCCACAACCTGTGTGAGGTCTCCTCCTTTGCGACATTCAATAGGACAGAGTCTGAAAGACACAACCGGATGGTTCCCCGTGCCTTCTTATCTAGTCTATCCCACTCATCTTAAGAGACATCATTAGGTTTCTTCTATTTTTGAATAGCCAACCATTGGTTTCTTTCTTCCAACAAATCTTCCATTTTCAGCTTCGACAACTCATACCCCATTCCATTGAACTTCTCAATGTCCAATCGAGAGGTTGATGCAAAGGTGGATGCAGCCATAATAACAACACAAGATCTGCAAAACAAACACAACCAAATCTCCCACTGCAGCTACAGCTTCCACACTACCACCCAAAAGTCAAAGCTAGCCAAGCTCTAATACCAAATGTTAGAAATGAAAGCAACACTACTTCAATGGAAATATGATTCAAGATAAATTTCAGCAATCTTAAGTGTGCATTAACAATAGAGTTTGTAACAAAACATAAAACCCACTACAGAAAAGATGTCAAACATGAAGAACACAACACAAGACACAGTGTTTACATGGAGAAAACCCTTGCGGGTAAAAAACTCCACCAGGAAAGAGGCACAAGTTTGTATTAATCTGAAAAAGATCTATACAATACATTAACTACACAACTCTCTCCACAAGTCTTCAATCCGACAGCATTCCTACAGCGACTGAGTACCTAAAATATGTATTGCAGCAACAAATACATGGAAAATACTTATAGAAATGTTTTCCACTCCATTCTAGGTGTTCACCTTCTCCCTCCTATGATTCTCCAACCTGTAAACATTAATTACCATCTTACAAGCATCTTACACTTGTCCAAAAACAACCATGCAAAGGTAAGGTTGGGGGCCCAAGACTAAATCTAGCCTCTTATAGCATCTTATGACATGTCATAGCTATCATAGATTCCACAAAAGAGTATCTTTCCAAGATAGGAACATTGGGCTAAATATAGCAAATATATAGCTAACATATCCGTCATATGCATCATAGAATCTCAGAATCTTATGACAACTTGCAGCTGTCATAGATTCACTTACCAAACATTATGATAGTTGTCATACATGCCAAAAATAGTAGATTCGTCAAGGGAGCACACCTACCCTCATTTACTTTGAGATTTTACAATTGCCAACTGTAAATATCACTCCATAACTACCGCCGATAGCTCCGGAATTACCACTGCCAGTGAAGCTACCTCATTCCCTTATGGGTAATTACAAATTACAAATAATAAAATGAAATAAATACAATATTGGAATTTACAAGGTTAATGGCACCTTATTCCAACACTTGTTCCTTGATTGCTTTACGATCCACATACTCAATGTCAAACTCACTAAGGATCATGACTCATTTAGCTAGTCTGCCTATGAGAGCTGCTTTTGCTAGTAGATACTTTAATGGATCAATTTTGGCTATTAGATTTATGTGTTGGTTTAGCATGTAATGCCATAACTTTTGGGAAGTGAACACTAAATCTAAACAAGCTCTTTCCATAGGTGAATAATTGAGTTCATAACCTACCAAGGTTCGACTAATATAATAGATTTCATGCTCTTTTCCTAACTCATCATGCTGTGCTAAAAGAGCCCCTAGGGCTGTAGTTGTAGTTGAGATGTACAAGATCAAAGGCCTATCAGTGACTGGTGGTACCAAGATAGGAGGTGTAACTAGATATTATTTGAGCTGATCAAATGTTGCTTAACACTTATCATCCCATCAAAATGAGACATCCTTTTGGAGCAAGTGTTGAAATGGGTGACATTTATCCGCTAGCTATGAGATAAAACACCTAATGGATTGTAACCTTCCTTGAAGGCTCCTTAATGCTTTCAAATTCTTTGGTGGAGGCATCTCCACTATAGCCTTGATTTTTCCTAGATCTACTTCAATGCCTCTATGAGATATGATGTATCTTAATAGTTTTCCTAAGGTTACCTCGAAGACACACTTCTCTGGATTGAGTCTTACTTGATATTTTTCTAGTTTGTCAAAGATTTGGCTTAGAACCTGTATGTGATTTGCCCTAGAAGACTTTGCTAAGATATCATCAACATAGTCATCCATGATGTGATGAAAGAGATCCTGGAATATCACTATCATTACTCTTTGATAGGTTGCACCTGCATTTTTAAGACCAAATGGCATGACGCACCAACAATAGGTACCCCAAGGACAAGTGAAAGTTGTTTTTATGTTGATCTTCTTCTGCTATCATTATCTAATTGTATCCAGAAAATCCATCCAGTAGAGAAAGAATTTCATGACCAACAATCAAGTCTACTATAAGATCAATGTTTAGCAATGGAAAGTCATCTTTAGGGCATGCTTTTTTAAGATCTTTGAAGTTGGAACACATGTGGATGCCCCAGTTTGGTTTAGCCACAGGAACAATGTTTGAGACCCATTTTGGATAATCAATAGGCTTGATAAATTTTGCATCTAGCAACTTCTGTATTTGAACTTTCACCAAGAGAGTGATTTGTGGGTGCATCTTTCTTAGTTTTTGTCTGACCGATTTAGCTTTTGGATCAACCGTGAGATAGTGAACTACTAGTGAAGGGTCCAACCCTGGCATATCAGCATAGGTCCATGCAAAGTTGATGGTTCATTGTAAGAAGTTGTTAAGATTCTTGTGCTCTTGTTATGATAATGATGCTGCAAGGAATGTGGTCTTAGGATGTTGCTTTGTGCCAAGATTTATCTCTGTAGAATCTTCTACTAGGAGAGTTGATTTCTCTTAATACTTAGATGGTAGGGGAGGTCAAATCCTCCATCCTCAGGTGCCACAATTGGGTTTTCACCTTCGGATATGTCTTTTATTTTTACTTTTTTCTAATCAGGAGGTGCCACAATGTGGTTTTCACCTAGAGATCTTTCTTTTTTTTTATTTTTGCGACTGCAGGATTTGGCATTCTCACCAAAATAAGCAATTTGCTCTAGTTCCATTACAAAACCAGCTTTGTGATCACCAAGAGGGATACCATCCTGGAGGCCCATGAATTCTGCAAGAGCTTCATCATTCTAAAAAACATCTAGAATGAGGGAACCTTGTTGGTCCCAATTGATAAGTTCAGGGTAGACAAGTGTTACAATCTGGGTGCTGGTGGTGGATGTTAAGGATACGAATGATAGCATGAATATGGAGGATTCAGTGAATAAGTCAGTCATATGGAGGTAAGAGTCATTGATGATATCCTCTTGAGATGTCGAATCGGAGAGAGAATTTGTGCCACCTTGCTGAGAATACCCTCGATGTCCAAGGTGCGTGGTACCTTCCTACCAAATCCTAACCCCTTCTTGTCTAGTTTCTTTTTCACAACAATGGGTTCTATTTCACCTTGATTATATTTCCCAAGGCCACCTTTGCCTTTATAACCCATGTTCTTGACAATTCTTAGGCCATTGTCATATTGTTTAACTAGTATGGTGACTGGTTCTTGCTCTTTCTAGAGCCAAGATGAGATGTCTTCAATAGTTTTCTCTCATTGAATTGGGTTAGGGATGTTGGAGGGGGTATGGCTTCTTTCTTAGTCACTTTAGCTATGGGTGGTTGGTCATAGGATTTAGGGGATAAGGGCATCCACCCTACACAACAAGATTTAGAGATATCATATTCACCAAAGCCTATATCATAGATATCAGCTTTGATTTCAGAAATAAGATTAGGATTAGGTTCAACCTCAGAGGATTTTTTCATATTTTCAGAGTCGACATACAATGGCGATTCATAGGCTTTGTCATTATTTGGAACTTGGTTGCTATTCTTATAACTGCCTTGCAAGGCACAATAGAATTTAAAGGGATGAGGGTCTCCTGAGATAGTGATCTCTGTACCATTAAATGGGAACTTGAGAGACTGATGGTACATGGAGGGAACAACTTTCATGGCATGGACCCATGGGTGTCCTAAGATAATGTTATAAGGTAGCTCAATGTCGAGGACTTGGCACCTAGTTTCAAGCATGATGGGACCTACTTGTATAGGTAAGTGGATAACACCTTCTGAATGACACTTAGCATCATCATACCCCTTGATTGTAATGCATTGATCAATGTTGACATGATCCTCAGAGTATTCCAATTTTTTAAGTAACTTAAGAGAATAGATATTGAGACCAGCACCATCATCTATAAGTATGTGTTTGATCTTTCATTTATGGATAAAAACTTCAATGTGAAGGGCATCATTATAACATGGATCATGGGATGGGAGGTCCTTTTCAGAAAAGACCACATTGTAAGTTGACGTAATGTTACCTATTATAGCTTGGAAATCCATGACCACTATTTTATTAGGAACAGAAGACTCTTGTAGGGCTTTTTCTAGCATAGCTTTATGTGTGGGTGATGATTGGAGAAGGTCCAAAATAGAGATTTGTGCAAGGGTTTTCCCTAGATGTTCTACAAGATTGTAATCAAATTGGGTTGGGAGATTTGGTGTAGGCCCACGAAGGGTGACACAACCACAATGAGTTGTGATGGCGCAATCTGTAGATTTATCTTTGATAGTTAGAGTAGACACATGACTTTCTTCAAAACGACCCACAATAGAGTCATAGGAAGTGGAGGACTTGTTAACACCTTTACCTTTGTCGATATTTTGACCTTAACCATGGTTAGGGAATGGTTCCTTCTACATGTTGAGGTCTTTGTTTGTGTTTTGAGAAGGGGGTGCATCAAAAGTGACATCGCCTCTATCAATAAGGTTTTGGATCATGTGTTTGAGTTTCATGCATGATATGGTTCTGTGTCCTTTGGTCCTATGGTATTCATAATATTCATTGTCTTTGTACCATGTAGGTTTGTAATTAGGTTCACCATATGGGGGAACGTCTGGTAACGTGATGAGTCCATTTTGCACAAGTTTCTTTAGAACTGACTCTATAGGCTCACCCAAGGGAGTGAACTTATGCCTTGGAGGGTAATCGTGGGGAGGCCGCTCTTGTTGAAATTGTTGATTTTAGTTTTGTTGTTGTCATTGTTGTTGTGGTGGTGGAGATTAGTGTTGTTTGGATGAAAGATTAAGGGGTGTTTGTAGTGTTTGAACATGTTTGGAATCCACCACACCATCATTGACCACGTTTTTGTTTTTGTTCCAGTATTTGGGCTTATCATTTGATTGTTGTTGGGGAGGATTGTCTTTGAAGATTTTGACCATGCCTTTAGCGATGAGGGATTTTTCGATGTTGATGCTTTATAGGTAATCTCATCAAAGGTTGTAGCACTTAGTATTTGCAAATGGAACCCCAATTCTTGGTTAAGGTTCTACACAAATATGCTAACAAGCTACTTTTCAGGTATTTTAAATGGGAATTTGCTAGCCATGTGGCTCCATCTTTGAAGGAAATAGATAAGAGTTTCCCCATTTTTCTGTTTATTGTTACATAAGTCGATCATAGAGACTTCATGTTCTGTGTTGTATGAGAAATGGGTGGCAAATTTTTCTGCAAGCTCGTTAAAAGATTTAATACCCATAGGTAGATTTGAGAACCATTCTATAGCTTAACCTCCAAGACTATGAGGAAAGAGGTGCATGAGATATGTGTCATTATGTGAAACCTCTAAACAAGTGAGATAGAATTATCTAAGGTGGTCTTTTGGGTCTCCTCTGCCCTTGTATTTATCAAATTTAGGTATAAAAAAGTTGGGAGCTAAAGGGATCAATTGCAATGATCGATCAAATGGATAAGGACAAACCTCCTCAAGGAGAAGGTTTTCTTTGTGTGACCAAATGTTAAATCGGCTACTTGTTGTTGTACCTCGGCAAGTTTAAGCTCCATAGTTGTTGGGGGTGTTGGAAGAGTCTCCTATTGCACTAAGGGTGGTTGTTGTTTCCCATAGGGAAGATTGTAGATGAAGCCATAGGAATTGATGTTATATGGGTCGTATGATTGATTTGGGTCATATGTGTCATATGAAGGATTTGGATTAGGTTGGGGTTGGCTATTTTGAGGTGGTGCTAGATAAGAAGTTGACTTTGTGATTGTTGTGAAGGGATGATGAAAGAGTTTTGCCATTTATATTGTTGAGGAGGGGTGATGAATGGATTTTGTGGAGGAGATCTAAATGTGTTTTGATTTGATTGTGATGGCAGAATATAGCCATAGGAAGATTGGATTTGATAATGTTGAGGGTTATTGAGATATGTGTTGGTGAGATTGAGTGTGGATGACCTTTGTAGTGGAGGGATATAGGTTGATGGGTTTTGAGATGGTTGGGGTTGATTGAGATAGGTGTTGGTAAGATTGAGTGTGGATGATTGTTGTGGTGGAGTGATATAGTTTGTGTTGATGTTTTGGGAGTGTTGTGGGGGAGTGATGTTGTTTGTGTTGATGTTTTGGAAATGTTGTGGGTGAGTGAGATTGTTCGGATTAGTGATATGGAGGGTTGATAGCATTGGGGATGGTGTCGCATGTGACCCTTGTTGCATGGCTACATAAGTATTTCTTGGATTGTAATTTGGGGGAAAACTATCTTGTGATGGTGTGGCTAATGTGCCATGTGCTATTGATATGGGTATTTGTGATATGCTAGGAGGTTGTTGTTGGTTTTGTTTAGCTAGAGTGGCTTGTCTTGCTAATTCTACTTGACGATGAAGAGTCTCTTGTTACAGTTTATAAATCTCCATAGGAGTCAAGAGTGGTGATATTGGTCTTTCTATTGTTGGATTTTGGTTTTGATAAAGGGGATTTTCATATTGAGCTTCAAAAGGATTAGTCGTTCCCCCTTTTGAGACTTGTTCAGGTATGGGAGTGGATATGGTTGACATAGTTTGGATAGAAGTTATAGTGTCATGGGTATTGTTTGGCTCTTTAAGAGTAGATAGATCAAAATCTTGGGGCAGTTTAGCTACTTATTCAGCAAGTAAATGAAATAAATGATCTTGATTCTCATGAATGAGTTTGTCAAACATAGCTATGGCTCTAGGATCTTGCATGATTTCATCAAGGTCTTGTCTATTTTCTTGAGAGGATTGACCTTGAAATTTTTTCTCTTCTTGAGATGGGACTTGAACCGTGGTATAACTGGGTGTAGAAAAATCATAAGGCATGCCAATAGTAAATTCAGTTACATCTACCAAAGGGACATTACTCTCTTATGGATTAGCTAGTGGGTTATGTTGTGGCTTGTTTTGAAAGTTGGTTGGTCTTTCCGTTGGTGTTTGGGGAGTACCCTTTTGAGACATGTTGGATTTACTTGGTTGAGGTGTATGCAGGGTGATTTACGCTTCTTTGGGGCAATCTGCTTAGTCTTCATAGATAGCTGGAGTCTAGTGATTACCATGGGATGCACTAGGACAATATGTTTGAGATTTTGCTAGGATTTTGCTGAGATAGTTTGATGAATAGTTTACCAGACCAAAGGCGTTGGACTGTGCTGCAAAGGTGTGGGATTGTTATACCAAAGGCAGGTTACTGTGTTTCAGAAGTGCTGGACTATGCTGCCAGAGGCATTGGATTGTTATATTAAAGGTGTTGGACTGCGCTACAAAGGCACTAGGCTGTGTTACAAAGGCACTGAGATGGTGTCAGTGATGTTTATAAGGCAAATTTTGATAGGTTTGGATTTGCTTTGGCAAGAGAAAAACATATCAAACAAAGTGGCAAAAAGGACTGACACAACAGATAGTGTATTTTCTAGGCTCACAAAAAAGCCCAATGTTTCCACAGGTATTGAACAATTGCAAACAATTCAAGCACTTTTTATCCCTAGAGACATGGTTTCATTGTGGTAGATTAGGTCACAACTTAATTCTCCATCGACCAAATGTCATTCCATATAGGTGTCGTACATTTGTATCTTTGCGAGAGATGATAGGTAGGGATATCTCACCCTCCCCTTGGAAAGCCTCAAGTAGGTCACAAGAGCTTTATGGCTGAGGGAATACTATCTTTTCTCAAGGGAGGCAATGGTGAGTAATCTTGGGGGTTTATACTGATTTCCCTTGCACTGATGATTACTGCAACATTCAGAGGTGAAATGGGTAGTCACTATCTAGATGGTTCTTAGTAGCTTTAAGGGACCAACACCTTGTGAGCATGTGGCAAGCTACTAAAATCTTTGACCAATCCTACTAAGAGTATCATATACCTCCCACAATGCAAAAATTATTTTCACAAAGTGGTGGTATGCCTCTTTTTGATTTGGCACCATAAGGCAAGGCTGACGCTGGTTAGGACTTGGCTTTTGCCTTATCCCACTTATATAGTGGTTCACAGGAAAACTTCACTTAGGGTCATCCCTTTTGGATGAAGCACAATCCAAAAGCAGGCCTTTCTAAAGGAATAACTAAAAAGTAAGATCAAGCACATCAAACAAAGGTTCAATTGTCCCATTAGAAGAAAAATAAGGTGGAACTAGATTAGGCACACACACGATTGTAGTTGTCAATTGTCCCTTAGGAAATTGAAGTGTTTCGCATTCATGTCCATTGTCCCTTAGAAAATTGAAGTGTTTTTGCATTCGTGTCCATTGTCCCTTAAGAAAGCAATATGTTCCCAAGACTTAGATTTCAAAAAGATGATTGTTCAATTGTCCCTTATGAAAGCAATATGTTTCTAAGACTTAGTGCAATAGATTTGGAAATTTCTTCAAAGCTCGTCCTACATGAACACATTAGAAAAACCCATTTCTATTTGAGTGATAAGAAGCTACAAAAAGATGATTAGTTACACCACAACTCAATAGTTAGCAAAAATAAATCAAATTGACCAAAAATGCTTTATTGTGTTACCAAAGGTGACTTACTATATTACCAAAAGTGCGTGACTATGCTACTGAAGGCGCATTGTCTCTGGCTAAAGCCACCAGACTATGATACCAGAGGCGTGTTACTGTGCTACAAAAGTGTGCTACTACGGTGCAAAGGCACAGCACTGTCCCAGATCTGAAAAACTTAGTATTTCGTCAAAAGGCTAGATTTGAGAAATGATGTCATGATTATAATATGCTCTAGGATGATTGATAAAGCTGAGATTTATAAGCAATGATGAAAGATATGATAAGTTAGACCTTGCAAATCAGAAAACTAGTTTAGAAACCCTAAATATCCATAGGCGCCTTACTGGTGAGCAAAGGCATTGGACTGTTCTACTAGAGGTGCTTTACTGTGTGCCAGAGGTGCGTTACTATTGCCTGAAGGTGCTTTGCTTCTCTACCAAAGGTGCTTTACTATGATGCAGAGGCACTTTTCTGTGTTTTGTTGCGCTATTCTATACTGTACTTCAAAAAAAATTCTAAAAGAAAGCAATGATTAGTGGGTCCCACCAGGCATGCCAGAATGTGTATAGGTAAAATTGAGATTGAATAATAAAATCAAAAGCAATGATAATCAACAACTTAATCCTATAATATGAAGAGATCGATCTAGGCAAATACCAATATCAATGAATAAATCAAATTAAAACAAGAAAGCCTTCACCTAGATTGTATAGTTCTCTTTGTAAGAATGTGGATTGCTTAATAACGTTGCATACCCATGGTGTTGCAACAAGTGGATTTAAATAGTGTGCTCAAAGATTCGATGTGATGTGCTCAACAATTCATAGTATGCTCAAACTGATGTAAGAATGCCTATGGCTCAGATGCATAAAAGATTGGAGAGGGTTTGTAATGAGATAAAGGGGGTATATATAGGTTTCAATAAAGATCGATCAACGGTCCAGATAATTCAATAAAATCAATGGATGAAATAAATCTAGAATTCATGATGAATGTGCACCTAACATGTGTCACAAAAAAAGATATTTTTATTGAGTTAAGTGATTGATTTGACATATAAAGACATGGAACAGACATATTTTTAGATTTCATAAATATAGAAATGTTTTTTTCTATTTTATGAGTTGGTGATAAAAACAATAATGATTAAGTCAATTAACTCAACTTTAGACTTGCTTTTTGCATGATTTGAGTAAAATTAAATAATAAATTATTTAATTTTGTGTGCATGATGAAAAAAAATTATTTTTAGAAGATTTGGAAGATAAACAAGCAAATTAAATAAATAAATTTATTTAATTGTTTGTACATGATAGAAGAAATAGATTAGATTTGAAGATTAAATAAATTAAACAAATAAATTGATTTAATTTATTTTCCATGATGAAGGATAAATAAAATATTTTATTATATTTTATTTTTAGAAGAGAGATTCAATTTAAATAAATTTGAATGATTTATTTAAATTTGGAAGAATAATTGATTCAATTAAATAATTTAGAAATTATTTAATTATAGATAAGGGGATTTAAATGATAAATTAACTAAATAATTAATTTATTCAATTGATATGGATTTGAATTTTGAAAGATGATAATGATAAAATTAAATAATTAAGATTATTTAATTTTGGAAGAATAAAGTTGATTTTGATGAAATTAATTAAATAAAGAGAATTTATTCAATTAATGTTTATTTTAGGAGATTTGGAAGAATTTGATGATTTTGATGAAATTAATTAAATAATTAGATTATTTAATTAACATTGAAATGCAGGTGTTTTGACAAATTTGATGAAATGTAAGTGATGCGATGACATGGTCATTTTTAGGTGTTTACACAAACTACAGGGGTTTTGTCCTTTTGTTGTATAAAGGAGTGTCAACCAAATTCAACTAACTAAACTAGGGTAAAGCATGAAACCCTAATTGAGCAAGATTAACCAATAAACAACTGTTGGAAATAGATATAGGAAATATAATACCACAACATAGATTAGGGAACATAGGAGAACTAGAATTTGACTTTGGGAACAAAGAGGTACTAGGGCACTGGGTGCCCTAGAACCAAATTAGGGTTTTGTAGGATCTCTAGATCTGGGTGCCTTCGTCTTCTTGTCTTCCTGTATCTTATCACTTGTTATCTTCAGATTCCTTCGGATGTGACTTGCCCACAAACAAGAAAGGAAAATGGTTGGTGCTATTTAGGAGCTTGCCTAAGTCAAGCTTTGTGAGTGGTGTTTCCACCTCGACAATAGAAATGGTGAGATATCAAAGAGTGCATGCCCTAGGAGGGAAGAGGCAAATTTGAAGTAGAATGGAATGTTGTAATAAAGCATGAAGGAAAGAAGTCACCATGAGCATGGAAACCCTAGATTTCTTGATGTGGCATCACAACTTGACTCAATAAGTTGGTGTAGGCTCAAAGAAGTAGAGAGATCTTCACAAGACCTACAATAAGTTAGTACAATGGCAATAATCCACCATAGAGAGATTTAGAGAAGAATAGAGAGCATGAGAGGGAGAGAGAGAGAAAGTACAAGTGTGCCCTAGATTACTTACATGTTCAAATGAATAAACTAACTTGCTTATATATGCATTCCTACTCACCAACAATGAATAAAACTAAATGGGGCCGACATGTATAAGCCAAGGAGGTGTTCTAAGCCGATGCCACAAAAATAGGGTTGGGGCTAACACCTGGGACTAGGGCAATAGGAGTTCTAGTCTTTTAACCCCACAAACTTTGGGGAGTGCCAATTAAGGTGGGCTTAGACATGTACTAAGTTTATTTTGTTAGGTTTATTCATCGAGATCGAGAATTAATAAATTGCTAGTGTGTACATTTTACTCCATAACAAGTTGTTGCCATCTAGAAGTCTTTTTGGTGTATCTGTATGTAATTTTCCCTAGATAAAGCTTTTATTTTTACCCCCCCCCCCCAAAAAAAAAAAAAGATGTTTAAAGCTAATTTTTTAATTATCTATTTAGGATATCTTTAGAAATAAAAAGTTGGAATAAAGAACTTTCTTTATTTATGGAGATTTGCTTTATTGAATTAACTAGAATTAAATTATTTCTAAATTCATGTGAATGAAATGGATGAATAACATTTTGGTTTTCAATTAACTAAATTGGTGATAAGTATCATTAATCTTTTCTTGGCCATTTTTGGCATGCTTTTTTTTTAATTCAATTCTAGGTATTACTTATCAAAAGGAAGAGGATGGTGAAGCAGGGTTTTTGTGGTAATTGTTGTCACGTGAAATTGCACCCTGCTTGAAGCCTATTCAAACATTCCAATGACACAATGGGACTGATCTCAAGGTGTGGGACCTTGTAAATGAGATCAGACCTCTAGAGAAGGTTGGTTCCTCTTTCTAAACTTAAGGTTTAAAGTAATTGACTAAACCTATACTAATGATTAGCAAGGAAAAAGGGAAGAAGGAATACAAAAAGAGAAAGGGAGGTGATACACCAAGATTTAGGGTGTTAGCTGGAACTGACATAACACAACAATGACCTCAAATACTGACAGAGACTTGCATAGACTTATAGCTTTAGCAGAGGCTTGAATTAGAAGACTGTAACTAACAGAGGGACCATTTTATCTACAAAATGAGTTACAAACTTCAAGTAAACACAGAGTAGAATCATAAGAGAGGCAAAATATCAGTGATTATATTGATCATGAAGGCTAAATAACCATTACAAAAGAAAGATACCTTGTTACAGAGAGAGATATACATAAAATAACCATCTACATTCATTGGTGAACCACTATTAGAGATGTCAAAGGCTCAGCTTCGAGCACAATGCATCAGATCCAATTGGTTCTTGCAAATGTGTTACAAGGTATGGAATAACAAACTACCCAACTAGTATAATAGCCCAAAAGAACAGATAACCAAGAACAACAACTACATCTTTTTACATGCATATAGAGCTTTTTAGATCAAACTGTAGCAGTCATGGACGTGAAAAGAGAAGTCAACAAGGGAAACCATCACCCATACTACAATAACTCATTCATGTGTCATTGAAGTGTGCCCACATGGCTCTTCCCATGAAATTTGCTAAAGAAGAGTGTATGCCCATGCCATGAGTACAAATATTTAATGCAAAAGAGGCTACAGTGGTATGGGCAAGCAAGAAATTCATTTTCTACAAGTAATCAAGCTCTGAAGAAGCATTAATGGTGATTAGGAGGGTTGTTGAGCAATCCCATCATGTTTTAAATAGTAGAAAATGTCCCTGGAAGGAAAAAAGGGGGGCCCTGACAGATCGACCTTCCTCCAATCGGTTTTCCACCAATCGGTCTTCCTCCAATCGGTCTTCCACCGATCGGGCTTTAGAAAGGTGAAGGAGGAAACCCTAGCCTCCGAAGTTCAAGAGAAGAGAAATCATCAAGCTTCGAGGGTTGGGCCTTCACTGTTACTTCATTTTTTGGAAAGGAAAAGAACTCAACCTCTACCTCTGTAACACTTTGCAAATTTGAGAAATTGACAAAGATCAGGCCCCAGGCCTTCCATCTGTTGCCTTCGAAAAAGAAGAAGGGAGGAAGAACCTCTGACCTCTACATTCTAAAATAATTATAGAAAGTTAATGAAGTTGCAGACCCCTACCACGTGGGAGCAACATGCACCAATGCACTCACCTCATATTTTAATTTCACTGTCATCACGCAATGCGCCAAGGAAGAGTTTAGGACATGTGGCAACACCGCGCACCCGCGCACTTCACATCTTTTCTCATTTTATTGGTTCTATGCAATGTACAAAACCTTGGAACATTGAAAACAATAGAGATTGGGCCTTGGGCCTTCCACCAAAATGGAAAGGGAAAAGATGAACCCTTGAAGTCTAGTGCTCGCAACACGTAGAAAATGTTTGAACTAACAGACTTGGACATGTGTCAATATTGTGGACCAGTGCATTTCGCATTAGACTCAACTTTTTCACGCCATGCACTACAACAAGGAAGGATTCCAAGACACATGTCAATATTTTGCGTCAGCACATCTTGCATAGAATTTTACTTTACTAGAGTCCCACGTTGTACAAAAAAGAAGTCCAAGACACGTGGCAACATTTCGCATCCGCACATCCCACTTTACATTTTACTTTATCACCGTTATGTGATGCACCAAGATAGAACTCAGGACATGTGGCAACACTGCATATCAACACATTTCTTTTCTCTTTCCCTTTAACTATCATCACGTGATGTGCTTGCCTTGATCATTAAAAGCCTATCAGAGATTGGCCTCCGGGCCTTCCGCCTTTCATCTTCAAAAAGAAAGGAAGAGGGAAGAAGAAACTCCCAACCCCTGACACCCGCTACACTTACAACATTTTACTCATTGGGTTTTGGGGAATAGACCTTCGGCCTTCCGTCTTCCAAAAGAAGAATGAAGAAGAGCGAGCCCCTAACCTCCGACACCCAAAATACTTAGGCAAAACACAAGTGATAAGGTGAAGCTCAAAGATGACAAATATGGCATGACGAAGAGGAGAATCCCGAACTCCAAAACTCTGAAAACACAAGGTTAACTTAGAATGTTTGGGACTTAGTCAATTTGGGTAGTTTTTTCTTGCATTACAAAAGGTGAAAACACTAGGATTTCATGGACCCTTAGGCCGTTTGGCTGGAAGGAAAAATAGGATAACATTTTGGTGACTATGCAGGGGTGTTTGCCTGCTAAACACTAGGATCCAAAGGCCTTATCAATCCATTAGAGATAGAGTAAAAGGGCACAGCAACAAGAACAAGGATTGGCTAGACCAACACAAACTGAACATTGCCTCCAAAAAACAAGACAAAACAAAACAAACAAGGCAAGCATCCTCCTAATGAGAACGCAACAGAGTGCAAGGGCACTTATTGGAAGGAAATCCTAAAACAGAAGCAAAACTAACCTAAACCTAAACTAACTGACCCAAAAACTGACTTAAACAAAGCCATTAACTAGTTCTTGAAAGTAACTGCCCTTTGTCAACAATTTACAATACTTTCCCAACTTATGGATAGCTAACATGATGTGGGGAAGGAGTTGACATATAACAAATTGATGAAATACTTCTCCAAGAATAGGAACAAACTCACTTACCCACCTGAAATGATTAGAAATACAACTACTAAGAGGTGGATAAATGGGCCGATCATGCTTATTTTGATGCTCAACTTCATGCTCTGAGATAAACATGACAAGTGGTGACTCTTCATGGCCTATCTCTAACTGGGCTAGATGCCTAATAGGGCATCCCCTTGAAACAACATGCAAATCAATAGAGTTGATCTCATGCCTATACTCTAATTCTTCATCATTCTGCTACTGGTCTAAATGCTCTGGCTCTTACAGCTCAATTGGGAATATGGCTGCCTCCACCTTATGATCATGTTGTTCAGGGAGGCTATCAGAAATAGGCTCATAAAATTAGCCTGGGATCTTCTCAAAGAAGAAATCATCCTCAGGGAATGTTGGTTTGATGCTACATTTTGAGTAGAAAAGATCTATCTCATCCCTAAAGAGGTCTTCTAGCTCTTCAAAGCACCTAGGAATGAGAAGATCCACCCTAGCCTCATGATTTTCTAAATTAGGCTCAGAAAATGAGCCATGCACATGCACTCAATGGAGAAATCTACTCCACCAAGAAGCTGATATCCCTGTTAGATAATAAAGAACAAATATTTAATTTGTTCTTGCCCATGCTCAATCTCCATATCATTATCTTCTATAAAAGATGGGGGCTCCTCAAATAGGTTTGCATCATCAATTTTTGCATTTTCCAAAATCAAGCTGCTTGTATGCTCCTTCTCATGGGTCAAAACCTCATTCTCGCACTTGTCTGCATATTCCAACAACCTGCCATCATCTTCCATGTTCTTATGCTTCTCCAGCACTGTAGCTAATGTTGGCATTTGCATGCCTTTTTCATCTTCAATGTAACCAGGCAGTTCATGAAATAGGGAAGTGTCATCTGTTGATGATGATGTTATTCATAACAACAATGATAAAAATTCACAAAGCAAACCTTTATCTTCTTGAAGAATATGATCAATTTAGGATAAATTGACGATTCCAAGTTTCCATTGATCAGGACATGATCCTCTGATAATCTCTTAGTCAGTTTGATGTGAATTGATGTATTCCATTTTAGGGCCTTACCCATGAGTTTGAAGTATCTGCATCCTAATATGAAGATATTTGTTCTGTTTCACCTGTTCTGTATAAATTCTCAACAAATGATGTTAAATCTTACTATATCTAACCAAATCATGCATATATTTATCTTAATTTTAATCAATTCTTCTTATCTTCACTCTGGGTAAGATTATTCATGATTATTTTTATAACTTTGATTAGTTCTTCTAAAACTATCTCCAATTTACTCAAATTTGAACTAATCTTTGCTTGATTTCACTTCTGCACTGTGAATTCTTCTAAATAATGTGCTTACAAGTAGATATTTGGATGATCTTTATCATTATTTATGATTATTCGCATGATATTTGCAATTCTACATGCGATTTGTTCAAATATGCACTTGATATTCATGTATCTACGGATGTCAACATATTCTATGTTATTCTGCTTATCATTTACAATTTGTAGTTGTGATGGTGGTTCAATGAAATTTAAATAAATTGAAATAAAATTCTAACTTTACTGAAATGAGTGAGTCTTTGACAGTTGGTCCATATGTACAATTTAACATTTCATAAAACATAGATGAAATCAAACCATGTGTTGACAAGTCATTCCACAACTTCACAAAGTTGATTGTAATGTTCAAAGGTAAAAGAATGACATCAATATCAACCAATTAACATTCACTCCAAGGGACGTAGTATATTACAGTGAAATATCAAGATGACATTCGCAAAAGATTACTTAGAGTTTATGATTAGTTGTAATATATATCTCTATTTCATTCAACATTCAAAAGCATGCATATATACAAACAGTCTTGAGAGAGAATTGTGACATTCAACAATTTAGTCTCAATTAATTCTCTAATAATCTTACAAAATGGCAATCCACCTCCTTTTATAGAACAAGGAGGGGATAATTACAACTGATCCAACGGTCGGGATCACTTCAAAAGATCAACGGTCAAGATTGAAAGTGGCACATGACTACCAGTTGGCAATCAATCTGGTGGTATTCAGCTGACATGTGGAATATTCTAGGATCATTGACTTAGTCAATAGGATCCCCTTACACTACATTATCATCTAGCTTGTCATCTGATGATGACTCTTTAGTTACTATGCATCCTCTACCTTGGATGAATTCATATGCTTGGACCACTTTATCTCTGCTCTATCCAACACTTTAGCTTTCTTGGATGCATACCCCTAAGTCTTCAGTTGCTCTTGCAGTGCTATCCACCCATTAGTCGTACTATCCAATTCTTCATTATACTTTTTTATTTTGGCGTTCATCTGCATGGCCATATCAATGGTATCCTCAGAAAAGGGTTTGATTGGATCCTCTGCTACGAGCTTAAAATTATCTCTGAATGCTACTATTGATAGGATCCTCTACTACAAGCTTAAAATTATCTTTGAATGTTGTAGTAGAAAAATCCACATCTTGATTATCTATCTTTCTTTCAACCTCACCCTCAAGGGTCGCCAAAATCTCCAATTCTTCAACCAAGAGGTTATGTAATTTGACACTGATATCTGCAGTTTTATCATTACACCATTTTAGGATATCCACTTCAAATCTCACATCTTCACACCAATTATCAAACTGCAATAATGTTTGAGGTGTTAGGACACTCTTTGTTATGAGGATGCTAGCATATATTTTCCTCATCTCCCTGAATGTGACTAAATGTAACCACTCTTTATTAGTCTCTGTCCAACCTCCTTCTTCATCTTGTCAGCTTTGTTCTCCAAATTATTGAGCTTGTCCCAATCAAATAATGAGGTTTTTATTATCTGTTCACCATCAACCAAGAACTTATTAAACCAATTGTCCATTATTTGTGTGTGGTGTTTCTGTACATCCAGGACAGCAATCTCCTCCTATGATACTATTGTCAATGAGCTAGAGGCTGATATGGGCACATTAGTTGGTGCCACTAATCCTTTAATGAAGATCTTCATCTGAGAGATTTTCTCTTTATATTCTTTATTTTTAGCCTTCTCCTTGGCTATCCTAGTGAGCAGGGTATCTATGCTCTCTTTGGCCTCTTGGCCTTCTTGTTCTGCAATTGCAAAACCCAAGTCTAATGTAGTAATTTGAAACTCATCAGATTTTATCTCTCCCTTGGCTTTGTCTGCAATAGGTACAACTACTTGAGATGATCTCTTCCCTGTGATGGGGTCCATTTTTATTGCTGAAGTAGCCCTAGCTCTTCTCTTAGGTTTGGCTTCTTCAGATGAAAATAATAAAGATATGTCAAAATTGGAAGAATCAAAAATTTGAGGTTGATTTACCTCGTACATGAGCCAATGTGGCACATCATGTCCAGACCCCTATTGGTCAATCTGCTCAATGTGAGCATCATGTATCTCCACATTTTGTTCTTTCGGCATGTCTTCTTCTACATTATGTTGTTGTTGTTGTTGTTGTTGTTCCTCATTAATAGGAACCTCTTTGTTTGCTTGTTGATTATCTTGTTGTTCAGCATTTTCTAAAGTCTTATCCTAATATTCAGATTTATCCTTATCAAGTTCTTCATTCAATGGTACCTCCGCACTTACATCCTCATCCTGCTTGTTATCATTAATGCTCATATCCTCAGATGTCAATGGGTTCTGATCTTGCATTTGTTGATCACACGGAGGTGGGGCAGTGTTCTCACTTGTTCTTTGATGGCTAGGATCTTTTTCATCCTGATCAACCCTTTGATTATCACCATATGTTTTCTCCTCTACTTTACTATCATCATTCTTATTTGTTGGACCTTCTTGTCCAGATACTAACATCTCTATCTCCTTGGGATCCTGAGATCTAGGTGTGGCCATAGGACCTGTTTGTCCTGATGTATCTGTCAATTGTTCCTTTTCAATCAGTTCATCTTGTTCTTCACTAACATCAAGTATCTCCTATTGTACAGGCTCCTCAGTGTGAACATCCATATCCATGAGTTATCTTCAGTTTCAATCTACCCATGCTCCATGGCTTTATCTTTCTCAATATCCTTAGCCTCATCATATGTTAAATCAATGGCAGCTGGGTTGGTTATCTTTCCAATCAATCCATCTAGGCCTATCTTCTGAGTTGCCGCCTCTAGATTATCTACTTCTTCTTCCTCTACCTTCCCTATGCCTGGTTGCACCTTGGGTGTATTTTGGGGTGTCATGGCAGTAATCTTAACTAAGGTCTCCATAGGACTTGCTACTACATCTTTTGTTACCTTATCATCGGTGAGGTCTATAGTTTCATCCAGAGGCAGAAATTGGTCATTAACTTTCTTTCTTTGTTCTTCCCTAGCTTCCTCAGCTAGCTCTATTTTGAACTTCACAATGGTGGTAATAGGGACATCATGTTGTAAGCTTTGATGTGTTGTCCCTGCCTTGGAGATCCCTTCACCCCCTTTCCCTTTGAGCAAGATGTCTAGATGCTTACTTGTAGATCCCCTCATTGGTACCTATCCTCTTTTCTACCTTGGGACATTAACCCCTACTAGAATATCCTGAGCTTTCTTTCTTTTTACCAGAGGCACATCATCTTCCTCTTCTTCTAGGTCCTGATATGTGATACCTAGCTCCTCCGTATGCTCAGGCTACTCTATAAGTTTCTTAGATGTTGTGGCAGCAAAAGTTGAAGCTTGTACCTTCTGGGTTGAGGGTTTTGGGTTTATCCTGATACCGGTATCCATACTTCTTTTAACTTCTTTTGAAGAAGTTGCCTTGGCTTGTTTAGCCTCTAGATTTTGTCTTTTATCACTCAAGAAATCATCATATTCTTCTTCTAACACTTCTTGTCTCTTCCTTTTCTTATCTATGGTTATAGCCACTCCCTTGACCTTCAGATTTGCAACTTCTTGATCTACCCATGCCTTGGCCAATTGCATGACCCTTTGTGTTATCATGTCTAGGGATGTCACCTCTGGTTGGCTCCAATCTGGCATGGAGATAGTGTCATTATATATCTTTTTAATTTCATATTCATCTGAAATGATTGCTCCATCATCCTAATGTAACTGTGGGGGCACAAGGATGCAATCCAAGGTATAGATTTGCTTCAATGTGAGCCTTTGATAGCTCCTCCTTCACACCTCTACATCATCTAGGCAATCTTCCCAATAATCCTTTAAGTGTACGTGGTGCACAAGCTTCTTGTGGAAGTGCTTCTCCATTCTTTTGTATGGATCATACTGCCTGGCCAATGGAAATGGTTGTTGATGCATCATCTGTAGTCCTCCCTTTACCTCCTTGGCTAACTCTATATCCAGGCACATGTACCACCCAATGTATAAAGGAAAGATGACATTTGGTTTCTTATTCTTCTTGGCAAATGCCTCATAAGGTGGCACTATTTTCTTGGTCATCTCCATTAGGATGACCTTATCTGTTGGGTACCTTGGCAACATCAGGGGCTACCCATTGAATCCTTCCATTTTGATATATGTGAAGTTTAGGAATTGGATGAACTAAGTTGATTTTCTATGGCCTCTTGAGAATCAATGCTCATTCTCTTGGCTCTGTTGTCCTCCATGAGGCAGACCAGATGCATGACAAAGTAGTCATTCACTCATAATTTTGGAGGGATGACTTCCTCTCCAACTATGGATAATGACCCCATATATTCACTTCACTGGGGTTTATACCAACTCGACCTATTGTTTACAAGCCATCAAAAGTTCATTTGGTTGCACAAGCATATACCACATATGAAGACATGTGGAACAAATTGGTTTTACCACCCAGCCTCTTCATACCTGAGTCTAGAGGCTATCACTGATGAGTGAAGCCCACTTAATTTGTTTGTTAGTGGTCTCCACCATCCTAATGAATCCATACATCCACGACTCAAAGTTCCCTACATGCTACTTTCCTCTCATCTGGCTTAGCATAACCATCATATATTGCACTTCCTGAGAGAAGTCCAATTTATATAAGTTCACAAGAAGTTTAGTAGCTGCCTTGTATGTGCTGTCTTGGGCTATCCAGACTGAAAACATAATTTTCCTGCAGTCTGCATAGCTACCCTTGTATTGTTTCTTTAAGTCTTCAAGATTTATCTTTAATAAATTTGGACCTGTGGGTAGGTGAAACGAAGCTGTGACTCTTGCAACTGAAAAGTCTACATAAATCCTGCCATGCTTCTCTACTCTTCTAGTATTTACATCATAGTTGTGTGCACATGCTGCCACCAGCTCAATAGCCTCTATCACATATGGAAATCCACCCACATGCCACATCCCTGAGTTATACATATTGATGAGCATAGGGTTTCCACTACCCTTCTATGATTTAGGTGTTCACATTTCTAAACTGGTATTCCCAGCATGAGTGTCCCCCAAATCCACTAGGCTGTGGATACATAGGTGCCATGAACTTTGCCTCAAATCTATTCTTTCTGACCTCTATGATATCCTGCAATGGCAGATATACATATTTTAACCTAACATACAGTTTCTAATTTTTTAAACCTGTTCAATTCATGATATCACGATCTCTAACAACTATAGAGCATATCCACATGTGCACACTCATCTAAATTTACCCGAAGTAAATACCTCTTTACCTTTTACTGTGCAAAAATGAAAAAATGAGAGTTTTACGTTACATACCTAAATTTCTACACTTAAACCTTGATTAATTGATATATAGATGTGTGGATCTACTATATATTCATTCTTTCACCATTCGCCATCCAATGTGCACCCCATTCCATTATGAATGCAAGTCTCTATAATGGCAACCGTGATATATCTAGAGATCTACAATTTCTCTCTTTCAATGTGTTATGAAAGTTAAAACAATTGAAATTCATCTTTTAAACGTTAACATTAAGAGATTAGGGTACAATTAATGTAGAATTACTCATGTTCACAGATATCGACATCGAGACTTCATGATTGTAACAGGTGGCACTATGTGATTTGAATTTTCAAATATCCACCTACCATTTTTGTGGATTTTAATGTAGGATCTACATATTGGTGAATATCCGGATGTTTAAACAATGTGCATACCTTTCAAAATATGCAAATGAGCATGACATCATCTTGACATTGTTCAATGTTGACCATGGGCGAATATTGGGTCATGAATATCCAAAGGTATTTTACCTTTGGAATTGAATGTCAAGACATTATGAAATGTTTACATGGGAAAAGTCAACATGCCACGTGGTACCATTAGATTGGTCTATAAAAACCCATGTATTTTTGGTTGCGGGGACAGATATGTGGATATTAAGAAATATCCATCTATGTTAACATTTTCAAAATATCCCCAAATCTCAATATGATAATGACGTCAGCCTTCTAAAGGTTATTCTTGGTTAGGTGTATTATGATGTCATCAGCATATTATTGAAAGTCTGCATATTAAGTTAATGTGTGGATGTTAAGACTTGTCAATATGTCATGAACCCCAAATGTCTGGATGATGTCATCATCCTTTGTTATTTTTCTAAGGTGTGATTGGATGATGTCATCAAGATATTAGTGAATATCAAGATATTAAGTTAATATCCAGACATTGAGTTTTTTTGTTAAAGTATAGCAGGTCAGCATATTAACAAATATCAATATATTGAAAGTGAATGTGCATACTCACGGAATATCCATACACTCTGACGATATCGTACATCATGGGTTAAAATTTGATGTGCACACATTTGTGAATGCGTAGACATTGAGTTTTCCTTAGTATTCTCATGATCATGACATTAAGTTAATATCCAAACATTAGGGAATGTGATGATGTCCCTAAGATTGTTTGACTAAACTTTGACTGGGCATAACTTCCTCATCGTAGGGAATTTTGGGGTGCTTCAAAAAGCAAACCTAATTAGAATTATGTACTCTTTCAATTGGCAGGATTTATGATGACAAATTCTAACTTCAAAAGTTGGACCTAGATCTTGAGGTCATAATATGCATAGGATGAGATCCTGACATATAGTTGTTACTGATTTTACCATACTGCCCAAAAGCAAAGGGAACAAGCAAGCCAAGCAAAAATAAAAGAGTTGGGTCCCTATTTTGTTGGAGCAAAATAGGGCATGTTGTGTAACCACACAATAACTTGCCACCAAAGAAAACAACTAAAACTCAAATAATTCAAGAGATGAAGACAAATTAGGACATAATGTTCTACCTCCTATCAAGCTTAGGCATCCTGACCTTCCTAAATGAGATCATGTTCATCAATATAACAATATAATGAGAAGGAATTAGGTGTGTACATGTGATTCATTTCCATCATCTTGAAGAGAAGTTGAAAACACTATGGACAAGTGTTAAGCTACATAGTTTGATTTAACCCTCATGGCCAACCCAGATAGAGCTTTCCTACCAGCAGGTGTCTATAGCCCTATCAAGGTTATCTTTGCAATTCTCCCAAGTAGAACCCCATTGCTAGGTAGGCGTCCATAGCCCCAGTAGAGTTACTTGGATGACCTAAAATATTTATTTATTTTGATATTCAATATGTTTGTTTCTTTTTTTTTTTTCCCATTTTCATAAGATATGATCATGTAAGCACATTTGCAAGGTGTGAACACTTGCTTATTTAGGTTGAGAATTGCAATGGTAGCAAGGGAAAATCTTTATATTTTTCACTTAACACTACACTAGTGGCTTCAACAAATCCAAGGTTGTTAGGTGTATTCTATAAGGATCTCCTTGAAAATAATAGTTACCATTGATGAAAAAGCTATCACAGACGTAATCAGAGGTACCTAAACTGGTAGGAGTTACAACCTATGTAAGAATTTGGATTCATTTCCTAAATTCTAACAATTTCACTAGCTTTCTGAAGTGGAAAGGTGCACTATCTTGCCTGACCAAACAGGGACTCAACAACACAAGCAAAGCAAACACACTAAAGAAAATTGTACAAACAACTATACAAAGATATACATATAATACATTATCCTGATGTGACCTACCTAGGCCTAAAAGTAGTGTTTAAGGAATTGTCCATTGATTGGGAATGGAACATCCTCACCTATTAAGGTTTTGAACCTGTAGGTGCTGTCACCTAAAATCTCTGATATTTGGAAAGGGTTGATCTAGAGTTTATCAAATTTTCCATGATCACCCTTCCTCTCATGGGCTTTATCCCATGATAAGACTAAATCTGATATCCTGAATGCTTTTACTCTGGCTCTTTTATCAAACCAGTGTTTGACAATAGACTGATGCTTGGCAAATCGATCAATTTCCCTATCTCGTTTCTCTTCTAAGTACATCAGTTGCAACAACTTGGCCTCTTGTTTATTATCAATGCCTTGGTACTCTTGTGCAAATTGTAGGGTAGGGGTTTTTAGATTGACAGGGAGGATGGGATCCACCCCATAAACCAACTGGTAGGGAGAATTTCCCAAGGTAGTCTTAAATCTAGTTCTGTCTACCCAGAGGGCATACTTAAGCAAAGTGTTCCACTCCCTGGGGTTCTTTTCAATTAGCTTTTTAATGATATTCAATAGATTCTTATTGGTTGATTCAACTAGGCCATTACCCTGTGAATAGTAATTAGATGAAAACTTTAAAATTATCCCATGGTCAAATGCCCAACTAGAAAAGTTGAGAGATGCAAAAGTAGGTATGTTATCACAAACTAGAGCGTAAGGGATTCCATACCTTATGGTGATGTTACTTTCTATAAACTTGATCACATCATCTAAGGTGCATGTCTTTCTGCTGATGGCTTCTATCCATTTGGTGCAGTAATCTGTAATGGTCGACACATACTTGTGTCCTGTGGAGGATGGAAGATTGATAGGACCGACAAAATCCATGCCCCATTGTGTGAATGGGCGCATCTCCATCACAGGTTGCAAGGGTTGAGCTACATAATTTTCTTTGTTTGAAGCAGGTACCAAACTTATCATGTAGTTCCAAAAGGACTTTGGTAGCCTCTTGCTTATCTAAACACCTAAGTATATCCCCTCTTAGTTTTTCTTGAACAAGACTCCTCCTTTGATCATATTTCTGTGACTTGATCCTCAACACTCTTCTCTAGGATGCATGCATATTGGGTGGAGATCTCCCAAAGATGGGGACATGCCTGATTTTGGAGTACCAGTCATCGTGTACTTCTGCATCCATTGCATATTATTGACTTAATAGATTGGGATCTATTTTAGCGATCATCTGTCTAAGGGCTTGTCCCCTAACTAGTTGCATTGGAGTTATATCCATGTCATACTCCTGTAGTATAGTGATCCACTTGGCTCTCTTCTCTTCCGGTTCACTTTGCATGAGGAGCATCTTCACAGTTGAATCTGGTACTACTGCAATGACCTTGCTTCTCAGGATATAATGCCTAAATTTCTTTACAGCTCTAACTAGGGCAAGATCCTATCTCTCTACATCCATATATTTGAGCTCTGCATCTCTGAATGGGGAACTCATTAATGCAATTGGTTTCTCCTCCTTTGCCTCAATCCTCTGGGTTAAGACTATCGCACATGTGTGTTCTCATGGAAAGGAGTAAATGTAGGAATCTCTAGTATAATCTAGACTGATCAGGACTGCAGCATCTGCAATGGCCTTCTTGATATCTTCAAATTTTTCCCTTACTTTAGGAGTCCATTCGATCTTAGCATCCTTCTTTAACATTGCGTTGAGTGGTCTCACGATCTCTATAAATCCAGTAATGAACTTCCTGATCTTACCAAAGTAAGACTTCAGTTCTTTCTTGCTGCCTAGAAGTTGTAACTTCATAATTGAGTCAACTCTAACAGGATCAATAGTTATCCCATTCTTAGATATAACATGACCAAGCACTTTGCCTGTGGTCACCCCAAAAATGCATTTCTTTGGGTTCAGGGAAATGCCATACTATTCACATTTCTTCAGTACTTTCCTAAGGTCTTCTATGTGATCACATCTCTATTTTGAGAAAACTGTCAAGTCATCCATATATATAACTATGCATTGACCTACCAGCCCTCTGAATGCTACATCCATAGCTCACTAGAAAGTCACTCTAGCATTGATTAGACTAAATGGCATGTGTTTATAGGAAAAAATTCCCCACTTAGTGGTGAAATTTGTCTTCAATCTATCTATCTTATCCACCATTTATCCACCATTACCTGATTATATCCTTAAAAACTATCCAGAAAGGACATCATCTATGCACCATTTACCATCTGAAGAACCTCATCTAGAGAAGGAAAAGGATAATTATCCTTCTCTGATGCTCTATTTAAATTCCTAAAGTCCATACATAAGTGTATGTCTCCATTCTTCTTCCTAACAGGAACCAGATTAGCCACCCAGGTTGAATGTCTAACTAGAAATATGATCCAGGTAGTAAGAAATTTCTTGACTTCTTAAAAAATGAGAGGTTCTAATAGTACATTAACTAGTCTCTACTTCTTTCTGAAGGGTTTTGCATCAGGCTTTAAGGGAATCGTATGAGTTATAATAGATGTATCATAAGTTTTCAACTCATCATATGTCCATACAATGACATGTATGTAATCTTTTAAGGCCTAGGTTATTCCTGCCTTTTCTTCTTCAGTGCAGACTTTACCTATTAGAACATTCCTTGTATCCTCATCTTGTCCTATGTTGACTGGTATATTCCCCTCCATCTATCTTAGGTAGAGCCTTTTGTTTAATCATGTTATCTAGATCAAAGGTTATTTCTAGTTCAATCATGCCCTTAGGGATTTTGTTGCTAGGTAGATCAACTATATCTTCTTCATCCCAGACATGGTCTTCCAGATTCTTCTCATCTACTATTTGGGCTTCAAATATGTCTCTATTGGCAATGAAGTCCAGCATGTACTAATCGTCATCAAACACCTAAAAGTTGGTGACATTATTAGGGATAGATGGTGTTGACACCATCTCTATAGAGAACCTCTTCATCCCTGATATGGATAAAGGTTCTAAGGTACTAGTAGCTTGTACTAGCATGTCTGCTCGATGATTAAGTTCCCTAGGAACATGCATGATATTAAAAGCATCAAAGCTTTCTATCAAGTCCCAGACTTTATGTCTGTAACTTGATAACCTTTTATAGTTTCATGCATAAATGTTCTTGACTTGTATTATTACAAGTTCTGAGTCTCCATAGACATGCAGAACCTTTACTTTCTTTCTTAGAGAAAACAATAAACCATGTAATAGGGCTTCATATTCAGCTATGATATTGGTGCATGGAAACTACAACTTGTACACTGCCAAGAATGACTTCCCTTGTGGATTAATGAGGTTTAAACCTACTCGAGCTCCCCATTTTGACTTGGAGCCATCAAATCTTAGGATCCATGGTTTGTCTTCTGTTAAGGGCTTATCATGACCTTCTCTTTTGTTCTTAGCACGTGTCATTGCACCTGCAAATATCCATTTAATCATTTGTGGTTCATCTCTCACCACATTCAAATGTTTTGGTGGGACTAAAACATCTAACTTATGTTTCTTTTGGACATCATCATATTGAATATATTTTCTTTTCATTACTTTGATGTCATCTTCTCTATCATCAGGATATGTTGCAACTTCTTTTCCTGTATCTTCAAGGATATCCTTGACCTTATGTAATTTGTTAACAGAGCACAATTGATCTTCCTTGTCTAGTATGTGTAGACACAGAGCACAAGTTGTCTCTGAATGTGGAGCTTCATGAAGCCTACACCATCCTTCAATTAATGCATGATGTAGTGGAATTCCCTGTAAAATATGTCTCTAAATTTGCTTGGACAAGAATTCTTAAAATTGAGTCAAATGACTCCCTCTATCTTCGTCTAATAACTCATAATTAGACTCAATGAGACAATCAGTCCCTGATGTGATTGTACCTTTCTTATCATTGGAATGTGCATCATCACATAACAACACCTCTTCTGAGCGAGACATCAGGATATCTTCCTGAAGCACATCCTATTCATGTTCTTCTGCATCTGAGGAAAATAATGAGTGATCATGATCATCAGCATCAAATTCTAATTCTCTATGCATACTCTTTCTAGTTCAATCATGTCGAGAGATTCTTCACACGTGATTTTTGAATGTGCATATTCATGTAGTCTAAACCATCTTGTCATCAAGGTATCTTCTATGGATGTCCCTGTCAATTGACATCTCTAAATTTCTTGGAATAAATACCTCTCAAATTTGAGGAAATGATCTACCTCATCTTCATTAGTTGAGCTATAATTGGATTATGTCATCAGTCCTGCTTCTGGCATAGTTTCTTCTTTGTCACTACCTTCATGCATATGGCATGACATCACTAGCACTTCCTCTATCCTAACTCCCTGAGGTCTCAAGGCGTATACCCCTGGCTCAACGTCCACATACTATATCTCATTGATATGGTTATACTCAATGATCATGTGTTTCATATGGGGTTCAGCTTCCATTCTAAGCTGATTAGGGACTCCTTTCCATGGCAACCACATATGGGAAAAGTCTGTAGCCATGTAAACATTCAAGGTCTTGGACCAATCTCTGCTAAGGAGCATGCCATATGTGTCAGGTATGTCTACCACATGAATATCTATGCAATATTGCACCCTTGGATCTGATGCAAGCTGCATGTGTATGTGAGTCAACTCTCCTACCACACTGACCTTGGACTTGTTAGTTGAGTCACTTTCTTAAGTGATTTTGATGGATAAAAACCTAAAGTCTTACAAATGGACAAGGGCATCACATTGGTGGAAGCACCTGAATCTACAAGATAATTGTGTAGATTCTTAACAAAGATCCTAAGTGTGAGTAAGAAAGGGGTGACTCTAATTTATCTTTGTACAGGGTCATTTGTGCTACATTAGTAGTATGAACATTGGATTGCACTTTTGGTTTGGTAGTATTATCCTTAGGTCTAGAATCTCTAGTAAGGATATGACTAGGATTATGGCCAAGACTATCTTCTTTAGATGCAGGTTCATCTAGTGACTTCAAGAAAGATTTCTTGGTGACAAGACTTTTTAGTAACTCTGATAAAGATAAACTAATCTTTATCTTCTTCATTTCCTTGGCAAGGTAAGCAACAAGCTTGTCAGACTCAGGTAACTGATTCAGACCTTTTGTTATTGTCATTTGTGGTGTAAAGTACTATGTATTTACCTTAGGAGGTCTAGGATTATTGCTAGCCTTAGGATCGGGAAGTGTATTGAAATTATTAGGAGGTATGGATGTGGTCAAAGGACTAGTAGGGCGAATAGGATTACTCCTAAGGTTATAATTATGTCTTCCCTGATACTATTGCTGATATGCATGAACTTCTTCAGCTTCTTGTTCAGATTCATTTTCATCCTCAAAGGGGAAAACATAATCTGTCTCAAAGGCCAAGGCAGACTCTTCACATGCCAGGGTATAATTTTCATGTGTTGCAGTCATCTAGTGATGCTGATAATCACTAGAACTCTTAATTACTAAGGCTGACTCATATCCTAAGGGGACAATCTCATTACCTTCAAGAAAGGTACATCTCCTGCAGTGTTTGACACTTCAACTTGGCATATGTTGGTTGCAATTTTGAACTAAGGACAATCCAACTTAGCATGTGAATTTGTATTATGCATCTTGGCCTAGTTAGTAAGTGCACCTTCTACCAAATTAACTCTAGTAGTCTTCTTAGGTTCAGCAGGAGGCTGGTTATCTAAGGGTGATGGTAATGAACCATTGTTAGGCCAGGGGTTCCAAACTTCTAGGTGGCCTAGGGGTGTTTCTATTACTATTATTGTTGTTCCTTTCATTATTGTACACCCTATCAAGATATATGGATCTCTCATTGTTGTTTCCATATCCCCTATCAGAATATCCTCTATTTTGGTTTTGAGAATTATGGGAGTAAAAGTTTTGACTTCTCAGATGAGTGACCTGAGTAGTCAGCTTTCTTAACTAATTTGATATCTCTTTGATATCATCCTTTTCTTCCTACACTTTGGCTAATATGGTGTCCTGATGAGGATGAAAGAAAGAACTGCCATTAGTATTTTGTGCAACATCTTGAGGTACATGTCTAGGGTGAGGTATGATCTGACCATTACCCTAAGGATGCATAATGCTAAGTGGAGGCACTTGCAATGGATTAGACATTATAGATGGAGGCATTAGGGCTCCATTGGTTGGTATTTGACTAGGATACATAGGATATCCTAAGTTAGGTGTTAGGCCTGGTGTTAACTGTTGGTTGACCTTGATAGCTTCCTCAAAGGCACCTGACAAAGATGTGATGGCAGGGTATGTCCTCCTAATGAACATAGATGTCAAAGTATTTAGAGCTGGGTAGTAAACTAACTTGGCTACTGCATCATCAACATTATCAGGATCTGTCAACTTGGAATACATCTTTTGGAATCTAGCATTAAAATTAGCTATCAACTCTCCATCTCTTTTAATTGTGGCAAAGAGATGATACATCATGGCTGCATCTACAAGTATTTTGAATCTTCCTTTGAAATATTTCTCTAGATCATCCCAAGAATCTATGGAAGACTGAGGAAGGTTGATATACCATTTGTATGCCTCGTCTCCTAGTGAATATGGAAACAACCTACATGGGTAAGTGCAAGAAGATGGGGGGCCAAAAAGGGGTCTTAAGTGGCCACTTTTTTTTCTGAAATTAGGAAATGCTGGCCTTGGATGAGAAATTGAGCATAGTTACACTCAAAATTTGGAGATGCAACCAAAACAATGTTCGTAGTGCTCCAAGTCTACTTTCTAAACTAGTATTTTTTTTTGAAAATAGCATAGATTAAGGGGTTCAAAAGAGGGAGACACAGAAATTGGTGTTGTTTCTGTCAAAAAAACATAACATAGCATGTTTTGTGGTTCCCTCAAAAGGTTAATTTTTTTTTGGTATTTTTAAAATCACTTTAGTGAGAAATTAGCTAATAGCATGTAGTTTATGCCTGATTTTTCTGATAATTTTTTGATGAATATTTGATTTTTTACTAATTTTCAAAGTGGACACATCCTAAAAAATAGAATTTTGGCCGTGCTACCCCTATAAATTTTGAAAACTAATTGAAAATCATTTTTTTCTTTTTTTAATATGTGTAGAATGGAGTCTAGTTTCTAAATATGTAATTTTTTTGAAATTTCAATGAATAGTTAATTTACAATGAAAAAAGACCAAATAGTGGTTTTTGCCCAAAAATGGACACACAAACAAAAGAAATTAAAGATGAAAGGCTTAACATTGTCAAAATGTGAAAAAAATCACATCGTCAAATAGCTAAGAGAAAGCCTAACATTACCCAGGTGTTTGATTTGTTCGACCTTGAAACACGTGCAAATTTGAGGGTTAGCATGAACAAAATTATGTGAAATCCTGTAGAATATGGAAAAACACGTCTTTGTACATTGGGAAGACATTCCAAGCCTTTGGGCTGGAAATATAAAGAAAATCCCAAGCCCACGGCTTGGGATTCCCAAAGCAAAACATAATGCGAGCGTGTTATAACGCACTCACGTTATGTTCAACTTTGCATTTTTCCTTTTCTGTAGAAGTTTGTGGACTATTTGTCATGTTTGCAATAATGTGAGCACGTTATAACGCACTCGCGTTATGTCCCCCTTGAATTTTTTTATGTTCAAGGTTATTAATCATGTATGTATGTATGTATGTATGTATGTATGTATGTATGTATGCCTATATGTATCTATGTATCTATGTATGCCTATATGTATGTATGTATAGTGTCGAGGGTAGAGGAGGGTAGAGATGGGGGTGAGACAGATAGGGGAGGAGAGGGGTGGATAAGGATTGAGTGATTAAGGTTTAAGGTTGAGGGTTTAGGGTTTAGGAATAGGATTTAGAGTTTAGGGATAAGGGATTAGAGTTTAGGACCTTGAGGGATTAGGGTTTAGGGTTGAGGCTTTAGGGATAACATTTAGGGTTGAGGGTCGAGGGATTAGGGTTAAGGGTAGAGGGATTAGGGATAGGGTTTAGGGTTGAAATTTTAGGGTTGAGGGATTAGGGTTTAAGGTATAGTTTTGAGGGTTGAGGGTTTATGGATAGGGTTTAGGATTTAAGGTTTAAGTGTTGAGGGTTGAAGATTTAGGGATAGGGTTTATGGTTTAGGGATAAGGGATTAGGGTTTAGGTTTTAGGGATTAGGGTACCATAAATTATAATTAGGGATTAGGGTTTATGGTTTAGGGACTAGGGATTAGGGTTTAGGGTTAAGGGATTAGGGTTTAAGGTTTAGGGATGTACAATTAAGGGCTACCATAAATAAACTAGAATTTAGGAAGGGTTGGGAAAATTTTGTGAATCATCATGGGTTGGAGATTAGAGATTTTGTTGTGTTCAAGTACATATCCAAGTCATAATGAAGATTAAGATATTTCAAGGAACAAGGTGTGTGAAAAACATCAATGCTCTTTAGCTTATGAATACCACATTGATACAGATAAAAGATGCCCTTGTTCTAACAAAGTATGCAGTTCAAGTCAACCGATGGGCAGCAATTTGTCGAATGAGTTGGTTTAGTGGGCATGCCTCCTTCTTCAAGGCCGGCCTAGGTGGGTAGGAGTGAGATGTACAATTAAGGGGTACCATAAATAAATTGGAATTTAGGTAGGGTTGGGAAAATTTTGTGAATCATCATGGGCTGGAGATTGGAGATTTCGTTGTGTTCAAGTACATATCCAAGTCATATTTTAAGGTTAATATATTTCAAAGAACAGGATGTGTGAAAAATATCAATGCTCTTCAGCTTATGAATACCAACATTGATACAGATAAAAAATGCCCTTCTTCTAACAGAGGATGCAATTCAAGTCAACTAATGGGCAGCAAGTTGCTAATCTTGAATTGGTTTCTAATGAAGAAAACAATGATGTTGTTGAAGCAATGGACGAAAATCAAAATTGTAAGTCTAATTTAATTTATTTTAACTTTCAAAGCAGGCATTTGAATTGTAGCTTTACCTAGAGGATTGGTATAACAAAAACTTAATTATCTTACAAGCCTTTCTTTGAAGAACCCTAGACATTATGGACCCTATCATCTAGAAAAGCACATGACAGTGAACTCTGCCCCACCTTTCAAATTAGATATTTACCTTTTTATTCAATGAAAATGAAGTCACAGAATGTAAACTGACCATGCATACTAGTAAGATCAAATTCTTTGTCTTCTATTCTTATTACTCTTACTTTATTAAGAGAAGAGTGTCAAAAAGAATGGGTTTAATTGTAAGCTAACATAAGGCAAAGCAGTTTTGTTATTACATTTTTCTAAGGGATCTCTAATAGTCTAATATACTACAGTCTTCTATAATAAGAACATCTGCATTTGTGTGAATTCTAAGCTTTAATATAGTAGAGTATTAAATCAATGCAATCAGCTATTTATTGGGTTAAAATAACTTAGTTTTTGTAATGGTTTGGGAATGCAAGAGTTGCCAAAAATAGGTGAATGTCCTCTACAATTACCAAGAGAAAAAAGTTTAGTAGTTCTTGTGGATAGAGCCAGTAAACAATGGGAGATTATTTGCCTATTTCATAACAATATACCTCCCCTGAGTGCGGGGTGGACAGCAAGAAACATAGATATACCCCAATGCAAAGCTTTTCTCATAATGATCATCCTTCTGATTTCAACTGTTAATTACTCACTATGGATGTACCATACGGAAAGCTTTTCTCATAGTGTGTACACCTATTGGCATAATGAACCCCAGATGGGCCAGAAAAACATGCCATATAACATTACTAACATTAAAAAAGTTCATAGCCATTTTTCTGACATATTCTTGCAACTCATATATCTTTAAGAGAAGAGTGTCAAAAATGATGGGTTTAACAACCTAACATAAGGCAAAGCAATTTTGTTGGGTTTAGGGATAGGGTTTAGGGTTGAGGGTTGAGGGATTATGGTTTAGGGTTGAGGGATTATGGTTTAAGGTATAGTGTTGAAGGATGAGGGTTTAGGGATAGGGTTTAGGGTTGATGGATTAGGGTTTAATGTTGAGATTTAAGGGTTGAGGGTTGAGGGTTTAGGAATAGGGTTGATGGTCAAGGGATTAGGGTTCAAGTAGAGTGTTGAGGGTAGAGGGATTAGGGATAGGGTTTAGGGTTGAAGGTTTAACGATTGAGGGTTGAGGCTTTAGGGCTGAGGGTTAAGGGATTGGGGTTTAAAATATAGTGTTGAGCGTCGAGGGTTTATGGATAGGTTTTAGGGTTTAATTTTTAAGGGTTAAAGGTTGAGGGATAGGGTTTAGGGTTTAGGGATAAGGGATTAGGGTTTAAGGTATAGTGTCGAGGGTTGAGGGTTTAGGAATAGGGATAGCGTTTAGGGTTTAGGGATGAGGGATTAGGGTTGAGGGTTGAGGGATTAGGTTTTAGGGTTGATGGATTAGGGTTTAAGGTATAGTGTTGATGGTTGAGGGTTTAGGGTTGATAGATTAGGGTTTAGGGTTGACGGATTAGCATTTAATGTCAAGGTTAGGGTTAGAGTGTTGAGGGTAGAGGGATTAGGGATAGGGTTTAGGGTTGAAGGTTTAAGGATTGAGGGTTGAGGCTTTAGGGATGAGGGTTTAAGGCTTAAGATATAGTGTCAAGTGTTGAGGGTGTAGGGATAGGGTTTAAGTTTTAAGGGTTAAGGGTTGAGGGATAGGGATTAGGGTTTAAGGTATAGTGTTGAGGGTTGATGGTTTAGGGATAGGGTGTAGGTTTGAGGGATTAGGGTTTAGGGTTAATGAATTAGGGTTTAATGTTGAGAGTTGAGGGTTGAGGGTTGAGGGTTAAGGGTTGAGGGTTTAGGGATAGGGTTGATGGTCAAGGGATTAGGGTTAAAGAAGAGTGTCGAGGGTAGAGGGATTAGGGATAGGGTTTAGGGTTGAAGGTTTAAGGATTTAGGGTTGAGGCTTTATGGATGAGGGTTAAGGGATTATGGTTTAAGATATAGTGTCAAGTGTCAAGCATGTAGGGATAGGTTTTAGGGTTCAAGTTTTAAGGGTTAAGGGTCGAGGGATCAGAGTTAAGGGTTGAGGGATTAGGGTTTGACGTTGAGGGTTGAGTACATTGAGGTTTGAGGGTTGAGGGTCGAGGGATAGGGTTGAGGGTCGAGGGATTAGGGTTAAAGTAGAGTGTCAAGGGTATAAGGATTAGGGATAGGGTTGGAGGGTTTAGGGATAAGGGATTAGGGTTTAAGGTATAGTATCGAGCTCGTTGAAGGTTTAGGAATAGGGATAGGGTTTAGGGTTTAGGGATGAGGGATTAGGGTTGAGGGATGATGGATTAGGGTTGAGGGTTGAGGGATTAGGGTTTATGGATAAGGTTTAGGGTTGAGGGTTGAGTGATTAGGGTTTAAGGTATAGTGTTGAGGGTTTAGGGTTGAGGGATTAGGATTTGATGTTGAGGATTGAGGATTGAGGCTTTAGGGTTTAGTGTTTAGGGATAGGGTTGAGGGTCGAGGGATTAGAGTTAAGGGTTAAGGAATTAGGGTTTGACATTGAGGGTTGAGGGTTGAGGTTCAAGGATTGAGGGTTTAGGGATAGGGTTGAGGGTCGAGGGATTAGGGTTAAAGTTGTCGAGGGTATAAGGATTAGGGATAGGGTTGGAGGGTTTAGGGATAAGGGATTAGGGTTTAAGGTATAGTATTGACCCCATTGAGGGTTTAGGAATAGGGATAGTGTTTAGGGTTTAGGGATAGGGTTTAGGGTTGAGGGATTAGAGTTAAGGGTTGAGGGATTAGGATTTGACGTTGAGGGTTGAGGGTTGAGACTTTAGGGTTTAGGGTTTAGGGATAGGGTTGAGGGTCAAGGGATCAGAGTTAAGGGTTGAGGGATTAGGGTTTGACGTTGAGGGTTGAGTACATTGAGGTTTGAGGGTTGAGGGTTTTGGGATAGGGTTGAGGGTCGAGGGATTAAGGTTAAAGTAGAGTGTCGAGGGTATAAGGATTAGGGATAGGGTTAGAGGGTTTAGGGATAAGGGATTAGGATTTAAGGTATAGTATTGAGCCCATTGAGGGTTTAGGAATAGGGATAGCATTTAGGGTTTAGGGATGAGGGATTAGAGTTGAGGGATGATGGATTAGGGTTGAGGGTTGAGGGATTAGGGTTTAGGGATAATGTTTAGGGTTGAGGGATTAGCATTTAGGGATAAGGTTTAGGGTTGAGCGATTAGGGTTTAAGGTATGGTGTTGAGGGTTTAGGGATAGGGTTTAGGGTTGAGGGATTAGAGTGAAGGGTTGAGGGATTAGGATTTGACGTTGAGGGTTGAGGGTTGAGGTTTTAAGGTTTAGGGTTTAGGGATAGGGTTGAGGGTTGAGGGATTAGAGTTAAGGGTTGAGGGATTAGGGTTTGACGTTGAGGGTTGAGGGTTGAGGTTTGAGGGTCGAGGGTTTAGGCATAGGGTTGAGGGTCGAGGGATTAGGGTTAAAGTAGAGTGTCATGGGTATAAGGATTAGAGATAGGGTTGGAGGGTTTAGGGATAAGGGATTAGGGTTTAAGGTATAGTATCAACCTCGTTGAGGGTTTAGGAATAGGGATATTGTTTAGGGTTTAGGGATAGGCTTTAGGGTTGAGGGATTAGAGTTAAGGGTTGAGGAATTAGGATTTGACGTTGAGGGTTGAGGGTTGAGGCTTTAGGGTTTAGGGTTTAGGAATAGGGTTGAGGGTCGAGGGATTAGAGTTAATGGTTGAGGGATTAGGGTTTGATGTTGAGGGTTGAGTACATTAAGGTTCAAGGGTTGAGGGTTTTGGGATAGGGTTGAGGGTCAAGGGATTAGGGTTAAAGTAGAGTGTCGAGGGTATAAGGATTAGGGATAGGGTTAGAGAGTTTAGGGATAAGGGATTAGGGTTTAAGGTATAGTATCGAGCCTGTTGAGGGTTTAGGAATAGGGATAGAGTTTAGGGTTTAGGGATGAGGGGTTAGAGTTGAGCGATGACAGATTAGGGTTGAGGGTTGAGGGATTAGGGTTTAGGGATAAGGTTTAGGGTTGAGGGTTGAGGGATTAGGGTTTAAGGTATAGTGTTGAGGATTTAGGGATAGGTTTTAGGGTTTAGGGTTGAGGGATTAGGATTTGATGTTGAGGGATAAGGATTGAGGGTTGAGGGTTGAGGCTTTAGGGTTTAGGGTCAAGGGATTAGAGTTAAGGGTTAAGTGATTAGGGTTTGATGTTGAGGGATGAGGGTTGAGGTTTGAGGGTCAAGGGTTTAGGGATAGGGTTGAGGGTTGAGGGATTAGGGTTAAAGTAGAGTGTCAAGGGTATAACGATTATGGATAGGGTTGGAGGGTTTAGGGATAAGGGATTAGGGTTTAAGGTATAGTATCGACCCTATTGAGGGTTTAGGAATAGGGATAGTGTTTAGGGTTTAGGGTTGAGGGATTAGAGTTAAGGGTTGAGGGATTAGGATTTGATGTTAAGGGTTAAGGGTTGAGGCTTTAGGGTTTAGGGTTTAGGGATAGGGTTGAGGGTCATGGGATCAGAGTTAAGGGTTGAGAGATTAGGGTTTGATGTTGAGGGTTGAGTACATTAAGGTTCGAGGGTTGAGTGTTTTGGGATAGGGTTGAGGGTCGAGGGATTAGGGTTAAAGTAGAGTGTCGAAGGTATAAGGATTAGAGATAGGGTTGGAGGGTTTAGGGATAAGGGATTAGGGTTTAAGGTATAGTATTGAGCTCGTTGAGGGTTTAGGAATAGGGATAGTGTTTAGGGTTTAGGGATGACAGATTAGACTTGAGGGTTGAGGGATTAGGGTTTAGGGATAAGGTTTAGGGTTGAGGTAGACAAGGAGCAACTGAGAGACATAGAGAGGGGAGAGGTAGAGAGGTAGAGAGGTGAGGAGGAGAGATAAGTTAGATATAGAACATGAGTTGATGGAACTAGAGGTGAGATATTGTAAAGTGAGATATGCACAAATATTTATGGATCAATCTATAGCAGGACAAAATGTGAGTGCGTTATAACGCGAGCGCGTTATAATGCGCTCGCATTTTGTCCTACTATAGAAATGGTAAAAAAGTGTTGACCCCTATGATCCAGGCCCACATGCTCTATTTTCATGTTGATTATGCACGTGCTCCGACAAAAAAAAAAGTGCTTTCATGTTGTTGGGAAGTTCACATGCACATTTTACACATTCTACCACCTTTGCATGATCTTTCTACCACCTTTTCTACTTTGCCAACTTGAGAAGGAGGAAATAACATAATTTTCACACCAAGTTTGATATATATCTATTCAAGTTTCAATTTTTGTAGTGTTGCAATGTTAATTGTGATTCAATTTTAGGAATTTAACATTATAGATTGGTTAATAGTATTGTTGTTAGTAATTATATTTGAGTGTTATTCAATTTAACATTGAAAAGGAAGCAAGTGGTGAAAAACTCAAATTGTTGAGGAGTTTGATGCAAGAAGAAAAAAACACTACATAATTGGGTACTCTCTCCATTCGAATCTTCATTTTTTAGGTATGTCAAGTCTTTAAATGCATGTTCTTTACATTTTCCTTAATTCTATTTGAATTACTTTATCATGCTTTATCATACATGATTAAAATAAATACATTTCCAATCAAGAAAGAAGCCTACAATCTCACATGATGCCATGTATATTTTCTACACTTGGGCTCTTTAATAATTATGTGTAATAAACAAACCTTAACATACCATGATGTTAAACTATACAAGAATAAATCCTTACAACATAATAAAAATACAATCCCACTATTATCTTGTCATATTAACAAGTTAAAATACAAATGAATAGGTTTCAAGATCATACAAGTATGCACATGACATGATGATTTGTATGCACATATCTTGGGCTAGGACATTCCTTATGCACCTATTCATGATGATTTGTACATGCACATGACACAACAATTGTTGTCTATTCCTTCACAAGCCACCCAAATCCTAGTATCCCTAGTACCAACAAAACACCTTCTCAATTCCAAATCCTAGTAGCCCTAGTAAAAACAAACATGTCAAATTGGGTCTGCCTCAACCTTTTCAAGTATGAAGTCCCATGTACTCTTTTCATGGCTACAATAATTTTCTTTGTATGCTTTGTGTTTGTTATTTTCTCTGAATCGACAGAGGGTTTGCCAGTTCCTATGCACAGGCAGATCTAGCCAACAGATTATGGGAGGTTGCGTGAGCTACCTCCCCTTCACTTTTGGTTCTGCCGCACCAAGGGGGGTGTCCCTATAACTAAAGATGTAACATTGCCTAGCTTAATGACTGGAAGATTTAACTTTGTAATAACAGGCAGAATACTCTCATGTGTGGACCAAGATTTGTGTGATAAATCACAAGGTTGGCAATGTTCTTGGACATATGTGTCCGGTTATGTATGAGAGCATGTAGGGGTCCTAATCCTACTCCTACAACTAACAGGTTGGGATAATGGAATGATTTGAATTTGATGGTTTGGATGCAAGATAGGGGCTTTCGATCATAACTACTTTACAAGATCAGACTAATGCCTATCTCAGGGCAGGGAGTCAAATAGACATATACATAAGAATGGCTTGCAACTAGCATTCAAGTTTCAAGGGGTTAGGACTGATGCTTGCCTTATAAACATCACCCAAGGATAAGTATTGACTGTCCATACTTACAGATATCCCAGCTAACATACACTCTTCTCCATACCCTAACCTAAAATAGTTTAATCCACTCCTTGAATGGAAGTTAGAGATCAAGTATGCAATGCATAAATCTGTATTCTAGAATTTAAGAAACCCTTAGCAACCAAATTCAGAAGAAGAGATGCATACAACAAGTGGAGACAGACAGCAAAACACATGCAAGAAGCATTTTTCATATAAAATTGACACTGAAACTGAACATATGTGCAAGATACATCATAAATGCAATACATAAACTCCAAAATGAGATAGAACAGCAAGGAAATGCTCTATATTTCATTATCTTTCCCCCAAAATTGCCCAAGTCTCCAACCAACCACAAAATGAGTAACACAGTCCTCCTTATACAAGGAAGTGTACTCAACACATTAATTACAAGGCAAATCAAAAATTCACCAGATACAACGCATGAGAAAATGGCTCAAAAACATTCAACGCTGTGGGGAGATAGAGAGGAATGAGCAGATGGAATCAGGATCCACGCTACCATTCAAGGACATTCATCTTCAAACAGGTTGTTGACCCATCCATCACCGACCCATACCGCTGCAACTTTGCCATTAATGCTTCAGCTACCCATAGCCTCTCTAAAATGTAGCAACAGCGTACCACTGAGAATTTCCTGCTCAAAAATGGTTGCACCCACTCAGGTAAAAAGCCATCGCCGAAGGTTTAAAACAAGGCTGTCAATCAAAGAATTCATCGCTGGGATCAACGACCACAAAACATGCATAAAGAGTCACCAGCCAATGATATCGTGCCATGTAGGCACCTTAATTTTCTATCGCTGACCCTTCGGTCTTTCCATTTTACCTTTTCACCCCTGTACATGCAAAAACACATGCATATACAAACATCGTATATACAAGTCAGACCCCAAATTTGTTGGAACAAATTGAAATTCAATTTGGGTCCAGCTTGTATCCTTTTCTTGCATTCATCGCTTTGTATATTACAGAATATACAAGTGCAAAACATATATAGGGTGGATGCCAAGTGCCCTTTCTGCTGGAATGGAACATCTCTTGGAATCCGCATTATATCCCTTTCATTTACATCTTTGCTTTGTATATCACATATACAAACACGATATACAACCCACGGACCTGAAAATCTATCTATTGTAGCTTGATTTCCAATTGGGTCTGCAATGTATGCCTTTGTTTTGTATATTTCGAATGTATACTTCACATACATTCACCTTTGTATGTCCTATCCGCGGGCCCCACCATTTGTATATCGGTCATTGCACATCATTCCTTTGCACATTTTTGAATGTATATAGCCGATGTATATTCTGCTTTGCATATCTGCAGGCCCCACCAATTGCATCTTTGCCTTGCCACTGTAGCAAATGTATATTAGCACGCCCTTGTATATTTTGCTTTGTATATTTCCTCTGCATACAAATAGCTAATCTTCCCTGGAATATGCCTACAATATATATTTTTTGCTTGTATCTCCAACACTGTAGTAAATACATATGCGCCCTTGTATATTTTTCAATGCACCATTACATACAACCCGATATAGAAAGCGGGAATATTCTCAGGAGTCTGTGAAAGATTCCCCCTTTGTATATGCACATTTAGAGCCTGATATGCACTCAGAAATCAATCTAACTGATTTTTTCAAAGGACAATGGAGATTTTACACCTGCCAATGCATATTTCACCAGTATGTATATACAAAAAACCCTTGTATATACAAAGACACCTGCACTTGGCTGATTCTTCAAAATTTTACCACTGTAGAGGCTGAAAGTGTTAGAAATTTTTGGACTTTTGGGAAGGTGCCTGCATATTTAAATTCTTAAAACCTGATTGCTTATGCAGGCACCACCAGTGGTTCTATCTAGGGATGCATGCATCTTGCAGGCATGGCGAGAACCTCAGAATCTTTGGTTTCGCAGATTGGGCCTTATCCATTGGGCAACAGAGTCATGAAGTTACACTGACCTGCATCACCAAACACACTTGATGGCCTAAGGCCACCAAGAAAAGAAAAACCTATACCTCCCCTTATCAAACACCTTGTTTTCATCTGCATTCACTAGATCAATCCTCGAGACACTGTCATGACCTACCCACAAACAAATCTTGTCGTCTGCATATTCAAACATCTCACTGAGCTTATCCTTGTCAACCTTATACAAACAACCATCAGCATCAAGCAACATGTGAATGCAATATTCATCAAACAAAGCATATTTATATGGCATATAACACATGTTATCATCTGTATCAGCATTATGCATTGCAAAATGATCTCCTAGATGGATTGAAAACTGAAAGCACTCAAAGTCCACCATGCAGCTAGGAGCATCAGGGCTCATTGTATCATAAGCTAGCATATCAAAGACAAAGCTTTTAGATTCACAGTTGTGCACATCATGCACACAACCAACAGCAGCACCAAACTGGAAAAGATCAAGCTCTGGCACCTCTCTACAATACCCTTTTTGATGTATGTTGGTCTCTCTTTCATCAGGATGAGAAACAGAATCCAAATCAACATCAGTGCCTAGACTTTCACCATACTCAAAAAGATGCTCATCATCATATTTGTCAAAAATGGGTGATCCAGGCATTTCAACTTCATCATGGTATGCCACTGGTTCATAGGCAGTAGAACACGCATCTTCATTACCAATGGATTCCTATGGAGGAGTATCAGCCTGTGTGTCATAAGAAAAACCATAATCAAATGAAGAACAATCATGCTCAACACCAGCACTTGTTTCAATCTCTGATTGCTCTTCATCATCTCCATGTGTCTGAATAAAAGGTAATGATTCCAACATGGGACTGCTGCTCTGTTTGCTTATTTCTTCTCTATCCTGAGCACAATATTCACAATTATCTCCACAAACCCATTCGAATAGATGTTCATTGCTATCCATAACCACATCATTATTTTCAGAACTAGACACCTCAACCTTGCAACAGGGGTCATCACTGATCCTTCTACTGGCATCCTCAACTGGTGAATAATCCAGTTGAGCATTGTTATTAGCATTATGTTCGAATACAGCAGTCTCAACTTTTATGCTTTCATTTTCACTTTTATCTTCACATGACGCCTTAACCATTTGGTCATTTGCAGCCATACAACTATTATTCACACCAAAGCCTATGGACAGGGAATTCTGCATATGCTCATTTCTGATTTTTTCTATATTTTCTAAAAACTTGTATGCCATCTACATACCTGTTATCTTGAGTTCCCTTAATAATGCACTAGAGCCCTTTTCGAAAGCTTCAAAATATATGCTAACACAGGCTGAAATATCAGGTCTGAAGGCTTTAGGGATTTGTGAAAGGGCTACTGCAAATCTATGACTAAAATCAATACAGGGCTTTTTATCTTGTTTTCTGATTTCCATTAATCTTGCAACAAGATCAGCAGGTTCTCTTGCAAATTCTTCTTTGAAACAGTCAGCAAGTTCATCCCAACAGGCAAAGGATCTCTTTGGAAAGCTCAAATACCAATCTCTAGCTTTTGTATCAAAGGATCTAACAAAAAACCTCATCCACATATCCTCATCTCTAAATGAATGTCTTTCCATAAAACTGTAAAATTTTTGGATATGTGCACCCGCAACACATACATTGTGTCCATTAAATCTGGGCATCTAATTGTAAATTTTAGTAGGCATACATTCAATTTGATAATCAACCCATGACAAATCTAATTGGTCATACAAAGGATCAAAAGGACTGACAAGAAGGTTACCATTCTGACTGGCAGACACAACAAGGTTACTACTATTTAACTGAGCCTGCCGGGCTTCTAAGGATATCAACCTATTCTTTATCTCTTCAATTTTTTTACTCAATACATCATCCCCCTCTTGACTGAGTATGGGTGAACACATATTTGGATTCATAAAAAATTCACTCTCATACATCATATATCTGCCTAAGACCTAAGGCTTCCCCTGGGCATCTAGCTTATGTAATAAAACAACAAATACAAGTGGGAGGAAACCAAATACCTTGTCTCATCCAGATGCTGAAAGCTTGAACAGAACATTCTTTTATCACAACATACATCAACCTTTCATGTGCACTTAAATCTTTTTTGCAGAGTTGCCACCTCTCCAAAGAGGACACAATTTTCAAATAGCTGAAAGCTCATCAAACATTTTTCTGAGTTCATACCGCCAGTAGAGCACCATCATTCACATGAAAGAACTAGATATGTAGCAATGATTTTTTTCATTAATTCTTCCCCAGTAGAGTCGCCAAAATCCTCTGTCTACAACTAAACATATGCCCAAAGCTAGCCCCTTTGCACTTATCTCACAGTTTTGGTCTGCTTAATAGAGGATTTATCTACTTTGTGTCAACATCGCAGTGAATACATAGATGCATTTTATAGATGTTGAATAGGGAATACCCCCCTTGGTTCTGCAGAGCCTAAATGTTGGTTATTTTCTCTGAATCGGTAGAGGGTTTGCCAGTTCCTATGCACGGGCAGATCCGGCCAACAGATTACGGGAGGTTGCGTGAGCTACCTCCCCTTCACTTCTGGTTCTGCCGTACCAAGGGGGGTGTCCCTATAACTAAAGATGTAACATTGCCGAGCTCAATGATAGGAAGATTTAACTTTGTAATAACAGGCAGGATACTCTCATATGTGGACCAAGATTTGTGTGATAAATCACATGGTTAGCAACGTTCTTGGACATATGTGTCTGGTTATGTATGCGAGCATGCAGGGGTCCTAATCCTACTCCTACAACTAACAAGTTGGGATAATGGAATGATTTGAATTTGATGGTTTGGATGCAAGATAGGGGCTTTGGATCATAACTACTTCACAAGATCAGACCAGTGCCTATCTCAGGGCAGGGAGTCAAATAGACATATACATAAGAATGGCTTGGAACTAGCATTCAAGTTTCATGGGGTTAGGACTGATGCTTGCCTTACAAACATCACCCAAGGATAAATATTTGACTGTCCATACTTACAGATATCCCAGCTAACATACACTCTTCTCCATACCCTAACCTAAAACAGTATAATCTACTCCTTGAATGGAAGTTAGAGATCAAGTATGCAATGCATAAATCTATATTCTAGAATTTGAGAAACCCTTAGCAACCAAATTCAGAAGAAGAGAGGCATACAACAAGTGGAGACAGACAGCAAAACACATGCAAGAAGAATTTTTCATATAAAATTGACACTGAAACTGAACATATGTGCAAGATACATAACAGATGCAATACATAAACTCCAAAATGAGATAGAACAACAAGGAAATGCTTTGTATTTCATTATCTTTCCCCCAAAATTGCCCAAGTCTCCAACCAACAACAAAAGAGTAACACGGTTTTCTTAAAACAGCAAGAAAGTGTACTCAACACATTAATTACAAGGCAAATCAAAAATTCGCCAGATGTAACACATGAGAAAATGGCACTCAAAAACATTCAACGCTGTGGGGAGATAGAGAGGAATGAGCAGATGGAATCGGGATCCACACTGCCATTCAAGGACATTCATCTTCAAACGGGTTGTTGACCCGTCCATCACTGACCCATACCGCTGCAACTTTGTCATTAACACTTCAGCTACCCACAGCCTCTCTAAAATGTAGCAACGGCATACCACTAAGAATTTCCTGCTCAAAAACGGCCGCACCCGCTCAGGAAAAAAGCCATCGCCGAAGGTTCAAAACAAGGCCGTCGATCAAAGAATTCATCGTTGGGATCAACGGCCGCAAAACATGCATAAAGAGTCACCAACCAATGATATCGTGCCATGTAGGCACCTTAATTTTCTATCGCTGACCCTTCGCTCTTTCCATTTTAACTTTTTGCCCCTGTAAATGCAAAAACACATGCATATACAAAGATCGTATATACAAGTCAGACCCCAAATTTGTTGGAACAAATTGAAATTCAATTCAGGTCCGGCTTGTATCCTTTTCTTGCATTCGTCGCTTTGTATATTACGGAATATACAAGCGCAAAACATATATAGGGCAAACACCAAGTGCTCTTTCTGCTGGAATGGAACATCTCTTGGAATCCACATTGTATCCCTTTCATTTGCATCTTTACTTTGTATATCGCATATACAAACGTGATATACAACCCGCGGACCTGAAAATCTATCTATTGCAGCTTGATTTCCAATCGGGTTCGGAATGTATGCCTTTGTTTTGTATATTTCAAATGTATACTTCACATACATTCGCCTTTGTATGTCCTATCTGCGGGCCCCACCATTTGTATATCGGTCATTGCACATCATTCCTCTGCAAATTTTTGAATGTATATAGCCGATGTATATTCTGCTTTATATATTTCCTCTGCATACAAACAGCGAATCTTCCCTGGAATATGCCTACAATGTATATTTTTCGCTTGTATCTCCAGCACTGTAGTAAATGCATCTGCGCCCTTGTATATTTTTCAATGCACCATTACATACAACCCGATATACAAAGCGGGAATATTCCCAAGAATCTGTGAAAGATTCCCCCTTTGTATATACACATTTAGAGCCTGATATGCACTCAGATATGCATCTAACTAATTTTTTCAAAGGGCGATGGAGATTTTACACCCGCCAATGCATATTGCACTAGTATGTATATACAAAAAACCCTTGTATATACAAAGACACCTGCACTTGGCTGATTCTTCACAATTTTACCATTGCAGAGGCTGAAAGTGTTAGAAATTTTTGGACTTTTGGGAAGGTGCCTGCATATTTAAATACTTAAAACCTGATTGCTTATGTAGGCACCACCACTTTGTACCTATTTTGGTTGAGTGACATTTACTCTTTTACATGATGATTGTATGTACATTTACTATGAAGGGTTGAATGACATATATTTTAGTTATTTGTATGGATTCATTTCCTAGGAACTAATATTGGTCTCTTTATCATGCTATAGACAAATTCTCTGTCATGCCAGAGAAATGATTAAGAATTAAACCAACATAGGAAGAGATAGAAGCTAAGAATGCAAAGAAAGTAGTGGCTATGAGGGAACTTCGTGAGAAAAGGAAATTAGACATGATAAATAAAGACATGCCAATTGAAGAGGAACCACAATCATCACAAAGAGATATGGTATTGGCGACACAAAGAGAACAAATGTAAAAACTTTGTGCTATGAGAGATTTGAATACCATAGTTGGAGACACGTCCTCTACCGCAAGTCAACATGTAGGGACACCATCTACCACATCTCAAGTTGAGAGTACATCATCACTCACATGTGATGAAGGAGGTACGCCATCATTCCCACCTCAACCTCAAGGTATATCATCTATTCTATCTTCGATCGAAGGTATGCCATGTAGCCCATCTCATTTAAATATTGATGAAATTCCTAATGTTGAGATGAATTTATCTAACTTAACACCACCTAGAATTTTGCATAGAAAGCCAAAGTATTTGATTGATATTGATGAGAATATTTTGCAACCAATGGAAGGTAAGATTCCAAAATGCACTTGTAGAAGATATGCTCATAAGATTTGGAGATTGTTCTTTGAAAAGTTAAATGAGACTGCAAGATGTCAACTATTCCTTGAAATGATGCGAAGTATAAAATATAGGTCCATCATGAAGATTCTTGGGTTGAGAACATCAAAGGCTTCAAGTGAAAAATCTATTGTCAAGAATCTAATGAGTGCATATGAGAGTGTGGGTAACACCTCACGCACAAAAGATAGTAATGCAACATGGCGTGTGATTACATCGACTATAGTAAGTAGTCAAATGAGGAAAGCTCATCTCATTAGAAAGACGAGTCAAGAATTGAGAATTAATAGGAAAACTTTATCAAGAGCCATTGGAAGACGCCAAAGAATTGAGGACACTAATGCCAATGAATTATGCGCATTCTCAGGGAGATTACCATGAAAAGATAAACCAATTGTTGAAGCATTGAGATCACTAATTGAAGACTTTTGGAAGAATTACACAAGGGTATCTTCGAATCAAAGGGATGTGGTAAGAAGGAGAATCGGTAGTCAGAACCGTGAGCCACATCCAAAGCATTTTTTGTATGAGACTCAAACACAGTTTTATGGTAAATTTCTAGAGAAGTATCCTCAAATTAAAATTTGTCAAAGATATTTTGAAATGCTAAAACCTTTCTATGTCAAGATAAATCACACACGCACTACTTGTTGTTGTAGATTACATATTGAATTTTCTAACCATTTTGATGTTTATAGGTCTATATGTTTAGATATGCATACTAACAATGTTTTGCAGTGTTGTGCCATACGTGCCCCACCAACATCTTCAAAAGACTTCATATAAAGAATTTTATGTGAAAGAGAGGAAGGTCAAATATTCTACAAGAAATTATGCTTGGATGGCACATGTCATCGTTGCGGTGGCTTGCAACATTTGCCAATATGTGAACATATGGAAAGAACACATGCAGTTGGAAATGAACTAGTAGAGTTTGGCAAGTATAAAACAGTGGCATATAATACAAAAGATGGTAAAGAAGCAAAGAGGTGTGAATTGGTTATTGAAAAGATTCCAGTGTATCAGTTTATGCCTATATTTCATGACAACATAGTGTATGAGTATGCAAGACATGCCCATAGAGCTCGATGGTTGAACTTGCAATTCAAGCTATGCAAGGACACATTTCCAATTGGTAGCATTGTTTCAGTCGTCGACTTTGCAGAGAACTACAGTCTATAGCCACAGCGTGAGGTGCAATCACAATATTACAACTCCACACAGGTTTCTATATTTGTGCACATCGCATTCATCCATGTGAATGATAGTATAGAGAATGACAGAAAGATCATAAGGGAGTATAATTTCTATATTAGTGATGATCGTACTCATTCTATGGAGTTCATGCAAGGTTGCTTTCAGGTGTTCTACAGTGATTTGGATAGAAGGGGCATATCGTTCAGTCAGCATATCATATGGTCGAATAACTGTGCGTCACAATTCAAGAACTCGTAGAATTTCTATTGGCCAAGTAGGAGGCATAATTTACAGGTATTCAACATATGTGGAACTTTTGTGAGGCTAGGCATGGAAAGGGGGAGCATGATGGTGTAGGAGCATGTATCAAAAGAGCCATAGCACAGGAAGAGTTAAAGTATAAAGACAATGCAAAGTTGACAGATGCAAAATCGATTATTGAGTGGTGTAATGCTTCCATGGGTCCAGGTAATGAAGGTAAGTCTTCAGTTCATAGATTTTTTTGGCTGATAGATTATACTAACATTGCACCATATGAGGACTGTTGTACACTGATAAGATCAAATGCGATGCACTCTTTCAGAAGCTCAATTGCAGGTTCATGGAGTATCCATATGCGAAAGATGTCATGCTTTTGTTCTTCCTATACAATTCAAGCCTGGGATGAGTGTGAGTCAAAGGAGTGGGTTGACGAATGGCAGTTAAGTTATCTTAGCCCACTTGACATGTATCGACCCCTAACGGCACTGGAACTAACACAGATGGAATCATCAGTTAACTTTGACCACATATCAGATCTAGTTCAACTAGGTAATATATCTATTTGTATAGTTTTTGAAATTCCTAATGTCATCTTACTTTGTAGTGTTTTTGTAATGTTGACTAATTTCATCTAATTTGCTACACATCAATGTAGGGCACGTATATGTAGTTATTGCAGATGAAGATAATAAGGAGGGAACAGATTATTACTTATGTCGTTATGTTAAGGCCAAAAAGAAATTGGAGGCCCTAGTTACAGATGGAGAAAACATCGAATACCCTATAGGCTCAGTGGTTATTACTAGAACATGGCTTAGAAGGTACCCACATAAGAGTGTTAATGTTTGGCTGTTTCAGGACTTTGACACGCATCAGAAGATTCTTCATTACTAGAACCTTGTCATGGCATCCAATGTTTATTTGATATAGTATCGGGGTAGACCTTTGAACAAAATCTTGTGGAAGGTGCGTGAGTCTGACCATGAAGCAATACTTGACACAATAAAGAATAGAGCAAACCCAAATGGTTCATTAGATTAATTTGTAAGTATTCACATTGATTTTGTAAAGTCATGTTACATTGAGTTGTAAGTATGCACATTAATTTGTAAGGTTTTTCTTTTTTTATTTCCTACTGCACTTTTACTCATATACACATTTTTACATCATCATGTTATGCTTCATGGGGTTAGACCTAAGTGATGGATGAAGTTGATTCTGAGAATAATGTATAAAATCTAGGTAATGTATAAAATATAGGTGTCTCTAGGTGTCTTGGTTTCTAACTAGATAATAGGTGTCTCTAATTGTGATGTAGAGGCAATGGGATAGTTGGAGGATGACAAACTAGACAAGGATTTGTTATGCTCTAAAGCCCAAATTTCATGATCATTATACAAAAGTGGGAACAATAGTTAGAGACTCTAAATTTCATGGAAAAGGTGATTTCATATGCTATGGGACCCATTCCAATCATTGCCAAAGGCAGACCAAACTCGGGATTAACACTTCTTTCACAAACCCAAGAAATGGCTTGTAGCCCTAAAAAAGGAGAACAATCCTAATAAATTTTGATACAGATCTTCAAACATAAAACTTGGACAATTAATAGATACCCATTTGGACTCCCTATCACATATCCAAAACTGGGTATAGGTTGTTTTAGACGATATACCCTAACCTATAACTCCTCTCAATAACCTAGAGCCCCAATTAGGCCTAAAATATAAAGAGACCCCCCTTAAATTCACACACAGAACTCAACCAATGACTTGAGCACTTAGTATTCATTCCAAAACTATGAATTTTGTGGGTTTTGTCCTCCTACAATCTGTTGTTCCCAAAAATGCCTCTATGGTTCCTTCTTTATGTCTCTAAACATCACCTAACACATGGTTTTGTTAGGTTTCCTCAAAGAAAACTTCTTCTCCTCAGATTTCCTACCAAAAACTCATCATAGCATACTAGAACAGACCTACTACAACCCATTCCACTGATCAAAAGTGAATCAAATCAGTGGAATGGCCAAAAAATGCATGATTCTTACTAAAACCCTAGATAAGGGTTTCTTAAACTATTTTCAGGAAAATGAGTCTTACTCTACTCTAGAATTATTTCAAGATGCCAAATTAGATGCAAATGAATGTCAACTCACTCTAGTTTCATGCCACCACCATAGTCCTTCAGTTGCACTATTGGTGCAGAGGCACCTAGGTTGTCATGCCTCCAAGAGGGGTCAAAAAAATGAAATTTTGTTTTGATTGAGTCAATTGTATGTAATAAGGTCTTCTAAGACCATTTCATTTCTTTTTAAGTCACTTTGAGTCATTTGGGGTCATTTTGAGTCTTTGAGTCCTGTTGCAAAAAAGTGTCAATGTTGTCAAGTTGCACAAAGCAACTTTTGTAATTTTGGTGTTCTGCTCCTGATGCGACCAAACTGATAGTTCCAACGCATCTGGATGGGTACGATTATGCTAGGCATGGTCCTATTTTTTACCCAAACATGTTGAAACAGTCCGAGCTACATTGTACCAACGATATCCTTAAAAAGTCCAAAGTGCAAAAAGGCAGCAATCTTTGACGAGATGTTACTCAAAAACTGTGTCACTTAGAAACATTCCTTCTAAGGCAACACTATAATGTAGAGTGCCTCTACAATAACCTCTCTCAATTTTTATATCTCTGAGGCATTTGCCCGTGGTGAAAGGTTTTCTGCTACCCCAAAAATCGTCATAAGGACGTAGTGTAAAGTTGCAAATGGGTGTAACTTTCATCTTGCTCCTGATGCGACCAAACTGACTATTCCAATGCATCTAGATGGGTACATTTACGCTAGGCATGGTCTTATTTTTCACCCAAACATGTCGAAACAGTCTAAGCTATATTGTACCGATGATATCCTTGAAGAGTCCAAAGTGCAAAAAGGCAGCAATCTTTGACGAGATGTTACTTGAAAACTATGTCACTTAGAAATATTTTGTCTAAGGAAACATGATCATGTAGAGTGCCTCTATAATAACCTCTCTTAGTTTTTTATATCTCTAAGGCATTTGCCCGTGGTGAAAGGTTTTCTACTACCCCAAAAATCGTCAGAAGGAGGTAGTGTAAAGTTGCAAAGGGGTGTAACTTTCATCCTGCTCCTGATGCGACCAAACTGACTATTCCAACGAGTCTGGATGGGTACATTTACGCTAGGCATGGTCCTATTTTTCACCCAAACATGTCGAAATAGTCTGAGCTACATTGTACCGACGATATCCCTAAAGAGTCCAAAGTGCAAAAAGGTAGCAATCTTTGATGAGATGTTACTTGAAAATTGTGTCACTTAGAAACATTCCGTCTAAGGAAACATGATCATATAGAGTGCCTCTATAATAACCTCTCTCAGTTTTTTATATCTCTGAGGCATTTACCCGTGGTGAAAGGTTTTCTGCTGCCCCAAAAATTGTTAGAAGGAGGCAGTGTAAAGTTACAAAGGGGTGTACCTTTCATCCTGCTCTTGATGCGACCAAACTAACTATTCCAACACATCTAGATGGGTACATTTATACTAGGCATGGTCCTATTTTTCACCCAAACATGTCAAAACAGTCTGAGCTACATTGTACCGATGATATCCCTGAAGAGTCCAAAGTGCAAAAAGGCAGCAATCTTTGATGAGATGTTACTCGAAAACCATGTCACTTAGAAACATTTTGTCCAAGGCAATGTGATCATGTAGAGTGTCTCTACAATAACCTCTCTCATTTTTTATATCTCTAAGGTGTTTGCCCGTGGTGAAAGGTTTTCTGCTGCCCCAAAAATCGTCAGAAGGAGGCAGTGTAAAGTTGCAAAGGGGTGTGACTTTTGTTCTTCTCCTCGTGTGGCCGAATTGATAGTTCCAACGCATCTAGATGGGTACATTTAAGCTAGGCATGGTCCTGTTTTGCACCCAAACATGTCGAAACAGTCTGAGCTACATTGTACCGACATATTAAATTATTGACAAATATTGAATCATATAAACACATAGAAATCATTGTAAAGCATAAACTAACTCCTCCAAGTCAAGGCACAGATTAAGGTATGTGAAAAAACTAAATATTGAATAGGCGCCTAAGCTAGATGAAGACTTTTTACCCACCTCATCCTACAATCATTATAATTGTTCTCAAAAGACATCATCAAAACATGAAAAAACTCCAAGACATGTAGTTTTAAATTTATTTCCTCCAAGGTGCCAATGTGAGGTCATTTTGATGGCAAAGGGCACCTTGATTCATGATGTTGAATCTCCTTCCTCCTAGGTGCCAAAATGGATAGTTTAGACAAGAAAAGGCACCTTAGTATACTTAACTCATTTCTTGGCAATGTGATGGCTTCAATCACTTGTTCAAACCTATAGGAGACCATTTTACAATTAGGCACTAGATCTTAGGATTTAGAACATCTTCCTTGAAGGTGCCAAAATGAGGTTATTTAGATACAAAAGTGTGCCTCCATACAAGATGCTTATTCTCCTTCCACTTAGGCGCTCATTCATGATGATCCAAGTGACAATAGGCGCCTAGACTTCCTTTGGTAAGATTTAGTCATTTTGAAGGTTCTAACACTAGGCACTACAGTTGGAAGTGATTTGAAGTTTATTTTCCTCTAGGCACCCAAAATGGATGGTGGAGACAAGAAAAGCTGCCTAGGCTTCTTTTGACGATTTTCAAAGTCTTCCTAAGTTATATTGACCCTTAGGTGCAAATGGATGATCTAGGATGACTCTAGGTGCATATCCAAGGTGATATCTTTCTAGGCGCAATCTTCACTAAGTTTAGACTTCAGTTTACATCAAGGCGCAAAAATGCACCTAGAGATATGATCCTCAATTTGATGTGTTTGATCAACTTTGATAATCAAGATGAATTGCCTCCCTTAAGGTGCCCTCCTTTATACTTTGAAACATCCTTTCAATATCAAGGCATAATTTTTAGGTTGTTTGGATGATGAAAGGCACCTTGAGTTCTAGGCGGAGTTTTGAGGTTGTGCAAGTAGAGAAACACCTAAGGTCTTAAAGTAAATTTGTGCCTAAAACTGAAAATCCCCAAGGTATGACTTATGGAAGCCTATAGCCCCAATGTTATGCTACATACTAAAATTAGGTAATATTCAATGTAATCTCATAACCTCGCCTTATATGCAAGAGGAATTACATTTAATAACCATAATGGTCATCAGGTACTCATAAGCATATGATTTTGACTATCTTATTCAAAACAACAAACATACTCTTTGCATCCCAATATGGTATAATAACAATAAATTAAGAAATATTTTCAATTGACCAACTCATAAAGAATATGGATCAGCATACTCATTTGAATATTTTCAATTGAGCAACTCATAAAGAATATTAATATTTTTTGTTCAACATGATGATTCATTTTCTTTTTAAATAAAACTTTTATCTTTTAGCTCCAAAATGAGGTTTAGGTGATACTTGAATAACAATAGCTAGCTTATTGGATCAACAAACATCCTATGTAATACAATTGGACTTTAAATATTTGAAGTAGCCATCTACAAATATCCATTCAAACGTGGATTTATAATGCAAGTATGGACGCCATCAATAAAAAAGATTTGTATTAACCAAATATCCATATAGGCATACATCAATATCTATCGATATAAGTATAACATATATACAAAATAGCCATATAGGCTTACAAGAATGCCATCAAGGCATACAATGTCAACTATATGCAATACAAAATATATGTCCACAAATGCCATATAGGCATACAACAAAGGAACACAATAAAAAGTCATTCACCTCTAGCTAGTGAAGAGAATAGATCACAGGTAGCCTTTGATCTTCTAGGGGATGGAGACGCGTATGTGGGTGGTCTACTACGAACCCGAGGGCTGCTCCTCCTATTTAGTTCTTCCTACATCTTTAACTATTACAATAAAAAGTATAGACATTAATATATAGAAATTACATGTTATAAAAAATGAAACATTTAACAAAATAATCACTTACTGCTACCATATAATGTATCTCCTCACTTGCCTCAGTAGCAAGAATAGGCCATGGTGATGTCATGTCCTATAGAAACCATCCAGATAGAAATTAAACTTCAAATCAATAATCTTTTGACTTTTCAAAAATAAACAACTATAACAATGAATGTAAATTGAAATTTACTAATCTACCTCATACCCCTGTCAATGCCATGGAGCTATGAATCACATAGGTCACACCATGCTCCATTGCCCTATGAACATTGGGAGGTGTCTCCGCAGCCTGCATCATCTGGAAATAAAACAACATTATTCAATTATGAAAACTATAATAGTGATGCAAATCATGGCTCCTAACATACACACATGTTCATCTAAACATGGAAGTACACACAATAAAGCACACAAGTCACATACAAAAATCTAGTAAGTACAATTCATTCATTAAACTATTATTTTTATTACCTCCGTGAAGCTTTGAAGTCCACCACCGCTGGCAGGTGTTGCCGTGAAATCTCCAATATTAACCTATTCAACATCCAAAATTAGATATTAGACTACCATTCATATAACGATGCTATTCATATTTGATATTTATAATTGTTTACTAGTTACATACCCCGACAGTAGATGATCTAGTGTAATATGCAGGTGGAGAACCACTGAAATATGCATCAACGCTATGACCCTAAAATTTCATTAAAATCATCAAACTAAATTAGTTAATCTTGCATTTCAAAAATAAAATTTAATAAATTAAATTCAATAAACTTGCTAATATTTACCTGAGTATCAAGGCCGAAAGTCTCACTCAGGAGGGTATCTGTCATCACCATCTGCTTAGCTGCAGATGTAGCCTATGCACCTGCGTCCTGACTATCCATGGGTTCATAACCACAGGCTGACTCGCAAGTCTAACAAGCATGGGGTGGGACCCTACTCCTCGCACTATCTCCCAACCCACTCTGTGCTGCAGGACTGGCATGCTCTATGATGCTCTAGGTCAAGGCACTAATGGACTGAAGTGTATCAACATCAACACTCTCCTTCACAATGGAAGGGATAGAAACATGCTCATGGGCTGGTCTGTTGATTACTCATCTCACTGCCTACTATGGATCAACACATGCCCCTGGTCTATCTTGTGCTGACCCCTCACCTCTACCCTAGAAGTCCCGCATATCAAAATAGTTTGGCACTTTATTGAGGACAAACTCGTAGTAGAGTTTCCTCAAAAAGTATTGCGAGACCTCATTATTATTGCATGGAGGATGGTCAAAAACCATCCACCACCTCTACCCAAAATTGTCCCTTATCGCTTGGTTGTTGCACCAATAGATAGGGAACCTCTTGCATGTAATGGGTGGAGGTTGATTTATTTGTGGGTTTGTGAAAATCAAACATAAGTCTAATTTTGTAATTTGTAAATTTTTCACATCTTGGTATGACAGTTTGTCTGCATAATAGTCTCTAAACTCTCTCCTCTTATCCATCCAGCTAGATATTTGCTTGCTAATTGAATCTTCATTTGATAACATAGATTCAAGAGATTCAACAAGCGTGGACCTATGCAATGTTGAAGTGGAAGGATCTTTCAACCTTGCAATTATATCTTCAATTTCTTTTTTGTTGTTTTCAATTTGCCCCATTATATTTTCTTGTGTTCCAGGGGCATGTCGAGGAATGGATGGAGGAGGTTGTTGTTCCACAGGTATTTCCTCCTCAGGATTTTGTGGATTTTGAGGAGGAGGAGGTGCATTAAAATTTTCTGACAATTAACGAAATATACATCAAAAATCAACTCAAACCTACCTATTTAGAAACAAATTTAAACAAAAAAACAAATAAAACTCACTCCTTTGGCATGCTCGACGTTGTGGCGGCATTTTGGCGATGAATCAATAAGGTTTTGGTGTTGAATTGACTTTTCCAAAACACGAGCGTGCTTCCTAGGGTTTGCAGGCCGCGGGTATAGAGGAGAAAAAAGAAATGAAATGAGATGAAATTTTTTTTTTATTATTTATAATAAGTCATAACACGCTCGCGTTACAACGCGAGCACTTTATGGTTTGGTGTTAATGAGCCTTAGGCTCGTCATTACCAAACCATAGCGCAAGCGCGTTATAACGCGCTCGCGTTATGCATTAAATTTTTTTGAAAACAATTTGGCCACTTTTTATCTTTTTTCACTTACCCACATACAACATCCTCATGCTGTATCCTGGCCCTGAAACAAGCCTCCTTGTAATTTTGGATGTGATCATCCGCATCTTGATAGGGATGATATTTTGGACAAATCTTGTCTAGATTTTTTGTCAAAGCATTATAAGAGGCAAAGAGAAGCGGTGAATCAACAATGAAGAATGACATTGCAGGCGGTGCTAGAGGTATCACAGCAACTACTACTGGTGAATTAGTAGTTGAAGGCCTAGGTTGACTGGTAGAACACAGCCTGGGTCTAACTACATGTAACTCTTCCAAAGGTCCAATAGATCTTGACCTGGTGTTAGGTCGATGAGCCAGTGCTTCAAAATTCAAGTCAGACTTTGGATATTAGACACAATCTTTGTAAATATGCAGGTAATTACTCCTCTAGAGTGGATATTTATGAACAGATGTCCAAAATAACAAGGTATTTGCAGAATATTCACAAAGAACACAAAGTTTTGATACAAACTTGGAAAATCTAGACAAGTGTTTACAAATATTAGGGTGAGTATCTACAAGGACGGGATATTTATGACTAGACTCCTTGAATTGTTGGATTTTAGTGGAATCTTTGTACTAATACACAAGATTAGGAGTTTTGCTAAGAAATTTGAAAATATCTCCACACAACAACATGAGAAAAGATATCAGAATGACAAATCCTCAAGTCAATTTGCTCAGTGCCCTCCATTGATCAGGACATGATCCTCTAATAATCTCTTAGTCGATTTGATGTGAATTGTATTCCATTTTAGGGCCTTATGCATGAGTTTGAAGTATCTATATCCTGATATGTAGATATTTGCTCTGTTTCACCTATTCCGTATAAATTCTCAACAAATGATGTTAAATCTTACTATATCTAACTAGATCGTGTATATATTTATGTTAATTTTGATCAATTCTTTTGATCTACACTCTAGTTAAGATTATTCATGATTGTTTTGATAACTTTGATTAGTTCTTCTAAAACTATCTCCACTTTACTCAAATTTGAACTAATCTTTGCTTGATTTCACTTTTGCACTATGAATTCTTCTAAATAATGTTCTTACAAGTAGATATTTGGATGATCTTTGTCATTATTTATGATTATTAGCATGATACTTGCAATTCTACCTGTGATTTGTTCAAATATGTACTTGATATTCATATATCTACAGATGTCAGCATATTCTATGTTGTTTTGCTTATCATTTGCAATATTTTTTAGTTGTGATGGTGATTCAGTGAAATTTAAAGAAATTGAAATGGAATTCTAACTTTACTGAAATGAGTGAGTCTTTGACAGTTGGTCCATATGCACAATTTAACATTTCATAAAATAGAGATGAAATCAAACCATGTGTTGCAAAGTCATTCCACAACTTCATACAACTGATGCTAATCTTCAAAGGTAAAAGAATGATAGCAATATCCACCAATTAACATGCACTCCAAGGGATGCAACATATTACAGTGAAATATCAAGATGACATTTGCAAAAGATTATTCAGAGTTTACGATTAGTTGTAATTTGTATCTCTATTTCATTCAACATTCAAAAACATGCATATATACAATTAGTCTTGAGAGAGAACCATGACATTCAACAATTCATCTCAATTAAGTCTCTAATAATCTTACAAAATGGCAATCCACCTCCTTTTATAGAACAAGGAGGGGATGATTACAACTAATCCAACGGTTAGGATCACTTCAAAAGATCAATGGTCAAGATTGAAAGTGGCACATGACTGCTAGTTGGCAATCAATCTGGTGGTATTTAGCTAACATGTGGAATATTCCAGGATCATTGACTTAGTCAACAAGATCCCCTTATGCTGCATTATCATCTAGTTCCTCATCTGATGATGACTCTTTAGTTACTCTACATCCTCTACCTTGGATGAATTCATATGTTTGGATGACTTTCTCTATCTCTACCCTATCCAACACTTTAGCTTTCTTCGATGCATACGCCTATGTCTTCAGTTGCTCTTACAATTCTATCCACCTATTAGTCTTGCTATCCAATTCTTTGTTATACTTTTCTATTTTGGCCTTCATCTGCATGGCCATATCAATGGTATTCTCAAAAAAGTGTTTGATAGGATCCTCTGCTACAAGCTTAAAATTATCTCTGAATGTTGTATTAGCAAAATCCATATCCTGATTCTCTATCTTTCCTTCAACCTCGCCCTCAAGGGTCTCCAAAATCTCTAATTTTTCAGCCAAGAGTTCATGTAATTTGACACTGATATCTATAGTTTTATCATTGCACCCTTTTAGGATATCCACCTCAAATATCACATCTTCACACATATTATCCAACTGCAGTAATGTCTGAGGTGTTAAGACACTCTTTGTTATGTGGATGTTAGCATCTATTTTCCTCATCTCCCTGAGTGTGACTAAATGTCTACGACTCTTTATTAGTCTCTATCCAACCTCCTTCTTCATCTTGTTAGCTTTGTTTCTCAAATTATTGAGCATGTCCCAATTGGATAATGAGGTTTTTATTATCTGCTCACCATTAGCCAAGAACTTATTGAACCAATTGTTCATTATTTGTGCGTTGTGTTTCTGTACATCTAGGGCGGCTATCTCCTCCTGTGATACTATTGTCAATGAGGTGGAGGCTGATATGGGCACATTAGTTGGTGCTACCAATCCTTTAATGAAGGTCTGCATCTAAGTAATTTGCTCTTTATATTCTTTATTTTTAGCCTTCTCCTTGCCTATCCTAGTGAGTAGGGTATCTATGCTCTTTTTGGCCTCTTGGCCCTCTTGTTCTGCAGTTGCAAAACCCAACTCTAATGTAGCAATTTGAAACTCATCAGCTTTTATCTCTCCCTTGGCTTTGTTTGCAACAGGTATAGCTACTTGAGCTAATCTCTTCCCTATGATGGGGTCCATTTTTATTGTTGAAGTAGCCCTACCTCTTCTCTTAGGTTTGGCTACTTCAACTAAAAATAATGAAGATATGTCAAAATTGGAAGAATCAAGAATTTGAGGTTGATTTACCTCGTGCATGAGCTAATGTGGCACATCATGTCCAAGCCCCTATTGGTCAATCTGCTCAATGTGAGCATCATGTACCTCCACATTTTGTTCCTTCAGCATGCCTTCTTCTACATTTTATTGTTGTTGTTGTTCCTCATTAATAGGAACCTCTTTGTTTGCTTGTTGTCGATTATCTTGTTGTTCAGTATGTTCTAAAGAATTAGCTTGATCTTCAAATTTATCCTTATCAGGTTCTTCATTCAATGGTACCTCCACACTGACATCCTCATCCTACTTGTTATCATTAATGCTCATATCCTGAGATGTCAATGGGTTCAGATGTTGCATTTGTTGATCACCCGGAGGTGGGGCAGTGTTCTCACTTACTCTTTAATGGCTAGGATCTTGTTCATCCTGATCAACCCTTTGATTATCACCATCTGTTTTCTCTTCTACTTTACTATCATCATTCTTATTTATTGGACCTTCTTGTCTAGATACTGACATCTCTATCTCCTTGGGATCCTAAGATTTGGGTGTGGCCATAAGACCTATTTGTCCTAATGTATCTGTCAATTGTTCCTTTTCAATCATTTCAACTTGTTCTTCACTAACATCAAGTATATCTTGTTGTGCAGGCTCCTTATTGTGAACATCCATATCCATGGTTGAGTTATCTTCAATTTCAATCTGCTCATGCTCCATGGCTTTATCTTTCTCTATATCCTTTGCCTCATCATATGTTTAATCAATGGCAATTGGGTTGGTTACCTTTCCAATCAATCCATCTAGGCCTATATTCTAAGCTGTCACCTCTAGATTATCTACTTCTTCCTCTACCTCCCCTATACCTGGTTGTACCTTAGGTGTATTTTGGGGTGTCATGGCAGTATTCTGAACCAAGGTCTCCATAGGACTTGCTACTACATATTTTGTTACCTTATCATTGATGAGGTCTATAGTTTCATCTAGAGGTAGAGATTGATCATTTACTTTCTTTCTTTGTTCTTCCCTAGCTTCCTTAGCTAGCTCTATTTTGCACTTCACAATGGTGGGAATAGGGACATCATGGTGTAAGCTTTGATGTGTCGTCCCTGCCTTGGAGATCCCTTCACCCCCTTACCCTTTGAATAGGATGCTTGGATTCTTACTTGTAGATCCCCTCATTGGTACCTGTCCTCTTTTCTGCCTTGGGACATTAGCCTCTACTAGTATATCCTGAGCTTTCTTTCTTTTTACTAGAGGCACATCATCTTCCTCTTCTTCCAGGTCCTGATATGTGATACCTAGCTCCTCCGTATGCTTAGGCTGCTTTACAGGTTTATTAGATGTTGTGGTAGTAGAAGTTGAAGCTTGTACCTTCTAGGGTGAGGGTTTTGGGGTTATCCTGATACCAGTATCCATACTTCTTTTAACTTCTTTTGAATAATTTTCCTTGGCTTACTTAGCCTCTAGATTTTGTCTTTTATCACTCAAGAAATCATCATATTCTTCTAACACTTCTTGTATCTTCCTTTTCTTATCTATGGTTATAGCCACTCCCTTGACCTTCAGATTTGCAACCTCCTAATCTACCCATGCCTTGGTCAATTGCATGACCCTTTTGTGTTATCATATCTAGGGATGTCACCTCTGGTTGGCTCCAGTCTGGCAGGGAGATAGTGTCATTATATATCTTTTTACTTTCATATTCATCTGAAATGATTGCTCCATCATCCTGATGTAACTGTGGGGGCACAAGGATGCAATCCAAGGTACAAATCTTCTTTAATGTGAGCCTTTGATAGCTCCTCCTTTGCACCTCTACATCATCTGGGCAATCTTCCCAATAATCCTCTAAGTGTACCTAGTGCACATGCTTCTTGTGGATGTGCTTCTCCATTCTTTTGAATCGATCATACTGCCTAGCCAATGGAAATGGTTGCAAATGTATCATCTGTAGTCCTCCCTCTGCCTCCTTGGTCGACTCTATATCTGGGCACATGTACCACTCAATGTGTAAAGGAAAGATGACATTTGGTTTCTTATTCTTCTTGGCAGATGCCTCATAAGATGGCACTATTTTCCTAGCGATCTCCATCAAGATGACCTTATCTATTGGGTACCTTGGCAACATCAGGGGTTGCCCACTGAATCCTTCCATTCTGATATATGTGAAGGCTAAGAACTAGATGAACCAAGTTCCATTCTTTTCTATGACCTCTTGAGCCTCAATGCTCATTCTCTTAGCTCTGTCATCCTCCATAAGGTAGACTAGATGCATGAAAATGCATTCGTTCAATCTCTTATAATTTTGGAGGGATGACTTCCTCTCCAACTATGGGTAATGACCCCATATATTCACTTTATTGAGGTTTATACCAAATTGACCTATTGTTTGAAAGCCATCAAAAGTTCATTTGGTTGCACAACCATATACCACATATGAAGACATGTGGAATAGATTGGCTTTACCACCCAACCTCTTCATACCTAAGTCTAGGCTATCATTGATGAGTGACACCCACTTAATTTGTTTGTTATTGGTCTCCACCATCCTAATAAGTCTGTACATCCATAGCTCAAAGTTCCCTACATGTTCCTTTCCTCTCATCTGGCTTAGCATAACCATCGTATATTGCACTTCCAAAGAGAAGTCAAATTTATATAAGTTCACAGGAAGTTTAGCAGCTGCCTTGTATGTGTTGTCTTGGGCTCTCTAGGCTGAAAACATAATTTTCCTACAGTCTGTGTAGCTACCCTTGTATTGTTTCTCTAAATCTTCAATATTTATCTTGTATAAATTTGGACTTGTGGGTAGGTGAAACACAGTTGTGACTCCTACAACTAAGAAATCTACATATATCCTACCATGCTTCTCTACTCTTCTAGTATTTACATTATAGTTATCTACACATGTTGCCACCAGCTCAATAGCCTCTGTCGCATATGGAAATCCACCCACATGCCACATCCCTGAGTTATACATATTGATGGGCATAGGGTTTCCACTACCCTTCTGTGATTTAGTTGTCCATGCTTCTACACTGGTATTCCCAGCATGGGTGTCCCCTATATGACCATATCTGAAACTAGATCCACTAGGTTGTGGGTACATAGGTGCCATGAACTATGCATCAGATCTATTCTTTATGACCTCCATAATATCCTGTAATGGCAGATATACATTTTTTAACCTAACATGCAATTTCTAAATTTTTTAACCTGTTAAATTCTTGATATCATGATGTCTAACAACTATAGAGTGTATCCACATGTGCACCTTCATGCAAATTTACCTGAAGTAAATACCTCTTTACCTTTTACTATGCAAAAATGAAAAAATGAGGGTTTTACATTACATACCTGACTTTCTTCACTTAAACCTTGATTAATTGATATCTGGATATGCAAATCTACTGTATATTCATTCTTTCACCATTGGCCGTCCAATGTACACCCCATTTCATTATGAATGCAGGTCTCTATAACGGCGATGGCAATATATCTAGAGCTCTACAATTTCTCTCTTTGAATGTGTTATGAATGTTAAAACAATCAAAATTAATCTTTTAAATGTTAAAATTGAGAGATTAGGGTACAATTAATGTAGAATTACTCATGTTCATGGATATAAGCATCGGGTCTTCAGGATCGTAATAGGTGGCACTATGTGATTTGAATTTTCAAATATCCACCTACCATTTTCATGGCATTTAATGTAGGATCTGCATATTGGTGAATATTCAGATGTTTAAACAATGTGCATACCTTTCAAGATGTGCATGATGTCATCTTGACATTGTTCAACATTTACCATGGGCGAATATCGGGTCATGAATATCCAAAGGTATTTTACCTTTGGAATCGAATGCCAGAACATTATGAAATGTCCACATGGGAAAAGTCAACGTGCCACGTGGCACCTTTGGATTGGTCTATAAAAACCCATGTATTTTGGTTGCGAGGACAAATATGTGGATATTAAGAAATATCCAGATGTTAACATTTTTGAAATATCCCTAGATCTCAATCTGATAATGATGTCAGCCTTCTAAAGGTTATCCTTGGTCAGGTGTATTATGACATCATCAGCATATTATCGAAAGTCCGCATATTAAGTTAATGTGTGGATGTTAAGACTTGTCGATATGTCATGAACCCTGAATGTCTGGATGATGTCATCATCCTTTGTTATTTTTCTAAGGCGTGATTGGATGATGTCATCAAGATATTAGCGAATATTAGGATATCAAGTTAATATCTAGACATTGAGTTTTATCGTTATATTATAGCAGGTCAGCATATTAATGAATGTCTACATATTGAAAGTGAGTGTGCATACTCACAGAATATCCATACACTCTAACAGTATCATACATCATGGGTTAAAATTTGACGTGTGCACATTTGTGAATGTGAAGGCATTGAGTTTTCCTTAGTATTCTCATGATCATGACATTAAGTTAATATCCAAACATTAGGGAATGTGATGATGTCCCTAAGACTGTTTGACTGAACTTTGACTGGGCATAACTTTCTAGTCTTAAGGAACTTTGGGGTGCTTCAAAAAGTAAACCTACTTAGAATTTTGTACTCTTTCACTTGGTAGGATTTATGATGACAAATTCTAACTTTGAAAATTGGACCTAGATCTTGAGGTCCTGATATGCACAGGATGAGATCCTGACATACAGTTGTTACTGATTTTACCATACCACCCAAAAGCAAAGGGAATGAGCAAGCCAAGCAAAAACAAAAGAGTTGGGTCCCTATTTTGCCAGGGAAAAATGGGGCATGTTGTGTAACCACACAACACCATCAACCTCCTTTGGAGCAATTTCCTTTGCAGCCTCTCAAGTGCCCTCATCATTTGACTGCAACCCAATTAGATTTTGCTTGAGATGCCTCTGCAAATGGATCTCTTCACCATGCCTTCATCTTTTGCTTTCATTCATCTTGTTTAAAGCATGGGAAAACTCTTCAAATGATCTAAAATCTAGGGGACTCAACCCTGCATCTGAATCGACAGTAACCTTATGCTCAGTGCATTGCTGCTCTATCAGATTTGGCTTAACTTCTTCTTGCAACAGGTTTGAATTTTCAATTTTAATGGTATGTGAGGGTTCACAAATAGTTGGCTACTTCATATCAGCCTCAAACACTTCTTTTTATGTCTCATAGAACCCAATATCTTGCCAAAAAACTGGTTTGTCCCTTAAGAGAGATAGTGCTAGGGAAAGAGGGTTGACATGGAAAAGGGAAAAAAGGGGCTTCTTGAGAGGGTCATTCCTAAGGATTAATATGCTAGATTTGTGTGGGAACAGACTCTCGTGAAGGTTGAGGGCCTCTGAAACATGGAATTTTGAAATTTTAAAGTGGTTTCAAATGTTGATCCTGCATAGAAGGGAGGGGCTACCTAAAACTAGAGATGGAGGGAACTGATTGGGCCTCCCACCTCTCTACCTCAGCAAGCATTTGTCTTAACTACTCCTTAGATAAGGCTACAAGCTGCATAGAAATATTCTCCTAGTAAGCTTTTTCCTCTGCGTCCATCTGATGTTGAAGATGGGCCTAATAAGCAAGCTCTTCTTATTGTCTATAATAATCCATCATTCCCTGAACCTCATCCCACTCTCGTTGGAAACCTCAGAGTATATCCATCACATTACCTTCATTTCTGATGTGAAAATTAAAGGCTTCCTATGGCTCATTATATCCTACTTGTCTTTTAAAATCATCCAAATGTTCCTTAATCTCTAGCAGAGCAAGGTAGTTTTCTTGGGGTTGATAACATGCATTATTAGGCTGACAAGAAGACTAAGCAGGGATGGGAGGGAGGAAAGCATCATGAGGATGCTAACATTATATTGTTGCAAGGTCATATGGCATTAATCATAGGCATTTTGGGCTTGATATTGTTGGTAAGGAGGCCAACAATTTGTACTCTAGTTAGGTGGAGGGGAATAACTATAACTTCCATAAATATTTGACATTTTAGTGTACCAAAATGCTAGATAATCATAGAAAATGTCTGAAATAGAGCAAAACAAGTCTACATCTACAGAAAACTAGATACATACCAAGAAGTATCGCTAAGTGATTTGGGAGCCCTAAAGGCTGGAAAAGGCCAAATGCATCACCAAACTTTTGTCTTTGATGATTCTTTGAATGTGTGGACTTCTCAAACTAGGAAACTGATCAACAAAGTCACCATGGTGTTAAAGAAGACTTCCCTATTGAAAGGCACAACACAACTGAGAGGGGGGTGAATCAGTTGTATCAAAAACATTAACTTCTTTAACTAAAATCGCATTCACATTTACTTTCCTTAACTCCTTAAACTGTTATGTAGATTAAACATGAAAAATAGATTCAAAACATGAACACATCAACACCATACACACATGAACACCAATTTTTTACGTGGAAAATCCTAAATAAGGAAAAACCATGGTGAGTGTTAGCTCACAATATAATATGTAGGCACAATACTGAAAATCAGAGGCTCACTGCCTTAGGGCTCACTGCCCAAATAAGTGCTCACTGCAAGGGGTGGCTCACTACCGGGGGTGGCTCACTTCTAGGGTTGGCTCATTGCTGAGGTTTGGCTCACTGTCGAGTTTGGTGAACTAAGATAGTAGCATCTACACCATGCCTAAGTTCAGTTCCATTGAAGTGTAGTATATCTCCTCTGGTCTGCTCTTCTTTTACAACTCACACCTTATCTTTGCATCTTCGCTCACACTCTTAAACACAAATTCATTACATATATTTATACAATTCATCAACCTTGGAATGTACATCAAGGTTGGCATTACAATCATCAACCATTGGAACAATCTCCAAGGTCGGCATATATACATACATCAAATTAGGACTAGACCTAAACAATCTTGCGGACTAAGTGAATAAAGGAGGAACACTTCACACCTTAACATGGACTCAATTACATCTTCACATGCTACCACATGCTTCTACAAATCAAGAGATTCATCCACAAGGAGTGTTAATCATCTAGGTCGGCTAGACAGGTGCAATCACCAAGAACACTTGAACACATGCTTCCACAATCTTCATTACATCTTGCATATTAATCACTTGCCTTCAATGCATTCAAAATACATCTATGAACATCATAGAATCATTTGGAGACCAGCAAATCCAACTGCAACAAATCTCAACTTGTTTCACTTGAAGGTGGATTACAGACTACTCTCAATTAGACACTGTCAAAATCTACTAATCAGACACTTGCTTTCTGGAGCACCAAATCATAAATGCTTTGGAATGAAGATAGATAAGGACCTTGTAAGATTAAGTGTAGGACCACAAGACCAAAGAACATACTGCAGAGAAATGCAGAATAAAATACTTCATCCCTATCACACTGCAAACTCTGTTAGACATAGTCTTCACACTGGTGAATAGAACTTTTTCTGTACAGTGATCTGGACCACCAAATTTTACATTTAGCATCTTTGAAAAGTTCTTTAATTCATTTCCAAATCTCATACTTTGGTCTTCAACAGAGGAAATATGCGAAGCAAAATACCTAGATAGTGTTCTTCAATCCATTAACAAACAACAATGCTAGAAGATATAGTTGACACAAATGACAACATAGATATGTTGACATCAATGACAACACCAATTAGAACATACTTGCAACAATCTCTCCCTTTGTCATTGATGGCAACATATGATGTGAAAAAGATGTTTCACCATCAAGACACAATTCTACTTCAGAACTCCCCCTTTGTTTTTCACATGGTTTCTCTCCCCCTTTGACATCAATGGAAAAGGACTTCACATCTACTCCACTGCACATACTTGCACATTTCTTCTCTAATCATATTGGAATCATTCTTTACTCCCCCTAACTGCAACAATCATCTCAGATCACTACCTACTCCCCCTGAAGGGTAATCCCCTAAATCAGTCTAGGAGAAATTATTCTTTGAGGCACACTCGACTGATGCATCTCCTTATGCACCTAGTTTAATGAAGGGGGAGTAATAACCCCTAACATTTCCCAGAGATACTCAAATGTGTCCTTTGGAAGGGCCTTAGTGAATATATCAGCAACTTGATCCTTTATAGGCACATACTCAAGCTTCACAACATTCTCTACAACTTTCTCTCTCAAAAAGTGATATTTGATTGAAATGTGTTTTGTCTTTGAATGCATCACTGGATCCTTTGAAATGTTTATGACACTTGTGTTATCACAAAGAATAGGGATTGGCTCCTCATACTCAACTTTGATATCTTTCAAGGTTTGTTTCATCCACAACACCTAAGTGCGGCATGTTACTGTAGCAATAGATTCTGCCTCTATAGTAGATAAGGAGACTGATTCTTGTTTCTTGCTATGATAGGACTCTTCCCTATCTCTAAGGAAGATTACACCTCCACTTGTGCTTTTCCTTTCATCAACACAACCGGCCCAATCTAGATCTGTATAGGCACTTAGGGAGAAGTCATTATTCTTTGGATACCATAAACCATGATCCGGAGTACCTTTCAAGTACCTAAAGATCCTTTTCACTACTACAACATGTGATTCTCTGGGATCTGATTGAAATCTAGCCATAAGACAAATTACATGCATGATATCTATTCTGGTGGCAGTTAGATAAAGTAGTCCTCCAACCATTGATCTGTACTTGCTATGATCAGCCTTAGGAGATTCATCATTTTTTCTCAACTTACATCCAGTAACCATAGGAGTACTCACCAATTTAGAGTCTTCCATTCCAAACTTCTTTAATAACTCATTGAGATACTTTGATTGAGAAATGAAGATACCTTTGTCTGTTTGATTGATTTTCAATCCAAGGAAGAAATTCATCTCACCACACATGGACATCTCAAACTCCTTCTGCATCTCATCTACAAAATTATTGTACATTCATTCATTTCCACCAAATATAATATCATCCACATAGACTTTAATAATTAGGATTTGATCTTTGATTGCCTTGATATACAAATTGTTGTCTGCAGACCCTTTACTGAAACCCTGTTGTAGTAGATACTTATCCAATCTTGCATACCAAGCTCTGGGAGCTTGCTTCAATCCATATAGAGCCTTCTTCAACTTGCACACCATATCTAGTTGGTTTGATAACTATAATCCATTCGATTGCTCTATGTATACCTCTTCTTCTAACTCACCATTCAAAAAAGCAGATTTCACATCCATTTGATACACCTTGAAATCTTTGTGTAGTAAAATCCAAAACAGTCTGATTGCTTCCAGTCTAGCCACCAGAGCAAAAGTCTCCTCATAGTCTATCCCTTCCACTTGTGAGTAGCCTTTGCATAAAAGTCTTGCTTTGTTTCTCACAACTTCTCCAACCTCATTCAGTTTGTTCTGGAAAACCCACTTTGTTCCAATCATATTCTTGTTTGTAGGTCTAGGGACAAGTTCCCAAGTCTTGTTCTTCTCAATCTATGTTAATTCTTCTTCCATTGCCTTGACCCAATGTTCATCATTGCAAGCTTCATTTACTATCTTAGGTTCCAACTTTGAAAGTAAACATAGATTTAATTATTCTTCTGTAGCTCTTTTTCTTGTCAATACACCTTTCTTTTTATCACCTATAATCTGATCTTCAGAATGATCTCTTTGCACATACTTGGGAGTTTTTGGAATTCATTTAGGAGCATATTCTTGAATTTCTTCTTCTTTAGGAGCAACTTGTACTTCATTCTAAACATCCTTTTCTTTTCCTTTTTCTACCTTCTCTATGACTATAGGTTCATCTGATTCATACCCATCTAATTGAAGATCTTCATCTACCTTTACATTTGTACTTTCAATGATTTTTTTAGTCTTTTATTATATCACCCGTAAGCTTTGCTCTTGGTTGAGTAACCTAGGAATACTCCTTCATCACATCTAGCATCAAACTTCCCTAATTCTTCATTTCTTCTGATATACCATTTGCTTCCAAACACTTTGAAATACCTAACTATAGGAGTCTTACCATACCACAGTTCATAAGGTGTCTGGGTCTCTTTTGTTTTGACCTGCACTATGTTCTAAATATAGACAACATTGTGTATTGCTTCTTTTTAGTACACTTCTGGTAGGTCTGCTTCCTTGATCATTGTTCTAGTAGCTTCTTGAACAATTATATTCTTTCTTTCAACAGCTCCATTTTGTTGAGGAGTCCAGGGGGTAGACAAATGTCTTTTTATTCCATGTTCTTCATAGAAAGCATTGAACTCATTTGAAGTAAATTCACCTCCTCTATCAGACCTTAAGCACTTGATTTTTAGATCCAATTCATTTTCAACCATAGCTTTGAAGGTTTTGAACTTGTCTAGGGCTTTTGATTTTTCTCTAAGGAAAGTAACCAAAGTCATTCTTGAATAATCATCAATAAGAAGCATGAAATACATGTCACCTTACAGATTTCTTACTCTTGTAGGACCATAAAGGTCTGTATGCACCAACTCCAATAGACCAATAGAGAATTGTTTTTTGCTTTTGAAGGTGGTCTTTGTAATCTTCCCCAATTGACAATCTTTACATGTAACATTGGCAGGCTTCACAATCTTAGGTAGATCTCTTACAATCTGAGCAGTACTTATTTTCACTAGATTATCAAAGTTGATGTGACCCATTCTTCTATGCCATAGCCAACTTTCATCTGTCTTAGCCAACAAACAATAGTTGTCAGAGCCTTTCAAGTGATAAACATTACCATGAGTCTTCTTACCAGCAACTATTATGGTTCTGGAGCTTTTTCTTATCTCACATCCTTTATCCTTGAACACAAGATTATATCCTTTGTTGCACATTTGTTCAACACTTAGAAGGTTATGTTTAAAGCCCTTGACATAAAGAACATCATATGTATTATGCTTGCCATCAAAAGTAATTGATCCTTTACCACAAATCTTACTGGCTGCTTCATCTCCAAATCTTACTAGTCCTCCATCATACTTTTCAAACTTGACAAACTTACTTTTGTCTCCAGTCATATGATTTGAACATCCACTGTCAATGATCCATTCAACTTCCTTTTCAGCATGAAATGTAGACAACTCTCCTAGACTTCTATCCTTCACATAGCTAGCAAGATTAACAGAAACAAGTTCTTCTCTAAGTGTAACAAACAAGCATTCACTACTATTGCCACCATCAGAAACATCATCATCAATTACACCATCATCGCCTCTAACATAGTAACTCCTTCTTACCATCTTTCCTTTATTTTCATTGAATTTTAAGGCTCTGTCAAGACATCTTGAAGTATAGTGACCAATTTTTCCACAATTGAAACATTTGAAGGGTAACTTACCTTTGAATTTTCCTTTGCTAGCTCTTTTTATTCTGCTTGCAAACTTTGCCTCAAGTTCTACAAAATCTTCTTCATTTGATTCTATAGCATACTTCTCTGATCTAGAAGTCTTTTATTCCTTGGCCTTGAAAGCAGTCTCAGTTTTCATAGGACCATTAGTAGTACCAAATTCCCTTATTTCAAAGGCAGTTAGTTTACCAAGCAATTGATCTTTTGTAAGTTTACCTGACTCAAGCAATTCTTCAATGGTAGATACCTTGTGACTATAGGAATTTGGAAGAGTTCTAAGTATTTTATCAATAACATCTTCATCTTCTAACTTTCCACCAAGGGCCTTGATGTTGCTAACAACTTCATCAATCTTCTGTATATAATTTGTTATGTTATCATCTTCAGACATTCGCATGGTTTCATATGTGGTCTTTAAATTCTACAATTTAGCTTTCTTGACAGATGCATCACCTTCATAAACATTCTTCAGTTTCTCTCAAATTTCATGAGCAGTTTTAAGATCCACCACTTTAGCCATTTCAACATTTGATAAAGCATTCAATAGAGCATTTTTAGTTTTGTGATTCAATTCAAACTCTTGGATTTCTTCTTCAATATTTGGACCATTTTCAGGTATTTCATATCCCATTTTGACTATCATCCAAACACTGTAACTTATGGAAATAAGATAACTTTCCATTCGTACCTTCCAGTATGAGTAGTCAATTCCATCAAACCAAGGTGTGTCCTTTTTGTGTGCCATCCTGGATCTTCCTTAAGCTGTTAGGCTTTCTTCAAAGGAACCTGCTTTGATACCAATTTTTGAAAGGAACAACACAATTGAGAGGGGGTCTAAATTAGTTGTATCAAAAACTTCAACTTTTTTAACTAAAATTGCATTCACATTTACTTTCCTTAATTCCTTAAACTGTTATGCAGATTAAACATGAAAAGTAGATTCAAAACATGAACACATCAACACCATACACACATGAACACTAGATTTTTATGTGGAAAACCCTAAACAGGGAAAAACCACGGTGAGTGTTAGCTCACAATATAATATGTAGGCACAATACCAAAAATTAGAGGCTCACTTCCTTAGGGCTCACTGCCCAAATAAGTGCTCACTACAAGGGGTGGTTCACTACCAGGGCTGGCTCACTATCAAGGTTTGGCTCACTATCAAGTTTGGTGAACTGAGATAGTAGCATCTACACCATGCTTGAGTTCAGTTCCATTAAAGTGCAATATATCTCCTATGCTCTGCTCTACTTTTACAACTCACACCTTATCTTGGCATCTTCGCTCACACTCTTAAACATAAATTCATTACATGTATTTATACAATTCATCAACTTTGGAATGTACATCAAGGTCGGCATTACAATCATCAACCATTGGAACATTCTCCACAGTTAGCATACATACATACATCAAATTAGGGCTAGACCTAAACAACCTTGCAGTCTAAGTGAATATAGGAGGAACACTTCACACCTTAATACGGACTCAATTACATCTTCACACTACCACATGCTTCTACAATTCAATAGATTCATCCGCAAGAAGTGTTAATCATCTAGGTCAGCCAGACAGGTGCAATCACCAAGAACACTTGAACACATGCTTCCATGATCTTCATTGCAGCTTGCAGATTAATCACATGCCTTCAATGCATTCAAGGGACATCTATGAACATCATAGAATCATTTGGAGACCAACAAATCCAACCACAGTAAATCTCAACTTGTTTCACTTGAAGGTGGATTACATACTGCTCTCAATTAGACACTGTCAAACTCTGCTAATCAGACACTTACTTTCTGGAGCACCAAATCACAAATGCTTTGGAATGAAGATAGCTAAGGACCTTGTAAGATTAAGTCTAGGACCATAAGACCGAAGAACATACTATAGAGAAATGTGGAACAAAATACTTCCTCCCTATCACACTGCAAACTCTGTTAGACACAGTCTTCACACTGGTGAATAGAACTTTTTCTGTACAGTGATCTAGACCACAAAATTCTAGATTTATCATCTTTAAACACTTCTTTAATTCATATCCAAATCTCATACTCTAGTCTTCAATATAGGAAATATGCGGAGAAAAATACTTAGATAGTGTTCTTCAATCCATTAACAAACAACAATGCTAGAAGATATAGTTGACACAAATGACAACACAGACATGTTGACATCAATGACAACACCAATTAGCACATACTTGCAACATGCCCTAAATGGCAAGATACACTAAAGGACACACCAAATCCTCCAACGGATGATAAATCTCATCAAATTGGTCCCACTGGGCATGCCAAAAATTGTTGTCACATGAAATTGCACCCTGCTTGAAGCCTATTTAAGAATTCCAATAACACAATGGGACTGATCTCAAGGCATGGGACCTTATGAATGAGATCAAACCTTCAGAGAAGGTTGGTTCCTCTTTTTGAACTTAAGGTTTAGAGTAATTGACTAAACCTATGCTAATGATCACCAAGGAAAAGGGGAAGAAGGAATACAGAAAGGGAAAGGGAGGTGATACACCAAGATTTTGGGTGTTATTTGGAATTGACATAACACAACAATGACCTCAAATATTGACAGACTTACACAAACTTGCACCTTTAGCAAAGGCTCGAATTAGAAGACTATAACTAACAAAGGGACCATTTTATCCACAAAATAAGTTACAAAAAACATAAAATAGAAACATAATAGAGAAAAAATATCAGTGATTATATTGATCATGAAGGATAAATAACCATTACAAAAGAAAGATACCTTGTTACAGAGATGTAGACACAAAATAACCATTTACATTCATTGGTGAACCACTATCAGAGACGTCAAAGGGTTAGCTTCAAGAACAATGCATCAGATCTGATTGGTTCTTGCAAATGCATTACAAGGTCTAGAGTAACAAACTACCCAACTAGTATAATAGCCTAGAAGAATGGCTAACCAACAACAACAACTACATCTTTTTACATGCATATATAGCTTTTTATATCAAATTGTAGCAGTCATGGACATGAAAAGAGAAGTCAACAAGGGAAACCATCGACCATACTCCAATAACTCATTCTTGTGTCCTTGAAGTGTACCCACATGGCTCTACCCATGAAATCCACTAAAGAAGAGTGTATGCCCATGCCATGAGTATAAAGATTTAATGCAAAAGAGGATACAATGGCATGGGGAGGCGAGAAATCCATCTTCTACAAGTAATCAGGCTCTAAAGAAGCATTAATGGTGACTAGGAGGGTCTCTAAGCAGTTCTGTCATGTTTTGAACAGTAGAAAATGCACCTAGAAGGAAAAAAAGGGGGGGCTCGACAGATTGGTCTTCCATTGATCGGGCTTTGGAAAGGTGAAGGAGGAAACCCCGGCTTCCAAAGTCTAAGAGAAGAGAAATCATTGGGCTTCAAGGGTTAGGCCTTCACTGTTACTTCATTCTTGGGAAAGAAAAATAACTTGACCTCCGCCTCCGCAACACTTAGCCAATTTGAGAAATTGGTAGAGATTGGGCCCTAGGCCTTCTATCTACCACCTTTGAAAAAGAAGAAGAGGGAAGGAAGAACCTCTGACCTTAGCATTCTGAAAGACTTAGAGAAATTTTGTGAACTTGTGGACCCCTGCCACGTGGTAGAAATACGCACCAATGCACTCGCCTCATATTTTACTTTTACCATCACCACACAATGTGCCAAGGAAGAGTTTGAGACATGGTAGCACCACACACCCGCGCACTTCACATATTTTCTCATTTTATCAGTGCCACGCAATGTGTAAAGCCTTGGAACATTGAAAACAACAGAGATAGGAGCTTCCACCTTCTGCCTTCGACCAAAATGGAAAGGGAAAAGATGAATCCCCAAAGTTTGGCACCCGCAACACTTAGAAAACTTTTGAACCGACGGATGTAGACACGTGTTGGCATAGCGCACCAGTGCATTTCACATTAGACTCAACTTTTCTACCGCCCACACCATGCCAAGGAAGGATTCGGGGACACATGTCAATATTTTGCATCAGTGCAACCCGCATAGAATTTTAATTTATTAGAGCCCCGCATTGCACAAAGAAGGAGAAGTTCAAGACATGTCGCAACATTTTGCATCCACGTGTCCCACTTTACATTTTACTTTATCGTCATTGCGTGATGCACCAAGCTGGAGCTTAAGACATGTGGCAACACCACTCATCAGTGCATTTATTTTCTTTCTCACTTTAACTGTTGTCACGCAATACGATTGCCTTGATCATTAAAAGCCTGTCGGAGATTGGCCACCAGGACTTCCGCCTTCCATCTTCAAAAAGAAAGGAAGAGAGAAGAAGAAACTCCCAACGCCTGACACCCTCTACACTTAGAACATTTTACTCGTTGGGTTTTGGGGAGCAGACCTCCGGCCTTCCAAAAGAAGAATGAAGAAGAGCAAACCCCCAACCTCTGATGCCCAAAATACTTAGGCGAAACACAAGTGATAAGGCACAGCTCAGAGCTAACAAATATGGCATGATGAAGAAGAGAAGCCCAAACTCTAAAACTTTGAAAACACAAGGAAAACTTAGGATCTTTGGGACTTAGTCAATTTGGGTAGTTTTTTCTTGCATTCCAAAAGGTGAAAACACTAGGATTTCATGGACCCGTAGGCTATTTGGCCGGAAGGTAAAATAGGATAACATTAATGAACAAGAATATATGGAAAGAGAACTCTTCTTCCTATTGCCTTTGAAATCTATGTGGATGATAATGTGATCTTTCATCTAAGTATCATCATGGATTTGCATTTTAGTTGGTAGTAAGCATTTCTAGAAACGATGCTTTGTATCTATAAGATTGGTGGTTTGTTTATATGATTGAATCTTTCATTTGGTTGTATTTTGTTTAAATATAGCTTTACATTATGAAAAGTGTATCAAACTATTAATTGATTAGATATAGTCCATGTGTTTGGGAGGGTGGCATGAAACTTTCATGGTAAGTAACATGATTTGCATGGTATTGTGTTCATATTTTTTAATTCTAATTTGTGGTGTAGGAAGGAGGGTTGCATAGGGATATTTGGATTAGAAATTTAGGGAAGACATATGTGGGTATTCATTTGGTCTGATTTATGACTCATTTGTCTTTCTAAAAGCACAACTTCATGTTGCTAAAAATAGGGTTTCTATTTTAAATAATGTACATAAGCCATATGATCAACCAAATGTATCAAAATGTGAATTAAGAAATTAAGCTTCTTTCACATATTTCCCAAATCACCCTACATTCTTTTTCACTCACAATCCTCATGTGTAGATCACATTTCTTTTAAAAATGTGAATAGGAATCATAAGAGCATGTCAAAAATTGAAGTGGAGGCAACTTAGTAAACAACCACAACATGGGTAGGCGAGGAATGGCAATAAAGCTTGTCTCATAATAGTAATTTGTGGGGCCTTTTACTTTCCTGCAATCTTTGAGAAAATCAAAAAACAACATATACAATCCAATAAATAAAAACTTATTTATCTAAAGTCATTAAATATTTCAAAAATTGATGGAAATGGAGATCTTCCTACTAGTATTCTATTAAAGCTTCTATGAATACAATCCTTACAACTTACACACTAAGAAGGAATATTACACTAATATTAGAGAGGGTAAAACCAACTGATAGTAAAGGAAAATCTAGAGGATGAGCTAGAAATCTACATGATTATTAGGTCGATCTAAGGGGAATTTTTTCTCTCTTGCATTTGATATAAAAATATTCAAATGATGACTAGTGGGCATTAATAGATACAATTGCTTAGTGCAACTTGAATTCAAGCTAGTTTATAACAACATTTTCACAAAGATTAAAGCAATTGACCATACTTATAACTTATCATTATTCTTTTCTTAGATAAAGCTATAGAAATATGTATAGGAGTATTGCATTAAGAATATGAATGGCTAAAAATTAAATTATGAAGCATAGATGGAGCCATTGCAAGAACTTGTATTATAATATTATTAAAATGCTAAGATGTTTACATTCTTGTGTGGTTTTGGTGTAAGAGAAAATATTTATCTTCTTTCATTAATTCTTGCATATCTTTTATGCTTCAATGGACGTCCATGTCCTAATCCATAGATAAACCTTTGGCATATGTTGGTTAATGTTGGCAAATGAGTACTATTAGATTGATTGTTGTCCAAATAATTTTGGTGAAAATTTAGAGTAAATTATGGTTAATATATCTGTAGTAGATGTTATGAGATCATCTTAATAATGGTAATTCTCTACTTACCCACAATCTATAAGGTAAGTCTTGAGTTCCAAATGGCTAACTTATAGTTCTCTATATTAACAATATTTGATTATTATGTATGTTGGAATGATTATAGGCTTTTCTTGCTTTGTTATTAATGCTAAAATTCTTTTGATTAATAATCAAACCAAAAATTATTTGTATGCTAACTAGACCTTACAAGGTTCTTATATTTATAAATGACATAGAGACTTGATAGGGTTTTACTTCTTATGTCCTCTTAATCATGTGGAAATGTGGCATTCTAGGGGAAATGGTTATTTTTCTTTAGGTAATGTATGCATTGATAGAGAACAATGATAAACATATTAAGTCAAGCTATATGTATTGTAATACCATATTGAGTCAAGCTATATGTAATGTAAAGATATATTTAGTCAAGCTATATTGAGGTAATGTAATATTATAGCTATATGTGAATTTAAATTCATTGTACTTCTAGAGTTGTATTTATTGTCAAAAGTCATGAAGTAGATACAAAGGGTATCTAGAGTTTATTTGATTGATTGCATGCAATAGAGCATGTACTCAAAACACAGGGTTCTTTGATGGTTCTAGTATTCCACATTGATCATTATTTTCCACCCTTGTTGAAGGGTGGGTCCACTCCTAGATTGGGAGAAGTGTAGGGGATTTCCAAGTCTGTGGATGGAGGAAAAACATCCAAATGATGCTCTCCCTCCTTACAACTGATTTACTACAGATTGATTACTTAGGTAATGAATGATATATATGTATGTCAAAACGATTTATAAATATTTCACTAATTTCTAGTTAGTGAGGTTATACATATATATGCCAATGGATGGGTAATTGTACCCATAAATGACTTTAATATGTCTTTGATATATCCAATAAAAATCAAACACGATATGTAACCAATTGTGATTGATGAAAATAAGCTTGCAATGTTGTGTAATGATGTTTGGGACTCAAACTCTTTTTGGATCTAATGTACTTCCATTTAAATAGTTTTTTTATCACAATGGAAATGAGTTGATTGAGTTAGAAATATGATGGTTGGTAATATAAAGATTTTTTTTTATTAATCTAGTAGATAAAATCGTAAGTATTTTTAAACTTGATCCAAGGTGGGATCTTACATTCATTCATAATTCTCACAAACTTAGAATTTTGGGAGAGAATTTTGAGTGAATTTGAGAATTCCTTCAATTTTTAGAAGGAATTCTATATTTAGGATGGACTCTATTGCAATTTAGACTCTTTGGGAGGGTGTATGAACAAATAACTTTGAAGAGAAGAGATTCTTCACTCCAAAAATATCCATAAAAAGAGTTGAGTCATCATCCATCTTTGTTTTGTTATTTTCTTGTATGTGTGTTTTTATGTGAATGACCATATTGTTATGTGTAGGTGTTGTGTATGAGAAAAATATGAAAATTGAGTTATATCTCTTGCATTTTTGTTTTTGTCATGTATCATTTGTGTATGTTTGAATAAGATGGTATGAGTTCTCCTATTAATATGGGATTTGTGTTGAAAACCAAATATTTCTTCATTCTGGTTTATGTTTGAGTGTTAAGATTTCTTTTAGGTTCATCTCTCTCTTGAAATATTGAGGGCAACCCATATGCTTAGGTTTTAGAGAGGCATGGTGATATCTCCATGGGAAGCATATTGGTTATGTTCTCATTATCTATGAAAGAAGAAAAAAGTAGTATAACTTTCATTATGATTGTAATACATAACATATGTGGAAACTCGGTGGAGTGTGGAGATTGATATGTTTGGTTGGGTATGAAATGGTTAAGAAAACTCAGAAGAGTTCAATTTTGTGTTGAGACCAAAATGATATTTTTATTAGGTATGAGTATCCTTGTTATGAAGCTTCTCATAAAGATTAGATCCCTCTTAGCTCCCATATCTTTGAACTAATAAATTGGTTCATTTGTCCTACCCTTCACCCATATGTGTGTGTATCTCTATAATTTACTTCATTTTGGTGTGCTTTTATATCCTCCCATTCTTATATGGCTTTCCTAGTTTGGGGGTGGATTTACTTTGTGCAGATCCAACAGTTGGTAGGTGAGCACTCCTCTTAGAAAAAAATCTTCTTTGTGGAGATACAACTTGGGTCTTATTGGTGGAAATTTTATTTTTAAAGGATTGAGGTCCTTGTAAAATTTTGATATTTAATTATAAATATATAAAAAGTTATGGAAGTGATGCTATTGTAATAGTTCTTTGTAGAAGATTTAAGTTTTTGATGAGGAAATAATTATAAATTTGTGCACTTTATTTCATGAATAGAAAGGTAGATGCAATGAGCTAAAATATCATGTTTCAATAAAGGTTTAATTTTTCATGTATAGTTTAATTTTTTCATGTATATTTGACATGGAAGAGTAGAAATATAAAATGCATATTCATATATAAATTGGTTCAAAACATAAGTGTGTTAGTGTGTATGTCAAATTGGAAGTATTATATAATTTTATTTTATTTACAAAAGTGTTTGCACAAATTTAAAATGTGGTTGACCAAACTATAGGTTGAAACCCTTGTAGATATTGAATTTGAACACATTATTTATATTTTCAAAAGATATAGATGTATATACATGAAGATATATATAAATGTATTATACGTGTATATATATATATATGTGTGTGTACATATATATTACATACATACATATATATGTTTACACAAATATATGTATGTATGTATATACGTATATAATATATATGTACATGTGTGTGTATATACTCATACAACAATATATATATATATATATATACACTAAATTGTAACAATGATATATATAGTTATAATTATAAATTTAGATAAATTTGCATATTTGTAAATCTAGATAAATGTTGTGTGTGTGTGGGGGGAATTTATATTAAAACTAAACTTGGGAATAGAAAATACTATTAAATAAATAAAAAGGTTATTTAAAAAATTTTACTCATAATAGAGGTTCACACGTCATGCATTGTTGGTCATTTTGGGGTGACTAAGATAGTGAAACCTATGGTGGTTAGTGTATTGGCCATATTTATAAATTGATGTTGTAAAGTTCATTCAGGATTGTCAATTGTGTAGTGTGAATAAGCCCAACAATAGGAATGTGGGATCTTGTACTAGTATACATTTTCCCATGCCTTAGATGATCTAAGCATAGCCTTGCATGTCCTCTTTAGTAGCTTCATCAGTGCTCTTAGCATCACCCAATGTGCAAAACACAATGTTCATGCATCCCTGCATAATGTATTTTCCTCACACCTCTACATATAGTTCTTCCACACCACCACATAACATTGCCCATGTTCATAGTATGGCCCTACACATGGCTACACATGTCGATGTCCAATTAGACCATATGTGTGTGACACATGGAACATTAAAATCCACATGTTATGCTTCCATATACTCATGCCACCTAGTGGTTTCTATGCCACAGAACATGATTACATAATTGACACCACACACATCTAATACATGGAATCATCCACCACACATCCTATTGGAAATAGTCTAGACAACTAAAAGGGGGGGTGAATCAGTTGTCCCTAAACTTTAACCTTTTCTAAACCTTTTAAATCTTCTTTATAATCAAATTAATGATGAAAATATTTAAGCATAAATCAACATATGAGCAGAAACAATATGAACACACAACACCAGAATTTTGACATGGAAAACCTGGTTAATGGAAAAACCACGGTGGGGGTTAACCCACAAAAATGCTTACCCTATTAAAAGTACTTAATAAAATAGAAGGCACATGCCTTCGGGCACACTGTCTAGAGCTCACTGCTCAAGAAGAGGCTCACTGCCTATAAGAAATTATGATTTATATAGAAATAATGAACTAAGAAATGACATCTACATTCATGCATGAATTAGTCCCTTTGAAGGATCAAAACTTCTACTCTTATCTTTAAATTCTTCTTCATTCTTCACTCTATACTCCCTTCACTCCTCTTCTTCTATGCTCTACTTTTGATCCCTTCTTCAGATTTAATTCATTGTGTACAAGGATGCTTTTCAACAACTCTTCAACAAGTATTTATATGCTTCATCAACCTTGGAATGATCAACAAGGTCAGCTAAACTTGACATGGATCATCACATTGTTGGCCAAACACAACTGAGACTTTAATCTTCTTCTACAACCACACCACGCTTCAAAAAAAATGCTCTTAGATCATCTGCAACATGCTAGGAACTTCTGGTCGGCCAAGACTGGGAAGAACATCAACCTCAAAGAAGAAATCTTCAATCAACAAGCTCAAACTTTAGTGTGGACCTCCAACATAGTAGCCACATGATACAGAGACCTCCACAAGCACATTGAAATTACCAATAACATTCACTTTAAAACAAATTACCAAAATCATTTGTATCTTCCTGCAGAACCTCCAGAACACTATCTACCATGACTATCAAACTAAAAAGATAGCTTGTGGACCTCCAAATCATGAACCACTGGAGTTGATGATACATACTGATTTCCCAAACATGCCTTTAGATCTGTAGACAATAATATTTCACTGCGGAGCAACCCGGACCAACTTACTGTTACACTGTCTCTTCTGTATACTGTAAAATCAAGTTCTGCTCAAATGGCCATAAATTTCTTCAAATCTTCATGCAGACTTCTCAAATCTTAACTGGAGCAACCTCTGACAATCCTTTACACAACTATATGGTCCGCATGCATTGATTGTCATTAATTTTCTCAATATCCTCAATAGTCTGGTTTTCTATACAGACAACAAAATAGGATACAGTTGACACCAATGGCAACAAGGATATGTTGACATCAATGACAACACCACTTAGGCACATATTTGCAACAATCTCCCCATTTGTCATTGATGGCAACATATGATGTGAAAAACTAAATTTAACCATCAAGACAAGAACTTCTCCCCCTTTCTATTCTCACTTCTGCAACTACTTTTTTTACTGCTCCTCCTTACATTAGCAACTAGTTTTTCACATGACTTCTCTCCCCCTTTGACATCAATGGAAAAGGGCACATATTTTCTATCTTTTCTCCCTTTTTTGCTTCAGACTGATCCCAAAATTTGCATACTGACTACTCCCCCTTTGATAGTACCTCCTTAACATCAATCCAGATCACAAGATATGAATGTGAATTCCACCGGACTGATGTACCTTAGTGCATCTTAGTTCTGATCAGGAGGGGTAATAACCCCTAACTTTTCTCTGAGATACTCAAAAGTATCTTTGGGAAGAGGCTTAGTGAAGATATCCATAATTTGATCTTTGGAAGACACAAACTCCAACTTGACTTCATTCTCATTAACTTTCTCTCTTAAGAAATAAAACTTGATAGATATATGCTTTGTCTTTGAGTGCAATACCAGATTCTTGGAAATGCTTATAGCACTTGAATTATCACAGAAAATTGTGAATGGCTCCTCAAACACAATTCTGATGTCCTTCAGCATTTGCTTCATCCACAAAACTTGAGAACAATTATTTATTGCTTCTCTATACTCTACCTCTGCAATAGATAGAGAAATTGCCTCTTACTTTTTGGTCATCCAAGAGACCAATCTTCTTCCCAAGAAGAATGCGCCACCACTAATACTTTTTCTGTCATCCATATCTCTTGCCCAATTAGCATCTGTATATGCATGAAGAGTGAAATCATTGTCCTTTGGATACCACAGTCCATAATCAATTGTCCCCTTGAGATATCTGAAAATTCTTTTGACTGCCGCAACATGGGATTCTTTTGGATCAGCTTGAAATTTGGCAACAAGTCCAACTGTATTCATGATGTCAGGTCTGGTCTAAGTAAGATAGAGCAATCCTCCAATCATTGATCTATACCTTTTCTGATTTGCCTTTGGGGAGTCATTATCTTTGCTTAGCTTGCATCTAGTTACCATAGGAGTACCTGCTAGCTTTGAATCTTCCATTCCAAACTTCTTTAACAATTCTTTCACATACTTGGACTGAGATATGAAGATACCTTTATCTGACTAAACAATTTGCAGACCTAGGAAGAAGTTCATCTCACCAAATATTGACATCTCAAACTCACTTTTCATCTGATCAACAAATGCTTTGCACATAGATTCATTTCCACCAAAAATGATATCATCAACAAAGACCTCAACAATTAGAATGTCCTTATGATTTATCTTGAAATACAGATTACTATCAGCAGTACCTTTGCTAAATCCTAGCTTAAGCAAATGCTTATCCAATCTAGCATACCAGGCTCTTGGAGCTTGCTTGAGTCCATACAAGGCTTTTCTTAGTCTACAAACCATATCTCCCTGATCAGACAACTGAAATCCTTCCGGTTGTTCAATGTAGACTTCTTCCTCCAAATCTCCATTTAGAAATGTTGATTTGACATCCATCTGATAAACTTTAAAATCTTTGAAAGTAGCAAAGGCAAGAAATAATTTGACTACCTCTATCCTTGCCACCGGAGCAAAAGTTTCTTAAAAATTAATTCCTTCCACTTGAGAATAACCCTTACATACCAACCTTGCCTTGTTTCTTACAACCTCACCATCTTCATTCAATTTATTCTGGAAGACCCATTTGGTTCCAATCGCATTTTTGTCCTCAAGTCTAGGAACAAGATCCCAAGTGTGATTCTTTTCAATTTGCACCAATTCTTCTTCCATTGCCTTAACCTAGTTTTCATCATTGCAAGCTTCACTTACTGATTTAGGTTCAATATTTGAAATCAAACAAATCTATTCTTTATCTTCAACAACTCTTCTCCTAGTTCGAACACCTCTATTTTTATCTCCTATGATTTGATCTTCAGGGTGATTCATTCTTACATACTGGGGGGTTTTGGGAATTGTAAATGAACTTCTATTTCTTGAATTGGTTCCTCATCTTCTGCACTAATCTCTTGAGTTACTGGAGTTACTGGATCAATCTGGATTTGAGTCTAAATTTGATCTTGCCTTCCTTGACTTTGACTTTCATCTTGATCATTTGAATCATATCCGCAATACTTGGAATGACCTTATTTTCTTTCATCAACTTTAACATTAGCACTTTCAACAATCTTTTTCAACCTCTTGTTGAAGCACCGGTAAGCCTTACTTTGAGTAGAGTATCCCAAGAATATTCCTTCATCACTTCTTGCATCAAACTTGCCTAAATCCTCATCTCTTTTAATATAGCATTTACTACCAAAAACTCTAAAATATCTTATAGTAGGAGGATGACCAAACCATAGTTCATAAGGAGTTTTACCAAAATTTCCTTTGATCTACACCTGGTTAAGAGTGTAGCTAGCAGTACTCACAGCTTCCCTCCAATAAACTTGAGGAACATTTGTTTCCATCATCATGGTCCTGGCAACTTCTTGAATGGTCCGGTTCTTCCTTTCCACAACTCCATTTTGTTGAGGAGTCCTAGGAGAAGATAATTGTCTTTTTATCCCATGCTTTTCACAAAAAGCATCAAACTCACCGGAAGTGAATTCTCCACCTCTATTAGATCTTAGACATTTCAATTTCCCACCAATCTCATTTTCAACCATCATCTTGAACACCTTAAACTTATCAAGAGCTTCTAATTTTTCTTTTAGGAAGGTTACCCACATCATCCGGGAGTAATCATCAATTAGCAACATGAAATATCTATCTCCTTGCACACTCCTAATTCTAGCTGGACCACAGAGGTCAGTATGTACCAGTTTCAATCTCCCACTTGAACCTTGTTCCTTACTTTTGAATGAAATTTTGTTCTATTTACCCAATTGACATTCTCTACATATACTATCAAGTTTCACAAGTCTTGGAAGATCTCTTACAGCTTGAGTGGAACTTATTTTGACAATGTTATCAAAATTTACATGACACATCCTCCTATGCCATAACCAACTTTGATCTATTTGAGCAATCAAACAACTTTTTCCTGAACTACTTAAGTGAAAGATGTTACCTTTAGTCTGAGTACCGGATGCAATTTTAGTTCCAGAGCTCTCCAAGATTCTACATTTTCCATCCTTGAAATGAAGATCATAATCCTTGTCAACCAACTGTCCAACACTGAGAAGATTATGCTTCAGTCCTTCCACATATAGAACATTATTGGTCCTGTTCTTACCATCAAAAGAGATGGATCCTCTACTATAGATTCTACCAGCTGAGTTGTCTCCAAATTTCACAAGTCCTCCATAATTTTCAAAACTCAAAAAATTACTCTTGTCTCTAGTCATATGATGAGAACATCCACTATCAATCACCCATTCATCCTTTTCAACAACCTGAGTAGCCAAGGCACTTTCTACATTTACACAGCTAGCAGATTTGGTAGACATTGGATCTTCTTCTTTAATAGCAATGAGCACCCAATCACTTTCTCCATGATCAGACTGATCATCTGTGACTCCTTCTTCCCTAGCTTCTTGGACATAGTAACAATTCTTCTAACCCTTGTACCTATTAAGGTTTGGTTTTGAAAACCTCTTCGAACACCTTGAGGCAAAATGACCAATCTTATTACAAGCAAAAGATTTGAGTGGCAACTTTCCTTCATACTTACCGGATCCTCTTGGCATCTGTTTGGCAATGAGAACTTCAAGATCTACAGTTTCTATTTCAATATCTTCAAGATCCTTTCTTGTCTTCACAAATCTGTGTGATCTTGCAGAAGAGATTTCACCCGAATCATATCTTTGCTTTCCATACACACTGGCCTTGAATGCAGATTCAGACTTAGGAAGAGAATCACCAAACTCACTCATTTGAAATGCAAAAAGCTTGCCAACTAACTGATCCCTTGTGACTGTTGTTACTTTCTGGATTTCTTCAATGGCTACAGCCTTGTGTTTGTAAGATATAGAAGGATCTGAGCAGCTTGGCAACAATTTCTAATTCATCTAATACTCTACCTGCATTTTTGATACTGGTCACAGGTTCATTTACTTTCTGCATGTAGGAAGTAATGTTTTCATCTTCACTCATTACCAATCTTTAATATTTACCCTTCAGGCTTTGTAGCTTGGCACATTTAACATATTTGTCACCTTCATGCAGATTTTCCAATTTACTCCAGATTTCATGAGCAGTTTGCAAATCTAGGACATTTGTCAATTTGGTATTAGACAGGGCACTCAACAATGCTTCTTTGGCTCGAGTGTTGTGTTCAACATCTCTGAGTTCATCTATATTTGAAGGTCCATTCTTAATAATCTTATACACATTCTTGGTTATTGTCCAAAATCCATCACCCATACATTCTAGATGACACTGCATGCATACCTTCTAGAGGGAGTAATTTGATCCATCAAATCTCAAACTTTCCTTCTTGTAGATCAACATCTTGGATCTCCTCAAGTGGTCAGGCTTCTTTTAGAGGAACTTGGCTCTGATACTGATTGTTGGAAATAGTCTAGACAACTGAGAGGGGGGTGAATCAGTTGTCCCTAAACTTTAACCTTTTTTGAACCTTTTAAATCTTCTTTATAATCAGATTAATGATGAAAACATTTAAGCATAAATCAACATATGAGCATAAACAACATGAACACACAACACCAGAATTTTGACGTGGAAACCCTAGTTAAGGGAAAAACCACAGTGGGGGTTAACCCACAAAAATGCATACCCTATTAAAAGTACTTAAGAAAATAGAAGGCACATGCCTTTGGGCACACTGTCTAGAGCTCACTGCTCAAGAAGAAGCTCACTGCCTATAAGAAATTATGATTTATATAGAAATAATGAACTGAGAAATAGCATCTACATTCATGCCTGAATCAGTCCCTTTGAAGGCTCAAAACTTCTGCTCTTATCTTTAAATTCTTCTTCATTGACTCTTCACTATATACTCCCTTCACTCCTCCTCTTCTTTGCTCTACTTTTGATCCTTTCTTTAGATTTAATTCATTGTGTACAAGGATGCTTTTCAACAACTCTTCAACAAGTATTTATATGCTTCATCAACCTTGGAATGATCAACAAGGTCAGCTAAACTTGACGCGGATCATCACACTATCATCCAAACATCACTAAGACTTGAATCTTCTTCTACAACCACTCCACGCTTAAAAAAAATGCTCTTAGATCATCCGCAAAATGCTAGGAACATTCGGTCGGCCAAGACTGAGAAGAACATCAACCTCAAAGAAGAAATCTTCAATCAACAAGCTTAAACTTCAGTGCGGACCTCTAACATAGTAGCCACATGATCCAGAGACCTCCACAAGCACATTGAAATTACCAATAACATTCACTTTAAACCAAATTACCAGAATCATTTGTATCTTCCTCTGGAACCTCAGGAACACTATCGGCCATGATTGTCAAACTAGAAAGATAGTTTGCGTACCTCCAAACCATGAACCACTGGAGTTGATGATACATATTGATTTCCCAAACATGCCTTCAGATCCACAGACCATAATATTTCACTGCGGAGCAACCTAGACCAACTTACTGTTACACTGTCTCTTTTGTATACTGCAAAATCCGGTTATGCTCAGATGGCCATAACTTCTTCAAATCTTCATGCGAACTTCTCATATTTTAACTGGAGCAACCTGTGACAATCCTTTACACAGCTATATGGTCCACATGCATTGATTGTCATTAATTTTCTCAATATCCTCAACAGTTCGGTCTTCTATACAAACAACAAAATAGGATATAGTTGACACCAATGGAAACAAGGATATGTTGACATCAATGAAAACACCACTTAGGCACATATTTGCAACACATCCCTATAACACAACCGAGACCATTCATGCTTGACACCTAGCATCATCTCATCCACATGAGCCATGTGTCATATGTGTTAGACACTTGTTAGCATCTACATGGTGCCTAGCTAATATCCTACTTGTACTATTATATAAAAATACCTACTTTGTATATTCTATAGCGTAGGAGAGGACTACATAGATTCTTATCTAAACCCTCTACATATCTCCCTATTCTTTATGAGTAAAAGTGGCATATCTACCATAAGCCTTCTACATTTTAATGTCTTTAGTTTGCATATCTATTTTTCATTACACATTCTATGATCTTATTGCATCACTAGATAATCAATAGGACTATCTCCTTGTTCACTATATGAAAAAAATAATTGGTATCAGAGTTAAATTTCCTCTTTCATGTCAATGAAAATGTACACACACACACACACAATAGATATGGTAACTCAACACACCTAGTTTAGTTTGTGAAAATTCATATGGACATTAAATAAAAATGGTTGACGAACATGTTCCAAAGGTCTTACAAGACATTCAATGAATACTCAATGCTTCATTAGAAATGTAATTCCAAGAATTCTTTAGACAGTTCCATGACTTCATAAATTGCCTTGGACCAACACCACAAAACCCCACTAGCTCATACATCACAATCCCTTCATAGTTCGAGTTAATCTAGATATTCCTACATTTGAAATAAAAATTGACACCTCAGTGATAGATATTTAGATCTAATACCTCAAAGCCTACTTATCCATCAACAACTTCACTAACATCAATAAGATTTCATTCAAAATGCTAAAAATGTCTCTTTCAATGTCAAACTAGTGTCAAGCACTTAGTGCACAACATGGCAAGGAAAACCAACCAACTAATTCTAGCCTAGGAAGCATTTGTCAACCCTTTGCAAGGGAAATTTTATCCCCCAAACATTATGAGGATGGATATATAAAGTTCTAGCAATTTTAACAATGAAATAAGTAGCTAGTGGAATACTACACCAACGAGTACCACAAATTCTATATGTCCCTACAAGAGAATCTCCTTGAGAAACATAGAGTGCTCAAATACATTAGTGGATTATCATCTTCCATTTATGCTAAGATGGAGTTTTTAACCTTAAACACCTTGGGACAAGCATTCTAAAATGCATCCAAGATTGAGGCCAATGCAAATCTTGAAAAAAAGGTTCCCCCTATGCAAGAACAAGTTTGCACAAAGGAATAGCTATAATCCTTTTACACAAAAGTAGTACTCCCCGTGAAAATGTAATCATGATACTTCAAATCAATCACACAAATTATTAGAGCATCCCCTCCATCTTCAAGGACTAGGTCAAGGGCAAGAAGCTACAACAAGGTGGTATGTGGTGCCATCATTAGTGTGCTAGCTCTCACAACAACATTAAATGCCACATGTAAAAGTCTATATTTGTATAAGCCACATTAGATTCTAACTTGAGTAATGATATTGATCAAGAGGCACAATGCCTCAGTACCAACATTGTGACTACTGACACTTTGGAGGAACACAAGCATCTCTTCCACATGAAGTGCTAGGTCAAAAACAACTTGTCCATGCCATTATTAGCATTGGCAGTCAAATGGATATCATTGCATGATGTAGTTAGGTGCCTAGGTCTCTCTCCCACTAAACATCTAAACCCCTACTCTCTAGGATGGTTGTAGCATAAGGTCATTTAGGTAACAACTATTATACTTTAAAGTATGTATTTAAGCCTATGTAGGACACCATCACCTATGATGTCACACCTCTAGAAGTTTATGACATATTCCTTGGAAGATCATACATGTATGATTGAGATCTAGTATCTACTATTCAATACCACAAAGGTACATAGTAAACATTAATAGATGGTGTTTAACCCTTCATGAGTCTAAGAAAAAGGATAAACCAGCTTTGGTCTTTGATAAATAGTGCTACAAGATCATTGCCCACATGTAGAAGTTTGTGATTCACATAGTCTACCTAGAGGTACCTACATAGGGAAGATCACAAGTGCTAGTAGTGTGCATGCATGTGCCAACTCCATCACAACAACAAATGATTGATAAGATATTATAGTAGTATGAAGATATATTCAAAGAATGCAAGCATATTTTAACACACTATGCAATACAACATCAAATTTATTTGGTTCTTAGCTACTCTCTCTCAAATAGCTCACTGTATTTTAGGTCTTCTTGGGAGAATGATAGGGTTTGGTGCCCAATCCAAGAGTTTCTTGATTAAGAAAATATTTAACTTAGCTTTTTTTCCATGCAATAACTTGATAGTTCTTGTGCCTAAGAAGGATGACACCTAGAGCCTATGCATTAACAATCATGCACTCAAAAATATCATGATGAAAAGTAGATACCCTCTTTCATTCATTAATGATTCTAGACCAATTTTGAGGTGCCAAAACTTCACCAAGATTAACCTCAAATTAGGATATCATCAAGTACTAATTTTAACTATTCAGATATTTGGAAGACAACTTTCAAGACTCATGAGGGACTATATATAGGTATTGTTATATCCTTTAGCTTAACCAATGCTTTAATCAAACTCATGCACTTGATTAATGACATCCTTTGACCCTTCATTAAATTTGTCATTATTTACTTGGATGGCATCCTCATCTATAGTAGGACTTGGGAAGATCATGTGAGGCGGGTTTTGCATGTACTAGATACACTATGTCAAAACAAGAGCTACAATCCAACCTACAAAAATACACATTTCAAACCATGTAGATCTAATACTTGGGCTACATTATCAACCAATATGGCATACATAAAGACCTTGACAATATCAAGGCAATATGAGACTAAAAAACACCTCATCATTTAACTAACCTATGTAGCTTCCTCAAATTTGCTAACTTCTACTACAAATACATACTTGACTTTTCTTACATTGCATGGTTACTCAATTTAATCATGCATACTAAGAGACCATTCCCATGGACCCTTGTAAAACATGGTAGTTTCAAGGAGCTCAAGTAGTGCCTCTATATAGTGCCTATTCTCACAATGCCTAACATTGCACACCCATTTGATATATAAACTAATTCTTTTGTTTATGCACTTGGTGATGTACTCACATAGAATGGGTATTTGGTAATGTATCATTCTAAGAATTTTAACATGTTTCAATGCTACTCTATCTATGAAAAGGAGTTGTATACCATCATTCAAGCTATCATGAAATGGCATATATACATCCTGGGTAAGGAGATAACCATTCATTATAATCATAAGTAACTTCAATTCTTACACTTAAAGAAAACTAAAAAATACATGCCACATGAAGTAGATGGCATGTCTACATTAGTTTAATCTAGTGATGAAACATAATAAGGGGAAAGATAACAATGTACTTGGTTTCCTCAATCAACTAGTAATTCATGCACTCATCACTGTGTTGGATTCGTGTGGTCACAATTTCAATGACTATGAGTCTCTCTACCTAATAAACTTGAACTTCATATAGGCCCACATGAATCTCTCACAAGGAAAACATGTTGGAAAAGTCTACTCATCTAACAAGATTTCTACAAGCTTAGACATCTTTGTGTTCCATATGATGCACCACACTAGAGACTCATTTGGGAGGCCATTATGCCATAATAGCTAGAAACTTTGATGTTACCAAAACATTGGCATCATGATAACAACACTTCTACTATCTTTACATGCATGCAAACTTTGAGTGGCACATCAAGTTTATAATTTAGGTTGTAACATCACCAAGCCTACTAATAGAAAGCTTGAACTCTACACCTCTCTCACTCCTAACATAGCCTTGGGAATCCATCAGCATGGATTTCCTATGGACTACCTACAACCAAGTCCTAACATGATGTTATGTTCATTGTGGTAGATAGATTCTCCAAGATGTCCACCATGATCACATGCAAGGAATGTTGAGCATATCTAATACTACATGTATTTTCTTTACCCATGTTTAGGTCCATTTCCAATTCCCAACATCCATTTTTTCTAATTGCAACCTACAGTTTATCAATCACTTTTGGTCTACTTTGTGGACCATGATAGACACATGATTGGGTAGGTCTATAGCCTTCCATTTATATATAGATAACCAAATAGAGGTGTTCAATCACACTTCCATTCATCTATTGTGCATCTACAATAGCTCATATCCATGGACTAGGGATGATAACATCTATACATCTAGAATGACTACAACAAAGATCTTCATAGTTCTAGAGAGAATAAATCCTTTCCAAAAATGTCTAAGGTTCCAACTAGTGGCACCCCTTGACATATCCTAACATGCACCATACACATTAGGTTCACACACACAAGAATGAGAAGTGTCCACAAGGCACATAATTTATACAACATATCTAGTATGTTTACCAACAAGTTCAACAAATACTCACACACCAACAATAGAAATATAAAAGCACCATGTGTCACAATCTACCTCCACCATTGAAAATTATTAAGAGAATCTATTTTTATTTTTATTCAAATTTTTCTTAAGAATTGTTGTTTAGAAACTAATAAAACACTAAATGATTAAATTAAAAAATTAAATGGAATTAAGGTTAATAGCAATTAAATTAAAAATTAAATCTAATGTATATTAACTAATGATTAATTTACAAGTATTTTCTAATTAGTTGTGGGAGGTGGTTGCTACTAGGAACAATGAATGTCAAATGATTTAAAAGGGGGAATGGAAGGATGGGAAAACTTGTTAGTGCTCTTTTGGAAATTTATTAAAAGATTAGAGTTGGGTTTGCAGCTTCATTGAATCTTTATCAAATTGCAATGATTTGAGGTAGAGTTTTTTCCATGAAATATTTTTAGTTAGCACTTGAATTTAGGGTTGTGCATTTTCTTGTTCAAACAAGTAAAATTTATATTGGTTGCATTACTCTTTATATACATATACATATATATTGAGAAATATAAAGTTTTTTAAACCTCTATGTTATTTGTAAAGTTCTCTATTTTTTTTTTAGTAATTTGAAACCTTATTTTGTGAAGTCATGTGCAATCAATCTACTTAAACATCATACAGTCAATAGCAATTACACCTCATTATAACAAAAAGTGGTAAATATTTGTCCTTCTTTTATTGGTCAAAACTGACCTTTAACTGTTAAGGTGGATGATATTTAAGAATAAGCGTATGCAATGGTCAAAATTGTTTTGTTTTGGCTGCAACTCACTAGCAACGTCTACACTATAAGTTTTCAAGTAACGTACAAATTTGGTTTTAACATTTTGAATCTCAGGAAAAGTATTCGTTTTAATTGTTATTTTGTAAGCATTTTTGGTGGTTGTGTGATTTAAAGCCTAATTTAGGATATTAAATAAATTACTTCCAAAGCAAATATTTGTCACACGGTTGACACACCTTGTCTACTTCCACATTTGGTATACACATCATCCAGAACATTTTTAACTACATCACACAACAGAATTCTCCTTCTGTTGCGCATTAACAGACATCCATACCCTATATGGGAAGATCGCTTTTGTCACACAGACCTATTGTAAAAATAACTACCTAAAACTGCTTTGCGACACAATTATGACTTGTTGTTCATGTTAAGGTAATAAGAATCTATTAACCGCTTAGTTAGAGCTCATGTGATTGAGAAGATGATGTGAAACTGTCATGGTATGTACAATGATATAGTAATGGTAGTGTGTTCGAACCATTAGCCTATTATTGACTGCGATATATAGTAGTAGAAGAGTGAAGAGCAGTGGAGATAATGTAGCCATGCAGGATGATCTTACTTAGAAATGGTAGGAAGACATCTGTTGGGTATTTCCATGGTGTATTTGATGCTTCACCCACTTCTCCTAATGCCCAATAGTGTATTCTTCTGCAACCATCAGGCATTTCACTTAGCATGACTAATTCCTCTCTTCCTCACGCACAACAGTGCATTCTTCTGAAATTATCATTCTTCCTTAACCAACTACATATATACATTAAGCAACTGATTCTAACCATCCACTACAACCCTGATGCGATGCCTTTGATCAGATAGGAAATTGTATAGAAGTTACATATAGTGCAACTTCAAGAAATCTGAAAGATTTTTATGTTGACACAGAGGATATCAAAATGTAGTAATCAATAATCTATATTCTGGGTAAAAGCTTTACATTATCTATATGTAAAGTGTCATGACCCTCTCCTGGACGATTTTTTATTTTGTTTATATTACCTGGGTTTCAGGACCAGGAACCTTCAAAATTTGAGCCAAGCCCAGGCACAATACTCCGTCCATCTCCAGAGACCGACAACACATTCTCCATCCACCAAGCTCTTTATAGATATTAATAACTATCTATTGAACCATCGACAGTATGGAATACGAAGCAACACAGAATCAAAGAAAATGAAGATCAATCATCAAACAACTCTCTTCTTGATGGTTGAACTTCTCTACATAGCCCGCGCGGTCCCTGTTTGGCGTTACCACCATATGAAGGTGTCAAGTATTGCATACGTTGTCAATTGTCTAACTTCCCTCTCCTCACGCCATGTTCTATAATATAAAGACTTCCTTCAAAGACTCGCTTCCATGATGATAGTTTTCTGGTCAAAAATACTTATGAAAGTGTATTGGAGAGGTATCAGTGAATGCAAGCCATATATCTGCCACGAGATAGTCAATCAGTGCGGATAACAATTTGTTTTGGTCTCCTTTGTTCATCACTTCCATTCTTTTTATGTATGGCTACATAACTCATTCGGTCTTGACCTGTGTATGTTGCCTCGTTCATCATAAGGGAATTGTGACCGCAAGCCACATCACTTGATAATTCTTGTAAGCTCCTCTGTCAAATGCAAAGGCATTGGCTATAAATACTATCCCTCAACGCAAGGTTCAAATCTTAATGTATCAAGGTCGATCCCCATTGCACTCATAATTGTGTAAATGGATGCAATTCCTTCACGTCCCAAACAATGACTTTGTTGACGACTTATTTCTCTCTCTTGCACAAGACAATAATGCCAAACAGGTTCTCTAATGTCTAGATACTTTCTGTTTAGTCTCTGGATAAAATACCCAATGGCAGAAAACCAGTGTTACAGGCAATCATGCCTAAGTCTATTGACCAAATTATAAGGTATACGGATTTCAGATTTCAGCGTACTTAAATTCATTAGCAGGTAATGGCCACAAGTTTACAACTAAGCCAATGATCACTATGAACGTAGCGTATTAAATCCATTCTTGGTCGAGGAAGATAACTTTTCTCTTTACAAGAAGAGACACTCATAAAACCAGTTATTTCCTACTCCTCCTCCATGATCAGATAAATATATGTTTTCATGATTGTAAAGGTTCGGATAGTCGCTATTTTGAATGCCATTTATAACTTTACGCTCCAAATCCATCAAAAGAGCTCAGGGAATGTAGTGCTCATCATCTGCTTGATAGAAGAACACATCTTTTCTATCACCTCCCTATGTGGCAAAATCTTCAAGAATGCCTTCTTTGTTGATGTTGTGCTCAATGCAGAGCTGCTTCGAGAACTCCATGCCGATCTGACAACACTATGAGAGGCCAAAACAAAACCTAAGCAAACCAAAATTGAAATAAACAACTGCAAACCTTTTTGGGTGATGTCGATTGCCAATTCGCCTGCGGTGCTCCTGCATCATAAATCCTTGGACAACACCCAAATTATCTTCATCCACTTTATCAGATTTGGACTCTCAATCTCTTTGTTGATATGCCCAATGAAGCCCCCAATCGCTTCCTCACTTGACATCCTCTTCTTCCTCCACCTGCTAGCCAATGGACTCCCTTTCCCCTTGCTCTAATCCTCCTTAAGCATAATTCCACCTATGTGTCTCTTCCCCGCAGACGCAGCTATAGCGAACACACAACAAAAAAAACCCAAAATCCATCCACCATAGAGACAAGGATAACACCAACATTACAAGTTTCTTTTGCCACTGCCAACTATTATCATTTGAAGCAATTTCATACCATGAATACTCACACGCTAGTGATGCATGAATTCACATACTCCTCCCTCTAACATTAATGATCATGATTACTTCTAGATTATTCCCCCTACTTCCGTTCCTTTATTGAGTGGGTGTTCCTTAATGTTTTCCTGCATTAACTTGATTGCCTCATATGGATAATCCTTCCACCAATAATTAGAGCTTGCTCTAGATCTATCTCTTAAGTTAACTCCTAATTAGCCGCCCAGTCAGCCACCTTATTCCCAATTCTACCAATATGGGAGAATTGAATATCATCAAATTCTCTAATCATAGATTTGGCAACTTCAACAATCAACCCCAGTCTCTAGTTTATCACTTCCTTCCCTTTCATAGCTTCAATAACCAATGTGGAGTCTCCCTCAACCCAAATTCTCCTCCATCCTTTCTTCCTAGCAAGTTTTAAGCCCCATAGCATAGCCCTATCCTCCGCCATGTTGTTTGATTCTTTATCAAAATCGAGAGTATAGATACCCACCAGTTGTCCTTTTCTATCCCTAAACACACCTCCACCTCCTGCTTCACTTGGATTTCCCTTCGCCACACCATCAAAATTGAGTTTAAGCCATCCAATTCCTAGAAAAGACCATACATATTTTTCTCTTCCTCCTTGTCCTCCTGACTCTCTTTACCTAACCATTTGAATCTTGGCCATGCATTTGCCCATCTTAATTCCTCTTTCACAAGGAGCCACTACTTTTCTCATGAATCTCCCCTAACTCAGATATTACATTTTCTATCAAGTCCCAAACCCTTTCCACTTCCTTTTCAACTTCTTGGAAAAGCATCCTATTGCACTCCAACCATAGGTTCCAAACAATCATAGTCAGGGCCACCATCTAGATGAACTCCAGGCCAAGGCTCTTAATCCTGAAATTCCAATTGTCCATTAGTTTTGTTATGTTTTCTGGCATTACCCACTCCATCTCCCATCTTTTCATGAAATTAGTCCATACCTAATTAGCAAATTCACAATGTAGGAACAAATAATCATTTCTTTCTTCTTTTCTTTTACACATAACACATCTTGAAGGCCCTTTCCTGCCCAAAATTGAGTGAATAGTTTCATGTCCAATTTTATCACCATACCTTCCTTCTTCCTTATCTTGATCGAGTGAATTTTTTCATGGGCTATGACAACCCCATCTAAAATTTGTCTTCCTTTGAGAAACTCACTTTTTTAGAGATAATTTCCTACAAACATCTCTTGATTCTAGAGGCAATAACCATCGTTACAATCTTGTAAATCGTATTACATAAAGCTATAGGTCTGTATTCATCAAAATACTTTGGTGTATTGTTCTTTGGTATAAGTGCAATTTATGTGAAGTTCTAAGCCTTCACCATTGTTCTTCTGCTCATGTGTTCATCTGCGGCCTTCCAAACATCCACCCCTACCATATCCCAATATTTATGAAAAAACTCAACTTGAAACCCATCAAGTCCAAGAGATTTACTGGCCCCTGGGCATTGAAAACATAGGTTCTTTAATCTCCTTCATAGTGAAGGGGGCTACCAATGCCTCATTCTTAATATCATCAACCAAGTTAGGGATATGTCCTAATATCATCTCCTACACCTATCGATCCACCAATGGCAGTAAGCCCAAGAACTGTTGAAAGAATTGTTGAAGTTTGTACACTCAGGATCTTATTATTATGTCTTCTTACTTTTGTTGTTATATGGAAGAATTTGGTATTCCTATGCCCTTCCCCAATCCATTTAACCCTAGACTTTTGGTGCCACATAATCTCCTCCATTCTTAACAATATTTCTTGTTCTTCCAATAAATCATTCTCTTTTTCCCTTAGGTCCTAAGTGAAATCTATTTCCCCAATACTCTTTTCTACCTCTCTAATCTCTGATCCTATCTTATTTTTATCCTCTAAAAGGTTACCCATCACCTCCTTGTTCCATATTTTTGCTTGCTTTCTAGTTTCTACCAATTTTTTTGAATAATGAATCTCTTATTGCCCTTAATTTACTTACTCAACCATTCCTTAAGTACCTTTTTAAAATTTGGATGTTCAAACCAAAATGACTCCATTTTAAATGGAATCCCTCTTGGTTTCATATTCCTGTTGATAATGAATGAAATCGGCTAGTGATCAGAACCCCTAAATTGTAAAACTTCTGAGTGGAAGCTATCAAGTTACAACAACCATTCCGAATTAATCATAAACCTATCCAATCAACTCATAATATTTTCATCCCCTAACCTCCTATTGTTCCAAGTAATTCATCTAGATTTGCGCTTGATATCGGCAAGTGATAACTCTTCACACAATCTTTTGAATTCTATCGATCCCAAGTTAGGCAACGCTTTCACCCCTTTCTTCTCTTCAAGGCTAAGAACAACATTAAAATCCCCCCACAATCCATTCCTGTTATCAGAAAATGTGAACAATAGTAATAACAACTAATCATCCAATAACTCAATGGAAATTGAAGTAAATACAAGTAAACAAAGAATATACCTTCGAAGACCCTTTTACCTCTATGCTTCCATTGTTCACCTATCTGCTCTTGATCTTGATAGAGATGAAGCTCTCAGAAGTGTGCACTTCCTTGCTATTGAAAATGACAAGAGTAGAACAACTGTTATATGGAATGTGCAATGGAGACTAAACTACAATGCCACTATAATGGATATGGGTTGATAATGGAGACATTATAATGATAATGGATTTGTAATGCAAATGCAATGAAGGTGATTTTGCCAAAGGCATGCTGTAATGATTCTTGCAGAGTAAGTTTCCTTAAGCTTAGATGGATACAAATGAGTGTATGAACACCTTGCTTATATAGGCTGAGGGAAGACCAAATCCAAGTGTCAATAGATCCATGACTAGAGGAATTACCTGTGAGGTGTACAGTTGAGAAGACTTGAGAGAATGTACACAAATTAGGAGAGGACAAGTGTCCAAGCCTTCTTCATGAGTTATGGGACATAACAGAAAAGATTGAAGAGTTAACTGAGATGATTGATCAGTTAACTGGGTTGATTGGGGAGTCAACATAATAGATTGTTTAGTGAACTCAATTGACTAATTAGTTAACAGTTTTGATTGATGATTTAACTAATTTGACTAGAGGATAAATAGGACATGTGGGTGAGGGAATATTAGCTAATTAAATATTTACAATATTTAATTACATGTGCAACATGGTGATGTGGAAAGGTGAGGTGGAATTATGAAATTAAGACTTAGGATAGAGGAAATTAGGATTAATTAAATAATTTAGAATTATTTAATTAGATGAGACATTAGAAGAATTTAGGGATTTTAATTAAATAAATTGATTTTATTTAATTATTGGAAGGATGTGAATCATTTAAATAAATTAGAATATTTTTTTAATTGATAGGAGAATGAGAATTAAGATAAATATTAAAATATTTACTTAATTTGACACGAGCTAATTTTAGGTGTATACATTTTGCCCCTCTTTGATGCAATGTGTTTTATCACATTGTTTCAAAGAATAAAAAATTTCTGTGATTGATACATGGCCCAATTTGCCCTTGGTATAGGTTATGACGTTAGGATGCCCCCTCGAGAGATTGGACAAGAAGAAACTGATAGGATGACGAACAATCTCACGATGAGACAGGCTGAATGACAAGATAGACCAGATAAGAAATTGATCGACGTGGAAGAAAAATGGGATGAAGAATGCACCCCAGTATGCACAAGGTTGAAAACACCTCCAATTAGGGTTCAATGCACTATAAATAGGAGTGTGGGGTCACATTCCTAGTCATTTGTACACTTGCCTTTGAGAGAGATCCAAGTGGAGAGCAGATCCATTTGAGCATAGAGCAATTAGCGAAGATGCAATAGTTTCCCCTTGAGCTTCATCGTTTCAAGAGGATCTGACAGTTCAACCGTCCAACAGACTACAGGCCGCCGGTAAGTACTACTTCATTTCTAGCCTAGGGTCACTAATGATAGCAATAAATGTAGGCCAAAGATTTAGGTTCTGTATGCATCGAATGGCAGAACTGCGCATATGACGTGATGTTGTGCATATGACACCGGAATCAGCGCATATGCGATATTTTTCGTAAATGACCTACATTGTTGCGCAAATAAAATCCTGCTGCACAAACAATTGGGGATGATTCACTTTTAATGTTCTGTTGCGCATTTGAAATGAGACTGTGCATGCAAGATTCTACTGTGCAAATGAATAATAGTCCTACGCAATTGAAATGATACTATGCATATGATTTAAAACTGTGCATGCAAGGTAAAGCTGCACATATAACTGATAGAACTGTGCTTCTAGTTTTGCTTACCAAAACACTTAGAAATTTGATAAAGTTGACCATGCGATTGATGCTAGTCAACTGATAGGTCATCTTTGAGATTGATTAAATCTCCAGAGAGATGATAGGAAAGTGTTCCTATTAGAATTGCTAAGTTTTTTATGTTGGATAGATAGATTTGTAGTATAGTCGATTTGATGGACTAATGCATGCTTGCTTGATTGCAGGAGGATCTAGACGACGTTCTCATGTCGAGAGAGCATTTTCCAGTTACACAGTTGTTGAGGCCCCAGCTTATGGAGACTGATCTTCTTATTCTTGGATTAGTCTAGGATTGTATTTTGTTTGCTTCATGCCCGAGATTCGCATGAATCTTGGTATGCTGACTGCATTGTCGAAGTTATTTCACAGCAAGGACAGGACCTTTCATCTCCCCACTGGGGAGATTACAATTACTCTGGAGGATGTTCATAGGATCCTTTGCATACCCATTGATGGAGAGCTCGTGGAGTACGAGCTGCAGACTGGGGTAGGTTTGGATGAGTGCAGATGGGTTTTCAACGATGATAACATTCAGGGTACGGAGATCAGCTGGGCTGACATGCTGGCGTACTATGAGCCACTTCCTTCAGTTGTGGCAGGGTTGATTGGAGGTATTGTGTGTCCTGACAGACACTCTCATGGATTTGCAATTGGATGGGGTCGAGTGTTAGAGAGGATTGTGCATGAGGGTACCAGATATTCTTGGGGAGTGTGCATCCTTGCACATTTGTATCATGATTTACACCAGTTTGCATATGAGGACAATAAAGTATACAATGAAACAATATCAGCTCCGGAGTGGAATCAGCCAGAGGAGACTTCCTTGGACCAAATAACTCAGAAGGTAATACAATTGACGAAGGACTGGATAGAAAATGAGATCACCAAGCTGAAGAGTAAAGGAGTAGCCCTCACTGTGGATAACAAAAGAAAGAGACAAGAATTATCAGATGAGGAATATGATGATTTCCTCAAGCAAAAGAGGTGGTGGAGGAGGAGGAGGTGGTGGTGGTAGTCACGATGTTGGACACGATGGTGGACATGATGGTGGGCATGATAGGGATGATGGAGATGGGAGGAGGGTTCGACAGAGTATTGACCCTACTCAACAGGCTCAGTTAGCCATATCGGGATAGGCTCAGCCACAGGGACAGGGGCCAGATGATGGGGCGATAGTAGGGTTACGAGCCCAGCTGGCGCAGGCACAGTCTATGCTAGCCAGCAGTAGGGACAAATAGGGCAGATGCATGCCCAAATTACACAGCTGCAGAGTGACCTACAGACTGCCTAACTAGAGAGAGACACAGCTATTCAGAGGTACGGGAGGGCAGAGGCACTCTTAAAGTAGGTTCAGCAGACTGCGAGACAGGGTCCCACTGGTCAAACCATTATAGAGATGGTTAGGGCAAGTCAGGAGATCTTCTACTGGTGATCCTTTATGAGCAGACCGTACCACCAGAGCACAAGATAGGTAGCTACCGACCCAGTTACCGCAGTAGGTCACATCGGGCACTTACAGAGAGCGGCGAGGTGATGGGACCTACGGGCCTACCTCCCAGACCACCAGGAGGGGGTGCACCAGGGATAGGGACATCAGGTGGGGGAGGAGGAGGAGTTATCCCACCACCACAACCAGTACCATCAGGGGGAATCCATTCCTAGCTGCTTTGAGACATGTATTAGGTTTTAGTATTTTTATTTGGACATGTATACACCACTTTGGTTTGGACACTTCGAGATGTATTGTTATTTTGACCTCATTGTATACTTGGAGGCTTTTATTCTTTTTTATGATGATTATATGATATCATGATTCGATTGACTATGATTATGATCTACTTTGATGGATATGACTTACATTATGTTGTTATGATATGCTATGCTTATAGATGACCTATGTGGTTTATGACTCTGATGCATATGTTTACGTTTATGCGATGGACATGATGATCTATATGATGACTTTACATGATTATGGTTGTATGTGATGTGTCTAACATGTTTATTAGATTCTATGATGCACTTTATGTTTATTCAACATGATTTTCTATGAGCTATATGATGGATATGATGACCTATATGCATGTTTATGATCCTATATGTTCATATTCTATGATGATCTAATGCAGACACTATGAGAACTTAGATGTTTACTTCTGTCATTTTCCATTGTTTTATTTATGGATGATGATCTAATATGCAAATGCGATGATAGCTATGTTTTTGTGAGAGTTTTGGTTAATGGAATGTTATGGTGACTCATGCATCTAAATGACAACATTATATGCAAAACATGATCTGAATATTTATTACCATTAATGCATTGTATGTGATGATACTATATGATGACACACCTATTCATGACATGCAAATGAATTGTTTTTTTTGTTCCAAGTATACTCAATCTTAATAAAAATACACCTGAGAAGAATGGACTTGAATAACTGGGATAAATGAATGATTTAGAAGAAATAACTTGGACAAATGGATAAATGGATCTTTCGACACTTGGGATTTGGTCCAGGATGCAATGCTTATAATGGAATGATATGCAACTTGATATGTATGGATGTGGGGTTTATCATCTTCGTGTATGCAAGTATTTGAAGTACTTTGTTTCATCATTGAGCTTTTTTTTTTGTTTCTTTTCCCTTTAAAATGTTGTAAGAAAATACAAGCATCGAGGTATAATTAAACCATGATGACCTAAGTATTACTTACATGGATTTTGATATAGAAAGTTAATACAAGTATCTAGTCAAAATTGAATCTAGATGACCTGAGTATTTCTTGTGTGTGTCAACAGACAAGGATTTACCATGTTTCATGCTCAGACCTAGAATGTCCTCAATGATCTTTTACTGATCATGTCTTTAGACAAAGTCGTCACATTACTAAAGATTGATCCACAAACAACAAACAAATAAGATAATTCTACCCCCATCATAGATTCTCTAGTTTTTGACATCCTTGAGTAGCATAGAAAGACATAATAACAAAAATCAAGACTACAACTTAACCTTTTAATAAGCACAAAATTTCTTTCCATAGTTATGTTTTCTTGCAACGAAAATAGATACAATCATCATGGTGGTTGAGGCTCAATTGTGTCCTATTTACAGGTCTAGTGCTTGCGTCAAGCATTTTATTGAAAAAGTGTGTTTGTAATGCTGCCTACAGTCTGGTGATGGTATTGTGATCCTTATTGTTGTACTCTGAGGTGTGTGACATTCAAGAATCCAATTCTCCAACTAGGTCAAGGAGTTGCCCCCAGTCAAGTAAAGGATTGATTTAGTATGAATGAACTGACATTGTACATGAAGAAACGGGCCCTAAGGGACTGACCTAGTGCCTCAGGGGCTTATTGATAAATGGCCTTGCCTACGTGACGACGCAGAAGCAACGTAGTTTGGGGTGTGGTATTTGTGGACCTAAGACCTAGGCGATGGGAAACGGTGCGGATTCGGATGGGTCAAAGGATAGGTGACACGGGATGGAATGGATGGGAAAGGAGCCTTGGGGGCACATTAATGATGGCCTTGCCTACATGATAGCTCAGAGGCGATGTAGTTCGACAACAGTGTTAGTACTCATTTATGTCTAGGGTTTTAAGCTTGAGTGTTTGCAGGTTTTCTATTTCAAACCCTGTGTTTTACTGCTTCTTCTTGTTGCACCTGTGAAAAATGTTAAGTTTTTGTATGTACAAGTGTTGATGTGCATTGGTGGGTCAAAAAAAAAAATCTCTATCGACTTCCAGAAATGGTGAAAAATTTGAGTTATATGCATTTCCAAGTGCATATCGGGTCGCATATACATTAGTGGAATCTTTTGCAGGACTCCCAGGAATATTCTACACTTGTATGCATTTTCAATTGCATATTGGGTTCAAGGTGGAAGATACATTGTGGGAATATTCCAGAGGGAATCCCGTGCTTGTATGCAGAAAGGGATGAATGTATGTCAAATGTACATTAGGTTTTATACAATGAAATACATACAAGGAAGTCAAATATGCATGTGCTACAGTACCAGGGTCCGTCGCGACATACAAAGTGAACAGTGCAATGTACAAGTGGCCTTGTATATTCTGTAATATACAAAGGCAGAAAAGTGTAAGAGGACAAATGCAGAGCAAGCTGCGAAACTGGGGGCCTATCACTTGTATATTTGGGATTGTATATTTAGATATACAATCAAATATACATTTCATACATGCAACCCAGACATGAAATGGATGTGCATTGTGGCAGATAAAGGGTTGATTTCTATGGTTTGCATGTTTGTGTGCATTGTATATCGTGGATATACAATGAAGGACATACATTCCGAACCCGATGAAAATTTCAGGCTGCTATATACAAGTTTGGGGTCCGTGAGTTGTATATGTGTTTATACATGTCAATATACAACCCAATGTACATTGGAAAATATACAAAGGCTGGTGCGCATACATTTGCTATAGTGCAGCAGAGATACAATTGGTGGGGCCCGTAGGTGTATACAAACAAGTTTGTATATGTGACATGAAGCAAATATACAAGAGGTTGATATGCAAGCCGGATTTTAAGACGAATGCTGTGTTTTATAATTTTTGAAATTCATGCCTTGTATGTATGAGGTGAATGTACATTGCATTTGTATGTGCAATGCAATATGCAAAAGGGGGGAGATACAAGCCGGAACGGAACTCGATTTCAAATTATTCTATAAAATTTGAGGTCCGGCTTGTATATCAGACGTTTGTATATGCATTTGGTTTTGCATATACAAAAGCGATAAAGGAAAAATAAAGGAAGAAAAGGTTAGTGATAGAAAGTCAAGGTGCCTACGTGGCACGAGGTTATTGGCTGGCAGCTCTTCATAGGTGTTTTGGGACTGTTGATCTCGGCGATGGGTTTTTGATCGACGGTCAGGTTTTGAACTTTCGGCGATGGTTTATTCCTTGCGTTTGCGACCATTTTTGAGTGGGAAAGTCTCCAGATGCATCTATTGTTGCATCCCGCGGGTGGTTGAGCCATTATTAGCAGGATTGCAGACAGGCGTGGGCCAATGGTTGAACGGTCAAGTACCTGGTTTATGACGGAGAGTCTTCCAACGGCGGCACAGGGCTCGAGCTCAACTACTCCTCACCATTCTCTTGCTTTTTTCTGTTTTGTCCCCGGCTGCATTTATTATTTTAAGCGCCATCTTTGGTGCATTGTCTAGCGGAAATTTTTGACCTTGTCATGTAACTAATTTTTGCGAAGTACACTTTCTTGCTGTTTTAAGCAAGCTGTGTTACTCTTTTGTTGTTGTTGAAAACTAGACAAGTTTTGGTGTTGTAGTAGGAATACAATTTCTTGGTGGCTCTGTTTCAGGTGTCTCTTGAGTTTATGAATTATATGTTGTATGTATTATCCACAGAAATCATCAATTTCATGTTGATTTAAATGAGTAATGCTTCATTGCATGTGTTTTGTTATTTGTCTCCAGACTAAATGTGCTTTTCTTCTGACTCTAAACATCTAAGGGGTGTTATAGATTCTAGAATATAGGTTTTCTATATTGAATACTTAGTCTCTTACTTTTGTTCAAGGAGTAGATTGAATGTTTTGGATTAAGTGTTGAGAAGATTGCATTGCAGTAAGGATGTTTGTAATCAGAAATAACTAAATACTCTCTCTTGGATATTGTCTGTAAGGCAGACGTTTTAGACACCCCTTGAAATCTGATTACTGTCTTAGGTCTATGGTAAACATTCACATATATATGTCTACTGACTCCAAGCCCTGGATAGGCACCAATCTGGTCTGGTATCTTTGTTGCAACCCAAGGTCCTAGTTTTGTATCCAGATACAAATCAAACTCAAACTTCATAAACAAACCTTTTAGGACATTAGAAGTAGTTTTAGGATCCAAAATCCTCTGTCTACAACTGGATATAGGCCCAAAGCTAGCCCCTTTGCACTTATCTCACAGTTTTGGTCTGCTTAATAGAGGATTCATCTTCTTTGTGTCAACATCCCAACAAATACATAGATGCACTTTATAGATGTTGAGTAGGGAATACCCCCCTTCGTTCTACAGAGCCTAAAGAAGAAGAGGATATATTTATAGAGTCTATCTCCTACACTGTTGGCCCCTGGCCCAGGAATTATGTTGATCAATGATGGCTACCTTGTAGGGATAACTGGGAATAAGCATCCAGTCTGGGAAAATAACCAACAGATTTTGGCGACTCCACTGGGGAAGTGAAGTGAAAGAACCCTGATTTTAAAAGAAAACAATTCCTAGTAATAGGTGGCGACTCCGAACCAATCTCCCAATCAGTAAAGTAAAAATTTGTATGCAAGGGAGAAGATCGCAGCATAATACTCTGTTTGAAGAGTTACCCATAAAAATGATGTATAGGAAAAAAGGGACTGTTCAAGCCAGTCAAGATGGTTCTCCTAGCCTCTGAAAAAATGATTTTATTTAGGACAATCTAGGATCCTCAGAGCAAGCAATACCTTATTTTTCAAATACTGAGACTGAGATCCAGAACATATATGACAAACAGCAGAGTGGTGGATTGAAAGTGAGATTAGAGGTATTTCAAGAACACCCTTTTGTTGATTCCCCTGACAGATTTGAAGAAGCTGAATCCCTAAGGGATGATGATAATGATGATCAGAATATAACAAAACTGTCCTCTTCTATGCCTAGAGAGGAGGAACTAGCCGATGAAATTAAGAGCTTAAGGGCAGAATTAGAATATCTGCAGGTGGTGAAGATCAGAGATGACATGAGACAGAAAGTGCAAGCTCTAAGAGTTGTCCATAATGACTCAATTCCTACCCTTGAAAATGCAAATGTGCTGAGAAATCAGCAAAGAAATGAAGTCCAAGGTCAGCGCAATGATCAAAGACAGAACGCACATAATGCTAGAGTACCATTAAATAATGTAAGAAATCAGAATGCAAATAGAAATGCAAATGTAAATCATTTTGATAGGCAACCAATGCAGTTGGACAGATTTAGACAACTTGTTTTTTATGGCATTCTAGGTTATCCAAACCCTCCTGACAAACATGTAAGGCTACAGGTGCCTAAATTTTTAGGAAATAATACTGTATCAGGTGAAGACCGTTTAAAATCTTTTCAGAATATCATGGACAACTTTGAGGTTAAGCATGAGGATGTTTTCATGAAATCATTTATGCAATCCTTAGTTGATGAAGCCAAGGAATGGTACAAGGGTTTACCTGACAGAAGTATTTCATCATGGGATGAATTTAGGAGAATATTCAAAGAACAATATGGTGACAAAACTGATCCTAGTTTCTTCATTAATGAATTCACAGGAATTACCAAAGGATCAAATGAACAAGTTGCTGATTTCAATGCTAGATTCATGAAGGTATTGAACAAATTGCCACAGGATTTGAGGCCTAATGAACCTATGTGCATAGTGTTGTACATAAATGCTTTTGATGCCAAAACAGCTTATGGATTGAGAGATAAGGGTCCTGCCAGCCTCAGAGATGCTTTCAAAATAGCAACAAATATTAAAAATAACAGAAATGCATCTGGTAAGACAAACAGAAGAGATGATGTGAAAATTCTACAAAATCCCAATACTAAAGCTCAAACTGTTCAAGGCAGTGCATCTACTTCTAAGGATAAGTTAGACAAATTGACAACTATTGTCAAGGACCTAGGTTATAGAATGGCTAAAAATGAAAAAGGAATAGGTCCTGACAGACCAGTTTACCAAAGGCAAGAAAGAAGGCCATCATTACATGACATGCCATATCATACTAACTGGCATAATGGTAAGCCTATTCTTCTAAACAACAACTCAAATCAAAGGACTCAAAATGTTAAGGAAACTCCTGATCCTTTGAAGAAGGTTGTAAATATTGTTAATGACACCCCATGGTGTATCATATGTCAAATGCCTCACTCACAGTCACAATGCATGATTGCTCAGTCTTTATACAACAATGTTATTGCCTGTGATGAATGCAATGAGCCGCATTGCATGGAAGATGATAATGTCAATATGCTGTCTGCAAACAGAGAATACTCTTTTCATGATGCTGATGCAAGTGTAGATAATGAAATTCAGGTCTGCCACTAGTTCCCTTATGATGAAGACAACTATGCCTATGCTCAAGATTCATACAATTATTTGAACAACTTGAGGAGATATTCTGATGAAGAAATAAGAGCCCTCACAGCTGTAGCAGTGGCTCAAGTCAAAAGCAATTACAACCTAAGGGGTAAAGCTCATGTAAGTGGTACACCTCAACCAGAGAACACTTTTGTGGGCCAACCAGTGCAAAATCATAAGGGGACTGAACCATATAAGAAATAATGGAACAATAACAAGAAAGGTTTTAAGCAAAAAATAGGTCATGATCCTCCAGGACCAGAAAATAGAATTCCCCAGGCTGAGGATCAAAACAAAAATTTTCAGATCAAGAATGACGGTCAAGGAGCTATAAAAACTAAGGCTGGATCATCTCAGGACAGAAGTAAAATGGTGGAGCAAGTTACAACTATTATTCAAAATTATGCTCCATTTGACATTGCTTAGGTTTTATCTCAGATAAAAGTTTCTGTCCCACTGATGGAGCTGATGAAAGTGGAAGAATTCAAAAATAAAGCAGTCTCCTTGATTTCAGGAGTACCATGTCAAGCCAAGTTGAGTGATGAACCTCAGGGTAAGAAACAGGCCCTGTACATTGATGAAGATGAAGTTCCTGAGGTATATCTGGGGATGACCATGACAAAATGTACTTCACAAGTGGAACCATTTTATGTCTCCCTGGTTATAAATGGAAAAGTGATTAAAAATTGTATTCTTGACTCAGGAGCATCCACAAACATCATGTCGTTGGCTATCATGCAGCAAGCTGGGTTAAAAATAGATAAGGCACGTGGGAAGTGCTATGCAATGGATGCTAGGGAAGTACCTGTCATTGGAATCATGAAGGATGTTGATTTCAGACTGGCAGCATATCCTGAAAAGACCTACAAAATGAACATAATAGTTGTTGACATCAAGCCACAGTATGGCATGTTGCTGTCAAGAAGATGGGCAGCATTAATTGGTGGGAGTATGCAACTAGATTTGTCATATGCTATGATCCCTATGAATGGTAAGAATGTCAAACTGATTAGAGAAGAAAGGTCATCAGAGACAGTGAAGGATCAAGAATCAGAGGAACAGATATATTTTGTGAACACTGACTGTGATAATTTCAGGGTTGTCTCAGATGATAAAGAGGGTAAAGGGAGAGACATGTGCATTCAAGAGTTTGACCAACAGGGTCTATGGACCATGTATTTCGATGGAGCTTGTTCGAAGGACGGCTGGTGCTGGGATTATATTTCTGTCTCCAGCTAGTAAGCTTCTCAAATTCTCTTTCTTGTTGAAGTTTGTCTGTACAAATAATATTGCAGAGTATGAGGCTCTATTGTTAGGATTGAATGTAGCTCTGAAGCATGGAATTAAGATGCTCAAAGTGTTTGGTGATTTAGAGATTATTGTTTCCCAAGTTAGAGATAAGTATGCATCAAAAAATAAGAGGTTAAAGAAATATAAGCATATTGTTTGGGATACAATTGAATTGTTTGATGCATTTTCAATAAACTAGATAGAGAGATCAAAAAATTTCAGGGCAGATTTTCTAGCTAATGTAGCCATAAGGCCAGATGATATAACTCTATCAGATGTTACAAATGTTGAGGTCAATCTTAGACCTGCAGTGCCAGATAATGTATGCAGCTGGCAAGTGTTTGATGATGATAAGGATTTACTGAGATTTCTACATTGCATTGATGAATATGAGAACCAAGAAGTGGATTTTTAGAATTTTGTGGAGGTAGTAAATGGGAAAGAAACTCTCTTAGGGAAGGAGGTAATTCAACTCAAGACAAATAAAATCCCTAGAGGACTAGTTGCTTTAGAGAGAGCTTTTGATCATAGGGACCAATTTGTCATAAGGGCGTCTCCAACAAACAAGAATGATTTAGAGATAAACTTGGGGACATCTCATGCCCCCAAGAAGGTATACATTGGCAAACAGCTCAAACCACATATCAGAGCTATCCTGATTGCATTACTAAGAAAATATAAGCATGTTTTTGCCTGGTCTTATGAGGACCTGAAAGCTTATAGGGAAGATTTATTTCAGCATGAAATCCCTTTGAAGCCTGGAGCTAAACCATTTAGACAAAAACAGAGACCTATCAACCCAACCTTAGCCCCTAAAATGCAAGAAGAACTCATGAAGCTTAGGGAGGCTGGAATAATCATGCCTATCAGACATTCAACTTGGGTGTCTAACCTTGTCCCAGTTAGAAAAAAGAATGGAGACATAAGACTTTGTGTGGACTTTAGAAATCTAAATATGTCTTCTTTGAAAGACAATTATCCATTGCCAAATATGGAGAACATGTTGTAGAAGGTAACTGGCTGTGAGCTTCTATCCATGATGGATGGATTTTCAGGGTACAATCAAGTGAAGGTAAAGGAATCAGAGCAATTCAAGACTGCTTTCACTACTCCATGGGGAACGTATGTATATGTGAGGATGCCATTTGGGTTGACAAATGTAAGTGCCACATTTCAGAGGGCCATCGATGTTGCTTTTGCAGGATTGATTGAATCTTGGCTGTGTATCAGGATGACTTAACTGCCTTTTCAAAGAAAGAAGAACAGCACTGTATGCATCTGGAGCAGATTTTTATTAGAGCATTAGAGTATGGCATCTCGCTCAACCCTAAGAAGTGTGCGGGGGTTGTGGAAGGAAAATTGCTTGGACACATTGTTTCCAAGGATGGAGTCAGGATTGATCTTGAAAGGGTAGCTGCAATTGATAAAATTCAGATCCCTAAAACAGTGAAAGGTGTTCAGTCCTTCTTTGGACAAATTAATTTTGTTAGGAGATTTGTGCCTAACTTTGTAGAGACCACAAAAGAAATCTCTAAGATGCTGAAGAAGGATGCAATTGTCAAATGGGAAGATGAAGCAACCAAATCATTTCAAGACATAAAAGAGGCAATAAAGATGGCTCCTATTTTAAAATCTCTTAATTTTTCTAAGTCATTTCAATTATTTTCATTTGCTTCTTTCCACACTGTTGCTGCGTGCTTATTGTAGAAAAATGCAGAAGGTTTTGAACAACCTATAGCTTTCTTTAGTAGGTCATTGCAGGCTGCTGAATTAAAGTATGATATAATGGAGAAGCAGGCATATGCACTGGTCAGAGCAGTCAAGAGTTTCAGACCATATTTGGTGGGCTATCAGATAATTGCATATGTGCCTCATGCAGCAGTCAAAGATATATTTACTCAGCAGGAAGTAACTGGAAGAAGATGCAGATGGATAAATAAATTGCAGGAATTCAACATTGAAATACAGATCACTAAGTTGGTAAGAGGACAAGGTTTGGCAAAATTGATGACACAGTCAAATCTAGAGGCATGCCAAGTGAATGTAGTGCATAATGAAGTTATAAATATGTCAGAATCTGAATGGTATAAGGACATAGTATACTACTTACAGAATTTAAACTGTCCTTCCCACCTCAGTAATGTCTAGAAGAGAATTTTGAAGTTGCAGGCTATTAAATACATCATTGTTCAGGGAGAGCTATATTGGAAAAATCCTGATGGTGTATTACTCAGATGTATCGATGAAAATTAGGCCAAGGATATTTTCAGTGACATGCACAATGGAATATGTGGTGGACACTATGCTGGCCAAACAACAGCCCATAAAATTCGTAGAGCAGGCTATTGGTGGCCAACTCTCTTCTTAGACACACACAAAATGGTAAGAAAATGTGAGTCTTGCCAAAGGTTCTCAGGAAAGATAAGATATCAAGGTGCATTACCCCTTAGGACTATAACTGTAGAAGCTCCATTTCAGCAATGGGGGATTGATTTTGTAGGGGAAATCTCAGAAAAATCAAGTGGAGGGCACAGTTGGATTATGGTTGCCACTGATTATTTCACTAAATGGATTGAGGCCATTCCAACTAAAAAAGCCACAAGCAAAGTGGTGATGGATTTTATTCTAGAAAATATTATTATCAAATTTGGAGTACCAGCCAAATTAGTCGTAGATAATGCTATGTGCTTCAGGTCTGGTGAATTTATTGATTTTTGCAATAATTATGGAATTGATTTGTCCCATACATCACCATATCATCCACAAGGGAATGGTCAAGCAGAGTCAAGCAACAAAAGTCTCATGAAAATCATCAGAAGGGTGATAGATAAAAACAAGAGGTCTTGGGATTCAAAGCTGAAGTTGGCATTATGGGTTGACAGGGTGACAGTGAAAAGAGCAACTAGAAGGTCACCTTATTATTTAGTATATGGTGCAGTAGCTAGATTACCTGTGAACAACCTCCCGCCAATTTATAAATTCATACAAGAAAATGATGAGGAGATTGGGGACCCAATGACTGAAAGAATCAATCAACTGGTTGCAGTAGATGAAATGAGAAGGGAGGCACAAAAAACAAACATCAAGACACAGTAGAAAGTGAAATATTTGTTTGATAGAAGGGCTACAAAGAGGAAGTTTCAGATAGGTGATCTGGTCCTTATGTGGAATGCAAAGAGCCAGGATAAGGGCAAACACAACAAATTTGAGCCCTTATGGACTGGCCCATACCAAATTGGCACTATTCATGGAGGTGATTCTTATTTTCTCCAAGCCCTCAATGGTGAACTACTGGAATTGTCTGTGCATGGTAAATTCCTTAAAGCCTTTTTCTCATAAATGAGTACCTTTTGTGCACAATGTAAACTAGTTGTAAGTATTTTGTACATACTTTATATAGTTGATCATGTTTTGAGTTTTGGGTTTTGCTTGGTCTACCCCAAAGTATTCTGGTCCTCGTTGCAGTCTTGCGCCTGCACGTCCCCAATCGAAGCCTCTGTTAGTACTCATTTATGTCTAGGGTTTTAAGCTTGAGTGTTTGCGAGTTTTCTATTTCAAACCCTGTGTTTTACTGCTTCTTCCTATTGCACCTGTGAAAAATGTTAAGTTTTTGTATGTACAAGTGCTGATGTGCATTAGCAGGTCAAAAAAAAATCTCTATCGACTTCCAGAAATGGTGAAAAATTTGAGTTATATGCATTTCCAAGTGCATATCGGGTCGCATATACATTAGTGGAATCTTTCGCAGGACTCCCGAGAATATTCTGCACTTCTCTGCATTTTCAATTGCATATCGGGTTCAAGGTGGAAGATACATTGTGGGAATATTCCAGAGGGAATCCTGTGCTTGTATGCAGAAAGGGATGAATGTATGTCAAATGTACATTGGGTTTTATACAATGAAATACATACAAGGAAATCAAATATGCATGTGCTACAATACCAGGGTCCGCTGCGACATACAAAGTGAACAGTGCAATGTACAAGTGGCCTTGTATATTCCGTAATATACAAAGGTAGAAAAGTGCAAGAGGACAAATGCAGAGCAAGATGCGAAACTGGGGGCCTATCACTTGTATATTTGGGATTGTATATTTAGATATACAATCAAATATACATTTCATACATGCAACCCAGACGTGAAATGGGTGTGCATTGTGGCAGATAAAGGGTTGATTTCTATGGTTTGCATGTTTGTGTGCATTGTATATCGCGGATATACAATGAAGGACATACATTCCGGACCCAATGAAAATTTCAGGCTGCTATATACAAGTTTGGGGTCCGTGAGTTGTATATGTGTTTATACATGTCAATATACAACCCAATGTACATTGAAAAATATACAAAGGCTGGTGTGCATACATTTGCTACAGTGCAACAAAGATTCAATTGGTGGGGCCCGCAGGTGTATACAAACAAGTTTGTATATGTGACATACAAGCAAATATACAAGAGGTTGATATGCAAGCTGGATTTTAAGACGAATGATGTGTGGTTTATAATTTTTGAAATCCGTGCCTTGTATGTATGAGGTGAATGTACATTGCATTTGTATGTGCAATGCGATATGCAAAAGGGGGGAGATACAAGCTGGAACGGAACTCAATTTCAAATTATTCTATAAAATTTGAGGTCCGGCTTGTATATCAGACATTTGTATATGCATTTAGTTTTGCATATACAAAATTAATAAAGGCAAAATAAAGGAAGACAAGGTCAATGATAGAAAGTCAAGGTGCCTACATGGCACGATGTCATTGGCTGGCAGCTCTTCATAGGTGTTTTGGGATCGTTGATCTCGGCGATGGGTTTTTGATCGACGGTCGGGTTTTGAACTTTTGGCGATGGTTTATTCCTTGCATTTGCGACCATTTTTGAGCGGGAAAGTCTCCAGATGCATCTGCTGTTGCATCCCGCAGGTGGTTGACCCATTATTAGCAGGATTGCAGATAGGCGTGGGCCGATGGTTGAACGGTCAAGTACCTGGTTTATGACGGAGAGTCTTCCAACGGCAGCACAGGGCTCGAGCTCAACTACTCCTCACCATTCTCTTGCTTCTTTCCGTTTTGTCCCCAGCTGCATTTATTATTTTGAGCGCCATCTTTGGTGCATTGTCTGGCAGAAATTTTTGACCTTGTCATGTAATTAATTTTTGCGAAATACACTTTCTTGTTGTTTTAAGCAAGCTGTGTTACTCTTTTGTTGTTGTTGAAAACTGGACAATTTTTGGTGCTGCAGTAGGAATACAACTTCTTGGTGGCTCTGTCTCTTGAGTTTATGAATTGTATGTTGTATGTATTATCCACAGAAATCATCAATTTCATGTTGATTTAAATGAGTAATGCTTCATTGCATGTGTTTTGTTATTTGACTCCAGACTGAATGTGTTTTTCTTCTAACTCTGAACATCTAAGGGGTGTTATAGATTCTAGAATATAGGTTTTCTATATTGAATACTTAGTCTCTTACTTCTGGTCAAGGAGTAGATTGAATGTTTTGGATTAAGTGTTGAGAAGATTGCATTGCAGTAAGGATGTAAGCAGAAATAACTAAATACTCTCTCTTGGGTATTGTCTGTAAGGCAGACGTTTTAGACACCCCTTGAAATCTGATTACTATCTTAGGTCTATGGTAAACATTCACATATATATGTCTACTGATTCCAAGCCCTGGATAGGCACCGATCTGGTCTGGTATCTCTGTTGCAACCTAAGGTCCTAGTTTCGCATCCAAATACAAATCAAACTCAAACTTCATAAACAAACCTTTTAGGACATTAGAAGTAGTTTTAGGATCCAAAATCCTCTGTCTACAACTGAATATAGGCCCAAAGCTAGCCCCTTTGCACTTATCTCATAGTTTTGGTCTGCTTAATAGAGGATTCATCTGCTTTGTGTCAACATCCCAGCAAATACATAGATGCACTTTATAGATGTTGAGTAGGGAATACCCCCCTTGGTTCTGCAGAGCCTAAAGAAGAAGAGGAGATATTTATAGAGTCTATCTCCTACACTGTTGGCCCCTGGCCCGGGAATCCTCTTGATCAATGATGGCTACCTTGTAGGGATAACTGGGAATAAGCATCTAGTCTGGGAAAATAACCAACAAACGGTTCGATGGGTGGGTTGGGGATGGCTGACAAGAGGGACGCAAGTTTGGATTGGCCGGCTGGTGGAATAAGGCAATAAGGATGAGTGAACAACAAGCCATGGTAGGTATCTCACTATGATTGGGTGGATGCAGTTAAGAGGGATGGATGAGGAACAAGGTCTGAAAAAGATGGAGGAGGCAGTTTATCACAAGTAGCGTATGTTTACCAAGTTTTCACCACTTACTTTTATTTGCATGGTAGCTAAAATACACATGACGCCTATTTGCTAGGTTTTCAACATGGTATCTATCTAAGGCACCTATTTACCAAGTTTTCACTAGAGGACACTTTTTTTTGTTGCTTTTCCATTTTTTTTTTCTATTTTTCCATTTTTTTGCTATTTTTTACTCCCTTGCACTAGGGTTTAGGTGTAGAATTTGTGGAGATGCATGTTGTTGATGGAATCATCGAATAGTTCACCTTTTGATGTAGCCAGTTGATAAGCACCTAATCCATAGGCAGCAATGATGACATAGGGACCAAGCCAGTTGGATTCAAACTTACCTTTCTTCTCTTTGTGTTGTTGATTCCTGGGATTCTCTCTGAGGACTAGGTCACCAACTTGAAATACCCAAGGTTTGACTCTGTGATTGTAACTCTTGGACATCCTTTGTTGATAAGCCTTGAGATGGTTAAAGGCATGTTGTCTTCTTTCTTCGAGCAGCTCTAACTCTTGAAGTATGGAAACTTTGTACTCTTCAACAGATATGAGGCCTTTTAATGATACTTGTAAGGATGGGATCTCGACTTCAATGGGCAAGATGGCTTCAAAGCCATAGACGAGGGAATATGGAATTGCAACTATGAGTGTGCAGATACTTGTGCAGTAGGCCCATAGTGTGGGATTCAATTGGATGTGCCAATCACAGTCGGCATCATTGATAGTCTTTTTCAGGATTTTTAAGATGGTTTTATTTGATGCCTCTGCCTGGTCGTTTCCTTGGGGGTAATATGGGGTGGAAAAGCGGTCTTGGATGTGGAATTTGTCACATAGATCTTTGACATCTTAGTTTTTAAATGGTCTTAGATTATCAGTGATAATGGAGACAGGGATGCCATAGCAGCAAATGATGTAATTCAGGATGAAAGAGGTGATTTGTTTGCCTATGACATTGGCGAGGGGTATGGTTTCAATCCACTTTGTAAAGTACTCAGTGGCAGTGATGATAAATTTATGGCCGCTGGATGATGGAGGGTGTATCTTGCCCACTAAGTCGAGTCCCCATTGACAGAAAGGCCAAGGAGTTGTTAAAGGTTGTAGTTCTTGTGTTGGTGCATGTATTAGGTTTCCATGGATTTGGCATTTCTTGAACCGCTTCACAAAATGATAGGAATTTTTTTCCATAGTTGGCCAATAGTATCCCATACGAATGAGTTTCTTAGACAAGGTAGGACCACTAGAGTGGGTCCCGCATATACCATCATGAACTTTGCTTAGGGCCGTTTGATATTCCTCACTATCGAGACACCTCAGGAGAGTACCATCGAGTTCTCGTCGATATAGGGTGTTGGGGATTATGGTATAATGGGATGCTTGGTGGATGAAGGTTCTTTTCTGGGTACTTGATAGATCAGGATGTAGGGTATTCTCTTTTAGATAGGCGAATACTTTTCCGTATAGGGGAGAATCAGATACTATGATATGGCAAATGATGTGGGATTCGGAGGTGTCATACGCATGATGGGAGACTGGCTCTACCAAGAACTCATAACATGATTGGTTTTTGGGAGTATCGAGGAGAGATGTAATCGTTGCCATGGCGTCTACTGCTTTGTTCTCCAACCTTGGTATCTGCTCAAAAGAGATCAGAACAAAGTATTCTTTGAAGTCGTCTACCATACGTTTATATGGTATTAACTTCTCATCCCTTGTTTGATAGTCGTCATTCACTTGGTTGATGACAAGTTGAGAGTCGCCATACACATGAAGTTCTATGATCTTCCATTCTACTACCAGCTTGATGCTAATGACTAGGGCTTCGTACTCTGCCACATTGTTAGTGCATGGAAAGAGTAGTCTGTATGACTTAGGAATGGTGTTGCCATTGGGTGTGATCAACAAGATACCTGCTCTAGACCCATGTTGAGTATACAATCCATCAAAGTAGAATTTCTAGGGTGTTGTTGTGATGTTAAAGATGTACTCATCTGGAAATTCAAAGCTCAATGGATTGTCATCTGTTAAAGGTGCATCTGCTAGCTGATCTGCAATCAGTTGCCCCTTTATTGCTCTTCTATCTACATACTCGATGTCAAATTCACTGAGTATCATGACCCATTTTGATATTCTACCTATTAGGGTAGCTTTGTTGAGCAAGTATTTCAATGGATCAATCTTTGCTACTAGCTTGATGGAATGTGATAGCATGTAACATCTCCATTTTTGTGAAGTAAAGACCACAACAAGACATGCTCTTTCAATTGGGGTATACTGTAGCTCGTAGCCTACTAGTATTCAGCTGATGTAGTAGATAGCTTGTTCTTTTCCTTCATGATTTTGTTGTGCTAGCAGAGCTCCCAGAGCTATTGGTGTGGCTGAAATGTAGAGTAGCAATAGCTTGCCCTGAATTGGTGGCATTAATACAAGTGGATTCATTAAATACTTCTTTAGATGTTGAAATGCTTGCTCACACATGTCATCCCATTTGAAAGGAATGTTTTTGTGTAGAAGATGTGTGAATGGGTGACACTTATCTGCCAACTGAGAGATGAACCTTCTAATGGACTGCAAGTTTCCCTATAGATACCACAATTGACTTAGATTCTTAGGTAGCAGCATTTCCATGATTGCTTTGACCTTGGCCGGGTCCACCTCTATTCCATTAGCTGATATGATATATCCAAGGAGTTTACCAAATGTGACTCCGAAAACACACTTTTTTGGATTTAACTGTACATTAAATTGCTCTAGTCTTGTGAAGATCTTGTCTAGGACTTGTAGATACCCTTCTCTAGTTTTTGATTTGGCGAGGATGTCATCTAGATAATCTTCCATGATGGTGTGCATCATGTCATGAAAGATTGTTGTCATTGCCCGCTGATATGTTGCCCCCGCATTCTTTAGCCCGAATGGCATGACGCACCAACAATAGATACCCCATGGACATGTGAATGTTGTTTTATACTGATCCTCTAGAGCTATCTTGATTTGGTTATATCCAGAGAATCCATCCATTAAAAACAACATGGTGTGCCCTACTGTAAGATCTACAATGATGTCGATGTTAGGTAGAGGGAAGTCATCTTTGGGACAAGCCTTGTTTAGATCTCTGAAGTCATTACACAGTCAAACTCTTCCATCTGGTTTGGAGACAGGTACTATGTTTGAGATCCACTCTGGACAGTCTATTGGTCTGATAAACCCAACATCTAGCAGCTTCTTCAGTTCTTCTTTTACCATGAGTGCGATATGTGGATGCATCTTCCTCAGTTTTTGTTTAACAGGCTTAGCTCCTACAACTAGCAATAAGTGATGCATTATGAGGTTTGGATCTAGACCCGCATATCTGCATATGACCAAGCAAAGTTGATTTGTTTCTTTTTGAAGAATTTTGAAAACTCTGGCTTCTCTTGTGCAATTGAAGATTTTGCCATATGGATCATCTTTGGATTGTCACCGATGTCGACGTTGATCTATTCTACTAGTTCCATCAAGATTCTGGATCTCTCCCGATGTGTTAGATTGGGAAAAGGATCAAGCCTTTCATCCTTTGGTGTCTCAGAGAGGTTTTCACCATTGGATACATCTTTTATATTTTTACTATTTTCATGATCTAACACTGCCGCAGAGCAGTTTTCACCGTTAGATCTATCTTTCATTTTTACATTTTTGAGACTGAAAGGCTTGGCACTCTCTCCAAAATAAGCCCTGTCATTAAGTTCTATGGCATAGCCAACTCTGTGATCCCATGTGGGTAGATGGTCTCTAAGTTCTAGAAAATTGATGATGGCCTCATTATTCTGAAAGGTATCTAGCTCAGGGGTAGAGTATTGTAAATCCCAATCTATGAGTTCTGGATGCAATAGTGGTAACGGGTCATCGGATTGGTCTAGTCGAGGCTAGTGAGGGTCAAGATGGAGGAGTTAAGGTGGTTATTGTAAGCATTGATAATGCCTACAATGGTTCTCTCCACAAGTTGATCTGTCAAGTGTGGTATCATTCTTTCCTCACGAAACTCACTATTGTTATTATGCGAATCGGACTCTAGTGGTCTAGCCCTTGGGCTTTGTCTCTCATGAGTTGTATGGAGAGGGATATATTCGTGGACCACATCAACATCTTTTTCATCACAAGATATTTCAAAGAGACTATCCCATTCATACTCATTGGAGTCTATCTCACTCTATCCTTGTAGTTGGTGAATTTGCTCTACTAGGTTAGTAGCAGATGTTTCTGGTTGTTTGCCTTTATGCTTGTCTATTCCCTTGGTCTTTGCTTTGCCGGTGTAACCTAACCTTGTAGTGTCTTGGGTTGTTAATGAAAGAGGCTGGATATGTTCAGTGATACCTTCTTTCCTCAATCCTATGGGTCCATGACCTTCATATCCCATTCTTTGTAGTATTGTGAATCCTTTACCATACTGTCTGGTTTGTAATGTGGATTGATGGTCTTGTGGATTGGATAGACTGTCTTCATCCTTATATAACCATTGTAGTATGTCTTTTTCATCACTCTCATCTTCGAGGCTTCCTCATTTTACAAACAGATCTTTAGGATTTTCTAATGCCTTGGGTTTGCTCATGGATGGTTTTCCATAGGATCTGGGGGATATAGGTAGTTGTGCTAAGCAAAAGGATTGTGCGATTGTATATCCATCGACACCCTTGTCTTTGAGCTTGAGGTTGATTTCAGGTGCTTTGGATGTGGAAGGGAATGAAGTTGGGTCAACTTGGGATGAGGATGAAGTGGAGGCATGGTTATTGGGAATTATAATGTCAAGTTTGGATTGTATGGAGTTGCAATATTGAAATGGATTGGGATCACCTTGGATGGTGATTTCTTGGCCTTCATGGGGCAATTTGATACACTGGTGATAGGTTGATGGTACCGCCTTCATTGCATGTATCCAAGGTTTTCCAAGGAGAATATTATATGCAAGTTCCATGTCAAGCACTTGACACACTACATCCTTTACTACAGGTCCCACTCTGATAGGTAAAACAACAATTCCCTTTGAAGTTCTTTCCTCTTCATCATAAGCTTTGATGGTGATTTTCTTTTTAGGATCGATAACATTTTTTGAAAACCCCAATGCAAGGATTAACTTTAAGGTGCAAATATTTAAACCTGCTTCTCCATCGATTAGAACCCTTTTTATTTTATGCTTGTTGATGAAGGATTCGATGTCAAGAGATGCATTATGTGGTTGGGTGATTGACATGTCATCCTTTTCAGGGAATGATAGGAAATGAGGTGTGGTAAGATGACCTACCATGGTATGAAACTACTCTTCGGCGAGGTTTGTTGGAACGGTGGTTTCTGAAAGAGCTTGGTCGAGTATGGCTCTTTGGGATGGGGATAGACACAAAATTTCTAAGATGGAAATGTGTGCAGGTGTCTTGTGAAGTTGATCCAGGATGTTGTACTGGTTGGATGGAGAGGAGGATTTGGACAGAGCTCCCTTAAGAGTAACCTTTCCACCATGAGTGGTCACATTACAATTAGGGGTTTTATTTATAGTGATTACATTTATATGTGAATCTCTTTCTGAAATGTGGTTAACAACATAGTCATAAGACATGTTTGTATAATTTGCGTTGTTAGCTCCACTTTTGTTTTTATTTGAAGAACCTCCCTTCTCATAGTTGGGGAGTGGATTCTTGAATGCTATGTGATCATCATTAGAGGCATGTCCATCAAGTTATACCCATTTTTGATCTAACAAGTCTTGAATGGTGTGCTTGAGCACTTGACAATTGTTAGTTTTGTGTCCCTTGTTTCGGTGATATTCACATAAATCAGTGCCTTTCCACCAAGGAGGTTTAACTTTTGGTTCGTAATCCTACACCGTTGGAAGCGTTATGAGATTATTTGATATTAGCTTCCATAGGGCAAATTCTAATGTTTCCCCTAGAGGTGTGAACTTTCTTCAAGGAGGAAAGTTTGTAGACCGTGATTCAGTGTTTTGGAGTTTGTTTTGTGGGGGGTTGTTTTGTGGGCTTGATAAGTTGAAAATTGGTTGCTTTGGCATCACATTTTTGGCATCAACCACCCCATCATTAACTATGTTCTTATTTTTGGTCCAAAATTGCGGCTTATCCATGTTAACATTTGCACTAGGGGTGTCCTTATAAAGTTTTATTTGCCCCTTGGCGATCAAATCTTTTTCAATGAGTAAACCCATCTCAATGACCTTACTAAAAGAAGTAGGGCATTGGATTTGTATTTGGTAGCTTAGATCAGCATGTAGGTTGTGGACAAACATTTCAAGCATTTGTTTTTCTAGTATATGATAAGGACACTTGCTAGCTAGTTGTCTCCATCTTTGTAAGAAAGAGGCGAAGGATTCTCCACCCTTTTGTTTAGTGTTACAAAGATCTAACATTGAGATTTGATGCTCATGTTATAGCAGAAATGAGTGACAAATTTATCCACTAGTTCGTTGAAGGTTCTGATGTTGGGAGGTAGGCAAGAGAACCATTCCATAGCTTGTCCTCCCAAGCTTCTTGGGAATAGTCACATGAGATTGGTGTCATTGTGGGTGACTTTGAGACATGCTGCACTAAATTCTCTAATGTGGTCTCTTGGATCACCCTTTCCTCGATATTTGTCAAATTTTGGTACCTCAAATTTTGAGGGGAAAGGTATCATGATCAAGGTCTTGTCAAAAGGATATGGTAAAATATCCTCTAGAGAATAGTGTTTCATGGATGCTCCTGTTTGAATGTCTGTGAGCTGTTGTTGTAAGGCTTGGATTTGTGTTGTCAATATATCCAAGGGATTGATTGTATCCTTAGCCTTCTCTATTTTGGGAACCTCTTGTGTGATCTTGGGAGTTTCCATGTCGTTTGTAGAGGTGGTGTCTTTTATGGTGGAGGTGTCAAAATCTGACGGAAGTTTGGCCCCTTGCTGTGATAGCATAAGGAAATACTTTTGAGGGTTCATGTTTAGGACCTTGTCCATCATCTTTTGAAATTTTGAGTCTTGTGAAGCACCAATTACTTCCTCATATGGGATTTCTTCCTCTCCCTCACTGTGAAACGAAGATGCTATGTCTTTGTTGAAAGGATCCATATCTTGCTTTTCTTTGGATTTTGACCTAGTTGCAACCATAAAACCATTTGATGGGGGTGGATGTTAAAATGAAGACGCTTGTGAATGGACATTTTTGGTATGGTTGAGATGACAAGATTTTTCCTAAGGTTTGAATTTTGATCTACTATTTTCTCAAACAAATGTGTTCTTGAGGTAAAAGATAGTCAAAGTAGGGAGAGTTGATCACCGCTATTGATATGGACTACTTTTATCAAGATTGCACTAGTGTAGTTCTGAGAAGGATGGTATATCCTGTTATGAAACCAACTAGATTTTTCTTTTGAGTTTTGGAAGATTTTAATGACACCTTAGTAGGAAACTTGGTTTGTTTTGCTTGATGTTTTGACTATGGACGATATGGCAAATGGAAATGGTTTGGAAAAAGGATGTGAAACTAATTTGTATGGTTTTCCTGAGATCATAAACAAGGTCTATGCAATAATGGGTATCTAGAATCAGTTCAAAATGTTCTCAAAAGTGTACAGAATAGCTCTTTCTTTTGCATGTGCAACTTCAGATGCACAGGAAAAATGGTCAAATGCACGGCTATATAGGTCAAATGCGCAGGTCTGGTAGAAATGCAATGATTTTTGAATGTGTAGCACTGTGGTTTGCATGCGCCACTTTGTGCGTCAAATGCGTGGAAGTATTTTATGCGTAACAAAGTGTTTCAAATGCGCAGTAGAATAGGTCAATTGTGCAGCAGGATTAAATGCGCAGCATAACATGTCATATGCACAGCAGGATGGTTTAAAAGCATAGAAGGATTAAATGCGCAGCATAACTTATCATATACGCAGCAGAATGGTTTAAATGCGCAGAACTACAACTAGTGTTATTTTTTTGTTGCAATTTTCTCAATCTTGGTTTGTTTTCACAATGGTTCTTGAAGCAAGTCTAGTAGTTTTGTTGATGATTTGTATCAATTAGTTGCAAGAAAACACATCAAACAAGAAGATTCCATGTTGTTTTTACAAATTTTTGACCAACAAAGCAAGCACAATCCTAAGGTTAGCAAGGACAATATTTGATGAGTTCCAACTTGGTTTTTACACCAGCCACTTGCATAAAGGTGAACAGCTAGTAACTTGGTAGCACCAGCTCCCCTCCACAGCACTCACTTCTCACGCATACCAAGTTACAGTTCCTACAAAGAGTTAAACTTTTCTATTTCCACACTAAATGAGTGTATGACGTTGGACAGCTCTAGAGGTTCCTCCTCCTGTGTCATCAAATAGGGGATTTTGGCTTACTAGAATAAAAGGATTTTAGTCAAGGCATCCATTTGGGTGGTTACATGTGCGGCCATTCGCTCCGATAGGGACGCTTCCCAGCCTGCAGAGGTTATGCTCCATAGGGTTTTGGGGGAAACATTGGTCGGTGTAACACAACAGCACTCATTGCTTGCAACTTTTGTTACAAACACAATTTATTTATAGTGACTTGGAGGTGGCTTGGCTTTAGACCGTTATCACTTAAGGTCGTCCCACTTGGAAGGAAGGAATTCCAAGGGTAGGCCTCTCTAAAGGTTAAACATGCAAAATGATAAGTTTGGAATTTTGGTCACCCATAAAAGGGGAGAGCATAGTCTTATTATCTTTTTGAAAACACAGAGAACACTGGTTCTTTATCCCCCTAGTTAAAAGAAAAATAACTAAATGTTTGAACTCTACCAAGCACAAAAGTTTGTAACAAGATAGCAATAACTTGGAAAAGATTGTTTATTTTAACCTTCTAACAAATCTAGGTGTAGATTGTTGCTTGAAGAAATAAACAAGTTTTACTTTCCCCTATTAAGCTATGTGATGGATTGTAGTGCAAGATAGTAAAAAACATAAAGAAATTATTTAGTTTTAACCCCTAGGTTGGGACTAGATGCAAGTTGTGATGCAACAAAATGATTTACTTTCCTCCTAGTTATGTATATGTGATGATTTGCATGAACATATTAAGTTACTCTCCCCTAATTAGTTCTAGGTGGCTTAATAATGCAGCTAAAATGACTAAGTCTAGCTCCTAACACCTGCAAATGAGAGTCAGTATGGAAGATTTGATAAAAACATTACAACTTTCTCTGACAAGTTATATGCGTAGATCTGTAGGTCATATGTGCAATACTATGATTCATATGCACAGATTTACAAAAGAACAACAATAATGTTTAAATGCGTAGGACTACACTTGGGATGTGCAGAAAGATCAGAAGCACAACAGAACTTGTCAGATGAGTAGCAGGATGTGTTAGATGTGCAAAAAGATTGGATGCAGTGCAGAAAGTGTTAAATGCGTAGAATTAGAAGTTGTATGCACAAGAACGACCTGTCGTGATAGAAACTTCACAAAACACTCGAATTGAAGTTAAGAATGGGGCAAGGCCCCACGGTGGGCACCAGAAATGTTATCAGAAAATGTGAACAATAGTAATAACAACTAATCATCCAATAACTCAATGGAAATTGAAGTAAATACAAGTAAACAAAGAATATACCTTCGAAGACCGTTTTACCTCAATGCTTCCATGGTTCACCTGTCTGCTCTTGATCTTGATGATGATGAAGCTCTTAGAAGTGTGCACTTCCTTGTTGTTGAAGATGACAAGAGTATAACGGCTGTGATATGGAATATGCAATGGAGACTAATCTACAATGCCATTATAATGGATATGGGTTGATAATGGAGACATGATGATGATAATGGATTTGTAATGTAGATGCAATGAAGGTGATTTTGCCATAGTAAGTTTGCTTAAGCTTAGATGGATACAAATGGGTGTATGAAGACTTTGCTTATATAGGCTGAGGGAAGACCAAATCCAAGTGTCAGTAGATCCATGACTGGAGGAATTACCTGTGAGGTGTACAGTTGAGAAGACTTGAGAGAATGTGCAAGAATCAGGAGAGGACAAGTGTCCAATCTTTCTTCATGAGTTATGGGAGATAACAGAATAGATTGAAGAGTTACCTAAGATGATTGATCAGTTAACTAGGTTGATTGGGGAGTCAATAGAATAGATTGATCAACGAACTCAATTGACTAATTAGTTAACAGTTTTGCTTGATGAGTTAACTAATTTGACTAGAGGATAAATAGGACATGTGGGTGAGGGAATATTAGCTAATTAAATATTTAAAATATTTAATTACATGTGCAACATGGTGATGAGGAAAGATGAGGTGGAAAGGTGAGGTGGAATTATGAAATTAGGACTTAGGATAGAGGAAATTAGGATTAATTAAATAATTTAGAATTATTTAATTAGATGAGACATTAGAAGAATTTAGGGATTTTATTTAATTATTGGAAGGATGGGAATCATTTAAAAAAATTAGGATATTTATTTAATTGATAGGAGAATGAGAATTAAGATAAATATTAAAATATTTACTTAATTTGACACAAGCCAATTTTAGGTGTATACAATTCCTTCTCCTCATGAGTCTGCCTGAAGCTTTTGATATAATCCCATGTCCTTACTCTTTCCTTTTCTAAATTGGGACCATAATTAAAGATTGGATACTATGAAGTATTAGCTATTCCATAAATTCCTAAATCCTATAGAAATACAAGAAGAAGTGCCTTCTATAATCAAACCTACCAAGCTTAACCTATTCCAAATCGCTGCCAGACCACCAGCCATACCTTTAGCATCAATTGATACACATTCTCCATTCTTCCAAACCCTCGATAGAAATTTCTTGAGCTTCTCTCCATCTAATTTCATTTCCTGAATGAGTAATGTGTCTAGGACCTCATATTCTACTAGACATTTTAATAAATGATGCTTCTCCGAGCCATTTAGGCCATAGATGTTCCAACTTATGAACTTCATTGTTTTTTTCCAATAGGGAGGTGTTTGCCTCCTATTTTGATGAACTTTTTCATTGACACCTATGATCCATTTTCAATGTCTGCTAGGGATTTTAGTTTTTCTTTTGTTGCATCTATTTTCCTCCCTTTAGCACTAGCTCTTCTAGCATCCATTACCACTATGTTTTTCCCTCCAAATTTCTTTGTTCTTCTAGTGGCTATACTCCAAGAATTTTCTTTATCCTCATAGTTTGTCACTCCTAATTCCCTATTTCTTTCTTCTCCTTTTGAATTTGTAGTTATGATTTTATGTTTCGAGGTATTATCCTCTTGTTTCTTCATTGGGGGGTCAGTATTAACTGTATCCTGGAGGAGCCCTGGCCCTTTTATTCCCAAATTTTATTTTTCTTCTCTATCATTTTGTACAAGCTACATCATCTTCAGTTGGTCCTTATTAGGGCTTTGATCTCCCCCACTTAAATCTGACGGGACTGTCTTTGCAGGGGTCACCATCTTCTTTGGAGTCAACTCTCTATGGGGTGAAATCTTTGTTTTGCTTGCTTCACCTTTTCCTTTCCTTTTGAAATTCCTAGTGATGTGCCCTATTCTCCAGCACCTAAAGCATCTTATTGATAGACATTTGTAGTCCAATTCTTGAATTGATTCACCCAAGATGGAGCTCAATCTAATGGTATGTCTAATTGGTTTGCTTAAAGCAATTCTCACACAAATTCTAGCATATGTCGCCAGTTGTCTCCCACTTGTGGCATGTGAACTTTGGATATATTTCCCCACAGTGTCACCAATTAATCGAAAGATATCCTCCATCCATAGTTCCATTGATAGCTTGTACAGTCTAATCCATAAAGGGGTGTCTTAAATCAGTTCCTTATGGGGATCAAAGCCTGGAGACAATGCTTGCATATAAAGCCTTGTGTTCCCCGTGAACTAAGGGCCTCCTTTTAGAATATTATCCATTTTGAACTCCAAATTGAAAACTATCTGCAAAAACCCTAATGCCAAAAAACTCACTTCTGGATTACTCCCTAACCATTTCTTCCCTATCCAAGTTTTAATTTTATCAATTGATGGCCATATGCCCATGAATTTGGAAATTACTGCATTCTTCCTAAGCTTCTCAACCTCAGAGTTGAGAAAATTATCCATAATTTTGATGCACAAAATCTCTTCAGTTATTTGGACATTCACATTACCAATCACAATCTTAATTGCAGTCTCCCTCCTAGTTTCTTGCTCGTCTCCAATTGCCAACTCTTGCATGAATTCTTCTAGAGTTTGTGTGTCAAAACCATTGTCTTCTACCCCCTTTCTCCCTTTGCCCGCTTCTATTTCTGCCTTCTTCTTCCTTATCGTTGATTTCACCCTCCTCGGTTTCCTCTATTTCACTCCACATTTTCAGTCCTTCCTATTTTAGAAACCAAAGTAATAAATGATAATAATATAGATATAATTATTATATGATGCATCATATATTCTCCTTGATGAATTTAAGTTATTAGGAAAACCATTACTTGATGATAATAAGCATTTGTTAAACTAATATTAATTTAATTTAAGTTAGTATTTATATTGAACAAATTATTAATTATGGATTATTCAACTATTATTTTGTTTAACAAATGGTAAATAAATAAAAATTGTTAGACACAAGTAAATAATTATAATATTTACACCAGGATCTATATCGTGGGGTGTGTCATAAGAAATGATAAAGGCAATATTTTGTGGGATGTTTCAAAGAGGTTATCAAATGACACGAATAATGAGGCTGAATTTTAGGCCCTCTTGACTAGGTTGGAACTCTGCAAAGAGAAGGGCTTTCATGATGTATATGTGGAGGGAGATTCTCAAATTTGTATAAATGCAATAAAAACTCACCAGATTACAAACTGGAATCTTAGCAATATTGCCTCAGCCATTTGGACAACATTGGATATCCTTCAAAATGTTTTTCTCATGCAATGTTATAGAGAGGCTAACCAAACTGTGAACTAGTTAGCAAATTTGGCTTGCACTCAAACTGAATGTGTAATTATTTTAGAGGACATATCACGATGGTCGGATCTGCAAGTTTAAGTTCCATTCTCAAGGATATCTATGACACTGAGGATTTAATATTTGGTCAGAGAATTATGTGGATTTGGTTGTCTGAAGGAAGGATCTTCTTTCATCCTCGGCCAAGCTTCAGAGTGGTTCAAAGGTCCCGATCTCTCAGTACTGCTCTTGGTCATGGGTTACTAGATTTGGAGAGGCTCATGAGGTAGAAGGAAGGTTTTTTGTCACGGCCAATGGAGTTCCTCCGCATTGTTGTGCTTCATGGAGGTCGAAGCCAACATTAATTATTTATTGAAATTGATTTCTAGAGTGTGGTCATAGCTTAAGGGGTCTTGCCAATAATATTCTAGAGTGAATAAATTCATTTTTTGATTAATGGGTAAATATGGGTTTTTGAAAGGGCCCTAACTCTTTTACATCTTAAAAGAAATAGATACAGCAATAATTACATCAAGACAACAAGCTAGAAACTAACTAGGCAATACATGAAACAAAACTGACAAGAGACACAAAGAAAAAGTAGAGAACCCCTCCCAAACACCAACCTCAATACTTTTTGGCTACAAATCTAAAATTTCTTAATTCCAAAGTACTCTCACTTTCATTAGCAACAACATTTGTTGTTTCTTTAATATGAACTTCCTTTATATTCAATCTTTGTCTATGAAGTCCACCCTAATATTAGCTATCTTTTTTGGATTTCTAATAGTTATGTCACATGGTTGATCACTTGGCACACAACTTTGATTGAAAGGTGAAGCTTTCTTACTGTCTAGGGTCTGGTCAAGCAAGCATGGCACAACCTCAACTTCAACTTTCTCTTCCAAAGAAATAAATGTTGAATTTGGATAGCTTAGAAAAGTATCCTTTACAAAATCCTAGATTTCCCTTCTTTCCAACCTACCTTTGTTACCTGTTGATGTATAAAATTGTGCGGATTCCAGCACCAACATGGGAAGTTTCAAGAATGTGGGACTTGACACTTGAAACAACCTCCAGATTTTACAGAAGCTGGCTCTTCCTATTTCAATGGAGTTTTAAGTAAAGGGAAGAAAAAACAAGATTACAGATACAATAAAGAGCTTCTAATTCTATGGTGATGTGCCTGATTTAAGTGTATTTCAATAACTAGCACAGTGATTAAATTCTTATGATTTGACTATATTAAAGAGCAAATGTTGCATGATTAACATAGACAGATTGTGAATGAATTTAAAATCAAAGGCCCAACTCAGAAGATTGACACAGAGACACAGAAAATATCACCAATGGCACAAAACAGAGCTTCTTTCATTAACAATTCGGTGAGATACAAAAGGCACAGATATATCAACTTCCTTCTTTGAAAAAACTAAACTAAGGTAGAATGATATAGTCTAATCACAATAAAATCTCTAAATTCTTAATCAATAATCTCTCCTTATGTTACAAAATCCTTATGTATTTATAGCCACAAAATTTGACTCAAGATCGCCTTCAACCGTCTAGAACCTTAACGGCATCAACAAAACTGGAACTCAACTAGGACTCGAACTAACACTAAAAATATCTTTGAATCTACAACTGTGTCTTCCCTGCGCGCTCATTGGTGGAGTGGTAAAATGTAACTCATAGTTCTGTTGCAACACATGGCATCACCCGCGAGTTCTCAAATGGCTTCAAAAATTGCTACATGGTGCCTTCCGCCACACTTGAAACTTGATACGTGGTAGCACCCGAGAAACAATACTAAGACACTTGGTGCCCTCCGTTCACCCTAAAAGCATCTTTACTTTATGCCTTAAACACCTACGGCAATGAGACTTGTCTCTCTCCACATCACCTTAAAAACTGAAGCTTTATTATGCAGAACCCACCATATATATATCTTTACTTCTCAAAAGCTAACACAATATAGTGACACGCAGCGCCATCTGCATAAAGCAACAAAAGTAACATGGCACCCTCCGTTGTTTCTAAAGCTTCATAAAAAAGTTCTTCGAAGCCCTGCGGAGATGACACTTGTCATCCTCCGCTTCAAATGAAAGTTACAAAAGAAACATATGTGGCAACCTCCGGCAGCATAAAAAATGGAAATAGTTCAACCCTCCACAAACAACACATGGCACCCTTCGCTGCATCCAAAAACTGTGTCATAACATCTTGGGCCCACCACATGTGTCTCGGTGCCTCAAAAGCTATCATAGAAAGAATACACGTGGCACTATCCACTGCTACAACAAAAGGACACTTGGCACCCTCCGAACGTAAGCTATATCAAAAGAAACTTTTCACCAAGGCCTGCGTCAGTGACACATGGTGCACTCCGCTATCAGGAAGCAAATGAAAGAAACTATGCCAAGGATACGCAGTGCATTCCAGTGCGTCTGGAAACTACAAATCATAAAGGGGCACACAGGCAATATTCAAGAGGTACACAAGCAATATTCTCGACACATAGAAACTCAAAAACTGGAGAAACTCAGAAACTGGGACAATACTAAAACCGTAGAAACAATGAGCCACAACCAAGCAAAAAATCAAAATGTAGAGTTTGACTCTACAGTTCATGGTGACTATATGGACCTCTGCGCCTGCTTAGAGAGAACTCCAGAATCAACAAAATTTCAAAATTGCACTGCCATTAACAAAGAAAAGAATCACAATTTATGTAAGGCGGCCTAATATACAGACCACTCCAAATATGATAATCCCTATTTATTCTGCAGGTCTTGAAATGCAAAGTCTAAATTAATAATGTCCTTATGAGAAAAGGACTGCAAAATCTATACCACAACATGTAATTGAAATTCAAGTCAAGCCATTGGAACAAGGACTGCTTCTACTTCTTCAACACTAGAAGAATCACTCAGACTTTGAAAGACAATCTGATAATTTTGTTTAGTGAACAAAAGAGCCTTTATTGCATTGGTCATTAAAACTTCACTATCATCAGGAAAAGGGGATGGCAACCCCAACTGTACTAAATTTTCAATATGTCTCTTCATATTTTTTACACCTTCTTTTACTACATCAAGCAGCTCCTTACAACTCATTGCAACTAAATTGCAACTTAAAACTTCATTTACCTTTTTTGCAGCAATCATTCTATGACTTACACCAGCAGCTATCTGATCAGTTGTATCATAGAGTTTCTGTAATAAAAGCTGGGAATCTGAAACCCTTACAGAAATAATAGATAAAGTTGCCTCAACCAAGGACTCTACTTTTTCACACAATTATTGGGCATTTAACAGGAAAGTGAGAGAAGGCTTGAGCTGCACAATCTCTTCTGAGATTCTCCTCCATGCAAACACATAAAGTTCCTTTACCATACAAGACCCCTGCATTTTGTGGCCTCTGTGACAACTCAATTGTTAATTGCTTGGTCTTTTCTTGTTCAGCTATAAATTGGGCTTGAGCTGCACCACTCAGATTTTACTCTTTTAAAAGGGTCTGTTGTAACTGAGACACCTCTTGGACTTTGTCTTGATACTTATTCTCTAAAATGGCTTTCTCTTGTCTTAATGAAGCAACAGTAGCTTTCTCCTGTGTTGTCTCAACTTTCAAAGCTGCGACTTGAGCCTATAATGCTTGATGTAGCTGTAAAGACACAATAGACTGCAAATCTTTATTTAAGGTGTCAATCTCTTGACCCTTATCTTGTATCTCTAACATCAAGCTACTATTGGTAGCTTTTTCATGTGCTAGGTCAACTTCAACCTTCTACAACCTTTTTGACATCTTCAAATAATCAGTAGTAACTACTGAAGTAGTTTCATTCATCAATTCTACTCTGTCTTGTGGTCTGAAATGAGTCAGATCCATGGCCACTACATTCATTGTATAATCTTGTGGCTGCATTTGCTCCACAGGTTTGATCACATTAGGGGCTAAATGGGTAACAGTCAAAGACTCTTGAATAGGATCAAACAAGGATTTCATGTGAGAAACAGCAGGGCTCTTATTCTCTTTCTTTCTCTTCTTTTCCATTCAAGCCTCTCTTGCTTTCCTTGTTGTATCAGCTTGTGCTTGAAAAGTTGGAGGTGAGGCAATGTGTCCACCAGCAAACAGATAACCTTGGGGTAAACCATAAGGAATGGTAGTTATTTGCTGACTTGGGTCAAATTGAGGCAAAGCCTGCTTGGGCATTGATGGGGAAAACACGAGTAAGGATATGGCCTGTGATGACATGGCCGGTGAACTGGCAATTGGGGCAAAATATTGTAGTGGTGCAGAAGACGTGGCAAGAGGCATGGAATAATGGGTTACTTGGGCAGCCACCCCTAAATGAGAAGAAACAGAAGAAGTGGAAAAGGGAGAAGAAACACTAACCTGGGCTGCCGATGAAGTCATAGGAACTTGTTGTTGCTGGGGTGCCGATTCATCTTTTTCAATGTCCTCTGCTTGCATTTCTAACTTACGCCTTCTTTTCAAAGGCCTATCCTCTGTGTCAGGATCTTCTTCTTCTGAATCAATTACTATTTGATGAAAAGGTGCCACTCTGAGACCCCTTGATGCCGAAGCTATTTAGGTTTTAGGAGACAGCGATGTTGTACCCTTTTGTTTCTGTAAGGTGCTGAGAGATGGAGGCCATGGGGCTCTAGGAACTTTTGATGTCGCATGCTCTATTTCTTCAAGATTTTGAGCTTCCTCTAATGTTCCTTCCTCTTCTGCTCTATGGGAATTTCTCATAATGTTACTTGTGTCAGGGATTGACATTGGGGACATATGAAACTCATCCAAGACCGTTTCTCATTCTTCATCAATCTCAACATCTCCAAAAGTATGGGTAAGCTCAGAGATTTCTTGTCTATATTTCCAATAAGCAGCAATTTTCTCTGCATTCCATTCTTTCTTCTTTAAAGTGGCTCTGAGGTCTGCAGTCATCAGCTTCTTAGGGTCATATTCCTGTATCTTCTTATAAAAAGTCTCCCATGGCCTGGGACCTTCATCTGGCAGGTCTTTCAGTTCAACATAAACTGCAGGATCATCTTGCTTTGGCGATCTCCTCTTCTCCAAAAAAGGGCGTCTCTCATGAATGAATTTTGTAGAAACTTTATTATTGATAATCCAAGAAGCTAAGAAACTATCTGGATCATACTTCCACTTATCTTCAACTATTAAGAAACCATAAGGTGCTAATTTCCTTAATAGGAGATTTTCAATTTCTCTCCTCTCAATTGTTATTTTCTATCTGGTCTAGGGAACATCATACATTTTCTTCTTCCTCTTTTTATATCCAAAATTGTTATCAATAACATATAATTGACGAGCCACTTCTAAAAATGTGACCCTAGGAGTTAGCACCTTTGGGAGCAGAACAGGTTCTTCGGCAAAGCCATGAAGTCTAATAATGGTTGTATGGGCCCCAAAGAAGTAATCACAGGGAATTTTCAAATTCATCAAGAAACCCCTCAGACTCTCTGTCATTCTATTTTCCACAAGCTCAAACCCTAACTGGCCAATAACAGGTGCAACAAAACACTCTACAAACTCATAGGGATATGACGTGTCTGAGAGAACATGGGTCCATGTGGACACTGGGATTGTTCTATTACTATTGGACTCAGGGTCGTACATATTTAAATGCATATATTGTTGAAAGAGACCATAATTCTGATACAACATTAAGTGAAATAGGTAGGCTGAATACCTGAAAACATGATTTTAAGAGAAATTTGTGAGCTAGTCCACCATAGCCTGAGTGATTTGTTCAAAAAAATCAAAGCGGTACTCCTGAGACTTGTCCATGGTCTTCAGTCTAAAAATTGTTGCAAGTTGCCAATCATGGACTGTGGAATCATCATACTGGCCAGAGATAAAAGAGAGCATGGCAAGGGCATCCTGAAAATCAAGATTGAACTGAGCTCGACTTGTGGGTAGCGGAGGCAACTGGGTATTGTCATCATCTAGATGTATTTCAGTGTTTAAAAACTTTACCCTACTATGAAGATTTCCCCATGTATTCTACAACTTGGGAATCATAGGAAAGGTAGCAGTCCTATCATGTTGTAAACTCAGCATATCCCAAATTGCCTTAGGAGTTATTTGGACCATGAAGGGGCTGCATTGAATAGAGACAGTTGGAGGGTGAAATAACTCTACACATATGTCAATCAATTTCGGATATGGGTGAATAGTAGGAACCACAAATTGTGCTAATTGAGACGTCCACACCCTCATTCCAAAAGTTTCTGACTCCCCCTTTGCGGCTCGTATGAGGCACCTCTAATGAGCTCCCTTTCAAATATTTTTTGTGTTCTACATACATGTGTCAAAGATGCCATCTACATAGTCTTTTACTTGTGTAGAATTTGCACATACCCCCGTATCCAAGACCATTGTCCGTGGATAGCTCGCTTTTGGTTGCGCTAGTGCAGACGCATAAGATTTGCTGCCTCTCAATTTATCAGATAGCTCAAAAAGCCCTAGCCCTTCCTGTGGCGACTGTGGCTTTGACATCTCTACATCTCTTTTGGCAGCCTTGGAAACTCTTGACGCAAAAAGTAGGCAAGAAACTTGTAAACGAACTTGAACTTAGCTAGAATTACATGTAAGGGATGAAACTTTCGACACAGACAGCAAGAACTCAGATAATGCAGAATGAGAAATAGCAAATGCAACAATCAGAGGGGCTTAACACTTAGCTCGGTGAGGCATAATGAAGCATTAATGACCCATCACGTCGTATTAATGGCATTAATGCCCAAAAGACAGTTAGTGTATCTTTGAAAATCCATATGGGACGGTGTGTCAGATCAGTATTAAAAGTGGTGATCTTCTAAAATGATTAGGTACTTCCTTAAAGTTTAAGGAATTGCCGAACAGCCTTGGTACGTGCAACTGCTAACAAAAGGGACCACTGTGCTGCGGACACATGTTCTTAGAACACTTATTTAAAAAGGAAAAAGTAGGAAAGCAAGACAAAAGCAGGAAAAGAATTAAAAGACACCTAACTAACTATGATACATGGCGGGTCTCAAGACTGTAAAATATTTCAAGAAGATCCCATTTACAGGAATCTCTTTAGGCTCTCCTTCCATATTCTCAAGTTCAAATGCATTTTGTTTCTTACAAGAGTGGATCTTGAAAGGGCATATCCATAATGAGTCAAACTTATTGGGCTGGCCTGGTTTAGCAGCTCTCTTGTCCCATTTTAGCACCAAAGACCCAACTTCAAATTTTGGATTGGATGTCTTTCTGCCAAACCAATTCTTTACAATCTGCTGATGCTTCATCAATAACTCATGTGCCCTTTGTCTCTTCTCTTGGACCTCTAGTAACATGGCAAGCCTCACATGCATCGAATCACTTTCTTCAATCTCCAACTGTTTAAGCAACTGTAAGGCAGAAATTTATATATTTAGCGGCATCACTGCATGCTTGCCATAGACTAACTCATATGGAGACATCTTAGTCACTTGCATTGGTGTGATTCTATCTGCCCACAGTGTTGAATTGAGGAACTTATGCTAGTCTCTCTGATGACTAGCCCCCATTCTCTTTATGAGTCTAATCAGGTTTTTGTTTGCAGATTCTGCCAAACCGTTGCCTTGTGGATAGTAATTTGATGAAGTCTTTAGATATATTCCATTTTTTAATGCAAACACTGACAATCTGGTTCCTAAGAATGCTTTGGCATTGTCTAATATGATGGTCTACGGTGGGCCAAAACGGGTGGCTATTCCCTCAAGAAACTCTAAGATTACCTTTTCAGTAGCTTCCTTGAGTGGCACTGCTTCACTCCACCTTGTAAAGTAATCAGTTGCAACAAGGATCCACTTGTATCCCATATTTGACACTGGATTAATCATGCCAATAAAATCTAAACCCCATTGAGCAAAGGGTTCTTCCACTATTATGGGACTTAAGGGCAATGCAACATTTCTTCTTCTTCCAGTATAAAACTGACAAGCATGACACTCTTTGACCACCTGATAGCAATCTGCAAACAGTGTTGGCTAGAAGTAGCTATCTTGTGTAACTTTAATTGTAGTAGTTCTTGCTAAAAAATGCCCCCCTGAGGCTCCATGATGGAACTCGTGTAGTATCCTTTGAGCTTCATTATTTTCAACACATCTTAACAGTATTCCATCAATATTCTTTCTAAACAAAACATGATCAATCAATACAAAATGGACTCCATGTTGTCTATAGTATCTTTTCTTATCAGGGGAGAGTTCATTAGGTAAAATACCAGTTCTCATGAACTGTATTCTGTCACTTACCTAAGAATTTTGATCAACCTCTTGGAGTTTTAACACTGTTTCAACTTCTGCTTCTTCAGGCATTGACTTTTCTATGTCTTGAGCAATATATTGGCAGATTCCCCTACATCTGACCAACTTAGTAGGCCTTACCTCTACATCATATTCTAAGATTTTAGTCATCTAGTTGGCTCTTTTTTTAGTAATCTCACCTTCCATGGTATACTCCCTTACACTAGGGTGAGCTACTAATATTAGAATCTTATTCCCTGTCACTAAATGCCTGAATTTTTTAAGAGCTTTTACCATAGCATAAGCTTGCTTTTCAATGAAATTATACCTGGATTCATACTCCCTTAGTGTTCTAGAGAAGAATGCAATGGGATGTTCTCCTTCTTCCTTGTCATCTTTCTGGGCCAAAACGGCTGGAATGTTGTGTTCTCCTCCATATACATACATTATGAAGGGCTTAGAGAAATTTGGAATTCTTAGTACTGGTATAGAGGAAATGGCTTTCTTGACTTCTTCAAAAGCTTATCTCCCTTCGGTAGTCCATTTGAAAACTAAATCCTTCTCCAGCAGCAGAGTAATGGGCCTAACTAGCCCTACAAAATTAGATATAAAGCAATTGACAAAATTGATCTTACCCAAAAAGGACTGAACTACCTTTTTGTTGACTGGCAAAGATAGATTTAGTATGGCTGTGACTCACTCTAGATCGATGGAAATTCCATCTTTTGAAACAATGTGTCCCAGAAGTTTCCCTTGGGGCACAGCAAAAATACACTTCTTAGGATTTAGGGAGATCCCAAACTCCTGACATTTCTAAAAAATAGCTTCTAGGTGCTCAAAATGATCTTTGGCATCTTTGGTAAATATAGTAAGGTCATCCAAATAGATCAGAATGATCTTATTTATAATGTCTCCAAATGCTATATCCATGGCGCCCTGAAAAGTAGCTCCAGCATTTGAAAGTCCAAATGGCATTTTGGCATATGCGAAGGTTCCCCACTTTGTAGTGAATGTTGTCTTATGTTGCTCTTCATCAGCTAACCAGATCTAATTGTACCCTAAGAAACCATCAAGCAAGGAAAACCTCTCTGATCTAGCCACTGTTTGCAAAATTTGTTCCATGGATGGCAGGGGGTAATGATCCTTCAACGATGCTTTATTCAAGTCTCTGAAGTCTACACAGAGCCTTATGTCTCCATTCTTTTTTCTTATTGGCACTAAGTTAGAGACCCAAGTTGAATGTTTAATTGGAAAAATTATTTTGGACTCCAAAAGATTTTGCAACTCATCTACTATTAAGGGTTCAATTCTAGGATTTACTTGTCTTTGTTTCTGACAAACTGGTTTTGACCCTTCAGCATGTTCTATGGTATGTTGTATGACATCTCTATTATAACCATGAAGGTCATCATAGGTCCATGAAATTACTCTAGCATACTTGTTACACAGAGAAATCAGCTTATCCTTTTCCTCTTGAGTAGTAGTATTGCCTACCTTCAACTTTCTTCCTTCACTGACTTGAATTTCAGAATAATCATCTTTGCTTGCCTTAAACTTTCTCTGATCCAAACTCACATCATCTGGGTCAAATAGATTTTCCAGTGTGATCAATCCCTTTGGGAGTTTATTAGACTTCAATTGGATAATTTGGTCACCATATGCTTCTTCAATCTTGGGCTGTAATTGGTCAGCAAATTCTCTTGACTGCTACAAAAACAAAAGTACCTAGAAATCATTATCAAAGACTTGCCAATTCTGGATGTTGCCTGGGATTGCTGGCCTAACTATAACTTTTACTGTCTCACTGTTAATGAGTAAGTCTTTTGCTGGGTCAAATTGGGAACCAATTTATGCCATTATGTCTACTTCAGTATTTTAAGTTATCGGGACAACTTCTACAGTAAAAGCATCAAAGTCGTTAATTAGATCCCAAATTATGTGATGATACGACCTCATCCTTACATTCTTCACCACAGATTTCTCCTTGATTTGTTTCACAACTAATTATGAATCACCTCTAACTACTAGATTCCTTATCCCTTTCTTCTTGGCCAGCATAAGACCATGTACCAAAGACTCATACTCAACATCATTATTTGTGCAAGCAAATTGAAAGTGTATGGCTCTAAGAATTTTCTCACCATTTGGAGAAGTGAGACATATACCTACTCCAGCACCATTCTTACTTCTAGCCCCATCAAAATTCAAGGTCTAGATTTTTGAGTCTCTGTCAGGATCTTCTTTTTTAGATATTTATTTTTTCATAATATTTGGTATTTCTTGGCCTTCTTCAAAAATGACATAAGTACCCAAACCAGTAGAGTCATAATTTCCATAAGGGTCACTCTACATCATGGTCATCAGCTGACTGTTTTCTTCTTGTTGTTGATCATATTTAGTCCATTCTCCTATTTCCTCAACAAAGACTCTCTCCTCCTTATTCATCATGGCATGGGATGCTTCAATTCTCGAAGCTGGTTCCTCAGTAATATGATCCTTGGATAGAGGTTCAGATAGTACCTTCATCTTTGTTCCATACTTAGTTCTTAAAATTAGATGTGACCAATCAAGTGACATGTATCCTCCTATCTTAGTTATGAAATCTCTAGATAGGCATAGACCAAAGACAAAGAGAATATTTATAACCACTATATCTTGCAAGACGGTTATGTTTGGGCAAGTATACAGCTGCAATGGGAGTTGTTTAATCCTTCTTATGGTTTGGACAGACTTCCCATCTAATTGCATGACCCCTTTAGCTAGTGGCTCATATTTAATCTTTAAAGCATCTGCTATCTATTTTGGCATGACTATAGTACTAGCCCATGAATCTATCATTGAATTGTGTAGCAATTTCTTACCCACTATTAAAGTTAGATAAAATGGGTCAAGCCTAGATTTACTTACTTCTGGTGCAGTATTTAACAGAGCAGCTGTTTGCAGAGGTGGAATGTCTTTGCTTTGAGTCTTCCCTTTGTTAGTGCCTCCTTTTGTATTGACAAGTTTGGGATCAACCTGAATCTGCAGTGCTTCTTGCAATAGTGTCTTTTGCTCAGGAATGGCCAGCATATCCCAAATTGACACATGGACAGGGGACTTCTTCAGTTGTTCTACCACATTCATGGGTCCCCATGTCTGTGTCTTTGGGTAGTAAGTATATTTTTCTCTTTCCAGTACTGGGTTAGAGATTGCTTGATTTTGAGTCGGCTGAGGTACTTCTTGTCTTGAAGCCAGATTATAGTGAGCCTGGAAAGGAGGGACCCCAGCAGCTTCATTATTTTGAGCTTCAGATTGTTCCACCATCCTCCTCTTTGATCTGGTATAGTAATCAGACTGTACTAAGGTTTTCTTGGAGGTAGATGCTTCATTCAAGAATACTGAGTCTTCATCTTCAATCCATGAAAACAAAGTATGTTCTAGGGTAATCTCTTCCTCTTGTTGAATAGACATACCTTGCATCTGAGCCATCATTACTGCATTCTGGACACTAGGTGACTGATATGGAGGAGCATTAGACACCATAGCTTGACTTTCCATCCTTCTTTGTTCTGCTATCTTTTGGTGTAAATTGCCTCTAGGACAATCTCCGGGCATATGGGCGTTATTGCAAGGAAAACACCAAGCATTGGCATCTTCTGCTAAATTGTTTTGTCTTGGAACCATTTCTCTACCTGGGTTAGGAGGGACAGCTTGCAAAGGTGAGGGAATCGTGACCAACTGATTTGAAGGTTGAGGGTTATTTGGTCTTTGACCACCTTGGTACTGGTTTAGATGATATGGGGGTCTATTTCCTTGGAATCCCTGGTAAGGAGGCTTCAGGTAAGAAGTTTGTTGCCTTTTGAGATTGATAATCTCATTTGAAAAGGTCCTGAGAATGTTCTTGATGTCATCCATTTCAGATGGAGGGGCAGAAGGTGTTGACACAGTGGGTTGTTGAGGTGTCAGGAAGGTGTACATGGACATAGGTATAGATGGTGGATTAGGGACTTCTTGAGGCAAGGGGATAGAAATTTCTAGGAACATAGGCATAGGAGGCCTAGGAGGTAGTTTCCCAGCATCTATCAGATTATTCTTAGCCCTTATAGCCAACTCATATGCTTCTGGTAGTGTCTGTCCACCTAGGGACTATATCATCACAGAAATATCAAAATTGAAAGCTTTGAGGTAGAATACAATAGCCATACCTGATGGCGGCTAAGCTGTAGCAGGGATTCTGTCCCAGGTCTTTTGAAACCTAGTGTTGAAGTCTATTATAGCTTCTTACGGTGCCCTCTTTATAGTGATCAATTGTTGTAGCAAGGAGGATTTATCACTCTTTTCATTGAATCTTGCAAAGAAGGTGTCCCCAAGCTAGTCCCAAGTGGATATTGAATTTGGGGTCAAAGATCTATACCAATCTAGAGCCTTCCCTTTGAAAGAAGCCACCAATAGTCTGATAGCTACATTTTGTACGGTAATAACATGTACTGTACACACATATGATGCATCTTGGAGATGTTCCCCTGGTGTCTTAGAATCTTCTCCACTAAATTTGGGTAAAGCCTTCAAAGCATTAGTTGGAATTGGATCCCAAGTATCTGGTGGTGTTGGTAAAACAAGGGGACTACTATTGTTCCAATTTGCATAGTTTCGTGGTGGAGCAGGTGCTGCCATGGTTGTTCCTGATGTTGTTGCTACTCGATTCACTCTTCTTCTTGGAGTGGTTACTAGCGGAGGCAATAGAATCCCCGGATTAGTGGCTGACTGGGCTCTTGTTGGTCCACAGCTCTAACTCCTCGATGCTCTCTGGTTCATACAATCCTGATCAAAATCCATGAAAGGTCCCATCGAGCATGCCAAAAACTATTGATGTATAAAATTGTGCAGATTCCAGCACCAACATGGGAAGTTTCAAGAATGTGGGACTTGACACTTGAAACAACCTCCAGATTTTACAGAAGCTAGCTCTTCCTATTTCAATGGGGTTTTAAGTAAAGGGAAGAAAAAACAAGATTACAGATACAATAAAGAGCTTCTAATTATATGGTGATACGTCTAATTTAAGTGTATTTTAGTAACTAGCACAGTGATCAAATTCTTATGATTTGACTATATTAAAGAGTAAATGTTACATGATTAACATAGATAGATTGTGAATGAATTTAAAATCAAAGGCCCAACTCAGAAGATTGACACAGAGACACAGAAAATATCACCAATGGCACAAAATAGAGCTTCTTTCATTAACAATTCGGCAAGATACAAAAGGCACAGAAACATGCACAAATATATCAACTTCCTTCTTTGAAACAACTAAACTAAGGCAGAATGATATAGTCTGATCACAATAAAATCTATGAATTCTTAATCAATAATCTCTCTTTGTGTTACAAAATCTTCCTGTATTTATACCCACAAATTTTGACTCAAGATCGCCTTCAACCACCTAGAATCTTAACAGCATCAACAAAAATGGAATTCAACTGGGACTCGAACTGACACTGAAAATCTCCTCGAATCTGCAACTGTGTCTTCCCCGTGTGCTTATTGGTGGAGCGATAAAATGTAACTCATAGTTCTGTTGCAACACATGGCATCACTCACGAGTTCTCAAACGGCTTCAAAAACTGCTACGCGGTGCCTTCCGCCACACTTGAAACTTGATACATGGCAGCACCCAGGAAACAATACTAAGACACTTGGTGCCCTCCGTTCACCCTAAAATCTTCTTTACTTTATGCCTTAAACACCTGCGGCAATGACACTTGTCTCTCTCCGCATCACCTTAAAAACTAAAGCTTTATTATGTGGGACCCACCATAGATATCTTTACTTCTCAAAAGCTAACACAATATAGTGACACGCGGTGCCATCCACATAAAGCAACAAAAGTAACGTGGTGCCCTCCGTTGTTTCTAAAGCTTTATAAAAAAGTTCTTCGAAGCCCCGCAGAGATGACACTTGTCATCCTCCGCTTCAAATGAAACTTACAAAAGAAACATATGTGGCAACCTCCAGCAGCATCAAAAATGGAAATAGGTCAACCCTCCGCAAACAACACGTGGCACCCTTCACTGCATCCAAAAACTGTGTCATAACATCTCGAGCCCACCACATGTGTCTCGGTGCCTCAAAAGCTATCGCAGAAAGAATACATGCGGCACTATCCGCTGCTGCAACAAAAGGACACTTGGTACCCTCCGAATGCAAGCTATATCAAAAGAAACTTTTCACCAAGGCCCACGGCAGTGACACGTGGTGCACTCCGCTATCAGGAAGCAAATGAAAGAAACTATGCCAAGGATACGCGGCGCATTTCGGTGCATCTGGAAGCTACAAAGCATAAAGGGGCACACAGGCAATATTCAAGGGGTACACATGCAATATTCTTAACACTTAGAAACTCAAAAACTAGAGAAACTCAGAAACTGGGACAATACTGAAACTGTAGAAACAATGAGCCGCGACAAGCAAAAAATCAAAACGTAGAGTTTGACTCTACATTACCCTTTAACAAGTTGTCTCCATACAAATGATACCTTCTTGGACACCTTTCTCTAAAATCCTCCTCATTTTGTCTTTAGAAGCAAACAAACTCTTTTTTCCTTCAAAGGCATCCAGGAATTAGCTTTCTTATCCTCCTTACCGGGGAATTCTAATCCTCCCTCAATCTACCTATCTTGGCTTCTATCTTCCTTCTCACTTGATCTCCTCTCTGCATAAAACTATTTTTCAATGTTTTCTCAAATAAATATTATTCAAACATTTGATTTTAAATATATTCTTGAAGTCAATAATAGATCTATAAACTTTTGTTATTTTAATGATAAATTTTATAGTTAGATGTTTGACAATATATTTAATTAAATGTTGTTTCTAAATAAATTGAATACCTAAAATTACCATATTCTTATAGAAATATTGTTCATTTTAACTTTAAAACATTGTTACATCACATTCGATAACAAAGCTAAAACTTTAAAAATGAATAAAATTGGAAAAAATCATATTTTTTCACATCAACTTTTTAAAAAAAGAAAAAGAAAAAGAAAACTATACCAAACTGTAGTAATATCAGCATATATCTTGTAAACATAATATTCATGAATGACCTGTGGGTATCTTTTGAAATCCTTCAATCAAAGGCTCCGTGCACACCCTCTATCAATGCTTTTGATGATGTATTACTTCACTAAAACCAACTATTGAGAATCAACTTTTGTTCAGGTTGAAAATCTTAAACCTTTATAAATACTCCAACTTTTAAATGTAAACCTCACATTGCCAAAATTCAAAATGTTTGACGCCAACAGGGATGATTTCATTCTGTAAGCCTTTATGGGATTTTAAAAACATTCCAAACTTATTTGGATTCCTTTTTAAACTCTTCTAAAAAATTGTTACACTTTTGATTAAATGAGTAGTGCTTTGGTTTGACTGGTAACACTTATATAACCAGAGGAAAAAACAAATCAGAAGGGAATATTTAAAGGTTTAACAGATTTTGATTTGTGTCAAAGATTTCATGATGGCATATACAAAGGTTTGAGCTTGGAAGGAAGAATAAATATTTACATGGTATTGGAGCAAAATAGACTATTAAAATCATTGTTATTCTTATCTTTAGCAGACTATTATCAATCTATTTATTAACATGTCATAATAAAAATAAGACTTTATGGTAGAAATCAGATTACAAGGGCTTATTATGTAGGTAGCTAATCATGAATACATTGGTAAGCCAAGGAAGTGGGTGAATCTAACTTTCAGCCATGGAAGGCACTCTATCTTAAACTTGAAGTATAAAGAGCTGATTTTACTATTAAAATTTAAAACATATATGAACAAAGGGGAAAAATCAAATCAGCTTGTACAATTGGCATCCATAGATTTGAAGTTTGTCCCTCACCAGATTATATGTGAAGGTCCACCAAAAAGACAAATTTGGAATATTCGTCACCCATTTTGTTTCCCATAATTGCTGTTCCAAGTGGACAATATAAAAAATAAAATCTGTTTTGTTTTATTTGGAGTTGAAACTTCACTTCAACAATTTACACCATGCTTGTTCTCCAATTTATTGTTTGAAAAGACGTGGTAAGCTAAAATATAAATAGCATGTGAGAGATGAGTCATATGTTGAACCGAATTTGATGAGGACAAAGATGATATTATGTGTGGTAGGTAGTTTATAGTTGTATCAGTACTTGTACTTGTATTGTACATTTAAACTTCAATATTTTGAATAGTATAGTATTATTATTTGTGAAAATGGATTCAATAGTTGAATAGAGTCTTAATAATTAGACAAAATGTATCCATTAGATTCAAAAACAACAAATAATATGATGTCATATTGGTACACCAACAAAACATTACTTTATGTACGACTATTGATTCTTAATGTACGACTATTGGTCTAACCTTTTTTTTGGGTCTATTATGACACCTTATAAAAAAGGATGATGATGACAAGTTTGACAGATCATGATGATGGTTAAACAAAAGATTTAAATTGTCCACATCCCTAGCTACTCGATAATATAATTTTTTAGTGCCAACATTGCACATACATTGCCATGTGAATAGGCAAAGTTAGGGTGCACCAATATCGAGCCCTCTCCCCTGGTGTGGCAAAACTATTCCAATATGAATTGCCTAATAACTCTTGTGCAGGATGGCATAGTTGCACTCCATGCTCTCAGTAATTAATCTGCACTTTTCACAATTTAGTTACTTGAGCTTCTTTTGTGCATGCCATTCCAATGAGAGAAGGTCATGGGCTCAATGGGATTTAATCTCATTTCTTTCCATGAACTTGTCCTTGATAGGTGCTTCAAAATGTAGATTTTTTTTTTACATCTAGAGAAGGCCCTAATAGTGGTGATACACCTTAATTTTAAGGATAGGTGAATGTTAAGGAAATAAGTCTAACTTTATATAAGATTGTTATTTGTTAATATGTAAATGAATAATAAATTTCATCAAAATAGGTATAGATTAAATAGAAAATGGCATAGTTCTATTAATTTCTATCATTATAATATCTAATGGGTACACATATGAAATTCATTATTGAATTAAATTAATTAAGTAAATAATAATACAACTAAAACGATAGTTATAGTCTAATAATTTAGAGTGCTACAATGTAATAATTACTATGAAAGATATATATATTTTATAAGAATTTTATTTAACACTCCATTAAACCACTAGAGTAAATACTATTAGGAGAAAAAAGTGAAAGGTGTTGTGCTTAAATGGCAAGGTCATAAGGTTCTCAAGATGGAGATCCAAGTTCAAATTCCCCAAGTAACATCTATAGTTGGAACTCTAAGTTGTGGCTCTTGGACTTCCATTGTGGCTCTTTAAGTTAAACTGAGTTGAATAAGTGGCTTCTAAGCTCTAGGTTGAATATAAGGATGGGGAAGAGGTCCCCCTTGTGACCTCTGTTGGAGTGGGTCAGCCTAAATATCCTCACACGTCCCAATCAAAAAAGAAAAATACTATTAGGATCTAATGAATATTTAAAACTAATGAATAAACATTAATTTTGTCCAAGGGAAGAGGGCTCTGGAGTTGATTGAGGGAGACGAAAGGTCCCCCTCCATGATTGACCTAGTTGAGGCCTCTTCCATGCTGAAATTGACATTGATTAGCGTTCTTCGTCATATTGGTGCCAAAAAGGACTAGTTCTCATGTTCTTGAATTTGTTCTCTTTGTTTGCTTTGTGGTCTTGATGTGATTGTGTTGATTGGTTTTTGTTCTGAGATATGTGTTTGAATTTTATTTTTTCCCCTCTTTTAAATTGATGACTAAAAGTTTTTTAAAAAAGAGGAAAGATTGTGCAATACACCTCTGTTGATCACAAAGAATACTGAGAGGGGGGAGTGAATCAGTATTCTGTAAAACTTTTCTCTCATATATTCATTAATCCATTTACCAAATTCAATAACATGAAAGTAAAACAAGCATAAGAAGAGTAGCCGCAAAGTCATAACACATAGACACCATGATTTTTACGTCGAAAACCCAAAAAGGGAAAAACTACGGTGAGGGTTAGCTCACAATATATTATGTTATCAAAACTGAATTACATGAAGGCTCACTACCCAAGGGCTCACTGCCCAAGGACTCACTATCCAAAGAAGTGCTCACTGCAATAGGCTCACTGCCAAGAAAATAGAAGAGAAGATAGAAGAAGGATTGGCTCATTACCAAGAGATGAGTGCTACAAATGCATCTACAAAATGCTAAAGTGCAGTTCCATTAATAGCTCAATACACAGATTCAAAAGTCTTCATTATATTTGCCCTGCTTTTCTGCTCTACTTTACATATACTTTGTTTTTTTGCCCTTACTGCTTCTTTCTTGTCACAAAATTGTCTTAGATCGCATACATATCGAATTCGCACTCAACTCCTATCACCATCAATCACCAATGCTGAAATCCATCGAATATATATATCTGTAATATGATTTATCTTATAACTAGGTCGGCAAGCCAAGCATGAAGCGTGTACACAAATATTATACCTTGTCGGCTTGATCTTAGGCACAAACAGTAATGCAGACATAAACAAACATCCAGGAATCTTCATATAGGTCAAGACTTATAGTAGAGACACTTAGAATGACAATTCAAACATTATGTCTTCACTGTATATTGATTTCACATGAGTGTCGGCTTCAACTTTAAGTGCATACCCAACTAGCTTGACTGTCATACCATAACTTTCAATGCGAACCATATGAGACTTTGAAATTCATAACCAACATTCATTATGGACCTCTTATCATACCTTTAGAATCACAGAGCATAACAATCTTTCATAGAAGAATGCGGATCTCAGAACTGTTGTTCTGTCATAGAGAAATGCTGTCAAACTGTCTGTTGAAACTTGGAGGCTTGTAGATGATCTTCTGGAGGACTTCAGATGCTACAAATCTGGAATTAGATAGTTAACATATGTGTTTACAATACCTCTAAACTACAAATTGAAATACTCAATGGCAGAGGAATGCGAACCAATTTACTCATATACTCTATATTGTTTCTAACTCATCTATGTTCACCCACACTTAGACAAATCATAGTATGACTTCCAGAGGAAGTCATAACTTGAATACTGGAACATAACATCATCAAATAGCTATGAATAACATACCAAAACCACATAATGTGATCTTCAAGTGCGGAGGAGTACCAACTGAATCACTGTCACTGTCTCAATGTGTTGTTAATACTTAGTCAATTTGGCTAAGCTAACCTTACCGGACCAAAATACTGTACACATCTTTGTCTCAGGAGTTGTCTCCAAACATGTCAGGTTGTTGCCATCAATGACAACATCATATCAGCAGTATCTCTTGACTATGTTTCCAACAACCTCTTGGGGAATCGAGGATGACATGGCCGATGCATTTATTGCTCGACTGTGAGAAATTATGGTGAGCCCTAATGTTGGTTGAGAAGGGGATAATGAAAAGAAAACATACAGAGCAACATTGGATATTGAGGATGTTGAAGCTCCGTCGGAAGAGGATGGCTTTGAGGTTCAGGATGGACTTGGAGCCAATTGTGGAGATGCCAACGAGTGATGAGAGGTAGATAATGGAGGAAAAGAAGAGAAAGGTAAGGACCTCCCTCTGTCTAGGGTACTTTGTGTAAGTCCTAATTAGGATATGATGAAAGCAGTTAAAAATGAAGAAAGTAGATTAAAAAACATTGTTGTGTTCTTTGCATGCATAAATGTTGAAAAATACCTTCAAGAAGATTTTTTGACAATTGGCTTCTAACTATTTGGGGTAAGAAACTAGGATTCTATGTCTCTTTCTGTCATATGATTCATAAAGGATTGTTTTTGATTTTCATGAGAAATCATAATATACAAAAGAGAGGTTTAGAAAAGGAATATTGGAACATGGGGAAGACAATATTTAAAGCAATTGCTTGGTCTCCTAATACCATGCATAATGAGGTTATGTTTTGCTCCATCCCTAGATGGATGGTAATAAAAATGTGTCTACTCAATTTTGGGCTTTTTTACCACAGCTACTCAAACCAATAGGTAATTTACTCAAAATTGAAGATACAAGGTCTACCCTGCCACATATGGATGCGAGGGTTTTACTATCTCTTAACACAAGGGTTCAAATTCTAGAGGTTCTTGAAATCAAGATTGATAAAAAAAAGTATATAAGTGTGAAATGGTGGGTTGGGGTAGACTTAATGCATGTTTTCTATGTAAAACTAATGGTCATCAAAAAAGGGATTGTCCTATTATAAATAGAAATAATAATAATAGGAGGAAGAATGATACAATATTTGTAGAAAAAGATATTAGAAAGGAAACTGAAATTCCTAAAGGGAAAATAAAGGAGGCCTTTGAATCCCTAAACAAAAATATGGAAAATATGAAAGAAAACATAGATGTCACATTCAATGCACTCAAAGAATGTGATGTGGATATGGAAGTGGTAAATGTTGATACCCCTATTTGTGAGAGGCCTGAATTTGAGGCTTCTTATGAAGAAGTGTATAATGATAACAGTAAAATTGCTGAAAACAAGGAAGAAACCATAGATGTCATAGTCAATGCACCCAATTAATGTGATGTGGAAATTGAAACAACAAATGTGGCTACCCCTATTTTTGAGGGGCCTCTAACTGAGGCTCCTTATGAAGAGGTGTTTGATGTTAATAGGGAAGATACTAAATACAAGGAAGTAGCAAAACAAAAATGGCACAAAAAAATGCCCAAGAAATTGTCTTGGACAAATCAAAAGAACAAATTAGGGCCAAAAAATAAGCCCATGTTGTTAAAACAAAGAAAGCTCTAGATGGTGAGATTAAGGCAAACCTTGATGGTTTATGGGATGGCTCCCCTAAAGGTAATAATAGTGATAAGACTGATAAATAAGTGAGTTTGGTCTCATACAATGCATGGAGGAATATGGAAAGGGATGTTTAAATAGGCAATTTATGCAAGGAAGATTAAAATAGAAAGAGAAAGCAAGTAATAGCTCCCAAAAACTAGGTAAAAAGGGTAAGGGAGAAAAGCTTCCCAAATGTTTTGAAAGGCTTTACAAAAATCAAAACCATGATACCCCCCTCTCTAATGAGGTTGAACTGTATAAGCTAGAACATAAGGGGAATGGAATCCCCTGATAGGAAATACATTATTAGGGATTTATGTAACAAGAAAAAATAAGTTGATTGCTTGTTATTGCAAGAGGTTAAGGATATTGGTTTTCAATTGGAAAATAATCTAAGATTTATATTAAAGGATTCTACTTGTTTCTTCTCTAATCATAGTAGAGGGAAGGGTGGAAATGTTATTTTGATCAATCAGAGATGGGCAAAATATATTATCCAAAATGGGTGCTCTCCATGTAATAGATGCCTCTGGGTCATAATAGAAAGAAATGATGTTAAGTTTGGGATCTGCTCAATATATGCACGTAATGACTATAGAGAAAGGATTGAAGTTTGGAAATGGTTAGCTTTTGATCTGCCTAAAGTTCCATGGATCCTAGGGGGTGATTTTACTGTTGTGGAGCAAAAAGGATAAAATGGGGGAACTCCTTGGGCATGGAGGGGAAATGAACAGTTCTTTTGGATTAGAATGAAAAAATTGTTTAAACTATTTGAACCTTTGGAAGGAAAAAAGAATAGCAATAAAAGTATTTGGTACACCTAGTGCAATAGCTAGCAAGATGGTAAAAGAATATATAGTAGACTTGATAGATTTTATGCAAATGAAAATTTATTCATATTTGAAAATAGAAAAGAGGCCAACTGTGTGCATGTGTTACCTTGTACATTGTCTAATCACCACCCCATTGAAACAACTATTATAATCAAGGAGAGACTTTGGATCCATGAACAAAAGAATCCTCATTTATAGTGGCATTCTCATGGAGAGTAGAAGGTGGTCAACCATTTATATTAGGATTGATGTATAAATGAGGGATGGTATAGTCTTTATCATTCACTTTATGTTCATTATCACATGAAGGTGTAAAATCAAGAGAACCCTAATCATCCTTGTGATCAACATAAGGAGTAGGTGAAAGAGAAGATGCTCTAAATAGCGATGTAGGTGTGATCAATTTATTATGAAGAACTAAAATACAATTACAAGGAAATAAAAACAAAAGCAATATACCATAACACAATGATTGATGTGGGGAAAACCCTTTTAGGAGAAAAACCGCACACTCTAAAACAAATCAATGTATTATTTAATAATCAGGGTGAGTGCAGGATCATGATGGGCCAAATAATACCTCTAAGTGGCAATGAAAATACTAAAAATCAAACTTAATCAAGTTCATGTAAAAATTTGAATGGATTATCTACACAATTTGAAAAATATGTAAGAATAAAATTTGTAGAGAATTGAATCTAGTTTATGGGTTTTTTTAAACTAAATTTACTTGGTGAAAAATGAATATTTCAATGAACAAAAAAAATTGAATCTTTCAAAATAAGTAAAGGACTTATGCTCAAATGTGACACATATTTTTTTGAAATTTTTTTCCAAGAAAATAATTAGTTATGATTTTTTACTGTGAAATTTTTTTTTAAACTAAAAAGTAATTTTCTAGCCAACCTAACTCGATCAAAAAAATTGGAATTCAATTTTTTTAAAAAAACCTATAGCCAGAAAAGCATAGAGTGTGATGCATCTTTCATATTTGAAAAAGGTGAAACGGTTTGAAAGTTATGGATGTTTTTCAATCAGCGTGTCCATCAGGATTTCAGACACACTCTATATAGAAAATTATTAATAATTGTTTAATAATATGGTAATCAAGGAAATCTTATATTTTTAGAAAGTTGACAATTTATTCAATAAAGCCTTTTTGTTTTATCACATTTGAATTAAAAAAAAGTCGTCAGCTCACGGAGAGTGAAGTTTGAAGAAGAGGGTGAAACCTCTAAACACGTTAGAATTGAGAGAAAGTCAACTATGATAGTACCAAGCCTAAAAACAAGGCATTCCTAAAGCAAAATGGATATTTGTTATTAAAGTAACGGATATCCATTTTGTAGATCTAGGAATGGATATCCGTTCCTTGGAAATGAATATCCATTCCTGGGAAACAGATATCCGTTTCTAGAAAATGGATATTTGTTTCTAGGAAACGGATATCCATTAGTCCCATTTAATTTTGGGCCCAATTTGAGGGAATTCCTTAATGCACCTATATAGAAACATGTGGCACACTCTTGTGCTAAGTTTGGCTCCTTTCTTAATACCTATATACCCTCATATACTCCCCTCCTTTATGCATTTCCACACAATTGACTTATCCCTACCCTATCTACACATATTTCCACACCTACAACTCATTATTAAGCCCATATTTGTAGACACTCATCCCTACCTCAAATTCACCCATTCTAGGTCCCAAGTAATTTCTATGACATGTAAAAGCAATCCCGCACAACACAAGTCTATTCCAAAATTAAAATTTTTAAAATTCAAAGTTCGTAAACTCTCACTCTTTCCTACTAGCCATTGGGGGTGGGCTTGGTACATGTTTGTTTGACAATTTATTTTATCTTTAAAAATTTAAAGTCATTCATCTGAGTATTAACTCACATTTAGTAATCATTCAAATTCTTAGATCATATAAGAAGCATTTATTATATGAACACTTCAATTGGTGCACTAAATGAAACAACATTTACTTTTGAATCATCATTGAGGATTTTTTCATTCTTGATTGTTGTTTATTAATTTTAGAATAATTGGAAATATGATCTTTGCAAGGGATTGACCTACAAGAACTTGCCCTAGTGATCTAGAAGCCCCCCCGAGGCTTTTGACAGTCATCGTAGAGCAAAGAATTTAGTGAATTAGAGAGAAAATGGATATCCATTCAGACCAAGTGTTAAAGCACTTTTAGGCTCCATATGAAGTTCCCAAAAGCCTAGAGAATCATCTAGTATGGATTTGTAATGTGTTATGATACATATAGTAGTGAATCATCTAGTATGGTAGTGATACATCTAGTATGGATTTATAATGTGTTATGATACATATAGTATTATTTCTATTGATGATATCACACCTCCCTCACTTATGCATCATATTAGTAGTGGTTCATTGTGCTGGGGGAGGGGGTGCCAACCTGACAACTGACTATATATAGCTATAGCCTAAGCCTAGTCTCCCCCAGATATATAGGGCTTGACCTATGGAGATGGGCTTAAGGGCACCTATATAGAGAGAGGGCCCCTATCTTGACTATATATATTTGAAATGTCATGTTGGTCCTATGTCCATAGATTCATGTGATTTGAATGGATTGCCTTTTTTAATACATGATGATGAGTATAATGATGATCATTTTTCTATATCTCATGTTAAACCTATGGACACTTATAATGTAGATATATATGCCTTAACTTTAACTACATGTGATGATGATTCACCTCTATCCATGCCTAATGATATACTTGTTGAATTTAATTACCTATCTATGATGATTATCCTAGTGATGAGATTTATGATGATTGTACTTCATCTCTCACTAGTGATAGGCCTATACATGATATGCCTTGTTCAACTTCACATGAGGTCATTACCTCCCATGTGATTCATGATGATCCATCTTCTCTATCTTGTGGCTCATGGTCTATTGATGATATGTTTAGTGATGAGCATAATGATATTTCTTTATCTTCTTATGATGAGGTTGACGACGTCCTCTTTGTTACATGATTATGTGATTTATGATGAAAATTCTCTTAATACACATATTCTAGAGTCATTTAGTGGTAATGAAGATGTAAAGATACATGCTAGATAATTGATATCTTCAAATTATTCTTCTATACATGATGACTATATTTTGATACAAACATTTAGTGATACATTAATTTTTACCACTAAGTAATGATTTAATTCATGTCATGCTTCTCATACATCCTTTCATGCATTGTCATGTGCTTTCATAGATCACTTTACTATTGGCCCTAGACAATATTATGTTCATGGTTTTATTTCTTCTCGTTCTAGTGGCCCATTTGTAGTAGATCCCATTAACTTTTCTATGCATCAATATGATATACCAAATTAGTAGAGACTCTCATTTGGATCCATTCATACTTTCACATGTCATATATTTAATTACTTATAGAGTACCTCCTCCTATATCCCATCTTGCACATGATATATACATACTTAAGAATGAATATAACAACATGAGGATCTTTTAAAATTTTTACTTGGTATATGTGAGGATAAGGTGGCATTAGTTGATAATATATCTTTGACACCCTCCACCATTGTTACATATGTCATGAGGCATACACATGTGAGTTTGAGACATGTTGAGAATGATATTTCACCTTATTTGAACTACCTCATTGCTGGGATTGACAATCTAGAATGATATGTTGATACTCATGCACAAAGTGTTCAACCAAAAAATGACACTACTAAAATATTTCACAATCCTTTGACAAATGACATTTTCACTTATCCTTTAGCAAATGGATTTGTGGAGTTATTCAGAGTCAGTTATCTAGCCACAACTCCATTGTTCCATGGAACAATCACTTGTTTCTTATAAGGAAACTATTCCTCCTCTTTACCTAATGTTGGTTGTGTCGCCAAACATCTATAAGCACAAAATATGTCATTATTCCCTTCAATCTACATCTTCTTCTTATGGCCATTTTTTGTTACCTCTCTTGCCTTCCTACCCTTAGCATTCCATCCTTTGATGGGTCTATGTCCATTGGGTGTTGACCACAACCTCATAGATTTTCTTTTTTATTAGTTCATATATCTTTTATCCACCTATTTCCCATGCTAGTCTTTTATCCTTTCAAGTGTCATCATAGACTATGTCAATATACTCTAATCTTTAATTTCTAGTCCATCTACACCTTGGTGAAATTCCTCTTCTTTCCTACACTTGGCCTCTTCCAACCAAGCAAATCTATTAGTCTCACATACCCATACCAAGTATCATGATGCATTCCTTGATATGTATATTGTACATGATGATTCTATATAATCCCTATAAAAATTTCATAGGTTACACTAGTGCCTTTACCACTTGAAATCTCTATTGTGCCATCATCACCCTTGGCAATGTCTCCAATGTCTTTTGGTTTTGTTCATCACCTTCTTTCAGCCATACATAAGTCCTTGAGTTTTGTTAACATAGGAAAAACATAATGGATATCCATTTTGTAGAACGGATATATGTTACCTATATATTCGTTGCCCAAAGAATTGGGCTTTAGGTAATGGATATTCATTTTAAAAATGGATATTTGTTATGTAAAAGACAAAAAAAGCAAAAAGAATATTGTTGGGCCTGACAATCGTGCCACAAACCCTCTGTTGTCGAGAAACCTGTGATCTCTACCTATTACAGTTAAAAAACACTTTTATTCACTTTTCGACACAAAATATTCTTGTTTCAATCATTAGGGTGATATTTTTGTTCCCCTAATGGGGAGCAATAGTCATCGTAAAGAAAATAGGAGGAAAGTTACATTGGAGGAAATTGAAACAATTAGGGAAAAGGATAGAGCAAGGAAGAGGATTGGAAGACCGGGTTTGGTGGATGCTCATCAAGGTGAAGCTTCTTCTTTACCATCTAATGACATGCAAATTGAAGGTGTTAATGTTGAATATAATGAAATGTTAGATAAGAATGAAATTGACCATGATATTTGTAAATGAAAATGTTACAAAATGTTATGAAACACTTATTGATAAGAGCAATATCATGGACAAAGGAGAAGAAAAATATTTGCTTGGAGATTGTGGATATGAACCTCATCATGTTGAATTTGCACTCCATAATCCATTTGTTGATAAAATTGATGAGGTTGATAACATGGATGAAACAATGAAAATCAATGTATCTCCAAATTACATAAGAAGAGAGGATGTTTCTCAAGAAGAGAATGAGCATGATGAAACTGTAAAACACCCAAGAACCCCAAAATGGTTACTATTGTCATGTAGATTTGCACCTAGTGTTGAAGGCTTTTAGGGCTCCAACAATCTAGTGAAACATTGAGATGACCTCCAGGTGTGAGACCCTACAGGGAGGTCAAATCTCTAGAGAGAGGTTGGTTCCTTTGCTGAATATGAGATTCAGCGATGCTTAGACTAAACCTAATCTATCCACCTATTTATGAAAAGAGGAAGAGGGAATAAAAATGAAAGTAAAAGGAGGTGATACACCAGGTTTGAATATGGGAAGGCCCACAAACAACCATGTATGCACAAAATAACAATATCCAACAGACCAACATACACAAATCATGAACTTCTTGCAGAGGTAAGAGAAACTAAATGAAATCCAAGAGGAAAGATACGTTCACAGATGGAGATCAAGTAGAAAAATACACAGAGCAAAGAACCATTCATGAGAAGGTAAAATCTAATTTCTATTATCAAAGAGGCATTGTTACAATTGCAAGAGATATGGCTTGTAAAACCAAAATCCAACCTAAATATATTACATTTCATGCTTTCTATAGCATTACAATGGAGCACCATCACCTACTATAATGAATGAACCCATGGGCCTGTCAGAGATATTTCCATGCTAGGAGGGACGTCTACTTGCAAGACTTCAATGCATAAAATATTTGGATCCATCGAGCAGCTGGGAGATATTTTGGGTCTTTAATGTAATCTACTAAATCATTCACTTGCAACCATTAATGCAAAATATCTAATTTTCAAAGCCTTTAAAACACTTCAAGTCGGCCTCTGATCTATCATGTCGGCCAAGTCTGCATACCCTTCTTCAGTCAACAACATATCCTAATATCTGGATGCATATCCATATATGGATCATGAATTTTGGATCATAATTTAAAGGTGAGAATATCCCTCAAAAAGCCCGCCAAATGAAAGAGAAGGAAATTCTATACAATTTCACCTTTTGGATCATGTAGAAATTCCTTAGGATGAGGGAGATAATCATAGTCAAACTTGTGGTCAATGGGCATATGGATATCCATGAATATCTTTGAGTCTGCACATTCACAAATATCCAGATGATATATCATGACTAAACAAAATAGTTGCAATATCCTGATATCTGGATGCACCTGTCAAATTTACCTTCGTAGCATGGAGAAGTCGTCATCCTCATGGATATCCGATGTCAAGACATTAACTTTTAATATGCCACCCTTGAATATCCTGATGATGTCATCAGCATGAAGAGTTTTGTTAGAGAGGGGATCTGGATGACGTCATCGGGACATTCTCACTGCAGGATAATATATTGGTGGCGGAATGTCTAGATGACATCATCATCATATGCACTTCTTTGGGGAGGGGACTGGATGACATCATCAGGACATTCGCAAGGGGCATGGACATTGGGAAAGATCTGGACATTAGGAAATATCTGGATGTTAGGAAAACATTCAGGCATTTACTAAGGTTCGCACATTCGAGAAGAGTCTGAATGTTAAGAAAACATCCAGATATTTACTAAGGTCTAAATACTCAAAAGATATCAGGATTTTAGCTAAGGTCTAGATATTAAGATAACATCTAGATGTTAACTAAGATCCGGATATCTAGACATTAAATATCCATACCAAAATGACCAAGTATGAAGATGAAAATCCCTACGAAGGAAGACATTAAAGGCAAAAGATTTTTGGGTTTTTTGCAAGGATTCTCGAGATGAGTTTTTAGGGATTTTTGTAGGGCAGGGCACTGAAATTTGGAGGGTTTAAGGCCTACAAGGCTACATTCCAAGGGATATCAAGGAGATTTTCAAGGTGAACTATTAGACTCTAGGCAGAGGAAAATAGGTCAACATTTTGGTGACCTATCAGGGATGTTTGCCTGCTAAACAAATAGATCAGTGGCCATAAGCATCCATTGGGCATGGAGTCCAAAAGAGGAACTTTAAAAGGTCAAGACAACTGAAACCTGCCTCCCAAAACACATCAAAAGAAAAGAGGCATGCATTCTCGTAATGACAATGTAGCCTGTGCAAAAGCACTTAGGGAAAGGGAACCTAAAACTAAAATAAAATCTACTCTAATCTAAGATAACAACAAGGAAATGACCTCAAACAAAGCCATTAATAGGTTCTTGAAAGTAACTACCCTTTCTTAACAATTTGCAATGTTTCTCATGCATGTGGGCAGTTAAAAAGAGGTGGGGAAAGGATGGGCATATAACCAGATAATGAAATACTTTCCTAATGACAAAGAAAAACTCACCTATCCACTTGAAATGATCAGAAATATAGCTGCCTGGAAGTGGATAAATGGGCTAATCTAGCCCTCTTTGATGTTCAACCTCATGCTTTCTTCATGATAGGTAGGGACTCTTTCTGATATGTCTCCAGCTGGGCCAGATGCCTGATAGGGCATTCCCTTGAAATGACATGCAAATCAACAGGGTTGACCTCATGCCTCTGCTCTAATTCTTTCTTCTCTTCTTGTTGGTTTGAATGCTCTGTCTCTTGGTGCTCAACTGGAAATATGGTTGTCTCCACTTTATGAACAAGATGTTCATGATTTTCTAAATTAGTCTTAGAAAATGAGTCATGCACATGCTCAATAGAGAAATCTTCCCTACCAAGAAGTTGATATCCTTGTTGGATAACTAAGAACAAATCTTTAATTTGTTCTTTCCCATGTTCAATCTCCTCATCATCACTTTCGATAAAATATGGGAGCTCCTCAAATAGGTTTGTATTATCAGCCTTTCCACTTTTTAGTATAGGGATGCCTATTTGCTCCTCTTCACATGCCAGCAACTCACCATTATGTTCACTGCCTCCATTTTGTTCTAGGTCTGTTGGCATCTACTTGTCTTCAGCCTAATCTCATCAATCTTTTCCCTTATGCATTTATCCTTTGACTTCAACTTCACTGGATTGTGTTCAAGTTGCCTCTGCAACTGAAGGTTTTCCCCCATGCAATCTTTGCATTTCAACCTTGTTTGCTTAATCGGATGCATGAGAAAAAGCTTCAAAAGAACCAAATTCTAGAGGACTTGGCCCTTTGTTTGAATTAACATTACTCACAGGTACAATAGGTTCAAATAATTCTACCTCTATGTATAGGAACAACAAACTTCTCCTCATTAGTTTCATCCTCTTCTACCTCCTCCTTTGGCTCATCTTCCCAATTAGCCTGGTAGACAATAGGTCCACCCTTGAAGATTGAAATAGCATCAGGGACAGATGCTTGGATATTTTCTTAAATTTATTAGAGGGGAGAGGGTTATGGGCGAATTTGTTTATGGGGAGTGATAAATTGAGTTTGCACAGGAACATGGTCTTGTGGAGGAAGAGAGGCTTTGAAACCTTGAAACTTGTGAAATCGAGGCTGCTCTTGCACATGTTGAAATTGGGTAGGAGAAAGGGACTTCCTAAAGTTGGGAGAGGGTGGAAATGATTGGGCTAGTTGCCTCATTTGATGCTCATGAGCTGCATTCCTATTCAAAGCAAGGTTTTCTTGAAAAACCCTTTCTTGTGCCTCTCGTTGCCGATCACGCTTCTTCATTTCTTCATACTCCGCACCCTTGCTTAGTAGGTCTAGGAGCACCTCCTTGAGATCATAAATGTTTATGATGTTGAGATCATAAAACTGTTGAGGTCGGCTATACCCTCTTTCTCTTGTTTCATCATCCAAATATCTGTCAAGTTCAAGGAACATGCCCATGAGCTCATTGAACGCGTCAGCGTTCACATAGTCAACATCTTGGAACTAGTTAGAAGGGTAGCCACACTGGCTAGGATCAAAATAGTCTTCTTGGGGTTGATAATAAGCATTATTAGGTTGCCAAGAAGACATAGCAGGGGTGGGAGGAAGGTAAGAACTGTAAGGATGCTAATATTCTGTTGAAGCAAAGCCATACGACACAAAACTAAAGGCATCTTGGCTCTAAAATTGTTGGTATGGAGGCATAAAATTTGGATTCTAGCTAGGTGGAGGGGAGTAGCCATAGATTTTATGAAAATTTGACATCTTAAAACATCAAAATGCCAAATAATCATATAGACTATCTGAACAAAGCAAAATAGGTCTTCAACCTAAGAAAACTAGATACATACCAAGAAGAGTCACCAAGTGGTTGAAATGCTTCTTGAAGCAGAATAGACCAGGAGAACCACTGAAATCTTGATCCTTGGAGTTCTTAAGCACTCGAACTAGCTGTACCAGTAGATTTGATTAGTAGAGTCGCCATGGTGTAAAAAACCTGTCTTGAACGGCAAGATGTAATAAAGAACACACCAGAACTCTTCAATTGATGATAAGGATCATCAAGATTGTCCCACCAGGCGTGCCAGAAACTATTGTCACATAGATTTGCACCCAGTGTTGAAGGCTTTTAGGGCTCCAACAATCTAGTGAAACATTGAGATGACCTCTAGGTGTGGGACTCTACAGGGAGGTCAAATCTCCAGAGAGAGGTTGGTTCCTTTGTTGAATATGAGATTTAGTGATCCTAAGACTAAACCTAATCTATCCACCTATTTATGAAAAGAGGAAGAGGGAATAAAATTGAAAGTAAAATAAAGTGATACACTAGGTTTGAATATGGGAAGACCCTCAAACAACCATGTATGCATAGAATAACAATATCCAATAGACCAACATACACAAATCATGAACTACTTGTAGAGGTAAGAGAAACTAAATGAAATCCAAGAGGAAAGATACATTCATAGATGGAGATCAAGCATAAAAATACACAGAGCAAAGAACCATTCATGAGAAGGTAAAATCTAATTTCTATTATCAAAGAGGCATTGTTACAATTGCAAGAGATATGATTGTGTTCAAGTTGCCTCTGTAGCTGAAGGTTTTCCCCATGCAATCTTTGTATTTCAACCTTGTTTGCTTAATCGGATGCATGAGAAAAAGCTTCAAAAGAACCAAAGTCTAGAGGACTCAGCCCTTTGTTTGAATTAACATTACTCACAGGTACAATAGGTTCAAATAATTCTACCTCTGTGAGTGTAGGAACAACAAACTGCTCCTTATTAGTTTCATCCTCTTCTACCTCCTCCTTTGGCTCATCTTCCCAATTAGCCTGGTAGACAACAGGTCCACCCTTGAAGATTGAAATAGCATCAGGGACAGATGCTTGGATATTTTCTTGAATTTCTTGGAGGGGAGAGGGTTCTAGGCAAATTTGTTCTTGGGGAGTGATAAATTGAGTTTGCACAGGAACATGGTCTTGTGGAGGAAGAGAGGCTTTGAAACCTTAAAACTTGTGAAGTTGAGGTTGCTCTTCCACAGGTTGAAATTGGGTAGGAGAAAGGGGCTGCCTGAAGTTGGGAGAGGGTGGAAACAATTGGGCTAGTTGCCTCATTTTATGCTCATCAGCCGTAGTCCTATTCAAAGCAAGGTTTTCTTGAAAAACCCTTTCTTGTGCCTCTCCCTGCTGATCACGCTTCTTCATTTCTTCATACTCTGCACCCTCCCTCAGCAGGTCTAGGAGCACCTCTTTGAGATCACAAATGTTTATGATGTTGAGATCATAAAACTATTGAGGCCGGTTATACCCTCTTGCTCTTGTTTCATCATCCAAACATATGTCAAGCTCGAGGAACATGCCCATGAGCTCATTGAATGCGTCAACGTTCACATAGTCAACATCTTGGAACTGGTTAGAAGGGAAGCTGCACTGGCTAGGATCAAAATATTCTTCTTTGGATTGATAATAAGCATTATTAGGTTGCCGAGAAGACATAGCAAGGGCGGGAGGGAGGTAAGCACTGTAAGGATGCTGATATTCTGCTAAAGTAGAGCCATACGACACAAAACTAGTGGCATCTTGGGCCTGAAATTGTTGGTATGGACGCATAAAATTTGAATTCTGGCTGGGTGGAAGGGAGTAGCCATAGTTTCTATAAAAATTTGACATCTTAAAACATCAAAATGCCAAATAATTATAGAAAATATCTGAACAAAGAAAAACATGTCTGCAACCAGAGAAAACTAGATACATACCAAGAAGAGTTGCCAAGTGGTTGAAATGCTTCTTAAAGTAGAATAGACCCAGAGAACCACCGAAATCCTGATCCTTGGATTTCTTAAGTGCTCGAATTAGCTGTACCAGTAGATTTGATAAGTAGATTCACCATGGTGTAAAAAACATGTCATGAATGGCAAGATATAATGAAAAGCACACCAGAACTCTTCAATTGATGATAAGGATTGTCCCACCAGGCGTGCCAAAAACTATTGTCACATAGATTTGCACCCAATGTTGAAGGCTTTTAGGGCTCTAACAATCTAGTGAAACATTGAGATGACCTCCAGGTGTGGGATCCTATAGGGAGGTCAAATCTCTAGAGAGAGGTTGGTTCCTTTGCTGAATATGAGATTTAGCAATCCTAAGACTAAACCTAATCTATCCACCTATTTATGAAAAAAGGAAGAGGGAATAAAATTGAAATTAAAAGGAGGTGATACACCAGGTTTGAATATGGGAAGGCCCTCAAACAACCATGTATGCACAAAATAACAATATTCAACAGACTAATATACACAAATCATGAACTACTTGCAAAGGTAAGAGAAACTAAATGAAATCCAAGAGGAAAGATATATTCACAAATGGAGATCAAGCAGAAAAATACACAGAGCAAAGAACCATTCATGAGAAGGTAAAATCTAATTTCTATTATCAAAGAGGCATTGTTACAATTGCAAGAGATATGGTTTGTAAAACCAAAATCCAACCTGAATATATTACATTTCATGCTTTATATAGCATTACAATGGAGCGCCATCACCTACTATAATGAATGCGCCCATGGGCCTGTCAGAGATATTTCCATGCCAACAGGGACATCTACCTACAAGACTTCAATGAAGAAAATATCTGGATCCATCGAGCAGCTGGAAGATATAAATTGGTTCTTTAATGTAATCTGTTGAATCATTCACCTGGAACCATTAATGCAAAATATCTGATTTTCAAAGTCTTTACAACACTTCAAGTTGGCCCTTGCTATGTCATGTCGGTCAAGTCTGCATAACCTTCTTTAGTTGGCAACATATCTTGATATCTGAATGCATATCCATATCCAGATCATGAATTTTGGATCGTAATTTAAAGGTGAGAATATCCCTCAAAAAGCCCGTCACATGAAAGAGGAGGAAATTCTATACAATTTCACCTTTTGGATTATGTAGAAATTCCTCAGGATGAGGGAGATAATCACGGTCAAAATTGTGGTCAACAGGCATATGGGTATCCATGAATATCCCTTCGAGTTTGTACATTCACAAATATCTAGATGATATATCCTTACCAAACATAATAGTTACAATATCCCTATATCCGGATGCACCTGTCAAATTGACCTTTGCAGCATGGAGAAGCCGTCATCTGCATGGATATATGATGTCAAGACATTAACTTTTAATATGCCACCCTTGAATATCCTGATGATGTCATCGGCATAAAGAGTTTTGTTACAGGGGGGATCTGGATGACGTCATTGGGACATTCACACTGTAGGATAATATATTGGTGGCGAAATGTCTGGATGAGGTCATCATCATATGCACTTCTTTGGGGAGGGGACTGGATGACGTCATCAGGACATTTGCAAAGGGCATGAACATTAGAAAAGATCCAGACATTAGAAAATATCTGGATGTTAGGAAAACATTCGGGCATTTACTAAGGTTCGCACATTCGGGGAAGTATCTGGATGTTAGAAAAACATCCGAATATTTATTAAGATCCGAATACTTGAAAGATATCACGATTTTAGCTAAGGTCTGGATATTAAGATAATAGCCAGATGTTAACTAAGATCTGAATATCCAGGCATTAAATATCCATACCAAAATGACCAAGTATCAAGATGAAAATCCCTGCAAAGGAAGACATTGAAGGCAAAAGGTTTCTAGGTTTTTCTGGGTTTTTTGCAAGGATTCTCTAAACGCGTTTTTAGGGATTTTTGCAAGGTAGAGAACTGAAATTTGGAGGGTTTAAGCCCTGCATGGCTACATTCCAAGGGATATCCAGGAGATTTTCAAGGTGAACTATTGGACTCTGGGCAGACGAAAATAGGTCAATAGTTACTTGAAATTGATGAGAACATAATGGAAAAACTCGAAGGAAAGAGATCATCACAAACGAATCGATTGTGGGCTTCAAAACTCTTCAATGCATAATTTGAGAATAAAACATTAATCAAATAATGCCAACTTATTGTGCAATTACTAAAGATGTACAAAATTAGACCTTTACTAAAGAATTTAAAGATTCAGTTAAATAAAGTGTCTGATAGGAATAAAATTATTGTTAGAAGCCTTTTCAATGCACTCAATTCTATTGGAAAGAATAGCAAGGAAAAAGATAAAAGAGCTACTCATAGAGTAATAACAACCTCAATAGTGAGCAAACAATTAAGAAAGGCTTGATTAATGAGGCAAACTTGTGTTGACTTAAGTTTGAATCATAAAACATTGTCAAAAGCACTACAATAAGATAAAGACTAGATAGTCCTCTTGGAAATGATACTTGGGATTTTAGTGGTAGGCTTCCATGAGTTGATAAGAAGTTAATAAATAGCACAAAGGAAGAAATTGAACGATTTTGGCACACTAACTCAAGGGTATCACCGAATGCAAAAGATGTTTTAAAGTTAAGAATTGGTGATAAAGACCGCACACCACATCCTAAACATTATTTGGAATGTAGCCAAACAACATTGTGAAACACATCCAGGTATGAAAATCTCACAAAGAGCATTTTAATCTTGTAAGCCATTTTATTGTGTTCCTCTTAAAATTCAAAATACATGTTGCAAATACCATGTAGAGTTTTCTATGTATCATGAATTATTATGCAATATTCATTCTACTTTGCACACTAATGAAATGTTATAGGAGTGTGGTGCAATTCAACTACCAAAGACATCTAGGGACTTATTATATTTATTTCTATGTATTAAAGATGATAGTTACATTTTCTACAATAATGATTGTTTAAATTAAAAATGTTTACAATGTGGTGGGTTATGAAATTTTATATCATGTATTGATGAAGGCAAGGAGCACGATTTTGGAAAGAAAATGGTTGAGAAAAAGACATATGAGATAGTGAAATACAATTTAACAAATGGAGGTGAAGGTTCTAGGTCTGAGTTGATTGCAAGAGAAGTATTGCTGCTTTTATTGATGATTTTAAGAAAAATCTTTTTTACAAGTATGCCAGACATAGCCACAGGTCTTGATGGTTAGATAAATAATTTTTCCCAATTGGAACTTGATGGAACCTTCAAATTTTACAAATTTGAAGTGCCTATCTCTTTATAGTGTGTCGATAGAGGCTAGGTCAACATACTGCTCAATCTACCCCGGAGCCCATTTTCGCCGATTAAAATTTTGGAACTTAGAGGTCATCTTGCAAATCCTATGGTAGAAAGTTTTTTGGTACATATGGTAGTGTGCTTGTTCAGTTTTGCACCTCCTCGATGAGTTCTGATGGGTTATTTAATGCTTTTCTAATTGCGATCGAGCAAGATTTGGTGTTCTAGAAAGTTACAAATTTCATAATTCTAAAGGCAACCCATTTCTTGTTTTGGTCTAAAACATCTCTAGTTCCATTTTCATCAAACACAAAGTCCATATGATGCATTATTTTAATGTGTTTCAGTTACAGCGAACACATCTGGGAGGCCAGTTTACAAAGGAGGTCCCAAAAATCTTCTATCGATGTGAATTTTGAGGAGATGGGTATGATTTAAATAATTGATTATGCCATATGCAAATTTTTATAGCCTCCGGATATCAAGTGTGCCCATAGTGAAGATGCACCGTTTGCCCGGGAAGAGAAATTAAATAATTGCCATTTTCTCTAAAGTTGAAAATGCATTTAAAAAAAAATTATTTTGGCACATCTAATATTTTAAATGATAATATTATAAAACAGACATTATGTTATAATGTTTATGTTTTATAAGGTTAAAACAAATGCATTTTATAAGCTTAGCACAGCAGCGCACAAGCTTACTCTGTTTCTTCTGCAATGGTTGTGCTTGTGCGCTAAGCCTTCTCTTGGGTAGATTTTGGTCAAAAATTAGTTCTACAATGCATATTGGCATGTTATGATCTCCATGGAGGTTTCTTCTGGAGCATTTTGGGCAGATTCAAGAAGGTATTGTTGTAGGATGGAATGTTGCTCATGTTTTTGAAGTTTAGGTAGGGATTTGAAGCTGTTTATGTTTATTTGACCTCTTAAAACTTGCCTGGGATCATTCCAATGCCTGGAGGGTAGTTTTATTGGTGTTTTGGAAGATTTCTTGATGCCAGTAACATGAAAAACACCCAGCATAATCAGAAAATGACCCAACATTAACAATAAATTAATTAGCGAATAAAGTATAATGTTTTAGGGGCAAATATTATAATATAAACATTATTATTGTAATGTTTATGCCTTATCAATAAAACAGAGGCATTTTGGAGGCTGAGCGCACTAGCGTACAACCCACCTCACTCTCCTTCCTCCTATGTGCGCTGGTGCGCTAAGGCCTTTTTATTGGCCATTCTTGGAAAAATGAATATACAAGTATTGATTGCAAGACTTTTGCTCTTATTGGTGAAGGTGAATATGCATGGGAATACAAGCAACTGGAGCCTTACAGTCCTGAGGAAAAATTGAACAAATCAAATTAACAGGATTTCACAATCTTCAAGGAGGAAAACAAATTTTAAGAGCAGTATCAATCTCAGTTCAACTCAACGGACTAGATTGACTTGAGAAAACGTATTACCAGCATGATCCAATTAGAACAGAGATGCCAATTCCTAGGGGTGGGAGAATTAAAATGTATAATCAAAATTTGTAACTGACTCTTATAGTTCGACATGTTCTGCTTTTCCTATATATAGAGCTGGTAGCATTGTAATTCGGTATCTGGGAGAGATATCCTAGGATTTTTTCTAGGCTTTGGATACAAGTTATCCACATATTTGGGGAATTTATTGATTGTAAAAAAGTGTGGAGTCTGGATTTTAGAATAGAAATGCTCCTGTAGGTGAATAAATTTCTATATGGCATATTTTCTATTTAGATTTTAGTATATGAAAAACACTTTTGTGTGTATTATCCGTGACTCTCTCCTTGAGTATGAGTACTTTCCTTTTAAGTAAAGTTGCCAAGGGTTTCTGAGCTTGTCTGCATACATTTGCTATGTTGTATATTTGATTCATTGCATCTATTTAAGGAATGGATTAAAACTGCTTTAAATCAAATATAGGGGAAAGTATATTGTATTAAAGGATCATTGAAGAAGAGTCATAGGTGATACTCTTTCTTGGTCTATTACTGTAGGGTAGTGATGATGGTTCCAACCCTCTGAATATGAAGTTTTAGATGTCAAATAGAAAAAATTTGCATGGTAACATTTGACTTTGTTTCCCTAATAAAGCATCGGTCTAGGGTTTATTCGCCCAAAGGTCCAGAAGATAACAGAATTTAATGATAAATCTTTCAAATCATTTTGTTTTATGTTTTGTTTTAGTTTAGATGATGCATGTTCTTAGATTTGAATAGTGAAGATAATCCAAGAATGTTGCCAGTGTAGGGTTAATCTTACAAATCTTGGTGCAAATATATGAGAACATTCTCCCTTGTATTGAAAAGTTATATTTATTGATTGTGAATAAGGGAATAGCCCCTAGGTGTGGCAGAACCTGAAGTGTAGGGGAGATAGGAGATAATCTCCCACGCTGTTGGCCAAGTCTCTCATTGAATCTGAGTATAAGAAGTGGCAAGTCTTTAGGATTTGATGCATGCAGATTTGGGAACCAACAAAATTGGTGACTCTACTGGGGAAAGGCTTAGTTATCCATTTGAAAAGAGTCAAGCCATTATCATGATCTGATAATCAGGGTCAGATAGTGAAGGACTTCATACCTATAGAAGGAAGGTGTTGCAGCATGTTCAAAAACTTTTAAAATGTGCTTTGCTGGCGAAGTGAATCAAGAATACAATTGATTAGGTAGGAGCTTTTGGCTTCTTGATGTTTTGTCCTCTTGGGAGAGGTGGCGACTTTGTTGTTGAACCTATTTGAAGATGCAATGTATTCCCACGTACTTCATCTTTTTCATTTAATATGATTAGATTAGAATAGCAATCTTTGTCATGTCCTCAGAAAAGGTTATTCTCTATTGAAAGATACAAAGCCCTGAATTTCAATGGTATTGGTGGTTATCCAAATGCTATCCCTAGTGAAATCAAAAAGTATTTACCAAAATATAGTGGAAAGCATTCGAAATCAACAAATCAACATTTGCAAGATTTCTATGATTTGATAGGAGATTATGAGGTTGAGGCTGAAGATGTTGTCATGAAGCTTTTTGTTCAATCATTGAAGGATGATGCTAGCGATTGGTTTTTAGATTTACCTTTGTGTTGTATTTCTTCATGGCTAGATCTTGAGATTACATTTTTAGAACAATTTGGTGAAAGGACTAATGTGATTTCATTAGTTAATCAATTCATCAACATTCAGAAAGAAAATGATGAGTTGGTTCCAGCCTTCAACCTAAGATTTTCAAAATTGCTCAAACATATTCCAGAATATATGAGACCAAATGATCCATTGTGCCTGGTAGTCTATCTGGCCACATTTGATGAGAAAATGAGTTATTTGTTGAGATTTAAGGAACCTACTACACTTCATCAAGCTTATAAAATGGCAATGGATATTGAAAATAATCAGAAATATGGAATGCCCATAGGATACATGTCTGCAAGTGTTGGTTATTATAAAGCATCTTATGCAGATGAGCAATGAAAAACAAAGAATCAGAATAGTTTTCAAAATGAATATATTTCTGTTGTTCCGGTTTGTTCATCATTGCCTCATGTGAATCACAGAAAGTTTCAAGCAACTTGTGAACAGAATGCAAGTACTGCTGATCCTAAATTTTTTGTTCAATCATTGCTTGATTTGAAGAAACAAGAAGGAGAATCACCCTATGCTCTGTATACACGATCATGAATACTTTGTTAGAAATCCCAGAGAATTGCAAACCTGAGGATTCTTTGTGTGTTGATTTGTTCTATGAAGTTTATGAATTAGGTTTGAGCACTTTGCCAAAGAAACTGAATCCTCAAAATCTTGATCAGATATTTGCTTGGATTGGGATTATGGAAAAAGCCAAAGTTGATTATGCCGGAAGAGTTATGTCTTAGAATACTAATAGCAATTATGGGCAAAGTCATGGCATAATACAGAAAGATGAAGAAATTGTAGCAGAAAATGAAGGCATATCCTACAATGATAAAAATGAAGGTTGTGATCATCCCATAGGAGAGAGGTATGCAGATGTAGATTGCATATATCATGAGATAAAGGATATATAGGAAGATGTATCTTGCAGCAGTGTTGTTGAAGAATCAAAGGAATACACAAATATCAGGTATGATGGATCAGCTTCTGATAATAATACTAAGTATGATGCATTCATAAGTAAGTATGTCCCAGCTGTTCATGATAGTTTATATGAAGCAAAAATAAAGGTTTTGGTCTTGCATGAATATGATACTTGCTCATCTGTGAAGGATCCATTAGGTGATCAGGTTTGTATGGATGCTGAATATGTTGGCTCTTCTATTAATGTTGTTCATAACCATAGTATGGAAATGGAAATGTTAACTTTCAATGATGAATGCATTAATGAAGGTACATACTTTATATACTTTGTTGAGGGTAGACAAGTTTCAGATGTTCATATTAATACAACAGAGGATAGTATTGACTGTGATATCCATGGTAAGGGTGATTATGAAGCTTTTGACAATAGGCTATATTCTGAATTTTTTAAGTCTTCTTTTGAAGTATTCCAGGTGGGGTTTAATGGTGAAATTATTGAGCACAATAATGTGGGATATGAGGATGTTTCTAAAAGTGAGCTCTTTCAACTCACTGGTCATGATAACTATGGGTATGATCAGTTCATAATTGATTATGATTACTTGTATGAGCATGCTTTGCAAATCTTTACTTCATGATTCAAAGATTTATATGAATGTCAATGTTCAACAAAGCAAGTGAAAATTTTGCTTGTGTATGAGTATTTCATGTTCAATAAAGAAGGTGACTTCTTGTTTGAAAGAAGGCAAACTCCAAGTATAAATTCATTGGTTGTGTATGAGTCTTTTAATTTTTCTGATTTGGAGATGATATGTGATAGAGATAACCTATAGCAGTGGTCATCAAAGATGTATTATGATTGCTTCAGATTTGGTAAGGAAGAAAAAGATGAAACTAATAGTGGCACAGTTAGAAGTAGGATGATATGCTTCCATAATAGTTTTAATGAACATGGTACTTCTAAATTTGACCTAGAACAGTCTAATGAAAATAGGATATTTGACAGAGGCAAATACTAATTTTTCATTTTTGGTGGCCCCGGGCCACCAAATGAAAATTGAAGGCATGAATATTGATGTAAGATGGAGCATTTACACAGCAACCCAATGGATTAGGCACATGGTCTACATCCCGGAGATAACTAGAATCTCACCATGCCTACAAGAGGCATGTGTCCCCAAATATGAGCCATTAATGGCACCTTCAAATTTTGCAAATTTGAAGTGCCTGTCTCTTTTCAGCGTGTCGACAGAGGCTAGGTCAACATATTGCTCAATCAACCTCGGAGCCCATTTTCATCGATTAAAATTTTGCAACTTAGAGGTCATCTTACAAATCTATATGGTAGAAAGTTTTTTGGTACATATGGTAGTGCGCCTGTTCAGTTTCGCGCCTCCTCGGTGAGTTTTGATAGGCTATTTAATGCTTTTCTGACTACGACCGGGCTAGATTTGGTGTTTTGGAAAGTTACAAATTTCACAATTCTTAAGCCAACCCATTTCTTGTTTTGGTCTAAAACATCTCTAGTTTCATTTTCATTAAAAACAGGGTCCATATGATGCATTATTTTAATGTGTTTCAGTTACGGCAAACACGTTCAGCAGGGCAGTTTACAAAGGAGGTCCCAAAAATCTTCTGGCGATGTGAAATTTGAGGAGGTGGGTATGATTTAAATAATTTATTATGGCCCTACACAATTTTTTACGACCTCTGGATATCCAGTGTGCCCACAGTGAAGATGCATCATTTCCCCGGGAGGAGAAATTAAATAATCGCCATTTTCTCTAAAGTTGAAAATGCATTTAAAAAAAATTATTTTGGCACATCTAATATTTTAAATGATAAATATTATAAAGCAGACATTATATTATAATGTTTGTGTTTTATAAGGTTAAAACAAATGCATTTTATAAGCTTAGCGTAGTAGCGCACAAGCTTACTCTGTTTCTTCTGCAATGGTTGCACTTGTGCACTAAGCCTTCTCTTGGGTAGATTTTGGTTAGAAATCAGTTCTACAATGTAGATTGGCATGTTATGATCTCCATGGAGGTTTCTTCTGGAGCATATTGGGCAGATTCAAGCAGGTATTGTTGCAGGATGGAATGTTGCTCACATTTTTGAAGTTTGGGCAGGGATTTGAAGTTCTTTCTAAAGTTGTTTATGGTTATTTGACCTCTTAAAACTTTCTTGGGATCATTCCAATGCCTGGAGGGTAGTTTTATTAGTGTTTTGGAAGATTTCTTGATGCCAATAACATGAAAAATGCCTAGCATAATCAAAAAATGACCCAACAGTGAGAATAAATTAATTGGCGAATAAAGTATAATGTTTTGGTGGCAAATATTATAATATAAACATTATTATTGTAATGTTTATGCCTTATCAATAAAACAAAGGCATATTGGGGGCTGAGCACATAGCCCACCTCACTCTCCTTCCTCCTATGTGCGCTAGTGCGCTAAGGCCTTTTTAGTGGCCATTCTTGGCAAAATGAATATACAAGTATTGATTGCAAGACTTTTGCTCTTGTTGGTGGAGGAGAATATGCATGGGAATACAAGCAACTGGAGCCTTATAGTCCCAAGGAAAAATTGAACAAATCAAATGAACATGATTTCACAATCTTCAAGGAGGAAAACAAATTTTAAGAGCAGTATCAATCTCAGTTCAACCCAACGGACTAGATTGACTTGAGAAAATGCATTACCAGCATGATCCAATCAGAACAAAGATGCCAATTCCTAGGGTTGAGAGAATTAAAATGTATAATCAAAAATTGTAACCGACTCTCATAGTCTGATATTGTTCTTTTTTTCCTATATATAGAGCTGGTAGCATTGTAATCTGGTATCTGGGAGAGATATCCTGGGATTTTTTCTGGGCGTTGGATACAAGTTATACACATATTTGGGGAATAGATTGATTGTAAAAAAGGTTGTGGAGTCTAGATTTCAGAAGAGAAATGCTCCTGTAGGTGAATAAATTTCTATATGGCATATTTTCTATTCAGATTTTAGTATATGAAAAACACTTTTGTGTGTATTATCCATGACTGTCTCCTTGAGTATGAGTGGTTTCCTTTCAAGTAAAGTTGCCAAGGGTTCCTGAGCTTGTCTGCATACATTTGCTATGTTGTATATTTGATTCATTGCATTTGCTCAAGGAATAGATTAAAACTGCTTTAAATCAGATATAGGGGAAAGTATATTGTATTAAAGGATCATTGAAGAAGAGTCATAGGTGATACTCTTTCTTGGGCTATTACTATAAGGCAATGATGATGTTTCTAGCCCTCTAAATATGAAGTTTTAGATGTCAAATAGAAAACATTTGCATGGTAACATTTGACTTTGTTGCCTTGATAAAGCACTGGTCTAGGGTTTATTCGCCCAAAGGTCCAGAAGATAATAGAATTTAATGATAAATCTTTCAAATCATTTTGTTTTATGTTTTGTTTTAGTTTAGATGATGCATGTTCTCATATTTGAATAGTGAAGATAATCCAAGAATGTTGTCAGTCTAGAGTTAATCTTACAAATCTTGGTGCAAATATATGAGAACATTCTACCTGGTATTGAAAATCTATATTTATTGATTGTGAATAAGGGAATACCCCCTAGGTGCGGCAAAACCTAAAGTGTAGGGGAGATAGGAGATAATCTCTCACTTTGTTGGTCGAGTCTCTCATTGAATCTGAGTATAAGAAGTGGCAAGTCTTTAGGATTTGATGCATGCAGATTTGGGAACCAATAGAACTATTGTCTGTGTAGTTGATTTTGCAAAAAAATACACGTTGTAACTCCAAAATGAAGTGCAATCACAGTACTACGATTCTTTTTAGATTACTATTTTTGTTCACATCACATATAGACATGCCCCTGAGAGTACAGAAGAGAACATGAAGATTGCCAGAGAATACCATTTTTACATGAGTGATGATCGATCTCATTCATCAGAGTATGTGCAACATTATTTTCAACAATTTTATGGGTTCTTGCAAGAAAAAGATATTAGAATGGATCAACATCTCATTTGGTCAGATAATTGCATCGATCAATTCAAGAATGCTCTTATGTTCTATTGGTTGAGCATAATGCATGCATAGAAGGATATACCTCATATTTGGAATTTTTTGAAGCTGGGCACAGAAAAGGGGAACATGATGGATCGGGTGCATGCATGAAGAGATCTCTTTTTAAAGAACAACTAAAGATTATAGGTGGTGCTACATTTAATGATGTAGATTCTATTATTAAGTGGTGTAACTATGCATTGTCACAAAGAGTGGCTCTTGATTCAGAATTGCATAGGTTCTTTTGGTTAGTTGATGAGGGGATAGCGAGAGAGAAATTGGATTGTTAGAGAATCAATGAATCATCAAAGATGCATTCATTTTGAATCTCAGATGCAAGTGCATGGACTATTTGGACATGAAAATTAGCTTGTTTTTGTCAGAGTTGTATTAAATGTGATTACAATAATTGTGAGTCAAGTGAGTGGGTAGATGCATGGATTCCATGATATTTAACCCCTTTATCTCAAGATCAATCATCTTTACTCAATGACATGGAAAGCTCATTTGACTATGAACATCTTTCAGACCTTATACAACCAGGTCATGTTTATACAGTTGTTGCACCATGTGGAAATGAAGAGAGATCAAACTATTGGTTGGCACGATGTGTACAGGGAAAAAAAAAGCTAACACAACCTACAATAGATGATGATGGGTTCACATATCCTATAGGATCAGTTGTTATTGCTGGGACTTGGTTGTGAACATATATGATTAGAAAGAATGGCATCCCTGCATTTGAAGACTTTGAGAAGCACAAAACCATATTCATGTATTCGCACCTAGTTGTAGCAACAAATGTTAAGTTAGTAAAGCATCATGCAAAACCAATAACATAACAACTATGGACAATTAGTAATGTTGATCATGAAGCAATATTAGATACTCTGAAGGTAAGAGATGACCCCTCAGGTACAGTTGACTAGAATTTAAACTTCCAAATGGGACCATGTATGACATTTTTTATCTTAACTTGTTCTTTTTTTTCTATTTTTTAGAATTGTTTTATTAAAAATCTTGTTTCTTTAACTATAATGCATTCTTTTGACTATACAGGATTGCAAATGAGGCTATTTTGCATTTTGTGCATATCCTACAATCAAGGCATTCCATGAGATGAAATCTCTTTGATGTGTTCTTCCGAATAGGTCACGTGCCTTGTCTATGCTTCCACATTTTGCATACATGTCTCACAGGGTAAATACAACTACAACATCTGACAAAATTCTCATATTCTTCATGCTTTGATGGATGTCTATACCCTGTTCCAAAGATCCCATTTTGGCACATGTAGGGAGGATGTTGGCAAAGATTGTGGAATTTGGATTTACACCTGCAAATTGCATTTTCTTAAAATTTTCTAAAGCAACAAATCTATTTTGTGCATATCTTGCAATCATTGCATTCCATCAAACAACATCTCTTTGAGTTGCTTTGTCAAATAGTTCATGTGGCTTGTTTATGCTTCCACACTTTGCATACACATCTACCAAGGCATTTGCAACTAGAACATATGACAAAAGATCCCATTTTGACATAGGCATGGAGCATGCTGGCAAAGGTTGTGGAATTTGTCTTTACACCCACCAATTGCATTTGCTTGAAATTTTCTAAAGCAACAAATCCATTTTGTACATATCTTGAAATCATTTCATTCCATCAAACATCTCTTTGAAGTTTTCTATCAAAAAGTTCATGTGCCTTGTCTATGCTTCCACACTTTGCATACATGTCTACCAGTGCACTTGCAACTAGAACAAACAAATTTTATTCAAGGCAACTTTACTTTTTACAAATAAATTTCATTAAGTAAATCCTCTAACAACATAGGTTCCTTAAGAATACAAAATTTTCAAGGTGATGACTTGGTTAGGAAGGCATGTGCAAATCTAGAAACTTCTTCAAACCCCATATGCCATGCCTACTTGCCATATCTCAATCATAAATAAAAAGATAGCTAATTTTGTTACAAGACTTCCCTTGTAGCATTAGGTTCTCATGTTTCAAGCATATATATTAATATGCAACTATAGTATGTGTAGTTTTTGCATCATGACCTTCATGTGCAGCTTCTATTTTTTCTATTTTCTCATCATTTCATCCATAAACAGACCTTCATCCATGCATTTCCATGAAATGATCAATCTAGACAAGTAAATGGAGACTTTTGGAATGTTGCAATAGTAGAAAACAAGGCTTCAAATTAGGTATGTGAGCAGCAATTTTCATCTTGTTTCAACTTTAGGATTTTTTTTCTTCCTTCTCAACATTTTCAGCTCCATTTGTGTAGGCACAATAATAAGTTGCATCCATATAATCTCAGGATCATGATGTTTCCATCATGGATCAGCAACACATCAACACACTAACAATATAATCATGCAAGAAAAGAATACAAAGCATGAAATTTTTCAGAAAGATATCATTTTTCAATCATAAATTAGTAAAACATTGTAATTCATATTCAAATCACCCTTATCCAAATGATATGATCTCGATATTACTTAAACAATTCCACTTGTTATTGCTACAATCATTGTGGCTAAAAAGTCCTTTTACCTACTATCTGTAAACTACTCATACCAGATGCTGCTCATGTTAGATGCTACAATAGTCCATGCAAAGTTGATAATGAGGTTTCTCCATTGCATGGTGATAATGATTCTTGCAAACCTATCTTAGATCATCTTAATGCTTACTTTATGAGTGTTGTTATAGTTTTCTTAACAATTTTAGATTGTGATTATCCTCTTCCTTAACCCTATTATCATAATCATACTCAAATAGAGAATCCAAACATACAACATATCTATTATGATGCATCACCATTTACCCCTATAATGTTTGACATGACTCATCTAGCATGGAGGTCAGATGATAGTTCTCTAGGATCAATGACAAATTTCCTCATGAAAATTCATCAAATAGCTTCAATGTTATTTATGACAATTTTGGGCAATCATTCCAATGCCTTTTCACCTTCATTCACTTTTGCTACTCTTAGAGGGAATTTAGATGATTAAACCTTAGGATCCTAGGTGTTACAATGGATCTTTGTGACCTTGTGATCCTTCACTCAATGCATTACCTTAACATAGGATCCAAAACTATCCTAAAAGCAATATTTGTGAAATTTGCCCTGCTTTCCTATTTTGGGATATTAAGAGGCTACCATAATCCATTTAGGATCATTGTTTTATGTTATAAATTTAGGTTGTGGTCTTAGTAGGGTATCAAATTAGCATAATTCATGACTACCATCTTCTAAGGGGCCATTGTCAACATTCACATGATGATCATTTTGAATTTGAAGAAAGAGGGACCATCATCCCTAGAAGAAGCACTCATCCATTTGTTAGAAAACTCATGGGTACTAGTTCCATTATTAAGTTAATGATTATCATGGTCTAAAGGCAACCATAACAGTTATAAGTAAGATGAAAATTAGAGGACATCCCAACATTATAATTCCAACAGTAATAAATGTCAACCTCCATCAATCTCAATTTCAATTTTCTATTATTTCCTATTGCTTAAGCAATCCCCTCAAAAGAACAAAAGTGATCCTAGTGTACCATTCATTTTAGATAATTTGAAGATACCATCAACTATCTAGATAGAGAGGACAATCCATGTAAAGGAGAAGAAGACAATTTACATAAATGGATTCAAGACTATTTGCCATTGTGATAGTCATATATAATTTGTATCATACCCATTATCTACGAAATCTCCATGAAAAAGAGGTTTTGAGGTTGTGTTAGGGATACAAGATGATACAAAGGGAGTTATAAGGAGATAAAACACTAAAAAGGAGGCTTTCATGAGTTTAGAATAATCACAACTCTATATAATAGTCCACTATCATAGTCATGACCATCATGAAGTTTTTTTTAACGCATTACTTAAGATATCTTTGATCTTTTGTCACAAGTATCCACAAGGTATAGATAGATTAGTATTGCAACTTGCTATATCAATATCATGCAACTTGCTATATCAATATCCTTGAAAATGATAAGGTTACCTTCAAGGGTTAATGTTCTTTTGACTATCACAAAGATTTTGGACTGGTTTAGGAAAGGGACTCCACTAGCATAAACCCACCCATCCTGACCTGTTGGTGTCGTCAGTTAGGTCCCATAGGGTGAACAACGTAAAATATGGCTCTTGGCACCTTTACACTAAATGTCACTAAGGCATTTTGCAAGAATGCATCTACCGTTGGCACTGTCAACACATCTACTGTTGGCACGGTCAAATGATGTTGAGTTGGTCAAAATTGAGAGAGGTTATTGTGGAGGGGACATACCTCCATTTGTAGGTCTAAATGGATCATTTGTAGGTGCCATGAAGTTCGAGAACTACTCTATCAAAGTTTGGCAATTTTTTGCTCTTAGGTCTCTTAAGAGACTTTTTCGGTATATTGTAGCCCAATTTGATTGGGACACCTAGGGAATGAAACAGGGCTTCCACTAGCATAGACCCACCCACCCACCCACCCTAACATATCAGCACCATCAGTTAGGTCCCACGGGGTGAAGAAGGCAAAATATGGCTCTTGGCACCTTTACACTAAATGTCACTGAGGCATTTTGCAAGAATGCATCCACTGTTGGCATAGTCAAACAATGTTGAGTTGGTCAAAACTAAGAGAGGTTATTGTGGAGGGGCCAAACATCTATTTGTAGGTCCAAACAGATTATTCGTAGGTGCCACGAAGTCTGAGAACTACTCCATCAAAGTATGGCAATTTTTTGCTCTTAGGTCTCTTAAGAGACTTTGCTGGTACACTATAGCCCAATTCGATTGGGACGACACCTAGAGAATGAAACAAGGCCTCCACTAGCATAAACTCACCCACCCTGACCTATCGGTGCCATCAGTTAGGTCCCATGGGGTGAAGAGAAAAAAATATGGCTCTTGGCAATATGGCTCTTGGCACCTTTACACTAAATGTCACTAAGGCATTTTGCAAGAATGCATCCGTCGTTGGCATGGTCAAACAATGTTGAGTTGGTCAAAACTGAGAAAGGCTATTGTGGAGGGGCCAGACATCCAACTGTACATTTAAACATATCATTCTTAGGTGCCACGAAGTTTGAGGACTACTCCGTCAAAGTCAGACAATTTTTTGCTCTTAAGTCTCTTAAGAGACTTTGCCAGTACATTGTAGTCTGATTTGATTGGGACACTTAGGGAACAAAATAGGGCCTCCACTAGCATAAACCCACCCACCATGACCTATTGATGCTGTCAGTTAGGTCCCACGGGGTGAAGACCGCAAAATATGGCTCTTGGCACCTTTACACTAAATGTCACTAAGGCATTTTGCAAGAATTCATCCGCCATTGGCATGGTCAAACGATGTTGAGTTGGTAAAAACTGAGAGAGGTTATTCTGGAGGGGCCAAACATCGAACTATAGGTCCAAACAGATCATTCTTAGGTGCCACGAAGTTCAAGGACTACTCCGTCAAAGTCTGGCAATTTTTTTCTCTTATGTCTCTTAAGAGACTTTGTCGGTACATTGTAGCCTGATTCGATTAGGACACTTGGGGAGTGAAACAAGGAATCCACTAGCATAAACCAACCCACCTTGACCTATCGACACTATCAGTTAGGTCCCAAGTGGTGAAGAACGTAAAATATGGCTCTTGGCACCTTTACACTAAATGTCACTGAGGTATTTTGCAAGAATGCATCTGCCATTGGCACAGTCAAACGATGTTGAATTGGTCAAAACTTATAGAGGTTATTGTGAAGGGGCCATACATCTAGATGTAGGTCCAAATGGATCATTCATAGGTGCCATGAACTCTGAGGACTGCTCCATCAAAGTTTGGTAATTTTTTGCTCTTAGGTCTCTTAAGAGACTTTGTGGGTACAATGTAGCTCAATTCGATTGGGACACCTAGGGAATGAAACAAGGCCTCCACTAGCATAAATCCACCACCCTGACCTGTCGGCACCATCAGTTAGGTCCCACGGGGTGAGGAATGCAAAATATGGCTCTTGGCACCTTTACACTAAATGTGATTGAGGCATTTTGCAAGAATGCATCTGCCATTGGCACGGTCAAACGATGTTGAGTTGGTCAAAACCAAGAGAATTTATTATGGAGGGGCTAGACATTCAACTGTAGGTCCAAACGGATCATTTGTAGGTGCCACGAAGTTCGAGTACTACTCCCTCAAAGTCTAGCAATTTTTTGCTCTTAGGTCTCTTAAGAGACTTTGTCGGTACACTGTAGCTCGATTTGATTGGGACACCTGGGGAATGAAATAGGGCCTCCACTAGCATAAACCCACACACCCTAACCTATCGATGCTATTAGTTAGGTCCCACGGGGTGAAGAATGCAAAATATGGCTCTTGGCACCTTTACACTAAATGTCATTGAGGCATTTTGCAAGAATGCATCCGTCGTTGGCATGGTCAAACGATGTTGAGTTGGTTACAACTGAGAGAGGTTATTGGGGAGGGGCCAGATATCCAGTTGTAGGTCCAAACAGATCATTCATAGGTGCCATGAAGTCTGAGAACTACTCCGTCAAAATCTGGCAATTTTTTGCTCTTAGGTCTCTTAAGAGACTTTATCGGTACACTGTAGCCCAATTCGATTGGGACACTTGGGGAATGAAACAGGGCCTCCACTAGCATAAACCCACCCACCCTAACCTTTTGGCACCATCAGTTAGGTCCCACATGGTGAAGAATGTAAAATATGGCTCTCGGAACCTTTACACTAGAAATGTCACTAAGGCATTTGGCAAGAATGCATCCGTCGTTGGCATAGTCAAACGATGTTGAGTTGGTCAAAACTAAGAGAGGTTATTGTGGAGTGGCCTAATATCCAACCGTAGGTCCAAATGGATCATTCATAGGTGCCACAAAGTTTGAGAACTACTTTGTCAAAGTCTGACAATTTTTTCTCTTAGGTCTCTTAAGAGACTTTGTTGCTACAATGTAGCCCGATTCGATTGGGACACTTGGGGAACAAAACAGAGCCTCCACTAGCATAAACCCACCCACCCTGACCTATCGGTGCCATCAATTAGGTCCAAATTTGAATCATGCCAAATGTATCTCTCTCTCCCTATGTAGTCATCTTTGTTGTCTGCAAGAGCAAAATGTTCACTCCCCCACAAACATTGGAACACATCGAGGGCACAACTCATTCTACTCTTTCCATAACCCATATAGAAGGTGGAATGAGGGTATACTAGACCTATAGACAATGAAATGATGATAGGAAAATCATGTTAAACATATAGAAGGTGAAATGAGGATATGTTATACATAAAGAAGATGAAATGAGGATAAGCAAATCGTGTCAAACATGTAGACGTGAGGAAAATGAGAATATGCAAAGTATGTAGACCATATAGAAGGTGAAATGAGGATTGCAAAGCATACCAAATGTACATCTCTCTCCCTATGTCTCTCTCTTCCTCCCTACCTCATTCTATTCTTTCCATAACACATATAGAAGGTGAAATGAGGGTATACTAGACCTATAGACAATGAAATGATGTTAGGAAAATCATGTTAAACATATAGAAGGTGAAATGAGGATAAGAAAATCATGTCAAGCATGTAGACATGAGGAAAGCAAGGATATGCGAAGTATGTAGACCATATAGAAGGTGAAATGAGGATTGTGAATCATGCAAAATGTACATCTCTCTCCCTATGTCTATCTCTCTCTTCCTCTCCACCTCAATTTGCTCTTTCCATAACCCATATAGAAGGTGAAATGAGGGTATACTAGACCTATAGACAATGAAATGATGATAGGAAAATCATGTTAAACATATAGAAGGTGAAATGAGGATATGTTATACATAAAGAAGGTGAAATGAGGATAAGCAAATCATGTCAAACATGTAGACGCGAGAAAAATGAGGATATGCAAAGTATCTAGACCATATAGAAGGTGAAATGAGGATACTTTATACATATAGAATGTCATGTCCCTTTTTCCAAAAATAGAACTTACTATAAATAGTAAGTCTCCATTGTCTAGAAATAGTAAGTTGGAGGTAACATGACACATAGGGAAAATATTTTATTTAATATTTTTATTGTTTTCCCATAAATTTAGGAGACTATTATTTATTGGGAGCAATAAAATATTAAATATTAATTTTTATTACACTAGTGGATTTTTCATGAGATTTTGGATAACTCTAAGGAAATTAGTAATTTCCCTATTTTTTCATAAAATAATTTAAAAAGGGAAATTATTAATTAATTTTAACTATAAGATGAGGATGGAAAGAAAGCAATTAAATATTAAATATTAATATTTATTTGCTCTTGTGGAGGTGTTAAGTGGGGAAGATACCTTTTACTTTTCTTGGAGATTTTAGAATCTTGCCAAGATTGGGTTTGATTTTCTTACAACGGTGAGGTGTAAGTGGAGCTATTTTTAGTTTTCATGGGAGGTGGAAATTTCAAAAGATAAATTTTAATTACTATTTTATTATTTCCCTCCCAAGTTGGCAATTGAGTTTTTGAATGCCCATTTTGTGCTTTGGCAATATATAAATATCATGGATTTTTCCAGCAGGGGATCTTTTGGCCATTTTATTATTCCTCATACTCTCTGTGTGAACTTTGGTTCTACAACAATCTTCTTGGACGAAAACCCAATGGAGATTTGAAGTTAGTGGACGAAACCTCATTGATTTCTAGGGGCAATCTTATTCAGAGGTTGCATCAGTGCTTCAGATTATTGCAGATTTAGAGGATTCCAGTGTTGTGTGTTTTTGCAGGTGTGGTGTGTTGGAGGAGTTAGTTGCAGATTTTATGTGTGCAGTGTGTTGTGGGTTTGCTATTGATGTGGCACTTTTATTGGTGGTGTTTTGTTGTTCTACATCAGTTCTTGAAGTTTTATATGTTTATTTTATAGGTGGGTTTTGTTGGAGCTTGGCAGGTTAGATCTCATAGTGTGTATTTCAATATTGTGAGGAGTATGATATATTTATTTTTTAGCTTGGGGGTTTGTTGTTTCTATTGTGTTGTGACTGATATATTAGTCCTCTATAATTCTCATTATCACCAAGAAATCAATAAAAATCAGTTTTGGGTGTTTGTGGAGCGAACTGTGCAAGTTTGATGTGTCATTTACAGTTTTTGGGTGAAGATCTTGAAAGTACAATTCCAGATTTTGTTGTTGTTGTTGCTACTGTAGTTATTTCTAATGTTACAGTAGATTTCATGTGTAGAAATCATATTTTAATTATATAAGGAGATTTGAGAGTTTCAGTGCAAAAATTGTCAAAGTTTGATGCCTAGTTTGTCATGAAATTAACTCTTTTGTGGGTATTTCAAATAACTTCAAAAAAATATTGTTATAAGGGTTTGAAATACAAGGGTTTATTTCAGATTTGCTATGTGGTGCTATTATTTACAAAAAAAATCAAATTATTTCATTGGGGTTATCACATAGAAGGTGAAATGAGGATAAGCAAATCATGTCAAACATGTGGACCTATGAAATGAGGATATGCAAAGCATGGAGGCCACATAGAAGGTAAAATTAGGATAAGTGAATCATGTCAAACATGTGGACCTATGAAATGAGGATATGCAAATCATGGAGACCATATAGAAGGTGAAATGGGGATATGCAAATCATGCCAAACGCGTCTCTCTCCCTATGTCTCTCTGTCTTCCTCTCTACCCCATTAGATGCTCTTTCCATAACCCATATAGAAGGTGAAATGAGGGTATGCTAGACCTACAACCGTGAAATGAGGATATGATATTGAAACATACTTCCATTTAAAATGTACACCTATTTACATTTCCAAATGTAACGGTTGTTGAATTTCGGTTGTGGATGACATTTCTTTACATAAACTAGATAACGAAATGAGTAAACACACAAACATGTCTTTGCTCATTAATACAAAAATAACTATCTTGGATTGAATGAAAAACATCATAAATTTTATCATTTTTAACATGTATCTTGCATGTTTAACATGTAAGATGAGAAATTATCAATGATTATCATATCAAATCTAGTAGTTTCTATATCAAATCTAGTGTTCTAAGAAAAGCTAACATGTCAAAGCTAGCGTTCTTGAATGAAAAAAGCTCACATGTCAAATGTTCTAAGAAAATCCTATATCTAACTAAAACTACAATCATGTGGTAATTAAGATCAAGTTATGTATTGAGGTATGAAACTACATATATCATCTTTCTACCAAGAAAAACAATCATATATAACAAGAAATCAATCTATAACATGTTATTGATCATAACTCAACCATTGTAAACTAATTATACATTAAACTTTTAAGTTTCAAAGTAGGAATACATGCACATAAGGAATTTAAATTATATTGTATATCAAGGTGTGTATATATATATATATATATATATATATATATTAAAATCTAGTCCATAATGGTAGACATAAACAAAAATTTGACAAATATGCCAACTCAAAACATTTTTTACAAAATGTGGCATATGTCATGTCTCAAAATCTATATACAATCTACATGCTGAAAAGTTACATCAAATACTAAAGGTCCACTTGACCCTATATCTCTAGTGAATCCTCAGCCTATGATGGATCCTCAAAAAGTATCCTCTTCATGCCATGATGTCTAGTAGTTGATGGATGCAAAGTTTACTCCATTAACAAGTCAAACCACAAATTTGATTAATTAGTTCAATGGTAAATAGAAGTAAGTTAGAGTTAGTAAATAGAATCTTATCTACTACACTTTAGAACTTTCATTTATTAACATACATCTAAATCACTACAATCAACTATAAGACCTCTATAAACTATCAATTATTTAGAAAATATCAACTCAATTACCTCAACTCTTTCTTGTTGTTCAGAGAGTTGTTCTACAAGTGATTCTCTCAAGACGATTAGGTGTCCTACTGAAGCATGATGGCAAAGGCGGCACATCACTCACTTTCTCAATTGACTGTAAAAGTAAAGTAACATTGAAATAAATTAATATATAATTAATGGCAAAAAAGGAAATGCATGCATTAAAAAGGTTAGATGTGTTACACATAAATAATCTACACTGCACTAAACAAAAACTTATCTACTAGAAAACAAGCACATACCACCAACAAGGCCTCTTGCATCAATTGAGAAGGACTCATCATTGATGAACCAACTAATATCTCCTGTATGAAAAATGACAAGAATGTAAGACTCTATGTATACAAATAATCATAATAACTATTATTACCTGAATTTGCACCCTGTTGTTGAAGCTTTTGGTAGTTTCAACAAATTCAGTGAACATGAGAATGATCTCAAGGTGTGGGACCTTGTGAATGAGATCAAACCTCTAGAGAAGGTTGGTTCCTCTTTTTGAACTTAAGGTTCATAGCAATTAACTAAACCTATACTAATGATCACCAAGGGAAAGGGGAATAAAGATTACAAAAAGGGAAAGGGAGGTGATACACCAAGATTTAGGGTGTTAGCTAGGATTGACATAACACAACAATGACCACAAATACTGGCAGAGACTCACACATAGTTACATCTTTAATAGAGGCTCGAATTAGAAAACTGTGACTAATAGAGGGACCATTTTATCCATAGAATGAGTTACATATTTCAAGTAAACATAGAGCAAAAGCATAAGAGAGGCAAAATATCATTGATTATATTGATCATGAAGGCTAAATAGACATTACAACAAAAAGATACTTTGTTACAAAGAGTTAGACACAAAATAACCATCTACATTCATTGGTGGCCACTATCGGAGACATCAAAGGCTCAGCTTCAAGCACAATGCATTAGATCTGACTGGTTCTTGCAGATGCATTATAAGTTTTGTAATACAAATTACCCAACAAATATAATAGCCCAGAAGAACAGCTAATATCAATTACATATTTTTTACATGTATATATAACTTTTCAATCCATCATGCAAAAATCATGGATGCTGAAAAGTGGTCAACTACCTTGCCCAGGCGCCTGTGTGCTACATTGAATTTTGCCTAGAATCCTGTTAGAAGGCCTGCAGAATGGGATGACAGCCACTTCTTGTCAGGTCTACGAAATGGCATAAGAAGATCACTCACACACACGGATATTTGACGCATTGAAGAAGGAAGGTTTGAAATCCTTCTATGTACCTGCAAATTAATTTTGTCCCTTCTTTGTACATTCACATTGAAGATTTTAACTATTTCAACTACCTGAATCTAACTGATATGCAACATTGTACTTCAAGTGTTTAAATCTCTTTGTAGCAACGGTGCGATTTCACGGAAATGCGATCTATAATCTTTTACAACACTTTAAAGTGTTGTACCTTTTAAGTTCTACCTTTTGCACCACTTAATTCTTCATTGTCGGCAAATTTATCTCAGGTCGAACTCTACCTTTTATCTTACCTTATCGCTCTTTTCCCTTTTTTGGCAAAATCTTCATCTCACGAACCTTCGCTTTGGTCTCTATCTTCTTCTGTCCTTGTCCTTTCTACCTTTGGCTTCCCTGGCTTCCTAATCGCCTTATCAGTGAATCATGAAAATCACAAACTGACTGGAAGGTTTACAACTTAGCCAACTCACCGACTGGCATCTCTTCATCACTTTTTCGCCTTATCGGTGAATTTCCCCTTTTATGAACCAATGTCTCTTGCTTGCTTTTTTCCTTGTTGGCGAATTTGCTGATCAGTGAACTTGCTGGTTGGTGAACTTTTTAGTTTGCAAACTCTAAAATTCACCGACTAAGGTTTGCCTTTATCTTTTGTCTTTGCCCTAGTTTTCTTTATCAACGAATTCGCCAATCGGTGAACCTGCCGATTGGCAAACCAAGAGATTTGAAAACCTTCAACTTTGCCGATAAAGTGCTCCTTTATCTTCTTTTCTCTTTTGCCTTAGACTTATGCCCACTTGTTGGTCCCTTAGTTGGCAAATTAGTGAACTTGCCAATCAGCGAACCAAAGGTTCGCTAAACTTAAAATTTGCCGACAAGGCAAAAGTAAACGCAAAATACATAATTTTTTGGGATTTTTGAAGGGGGGCTTCTTCCATTTGGATTTTCTCAGATCGGATATATTTGATGGAAGAAGATAAGATTTTTGGATTATTTTGGGCCTAGGTAAAATATGACAACAATAACTTTTAAATTAATAGATCAATTTAAACAAAACAAAAAATGCTCACTAGCATTAGGGGAGAGGAGCTATTAGTCATTAGGGATAACTTTACGACCATGTAGAAGTTAGATGGAATATTGTAGGACCTCTATTTTTGTAGAAATGTGATAAGGACTCTTATCTATCTACAACTAAGGTTTAGAGGTGTGACTCATCATGCAGCTCTCCACATCAGCACATCTAGTGGGAAGTGTCCTTAAAAATGAATTTTTAAAGATTCAACGAAAACAAGCTATCATGTAATTTTTTTACAACCTCTTATATTTCATGAGAAAATACAAGGTATTTATTATACTCACATTTTACATTTGTCATAGGATAAACATATAATATGAAGTATTCCAATGCATGTATATTGCCACCTTAGTAGTTCTACACATAATAATAGAATTTGTCTACATATTTGGAGTGTTTTCATTATAAGTGGATCCTCAAATAGTTTTTTATCTAGTAGGATGTTCCCCTAAAACTTGAAATATATAGGAGGCACCAAAACTCACCACTTAGGCCTTGGGAGATAGATAGACCGCCATTTTCCACTCACGAATTTACTAATGACGATGATGGAGATGAGCCAATTAAATTTGTAGTTGAGGGTGATGTAGGGTCACAAATGCATAGAGATTATTGGTAGAAGATGTGTCCCCACTCTTATATCCATTAGATGTAGGTAGAGGAGTGGGTTCAAGAGGATCAAAAGGAGAAGGAGGATTAGAAGATGTGTCCCCATTATTATATGTGCCTGATCATGTTATATGATTTTTGTTATGTTGATGACATTTGGTATTGGACACTATGATATGTATGGTTGGTCTTCATATTTATTGGTTTATGGCATGGGCATCTATATGATCTATATTTTTTATGGAATTTTAGTTTTCGTGTATGTTTATGTGTTTTTTATATATTGATGTGTGTATATAAATTATATAGCATCAATTTATCACTACACACAATTATCTTGGCAATCGATGAACATTGTATGTCATAATAGAATCCTCATAAGATGAATCAATCAATGCACTAAAATGGATCACACAATCATTAGTTTCAAATCAATTGCAAAATCTGTATGAATATTTAAATGAATAATTGATGTGTTAGTAAAGCTCAAATCTATATTATGAATAATGGATAATACATGTTTCTTTCTTTCTTTCTCATTTTCATTCTTTTAACCATTATTTTATATGATCAAACATGTAACAAACACCATGATTCTCTATTTTATTATTTATCTAAATGACTATAATCAAATATTTAATTTTTCTACATTATCAATTAAAGTATAGTTCAATCGAATTACCTCCACCCTTTGTTGGAGTTCAAAAAATCGTTCTGTGAATGATGGTCCCTTGGGTCGATCAGGAGTTCGACTAAAGAATATTGGCAAAGATGCCACATCATTTACATTTTGGATTGACTATAGAAGTAAAGTAACATCAAGATATAAATTAATATATAATTATTCACAAAGAAGTAAATGCATACAATAAAAAAATTTGATGTGTAGAAAAAATTATACCGGCAAGTCCAAGCCAAATTGGATGGCAGAAAGAGTTCCATGATGAACTTATGTCAACTCCTCTGTCATCAATTGTAATCCCCCTTAGATACATTAGTACTAATCTTTGTTTATATTATTCAAATGGAATACACCATGAAATTTAACTTTAAATTTTACCTCTATAAAAGATTGGTCATGCTCCTCTCCTTCTCTACCCCCTGATGCATGTTCTTCTGCTCTTGTCCTTGACCCCTCAGCTTGAGTTCTAGACCCATTGCCTCATCTCGTGAAGGTGATGTATGAGGGACATCGTACTCTAAAGTGTTCAAAGGTGTCTCACTACTCTCTGCAAGAGGACCTAAGCACAACTGATTGCGAAAAATGTAATGATGAGGCACACAAACATGTGTGGACAAGGAGGGTCTAGTAATATCAAGTGATCCAATATGGCTACCAATATCATGTGGTTGTGCAAACTCAGAGGTCTGTGTAATCAAGTGCTCAGTCAAAGAGTGTATGGAAATGAGGCTCTGTTGTGTTGCATTTGCAACGTCTAGGTGTTGAATTGGAGGTGGAGAAGGGATAGCAAGAGAGGGAATAGAAGGACCTTGCACCTGTCTCATTGCCCTAGGTCTATCTTGAGGCATTCACTTACCTACTCATTGGAACTCTCTAAAATCAAAATAATTCATATGGTGACCCATTACAAACTCTGCATATAGTTTACGAAGGAAATACAAAGGTACATCTAAATTGTTGTTGATTCAAAAAATTCTGACTAATACCCTCATGTGTACACTATTTGATCGAATACTTAGGCTTATGAACATCAACATGTAATCCGGTTTTAGGATTGACAAAATATTAGACTAACATAGCTTTGGTAATGTCTAACTCTTTCACTTGATCATATGATAAACCATTAGCATCTTCCACCTTCTTGGTTTCTCGCCATTTCCTAAATGATTCATGTTGGCTTGTGAGGGTTTGAACATAAGTAATAATCCCCTCAAAATTTGATGTCATTGAAGACAATTGAGGGTGGCGGCGATAAATTTCTATAATCCTATTATTTGATCAATGTTTATTTCAATTTTCTCTTGGATTGTTGGAGGGGGTTTGGGTTTTCATGTTCTTCATCCATTTTACCTATTTAAAATATAAAACATACCAATTTAGGATGTAAAACAAAAAAAAATCATTTCATTTACTAAAAAATTCAAAAAAAAAGAAGAATCACACTTTACCTCTTTGATTTGGTGACCTTGAATCGGATATATGTTTCTTGAGAGCTCTGATATTCATTTTTTGAAGCTCTACATTTTGCAAGCCGCGGGTTTGCAAAATGCAAGCCCTTTTTCCCTTTTTATGATTTCCAAAACAGATATCCATTTTGGAAAACAGATATTCTCTCCAACCTAAAAAAGTCAAACTTTTAGATTTCACAATTTTGGCTAAGTAAAGATACATTTTTTCTTCCTATTGCCACTGTTTGGCCCGTGATGATCCTGCACTCACCTATCAATGATTACAATACGCTTGCAGAGCCTAAGCCTTTATAAGAGTATCACCAACAAGAAATTCAGAGCAATTTGGGTAGCATAATAGTAGGTCTACAAAAACTCACTATGAAGCCTCCATCTCAAGCACTCAATAAATAGGAGAAGCAATACATGAAACCATCGAATGGTAATTAGGAAAGGTCATGAGCTAAAACCACCCAAAATGTTGCACCCAAATCCTTAATAAAAATTCAATGCCCAAATCCTAAGATGAGTCCATAGGCTAAAAATAGCATATTCCTTCCACCTTCCATAAGCTCATCATAATCCACTCACCAACTTGGGTGTCCATTCAAAGATGTCTTATGATGTATCATAACATGCATCATAAGTTGGTCAATAAGTGTAACTTTGGGTCTTATAGCTCTCTTATCATCATGGATGCTCTTACATTTTCAATGTGCGAGGCCCAACTTTCGAAGGCCGTAACTTTTTATCTAGGAAGCCAATTGAGCCCATTTTAAAAAAATTGTAGATCTCAAAGAAATCCAAGTCACCATAACTAGCTTTCTCTGGTTAGGGCCTTTTGACATTTTTTACCTAGCCAAAATCAACCTTCAGAGCCCTATAAATTGCATTTTTGTGTTCTATAGCCTGAAAATCCATTTTTGTATTCTTAACATTAGGATGCAAGGTTGAGACATCTTTCCTAACATTAGATCCATTGTAAACTAGAGCTCATTTGATTCAAATATCCCCATATTTAACTATGACAATACAACAATCAATGTTCTTGAATGATATGGGGAAGAGGTAATTCTTGAGGTGCAAATGAAATCTGATTTATTTATCCTTGTAAATAAACTCAAGAATAATAGCTACCTCTACAAGAGTAAATTAGATGGAACAACAATTTTATCTAAAGCTTGTCTCAAAACATTTCTATATGTTTCAAATGAATGCATTAAATCCTAAAGAGATATTTTGGATAGAGCATTCTTAAGTCGATCAAGTAAATCATTTCCCTTAGCCTATTTTTGATACGTATATGTCTAACCATAGGATGACTCTATGTGGTAGATAAAGCTTGAAAAGTAGGTATATTCTTAGAACACGATGGCTTAGTATGAGATGTAAACATGGAGACACATAAGCCATATGAAAAAGAGTATCATGACATGTAGAAAGAGTAGCATCATAAGGCATAACATCGTCATGTACAAATAAGAAAGTATATAATTGTACATCTATCACAAAAGGCGTATCATGAGTCATAACATGTGAAGGAAAAGTGCTCAAAGATAAAGTATCACTATGCTCAAGCACATCACTAATACTATCCATCTAGGAGGAATGGAAGCAATGTAAGGCACATGGATAAGTCAAGTGAGAGTATCCAAAAGAGAAGGGAAAGTAATAACTAAGTCAATGAAGGAGGAAGAGGTAGCCACATGATGAAACAACACCTCCATAGATAATATAACCTCATTTGAATGATAAAAGGACATGAGTACATATCAAGTATAGTGGGATCAAATGTCAGAAATTGGACAAATATATCAAAAACTATAATAGAAGCATGAATAGAGGCCAAATACAAGGGAAAATGATAGTCCATGATAAAAGATATATCAATGATGCACAAGTAAGGATGGGTAGGTAGGGATCAAAGAGAAATCGTGTAATAATAGTCCAGCCCTAATATAAATAAATCAATATGAAACTCGAACAAGGTGGATCTAAACCTTAATAAGATTTGTTATAAGATAAATGCAATCAAAAATTTGGATATGAAATCCCTAATAAAAGAAGGGTAAATCTTAGGAACAAAACCTTAAGGGGTGTAGAAAAGATTGGGTTCACCAAAAATGTAATGGAAATAAATATGTTTCATCATAATTTTACTTAGGAAAAATAATAAAAGCCTAAGATTTAGGAGCTAAACTAATTATTCAAATTACGAAAGAAAAATGTGGAATTTATATATTAAATGTGATACTTAGCTCAAAATTTGATGATGGGAATGTGATGTGATAGACGGTTGAAAACCAATTCACCAAGTTGTTGGATCTTTAGTGCTCGCCTAGATGAAGATTTTAGATTCTGCAAAATAAATGTTCTTAGTTCAGGTTCACCTATGTAAGTCCAGACTTGATCTTTGCAAGTATGAACATAAACCTACATGCAAACTTGAAGTGTAACTCATGGGTCTACTTCAACAAATTGTGGACTGTTGGAATTCACTCACCTTGATTTTTGATGTCTAAATGTGTGTAAGGATAAGTGGTGTTTAGGAACACATTTGGGGAATCTGTTGAATTATGAGGATCAAGTTCTCCTTACTCAAACTCCTAATGGATCGACTTCACAACTTTGAGCGAAGGATCGAAGATAGTAAGCGGGTAATGGACCTAAGATGATGTCACAAACAAACTTGATACAAAATAGATTCTCCAAGTTAAGTTCTTTGACCTAGATATTTTCTTCACATTCCAACATGAATTCAAATAACTGAATAATGTCCTTAAATACAACAATCAATCACACAAATCAACACAAATGTGTGTTAGGGTAGCTTATAACGACCAGTGGGAAGGAGTCGGCGGGATACATTGAATTTAAAATTTAAAAGCTTAAGGTTTAGATCTATGATTATAGAAGTGACCTAGATCAAATCTGTACTTGCAGGTTTGATCCAGGATGATAAAAAAATATATAAATAAACCAAAAATAAGATTATAGAGATCAATAATATTGAAATCAAGATATAAAAACATTATGAACTAAATTTAATAAAGAAATATCACTTATACACTTTTTATTGCATTTAAAACACTAATCAAAAGAGGCCGAAAACATACGGGTTTTAAAAAAGGGAGGGGTATGCAATTTTCATCATTACAATATTACACCCATCTTCTTCCATATTATCTGTCCAACATTCTGAATACACATTTTGTCATATTTATTAATTAATTGAAATTCAAAATATAACATGACCTAGATCAAATATGCACTTGCAAGTTTGATCCAGGATGATGAAAAATATATAGATAAACCACAAATACAATTATAGAGATCAATAATACTGAAATCAAGATATAAACATATAAAAAAATTATGAACTAAATTTGATACAAAAATATATCACTTATACACTTTTTATTGCATTTAAAACACTAATCAAAAGAGGTCGAAAACATAAGAGTTTTAAAAAGGGTAGGGGTATGCAATTTTCATCAATACAATATTACGCCCCTCTTCTTCCATATTATCTATCCAACATTTTGAACACACATTTTATCGTATTTATTAATTAACTTAAATTCAAAATATAACATGATTTTGAATTGAAGACATGATATTTCTACAATCCATGACATAATATTGTAAAGCTTATGGAAAATAACTGCGTGTAGCTTTTTTGCATCGACATTTCGGATCGTGCTTCGTGATCCATCATCAGGGAGAGAATGAAGTAAAATTGCAGAGTAGGTTCCTTAAAAAAAGAGAGAAAGAACTGACACGGAGTACAAGGTCAAACATATGACACAAAGAGAACACAAGCGGGAAAAGAAAAAGGAACAACTAAATAAAAAATAACTGTGTAGCTTTTTTGCATTGACATTTTGGATCACGCTTTGTGATCCATCATCAGGTAGAGAATGAAAATGAAGTAAAATCACGGAGTAGGTTTCTTAAAAAGAGAGAAAGAATTGACATAGAGTACAAGGTTAAACATATGACACAGAGAGAATACAAGTGGGAAAAGAAAAATGAACAACTAAATCAAAAATAACTACGTATAACTTTTTTACATTGACGAAGCGTGATCCATCATCAAGAAGAGAATGAAAATGAAGTAAAATTGCAGAGCAGGTTCCTTAAAAAGAGAGAAAGAAAGAATTGACATAGAATACAAGGTTAAACATATGACACAAAGACAACACAAGTGGGAAAAGAAAAAGGACCAACTAATTCAAAAATTAGTTGAAAAACATAGTCAAATGTGCATCCAGAATGCTGGATAGACGTTGCCATCTCCCTGTACTTAGAGAGGGCAAAGAATGGTGCCCAGCTGACTGGTAGATTGGAAGGAGAGAAGCAACACTTAATATTGCATTTCGTCAACAATTATTGTATGCCACCCTCAACCTCGACGTTTGACTGTTTGTTGTAAGAAACTACCTTAGCCAAGCATCCTCCTGGTCGAGGAGAGGGTTGCAATGGAGAGTCTTTTTCATTTTTAAAGAACAGATTTTTGTATAAGCCACAAAAAGGAGAGTTCTGAGACAGAAGGCAAATATGTTCTGTTTGTGTCCTTACCAGAACCAGAATGGAGGAGGCGGAGCCGCTCCTTAATTCCAAACACAGGCCAGGTAGGCTCCTAAGCATACGCCGTGGTTTTTTCTCCGAAAGGATTCTGAGCCCTGTGCCACCTCCTTCTCCCGCTTCCATTGCTAAACAAAACATCCTCTATGGAACTCCATCACCTTCACCCCTGCTGTCCAGAAGCCAATCTGTTGGCGCCATGCAATCCACACCAAAACTACAATCTTTAACCAGAGCCAGTTCCCTGAAGCGGCCTGTGACTGAATTAGGGCAGGAAAATGTAGACGAAAATCGGCCAGGCGCCGACACTGATAATTGTTTCCATGTCGTGGACATGGCAGAGGAAGAAATTTGGGCCGATCCGCGCTGTAAGCAGAGAAAAAAATTGCGCAGATCGAGCTCGGCCCCTGCCATTGTAGTGGAAAGCTCGGCCAGAACTCGCGTCGCGGTGAGCGAGAAGCCTAAATTGAGATCGGCAAGGGACGCTTTGATGCGGGCTTTCGTCGGAGTGGCGATTTATTTGTGCATCGGCGTGAGCATTTATTTGTGGCGGGTCGACGAATTCAAGGGCAAAGTAACCTATTCTGTGGTAGATGCTCTGTATTTCAGCATTGTGACGATGTGCACAATCGGCTATGGCGACATTGTGCCCTGCACAACTTTTACCAAAATGTTCTGCTGTGCATTTATTCTGGTAGGGTTTGGCTTCATCGACATTTTACTGAGCGGCCTGGTGAGCTTCGTTCTGGACAAGCAGGAAACTGTGCTCATTCACAGCAGCCGTTACGATCTCGCCAAGGCTTATTTCGTCGATGTGGAGAAGGGGAGAATGAGGATTCGAATCAAGGTAGGGCTTGCCCTGGCAGTGGTGGTTGTGTGTATTGGGATTGGAACCCTGGTTGTTCATGGCCTCGAGGGTTTGAGCTGGGCGGACTCATTTTATCTCGGGGTTACGTCTGTGACGACTGTAGGGTTTGGGGATTATGCATTTGAGACGCTGCGGGGGAGGCTTTTTGCTGTGGTGTGGCTGCTCGTCAGTACTCTGGCTGTGGCAAGGGCGTTTCTGTTCCTCGCTGAGCTTAGGATTGATAAGCGCAACAGACTCATTGCGAAGTGGATTCTGCACAGAGAGATGACTGTTGGAGACTTGTTGGCTGCAGATCTTGACAATAATGGCTTTGTAAGGTGAGTGGTTTCGCCATTAAAGCTGGTTTAAAACGAATTAACTGTAAAGCTGGTTGATATGAATGGATTAACTGGATTCCTTGTTCCTCTCACTGAATCAATCTCTCTCACACACACAATGTCCCGATCGCCATTGAACCTGTGAAGAATGTTTGTTGTGAATGGTAGTTGGGCAATGCGCCGATTGTGAAAAACAATAACAATACAGGGATTTAAATAATGTTAGGCTTGGGAAAAAAAATAACGGTATAGAAATTTGAAATAATATTAATTAAGATAAAGTGCTTCTGCGTGTTGCTTTTTTTTTTTTTTTATCAAAGAGAATCTTAATTAATCAATGGTACGGAGGGAATGAAAAGAGGTGATGACTTTTAATTTACGGACTTTTGCTGTTTTTTTTAACATTATTTTTTTAATGGTCAAAGGCAAATGTCTGGTCACATCGGATGAGGTGTAAATTATTTATTGATTGTATTGTTTGTTTTTGTTTTTTTATTGATTGTATTGTTTGCTTTTGCTGTTATTTTTAACATTATTTTTTATGGTCAAAGGCAAAAGTTTGGCCACATGGGATGAGGTGTAAATTATTTATTGATTGTATTGTTTTTTGTTTTTGTTTTTTATTGATTATATTGTTTGTTTTTTCTTTATTTTTAACATTACCTTTTTAAGGTCAAAGGTAAATGTTTGGGATGAGGTGTAAATTTTTTGATTGTATTGTTTATTTATTTATTTTTTAAAGATTATTCATAAGATCGTTTTTGCTATTGCAACATGACAAGGATATATGAGTAAGTGGTCAGTGTATGATTAATTATGTTGTCCAATTAGTCCATATATGAGTTTGACTAAGGGAGAATCACCTTGCTTGTTGAGCTCCTCAAAGGTTTTTATCAACACAGTTAGTCTCTTTATTATAGGTACAAACATCCAAACAAAACTTTGATTGCAAGTATAGAAGTCTAGAATCTTCCTTAGAAATTGATTTCATAGGTAGAGGGTCGATTATGGGAAATCAAGGGCCATTGTGCATTATAATTTTGATCCAAGTAGATTCCACATTGTTAAATTGACACTCTTTAAATTATGAGAATGACCCAATTCATATTTTATTGTTCAGCTTCCAACGCATTCAAGAATATGCAATTTTGAGTTATGAAATAAAAGTTATGATCAAAACAATGAACATCTATCTATCGATTAAGAAATTAACTAAATACTTTTATTTCTGTCAATTTCCAATTTTCCAAATTATGTCACTGAATCAATCACAACTCTAAATTAAATTAATTGAACTCTATTGGATATCTTATTCCTACATTTTTAAAAAAAATTTAAACAAAGAAAACAATTTGTTTCCTTACAATGCACAGTTGTATAGGGTGTGTCTTATGCCCAATAACCACCAAATTTCTTCACTCAAATCTTTGTGTGAGAATAACAAACGAAAGAAGCTTAGATTAACAAAACTTCACTCTACTTAAACATCACATCTTCAATGGTCAAACAATCTTTGTTCAATGCAAGGCCCCTGACACCATAACGGATGAGGTCGGGATTGTGGCTTGGGTAAATTTGGCGGAATGGATTCCCCTCAGTCCTTGGTTCTTAACCGATGTATGCACCCTATACAATTGTGCATTGTAAAGAAACAAGCCATGGGCCTAACTTTGCATCAAAAAAGACAACATAGATATTGTTTCTATCTATAATGTTGACAAGGCATACAATTTTGAGGTTTCATATAAAATCATGTCAAAAATATAACAAAGATCATGACGGTGGGAGTAGGCAACATGGCAATGATCATGGCACAAACAATTCTAATGCAGGAGCTCACTAGGAAGATGGCATTGGGGGATGTGGAGGTACACAAGTTATGTGGTGAGATGTTAGATTTGTAGGAAGCGACTATTTGAATTTAGAAAGAGCTACCACACCAAGGTTCAATTGGGTATCTAGTTGTAAAAAATGAACAAGAAAACATTTAATATTCAAAATAGTATGGCAATGGGAATAATCTACGAGAATAGATTCATTGATTGTGCCGTAAATAGTTATCAACATTTAATAATAAAAAATATAACACAATTTATATCACACGAGTGTTGTTACTATAAGCAACTCTCAACATTACTAAATCACACAAATACTATTTGTATCAATTAAAGAAAAAAGACAAATTTAGGTGCATGTTGAACCCATGCAAGCTAGGCCATTTTGAAATATGACCCAAAAGAAGTTTACCTAATTTCCAAGCAATAGGGGTCTAAGTACAAAAAAGAAAAAGAGTGTGTTCAAATCAATGAGCTTTTAGTTTCCCATGGGTAGAGTGGCTAGATATCTCAAGAAGGGTCGATATGCTAAGTGAGTCAACATTGGCACCCCCATTTACGTTATTATTGTCATGGAGTACTTGGCAACAAAAGTGCTAGAGCTCATTGGTAATGCCACCACATTTATAACAAGAAGAACAAAATCATTCTCGTGCATCTCTTGCTCATGATCAAGAATGACAAAGCCCTGGGTAAATTGTTGAGCAAAGTGCCCATTGCTCACACTAGTGTTCTACCAAACATTCATTAGGCGCTCCTTATTAACAATTTCAATATGTGACATCTACTAATTAATCATCTTTTGGTCATAATGGAATGTGGAGTATGGTTGTTTGATTTTTGTAATACTTGTAATTGAATATCACCTTTATTGATCTATTTTATATCCAATAAATACCTTTGTACTTCCTAAGATATGAGAATAGTAAACAATATCAATTATATTCAAGCCAGAAATTTATGTATGATTATTTAAATGTACCTTTACATCTTACATAATATTTAAATGATCTAAATATTTATTAATATACTGAACTTATCAACTTATCAATACCTATCGGCGTGCCTATTACATTTTATGATATGATTGTATAGTTCAATATCTATCGGCGTGCCTATTACACTTTATGATATGATTTTATGGTATGATTGGTATGAAACGCCCCCACTTGTTGACCTTCGTGGTAATGAGGTGGATTCCAATAAAGGAGAAAGTGACAAATTCTAGCCTTTTTGGAAGCCACACATGAGGGATCGTTTCCCCTTTAGAGTGCATGCATGTTTAATTTGTTCTCTTCCCTACAATGCGGGAATTTTATTGTCTTACTCCCCACACGTGATAAGTTGGGTGAGTATTTCAAAGGAATAAATATACTCCACATTCATTGTACATCTCTAATCATTTCACGTGAATAAACAATTCAGAAAATTTACAAGACAATTATAGCTATTATTATTTATTTATTTTCACATTGGTTAAATGGGCCAGTGACTATCCAATGATGCACATTTGATCAAAATAATAATTAATTAAATTTCAAAAATATATTGTTTGGATATTTTTATTTATTATTTTGGTTAAACGCACATTCAAAATAGAGATTGTACGTAGAATGGAGGAGTGCACGCCTCTTCTCTATTACAACGGCTTTTCTTAAAAAACAAATAAAAAATTAAATACAAAGGACCTATTAAAGAATGAACGTGCTTTATAATATTGCTTTTCTAATAAGTTAGTTTATAAGTGTAAGGGAATATTTATATAAAAAAATTATTTTAGGATAAATAATTAAATAATAATAAATTTTAAGATATATATATTTTTATGGAGGATTTTATATCATCTATAAGATCGTTTTGTTATCTGATATGGGAGCATAAGTTTATGCTGAAACCTCTTTCCTAAGAGTCGAGGATTGAGGGGTATCCATTCAACATGAGCCTATGTTGAAACCTCTTTCCTAAGAGTCAAGGATTGAGGAGTATCCATTCCGCCAAAGTTCCCTGGGGCACGATCTCGACCTCTCCCTTATATTTCATACCTCTAGTGGTTTTGAAACTTGGTAGATGGCATAATCAAGGAACCATCACCCTCACCAATTGTGCTCAATGGATTGAGCTATAACCCTTTGGTATAAATTTTAAGATTTAGAATTGGGATTGAAATAATAAATATAGAATTAAGTTTACAAAATTCAAATAAATTAAATGTGATATTTAGTTAGATTTTGAATGGAAGAATAATTGTTGAAGATATTAGAAATTGATTCATTAATATGCTAAAAATTAGAGCTTTTTCTAGACAAACACCTCAAAATATATAAATTGGGAGTACTTTGCTCTAGTCTAGATTTGTGCTTGCAAAACTGATCTATGCACCTGCAAAAATGATTGGGTGCACAAACATAAATCTAAACTAATGAGAATGAACTAGTCAAAAATTGACGATTGTTGCAAATGTGCCTTAGCTCATTGTACTTGGGTTTAAAGTGGCTGGTGTTTAGAGACACTACTTAGGAACTTGCTAGGCAAAGATTTATTCTCCTTTGGTCAAGCTCCTAGGCAAATAGATTCAACTATTTTGGAACAATGGTCGAAGACAATAAGCAAGCATACAAAGGATGCCTAGGATGATGTATGTTGATGTATGCTCTTGTTGCTATGGGTATGTCATGAATGCTCTATTACAATGCTTTCCAATAATTCTTCGATGATTTCAAAATGAATAATGAATGTTCTTAAATACAACATAGCACACAAATCCACATAAACATGCACTAGGTTGGCTCACAACAACTAGTAGGAAAAAGTCAACAAGGTCCAAATTTGAATTTTAAATTTAAAAGTTTGAGGTTTTGATCTACACACAAAAATGACTTGGGTCAATTCCACACCTCCAAATTTGATATAGGGGTGGCTAATGGTAGATACATGGATTAATATTGGTTCCCAAAATGAGTGATGATGGGTACAATCTAGGATAATGTCATGAGCTAGATTTCATGCAAGAATATGCCACTTCTAGATTTGTTTTTACATAAATGATACTTTAATCAAAATGGACCCAAAACATAAGGGAAAAGGTCATAGGCCCCCACTTTGATGTGCATGTGAATTACTTTGAGGATGCATGTCAAATTAAAGCAAATAGTCGATATGGAAATTAAATATTTCCAAATACTTAAAAGATACATATATAGACAATGATTCTTTTACTATCCTTACAACGAGATTTACACTAAAAACTTATATAAGAATAAAAGCATGCAATGAGTAGCATTTGTCACACATTTTAAAAATATGTACTAACTACAACTTGCTTGAAACTGTCTTCAAAAACAACAGAAGTGAAAAAAGAGAAGGGTAAGAGATTCTAAGTAGAGAGTAGTAAAGCTCTAACCAGGTGAAAAAATGTTAGGACTCTAACTAAGCAGAAGATTTTGACAATACAAAAGGATTGATAAAACTCACTTCAACATGTAAATGATTATGAGCCTATCATTGCAAAATATAACTCACAAAAAGAATGTTAGTGACATATATGCCCCCTCCAATTGGTTGCATAATAAAAGATGAAAGGATTTGAAGGTAGGGAGAAAAACATATGATAATGATAAAGCATGTGAACATGGTAACGAGGCATTAGCATGTGATTAGAATGTAAGAAACGAGATGTGTTCATGATAAGGAGAAAAAAACATATGATTATGGTAAAGCATGTGAACATGGTAACAAGGTATTAGCATGTGATAAGAATGCAAGAAATTAGATGTGATCATAAAAGTACATATAACAAGGGAAAGCAAGGTGCCCCCAATGTTGCCCTAGGTGAGGGTAAATGACTAGATAATGATAACCATATTTATGCTAGATGATAATCATGTAAGCACAAGTACAAATGTAAGATATAAGCATGATAATTTGATCATAAACACACAACCATAAGATTGTTGCAAGGTGTGCGCCCTTGGTCTCCTTGTGCAGTGCAGTGCAATGCTTGGGTTCGTGACAAGGCTTAACTACCTCACGTGGATTCATTAACTCTAGCGGTTGTATCGGGCATTAACATGTCGATCTTTTGGTGCAACGACAACCATCTTTCCAATAATTAGTATCAGAGCTTGGGTCACGGGTTCGAACCCCTCACTTGCGCTGGGGGGGTTGTTGCAAGGTGTGTGCCCTTGGTCTCCTTGTGTTGTGCAGTGCAACACTTGGGTTTGTGATAAGGCTTAACCACCTCCTATGGATTCATTAACTCTGGCGGTTGTATTGGGCATTAATAGGTCGATCTTTTGGTGCAACGACAACCGTCTTTCCAACAAAGATATAAGCATAATAAGGATCATAATATGTGAAATGTGAACATAATATAAACATGTAAGTAGAGACATAATATCATAAAATATTAATGTGATAACTATATGAGAACATGTAAATACTATAAACATATACCATGTAAGTAATAGAAGATGCAAACATGAAAAATATACATATGATCATGATAACATACTAGATGTTAAGAGTGATATGATAAATATATGTAAAAATTAAGAATATCACAATAAGCATCTAATATATGCAAATAATATTAGGGCTAGACATCATAAACATAACATATAGGAAGCATAGGAAAACCACAAAATTGTAATATAGGAACATTTAAGCAAGTAAAGCGAATGGAAAAACATAGGCACTAAACATGAAAACATAAGAGGAAACATGGCATATAAGAAAGCATAGGAGCTAAACATAGAAGAAACAAAAGGAAAGATGCCCCCAGGTGGATAAAAACATAAAACATAATATAAAAGGTGAAATGAGAATATAAGAAGCACAATAAATATAGAATTTAAACAAAAGGTCAAAATGTGAGGACACATAATAAAGGAAAATTACATGCTAAAATAAGTAGACAAATAAGTAAAGCATAAGAATTCTAAAGGTCTCAAGCAACAAAATTAAAGAGATCACCATCCAAGAGGTCGTCCTCATTCCAACAAGTAGTGTCAAGCTCAACACCTTGACACTAAAGAGCATTGATAGAGCTTGCTTTACTAGGAAGGGAAGTCAATTGGCTTCCTACCACATGCCTCAATCAAACCCTTAGATCCGTGGATTGCTTTAATAAATTTTGGGACAAGTTGGAAGATAGGCCAAGAAGATTGCAAATCCCTAGATCTATCCTTCTGAATGCATATACTAATGCTATGCTCTCTATGATAAGATAATGCTTTGTAAGTGCTCTATAGTGAATGATATCCGATGGCCTCCTCATATCTAAAATGAGTTAGGGTATTATCTTTTATACAACATCCTAACATGCAAGTTTGAATATTTTGCATTTGAGTTGGTAAACAATGATTAATTGGAAGCAAGCTGGCATGGGCCCATGTTTAAATTTGAATTTAGAAGTATGGAGATAAAAACTACAAGTATGGGTTGAACCAAGTTCACAATCACAAATATAACTTTTAAATCAATATAAGAAACAATAAATATAAAGATTAGATCTATAGACCATTGAAAAATAGTGACTCATAAACAAATAAAGTATAAAATAAACACTAACTCCTGCATAAAATTATAATATTTAAACACTAAACTAGGGGAGATGATCTAGTAGTTGAGCACCCTAACTTCACGCCTCTCAAAATCATACGTGGCAATTTTGAATCACTCCAAAATTTTAACAGTAGCTTACTTGGCAAGGCCCCTACTTATAACTAAGGTTTTAGGGACACATCATCAAATATGATGCCACATCAGCATGCTTTTTTTTGAGGTGTCAAATAGTTCCCCCCAAAAAAGGGTGGACCAATAGGTGTGCATTAAGTCATGTTTTGTTGGTGGGTTGATGTGGCATCACATGATTGGTTGCTTTTGAGATCTAAAGGGCACATTTTATTCAATTATTAGTACTTATAGTCAACACTAACAACTTTAAAGTCACAACTCCTAGTGCTAAATTTCTAAAAATATTGGGCCTTAAATTTACAAATACTATCTCAACCATTGGAACTCGATGAGGTATTGGGTCTCTTCCCCTATCACACTAAAAATTAATAAAAAAACCAAAATAAATTCAAAACATCTTTTTAACTAAAAATACACTTTTCCACCTTTATAATAGTGAGTTATAACAATTCTATTTTATAGCTATATAAAAGATAAAAACAAGCCACTTGTACCTTATGCATAGACAAATCCTTCTATTTATTCCAATTTTAGTCCATTTATAATGTTTCCAAGAATGAAATTCTAATTTAATTCACAATGATATAATTATAGTCAACACTAACAACTTTAAAGTCACAACTACTAGTGCTAAACTTTAAAAAAATATTAGGCCTTAAATGCACAAATACTATCTTAGCGATTGAACTATATGAGATATTGGGTCTTTTCCCCTTTGACACTAAAAATAAAAAACCAAAATAAATTCAAAACAACACCTTTTTAACTAAAAATACACTTTTCCACCTTTATAATAAACAGTTATAACAATTCTATATTATAACTATATAAGAGATAAAACCAAGCCACTTTATACCTTATGCATGGACAAATCGTTCTATTTATTCCAATTTTCGTCCATTTATAAGGTTTCCAAGAATGAAATTCTAATTTAATTCCCAATGATATAAAATTTTATCCTCTTATAAGGTATTTGTTTTTTAAAAATAATCTAATAAAAATAAGAATAAAGTAAGTATATCTCCAATCGTACCTTGGCATGCATACAAACACGTACAACCAACCTCGATTGAAAGTTAAAATTTGTGGATTCCAATCCAGTCCATTCCCCATCAATCCAACACAGAGTCCATTCGCCATTGATAGGAAACTGTGAAGTTTTTGTCTCCAATTCGCACCAGAGATTATTGGGAAAGATGAAAACACCTGTGTGACGTCAATGCTGGACGAACAGGGGCAACTGCACTGAGCAATTTGTACTGTGAAAGGACGAGGAGGAGGTGGATATGACAATTACAGGCACTTGGGATTAAACTAGTCTCTACAGTGGATCAAATGGGCCCACGATCTGAGGATTAGGAAATAGGTTCCACTGATTTCAAGAAATACTTCTCTTATTAAGAAATTGTATTTTGTGTAACCTAAAAATTTGTGTTTTAACCCGTAGATTGATCTGGATTTGCTGAGTGGCTGCCTATAGTTTGAGGTCGACGGTTCGAAACTCATTGAGTTTATGGAATAAAAAGGTGGAGTCATAATAATAGCTCAGGAGTTATAATTGGAGGTTACCAGAGTTGATCTCTTGATCGAGTGAGACAGATCTGAGAGATGTTTCTAGAGAGCTTATAAAGTGGGAAAAATAAAATTATTTTTACGGCTATAAAATCTTCACTCAGTCGTTCCGATCACGGCGGGGTAGATATTTTTGCAAACATCTACGTCAGCTTACGCGGCCGACGGGTTGTCATCGAACCTTGTCAAACTGTCCAGAGAGATAGAATGGCGACAGCGTGAAGACGGTTGGAGTTCAGGGTTTTAAAAGGATTAGAAGCCCTAGTGCAAGTTCCAATTGTTTGGCTCGCAGATTTCGGCTGTTATGTTTCCAATTCCCTGAACAATTTGTTTCTGTGCGTTGGAATTTGTTGGGATGTGGGAATTAAGCTTCGTTTCTAGGCAAAATTTCTCCAGTTTGTGTCGAAGGCGGCTTAAAATGTTAGGCTTTGGCGCCTGAATATGCCGAATTGTTGTAAGATTGAGGTGTTGAGTGTAATCTGATAGTGGGGAAGATGAACGAGCCTCTGTTATCAGCTGGATACGTTCCAAGCCCGAGGCGCAGGGCTTCTTTCACGGAAAATTTGCTTCTCAGTCTGCCGGAAGATGAACAGATAGATATTCCTTTTGCTCCTTCTTCACTGCCTGATGCTTTCTCTGCGGGAGCCTTTAAAGAGAGGCTCATATTCGGCAACGTTGAGGATGGGCCGCCAGATTTGTTAAGAAGCCCGAGGATTCCCACTCCCAGGATTCGAATCTCCGACGATGGGGGTGAATTGGGCCGGGAAGAAGAGGACATCTCCGCCCGTCATGTTATTGAAAATATTGATTGTAGGGCTGAGCCTGGTGGACGCCCTTTTGTATTAGATGTGCCAGATGGGGGTAATAACAACATTAACAGTAGGTTACAGTATAGTGAAGAAATATTAGGTTTAAACCCAGGGAGGAAGAGGAATTTGCATAGGTCGAGGACTGCCCCTGCCCTGTGGAATGCGGCCAAGGTGAAGCAGAGTCTTAAGAGGCCCGAATTAGATTCGGCAGCTTCCATTGCAAAGCAGGCTGTTATTTATATGATGCTTTATCTTTCTGTGGGTGTTTGCATTTATTCCTTCAACAAGGACAAATTCTCAGGAAACGAGACGATCGCCATTGTCGACGCCTTGTATTTCTGCATAGTGACCATGTGCACCATTGGTTACGGGGACATCACTCCTATGACTACTTCTACGAAGCTCTTTTCATGCTTCTTTGTGCTGGTGGGGTTTGGGTTTATTGATATCTTGTTGGGGGGAATGGTGACATATGTTTTGGACAAGCAGGAAAATCTTTTGCTTAGCACTGTGGAGGGCAGCCACCATGATCTTGCCAAGACATATATTGTGGATGTTAAGAAAGGTAGAATGCGGATTCGGATGAAGGTTGCACTTGCTCTCGGAGTGGTCATTGTGTGCATTGGGGTTGGAACCACAGTGCTGCACTTTTCAGAAAATTTAGGGTGGACAGATTCTTTTTACCTTTCGGTAATGTCAGTGACCACAGTTGGGTATGGAGATCATGCTTTTAAGACATTGCCGGGGCGGTTGTTTGCATCTATCTGGCTTCTTGTGAGCACTCTTGCTGTTGCGCGTGCTTTTCTCTACTTTGCAGAGGCGAGGATTGATAAGAGGCACCGCTTGATTGCAAAATGGGTGCTGCATAGAGATATGACCGTTGAGGATTTAGTGGCTGCTGATATTGACAATAATGGTTTTGTCAGGTTTTTCTCTATTTACGCTCTGTTTTTCTTTTCTGGATTTTTGGGAAGAATAGTTCTGTTGACGTGTTTTAATGTTGAAGACACCCACACTGATTAGATTAGCTTTGAATTTATTTGTTTATGTAAGGTGAATGTAATTTGTTACAACTTCTTTCAGTATATGCAAGCTACAATATCAGTAATCACTAGGATGCTTTGCTTACTGAAATTGTCTCAACATGTATTTCTATACCAAAACGTATATCTAAGTAACACCAATAATGAAATGTGTACACTGGTCAAGATCCTGTGTTCACAGAACTCTTCTTCTTTGCCTTCAGCATTTATTTTAAGCAGGAATTGCAAAACAAAAAGAATGGTCTACAGCCCATTAGTTTAGTCAAATTATCTTGTCGTTACATCACAATGGTTCCAAGGAATATTGAGTCCATGCTTCTTTTAGATGGGTAGTCTGCCCACAGACAAAACGATCATTCAACTTTTTGCAGGTAGGTTCGTCAACTGAATTGAAAAGTGGATCTTGCATCTCCATTTCTTTTAATTGATCCCAACACAACTAGTCTGCTGCCCACAAAATGTCAAAATGTTGATCCCAAAACTAAGAAGTTGATAAACTAAATGTCCTTTGGCAGATTTATGCATATGAACTGCATGCTTACAACAACGATTTTAGGGGATTCGAATCAAAATTCAAATATATTACTTTCCTCTGCTACATATGTGCCATGGCACTATACTAACAGAGGAGAAACTAACACATTGACTAAACAATTGGTGTCACGCTATGTGTATGATTACACTCTCCATTGACTGGTTAAAGTTGCTGGAGGAAGCTCTTATTTACATTCTTCTCTTCTGCTGTTCCTTCTGCAGACATCCCATCACCTGCAGCCTGATTTGACATACCATCTGCCCCTTTGGCACCCACTTTGATGATTCTGTCCTTGTTGTTGCTGTTCACATAACCTCACTTCAGATAGATCTTGTTTCAGAAACTGTCTAGGAAATGTGTATTATCTCTGGAGTGCAAGGTAGACAGCCTGTGAACATTAAAGATTAAGCTTTGCCTAAGTGCAACATCCATAATCCCCTTTCAAGTCCTTTGGGCCTGAGGTGGCATCCATACCTCCTCAGGAAAGTGTTGTTTTTTCTGTGTATGGCTTGCAAACTTATTTCAATGTCCTTAAAGGTTTGCTTAAGTGTTTCCCAAAATTTTCAAAAATGTTTTGTATTCAAAATGGTGTCCATTTCTCGAGATTTTGCTGATTACAGACTAAAGAAGAAAAAAGAAAAACAGGTAGGTTTCAGATTCCTTGTCTCTCCTTTTGGCCCCTTTATACTGATGTTTCCTACCTCTCTATTTGCTTCTATAGATTCCTGTATGGATTGACACTCTCTATAGAAATACGTGTAGTATGCATACCTATATACAAATATAACAAATTTTTTTCGAGTGATTGTTCAGTGTGTAGCTATGAGTGAGACTTCTGGAACCAACCGTGTGGTATTTAAATTTTCCTCCATTTCAAGTCTCTCTGCAGAACCCATCATCAACACAAGAAGGCAATATTACAAATGTATTTGCAATCTTATCATTTCCTTATGTTTCCTTTACGTCTTCATTCACACTTCATTCTAACTCAATTTATCTTAAAATAAATACATTTTTCAGATTAAAGTATATGTATCAATTGTTAATAAATAACAGCGAGAAGCACATCCAATTTCAAATTTCCTTAAATTGCATGCTGAATGTATGTTCGTAATACATATTACAAATACCAAAATATGATTGAATCAAGAAACAAAATGTCAAGGTATACTCCAACATACAAACCACTATGCATCAGTTCAGAACAAAATTTCTCTTCAAAAAATACAAGTGGTATGAAGTCCTTGGTGCATAGTCGAACTGTCAATATCAGATGATGCTGCAACCCAAATAAGCAATTATTTCCAATCTGTCAGTGGGGTAACAAGAGAAAATTGAATTCACCCTCTCAGTGGTTAGGACAGCAATAAATGAACTTTGAAATTGTTTATATTTGTATGAAGAAAATTCACCAAGGACAACAACTAAGGAGTGCATCCTGTTTAACCTAAACTTAAGGTTTTGTCATCTGTTCATTTCAAATTCTATTTTCCCTCAGTCATGATGAAACCGCCAGTTGTCATCAGGTGGTAGCTTGGATTCGACGCAGCAGTTTCGAGATTGCTGTGGCAGTTTCACTTCCGCCATTGCAGTTTCCTAACCACCTACTGTCATAAAGCGGCAGTTTCGTCTTGTAGACAAAACCACGAGTTTTATGTTGCTGAAGGAATTATCTTCTGAATTCTTCATACTGATCATTCTTAGTCTTCTTCAGATCCTTATGGATCACACCTTCCTTCTTTGAGAGACTTTTGGTCCCACAAAACATAGTGAGATGATAAAATGGGGAAAAGAGTTTCTTCCACTTTCTTCTTGGAGTACCGCCTTGCTTATTTCACCTTTTGGCATTTGACTCCCCACTTTCCAAGACTCTTGAACTCTGTTTCTGGTCTCCCTTCTCTTGTGCTGTAGCACAACATCTTCTGAAAGTATTACTTGCTTGTCAACACCCAAGTCCTCCAAAGAAGGTAGCTCCTGTTCTTCATTTTCTTTCTTATCCAACATGTAAGGCTCATAAAGATGCAAGTATTCACAATTCATCGCTATATGTATCTTCATGAAATGTGGTAGATCAAGTCTTAAAGCATTCTAACAAATAGCCTCCAATATGATAAGTGGCCTATATCAAAAAGGTTGATTTTCTTGGCTTGTCCTGGCAATCTCTTCTTGCCTAGGGACAGCCACACCTTATCTCCCACCCTGAGTTGTTTCCTCTTATGCAGGTCATGCCTATCTTTGTACATATGTTGTGTATTCTCTAACTGTTCTTTCACTTTGAGTGGGATTTGTCTAATCCTCTCAACAAATTTTGATGCCTTAAGCCCTCTCCAAATCTTGTCCTTCTTGCTCTTCTTGCTGTTCCAGTGCAACAGCAAGTGGATTTTTGGGCAAATACCCCAAATATACTTCAATAAATTTCTCTATTGAAAGAATGCTCAATGTAGGGAAGAGATTCATCCTAAGTGTTGGGATACCTGCTGTTGTAGCCCCGTATGAGCTGCATCAAAGTTCTTTTGACCACTTCTATTTGTCCATCCGTATGTAAATGGAAAGTTGTACTCTTCTTGAGCCTAGTATCCATCAAATACCACAAGGTGGATCAAAATCTGCCAACAAACTTTGTGTCTCTATCTGAAATAAAGGACTTACAAAGCCCAAAGTGCGCCCATACATTAGCAAAGAACACTTTAGTTGCTTCTTTCTTTGTAATAGTTTTCTTTCATGGAGTTAGTATGCACATCTTACTAAATCTATTCACTATGACAAACAAAATCATTTCAATCCTAATCATTGGTAGTCCTACAAAATTCATAGATATGCTTTTCCATGGCCTCATGGCTATAGGTAAAGGCAAATACATTTGTTCTTTTGTTGTCTTGGATTTTGTTAGTACAACACAATTTGCATCCTTTAACAAACCTTGCTACTTCTTGTTGCATTTTAGGCCAAAACACATACCTTTACAAATGAGCCACTGTTTTTCTAACACCAAAATGACTCGCCACTTTAGAGGTATGTGCCTTCCTCATGAGTAGCAGCCTTTGTACCCTTGACACACATAATTTTCCTAATTTGTAGAGCAGCTCCTCCTTGAGATAGAAGTCCTCTTCACTTTTAGCAACTCTTTGAGCTTGTAGCTCTTTGAACTTATCACCAAAATTTGCATCTTGAGCATATTCTTTTACATATGTCTCTTTTGTAAAAAGTTATAATTGAGTCACCATAACCATAACTGAAATTGGTGGCCTAAATAGCATATCCACCACCACATTATTGCCCTCTTTCTTATGTTTGATCACCAAGTGTAATTGCTGCAAAAATTCTATCCATTTATATTGCCTTGCTTGTTACAGTTTATTTTGTGCTTACAAATATTGTAGAGGTTGGTGGTCGGTATGCACAATAGTTTCTTTACCAAAATAAATAATGCCTCCATTTCTTTATAGACTAAACTAGTGTGTATAGTTCTCTATCATATACTGGATATCCTTTAACTGCTGGAGTAAAGATTTTTGAGTGATAACAAATGAACTTACCTCCTTGAAGCAAAACGATACCCATAACATATTTACTTGCATCTGTTTTTACCTCAAAAGGTTGTTGCAAGTTAGGAAGAGTAAGCACAGGAGTATGACTAATCTTATATTGTAATATTTCAAATGCTTCATCATGTTCTTTACCCCAATGAAAATTTCTTCCCATGGCTGCAACTTGGTGATAGAGGTGAGGCTATAGAAGAGAAGATTGTAATAAATTTCCTCATATATTGGGCTGCACCTACAAAATTCCTATTTTCTGTAGCACTCTTGAGTGTAGGCCAATTTACAATAGCTTTCACCTTAGAAGGATCTATTCACATATCTCCTGTGCAACCACATGTCCTAAGTATACCAATGACTTTTCCAAACTTGGGTTTTTTCATATTACATAGAAGCTGGTTTTCTTTTAAGAATTGCAAGACTTGCTTAATATGGATGAGATGTTCTTCCTGTGTTGCACAAAAAAATATAAGATTATCTAGATATACAATTACACATGAATTTATGAAAGGCCTTAGCACATCATATATGTTGCAGGTGCATTACATAATCCAAATGGAAGAAACAACTATTCATAAAAGACCTTGCTATGTTTTGAAAATGTTCTAAGTTCCCTACTTCATGTGAACTTGGTGATAATTGAATTTGATATCCAACTTCGTGAAGTACTTCACATGTTGTAGTTCGTCCAACAAATCATCTATCTTTGCAAGAGAATATCTATTCTTGATGGTGATCTTATTCAATGCTTGTAGTCAATGTACATTCTCCAAGAACTATCTGTTTTGTGTACCATCACAATAAGCAAACCACATCGTGAAGTACTTGGGCATATGACCTGTTGCTCCAAGAGCTTTGAAGTTGTTGCTTGGTCTCATTGTTCTCTAAAAGTGACTGCCGATACAAGCAGATGTTTGGTAGATGAGATTCAAGTAAGAGTTGAATCTTGTGCTTCATCTCCCTTCTTCGTGGCAATCCCTTGTGTTCATGAAACACTTCCTGAAAATGTGACAAGACTTCTTCCAAGCCTTCGAATTTAGAGTTAGTTATTGTAGAAATACCCAATCCATCTTCTTGCTTATCTTTCAACAAAAGCAAACAAAATTGCTTAGCTTCTTGAATTAATTTGATAGCTTGGTTAGAACTTACCATTGCAACTTTTGCCTTGCTTTGGTGCCCCTTTATGATGTATTTAGTTCCATCCTTGGCCCATCTACATTTGTTAGCCCTTATCTTGAAAATTGTGTCTCTAACATATAAGTAAGGACTATTTAGCACTTACCAAAAGCATTAAGAGGAATTACATTTGCATCCACCTTCTATATATTGTGCATTTACTCCAAACCGAAATTTGCACTTCTTTGTTACTTGTATTTTCACACCCCTTTTCACCTAACTGAATGAACACGGGTGAGGATGATCATATGTTTTTTACACCAAGGGTCCTAACAAGTTTAGCAAAACATAATTTGCATTGTCAACCGGGATTTACTAGTGCATTAACCCTTGTTTTCTTTGCTTGTAACATTAGTAAGAAAAGTTTGTTCATCTCATCAAGTTGTTTATCCATGTTCATTGTGTTGGTAGCTATGCATCCAAGCTTATCATCTATATCAGATCTATCCTTTATCTCTACTTCTCATAGTGTTACCATGGACATTTTTTTTTTAAAGTTCTTTTTAGTTTTATTCTTAGAATGTAATTCTGGATGTAATTTCCAACACTTAACATCTGCATGTCCATCCTTGTTACAATGAATACAATGACTCTTTGGATCCTTACATTGATGCACAACAATATTAGTCTTCCTACCCTTCTAATTACCTTTCTTGAAGTATTTCATCTCGTCTTTCTTTGGCTGATTTTGTCTTTGTCATTGCTTGGAAAACTCTGCTTCACCTCTCTTTTTCTCCTCTTCTATATGGTAGGCTTGGACACAAGCTTCATCCAAGCCCTTTTGAGGATATCCTGCTCCTCCAAGTCCATGCCCATCAACATGGCTTGCCTTTGAAATTTTGCACTATAGTCTTGCACGCTTTGTCCATTATCTTGTCTATAATACATCCATTTTATCTTTTGATCAGTTTTATGTCCAACACATCCATTTTATCTTTTGGTCAGTTCATGTTCAATTCGGTAAAAATTCCTGTGAAGCAAATCTTTATATTCTTCCTAATTAGATACTGCAGGGTTTTTCTTTTTCTCCGAATTAGCTATGTAACATTCTCATATACAAGTACATGACCCAACATTTTGAGATGTATAAAAGAAATCTTTTGTGCCTCACTCACAATATGAACACTAAAATAAACCTCCATTTGCTTAATCCAGGAATCTAAAAATTCAGCATTAACTTGTCAAACAAAAGATTTATCTCAAGTTTAATCTCAACCTCAAATGGGGTTTTCTCTTTTACCTTCTTTACCTCATATGGCTCATCCTTCAAGAACATCTTACTATCAATTTCTTCTTCATTTTCACAAATGCCAAATTTCTTGGCTAGAGTTCTCATCAACTTACCCATGGAAGATTGCTACTGGGACATTTGTCGTCGTTGTCCTATTGTGTGCTTTTCTTGTTGGCCTATCCATTGTTGATTTTTCATCACACTTTCCATGTGACTCTCCAAGGCGGATGGACATAAGTGCATTCAAATCCTTCATTCTAAGTTTTTTATTCCATTTGTGGGCTTTAATCTTTAGATTGAAAGGCAGCAGCTCTTCCTTTGAAGATATAGTAACTATCATACAACAAACTCACTCCACAGTTTCCAAAAGATCATAAATTTGCTTTGATACCAAAATGATCTGTAAACAACCAAAATTGAATATAGAATTCACTAGAACATGAATTATTACTGTACTACTTGCTTAAAGACAAATGACAGTATGTAAGAGGAGCAAATGTTGCTGAAAACAAAGAAATTACAGTGTTGGAAATGAAATAATTCACTATGAAAACTCAGAAATTTATCCAAGGAACCCCCTAAAGTAGCAGCAATTGCTTGACTACCTTAATATTATTAATGCTCAAGAACAAGTACAAAAGTGGATGCAACTTAGATTGCTCCTATATTTACTGTCAAGCTCACAAATTCACTTTGAACAGCTGAACTCTTCTGCTTTGATCTTTACAACATTCGCTCTAGCCTCCCATGATTGACATAACCAGTTGACATCAGGCATTGATATCGGAATTGCCATGGTAGTGGTTTCATAACTGCCTCCTGTTGGGAAGTGGCAGTTTCGTCCTGTGGACGAAACTGAGTTTTCTGATGCTAATCATCCTAAATTCTTCATACCAATCATATTCTTCAGATCCTTATGGATCAGGTATATATTACTGCTGTCACAGCAGAATTCTGAATAGTTCATTGGATATGAAAGTTTCTATAGTGAGGATCTTTTTGGCATTAATCTGCATATTAAAGTTTCTATAATGAGGATTCTGAATAATTAATTAGATATGAAAGTTTCTACAACAAGGATCTTCTTGGTATGGATCTGCATATCAAAGATGGTTTCGAAATGGCTTTGTTTTGGATCTGCCTTTGGGATGGGGATACATACCCAAAACAGATGTGTTACTATGCTGTACCAGGCTATAGGAAGGCTCATTATGATCGGTGCAATATTTAGTGAAAAGAGAAACCCTATTCTATAATGGTTGTTGTGGTACAAACATATGCTAGTTTCCGTGATTTCACCACATATTTTAAGGTTCTAGTTTTAAGCTGGTGGCTGTAGATTATTACGTGTCCTTTGGATGCATGTCAAAATACTAACTGTTGTTGTTCGTGTGCCGAATCTTGTATTTTTTTCTTTGTTATTTGCTTTTTTGAAAAGTTCGTTTCTCTGAAATTAATTTTGTAAAATTTTGCTTGCAGTAAATCAGAGTATGTGATATACAAGCTGAAAGAGATGGGGAAAGTGGAAGAGAAGGATATTGTTGAAATTGTAAAGCAGTTCAATCGATTAGATACTGATAATTGTGGAAAGATCACTTTATCACTTCTAAGCAGTCATTGAGCTAGAATATCATTCCATTCTACAAAATTGTTAAGGTATTTTTTTCATTGTGATTGGTGCAAAGGTGGTGTCATCCTGTGTATTATATCATGTTTGATCCATTGTTCTGTCATTTTGAAGATGACTGTACTACACCCATATCAATGAAATCAGATATATCTAGTGCATTTTTTAAGGTGTTCATTTCTCGAACTTTTGAAATTAATGCAAGCATTTACCTTTTCAATATTGAATCAATTAAATTAGGGAGAAAATTGCTTTCCCAGGAGGCTATTCCATCATTGGGATAGTTTTTTAATAAATCAGAATCAGAATCATAGACTACACAACAAAGTATACAATCTTAAGTAGTCCGCAACATGTAATCAAAGATACATAATCACAAAGACTGTTGGGTTCTCTGTCCACCATTGTGTCTCTTAATCAAGCAATGATAGACACAACAAAATATACAATCATAAGTAGTCCGCAACATGTAATCAAAGATACATAGTCGCAAAGGCTGTTGGGTTCTCTGTCCACCACTGTGTCTCTTAATCGAGCAATGATAGATAAGTATTCTCATATGCATGTCTGAAGACAGAATATTTTGACAGCTAATATTGTATTGAGGCAGAGATTATTGAGGGTAAAGGATGGAAAAGTTTTAACTAGATCAATGATTTAATTAATATGCCAAACAGTGGTAATGGATGAGCACCATTTTTATCGTGCAATTTTATCCCTAGATGGTCTTTGCTGTCATATGAATGCTTACCCAGTGTATTGCAAATATCCACTTTCTTCTTTATTCTGAAAGAATATGTATTAAGTTCCAATCAATTGCTCAAAAGCTTTGACAGAATATGGTGGAATTTGGTTATACAATTCAAGAGCATATCTAGCTAAGGTTTTGGCAAAGCACTTAGTGGCCATGAATTCCTTAGTATTGATCCAAATCTTATAATGATTTCTGAAGGTTTTGAAGTGAAGGTTAGGGTTCTTGGAGCTATCATAGTTGATGGTAGGATTGAGGGAACTAATCTGAAAGGCTGCAATGTAAGGAGACAGGCTTCTTAAGATTCTCAAGATTTTAGGAATTAGGTGTGTGTTATGAATTTCACATAATTGCTTCTGTATATGGTCAATCTTTGATGTTGCCAAAATTATGAAATAATCATTTTCTGAAGAACTTGAAATCATTATGCATTAGTCTTATGGTCACAAGCAAGTCTTATGGTCACAAGCAAATATTATATTTTCTTTCTTGACCATCTCTTGTTAGACAAAAGTTGACGAAATACTTGGCATGCAGAAGAAACATTAGTGCAAGACCCTTCGACATTTTTTTGTTTCAGGAGGCACTCTTAGTCTGATTAAAGACATATGGTAACGCATATCAAGCACGTAATGGATGTTCAAAAATTTCAATCACAATGTATAATCTCTTAATGCTGCAATAACATTGAATTAAACATACAAATAATTGAAATTTGAACTGCGAAAATGATGAACAAAGACACATATTTTACACCTTTCAATTTGCTTCACATTCTTTCGAACGCTTAAAAGGAAACCTCTACTACTAGTCCTTCAATTGTACGGAAATATTACATTGCTTTGAATTATTAATTTTGTATCTTGCCTCTATCTTTATACTATTCAACTAAAAATCTAATATTTTAATAAAACGATCTTTCTCTCAAAAAGAAAGCAACCTTATCTCACACAGGGGATGACTTGGAAGATAAGTCTAAGTCATCAGCGTTTTCGTCTGTGCAACAATCTTATCTCACGTAGGAGATGACTTGGAAGATAAGTTTAAGACATTAGTGCTTTCACATTTTATTAGACTTAATTAACTAAATAAAAGATTTCACTTTATAACTTAAGTGAATTATAAAATAGAAATAACTCGAACTACCTGCACGTTTACGTTAAACCTATGTGGAAGTTTTAAATTGAGCTAAAATCTCAACACTCCCTCTTAGCGATGAAGGAATTTTGCACCAATCTAAGTTTGTTTTTGAATGATTCAGATTTCCCTTAGCGATGAAGGAATTTTGCACCAATCCAAGTTTGTATTAGACTTGATTAACTAAGTAAAAGATTTCACTTTATAACTTAAGTGAATTATAAAATAGAAATAACTCGAACTACCTGCACATTTACGTTAAACCTATATGGAAGTTCTAAACTAAGCTAAAATCTCAACACTCCCTCTTAGCGATGAAGGAATTTTGCACCAATCTAAGTTTGTCTTTGAATGATTCAGATTTCCCTTTTGCAAAGGGTTTGGTCAAAATATCAACGAATTGTTGCTCCGTAGAAATGTATTAGAGCTTCATTGCGCCCTTTTGAATCCTGTCTTGAATGAAGTGATATATAATCTCTATGTGCTTGAACCTATTATGGAATATTGGATTCTCTGAGAGTTTGACGCAACTCTGATTATCATAGTAAATGACTATGGGATCTAACTCCTAATCAAATAACCTTGCAAGTAACTTGGGAAGCCATATGACCTCACAGCTTGAAGTATTGGTTGCCATATACTCTACCTCTGTTATGTTGAGTGTTACTGAAGTCTACTTCCTGTTGAACTAGGATACCATTCTTGAACCCAAGCTAAAGCAACACCCTGAGGTGCTCTTCTTGTCTACTACATTCCATCTCCAAGATACTTCAAACCATAATTCATTGTGCCCTTCAAACATCTGAGCACATGTTTTGCTGCTACCTAATGCTCATTTCTATGCTCCACCATGAATTGACTCAAGGTGTTTACTGCAAAACATAAATCTGGTCTTGTGTTGACCAAATACATCAAGGAACATATCAACTGCCTATACAATGTGGGATCAATCACCTCTGAATTTGAAGTTGTCACCTTCTTTAGATTAGTGGTCATATGTTTGGCCACGAGTTTGCAATCCTTCATCTGAAATCACTGTAGTATCTCAACTGCATACTTACCTTGCTTAAGAAAAATCTCTCCAGGTTTCTACAAAACCTCTAACCCCAAAAAATAATGCATCAGATGTCCTATCTCAAACTCAACAACTAACTCTGCCTTGCATCCTACAATGAGGTGTTCCGATATTGTAATGAACAAATCATCTACATATAATATAAAAATAAGTATATCTGATCCACTCGCTATATGATATAGATTAGGATTTGCTTCACTTTTGGTGAAGCCCATACTTCACAGATATTCATCAATCCTGGAATACTGAGCTCTCAGTGTTTGTTTGAGTCCATACAAGACCTCCTTAAACCTACAAATATGGGATTCCTTCCCATTTACCTCAAAGCCCTGAGGTTGTTATATATACACTTCTTCCTCAATAATCCCATTGAGGAAAGTTGTCTTAACATCCATCTGATGTTGTTGATAACTGAGAGGGGGGGGGGTGAATCAGTTATCCTAATTATTTCCTTTATTGAACTTTCCCTTTAATTGATGCAGCATAAAATCAAACATAAAACATTAACCATAAAACAAGAAACACATGACACAGTATTTTTGACGTGGAAACCCTGTTAAGGGAGAAAACCACGGGGTGATTAACCCAAAATTATTCTCTGTTAGAAGAATAGGAAATTACAAAGATGGCACTTGCCAATTAGGGCTCACTGCCCGAGCACACTGCTCACAAGAGGCCCACTGCCTACAAGAAGACACACTGTCTACAAAGTGATGAGAATCACAGTCTTGAACTGATTGGAAGCATCTGCATATGCTGGAGTTCAGTTCCGGTTAGGCTCAGTACACTGATCTGCTGCACTTCATCTTTCCTCTGTTCTTTATTCTGCTATCTTTCACATACCGGATCCTTTTTGCTACCTCTGCTCTTTATCTAGACTTATTCGCATATCTCTCCACAACAACAACCCTTTCACAACTAAATCCATCCTCTATATATATCCGCACAAGTAATTTCATCACCTTTCTAGTCGGCATCCGGAACAGTCTAGTTTCTTATAAACTTTCATTCTGTCGGCTGAATCCTTCCTCACCAAGCAATGCGGATCAAGCATATACTTGTAGATATCATTAATCATGTCGGCCAAACATGATTCATGCCTTCACAACTTCTGTCATCATCAGTAACCCATCCGGAAAGCAGTCTGATACTCTGCCAGTCTGTTCTTCCTCTGTTTTCACTGTCTCTCAGGAATCCGGTACTCAACCATTCATATCTTTTTCTTTGTTCATCACCGGAGGCTAAATCCTTGGAATATACCACTCAGGGTAGTCCTCTTGACTTTCCCAAATCCGCACTGCACCAAGACACTTCCTCTGAGAGATCCGGACCAATCTGTCGGACCTTGCCACATGCTCTGTTCTTCTTCACCGGACCACAACATTCTTTATTCTGACTTCCGGTAGAGACACATTATGACTTGCGGATATGTGGGATGACCTTTGTTGCCATCAATGACAACAACCATGAATCCATATAGTGTCTCTTGCCAACAATCTCCCCCTTTGGCATTGATGGCAACACTTAGTGAAAAATGACTAAGTGTTTTCACTATGCTCCCCCTTTGCTGATGCTCTGTCTTTATATACAATTTCCGGAACTCCCCCTTAGTTAGATTCCTCATTTTTCACTGCTCCTCACTCCCCCTTTGACATCAATGGCAAAGGGTAGGGTCCGCACACCAAAATTTTCAAAAATTTTCTCTATATAGCCGCATATTTACATACTCACATGTATTGAAGAATGTCTGCAAAGGATGTCTGCAATTGGATCATTTTTGTAGCCCAACTTTGCTTCATTCTATCCAAAATTGAAATGTGACCACTTAGCAAAAATGCAAACGCTTCTGCCCGCTTGAGATCTGTCGGATCTTTTGTTTGGGCGGTGGTCTGAGCATCACTGATGGCCTCATGCATGGTTTCCAACTTAGGGATTATAATCCTTCTAAGTTCTCCCATCCGGTTGGTGATGTTCTTCCTTTCCTTCTCAAGATTTTTTATTTCATTCAAGACTGCAATGGTCTGACATTCTTGATTTATTATAGAGGAAGAGAGAGGATCAAAACTTTGAGATAAGCTTTGTAGCTTATCCTGTTCCTCTTTTATTTTCTTGTCAAATGCTGCTGTTGCCTTTGACCAGGATATACAAAATTTGTAGATGTCACCGCCATCCTTAAGAGCATTCTCTAAGCTCCTTATTCCAATGCTTACAATCTTCCTATCCTTAGAGATTAATTCTAATATTTCTGAAAATCTCTTATCCAAAAATTCCTTCCGGACCTTTTCTTCAGCTGATTTTTCTAAAGAATCAAAATGTGTATCAACACTGCTGACTAAGGTTTTTAGATTACCGGAAGAGGAGGCTGTCGGATCTATCTAGATTGATGGCATGATCTTCACAAGTACTCCGGAAGCAGCCTCTATCAACTCACAGTCTTCCATATGAGACTTCAGGAGCTTTTCATTTGCCTTGGCATTTGCAAATGAAGCTATCTTTATTGTTTGTACCGGAGAGAGAGAGTCAAAATCAAATGGGCCTTTTAGAAGCTCCGGTTCATCAATCTCTAGAGTTTCTTTGCTCAAAAATTGTTGAACAGTTTGTGCAGTGTCTCTTGCCGGAGACAGATGTTTCTTTTCTTCTGCAGTCTTAGAACTGTCAACCTCTTTGTCTTTCACCACTGCTTCCTTCTCCTGTAATTGCTCTTCTTCTTTGGATCCGGAGACTGTAGGGGAAACCGGAGGAGAGATGCTAGTTTGTTCATGAGCCACTTCTTCTGGAGCAAAGGGTCCCAAGTCCTCAGCTGTTTCTGTACCTAAATCCTCTACAACCGGAAGATTGAACCTTTTCAAGGCCTTCCGGAGGATCTCTTCTGTTTCTTGGGCCACTTTGTCAGTCTCGCCAAGCATGAGTTGATTCATCCTGGCTTTGCTTCTAAACTCATCTTTGCAGTCTTTGAAGATAATGTTCATGGTCTTGGGATCAATTTGAGGATATAGCTGAATAGCTATCTGCTCCCGGATCTCAAGATCTTTAGCATGAGCATTATTCTTTCTCACTTCCATTTCCTTTTCTAGGCTTTTAGGAATAAGAGATATTATTTCAATGAAAGCCTTATTATATATGTTAAGATATTTCACTGTGGCCTCCTGCAGAGTCTTTTGGTCGGCCTCACTGAAGTCATCATATGATTCAGTCATTGGTTGAAGGTTTCCATCCACCGTGACCGACTTGATTATGCTCTCTAGTGACAGAGTGGGCTTTTCAACAGTTACCTCTGCCATTTCCTCCTTGTCTTGGCCTGTGGAGGGCTTACCGGATCCTTTCTTTTTCTGTTTCTTTACTTCTCTTACTCCCTCATCTGATTCTGTTTCCTCTTCATCCTTTTGGCTTCCATAAGCCCTTGTGGCTTTTGCCTTTGATCTCTTACCAGATGCCTGAACTTCCGGTTTTGAACTTTTGGTTGTGGAAGGTGCAGGTCTCTTTGATGATCTGGTCCGGGTGGGAGTTTCAACCGGAGCACTTTCTTTGCTTTTCTCTTCTTCCTCGGCCTTCCTCCTCTTTTCCCGGCTGGCATCAAGTGCCTCCTTTGAGATACCTAGGCCTTGAGCAATGTGCTCTACTTCTTTTCTTACCTTTCTTTTAATCTCAGGTTCCCTGAGTTCTACATGTATTTTTACACTCAGCTCCTCAAAGGTTCCAAACCTTTCTGCCTTAGGATCTTTGGGCTGACTTAGCATGTGTTGAACATGCAGCTCCACTATCTGTTCATCAACTTCATACCCCATGGGCATGATCCAGACAGTCCTTGGCTCCACTGCCTCCATTAGGCACTGATCAGTGTCAACCATAAAGCACACTGAGTCCTTGTATTTCTCAATGAGAGACTGGGGAATTCTCTCTCTTGCTTGCATCATGCTCTGAAAGTTTTTGAAGTATCCCCATAGAGCTGTATTTCTCGCTTTTGCATCCCCAAGTCCATGCAAATAGTCTCTTATCTGGACTGCAACAGGTTTGTCATTCTGCCATACCCATCCACTTGTTCCGGGTAGCTCATTCATGAAATAGAAGAATAGACATACAATCAGAGTACCATACTTAAAGGAATTCTTCTTATCCTTCTTGATTTTCTGTATATTTTCCATTAATTGGCTTAGCAGTAGTTCGCAGAGATCATACTCTGCATTCTTTCTTAGCATCTCATAGGCAGTGTATACTGCAGTTCCGGATACAGAATTCTCCCTGCTGGAGTGGTAGATCTTGTATCCTATTATCATTGATGCATATTTGATATCCGGATCGGAGATGTCTTCAATGGTCATTGCCCTTTTGTCAAATTTTGATCCGGTGGCCTCAGTTACAATGTTGTTCTTGACAGATTTGAGGATAGGTACTCCTCCGGAAGCGTATAGGCCAGTTACTGCTCTAATTGCCTCTTTTGTGATCTTGCAGGGTCTATCTAGCCATAGAAAGTTGTCATGCATCCTGCTCAGTACATACCGGACCCATTCATCCTCTTCAAAACAGGGGAAATGAATAAATTGCTCAAATTGTTTCTTCTGAATATCCTTATACTCTGGTTTAAGCTCAAAAGCATTGTCAATCAGCTGCTTGTGATAGAGGTCTCTTAATTTGAATTCCCCAAATTCCTCAATGTTTGCATGTATGTAAACCCTAATGTCTTCCGTGTGTAAAACTCCGTGGGGAACACTAGAGAAGGCTCCTAGTGGGTCTACCTCCAATGATTTGTAGGGATGTTTCTTGAATGAGGGGCGAGGTCTATCAGAGATCTTAACTATGTTTGGAGTAGCCATTCTTCAAAGATTTGCAGTGAGGTAATGAAAAACGGAGAATACCTTATGCGCCTTCGGTTTGCATGGAGTGGTTGGATTGATTTCTTTATGCAATAGCTTTGGCAGGAGATCCTTGGTGCTTGATGAACCTTGTTGCAGAGCTCCACTTTTCGCTTCTTCTCGAGTGCAGAATGAGCAAATGACCTTTGAGAAATCCCTTAAATTGCTCCGCGAACCCTAATATCTGTCTGCAATAAATGCTTCACCTACATCATTCCGGTTTGCCTTGTCTGGATAGTTTGGAGTATCCCGGATTGGTTCTGATCTAAGGATATCATCCGGATCTTTCAATCATGAATAAATCGAGGTAACATATTACAAGAGCATCCCAAACACTCTGTCCAATCCGCAGAACAAGATAGTGCATTTCCGGATCTTTCCGGACCTTTTTGTAATCATCTATCATACCGGAGCATCTCGCTGAACAGGTCTTATTTGATCGATCACAGCTTCTTCATAACTCCATGCGGACCTCTGAAAACTTGACTGAAGTATCTCAAGACTCATATCTACAAACCCTTTGATCCGCATCTTATGCCACATCCGGCACCACTTGTTTGGCTGGGGGAACAAGATTTTCTTTGAGTCTCCCCCTGAGCCTGAGCTCACTTTTAATTTCCGGAAGAAGTATCAGCACCAGAGTCTGGTGCGGATCCAACCTCTACATTCTCTGAACTTTTCTTCACCCAAATCTTGCTCATCTGATTCCTAACCTCATCCGCATTCATCTTTTGTTTACCCTTGTCTTGATTCTGATTATACACCGGACCTCTTTTGTCCTGATTCTTGTTTCTGCAAACTTTAGCATTATGACCGGACCTATTGCAGATTTGGCAAATAATATTTCTTTGCATATTTGACTGATATCCTTTTGATCTGCATTGATTAGCCATATGACCTACTCTATTGCATGTGAAGCATCTACCTTTGAATGATTTGTTTACTTGTATACTTCTGCATTCATGGGATTTGTGTCCATACCTTTTGCAGTTGAAGCACTGTCCGGAGAAGGATGAATTAATCTGATTCATTCTCATTCTGCACTGATTAGCTTTGTGACCAAAGTGGTTGCAGCTGTGGCAGTATCCATTGAAGGATGGATATCTTTGAGCATTTGGCTGTCTTACCGGAGGTCTTCTAGGCCTGCTTCTTGGATTTTCTGATCCAAGATTCTTCTGACCGGATCCGGAGCTTTCTCCTTTCTCATATCCCAAACCATACTTGTCATCTGTCCTCTTTTGACTTCCAAGAAGAACTTCAAGTTGAGCAGAACTTATCTTGAATTTCTCTTTATATTCATTTGCTGTTTGAAGGTCTCTTTTGAGAGAGGCAATTTGATCCTCAAGTTTTCCTTCATTATCTTTGGCATCTTCAAGATCAGATTCAAGATGTCTGATAATCCTGTCCATCTGGTGGCATTCTTCTGATTTTTCTTTAAGAGATTGTCTTAGATTGTCTTCAGCCTTTCTTTTTTCTTCAATCTCTTGAGTAAACTTTATAGTTCCTGATTCCATTTCATGTTTTAACATAATGACTTCTTTTGATAACTTTTCACATAACTTGGTTTGCTCAGTCAATTCTTCATTTGTATTGCTTTCTTCACTTTGTCTTGCCAACTGTTGAAGCAGCTCCTTTCTCTTTTTCATAGAGAGACTTAATTTGTCTTTTAATTCTCTCATGAATTCATCAGCCTGTTTGAGTCTTTCCTTTAATTCACTGACTTCAGAATTCGACTGTTCAAGATCCTCAAGAGCAGTCTTGAGTTGCTCCCTTAAACCATATGCATCCATTTGAAATCCCAGATCTTCCTCAAGCTGTTAGGCTCTATTAGGAGGAACTTAGCTCTGATACCAATTGTTGATAACTGAGAGGGGGGGGGTGAATCAGTTATCCTAATTATTTCCTTTATTGAACTTTCCCTTTAATTGATGCAGCATAAAATCAAACATAAAACATTAACCATAAAACAAGAAACACATGACACAGTATTTTTGACGTGGAAACCCTGTTAAGGGAGAAAACCACGGGGTGATTAACCCAAAATTATTCTCTGTTAGAAGAATAGGAAATTACAAAGATGGCACTTGCCAATTAGGGCTCACTGCCCGAGCACACTGCTCACAAGAGGCCCACTGCCTACAAGAAGACACACTGTCTACAAAGTGATGAGAATCACAGTCTTGAACTGATTGGAAGCATCTGCATATGCTGGAGTTCAGTTCCGGTTAGGCTCAGTACACTGATCTGCTGCACTTCATCTTTCCTCTGTTCTTTATTCTGCTATCTTTCACATACCGGATCCTTTTTGCTACCTCTGCTCTTTATCTAGACTTATTCGCATATCTCTCCACAACAACAACCCTTTCACAACTAAATCCATCCTCTATATATATCCGCACAAGTAATTTCATCACCTTTCTAGTCGGCATCCGGAACAGTCTAGTTTCTTATAAACTTTCATTCTGTCGGCTGAATCCTTCCTCACCAAGCAATGCGGATCAAGCATATACTTGTAGATATCATTAATCATGTCGGCCAAACATGATTCATGCCTTCACAACTTCTGTCATCATCAGTAACCCATCCGGAAAGCAGTCTGATACTCTGCCAGTCTGTTCTTCCTCTGTTTTCACTGTCTCTCAGGAATCCGGTACTCAACCATTCATATCTTTTTCTTTGTTCATCACCGGAGGCTAAATCCTTGGAATATACCACTCAGGGTAGTCCTCTTGACTTTCTCAAATCCGCACTGTACCAAGACACTTCCTCTGAGAGATCCGGACCAATCTGTCGGACCTTGCCACATGCTCTGTTCTTCTTCACCGGACCACAACATTCTTTATTCTGACTTCCGGTAGAGACACATTATGACTTGCGGATATGTGGGATGACCTTTGTTGCCATCAATGACAACAACCATGAATCCATATAGTGTCTCTTGCCAACAGATGTATCTTCCATCCCATGATAGAAGCTAAAGATATAACTATTATAATGGAACTGTATCTGGAGACTAGAGCAAAAGTCTCCTCATAGTCTACTTCCTCCTTCTGAAAGAACCCTCTTGCTACAAACCTCACTTTGTACTTCTCAATGTCGCCATGTGCAACATGCTTTATCTTGAAGAGCCACCTGGAAGTCACAACTAATTTCCCTTCTAATCTATACATCATTCTTCATGATGGAGGTGTACTCCACCATGGCATCCTACCAAACATGTTGGTCTGTTGCCTCTTGAAAATTGGAAGGCTCGGAATCTATGATGTTGCTTATCAATGTTGTTAGAACTGGTTCCTCTTGTAACCTGAATAGGTTGCCTTTTCTAACCCCTATAGACTTTTGTATCTGGGCTAGATCCCTTTGGTTTGATAAAGACTTGTTGATCCTTGAACTCAATTGTAAAGCCTTTATCCTCCATCATTGAAATTGAAAGCAATTTTTTTTCGAGTCTAGGAACAAGTAAAACATCAACCTTTAAAGAGGTACCTGAGTGAAGTTGAAAGAGAATTTTACCAACACCTACTACTAAATACTTGGCATCATCACCAAGTTCACCCTAAACTCCAGAATTGTGTTCTTCCAGTCTGGTAAAATATTGTCGGGCTGAAGTCATATGCCAAGAGGCTCCATTGTCCACATACCAAGCATCCTATGAAGAAATGTTGGTAGAAAGACAAGAAACCATTGAGAATTCATTCTTAAATCTGACAATTGAATTTTTGCAGACGTTGTTACTTCTTTTTCTTGCTGCTTCCTTTGGTTCTTCTTTCTATCTGAACATCATGATGCATAATGGCCAAACTTATGACAATCAAAACATTTGATTTACTCAAGTCCTTTCCTGACTATGAGGATGAATCCTAATCCTTTCCCTTCCCCTTGCTATTCCCTTTTCCTTTATTTCCCTTTGTCTATCCAATGAGAGCTAAATTCTCGTCACCATCTTCCTTGCTAGCTCTTGACTCCATCTGAGTTTCCTCTTGGATAGAATCATCTTATAGTCTCTCAAAGGAAGTATGTTTTTCTCCAGCACAAATGTCTTGAACAAAATCTTGCCACGAAGATGATAACCCATTTAAAGCTAAATTCACTAGCTCTGCATCTTCCACCTTTTCCTCGACTTTTGCAAGCTAGTCATGAAGCTAAGTGACCTTCATCAAGTAACTGGTAACAATATCCAAATTGGACATCTCAATGGATTTGAGTTTGTTTCTCAATATCATTTTCCTATTAATGTTCTCAATCTGGAAAAGACTAACCATAATCTCTAACAAATGCGAAATTAAATGATCCTTCACTGCATCCATGATCATCTGTTTGACTTTAATTTATTTTCTCTTGTGAACTGCCAAATCCTGTGGATTTGTTGGTGGAGCCATCACTCACGCCATCCAACCTATCTTCAAACCGAAGACTAGGGGATGCTATTAAAAAATATTTTTCCACAAAACAAATTCTTCGAATCTAGAAATAAATACACTACTCGAAATTTTTTAAAATTTATCTTTTTCGAAAACTTGGTTACGCTATGAACCAAAGCTTACACTTCAAATCCAAATCTTAGTTCATGTGGCTACCCCAGACACTCACTAGAAAGCCTAGTCGCTGATTATAGCAGAAAAATTTAGCCGTCACATTCGCCTAGCCACGACCACCCTAACTGTGATCTCACAAACCCTAGGTCACAAGTTTGTCCTTCTACAAAAACGACTCAGAAGATTAAAAAAAATCTTCAAGTTGAAACCCTCATGATTTCTCTTTGGTTGTCACGTCTCTTGGTGGTTTTCCCCTGGCCACAAATTCTTCTTCCTAGCTCGTGATTTAACCTTCTTAATAGAAACAACACATGATTTTCTTTACCATTTTCAAAAATTCCAATCACGGTGTATAATCTCCTAATGCTGCAATAACATTGAATTAAACATACAAATCATTGAAATTTAAATTACGGAAATGATGAACAAAGACATATTTTACACCTTTCAATCTATTTAACATTTTTATGAAAGCTTAAAAGGCAACCTCTACATTTAGTCCTTCAGTAGAAATATTATATTGCTCTGAGTTATTAATTTTTCATCTTGCCTCTATCTTTATACTATTCAGCTAAAAATCTAATCTTCTAATACAGTGATCTTATCTCTAAAAAAGAAAGCAAAGGAAAACAACCTTATCTCACGCAAGGAGATGACTTGGAAGATAAATGTAAGTCATTAGTGCTTTCACACTTTATTAGACTTAATTAACTAAATAAAAGATTTCACTTTATAACTTAAGTGAATTACAAAATAGAAATAATTCGAACTACCTACAAGTTTACATTAACCTGTGCAGAAGTTCCGAACTGAGCTAAAAACTCAACAATGGAAGTAAGTGATTGATGCAAATTTATGGTAATTGAGACAACAGTTCAAAACTTCATAGCTGTGGTGCTTTTTCAATGCAACTGGATGGTTGGGCATCTTCTCTTTTCATATCTCAGGGTTATGAGGTGACATATGGTATATACAGTTGGTAGGATTGCCCAGGGAAAAACTGTCAAGGTTTTGTCATAATGATTTAGCTGCAAGTGTAGATAGGATGAAACATATGTTGAATGCAATAGTTTTCTTCAGGGAAAAATTGTCAGGGTTGTGTCAACATGATTTACCTGCAAGTGTAGATAGGATGAACTATATGTTGGATGCAGGGGTTTAACTTTAGCTGACCGTTTTTAACCTTTGATGCATTTACCATAGGGATGTGATAATGAATTTCACATAATTGTTTTTCGCTTTATTCTTAAGATTTGAAGAATAAGGTGTGCATTACGAATTTCACGTAGTTGCTTCTATATATGGTCAATCTCTGATGTTTCCAAAATTATGACAAACCATTTCTGAAGAACTTGAAATCAGTATGCATTACAGTCGGTCACATTTAAATATTTTTTCTTTTCTTTATCAGTGCATGTTGGACAAAAGCTGATAAAAACCTGGCATGCAGAGTGCAGGACCCTTTGACAATAAGTATTACTTCCCAATAAAGAAGATGGTGGAAAGTTTCATTGTGTAGGAATCATTTAACAGTTGACTTTCTTTCATTTCTTTTCTCACGCGTTAAAGACAAATAGAGGTCTTGAATAAAACAAAAGCAACCGAGGGATTTAGGGATGCATGTGGCTTCTATTCATAAGAAAAAAAAAGACACTATAAAAGATAATAACAAGAGAAGTGGCCATAAAGTCTTACAGCTAAGAGAAAAGTGGGTCTTCAATAAAAAGAAATGTAATTTTGTAAGACTTTAATTATTATAGTTGTGAAATATTATCTCCAATAAGAGAAAAATGGGTCTTCAATTAAAAAAAAAATGCAATTTTCTAAGACTTGAATTATTATAGTTGTGAAATATTATCTCTAATAACAATCAAATATTATTTAACTTCTTTATATATGAATCTAATTGTTTCTGGAAAAAAATTATAAAACCTTTTTTTCATGACTTTTGGGATCACACTATTAGTAAGAAAATAAAAATGATCAATCATTTCTATATATATATCACACTTGATATACATATATTATAATACTAGATAATAGATAATAGTTAATAGTATAATATTTATAATATGAAGGATGTTGACACAATATAAAACTTTATATTAAGTTAAAAAGGACTAATAATAAATGCTTTAGACACTTATCAATCATAATAAATAAGAGACATATTAAGTAGAATAGTTATTAAATGGTGATGTGCCTTCTCATTAGTTACATCACCATGACATTGATTATACATATAGAATATTATTAATGTATATTATAAATATTATGAAATACATAAGTATTAGATAATAGTTAAGCATAACATTTATAGTATACATAATTAATGAAGGATGTTTACATGATTTAGAATTTTATATCAAGTTTTTTTTTAAAGTGAGCTAATAATAAATGTTTTAGGCATTTGTTAATCATACAAAGTAAGAGATAATAGTAACTAAAATAATATTTAAATGATGATGTGACTTATCATCAATTATATCACTATGACATTGATAATAAATATTTGAAACCCTTGAGATGTTTGTTGTTTTTGTATTGTATTACAAAAATCATTATTAATATTTTCTTGACCTATGCGTAAGTTGTAATAATTTTTTGTTGATTTGTCTTTGAGATAAATGATATTTCGGTCATTTCTTATTAAAAATGTTTATGTTTTACTTTCTTAATAATGAAAATCTAAAAAGATATATATATATATTTTTAATTAGTTGGAAAGCACCAATAGTAATATCTAGTTAAAGGTTATCCATCACTATAGTTACTTTGTTAGGTAGGGACTAATAAGAAAAAAACAAAAATCATTAAGTTCTATGCTAAGGGCTAAATCTTGGTAAAGTGTGGGCCAAATTGTTACTCTCAATAATTTGACAATGATGGGTTGATTGTTATGTTGATTATTGTAATGGTGAAATTTGTATAACACGCCAACTTCCATTTAGTGTTGTGTCTATTTTGAGAGAATGACTTAATATATTTACATATTGACAAATTGCATAATCTTGTGAGAAGTTGGCCCCCTTTCCCCATGTCATTATTCACCTACTTACACACATTCCTATACATCTATCCCCCACCTTATCCACATAGATGCACATTCTAGTATATTCATCCAATTTATGTATTTATGATACCTATTCATGCACCTATCTCTATAAATTTTATTATAAAATTAGATTTAGCATTTTCATGTCTCGGGTCATTTCTGTGGGTGTGGGGTTTGCCATGCAACCGTGGACCCCTAAAAGTTTGAAATTTAAATTTGAATTTTAGCTCACTCTCACCTAATTCTTTCTTGCCTAGGGATGACTAAACACATGTTTGTGTGATTTAATGGTAATGTCTTGTATTTAAAGGCATAAATTACATTCACTTCACATCTCAAGCTATCTCCTCACCTTTTGAGCATTATTTGTATATCATCCAAATATAGGGAGTATTTTAGTTTGGTGCATTAAAACAAATTCTAGATCTGCATCACACCACTCGAACAAATTAGAATGTTTGGGGATTTCTGTCTTTGATCATTTACATAGTTTTTCAAGGTTTACCAAGGAGAACATTCCCTAGTCATATACCAACAACCCTCCAAAAGTATTTTTAATTACCACAAGTTTAGGTGGTAGAGAAAATAGAGACAAATTGGGTGTAATAAGAAGAAAAACAACAAATTATCCTAGATCATTTTTGTGCCTAGAGGTTAAATTTGCATATGTAGAAGTGGACCCTAGACGTGTAGACTCAACCCCTCATGGAGAAGACTAATTGTTCAAATTTAGAGGTAAAATTCTAACAAACTTACTATTTCTAGTCTCGATGCATCTTGAATTCAACATCTATTATAGATTTTAGGCATCGACTTCATACCTTGAGCTAAGTACCTTATATTTCACCTACGTTTTCCTAATTTAGCATCTAATGTTCCAATTTTTTGATATTAATTAACCACAACTTTGTTATCTAGATTAGTATATGCTTTTATGGCTTGCATTAATTGATTAATCTAAATAAAAACATTTAGTGTAGGGAAATTATTATTTTCCTTTACATTTTGGTGAACCCAACTACTTTTACATAACTTAATTTTCTTCTAGAATTTCTCATCACCATTAGGGTTTTCAAATTTGATATAACTCTAATTTATCACCCATTTCTAAATTTTGTAGGGTTTGCATTTGCTGGTTTAGGCATACACAACAATTTATTTCTCTTACTACCCTTGTGTAACATCCGTATCTGAATTAACAAGAAAAACTAGGTTTTCACAAAGGTAATTTTTTTTTTTTTAACTAGGTAATCAAATACAAAAGAGACTTAACTATTACCCATTATAACATTTTGCACTTTAACTTAAACATGATCTCATTTTCATAAAACTGAAAGAAATGATATACAATAAACATTTTGTTCTCTAACAATTTGAAATTTTCTTGAAACAAATAAAATATTGGAAACATACCATTAACATGCATCTCGATTGTCGACCCATCACATTCAAGACTCGGCAATCCTCAGTATTTGGAAGAGAAAGTATCTTCAAGGAGCTTAACCTCCAACCACAGACCGTCGGTCTCCCGCACTCCTTCCTAACCGGAAGTGGCCCTACCCTACTCAAGAGGATAGACTTAGGATAACCATCAGTGTTTGCCATCTGAGCTCTGGTGTTGTAACTTACGTGTCTTGTTATCATGCAGATCCCTAGATACCCTCTAGTCATGCACGACTCCACAAGAAACGCCATCCAGTCATAGTGAACATTTGATGCACTTGAGGATCGTGCACCACCTTGGCCAAAGGATTTGTTTTTAAATAGCGTTCTAAGAACACATGAACTTAGTTCACCCACCCTACTCAACTTGAACTGATCGAAATCCTACAGTTTCCTATTTATAAGGTTTAAACAAATGTCGACCTCGATGACCTCAAGGTTTTAGGATTTTCTCCTGCAATAGCGCATGGCGCAACATTTACTCGATTCCCGAGTTTATAGTTTCATAATCCCATATTCATGTAAAAACATCATTTAATAATACCCACTCCTAAGTGGTTTCAAACTTGGTTACTCGGTTCCCATGTTTGTTCAACATACTCAAGTATCTAAAACAATTTCCCGTTATCCCAGAATTTAAGGGTTTTAGACTCATAAAAGTCTACAAAATAAATATGACACTAGAATCATTGCATGCAACGTAATCTAGACTCTAATGCGGGTTTTCCCACCGTACTTGTTCATTACAAAACCATGACGGCTTTCGACCAAAACTGATACTTTAACTTTCTACTCCCCTTTCCAAGTTAAATAGTTTCACATGGTTCATAGAGATAAGAGTCGTATATAAGATAATAAGGGGTTGGGAATCTTTCTTACGACATTAGAGGTGACCAACCACATGGTCGACCTCTAACTAAAGATATAAGACGGACAAGACACTAGCTGGTTACAACTACATCTCCGGCTGTCAAACACACTAAAGTTTACGTCAAAATATGCTTTAAATCTGTGGTTTTTAAACTCCTACACAACATGCACGTGGAGCAATGTGTTTTCTCGCTATGGAGCTATCGTTTCAAATGCACTAAAGGCAGTTTTAAGTTGATATCATAGTCTTAAAGGAAACTCTTTAAACTTACGTCTTTGCCGACTGTTAGAAGTTTGTAGTTTACATTTGTATCATGCAGTGATCATTCCTAGATGTGTGCACATTGAGAACTATGTTCTATCATCATACAATGTCAATCATGATAGACAATGATCTAGTTTCTAAGTTCTCAAATACTAAAAATAGCAATGAAACTATTTCTGATTTTTTGAATATCAAAACACAGCAATGATACCATTTTATGGATAAACCTCACACAAAAATCGCAATAGAAGACATTGTCATCACATTCTATTTGGTGTAAACACATTACTTTATCTTTGTAGTGAAGAGACACAAAAACTGACTTAAACTGTGAAAAAGAAGAGGTTGGGAAAACCTGTCGACAGAGTTGAAGACTGCTGTGGCAAGTTCCCGGTGAACGTTGCAAATTCCCAACTCTCTTCACACCTATCCACGTCCCCCTCTGGCTAGTCGTCCTCCTCTGGTTTTTCAAAACTCTCTCTTATCTCCAGTCGTGCACAATGAAGCCAAACTTTTTAATTCAAAAGCTCCTCCTCTCTGTCATTTTTCTTCCCTCTAAAACAACGACAGCCTACTCATAACTATCTCCGATCTCCTATCTCCTGCCCGACCACAACGAAGAGGATTCCCTGGTTATCTCTGCCATTTTCCCATTCTAAACTACGACAGACTCCTCAATCACTCTCCGCAGTTTTCTGTTGCTATACAACGACAGCCTCCTCATTTATTCTCTGCCCCTCGCGATGGAATATCTCCATTTAAGTCTCACTTTCCATTTCTAACTACCACACTGCATAACTCCCAAACAGCGAAGGAAAAGACTCCACTCTATCTGCGGTTTCCTCTTATTTCTCAACAACCACAGTGCCCACAATGATGACCGAGCCTCCACATTCATTTAAAGGTTACACCTTAACACAACCGCTTAGCTACCTCCCTCTCACGCCACGGTGATGGAAGATAGTGCAATGAGACCAAAAACCGTCACATGCCTATCCACAAGGGTCGGCATAACTATCTTTTTACCCGACTTCCCACTTATCATGACCACTAAAAAGATGGCGGCTCCTATGGTGACGTGGCTAGAAAGTGGATATAACAACTCCACCCTCACTCGAACATTAAGGCATCTAATTAATTCAAGAGCAACTAAAAGATGAATTGTGGAGTTAAGCTCGACAAGGCAGCGGTTAAGAAATGTCTAGAGCATCTTTTTGGTCAAAAAAGAAAAGAGATAAAGACCAACTTAATAAGGAAACTCAAGGTTAGATCGATAACATCTCGCGGTCAAAGCTAGAAGAAAAAGACTCATTCCCAACAATGACCAAAACAATTTATTACACGCTATGGCTTCAAAATTGACATTCGTCGATCTCCAAAAAGAATAAATTCACAACACAAGTTCGACGCGTTTTACGACAATCACGACGGATTGAGCGTAACGCAAACAAGTTTCCTACATCGTTAGACACACAAAGCCGACTTCTCGCATCTTTCGACTACGAGACGTGATTCACGAATCCGCCACAAGAAGGTTCATTTAATTACCTATAAACGAAATAATAATCGTCTATATAAGTCGACTCACTTTGGTGGACTTACGACAACATCGTCGATTCCAAGATTCTATATGACGACTTATGAAAAGGATATTACACCTTATCTTCAGACGTCGACATCTAGTTTAACTATCCCAGTCGACAAACAAGACTTAATTGATGGTTCCAAGATTTATCTACCTGTTTGGCGTTCTTAGTAACAAACACCCATGGTTAATTTCCAGAGTCTATACTCTCTCTCAAAGATACTTTCTCTTCCTGTCGAACATGGTCCACCTATTCCTGCAACGACAGTCTCACATACAATTTTGTGGTCAAAGCACCTATGTTCCAAATCAAAGCATAATATATCCAAAACATCATTTCACTTAACAACAAGGACATTTAGTCTACACTATCACATTGATCATAATCAATAGATTCTAAAATTTCATAGAACTAACTTTGTATAATAAATCATCAGTTTCCATGTCGTCCACAACATATTATATTACTGAAATTTATAAGAAAATAAATAGCATAATCGATTCCAAAAAGAGGGATGTAACACCTTGCACCCTAGGATACTTCACCATGGCACCTTTTTGATCTTGCTCCTTAGCTGATTAACACAATTTTATTTTAGATTTTGACATATTCCTATATTTCATATCACATGACACATCTATCATTGATACACTTGTGGATTTCTATGCTATGGATACATGTGTTTTCTATAGGGGTATTGTTTTATCATGTCCTATCTTTCTCCTCTTTCATCGAATTGGCTAGTGCGAACCCTATGATATTAGAGTTGTTTAGTTTATTTATCCATACATTTCATGATAATTCTATGCCTTTAACAATGATTAACATAAACTAAGCAAGGATCTATCATGTGATTCACCTATTCATGACATTAGTATACCCAATGATGATACGCTTCTTACATGTCATGATAGTTCTATGTCCATAGATTTATGTGCTTTGAATGAATTCTCCTTTCATATATGACGATGAACACATTGAAGACTATTATATTACTTCTCATGTTGAATATATGGATACTTATAATGTAATGTCCCAAATGAAATATTTTAACAAATAATTTTTAGATTTGAAATGATTAAGAAGATCTTGTGAAATACCCAAATTCCAACACAATTTTTCACAAAATTATTCAACAAAAACTTTGAGAATTTTGCTTTGAAACACTTGGAATATTCTTCATTGATAATAATCTGATTATTTCACTAATTTTACAATGATAAACACATAACAAACTTGCTGGAAATGAACAACCACAATAGCTCTGAAACTATTACAAAATCTATCAAGAAAACACATACATTGACAACCTAGATTTAATAATTTGTGCACCAACTAAATAATAAATCTCCAATACTTAAATTGACGCTCTGGAATATTGTAGCCCAAAATAATATGCTACAATAACAATAAATACAGTAGCAACAACAACAACCACAATAATCACAAGAAACCCCAAAACTCCTTCAATCCAGATTTGATAATTTTTGCACTTGATTGTAGCATAACTTTCCTAGTTGATTTGGATGGATAAAATGAACAACAAAATGCTAATATACATCCCACACAATAGAAACAACAACAACAACACAAATTGAAACTATCTCTGCAAACAATCACACAAAACCTACAAACACACACAACTGAAACTAGCTAAAATCTACAACTCTGAAAGCACATTTACAACCTCTAAATGAAATTGTCCTACTGGACCAAAGGGGTTTTGTCCTATGAACCAAGAAACCAATATATTTTTGTCCACTGATCTCAATCTCCAATGGGTTTTCATCCACAGAGGATATTGTAAGAACACAAGTGCTCATACAAGAAATTTGAGAGATAAAATGATCAAAAGCTCCTTTTGAAGAAAACCCCTATATATTAATAGAGGATTGAAGCATCAAATTGGGTTCCCAAATCCCAATGCCACATTTTGGAATTTAAATAAAATAAAATAATATTTTCCCCTCTTCCATAACTGCATGCTAAAAATAAATTGTAACTTACGTAATGATATCTTGTCATATGTTCTATCATATCTATCATAAAATCTTACTAAAAAATCCCATGTCCCTCTTCTTGGGAAAATAATCATTATTAGAAACCACTTATTCCAAGACTATAATTGTTGGCTAACATATAGGAAAGCATCTTCCCACTTACACCTTGTCATAGAATTTGCTAATTTTTCTTTGGAAGTTAGAAAATCCTCATATAGAAACCCCACACCCCAAATAAGAATATAAAATAATAAAATATATTTAATATTTAATTTGGCCCCAATCAATAAGTTTTGAAAATGTAAATTAACATGGGTCCAATAATTAAATATTAAATAAATTATTTTCCTTACTTCTTCCTTAGCCCACGAAAAAATATTAGAATGGGCATTTTTCCCACAAAATTAAATTAACTAAAAATGAGACATTACAAGTCTGCCCATTGCAAGATTGCTTGTCCACAAGCAATGCAAGATTAAAATGCTCTGCTCCTTTCCAATTGGAAATTTCTATAATACTAGGATCCCAAATCATCCTTGGAAATTTCTCAAGTGTTCTCCTCTGGCTTGCACTTTTTAACTTCCCTAGTGGTTGCCTTAAATGAAAAATGCATTCTCCATCATGCTTCCATTGCACTGCTCTGATATAATGGAGAACTACAATATTTGCACCAAGTGATGCTTCTTTATTGCCCTTCATGTGTCTTCCCTCACTATCTAGACCTCATACTCTTATGTATGGACATACTCTTTCATCCTCCTTATGACGCTTTCCATGATGACAACAAATTTTCATAGTACGGAATGACTGCAATAATTTTTTTCTATCTTTTTCATGCCTTGAATTATTATTACAAAATTAATCAAGGTACTTACCTTTATTTTCCAGTTTCAAAGTTTCTACAAGCTCAACTCCACCATTAAAACTTGTTAAAAATTATTATCAAAAAAGTCATTTTGGAAATCAATTTGATATGTTTTTGACTCAATCTTATGAAGATCGATGGATGCTTCTTGAAAAGGAACAATTTTTTCAACTATGCTTTCAACAAGTAGTATTTGTTCCTCCTTAACTTCATCAAGATCAATCTATTTCTGACATTCAACTTTGTAAATCAATTAAGTATCATTTTCTAAACAAAGATCCATATCTTCCTTTTGCTTGGTGGATTCCTCCATAATATGCTTCCTCTCACTTTCTTGCAAGTTTGATTGTTCTTCTTTCTTTGGCTCATGCTCTATTGTCACAATTTATGATTCCTCTTTCTTCTTTTCTAGCTCTTTATCCAACTTTTCCTCTTTTTTCTTCAACTATCTTATGTAGTCACACAACCCTAATTTGTTTGGATACCTCATTTCGAGTACCTCCAAATACATGTTGAATGGTAGTAGAACTTTAAAAGATTTAGATTTACCTTGATACTCTCCTACAAGATTCTGGAAACCTCAAGTTTGTTCTTCCATTGTTTTAAAAACATGTTGTACTCTTTTATTTCCTTCTCTAATTTCATTAGTGCCTCTTGAAGAGGATCTATAATTTTTCTCTTATAGTTCCTTCTATGATACCAATTCTCTTTCACTAGGAAGCATCGATAGTCAAATCTACACTACAGGATTGAAAGATCAAAGCTCTGATACAGCTGTAATGTCCCAAATGAAATATTTTAACAAATAATTTTTATATTTTAAATGATTAAGAAGATCTTATGAAATACCTAAATTCCTACACATTTTTTCACAAAACTATTCAACACAAACATTAGCAATTTTGCTCTAAAACACTTAGAATCTTTTTCATTGATAATAATTTGATTATTTCACTAATTTTACAATAATAAAAACACAAAAAATTCTAGAAATGAACATCAACAACTCTAAAACTATTACAAAATCTATCAAGAAAACTTGTACATTGACAACCTAGATTTGACAATTTGTGCATCAATTGAAAGATAAATCTCTACTACTTAAATTGATGCTTTAGAAGACTGTAACCCACAATAATATGTTGTAATCAAAATAAATACAATATCAATAACAAAAGATACAACAATTTGAAAAAATACCACTATAATCACTAGAAATCCTAAAACTCTTTCACTCCAAATTTGACAATTTTTGCACCCAATTGTAGCATAACTTTCCCAACTGATATGGATGGATAAAATCAACAAAAAATGTTGATATACAGCTCACACAACAGAAACAACAAAAAAAAAAACACAAATTGAAAATATCTCTGCAAATAATCACATGAAACCTACAAACACAGAGTTGAAACTAGCTGAAATTTGCAACTCTAGAAGCACATTCACAACCTATGAATGAGATTGTCCTACTCAACCAAAGGGGTTTCATCCTCTAATCGAAGAAACCAATGGGGTTTCATCCAATGATCTCAATCCCTAGTGGGTTTTCGTCCATAAAAGATATTGTAAGAACACAAGTGCTCATACAAGAAATTTGAAAGATAAAAATGATCAAAAGCTCCTTCTAAAGAAAATCCTTGCATATTAATAGAGGCTTGCAACTTTAAATTCGGTGCCCAAATCCCAATGCCACATTTTAGGAAATAAATTAAAATAAAATAATATTTTCCCCTCTTCCATAATTGCATGCTAAAAATAAACTACAACTTCCATAATGACAACCTATCATATGCTCTATCATATCTGTCATTAAATTTTACTAAAAAATCCCATGTCCCTCTTCTTGGGAGAATAATAATTACTAGAAACCACTTATTCCAAGACCATAATTTCTTGCTAACACATGGAAAGTATCTTCCCACTTACACCTTGTCATAGAATCTACTAATTTTATCTTGGAAGTTACAAAATCCTCATATAGAAACCCCACACCCCAAACAAGAGGATAAAATAATAAAATATATTTAATATTTAATTTGACCCCAATAAATAAGTTTTGAAAATATAAATTAACATTTAATAATTAAATATTAAATAAATTATATTCCTTACTTCTTCCTTAGCCCATGAAATATAGTGGAATGGACATTTTTCACACAAAATTAAATTAACTAAAAATGGGACATTACATATAACAACATATCACATGCATCTAACCCACACTATGATAGCTTACACATTGATCATAATTTATTAGCTTCTCATGTGTCCTTTATTAATACTTCATTGCCTTATAATACATTGCATGAATACATTTTAAAACTTAGTGAATAATTTTTACATGATGATTACAATGGATCTACTAATGCTTCCTTATATGTGAGATCATTCTTACTCACTAATTTTGAACACTTATATGATAACATCTTGTTGATAGTGAGTTTCATTTATACTTAAGTGGTATAGCTTTGCAATGATTTGATTCATCTTGTTTTCTTTACACTTCCTATATGGCTAGCCCATTCACACATTGCATAATTTTCTAACCCTAATTCACATGTAAGGATGGCATAAGTTTAGAAATGAGCTCACATGGTCTATCTTTCAATCCTAATTCTATCAACATGGCTTATGTGTTTTCTATACCCTACTTTCATGCTACCCTTGATTCACATTATTATAACTAAGTGGGGCATAAACATCAAAGGTTAGGAAGAGCACAAGATGTTAATTTACCATCATCCTACCAACCAATACACTTAATTCACCTCAAACACCTCAAGCCACATCTAAAACAAGAGTATGACATTATTCAACAAATGCAAAGCACTCAAGCTAAAATATCTCTATGGGACTTAATATACACATCACCTCATTATATGCCTAATAGGGTCCAGACAATTGAACATCATTAGACAGATAGTTGAGATTAAGGAAGGTTTTGACATGACTATTGAGGGGATGGTTCTGTCAGAGTCATAATTAGAAATCTTGCTTGATTTGGTGGTGTAGTTGGCAAGGTGATAGATGGATGCTTTCGAGGATATTTTCACTCATTGTTCTGTGTGCTCTCATTGAATTCTTTCCTTTTTGAGAGTTGTTGCAGTGTCTTAATGGCGTCGAGAGGAGGTGAGTAGGAGAAGATGGATGCAGGTAGGAGTAAGAGGTTCCCCGAGGCGGGCCAAGGCAACAACTAGTGAGGTGTGTTGTTTGTGGCTCGATGGGTGGTAAGAAGGTAGTTGTTGATGATCTGAATGGTGGAACAAAAGGGAATAGAAGGAGGAAGAGGAGAGTATTAGGGGAAGTAGCTGCATACATCTTTGTTGAATGTGTAGACAGGGAGATAAAAAATCCCTCCCTCTGACACTAGCTTACCAGAATCATGGAAATTTAAAAAAAAAAGATGGTGAAGCTGAGGTTAATATTTGGTCTTCCATGGCTAATTTTCTCTTAGATCCCGAACACTCTAGGGGATATTGAAATTTGGTGGGGCTGCACAGACTATCTTGATGTCGTCATTGATCTTGGTGGCTGCAAGTTCTATGCTTCTTCATGATGATTTGTTGGATAATTTGATGCAGGCGGAGAGGAATTTGAACTTTATTCTGGGTCACTTTCATGACATCTAGGGAGATAGGTTGATATCCTTGCAGCTTTGGATAGTATTGTTGATAAGGTTGGTGTGACTTTGCTAGATCGGCCGCTGGCCTCTCTTTCTTGTGGTTATGATTCTAATGATGATGTGGTTTGGGAGGTCGCCATGGAATGCAATGTTCCGGTAGGAGGCAAAAATCATGATAATTATATTGATGATTCTCATGGGGGTGGGCTTGCGTAATTTGCCCACCCTATTTTGATAGCTAAACTTGTTTGATAGAACTAATAGGTATGGGGTGCAGGGTTAGTCTCTCTTTTTTCTTATATTTATGGGGATCTTACTGGTTTAAGACTATTATGCTATGATAAGACATTTAGATCCTTTTTGCTCGGTTCCTAGACTTATAACTAGGTTATATATATATATATATATATCACCTCATTATAGATGAAAATAAGTTCAGTCTACTAATGCTTTCTTACATGTGAGATCATTCTTACTAACTTATTTTGGACACTTAGATGATGACATCTTGTTGATTAGTGAGTTTCATTTATACTTAAGTGGTAGAGCTTTGAAATGATTTGATTCATCTTGTTTTCCTTACACTTCCTTTATGAATTTGGCCCATTCATTCATTGCATAATTTTCTAGTCCTAATTCACATGTGAGGATAGCATAAATTCATAAATGACCTCACATGATCTATCTTTTGATTCAAATTCTATCAACATGGATTATGTGTCTTCTATACCCAACTTTTATTCTAACTTTAATTCACATGATTATAACTTAGTGGGTCATACACATCAAAGGTTAGAAAAAGGACATGATGTTAATTTACCACCAACAATCCTACCAACCAATACACCTAATTTACCTCACATGCCTCATGCCACATCTAAAACAAGAGTATGCCATTATTCAACAAATGCAAAGCACTCAAGCTAAAATATCTCTATGGGACTTAGTATGCACATTGCCTCATTATAGAGATATAATGAAAAATGTTGTACCAAAATTGAGTTGGGTCTAACACTACTCCACAACTAGATACATATTTGATTGAGTCTATTGGCCACAAGGAACAAAAAGCTAAATCATTTTATAATAATGAGATTCCACTTGAGAAAGTTCTTAATGAGGCAATAAATTTGCACATCACGGTAAAGTGTAGAAATGCATTTATCAAATGATCTTTAATTGACAATGGACCTAGCCTTAACATATGTACTTGTTATCACATGACATTGCACCCTGCTTGGAGCATGTTCAAGCATTCCAATGACACAATGGGACTAATCTCAAGGTGTGGGATCTTGCAAATGAGATCAAACCTCTATAGAAGGCTGGTTCCTCTTTCTGGACTTAAGGTCCAGAGAATTCAACTAAACCTACGCTAATGATCACCAGGGAAAAGGGAGAGAGGGATTACAGAAAGGGAAAGGTGATACACCAATATTTAGGATGTTTAGTTGAAGCTGACATAACACAATGATGATTTCAAACGCTGAATAGACTAACACAGACTCATTCATTCTCTATCAGAGGCCAAAATAGAATACTAGTACCTATAAGGGACCATTTTATCCACAAGATAAGTGAAAAGCATTCAAATAGACACAATGAAAGAGAAATGAGAGAGGCAGAATCAATTGCTTATATTAATCATAGAGGCTAAGTAGCCATTACAAAAATAGGAAAGATCAATATAGACCAGGAAGACACAGAATGATAGTTTTCCCCTCATAGTTGAACTAAAGTGAAGACAAAGAGGCCCAGAAGAAGACATAGTCGATCAGATTCATGTAGTTCTAGGAAATATCATGAGGTCAAGATCAAGCATGAAGAATGCCAGTCTGAATAATCACCCAATGACCAACCAACAACCTTTTTTACATCTTACTTTCATGTATATATAGCATTTTAGTTCAATGTAGTAGCCCTGGGTGTTGAATTTTGGTCAATCGACTTGATTTGTACACCCATGCTGTATTCAATTCGGCCCAGAAGCTGTGCCAGAAGATTAGAGGTCTTTGAGTTGCGTGGCCATGCCCTGTGTGCTGAATTGTCCTTGGAAAGACCTATAGAAATATGGGCCGCAGAGGATACTTCATCCTCTTCATTCATATATGGTACCTGCGCCTTGAATTCCCATTGTTTGAGCTACCTGCAACCCCAACCTGCAACAATGACGTCACTGGAAGCACATTTTCAGGCAGCCAGAAAAGTCACACCTTTTAAAAGATTTTTACAATACTTCAAAATATTTTAAACTGACTTTTAAAATATTTTAAAGCAATACATTATAGTACATGCTTTAATATTACATTGATTTTTCACTTTTTAGGCCCTCTATTTTGCCTTATTGGCAAAATCTCATTTTCACAAACTGTTATGTCTTTGCCTTCTATTTATTTTCATCTTTTCCTTTTAGTCAACAAAATCACCATTTTATGAACCTGGCTTGTTTCTCCTTTTATCGACAAATTCCTGATTTTACGAACTATCTCTGCCTTTGTCTTTGACTTTTCACTTTTCCTCTTTATCGACAAAGTTCCATTTTTCCAAACCTTCCTTTGCCCTCACTTTTTGCCCTATCAGCGAATTTACAATTTTGCGAACTTGGCTTTGCTTTTGACTTTTCTTCCTTTGGATCTCTTTATCGCCTTATCGATAAATTCCAAAAAATTCAAACTTGTTGGCAAGTTCCTCTTTTTGTAGATTTCCTGACTAGCCAAGCTTTTCACCTTTTCGCCTTATCAATGAATCTTGCTTTTCGCGAACTTCCCATGCTTTAGCCAATTTTTCTTCATCTTTGTCTTTATCGACAAACTTCATCTTTTTAGAACCACTGAGTTCACCCCTTTTCGCCTTGTCAGTGAATCTGACTTTTTTAGAACTTTCTCCCTTTAGCGCTTTCATCTGAGCTCCTATTGCCTTATCGATGAACCCTTGAAAGCTCGAACCTCTTTTCTTGTTCTTTAATTTTCTGATTCACCGATAGAGGCTCCTTTCTTTCTTTCCTTTGTCTTCAACCGATCTTCCTTGCCTTCTTGTTCTTTGTTGGCAAAGTTGCCGATTGACGAACTTGCCGATCAACAAACTTAAGGTTCGCCGAACTAACATTTTACCAATAAGGCAAAACTCTTTCCTTAGTGAATTTCTACCCACCCGCCTTGTGCGTTTTCTTCCTCACTTTGGCCTATCGGGGAATTTTCCCATCGCTGAAATTTTCATTTTGTCGACAAGGTGCTCCCTAGTCCTTTTTCCCTTTGCCTTAGTCGATTCACCCCCTAGTTGGCAAACTAGCGAATCGGTGAACTTTCGAACCTACAAACCAAAGGTTCGCCAAACTGAACTTTTGCTGACTAAGGCAAAGAAATGGCAAAAAACTTTGAATTTTTGGGGATTTTTTTTGGGTTTTTTGCTAAGGGAAACTTCTTCCATTTCAGGTATCTCAGATCGGATATTTTTGATGGAAGAAGGGATTTTTTGGGTCTTTTTGGCCTGGGCAAAAATAAGACAACATTTTGGCGACTATGTAGGGGTGTTTGCTTGCTAAACAAAGGGATTCGACTGTCTTATACAATCCATTGGGTACAGAGTCAAAAAGGAACTGCAACAACATGACCAGAATGGGCCAGACCAACACAAAATTAAACACTGCCTGCAGAAAACAAGACAAAATAAAACAACAGGGCGAACAATTCTCCTAATGAGAATGCTGCCTATGCAAAAGAACTTATGGAAAGGAAACCTTAAAACAGAAACAAAAATAACCTAAACCTAAAGTAACCAACTAGAAATGTCCTTAAACAAAGCCATTAACTGGTTTCTCAAAATAACTACCCTTTCTCAACAATTTATGATGTTTTACATGCTTATGGGCAATTGATAGGAGGTGGGGAAGGGATGGGCATACAATAAATTGACAAAACACTTCCCAAAGAATGGGAACAAACTCACTTACCCACTTGAACTGTTTGTTGATGCAACTACCTAGAAGTGGATAAATGGACCGATCCCACTTATTTGAATGCTCAACTTCATGCTCAGGAGTGAGCATGACAAATGGTGACTGCTCATGATCTGTCTTCAGCTGGGCTAGATGCTTGATAGGGCATCCCCTTGAAATGACATGCAAATCAACAAAGTTGATCTCATGCATCTGCTCTGATCTTTCATCATTCTGTTGCTGGTTTGAAAGCTCTGGCTCTTATATATCAATTGGAGGAATGACTGCCTCCTTAACCTGCTCAAACTACTCAAGTTTTACCTCATCTAGAGGCACTGATTTACTATCTAGTTTTGAGCAGAAAACATCAAGCTTATCCCAGAAATGAGGCTCCTCCAAATCCTCTACACTCTTCAGTATAGGGTTGCTCATATGCTCCTCTTCATGAGCTAGAATTTCACTGTCATGCTGGGCCTCAACCTAAAACAATCTGCCATCATTTTCAATGCCTTTATGCTATTGTAAATCCATTGTCATATGCATGTCCTCTTCATTCTCTTGCCAATTCAAAAACACACATTCGACCTGTATTTGCCTTTGTATTACCCTAGCCTATTAGCTAGATCCAATCTATTATTTTGGAACTGCTAATGGATTACATGGATGACACCACTCATAGCCTTGAGCTGTGCTATTTTGAATTGGAACAAGCACGTTTGATGTACTTGTAGCAGCTGATTTTATGGAGTTCAGGGACCTAACATGGCTCAGTTGATTTTGTCTTTGATTGTTCCCTTGACAAGGTTGCCCACTAGGATGATAGGGCTGATTGGGAGCTTAGTATGGCACATCAACTGTAGGAATTGGTGCCATAATTAGATGAATGACTGGGGCTTCCAGAAATAATGGCATTAGAGGCCTAGGAGTAATCTTTCTAGCTAGAATTAAACAATTTTTTGCCCTAATAGCTACCTCATAGGCATCAGGTAACACATCCCCTCCTAGAGACTTAATCATGACAGCGATATCACTGTTTAGGGATTCTCAAATAATACAAGAAGGCAACATTAGGGGAAGGCCTCACCAATGGTGGGATTCTGTACCAAGTTTTTTGAAATCTGAAATTAAAATCCATCATGAATTCATAATGATCCCCTTTAATAGTGGCTAGTTGCTCTATCAGGGATAAATGATCACCGTTATCTTCGAAACGCTGACAAATCCTTATTCCCAAATCATCCTATTCATGATTTGAATTTGCAGGTAACCCCCTATACCACTGGAGAGATTTTCCTTTCAAGGAAGAAGCAAGGAGAATTACCGTGACATTGTCTTGGGTAACATTGTGAATAGATCATACATTAGCAATGTATTGGATGTGCTCGACAGGGGTAGTGGAATTTTTACCAGTGAAAAAGGGAATAACCTTTAGAGCTGAAATTGGGATGTCATCATATTGTGCAAGGTCAAGAGGGCTTCCACCGTTAAAGGCCACAAAGGGTCTATTTCTTGGCAAGGCCATGACAGTGGTGTGAGTGTTGTGATGGGCGAATGGAAGCCTATTTGTGATGGGGGGAAAAGGCCATGAATTTCATAATAGCTTGACATACTAGAGCATTAAAAAATAGAGATGTATCAAAATATTCTTTGAAAATAAGGGTAACACGTATACTTTTGGAGACTGGAAACATACCAGAAGAGAGTCGCCAGGTGATTTGGGATGCTTATGAAAGCATGTTAGACCAGGAATACCACCAAAATCCTGATCCTTGATGAATCCTTAAGTACTTGGGCTGCTTTCACTAGAAAATTTGTTCAACAGAGTCACCATGGTGCTTGTTGAATGCTTTCACAACTACACGTGAACTAAGAACAACACCAAATATTCTTAGTTCAGCTCTTACTCAGAGCAGAGAGTCCCACCGGGTGTGCCAGAAACTATTGTCATATGAAATTGCACCCTACTTGAAGCTTGTTCAATCATTCTAATGACACAATGGGACTGATCTCAAGGTGTGGGACCTTGCAGATGAGATCAGACCTCCAGAGAAGGCTGGTTCCTCTTTCTGGACTTAAGGTCCAGAGAATTCAACTAAACCTATCCTAATGATCACCAAGGAAAAGGGAGAGAGGGAATACAAAAAGGGAAAGGTGATACACCAAGATTTAGGGTGTTTAGTTGAAGCTGACATAACACAGTGATGATTTCAAAGCTTGAATAGACTAACACAGACTCATTTGTTCTCTACTAGAGGCCAAAATTGAATACTAGTACATATAAAGGGATTGTTTTATCCACAAGATAAGTGAAAAGTATTCAAACAGACACAGTGAAAGATAAATGAGAGAGGCAGAATCAGTTGCTTATATTAATCATAAAGGCTAAGTAGCCATTACAAAGATAGGAAAGCTAAATACAGACTAGGGAGACACATAATGATAGATTTCCCCTCATAGTTGAACTAAAATGAAGACAAAGAGGACCAGAAGAAGACACAGTCGATCATATTCATGTAGTTCTAGGAAATATCATGAGGTCAAGATCAAGCATGAAGCATTCTAGTTTGAATAATGACCCAACGACCAACCAACAACCTTTTTTACATCTTACTTTCATGTATATATAACATTTTAGTTCACTGTAGCAGCCTTGGGCATTGAATTTTGGTCAATCGACTTGATATGTGCGCCCATGTTGTATTTAATTCAGCCCAAAAGCTATGCTAGAAGATTAGAGGACTTTGATTTGCGTGGCCATGTCCTGTGCATTGATTTATCCTTAGAAGGACCTGCAAAAATATGGGCCATAGAGGGTACTTCGTCCTCTTCATTCATATATGGTACCTGTGCCTTGAATTCCCACTGTTTGACCTACCTGCAACCCTGACCTGCAGCAATGATGTCACTGGAAGCACATTTTCAGGCACCCATAAAAGTTACACCTTTTAAAATCTTTTTACAATACTTCAAAATATTTTAAACTGACTTTTAAAATATTTTAAAGCAATACATTATAGTACATGCTTTAATATTACAATGATTTTTCACTTTTCTGGCCCTCTATTTTGCCTTATCGACAAAATCTCATTTTCACAAACCATTCTATCTTTGCCTTCTATTTATTTTCATCTTTTCATTTTAGTTGGCAAAATCACCATTTTATGAACCTGGCTTGTTTCTCCTTTTATCGGTAATTTTATGATTTTGCAAACTATCTTTGCCTTTGTCTTTGAATTTTCACTTTTCCTCTCTATCGACAAAGTTTCCTTTTTCTGAACCTTCCTTTGCCCTCACTTTTCGCCCTATTGGTGAATTTACAATTTTGCAAACTTGGCTTTGCTTTTGTCTTTTCTTCCTTTGGTTCTCTTTATTGCCTTATCGATGAATTCCAAAAAATTCAAACTTGTTGGCAAGTTCTTCTTTTTGCCGATTTCCTAACAAGCTGAGCTTTTCACCTTTTCACCTTATCAACGAATATTGCTTTTCACGAACTTCCCATGCTTTAGCCAATTTTTCTTCATCTTTGCCTTTATTGGCAAAATTCATCTTTTTAGAACCACTAAGTTGGCCCCTTTTTGCCTTGTTGGCAAATCTAACTTTTTCAAAACTTTCTCCCTTTGGTGCTTTCATCTGAGCTCCTATCACCTTATCGACGAATCCTCAAAAACTCGAACCTCTTTTCTTGTTCTTTACTTTGCCAATTCGTCAATAGAGGCTCCTTTCTTTCTTTCCTTTGTCTTCGACTGACCTTCCTTGCCTTCTTGTCCTTTGTTGGCAAAGTTACCGATCGACGAACTTGCCGATCAGTGAACTCAAGGTTCACCGAACCAACATTTACCCAATAAGGCAAAACTCTTCCGTTAGTGAATTTCTGCGCACTCGCCTTATGTCTTTTCTCCCTCACTTTGGCCTATCGAGGAATTTGCCCGTCGGTGAACTTCTCATTTTGCCGACAAGGTGCTTCCTAGTCTTTTTTCCCTTTTCCTTAGTATATTTTTCCTTAGTCGATTTGCCCCCTAGTCAGTAAACTGGTGAATCGATAAACTTTCAAACCTGTGAACCAAAGGTTTGCCAAACTGAACTTTTGCTGACTAAGGCAAAGAAATGGCAAAAAACTTGGAATTTTTGGGAATTTTTCTGGGTTTTTTGCTAAGGGAAACTTCTTCCATTTCAAGTGTCTCAGATCATATATTTTTGATGGAAGAAGGGAAACTTCTTCCATGCGATGCTTGGAAAATTAATGTGTAACATCCTTCTTGGATATCCATGTGTAGATGCCCAAAATTCACCACTAATTTCCCGCAAATTAATTAAATAAGAAATTATTTAATTAATTTAGCCTACCTTCTCATTATTAATTAATTAATCACTAATTATTAATTAATTATCTGTGTGAGGAAAATTGAGAAGTCGAATGATAAAATCACAGCAATGATAATAACAACTCAATAACCCATAACATAAAGAGATCGATCTAAATAAAAAGCCAATATCAATGAATAAATCAAATAAAACAAGAAAGACTTCACCTAGATTGTATTGTTCTCTTTGTAGATATGTAGATTGCTCAATAACGTTGCGAAACCATGTTTACAACAAGTGGATGTGTTTGTGCTCAAAGTGCTCAAGGGTGCTCAATGATGTAATGTATACTCAATGCGCTATAAAAGGATGCCTGAGAATAAGTGATCGAAGAGGATTTGCTATGAAGAGGAGGGGGGTTTTTATAGATTTCAAACATGATCGATCAACGGATGAAATAAATCCATAGAATGAATGGTTGAGATAAATCAAATAATTCATGATGAATGTGCACACGACATGTGTCACTCTAAAAAGATATTTTTATTAAGATAATTACTTTTTTGATAAAGATAGAATTTGATATCATAAATTAGAATGCTTTTCCTTCTAATTCATGAGTTGATAAAAACAAGATAAATTAAAGCCAATTAACTCAACTTTAGATTTGCCTTTTTTAGAGTTCTAAAAATAAGACTAATTGTGCACATGAGTTAACATGATATTTTTACAGGAATTAGAAGATAATTGAAATTAAATAAATGAATTTATTTAATTGATTGTGCATTATTTTGAAGAATATGAAGATGTGAATATTTAAATAAATTAAATAAATAAATTGATTTAATTTATTTTGCATGATGAAGGATAAATAAAATATGTGATTATATTTTATTTTTAGAGGAAAAAACAAATTAAATAAATAAATTTATTTAATTGTTTGTGCAAGATTAGAGGACATGAAGATTATAAATAAAATACTTGATTTTATTTATTTTTAGATGATTGAGATAATTTAAATAAATTTGCATGATTTATTTAAATTTAGAAGAATAATTGATTTAATTAAATAATGTAAATTATTTAATTATAGATAAGAGGATTTGTGATGAATTAATTAAATAATGGGATTTATTTAATTAATGTAGACTTAGAATTTGAAAAGGATAATGATTTAATTAAATAATTAAAATTATATAATTTTGGAAGAATAAGGTCAATTTTGCTGAAATTAATTAAATAAAGAGGATTTATTTAATTAATGTTAAAATGCAGGAGTTTTGGAAGAATTGATGATTTTGATGAAATTAATTAAATAATTAGATTATTTAATTAATGCTGAAATGCAGGTGATTAGACAAAATACCAGTGATGTGATGACTTGGTCATTTTTGGGTGTCTACATTTTGCCCCTCTTTGATGCAATGCAATTTATAGCGTTGCTTCAAAGAAAATGATTGTTGAAGACTTGATACAAGTTTGATGCCCCAGTGTAGCTGGTGTAGGATGCCCCCTCAAGAGGAAAGATAGGGAAGCGACAAAAGAATTGGGTTGACACTCGACTAGAAGATTGTGTTGGAGATAGGTGAGGCTAGTTTGATGATAGATAGAAGAAAGTGGAGATAGAAGAGAACATGAGAGAAAGACTGTTGATTGATCCTTGCTTGAAAACTATATAATGACAGGGATAAATGGATGGGTAAATGGATGAGCTTGTTGCAATAGTTTCACAAATGTTTATAAAGAGCAATCCTTATTTTTGATAAAGCACATGGATAGTTTTCCACCAAGGTATAAATGACCAAGGTGCTGTGATATCTGAGTGCGTGGATGTTGACTCTGCAAGCAAGCGGTTTGAACATAGATCCCTTAGACATAATATAACCTTGTTGGATATGTGAATGAGCCATAGTCTTGAACATAAAATAAACTTTAATACATAAATGCAAGAATAATATTAATATGTAAGATGCTAGGTCGTAACATAGACAAGATAAATATGCTGCTAAGAAAGATGTTAAAGATCATTCCTTAAAAACGGCACACAAAAGCAATGACTATGCCCCCATTCTGTACTGCATCGCAACATACCAAGATTATAGATAAATCAAGGTAGTCTTGAATATGTATTGGAAAAAGGAACAAGAGATAAACCAAAAAGCAAATTGACTGACTTACAAAGTAAACATACAACCAACATATTCTCTTGCCAAAGAGGTTGCTCAGGATAGATTGGATGGGAAAAGATAACAGCCTTATCATAGGAACAATGTGTCCATTAAAGGGTGTTATCTATTGAAAGGATAATGTCTGGTTTTAGGAAATGCAACATGTCGCAAAAGACGCGTGTGTTGGTCTGGTTTCAAACATGGCACATCCTACAAAAGACAAGTTTGTTGATCTATTTCTTAGTTGAGATTGATTTAGCTGATGTTGGCAATCGATATGTAGGACAACATATGGCTCTGTAAGTAAGTTGCTTTGCTTCAAGTGTGTTAAGGACTTTTGCTTTGAAAGGATGCATTTGTTTGTTGCTTTGCTGCTTGAGTTAGTCAAGTCAAGGTGAATGGATTTTGATAAATGGAAGGCTAGAAAGATGACATGTCAATGGATTGAGGTGTGTGAAGAATGATGAATCATATGTGCCTGAGTACTGGATACATCCTTCATATTCCAGACTGCCTACATACCCTATATCCACGGGATCAAGGCACATTACGAGGAAAGATGAAAAATGATAATATGTAGTTCTCGGTAGAGTGATGAGTGGGTCAAGGTGTTTGAGCTTAGGTTGGTTGAAATGATGAGATCTTATGTACCTGAGTATTGGATACTTCCTTCGTATTCCAGACTGCCTACATACCCATATCCATGGGATCAAGGTACCTTAAGATTGAGATGGGATGATATGTAGTTCTGGTTTGTGTGATGATGTAGGAAAAGTGTTGGGAAGATAATAGGCTTATGGTAGGAACGATGTGTCTATTAAAGGGTGTTATCTGTTGAAAGGGGAATGATTGAAGTGTTTGTGTTTGGTGTGTTTGGTTTGTGTTGTTGTTGTGAAGGTTGATGTGTTTTTGTTGTTGTTTTGAACCATGAATAAGGATCCATTCCCAGACCTAGGTTAAGGAAAGAATTGCCCCCATTCTGGTAGAGGTGTTGTTATGGTTGACTGACATAGAAAGCATGACCTAGGACAAGACAGTGATAACTGTTGACATAGATCAAGATGTAGGATGACGACGATGGACATTGACAAATTTCTAAGCTATTCTAGATAGGGAGAGGGAAATGCAAACAAGGTCGATGGTTTTATTATGGATGGATGGATGAAGTTTGTTGTGAAATGGACATGGAATGAATAGGACTCAATAGATGATGGATGCTGACTCTACACATAGCGCCTGTTTGCCAGGTTTTCACCATAGGAAGGATTATTTTTTATTTTTATTTTTATTTTTTTGAGGACCAGGCATAAAACTTCTTGAGATGAACACTGTTGATTGGCTCATCTAGAGGAATGTCGTCAGGTGTAGCTAAAGTATAAGCTCCTGATCCATATGCTGCTGTGACAATAAAGGGTCCTAACCAATTAGGGTCAAACTTGCCCTTCTTTTCTCGATCTGCTTGATTTCTCTAATTTTTTTTTAAGACAAGATCACCAACTTGAAACCATCTTTCTTTGATCTTTTTGTTGTAATTACGTCGGAGGTAGTTTTGATAGACATGGAGATGATTAAGTGTGGCAAGGTGCCTCTCATCTAGTAATTCTAGCTCAGCTAATCTGGAAGTGCGATACTCCTCTCCATCAATTAGGTTCTGCATGGATACTCTAAGGGATGGGATCTCGACCTCTATAGGTAGGATGACTTCAAATCCATAGATCAAGGCATAGGGTGTTGCACCAGTTGGTGTTTTGATACTAGTGCGATAGGCCCATAGGGAGGGATTGAGTTGCAGGTGCCAATCACAACTAGCTTCATTGACCATTTTCTTGAGGATTTTGAGAATGGTTTTGTTGGAAGCCTTATCTTGGCCATTACTCTACGGATAGTAGGGAGTGGAAAAGTGATGTTGGATATTATATTATGTGCATAAGGCACGAACATCTTGGTTCTTGAATGGTCTCCCATTATTAGTGACAATGGCTTTGGGAATACCATACAGGCAAATGAGGTAGTTAAGGATAAACTTGGCTATTTGCTTACAGGTGATATAGGTCATGGGGATGGCTTTGACCCACTTTGTGAAGTACTCAGTGGCGGTAATGATGAATTTGTGGCCATTGGATGAGGATGGGTGGATTTGTCCTACAAGGTTAAGACCCCATTGTGAAAAAGGCCATGGAGTAGTCAAGGTTGTAGTTCGCGAGCTGGTGCATGAATCAAATCTCCATGTTGCTGGCATTGTAGACACTTCTTAGCAAACTGTAGAGCATCTTGCTCTATTGTAGGCCAGTAATACCCTATGCGGAGTATCTTCTTAGCAAGATTAGGACTGGTAGACTGTGTTCCACAGACACCTTCGTGTATGTCTCGTAAGGTAGCTTCGGCTTCTTCGCGTTAAGACATCGTAAGAGGATACCATCGAGACTCCAGTGATAAAGTGTATCATCCAGAATGGTGTAACGGGAGGATCAGCGAATAAAGGTTTTGCGTTGGGTGGTGGATAGGTCCAAGGGAAAGGTACCGTGTTTAAGGTATTCATATATATATTCATACCATGGGGAATTAGGACCAACAAGTTCACAGATGATTTCAGTAATTAGAACATCGACAACTGGTATCAATAATTGCTCGATCAAGAATTCACATTTCTATGTGTTTGCAGACATGTCTATAAGTGACCCCACAGAGGCCATAGAGTCTGCAACCTTGTTATGCTCTCTTGGAATTTGCTCAAATGTGATGCTAGAATAGTGTGGTTTGTAGGCATCCACTAGTTGCTTGTAGGGGACCAACTTTTCGTCCTTTGTTTGATACTCATCTGTGACCTGTCGAATGACTAGTTGTGAGTCTCCATATACCTGTAGTTATGTGATGTCCCATTGAACTATTGTATTGAGACCTATGAGGAGTGCTTCATACTTGGCTATGTTGTTGGTGCAAGGAAATGCAAGTTGATATGACTTTGGAATATAGTCATTTTGAGGTGTGATGAATAAGATGCTAGCCCCTGATCCATGCTGTGTGTAGGAACCATCAAAATACAACTTCCACATTATTGAGGTAGAAAGAGTGAAGAGATTCTCATCGAGAAAGTCAGATACCATAGGACGTATATCTATCATGGGTGCTTCTACTAGTTGATCTGCTAGGGCTTGTCCCTTGATTGCTTTACGATCCACATACTCAATATCAAACTCACTAAGGATCATAACCCATTTAGCTAGTCTGCCTGTAAGAGCCACTTTTGCTAGTAGATACTTTAATGGATCAATTTTTGCTATGAGATTTGTACATTGGTTTAGCATGTAATGCCACAACTTTTGGGATGCAGACACTACTACTAGACAAGCTCTTTCCATAGGAGAGTAATTGAGTTCATAACCCACCAAGGTTTGATTGATGTAATAGATTGCATGCTCTTTTCCTGACTCATCATGCTATGCTAGAAGAGCCCCTAGGGCTGTAGTTGTAGTTGAGATGTACAAGATCAAAGGCCCACTAGTGACTGGTGGTACCAAGACAAGAGGTGTAGCTAGATATTCTTTGAGCTAATCAAATGCTGCTTGACACTTATCATCCCATCGAAATTAGACATCCTTTCAGAGCAAGTGTTGAAATGGTTTACATTTATTTGCTAGCTATGAGATGAAACACCTAATAGATTGTAACCTTCCTTGTAGGCTCCTTAATGCTTTTAGATTATTTGGTGGAGGCATCTCCACTATAGCCTTAACTTTTGTTGGATCTACTTCAATGCCTCTATGAGATACAATGTATCCCAATAAGTTTCCTGATGTTACCCCGAAGACACATTTCTTTGGATTGAGTCTTACTTGCTATTTCTCAAGTCTATCAAGGATTTTCCCTAGAACCTATATGTGATATGCTCTAGAAGATTTTGCTAGTATATCATCAACATAGTCTTCCATGATGTGATGAAAGAGGTCATGGAATATCATTGTCATTGCTCTTTGATAGGTTGTCCCTACATTTTTAAGACCAAATGGCATGACGCACCAACAATAGGTACCCCAAGGACAAGTGAAAGTAGTTTGATGTTGATCTTCTTCCGCTTTCATTATCTGATTGTAGCTGAAAAATCCATCCATTAGAGAAAGAATTTCATGACCAGCAGTCAAGTCTACTATGAGATCAATGTTTGGCAGTGGGAAGCCATCTTTTGGACATGCTTTATTGAGATCTCTGAAATCAAAACAAATGTGGATGCCCCCATTCAATTTAGACACAGGTACAATGTTTGAGACCCATTCTGGATAATCAAAAGGCCTAATGAATTTTGCATCTAGTAACTTTTGTATTTCCACTTTCACCAAGAGAGCAATCTGTGGATGCATCTTCCTTACCTTTTACTTGACGGGTTTAACTGTTCGATCAACTGTGAGATAGTGAACTACTAGCTTAGGGTCTAACCCTAGCATATCAGCATAGGTCCACACAAATTTGATGGTTCTTTGTAAGAAGAAGTTGATAATATTTTTGTGCTCTTGTTTTGATAATGATGCTACAAGGAATGTTGTCTTTGGATTTTGTTCTGTGCCAAGATTTATCTCTGTAGAATCTTCCACTAGGAGGGCTGATTTCTCTTGATACTTAGATGGTAAGGGAAGGTCAAATCCTCCATCCTCAGGTGCCACAGTTGGGTTTTCACCTTTGGATACGTCCTTTGTTTTTACTATTTTGTGATTGAGAGGTGCCACAGTGTGGTTTTCACCTAGAGATCTTTCTTTATTTTTACTTTTGCAACTGGAGGATTTGGTATTCTCACCAAAATAAGTAGTTTGCTCTAGTTCCACTACAAAACCATCTTTGTGATCGCCAAGAGGGATACCATCCTAGAGTCCCATGAACTCAGCAATAGCTTCATCATTCTGAAATACATCTAGAACGGGGGCCCCTTGTTGGTCCCAATCGATAAGTTCAGGGTAGACAAGTGTTACTAGCTGGGTGTTGGTGGTGGATGTTAAGGATACAGATGATAGCATAAATATGGAGGATTCAGTGAATAGGTTAGTCATATGGAGGGAAGAGTCATCAATGATATCCTCATTAGATGTCAAATCGGCGGGAAAAGTTTATGCCACCTTGTCAAGAATACCCTCGATGTCCAAGGCACGTGGTACCTTCCTACCAAATCCTAACCCCTTCTTGTCTAGTTTCTTCGTCACAATAACGGGTTCCATTGTCCCTTGATTCTATTTTCCAAGGCCACCTTTGCCTTTATAGCCCATGTTTTTGACTATCCTTAAGCCATTGCCATATTGCTTGACTAGTATTGTGACTAGTTCTTTCTCCTTATAGAGCCAAGAAGAGATGTCTTCAATAGTTTCCTCTACCAATAATTTTCCCTCTTGAAATTGGGTTAGAGATGCTGGGGGAGGAATTGCTGCGTTTTTAGTTGCTTTGGCAATGGGCGGTTGGCCATAAGATTTAGGGGATAAAGGCATCTGCCCTACACAACAAGATATTGAGATATCATATTCTCCAAAGCCAATATCACGGATGTGAGCTTTGATTTCAGGAATAGGATGAGGATTGGGTTCAGTTGCAAAGGCTTTTGTTAGATTTTCAAAGTCAACATATAATGGGGATTCAAGGGAATTGTCATTATTGGGCACTTGGTTGCAATTCTTATAACTGTCTTGCAAGACATGACATAATTCGAAGGGATTAGGATCACCTGGGATAGTGATCTCCATACCATTGAATGGGAACTTGAGAGACTGATGGTACGTTGAAGGAACAACTTTCATGGCATGGATCCATGGGCGTCCTAGGATAATGTTGTAAGGTAGCTCAATGTCAAGGACTTGGCACCTGGTTTCAAGCATGACCAGGCCTACTTGTATACACAAGTGGATAACACCTTCTGAACGGTCCTCCGCATCATCATACTCCTTGATTGTAATACTTTGATCAATGTTGACTTGATCCTCAGAGTATCCCAATTGTTTAAGTAACTTTAGAGAATAGATATTGAGACCAACACCACCATCTATAAGTATGCGTTTTATCTTACGTTTATGGATGAGAACTTCAATGTGAAGGGCATCATTGTGATAGGGATTGTGGGATGGGAGGCCCTTTTCAAAAAAGACCACATTGTAGGGTGAGGCAATGTTACCTATTATAGCTTGGAAATCCGTGACCTCTATGTTGTTAGGAATCGAAGACTCTTGTAGGGATTTTTCTAGCACAACTTTATGTGCAGGTGACGGCCGTAGAAGGTCCAAGATAGAGATTTGTGCAGGGGTTTTCCCTAGATGTTCAACAGGATTGTAATCAGATTGGGTTGGGAGACTTGGTGTTGGACCACGAATGGTGACACGACCACGATGAGTTGTAACTGTGCAATCCGTAGATTTGCCTTTGATAGTGAGGGTAGATACACGACTCTCTTCAAAATGACCCATAATGGAGTCATAGGAAGTGGAAGCTTTATGAACACCTTTACCTTTATCTGGAGGAGGACCTTGACTATGGTTAGGGAATGGTTCCTTGTACATGTTGAGATCCTTGTTGGTGTGTTGAATTGGTTGTTCTTCCTCAAAAGTGATTTTGTGTCCATCAATAAGGTTTTGGATCATGTGCTTGAGTTTCATGCATGATGCGGTTCTGTGTCCTTTGCTCCTATGGAATTCACAATATTCATTGTCTCTGTATCGTGAGGATTTGTAGATAGGTTTACCATATGGAGGAGCATCTGGTAAGGTGACGAGTCCATTGTGTAAAAGCTTATGTAGAACAAATTCTATGGGCTCTCCCAAGGGAGTGAATTGATGTGGTGGAGGGTAATCTTGCAAAGGTTGCTCTTGTTGTCATTGTTGTTGGTTTTGGTATAGTTGTCTTTATTGGTTTTGTTGAGGCATAGTTTGACTCGGTTTGGAAAGATGAAGGGGTGTTTGCAATGTTTGGACATGTTTAGAATCGACCACACCATCGTTGACCATGTTTTTATTTTTGTTCCAAACTTTGGTTTATTGTTTGTTTGTTGTTGGGGAGCGTTATCTTTGTTGTCTTTAAAGATTTTGATCATGCCTTTAGCGATGAGGGCCTTTTCAATGTTGATGCCCTTGTAGGTAATTTCATCGAAGGTTGTAGCACTAAGGATTTGCAAATGGAAACCCAATTCTTGGTTAAGGTTTTGCACAAATATGCTAACAAGCTATTTTTTAGGTATCTTGAATGGGAATTTGCTAGCCATTTGTCTAAATTGTTGAAGGAGATGAACGTTTCTCCATTTTTCTGTTTATTGTTGCATAGGTTGGTCATGGAGATCTCATGTTCTGTGTTGTACGAGAAATGGGTGGCAAACTTCTCCGCAAACTCATTAAATGATTTGATACCCGTGGGTAGGTGTGAGAACCATTCTATAGCTTGACATCCAAGACTATGAGGAAAAAGACGCATAAGATATGTGTCGTTATGTGAGACCTCAAAGCAAGCGAGATAGAATTCCCTAAGATGATCCTTTGGGTCTCCTTTTCCTTTGTATTTATCAAATTTGGGAATAGTGAAATTGTGAGGAAAAGGGATCATGGGTAATGACCGATTAAATGGATAAGGACAAACTTCTTCCAAAGAGAATGTTTTCTTGGTGTGGCCAAATGTAAGATCAGATAGTTGTTGTTAAACCTCCGCAAGTTTTAGCTCCATAGTTGTGGGAGGGGTTGGAAACATCTCCTATTGTCTGAGAGGTGGTTATTGTTGCCCATATGGAAGATTGTAGTGGAAGCCATGTGCATTGGTGTTATAAGGGTCATATGATTGGTTAGGGTTGTATGTGTTGTATGTTGGGTTTGGATTGGGTTGGATTTGGGTGCTTTGATTTTGGGGAGGTGGGGGTGGTGCTAGGTAAGAATGTAGGCTTTATGATGGTTGTTGATAAGAGTTTGGTGGAGGAAAGCTAAAGTTTGTTAGGTTCGGTTGCAGTGGTGGAACATAGCTTCGGGAAGTGTGATTTTGGGAATGTTGTGGGTTGAGATAGGTGTGGCTTAGGTTGAGAGTGGAAGATTGTTGTGGCAGAGGGACATAGGTAGATGTGTTTTGTGATGGTGGAGGTTGATTGAGATATGTGTTGAAAAAGGTTAATGTAGATGAGCATTGTGGTGGAGGGACATAGGTAGATGTGTTTTGTGATGGTTAGGGTTGACTAAGATGGGGATAGGTATGATGGAGTGTAGAAGAATGTTGTGGGGGAGGGATATAGGTTGTGTTGATGTTTTGTTAATAATATAAATTAAAGCCAATTAACTCAACTTTAGATTTGCCTTTTTTAGAGTTCTAAAAATAAGACTGATTGTGCACGAGTTAACATGACATTTTTAGAGGAATTAGAAGATAATTGAAATTAAATAAATAAATTTATTTAATTGATTGTGCATTATTTTGAAGAATATGAAGATGTGAAGATTTAAATAAATTAAAGAATGTGTATGAGGAAAATTGAGTGGTCGAATGATAAAATCAAAGCAATGATAATAACAACTCAATTACCCATAACATAAAGAGATCGATCTAAGTAAAAAGACAATATCAATGAATAAATCAAATAAAACAAGAAAGACTTCACCTAGATTGTATTGTTCTCTTTGTAGATATGTAGATTGCTCAATAACGTTGCGAAACCATGTTTGCAACAAGCGGATGTAGGTAGTGCTCATGCTCAAAAGATCGATGTACTCAATGATGCGATGTATGCTCAATTCGTTGCTAAGGAATGCCTGAGAATAAATGATCAAAGAGGATTTTCTATGAAGATGAGGGGGGTTTATATAGGTTTCAAACATGATCGATCAACAGATGAAATAAATCCATAGAATGAATGGTTGAGATAAATCAAATAACTCATGTTGAATGTGTACACGACATGTGTCACTCCAAAAAGGTATTTTATTATTAAGATAATTGTTTTTTTGATAAAGATAGGATTTTGATTTCATAAACTAGAATGCTTTTTTTTCTAATTCATGAGTTGATGAAAATAAGATAAACTAAAGCCAATTAACTTAACATTAGATTTGTTTTTTTGGAGTTCTAAAAATAAGACTAATTGTGCACGAGTTAACATGATATTTTTAGAGGAATTGGAAAGATAATTAAAATTAAATAAATAATTTTATTTAATTGTTTGTGCATGATTTCGAAGAATAGATAAGATATGAAGATTATAAATAAATTAAACAAATAAATTGATTTAATTTATTTTTAGAGGATTGCGATAATTTAAATAAATTTGCATGATTTATTTAAATTTAGAAGAATAATTGATTTAATTAAATAATGTAAATTATTTAATTATAGATAAGAGGATTTGTGATGAATTAATTAAATAATGAGATTTATTTAATTAATGTAGACTTGAAATTTGAAAAGGATAATGATTTAATTAAATAATTAAAATTATTTAATTTTGGAAGAATAAGGTTGATTTTGCTGAAATTAATTAAATAAAGAGGATTTATTTAATTAATGTTAAAATACAGGAGTTTTAGAAGAATTGATGATTTTGATGAAATTAATCTAAATTAGATTATTTAATTAATACTGAAATGTAGGTGATTAGACAAAATACCAGTGATGTGATGACTTGGTCATTTTTGGGTGTCTACATTACCCATTACTAATCAATCATTCCCATTCCTCCCTAGGGTTAATTAATTAAACCAACTAATTAAATAATCTTAGTTCCCAATTTCTCCAACTTAATCAATTAATTATTAGTTAATTAATTAAGACTAATTGACCCCCGTTAACATATCTTCTAATTGTCTAATCCAGCTACATGGATCAAGATCTAAACCATCCATCATTTAACACATGTCCAAATCCCCTTTAATGCTCACACATGTGTTTAGCATGCTAATCCATCCCACTCCTTTCTCACACATGTGAGCTTACCAACTTGGAAGCATCTTTAAATTTCACCTCATCCATCAACCTTGACTCATCCCCCACTCTTTGCTCACACTGTGTGAGCATATTACATGGGTTAATCTTGACCTTTGATTTCATCCCTTCCATCTCCACCATCCACTTGCATTACTTTCCTTCTTCCACATGTTTGCATCTCATTCCATCATTTAAATTTAAGAAAATCTTGACCATCCATCTTGTATTAGGCCTCTCATCATGCCACTTGTCACAAGGCTAATGAGTGTCCTCCTAGATTCAATCCCAACCATTGATTTTCATCTCTCAATCACAACCATCCATTTTCCCATGGGAAAGTCTATTTAAATAGGCTTACCCAAAGGATTTCATCATGCATTTTGTAAGGACACCTAAACCTTATCTACTAACGATAATGATAGATTTATTGTCATTGTTAAGATATTATATGATTAAGGATGTCTTGTATATGGATCAAACAATTAATTAGTTAATCTATGTTTGGAGATTATATTGGATATTGAATCACTCGTGTGATTATCCTATTGTGGAAATGTTGATTGTGTGTTCTCTTATGTGTTTGACTAGATAAACTTTTGTGTGAATAGCTTTATCTTTGTAGGAACATACTACCCCTACCTTTAATGTTGGGAGTTCAACACTTAAGGTGTACATGTATCACACGAGTGATTCAATATCCAATATAATCTCCAAACATAGATTAACTAATTAATTATTTGATCCATATACAAGACATCCTTAATCATATAATATCTTAACAATGCCATTAAATCTATCACATTTTCTTCTAGTACTTACATGTTGTCAAATTAGGCAATATCATAACACTTGAGCATCCACATTACATATTAGCATATCACCTTAGTACTTGGAGCATGCATATCTACAACAACAATGGAGGTATAATGTTCTTATGTTTTACATTAATATAGTTATCTTCCATTATTGCTCAAACTGAAAGTAGGAGTTGATATTGGGTTGTAGGCTTGTTTATATGTTGTTTTACATCTTTATTGCATTTGGTTAATCCAATTTTAACCTCTACATTTATGGCATGCCCGGTGGGACTCGTGTCTTGTACTAATCCCTTATTCCTTGAGTATTTTTTATGAGTTTTTGTCAGTTTCTAACATTCTTAGATGTGTTCCTAGGTCTATAGCATTTCCACCCTATGTATTGACATATGTGCAGGTCACTGTGGTGTTTCTACATGTGGGGCTTTGTTTGACTCTTTTGATGTAGACAACATGTAGTTTCTTAGTACCATAGCATCTACACCCTAGCTTGTAGCATCTACACCTTGGCCTATAACACCTGCACATTTTAAGCATTTCTACATCTTTAACTTTGTTTCTTTGTAGGTTTTTGGGTTTTTGATTTCCTCTAATGTTTCTCTTTGTATTGTTTTGAGCTTTTTAGAATGTTTCCATTGTTTTCTTAGTCATTTTTTCTATCTTTAGCTAAGATTTATGGGATTTCCTCTTTGTTAGTCTTTTAGTTGTCCTCCTACAAGATTGTGACTCTATTCATCTTTTGCATTAACTTTGGCTTGCAAGTTACAATTGTGTATGCAAAAATATGGAATCAAATAAGGAAACAATTCACAATGAAAGTACTTGTTCCATACTTGAACAACACCTCATCTAGGGATCAAAGGATTAAAAGATATAATGAAAATGACTTAAACAATCCTATGATATTTGATAATAATTTTGATATGTTGGTTGCTCAATTCTACAGCATAACAACTAGATAATGATAATGGATATGACAATGGATGATGATGGAAGAGATAAGATGCTTTTGACAACATGGTGTTGTATAAAGATGTGATCCAAAAATGACTTGGTTGAGGCTTGATTTATAGAGGTTGGATATGATGAATGAAGGGATATGATTAACATATTAGATCAATGGCTAGGATTAGTTTAGAGCACATTAGGGCAAGGATAATGATTTCTAGGGTAACAAAGGAAGCTTATAGGGCCTATCCTTATGTGAATGGCTTGGATTGAGAGATGTAGTATGAAATGGATGGCTAGGATGAAAAGCTCATTTAATGTTTGTGGCACTCATTTAATGATTGTGGGAAGTGGTTGAGGATAAGGACAAGGTAGTCATGTGACTCTCAATAATTAAATTAAATAATAAAATTATTTAATTAATTATTGGAGAGAGGATGATGGGAGGATAAATTAATTAATTAAATAAAATGTATTCAATTAATTTTGGCTAAAAGGGTAAATGTATAAATTAAATAAATAAATATAATTCATTTATTTATTTTAGGTTATGGAGGAAATGGATTAATTAAATAAATATAATTTATCTAATTAATTTGGGAAAAGGATATGGCAAAGGGGAATCTTAGGAAAAAAAAAGTGTCACAAGATGGTGTCGACAAGGTGATGAAAGTGACACGATCAATTTCAAGTGTCTACATTTTGCCCCTCTTTGAGATGATGTTGCAACTAAGAGAAGTAACATCATTTCAAAGAAGATAAGGTATGGATGAAGGAAAAAAGATGCCCCAGCCACTTAAAGAAGTGACAAGGAGGAACGATACAAAGATGGGATGCCCCCTTCAGAGGATAGGTGGATTGGAAGAATACAAGTATGCTCTCAAAATGGATGAAAGTGATAAATGATGGATGAAATAGATGCAAAAGATGTTATGATGCATTAAGTGAACAACCATATAGTTTGATATAGCACTAGACATTATGCACAAAGGTATAAAGATCAGGTTGATCATGTTTCATGTGTACGTAGCATAAACAACCTTGTCTAGACGTATGGGGAAGGAAACTTAGAGCATTAAAGTCCAAGTGCACGAAAGGTATGAAATGACCTTCGATGCAAAGGACAACTGGTATGCAAAAATCTACTCCATCATATACAAGATATGAATATTAGCTGAAGTAATACTTGATAAAAGGTCATAAGCAAACATATGCTTTTGGGCACCATGATATGGAAGATCATGATGTTATTGTAGCAATATGTTGCAAGGACTTGATGCAAATGCAAGATAAAATGATAACACACACAAGAAAGCAAGCATGCACAAATGATTCAAAAACAAACAAGGTATTGCCCCTATCAAGTTGTGAACTGATGATCGATTGATTAATGATTAAGATAGTGTTGTCATTGTGGGGAACAATATATCCCTAGATGAACACAAGGATGCAGGAAAAATATATCCCATTGATGATGATCGATTGGGTTGACAACAAGATTAGGATCAAAACCAAGGATGTGTTTGGATAATTTGACTAGATTGGGATGTGTTGATAAAACTGTTAGTCATATTAACATAGATAAAAATTCATATAACAAACCTTTATCCTCTTGAAGAATATGATAAATTCAGGATGAATTTATGATTCCAAGTCTTCGTTGATTAGGTCATGATCTTCTGATAATCTCTTAGTAGTTTGATGTGAAATTGCTGTTAAACATTTAGGGGCCTTACACATGAAATTTGATGTAATTTGTATCTAGATATGTAAATATTTGCTCTGTTTCACTCGTTCTATATGAATCTCATCAAATCATGTTAAATCTTAAAATCTCTAACCATGATATGCTGATATTCATGTGAATTTGTTCTAATTTTGATCAATTCTTCTAATCTCTACTCTGATTAAGATTGTTCATAATGATCTATGTAACTTTGATTAGTTCCTCTGGATTTACTTAAATCTAGACTAATCTTTGCTTAATTTTGCTTCTACACTCCAAATTATTCTAAATAATGTCCCTACAAGATGATATTTCCATGATCTTTGTCATTATTTTCAAGTATTTGCATGATACTTCCAATCTTACAAGCGATTTGCTCGAATATGCATAAGATGTTCATGTATCTACGGATATCTACATATTTACTATGTTCTAATTATCATGTAGCAATATTTTGCAGCTGATGATGATGTTTAATGAAATTTAAAAGAAATTGAACTAAAATTCTAGAATTATTTGAAATGAGAGAGTTTCGACCATTGATCCATATGCACAATTCAATACTTCATGAAAAGAGATAAAATCAAACCATGCTTTGCCAGGATGTTCCACAACTACACACAGTTGATGTTAATATTCAAAGGAACATGATAACAACAATATTCACCAGTTGAAATGCACTCCAAGGGACACAACAAATCATAGTGACATATCAAGATATCATCCACACAAGATTACTCAAGATTTATGATTAATTTTTACCTCGAATCTTTATTTCATTCAATATTCAAAATGTATGCATATATATAATTGGTCTCAAGAAAGAACCATGGGGAAATGCTAAGTCACAAAAGTATACTTAGTGCTCACAAAGCTCAACAATTCTCTCTCGATTAAGATCCTAATAATGTAGAAAATGGCAATCCGTCCCCTTTTATAGAGCAAGGAGATGATGCATTTACAATAGATCCAATGATCTAACGGTCAAGATGAAACATTGCACATGATTGCGCTTGGAAATCAATCTAGTGGAATCCAGCTGGCATCTAGAATATTTTGGAATCTTTGACTTGGTTAATGTGACCCTTTCACTTTGCATTTCCATCCAATTCCTCATATGTGGATGGTTCCTCTGTTACTCTGCACCTGATACCCTGGATAAGCTCATATGCCTGGATGGCCTTATCTATCTCCACTCTATCCAATACCTTTGCCTTTGCAGTAGGATGTTCTTAGGCCTTGATCAATTGTTCTTGCAAAGATATCCACCTGTTGGTCCTATTATCCAACTTTTATTATATTCATCAATCTTGTATCTCATTAGCATGGCCTGATCAATTGTATCCTCTGAGAAGTGTTGAACAAGATATTCTAGAATTGAAGCAAAATTATCCCTTAAGGCCTTGATAGAAAACTCTTCATCTTGATTCTCAAATTTGCCCCCAACTTCTCCATCCAAAATTTCCAAAATTTCTAACGCCTCAGCCATGATCTCATGTGCTTTTATATTGATGTCAGACATTCTAGAATTACACCTTTTCAATATACTGAGCTCAATTATTATGTCCTCAAACCATATATCTAATTGTGGTAATGTTTGGGATGTCAGGACATTCTTTGTCATAAGAGTTCTTACATATACCCTTCTCATATCTTTCAATGTAATCAAATCTTGACTACTTTTGATCAACCTCTTACCAACCTCTTTCTTCAAGTCATCAGCCTTCTTCATGTTACTCAACATGTCCCAATTTGACAAAGATGTGTTCTCTACTTCATCCCCATCATGCAAGAACCTGCTGAACCAATCGTTCATCACATGTGCCTGGTGCTTCAAGGCATCTAATCCGATGATCTCTTGTTGAGACACTAATGTCAAGGATGTGGAGGCTGTGATAGGCACATTTGTTGGTGCCACCAATCCCTTAATGAAAGCTTGCATTTGAGAAATTTTCTCTTTAAATTATTTATTTTTAGCCTTTTCCTTTACTATTCTTGCATCCAGGATGTCTATACTTTCTTTGGCCTCTTGACCCTCTTGCTCAGCAGTCACAAACCCTAGTTCTATCATGGCTATTTGAAATTCATTGGCCTTTATTTCCCCCTTTTCCTAATTCACAATAGGCACAACTGCCTAAGTTGTCCTCCTTCCTATGATGGGGTCTCTTTTCACTACTAAGCTGGCCCTAGCTCTGCGCTTGGGTTTTGCAACCTCTACTGAAAACAATGAAGAAATATCAAAATTTGAAGAATCAAGAATTTGAGGTTGAATCACCTCATGTGTAAGCCAATGTGATGGACTAGATCCAGACCCTTGCTGGTCGGTTTGTTCAATGTGAGCATCATGTATTTCCACATTCGTATTCTTTAGAATGTTTGGATTGACATTCTACTATTGGTCTTCTCCGATAAGAACTTCCTCACGCATTGGTTGCTGATCTTGATTCTTGACAACATCTCTACATGTCTCATCCTGATCTCCAGACATCTCTTTTGCAGGCTCCTCATTCACAGACACCTCTATTTGGATATCCTCATCCTATTTATTTGTGTCAATATGCATATCCTGAGATGTCTTTACATTCTGACTTTGCAACCGTTGATCATTTTGAGGTTGAGAGGCGTTCACATTAGGTCCTTGATGGATGAGATTTTGTATATCCTAGTGGACCTCTTGGTCACCACCATCCATTACCTTCTCTACTTTATCCTCATCATCTTTATTTAGTGGACCTTCTTGCTTGGATGTTTGCATCTATTGTTCCTTCTCATCTACCTCAACATGTCTTTCACCAATATCATGAACATTATGTTGTGGAGGCACTTCAGTGTGGACATCTGTATCCATGGTTGAGTTATTTTCTATCTGCACATGCTCCATGGTTTTATACTTTTCTTCATCCTCAGCTCCATCGTATGTCAAATCAATCACTGCTGGGCTGGTGACTTTTCCAATCAACCCCTCCAAGCCAATGTTCTTTGCCACCATCTCCGTATCTTCAACTTCCTCTTCATTTCTGGTGATCTTTTGTACTTGGGGTGTGCCTTGGGGCATCAATGTTGTAATTCTGACTAGGTTCTCATGAGGACTTGATGTCACCTCCTTCGTCACATCATCGTCTGTAAGGTCGATTGTATCATCTAGTGGCAAAGAAGGATCATTCATTCTCTTCTTTTCTCCTAGTCTCTCTTCCTGAGCTAGTTCAGTTTTGAACTTCACAATTGTAGGGATGGGGACATTATGTTGAAATTCCTTTTGTATTGTCCCCTCATCCTTATTCTTAGGCATCATTAATTTTGCATCCATGTCCGATGCAGATTGCTGGGAAGCCAACATCTATCCCATCTTGGTGATCCCCTCACCTCCTTGTTCCTAGATTAGGACACTTGATTGTGTGCTAGTTGATCCTCTCATTATAGGCCCCTTTCCTCTCTTTTGTCTCAGGATATTAGCCCCTGCTAATATATCTCTAGGTTTTCTCTTCAATGGCTCTTCATCCTCCCCCTCTTCCAAATCTTGATAAGTAATCCCAAGCCCTTCTACATTTGCATGTTATTCTACCAACACCTTGGATGTTATGCCAACAGGGATTGGACCTTGTACTTTATGAGGGGATGGCCTTGAGGATATGCGGATGCCACTGTCAGCACTTTTCTTAGCTTCTTTTGATGAAGCTGCTTTAGCCCGCTTGACCTCCAGGCTTTGCCTCTTATCTTCCAAGAAATTATCATATTCTTCCTCAAGAAATTCTTGCCTCTTCTTCTTTTTATCTATTGTGATGGACACCCCCTTGGATTTCCAAGCTGCCACCTTTTTCTCCACCCATGCCTTGGTCAATGTCACGACCCTTATTGTTATGAGGTCAAGAGAGGTTACCTCTGGCTGGTTCCAATCTGGAGGGGAGATAGTCTCATTGTAGATCTTATTATCTTCATATTCTTTTGATATTCTCATGCCATCATCCTGATGCAATTGTGGAGGAACATCAAAGCAATCCAATGTCTGGATTTGATTCAATGTGAATCTTTGATAACTCCTTCTTACCTCCACATCATCTGGGTAATTTTTCCAGTAATCTTCCAAGTGAACTTGATGCACCGGCCTCCTACTTATGTGTTTCTCCATTGTTCTGTAAGGATCATATTGCCTGGCCAATGGAAAGGCCTATAATTTTAGCATTTGTAACAATCCTTCTGACTCTTTAGCTAACTCTATGTTAGGACACATATACCATCCATTATAAATGGGGAAATTGACATTAGTCTTCTTATTCCTCTTTGCAAATGCTTCATAGGAGGGAATTATCTATCTAGTTAGCTCCATGAGGATGAGTCTGTCCGTAGGATATCTTGGCAACATTAGAGGTTGCCCACTGAATCCTTCCATTTTTGTGTAGGTGAAGGTCAGGAACTGGCTGAACCAAGTTCCATTTTTGGCTATTACCTCTTGACCATCAATGCTCAATCTTTTAGCTCTATCATTGTCCATTAACCAGACCAAATGAATAAAAAAATAGTCATTCACCCTTTTGTAGTTCTGGATGGAGGACCTCCTCTCCAGTTGTGGATAATGACCCCATATGTTCACATCCCTGGGGTTTTTCCTAACTCAGCATACTATCTGTAGGCCAGCAAATGTAGATTGTGCAACACAGGCATAGACAACATATGATTATATGTGAAACATATTTTCCTTGCCCCCAAGCCTCTTCATGCCTTCATCCAGGCTGTAACTAATAAGAGATGTCCACTATATCTGTGTGTCTATAGTTTCCACCATTTTGATGAGCCCATACATCCATGGCTCAAAGTTTCCAGTGTGAAGTCTTCCTCTCATCTGGCTCAACATGACCATCATGTATTGAACCTCAGGAGTAAAGTCAAATTTGTAGAGGTTGACCGACAATTTCGCTGCTACCTTATGAGTGCTACCCTGTGCTCTCTAGCATGAGAACATTATTTTTCTGTAGTCTATATATTTACTCTTGTACTAATTCTCTAAGGCCTTCAAATCTATCTTATACAAATTAGAGTCTGTGGGTAAGTGAAAGCCACTGTGATCCCTGAGATTGAGAAATATGCATAAACATGACCATGTTTTTCCATCCTTCTAGTTTCTCTGTTGTAATTATCTGCACATGCCACCACCAACTCAATGGCCTCTACTGCATAGGGAAATCCTCCAGCATGCCACATTCCAGAGTTATAGATGTTTATTAGGATGGGGCTCCCACCACCCTAAGTTGATGTAGTCATCCATTCCTCCAGGCTAGTATTTCAGGTGTGAGTATCCCCAATATGTCCATATCTGAAACTAGAACCACTGGGCTGTAGAAACATGGGGCTCATGAACTTAGTTTCACTTTGATTCTTGTAAGCCTCCTTTGTATCCTACAATTTCAAATGTATACATCTCAAAATATACCCTACCATTCAGATTTATTTAATTAACTTTCATGCATTTAGACATTTTACAACCCATGAAGCATAGCATGTGTATGTGTAACTAAACATTTTACCCTGAGTGCAGATTTACCTTTTTACTGCGCAACCATAAATGACAAAACTAGGGTAATATCGTTACATTCCTATTTAATGCACTTAAAACCTAATTAACAGATATCTGGATGCTCACTTCACACTGTAAACTCACAATTTTCCATGTATCTACTCACCGCTCAAACATTCTGTTCGGGATGAGGATCTGCAATAGTCAATGTGAATATCTCTAGAGCTTCGTAAAATCAATTTCTGAGTGCTTTGTGAATGTAAAATGATATAAAATCATACTTTATGCATTAAAACTAGGGAATTAGGGTGTAATTAATGCCAAAATCATCATGTATGGACATTTGGTTTAAGGTCATGGGAGATTTCTATAGGTGGCATTATCTAATTTGAATTTCAAATGGCCAATGATCTACTTTCACAGTATTTATTACGAGGTGTGGATATAAATGTATGTCCAGATTCTAAGCAATGTATTTACCTTTCAATTTGTCCATATGCATATTACATGATGTCATCCTATTAGTCAACACTGACCGAGGGGCTAGATATCAGGTCATTTAAGATCCAAGAGCATTCACCCTTGATCTTCGAATGTCAGGACATTACAATGTGTCTCGTTTGAAAAGTCTAATTATGCCACGTGGCACCAGATGATTGGTTCATGGAAGTTGTGAATTTTGTTTGTGAGGAATAAGGATATGGATATTAAGAAACATCAAGACATTAGTATTTGTGAAATATCCCTAAGCCTAAATGTGGTGATGGCGTCACTTTTTTGAATGCAATTCTTGGTTGGGTGTAGCGTGATGTCATCAGGATATTGGTGAAAGTCCAAACATTAAGGTTTGCGAAATGTTCCATTCCCTTAATATCCAGATGACATCATCATATTATGATGTTCTTTTGGAATGAGTTCGTATGACATCATCCAGATGTTAAGGAAGATCCACACGTTAAGTTTCTACATGGAATGTCAAGGGATGGACATGATTTTGAAAAGTCAACATGACACGTCATTAGGATATTCAAAAGGTTGGGACACTGAGTTAATGTTTGGATGTTTAGTTTTTCCATGATATTATAGCAAGTAGGGATATTAACAAATGTCCGCATATTAAGATTGAATATACACACTTGCAATTATCCTCACACTAAGTGACCATGCACATGATGGTTTATTACATCGTGAGTTAAAATTCTATGTGCGCACATTTGCAAATGTCAGGACATTTGATTTTTACTTAGCAATTTCTTGGGTCGGGACATTGAGTTAATGTCTGGATATTAAGACAATGTGAACATCTTTGTGATCCTGTTGACCAAACTTTGACCGGGTATAACTTTCTAGCCTTAGGGAATTTTAGAGTGCTTCAAAAGGAAAATGTGCTTAGAATTTCATTCTCTTTCATTTAGTAGGATTAATATGGAGAAATTCTAAATTTTGTAAATTTGATCCAGATTTCAGGATCTTGATATACACTTGCCACTAGTTTTTACCATACCGCCCAAAAGCAAAGGGAAACAAGCAAGCCAAACAAAACTAGAAAAGTTGGGTCCTTGTTTTGTTGGGGCAAAATGGGGCTTGTTGTGTAACCACACAATAGGATGGATTAAAGATGGCTTGCATTTAGATTTATTGCTTGTATTTTTTTGGATTTTTTGGAAGTTTTTGATTTTTTGGGGATTTTTGAAATGTTTCAATTTTTTTGGATTTTTGGATATGTTTTGATTTTTTTTTGAGTTTTTTTGAAATGTTTTGGGATGGCATTATATTGCAATTTGGATAGCTCAGATGCTAAATATCAATGACAAGGTAAAACCAAGTCGAAAGGCAAGGATGAAGGTATGATTGAATAGATGGAAAAAAGGATTATGGTTGGAACATTGGAAGGATGGAGGATACATAATGGATGGAGGAAGGGGGTTAGGATGTGATCTCCAAGGACTATGTCACATAGGAAGAACATGCCCCATATTAGACTTAGGATTTTGCATGGCAATGCTTGTAATGATAAGGATGATAAGATTCACTAGTACAGAAACAACAATATATTACTAAAAAAAACTACTAAAAACTACTTATAAATGATCAAACATGGTCACGTGACCATTAGTAGTTTATTGTTAGTCATTTATAACGCAACCAAATTGATGACTAAACCATTTTCAGTCATTTATTGGTTGTTTTGATTGATCGATTTGGTATTATATTTAGTCGTTGATTTATATTTAGTCATTTTTATTCACTAATTTCTGTCATTTGGTAGTGTATTTAGTCATTAATTTTAATCATCATTTTGATCAATTTGGTAGTATATTTAGTCATTTTTATTCACTGATTTAACATTGATCATATATTTAGTCATATTTATTCACTGTTCACTGATTTCTATCAATTGGTAGTATATTTAGTCAATTTAATTATTAATTGACATCAATTAGTAGTATATTTAGTCATTTTGAAGCTTACATTTAGTCATTAGTATATTTAGTAGTATATTTTGAAGCTTGCACAATGAAACAACTTTGAGAAGGTAAAAACAACTTGTTTTATTGATAAAAAATGCTTACAAATAGCATACAGATTTGAAAATAAGTTACAATGCTTTCTCTTTACTAAAAAAACCTTTATGGTTACAATACATAGCTCAAAGAATGAGCAAGAAATTAATTTTCTGAGTATCACTAAGCATAGAAGCACAAAGACATTCATAGATGTCTTCTTAACAAATCCATGACTATCCCTTGAAGCTCATTGTCCTAGTTCAAGATCACACTGTCATCTCTGTAGAGATCCTGTCTCATGCACCCAACTTGCTCTAGTTCATAAGCTGCCACTGTGAATTGTTACTTGTAGCAATAAACTATGCTTATCTCTGATGATTATGCCTCTGATGATTGTCATCTTTGGTAGGATGCCTCAATTGTCATGGACTATTATTCGACATTGCCTTATGACTAGGCTATGCATTGTCCTAATCAAACTTGTAGCTTCTTGAAATGCATTGTCCAATCACTTGTCAACCTATTGTCATGCATTTTCCCTTTATAAAATAACAATGCCTCATGACTGCCACTACCTAGCTCATTATTCTGGCATGCTTTCACTTGTACTCTACCTCCCATCAACGTAAAACACTGCCCCTCTATTGAATGCCTTGAATGTCAACTAAATTATTTCAAAATTTCTTCATTAAACTTGCCAGTAAAAGGCTACAAATCTGAAATACAATTTCTAGGGTCATATGCCCACTTATTACAATAGTATGGGTTGTCTTACAATAGAAATATTTGACTTATAGATCCTTTTGATATCTACCTAACCTCCTAATTCGCATGAACATGACTTGCCAATAACTTCCTCCGACCACTCCCCTGAAACTATCAAAAAATGGGCTATAAATACACATTAGTGCCACTTAGTGTAATTTCCCCAAGGTCATCTTGCTTTGAAATGTGTAACTCCCATTTGGATGCCAAAATGAACCCAACTATTCCCTTTTTTTCCCACCCAAGAAATAATTTTCAAATTTTAAATTTGAGAAACTAGGTAGCACAACTTCCAAGAGCCATAACTTTTGATGCATTGGAAAGATCGTGAAGAGATCTATCAAGCTATAACCGGATTTTCTAGTTATGACAACTTTCAATCCATTTAGGGATGTTTGAGTGCTTCAAATTTGATTCTAGATTTTTTTTCAGAAACCTCAAAAACAGAAACTTTAATATCTTGCAATCCAGACATGATCTTGGGCTGAAATTTACCAAGAATGTTTATTTGACTATCTCAAAGATTTGGGGAAATTTTTGGGCCCAACTGGTCCTCCGATATAGGGTTACTAAAAATAGTAAGTCTTGGTAAATTCTTAGCCTTTTTTGAAACTTTGAAGGTTTTGAATCATTATTTAAGAAAATGGGTATTTGAAAACATAAAAATTGTAAAGAATAGAAAACAAATCATCATTTGTTTTGGGTGATGCAAGATTTCCTTTACACTACTAGATGCTCCTGCATCAAACACCTAGGGTAATTTGAGAAGTGACCTTGTCACATCTCAGGTGTTCGAGGAAAACCCAAACGGTCAACCTTTACCTTAGACAACCAGGAAGAATCTTTGACATGCCTTCCTTTCCACTTCACTAGATATTAGATTTATATTGCATGTTCCGAGTCCTTCTTCCCATATGGCTATCCAAGATTTCTTCTATCTCCTCCTTTGAAGTAGATGTTAGGATACTCCATTGTTCCTCTGTTGGTCCATCCTCTGTACTACCTTCATGATACTCTGTTAAATCAACAATGTTGAACACGAGGAAAATATTGGTTCCACTCAGAAACTCTACCTCATATGCATTTCTTGAGTCATGCTTCTTTAGAATCCTGTATGGTCCAAATTTCTTTATTTTCAACTTATTATATGTTCCCATTGGGGACCTTTCTTTCCTTAAGTGAACCATGACTTCATCACCAACCTTGAATTCCTTAAACTTTCACTTATGATCTGCCTTAGCCTTGTACTGAGAATTTATTTAATTAATATGTTGTCATACCTCTTCAGGTACTCTATAATGTCTTCAGCCTCATCACTACTCTTCTATCCTTTGTCTATCTTTCTAAACTTAGAAGCATTTATTGGACTACTTCCATATACAATTTGGAATGGGGATATACAACTACTCATGTTGATAGAATTTTTATAAGAAAACTCTACCTATGGTAATATCAAATCCCATCCCTTGAGCTTATCTCCTACTAAGCATCTCAGCAGGTTTCTCAAACTTTGATTCACTACCTTTGTCTATCCATTAGTTTGTGGATGATGTGCAGAACTTAACTTCAACTCAGTCTTCAACTTCTTCTATAAGGTCCTCCAGAAATACCCAATAAACTTGGTATCTCTATCTGAAACTATACTCCTTGGTAGACCATGTAGTCTAACTACCTCTCTGAAAAACAACTCTGCAATGTGAACAACATCATTGGTTTTCTGACATGGAATGAATTGCACCATCTTTGAAAATTCACAAATATTGAATCATGCCCTCTTTGTGTCCTCGATAAATGAAGACAAAATTCCATGTTGATATCCTCCCATGGTCCCTCTAGTACAGGTAATAGATGATATAGCCTAGTATTCTTGTAGAGGTTCACACATGTGAGGGGCATTGAAATTCTAACCTTGATTCGATGCCCATTTTAGGCTCATGGTTTTGGTAAACCACAAATTATTTTCTAAGCTACCTTAGCCTATATATTGAGGGCTTGGGATAGAGGATAGGCATTCATTTTTCAAGCATGGTTATGTTGTCAAATTTCCTCCAAGTGTAGAGTATTGATATCCTATGGAGCACTAAGACTTTGATATTGTATTGTAACTCTTGTTGTTGAATAATACATTGATCATGTGTGCTTTAGAGGTTGGTTTTCTCTCAAGATTTTTCCTAAATTATATATTATTTTCTATCTTGTGTTATTTCTCTACTAATTTTTATTTAGATCTAGTTTACAATTTGCATTATTTCTAGTTAGATTACATAGGACATTACCATATTTTTTGTTCATTTGGTATCATATCCTGATAAGCTCATTAGATTCATGAGAGGAGTAGGGCCTATTTTGTATTAATCCTTGCTCAAGTGAGAGTTTTTTTTCATTGATATTGTTTTTAGGAAATAGATAGGAAAGCACTTTAAGAATGGAGATGTAGAAGTTTAATGGAACCAACTTTGAGATTTGAAAACTCAAGATGGAGGATTTCCTTCTTGACAAAGATATATGGATAGTTTTCATGGATAAAAGAGCATATAGCATGAAAGATGAAGACTTAAACATTGTTGATCAAAAGGAAAGGATCATCATTTGGATTTCCTAGAACATTAAACTTTTTAATATTTCAAAAGAGACAAGCTAAGATGAAGAATTTGCATTAGACAATGTCCCTTATGAACAAGCTTTTTATATAGAAGTTCTATTGTCTGAAGATGGGTGATGTTGATTTAATGATGGAGCACTTGAATGCATTATACATTGTGGTGAGCTAGCCGGCATCTGTAGATGTGAAAATAGAAAAGGAGGATCAATGCATAACACTTTTGTGTTCTTTGTCTAATAGTGGGACAATCTTGTGATGGTGATTAATAGCACTATCTTAAAGTTAAATGTTGATGAGATGGTGGGTGCATCTTTTTTTAAATATATGAGGTGGATAAATAAAAAAATCATCAAATATGCCTTGGTCACTAGAGATCATGTGAAGGAGAAAGGAAAGAACAAGAAAGATAGGCATGCTAAGTCTAAGGTTATATTTAAGTATCCTAGAAGATCCAAGGTGAAGTGTTGGAACTACAAAAAGAATGGGAACATAAAGAATAATTGGAAGGAGAAGAAAGCCAAGAATGAGTCTAAAGATTATTCAAACTCCAAAGTATTCCATGATGATAGAGGTGATGCCTTTGTTGCATCTTCTCCTACACATGTACATGAAGATGCATGAATGATTGACTATATATATTTTCATTTGACTCCTATTAAGGAGTTGTTTTTGTTATGAGAGGTATGATAGAGGAGAGGTGTTCTTGTGGGATGAATCTAATCATAAGATTGTAGGTGGGAAAAGAGTCATGTATGCTCTTATAGATGGGAAGAAAATGTCTTGGATTGGTGTTTAGCAAATCCTTGGGTTGTTGAACAACCTTTGTGTATGAGAAAGATGTGTGATTTGCGTGTGCATGTCAAATTTAGCAAAGAAGAATGCAAGATGATGCTTAAGACCATTATGTTGGTAACTAGTTTGCAATGAGACCTTGTACAAGTTGGATGCTAGCATTGTAAATGGTGATTATTTATCTGCTAAAGAGAAATCCTCTAGTGTCAAGCTCTCAAGAAAAAATCTAATATTGATTTTTGACCTAAGGGTGTTAGTACATGAATGCGCTACCATGGGAAGCTCCTAATAAAATGTACTTAGAGTTTTGGTAGTGAAATGATTGGATTTGAATCTATTGGTTGTTGTAAATAATCTTCAAGGTTTTGAGAATGTTTTATCTGAAAGGAAGCTAGGTGTGCAGAAATCGCTTTCTAAACTAATCTAATGAGGGGAGGTATGCAAATTCTTTACAACCTTTACAATTGCAGAAATATGAAACATATATCAGAGATATTACAATAGCAAACACAAAACAAGAATGTAGACAGAGAGAAGTAGACACAAGATATATCGTGGGGAAAACCTTTTTAGGTGAAAAACCCCACACTCTAAAACCTGCACAATGTATTATTTGAAACAGTTACAGTTTACAATACACTTTCAATGCAAGTTCTTCCAAGAGTCTTCAAATGTCAAATCTGGAGTTATTCTGGCAGCATAACAGTACCTATAAAAACACTATGCAACTACAACTCCAAACTATGCAATATATAGAGATTACAAGGCAAATATTGAGAGCATCTTAGGATAGGTGTCCACCTTAGCCAAATGGCCATTATCCCACATCAAAGGACACTTGTCCTTGCTGCAAATGCATCCCTTACATCTGTCATACATGGCAGATTTGATTTTCCCAATATGGAGCGTTCTAGGCTAAAAATAGACTATGACAGATGCTCTTACGCATCTTACAGTTGTCATAGATTTTCCAAAGATAACAACCTTTAATGTTGTAAGAGAATCTGTTATACAATTCTAAATATAGCATATTCCTCTTACAACATGTCATAACCCAACTTGGGCACCCAAAGATGCCTTTCCCTCATGCAAAGATCCTCACCGACACTTGTCATCACTTGTCATAGGAATCTCTAAACTTGGCTCTTACGCGTCATAAATTCTGTCATATGGAATATTGTCTTCCACACACCACAAGATGCTGACACATGGCATATTAGTGCCACCTCAAATGGGACACCCAAATCCATGTAGGTTTGACTTGACCATCCAAGTCACATTCCAAGTAAGATGACATGTCATTGTGCCACCTCACTAAGTGACCAAACTGAATGTGCAAGTAATTACAACATTAGGCAATAAATTAATATACAAATAAATAAATAATGCTAAGAATTTGCAAAGGTTGAGACACCTTAATTCCCAACATTCGTCCATTTGTTGAACACCTTGCAAGAGCCAAAAGAAATGACAAGATTTAACTGCTAGGGGCCAAAAGGCCCATAGACTCCGAACACCATCTGAACTTCTCTGTGCCCACTGGTTTCATCAATGCATCTGCAACATTTTTCAAAGTGTCTACTTTCTCCAATATCACCTTCCCATCCTCTACCATGTCTCGCACAAAATGAAATTGTACATCAATATGCTTTGTTTTGGCATGGAAAGTTAGATTCTTTGCTAAGCAAATCGCACTATGACTGTCACAACAAATAGTAATTTGTCTTGCATCAACACCAATATTTGAACATAACCTCTTAAGCCAAATGGCTTCTTTACAAGCATGAGTTTCTGCCATATACTTAGCTCATGTCATGGACAAAGCAACCACAGGTTGTCGCTTACTCATCCAACTAATTGCACCACTGAACATAGTAACACATAAGCACTAGTGGATCTCCTGTTGTCAATGTCACCTGCCTAGTCAGAATCCACAAATCCATGAATACATACAGAATGTGGATGCCTTGTAGGATGACCATGATAACATAGGGAATACTCAGAAGTACCCCACAAATATCTGAACAATCACTTTACTGCATCCTAAAGTACCCATCCAGGATTAGCCATAAACTAACTAAGGACTCCCACTGCTTGGGCAATGTCTAGTTTTGTACAGACCATAGCATACATCAAGCTACCAACAACACTAGAATAAGGTACTCTACTCATATCCTCCATCTCAAAAGAAGACTTTGGACAATCATTCATAGATAACTTTGTCCCCAATGAAACAGGAACACACAATGGTCTGCAATCTTCCATGTTGAATCTATCCAACACAGTCTTCACAAACTTACTCTAGCTTAATCAAAGTTTTCTATTTACTCCGTCTCTTCTAATTTCCATTCCCAGAATGTACCTAGCCTCCCCTAAGTCTTTCATCTCAAACTGTGCTGACAACTGAGACTTCAAATCAGAAATCATATTCTTACCATTCCCAATCAGCAACATATCATCAACATATAGTGCAATAATGAGAATACGATCATTGTCAAACTTATAATAACACAATGATCTAATTTTGATCTTAGATATCTAATTGACAACACAAAGGCATCAAATTTCATGTACCACATCATAGGAGATTTCTTCAAACCATACAAAGACTTCTTTAACTTGCAAACCAATTTTTCTTTACCTTTTTCTATGTAATGCTCTGGCTGTGACATATAAATCTCTTCCTCCAAGTCACCATGAAGCAAAGTTGTCTTCACATCCATTTGTTCCACTTCTAAATCATAAGCAACTATAAGAGCTAATAAGAAGCGAATAGATGTCATCTTTGCAACGGGAGAGAAAATTTCACCATAATCAATTCCCTCCACTTGTGAATACCCCTTCACAACCAATTTGGCCTTATACTTTTCAACACTGCCATCTGCACCAAATTTCTTCTTGAAAACCCATTTGTATCAACAGGTTTCTGACCATCAGGCAAAGGCACCGAGTCCCAAGTTTTATTCTTTTCCAAAGAAGCTATCTCATCTTCCATGGCCTCCTTTCAAGAACCTGCATCTTTCATGCCCATAGCCTCTATCATAGTTCTAGGCTCATCAACATTAGTAAGCAAAGCAAAAGCACAACTAGAATTAAGAAATGTATAACCAAACCTCTCAGGTTGCTTCCTGATTCATGTGGACCTCCTCAAAGGCTGAGGTGGAGGTTCTACTTCATCTTCTAAACTTTTAGAGCTGCTAGAGCTCTCCTCATCATCAGGTCCAATAGGATCACTCGGTTCAGTCTTCTCAGGGGTAGAAGGAAACTGAACCACATCCTCTTTCTTTTCTTTCTCTTCTAGTTGAAGAACAGTGGAAGAAGGTGTTAGCTCTCTGAAAATAACACTTCTGCTATACAACACTTTTTCAGCCATAGGATCCCAAAGCTTGTATCCTTTCACACCGACACCATAGCCATTGAAGATACACTTAACAACCTTATTCTCCAATTTTGACCTCTTCTCCCTAGGCACATGAGCATATGCCTCACAACCAAAAACACGAAGATGTCTTATTGAAGGCTTCTTAGCAGACCACAACTCCATGGGTGTCTTACCAACAAGAGCTGATGTAGGAGACCTATTTACCAGGTAGTAAGAAGTGGTAACAGCTTCAGTCCAAAACTTTTTTTCGAGGCCAGCTCGACTAAGCATACTCCTAGCCTTCTCCATCAATGTCATGTTCATCCTTTCTGCAACTCTATTTTGCTGCAAGGTGTATGGAGTTATCTTATGTCTTTCAATCCCATGTTCTTTGTAGAACTTATCAAATTCTGTGGAACAGAACTCACAACCATTGTCAGTTCTCAAACAATTAATCTTTTTACTAGTCTAATTTTCAGCAAAAGTTTTAAACTCTTTGAACCGACTAAAGACTTTAGATTTGCTTTTGAGAAAATAAATCCATGTCCTTCTACTGTAGTCATCTATGAAAGATACAAAATATATAGATTTAGAGATCAAAGGAACATTAACTAGACCAAACACATTAGAATGAATAAGATCCAAAACACCAGAAGACTTATGAGAACTCGAGTAAAACTAAACATTGTTTTGCTTTCCATATATACAATGTTCACAAAAGTTGAAGTCGAGATTACAATCATCTAACCCCTCAACAAGGTTTTTATTTTTTAGGGTTCTAAGACCCTTCTCACCAATGTGGCCAAATCTCTTATGCCATAACATTGTCATCTCAGCGGGAAGCTTAACTTCCAAAGCATGAGTACCCTTAGCTACCCAAAATGCACTACCATCAAAATTTGATATAATAGATCTTTTAGTTGTTGGTTCCAATGGTGGGGATGAAGTGATTGCAGCTCTTTTCTTCGAGTCAAAAGAACTATTGCATTGTGAAATTGTAACATCAGAAAATGTCCCCTTGGGGGCTTTTCCCTCATAAGGTTTAGCTCCCAGGTCTTTTGCATGCATTTAGGACATCTTAGTTCATAATTTGGCATCCCGATGGAATGAGCCCTAGGTAACATGACAAATGGGACCTAGGAGGACCCCTCGAGCTATACCCTACCCAAAATAGGGGGGAGGACTTGGGCACACGTGCCCTAGTCCTGCCCTATTTTGGGGCAGCCCCAATTTTTGGGTGTCAATTTTTGACCGTTATTTCGGTCCTTTTCCGATACAGTAAGTTTGAATTACGAAAATCTTGGTGGGAGTGTTTGTAGTTGCATATAAAAGCATGATTAGAATTTTATTTGTAAACTAGAGCATTACTAGATGATCATTGTGAACTTTAGGCATTCTCAAGGTGATTCAAGGCTTTCATTGTGTTGTCTGTGTTTGTGTTTGCAGATTTGAGCATCCATTCATCATGGAATGAAGAGCATCTTCCTCCCATAAGATCTTCACTACAAGGTGACATTATATTGTGATTTCATCATTATTTCCTTTGGTTTTTGCCTCTGCCTCACAAGGGCACGAACTCTCTATCTGACAACGGTGTTCGAAGACTTAAGTGTCCTCCAAGGCTTGATTGAGGCAAGCCTCTAAACACCACACCCCCCTCCCAAAGTCTTGTGATTGCAGGTTATAGGTGTTGCATTTGGGAAAAGTGAAGTTGTAGGAAGGATCAACAAACATCAAGGATTCAGGATCTAAAGAGAAGTAGGACACCAGAGCATTTCTAGGACTTGGGAGCTTGCTCTAGTGTCCTCCACAACTAAATTTTTGGAAACAAGAGTTACAATGCTAATCAGTGTAGGAAGGAGGTCAGGATCCCACAAAGAAACTGGTACCTTGGACTTGGGCACCCGCTCCAGTGTCCTCAACTGTTCTGCCTCGGAACCCTAAAAATAGGTAATCTATGATTTGATATTTTACTTCCATCTACAAGATCTTTTCTTGTTATTCTTCCGTTTACATTTGTATTTGCATAATTAGGGTTTTAATGGTCAATTGAGCATAAGAGAAGAGAAATTGATAATTAAATTCCCTAATCCATGTTTCCCTACATCTCACAGTGATCTAGGGTATGATAGTGAATTACCACTCAACCTTAGATCCTTGAATGTATAAGGTGAAAGGAGGATTCAAACATCTAAACACTAAAAACATTAAACAATCCAAATTTTACCCTAAACAGAAATGCATGCCTCCAGCTGAAACATAGTACCTCTCCGAGTACCCTTCGCAAGCACCATAGCTCCTCTAGTCATCTTGCATCCTTCTTTCGAGAAGACAACTTGCACACCTGCATCATTCAATTTACTTATAGAAAGTAGGTTCCGTGCCAAGCCTGGGATGTGCATAACCCCAGAGATCCCTTTCACTTGTTTATTAGGTAATCGGATTGTGACTCTTCCACGACCAACTATCTTTAGATGAGAGTCATCACCCAGGTACACTCTTCCACCATTGAACTCTTCATACTTTGTAAACTAGTCTCGATGCGAGGTCATGTGGAAAGAGGCACCTGAATCAATCAGCCACACATCATCAGATGCATGGGTGGCCAAGGCTGCAATGAAGGCAGCACCATCATCTTGTGACTTGTCAGAATCTAAATCTGGGACATTCTTCTTTTTCTTCTTTTTCTCCTCTTTGCATTCCTTTCAGAAATGCTCAGTTTTCCCACAGTTCCAACATAGTGCCTTGGACTTTGTAGGAGATTTGGATCTACCCTTCTTAGCTTTCTTGTCTTTCTTTTCCCCTTTCTCCTTGGGTCTTCCACGAACCACAAGAGCTTCTTTGGCTGACTCGAATGACTTTCTCCGCATCTCTTCAAATAACAGTGAAGACACCACTTCATCCATTTTGAAAGTGGATGTGGTACTCCTGATGGCCATAACAAGATGTTCCCATGAATTTGACAAAGAACAAAGCAGGGTCATACACCGATCCTCCTCCATCTTCACACCAACAGATGTCAATTGTGTAACTAGCATATTAAAAGCATTCATGTGATCAACAACAAATCCTCCATCTTCCATCCTCAACGAATATAGCTTCTTCTATAGGAATAACTTGTTTACCAGGGACTTAGCCTGATAAACATCACCAAGTTTCTTCCACAGATCCTTTGCAGTTTTCTCTTCATGAACATTTAACAGGACATAATCAGCCAAACAGAGTCTTACAAGACCCTTGGATTTATGATCTTTGAGATCCCAATCATCTTGAGACATTACCGCTGGTTTTACACTAGAAATTGCTTCCCATAGGTCTCTATCAACGAGCATGTCTTCCATTTTGAGTTTGCACAACTCAAAATTGCTGCCATTAAACTTTTCAACCTCTATCCTTCTGGATGTGCCTGCCATCTCCTTCCTACAACAAGACTATAGAATACTCTACACAGACTCCCACTCAATATAATATCAGTACAAAAAAACCCTACCCAACAGCTACGACCAAAACTGGCCAGGCTCTGATACCAACTGAAAGGAAGCTAGGTGTGTAGAAATCACTTCCTAAACTAATCTAATGAGGGGAGGTATGCAAATTCTTTACAACCTTTACAATTGTAGTAATATGAAACATATATCAAAGATATTACAACATCAAACACAAAAAAAAAATGTAGACAGAGAGAAGTACACACAAGATATATCATGGGGAAAACCTTTTTAGGTGAAAACCCCCACACTCTAAAACCTGCACAATGTATTATCTGAAACAATTACAGTTTACAATACACTTGCAATGCAAGTTCTTCCCAGAGTCTTCAAATGTCAAATTTGGAGTTTCTCTGGCAACATAACAGTACCTGTAAAAACACTATGCAACTACAACTCCAAACTATGCAATATATAGAGATTACAAGGCAAATATTGAGAGCATCTTGGGATAGACGTCCACCTTGGCCACATGGCCATTATCCCACATCAAAGGACACTTGTCCTTATTGCAAATGCATCGCTTACATCTGTCATACATGACAGATTTGACTTTCCCAATATGGAGCGCTCCAAGCTAAAAATAGACTATGACAGATGCTCTTACACATCTTACAATTGTCATAGATTTTCCCAAGATAACAACCTTTAATGTTGTAAGAGAATCCGTCATACAATGCTAAATATAGCATATTCCTCTTACAACATGTCATAGCCCAACTTGGGCACCCAAAGATGCCTTTCCCTCATGCAAAGATCCTCACCGACACTTGTCATCACTTGTCATAGGAATCTCCAAACTTGGCTCTTACGCATCATAGATTCTATCATATGGAATATTGTCTTCCACACACCACAAGATGCCAACACATGGCATATTAGTGCCACCTCAAATGGGACGTCAAAATCCATGTAGGTTTGACTTGACCATCCAAGTCACATTCTAAGTAAGATGACATGTCACTGTGCCACATCACTAAGTGACCAAACTGAATGTGTAAGTAATTACTGTAAGGGTAAAATAGGATTTAATCAAATGAACCATGTAAAACCCAAACATCAATAGAATAGTGAAAACAAGAAAGATTCAATAAAATGAAGCAATGAACAATACAGTGCAAACTTTTCCCGTTTCGAAACTTCTGTTGTTCGCCTATTACAACCGTCCTCTTGCAGATGGAGTAGGCCCTCAGAGAGTGCACTCTTTTAGCTGTTTGTAGGAAGTCGATAGTAGATGGCTGTTGTGATATGCAATGAAGATGAGCTTCAAAGCAAATATGTGATCTCAAGCTAGTGAATGGTAAGAGGGTGCCAAAGGCACGCTAGTGAATTTCTGCAGAGTAATAATACGAATAGCTTGGATGATTATAATGGAAGAATGAAGCTTCATTTATAGACTCAGAAGAATGAGAATCAACAGTTGAGAGGAGATATGAAGATCAATGGCTAAGAATGGTTGAGGAATGTGCAACCAGTAGAAATATGACAAGTGTCTCATCTCCATCATGAAAGAGAGGACTTGACAAAATTGATTGGGGAGTTAACTCAATTGACTGATCAGTTAACAAACTTGATTGATTAGTTAGAAGAATGAATTATAGAACTGACTGAATTGATTGAGGGATTGACTCAATTGACAGGTTAGTTAACACTTTTGATTGATTAGTTAACTAACCTCTGATTTGAGAAGAAATAGGCCATGTGGGTGAGGGAAAATAAGGTAATTAACTATTAAATATATTTAATTACATGTGCAACCTGATGAGGTGGACAAGGTGAGGTGGAAAAGGTGAGGTGGAAAAGGTGAGGTGTAAAGGTGAGGTGGATTTTTGAATTTAGAACTTAGGATAGAGGAATTTGGATTAATTAAATAATTTATGATTATTTAATTGCATAGGACATTTAGAAAAATTTTAATTAAATAAATTGAATTTATTTAATTATGGAACAGTGAATCGATTAAATAAATTTAGAATATTTATTTAATTGATAGAAGAATGGAATAAATCTTTAGAATATTTATTTAGGATGATTTGTGTCATTTTTAGACATATACATTTTGCCCCTCTTTGATGCAATGCAGTTTATAGCATTGCTTCAAAGAAGTCGATAGTCTGATAGTGATATATGCCCTAATTTGCCCCTAGTATAGGCTTACTGACGATAGGATGCCCCCTTGGGAGATTGGACAGGAAAAGGGCGAAAGAATCAGAGACGGACAATCTCACGAAGACGAAGGGGTTAGGATAGGTTGGGGGAAAAGGGACGCATTTCAGGGAAACGGGAAGAAAACTGGAGGAAAAATGGGCACGGGAAGTAGTCACAGTCATCACCTAGCCAGAATTAGGGTTTGGAGGCTATAAATAGGAGCTGGGTCCACAAGAATAGTCATTTGTACACTTGTTTGATCTGGATTGGATAGAGAGAGCTTAGAGCAAACTTGGAGCAGCATGGCAGCCAGAGCAGCAGACATTCCATGCGAGGAGCATCGATTCGAGCGAGTTTGTCGATTCAGGCGGCCAGCAGAGGCAGGACCCCCGGTATGTGCTTCAAAAAATTTCTCCTAGGGTCGATTTAGGGTGTCATAAATGCATGTAGAAAATAGGTCAAACATAAGCGCTGAAATGCAGAACGGCACATATGCTGCGCGAAGCGGCGCTTTTGTCATTTAGCGGCACATATGCCGATTTCGGCGGTGCATCCGTGAAAGCGGCACATACGTGCATTGTAGCTGCGCTTTTGTAGTTAGGCTGTGCATGTGTAATGAAGCGGTGCATATGTTTAATGTAGCGGCGCATACGTGAAAGCCGCGCATATGCTGAGTTGAGCGGCACTTCCATAATATGGTGGCGCATATGCCGAATGCTGCGGCGCATGTACTAAAAATGTGCATATGTGTATTGTAGCGGTGCTTTTGTAGTGAGGCGGCACATACGTTGATTCTAGCAGTGCATACACCAAGAAACGATTCTTTTACCACCTGTAGTGGCGCATTTGCCTTGGATAGCCAATTTACTTAGCCAAATTGATTCGATTAGTGTCCTGTTTGACGCGGGAATTGATGAGCTATCTTCGAGATTGCAGGAATCTAGTCAAGAGATGTAGTGTGCTGTTTTGATCAATTTGAGATGCTAAGTTGAGTTGATATAGTTCAGTAGGTATGTTGAGTATGGTATATGCTGTTTGAGACTGACGCGTTGCCTTGCTTGCTTGCAGGAGGATATTCGAGACACACTGCAGTCGAGGGAGACGTTTCCCATCCCCCTATTGCAGAGGTACATGCTGACAGAGACTGACAGAGTGGCGCTTGGGGCCATGGGTTTGGACTATGTTTGCTTCATGCCCGAGGTGCGGGCGAACCGGGGATTACTGACAGCTACTATGGAGAGATTTCATAGTGAGGACAGGACCTTCCACTTTCCTACTGGAGAGATGACTATGACATTAGAGGACGTCTACCAGATACTACACTTACCCGTGGTAGGTGAGTTAGTAGAGTACGACACACAGCAGGATGCGGGACTCGCTGAGTGCAGGCGAGTGTTCGACGATCCCGAGCTGGTTGGACAGGTCATCCCGTGGCACAATATATACGATTGCTATGACTACTTCCCGAGGATTGTGGCTAGATTGATCAGGGGCGTTGTATGCCCCGACAGGAGATCGCATGGGTTCCCCATTGGATGGGGCAGGATCATGGAGCGGATGCTGACTGAGGGCACCCGATATGCATGGGGAGTCTGCGTACTGGCCCATTTGTACCACGACATGCATCAGGTGGTGTACCACCGCAGCACGAGTCTATCGGCTGGGGTACTATTGCTACAGTTTTGGCTGTGGGAGTACATAGCGGTGACTAGGCTGGTATGTGTCTTTGCGAGGCAGCGAGGAGAGCCATACAGTTATGGCTATGCAGGAGTGATTTCCCAGCACAGGCTAGGGAAGTTAGAGTATTGGAGGCACACCTTAGATGGAGTAGATGTGGTCGTCTGGTGACCATATCTGGATTGCGAGCCTTGGAACGATGAGGGAGACAAGCTACCGTATTGCTTTCAGACCAGGTGGCTGATAGGCCGTACACGGCATATACTGGAGAGGCAGATGGTGGGCCGAGTGTTGAGACAGTTCGGCAGGAGGCAGGGCATGCCACAAGGACAGGCACTTTTTGCACGAACACATGCAGAGAGGGTCCGATGGGGGCCAATGGCTTCATATGAGGAGGCCCTAGCAGAGTTCCGTCAGACTCCCTATGTGGCGTGGGATATGCAGATAGAGATAGCAGATGTAGGGGTGACATAGGATTACGAGGATTGGATGACTACACATCCTTTCCCGAGATATTCAGGACCCGGCATGTTGGTGCCTCGCATTGATGAGGCAGACTTAGAGGAGGAGGGACAGGTTGGCCCAGGTCAGAGGGGAGTTAGAGGAGGACGAGGATGAGGAGGACGGGGTGGTAGAGCTAGAGAGAGGCCAAGACAGCAGAGGAGGTTAGGTCAGGTTGAGATAGGAGGCACACCAGCAGATACCTCAGCAGGTGCAGATGCCGCCACCCCAGCAGGTACCATAGCAGCAGGTGCCCCAGCCATAGGGGCCAGGATAGGTAGAGGCAGCACAGGGGCCAGTATAGGCAAAGGTGCATGAGAGGGCCATAGCCAGCTTGAGGGGACAGGTGCGAGTGTTGCAGGGACAATTATCGCGGGGTTGACTCGCGAGAGAGATATGGCAGGTGCACGGGTATGTATTATCCGTGTAGAGCGGGACACTACTGTGGCTGCCATGGGGACAGATGCAGCAAGTTAATTTTTGGTTGGGCAGGTGCAGCAGGCACAGGCATAGGTAGGCCAGTTGCAGACGCAGTTGGCACAGGTACAGGCAGAGCTTGCCAGAGCACAGTCATAGGCTCAGTACTACTGAGGTTTATACCATGGTGCCATGGCATCGAGTCAGAGGGCGGGGAGCTTCAGGAGTCAGTCTAGGGCTACTCATAGAGCAGGTCCATCACAGTCAGGAGCTTCCGTGATGGGTCCCCAGCAGTCAGGAGCTGGCAGTGGTGGCCCACAGCAACAGGGATAGACACAGACCAGATTTTGTACATTTTGGGACATGTATCACCATCCAGTTGGATGTATATTGTATATGACACTTTGATTCAAAGAGAGAGATGGTGATATTGTACATTTGGACCTCTTATATGATAGTATATATGATGATGTAGCTTTGTACCTATTGCATATGTTATGAGATGATGATTTACTTCTATTGTATGGTGTGATGTATGTGTAGACTTAGATGGTCTATCCAATGCTATATGAGATGCTTTTTGATATGATGCTATATGATTTAGTGCTTCGAATGTATGCATATGTAGCAGGATTTCTATGTGATGATGCAACTTTGTGTATGATTTTATGGGATGTCTATATGAGCTAATGTTTCAAATGAATGCAAATGTAATATGATGTCTATGTGATGATGCAGCTTTGTATGCGATGCACTTAGCTATGTTGTGTTTTTGGTTTTCTGTGCGTTAAGATGCGATGTAATGCAGATGTATTGATGACCTAATGCATTGGGTGATGTACTCCATTGACTTAATCATGTTCATGACTAGCCCTACATGTGATATGATATGCTCCTATATGCTTTGTTTTTGTGATGTCCAAATGTACTCTATCGATACAAGAATGACATGATAGATAGAAGAATGGTTGTGATAGAATGACTTAGAAACTTTATTGGATATTGTTATTCTGCATAGTTTGGGTAATGAGGATTGTATGGGATATGGATGCATGGATGTGTATATGGGTGCCAAAAATGTAAGGGTAAAATAGGATTTAATCAAATGAACCATGTAAAACCCAAACATCAACAGAATAATGAAAACAAGAAAGATTCAATAAAACGAAGCAATGAACAATACAGTGCAAACCTTTCTCGTTTCAAAACTTCTGTTGTTTGCCTATTACAACCGTCGTTTTGTAGATGGAGTAGGCCCTCAAAGAGTGCACTCTTTTAGCTGTTTCTAGGAAGTCGATAGTAAATGGCTGTTGTGATATGCAATGAAGATGAGCTTCAAAGAAAATATGTGATCTCAAGCTAGTGAATGGTAAGAGGGTGCCAAAGGCGCACTGATGAATTTCTGCAGAGTAATAATACGAATAGCCTGGATGATTATAATGGAAGAATGAAGCTTCATTTATAGACTCAGAAGAATGAGAATCAACGGTTGAGAGGAGATATGAAGATCAATGGCTGAGAATGGTTGAGGAATGTGCAACCAGTAGAAATATGACAAGTGTCTCATCTCCATCATGAAAGAGGGGACTTGACAAAATTGATTGGAGAGTTAACTCAATTGACTAATTAGTTAACAAACTTGATTGATCAGTTAGAAGAATGAATTATGGAACTGACTGAATTGATTGACGGATTGACTCAATTGACAGGTTAGTTAACACTTTTGATTGATTAGTTAACTAACCTCTGATTTGAGAAGAAATAGGCCATGTGGGTGAGAGAAAATAAGGTAATTAAATATTAAATATATTTAATTACATGTGCAACCTGATGAGGTGGACAAGGTGAGGTGGAAAAGGTGAGGTGTAAAGGTGAGGTGGATTTTTGAATTTAGAACTTAGGATAGAGAAATTTGGATTAATTAAATAATTTATGATTATTTAATTACGTAGGACATTTAGAAGAATTTTTATTAAATAAATTGAATTTATTTAATTATGGAACAGTGAATCGATTAAATAAATTTAGAATATTTATTTAATTGATAGAAGAATGGAATAAATCTTTAGAATATTTATTTAGGATGATTTGTGTCATTTTTAGACTTATACAATTACAACATTAGGAAATAAATTAATATACAAATAAATAAATAATGCTAGGAATTTGCAAAGGTTGAGACACGTTAATTCCCAACATTATCACAATGCCTTCAAAAGATTTGGACCACATTCAGTGGGAGTTTTGGTAATGATCCTAAATAACATTTATAAGGGTCTTAACTTATAAGGTTGATTAGGGTGGACTCCACCCAAAACACATACAATAACAATTTATAGATTTCAAATAGACAAGAACAAGATCTCAAGAAAGATTAGTTAAGCAAACTGCAACTATTTCAAAATTTCTTCATTTAACTTGCTCGTAAAAGGCTACAAATATGAAATACAATTTCCAGGGTCATATGCCCACTTATTACAACAATATGGGTTGTCTTACAATAGAAATATTTGACTTACAAAGCCTTCTGATATCTACCTGACCTCCTGATTCGCATGAACAGGACTTGCCAATAACTTCCTCCGACCACTCCCCTGGAACTATCAAAAAATGGGCTATAAATACACATTAGTACCACTTAGTGTAATTTCCCCAATGTCATCTTGCTTTGAAATGTGTAACTCCCATTTGGGCACCAAAATGAACCCAAGTATTCCCTTTTTTTCCTGCCCAAGAAATAATTTTTAAATTTTAAATTTGAGAAACTAGGTAGCACAACTTCTGGGAGCCATAACGTTTGATGTGTTGGAAAGATCGTGAAGAGATCTATCAATCTATAACCAACTTTGCTAGTTATGAAATTTTTTAGGCCATTTAGGGATGTTTGAATGCTTCAAATTTGATTCCAGATTTTTTTTTCGGAAACCTAAAAAATGAAAACTTTAATATCTTGCAATCCAAACATGATCTTGGGCTGAAATTTACCAAGAATGTTTATTTGACTATTTCAAAGCTTTAGGGAAATTTTGGGCCTAAGTGCTCCTCTAATATAAGGTTACTAAAATTAGTAAGTCCTGGTATTCTTAGCCTTTTTAGAAACTTCAAAGGTTCTAAATCATTATTCAAGAAAATGGGTATCTGAAAACATAAAAAATGTAAAGAATAGAAAACAAATCATCATTTGTTTTGGATGATGCAAGATTGCCCTTACACTACTGGATGTTCCTACATCAGACACTTAGGGTAATTTGAGAAGTGACCTTGTCACATCTTAGGTGTTCGAGGAAAACCCAAATGGTCAACCTCTACCTTAGACAACTAGGAAGAATCTTTGAAATGCCTTCCTCTCCACTTCACCATATATTAGATTTATATTGCCTGTTCTGAGTACTTCTTCCCATATGGCTATCCAAGATTTCTTCTATCTCCTCCTTTGAAGTAAATGTCGGGATACTCCATTGTTCCTCTGTTGGTCCATCCTCTGTACCACCTTCATGATACTCTATTAAATCAACAATGTTGAACACCGGGGAAATATTGGTTCCACTCAGCAACTCTACCACATATTCATTTCCTGAGTCATGCTTCTTTAGAATCTTGCATGGTCCACATTTTTTCATTTTCAACTTATTATATTTTCCCATTGGGAACCTTTCTTTCCTTAGGTGAACCATAACTTCATCGCCAACCTTGAATTCCTTAAACTTTCACTTCTGATCTGTCTTAGCCTTGTACTGAGAATTCATTTTATTAATATGTTTTCGTACCTCTTCATGCAAGCTCTTCAGGTTCTCTGCAATGTCTTCAACCTCAACACTACTCTTCTATCCTTTGTCTATCTTTCTAAACTCAGAATCATTTCTTGGACTACTTCCATATACAATTTGGAATGGCGATATACAAGTACTCATGTTGATAGAATTTTTATAAGAAAACTCTGCTTATGGTAATATCAAATCCCATCCCTTGGGCTTATCTCCTACTAAGCATCTCAGCAGGTTGGCCAAACTTCGATTCACTACCTTTGTATGTCCATCAGTCTGCAGATGATGTGCATAACTTAACTTCAACTCAGTCTTCAACAACTCTAACTCATAGTCCACAGGAATGAATTGCTTCTTTAGTTTGTCCACCATCCAATCCCATCTGGTAATCTTTCCTTTTCCTCTTCTATTTCTCTCTAACTGGACCTCCTTCCACCAAATACTGGCATGACCTTTCAAATTCATTTTTACAAACTTGACCTGTTTTGTATCCTCCACATCTTCATATTCAAAATATTCCTCCATATCGCTTATCCAATCAATAAGCTCTTCCAGATTTAGATCTCCAGAATAGGTAGAAACTTTGATCCTAAGCCTCTTTCTGATCTTCAAAATGACCCTCAACAACCTAACTTGCGCAGGATCTCCTACATCATCTTGTTCCTCCTCAAATAACTCTTTTTCTTCAGCTTCATGTCTGCTTTCTTCTCTTATTCTTGGTCCAAACCCTCTTCGTAGATCCTCTTGAAATGCATCAATTTGCCTTTGTAGGGCTCTAAAACCCTCTTCTGTCAAAGCATTTCTCCCACCATGGTTTCTTCATGGAGGCTCTATCTACACACTCAGGAATCCTTGCTCTGATACCACTTGATGAGGGTGGAATCCACCCAAAACACATACAACAATAATTTATAGATTTCAAATAGACAAGAACAAGATCTCAAGAATAATTAGTTAAGCAAACTGCAACTATTTCAAAATTTCTTTATTAAACTTGTCTATAAAAGACTATGTATTTGAAATACAATTGCTAGGGTCATATGCCCACTTATTATAGAAATATGGGTTGTCTTAGAATAGAAATATCTGACTTACAGAGCCTTCTGATATCTACCTGACCTTCTGATTCACATGAACATGACTTGCCAATAACTTCCTCGGACCACTCCCTCAGAACTTATATTGAAAAATGGGCTATAAATACACATTAGTACCACTTAGTGTAATTTCCCCAATGTCAGCTTGCTTTGAAATGTGTAACTCCCATTTGGGCACCAAAATGAACCCAATTGTTCCCTTTTTTCCTACCCAAGAAATAATTTTCAAATTTTAAATTTGAGAAACTAGGTAGCACAACTTCCGAGAGCCACAAATTTTGAATCAAGTGTCTGATTGACAAATCGTTTAATGCATTGGAAAGCTTGTGAAGAGATCTATCAAGCTATAAGATGCTTTGCTAGTTACGACAACTTTCAAGCCATTTAGGGATGTCTGAGTGTTTCAAATTTGATTTCCAATTTTTTTTTCAGAAACCTCAAAAAATAGAAACTTTAATGTCTTGCAATCCAAACATGATCTTGGGCCGAAATTTACCAAAAATGTTTATTTAACTATTCCAAAACTTTGGGGAAAATCGCCCAACTGCTCCTCCGATATAGGGTTACTAAAAATAGTAAGCCCTAGTATTCTTATCCTTTATTCAAGCAAATGGGTATCTAAAAACATAAAAATTGTAAAAAAATAGAAAACAAATCATCATTTTTTTGGGTGATGGAAGATTTCCCTTACACCACTGGTTGCTCCTGCATCAAAGGTTTATCCAAATATAATATAAAATATAGTACTAGTCATATTAAGTTAGAGGTGATTTATAAAGTGTTACTTTATAAATATTAATTAATTTCAATAACCTTAAAACTTGGTTATATGGTGAAAAGTCAACAACCTGTACATGAAAGGTTGAGAAATATCACATTGTATCAAATATGCATTTGAGGGCTCCATGAATGTATTTTATATGCATGTGAGGTCATTATGGGAAAAACATAGTGTAAATGAACTAATCATCTACTCATCTACTAATCCTGATTAATGAATGATGGTTTGTGCAATTTTTACCCAAAAGAGTTTTCCCCACATATATTCTATATAATGTATTAATCTCTATACTTCATAATATTTATTTCATTTTGTTTATTGCTCTATTATTTTCTATATATTTCTATTTACATTGACACTTGTAAATAGAGTCATCTAATATTGAGGATGTACTATTATGCTATGGTAGATTCTAAATCAATTATGGGAGTCTTGGCATGATATATTTGCTTTTGCATAGATCTATCAGTAAGAGACAAATGATATTCTATTATGAGGATATAAATCATGGTTCTAATAAGGAATTCCTAGAATTATCAGCTATGGGAGTCTTGGCATGATATATTTGCTTTTACATAGATCTATTAGTCAGAAACAAATAATCTTCTATTATAAGGAAATTTGCACTAATCATGCAATGGAAGCATTGGCTATGATGTGGAGTTGATCTTTTAGTGTTAAGAGTATAGTGTATAAATAAGCTTGTATTATGAGGAAATTTGCACTAATCATGCAACAGAAGCATTGGCTAAGATGTGGAGCTAATCTTTTAGTGTTAATAGTATAGTGTACAAATTAGCTTCTATTATGAGGAAATTTGCACTAATTATGCAACTGAAGCATTAGCTATGCATTGGCCATGATGTGGAGTTGATCTTTTAGTGTTAAGAGTATAGTGTACATTTTACACTCATTATGATGTGGAGTTGATCTTTTAGTGTTAAGAGTATAGTGTACATTTTACACTCACTATGATGTGGAGTTGATCTTTTAGTGTTAAGAGTATAGTGTACATTTTACACTCACTATGATGTGGAGTTAATCTTTTAGTGTTAAGAGTATAGTGTACATTTTACACTAGAGAGATGCTCCTTGATATTGGAATGTTGTAGTTAGAGTTTGGTTGGCATGCAATGATCAATTTCTTACTAGTTGCTGCTAGACATATAAGGGTGAAGCTAGGGAATAGGATAAGTTACTTGACAATTTTCAACAATATCATATCACCTATTTTTCAAATGCATTATTGATTCTGATTTGTCTTCTAATGTGGATTACTCTATTACTATGGATATGCCAATTCAGAAGACAAGTTTGAAAAGTTCAATCATGATTAGGGGCTAAGGGTTGATTTATTGTTGCTATGAGGCTTATCTCTTGTAAACGAATCTTACATCTTTCAATTTTTTTGATTTATCGTTGTTATGTTCAACGATGTGAGGGTTGAATAGTTAGATGTGGAGACAACAATTTTTCTTTTACTGTGATTTGGAGATCTATTTTACAAAGCCATAGCACTATAACCATAGCACTTTATAGTATAGTTAGGAGGACATTATTTGCAAGATATTTCTCTTGGATTTACAAGATATTTCTCTATGAGTAGTATAGTTTGGAGGACATGATTTGCAAGATATTGCTCTTTGATTTAGAAGATATTTCTCTATGATTTGGTGATTTGGAGAAGTATAGTTAGGAGGACATGATTTGATAATGTCCCCAGAAACTTGGGGGATTTACAAGATGATATGATTTGATGATTTGGAGATCTATTTTAGAAAGCCATAGCATTATAACCATAGTGCTTTATAGTATAGTTAGGAGGACATAGCACTTTATAATATAGTTAGGAGGACATAGCACTTTATAATATAGTTAGGAGGACATGATTTGCAAGATATTTCTCTTTGATTTACAAGTGGAATTGGTCTTTGTTTTAAATATGTTAGAACATTGTGTTTATTTTAAATATGCCGGTGATTATTTAAAATTATTTTACATTATTAATTTTTATTTACAATTATTTTACATTATTAATTTTTAGTAACAATAAGGATATGATCTTAATCTCAAATTTCTATTTGATACAAATAGCTCCCCAAAAACTTGGGGGATCTAAGTTTATCTTAAGCATGAAGATAAAAGAGGAATATATTTGATATAAAAGTAACAATATGTATATGATTAGTAACATATTTGATATAAAAGTAACAATATGTATATGATAAGGAACATATTTGATATAGAAGTAACAATATGGTTATGATTAGAAGTCAACTGGCTTGGCTGAAAACCAAATCCTATCAGACATTATTCCATAGTAAGAAATCACATACACGGAGTCTGATCTAAACATTCATGAAATGAACCATTCAGAAGTCCAAATCAACCTAAGACCACATGATTCAGTCGCACTCAGCCTAACTATTCCAAAAAAGATATGATTTTTTTGGAAATAAGTGCCTGGAACCAAACCCCGGAATACAATGCACTCTCTATTGTTAACAGGGCAAAACATCTAAATTCAATAAGGTAACGCACAACCTCTAATCACCCTCCATCCCCTATAGAATACTAAACAATGTAGGAAAACATAAACATGTCTTACTCATCTCCTTTAAAAATTAACTGCAAAAGCAGAAGACTAAAGACTCTTTGAGCGAACGTCCAACTGGGTAGTAAAAACCACACCCAATCAGACCTAAAATTTTAAACCCCTAGTATTGAGACTTGGTCTAAGGAAGGCATTTTTATGCTCCAACTCAGACCAAAAAACTGGACAAAACTTATGCGAAGCTGTGCAAATTAAAGGCGTTCACTAAAGTTTGGAATATTACAAAGGCAGTGCAAATTTCCAAACGTGAGAGATGCAGATTCAATCCAGGGAGCTTGGAATGCATTCCATATAGCTCGGAGTGCATGTACACCATCCCGTACAATATTTCTGACAGGAAATTCTCAATAGTTCAAAACCCTAGTAAATTAGTCTATCTCTTGGGCCGAAAAAGATTTTAATTTTTTAAGCCTTCATCTTCGCCAGGGATTTGATCTTTCGTCCTGCAACTCCAATTATGTGGAACAAATGGCTTCACTCAGAGTTAGGTGATAATTGAGTATCTTCTCCAACAAACAAAATTGGAACTCAATGAGATAAGTTTATATTTAATTAAGCCTTAAACCTCATCAGCTCAAACCAAAAAAAAACTTAACAAGCAGAACTTCTCCTCGAACGCAAACCCTAGTAGAGCTATTAATCATGGAACATTGAAAGCAACCAGTTTAACTCCATTAACAGAAGGACAATAAGTAAGGCAGACATACCTGTAAAGAGAGCCTTGCGTGAACACCAAGGGAATGACAGAAGAGCTTAGAAAACGAATGGAAATGAAAGGATGGAGGAGTCGTATATACATATATATCTTTATAGAGCGTGAGGAGGAAGAGTCTTTTGCCGACAACAGTCGCGACCACCGAATATGAAACCAATTTACCATTTTCTAAAGATATAACCATTACTCGTTGTGAGTTGACATGGGCATCAAAAAGCTCAAATTATGTGTTTATGATTATGTATTTAAGAACATCATTATCTTTTAGGGATGGAAAGGAGATAGAATCAAATAGAAAAGAAATATAAGTATGAATATCTTGTGAGGATAGTTTAGTAGCTTATTTTTCTCAATCATAGATATATATGTATGCAAAATATTTTCTATAGGTATTAAAGGACAAATTTTACATCAGACATAATTGTGTCATTGAGGTTAAAACCGTGCTATCTAGACCAAATTATAAGTGTAATCCAATCTAAGTATCCTAAAAGTTCAAGATTTAGTTGTCACGAGTCTAATTCTAAATTTTAGGTTTGTTGAATACAAGGTGAATGACACAATGGGAATATTAATAATAAAGTGTTTCAATCCAATTAAACATGTGATAAACTATATAATATTAATTAAACAATTTAGAGAAGTAAAGATAAATATGCAAATAATTTTCTTTAAAGATGTATGAAGGAGACTTTGTAACCAAACATTTAAATGCTTTTCATCTAGTAGTTAGTCAATTGGCTTGCATAGATCTAAAAATGGAAGAAGAGGAAAAATGTATCATTTTGATTTGTTCATTAAAGGATACCATCTTTTTGTTTTGAAGCCTATCTATCTAAAGGGGATCAATATCCTTTCTTTGTTCGCTAGAATTGGGGGTGCAAAAACTGCTTTGCATCATTTTGGTATACCACTCAATTATGTTGTAGTTGAAACAAATTGTAGAGAAAACAAGTTTATCCTCAAAAGTTGGGTGAAAAAACACATCAAAGGGGTAAATTGATTGTGGTGGAAGATTGTAGAATTTGAAAAAGGAAAGACTTGATGAAATGATTAATTCAATTAGAAGTTTTGATTTGATAATAGGTGGAAGCCTCTATAATAGTCTAACAATTAACAATAGGAGCATAAGAGATGGACAAGAGGGGAAGCGTTCCTCTATTTTCTATGAATTCATTCTTCATTCTTGAATAGATTGTAAATTCCTTATTTTTCATAGCCAAATTCCCGCTCAACTTGAAGAGGCTACCACAAATTGAAAATTATGGACATCATTATTATTTTGATTATGTGTAGAAAATTTCCCAAATAAAAACTAACTCTAAATTAAAAAATTAAAATTAAAATTAGATACATAGTTTAAAAATTAATTATAAATCTAACTCTATTCCCTTTTAACATAAGATTTATAAGAGCTATAATAAGGTCTAGAGAGTGAAAAATAGAGGAGAGATATTGACAGAGAGAGAAGAATAGATAAAGATAGAGATAACTAATAAATATGGAATATAATATTATATAAGTGATTTAAAATAAAAGGATATATTATAATATTTTAATAAAAAGGTATTGCATTTTTTTTATATAGAAAAAGGAGTTTTTAAAATAAATTGCATGTCGTATATGTGTGTTTTAAAATGGGTAATTATTTAAAATTGAGTTAATAAATATTCGTCGTCTTATCAATGAACGGTGTTATTACAAGCATTTTATAAAATACAATTATGAATTATTGTTTCTTTATCTTTCTATGATAGAGATCCTACGATAGCCTCTAGGGTTTGTCTCCCAATTTGTTTATCAGGCTTATTAGTGCCCATTTTGTTTTTGTTATTTACTATTAATTAAAACATTGAATTCTTTATATATCATTTAGCAATTTCCTTTTTCCACCCGACAACTCACCATTGCTAGACTGTACACTTATGATTTTACATCAACATACAACATCTAGCCTCTATTTTCAACTCTCCCAAATTCCCAAATGCCCCTTGCTATCTAATGTTAATAAATTTTAGATGTTTATATTAATAAGATGGATATATTAGAATATGTGTGTACAAGGATTAGGAACTAAATTGGAGAATGTGTGTATATGGATAGTAAAGGCTAGGGGAACAATCCCAACTTTACACGAGTTTCTGTCATTTGTCAATATTTTGTACACATATCAAATTATTTCCTCAAAATAGGCACAAACTTAAATGGGAAATGGCACGGGTATGCAAATTTCACCATTACAATAATAAAAAATGATAGTTATGGCACTTGTAATTTAGTTTCATTGTTGTAAAGGTGAAAAGTGTATACCTTGCATTTTTTATTCTTGATTTTACAACACTTTGCATGAGAGTTTTAAGGATATTGTTCTAGCATATGATTTTGATTAATTTGGCTATGCTATTGACCCAAAAATTGAAATTACAATATCTAATTCATTTAAATGTTGAAAAATTCTAATATGTCCATTAGAAGATTGGTGAAGTGAATTAATTAATTACATCATACATGAGATATCACTACTTTCTTTTTATCATGGATGCAAAACATCCTTCCAAAATGGTTTAGAAAAACATACAAACTTTCTTTAAGGTAGCTACATTGTCTTGGGTGTATAAAGGCTATAAGTGATGCTCATATTTAAGATATCAATTGGTTCCATTTTCATTAATTCATTACAATGCCACATAGCCATTATTGAATCGTGGCATATTTAGACTACATAGACCTTATCTTTGTATTAAAATTTATTGATCTAAAACACATGTAAGCTTGATTAAACATAGAATAATAAGTGAAGGAAATAGAGAAGATAAGATGACATATATACTTGGGAAAACCCTTTTGAGAAATAAATCCACAACCAAAAGTAAACCTTAATATATTCCTTCAAAATAAGCTTACAATAGATTGAGAAACTCCACTAATGTTGTAGCCTATGTGTTAACACTTTAGTAGCATGTTGATACTTAGACCTAAACTAAAAGTAGATAACTTTCTCATCATCAAACTGATGTTTTAAATTACCACATTAAGACTTAAATTGTATAACATTATCATTATTTTTGTCATTGCTTTGTTGGGAACACTTGGTTAAATCTTTCATAGTTAATTCAAGCCCATATTGATGGGGAAGTGCTTTAGAAAAGTAGTGGCAAGATTTTCAAAAGAGTGTATAGAGCATGAAGGAAAAGAATAAAACCATTGTTTAACACATTCCTTTATAGTTCTTGGAAATGACCTAGCCAAAACCTTATCCTCATAAGCAAGATCTAAGCATACCATTGTGAAAGCTTGTAAATGCACATTAGGATCTCCCTCACAATTTTATAATTCAAATGATGGCACCACAGAACTGTACAAAAAGGTTATATAACAACCCCATAAGCAAGTGGTGTGTGATGTAGGTGATTGTATATAATAGTATCCTTCTTGTTGTCATTCACTTGTTTATTTAGAGTACCCATATCTTGTAACATTATATGCAAGTTAGAGTAGGGCTAATGGTACTATTAGGCAAGCATGAAATAGTTGAGGATGTATAATGAAGATGTGTGGAAATAGGTAACAAACATAGCCATGGAGGGAGGAACCACATTATGAGATGAGGTGAAAATGGGATGAGGAGGGCTAATATAAGACATAGGTTGGGAAGGAGGGTTAATGTGAGACATAGGTTGGGAATGATGGATGGTGTGAGACACATGGGTAGAAACCATGACACTAGTAGGTATGTGAATATAAGGATGATATGTAGGTGGCGCATTAGGGGGATGGGATCACTTGAGGTAGGTATGGAAATGGTAGGGGCAAAGCTAGGAGTGACAATAGTAGTAGCAGCTATGGAATTGATAGTAGTGGTATGATGAGGCTCAAAAGAAGAGGAAGGATGGGATGAACACTATTAGAATAGACTAATAAAGATCCAATGCCAAGTAGAATATATATGCCAAAAGGTGCATTCAATAAAGTTTAGTGCAAAAGGGTGACAAATTGTCGAAGAGATGCATCATTAGTAAGTCCATCAAAAATTAGTTGGTTAGTAAGAGTAAGATCTTGTTTGGCAACATGAGCATCATGGTCATAATCTTGTTGATGATGAAAGTGGTTCTCATCGTGAGCATCATAAATATTTCATTTTAATTAGATTGAGTAGCCATAGTAGGGTTACGGCAAGCACCCCTTCTCAAAGGAAGATTAGGGTCTTGAGTAGCTTGTGGCATAAGAAAATCAATACCATTATGAGAGAGATAAGATAATGTAATATAAAATCATTCTCATATTTAAATATAAGAAAATCAACAAGATAAATTAGATTTGAAAATGAATTTAGTATAATATATTGAATATTAAATTGAATATATTTATTCTATAGATACAATATACAATATATTTACTTATTATTTATTATTATTTTTGTTACTCAATATTGCGCCACTGCTAAGTTACAAAACTTAGCATATTGGTGAAACATGGGAACTTTCCTAGGTTGTGGCTCACCTAAAGTAGGAAAGAACCTCTAGAGTAAGCTGGTTCTTATGGTACTCACCTAAAAAACTATTCTAATGCTTTTCTGAGGAAAGGGGTAAGAAAGATTGCATAAAAATGAAACCTACAACTAAGGTGATGCACCAAAACGATGTTCAAACCTACACAGTTGTTTTACATACATAGTTTAATCAACAAAAGCACAGCTTAACATACACAACCCAACATGTATATGCATTTGCATCAGTATTTTAGGAGAAGGTTTAATGCCTATCCTAGAAGGAAAAAACTACTTTCACAACTTGGACTATTTGCATTTTAACACAACTCACAACCTGGAAAATATATATATCTTCTGCACAAAGGTGCTACTAATGAGACATAAGGACAAGGAAATAAATAATTTCACAAGTACTTGCATCAATCACTTAAAACACACACAATAAAACAGAAAATGAGAAGGCAAAATGCTTATCTCTATTGATCTCCAAAGGTATACATGTTGTATCTGTCTGTAAATGAGTTACAAAATATACAGTCTTCCTCTCCCAAGGACTTCAAAAATCACAATGTAGAACCAAGAGCATAGCAAGAATTAACTCTTCAAATGAGTCATGAAGTGACTATATCCATTCTCCATCAAAATGCACCGAAATAGGAACTAGAAACCTCCTGGTTGTGTAACTAAAAAGCTAAGAAAATAGGCCTCAAACTTCCTCCAAAAGAGTCCTAGATGAGGAAAAAGTCAAAGCATGACTTTACATATCATATAAAAGAACAAGAAATTGCCCCTAGATGCTCTCCAAAGTCATAAAAATCCAGTCAAACCTCTCCTATATTTCATGCATATGTTGGATAACTCCTTCCCACCTCACCCTATATGCTTGACACTTAATCAGTATGCACTCTCTGACTTAGTTTTACAATGCAACGCCATCTATCCCCTTTTACATAATAAAATAACATTAAATAGAGTGATTTATAATTGCATCATTTTAGTTAACATTTTACATTATAAACTGAAAACATACCTTGTTTTATGAAATGAAAAGGGAATTTAATCGGCTAAGTTTGAAAGGCATACCTATAAAACAAATAAAATAAAGGTCTCAAAGGGTACCCATCTTAGTTGACTAAGCAAAATGAAAGACAAGGCACAAGGCCGTGGGTATTAGTTTTACTTTGTAAATGAAAAGAAAAGGCAAAAATACCTCCAAGTCATCGGTGGACTTAGGGTAAAGAAACCCTAACACAAAACAAAGCAAAACCCTCATTTCATTTCATTTTTCATTCTTCACTCTGTTGGACGCCACCATACTAGGGTTTCTGCTGGAGTATTGCAGGTTTGAACTGGAGATTTCATGCATTTTTTCCTTGAGACAACAACATTCGAGCTTGGGTAAGCTCTCTATAGATGAAAACTGGCTTCATTCTTTTCATTTTTGTCAAAAGAATGTATTTCATGAGCTCTCCTGCGCTAGTATAGATGAAAATGGTGAACACATTTGATGTTTCTTTCTATGCATTTGTTTATGAGCAAGAATACAGTCCATATCTCATTTTCCTTCATGATTTTTGAAAGATTTCCTCTCAGCATAATGAAAATCTATTCCTGTAGCCATTGATTTGACATGAAAAGATAAACTCTATTACATTCTAAGCATGGTTTCTTTTTAGTGCTTTTGGCTCATTTGCTTAATATAGTTTTCTAAGCATAGCTAGGGTTTTCATTCTTACTGAGATGAACAACAAATATATTTTGTTTCTTGATAAAACATGAATGAACATGAAAACACAGACTATATTTTACAGTGTTTCATCTGGATGCTCTTCTGTGGCTTTTATATTTTGAGACTTCTGGCTTTTGATAAAGATGACTACTCTCAGTAATGACTAGGGTATAAATTGCAGTGGTTATATGAACATTTCTAAGAACATATGATGAATTTTCAATGAACATTCATGTGACTCCTTTGACATCCATTGGGGCTGGAAACTCTGTGCTTTCACAAGTGTATTCATGGCATTCCACTATTGTGACAATCACTGTCTCTTTGTAATAGTGCTCTGCATGCTTACTATAAGCTCCTCATTGAAACTTATCTTCTCACAGTCTCTACACTATGACTTACACAGTCCTTGTATTTTGCCACAATTCTACTATCTTGACATTATCCATTGCATGACTGTGCTTTGCTTTTGATCATTCAAGTGTCTAGAACCTCTGTGCTTTGACAGTACTCTCTAAGTATGCAGATATTACCTCTATTTAATGTTCTCATGACTGTCTTTCATGCCTATTTTGACTTCTTGGACTGAGAAATGTATGATTTTTTTGTCTCTATTATGCTTTATACAGTCATTTTGTTGTTCTTCAACTGTAGGATAGTCATTATGATTGTTTAAAGACAACATATAGTCCCTTTGTAGACTGCCTTTTGACTGCTCCTTGCATACTCGGTCAAGGTTCTTGGTAACCCTCTATATCTCTTCTATGGCTCTATTATCAGACCCTTTTATATATTGGTAGGGTTTGACAATAGTCATGCAAGGTTTTTAAGATCTCATACACTCAGGAAAATGAAGCTGGGGTTTCTTTGGTCTTTGCATTTCAACATACTTTAAGACACAAGCATGAAACATTACAATGAACTCTTCAATACACATATTATGTACACTATCTTTGTCTTCCATTTGTAGATATAGACCTCTGCCATATGTTGGGAGATTCAAACATATCATTGACTATCATTGACACCCAATCTATCATTTACCATGCATCATAAACAAAGTAACCCAAAACAGTGGTCTCATCAACTTGCACCGTCTCTGCATAAACCTCTTCCCAAGGTGACTGTTCCTCCAATGCTGCTAATCTGAATTTACTAATGTTTGGACTGCATTGACTGTTGTCCTATATCATTATATGTTCTTGGTGGGATTCATGACTGGTTTCTTTGTTGGTTGTTCTACAAGGACCTTAAACTTCTCTCTTTGCATGGTGTAATGCCATGACAGTCATAACACTGTTCCTTAATGACTGCTCTTTGCCATACTTTATAGTGATCCTCATGCTTTAGAAATTCTATCCATTTAACAGTGATGCCATTGTTAAAAAAAGTGCAACTATCTCTGTACCATTTCATGAATTGACTTGAAGGATATTATCTCTTTTTCAACTGTACAGAGGGTTTGTATCTCTGTAATATATAGAAGTCAATCTTTTGATAGATTCTGTCATCAAATTTGCATGCTTTGCTTAGACAAACTTCCATATACAATCCTTTAATCTCTGTGCTTATTTAAACCATCATGGAACCTTTGATAACTAGTTTTTTGAATCATGACTTATAATCATGGTTATGCAAAACTTGTCCTCAAGGATTTCATAGATGATCTAACTTGTGATCATCCCTCTTAAGTGAAACAAGAGGGAAGCATGCTAGGCTCAACCCTTGTTGGAGCCTATTTCACTCCACATGCTATGATATCAAATATAGATAATTCAGCAATGAGAATTTCACCTATACCTGCACAGTGATCAAATGTGTTAGATAAAAACAATGAAGCTCAGAATATGATGGATATTGGTGATAATCCTCTACTTTTGTGGACATCTCTGAGATGTATTAGAACTATTTCAATGTCTTATGAGAGTACACTATATGTTTGTTGAAATTGAAGTGCATATGATGAGAAAATGTATCCTGAGCTCTAACACCAAATTTTCTCAACTCTTGTAGGCATTTCTGGAGCAGCAACGAAAGAAGCAGAAAATGCAGTAGATCAACGTTCATCCTCATCATCCAGGCAATGATGGATGCCTTTCCTTTTCATATGTTCTTCTTTTCCCTCAAATGTATAGCTTACTTTTGTATTACATTGAAAGAGTTAATCCCACGTCTTGTGTGGGACACTATACATTTGTAATTATCAATGAAAAACAATATTTAATGCAAAATCTATTGATTTCATTTCTTCTTATAAGCATCTGCATCATGAACTGTAATTCACCTGATAACACTTTTGTGCATTAGAACATAACTTAGTAGAATGAATGTATACCTTTTATCTTCTATTTGCAAACACAAACTCAGCTATGCCTGATTGGGCTAGAAGCAAAATCAAGTAATAATTATATTGTATATAATGTAAATTATTAAATATATATTTTAAATTTTATTATACTCATAAATCATATATTTATAATAGATATATTATATATTTGTTATGTAATTTATATATAAAATCTATATCATATTTATATTTATTATATTTTATAATATTATTTAAAATAATTTGTAAGAAATCTAACAATTTAAGTGACCTTTCATGGATTGAGAGAGAAGGGGACGACGAGAGAGTTGATACACACTATTGAGCGGAGAAATACTTACAATGTTTAGACTCTTAAAAGAATCATAAACTCATTATAAAAACAATATTTATTATTTGATTATATATCTATTTTATATAAAATATATATTATAATTATATCTATTTTCTATATAATATAAATTGTTAAAAATAGATATAATTTAATATATTTTTTATTTAATATAATGACATTAACTATAGTATTGATTATATATATATATAATAAATATATAATACAAAATTTATATATTAAATATTTAATTAACTATAATATTAAAGATATATTATATACAATATTAAATATATAAATATAAAACTAAATAAATAATAAATATTAAAATTAGATGACTATTAAATATAGTGAAATTATTATATATCTCTTCATAACATGAAGGATTTGTTAGAAGAGATCCAATAGTACTTCACCGCATGTTTGTAAGCATGTGCTTATATAAATCAAAGAAATAGGTATGCACCCTTGCTTTGAATTATATATCTGTTTCTCCCTTTTTATGTTTATTCATTTTTTGTTATATAAAACAAAGAAATAAGATTAGGTTTTTACGCTTCCAATAGTGTGGAAAATGGAGGGAAAGAACATTGGTGCCCTTGTGCTCAGAAAACACGGCAAAAATTGGACGGCGACAGAAAGAGAAAGAATGATGGATGAACGATGGAAAACAATGACCGGCGAAATCCAATGGTTGCAGACGCTTCAATCATCTTGCATGGCTCTACACCAATGAAAACCATCGATCCACCAAAGTAGGTATTCTTATGCCAAAGGGAATGCCTTTGACATAATTATTACTATTCTTTCACAAGCTTTTTGTAGTTGGGTCTTCATGGAGCACAACACATCAATTACAAGTTTGTAGACCCCACATCTTATGACCAAATATGCTTCTATTGTAATTTTGAGGGTAAGAATTGGAGTGAGATTGAAGTAGTTTGCACATAAAATGGCTACAACTGTTAGAGCATCTCACTCTCAACATGCCCCCTCTTCTTCTGTAAAGTGATGCAGACAAGACAAGAGAATCCAATGAAGGATTGTCCCATCATGCAGCCCAATCAACTTCTCTTATATGCGTTGTGATAACAACAATATTCATGCCTTCAAATTATCATAATCATGTGCTCAAAACTTCAAAGATTGAAATAAATTGTATGTGCTAACATATCCTTGTTAAATTTCAGCCTTAAGATTCAAGATTACTCCTCTTTTCTTAGATGAAAATTAACTTTGATGATTTCCAGCCATTAAGAATTTTTGTTTCTCCCTTTGATTCCTTTAGTTGCAGAAAAATAAATGTATATTAATCTCTTAAATTTTTATCCCTTAAGTTCAAATAAATTGTGAATGTTGTAGCAACAATTTCAACTATGAAGTAACACCATATCTTGAGAATTTCATAAAACATAAACAACAACAAATACTTACAACCCAAATGTTTTTATGCAGCCAATCAAGATGGTAAGACACATACATAGCCTCCACAAATCCAACTATAAAATATCTCCAACAAACTTTCCAACTATCCACCTCCACAAGCTTACAAATTCATAAATTTTTCATCTAACAAGTCACCATGGATGTTCACCTTCTTTGCCTCATCAAAATAGATGTATTTCCCTTAGAGAATTATCTTCAACATCACCTATGGACGTCCTCTTGATGACCTGCAAAAATCAGAAATAAATTTGGGCTCTTCTCTTCTTTTTCAATGCCTCTTTGGAGCCAAACTTTAATCTATTTATAAGATCTCCTTTGCATAGTTTCATCTTCCTCATTTTGGGCTCCAATGACTCTTGGTATTCCTCTTCTTGCTTGGTGGCGTCCAACTTGGAGAAAGGTGATTCTTGGGATTCTTTTATTGCTTTCTTTTATGACTTGGGTGCTTGAAAACTCTTCATTGTCCAATCTTTGTCTTCTAGAATGTAGGTGACTAGGAGTTTTGTCCATATGCAACTTGCCTTGTCTTTTACTTGGAGTGTTGGAGAATTAAAATATTTGTTTTATTTCCCCAAATTTTGTGTATGATGTTGATTATCATGTGCATGAGGGTGCCCCTACACCATACTCCCCAAGAAAAAATAAATTTGAGTTCCACCTCAAATATGGAACTTCTTTCTTGTCTTCTAGTTCCTTTGCATGCATGCATTGTTTTCATTTTGCTGGATCTCAAGTACATTTGTATCTACTAGTGCACTTGTGCTTTTTGGTCCAACATCATGCTTCTTGAGCTAAGGCCAACTTGGTACAATGTAGCCATGTGATTTTGTTTGTTTTCTTGTTCTAACTTGACCTTGGACTACAATTGTAAATTTATTTTTTCTTTCATCCACTTTGTCTTCTTTACCTACATAGGAAACAAACATATTAAAGAAATCATATTTTTCTTCTTCATACTTCACTTCTTCATCCACCTCATGTTGTTTTCCACACATTATTTTATCTTCATTATTCTCCAAATTCTTTGGTTGCACCTCAACTATACTCAGCCATTAATTTTCATTTTTGAATTGCTCATCCATTCTTCCATTCTCCTTGACATCAGCATTCTCAATTCTCAGTTCTTCTCCTAAGAACCATGCTATCTCCTTATCCTCCATAACTATCTTCTCTCTTTGGACTATCCTTGAGTCCTCTACAGCTTCTTTTACTATCTCTTCTTCTTCTTCTTCATGAACATCACCCACTTCAACATTAATGTCACTATTACTTTCATAAGTTTGAACAAATTCAAAAGAAAACTCTTCCATTTCTCATTCAACTGATTTTTCAAACAACATGTTGTTTTCAAAATTTGTTACCTCAACCATTACCTCATTTGGCTTTGCTTCATATTGTTGTACTGTTGTCTTCTCAATTAACAATAAGCTTTGAATTCATATGCACTCATCCTTCAAGGTTGTTGATGTAAATTTCATCCCATCTTTGTTTATAATATCATATGTGTTGTTTTTTCTGTTATACTTCATTGCCCTGCTATAATGCCACAACCTTCCAAACATAATATGACATACATCTAAATGTATAATATCACAAACTATTTCATCCTTATAAGGGCCTATTTCAAACTCAACTTTGCATTGTTCACTTACGGTTACCTGGGTACTTGTTTGAAGCCAAGTCACTGAATAGGGTGTGGGATGTTGTATTCTTTCCAAACCCAATTTATCTACTTGTATTTAGAAAAAATATTATCCATGTAGATATCTAAAATCACAACTTTACAACATTTACCTTTGGATTTGCAGGTAGTCCTGAATAATCTTTCTTTTACCATCTTGCTTTCTTTCTTGGCTGCCATTTCTTCCTCCACCATTTCTTCTTCCTCTAGCTTCTTAGCCAACTTGAACAACATATTTAACAATGATGATGCCCTTTTCCCATCTTTCTTCTTATTAAGAGTCATCCTTAAACATCAAATCTATTGAACCACATTATCCAAATTAGTCAAATCACTTCCCAAAATCTTTTAGCTCTGATACCAATTTGATACAAACAAGACAAGAGAATCCAATGAAGGATTGTCCCATCATGCAGCCCAATCAACTTCTCTTGTGTGCATTGTGATAGCAGCAATATTCATGCCTTCAAATTATCATAATCATGTGCTCAAAACTTCAAATATTGAAATAAATTATATGTGCTAACATATCCTTGTTAAATTTCAGCCTTAAGATTCAAGATTACTCCTCTTCTCTTAGATGAAAATAAACTTTGATGATTTCCAATCATTAAGGATTTTTGTTTGTCCCTTTGATTCCTTTAGTTGCAGAAAAATAAATGTATATTAATCTCTTAAACTTTCAACTCTTAAGTTCAAATAAATTGTGAATGTTGTAGCAACAATTTCAGCTATGAAGTAACACCATATCTTGAGAATCTCATATAACATAAACAACAACAAATGCTTACAACTCAAATATTTTTATGCAACCAATCAAGATGGTAACACACATACATAACCTCCACAAATCCAACTATGAAATATCTCCAACAAACTTTCCAACTATCCACATCCACAAGCTTACAAATTCAAAAAAATTTCATCTAACAAGTCACCATGGATGTTCACCTTCTTTACCTCATCAAAATGGATGTATTTCCCTTAGAGAATTATCTTAAATATCACCCATGGATGTCCTTTTGATGACCTGCAAAAATCATAAATAAATTTGGGCTCTTCTCTTCTTTTTCAATGCCTCTTTGGAGCCAAACTTCAATCTATTTATAAGATCTCCTTTGCATAGTTTCATCTTCCTCATTTTGGGCTCCAATGACTCTTGGTATTCCTCTTATTGCTTGGTGGCATCCAACTTGGAGAAAGGTGACTCTTGGGATTCTTTTATTTCTTTCTTTTATGACTTGGGTGCTTGAAAACTCTTCATTGTCCAATCTTTGTCTTCTAGCATGTAGGTGACTAGGATTTTTGTCCATATGCAACTTGCCTTGTCTTCTACTTGGAGTGTTGGAGAATTAAAATATTTATTTTATTTCTCCAAATTTTGTGTATGATGTTGATTAACATGTGCATGAGGGTGCCCCTGCACCATAAAGTACTCATTTTTCCACAATTAAACAACTAAAGTGAAACTAAATTACTTCAAGTAAATTAAAGTAAAGAAACTTCTTATTACAACATCATGTAGAAGATATAAATTTGACATCATATGACAACACAAAATTTCATGGGATAATTTCTATTCATGTTCATTTAAGATACAAAGCATCTTTGTGAGATCAATTATAGAGCTTCAAAAAGAAAACAATAAAATTACAATTACTGATATGGCCTTTCACCTTACATAACATTTGAGTTTATTTACAAGGGTACAACTGTCATCAATATCAAATAAATCCAAAACTAGTCCTTGACCGCCATCGACCATATGGCCATCTATTGCGTCGAAGGACAAGAACATGGTTCAGGTGCTTTTTCCTCCCAACCACGAAGCTTGCGCTTCCCTGGTATTCCTCAAGCTGAGGAATACCTGACCCTACTTGAAGGGCCTAGCAACCTGTAAACAAGTGCAAGGTGGAATCTGGTGTGTGCCTATCAATCTACATGCATTTCTATCATGAATGCAACATTTCATCAATAGGATATGGCAGGGAAAAATTTATAAATAATGAACTAGGCAATCAACCATCTATTAACTGGTACATATGTCTATTTCAACATCACTTTCTCTTTGGGCAAAGAATTTATCTGTATTTGACGACATGTAGGTTTTGAAAAAGAAAGCCTACTTCCCTGTTTTTCCCATACTTGACACCCATCTCGGAAGGCAATCTTTCCAAACATAAAACATAGAGATGAAGGAAAATCCAAAACAAAACCCCTTCTCACTCCAAGCATAGTAATACAACTTTTAGAAGATAATAAACAAAAAGAAAAACATATACCCATTCTCACATATATTTACGAAGTGAATGATGAACTCACTCTATGCATGTAATCATTTGGAAATAGGGATTCATTTAGGTGTTCTCATTCATCATTAATGCATGTGTAGCTAGATTTAATATTTTTTGATAATAAGGAAGTAAATACATAGTTTGCCTTAGTAAGAGTTCAAGGATTCTATTGTCCAAGTTGTTGTTACTAAAGAAGTAGATTTATATTTGTCAATTCTCTTCACGAAAACCCTATTTTAGTTGAAAGATTGTCCAAAATATGTGTATGTATAATTTATATTTAATCTATTAAATGAACCCAATGGTAAGTCAATATATTCATTTTTTATTTCTATGTAAACATAATAGAGTTTTAGTCCTTGAGTTATATATCATTAAGTATCCATTACAAGGTAACCAAAAGAGTATATTTAAAGGCCGAATATATAAACAAAAGAAAAGGCCGTATAATATTAGGAAGTAAAAATTAGTTTACTCAGCTCATTGTATATTAAACCATAAAAGCCGATTGGTAGTTACAAGGCCATTTGATAAAAAGGTAAGTAAAAATATTAATGCATAATGTGTAGGTTCCAAATCTACTCACAGAGATCACAAATTTAACATTGGCTATGCACAGGGAGATCTACATACGTAGCATTGCAGGAAGAGGCCATTTAAGATATCAACAGGTTGATAGGATGAATTAAATACACAATTACGCAATCCTTAGGTCATTGCCATGTTTTAGAAGTTGTTAATGTCGTTGGAGGCAAGAAGATATTGGGATCAAAACAAAATGGGGATCCATCGATCAGTTAGGCCAACGGGCCGTTTTATAAACCGAAGGGATGGTTTAACAAATTTGAACAAGCCATTCTTGATAAGAAAACAAGATTCAAAATCAATGCTCACGGGCTGACTAAAAGAGGCTAGACTCATAACTAGCTCATCGGTTGTCCAGGGAGAAAGAGCATTCTCATACTAAGAAAGAAATAAAAGATATCTCCACCATAGATAAGATTGATTGGCAACAAGGAGGGATTCGTTCTAAGATGGAAAGGCAGATAACAACAAAAAAGAAAAGAACAGAGATTACATTTTGACTGAGGATCTTTGACGTTGCTGAAGTTGATCTAAATGAAAGAAACATAGTCTTCAAACAACTAAAATTATCAGGAGAGAGAGAATCGATTAAAATTCATTGGAGATCATAAAGTCTAGACGCCAAGGGTTTGTTCAAAAGACAAGTGATCTGGATAGATCTAAGGTTGCAATCCAATTGGAGGAATTTAGGAAACAAGAATGACGCTTTCACAACGATCTACTGATCGATGCCGGTATCCATAGAAAGGAAATCCTTTTAATAAGTAAAAAAAAACAAGAAAGATCTTAAAGAAGAAGAGAATAATCAGTATGATGCGATCGTATAAGGAACCGTTCCAGGATAAGAGAGAAGTTGTTTGAGTAATTTAGATGGTCATGCAAGCAAGGTCAATCCGGTTAAAGGGATGATTCAAAATGATAACCAGTCACTTTCCTAAGATTGATTTCCAAGAATTAGAGGCTTAATATGGTCATTCAGAGGCACCTAGAAGGAGATCGACGACTTGTCTCGAAAAGAGTGGCAAATGCAAAAGAGTTTAAGCAGAGGCAATAATATTTTGGTAACGTAACAAGATCTCATCAATGTTTTACAAGAAGAAATCTCCTAACCAATCATTAGATATAATTACAAAAGAATCTAACAATAATCTATGTTCATTATTCAATACAAAAGTAAATATTCGGCCAGCTAAATACCTGGTTTTCTTTTTGTGCTACAACTCTTGTTTCCTTCCTCGTTCTTTTTCCTCTCCTGTGCATTTTTTTTCTTTTTTCTCCTCCTTCCTCTTTTAAAACTTTTTTTTTCTTTTTCTTTTATTTACCATTTTAACCTAATTTTGTTTTGCGATCCTTCCATGCATAATTTTTAAATTTTAAATTAATTATTCTTTTTATGCATGTCCCCACATGCTTCCTTTACTCCCCTATTTAAAAAAAAACAAGAGTATCTTTTTCTTTAAATTCATTAGATATGAATATACATACATTTTCAAATATTGCCAATTTTAAAACTTATTATTATTATTATTTTTAAGCAAACTAATTTTAATTCAATTCTATTCATATATATATCATTATCAAAGAAATACACTCTATTAATAGTAATAATACTATATATATATATATTTTGCATATAACTAATCTTTAAAAACTAACTTCTTTATTTTGCCAAACAGATATTGCAAGTATGAAAGCTTATGTAGAAAGGCGACATAATCAACAAAAGACAATATTTAACAACCACAATTATGCAAGGATGCAATTATTTGTTTGTGTGGGCATAACACCAGATAAAACCCAACATGTGTTGCCAAATGGCTAGGTCCCCTCTACCTGAGCCATGCTCTTGTCCTTTGACAAGACCTATAGATAATCACACTCATACCACTATCAATAGGTTAGTCCCAAAATATAGCTGAAGCAATTGAATCTTAAACCAATAATACATCTCTAGCAATTTATCCTCTAAAGTTCAATGGTTTTCATGCATTTAACCAAAACAAGTAAATGTGAAAGTCTGAGACGTGACATCCTTCCCTAGTTGGAAGAGACATCGTCTCGATGTCTTATTACATCAAGGAAAACAATAATGTATCAAATTAATAAAGTATCATCATCTGAGTATCAAGTATATCTAATATGCATGTAATAAAAACATCTATGCTAATTTCCCAAATGCGGGAAAGATCTATCAATGTCTGTAGCATCCTCCCAAGTGGCACTGTCCACTGAATACTGGTCCCACTGGACCTTATACTGCACTATGTCTCTGTTACACAACTTAACATTGTGCTTCTCCAAGACTCAAATGGGCTCCACTAGCACCACTCCTGGATGCTGTACCTGCAGAGCATGCCAATCAAGAATATGCAATACATTAGGGTTATAAGGTTTGAGTAAAGACACATGGAAAACATTATGGATCTTTGTGAGAGTTGGCAGTAGAGCAAGTCTATATACAACTGGATTGATCACTTCAAGGACATCAAAAGGTCTTACAAATCTTGGAGCTAGTTTGGATGCCTTGCCAAACGAAATTGAACTCTTATGTGGCTTGACCTTTAGAAACACCTTGTCACCCACTGAGAATTGCCTAAAAAGTCTTGTTCTTATCTGCATAAATTTTCTATCTATTTGAGGCTTGCTTCAATTTCTCTTTGATTAGCCTCATCTAATCTTCCATTTCCTTTAACATGTCAAGTCCAACTACTATTCTGTCTTCAATCTTGTCCCAACTGATTGGTGTCTGACACTTGCATCCATAAAGAGCCTCAAATGGTGCCATACTAAGGATGCATGGTATGAATTATTATATGCGAACTCTACCAATGGTAGATATTCCTCCCATTTATACTGTTGATCCATACAGTACATCCTCAGAAGGTCCTCCACTACCTGATTGACTCTCTTTGTCTGACCATCTGTTTGAGGATGATAAGTTGTGCTAAAGTTTAACTTAGTCCCTAATGCTGCATTAAGTGTGGTCCAAAACCTAAAGGTCATGTGAGTGTCACAATCTAAGATGATCGTCTTTGACACTCCATGTAGTCGAAAGATCTCTTGGACAAACTTCTTTGCTAATGTCAGTGACCCATCTAAGAGATTTCCTAGAATGAAATGAGCCACTTTCGTCAGTTTGTCCACTACCACTAAGATGACATCATGCATGTTCTTTAACATGGGCAATCCCTAAATAAAGTCCATTCTAATCACCTGCCATTTGTACTCTGGAACACTGTGTGGATAAAGTAGTCCTGCAGGATGGACATGTTCTGCCTTCATGCGCTGACACTCCAAACATCAAGCAACAAACTCAGTCACATCCTTCTTGAGTTTAGGCCAAAAGTACAATGGTCTCAATCCTTCCATTGTCTTGGTCACTCCTGAGTGTCCAAAATATGGCGCACTGTGGACATCCTCGAGAACCAATTTACTCAACTTAGCTGAATCTAGGATATACATTCTCCCCTGATACCTCAAAAGTCCATCTGACTCTATCACATACCCATCAAATTGGTGATCTATGGGGTTTGCTTCTAACACTTGTTGAACCCGTTCATCATGCTCATCCCCTTGCAAGATTTGGATTACTTGCTATCTCAGATTGGTTCTAGTAGTTACCATAGCAGCAAGATGTCATCTTCTGCTAAGAGTATCTGCTACCCTATTCTCTTTTCCTTTTATATACTCAATTCCAAAATCATATTCTCTATGGAATTCTAGCCACCTTCTCTGTCATGCATTTAGATTAGGTTGGGTGAAAATATATTTGAGCCCCAAATGATCTATCTTAAGCTCAAATGGCTTACCCAAGAGGTAGTGCCTCCACATTTGGAGTCCATGAACAATGGCAAACAATTTGAGATCATGAGGTGCATAGTTTAACTCATGCTACTTTAATTTTCTGGATTCATAAGCCACCACCTTCCCATTCTGCATCAACACTCCTCCCACACCTTTACTAGAAGCATCTGTTATCATTGTAAAATGGCCATTAGGATCAGATATGGTCAGAATAGGTGTCGTTGTAAGCTTTCCCTTCAAGAGCTAAAAACCCTGCTCACATTTATCTGTCTAATCAAACTTCTTACCCTTCTTCTGTAATGAGGTTATGGGTGCTACAATTGTCGAGAATCCTTCTAAAAATTTCCTATAGTATCTTGCTAGCCCCATAAAGCTTCTAACCTTAGTCACATTTTGTGGTACGGGACATTCCATTATTGCCTTGATCTTTTCAGGATCTACCGCTATCCCATCTGTTGATATTACGTGGCCAAGATAGTGCACTTTACTCTGGTAGAATGTGCACTTAGATAACTTGCCAAAAAGTTTTCTTTCTCTCAAACTCTGCAAGACTATTCTCAAGTGTCTTTCATGCTCCTCTACTAATTTTGAATAAATCAGAATGTCATCTAAGAAGACCAACACAAATTCATCTAGATAATCTCTGAACACACTGTTCATCAAGTTCATAAAAGTTGTTGGTGCATTAGTTAACCCGAATGGTACTGTTGTGAACTCGTAGTGGCCATATTGTGTTCTAAATGTTGTTTTAGAGATATCCTCATCCTTAATATGTAACTGATGATAACCAGATCTAAGGCCTATTTTGGAGAATACCTTTGCACGTTTCATTTGGTCGAACAATTCATTTATCCTTGGAAGCAGATATTTGTTCTTAATAGTTGCTTTGTTGAGCATTCTATAATCAATGCACAACCTCAATGTTCCATCCTTCTTCTTTACGAAGATTACTGGTGCTCCCCAAGGTGACATACTAGGTCTGATAAACCCCTATTTTAACAATTCTTCTAACTGTACCTTAAGCTCATATAGTTCTGTTGTTGTCATTTGGTAAGGTGCTTTAGACTATGGTTCTATTCCTAGCATTAGATCTATAGAGAGTGGTAGTTCTGTCAATTCATTAGGGAAGACATCTTTGAACTCTTTAAGAATAGGATATTTGTGAAAAGATGGTTCCTGATTATCTAGATCTCTTATCTTCACTGCATAGATGTGTTGTGTGGTTACACAACATGCCCCATTTTGCCTTGACAAAACAAGGACCCAACTTTTCTTGCTACTTGTGGCTTGCTTGTTTTCTGCTTTGGGCGGTTTGGTAAAATTAGTAATGCATGTCACCTTGTAATGAGGTGGATTTGCTACTCTGAGGAGATCAGTTGCCAAATTTGGTAGTTCCCATTATTAACTTCATGGTTAGAAAGTACATAAAATTCCAGGTAGATTTGTCTTTTAGATCACCCCAAAATTGTCTAAGGGAAGAAAGTTATGTCGAGTCAAAGTTTAGTCAAACATAATATCATGGGCAAGGGGGGGTCATATTTCTAACATCAGTCATATTTGATAAGATCACCCAGATATAGGATCGTCACCTGATAATCGCCAGGTGTGTAGTGCGCAGACGTCAAATTTAAACTGGAGCCGATACCTACCTATCGAAAAGACTTCGCCTATCCGCGGGGTGGGGTGGGGGGTCATATTTCTAATATCAGTCATCTTACGAATATCACCCCCTTCACAAATATCACCCTATGTCAATATGATGGTGACATCATCCGATTCCAATGAATTAAGGAAATCACCTTGATGATGACATCATCATTCCATCTAAACCATGAGGGGGGTATGTATTTGATATCTGTCATATTCTTTAATATGATGATGACGCCATTAAAACATAACAATTAAATGACATCATTGAATTGATGGTGTCACCCCAATCTTTTCCAAGGGGGTCATTTTATCCGCAGGGGGTCATATTTTGAAAATCCCCTGATCTTAATTTTGTGACTCGATATATGCATGGTCAAACGTTGACCATATCGCCCGATTCTTTACACTTACTGATCCTGTGCAAATGCAAAGGGGGGTCATATTACAGGGAGGGGGGTCATATTTTAAATATCCCCTAATCTTTCTAAGATCATCCCCCCCATTTTTAACATTAAATGCAATTAAATGCCGTAAATGAACTCCCACCGATTACAAATACAAATTGAACACTTGGCGACATCCACGGATTCCTTGCAGATGATCAATGGATTTAATCAGGACAATGCATTTTTACCCTAATCTGTCCTATTGATTTGTTTTATAGGTAAAATTCAAAGATGATTTTCATTCACCTTGTGATAAATCAAGAAATTACAGAGCTCTAAAGTCAAACCCTCAGCATCTACCTGTCAACGGATTGGATTCTTCGACGTAATGAAACAGGTGATCTTAAGCGTTTATAGTCTTTCTCCATAAGCACTCATCTAATACAAAAGAAAGCACTATCAGGTAAGTAACTGTAAACCCTCCCATTATCATTTTCTGTAATTTCAGGTAGGGTGTTCATTTTTACTGGGGTATGGCTTTGTGTAATACGTATAACAGTAAAATGAAGAGTAATATACAGAGTATACATGATAGAAGTACATAATGTTGTAAGAGTGCATATGAACACCGTAGCGTAAAGTATATCATGTTTATTGTAGGAATCCATGGTAGATCTTAGGAGAAATAGGTCTGAGGCAGAGTTCCTGAAGCCCATGTTTGTGCAACCTGAGGGAGTGCAGTTCAAATACGGAGTTATTGGTGATACACACCAAGGGGATACGGATCTAGCAGTATGGTCGACTAGATTGGATCATGATAAGGATAATCCCATTCTGGATGGGGTGTTTATCTTAGGAATGTGGCATGCAGCTGGTTTTCCTTATGCTACAGATGCTCCGGAGTTGGTAGTGGAGTGCGCAAGAAATTATAACCCTAAAACTAGGCGGGTAGAAAAGCATGGGAGGATATACGCTGACTTCTTAGTCAAGGGCATTACTGCCACTTTCAATTTGCCAGTTGGGAAGAAGATAGTGAGTGTGGACCTATGTAAACTGGAAACAGAATATAACAATAACAAGAAAAATGTGAGGAAGAAGATGTATCAATGGAGGTCAAAGAGTAGTACATACACTACCTCAGCCAAGCTACCTGTGCATTTGTACAAGTTCAATTTTGATGATGAATACCAATATATGATTGCCCTGCTGAGCAGGGTGATTGGTAGGCCTCAGGCTAGAAATTTTGAGAATTGGATGTTTGGGATCATCCAAATGGTCTTATATGCAGACAACCAGCCCTTATGGGCAAAGATCATCAGTGATTCATTGGATGAGGGAATGAGGAGCCTGGGAGGCCAAACATGTTTATTTTACATGACTTCATATGTCGTGTATTCTTGTGCATATAAGGGGAATTTTGATGCTTTGAAGACTGTGGGTAAGACTGGTGGGGATGTTGATGATGCACACATATGGGATCATTATCCCCAATTGCAAAGAAAGGCATACCTCCTGGACTACAAACTAGTAAACGATGCATTCTCTATGCATCTGGTTAGAACTATGGAGGAGGATAGGACTAAAAGGTTGAGCATGTAGGCTCAAGAAATTGTCTATCGGCATGGAGCGTGGTTTATCCAATTCACCACTTTCTCATATATTAGAATCGAGGGATTTGAGGGACAACCTCTTATGCTACCAAGATACCCCACTGATTGGGTCATTCTAATGGAATTCGTCAGGCAGGTATCTACCATTGTTGAAGCCTATAAGGCACAGAAGAAGATACCTCCAGTATTGTTTCCAATATCCATGGGCTGGTACATGTGCCCAAATTTAGAGAGTATAAAGCATGTCATCAGGGGATTGAAATTGATGTATCTTCAACCATTTCCTCTGGCCAGATCATATGATCCTTATGGTAGAATGAAGAAGATACTAGGAAATCCAATACATCAAAGGCATCTAGAGGACTTTTGGACTGATTATGATGATGAGGCTGAGGTGAGGAGAAGGAAGCATCAAAGGTTAACTTTGAATTAGATCAAAACCTTTGACTGTATCCCGGTGCCAGCACAACTGCGGAAGGATGATGGGAAAATCATGTCCAATGAATATGAGGACAAAAAGGTATATAATGATACCATATCAGCCCCGGATCTCACACAACAAGAGGATATATCCTTAGATCAGCTAATAAGGGGGTGATCTAGCTAACCTAGGCTTAGGTGGATACAGAGATATCCAAACTAAAGAAAAGGGGTGTTGCCCTTACGGTTGATAATAAGAAAAAGAGACAGGAGGTGTTTGATGAGGAATATGATGACTTCCTCTCTGAAAAGAGAAAGTCCAATGGGGAAAGATTACCTACGGAAAAACAAAAGAGGATTCCCCCTAAGGGTAAGAAAAGTGAAGATGAACCAAAGGGGGTGATAATAGAGATGATTACCACTACAACTGCAGGTGCATCTACATCAGCTCGGGCATCTACCTCATCTACACAACATCTAACAAAAAAACCCAAAACTAAGAGAATCCTGAGGCCTAATGTTGAAATTACAGAGGAGGAAGGCCAGACCCTGCAACATGAGGTGGAAGAGGGAGACCCCTTAGAAGAAGAACAGTTGAATAAAGAACCTGAGGATGATGACTTATAGGTAGCTAGCAAGAAGAGGAGGGGGATACCGATGATGTCACCGCCTAAGAAATAAAGAACGACCATGAGGGGGGATATCCATGTTGTCCCCATCATGTTAAGAGGTGCAGGTGGTGAAGTTTTTAGGAAGGAACTGCAGCATGATGTTCCTCTTCCCACCATTTAAATTCAAAACTGAAAAAGCAGAGGAGCAGACTAGAGAAACACTTAGGACGAGGAAAGTGGTTCCTTTCTCTTTAGATGATATAGTAGACTTTCTGATGATGAGGTGGTCCAAGATGTGGCTGCTTAACAAATGGAAACTCTGATTTCCAACACCCGAATGACTCCTCATGGAACTGCATTAGCTCAGATGGTGGTGGTAGAAGAGGTGAAACAAATAGAAGAAGTGAAACAAGGTAGCCCAGAAAGGGTAGCCCAATAGATAGGGCTGGACGATTTGGTTGATCAGGTTACTAGTCTTGCAGCCATAGATTTAACATATAGGGGTGATATAGGCCCAAGTAAAGAAGAACATGTACTTGGAGAGCTTAAGAAGACTAGAGTGGTAGAACATATGGAGAAGGATAGCATTGCTCTTGATCAGGCTCAACAACAGCATGAGGCACCCGCCGAACCAAAAATATCAGAAGTCCAACAGAAGGATGGGGGTGATCAAGATATATCAAACGCTGTTGTTGCTTAGACTCAGGGAGGTCCCTCATTACCTCCAGATAAAGAGGATCAGGAGGTGCTACTTAGAGAAGTCCCAAGAACAGAGAACAAGTTAGGTCAAGATGATTCCAAGCCATAGGATATCAATGCGCCGGCTGGAAGTCAGGAGGTGACCCATGATCAGGGTGATCCTCAAGGGAAAAATACATAGGCCTCTCAAGAGGTTAGTATGCCGCAGGATGAAAAAGATAATAAAGAAGATGAAAATCCAAAGGAGGGAGTATAGGATGAAGCACAGGATCAAAACGTGGTAATTCCATAGGATCCTCCTTTGCAGAAGGCAACCCCTCAACAAGAAAAACTCCAACAAGATCCCCCTCATGAGGAGCTGCATGAGGATGAAATTAAGAAGGTGCCTTCTCCACCAAGGGTAGAAATGGACACTGGAGAGATGGACACACATGATATTAAAAAAGGTCATCAAGAGTCTGGAGGTGATGTACCTCATTGACTGGAGAAAGAAATATGTACAGAACAAGTGTCAGAGGTTCAAGAGTTTGATGTCTCCACCTTGTTTGCTGAGAACATGATGAAACCAAGGAGGAAGGCTAGATTAACATCTACCATAAAAAGAGATCCTACCACAGGTAGAAGAACCACATAGATAGCCCTTCCCATAGTAGAAAAGGAGAAAGGCAAAATAAGCCTAGAAGAATTCCAAATCACAAATGTTGATCTGGGTTTTGCCAATGAGGATCAGGAAGGTCAAGAAGAGAAGGATATTATTGATTCTTTAACCCAAAGGGTGAAGAGGGAAAAGGAGAAAAGTAAAGTACATAAAGAGCACATTGCTCAATTGCATTCTTTCATAAAAGGGTTAATTAACCCTGATCATACACTGGTGGATCATGCAGTCCCATTGACTGTCATATCACAGGAAGAGGTCACCAAATTGGACCTGATGAAACATGAGGCAATGGTGATGGAAAATTGGATGTTTTTAGCACTCATTGGGGCTGAAGATGTATTGAGAACCTCTCTGCAGAGGTGGAATTCTTTGAGTAGTCTAAAGAGGAAGGTAGATAAAATGCAGAATGATACAGGGAAACGATCATTTCAATTGGAAAAGGATCTGACTGCTCTGAGTGAGATGAAGAGAATTGATTCACAAGTTTTGATAAGTAATAAGGTACTAGATAATAATACTACCCTGCTAACAAGTACATGGTATGAAGATGTCAGGTTTGAGTGTGATGTCTTGAAGAACTGTAGCGGTAAACTCCAGAATATTAGTGTTAAACTACATAGCATGATGGCATATGAGGCAGAAGTCTTGGAGGCCTTGGCAGGAAAAATAGAAGGTAAAATTGAGAACGAAGATGCAAATTTTTCTATTAAGGCTCTACATGATAATTTTAAGCCAGTAGTAGATGACCCTCTCACCCACTTGACAGAAGAGGTAATGAATAGAATTATGAGAATAAGGGTTAAAGTAGAGACATACAATGAGACACTAAATAGCAGGAAAGGCAAGCTGGAAGCTCTCAAGGCTAAGTTCCAGTCTCATAAACATGCACTAGCAAAAGCAAAAATCTAGGACGGGGGAGAGGTTGATAGAATAGTGCAAGCATATGAACATATCAGGATAGCTGTAAAGGTCCACATGAAAGAGGATGTATATAAGAGTGATAGCGATAATGAAAGTGATGAAGATGAAGAGAATGATGAGCAAGAGGAAAATGAAGAAGAAGAACCTGAAGAGTGAATGTGGATGCATCACTAAGTGAGCATATGCATGAAGTACTTATGAATGGTGAGTCATATAGATGGTTGCCAGCTGGCAACTTGTGCCATGAGAGAAAGTTGACTAAGTCATAGGAGGATTGTCAACTGTTGATCTGAATTGATAAATCTTGACCGTTGGTCAAATTGTAGCTACCTTCTCACCTTATTCTATAAAAGGTGTAGGGGCACAAACTTTTAGTCATTTGAAACTTAATTGAAATCTGATTGCTGAAAAATTTAGGACTTATTTCAAAGTTATTGTGAATATACATGTTTTGCATACTTAATGAAAGAGAAGCTATTTTGATTACAAATCATTGTAAATTTTGAGTAATTTGTGATTGGAATCTGGATATATGCATTGATTAGCTGCGTCCTTTGGAGTGCTTTTCAGTCTGCATAAATTGTTTTCATTCCTTGTTCCTTTGAAGTTAGCATCAACCATACCTAGTTGTGGAACATCCTGGTGACTTATGGTCCGATACCTTCTCTCCATGAATGTATCTTGTGTGTATGTGATTCAATAACTAAAGCTTCACTAAAACTAGAAGTATTATTTTAAATCTCTTTGAATTTCATTACAGATCATCTCCATAATTGCAAATAACGTACAATCAAAAGTAGATAAACATGAAATATGTAGATATCCCGTAGGTAATTGAAAATACAAAGCATATTTTGAGTGAAAGCATGTCAAATTGATAAATATCATGCAAATTCATATAAATATCCATGAAATACACATAAATATCCACTTATAGACACATCATTTAAATAAATATGCAGTGTAGAAGAAGGTGTAAGTTCATAATGATTAATGATCAGAAGAATTGATCAAACTTACAAATATCACAATAATCTTTGGGAATAGAATATAATTAACCTTTCTATGGAGTGAATTTCTAGAATACAACACAATACCAATCACCTGAATGAATGTAAGACCCTTAAGATGGAAAATAGCATGTCACATCAACCTCTAAGTAATGTCAGACGATCATGACCTGATCAACGGAGACTTGGAGTCATCAACTTATCTTAAGCTGATCGTACTTTACAAGATAATAAAGGTTTGTTGTGCAAATTTTTATGCATGTTGTTATGACTAACAATCATCATCAACAAGATGGAACAACCCTTTCTTTTAGCCTTTTTCAATTGCATAGCCGATATCTGTCTTAGCTTAAGGGGTGTTCTTGATCCATGAATCTCTACCCGATTCCCAAAGTCATCAAGGCAATTCACTACTTTCTCTTCACAATCTACTAAGGACTTATGTTCAGATAGCCAATTGATTCCAAGAATTACATCATAAGATCTTAGAGGTACAACATAGAGATTGACTTGTGTTGAGAAAGTAGGAAGATATAATTCACTGCATATTAGACATGAATCTACTCTTTTCTCTACATTGTTACCATACTACACCGTCCAAGAATTTTCCATGTGTCCCAGTTTTATAGATAACTTAGCTACAATCTTAGGATCAACAAAACATTTTGTAGCTCCTGTATCAATTAAGATAGAAACTGGAAGGCCAAAGAGCTTACCAGACATCTGAATGGGTGTAGCTTGGAAATCTTCTTGTCGATGATCTACAACCACATGAATCTAGTGTTGAGGAGCTCCCTGTCGATTTTCATTTCTCTGGTTCGATGTTTGTTAAGGACATGCACTAGCATAGTGCTCTTCTCCACAAGTGTAACATGGACATCTCTAGGTCCTCTGTGTCTAGCTGGCATGTCCCTCCTGTTATTATTGCCATTGTTGCCATAGTTACCTCTCTTATTATTATTTCCACCTTGGTTTCCAGTGTTCTTATCCTGATAGTTATTGCCTCTTTTAAGATTCCTTATCTAGTGCTTACTGTTTCCTTGGTTTCTACTATTACCCTGATTGTGACTATCATTTTGAAACCTTTTATTCCCATTTTTCACATCTCGACTCTTACGGTAGTTTGTAATTTGCTGCAGTTTTTGCTCCTGTTTAGTAGCTTTTTCAAACTCTTCATCCATGGTCAATAGATTATGAATATCCACCTCTGAACCAATTTGTGGCCTTAACCCCAAAATAAACTTATGAATCCTGAACCTTTCAAAAAGCTGATACTGTGGAACATACTTCAATAGGTGAGAGAATTTCTCCCAATATTGTCACTGTCATACCTCCCTAAGTGAGGTTTTGGAATTTTGTCATTTTCTTGTCAAAGTAGAGCTGTGGCAACCACCTTTTCCTAAAGAGCTCAAGGAAGTGATCCCACATGACTTCTCCTAGTAACAGTTTCTTCTCAACCTTCTCATTGTCCCACCAAGTCACTGCTTCCAAAGTAAGCTGGGAGGATCCCCATATAGCTTTAGTTTCATCAGACAAGTCACGGAGATCAAAATATTTTTCCATATCAATAATCCATGCTTATGCTCCATCACCTATAGTCTTACCATCAAACTTAGGAGGGGTAACCTTTTTGAGATCCTTTCCTAACTCCTCAGCAATTTTGTTTCGATTGTTCCCATTCACTTCACCCTCAGGGCCTCTGGCTTCTTCTCTCTGTTCCTCATCCTGATTTCCCCTTATCCCTCTAATTTCATGTTCCATACTGTTCATTCAAGTCCCCTATTGAGTCAAGAGAGTTCCTTGTTGAGTCAAGAGAGCTAGGATTTGAGTCAGTTGGTTATTCTGTCCATCATTATTCTGTCCTGAATTGTCATTATTGTTTTCCTCATTTTTGTTTGCCTCATTATTCCTAACATTAGCTCCTCCTTCATTAGTGCTAGTATTATTCCCAACATTGGCTTCTTCATTGTTTCTTGTGTCTGGGTTACTGCCAGATCCTAGGATTGCTCGCCTATGTCTAGAATTCCTAGTATTCATGATGAACTATCTACAAAGAGCTTACAACTTTAGCGTAATAGTCCAAAAAGGCCTAGAGTAGAACCATCACTTTGATACCAAATGTAAAGTACTCATTTTTCCACAATTAAATAACCGAATGAAACTAAATTATTGCAAGTAAAGTAAAGTAAAGAAGCTTCTTATTACAACATCATGTAGAAGATATAAAATTGACATCATATTACAACACAAAATTTCATGGGATAATTTCTATTCATGTTCATTTAAGATACAAAGCATCTTTCTGAGATCAATTACAGAGCTTAAAAAAAGAAACAATAAAATTACAATTACTGATATGGCCTTTCACCTTACATAACATTTGATTTTATTTACAAGGGTACAACTGTCATCAATATCAAATAAATCCAAAACTAGTCCTCGACCATCATCGACCATATGGCCATCTACTGCGTTGAAGGACAAGAACATGGTTTAGGCACTTTTTCCGCCCAACCACGAAGCTTGTACTTCCCTAGTATTCCTCAAACTAAGGAATGCCTGACCCTGCTCGAAGGGCCTAACAACTTGTAAACAAGTACAGGGTGGAATATGGTGTGTGCCTATCAATCTACATGCATTTCTATCATGAATGCAACATCTCATCAATAGGATATGGCAAGGAAAAATTTATAAATAATGAACTAGGCAATCAACCATCTATTGACTGGTACATATGTTTGTTTCAACATCACTTTCGCTTTGGCCAAAGCATTTATCCATATTTGAGGGCATATAGGTTTTGAAAAAGAAAGCCTACTTCCCTATTTTTCCCATACTCGACACCTGTCTCGGAAGGCAATCTTTCCAAACATAAAACATGGAGATGAAGGAAAATCCAAAACAAAACCCATTCTCACTCCAAGCATAGTAATATGACTTTTAGAAGATAATAGACAAAAAGAAAAACATATGCCCATTCTCACAATATTTACGAAGTGAATGACGAAGAACTCACTCTATGCATGTAATCATTTGGAAATAGGGATTCATTCAGGTGTTCTCATTCATCATTAATGCATGTACAGCTAGATTTAACATTTTTTGATAATAAGTAAATACATAGTTTACCTTAGTAAGAGTTCAAGGATTCTATCATCCAAGTTGTTGTTACTAAAGAAGTAGATTTATATTTGTCAATTCTCTTCATGAAAACCCTATTTTAGTTGAAAGATTGTCCAAAATATGTGTATGTACAATTTATATTTAATCTATTAAATGAACCCAATGGTAAGTCAATATATTCATTTTTTATTTATGTGTAAACATAATAGAGTTTTAGTCCTTAAGTCTTATATCATTAAGTATACATTACAAGGTAACCGAAAGAGTATATTTAAAGGCCAGATATATAAACAAAAGAAAAGGCCATATAATATTAGGAAGTAAAAATTAGTTTACTCAGATCATTGTATATTAAACCATAAAAGCTGATTGGTAGTTACAAGGCCGTTTGATAAAGAGGTAAGTAAACACATTAATGCGTAACACATAGGTTTCAAATCTACTCATAGAGATCACAAATTTAACGCTGGCTGCGCATAGGGAGATCTACATATGTAGCATTGCAGGAAGAGGTCGTTTAAGATATCAGCAGGTCGATAGGACAGATTAAATACACAATTACGCAATCCTCAGGTCATTGCCATGTTTCAGAAGTTGTTAATGCCATTGGAGGCTAGAAGATGTTGGGATCAAAACAAAATGGAGGTCCATCAATCAGTTAGGCCAACAGGCCGTTTTATAAACTGAAGGGATGGTTTGACAAATTCAAGTGAGCCATTCTTGACAGGAAAACAAGATTCCAAATCAATGCTCACGGGCTAACTAAAAGAGGCTAGACTCATAACCAACTCACTGATCGTCCAAGGAGAGAGCGATCTCATACTAAGAAAGAAATAAAAGATATCTCCACTGTAGATAAGATCGATTGCCAGCAGGGAGGGATTCGTTCTGAGATGGAAAGGGGGATAACAACAAAAAAGAAAAGAATAGAGATTATATTTTGACTAAGGATCTTTGACGTTGCTGAAGCTGATCTAAATGAAAGAAACATAGTGTTCAAACAACTGAATTTATTAGGACAGAGAGAGAGAATCGATTAAAATTCATTAGAGATCATAAAGTCTAGACATCAAGGGTCTGTTCAAAAGACAAGTGATTTGGATAGATCTGAGGTTGCAATCCAAATGGAGGAATTTAGGAAACAAGAATGGTGCTTTCACAATGATCTACTGATCGACACTGGTATCCATAGAAGGGAAGTCCTTTTAATAAGTAAAAAAAAACAAGAAAGATCTTAAAGAAGAAGAGAATAATTAGTATGATGCGATCGTATAAGGAACCATTCCAGGATAAGAGAGAAGTTGTTTGAGTAATTCAAATGGTCATGCAAGTAAGGTCGATCTGTTCAAAGGGCCAATTCAAAATGATAACTAGTCACTTTCCTAAGATTGATTTCCAGGAATTAGAGGCTTAATATCTTCATTCAGAGGCACCTAGAAGGAGATCGATGACTTGGTTCAAAAAGAGTGGCAAATGCAAAAGAGTTTAAGCAGAGGTAATAATGTTTTGGTAACTTAACAAGATCTCAACAATGTTTTACAAGAAGAAATCTCCTAACCGATCATCAGATATAATTACAAAAGAATCTAACAATAATCTATGTTCATTATTCAATACAAAAGTAAATATCGAGCCAGCTAAATACCTGGTTTTCTTTTTGTGTTGTAACTCTTGTTTCCTTCCTCATTCTTTTTCCTCTCCTATGCATTTTTTTTCTTTTTTCTCCTCCTTCCTCCTTTTAAAATGTTTCTTTTTTTTTTTTCTCTTTTATTTACCATTTTAACCTAATTTTGTTTTACAATCCTTCCATGCCGAATTTTTAAAGTTTAAATTAATTATTCTTTTTATGCATGTCCCCGCATGCTTCCTTTACTCCCCTATTTAAAAAAAAAACAAGAGTATCTTTTTCTTTAAATTCATTAGATATGAATATACATACGTTTTCAAATATTGCCAATTTTAAAACTTATTATTATTATTATTTTTAAGCAAACTAATTTTAATTCAATTCTATTCATATATATATATATATATATATATATATATATATATATATATATATATATATATATATATATATATATATATCATTATCAAATAAATACACTCTATTGATAATATATATATATATATATATATATATATATATATATATATATATATATATATATATATTGCATATAATTAATCTTTTAAAACTAACTTCTTTATTTTGCCAAATATATATTGCAAGTATGAAAGCACATGTGGAAAGGCAACATAATCAACAAAAGACAATATTTAACAACCACAATCATGCAAGGATTCTTTGTGTGTGTGTGCATAACACTAGATAAAACCCAACACGTGTTTCCAAATGGCTAGGTCCCCTCTACCTAAGCCATGCTCTTGTCCTTCGACAAGACCTACAGACAATCACACTCATACCACTATCAATAGGTTAGTCCCAAAATATAGTCGAAGCAATTGAATCTTAAACCATTAATAAATCTCTAGCAACTTATCCTTGACTAAAGTTCAATGGTTTTCATGCATTTAACCAAATCAAGTAAATGTGAAAGTCTGAGACATGTCATCCTCATTGTATGATGTTCTTACTATCTCTCCTAATGTGATTGTGCATGATACAAAGAGTACAATAATAAGAATTACGAAAGATAAAATATAATATATATCCATATATGATAATATTTTTGGTTCATGTTTGTTTGCATGACATAACGGGTGAGAAATTAAAAAATTGCGGCACATATACAATGAAAGGAAATAATAATTCACATTGCAAGAGCCCACTATGAATTGCTAATATTTTTGTATGACCTTTGTATTAGATTTGATTTATTAATGTAATACAAATGGTCTACAAAGAAAAGATAATTACCTTATTGTCGATCCCAAAACTTTGTGAAACACTAGTAGTTTGTCAATTGGCATTTGGATCTATTTTCTATAGTGTAGGCATACATTATTTATGTAAATAGTATGCAATTGTATATAAAAATATTAAAATAGACTCGAAAGAGCATGCTAAGTGTAAAAGGCATAAGAGGTAGTCGATCCAAGTTTGAATCTTTCCATAATATGCATTCTCCACGACGGCAACAACTATCCAGCCCCAAAAATGCACCGAGGATGGATGCTTGCCCTATGCAGCATACACAGTATACACATGTTTTCCAATATTTAAATGTATGTCAATTTCGGTGTCCTCTGTCATTGTCAGTTGTCTGCCTTCTCTATCATTTTTTTTAAATGAAAATTATTAGCACTAGACAACATACATGCACCCCGAGCTCTATGGAATGTGTTCCAATTGAATCTAGATCTTTCATGTTTGTAAATTTGCGTAACTTTAAGGAGTTTTTTAAAAACTTTTTAAGTTATTTATTATTAACTTTTAAACTATATAATATTTTATTTTTTAATAATTAGTAAAAGCATATTACTATTAATTATTATATAATTATATTATAGTTAAATTATTATATATTATATTATATTATTGATTAATTAAAAACAATATTTTTATAATTATTTATTAATTCATAATGAAAAATAAATATTTTAGTTATAATTATTTCCTTCTTTTCTTCACTCTTAAACTTTTGGTTCAAAACTTGTTTCATTAGTTGGCATGAGTTTTCCACATTCCAAAAGCATTTATACACATTTTCTTTCATTATCAACATCAAATCAGCAATTATGTGTTTTTATATGTTGAATCCTTCATTTATACATGAAGAGCTTTTGTAGTGTATTAAATTATATGATTATAATCTTTTATTCAATTTGCCTAGTTTAAGTTAATACATCTATTCATAATTCATGCAAGTATTTATGATCATGATCCACTAAGACTATGTTTTTTGTGGAAAGGATTAACTAAAATGAGTATAGATATCTTAAATACATATATCTAAAAAATGCTAAAATTCATTTTATTTATTTTAGAGTTATTTTAGAACTAGTGTGCGTGTGGACACGAAATATTTTAATGTACTTAAAAATTTACTTAAAAGTTATTTTATTTATTACATACATTTATGGACACTTAAAATTTAATTTACTTAAGAGTTATTTTATTTCATTGTAAATGTTTTACCCTTCTTTTGAGTGGCAACAACTATCCAGCCCCATGATGCCTACCCCATCCATGCACTGCCATCCATGCATGTTCCCGTACAATACTCCTGACACAAGCAAAAGCAATCCTTAAAAAATGTGCTTAGGCATTGCCTCTTTTTTATTGTTTCAAAATTCTCTTTTTCATTGTGTTGGTTTTTTAAAAGATATTTTATTAAAGGCTTTTTAATATAATATTATTATATTTAATATTGTAATAATAATATAAATATAATATTATATTATAATTATAATTATAATATAATTATAATTAAAATATAATTATAATTAAATAATTTTATTTATTGTATTTATTATTATAAACATTCTTTATAATAATGTAATAATAATATAATAATATAAATATAATATTATTATATTTAATAATATTATACTATATTATTATATATTGATTTAATTAATGTCTTACATGCTATATAATTTTGATTTAAAATAATTAGGGTTTTTAATAATGAGTACTATAAAATAGTTAGGTTAATAATAATTAATATTATATTGATATATAATATAATAATATTATATTAATAATTTCAACATTTTTCACAAATCTAAATCTATAATTCTAAAATTGCACAACAATATAAGTCTAATGCTAGTTCACATTAAAACACACACACACACAAGTCATATGCCCATCCTAAACAAATGGGGAGCATGAACAATCCATTTCTTTCCAAAAGAAAATGCATAATTTGATATAATGAAAAATACCTCAATACAATGAAGCATATACACAATGGAGGAGATCCTCTTGAAATCCATAATAGTCCTTTACAATCCCCGATGGGATTCAAGCTATTCCTTCAATCTTCACTCCAAGGTTTTTAGAACAAGGGGTTTCTTTCTCTCAAAGTCTTTTTTATCTCTAAGCACTCCCAAATAACTAGCAAGAATGAATAAAAAGATCCTTTTAAACCCTTTCTATCCCTTTTTTCTTTTTGAATAAAATCTCAAACTCTAAAAGACCCAATATTCCGTTTCCCACTTAAGCTAGATCTTTTTCAAAGAGAACATTAAGAACTTTAAATCAAACTATAGAATAACCCTTTCCATCTTCTTTTAACTATACATTTAATTTAAATGCAATTTAATAAAATTATCATTAACTCATGATTATTAAAATCTTTTTTAATTTCCAATTGCAAATTAGTCATTTCAATGGAATTACCCAGTGTTCTCAAAATTTATATAGATGTAAGGGCATACAAAACTAAATCAAACTCATGTAAAACACTTTCTAACATAAGAAAAATCACATATAAGAATTTAAATAATCTTCTTCAAAACCAAATTGCATTTTAACATTCCTATTAAACCATTAAATTATTCCCAACACTCAAGGCAACTAAATGAATTTAGGAATATAATAACACACAAGGAAAGTATACAATTTATTAGTTTCACACAACACAAATCTAGAATCATAAATGATTTAGATTAATAGCAAACTAGTTACATACACCACAAGTTTGTCACTCTAATAGGGTTTAGATGGGTTAACATAGTAAAACATACCTAGCACCTACATTTGATTTGAGCACCATTATATTTTATTTGTGCTTGCACACTCAATACAAATATCAAGCACCCAATAATACAATAACTGAAGATGCATATAATAAACAATGAGAATATGATGGAGACTGGACTTGATGGCCTACTTGAGAACCCCTCAACCCTTGACTAAGCAAAAGAAAACAAGGGTTCTCCCCTTTGGTTGCAAGTCAACGAATAGATATTGACAACTGATGCCCTAAAGACAACCACCCAACTTGTAGTAACTATCCTACAACAACTCACACGTAGTAATTGAGACCTACCCTATATGCACCCAAACACACCCACATGCATACCATTGAACAACAAACATAAACATGTTTTATTACATAAAATATTCTTTCTTTTACATGTAGGGACTTACACCTCTCTTGTTCACACTCACATACATGCCCATTCAGCCCCTCAGTTGTATACAAACTCTCTAATAATATTATTATTGAAAAATCCATTCGGATAAATGTTGAAATGATTATATCATATATCAATAATAATATTATTAATATAATATTAATTATTATAAACCCTAACTATTTTATAGTACTCATTATTAAAAACCCTAATTATTTTAAATCAAAATTATATAGCATAACATTATTAAATATAATAATTACATTTTTATTATTATTATTTTTATTCGTAATAGAGAGATGTTATATTGATATCAAAAAAGTATTACAATCTTCTACTATGCAGATTCTCAAAATGCAAAGATTTTCCTGCTCAAAATGTTCACTTGGAACTACCCTTAACAACCAAAATATACTTCTGGAACTACCCTTTACACCTATTAGCCACGTAGGGCCATTCAATACTATAGTCTATGAGGCTTGATAGCTTTCGAAAACAAAATGAAAGCCCTGTCAACCACTATACAACATATATACTAGCCTAACAGTGCAGAGAGGAAACTAGATATTAAACTTCATCGTATTCATGTAGGAATTGCTTAAAATTGGCTACCCACTAAAAGCCCTCCCCTACCTCCATCCATTGCATTTTCTTGATGAAGCTCACCGTGACTCTGGCCTAGTCCCGAAGGTGAAGTAGTTCCAAACCCTTGATGTCCAGTAAGAACGGATAATATTTGATGACTTCCCCTGGTATCTACATCAAGGCATCACCCACTGCCACTAGAAGAAGGGTAAAACATTTACAATGAAATAAAATAACTCTTAAGTAAATTAAAATTTAAGTGTCCATAAATGTACGTAATAAATAAAATAATTTTTAAGTAAATTAAAATTTTGTGTCCACAGACACACTAGTTCTAAAATAACTTTTAAACTAGCACTTGCACCCATAGGAGGTTCAAGGAATACGCCAATAAGAACAACCCACGAGTTTAGAAAAATTTCTGACATTTATTTTTTTACGGCGTGAGACAATTTCGAGCACTATAATGCTCACATATAAAAGCCTATTGGCTAATAAATAAAATGACTTTTAGCATTTTTTAGATAGATGTATTTAAGATATCTATACTCATTTTAGTTAATTTAAATATTATCTCATCAAGAATATATATTAATTTAAGATATATATACTCATTTAAATTATTATCTCACTGTTGGCTTAACAGAAAAAATAAAGGAAAATGGAGGAGAGGAGCAAAAAATGAGAAAAAAGCAATCGAAGGGGCAGCTAAAGGCATGGGAAAGGATAATGGGAAGAATTCAGTTTGGCATGCACAGGAGGCTGGTAACACAACTAATGGAAAAGAAGGTTTTGGATCTACTTCTTGGGCGGAAGATGCAGAAAGTGAAATTCCCATGGGAAACATTCAAGATCGGGCGCTCAGAGAGGCTTGGTGCAAAAAAGTAGATGATTTCAGACATAGAAACGAGGGTTTTGATATTGGGCCCACGAGACATAGACCGAGCTTCAGATTTAATTGACTGTAAGCTAGGAACAAGCGATGGTGTCATAACTTTGAGCCTAATCATGAAAATAAGCTGAGATTCCTAAATCGAAGAAACCCTAGGAATGTCGGAAAGGGGGAATAGGTAAGAATAGCTTCGTTGAGCATGGATCGAATCCCAAACAAGGAAATAAATTGACAATGGTCTTAAGCTCAAATTTTTTGGGACCTTTGATTGATCGACTGAAAAAGTTTAGATTAATCATTAAATGGTTTGAGACAAACCTAAACTGGGACGGTTTGGTTCATTGGTGGTAGGAATGTTGGGGGAACGATCTAAGTCTAAAATATTTAATGGCTACTTTCTGGTAATTTTCCCCATGGTCAAAATTAGAACATAAATCCTTGATGGAATTTGGTTGTTGGATGGGTTCAAATTTTATATCCGTAAGTGGGAAGTAGGGTTTGATCCTCGCAGTCATCAGTTAGAATATGTACAAGACTGGTATAAATTTCTCAATATACCTTTGGAATTTTAGCAACCAGACATTTTGGAAGAAATAGGGAATTATTTGGGAAAGTATATATCCACGTAGGAATGGACTGAGAGAGATGGTGTAGGTTCCTATGTCAGACTTTGTGTCGAAAGTAACCCTTCCAACTTGAAGTGGAGAGAAATCAAAATTTTCACAAATTGAGGAATCTTAAAACAAGCATTGGTCTTTGATCACAGACTGGCTGGAAGTTTATTGGAAACCTTGGGGTGGTGCTCATGGGATCCAATCCCAAACAAGTTTGAGAAGGAGACCAGGAATTTTGAAAATCAAGATCAAGGCGGGAATGGCTTAAAGGGCAATAAGGAAGGAAGCAAATTAGAGCCCAGATAGAAGGAAGACAATAATGAGGCAACTATTTCCCCTATGGCTGAGATGGATAAAAAGGTTGCTCAAGATGATTCGGATAAGATGCCCAGAGCAGATCAGGAGAATACTTCAAAGGGGAGACCCTCTTGGGAACAACTAGGAAATCTAAATAAGAAAATCTTAGAAACTCTAGATATGATGAAACCTATTATGCAAGAAGAATATCTTAATTCTTTAATTGAGGTTGGGAAGGAATTGATGGAGTTGGTCGAAGCTATTAAGAAAGTCCATCTTAATTTAGAGGAAGAGGGATTGGAAGGGGTTTGGATGGATGAATCAGGAGTGGAAAACCTAGACTCTGACTCTGACTTTGAGAATGAGGCTTCATAGCCTAAGCATATAGATCCCTTGGTTGGAAACCTGGTAGGAGGATCAACAGATTTGGGTGCTCTGGGTATTTGTCAAAAAGAGCCCACTAAGATCTCTCTAGATTATGGAAATAATAAGACTAGAGGTTGAATTCCAAACAAGGAAAAGCTCAAATGGGACAGTGAGGCCAGTGGACAACTAAAGATTAATGAGATGTTTAAAGTTGGGAAGGGTGGAACTGTTCCTGAACAACAATGAAGATCACTTCTTGGAATGTTAGGGGCTTGAACGCCCCTAACATAAGATTCATGTTGAAGCATCGGTTATAAGCTTTCTAGACAGACATTTGCTTAATACAAGAAACAAAATTGGGGTAGCGGGAAAGAGATTCTTTATGCAAAATTTTGAAAATGTGGAAAAGTACTGGGGTTAATGCATTGAGTGCTTCAGGGTGCTTCAGGCATCCTCAACATGTACTGGTAGAATAAGTAGCTTCCAACAAAGCTTGGATTGCAAGTAAGGTAAGAAGCCTCACCTCCAATCTGTGCTTTCTGTTGATCAATGTTTATGGGGCTAACTCTTGTGTTTAGAAAAACGAAGTTTGGGGAGAATTAGATCTTATATGTAGCAACTCTACTCTAGAATTTTGCATTCTGGGTGGCGATTTCAATGCCATCTTAAGAGCGGAAGACAAAAGAGGGGGAGTAGGCAGAAAATTGCAATCACAAATAGATTTTAAAGATTTTGTAGAAAGGAATATCTTGATGGAAATTCCCATGGGCAATGGCATTTACACTTGGACAAATAGGAGGCTTGGCTTTAATAATATCATAGAAAAGCTTGATTGGTTCTTCTTAAAATGTGATCTAAGCAAATTTCCCTTCAATCTAGATAGTAAGATTTTTCCCTTATCAGGCACAGACCATTATCTAATTTGCCTGGAACTTGTAAGTGAAAGGAAACCAATAAGGTGCCCCGTTAAGTTTAAGAACATGTGGTTCAAATCTCCAAACTTTCTAGAACTAATCAAAAAATGGTGGATTGGCTACATCCTAGGGGGAACTAAATTGTTCAACATTGTAAGCAAGCTTAAGTTGATTAAGCAGGATCTGAAAGTATGGAACACGGAATGTTTTAAAAACATTTTTGACTAAAAATGGAAGGTGGAGGAAGAGTTGAAGTCCCTTAATGATTTTTTTTTTAAGGTATGGATGATGGTAGCTATAATCTTGAAAAGGATCTGATGATCAAATTAGGGGACATTTTGGCAAAGGAAGAGATATTTTGGTGTCAGAAATCAAGGGAAATTTAGTTGCAAGTAGGGGATAAGAATACCAAATTCTTTCATAATTCTATAAAAGCTAGGAGAGACTCCAACAGAATCTCATTCATCAAATCCTCAAATGGAAGACTAATTGGAAAAATGGAGGAGGTTACTGCAACCACGGTTGAGTATTTTCATAATTTACTAAATGATTGGGATGGAACAAATTTGAAGTCCCCAAAACCTTTTTTGGACAGTATTCCCAGTCTTGTTTCAGAGGATCAGAAGCAGAGATTAAAGAAGCTCTTTTTGAGCTACATCTCGATAAAGCTCCTGGGCCTGACGATTTCCTAGCGGCCTTTTTTTAAAAGTGTTGGGACTTCGTGGGCAAGGAGGTGACAGAGGCAATTGAGGATTCTAGAAGCTCAGGTAAGGTCCTCTGAGAAGTTAATAACACTTTCATAGCCCTTATCTTGAAGAAAGATAAACTAGAATTTTTAGAGGAATATCGCCCCATTTCTCTCTACAATACGCTTTATAAAATCCTTGCTAAGGCAGTGGCGAATAGAATTAAAATTTTTTTACCAAGTATAATAGTAAAGAGCAAACTAGGTTTGTTCTAGGGAGATCAATTCTGGACGGAGTCATAATTGCCCAAGAATCCATTCACTCTTTGCAAAAAACTAGGAAACTAGCCATGCTTTTAAAACTTGACATCAGGAAAGCCTATGATATGTCAATTGGAGGTTCCTTTTTAAAATTATGGAATCTTTTGGCTTTAATAAGGATTGGCTCAACTAGATTTTTGAGTTGGTAGCTAGCCCTAGATACTCCATTCTCATCAATAGCTCTCCTGAAGACTTCTTCAGCTCCTCCCGTGGTCTCAAGCAGGGAGACCCAATGTCTCCTTTTTCTTTTTATTATCATGGTAGAAGCTCTTGGAAGGGCCTGTTCTAAATCCTGGTAAGATGGGCGGATAGAAGGGATCCAGATCACCCATGGTGTTAATGAAGTCACTCATCAACAATTCGCGGATGACACCATGCTTTTTGGTGTGGAAAAGGTAAGAGAAGCCATAAATTTTAAACATATTTTGGATCAATACTCAATAGCCTTAGGTCAGGAAGTTAGCCAAGCTAAATTTGAGGTTTTTTTTCTTCAATGTTGATGTTGGTAAGCAAACTCAGATTCTAAGAATTTTGAATTTTAGAAAGGGTGAGCTTCCTTATGAATATTTGGGTTTACCCTTGGCAAAATCTAGATTGGCGTCTTGGAAAAGCAGATGGCTTTCCTAGGCAGGCCATTTAACATTTCTTAAGGTAGTGATAGCGGCCATTCCAACCTACATGATGTCTTGTTTACCCTTATCCAGTGATGCAAGCAAAGAGATTAATCAAAAAATGAGGGCTTTTTCCTGACAAGGAAACTCGGAGGAGCATAAGTTTCCATTGATAAAATGGAATAAGGTTTGTAAGCAGAAGGAGGCGGATGGGGCTGGCCTAAAAAATTTTCTCACTTAGAATAAAGCCTTAGGGGCCAAGCTGGTATGGTCTATTTACCCAAAGCAAAATCTCAAGTGGGCCAGGATAATTAAAGCTAAATATTTAGATGAGGCTGATAATAGCATTTTCACCTCGCAATCTCTACCTAAGGGGTCTAGAATTTTGAACTTCATCACCAGTTGTAGAGATTTGATCACAAGCCTATTAACCTAAAAAATTAGAGATGGCTACAGAGCTCTTTTTTGGGAGGACTCCTAGGAAGGAAAGGGAAAATTGATTGATAGGGCTGATTTGGATCAAATTAAAACTCTAACCAAGCAAATGTGGGGGAATAAAGTCAGGGACTCTATGTTGGTCACCCCGTCTTTCAATGCCTTCTTTTTCAAGTGGAAAAGCATCAGGGATTTCAGTTTGGATGATAGGTCAGTAGAAGATTTTGAGATTTTTTTTAAAATTGAGTAGTAAACTTCAGAATAGGCCCCCATGTTCTGAGATGGGCGGGCTCTCCTTCGGGCCATTACAATGTAAAGGATGGTTACAGAGTTTTAAGAAGGTGTCTTGGGACAGAAGTGGAACTCCCAACCAATCTCTATTGGAATAAAAATAGCCTACCAAAGGCTGGAATCTTCACTTGAGCAGCCTCATAGGGAAGGGTACTCATAGTGGACAGGTTTAGCAGAATGGGTTATGTTGGCCCTTCTAGATGTGTGATGTGTAAACAAGCTGAAGAAACTAGAGATTATTTATTTCTCAATTGTCCTCTTGCAGAACAATGTTGGAATTGGTTATGCTCTAAACTACTTTGGAAGTCAACATTCCCATCGAAACATTTAGAAGCTCTAATCTTTTGGCCGATTCAGCTAAAGGAAGCCATTTAAGGGGGTATATGGATTACAAGCCCTTCTATGCTTATTTGGGAATTGTGGAAGGAAAGGAACAGAAGAATTTTCCAAGAGAAAGAAATACCTTTACACTCCTTCCTAAACAAGGTGGAGGTAAATATTGTGGAGGTGGTCAATTCCCAGTTAGAAGAATGTAGAATCAAGAACAGCAGGTTCACTTCGTGGGATGCAGAGATGAGAAAGAATTGGCATGGCTTGACCTTACCTTCAATTGAGAATGTTGGATAGGGAAACACTATGGAAGCCAGGAAGATAGTGCACTAGACACCTCCTGAGGCTGGTTGGCTTAAATTAAACTTTGATGGCACTGCAAGAGGAAATCCTGGGGAGTCCGAAGTAGGTTGCATCATCTGGGATTGGGAGGGGAGGATAGTGGGTAAGTTAGCTAAACATTTACTACTAGGATCCAATAATGCAGCAGAGATGCAGGCTTTAATCTTGGGCCTCAGGTTTTATCATGAATTGAACATTAAAAAGTTGGCGGTTGAGGGGGACTCCTTGTTGATTATAAATGGATTAAGAACTAGAAGGATGCTAAAATATAAATTGAATGCAATTATAGAGCAAGCTTTAATTCTTTTGGACAATTTTAAATTGCATTCAATAAACCATATCCTTAGGGAAGGAAACTCAGAGGTAGATTTTCTTTCTAATCTAGGAGTTGATGGTAGATGCTTGAAAGAAGTTTTGGACCTGGGCATTCAGATGATGTGATTCTTATATGACAAATTTGGGGGAGGAAGGGAGGGTGCCTTGCCACACAAAAGGTGTTGCAAGGCTAGGGTTAGCCAAGTCATATGGAAATGGCAAGGTGGACAGCCAACTCTTCAGCTGTGACGTCAGGAGGCAGTAGAGATAGTCATTATAGAGTGTTGTCAGGAAAGTCACATCTCTCTTTTATGCCAATTCGACAGGAGGTTGGGACGCTTGAGCTTGGTCTAGAATTGGCAAGTCCTTGAGGGAGCTTGCAAGTAATCATGATGAGAAGTAAGGATCAAGGAGCTTATAGTGTCATTATGGCATTAGCTGGGATATGTTTGGCTCATTTTAATCTTTCCCTACCTTGTTTTTATGTTGCCTTTTCTTGGTTGAAAATAGTAATTATTTCTCTACTTCTAGTTTCAATGGCGGGAGGGTCTAGATTTGTGGTGCATGTTGCAGTAGAAGGGCTTATAAACTTGGGTTGGATACTCCAATCCAATTGGAAAGTTCAGTAAGGTAGATGGCTTTCAAGGGTTGGGTCACTGATCAAAAATTGAAAAGGGTTCTGCGTATCAATGATAGTTTAGCGGTGGCCGCTGTGAAGGTCATTTTGGGCAGAAGCTTCCTAGAGAATGACGAAGGTTATAGAGTGGATACCAATATTGTGTCTCATTTCTTGGCCACCATCCTGGATATTGGTACTCCTAAGGAAGAAGTAGAGCTCATGGTAAGGAATCTTTTCAAAGCAGAATTACTGATTGGTTTGAAAGGCATCATTAGAGTAGTGTTGCCTGGTCTGGGGATTCCTCAACCGAGAGATTTTTCTCTTCTCCAAGATGCTAACGAGGTGATAAGATTTTTTCCCTTCATACTGGATCTTAAAGGCATGACTCTTTTAGAGCATAGAGAAAAGGTAGAAGCTGAGGTTAGTTTCCTAGAGAAATTATTACAGATGGAATAGGTCGGTGGTGAGTTCAACTGGGTCCCAGAATTCTAAGCTCTAGCATAGAATCTTGGCTTCATGTAAGTCTGGTTTTCAATGATTTCCCTAGTTAGTCTATAGTTATAGTTTGCTTTTGATCAGCCTCTCTGTTTTGGCTTGATTTTTGGGAATGGCAGGGCTTAGGTTTTGGTTTAGGGTAGACCCTGCGTGGCTACTTCCTATTGAATTTTTAGTTCTGGCGCTACGTGGCTGAGTAATATTTTTTGGGACCCTGCGTGGTCAGTATGGAAGGTACTGGGTGTAGGTATGGGTGGTTGGCCTTTGGCCCCTGCAACTGAACAATGTGTATTTTTTGAATCCTTTTAATATAAATATTTCTGCTTATGAAACAAAAAAAACTTATTATCTCATCAAGAATATATTAATTTAAATAATAAATTTAATAATATATTAATTTGATATAATTATAATGTATTTAAAAATTAACCTAAAAATAAGTATTATTTTTAATTAAAATTTTAAAAATTTAAATAATAAATAATAGTATATTAATTTGATATAATTATAATTGTATTTAAACATAAAAAGTAATATTAGTATGGTTTTGATTATGTAAATGAATATTTTTTAAAATGGGTTTTAGATGTTTAGGTGCGAGATGATTGGAAGTGTAAAAATTGATGAGGGTCGATCTTAAATACAACTTTAGAGGTGGTAAGTGAAATGTTTTGTGCTTCAAATTGACACTTAGAAATTAATTGGAAGGGTTAGGTTGGCCCTAAATATTTTTCAATTTAAAATTTAAAAGTTTTGGGTTTATTTATAAAAATCACGACCTCACTCACTTGTACAAATTGCCAGGTAGGAAATAAAAAGAGTGAAGATCAAAACTAAAACTAATTTTCTAAATCGATTAGGGTTAGTCTTAATTAGAAAAACTTTAGAGGTAGTAAGTGAAATTTTTTGTGCTTCAAGTTGGAAGTTAATTGGAAGGGTTAGGTTACTCTAAATATTTAGAATTTAAAATTTAAAAGTTTTGGATTTATTTCTAAAAATCACACAAATGACCTCGGTCACTTGCACAAATTGCCTTGTAGGAAATAAAAACAGTGAAGATCAAAAATAAAACTAATTTTCTAAATTGATTAGGGTTAGTCTTAAATACAACAACTTTAGAGGTGGTAAGTAAAATGTTTTGTGCTTCAAGTTGACACCTAGAAGTTAATTGGAAGGATTAGGTCGGCCTTAAATATTTTGAATTTAAAATTTAAAAGTTTTGGGTTTATTTCTAAAAATCACACAAATGACCTAGGTCAATTGTACAAATTTTGTGGGTAGGACATAAAAAGAGCCAAGATCAAAACTAAAATTAATTCTCTTTTGTTTATAAGGGATGAGTACAAACAATTTAAAAATAATAATAATAAACAATTTTAAGTGACCTAAAAGTTTATTGAAAATTTAAATTGAGTTTAAATATTTATACGAAGAATTAATTACATATTAAATTATTAAGTTTGGATTTTTGGAACGAGTTCATATTATAAGTGATTTTGATGTAGTATTATTTGGTAGGGTAAAATAGGATCAATAATGAATATGCAACAAACAACATCAAATACCCATAACTCAATAGAATAGTGAAACTAAGAAGATTGAATAAAATGAAGCAATGAATAAAACAATGTAAACCTTCCTTGAATCGAAACTTCTATTGTTGCCTATCAAGATCGTCCTTGTTTGTATGAAGTAGGCCCTCAGAGAGTGCACTCCTTTACTATTTTCAAGAATGTCGATAGTGAATGGCTGTGGTGATAAACATGCAATGAAGAGGAGTTTCAAAGCTTTGGGTGATCTCAAGAAAATTGTATTGGGGTGCCAAAGGCGCGCTGGTGAATTTCTGTAGAGTAACAATAAGAATAGCCTAGATTATTAGAATGGAGGAATAAGGTTCCCTTTATAGACTCAGAAGAATGAAGATCAACGGTTGAGAAGAAATAAGAAGATCAATGGTTGAGAATGGTTGAGGAACGTGCAACTAATAGGAAGAGGACATGTGTCCAAGCTCCATCATGTAACAGGGTAGTTAACAAAATTGATTGAAGAGTTAATAGAATGGATTGAGGAATTGACTGAATTGATTGATCAGTTACCCGAATGGATTGAGGAGCTGACAGAATTGATTGATTAGTTAACAGTTTTGTTTGAGGAGTTAACTAATTTTGATTAGAGAAGAAATAGGACATGAGGGTGAGGGAATAGTAGCTAATTAAATATTTGAAATATTTAATTACATGTGCAACATGGTGAGGTGGGAAGGTGAGGTGGAAAGGTGAGGTGGATTTATGGAATTAGGACTTAGGATAGAGGAATTTGGATTAATTAAATAATGTAGGATTATTTAATTATGTGAGACATTAGAAGAATTTAGGGAATTTAATTAAATAAATTGATTTTATTTAATTATGGGATAATGAACCAATCAAATAAACTTAGAATATTTATTTAATTGATAGAAGAAATAAGAAGGGAATAAATATTAAGAATATTTATTTAGAATGAATCGTGTCATTTTTAGGCATATACATTTTGCCCCTCTTTGATGCAATGTAGTTTACGGCGTTGCTTCAAAGAATAAATAGTCTGATAATGATACATGCCCCAGTTTGCCCCTGGTACAAGTTTGACGATAGGATGCCCCCTCGGGAGATTGGATGGGAAAAAGGTAGAAGTTGTGAGACAGACAATCTCACAAAGACGAAGGGTTTAGGTTAGGTTGGAAGAAAACAAGATGCATTTTAGAGAAAGGGGAAGAAAACTAGAAGAAAAGCGGGTGCGGGAAGTAGTCGTAGTCACCACCTAGCCAAATTATGGTTTGCATGCTATAAATAGGAGTTGGGTCCACAAGACAATTCATTTGCACACTTGTCTTGGTTTGGTTCATATTGGAGAGCTTAGAGTAGGCAGAGCATAGAGCAATCAACATGAGGATGGACATTCCACACGAGGAGCATCAATTCAAGTGCGTTTGTCGATTCGACCGGCCAACAGAGGCAGGACCCCCAGTATGCAACTCAAAAAACTTTCCCTAGGGTCGCATTTTAGCGTCATAAATGCTAGGAGAAAATTAGAGAAAACAGATGCACTGGAAGCCAGAACCGTGCATATGTTGCGCAAAATGGCGCATTTGTTGTTTTGCGGTGCATACATGCAATTTGACGACGCATACACTGGAGCGGCGCATGTGTAGCATAGGGCGGCACATACATGTGTTTCTGCAGTGCATATACCAGAAGTGGCGCATAGGTTCAGAAACGGTGTATTTACTGTGAAATGGTGCACTTACCACCTGTTGTGGTGCATATGAAATAGATAGGCAAAAGCCTTAGCAAATTGACTCGATTGGTGTCCTGTTTGACATGACGATCAATAAGCTATCTCTGAGATTGCAGGAATCTAGTCAAGAGACGTAGTGTGCTGTTTTGATCAATTTGAAATGCTAAGTTAGTTGATATGTTTCCATAGATATGTTGAGTATGGGACTTGTAGTTTTGGATTGACGCCTTGCTTTGCATGCTTGCAAGAGGATATATGAGATACACTTCAATCTAGGGAGCAGTTCCCTATGCCTATGCTACAAAGATATATGCTGACAGAGATAGATAGAGAGGTGCTTGGTGCTATGGGACTCGACTATGTTTGCTTCATGCCTAAGGTTCGGGCGAACTGCGGACTGCTGACTGTTGCAGTGGAGAGATTCCACAGTGAGGATGGGACCTTCTACCTCCCTACTGGTGAGATGACCATCACCCTGGAGGATGTTTACAGGATTCTACACATGCCTATTCAGGGTGACTTGGTGGAGTATGATCCATAGAGAGGCACCGGACTCGCTAAGTGCAGGTGAGTGTTTGATGACCTGAGCTGGTTGGATAGGTTATCCCATGGCAGGACATCTATGAGTGTTACGACTACTTCCCTGGCATTGTAGCAGGACTAATTAGAGGTGTGGTATGCCCCGACAAGAGATCACATGGGTTCCCCATTGGATGGGGTAGGATCATGGAGAGGATGATTACAGAGGGTACTCAGTATGCATGGGGGTTTGTGTACTGGCTCATTTATACCACGATATGCACCAAGTGGTATATCACAGGAGTACGAGTCTATCTGCAGGCGTGTCACTTCTACAGTTTTGGCTATGGGAGCACATAGTGATCACTAGACTGATCTGTGTGTTTCAGAGACAGAGAGGAGAGCCATACAACTATGGCTATGCAGGATTGATTTCCCAGCATAGGCTGGGGAAGCTAGAGTACTGGCGACATGCGTTGGATGGGGTAGATGTGGTCGAGTGGTGACCATAGCTAGACTGCGAGCCATGGGATGATGAGGCAGATGAGCTACCATACTACTACCAAACGCGGTGGCTGATATGACGGACACGCTTTATCCTGGAGAGACAGATAGTCACTCAGGTAAAGAGGTAGTTTGGGAGGAGACAGGGCATGCCACAGGGGCAGGCTCGGTTTGCCAGGACACATGTGGAGAGGTACAGATGGGGGCCGATGGCATCCTACGAGGAGGCACTGGCAGAGTTTCGATAGATGCCATATGTTTCCTGGGATATGAGGAGGATGATTACGGATGCAGGCATGACATGGGATTATGAGGACTAGTTTACTGTGCACCCCTTTTTGAGATATTCAGGGCCAGGGGTGTTGATGCCATGGATAGATGAGGCTGACTCAGATGAGGGTGGCGAGGTTGGTCGGAGGAGGAGGAGGAGGGGAGGACGAGGACGAGGAGGTGGCCGAGATGATGGAGATGATGGAGATGATGGAGGTTGACCTAGACAGAGGAGGAGAGTTGGGGAGGGAGTGACCCTCGCTAAGTAGGCAATGCCATCACAAGTTGTACAGCAGGTTGCACAGCAGGCATAGATGCCACCACCTCAGCAGGTGGCGCAACAACAGGGACCTTAGCCACAGGGGCAGAGACAACTTAGGGTCCTGCACAGCCATATGTGCAGGAGAGGACCATAGCTATCCTGAGGGGAGAGGTTAGACAGCTGAGGGCACAGCTCAGGAGAGCCGACACCTAGTGAGAGATAGACGCAGAGGTGATTGTGGGGTTGACTAGAGAGAGAGACATGGCAGACGCACAGATACGAGTTATCCATGTAGAGTGGGATACTACATCGGCAACCTTGGGGACAGATGTGGCGACTAGCTTCCTGGTTGGGCAAGTGCAGCAGGCACAGGCACAAACACAGCTAGCACAGGTGCAGAGCAAGCTTGCTAGAGCGCAGGCTCAGGCCCAGTACTATTGAGGGTTATATCATGGTGCTGTACCAGTGAGTCAGAGGGATTCTAGCTTCAGGAGCCAGTATGGGGCCTCCTAGAGAGCAGGTCCATCGAGGTCAGGAGCTACTGTGATGGGTCCACAGCAGTTAGGGGCTAGCGGAGGAGGAGACACTATAGGTAGCAGTGGTCCAGAGCCGGAGGGGTAGCAGAGACTTGATCTATGTACCTTTTTGATGGCCCAGATGGCCGGATATACTTGTACCATTTTTGCACTTTGAGACATGTATCATCATCCGTTGGGATGCATTTATTGTATATGACATCATTTCTGAGACAGATACTTTGATATTGTACGTTTGGACTCCTTTTTATGATATGTATATGATGATGCAGCTATGTGATTCTCTCTAGATGTATGAGTTTATGATGCATTTCTATTGTATGATGCCATGTATGTGTCTATCTAATGCAGACTTAGATTTTTTACTTGATGCTATGAGATGCTTATCTAGATGTAGCTTTTGGCATGATGCTATGTGATGTTTATATGATCTAATACAATTTTAAATGATTTATCTAATGTGCTTGTAATGCATGTGAATGCAAAATGATATCTATGTGACTATGCAACATTATGTGATGCTCTTAGCTATGTTTTTGATTTTGTGACACTATACGATGATAGTATGTGGGTGTCCTAATGCATTGTATTATGTATGCAACTGATTTAATCATGTAAATGACTATCTCACATGTGATGATATGCCACTATATGCTCTATTTTTTTTATGTCCAAATGTACTCTATCGACACAGAAATGACAGGATGAAAGATAGGAGATTGATTTGAGAAAGAATGACTTGATGGGAAGACTGACAAGCTTTTATTTTGTTTTCTTACTCTGCATTGTTTGGATCTTTTATTACATGGGATATGGATGTATGAATGTGTAAATGTATGTATAATGGAGGGATTTGATGGATGCTTTGATTTTTTGACATCTTGACGGTGCAAGTATTTTGGAGTGCTTTATTTCATCATTGGGCAATTTTTTTGGTACTTTTTGCTGAAATGTTGTAAGTTAACACAAGCTTCTAGGTATAATTGAACCGAGATGACCTGAGCGTTTCTTACATGGATTTTGATTTAGCAAGTTAATACAAGCATCTAGTCAAAATTGAATCTAGATGACCTGAGTACTTCTTGCATATCAACAAACAAGGATTACCCCCGTTCATGTTAGATCTTTGGTGTCCTCGATGATCTTTTACCGACCATGTCCTTAGACAAGGCTTCACATTACTAAAGATTAATCCACAAACAACAAAAAAAGAAAAGAATCATGCCCCCATCATAGCATCTCTAGCTTTTGGCATCCATGAGTAGCATAGAAAGGCATGTGGATTGAGGAATTGACTGAATTGATTGATCAGTTACCCGAATAGATTAAGGAGCTGACAGAATTGATTGATTAGTTAACAGTTTTGATTGATGAGTTAACTAATTTTGATTGGAGAAGAAATAGGACATGTGGGTGAGAGAATATTAGGTAATTAAATATTTAGAATATTTAATTACATGTGCAACATGGTGAGGTGGAAAAGGTGAGGTGTAAAGATGAGGTGGAATTATGAAATTATGACTTAGGATAGGAGAATTTGGATTAATTAAATAATGTAGGATTATTTAATTATGTGAGACATTAGAAGAATTTAGGGAATTTAATTAAATAAATTGATTTTATTTAATTATGGGATAATGAACCAATCAATTAAACTTAGAATATTTATTTAATTGATAGAAGAAATAAGAAGGGAATAAATATTACGAATATTTATATAGAATGAATCATGTCATTTTTAGGCGTATACATTTTGCCCCTCTTTGATGCAATGTAGTTTACGGCATTACTTCAAAGAATAAATAGTCTGATAATGATACATGCCCCAGTTTGCCCCTGGTACAAGTTTGATGATAGGATGCCCCCTTGGGAGATTGGACGGGGAGAAGGTAGAAGACGTGAGATGGACAATCTCACGATGAAGAAGGTTAGGTTTGAAGAAAATGGGTGAAGAAAGAGCCGAATGATACGCGATGCAAGAGAAAATGATAACACACACAAGCAAGCGAGCAAGTATGCACAAATGATATAAGAACAAACAAGGTATTGCCCTATCAAGCTATAAACCAACTGATTAATTGATAACGATATACAACAGTGTTGTCATGGCGGGGAACGATATATCCCTAGAGCAACACAAAGGATAATGTCTAGTTTCAGGAAATGAAACATGTCATGTAAGATGCGTGTATTGGTCTGATTTTGACAATGCAACATCCTGTATAAGACAAGTGATTGATTATAATTGATTGAGTTGATTTATGACTAGACAAGGATCAAGACCACTGATTGTGATTGGATCATTTGACAAGATTGACTTGACTTGACTAGTATGGATTAAGGATGGACCTTGCATTTGGATCATTTCTCAGACTGACTGGACAAGGATGAAAGATATGATGATAGATCAAAATCTGATTGATAGAAGAAAGACTCGATAGAAGGACTCACAAGCTTTTGTAAACATTGATACTCTGCATGTTGTGGATCTTTTATTGCATGGGATATGGATGTATGGATGTATAAATGGATGTATAATGGATGCTTTGCTTTTGACATCTTGATGGTGCAAGTATTTTGAAGTGCTTTATTTCATCATTGGGTATTTTTTTGGTACTTTTTCTGAAATGTTGTAAGTTAATACAAGCATCTAGGTATGATTGAACTAAGATGACATGAGTACTGCTTACATGGATTTTGATTTAGCAAGTTAATACAAGCATCGAGGTATAATTGAACCAAGATGACCTAAGTATTCCTTGCGTATCAACAAACAAGGATTGCCCCCATTCATGTTAGACCTTTGATGTCCTCGATGATCTTTTGCTGATCATGTCTTTAGACAAGGCTTCACATTACTAAAGTTTAATCCACAAACAACAAACAAAGAAAATAATCATGCCCCCATCATAGCATCTCTAGCTTTTGGCATCCTCGAGTAGCATAGAAAGGCATGATAGCATAAATCAAGACCTTGTAAGTTAACCTAACCAACATGAAACATTCTTGCATTTAGATGTGTTTATTTCTTGCCACAATTTGAGTAAAATCATTAGGAAGGCCTTAGGTGTTTTTTTTTGCTTTGCCTTGGATAGGTTAAGTGCCTTGTGTCAAAATTTATGCTTTGTAGAGCGGTTCGGCTTGCGCTTGCTTGCTTGGCGAGAAGATTTCACAATCCTTATTGGTGAGATGGACCCTAAGGGACTGACCTAGTGCCTTGGGGGCTCATTGCTAAATGGCCTTGCCTACGTGACGACGCAGAGGCAACGTAGCTCGGGGAAAACCCTAATGGACCATGGATGGACTAGAAGAAAGACGACAAGAAATGGGATGGATGGGACCGTGGGAGCCTCAGGGGTGCATAGGAATATGGCCTTGCCTACGTGACGACACAGAGGCAATGTAGTTCATGAACCTGGACCATGGATGAACCGACAAGAGACACTATGCTAGGCTCACACTTAAGGATACGGTATGGGACACAACCTTGTTTGACAAGGCCAACAAAGAGATAGAGTGTCAAGCCAGGATAGGTAACTGTCAGGATTTGATACGGGATAGATATGGATCGCAATGGGACACAAGTTGAAGGAAGAATGGACACGAGGTGATTGGTTTCTCAAAGATGGAGAAGGTGGTTTACCACAAGTAACGCCTGTTTACCAGGTTTTCACCACTTGCTTTTATTTGCACGAAGAAGCTAGAAAGTATACATGATGCCTGTTTGCCAAGTTTTCACCATGATACCTATCCAAGGCGCCTGTTTGCCAGGTTTTCACCAAAGAATGATTTTTCTAATTTTTTGACTTTTTTGTAATTTTTTTATTTTTTGATTTTTTTGTATTTTATGCCCCCCTTATATTGGGGTTCTCCTAGGTATAGAACTTGCGAAGGTGCATGCTGTTGATTGGGTCATCCAACAACTCACCCTTTGATGTCACCAACTGATATGCCCCCGATCTGTAAGCAGCTACAATTACATAAGGCCCAAGCCAGTTGGGTTCGAACTTGCCTTTCTTTTCTCTATCTTGTTGGTTGCAAGGGTTTTCCTTAAGAACGAGATCTCCAACTTTAAAGATTCTTGGGTGAACTCTGTGGTTATAGCTTCTTGACATCATTTGTTGATATGCTTTGAGATGATCAAACGCTTTATGTTGCCTCTCTTCCAGCAACTCTAGTTCTTGCAACCTGGAGACTCTGTATTCTTCATCTGATATGAGACCTTTTAACGACACCCTGAGAGATGGTCGCTCGACCTCAATGGGGAGGATAGCTTCTAAGCCATAGACAAGGGTGTAGGGTGTAGCACCTGTGGGAGTGCGTATACTGGTTCTATAGGCCCACAGAGCAGGATTGAGTTGGATATGCCAATCATGGCCAACATCATTGATTGTCTTCTTGAGGAGTTTTAAGATGGTCTTGTTGGATGCTTCAGCTTGACCGTTACCTTGGGGGTAGTATGGAGTGGAGAAACAGTGTTGGATTTTGAAATGTTTACAGAGTTCTTGGACATCCTGGTTTTTGAATGGTCTTCCATTATCCATAATAATGGATGAAGGAATTCTGTATCTGCAGATGAGGTAATTTAGGATGAATGAGGAGATTTGCTTACTTGTGACGGTGGTGAGGGGAACAGCTTCAATCCACTTTGTAAAATACTCAGTGGCAGTTATGATGAATTTGTGGGCATTGGATGAGGGTGGATGGATGTTTCCCACAAGGTCAAGTCCCCATTGGCAAAAGGGCCAAGGTGTCGTTAAAGGTCTTAACTCTTGAGCTGGTGCATGTATTAGGTTCCCATGTATTTGGCACTGCTTGTACTTCTTGACAAACTGATATGAATCCATTTCCATGTTCGGCCAGTAATAACCCAAGCGCATGAGTTTCTTGGCTAAGGAAGGACCGCCAGAGTGTGTTTCATAGATCCCTTCCTGTACGTCTTGCAAGGCGGTTATGGATTCTTCTCATTCTAAGCAATAGAGTAAAGTACCATCTAGACCACGTCGGTATAGGGTATTGGCAATGATGGTATAGCGAGAGGTTTGGCGTATAAAAGTACATCGTTGGTTAGAAGATAGGTCAGGTGGGAGGTTGTTGTCCTTGTGGTAAGTGTAAATCTTATTGTACCAAGGTGAATCAGATCCAACTAGAAGGCATATGGAATGGGTCTCAGGAAGATCATAAGCTGGTTGCTGAATAGTTTCCACTAAGAACTCGTATCTTGACTCATTTTCTGGTATTTCAAGAAGAGAGGCAATTGTTGCCATGGCATCTGCTACTTTGTTCTTGATCCTAGGTATCTGTTCAAAAGAGATGATTACAAAGTGTTCTTTGAAGTCATCGACCATCTGCTTGTATGGGACAAGCTTTTCATCTTTGGTTTGGTAATCATCGTTGACTTGATTGATGATAAGTTGAGAATCACCATAGACATGTAGCTCTTGGATTTTCCACTCAGTTGCCATCTTGAGACCAATTACTAAGGCTTCATACTCTACGATGTTATTGGTGCATGGGGATAACAAACGGTAAAACTTTGGAATTGTGTCTCCCTGAGGAGTCACAAACGAGATTCCTGCCCCTGATCCATGATTTGTGTAAGACCCATCAAAGTAGAGTTTCAGGAATATGTTGATATGTTGAATATGGATTCATCTAGAAACTCAAATTGGTGTGGTGTCCTGTAATGGTGCATCCGCCAGTTGATCAGCAATGATCTGTCCCTTGATAGATTTTTTGTCTACATACTTCATGTCGTATTCACTTAAGAGCATTACCCATTTAGCTAGACGACCCGTGAGAGCTGGTTTGCTTAGTAGGTACTTCAGTGGATCTATTTTTGCAATGAGTTTAACTAGATGTGCAAGCATATAATGTTAGAGTTTTTGTGAAGCAAAAACTACCGCTAGACATGATCTTTCTATCTGTGAGTATTGCAATTCATAGCCCACTAATGTTCGGCTGATGTAGTAGACGGCTCTTTCTTTATTCTCATAATCTTGTTGTGCCAGAAGAGCCCCAAGAGCCGTAGGTGTAGCAGATATGTAGAGTATCAGTGGTTTCCCTTGGATAGGAGGCATGAGAATGGGTGGATTCGTAAGATATTCTTTCAACTTGTTGAATGCCTCTTCACACCTTTCATCCCATCTGAATGGAATGTTCTTGTGCAGGAGATGACTGAATGGTTGTCACTTGTCTGCTAGCTGGGATATGAATCTACGGATTGCTTGTAGCTTGCCCTATAGTGATCTTAATTGAGTAAGAGTCTTAGGTGGTGGCATGTCCATGATAGCCTTGACTTTGGTGGGGTCCACCTCTATTCCATTTGCTGACATGATGAAGCCTAGCAGCTTGCCTGAAGTGACTCCAAACACACATTTCTTTGGCTTCATCTTGACTTGGAATTGGTCTAATCTCTGAAAGACTTTTTCTAATATATCCAGTTGTGATTCCCTTGTGAGCGACTTTGCTAGGATATCATCGACATAGTCCTCCATTGTTACATGCATCATATCATGGAATATAGTCATCATAGCACGTTGATGTGTGGCTCCTGCATTTTTTAGCCTGAATGGCATGACATTCTAGCAGAAAGTGCCCCATGGACAAGTAAAAGCTGTCTTGTGTTGGTCTTCTGGTGCTATTCAGATCTGATTATATTCTGAGAAACCATCCATGAGAGATAACATGGTGTGCCCTGTTGTTAAGTCGACTATGATATCGATATTTAGCAACGAAAAATCATCCTTGCGGCAAGCTTTGTTTAGATCTCTAAAATCATTGCATAGTCTAACTCGACCATCAAGTTTGGACACTGGTACAATGTTGGATATCCACTCCGGATAGTCTATAGCTCTGATGAACCCTACATCCAGTAATTTCTTGAGTTCTTCTTTGACCAATAGTGCTATATGTGGATGCATCTTTCTAAGATTCTGCTTCACTGGTTTTACTCCCGGATCTAATGGAAGATGATGTAGAATCAAGTTTGGGTCTAGACCTAGCATGTTTGCATATGACGAAGCGAAGCTGCCTCTCTTTTTCTTGAAGAATGGTACAAACCTGGTCTTTTCTGGTGGTGTAAGAGATTTAGCAAAGTGAATGATCTTAGGCTGTTCCTCTGTACCAATATTAACAGGCTCTATCAGTTCCACAACAATTTGGGACTTCTCCTGGTGCATGTCTGTGGGGAGAGTGTCAAGCCTTCCATTGTCAAGTGCCACAGTTGGGTTTTCACCTTTGGATGCATCCTTTCTTTTTACTATTTTGGGATTTGACACTGCCGCAAAACGATTTCCACTGTCAGATCCAATTTTTATCTTGATATTTTTGCGACTGGAAGGCTTGGCACCCTCTCTGAAGTAGGCCACAGTATTAAGTTCAATAGTGAAACCAGCTTTATGATCTCCTTTGGGTAGGTGGTCCCTAAGTTCCATATAGTCAATGTAAGCGTCATCGTTTTGGAACATATCTAGTTGAGGAGTTCCTCACAGATCCCAGTCAATAAGCTCAGGATGTACAAGAGGGAGGGAGTCAGAGGATAGACCTAATTCATTGATAGTGTGAATGGATACACTAGGAGTATAGGTAGGGGTGGTGTTTAGGATGGTACTTTCCTCCAAGTTGTTTATTGCGATGGAACCCAAACCTTCCTCGAAAGTTGTATTCTCAGAGATAGGCAAATCAAACTCTATTGGTCTATGCAGTAGCGTTTGTCTCTCATAGTAGGGGCTAAAGATTTGGGTGGTATCGACCTCTTTGTCATCATAGGAATGCTCTATTAGCTCATCCCACTCATATTCATTGGAATTTGTGTCACTGTCCTCTTGAAGTGTATGGGTTATTTCCACAAGACAAGCATTTTCTTTGGCTTTGCCCTTGCCTTTGTATCCTAGACCATTTGTATTTCTAGCCAGCAAGGATGAAGAAGGTTGAATAGGTTCTATGATTCCTTCTTTTCTGAGGCCGATGGGGCCTTGTCCTTCGTAACCCATTCTGTGCAGGATAGTTTCACCTCGCCCATAGTGTTCTGTTGGGAGCCTAGGCGGTTCTTGTGATGTGCTCTCTTCTTCAGTATAAAGCCACTGTAGGATATCTCTTTCCTCTGTTTCATTAGATAAGGTCCCCCATTTTACAAAGGGAGTTGAGGGAGCTATAGGAGGAGCAGATGGCTTTGGAAAATGTTTGGGTTGGCCAAAAGATCGAGGAGACAAAGGCATCTTGGCTAAATTGAGGCTATGTTCTATGGAGTATTCTCCCACTCCACTTTCTTTTATGGTAATTTTCTTCTCTTCGGGCCTTGATGAGGATGCTTCGGTGGTATGATCATGCTGTGGGATAGGGGATATAGATGCTCTATTATTTGGTATGATATAATCAGGTTTGGCAAGGAAGGAGTTGCAATGCTGAAAGGGGTCAGGGTCGCCTTGGATGGTGACTTGCTTGCCATTGTGCGGGAATTTTATGCATTGGTGATTGGTCGAGGGTACTGCTTTCATGGCGTGAATCCATGGTCTCCCTAGAAGAATATTATAGGCGAGCTCCCTATCAAGGACTTGGGACACAACATCTTTTATTACTGGTCCCACTTGTATGGGTAGGACTATTGTTCCCTTTGTAGTTCACTCTTGTTCATCATATGATTTGATAGTAATCTTCTTCCTTGGATCAATTGCCTGTTCAGAGAACCCCAAAGCAAGGACTAGCTTTAATGTGCAAATATTTAAACTGGCCCCCCATCAATGAGAACCCTCTTGATGCGGTGCTTGTGGATGAAGGTGACAATATGTAGAGGGGTGTTATGAGGTTAAGACACAGAGAGGTCATCTTGCTCAGTAAATGAAATGGAGCTTGAGGAGGTTAGATTACCTACCATGGCCTAAAACTTCTCTTGGGCCAAGTTAGTGGGGACAGTTGTTTCCACTAAGGCTTTTTCAAGGATCTCTTTATGGGAAGGAGATAGACGCAACAACTCCAAGATAGAAATGTGGGCTAGAGTTTTTTGTAATTGGTCTATGACATTATACTGGTGGAAGTTGGATTGAGAAGGTGACGGCCTTGGAGGGTGGTATTGAGCGTGACTTTACCACTACGGGTAATGATACTACAACCAGTTCTGTTAGGTCCTAATTGTTGGTTGGGCGTGATGACATTGATTTGTAGGACATGCTCAGAAATGCAATTATGGTATAGTCGAATGGCACACTTGCATAGTTGGCATTACTATTCCCACTATTTTGATTTGGCCTGTTACGATTGTTGTTGTTGTTGTCATTGTTGGTATTGTTGTTGTATGGCCTGTTGTTGTTATTGTTGTTGGTATTTCCATTGTTGTTATTGTTGTTGTATGGCCTGTTGTGATTTAGAAGTGGATCCCTATAAGCAACATGTGTCTCATTAGAGGTATGATGTTGGGTTCGTCCTTGATTTTGATCAAGCACATCTTGGATAACATTTTTGAGATGCATACAATTATTGGTTGTATGCCCCCTTCCTCTATGATATTCACAATAGTCCGTGTCCTTCCAATAGGGAGGTTTGACTATAGGCTCATAATCACTTGTTGGTGGTAGAGAAATTTCATTGTTAGCCAATAACTTTCTTAATGCGGATTCTTGGGACTCACCCAGCGGTGTGAACTTTCTCCTTGGATTTGTGCTGAACCACGGTCTTGGCTCCCGAGAGAATGGTCTGTTGGGTGCAACATCATTTGCTTCTCCTTTGAGAGTGAATATGGGTTGTTGCTTGGGAGCTGCCACCTTGGCATCCACTACCCCATCATTGACAACATTCTTATTCTTGGTCCAAAACTTTGATTTGTCTGTCGTGCAGTTGGAGGTAGGTGTGTCCTTGTATAACTTGATTGCTCCTTTGGTGATCATAGCTTTTTCGATGAACAAGCCCATTTCAACAACTTTTGAGAATGATGTAGGGCATTGTATTTGTATTTGATAGCTAAGATCGGTATTGAGGTTATGGACAAACATCTCCAATAGCTACTTCTCAAGTATATCGTAAGAACACTTACTTGCTAGTTGTCTCCATTGTTGTAGGAAGGTGGTGAATGACTCACCACTCTTTTGTTTGGTGTTGCATAGATCTAGCATAGATACTTCATATTTGATATTGTAAGAGAAGTGCGTGATAAATTTGTTGACTAGTTCATCAAAAGTTTTGATGCTTGGTGGAAGCCGTGAGAACCACTCCATAGCTTGGCCACCAAGAGACCTAGGGAATAGTCTCATTAAGTAAGTCTCATTGTGAGCTACTTCCAAACATGCTACGTTGAATTCCCTAATATGGTCTCTAGGGTCCCCTTTCCCTTTGTATTTGTCAAACTTAGGAACTTCAAATCGATAGGGAAATGGTTTCATGATCAAACTTTTATCAAAGGGGTACGATGTAATATCTTCCAAGGAGTAGTTTTTAGTGTTTGTACCTATCTTGAGGTCTGACATTTGTTGCATTAGACTCTCGAGTTGTTTCCTCATGTCTTCCATAGGAGTATTTTGGTCCATGGTTCTCTTTCTTTTGTCATTTGTGTTTGGGTCTATGGCATTCTTTCCCTTTTCGTGATCATTTTCCATGTTTTCTAGGATTGAACTTATATCAAAATCTACAGCGAGTTTAATTCCAAGACTAGCAAGATGATAGAAATACTTATGAGGGTCTTCATGGAGCACCTTCTCTATTAGGCGTTGGAATTTCTGATTTTGGATGTTTTCTTGATAATCTTCGTAAGAGATTTCTTCATCACTATCATGAGGTGTGACGATGCGGTTGGATGAGCCGGCCATTTCAAGTTGCTTTTTGTATTGAGATCTAGTAAGAACCATGCAAGGTGATGTGGGATGAAGTGGACTAGGACTAGAAATTTTGGCAAGGTGCCGACGGAGACTGTTGTGAATAGGATATCTAGGACAAGACTTGGATAAAGGACTCTTTCGCTTAATGATTTCAAACAAGACGGTTGACACAAGATGGTAGCCACTAGTAAGGGTACTCGATACCAGTCTTACTATGTAGGGACTAGTCGTGTAACAAACCACTAGCAAAGTTCTATGACCTACTAGGTTTACTTGAATTCACAATGATATGAAAAAGGACCTACGCTGATCTGATATGGGATATTCTAACTTTGGGACTAGAAAGACCTGATAGAAGGTGGATAGGATGATTGACGAAAGAGAGACTTTTTGGATGAAATGGATGAAAACTGACTGCAAGGTAGAACCTAATCTCTGATCTTGGAGCTAAGCTAAAATGGGTACTCAGAACTGGTAAATTTTTTCCCTCAAAAATTATGCAAGTGCTCACTGTCGTGTATGCACTGAAACGGATGCGTAGCAGAAATTGACAAATGAGCAGCAAGTCGGGGTATATGCACCGTACTAGTAAAAGGTGTATGCACAGCAATAGATAGCAAAAGCATAGGAAGTCTAAACAAATGTGCCACAAGTCGGCACAGATGCGCAGGAACAGAGGACGGATGCGCCGCTCTGGCTTTCTTTAGTGTTTTTGCAATTTTTGGAAATTTTTTCTATGTTTTTGGTACTTTGGTTGCAAAAAAAGGTCTTCTTGATTTGATTTTCTAAATTAATGGCAAGAAAATACAGCAAACACAGAATTTTTTATGATTTTTTAAACTTTTTTAGTGATTTTTCTAACTCTTCTTTGGACTAAAAGGAACAAAAGCAAGTACAAAAAAAATCTTAGGCTAGAAATGGATCACAAGGGTTTTTGGCCACTAGAACAAGAGGTGTTTAATGCGGGCAACCGTTCAAGTGGTTACACATGCGGCGGCACTACTCTCCATTATGGAGTCTCTCAACCTCAAAGGGTTGTGCCTTAGAGGGTTTTGGGGGAGGTTGGCCATCGGTGTAACATAGCAACACTTGTTGCAGGAGATTTTCACCTCAAGCACATTTATTTTAAGTGGATTGGTAGGGCTTGGCTTTTAGCCTGTTTCCACTCAAGGTTGTTCCCACTTGGACAGGCATGCATCCAAGGGCAGGCCCCTCTAAAGGTTAAACAATTGGAATAACAAGTCTGGCGTTCTAGTCACCCAGTAAAGGGGAGAGCATAAGCCTATTGTCATTCGATAAACACAGAAGACACTGATTAATCCAACCTAGTTAAAAGTAGAAAAACTAAATGGGCTAATCTACTTGGGCAAGCACAAAACTTTGAAGTGATTTAGTGAGATAGCAATGGTTCAGTTTTTAACCCAGAAAGCAATGGTGAGTTCAGTTTTAATCCACGTAGCACGAATTGTTAACTTTGAAATGTTGGTCAATCGAGATAGCAGTGGTTCAGTTTTAACCCAAATATCAGTGACGAGTTTAGTTTTATACCACGATAGCATGAGTTGTTAACTTTGAAATGTTGGTCAATCGAGATAGCAGTGGTTTGGTTTTAACCCAGAAAGCAATGATGAGTTCAGTTTTATACCAGATAGAAATAACTTTGAAAAGACAATAATGTTGCAATGCAAGATAGCAATGATCTAGTTACTTCTTTCCTAATTAAAAACTACATGGGAGTTTGCATGAGTATCTATTTTACTATCCCTTTAGAGAGTGAAGTGTAAGCTATAAAAAATGCAACTATATGAAACTAAACCCAAACCTATCCTGCAAAATAGCTCCAGAGAATACCTGCAAAGATGTCAGTGTTAGCAAAATCTTCTTAAAAAAATACTAAAATCCCAGCCTACTACAGAAGCACCACTTCAGTGACTAAATGCGCAGAAATAGTCAACAGAAGCGCTGTAATACATATGCACCGTAACAGAGGTTAAAAGCGCAAAAAGAAAGAGCATATGTGTAGGAAGAATATATGCGCCGTAACAGAGTTTAAAAGTGCAATAAGAAATAACATATGCGCAGGAAGAATATATGCGCCAGAACAAAGTTTAAAAGTGCAGTAAGAAAGAACATATGCGCAGGAAGAATATATGTGCCAGAACAGAGGGCAGAAGCACCGCAAAATTGTTCAAATGCGCTGGATTAGCCTGTGCAATGCCTGTATGGAACCTGTCTTCAAAAAAACTCAGATTTTGATTAAATAAAGGGGCAAGGCCCCACGGTGGGCACCAAAAATGTTAGGGTAAAATAGGATCAATAATGAATATGCAACAAACAGCATCAAATACCCATAACTCAATAGAATAGTGAAACTAAGAAGATTGAATAAAATGAAGCAATGAATAAAACAATGCAAACCTTCCTTGAATCGAAACTTCTATTGTTGCCTATCAAGATCATCCTTGTTTGTATGAAGTAGGCCCTCAGAGAGTGCACTCCTTTACTGTTTTCAAGAATGTCGATAGTGAATGGTTGTGGTGATAAACGTGCAATGAAGAGGAGTTTCAAAGCTTTGGGTGATCTCAAGCAAATTGTATTAGGGTGCCAAAGGCGTGTTGGTGAATTTCTGTAGAGTAACAATACGAATAGCCTAGATGATTAGAATGGACAAATAAGGTTCCCTTTATAGACTCAAAAGAATGAAGATCAACGGTTGAGAAGAAATAAGAAGATCAATGGTTGAGAATGGTTGAGGAACGTGCAACGAATAGGAAGAGGACATGTGTCCAAGCTCCATCATGTAACAGGGTAGTTAACAAAATTGATTGAAGAGTTAATAGAATGGATTGAGGAATTGACTGAATCGATTGATCAGTTACCCGAATGGATTGAGGAGCTGACAGAATTGATTGATTAGTTAATAGTTTTGATTGAGGAGTTAACTAATTTTGATTAGAGAAGAAATAGGACATGAGGGTGAGGGAATATTAGCTAATTAAATATTTGAAATATTTAATTACATGTGCAACATGGTGAGGTGGAAAAGGTGAGGTGGGAAGGTGAAGTGGAAAGGTGAGGTGGATTTATGGAATTAGGACTTAGGATAGAGGAATTTGGATTAATTAAATAATGTAGGATTATTTAATTATGTGAGACATTAGAAGAATTTAGGGAATTTAATTAAATAAATTGATTTTATTTAATTATGGGATAATGAACAAATCAAATAAACTTAGAATATTTATTTAATTGATAGAAGAGATAAGAAGGGAATAAATATTCAGAATATTTATTTAGAATGAATTGTGTCATTTTTAGGCGTATACATTATTTATATAAAAATAATTTTAAATAAATTTAAGATTATAGAAATTGGAATAAGATTTTTCCTTTTAAATGTTGGTTGAGCACTATAAGTTATTTTTAGAATAAAAATAATTCAATAAGACATTAAAGAAAAGATTAGGGACACTTTCACACAATAAGTTACTTAGGAAAATAGTTTAATTTCTTGAAAAAAGAGATTGTGAATGGGAAGAAGTAAAGAATCAAGATTATTTTTTACAAGAAATTAAAGAATCAAAATTACTTTCACAAATTATTATTATTATTTTAAATATATATGGTCTACTATAACTATGGTAACCGCATATAGTTAAAATAATAATTAATATGCCAGAGGCTTTCCTACATTCAAAGTAGGGGTGGAGTTGAAGAGCTCAAAGATTATGATTCCGTGTAATTTTATAAGATTCCAATCTAAAAATTAAAAAAAAAGATTCCAATCTAAAAACAAAAAAAAAAATTAAAATTTGGTTTTTATTTTTTATTTTGTCCAATTTCTTTTTTGGTTCATAGTTTTTGTGATTTTCTTATTTTCAATTTCTTTTTTTGTTTTTATTTTTTATTTTTTTCCAATTTCTTTTTTAGTTTTTAGTTTTTATTTTTTCCAATTTATTTTTGGGTTTTTATTTTTATTTTTTCAATTTCTTTTTTGGTTCTATAGTTTTTGTGATTTTCTTATTTTCAATTTCTTTTTTTGGTTTTTATTTTTTATTTTTTCTAATTTCTTTTTTAGTTTCTATTTTTTCATTTTTCCCAATTTCTTTTTTGGTTTTTATTTTCTATTTTTTCCAATTTCTTTTTTGGTTCCATAGTTTTTGTGATTTTCTTATTATCAATTTCCTTTTAAATCACAAAAAATATCAAACCAAAAAAATTGAAAATTTTAAAAATAAAAACGATGGAAGAAAAAAGTGAGAAAATCAAATAAACTATGGAAAAGAGATATCCCTCGGCATACTTTAGATATATTTTTTAAATATAAATATACTAGTAGTAGACCATATATAGTTAAAATAATAATAATAATGGTAGACCATAGATTATGAATAGATGTATTAACTTAAACTAGGCAAATTGAATAAAAGATTATAATCATATAATTTAATACATTACAAAAGCTCTTCATGTATAAATGAAGGATTCAACATATAAAAACACCTAATGTTGATAATGAAAGAAATTATGTATGAATGCTTTTGGAATGTGGAAAACTCATGCCAACTAGTGAAACAAGTTTTGAACCAAAATTTTAAGAGTGAAGAAGAGAAAGAAATAATTATAACTCAAATATTTATTTTTCATTATAAATTAATAAATAATTATAAAAATATTGTTTTTAATTAATCAATAATATAATATAATATATAATAATTTAACTATAATATAATTATATAATAATTAATAGTAATATGCTTTTAATAATTATTAAAACATTAAATATTATATAGTTTAAAAGTTAATAATAAATAACTTAAAAAGTTAAAAAAAACTCCTTAAAGTTACATAAATTTACAAACGTGAAAGGTCCATATTCAATTGGAACGCATTTCATAGAGCTCGGGGTGCACGTACATTGTCTAGTGCTAATAATTTTCATTTAAAAAAATGATAGAGAAGGCAGTACTGACAACTGACAATGACAAAGGACACTGAAACTGACGTACATTTAAATATTGACAGACATGTGTATACTATGTGTATGCTGCATGGGGCAAGCATCCATCACCTGTGCATTTTGGGGGTTAGATAGCTGCCCTACACGACTACTACAACAACATGAGCTAGACATTGTAGAACATCAGGCATAAGTAAAGACAATCATAGATTGTGAAATTTATTTGCCTTTACACAAAAAAACACCTGGCACGAGCTGAGAAAAATCTTCAAAGCAACAATGAAAACACCATTGCAACTCTTAAGACCTAAAAGTCTTCAAAGTGACAATGACAACACCACTGCAGCTCTTAAGACCTTTGACATGTAAACCAATGAATAGGTGGTGAGTGTTTGCATAAACAAATGATTGAATTGGATGTGTTCAATCATCTTGCATTGTACTCAGGCATTGTACATAGATTTTAATTCTAATTAATTTTTTTGTTGCTTTGCAATAAAGATTGCATTTGTTTCTATAGGGGATTATATAAAAATAAATAAGGGATTTGATTAATTATATATATAATTCAAACAAGTTTCTCATTGCTTTACAAATAAGTTTCTCGTAGCTTTATTGAAAAAATAGATAATTATTACACTAATTTCACATTAGCACCTTGCTATGGTGCAACACATGTACATGTTCAATGCCACTACATATGCCACAGTGTGAGTACAACATGTGTGAGAGACACATGCTGACCATGGTGGAGAACAAGATGCAATTATTTATATAGTTTTTGTGTGGTAATTCAAACTAAGTGACAAGAGGTGTCAACTCAGTTGGGATCACAATCAAGGGGTAGGACCCTAGGACATGCCTTACAATAAATGTCATGTGCCAAGTGTTTGAGGTATCACATATATAGAGTTATCTGTATAGTTTCCCCAAGTCAAAAGTAACATACTCACATGCATACACCAATCACCATCCCAAAATATAAAATTATTCTTATAAAAAGTACATTGACTCTACTACTATTTCATCATACACATCCTCTTATCCTATCCATGCTATTAAGCTACCAACAAAATCACCATGCCACACTAACAGGATAGTCATGACTATCATCTCATCAACTATCATGATAATGCCAAACACTGAAAGTCACCAACCTAATTTATTCACAACTACTCACAAATTCTAATAACCAGGGCCATAATAATGTTGCATCCAAAAGTAGTGCTAAAGGTCCATAACTAATAATAGCTTTCAAATACTAGTAACACATGATGTCATCAAGTACCCAAAAGCTAGTAACTAACTCTAGTGCTCATACCAACCGACATACCAAGCATATGTAACATGAAATGAGAATATGTTCAAGGCACATTAGGGTCCATCCTCAATCCAAGGGACACGAATGTCAAGGAGTAGGTTGCACTAAGAACCAACAAGTGTAGTTCTAACATGTGGGGTATTCAATCAACGACAAACATCCATGGAGCATTACAACCTTCCAATGGAGGTCCCTTCTCTCTCAACCCCTAGTTACACTATCATGCTCTCATCTAGAGGGAGGGTCAATGCTAGGGGTGACACCAAAACATTATGAAAACATGAGAGCATGGAGAGTCACTCACATGTTTACTTTCACAAATCATACACAAATACACAATTATTAACATCCCCATGCTCAACTAGGCCAACACATAATTGTTTACACATAATTATCACAAGGGGTGCACATATGTGGATCACACATTACATCCACAAAACCCTTCTCCCTAAGCTAGATACCTTGTATCACATACTTGAGGTATAATCACAAGATTTATTGGTATTTGCATAACACAACACCTTTAAATTTTCACATGCTTTATCACATTATGCCACATTGACATGACACATACAATCTCACTTACTCCTACAAGGTTCATATTTTTAAGTTAGTAGACAATTTGGTTAATCCAATGAGGTTAATGAATAATTGTTTTCATCTAGAGAGGCTAGTGAAAAACCATAACTCTCTAGAGACTTTTATTCCATGCTTTCATCATACAAGTAATGGCATGAAGAAAAATAAAATGCTATGATGCCTTGAACCTGATAGATGTGTCTAATGGTAGGTAGCATGAGGTCGAGCCTTGATGCTTTGATACCAATGATATAATTTTGGTCTAAAAATTAGATGACAACCTTGTGTGTAGCAATAAGGTTATGAAGCTTTTTATGTAGAATCTTTATAGGAGAAGTGGGCCATGAGATAATAAAGCATGTGAATTGTGTGAAAAATATGTTGTCCTTCATTGATCTTGTGTGAATGTATAAATAATTATGAAGGTGATGGTAGGAAAGTAGCTTCCCATGATCAAGAAAGGATAACATCAATATAATCCCATAATAATGGTGGTTATGTGAGGCTCAATGTGCAATCTTTTAGAAAAACATATTCTATATTATGAGATAGAAACCCCCTACCTAAACTATGTATACAGGTTACATTTATATAGTAGTCGTTAGTTACATCTTTAAGTAAAAGACTAACAAATGTCATGTGCATACAATGTGCTTCCTAATGGCCAAAGTTATGCTAGGTGTCAAACCTATATGGTGTCAATTAGCTAGGATGATCATGTCGAGCTAAATGCAGCCATGTGTTGGACATGTATAGAGAAAAACTAAATGTATTGGTGCATACACATATGTTGGCCAATTGAAAGTCAGACACAATGTGGAGATGTTGGTACAAGAGTTAACAACGTTGTTTCAAAGGTAATACAGACCCTTGAGGTTGTGTGTTGTGACTAGAGAGTGTGTGCATGGTTGATTTGTGCTTTTGTTGTAGGGAGCTATCAATATTTATGCTTGTGCATATGTGCACGAATCCATTCTACTAGAATCATCCCTGCTTGTGTGATGTATCTTGGTGCACAATGTGTGCACAAGGGAATATCATAATACAAAAGATGTTGATATTGAATTGATGTGCAAAAGTGTGAATTTCATGAAACTACACATAGATCAAGTAGATTAAATGACAAATGTCTCAAAAATGGACATCACATGGAATGGTGCTTGTAAGGTAACCAAACCAATGATGATAGGTTGAGTAATGGTACTTGGGGGCTCATGACCTACATTATTGAATATTTTTATAGTAGCCTCAAACTTTTACAAGTTGGGTGTATCAACTTTGATCTTACACAAAAATTATAGTTGAGACCAAAACCATTGTCCACTAAGGTGTATTTAATGGTAATTTTGTTGTGCCCTCTATAATAATGAGTAAAGGAAAGTGTTCTTGAATGATAGATGGGGAAAGAAGCTCTGTAGAATTAAAAATTATGAGTTTATCGCTATTATAGATGGACTCTAACATGGTGGCAACTTTATCAACCTTGAATTGGATTGGACTAAAACCAATTACAAAGCTTGTTGTAAGACATCTTTATAGTTTTCTAAGGTATGTATTGTGTCCCATAGAGATATCTTGGCTTGGGTGTTTTGAAGTTGGCCTACAATGTCATACTCTTCATGGGATTTGGTTGACAACTATGTGGGTGGTGAGAAGCTAGGACTAGTAGTAGGTTTAAGGTTTAGAAGAGGGGAAATTTTTCTATTCTCTAACCATTTTCTTATATGTATAACTAATGGCATTAAAATCATGACTAGTTTGGGCAATTTGGAATACCATGAGTTTGTTCATTGGAGATTCTAGTATTCCTCACAACACTATAGGTGTGATGGGAATAAAAATAGATAAAATTTAAATGTGAATAAGAGGGGCAAACCTCAAGACTAATGGTAAAAGTTGAGGAGGTGTGTTTTGTTAAAATGCACAAGACAACTAAGAGGGGGGTGAATCAGTTGTAGCAAAAACTTAACTTCTTTCAAACATCAACACATTAATCACTTAATTATGATTCAACCATAAAAGAATATAATAAGAAACTTAAACACATTCACACATGAGACACATGAGACACCAGATTTTTACATGGAAAACTTAATGAGGGAAAAACCACGGTGAGTGTTAGCTCACAACATAAATGATATATCAAAATTTACAACAACGCTCATTGTCAGAGGCTCACTGCCCAAAATGCTTACTACAAAAGAAGGGGCTCACTACCAATGGGGTGGCTCACTTCCGGTGGGTGGCTCACTACTAGAGTTGGTGAACTAAGATAATAGCATCTATACTATGCCAAGGTTTAGTTCCATTGAAGCGCAATAAATTTCCTCTACTCTGCTCTACATTTTCACTTCGCACTTATCTTTGCATCTTCACATCATCATAAATCATTCACAACTTTATTACATGTATTTATACAATTCATCAACCTTGGAATGAACATCCAGGTCGACATTACAATCATCAACCATTGGAACAATCTCCAAGGTTGGCATACATACATACATTAGAATAGGTCTGGACCTAAATAGATTTATGAAGGAAAAGAATGAATGCAGATCACGCCAAGCCTTAGCTGAGACTCAAATGCAATCTTCCACGCTACAACACACTATCACAAAATCCAAAGCATAACCTCAAGTAATGAAAACAACCAAGTCAGCCAAAACTGGTGTTAACATTAAGACTTTTAGGAACGCGCTTCATGCACGATCTAGATTACACTTTGTGGACCAATGAAAAGGCAGGAACACAATCTAGAGACATCCACAAGCATGCTACAATAACCAAGAACTTCTCTACAACCCCCAAACATTCTATCTAGAAGATTATTCAAACTGGAGCACTTAAACATTACTGTCGGCCACTATCATAAAGGAAGGATCACTTGTGGAGCACCAAATCATGAACCATTTTAACTGAAGGTACATAACATAATTACAAACTTAATTCTAGAACCACAGACTATAAAACATAAATGCAGAGAAATGCAAAGCCAAATACATTCTCCTTGTCACCATTAAATACACAGAAAAATAGTTTTTACTCTGGTGAACTGAACTCGCTCAAATCTTCACACTGGAGGCTCAAACTTAAAACATAGAACCTAAAGACATCCCTTAACATAACTTCCAAACCGCGGGCAAAGATATTCAATCTATAGGATATGCAGAGTAAAACACTGTACTATTCTTCTCAGACACTTTCTCAAACTCATTCAAATAATTTCCTTAGATGTTGACCTTAGGTGTTTACATCAATGACAACACTTACTGTTCATACTTGCAACAATCTCCCCCTTTGTCATTGATGGCAACACATGCTGTGAAAAACCATCAAGTTATAAGGAAAGTTGATTTGCTTCTTTGCTCCCCCTTACTTTATGCTTTCTTTGGCTGCAACTTTCTCCTTAGGTTTTTCACATGAACTTCTCTCCCCCTTTAACAACAATGGCAAAGGGTGTCAGACCTTTTTTCGTTCTTCGTTTATCAAGACTCAATTAAGATCTTATTAATGTATACGCCTAAAAATGACACGACTCTGCCCAAATAAATATTCTTAACATTTATTTAAGTCAAATTCCTCTATCAATAAATAAATAAACAAATTTATTTATTTGATTCATATTCTCCCAACAATTAAATAAAATTAATTTATTTAATTAAAATTTCTAAATTCTTCTAATTCCTCCAACAAGTTAAATAATACTAATTATTTAATTAGTTCTTCCAAATTCAGTCTAAATTAAATAATACCAATTATTTAATTGTTTCTTCCAATACTATCTTCTCTAAATTTAAATAAATCAAATATTTATTTAAGTTGTCTATTTCTTCTAAATTGAGTTATCTCTAAATATAATTCAATCCTTGTGCACATGCAATTGAATATTCTAATATTTAATTGAGCTAAAATATCTTCTCATCCCCATGCAATTTCCATTCTCTAGTTCTATTCTCTTAACTGATTGATTTATTCTTCTAATTGATTTATCTCTTCAGTTAACTCATTCTTCTATTTTATTAATTCCTCTCATCCAAAATAGAGCAAGACACGTCTTCTTCCTATTCGCATACATTCCTCAACCATTCTCAATCGTTGATCTTCTCATTCTTTCTATACCATTGATCTTCTCTTTCCCAACTCTATAAATTGAACTCTGTTCTTCTATTTCATTCATCCAAGCTTCAAGTAAACTTACCCTGCAGGAATTACAGCACGCCTTTGGCACCAATTCCTTCATTGCTTGCAATCACACTTGTTACTGCACACCACTATCATTGTTGTGAAGCTCATCTTCATGGCGAAACTATCATAGCCGTTCCCATTTTAACATCTTGGAATCATAACAAGGAAGTGCACCTTCTAAGGGCCATATTCATAGACAAGATCATTTGTGATAGGCGATCAATGGAAGCTGAGAATTAAAGGAGGTTTGCTTTGTATTGTGCTTTGTTTAAATTGACCTTCTTCGTTCATTATTTCATTGAGTTTTGGGTATCATTGATATTTACAATATTGATTATTCATTTAGGGGTAAGTGCAAGAAGATGGGGGGCAAAAAGGGGTCTTAAGTGGCCACTTTTTTTTTGAAATTAGGAAATACTAGCCTTGGATGAGAAATTGAGCATAGTTACACTCAAAATTTGGAGATGCAACCAAAACAATGTTCATAGTGCTCCGAGTCTACTTTCTAAACTACTATTTTTTTTGAAAATGGCATAGATTAAGGGTTCAAAAGAGGGAGCCACAGAAATTGGTGTTGTTTCTGTCAAAAAAACATAACATAGCATGTTTTGTGGCTCCCTCAAAAGGTCAACTTTTTTTTTTGGTATTTTTAAAATCACTTCAGTGAGAAATTAGCTAATAGCATGTAGTTTATGCCCAATTTTTTTGATAATTTTTTGATGAATATTTGATTTTTTACTAATTTTTAAAGTGGACACATCCTAAAAAATAGAATTTTGGCCGTGCTACCCCTATAAATTTTGAAAACTAATTGAAAATCATTTTTTTTTTAATATTTGTAGAATGGAGTCTAGTTTCTAAATATGTAATTTTTTTGAAATTTTAATGAATAGTTAATTTACAATGTAAAAAAGACCAAACAGTGGTTTTCGCCCAAAAACGGACACACAAACAAAAGAAATTAAAGATGAAAGGCTTAACATTATTAAAATGTGAAAAAAATCACATCATCAAATAGCTAAGAGAAAGCCTAACATTACCCAGGTGTTCGATTTGTTCGACCTTGAAACACGTGCAAATCTAAGGGTTAGCACGAATGAAATTATGTGAAATCTTGAAGAATATGGAAAAACACGTCTGTGGATGTTGAAAAGGCACTCCAAGCCTTTGGGTTGTAAATCCAAAGCAAATCCCAAGCCCAAGGCTTGGGATTCCCAAAGCAAAACATAACGCGAGTGCGTTATAACGCGCTCACGTTAGTTTTTTCTTTGCATTTTTCCTTTTCCGCAAAGTTTGTGCTATTTGTCATGTTTGAAATAATGTGAGCACATTATAATGCACTCACGTTATGTTCCCCTTAAATTTTTTTATGTTCAAGGCTATTAATCATGTATGTATGTATGTATGCCTATATGCATGTATGTATGTATGTATGTATCTATGTATCTATGTATGCCTATATGTATGTATGTATCTATGTATGCCTATATGTATGTATGTATAGTGTCGAGGGTAGAGGAGGGTAGAGATGGGAGTGAGCCAGATAGGGGAGGAGAGGGGTGGATAAGGATTGAGTGATTAAGGTTTAAGGTTGAGGGTTGAGCATTTAGGGATAGGATTTAGAGTTTAGGCATAAGGGATTAGAGTTTAGGACCTTGAGGGATTAGGGTTTAGGGTTGAGGCTTTAGGGATAGCATTTAGGGTTAAGGGTCGAGGGATTAGGGTTAAGGTAGAGTGTTGAGGGTAGAGGGATTAGGGATAGGGTTTAGGGTTGAAAGTTTAGGGTTGAGGGATTAGGGTTTAAGGTATAGTTTAGTAGTTCTTGTGGATAGAGCCAGTAAACAATGGGAGATTATTTGCCTGTTTCATAACAATATACCTCCCCTAAGTGCGGGGTGGATAGCAAGAAATGTAGATGTACCCCAATGCAAAGCTTTTCTCATAGTGATCATCCTTCTAATTTCAACTGTTAATTACTCACTATGGATGTACGATACACAAAGCTTTTCTCATAGTGTGTACACCTATTGGCATAATGAACCCCAAATGGACCAGAAAAACATGCCATATAACATTACTAACATTAAAAAAGTTCATAGCCATTTTTCTGACATATTCTTGCAACTCAAATATCTTTAAGAGAAGAGTGTAAAAAATGATGGGTTTAACAACCTAACATAAGGCAAAGCAGTTTTGTTGGGTTTAGGGATAGGGTTTAGGGTTTAGGGTTGAGGGATTATGGTTTACGGTATAGTGTTAAGAGTTGAGGGTTTAGGGATAGGGTTTAGGGTTGAGGGATTAGGGTCTAGGGTTGATAGATTAGGGTTTAATGTTGAGAGTTGAGGGTTGAGGGTTTAGGGTTTAGGGATAGGGTTGATGGTCAAGGGATTAGGGTTAAAGTAGAGTGTTGAGGGTAGAGGGATTAGGGATAGGGTTTAGGGTTGAAGGTTTAACGATTGAGGGTTAAGGCTTTAGGGCTGAAGGTTAAGGGATTGGGTTTTAAAATATAGTGTTGAGCATCAAGGGTTTATGGATAGGTTTTAGGGATTAATTTTTAAAGGTTAAGGGTTGTGGGATAGGGTTTAGGGTTTAGGGATAAGGGATTAGGGTTTAAGGTATAGTGTCAAGGGTTGAGGGTTTAGGAATAGGGATAGTGTTTAGGGTTTAGGGATGAGGGATTAGGGTTGAGGGTTGAGGGATTAGGGTTTAAGGTATAGTGTCAAGGGTTCAGGGTTTATTGATAGTGTTTAGGGTTGAGGGTTGAGGGATTAGGTTTTAGGGTTGATGGATTAGGGTTTAAGGTATAATGTTGAGGGTTGAGGGTTTAGGGATAGGGTTTAGGGTTGACGGATTAGGGTTTAGGGTTGACGGATTAGCATTTAATGTCGAGGTTAGGGTTAGAGTGTCGAGGGTAGAGGGATTAGGGATATGGTTTAGGGTTGAAGGTTTAAGGATTGAGGGTTGAGGCTTTAGGGATGAGGGTTTAAGGCTTAAGATATAGTGTCAAGTGTTGAGGGTGTAGGGATAGGGTTTAAGTTTTAAGGGTTAAGGGTTGAGGGATAGCGATTAGGGTTTAAGGTATAGTGTTGAGGGTTGATGGTTTAGGGATAGGGTTTAGGTTTGAGGAATTAGGGCTTAGGGTTGATGAATTAGTGTTGAATGTTGAGAGTTGAGGTTGAGGGTTGAGGGTTGAGGTTGAGGGATAGGGTTAATGGTCAAGGGATTAGGGTTAAATAAGAGTGTCGAGGGTAGAGGGATTAGGGATAGGGTTTAGGGTTGAAGGTTTAAGGATTTAGGGTTGAGGATTTAGGGATGAGGGTTAAGGGAATAGGCTTTAAGATATAGTGTCGAGTGTCGAGCATGTACGGATAGGTTTTAGGGTTCAAGTTTTAAGGGTTAAGGGTCGAGGGATCAGAGTTAAGGGTTGAGGGATTAGGGTTTGACGTTGAGGGTTGAGTACATTGAAGTTCGAGGGTTAAGGGTTTCAAGATAGGGTTGAGGGTCGAGGGATTAGGATTAAAGTAGAGTGTCGAGGGTATAAGGATTAGGGATAGGGTTGGAGGGTTTAGGGATAAGGGATTAGGGTTTAAGGTATAGTATCGAGCATGTTGAGGGTTTAGGAATAGGGATAGCATTTAGGGTTTAGGGATGAGGGATTAGAGTTGAGGGATGACGGATTAGGTTTGAGGGTTGAGGGATTAGGGTTTAGGGATAAGGTTTAGGGTTGAGGGTTGATGGATTAGGGTTTAAGGTATAGTGTTGAGGGTTTAGGGTTGAGGGATTAGAGTGAAGGGTTGAGGGATTAGGATTTGACGTTGAGGGTTGAGGGTTGAGGCTTTAGGGTTTAGGGTTTAAAGTTTAGGGATAGGGTTGAGGGTCGAGGGATTAGAGTTAAGGGTTGAGGGATTAGGGTTTGACGTTGAGGGTTGAGTACATTGAGGTTCGAGGGTTAAGGGTTTCGGGATAGGGTTGAGGGTCGAGGGATTAGGGTTAAAGTAGAGTGTCGAGGGTATAAGGATTAGGGATAGGGTTAGATGGTTTAGGGATAAGGGATTAGGGTTTAAGGTATAATATCGAGCTTGTTGAGGGTTTAGGAATAGGGATAGCATTAGGGTTTAGGGATGAGGGATTAGAGTTGAGGGATGATGGATTAGAGTTGAGGGTTGAGGGATTAGGGTTTAGGGATAAGGTTTAGGGTTGATGGTTGAGGGATTAGGGTTTAAGGTATAGTGTTGAGGGTTTAGGGATAGGGTTTAGGGTTGAGGGATTAGAGTGAAGGGTCGAGAGATTAGGATTTGACGTTGAGGGTTGAGGGTTAAGGCTTTAGGGTTTAGGGTTTAGGGATAGGGTTGAGGGTTGAGGGATCAGAGTTAAGGGTTGAGGGATTAGGGTTTGATGTTGAGGGTTGAGTACATTGAGGTTCGAGGGTTAAGGGTTTCAGGATAGGGTTGAGGGTCGAGGGATTAGGGTTAAAGTAGAGTGTCGAGGGTATAAGGATTAGGGATAGGGTTGGAGGGTTTAGGGATAAGGGATTAGGGTTTAAGGTATAGTATCGAGCCCATTGAGGATTTAGGAATAGGGATAGCATTTAGGGTTTAGGGATGAGGGATTAGAGTTGAGGGATGATGGATTAGGGTTGAGGGTTGAGGGATTAAGGTTTAGGGATAAGGTTTAGGGTTGAGGGTTGAGGGATTAGGGTTTAAGGTATAGTGTTGAGGGTTTAGGGATAGGGTTTAGGGTTGAGGGATTAGGATTTGACGTTGAGGGTTGAGGCTTTAGGGTTTAGGGTTTAGGGATAGGGTTGAGGGTCGAGGGATCAGAGTTAAGGGTTGAGGGATTAGGGTTTGACATTGAGGGTTGAGTACATTGAGGTTCAAGGGTTAAGGGTTTTGGGATAGGGTTGAGGGTTGAGGGATTAGGGTTAAAGTAGAGTGTCAAGGGTATAAGGATTAGGGATAGGGTTGGAGGGTTTAGGGATAAGGGATTAGGGTTTAAGGTATAGTATCAAGCCCGTTAAGGGTTTAGGAATAGGGATAGCATTTAGGGTTTAGGGATGATGGATTAGAGTTGAGGGATGATAGATTAGGGTTGAGGGTTGAGGGATTAGGGTTTAGGGATAAGGTTTATGGTTGAGGGTTGAATGATTAGGATTTAAGGTATAGTGTTGAGGGTTTAGGGATAGGGTTTAGGGTTGAGGGATTAGAGTGAAGGGTTGAGGGATTAGGATTTGATGTTGAGGATCGAGGGTTGAGGCTTTAGGGTTTAGGGTTTAAGGATAGGGTTGAGGGTCGAGGGATCAGAGTTAAGGGTTGAGGGATTAGGGTTTGACATTGAGGGTTGAGGTTCGAGGGTCAAGGGTTTAGGGATAGGGTTGAGGGTCAAGGGATTAGGGTTAAAGTAGAGTGTGGAGGGTATAAGGATTAGGGATAGGGTTACAGGGTTTAGGGATAAGGGATTAGGGTTTAAGTTATAGTATTGAGCCCGTTGAGGGTTTAGGAATAGGGATAGCATTTAGGGTTTAGGATTGAGGGATTAGAGTTGAGGGATGATGGATTAGGGTTGAGGGTTGAGGGATTAGGGTTTAGGGATAAGGTTTAGGGTTGAGGGTTCAGGGATTAGGGTTTAAGGTATAGTGTTGAGGGTTTAGGGTTGATGGATTAGAGTGAAGGGTCGAGGGATTAGGATTTGACATTTAGGGTTGAGGGTTGAGGCTTTAGGGTTTAGGGTTTAGGGATAGGGTTGAGGGTCAAGGGATCAGAGTTAAGGGTTGAGGGATTAGGGTTTGACGTTGAGGGTTGAGTACATTGAGGTTCGAGGGTTAAGGGTTTCAGGATAGGGTTGAGGGTCAAGGGATTAGGGTTAAAGTAGAGTGTCGAGGGTATAAGGATTAGTAATAGGGTTGGAGGGTTTAGGGATAAGGGATTACGGTTTAAGGTATAGTATCGAGCCCGTTGAGGGTTTAGGAATAGGGATAGCATTTAGGGTTTAGGGATGACAGATTGGAGTTAAGGGATGATGGATTAGGGTTTAGGGTTGAGGGATTAGGGTTCAGGGTTGAGGGTTGAGGGATTAGGGTTTAAGGTATAGTGTTGAGGGTTTAGGGTTGAGGGATTAGAGTGAAGTGTCGAGGGATTAGGATTTGATGTTGAGGGTTGAGGGTTGAGGCTTTGGGGTTTAGGGTTTAGGGATAGGGTTGAGGGTTGAGGGATCAGAGTTAAGGGTTGAGGGATTAGGGTTTGACGTTGAGGGTTGAGGGTTGAGGTTCGAGGGTCAAGGGTTTAGGGATAGGGTTGAGGGTCGAGGGATTAGGGTTAAAGTAGAGTGTGGAGGGTATAAGGATTAGGGATAGGGTTGGAGGGTTTAGGGATAAGGGATTAGGGTTTAAGGTATAGTATCGAGCCTATTGAGGGTTTAGGAATAGGGATAGCATTTAGGGTTTAGGGATGAGGGATTAGAGTTGAGGGATGACGGATTAGGGTTGAGGGATCAGAGTTAAGGGTTGAGGGATTAGGGTTCGATGTTGAGGGTTGAGTACATTGAGGTTCGAGGGTTAAGGGTTTCGAGATAGGGTTGAGGGTCGAGGGTATAAGGATTAGGAATAGGGTTGGAGGGCTTAGGGATAAGATATTAGGGTTTAAGGTATAGTATCGAGCCTCTTGAGGGTTTAGGAATAGGGATAGCATTTAGGGTTTAGGGATAAGGTTTAGGGTTGAGTGTTAAGGGATTAGTGTTTAAGGTATAGTGTTGATGGTTTAGGGATAGGGTTTAGGGTTGAGGGATTAGAGTGAAGGGTCGAGGGATTAGGATTTGACGTTGAGGGTTGAGGGTTGAGGCTTTAGGGTTTAGGGTTTAGGGATAGGGTTGAGGGTCGAGGGATCAGAGTTAAGGGTTGAGGGATTAGTGTTTGACGTTGAGGGTTGAGTACATTGAGGTTCGAGGGTTAAGGGTTTCAGGATAGGGTCGAGGGTCGAGGTGTTAGGGTTAAAGTAGAGTGTCGAGGGTATAAGGATTAGGGATAGTGATGTAGAGCACACAGTGGAAGTGTTCAAATCAGGGATAAATATCCATCAAACCCATAGTACAGAAAGATTATTGCTTAACCTGCTTTAAATAACTTCTTCAAGGTCCAAATGATACTAAACTACACACACATTCTTCATTATCAGTGAGACTGAACACTGTTGGCACATTCAAAAACTCTTCTGCTGATCTCACTTCTCTCACTGACAGCTCAACACTATGCTCCAACCATCGGTATGACCTTTACCATCGGCGAGCTTGACATCTGCTTTGTTGATACACACTGATCACTCTAATATACCTTCAAACCATACTTGTCGCCCAGACTCCTTTCATTAGTGAATGCCTACAAACTCAGGTCGATGTACCGATGGACACACTCTAGCATCAACCTTGATTTTCTCTGTTGGCAACACAATCACTATTAGCCATATTAGCATTAACTTTGCTGATACACCGATACCAATCACCTTTGGTGAGATTTTTGTCATTGGGGGATGTTTATACGCTTGGGCTGATGCACCGATGATCCTTCTCTTCTTCGGTGTGATGAATGCTATTGGTGGGACTCACTTTAGAGTTGTCGATACACCGTTTCCTTCTGATGGATCGGTGTAAGATACCTCTTGTCTCTCTGATACCTTCGATCCTTCGGCGAGATCTCCTTTCACTTTTCCCTGATACGCCTCCAATCAGCCTAACACCATTAATTGGTGTAGGTTTCAAAAGCTCCTTTGAGAGGCTTGTTACACCGATGACACTTTATTTACTCTGCAACTCACGCAGACACTAAACAAATGAACAGAACTAGAAACTCAACAGAATGGTAGGGTCTATAATCTTCTAGAGGTGAGATATTGTAAAGGTGCTATCGAAGGTGAGATAGGTAAAATATTTGTGGATCAATCTATAGTAGGACAAACACAAGCGCATTATAACGCGCTCACGTTCTGTCCTACTATAGAAACGGTAAAAAAGTGTTGACCCCTGTGATCCAGGCCCACATGCTTTGTTTTCATACTGATTATGTGTGTCCTCCGACAAAAAAGAAGTGCTTTCATGCTGTTGGGAAGTTCACATGCACATTTTAAACCTTCTACCACCTTTGTATGATCTTTCCACCACCTTTTTTGCTTTGCCAACTTGAGGAGGAAATAACATAGTTTTCACACCAAGTTTGATATATATCTATTCAAGTTTCAATTTTTGTAGTGTTGCAATGTTAATTGTGATTCAATTTTAGGAATTTAACATTATAGATTGGTTAATAGTATTGTTCTTAGTAATTATATTTGAGTGAACTATTCAATTTAACATTGAAAATGAAGTAAGTGGTGAAAAACTCAAATTGTTGAGGAGTTTGATGCGAGAAGAAAAAAACACTACATAATTGGGTACTCTCTCCATTCGAATCTTCATTTTTTAGGTATGTCAAGTCTTTACATGCATGTTCTTTACATTTTCCTTAATTCTATTTGAATTACTTTATCATGCTTTATCATACATGTTTAAAATAGACACATTCCCAATCAAGAAAGCAGCCTACAATCTCACATGATGCCATGTATATTTTCTACACTTGGGATCTTTAATAATTATGTGTAATAAACAGACCTTAACATACCATGATGTCAAACTATACAAGAATAAATCCTTACAACATAATAAAAATACAATCCCACTATTATCTTGTATTCATTTCTTAGGAACTAATATTGGTCTCTTTATCGTGCTACAGACAAATTCTCTGTCATGCCAAGGAAACGATCAAGAATTAAACCAACACAAGAAGAGATAGAAGCTAAGAATGCAAAGAAAGCAGTGGCTATGAGGGAACTTCATGAGAAAAGGAAATTGGACATGATAAATGAAGACATGCCAATTGAAGAGGAACCACAACCATCACAAAGAGATATGGTGTTGGTGGCACAAAGAGAATGAATGTAAAAACTTCGTGCTACGAGAGATTTGAATACCATAGTTGGAGACACGTCCTCTACCGCAAGTCAACATGTAGGGACACCATCTACCACATCTCAAGTTGAGAGTACATCATCACTCACATGTGATGAAGGAGGTATGCCATCGTTCCCACCTCAACCTCAAGGTATGTCATCTATTCCATCTTCGATCGAAGGTATGCCATCTAGCCCATCTCATTTAAATATTGATGAAATTCCTAATGTTGAGATGAATTTACCTAACTTAACACCACCTAGAATTTTGCATAGAAAGCCAAAGTATTTGATTGATATTGATGAGAATATTTTGTAGCTAATGGAAGGTAAGATTCCAAAACGCACTTGTAGAAGATATGCTCATAAGATTTGGAGATTGTTCTTTGAAAAGTTAAATGAGACTTTGAGATGTCAACTATTCATTGAAATGATGTGAAGTATAAAGTATAGGTCCATCATGAAGATTCTTGGGTTGAGAACATCAGAGGCTTCAATTGAAAAATCTATTGTCAAGAATCTAATGAGTGCGTATGAGAGTGTGGGTAACACCTCACGCACAAAAGATAGTAATGCAACACGGCATGTGATTACATCGACTATAGTAAGTAGTCAAATGAGGAAAGCTCGTCTCATTAGAAAGACAAGTCAAGAATTGAGAATTAATAGGAAAACATTATCAAGAGCTGTTGGAAGATGCCAAAGAAATGAGGACACCAATGCCAATGAATTATGGGCGTTCTCAGGGAGACTACCACAAAAAGATAAACCAATTGTTGAAGCATTGAGATCACTAATTGAAGAATTTTGGAAGCATTACACAAGGGTATCTCCGAATCAAAGGGATGTGGTAAGAAGGAGAATTGGTAGTCAGAACCATGAGCCACATCCAAAGCATTTTTTGGATGAGACTCAAACACAGTTTTATGGTAAATTTCTAGAGAAGTATCCTCAAATTAAAAATTTTCAAAGATATTTTGAAATGCTAAAACCTTTCTATGTCAAGATAAATCACACACGCACTACTTGTTGTTGTAGATTACATATTGAATTTTCTAACCATTTTGATGTTTATAGGTCTATATGTTTAGATATGCATACTAACAATGTTTTGCAAGGTTGTGCCATATGTGCCCCACCAACATCTTCAAGAGACTTCATATCAAGAATTTTATGTGAAAGAGAGGAAGGTCAAATATTCTACAAGAAATTATGCTTGGATGGCACATGTCATCGTTACAGTGGCTTGCAACATTTGCCAATATGTGAACATATGGAAAGAACACATGCAGTTGGAAATGAACTAGTAGAGTTTGGCAAGTATAAAATAGTGGCATACAATACAAAAGATGGTAAAGAAGCAAAGAGGTGTGAATTGGTTATTGAAAAGATTCCAGTGTATCAGTTTATGCCTATATTTTGTGACAGCATAGTGTATGAGTATGCAAGACATGCCCATAGAGCTCGATGCTTGGACTTGCAATTCAAGTTATGCAAGGACACATTTCTGGTTGGTAGCATTGTTTCAGTCATTGACTTTGCAGAGAACTACAGTCTACAGCCACAGCGTGAGGTGCAATCACAATATTACAACTCCACACAGGTTTCTATATTTATGCACATCGCATTCATTCATGCGAATGATAGTATAGAGGATGACAGAAAGATCATAAGGGAGTATAATTTCTATATTAGTGATGATCGCACGCATTCTACAGAGTTCATGCAAGGTTGCTTTCAGGTGTTCTACAATGATTTGGCTAGAAGGGGCATATCGTTCAGTCAGCATATCATATGGTCAGATAACTGTGTGTCACAATTCAAGAACTAGTAGAATTTCTATTGGCTGAGTAGGAGGCATAATTTTACAGGTATTTAGCATATATGGAACTTTTGTGAGGCTGGGCATGGAAAGGGGGAGCATGATAGTGCAAGAGCATGTATCAAAAGAGCCATAGCACGAGAAGAGTTAAAGTATAAAGACAATGCAAAGTTGACAGATGCAAAATTGATTGTCAAGTGGTGTAATGCTTCCATGGGTCCAGGTAATGAAGGTAAGTCTTTAGTTTGTAGATATTTTTGGTTGATAGATGATACTAACATTGCACCATATGAGGACTATTGTACATTGACAGGATCAAATGAGATGCACTCTTTCAAAAGCTCAATTGTAGGTTCATGGAGTATCCATACGTGAAAGATGTCATGCTTTTGTTCTTCCTATACAATTCAAGTTTGGGATGAGTGCGAGTCAAAGGAGTGGGTTGACGAATGGCAGTTAAGTTATCTTAGCCCACTTGACACATATCAACCCCTGACGACACTGGAACTAACACAGATGGAATCATCAGTTGACTTTGACCACATATCAGATTTAGTTCAACCAGGTAATATAGGGCACGTATATGCATCTAATTTCATCTAGTTCAACCAGGTAATGCCATCTTACTTTGTAGTGTTTTTGTAATGTTGACTAATTTCATCTAATTTGCTACACATATCAATGTAGGGCATGTATATGCAGTTATTGCATATGAAGATAATGAAGAGGGAATAGATTATTACTTATGTCATTATGTTGAGGCCAAAAAGAAATTAGAGGCCCCTGTTACAGATGGAGAAAACATCAAATACCCTATAGGCTCAGTGGTTATTACTGGAACATGGCTTAGAAGGTACCCATATAAGAGTGTTAATGTTTGGCTGTTTCAGGACTTTGACATGCATCAGAAGATTCTTCATTACTTGAACCTTGTCCTGGCATCCAATGTTCATTTGATAAAGTATCGGGGTAGACCTTTGAACAAAATCTTGTGGAAGGTGCGTGAGTCTAACCATGAAGCAATACTTGACACAATAAAGAGTAGAGCAGACCCAGATGGTTCATTGGATTAATTTGTAAGTATTCACATTGATTTTGTAAAGTCATGTTACATTGAGTTGTAAGTATGCACATTAATTTGTAAGGTTTGTCTTTTTTTTATTTCCTGCTACATTTTACACATATACACATTTTTACATCATCATGTTATGCATTTTTGGTGTCCTGCTCCTAATGCGACCAAACTGATAGTTCCAACGCATCCAGATGGGTACATTTATGCTAGGCATTATTCTATTTTTCACCCAAACATGTCAAAACAGTCTGAACTACATTGTACCGATGATATCCCTGAAGAGTCCAAAGTGCAAAAAGACAGCAATCTTTGACGAGATGTTACTCAAAAATTGTGTCACTTAGAAACATTTCATCTAAGGCAACATAATCATGTAGAGTGCATCTACAATAACCTCTCTCAGTTTTTTATATCTCTGAGGCATTTGCCCGTGGTGAAATGTTTTCTGCTGCCCCAAAAATTGTCAGAAGGAGGCAGTGTAAAGTTGTAAAGGGGTGTAGCTTTCGTCCTGCTCCTGATGCAACCAAACTGACTATTCCAACGCATCCGGATGGGTACATTTACACTAGGCATGGTCCTTTTTTTCACCCAAACATGTCAAAACAGTTCGAGCTACATTGTACTGACAATATCCCTGAAAAGTCTAAAGTGCAAAAAGGCAGCAATCTTTGACTAGATGTTACTCAAAAACCATGTCACTTAGAAACATTATGTCTGAGGCAACGTGATCATATAGAGTGCCTCTACAATAACCTCTCTTAGTTTTTTATATCTCTGAGGTGTTTGCCCGTGGTGAAAAGTTTTTTGCTGCCCCAAAAATCATCAGGAGGTAGTGTAAAGTTCCAAAGGGGTGTAACTTTCATCCTACTCCTGATGTGACCAAACTGACTATTCCAATGCATCCGGATGGGTACATTTATGCTAGGCATGGTCCTGTTTTTCACCCAAACATGTCGAAACAATCCGAGCTACATTGTATCGACGATATCCCTGAAGAGTCCAAAGTGCAAAAAGGCAGCAATCTTTGACGAGATGTTACTCGAAAACCATGTCACTTAGAAACATTCTGTCTGAGGCAACGCGATCACATAGAGTGCCTCTACAATAACCTCTCTCAGTTTTTTATATCTCTGAGGTGTTTGCCCGTGGTGAAAGGTTTTCTGCTGCCCCAAAAATCATCAGAAGGAGGCAGTGTAAAGTTACAAAGCATTGCTAAGAAATCCTCAATACTTAAACACTCCAATGAACCGAAGCAACTTCTCCTTAGGCACAAATGTAAGGGTACACAAGGGGAAAATGGCGCCTAGATGACTTAGTGCATTTCTATGGCTTCATTCACATGTTTAAATGTTTGAGAAACTCTAATTTACTAAGCGCTTGTCCTCATGTCAATGTTAAGCTTTATACCTCCTAGGAGCTCAATTAGGTGATGTCATTAGATACAACTTACCCTTAGGTGCCAATGTAGCTTCTTCAATCCATCACACTTCTAGGCAATCAAATTTGAGGTCTTGGACTTGTATCTTATTCCTAGGCACAATTGGATGATCTTCCTAGATCTAGGCACTCATGATGGTGGGAAATTACATGAAGGGGCACCTAAGTCCAATTTGACTTTGTATTTGATATTTTATGACTCTAATTGACTAGGAATGGCTCAATTTCTAAAGTGCTAACTCAATAATGTAAGTTTAAGGTCTTTTCCTCCTAGGCGCCAATTAATGAGTTCACTAGATGCAATTTCTCCTTAGGCGCCAAAACTAGATAGTAGAGACAAGAGGAGGCACCTAGCATCAATTTAGGCTCTATTCATTATTTGTAAGACCTTGAATGATTAAAAATGCTTGAAGTAAGCCTTTCTCTCTTGGAACTTACTCAATGATATAGATTTGTGATACTTTATCTAAGGCGCCAATCTAGATCTATACGGAGGTGAAAGAGTGCCCAAGATCATGAAGCTTTATACTTGGTATTTTTTATGCTTTAAATAATTATGAAGGTCTTAGGATGACTTTTCCCCTCTAGGTGCCTACTCTTAGATGTCCTTGGATGCAATTTCAATCTAGGTGCTCATGGAGGTATTGAATGACAAGCAAAGGCACCTTAGCTTACTTAGCCCATTTCTTTGGATTTTGATGATCTTGACTCTTAAATGCCATCTAGTCTCATGCTCTTAAGCTCTCCTCTTACAAGGCACCATATTGAATGGATTTAAACTCTCTTTTTATGCTTAGGCGCCAATTCAAGGTCATTCTAAAGGCAAAGAGCACCTAGAATCCATTTGACTTAGCTTTTAACATTTCAACAAGTTTAAGCAATGGGAGATATGTCATCAAGGAGTCCACTCAAAGGATTGTTTCATGTCAACTCTTCCTAGGCACCAATGTGTGATTAGATGACAAGGAAAGTGCGCCTAAACTCCAAACATTCAATCAATCTTCATATACATACTTCTCTCCTTCAAGGTGCTCAAAGTGGTTAACTCATTCTTCAATTCCTTATTCTAGTTGGTTCTAAGACCTTTAGGCACTATCATTCACCAATTCAAACCTTCAAACACTTTTAAGGTGCTCAAAGTGATGTCCATCACCAATCCACTCCTTAGGCACTCAAATTTGATTGTACAAGAAAGAAATTGTGCCTAAGGTTTATGTTGCCCAAGACCTCCTTTGCAAGGCACCTTAGATGATGATCAAGGTGTGAAAATGTACCTTACTTGAATTTGGATTATTCCTTGATATTTTAAGGCTTTTAACACTTGTTTACACCCTTGTATGACTACATCACCCTTAGGCGCTCATTTTGAGGTGTTATTCATCATAATGTGTTTGCCTTGTCAAATTTTCAATGCTTAAGGTCATTTGTATCAATTCCATTCAAGTCGCCATAACTTGGGATGATCAAAGGTTTGTTTTCTTCTCTAGGCACACTTTGAGGTCTCAATCATAGGCACTGATTTGAGTTTGTAGAGGTGGGAAAGCGTGCCTAACTCCCTAGAGTAATTTTGCGCCTAGAAGTGTAAGTCCCAGAGGATAAGGTATATTGAATATACTTTAAATATTTTTCAATATACCTTTCAGGATGTTTGAGATAGGTCTCGAATCTACTGGATTTAACATGTAGATTATAGAATTTGGAGGATTCACCAGATTTCAGACTTAGTCAATTTTTAGTGTTTCAAGATATCAGGCTACTAGACTTAGTCATTTTTAGGATCTCAAACATAAAGAATAACATGATGATTCATTTTTTGTATTGCATATAGTTGACATTGTATGCTACTCATAAAGAATATTAATATTTCCTGTTCAACATGAGGATTCATTTTTTTTTAAATACAACTTTTATCTTTTAGTTCCAAAATGAGGTTTAGGTGATACTTGAATAACAATAGCTAGCTTATTGGATCAACAAACATCCTATGTAATACAATTGGACTTTAAATATTTGAAGTAGCCATCTACAAATATCTATTCAAACGTGGATTTATAATGCAAGTATGGATGCTATAAATAAAAAAGATTTGTATTAACCAAATATCCATATAGGCATACATCAATATCTGTCGATATAAGTATAACATATATACAAAATAGCCATATAGGCTTACAAGAATACCATAAAGGCATACAATGTCAACTATATGCAATACAAAATATATGTCCACAAATGCCATATAGGCATACAACAAAGGAACACAATAAAAAGTCATTCCCCTCTGGCTGGTGAAGAGAATAGATCACGGGTAGCCTTTGATCTTCTATGGGATGGAGACGCGCATGTGGGTGGTCTACTACGAACCCAAGGGCTACTCCTCCTATTTAGTTCTTCCTGCATCTTTAGCTGTTACAATAAAAAGTATAGACATTAATATATAGAAATTACATGTTATAAAAGATGAAATATTTAACAAAATAATCACTTACCGCTACCATATAATCTATCTCCTCACTTGCCTTAGTAGCAGGAATAGGCCGTGGTGATGTCATGTCCTATAGAAACCATCCAGATAGAAATTAAACTTCAAATCAATAATCTTGTGATTTTTCAAAAATAAACAACTATAACAATGAATGTAAATTGAAATTTACTAATCTGCCTCATACCCTTGTCAATGCCATGGAGCTATGAATCGCAGAGGTCACACCATGCACTGCCCTATGAACATCGGGAGGTGTCTCTGCAGCTTGCATCATCTGGAAATAAAACAACATTATTCAATTACGAAAACTATAATAGTGATGCAAATCATGGCTCCTAACATACACACATGTTCATCTAAACATGGAAGTACACACAATAAAGCACACAAGTCACATACAAAAATCTAGTAAATACAATTCATTCATTAAACTATTTATTTTATTACCTCCGTGAATCTTTGAAGTCCACCACTGCTGGCAGGTGTTGCCGTGAAATCTCCAATATTAACCTATTCAACATCCAAAATCAGATATTAGAATACCATTCATATAACGATGCTATTCACATGTAATATTTATAATTGTTTACTAGTTACATACCCTGACATTAGATGATCTAGTGTAATATGCAGGTGGAGAACCACAGAAAATTGCATCAACACTATGACCCTAAAATTTCATTAAAATCATCAAACTAAATTAGTTAATCTTACATTTCAAAAATGAAATTTAATAAATTAAATTCAATAAACTTGCTAATATTTACTTGAATATCAAGGCCGAAAGTCTCAATCAGGAGGGTATCTGTCATCACCACCTGCTCAGCTGTAGATGTAGCCTGTGCACCTGTGTCCTGACTATCCATGGGGTCATAACCATAGGCTAACCCACAAGTCTGACAAGCATGGGGTGGAACCCTACTCCTCGCACTATCTCCTAACCCACTCTGTACTGCAAGACTGGCATGCTCTATGATGCTCTGGGTCAAGGCACTAATGGACTAAAGTGTATCAACCTCAACACTCTCCTTCACAATGGAAGGGATAGAAACATGCTCATGGGTTGGTCTACTGATTACTCGTCTCACTGCCCGCTGTTGGTCAACACATGCCCCTAGTCTATCTTGTGCTGATGCCCCACCTCTACCCTGGAAGTCTCGCATATCAAAATAGTTTGGCACTTTATTGAGGACAAACTCGCAGTAGAGTTTCCTCAAAAAGTATTGCGGGACCTCATTATTATTACATGGAGGATGGTCAAAAACTATCCACCACCTCTGCCCCAAATTGTCCCATATCACTTGGTTGTTGTACCAATGGATAGGGAACCTCTTGCATGTAATGGGTAGAGGTTGATTTGTTTGTGGGTTTGTGAAAATTGAACACAAGTCTAATTTTGTAATTTATAATTTTTTCACATCTTGGTATGATAGCTTGTCTGCATAATAGTCTCTAAACTCTCTCCTCTTATCCGTCCAACTAGATATTTGCTTGCTAATTGAATCTACACTTGATAACATAGATTAAAGAGATTCAGCAAGCGTGGACCTATGCAAGGTTGAAGTGGAAGGATCTTTCAACCTTGCAATTATATCTTCAATTTCTTTTTTGTTATTTTCAATTTTCCCTATTATATTTTCTTGTGTTCCAGGGGCATGTCGAGGAATGGATGGAGGAGGTTGTTGTTCCGCAGGATTTTGTGGATTTTGAGGAGGAGGAGGAGGTGCATTAACATCTCCTGACAATTAACAAAATTTACATCAAAAATTAACTCAAACCTACCTATTTAGAAACAAATTCAAACAAAAAAATAAATAAAACTCACTCCTTTGGCGTGTTCGACGTCATGGCGGCATTTTGATGATGAATTGCAAAGATTTTTGTGTTGAATTGAGTTTTCCAAAACGCGAGCGCGCTTCCTAGGGTTTGTAGGCCACGGGTATATAGGAGAAAAAAGAAATGAAATGAAGTGAAAAGATTTTTTATTTATTTATAAGAAGTAATAATGCACTCGCGTTATGCATTATTTTTTTTTAAAACAATGTGGCCACTTTTTGGCCCCCCATCTTTTTGCACTTACCCTTAGATCCAATTTTTCCTTAACATTTTTGGTGCCCACCATGGGGCCTATCCCCAAATTTAACCCAAAAACTAAGTTTTTGTGTGTTAGAAAGCCGTACATAGGAAGAAACCACGCATCTGACACATCCTAACATGCATCTGTTGTCTGTTTCGGTGCATATAGACTCTGTTCTGGTGCATCTATCCTCTGATACGGTGCATCTATCAGTTCGGCGCATATATACTATTTTCCCGCGCTTTTGACCTCTTTCTTAGTGCATATGTACTGTGGTGCTTCTAAGCTCTGTTTCTACGCATTTAAGCTCTGAAGCTGTGCATCTGATCTAGGCAGTGATTTTTAGGGTTTTCTTAAAGTTTTTCGCTAACACTAACATCTTTTTGCAAGAACACTCTTGATCTATTTGCAGGCTAGGTACTGGTTTAGAATCATATAGTTGCATTTGTTAACTCACACTTCAATTTCTAACGGGAAAGTACATGGATGCTCATGCAAATCTCACATAGTCGTAACTAGGAAGGCAGTAATTGAATCATTGCTATTGCTATCTTTCGTAGTTAGACACATCGCTATCTGGGTAAAATTGAACACATCATTGCTATCTGGGTAAAACTGAACCATTGCTATCTCGATTATCACTTCAAAGTTAACAAATTCATGCTATCTGGGTAAAATTGAACACATCATTTCTATTTGGGTAAAACTGAACCATTGCTATCTCGATTATCACTTCAAAGTTAACAAATCTGCGCTATCTGGGTAGAATTGAACACATCATTTCTATCTGGGTAAAATTGAACCATTGCTATCTTGTTATCACTTCAAAGTTAACAAACTTCTGTGCTTGCCCAAGTAGATAACTCATTTAGTTTTTTTCTTTCTAACTAGGGAAAAAAGAATCACTGTCTTCTATGTTTTGGGAATGATACCAAGCCTATGCTCTCCCCTATCTTGGGTGACCAAAATGCCAGACATATCATTCTCGCATGTGTTTTTCCTTTACAGGGGCCTGTTCTTGGATACCGTTCATCCAAGTAGGAACGACCCTAAGTGGTAATAGGCTAGACGCCAAGCCCTACCAATCCACTATAAATAAATTATGTTTGGAGCGAAAGCTTCAAACAATGAGTGCAGTTGTGTTATACTGATAGCCAACCTCCCCCAAAACCCTCCAAGGCATAACCCTTGCAGGCTAGGAGACTCCATAACGGAGAGTAGTGTTGCCGCATGTATAACCACTCAAACGGTTGCCTTCATTAAACACCTTTTTGTTCTAGTGGCCAAAAACCCTTGTAATCCATTTGAAGCCTAGGATTGTACTTGCTTTTCCTTTTAGTCCAAAAAGAGTCAAAAAATTTAAAAAAATAGAAAAACTTGAAAACATTCTTTGTGTTTGCTGTGTCTTCTTGCCATAAATAGAGGAAATCATAACAAAAGAGATCATTTTGCAACCAAAGAGACCAAAAACATTAGAAAAATTGCTAAAAAATTTGTAAAAATACTGAAAAAGCCAGAGTTACGCATTTGTTGTCTGAAATGGTGCATTTGTACCGACTTACTGCGCATCTGCACTGACCTACTACACTTTTAACACCTGTTGCTACGTATTTGAGATTTTCCAGTATTGCAGATATATACCAACTTTTCACGCATTTACCAGTTTATGTTGTGCATCTGTTCCGGCGCATGCGTGACAGTGAGTACTTCCACAGTCTTTGAGAGAAAAATTTTACCATTTTCAGATACCCATTTCAGTCTTGTTCAAAATTCTGAGATCAGATCTTACCTTGCAGTCACTTTTTTATCCATTTCTCGTCAAAGTCTCTCTTTCATTGGTCATCTCATTCACCTTCTATTAGGTCTTCATAGTCCAAAGTCAAAGTATCCCATATCAAGTCATTTTGGATTCAAGTAACCCTAGTAAGTCATAGAACTTCGCTAGTGGTCTTGGTGCACAACTAGTCCCTACACAATAAGATAGGTATCGAGTATCCTTACTAGTGGCTATCATCTTGTATCGGCCATCTTACTTGGAATCATTGATCAAAAAAGTCCCTCGTCCAAATTTTGTCATAAGTATCCTATCCTCAGCAGTCTCCACCGGCATCTTGCCAAAATCTCTAGTTTCATTCCACCACTTCCCACGTCGCCTTGCATGGTTCTTACTAGATCTCAGTACAAAACACAACTTGAAATGGCCAAATCATCCAATCGCATTGTTACTCCTCATGATAGTGATGAGGATATCTCTCATGAAGATTATCAAGGGCACCTCCAAGATCAGAAATTTTAGTGCTTACTAGAAAAAGTGCTCCATGAGGACCCTCACAAGTACTTTATGTATCTTGCGAGTCTAGGACTCAAACTCCCCTCTGACTTTGATCTCAACACACTGAAAGAGACCATAGAGAAAATTCCCAAAAATCACACTAAGGGTGATAAAGGAAAGAAAGTCGCGGACCCAAATATCCCTATGAATATCACAACAAACGACAGATCTCAAGATGGGAACAAGTGCCAAAACTTACTCTTTGGAAGACATTGCACCATACCCTTTTGATAAAAGTTTGGACATGATCCCCTTCCCCTTTCAGTTTGAAGCTCCTAAATTTGACAAGTACAAAGGAAAGGGAGACCCAAGAGATCATATTAGGGAATTTACTGCTGTGTGCATGGAAGTGGCTCACAATGAGACCTTATTAATGAGACTATTCCCTAGATCTCTAGGTAGTCAAGCCATGGAATGGTTCTCATGACTTCCATCAGGCATCAATACTTTTGATGAGTTAGTAAAAAAATTCATCACACACTTCTCGTACGACATTGAACATGAAGTCTCCATGCTCGATCTATGCAACACCAAACAAAAGAGTGGCGAATCATTCGCCTCCTTTCTACAAAGGTGGAGACTGCTAGATAGCAAATGCCCATATGATGTACCTGAGAAGCAATTGATGGAGATGTTTGTCCATAACCTCAACTCTAATCTTAGCTATCAAATCCAAATCCAATGCCCTTCCTCATTCTCGAAGGTCATTGAGATGGGATTATTCATCGAGAAAGCTATGATTGGAAAGGATTCACTTAAGTTATACAAGGACACACCTACTTCCAACTACATGACTGACAAATCAAAGTTTTGGAGTAAGAATAAAAATGTCATCAATGATGGAGTAGTTGATGCCAAGGTGGCAGCTCCCAAACAGCAACCAATATTCACTCTCAAAGGAGAGACGAACAATGCTATACCCAACAAAACATTCTCTTGGGAGCCAAGACCATGGTTCAACTCAAATCCAAGGTGAAAGTTCACACTACTGGGTGAGTCCCAAGAATCTACATTAAGGAAGCTATTGGCCAACAATGAAATCACTCTACCGCCAACAAGCGATTACAAACCTCAAATCAAACCTCACTATTGGAAAGACACCGACTTTTGTGAGTATCATAGAGGAAGAGGACATACAACCAACAAATGTATCTGGCTCAAACATGTTATTCAAGACATACTTGATCAAAATCAAGGAGGTGCTCAACAACATACCTCTAATGAGATGCATGTGGCTTACAAAGATCCACTTCTCAATCACGACATGCCGTATAACAACAACAACAAAAATGGCAACAACAACAATAACCGCAATAGGAAAAATCAAAATAATGGGAATAGTAATGCCAATTACGTAAGTGTGCCATTTGATTATACCATCAATTGCATATTAGAGCATGTCCCATAGATCAATGTGGTTACGTCTAACCAATAATCAGGACCCAACAAAACTGATTGTAGCATCATCACCCGCAGCGGTAAGGTCATGTTGAATACCCTCCCTCCAAGGTCATCACCTTCTCAGTCTAATTCTCCTCAGTATAGTGTCACAGACCAACTTTGGAAGACCCCTGCCCACATTTCTATCTTAGAGTTGTTGCATCTATCTCCTTCCCATAAAGAGATTCTCGATAAAGCCTTGGTGGAAATGACTGTACCCACTAACTTGGCCCAAGAGAAGTTTCAAGCCATGGTAGGCAATCTAGCCTCCTCCAATACCATATCATTTACCGAGAAAGATGACCTCTCAGTGTCTCAGCCTCATAACACCCCCTTACATATCGTTGCCTTCATCCATAAGCACCGCATCAAGAGGGTTCTCATTGATGGGGGAGCTGGTTTACATATTTGCATGCTCAGGCTAGTCCTTACATTGGGGTTCTTTGAAAATGCAGTTGATCCAAGGAAGAAGATTACTATCAAAGCCTATGATGAAGAGGAGAGAACTACCCAAGGAATAGTGGTCTTACCCATACAAGTGGGACTGGTGATAAAAGACGTTGTGTGCCAAGTCCTAGATAGGGAGCTAGCCTATAATATTCTCCTAGGTAGACCATGGATTCATGCCATGAAAGTTGTGCCTTCTACCTATCACCAATGCATAAAATTCCCTCATAACGGTAAGTAGGTCACCATCCAAGGTGATCCCGACCCCTTTTAGCATTGCAACTCTATCCTCTCAAAACCTGATTGCATCATACCAACAATAGAGCATCTACATCCCCCACCCCGCAGCATGATTCTACCTCTGAAGCTTCCTCATCCAAGCCCGAAGAGTAGAAAAATACCATCAAAGGAACAGTAGGGGAATACTCCATCGAGTACAGCCTCAATCTAGCCAAAATGCCTCTATCTCCTAGATCCTTTGGGCAACCCAGGCATTTTCCAAAGCCATCTGCTCCTCCTGCACCTCCCACAACTCCCTTTGTAAAATGGGGGACCCTAACAGATGAGACAGAGGAAAGAGATATCTTACAATGGCTCTACATAGAAGAAGAGAACACCCAACAAGAACCACCTAGGCTCCCAACATAAATCTATGGGCGAGGTGAGTCCATCTTACACAGAATGGGTTACAAAGGACAAGGCCCCATTGGCCTAAGAAAAGAAGGAATAGTAGAACCCATTCAACCTTCTTCATCCTCATTGGTGAGAAATACGAAAGGTCTAGGATATAAAGATAAAGGGAAAGCTAAAGCAAATGCTTGTCTTGTGGAAATGATCCATAACCTTCAAGAGGACAGTGACACAGATTTCAATGAGTATGAGTGGGATGAGATAACAGAGTATTCCTATGATGACAAAGAGGTCGACACCATTCAAACTTATAGCCCTATCGTGATGGAAAAATGCTACCACATAGACCGTTAGAGTGTGATTTGCCTATCCCTAAGAATATGACCTTTGAGGAAGGTTCGAGTTCTATCGCAATAAATAATTTGGAGGAAAGTACCATCCTGAACACTCTCCCTACCAATACTCCTAGCATATCCATCCAAACTATCAATGAATCAGATCTATCCTCCGACTCCCTCCTCCTTGTGCATCCTGAGCTTATTGACTGGGATTTGCAACGAACCCCGCAACTAGATATGTTCCAAAATGATGATGCCTATATTGACTACATGGAACTTAGGGACCACCTACCTAAGGGAGATCATAAAGTTGGTTTCACCATTGAACTTAATACCGTGGCTTATTTTGGAGAGGGTGCCAAGCCTTCCAGTCGCAAAAATATCAAAATAAAAACTAGATCTGATGGTGAAAACCACTCCGTGGCAATGTCAAATCCCAAAATAGTAAAAAGAAAGGATGCATCTGATGGTGAAAACCCAACTATGGTACCTGATGATGGAAAGCTTGACACTCTCCCCGATGACATGCATCAGGAAAACTCTCAGATTTTTGTGGAACCTATAGAACCTGTTAACATTGGAATAGAGGAACAACCTAAGATCATTCACTTTGCTAAGTTTCTAGCCCCACCAGAAAAGACTAAGTTCGTACCATTCTTCAAGAAAAATCAAGTCAATTTTGCTTGGTCATACGCAGATATGCCGAGGTTAGATCCAGATTTGATTCTACATCATCTTCCACTAGATCCAGGAGTGAAACCAGTGAAACAAAAACATAGAAAGATGCATCCACACATTGCACTGCTAGTAAAAGGGGAACTCAAGAAACTACTGGATTTGGAGTTCATAAGAGCTATAGACTATCCGGAGTGGGTCTCCAACATAGTACCAGTATCCAAACCTGATGGCCGAGTCAGACTATGCAATGATTTCAGAGATCTAAACACAGCTTGCTGCAAGGATGATTTTCCATTGCCAAATATAGATATCATAGTCGACTTAACAACAGGACATACCATGTTATCTCTCATGGATGACTTCTCTAGATACAATTAGATCAGGATAGCACTCGAAGACCAGCATAAGACAACTTTTACTTGTCCATGGGGCACTTTCTACTGGAATGTCATGCCATTTGGGCTAAAGAACACAGGAGCCACCTATCAATGTGCTATGACCACTATATTCCATGATATGATGCACATCACAATGGAAGACTATGTAGATGATATCCTTGCAAAGTCACTCACAAGAGAATCACACCTAGATGTGTTAGACAAAGTCTTTCAGAGACTAGAATAATTCAAAGTTAGGTTGAACCCAAAGAAATGTGTGTTTGGAGTCACCTCAGGCAAGCTACTAGGCTTCATTGTATCAACCAATGGGATTGAAGTAGATCCGGCCAAAGTCAAGGCAATCACGGAAATGCCACCACCCAAGAATCTCACTCAACTGCAGTCTCTACAGGGCAAGCTACAAGCAATCTGTAAGTTCATATCATAATTGGTAGACAAGTGTCAACCGTTCAGTCATCTCCTGCACAAGAACATTCCATTTAGGTGGGATGAGAAATGCAAAGAGGCATTCGACAAACTGAAAGAATATCTGATGAATCCACCTATTCTCATGCCTCCTATCCAAGGGAAGCCACTATTACTTTACATATCTGCTATACCCATAGCTCTTGGGGCTCTCCTAGCGCAACAAGATTATGAAGGTAAAGAAAGAGTAGTCTACTACATTAGTCGCACATTGGTAGGCTATCAGTTGTAATACTCTCAAATAGAAAGATCATGCCTTGCGGTAGTTTTTGCTTCCCAAAAACTCTGTCATTATATGCTAGCACATTTAGTCAAACTTATTGCAAAAATAGATCCACTGAATAACCTACTAAGCAAAGCAGCTCTGACAGGTCGCCTAGCCAAGTGGTTAATGCTCCTAAGTGAATACGACATTGAGTATGTAGACAGAAAGGCTATCAAGGGACAAATCATTGTAGATCAGTTAGCAGATGCACCACTACAGGACACCACACCAATGTAATTTGAGTTTCCAGATGAATCCTTATTCAATATATCAACACATTCCTAGAAACTCTACTTTGATGGGTCCTACACAAACCATGGATCGGGGGCAGGAATCTTGTTTGTAACACCTCATGGTGACACCATACCAATGTCTTATCATCTATTATTCCCATGCACCAACGCCATAGCAGAATATGAAGCCCTGGTCATTGGCCTCAAAATGGCAACAGAATAGAAAATTAAAGAGCTACATGTCTGGTGATTCTCAGCTAGTGATCAACCAAGTCAATGACAACTACCAAACCAAAGATGAGAAGCTTGTCCCATACAAATGGATGGTAGATGACTTTAATGAATACTTTGTGATCATTTCTTTTGAGCAGATACCTTACATTGAAAACAAAGCAATAGATTCCATGGAAACCATTGCTTCACTCCTCGAGATCCCAAAGAATGAGTCACAGTATGAGTTCTTGGTGGAGACAATTCAGCAACCAGCTTATGATCTTCTTGAAACCCATTCCATATGCCTATTAGTTGGATCTGATTCACCTTGGTATGGTAAGGTTTACACTGACCTCAAGGACAACACCCTCCCACCTGACTTATCTTCAAACCAATGATGAACCTTTATATGCCAAACCTCTCGATACACTATTATTGCCGACACCCTATACCGACGTGATCTAGATGGTACTTTACTCCATTGTTTAGAACGAGAAGAATCTTAAACTGCTTTGCAAGATGTACACGAAGGGATTTGTGAAACACACTCTAGCGGTCTTTCCTTAGCTAAGAAACTCATGCGTTTGGGTTATTATTGGCCGAACATGGAAATAGATTCATATTAGTTTGTAAAGAAGTGTAAGTAGTGCCAAATACATGGGAATCTGATACATGCACCAGCTCAAGAGTTGAGACCTTTAACGACACCTTGGCCCTTTTGTCAATGGGGACTTGACCTTGTGGGTAAAATCCATCCACCCTCATCCAATGACCACAAATTCATAATAACCGCCACTGAGTACTTTACCAAGTGGATTGAAGCCATCCCCCTCACCACCGTCACAGGTAAACAAATCTCCTCATTCATCCTTGATTACCTCATCTGTAGATACGGAACTCCCTCATCCATTATCACAGATAACAAAAGACCTTTCAAGAACCAGGATGTCTAAGAACTCTGTGACTGATTCAAAATCCAACACTGTTTCTCCACACCCTATTACCCCCAAGGTAATGGCTAAGCAGAAGCATCCAACAAGACCATCTTGAAACTCCTCAAGAAGACAATCAATGATGCTAGCCGTGATTGGCACATCTAACTCAATCCTGCTCTGTGGGCCTATCGAACCAGTATATGCACTCCCACAGGTGCTACCCCTTATGCCCTTGTCTATGGTTCAAAAGCCATTCTTCCCATCGAGGTTGAGCTACCATCTCTAAGGGTGTCATTAAAAGGTCTCATAACGGATGAAGAGTATAGAGTTTCCAGATTACAAGAGCTAGAGCTGCTAGAGGAAAGGAGATAGAAAGCCTTCAATCATCTCAAGGCATATCAATAAATGATGTCACGAAGCTACAACCACAAAGTCCATCCAAGAGTCTTTAAGGTGAGAGATCTAGTACTTAAAGAGAATCCCCGCAATCAACAGGATTGGGAAAAGAAAGGTAGATTTGAACCCAACTGGCTTGGGCCTTATGTGATTGTAGCAGCTTATGGATCAGGGGCATATCAGTTAGCAACATTAGAGGGTGAGCTGTTCGATGACCCAATGTAAGGGGGGCATAAAATACAAAAAAATTGTCCTTTGGTGAAAACCTGGCAAACAGGTGCCTTGGATAGGTATCATGATGAAAACCTAGCAAACAAGCATCATGCATACTTTCTAGCTTTTGTGCAAATAAAAGCAAGTGGTGAAAACCTGGTAAACATGTGTTACTTGTGATAAACCGCTTCCTCCATCTTTGGGAAACCAATCACCTTGTGTCCATTCTTCCTTCACTCGTGTCCCATTCGATCCATATCTGTTCCATAAATAAAAAATACCTAGCAATAACCTATAATGGCTTGATACTCTATCTCTTTGTTGCCTTGTCAACCAATTTCTTATCCAGTATCCTATCCATAGTGTCAGCCTAACATAGTGTCTGTCACCAGTAGCCACATGGTCCAAAGTCCCCAAACTACATTGCCTCTGTGTTGTCATGTAGGCAAGGCCATTTTTTAATGCGCCCCCAAGGCTCCACCTTTCCATCCATCCCATTTCTTGTCGTCTATCCTCTAGTCCATTCATGGTCCATTAGGGTTTACCCCAAACTACGTTGCCTCTGCATCATCACGTAGGCAAGGCCAATTAGCAATGAGCTCCCGAGGCACTAGGTTAGTCCCTTAGGGTCTGTCTCACCAATAAGAATTGTGGAATCTTTAACCAGCCAGGAAAGTGCAAAGCAAAGCCCACTTTCAAGCAAAAATTTTGACGCAACACATCAACCTATCCAAAGCAAAGAAAACAAGTACCTAAAGCACTCTAAATGATTCTATCTAAACTATGGCGAGAAAAACACATCTAAATGCAAGAATGTTTTGTGTTGGTGAGGTTAGCTTACAGAGTCTTGATTTTTGTTATTATGTCTTTCTATGCTACTTGAGGATGCCAAAAGCTAGAGATGCTATGATGGGGGCATGATTATTTTCTTTGTTTTGTTGTTTGTGGATTAAACTTTAGTAATGTGAAGCCTTGTCTAAAGACATGATCAACAAAAGATCATTGAGGATATCAAAGGTCTAACATGAAAGGGGGCAATCCTTGTTTGTTGATACGCAAGAAATACTCAGGTCATCTCGGTTCAATTATACCTCAATGCTTGTATTAACTTGCTAAAGCAAAACCCATGTAAGAAGTACTCAGGTCATCTCGGTTCAATTATATGTAGATGCTTGTATTAACTTACAACATTTAGAAAAAGTACCAAAAAAAATCGCCCAATGATGAAATAAGCACTTCAAAATACTTGCACCATCAAGATGTCAAAAGCAAAACATACATCATACATCCACACATCCGTATCCCATGCAATAAATGATCCAAATAATGCAAAGTATCAATACAAATTAAAGCTTGTGAGTCTTTCTATCAAGTCATTCTTTCAATCAATCTTCTACCTATCATTATGTCATCTCTGTGCCGATAGAGTACATTTGGACATCACAAAAACATAACATATAGTTGCATATCATATCACATGAGATAGTCATTTACATGATTAAATCAATTGCATACATAATAAATGCATTAGATCATCCATATACATTGTTACAATCATCAGATAGTGTCAACAGAAAAATTCAAAAACATAGATAAGTGCATCACATAAACTGCATAATCATATAGATACCATTTGCATTTACACATTAAGGGCATATCAAGTAAAGCATCTAAAGTCTGCATTAGATCACATAGCATCATAAGCATCTAAGTCTACATTAGATAAACATCACATAGCATCATATAAACATCTAAGTCTGCATTAGATAAACATGTGCATCACATCGTATAATAAAAATGCATCCATAACATATAGCATACATGACTACATATAGAGATCATCAAATATAGTTGCATCATCATATAGATATAAAAAATGTATCCAAATGTACGATATCAAAAGGTACATCTTCGAGTCAATATCATATACAGTGCATACATCACAAAGAATAATTATACATGTCTCAAAAGTACAAAAGTGGTACATATACGTGTTCAGCTATCTGAGCCATCAAAATATAGGTACATAGGAGCTAAAAATATGTCCAAGTGTCACCTAACCCTGCTACTGTGAACTACTGCTCCCAACAGTGTCCTCTATCTCCCCTCCTCTGCCGGACCCGGACTGCTGCAGGCCCATCACAGAGGCTCCCGACCGTGATCCACCTATTCTCTGCGAGGCCATGGACTGCCTCCTGTAGCTCAGAGCCCTCTGATCAAAAGGAATAGCACCATGGTATAGTCCCCGGTAGTACTACGTCTAAGCCTGTGCTCTAGAAAGCTCACCATGTACCTGCGCTAACTGCTTCTGCACCTATGCCAACTATACCTGAGCCTGGGTAAGTTGTGCCTGTGCCTGCTGAACTTGCCCAACCAAAAATGTGCTAGTGCTGTCTGTCCCAAGGGCTGCTATGACCGTGTCTCTCTCTACTCAGATAGCTCGTATCCTAGCCTCAGCTGCATCTCACTCTCTCGAGATCTCTAACACATGGCCCGCATCTGTCTCTCGCCGAGCCTCAGCCATCCTAAGCTATGCCCTTAGCTGCCTGACCTGTCCTCTCAGCATGGAAATGGGTCTCTCCTGGACATCTGACTGTGCTGGATCCTGGGAGGCCTCACCCTATCCCTGCACCTATTGCTGCACCACCTGTTGTGGTGGCAACATCAGTCCTTGCTATGCAACCTGTGGCTGCACTACCTGCTGACCATGGGAAGATCCCTCCCTAGATCTCCTCCTCTACTGGGGTCTGCCTCCATCTCCCCCTCCTCCTCAATCTCCTCTGCCATCTCCTCTACCTCCTCCTCCTCCTCCACTATCTCTCCATCCTCCTCTCCTCCTCCTCCGGCCAACCCTACCCTCGTCATCTAAATCTACCTCATCTATGCGAGGAACGAGCTCTTCAGGCATTGAGTACCTCAGAAAATGGTGAGCAGTGAACCACTCCTCATAATCCAAAGTCATCCCTGCATTTGCAATCTCTCTCCTCATTGGCTAGGAAATGTAGGGTATCTGTCGAAACTCTGCCACTACCTCCTCATACGATGCCATTGGATCCCATCTAAACCTCTCTGCATGAGTCCACGCAAACTGAGCCTGCCCCTGTGGCATGCCTTGTCTCCTCCCAAATTGTTGCCTCACCCTGCTGACAATCTGTCTCTCTAGGATGAACCGTGTCCTGCCTATAAGAAACTACATTTGATAGCAGTAGGGAAGCTCATCTACCTCGTCATCCCAAGGCTCGTAGTCTAGATATGGTCGCCAGACGACCACATCTACCCCATCCAGTGCATGACTCCAATACTCTAGCTTCCCCAGCCTATGCTAGGAAATCACTCCTACGTATCCGTAGCTGTAAGGCTCTCCCCTCTATCTCTGAAAGACACATATCGGTCTAGTAATTACGATATGCTCCCACAACCAAAACTGTAATAGTGAGACACCTGCTGATAGACTAGCACCCCTGTGGTATACCACCTAATGCATATCGTGGTATAGGTGTGCCAAAACATAGACACCCCAGGCATAGCAAGTGCCCTTTGTGATCATCCTCCCCATGACCTGTCCCCATCCAATCGGGAACCCATGTGATCTCCTATTGGGGCATACAACGCCTTTGATCAATCCTGCGACTATCCCAGGGAAGTAGTCATAGTAATCGTGTATATCCTGCCAGGAGATAACCTATCCCTCTAGCTCGGGGTCATCAAACACCCGCCTGCACTCTGCGAGTCTTGCATCCCGCTGTGGATCATACTCCACGAGCTCTCCTTGAATCAGCAAGTGAAGTATCCTATATACATCCTCCAGAGTCACTGTCATCTCACCAATCGAGAAGTGAAAGGTCCCATCCTCACTGTGAAACCTCTCCACTGCTGCAATCAGTAAGTCGCGGTTCACTCAAACCTCGGGCATAAAGCACACATAGTCTAATCCCATTGCATTGAGCGCCTCTTGATCTATCTCTGTCAACATGTAATGCTGCAACATAGGCAAGGGAAACTACTCCCTCGACATCAGTGTATCTCGTATGTCCTCCTGTAAGAACGCAAAGCAAGGCGTTAGCCTAAATCTGCAAGTACCATGTTCAACATATCTATAGAATCATATCAACTAACTTAACATATCAAATTGATCAAAACAGTACACTACATCTCTTGACTAGATTCTTGCAATCTCAGAGATAGCTTATCGATTGACACATCAAACAGGATGCCAATCGAGTCAATTTTGTTAAGTAAACTGACTATCTATATCATATGTGCCAGAACAGAAGGTAAATGCACCATTTCTCAGCAAATGCGCCACTTCTGTCACATGTGCCATAGCATTTCATAAATGCGCCGTCCCATATTGTATATGCGCCGCCTAGTTGCATGCATTGACTCATACTATACATGCGCCGTCAAATGATGCATGCGCCGACCTTACTCATGCATGCACAACTTTTACGCATGCGCTACTTTACATCCTACATGTGCCACATTTTGACATATGCACAGTTCCGCATGTTAGATGCGCCAAACTACGATCTAGCGCATTTGTCTAGCCTAAATTAACCTAGTATTTAATGCGCTCAAAATTGACCCTAGGTGAAATTTTTTGAGATACATACCGGGGGTCCTGCCTCTGCTAGCTGGTCGAATCATTAGACTTGCTCAAAGCGGTGCTCCTTGCATGGAATATCCATCCTACTGATGACTGCTCTATGCTCTGTACTCTCCTAGGCTCTCAAAGGCAAACCAAACAAAACCAAGTGTGCAAATGACTTGTCTTGTGGACCCAGTGCCTATATATAGCATGCAAACCTTAAACTGGCTATGTGGTGACTATGACTACTTCCCACACCCATTTCTTCCCATTTTCTCAAAAACGCATCATGTTTTCTTCAATCCTAACCAAGTTTTCCCTTCGCCTTCGTGAGATTGTCCGTCTCTCGTCCTTATGCCTTCTTCCCATCCAATCTCCCGAGGGGACATCCTATCGTCATAACCTGTACTAGGGGTAAACTGGGGCATGTATCATTATCATACTATTTATTCTTTGAAGCAACGCTATAAACTGCATTGCATCAAAGAGGGGCAAAATGCATACGCCTAAAAATGACATGACTCTACCCAAATAAATATTCTTAATATTTATTTAAGTCAAATTCCTCTATCAATAAATAAATAAATAAATTTATTTATTTGATTCATATTCTCCCAACAATTAAATAAAATTAATTTATTTAATTAAAATTCCTAAATTCTTCTAATTCCTCCAACAAATTTTTTTTTTTTTTAAAGGGGAAAAAATTTTATTCAATCCAAAATGAGATACAAAGCAAGAGCCACAGGTTCAACAGAAAGGAGAACATCCAACAAACCAAACAACAACACTACATAGTCCTGTCTTCCAATAAAAATCTCTCCAGAATCCCTAGATAATCAGGAGGTAACTCATTCCTACCACTGATATCCCAACCATCCCCTTTCTTCGAGGCCCACTTTGCCAAGCAGTCAGCCACGTTGTTCCATTCTCTAGGGATGTGACAGAAAGAGACAGATTCCAAGGAACTGCATACACTTAAAATCTTTCTGACCATCGAAGTTAAATGCCAACTAACACGATCCAATCTCTGGTTGTTCAATATATCCACAACAATCTAAGAGTCAAACTCACAGATAATCCTCCTCCAGCCAAGAGAGCAACCCCGCTCAACAACAATCTTAATAGCAAGGGCCTCCATCAGGTTATTAGAGTAATGCCCTTTGTAGACAAAGAAGCAAAAAACAACATCCCCATCTTTACTTCTACCAATACCCCCAATACCAGCATGCCCAAGATTCCCACGAGAAGATCCATCAATATTAATCTTCAGACTCCATCTGGAGGAGGTGCCCACTTCCCATCATGACAGACCCATTTCTTGACATGACGGGGCATAATACCAATACTGCAACCCCTACTATTAACACCCAGGCTCAAATCCTGCACAACCGCAACATCCCTAGGATCAATACTTTTAGACATATCACATTTAGCAGAAATAGTCTCCTGAAGCCTACTGATAATCTTCGTCCACAGTTGACCAATATCTAATCTGGAATCACAAAAAACTCTACGGTTCCTTTCCAACCAAAGGTTCCAAAGAATGAAAATAGGCCCAATGAACGAGGCCACCTGAAGAAAAGGCATCTTCGCAGGAGGCCTGCCTAGGCTCTCCCAAAACTCAATAATAGAGGAAGCATGAATGCACCCATGATGCCAAGCCTCCCACCATCTGTGCCAAATCTCACGAGAAAAGGGGCAGTGAAAGAACAAGTGGGAAGAACATTCTTCACTGCACAAACAAAGAAAACAAATGGAAGGTCCCTGAAACCCCCATTTACGAAGATTCTCCCAAGTGAGACATTTCCTCTGGGCAACCAACCATAAAAAGAAGTTACACTTGGGCCAAGAAAAGTTGTTCCAAACCTTCCTCCACCAGGGCACCTCAGCAGGACCATGTAAATTCCTATCAAGCACAACATAACCTTGAGCAACAGTATAATTCCCTTTTGGGCTAGGACTCCAAGCCAACTTGTCCCTCTCATTCAGAGAGCTGCAAAGCCTGCCCTCTAAGACCTTACACAAAGCAGCATGATCCTCATTAGAGCCACCCACAAGCCACTCTAGCGGATCCTTCCAGTAAGACACCTCCAGTGGACCAATACGCTTAACTGTTTTAAAATGCTCCACCTTAGTCCAACCAGCATCAGAGAACATCTGGCAAAGAGGTAGAAGCTGAGGGAAACTAGACAGAATGGGAGGGTGACCATCCCAAGAGTCCAACCAAAAAAGAGCATCAGAGCCATTATTACAGATCCAGAAGAGACCATTCTGAACAAGCTGAGCTCCCTTCTTAAGAGTATCCCAAATGAAAGAACCTTTGCCCAACAAAGCAATCCGTGGCACATCCTGGCTCTCAACCCCAGGAACATACTTGCAAGCAAGAATCTTGGCCCAATCCTAATCCTGGTTGTTGCACCATCTCCAGTACAGCTTAGCTGCCAAAGCCATAACCACAAGAGCCACAGACCTAAGGCCAAGGCCCCCAACATGCTTCGGCCTACAGACAGACTCCCACTTGACTAAACTCCATTTCAAGGAAAGAAGGTTACCCGACCAAAGGAATTGCCGGGAAAGAGCATCAAAATCCCTCACAAAGGAGGCAGGAGGAATCTGCACACAACACCTATAAATAGGGAGAGACTGCACCACATCTTTTAGGAGAAGCACTCTACCAGCAGAAGAGAGCCATCTGTAAGTCCAATGACTAACCTTACTCCAGAACTTATCCAAAATCCCCTGCCAAAAATCTCTACGCTGAGGTCCCAGAGCCAAAGGAATCCCCAGGTACATCAGGGGAAGATAGCCAATTTGGAATCTAAGAATCCTGGCAATCCTGTTCTAAATGAGACAAGGAGTATTAAAGAAATAAATGGAAGATTTATCATCATTAATACTCTGACTAGAAGCTCTCAAGTAGATGTCTAAAGTTCTCCTAAAGTTCACTGCCTCACTAATTCTAGCCAAGCCCATCAGTCCAGTATCATCCACAAATTGAAGGTGAGAACAAGAAGGGAGATCATTGTTCCAGCTCCAACCGTGAAGAAGACCCAGCTGCACCTGAGATTTAATAAATCTACCAAGACCCTCCACCATGATAATGAAAAGATACGGGGACAAAGGGTCCCCTTGCCGAAGTCCCCGAGAAGCACTAAACCAATCTGAAGAATCCCCATTAATGAGAATAGAGAAGGAGGATGAGGTCACACAACTAAGAACCCAGCTCACCCATTCCTCTTCAAAGGCAAAGGCTAAGAGGATATTCTGAAGGAACTCCCAGCTCACTCAATCGTAAGCTTTAGCCATGTCAAGCTTAATGAACATCGCCTTCTCCTTCGAGGAAGCCATAGAGTGAATAACCTCCGTAGCAATCACGACACCATCCAAGATTTGTCTCCCTTCCACAAAACCTTCTTGCTCAGTAGAAATTAAAGCACCAAGGAGGGGTTTGAGTCTCTCAGCAATCAACTTGGTTATGATCTTGTAGACAACATTGCATAAAGCAATAGGCCTAAACTGATCCATCCGATTAGCCCCCTCCTTCTTAGGTATGAGAGCTAGAAAAGTAGAATTCAAATACTTAAGCATTTGTTTGTTCCTAAGAGATTCCTGAACCACCTCAAGGAGATCAGACTTTATTATTTCCCAAAATTCCTAGAAGAACTCAATTGGAAACCCATTTGGGCCAGAAGCTTTGCCTTTTTTCATACTAAACACAACTTTCTCTAATTCAGGTAACAAGATTGGACACAGAAGAGCCCTATTCATCTCATCTGAGACCAAGCAAGGAATACAATCCAAGATAGCCCTCTCCTCAGATCTAGCAACAATATCCTCCCTAGAAAAAAGATTAGAAAAATAGTTGACAGCTTCCCTGGAAATTTCACCACAGGACGAGAGTTGAGTCCCATCACTCGAGACAAGAGTGGAAATAGAGTTCCCCTGCCTACGGGCCTTAACCGAGTTATGAAAAAAAGTCGTGTTCCTATCCCCCTCCTGAAGCCAATCAATACGAGATTTTTGCTTCCAGAAAATCTCCTCCCAAAGCTCCCACTCTTCTAAGCCCTTGAGGGCCAGGGACTCAGCAAGCAAAAGGTCAGAGGATAGCCCCTGGTCACGAATCTGACGAGTGACACTATCCAGCTTGGACTGAGCAGCAAGCTTCTGAGCATGCAGGTTCCCAAAACAATGATAATTCCACCTCTTAAGCCTATACTTCACATGTTGAAGCCGTTTACTAAAAGTGAACATGGCCCTCCCATGGACAGGAAGCCCTTCGTACCACCAATCCAGCACAAGATCCCAAAGAGATTGATCCCGTAACCACATCAATTGAAATTTGAAAGAAGGATTTTTAGTGACCCCATAAGAGGAGACACAAAGTTTGATAGGCCAGTGATCGGATCCCCTCCAATCTAGGATTTCAGAACTGGTAGTCCACCTGCTGCTCATCCAATAACAGGAAACCAGAAATCTATCTAGCTATTCTGAGATAGCCTCATCACCACACCTCCTGTTATTCCAAGTAAAAACTCCATTGATTGGCTTCACGTCAACAAGGTTAAGGAAACCAATATTATCTCTGAGCAAAAGAGAAGAAGGATCAAGCCTGGCTAACCCTCCTCGTTTTTCATCCATACTAATAACAGCATTAAAGTCACCAGCCAACATCCATGGGAGAAACGGGTCCAGAGAACAGACAAAATTGATATGATCCCAAAGATGTGTCTTACCTGGAAGATCAGTAGGAGCATAAATATTGGAGAAAAGACATATTTCGCCAGTTTCAAAAATGGAGGCAACCATAGAGATGGAAGACCGACTAGAAACCCACCATAAGGGGGAAACTTTCCTCGGGTTCCAGAAGCAAGCCACCCCCCCAAAACTGTCCAACGCCCCCACCCCCTACCAGTAGCCTTGGGGCCAAATACGCAGAGCACAATTATTCAAACCATCCACTATAAGCTTGGTTTTCTGTATAAAGACCACATCCGGAGCCTGAGACTCGATTAATCTGCAAACAGCCTTTTGTCTAGGGATGATGTTCAACCCCCTTACATTCCAAGATAAAACTATCATTTAGGGGGGTGGGAGAAGTGGGAATCAATGGGTTTCACAGACCCAAACTCAACCAAAGTATCACCCATAATCTTAACCTTCTCTTGATCAGTCTTCCTTCCACTCCTTGACTGTTTATCTAGAGGCCCCTTTTTAAAAGATTTTTGATGCAAACCTAAGGCAGGAGGAGCCTTAGCACCCTTCACAGGATCCACGGATCCCTTCGTAACTTGGGGACAAGGAGCCGAACCAGCAGTACCCACCGAAAGTTGTGGCTCCTAGAGGCCACCAATATTCTGAACTTGAGGAGGCAAGTCCAAAGCCAACTGACAAGCCTGATGAACCCCTAACGATAAAATCAGCTCCTCCTTCTTTGCATCCACCTCCTGAGTCTCTACCTAACCCTTAACCCCAGAAGAAAGCTCAACTGGAATACCTTCTTCTTGGACTATGCTATCAAGAACCTCAAACCTATTAAATATGCCATCATTCTATCTATCCATCCAGATCTCTTCTTGCCTTTGCCTTTATTCCAGGAATTAACTGGGATAAATCCCTCCTTATCAACAGGCCCATCCGACTCTGGAGCTTTCCCCTTGTCCATCCTAGGAGGTCCAGAGGCAGACATGGGGGAAGATTTCAATCTGGGACATCTGCGGTGTAGATGACCATACTCATGGCAAATTTTGCATCTGAATGGTAGGGTTTCGTAATCTAGCTGTTGGATCCAGGAGAAAGAGCCCATGCAAATTTCCAAAGTCTAGTAATGGATTATTCAAATCAACTTCAACACAAATACGAGCAAAAGAAATTACCTTACAATCTTGAGTCTGTGAAGCCAATCCAACCGGTTTCCCAAGAAGCAAAGAGATTGAATGGAGGATATCTTCCCTCCAGAATTCCAACGGAAGCCTCGGCAAGCGAACTCACACAGGCACTCGCGAGGGATCTCTTCAGCAGAGTTGAAGCCCATATGCCAAGGCTTGATGAAGAGCCCAACCTGGTTAAAGAAATAAGGGCCACCTTCAAAAGCCCTATGCCTGTCCAACATGCTTGAAAAAATAACCAGGAAATAGTTATTAGCCGCTAAAAGAATCTCCATATCTCCTTCAGGGTTCCAAACCTGACGTGCCCAGGATTCCAACATGGGAAGAGAAAGACGAAGGCCCAAAAATTTGCAAATAAGAGCATGCTTGCACCAGTAATCAACATCCTCTGAAACCTGCTCAGGTTGAATAACCAAAACCGGTCTATCTTCCGATCTCTCCAAACGTCCATTTACTTTTTTAATTCGAAACGACCCTTTTGTTGAGGAGGTACCCTCTCCAAAAAGAGGAAAATCAGTCTGATCCTTGTTACTGGCATGCAACAGAGAGGATGGATCTACCATCTCCAAATCCAGGGAAGAAGCAAGACCCTGATTCTCCATGGCTAAAAGAACCCAAGCACCAGACAGAAGAGGGAAGGAGGCAAGGTAGTCAGCCCAAATGCCCCAACCGTCGCGTACCCCCCATCCAAGCGACCCACGCACTAGACAGCGACCAGAACAGCGCCCAGCCACAAAGAGGAGAAGATCACACCCCTGCCCAAACCCCTCCAGACCCCTGCGAACACAGAAAAAATCCACTCGCAAGCCCAAAAGGGCCACTAATGCACGCAGAAGACAAACAAAGCTAGCTAGGGCACGTGGGCCCTAGCTCGCACCAGAGCTCCGCGAAACGCCATTATCGTCCCTCATTACCTAATTCCTCCAACAAATCAAATAATACTAATTATTTAATTAGTTCTTCCAAATTCATTCTAAATTAAATAATACCAATTATTTAATTGTTTCTTCCAATAATATCTTCTCTAAATTTAAATAAATCAAATATTTATTTAAATTGTCTATTTCTTCTAAATTGAGTTATCTCTAAATATAATTCAATCCTTGTGCACATGCAATTGAATATTCTAATATTTAATTGAGCTAAAATTTCTTCTCATCCTCATGCAATTTCCATTCTCTAGTTCTATTCTCTTAACTGATTGATTTATTCTTTTAATTGATTTATCTCTTCAGTTAACTCATTCTTCTATTTTATTAATTCCTCTCATGAAAAATAGAGAAAGACACATGTCTTCTTCCTATTTGTGTACATTCCTCAACCATTCTCAATCGTTGATCTTCTCATTCTTTCTATACCGTTGATCTTCTCTTTCCCAACTCTATAAATTGAACTATGTTCTTCTATTTCATTCATCCAAGCTTTAAGTAAACTTACTCTGCAAGAATTACAGCGCACCTTTAGCATCAATTCCTTCATTTCTTGCAATCACACTTGTTACTACATGGTAAAAGTACAATGCTGTGTCACACTTTTATAAAGGAAACAGCCAACGCTGATCCAACTTTTAAATTTGAATCACTAAAAAGTGACATATATGTTTTAAATTTTGAAATGATGTAAATTAATAAAATATTTATTTTTTAGTATATTTTATGTTTTTATTTTTTTGAAAAAATTAAAAAATTATATGAATATAGTTTTTAATAAAATGACACTATAATTTAGTTGCTGATAAAATGCTGAAAAATGAAGTTACATGAAACGTCAATCTTTATACAGTAAATTTTATTTGTTTTTCTTCAATTTTTTTGTCTGTATTTATAAATTGAAACTTTAGGGCATGGATATATTTTTTTTCAATTTTGATAAACATATATTTTTAAAGAAATATTAAAATGTGCGTGTATTAAAACATAATTTTTTCCAGTCGACGTCAACTTTAATATTAACTATTTATCTAAAATAGAAAAAAAATTATACCATCTTGATATAGATTCTTTTATCTAAGGCATCATATTTTTTTCAATTTTTTTAAATCAGTTTTACTATTTTTCCTTGACGTGATAATTGACTTAATGTTTTGTGCTGATAACCTACTTTTAGCAAAAATAAAAAGTAAAATATAAATAATAATTAAACTATTAAAATATATATATTTTTGAAAACTAAACTTATAGATCTACAAAAGGGTATTTTTATATTTTTAAAAAAATATTATTTACACGAGTAGAAGTTGTTGAAATATCAAGTTTTTCAAATAATTTTATTTTTTTGGTAAATTGGCCTTATCATGGTGCTACATATGCATTTAGCCAACAATTTTAGTTCTAAAAGTTGTGCACTTATCTAACTTAGCTAGAATGAATCTTACAAGATCATATGTCTGACCAAAATTGATTTTTAGTTAGAAATATTTAAATTCGCTTGTGCTGATAAGTCAGCTGAAAGTGTGACACAGATTTGTGCTTTTACCGTACACACCACTATCATTGTTGTGAAGCTCATCTTCATGGCGAAACTATCATAGTTGTTCCCATTTGAACATCTTGGAATCATAGTAAGGAAGTGCACCTTCTGAGGGCCATATTCATAGACAAGATCATTTGTGATAGGTGATCAATGGAAGCTAAGAATTAAAGGAGGTTTTCTTTGTATTGTGCTTTGTTTAAATTGACCTTCTTTGTTCATTATTTCATTGAGTTTTGGGTATCATTGATATTTACAATATTGATTATTCATTTAGATCCAATTTTCCCTTAACAATTAATACTACACTACTCCCCCTGTCAGCAACACTGCAACACTTACTACTCTTTATCAGGAACTCATATCAGCAACATTTACCTGCTCCCCCTAAGGGGTAGCCTTCAAAACATCAATCCAATCAAAGAATGAGACTTTGGGTACCACTAGACTGATGCACTTCCCATGCATCTTAGTTTAGAGCCCTAACTTTTCCCTGAGATACTCAAAAGTATCCTTAGGTAAAGGCTTTGTAAAAATATCTACAATTTGATCCTTGGTAGACACATATTCTATCTTTACTTCATTCTCTGTTACCTTTTCTCTTAGAAAGTGATACTTCATTGATATATGCTTTGTTCTTGAGTGCATCACTGGATTCTTTGAAATGTTTATAGAACATGTGTTGTCACAAAAGATTGATATTGGTTCTTCATACACAACTCTTATATCCTTCAATGTTTGCTTCATCCAAAGTACTTCAGTACAACAACATGCTACAATAATATATTCTACTTCTACAATAGACAAAGAAAATGATTCTTGCTTCTTACTTAACCATGAAACCAATTTGTTCCCCAAGAGGAAAGGACCTCCACTTGTACTTTTTATGTCATCAACATCTCTAGCCCAATCTGCATTTGTATAAGCACTAAGAGTGAAATTAGTATCTTTGGGATACCACAATCCATAGTCTGAAGTGCCTTTTAAATACCTCATGATTCTTTTGATTGCCATCACATGTGACTCTCTAGGATCTTCTTGAAATCTTTCCACAAGACAAACTGCATGCATTATATTTGGTCTAGTATGGGTTAGATAAAGTAGTCCTCCAATCATAGACCTTATAGGGTTTTCCACTTAAAAAATATGGTGTCTCATGTGTTGAATGTGTTATTGTGTTGAGCTTCTTGTTTCATGTTTTTATGGTTAAATCTTAATAACAATAATTGAAGATTTGATATGTTGATAAGTGATTAAAATTTTAGAGACAACTGATTCACCCCCCCCCCTCAATTGTCTGGCACATTTCAACACAATGTAGGTACTATCAAGACCTTGTCTTACAATGTAGGTGGAAAGTTGTGTTTGTTACAACAAGGTGTTGTATACCTTGCAAGTTCAAATGTTTGTACTTATGTATTATTTTTGTAAATCATGTTCCCACATGGAAAAGGGTGTACCACTTGGAGGGAGTATCAAGATTCCTTAAGTGGCACTTTTTTCCACTTGTCATTTGTTGTACGACATGTTGTAAGAGCATCTATTTCATGTAAGATGTGTAAGAGCATATATGATGTGTAAGATTTGTAAGAGAATATATGGCATAAAAGCATGTAAGAACATTGTAAGAGGGAGTTACATAATGGACTTGTAATGATGGCTTTTGACTAGCTAATAATATTCATGTGTAACATTATATTCTTGGGGAGCTTCACACATGTGAGGGGCATTGAAATTTTGACCTTGATTTGGGTGCCCATTTTAGGCTCATGGTTTTGGCCCATGGTTTTGGTAAGCCACAAATAATTTTTCCAAGCCTCATTAGCCTATATATTGAGGGCTTGGGATGGAGGATTGGCATTCATTTTTCAAGCATGGTTATGTTGTCAAATTTCCTCTAGGTGTAGAGGAGTTTATCTCCTATGGAGGACTAAGGATTTGATAATTTATTTTAACTCTTGTTGTTAAATAATACATTAAGTGTCTGTGCTTTGGAGGCTAGTTTTCCCTTAAGATTTTTCCCAAATTATATCTTATTTTCTATCTTGTGTTATTTCTCTACTATTTTTTATTTAGATCTAGTTTATAATTTGCATTTCCAAATTAGATTCGATAGGACATTATCATACTTTCCTTTCATTTGGTATTAGATCTTGGTAAGCTCATTAGATTCATGAGAGGGTGGGGCTTATTTTGTATTAATCTTGTTGTTGTTGTTGATCTTGTTTTTAGGAAATAGACATGGAAAGCACTTCTAGAATGGAAATGGAGAGGTTTAATAGAACCAACTTTAAGATTTAAAAGCTCAAGATGGAGGATATCATGTTTTTTTGAGAGAATCTAAATATTTATGGAATATCAAAGGAATTTTTGTGTTGGTTGCTTATTGTCTTGATGTGGTGTAGGGATTCAAACTTGAGTCTATGGCTTTATTTCCCAATTGTTGCTTTGGGAATGTGCTACAGTTTGTAGTTTGCCCTTATATTGCATGAGGATTTGGCCTTTGGTATCCTCTTATGAACACCCTACAATGCATTCATAAATTGTATTAGAATTTATAAGGTAGTTGTGATCACTAGGAATGTAATAATGAGAAAATTAGTTGCTCATGGACATTGGGAGAAGGCTTTAATTTTTACTCTCAAATGGAATCTATGACGAGGCATCACATTATGCAAGCTCTTCTTTGGTTATAGGAGAATTCATTGGCTTCTTGAGGTGAAACAAAGATTTAGATGATTTCTCTTCAACCACTAGATAACTACCATCGTAATGCATGTCAACTCATTGATCGTGATAGACAAATAAATAAAATGGGCTCAATTTGAAAAGTAGAAAGATTTATTTAGCAAGTTTAAGTTATATTGAAACATCAAAGAAGGTAGTATCTTCATTATCTTCCAAAAGAGGAAATTGTTCATTTGATTCGGGTGGCTGTTTAATAATGAGGATTTGTAACTCATATCTCTACACCCAAAACTCTCATAGACATGTTGCATATACATGTCGAAAAATAATTCAGGTAGAAGAATTGTTCGACAAATAGTTAGCATGGTAAATTTAATGGTAAATTCGGGTAGAAGAATTCTTCTTGTGATGATTCTGTTAATAACCTTATTTATTGCATTACTAACTACTAACATAGTATTATGGAAAAAATCATAGGATATTATGGAAAAAAACCACATCCAAGATTTAATAACACCATTCTTCTTGTGATGATTCTATTAATGACCTTATTTATTGTGTTGCTAGTTCTTGTGACGATTCTATTAATGACCTTATTTATTGTATTGCTAAGGCTAAATGTACTCCTTATGCACATTTTTTAAAATTTAAATTTTATAGGAAAAATGTTTTGATTGCATAGAAAAGATTTATTTTGATCTTTGATTATCTCCTTTATTGCAATGTTTTCTTCCTTAAATTTTTATCATTTTTTTTCCAATTCCATCTTACCACTATTGAAGTGTCTTAGATTGTTGTTGAGGTACCTCAAAGTGCTCATGTATGATTAGCTAGTAAAGTCTATTGAAGTGTCTTAGATTGTTGTTGAAGTACCTCAAAGTGCTCATGTATGATTAGCTAGTAAAGTTGTAACAAGTATTTTTCTTTGAGAAAGGTAAGCTCGTTGAGCATTGTAAAAGTGCTACAAAAGTTTCATATATAAATCATGCAAATAATATAGACTTATCTATGGTCTATGTTTCATATATAAATCATGCTAAAACCCACCACGGAGACGAAGCACGAGATGAAGGGTGGACTCCTTCTGAATGTTACAATCAGCAAGAGTACGCCCATCTTCAAGCTGCTTACCAGCAAAAATCAGTCTCTGCTGATCTGGAGGGATGCCTTCCTTGTCCTGTATCTTGGACTTCACATTATGAATAGTGTCAGAGCTCTCAACTTCCAGAGTAATAGTCTTCCCAGTCAAGGTCTTCACAAAAATTTGCATACCACCTCTGAGACGAAGCACAAGATGCAGGGTTGACTCCTTTTGGATGTTATAATCTGCTAATGTCCGACCATCTTCGAGCTGTTTTCCAGCAAAAATAAGTCTCTGCTGGTCTGCGGGAATGCCCTCTTTGTCCTGGATCTTGGCCTTCACATTGTCAATGGTATCAGAGCTCTCTACTTCAAGTGTAATGGTCTTTCCGGTGAGGGTTTTAACAAAGATTTGCATGCCTCCCCTGAGACGGAGTACCAAGTGAAGGGTGGATTCCTTTTGTATGTTATAATCTGCTAGGGTGCGTCCCTCCTCAAGCTGCTTTCCAGCAAAGATAAGCCTCTGCTGGTCTGGAGGAATCCCTTCCTTGTCCTGGATCTTGGTTTTTACATTGTCAATGGTATCGGAGCTCTCAACCTCCAGAGTAATGGTCTTGCCGGTGAGAGTCTTGACAAAGATCTGCATGTTGAAGCTAAAGATAAACCTTATATCACCTGTAAAAATCCAAAACACACGTTAATGTGGCCAAGCATGAAACTTAGAGATGCCAATTATATAACATTTCATATTACACCACAAACAAAGTATATGCTCTTAAAAAACAATACTCCAAAACAAGCAAAATTCACAGTTATGCAAAGCTCTAAGATTCAAAAAAGTTGCAAGGTAGGGAAGTCAGACTAAAAATCTACACTATCAGTCCTGAATAAAAATGTCATATTCGACCATTGGCAGACAAAATGCAAAATTTGGCATATAATTGAAATGATTCAACTAGTGAAAAGAGGAGCTGAGACTGAATGTTCAATTCCAAACAAGAAATGATTTTTTTTGGAAATAAGTGACTGGAACCAAATCCCGGAATACAATGCACTCTCTATTGTTAACAGGGCAAAGCATCTTAGTTTAATAAGGTAACGCACAACCTCTAACCACCCTTCATCCCCTATAGACAAATTTAATTATATACACAAATTTAATTATTTTATATATTTTTTATTTTCTTAATTTTAAAATAATTATATGATTAAATAAAATAAATAAATAAAATAATAAATAAAATCAATAAGTAAAACCAAAACATAGCCAGCATATATTTAAAAAATATATAATTAAAAATTAGATTAACTTTTTAAACATTGGGATCAGATATAAATTATTGATTTTTATATAATAAATATTAATGTAATATAATATATATAATACAATTTAAACTATAAATTATATTATATGTTTACCATTTATTTATGTCTGTATTTAAATAAATTTATTTTATAAAGAAAATCTATATTTTAACTATATATATTATTATTTATTATATTATATATATAGATTATTATAAATAAATATAATATCATTTAATTAATACATATAATATATATATATAAAGTATGCCGAGAGATATCCTTCTCCAGGGGCCTATTTTTAAATTACTAATCCTAACATTACGCTCCTCAAGAAGGATATCTCTCAGCGTACTTTAGAGATATTTTTTAAATATAGGTATGCTAGTAGCATCTGGAGTGACAAACCTAATTCTAACTATATTATATAATTATAGGAATTATTATAATTAATTATAATATAGATTAGATATATTATTATAATATATTATATAATAATTATATTAATATAATATTATATAATATTTATAATAATTATTATATAATATTTATAATAATTATTATTATAACATGTTAATAATTTAAATTATATATTATATTAGGATTAGAGTTAGGGGTTAAAATTAGGGTTAGGGTGTTTAGGTTAGAATTAGGGTTACAATTAGTAGTAGAGTTAGGGTGACAATTAAGGTTAGAATTACGATTAGAAATAGGGTTAGGGTTAGGGTTAGTATTGTGGTGAGGGTTAGAGTTAGGGTTAGGAATATAATTAGGGTTAGGGTTAGAATTATGGTTAGAATTAGAATTAGGGTTAGCATTAGTGTTAGGATTAAGGTTAGGGTTAGGGTTAGAAATATAATCAGGGTTCAAATGAGGGTTGGGATTATGGTTAGCATTAGGGTTAGTGTTAGTATTAGAGTTACAACCAAAATTATGGTTAGAATTATGTTAAATAAGGATAGATTTAGAAATACGGTTAGATTGAGGGTTTTGAGGCTCATAAAACAATGTTAAGTGTAATCTTACAATTATGGTAAGAATTAGAGTTAGATTAATAATTATAACAATAACCCTAACCCTAATACTAACCCTAATTTTAACTCTAATTATAATTATAATCCTAACATGAAGTTTGACCCTAATTCTAACCCTAGAGTCATAAGCCTATATGCAACCCTAGTTCCAACCCTATATGTAATTCTAACCATAACTATATCCCTAATTCTAAACCTAACCCTAAACCTAACACTAATCCTAATTCTAACCTTAACCATAAAATTGATTCTAACCATAATTTTAATTCTAACACAAATTTGAACCCTAAGCCTAAGCATAATTGTAATCATAACACTAAATCTCACCCTAACCCTAACCCTTATTATAACCCTAACCCTAGTTTTGACTGTAATTACCATTCTAATTATCACCCTTTTTCAAATTGTAACCCTAATTCCAATTGTAATTTTAACCCTAATCCTAACCCTGATTCTAACTGTAATTCCAACCCTAACCATAATTATAACCCTAACCTTAATTCTAATTGTAACCCTAAATCTCACCCTAACCCTAACCCTTATTATAACCTTAATTCTAGTTTTGACCCTAATTCTCATTCTAATTGTCACCTTTTTTCAAATTGTAACCCTAATTCTAATTGTAATTCTAACCACAATCCTAATTGTAATTCTAAGTGCAATTCTGACCCTAACCCTAATTATAATCGTAATCATAACCCTAACCCTAATCATAACCTTAATTCTAATTGTAACCCCCAATCTCACCCTAACCCTAACCCTTATAATAACCCTAACCCTAGTTTTGACCTTAATTCTCATTGTAATTATCACCCTTTTTCAAATTGTAACCCTAATTCTAATTGTAGTTCTAACCCTAATCCTAACCCTAATTCTAAATGCAATTCCAATGCTAACCATAATTATAACCATAACATAATTCTAACATTAACCCTAATTATAACCATAGCCCTAACCCTAATTGTAATCCTAACCCTAACCCTAATTGTAACCCTAATTCTAACCACAATGTTAATTATAATCCTAACTCTCATTCTAAACCTAACCCTAGGGTAAAAGCACAAAGTAGTGTCACACTTTGAGCTAAAAGACTTATTTCGATCGAGTGGGTTTAGGTCGAGCCATTATCGGTCGAGTGGGATTCGATTGAATCGACGTGGCACTGACGTGGCGTGTATTTGGCGTCGATGTGGCTTCATTAATTCGGTCGAGTGGTTATAGACCAAGTGGGTTTCGATCAAATCTATTAAATATAAAAAAGCAAAAAACACAGCTGTGGCAGTCAATTGTTGCGTTTTCAGTCGAGTGGGTTGCATCTGGATGCTATTCTACCGAATACCTAGAGCCTACAAAGCCCGCATAAGACTTCATCTTGCTCTCATAAAGTTGTGTTGCATTTTTAATTTATTATCATCATCATGTTCTACGCTGTGTTTTTCAATTACTACCATCATGTGCATTTGTTTATTTTGTAAATTCGAATGATAAACATTTTAAGGGTTTTTATTGTTTTTGTGAAGCACTGTCTATGTGCTTGTGAACATATTTGATGTCTTAATTAAATTTTTTTAAAACCCTAGTCAAGCCATGATTATGGCACATTTTTCCACAGTAAAACTCTGATAGACATCAGATTTCTACAGTCCATAATTAGGGCAGAGTAAAACACTATTTATATTGGAATGGAATTTTTTTTAAAACCCTAGCCGGGCCATGATTAGGGCAGAGTTTTCTTCACACCACTATTTTCCTCAGTTGCCACGTCAGAACCTGAGATTGCTAACAAAGTATGTGAAGCCTGTGTGAAAAGCAAGGCCTTCCTTACAAGAGTGCCACATTCTGGGAGGCCAACGTCATGATGATTTGTCCAAGCCTGCACGTCTGGGAGGCCGTCAATACCTATGGCTGAAAAATGCCTCAACTTTAATTTATGTTTTTTTTGGTTGAGTGTAGATTCATAGGTGGTGGAATTGATATTGTGTATACATAGGCAACCATCTATAGATCATAGAACCACGCTTATGGTCTTCAAGTGTATGCTTCATTCTCATGTTTAAAGTTAATAATGTATTTTTGTTGAAGGCTAATGTTTGTCGTAGTTGGCCATGTGATAAAGGCATTGATACATTGTAGCTTCTCCTTCCACCATAATTTAAAATAATCATAATACATCATTAGCATGTTTCATTTATTTTTAGTGTTAGTTTTAGCTTTCATATTTCCTACTTGCATGGGTCATCTATTGGGCCAAAAATTCATCATTAGACTTTTCATGATTGCCTATCCATTTTTAAACACTTACATGTTCATAAGTGGATCAAAAGACTAATTAATATCCAACCTTTTTTTAATAACATTTAACCCTTCATTTCTAGTATTACTATCTCCATATATCTCTTATGGAATGGAAACATGTGCAAATTGTAATTCAAGCAACCATGCCATGTCAATTTAGCATACAATTGCGGTTTTCAAAAATTTATAGTTGGATCAAAGTGAATATCTAAATTGGATTAGTTGTTATGTACTTAGGAGAAAGGGAAAACCCATACCCATACTCATACAAGTCATCCTAGCATCAATTTGTAGGCATACAAACAAAAGGCATGTGTCATATATTTATATATATACACACACACATTTTAAATCATCCTTACCAAGACCTCAAATCATGTTACAACATGATACAAATAGATTTCACACTAATCCATGCTCACACAAGACCTTCTTGTAGTTAGATATAATTTAGACATCTTCTAGGCCTTATCAAATCCATTTAATAACATTAAATGAACTCCTATACATGCATCAGATAAAGCATTTGACCTTAGTTGAAACAATGGAGTTACGAGGAATGGGAAAAATTTAGTAGTTTTTAGCTAGCAAAGTACATCATAAGGCCTACAAAATGAGACTATTGTAGAGTTGTGGGTGGGAAGCATGAAATAGAAATGCATGTTAACTTACAAAGGAGTTTTGATAATCCAATTTAAATAATACTACAGTGGGGTTGCAGGTTTGAAATGCAAGCATGCAAGTCATGTGCAAAGTTATAATGGAATTCTACATGTTTGGTGAATATAAGTGTGGTGGGCTCATGTGATTGAGATAAAAATGAGAAAGTTACAAGGAAGGATGCCATGTCTACAAGATAATTAAACATGGGAGTGTAAGATCCAAAAGTGGGGATGTAATTTGCACAAGATAGGCAAGGGTGCAAATGAAGTTCATCATCTACCAAATATAGTTCTTGTAGAGTCATGGGGCATGTAGTTAAGGTAGAATTTTATAGAAGATGTACAAAGAAGCTATATTAGATCACATCAATAATATTTTCTGGGGGTGTCAATTTAAATGTAGGAATGCACTTTACAAATATGTGTAAAATTGTATAATAGGTTTGCTAACATGGCTCATAAGGCTATCATGGGGGTGTAGGGTATAGAGGTATGAATGCACTTTGAAAAGAGGTGTAATGGTGCATTTAAATCCCACCATCTCACCACATATAACTCTTGTGGGTTTGTGGCAACTACAGGTAGGATTACACTTTGCAAAGTGGAGTAAACATGCACATGAGGTATCTAGTTGACCAAACATAACCATTGTGAATTTGGAGATACAAATATGCCTTGGAAGTCCACCTCTATAAGGTTTGTGGGGTTGAAGATTATATGATAAAAACATACAAAGTTTCAATTCTAATCCATGACTCAAACATTCAAGTGCTTTGTATCTTTACAAGGCTCCAAAGTATCTTTTCTTGAGACATGTAAAGTGTAGCTTAGTCCCTCTATTTTACCAAATAAGGAACTTATAATTAACAATTGTAAACCTAACTGACAACTCCTAAAACATGAATTTAAATATTAAGGAATAATTCAAAGACCTACAAGAGGCAAGATACACAACATAAAGAATTTTTTTTAATAAGGGCCATTAGAAGGAAATCTCAAATCTGTAATCAATCAGGACCCAAACAGAGGATAAGGGAAACAATGAAGGCATGAAACAATATTTTTGGGGGTGTATCTAACATAAAAAACCTAGGAAAATAAATCTTAAACTATAATGAAATAAGAAACTATTAATTTTTAACCCAAGAAAAATGGAAAATTCAAAAAACATTAGTGTTTGTCTAATTTTTACCTTCTGATAAATATACAATGCTAGAAAACATAGTATGATGAAAATAATAGTGTCCACTTATGATACTTAACTAATAACAACTCACAAATTAACATGTATGTTTTTGTACTTACAATTATATCAACAATCATTGTAATTTTTTTTTCAAAAAAACTAATGAATTTAATGGAATCCAATAATTAGTTGATGATTATAATTGAGTCATTTTTTTAAAAAAGTAAGCATGATAAGTTAGCTAGAAAAATAGATTTAATTCTAGTGACTAATAGTTCATATCACTATTACAAGAGAAATTTGTATATATTGAATTGTATTTTTGCACAAATTATTACAACTAGAGGATGGAATAAAAATAAAAATAAATTGAATTGTTGGGCTCCACAACATGTTAAGCTTCTTCCATTATCCTGCAAAGAACTTCGAAGGGAGGTCTCGTTCTGTAGTTCAGACTAGAAGTGCTCCTCTTAATGTGAAAGAGTGGAGAAATAAATGGCAAACCTTGAGACCACTTCCCTCCCAAGAAGAGCTATTTTGAAAATCCTAAAAAATTAAAGGAGATTACCTCAAGAATTCCATGCCCAAAACTGCTCTCTCTGTATGCGCTAAAGTCAAGCTACCTATCGCAACAAAATTTCCCAGTTGCTGGACCAGATGTAAAATTATAGGCACATAAACCACCCATAAAGGTGTATGGTGTGGAAGAAGGTTCGAGACAGTTTCCTGGATCATCAGCATGAAGTACGGCCATCTCTTCCCTATTACCACCATCTCTAATAGTTATGTACACAGTAGCACATGGATCCAATGTATAGTTGAAAACTCGGTTTGATCTCTCGTAAGCATGAACCTGAAAGCAACATACAGAAGTTCATAATTAGCCCAAGTCATGCATGTTGGATTTTATAGCTATGCTACTAGTATACAAAAGTGAAACCGACCTAAGATAAAAATATAGACAAACTACATTGCCTTCCAGCTAACAGACCACAACGTGGAATGAGGGACTTCAGAGAAAGCAACTCAGTGGTAGAGTAGCCTACTGTTTGAAGGGAGATCCTTGGTTTGATTCCTTTATTGTCCAGCTTTTATAACATTGTTACAAAAGTTTTTCTTGGCTAGGAGATAACCAGGGATGTTTGGCCTAAAGCACAAGTAGCTCAGACATTGAAAAGCCAACTAGTAAGAGGGTGGTCTATCTTTAGTTTGAATCTTAATTCATTTTTCCACCATCCAATCATAGCCAATACTTACAGGCTCACAATCTTGAGCAGAGTTTGGCTTGAGGGCAGAGTGTGAGAAGTGACAATCCATATCAAGCAACAAGGATCATGGAAGATGAGTCACTTGGTGGTAGAGGACGCAACTTTCAATAGGTTGGTCATTGGTACAAATCTCAAAACATTTTGGTTTTCATTCTACCAAAGCCAACATTCATAAGGATCAGAGATAAGAATCCATACATTTAATACGAGTCTGAAGAGGTCAAATAGCTAAGTGACAGTGCAACCCACTAGCTCAAAATTGGTACTGGGTTTGAATAATTAAGATGTCTAAGCACATTTTACATTGAGCATAGCATATAACAAAGGAATCACTTACATGGCCATTGAATACAACATCAACACCATGTTTGTAAAGAAGCTCTTCCATTTCCTATCTCATGCAATTAGCTTCACGATAGTGAGCTATGTAACTGCTGTACCAAGGTGGGTGCCAAGTAGCAACAAGCCAGGGAGTTACACTCCTATCAACATTTGATAAATCATACTCCAACCATCTGTATTGTTCCCCTGTAAATAGAAAACAAATTATTAAAATTAATAAAACAACATAGAGTATCAGTAAACTTTACCCTTGATTTTGAGCATTATATGCATGTTATCACTGCAGCAGATCGAATCAGTTCAATTCTCTCCAAAAAAAATCGTCATCCTCTTGTATGATGTAATAACTAAACAAAGCTTGTAAACAATTGTCCTACCTATCTTATTGTAATCAATGTACCCTCCAATCATGACAAAATGGATGCCTCCAGCATCAAATGAATAATATAAAGGGCTTCTAAATACACTCTCTTCACTTGGAAATGCAAATCTAGACTGGTAAGCTACAAACATTTTATGCTCCACCTATTCTTCAATATCATGATTACCCTCCACCACCATAATAGGAACTTGAGAAATCAGGGGCTCCATAAACCTGTTGAAATCTGAAATTCAAAACCAGAACAGAACATCAAAAATAAGGAATATAGAATTGTCATGGTGTAAGAAGGGCACATGGAACTAATCAAATGCATGATATTAAAATATCCATGGCAATTATATATTATATAGGATCTTATAAGGCCATGTTTTCTCTTGGGTGAAGGAAAGTTTAAATATCCATAGCAATTTAATCATCAGGAAAAAAAATGGTGAGGAAATCAGAACATACTGACCTTCCCCAGTAATCCCAACGAGGTTGGTAGGTCTCATGGATGGGACTATCTGGAAAAGAACAGGAGTAACATTCAAAACTAGTGCCATTGGTTAGATACAGATTTGCATAGGTGCATAGGCCAACCCTAGTTATTTCTCAATAAAAAATGGATATCAAAATGGGGGAGAATACCACACCTATGTCGATCAAGAAAAAGAGACTTAAGGTAAGAACAATAAAACTGAAGTGGAGATTGTTGTAGGTATCCAAACTACAATAGACAGAGCACTGAGAATCTGTTTAAAAGGCTTTACAAGCTTCCAAGAAAATGCACTTGGCAGGTGTAAAGCCAAATTCCACAACTTGTGCTAGCATTCTGCTTGTGTGTGCTAAAATGGGAGCTTTGGAACAAGGTATGGACATATATCGAAGGATAAAGTAAATGGGATTTTCGTTAATTGGACACTGCCCTGTTGCCATTACTGACTTTCTTTCAGGCTATGTGTCATTTATCTACAACGTTGAACCATCTTTCTACTATGCCATGATGTATTTTGACAGTGTTTGAACTATGTATTGTGGAGTATCTAGTAATATAGATTTTGAATAGGCACCTCTGCTTCATTTGTTTAGCTTTGGAAGTAACGTTCATTTGTTTAGCTTTGGATGTATCATGGAGTTATTTGTTGAAATATTCCCAATAACATTAATAAAGTTAACAACATTAGAGATAGGTGAAAACATTATTTTATGACCATTAGAAATCAATATGTAAAGAAAATTATGCATAGCATTTGGGTGGACTTGGACCTAAGTTCATACCTTGTGGGAATATCCTTAGTGGTGTTGAATGGGGAACATAGATTCCTCCACACACTGGACTTTTTAAGTAGATATATATATTTTTAATTATTTTAATATGTTATCATATAAGGTTCAATATTCAATAACTCAACATTACATGGTAGTGAAGTGAATGAATACAATAGGTTAATGGGCGTGAAGGATTCTTATAAGAACCATCCTCTTTTTTCCTTATCTTGCCTCGACAATAAGATCATGAACTACCTTAGGCCATACTCGTGTATATAAGATTTTTAATTGTGTAATACCTTTATATTAAATTAATCTATAGACTTTGAAAGTGAATAGTATTATAAAATATATATTTAAGTAATAGATAATGAAAGTTCTAATTACTTACAAGTGATTGTGGGTTATGATGGGATTAATAATATGTCTAAGTATGGAATTTGGAATTTGGTATTTGGTATTGAATATTTAATGATGATCGTGAGTCAAGTTTGTTTTAAATATACACTTTTAATCTATGAAATGTAAGTATAATTCCAAATTTCAATCTATGAAATGTCAATTTGAACATAATTGTTGGTAACTTCAATTCTCTTTATTTGATAATACATTAATTAGATTTCTTCCATTATAGTTATGAAAACTATTATATACTTATGAAAAGTTGAATCTTGTAAATTGTCCAAGCTTATCTTTGAATTCTTTTCCTTTGCATGCAAATCTAAACTTTGTGTTTATTTAGATGATCTACATGTTGCATTTTTATATTTTTGTATGCTTAAAAGAAAAATGCTTGTACATATTTAATTTTTTTGTTTTAATTAAATGCAGATCCCTTTACATAGTTTTATCTAGATATGGCTGATGATCAGGGATCTCATCATTCCATGCAGTCTCAGCACGAAGCTGAGGCTAGGAATAATTTTTATAATGATAGCATTTCTAGATTAGATAATGCTTTGACATGTTTGGATCAAACTATACAGAACCCCTAAAATTTGGCTAATAGAGATAGATTAGTTAATATTCAGTGCGAGATTAGACATATGGTTGAGACAATAAAATCATACAATCCTTATGATGATATTAGCACTGAGGAGTTTTATAGGTCCCTTGCTATGACTGTTACTGGCACTAAGAATATCAAAACTATTTCTGATAGAGTTTCATTACATAATGTGCATACTATGTTCCCTTTTTATACTGGGAAAGACAAAGTTAGAGGTTATACTATTACTAGGTGTACAGATCCACTAGTTGGTCCATTTATATATCCTAGATTTTTGGCAGCCAATCATAGATGGCCTCATAATGATGAGTTGCCACTATATTTTTGCAAACAATTATATGCTGAGTTTCATTTAGGATTATCTGTGGATTACACATCTATGCCTACACATGCTAGACAGGGAAAGAGGAGGTTTGCTGATAAACCTCAATTTAGATGTCCAAATTTGGCACCGCCCGAAAATAAGAGGGCATTAGTTGGTCCAAACCTTTTGGTTCTTCCAAAACATTTGGAAAGCAGTAGGAGATGCAGCAATCACACCGACTAGATCCAGGCTTTTTGACAAGATGACCACCATTGCTACTCGAGTTGATTAGATGTCATCTGATCATGTAGGGAGATACTTACTATGTCCACGGATTGGCCTTCCTCCCACTAAGGCTACATCCGTGAATTATGACCCCTGCATTTGTGCAGATCTACCATCCCCATCAGATGTGACACATATGAGTGACAACATTGTACGTAATGTTGCTTCAGCTTCCATTCTTGATTTACTATCAGCATACTAGTTTATCAGTGATGAGTATGGTATTCCTTTGGATGTTGTATCGACTCATATTAGACGACATACTGGTAGATAGTCAAGTCAGGGTGAGGCAGCTTCAGAGGACCAGAATATTCTAGATCAGCCTACAGTCCCCACACAGCATCAGGTTGCACCTAATGTACATAGCACATATAGCACACTTCTCTTTGGCACTGGTCCTTTACCTTCAGATATAGGTGTTCCTAATGTTACCATTCATTCATATGAGATTAGTGGGATTGGTAGAGTGCTCCAAGATGTGCAGGTACTTGAATAATTTCTATATTTTGCATTCTACAAATTCACGTGTGTATATATTAAATAAACTTGACTTAAAAGTAGTTCTCACTATTCATTGAAATCTTGTAGTTGAAAATTTATAGCAACAAGGGGATAATTTGTCTCGCTTCAGAGATCTAGAGCATGCAGAGGATCCCATGCATGATACATTTGAGGTACATTTATAATATATACAAATTACATGATAAATTCACACATGTTGAAAGTACAAAACTTTAAGATGATTTTACATATATATACACATGTACATTAAATTAAATTATGTACTTTCTTGTACAGGGAGGTGCATTAAGTCATGGATCAGGTTCCGGAGAGAGATTGAGGCATGGATCCACACATGGATCAGGATCCAGAGAGAGATCGAGATGTAGATCCACACATGGATCAAGAGATTGATCTAGATCTTATTATGTTTGACATTATCCAGTTTGACATTATCCATTATGGTTTGACATTTTATATTATGGTTTGACATTATGGTTTGACATTGGACATTATGGTTTGACATTTTATATTATGGTTTGAACATTATATATATTTTATATTATATACAAATTGAACATTTTGGCAATGTGGTAACATTCAATTCTATAGGTACTTAGTCCCTCAAGGATTTTCATTTCAAATTCCAGTTGTATACAAGTCCTCTTTAAACAACCTTTTTTTAATTTTTTCTCATATCAAGACATTCTCCTTGAATTGTATTATATTTAAAAATACAAAGGATAGTTTGAATGAAAGTATGCAATAATAGTCTCTACTACAACAAGATCTAATTGGTACAATTTGGAAGCAAATAGGGAATCACTACTCTAATTAGACATCACTACATTAGGATTTGAATAAATAATAAATTTGATTCATGAGAAAATCATAAATGATTCTTGTTTAATCCTTGCATGCCAAGAAATACATTAGATTTAAATAAATAATTGGAAAAGATAAAATTATTGTTCTAAAAGTAGTTAACAAATCTCTTTCTCAATAATTGTTATGTGCTTTGTGATTCCAATTCATGTCTTTTGCAAATTTGGTTCATGTTTGTGGCTCATAGCTAGTCTTGTAAGACATTCATTGTATTCTTGATCATAGGGATTAAATATCACTAGAAATAGGAATTTGTAATATCTAAAATGATAAAAAAATGAAAAATGGATGATATATGCTTCCAAATTAGAGCAGACATTCATTTACTTATTTGTAATATAATAGAGGCCAATGTTTTATAATAGATATTACAAATAGGAATTTGTTTAATATGGTAAATGCACTATATTTTTAATGTTTTATAAACAAATTTTGAATCTAGATTAAACCCTAAATTTTGGATCTTTAAGTAGGGCTTGAATTATGGTTTTGGGAGCTTTCTAGAAAGAGATATTTTATAAAAGATAAGAAATTAATGGAACACACATTCCTTATGATATTCAAACACTCATAAAGGATTAGATTAGAGATTGAGAATATTTTCAATACTTGTTGAAATTCTTGTAAAATTGAAATTGAATGAATTCAAATCTACATAATTCAATTTTTGTGACTTAAATTCGAATGTGTCAATTTGAAACCAAAACCATAAAATTCATATTGTGGGGAGATTAATACAAAACCCTAATATTCTATCTATATGACCTTAGGAAAGAGAATATTATAAAATTATAACTTGGAATGGAGTCTTTAATGTTTCTATGGTTTTATAAAATGTATACTATTGATTTTGGGAATTGGTTTTATGTTTTTTTTGCAAGACTGAATGAAATAGGTGCTTCTAGGAACCTCCTAAAAGTGTCAAACTAGTTTCATTAGGAAAATAAAATCAAGATTTTCCTTTCACCAGTTATCAAAATCAATGTTGCTAAGTCTACTTGAGGTTAGTAAGAAGGTTTGGTAGAATTTTTGGGTCTAAGATCTACACCAAGATTCTTTTTCTTTTGAAGCATGTGAAACCTTCTTTTTGTTATTTTGCATTTCTATGTCTTCATCTTCAAATGCTAAGTTTATAAGGGGAATTAGGTAGCCTTAACACTTAAGTATAGGATTTTTTTTTAAATTTCCTAGGGACATATATGCACCTCAAGTAAATCTACATCCCTTGGATAACTAAATGAGGAAAGCTTAACTAGCATAAATACTTGACTAGCTATGCCACTTGGTGCATTCCCTTACAATGTTTGTTCCCTTCTAGCTATGTCTAGTATTCTTGTTTTCTTGAATTTTTTATTGTATATTTTCATAGTTGGGTTGGGAAAGGAAATTTTAGGGTCTATTTTTACTTTTTAACTTTCTAGAACATGAGATATTTTTGTATGGTGAATTTATCTCTTGTTTGAAAGTTGTGACTAGTTTGGTATACTAGTTTTCTAGTGAGATATAAATTGGAACTTAATCCCATGCTACTTATTTGTAATGTACTTATTTGTAATATCTATTATAGTGCATTTACCATATTACAAATTCCTATTTTTCATTTTTTTACATGTCTAAATTATATCTAAAATGATAATAAGTACATGATAACAATTGGATCATGTGCAATGTACTACTCCAAAAGAAAGAAAATGTGAAGGAAAGGCCAACTTGTAAGTTCCACGTTCTAAAATCATAGTAAGAACCAGAAATTTACCATAAAGTAATTTAACAAGGTAAATATGAGATAGAGAATTTTTTTTTTTATTTGAATAAATAATCAAGTAACAACAATTACAAGATTTCTCATTACAAAATACATTAGACCATATTGTCTTTCTCTAGTACAATGTTTACAAAATAAATCAATTATAAATACCTGAATCATATAATGTTTTACTTAGTCTCAATAAACACAAGTCTCAGTGATATACTGCATCCAGAATTCTGACATCTTTATCGCAAGCCTCGGCATGTCTTCTACTAGAGAGAGAGAGAGTATCTTTCCAGTGATTTACCTCCAACCACAGATCGTCGATCTCCCACACTCCTTCCTAGCCGGAAGTGGCCCTACCCTTCACGAGAAGTATAGACCAAGGTGACCAGTGGTAATTTGCCTTTCCAAGTACATAGTGTTGTATCTTACAAAACTCTATATATCATACAACCCTAGATACCCTCTAGCTAAGTATGATTCTTGATAGGATGTGCAATCCAGATACAGTGAATCGATAATACATGCAGAGACATATGCATTACTATGGCCATAGTTTCAATATAAATTGACGTTTGCAATGAACGATGTCGTAATGTTCACCCACCCCAACTCAACTTGGATACTATCATATTCCTACAGTTTGACTTGGTCAACCTACATTCAACTTATGAAGTCATGGTGTTTTCATTAATTTAGTCTTCCCGACTCAATATATGTTTTCTGTCTTAGTCTAAAATCCATAGACTTTTTCCTTTGTCTTTCTTCCTTTACAAGGACTCTCATTGCATCATTGCAATCCTGAGGTCCACTACTTATTGTCTCATAAGAATTTTAGATTGATTAATAATGACTAAGATGATAACCTTGCCCAGGTTAAGCATTATAGTCTAGGAAACTAATTCCCTTCTTATAAATAAGGATAATTACACATAGTCAGGGCACTTGACCCTTCAATCACGATCTAAATAATGATCTTAATGTCTTAATATACTAATTACCATATCTAGGTTAAATTTAGATTCAATTGATGAGTTTTGCCTAATTCAAACCTAGTCTTTCTGACTTAGGTGGATTCATAAGAACTATCATTGCTCCATGGACCTTTATGGAATGACTATCCATTCCTACGTATCTCTCTTTGCATCTTTGCAACGTTTGAGATTCACCCCTTATTGACAGGCAATAGCTAAGAGAAGTTGTGTCCAATAAAGATGTAACATACTTTATGGTTGACTAACCATTATTAGTACCTCTTGCATATTTGCAAAATTCAAGGCTTATGACTTGTATTTCAAGTCCACTTGTAGCCCAATAAATAGTTTTCCCTACTTAAGGTTAAACATTGTCGATTAGTAACAAATCTCTTTTCAAAATGATAGACATGAACATTACCAGATTAGGATTCTCGACCTTCTTTGTCGACCCATAAATAATCCACTAAAACAAGTTATAACCCCAAAAGGTATAATTTATAACCTTACCCTGCTGGGTCACTCTAGGGTTTTATATTTCCTTTTCCATGATAATGGAAGATCAAGAATAGAGTTTAAGTAAACAACTTTCCTTTAGTCTTCTTTTGACCTAAAGATCATTTCCAAACAAGCCTAACAATAATGCCAAATGGTTCAACTCCAAATCCAAGCTTCTCCCAAGTTTAGTTGAACTGCAACTGGTTGGCAATCTAATCCCATTTGTTATCCATTGAAAACATATTTAAAGTTCTTCTCTTTTAGCATAATGAATTATATAGTCTTAAATAAATGAGTGTTTTCATCTAAGTTGAAGTAGGGAAATCCACTCACTTTGGACATCCCAAGAACAAAGTATTCCCTTAATGATATCCATTTGAAACTAAAGTTTTCTAAGAGCAAGAGAAAACTATTTTCGATACATATTAAGACTTGCAAATTCTTCTCTGTCAACTAAGAATAACCATTCATAGTAAGAGTACTTGCCTCTTTGTTGTCGATCTATTTAGTGATCACAAAGGTTTAGAATATAAAATTTTCCCTATTGGGTCAAGTTTAGGTTTTGTCCTCCCTATTCCAAGATAATAGAATAATAAGTAATATATGATCCACAAATGGGTTAACTCCCCCCTAAGTCTTTTCCGACTACAAGGTCTTTTCTAGGTTTCACAATTCTTGACTAGAAAGAAAATTGCTTACCATGGTTATGACTACCAAAAATAAATTCAATCCTTTATAACATGGTTATAATCAATTGCAATCAAATCATAGATATAACAATCTCTATGGTTTCACCAAAAATCTAGAATGTCGACTGAGTTTTTATTTTGACACCAATAAAGACAAAGACTAATTCTCAATTTGGTCGACTTAGGTTTAAAGTCTAAGTTTTCCATAAACCCAAGATATAAATATATAAAGAAAAACATAACAACTATTATAGTCGTAAGTTTATTAGTACTTTTCACACTATAGTTCCAAAGTCTAATCTACAATAGTGGCCCTATAAAATTCTCTAAAGTATGGGCTGACCAACAATTGGCGAGCAAGTATGAGGTCTTTGCACTTAACTAGTTTCAAGAATTCATTAGTCGAAGGGACTTTTGGAAATGATAAAATACATGTATATCGATTCCACTGTCGCTATGGAAGGTCATCGATTAACATATTAGGATTAGAGACGTTTCTGTAATAACTAGAACAGAGACTCTGAAATTATAACTCATACAGATATAAGAAATTAGTACTTATTTAAGAAGTATACTCAGACTTCATCTATTGTAGTATCATAATTGTCTATGTTCAATCTATGATACCGATATACCTTCGGTCATTATCCTATAAGAATGATCATAATGATATTTCTCTAATGTCATAACAGCTACAATCATAACACAGTAGATAACAATATTCTAACAACTTACACATTAACTATGTGATAATGGCCTATCATTTTATAATACAAAATTTGGCCTATCTACTAAACTTGGCCGACGGCCTTCCAAATAATCTACTGTGATTATCATTTGAAAGAAGAGATAAAATGATTATAACTATATACAATTTGTAAAGACAAAGAACCTATTAATCGAAACTTCAGATACAGATTGAGATCATGGTCTGTGAGCTTCACTCGGCACCAATTGTCCAAGTTTCCTCGCTGCCACTGTTATCCCTCTTTCTACTACCGCCCTTAGAGAAAATGCAGTTGAGGTAAAAGAATGACCATGAACTTCATTACCAAATCGTTTATCTTTCACCCCCTCTAGACTGCCTCCCTTTGCTTCACGCCTGCACACATAAGGGATTCGTGGTCTGTGAGCTCCAACGGATAGCATTTAAAACCCCCTCCACGTCATGGCATCCTTTAGTGTTTTTGATAACAACTCCCTTCTTTAGCAAGGACTCCCCCGTTCCCACTCATTATTTGCTCACCTTAAAGACAACGGAGTCCCTACTTCTTAGACACCCACTATGTCTAAATAACCACTTCTCTGAAATAGAATAACATTCCACAAGGCAGCGAACAGTGTGCTATTAATAGCAGAAGGATTTTCCAACGAGTTAAGAGGTGTTGGCGGTTTAAAAGACCCACTCAATGGTATAAAGAGCACACAACTCATTAAATGACAACTTAGATTCACTCCTAACCACTCTCGTCCACTCAGAGTTGGTTAAAATAAGTGCCACCAATTGTGGACTTCTCCATAAAGAAAGACATGCATTTCTTATGAAGAAAGTGTGGGCAGTAATTGCCTCCTAAAATGTTTGAAGATTCCCTCTTCATTATATTGCAAGAAAAGAATAGATTGACATGGTAATAGAGAGGGTGGTTAATACTAATTTGACGACCATTCAATTAATCACTAAGGTTTACAGACAATGTGAATGGGTTGAGTTTACCTCCCCATCACAATTCTTCATTAAAATCACGTCAACTTGACGAGATCATCTGTTGATGTTAAACGTCGACAATATTCGCGTCATCTAACTTGGTGGGAATGTCTCGACGTTTAAGAGGCGACAATAAAACCTCAAGTATCACAAGAAGAATAACACAACGGTTTTACGTCTAAGACGTTGTTTATATCGCAACGACTATGTTGACTCATCATCGACTTGACTAAATAAAAATTGAGATATCGACTACCTGTCGATTAGATTCGAAAGTAACTAGCAAGACAAGACTTACCTCATACGACTCATTGGTTCACATTATCGTTTAACACTAGGCTCATTTGGTAAATTGACCACTCGTAATCCAAGGTCTATCTCTCTCTTCTTAAAAGATACTCTCTCTCTTCTCTGAGAGTCGATAACTTGTAATCCTGTTTCACTTGTCATCAAACAATAAGAGATCAGTGCATCATTATTCAAAATAAATCAAATCTCATCATATAGATATAAAATTGACAATAACATAATCATTTCCATGATTTCCTAAATGATATTCAATATAATTCCATGTCATATCTTCTCAAAAATCTATAACATCTCAATAAATTTACTTATGCCCAAGTAAAAGGTAAAAGTATAGCAAGTCAGAAAATAGGGATGTAACATATCCTTCCCCTAAAGATTCATCGTCCTCGATGATATAAAGCATCAAAACGCAACTTAAAAGCATATTCATTGTTTAATTGCTATCAGCATGAAGTAAATGAGGAAATTTCTGCTAGAATTCATGGTAATTTCTCCCCCCATGCAAAACTATTCTATGCATACTGGTCCCACTGGACCTCACACTTCATAACCTCTATGTTACACAAGCATTGCTTATGATCTCAGAAGCTTGATCATAACCTTTCCTAGGTTCTTGTACTTTTAATTCATTCATAGATTATAACATTTATATATTACATGAATATATTCCTCATATATAAATCACAAAAAGCATGTTGCTTCCTAGCAATAATTGATAATAGATTGATTCTAGATATCAATAAAATTTCTAACCTTCAAGATTTTGAAGGGTCCTTTATACTTAGGAACTAGTTTAGAATACATTCCATTCTTTAGGAAACGTTTTCAGGGGTTTAACCCTTAAAAGAATTTTCCTTCTCTAACTGAGAATTGTCTTGGTGTATGCTTAATCATTAACGTAGCTTTTCTATTCATTATCCATTTCCTCTCATCTTTCCTGATCAGTTAAATCTTTTCATTCATTTCTAATAACACTTCTGGACTAATGCTAATCCTACCTTCTAGCTTACCTAGCTTATAGGAGTTCGACATCTTTCTGTCCAATGTTTCAATTCAAGCCATCTTAATAGAAAAAGTTAGGTATTGTCAAAGACTTTACGTGATAAGTAGTCTCCCTACTCGTATTGCTAATCCATGCAACATGTTTGGGGCAAATCTTCTAAAACCTGGTTAACTTCATTAGTTTAACCATCTGTTCACAGGATAATAAATTATACTCTTTTAAATTTTAGTCCTTAACATAGAGGACAAGTTTGCCAAAACCTTGACATTACACGCATATTTCTATCTAAGATAACCTTCTCAGAAAACCATGCTATCTAAACACATCTTGCACGAATTGTGTGCTAACACTGATGCTCCATTAGTCCAATCCCCTGGTATATAATGTGCTACCTTCGAGAGTTTATCATCTCAAAATGGCATTGTGTCTTTTCCCAGACATAGAAGGACTTCGTACAATATCCATGCAAACAACTTGCCATTTCCGTTCTGGCATGTCATGCGGGTACATCAATCCTACAGGTATTGATGTTCTACTTTTTCCTCTGGCACTGTAGACAAAATGCTACAAATCTCGCAACATCATTCTTTATTCCTTCAAGAATTAAAGAGATTTTATATCTATTAGTACTTGGTTAACCCTAGATGTCCTAGGTATGGTGGAGTATGAACTTATTTCCACACCAATTTTCTTATTTTAGAAGAATTAGAAACACACATTCTTTCTGGGTAAAAGCACAAACCTGTGTCACACTTTATAAAGGAATCAGCCAACATCAAAAAAACATCTCAACTTCAACCACATAAAAGTGGTCTTTATGTTTTGAATTTCAAAATGATGTAAACTAAGAAAATGTAGATCTTTTGTTGAAGTTTATTAGTCTAATTTTTTTAGATTTTTTTAAAAATTGTTTTGATTTCTTCTTTATCAATTTAAGAGCAGATTTTGAAATGCTGAAAATTTGAAGAAAAAGTGACGTTCAGTTGTCATCAATAAACAAATAGAAAAAAATGCATTTCCCTTGATTTTTTTTCCCCAAATAGGTGACTTCATTATCTAGGGCATGGAAAAAAGAAAAAGAATTTTTGATCTATATTTTTCTCGTAATAAAGTTTTAAAGTCAAACTTACCCGATTTTGATAGTTTTCAATTAACGTCAACTATTGTTTTTTTTTTTTTCATTTTCAAAAAACAAATTATACCCTTTTGAAAAGGATTGTCTCCTCTAGGGCATCATATATTTGCCAAATTTTAAAATGATGTTTTACTATTTTTTTTTAGTTTCAAATTAGCCTCTTTTTGAACTTGAACAACTTGCTTGCATTATTTTCAAATATTTATATCTTAAAATTACTCAAAATATAAAAATATATATATTTCCACATTCAGCACTCCGAGCTATACAAAAGGGTATTTTTCTTTTTTTAAAAAAAATTAATTGTGATTGTAAAAATATTGAGCAGAAGTTGGAAGTTTGAGAAAGTATGAGAAAATGGTGACTTTGCTGCCTAATAGGATGCCACATAGATAGATTTAATTGAATGGTATTCTATCTAATGGGATTTGGCCGAATCCCATTCGGTCGAATCTACTCCTTTGATTTTTTTTTTTGGGAAAAATTTGTGGCTTTTTTATTATTTTTTAATGACTAAATTACAATAAATTTAAAAAAAAAAGGATTTCGAATGGAAGAGTCATATTGAAAAACACAATGATGTGAAAGTGTTTGTTTAATGCCTTTTTTTGGCTTTTTTGGTTTTTTTAGTTTTTTTTATTTTTTTAAATGAATAAATTATAAAAATTTGGAGAAAAAAGAACCACTAATTTCAACAAGGGCAAAGTGATATTAAAAAACACAATGATCTGAAAGTGTTTTTTAATGCCTTTTTTGGCTTTTTTAACTTTTTGGGTTTTTTTTAAATTATTAAATTATAGAAATTTAGAGAAAAAAGAACCACTGATTTCAATAGGGGCAGAGCTCTATTCTCAAGTACCATGCTCTAAAACATGTAATTGATTAAAACCATTGATTTATTGAATGTAGACCTAAATCTTCAAAAAATAGAGGTTAAAGTCTTTGTACATGTTTTATTTTTGCATGCAGGTGAATTCAAATTTGATCAATTTGTGATGGGCAATAAAAAGACAAGAAAAAGGTTGTATGATCGAAGAAGAGATACTAGAAATGTCGATGAAGGAACATCTACTCAAGAACAACCCATGGAAATTGTTGATGACCAAGGAGTATAGGTACTAGAACAAATTGAAGGTGGTGATAGAAATCTTTTCCTTGGTATGGAAAATCTGATGGAGATGGATGAGGATTCTCTTTTCAAAAATATTTCATCTGAAGATATGGTACCTGAAAGCACAGTAAAATTACACTCTAAAAAAATATGGGATGAATTGTTTCAAAATAAGTCTATAATTAGAAGAGCACAGTTATTTGCAAAGTTATTTAGCAAGAAAGAGATGACCCCTGTTTTGGAGTTGTTAGGGGTTGATAATAAGAAAAAGTCATCAGGTTCATTAAAGCAAACAATAGTTGAAAACCTATAAGAAGCATTGAATTCTATTGAAAGCAAGATTCGAGCTATTGATTTAAGTGTTGCACGTAGAGCATTAATGACTATAATTTCTAGTAAGAAATTATCACATAGAAGACAAGTTCAAGCAATTTCCCAATTACTCAATGTTTCTAGGAGAAATGTTCAAAGATATATTGCAAGGAGAAATAGATTGGATGGAAATGTTGAGAATAATTGGGTAAATATTTGCAGGGTTCCCCGAAAAGATAGAATCTCAGAAGATGTAAAGGAACAGGTGATTGAATATTGGACCAGCCACTCTTGTGTTTCTTCCAATAGAAGGGACACTATACAAATAAAAGGTGAAGATGGTACAACAATTTCACATCCAAAACATTTTATAGATACAACACAAAGTAAACTTTTTGAAGCATTCAAGAAAGAATTTTCAGATGTGAAGATTTGTCAAAGGATGTTTGAGAGTCTACGACCAAGTTTTGTATGTATAAATAAGGTACATGAGACTTGTTGTTGTCGAAATCATGTTGAATTTCATCTACACCTACAATCATATAAAAAAGCTATGGCGGTAATTAATCCAAATATAGTCATCCCTGGAAGTACAACACAATTTGTGAAAACTCTTCTATGTGAAAAATTAGAAGATTCAGATGAATTCAAAGTGCAGTGTATAAAAAATATATATAATGATTGTAGAAATTTGAAGAATCTTATACAGGTTGACAATATTGATCATTCGATGCAAGTTATGTGGAAGAGATTTGAATATGAGAAGTACTCAACAAAGTCAGGAGTTGAGAGCAGAAAAATTATTTTCAAAGAGAGTGAATTGTCAAACAATGAGTTTATGAAAAAAATTTGCAATATCATATATCCACATATTGAACATTGTCGTGGTGCTAAATGGCAAGCTAAGCAATTTCGTGACTCAAAGAATTGTTTTCCACTAGGTTGTATTCTGTCTATTGTTGATTTCTCTAAGAACTATACATTTAGTCCTCAAAGTGAGATTCAAAGTCAATATTATCATTCAGAGCAAGTTGCAATATTTCTACAAGTTTGTTATAAGCATGCTGAAGAACATGTGGATGGTGTACAAAGTAGCAAAGATGAATGAATTATCATCAAAGAGGTTCACTTTTATATCAGTGATGATACAGGTCATGATAGAATCTATGTAGCCCATTGTTATGCAATATTTTTTGAAGACCTAAGACGTTGTCAAATAGATGCTTCACAACATTGGATATGGTCTGATGGATGTGCTAGTAAGTGTTGATTTAATTATTTTTTAAAATTATATTATATTTATTTGTGTAATTAACTTGTAGACTTGAATTGTTCAGTTAGTTAAATATGTTGTACCTCGATGTATATAATTTTTTTTTTTAAATTTTGGTTTTAAATTTGAAATTGTTTGTAACTTCACAGGACAATTTAAGTCTGCAAAAGCTTTTAATTGGTTAAGCCAACAACATATTAAACGAAACATTCAATTTTTGTGGAATTTCAATGAGAGTGGACATGGAAAAGGAGAGCATGATGGAGTTGGAGCATGTGTGAAGCGTGCACTTTGACAACATGAACTTGCAGGTAATACAATATGGAATACAAATTTAAATTCTTAAATATATTTTAAATAAATTTAAACCTGTTAGGAAAAAGTGTAGATCTCAATATTTTACATGTGTTGAGAAGTGGAAGCTTAAGCCATTATGCAATTTAATGGTTTTGATATATATCCAATGTTGCAGATTTTTAATATTTCTCCTGTTGGATTTTTAAAAAAATCTAATTTTATTTTTTTGAGATTTGTCTTTTCCTTTCAACTAGAAAACTGAGCTTAACCTGACATTTCACCAACATTAACTTACAGGTAATGCCATAAAGAATGCAAATGAAATTGTTGAATGGTGCAAAAGTCATTTTGCCATCCGTGACTCAATATACAACACACTCTATTTTTGGGAAGTTAAAGGTACATAAATATTTTGTTTTGAATTTCAATGTGTGTACATGAATTGCATTTTCAATTTTATACACCTTTTAATTGGATGATTGAAATTTAAACAGATATTGATCGATCAACTCTTACTAATTGTCAAACAATTAGTGGTATTAGAAGTTTGCATCAAATCATGACAATAGGACATAGCAGGCCTCCTGTAATTCAAGTGAGAAAAATCATGTTTTTGTGCTGAATGCATTGAAAACAATGCAAATACTCTACAATGTGAGAATATTAGAGATGGGTATGTTTCAAAATAGGAAATAAAACAATTAGTGGCCACATCGGACCCTTTTGAAGATAATGACATTGTAGATGTCTATAATCCTTTGTATTCAGCTGATTACGAACATGTATCATATTTAGTTGTTATAGGTAAATTTTTTAAATTTTTAAATTAAATTTTAACTTGTACATTTGATTTATAATTTTTTAAATTTTTAAATTAAATTTTAACTTGTACTACATGGTGTGTACAGGAGATATTTTTGTTGTTCTTGCAGATCCTGACAATACAGAAGGTGTAGATTACTATCTACTAAGATGTACGCAACTAAAATGCAAATTGTCAGAATCAATGACAGATGGTGATGGACAAGAGTATCCAACTAGATCAGTGGTCATTGAAGGCACATACTATCAATAAACAAAGATAGATACAAATGGTATTATATTATTGATTATATGCCAAGTCAAAAGGTTTTGCATTATAGTCACTTAGTTATAGCAACACGAATAAATCTTGAAACTTTACCAAAAATAGGACGTGCCAAACAAAGGTGGAGGTTGCCTATTGAAGATCATGAAAAGATTTTAGAGATAATAAAAGATAGAGAGCATCCAGATTATATGTACCAAGAACTTTAAGCTATTTTTGTACATGTATATATTTTCTATGACAATTTATTTTATGTTGAATTCAAATAATTTCATTCAATGTGTGATACATTACTTTTTTCTTAATCATCGAAATAGATAGGTCATTAATTAATTGCAGCTCATATGTTTCTTTTTCCTACATTTTATCTTAATGTAGCTTAATTGAATTGAGTTATTTTTGGATGTCATGATAAAGTTTAGTTTTTAAGGCCTAATAAACTATTTTATAGGTTCAAAAATTCTAGACATGATTGAGTATGATGCATGTGTGTAGTCATTTATGTGTTCACCAAGTTATTTGTTAAATCAACATGTTGGTGATCTAAGTTATTTTGTAATGACTCTATGGTATATGCTTAGTTCTTGAGGGTAGGGAATGCCGATCTCAAGACCAATTTAGTTAAATAGCTTGTATGTAATTAGCCAAACGATAGTTCAATCTTCAAACTTGTATAATTTCATTTCTACAATGAAAATGCAATTTAGCATCTTACTAAAATTCTCTTTCATTTTAATCCAAGTATAATTTCACTTTTACTTCACAAATATAATCAAGTAGAAATAAATCTTAGTTAATAATATTTAAGTAATAATTTTTGAGTGATAATAAATTAAATTTACTCTTTTTTTATTCATGCATTTTACTTAGAAAACATCTATTAATGAAATATTAGCTTTTCTAATTTATTTATTATTTAATTGATACATAACTCAAGCAAGGAAATCATCTAACCTTTAATTTTAGTCTTTAATAGCTTAATGTTAGTGATATATATATATTGTTATACTTAGATAGATATTTCTTTTGTCTCAATATCCAAATTCAATGTAATTGTGTCTATACAAGTGAATGAAATTTTATTGAGTTTGTTATGGATGGCATGGAGTTGTGTTACATCCCTATTTTCTGACTTGCTATACTTTTACCTTTTACTTGGGCATAAGTAAATTTATTGAGATGCTATAGATTTTTGAGAAGATATGACATGGAATTATATTGAATATCATTTAGGAAATCATGGAAATGATTATGTTATTGTCGATTTTATATCTATATGATGAGATTTGATTTATTTTGAATAATGATGCACTGATCCCTTATTGTTTGATGACAAGTGAAATAGGATTACAAGTTATCGACTCTCAGAGAAGAGAGAGAGAGTATCTTTCGAGAAGAGAGAGATAGACCTTGGATCACGAGTGGTCAATTTGCCAAACGAGTCTAGTGTTAAATGATAATGTGAACCAATGAGTCGTATGAGGTAAGTCTTGTCTTGCTAGTTACTTTTGAATCTAATCGACAGGTAGTCGATATCTCAATTTTTATTTAGTCAAGTCAATGATGAGTCGACATAGTCGTTGCGATGTAAACAACGTCTTAGACATAAAACGGTTGTGTTATTCTTCTTGTGATACTTGAGGTTTTATTGTCACCTCTTAAACGTCGAGACATTCCCATCAAGTTAGATGACGCGAATATTGTCGACGTTTAACGTCAACAGATGATCTCGTCAAGTTGACTTGATTTTAATGAAGAATTGTGATGGGGAGGTAAACTCGACCCATTCACATTATCCGTAAACCTTAGTGATTAATTGAATGGTCGTCAAATTAGTATTAACCACCATCTCTATTACCATGTCAATCTATTCTTTTCTTGCAATATAACAAAGAGGGAATCTTCAAACATTTTAGGAGGCAATTACTGCCCACACTTTCTTCATAAGAAATGCATGTCTTTCTTTATGGAGAAGTCCACGATTGGTGGCACTTATTTTAACCAACTCTGAGTGGACGAGAGTGGTTAGGAGCGAATCTAAGTTGTCATTTAATGAGTTGTGTGCTCTTTATACCGTTGAGTGGTGCTTTTAAACCGCCAACACCTCTTAACTCGTTGGAAAATCCTTATGCTATTAATAGCACGCTGCTCGCTGCCTTGTGGGATGTTATTCTATTTCAGAGAAGTGGTTATTTAGACATAGTGGGAGTCTAAGAAGTAGGGACTCCGTTGTCTTTAAGGCGAGCAAATAATGAGTGGGAACGGGGGAGTCCTTGCTAAAGAAGGGAGTTGTTATCAAAAACACTAAAGGATGCCGCGACGTGGAGGGGGGTTTAAATGCTATCCGTTGGAGCTCACAGACCATGAATCCCTTATGTGAGCAGGCATGAAGCAAAGGGAGGCAGTCTGGAGGGGGTGAAAGATAAATGATTTGGTAATGAAGTTCATGGTCATTCTTTTACCTCAACTACATTTTCTCTAAGGGCGGTAGTAGAAAGAGGGATAACAGTGGCAGCGAGGAAACTTGGACAATTGGTGCTGAGTGGAGCTCACAGACCACGATCTCAATCTGTGTCTGAAGTGTCGATTAACAGGTTCTTTGTCTTTACAAATTGTATATAGTTATATTCATTTTATCTCTTCTTTCAAATGATAATCACAGTAGATTATTTGGAAGGCCGTCGGCCAAGTTTAGTAGATAGGCCAAATTTTATATTATAAAATGATAGGCCGTTATCACATAGTTAATGTGTAAGTTGTTAGAATATTGTTATCTACTATGTTATGATTGTAGCTGTTATGACATTAGAGAAATATCATTATGATCATTCTTATAGGATAATGATCGAAGGTATATCGGTATCATAGATTAAACATAGACAATTATGATACTACAATAGATGAAGTCTAAGTATACTTCTTAAATAAGTACTAATTTCTTATATCTGTATGAGTTATAATTTCGGAGTCTTTGTTCTAGTTATTACAGAAACGTCTCTAATCCTAATATGTTAATCGATGACCTTCCATAGCGACAGTGGAATCGATATACATGTATTTTATCATTCCAAAAGTCCCTTCGACTAATGAATTCTTGAAACCAGTTAAGTGCAAAGACCTCATACTTGCTCGCCAATTGTTGGTTAGCCCGTACTTTAGAGAATTTTATAGGGCCACTATTGTAGATTAGACTTTGGAACTATAGTGTGAAAAGTACTAATAAACTTACGACTATAATAGTTATGTTTTTCTTTATATATTTATATCTTGGGTTTATGGAAAACTTAGACTTTAAACCAAAGTCGACCAAATTGAGAATTAGTCTTTGTCTTTATTGGTGTCAAAATAAAAACTCAGTCAACATTCTAGATTTTTGGTGAAACCATAGAGATTGTTATATCTATGATTTGATTGCAATTGATTATAACCATGTTATAAAGGATTGAATTTATTTTTGGTAGTCATAACCATGGTAAGCAATTTTCTTTCTAGTCAAGAATTGTGAAACCTAGAAAAGACCTTGTAGTCAGAAAAGACTTAGGGGGGGTTAACCCATTTGTGGATCATATATTACTTACTATTCTATTATCTTGGAATAGGGAGGACAAAACCTAAACTTGACCCAATAGGGTAAATTTTATATTCTAAACCTTCGTGATCATTAAATAGATTGACAACAAAGAGGCAAGTACTCTTACTACGAATGGTTATTCTTAGTTGACAGAGAAGAATTTGCAAGTCTTAATATGTATCGAAAATAGTTTTCTCTTGCTCTTAGAAAACTTTAGTTTCAAATGGATATCATTAAGGGAATACTTTGTTCTTGGGATGTCCAAAGTGAGTGGATTTCCCTACTTCAACTTAGATGAAAACGCTCATTTATTTAAGACTATATAATTCATTATGCTAAAAGAGAAGAACTTTAAATATGTTTTCAATGGATAACAAATGGGATTAGATTGCCAACCAGTTGCAGTTCAACTAAACTTGGGAGAAGCTTGGACTTGGAGTTGAACCATTTGGCATTATTGTTAGGCTTGTTTGGAAATGATTTTTAGGTCAAAAGAAGACTAAAGGAAAGTTGTTTACTTAAACTCTATTCTTGATCTTCCATTATCATGGAAAAGGAAATACAAAACCCTAGAGTGACCCAGTAGGGTAAGGTTATAAATTATACCTTTTGGGGTTACAACTTGTTTTAGTGGATTATTTATGGGTCGATAAAGAAGGTCGAGAATCTTAATCTGGTAATGTTCATGTCTATCATTTTGAAAAGAGATTTGTTACTAATCGACAATGTTTAACCTTAAGTAGGGAAAACTATTTGTTGGGCTACAAGTGGACTTGAAATACAAGCCATAAGCCTCAACTTTTGCAAATATGCAAGAGGTACTAATAATGGTTAGTCAACCATAAAGTATGTTACATCTTTATTGGACACAACTTCTCTTAGCTATTGCTTGTCAATAAGGGGTGAATGTCAAACGTTGCAAAGATGCAAAGAGAGATACGTAGGAATGGATAGTCATTCCATAAAGGTCCATGGAGCAATGATAGTTCTTATGAATCCACCTAAGTCAAAAAGACTAGGTTTGAGTTAGGCAAAACTCATCAATTGAATCTAAATTTAACCTAGATATGGTAATTAGTATATTAAGACATTGAGATCATTATTTAGATCGTGATTGAAGGGTCAAGTGCCCTGACTATGTGTAATTATCCTTATTTATAAGAAGGGAATTAGTTTCCTAGACTATAATGCTTAACCTGGGCAAGGTTATCATCTTAGTCATTATTAATTAATCTAAAATTCTTATGAGACAATAAGTCGTGGACCTCAGGATTGCAATGATGCAATGAGAGTCCTTGTAAAGGAAGAAAGACAAAGGAAAAAGTCTATGGATTTTAGAGTGAGACAAAAAACATGTATTGAGTCGGAAAGACTAAATTAATGAAAACGCCATGACTTCATAAGTTGAATGTAGGTTGACCAAGTCGAACTGTAGGAATATGTAGTATCCAAGTTGAGTTGGGGTGGGTCAACATTACGACATCGTTCATTGCGAACGTCAATTTATATTGAAACTATGGCCATAGTAATGCATGTCTCTGCATGCATTGTCGGTTCACTGTATCTGGATTGCACATCCTATCGGGAATCATACTTAGCTAGAGGGTATCTAGGGTTGTATGATAGATAGAGTTGTGTAAGATACAACACTATGTACTCGGAAAGGCAAATTACTACTGGTCACCTTGGTCTATACTTCTCATGAAGGGTAGGGCCACTTCCGGTTAGGAAGGAGTGCGGGAGACCGACGGTCTGTGGTTGGAGGTAAATCACTGGAAAGATACTCTCTCTCTCTAGCAGAAGACATGCCGAGGCTTGCGATAAAGATGTCAGAATTTTGGATGTAGTATATCACTGAGACTTGTGTTTATTGAGACTAAGTAAAACATTATCTGATTCAAGTATTTATAATTGATTTATTTTGTAAACATTGTACTAGAGAAAGATAACATGGTCTAATGTATTTTGTAATGAGAAATCTTGTAATTGTTGTTACTTGATTATTTATTCAAATAAATTTTTTTTTTCTCTATCTCATATTTACCTTGTTTAATTACTTTATGGTAAATTTCTAGTTCTTACTATGATTTTAGAACGTGGATGTTACATATGGTATCAGAGCTATCGGGTTCGACACTAGGGCTTATGAGTCCACTATGCTAACCTATAGTCAACATTATGCGGTTAGCTAATGTTCAAATTTTCTTGTGCCAGAATGACGTGGAGAAGAACAAAGAAAAGAACTAGGAAGTCTGGTCCCCAGCATTTGCCTAGATTAGTGGTTAAGAAGAAACCTATCGAGGAGTTTGAACTTAAAGAGCATGTTGTTTACTCTGAAGGTGCATGGCTGGAGGATTCAGAGACTTTTTCTGATGCACTTAAGCGTATTTGGCTAGAAAGAAAACAACGTTCTAAATTGGCCAAGAATCCTACTAATTCTACTGGTGTAGTAAAACCTAGTAAACTGTAGCCAGTTACGACATGTCACTTGAACGTTGATGTGATGTTTTTGTTTTAGGAAAAAGGTGTTGGAGTACTTGTGTGTACATCCACCCTCTATGTTTGTTAAACTGGAAGATTTTTAACCGACAGTGACATATAGTCTTGTCATATCAACAATATAAATCAGGATGTGGTTACTCCTAAAGAAATTATAATAAAGACGACAATGTTTTGTAACAAGCTATTGATCGTTATGAAATAAATATATGTCTTGATATTTTGAGTCACTTTAGATTCAAAAAAACTATTAGACAACTTAATTATCTGGTATGAGGAAAATGAGAGCATGTATCATACTAGAACCAAACCAGGGTGAAGGTCTAAAAGAGAATAAACCACTAATTTATCTCTTGATCGAATTGGAGCAATCCTAACCATGTTTAAAACCAAGGAGATACCTAGTATTTTGGAAACAAAAATATGAGATCAAGGAAACCCTAAAGGGGGGAAAATGAGAATACTCATGGGATGAGAAAGGAAAATCACAAAGAATATAGCGTGAGTTATAGAAAATCCTAAAACTCTAGACCCTAAAAGGAAGCAAAGGATAGGCTTGCCCTAGAACTGTTCTAGACATGAAGAAAGTCATTTCACCAAGGTTGATGGAACAAGTGTTGGAATCAACTGAAAATCTTATTCCTCTTAGAATTCTAGGATGAGTTACCTAGAAAAGTATTTCACCTTATAACAACTATAGGATTAATGGAATAAAAAACCCTTATATGAATTATTGGCTAAAAGGTTTGAATAGATCCAATATTCCACCATCGGGTGCACTAGATATCATTGACAAGAGGAAGGACATAACTCTACAATTGTGTATTGAGTATCATATGCTCATTAAAACCACGATAAGGAGCAAATATCTTTCTCACGTATCGATGACCTCTTTGATTAGATGGGTTGAGTTGTTATGTTAACAAAGATTGATTTAAGATTGATATATCATCAATCTAGATTGAAGGATGAGGATACTCTTGAAACAACTTTTGGACAAGAATGGGCACTGTGAGTTAGTAGTGTTGTCCTTTGAACATACAAATGCCTTGTCATATTCAAGAATCTCATGAGCAGTGTGTCTAGAGATTGTTTAGATATATTTGTTCTAGTCTTGTAGAAGATGTACTTATTTATTTTAAGCATGAAGGAGAACATTAATCCTTATGTGCAAGTGATTCTATATTGATTAAGAGAAATTACAACAGCACCAATGCTATGAATTCATGTTCCAAAGGACAGTTTGAGGGAAAATTGATGCCTCAGGAGATGGTTTAAGGGGTGTACCTTTACATGATGAGTAATTAAGCAAGCTCTTGTGGTAAAATTTTAAAGATTCAAGGTATGATAGGTTTTCATTTTAAGTCTCACAGACTATTGAGTTTCATAGAATGGTTAATGTTAGAATTAGAGTTAGGGTTAGGGTTACAATTAAGGTTAAGTTTACTATTAAGGTTAGGGTTTCAATTAGGATCAGGCTTAGGGTTAAAATTAGAGCTATGTTTAGGGTTAGAATAAGGGTTAGGGTTAGTGTTAGAATTAGGGTTGGGGATAGGGTTAGAATTAGACATAGGGTTAGGATTACAATTATATTTGGGGTTAGGGTTAGGGTTAGAATTAGGGTTACGACTATAATTAGGGTTAATGTTAGAATTAGGGTTAGGGTTATAATTAGATTTGTGTTGCAATTAGAATTAGGGTTAGGATAAGGGTTAGAATTATAATTAGAATCTGGGTTACAATTAGAAATAGGGTGAGAATTAGAATGAGATTACCTTATATATGAAAAAGAGAATGAAGAAGGTCCTAGCATTCACACTAGATCAAACCCTCTTTCACAATAACATTCAAGGACAAGACTAAGCCAAATCACTACCAAATGGAGGTGGACTCAACTATAGATCTTGTACTCAAGAGGGATATGGAAATATTAGATTTAATCAAGTCTTTTTATCAACCCTAAGGTCAATGAAGCACAAAACCCTACTTCTACAAAGATTTGATTACAACAGAAAATGTACAACAGATATCTAGAAACTAATTGCACAGGAGTGACCAAGAAGATGTCGAAACTTGTGTCCCGAAAGCAGAAATGTTAGAGGACTATTCCATGGGTGCCCAAGTCTAGACTGATTGATTCTGCCAGAACTAAAAACTAGAAATTTGCTACAGAGACTGTCCTGATGCCATTACTGATGTCAAAAAGGGAAGAAGACTAGGGTGCCAATGCCCAAGTCTTGCATGGAGGAATATTCTCAAATTGTTGTCAGATCTTGAAACCCTAATCCTTGCTCAATCTTCCTATATCTTCACTTTTCCAGATCTCGCACCTATAACCTATATGATAAAACCCTTAGGTGGATGAATGCTATTCAACTCATAAGGAGAGATAGATGATAACTTCAAACCTACAACAACACACAATGACAGTACAAATCTACTCTAGAATCATAATGAATGCTTTGAATGTTCTTTTCTCCAATGCTTCAAATTAGCTATCTCTATCTAGGTTACAAATGAATTAAAAAACACAATTATATATGCTTTCCCGCTAACATTCGTCAAATTAACCAAAAGAGCCAACAAAGAGAAACCCTTTTAAAGGTCTTATGTCGACATACATTTAAATTTGCCCTGACCAATTAGGGAAGACTTGGGCGCGGGTGCCCAAGTCTTGAGGCTCCTTTTTGGTCTGGGGTAAGATAAAATATGGGCCCCTTGTTCCCAATTTACATTGGTTTCAGGGGATTTTACATCAAGATGAATATTTAGAATGTATGATGTAATCACGAGGACCTAGGAGCTAAATAAGGAGGTAAAAAGGCATGTGTCCACTTTTTAATCCATAACATTTAACCCCCACTTTAATGTGTGTAAGATCTTACGATCAGTACATGCATTAAAGTATGGTCAAAGCACATCAAACACATCAGACACAAGAGTGAAGACACACTTTAAGTTTGGAAGAACCATTTATAGCCCCGAAGCTTAGGCAAACATAAGAAAACACTTGAAAGTCATGCAAAACATAGTGAATACAGTGAAGAAGCACACAATACGCAAAGAAGACAGTAAAGCATGCAATACACGGAGAAAACATGAATATAATCATGCAATACACAAGGTATACACGAAGAGAGAACATGATTAAACAATTATATAACCCTAACTAGGTGATGGTGGGTGCTCATCGCTACACGCCGCCATCAAAAGCACACAAAACACAGCATGGGGGGACCTCATCACTACGTGCTACCACAAAACATGTAAAACACATATCATGGGGGAAGATCATAGCTACGCACTGCCACTAAAACATGCAAGACACACAGAAAACACATGGAATACACGAGTGTTGTAGAGTATGTTGTTGACACACTATACATCTTAAACATAGCTGACACGAGTGGTAGGGAGGAGCTCATCACTACGCTCTACTATCTAAAACATGCCAAACACACCTGGCGATTGAGCTACACTACCACAACCATCAAAGACATGCTTGAGGGTGAATAACTCAAGATCCAACCCTACCTTCACAAAGGACTTTTAAAAGGATGTGCAACCACTCAAGGGAAGACACAATCCCACCTTCCGTAGAAGGGATTTCAAAATGCAACCCCACCTACATTGCGCAGATGCCTTACGGTGAAAAGGAAGCATGTACACAAAGTATACAACCCCACATGCATCGCAGAGATGCCTTACAGTGAAAAGGAAGTATACACAAAATAAAACAAAGTACACCACTCCACCTACATAAGGCTAGATACTTATGGGTTTGGAAGACACACTTTAAGTTTGGAAGAACCATTTCTAGCCCCGAAGCTTAGGCAAACATAAGAAAACACTTGACAGTCATGCAAAACATAGTGAATATAGTGAAGAAGCACACAATACACAAAGAAGACAGTAAAACATGCAATACACAGAGAAAACATGAATACAGTCATTCAATACACAAGGTATACACAAAGAGAGGACATGATTAAACAATTATATAACCCTAACTAGATGATGGGGGGTGCTCATCGCTACGCACCGCCATCAAAAGCACACAAAACACACATCGTGGGGGGAGCTCATCACTACGCGCTACCACAAAACATGCAAAACACACAGCATGGGGAGAGATCATCACTACGCACTGCCACTAAAACATGCAAGACACACAAGAAAGACACACAAAATACACGAGCATTGTAGAGTATGTCGTCGACACACTATACCTCTTAAACACAGTAGACACAAGCGATAGGGAGGAGCTCATCACTATGCTCCACTATCTAAAACATGCCAAACACACCTGACGGTTGAGCTACGCTACCACAACTGCCAAAGACACGCTTGAGGGTGAATAACTCAAGATCCAACCCTACCTTCACAAAGGACTTTTAAAAAGATATGCAACCACTCAAGGGAAGGCACAATCCTGCCTTCCGTAGAAGGGCTTTCAAAATGCAACCCCACCTACATTGCACAGATGCCTTATGGTGAAAAGGAAGCATGTGCACAAAGTATACAACCCCACATGCATCACAAAGATGCCTTAAAATGAAAAGGAAGTATATGCAAAACAAAACAAAGTACACTACTCCACCTACATCGTGGAGATGCCCTACAGTGAAAAGGAAGTATACACAAACACACTTTATCAACCATATCTAAAATATCCTTGGAAGCATTTAGCACAATATATGTCCCCACCTTAAAGTGGTTGATCCCACTTGCCGGTACCAAACACATTTAAGGTAAAGTTGAAAACACGCAAGGGAACAAGAGCTTTCACAAAGCCCATGCCCAAAAGTGACATGTGCTTACAATCACCAAATGTTCCCAACAATCACACAGGTTAGTATCAAATTCTAATCATCAACAATATTTATGCACAAAAATAAGTTAACATAGCACATAAACAAACCAAGGCTAGATACTTATGGGTTTGGAACTGAGTATAGCCATTAGAGTATACTTCAGGTGTCTTAGAACCAAGTGTAGCTACAAGGTGAGATACAAAACATTGCAAAGTAGCTAGAAGTAGATTTAGAGTATTGCAAAGGTTTGTTACAAGAATTTCACAATACGATACATGATCACATCACAACACAAAATGATTCTACTAGTCAAGCATCAATAACATATTAACCCCATCATATTTTTATTCTTGTTGTAGGGACACATGGTCCTTATCAATTTCTATTTGTTATCATCATTCGTCGACTAGTAGAGCCACAAAAGAATGAAATCATGAAAAGTGAGAGAGGAGACAAAAGTGACCTAGGTTTACAATGTGGGAAAATGCCCCCAAGACATCCTCCACAATGTTATGCCCCCAAGGCACCACACACAACAATGACAATGAGGGAGAGGAGAATAGAAGAATAGAGAAACAAAATAGAAGTATCACAAAAGGGGCAGTCTCCATGTATCTTTGACCTTACAAGAGTATCACGGGTCATCCAAGGAGACCTAGTCAACATTTAACACAATACGGGGGAATCACAACACAACACATACACATATATAGATATTTTTATCTAAAAGGAGGCCAAACTTGCGAGCATCTTGGAAAGGTGCTCCATCAACTGTGGTAGAATAGATGAGAGATTCATACATGTTTGATTTTCATTACCTAAGTAGTCTTAGGATGCTTGTTTCACAAGATTGCTTATGTTTGAAATTCTCTGATGCTTGCAGGGAGGTGAATCTTCACCTTTTCTAATAGATGACTCACACCTTGTGAAAGGAAGCTAGGTGTGCAAAAATCACTTCCTAAACTATCTAATGAGGGGAGAGGTATGTAAATTCATTTTAACCCTTACAATTGCAGTAATATGAAACATATATAAGAGATATTACAATAGCAAACACAATACAAGAATGTAGATAGAGAGAAGTAGACACAAGATGTATCATGGGGAAAACCTTTTAAGGTGAAAAACCCCACACTCTAAAACCTTTACAATGTATTATCTGAAACAGTTACAGTTTACAGTACACTTGCAATGCAAGTTCTTCCAAGAGTCTTCAAATGTGGAATCTAGAGTTATTCCAGTAGTATAACAGTAATTGTAAAAACACTATCCAACTACAACTCCAAACTATGTAATATATAGAGATTACAAGGCATATTCTAGAAACATCTTGGGATAGGCATCCACCTTGGCCACATGGCCATTATCTCGCATCAAAGGAATGTACTTGTCCTTTTTGCAAATACATCCCTTACATCTGTCATACATGGTAGATTTGACTTTCCCAACATGGAGGACTCCAAGGCTAAAAATAGACTATGATAGATGCTCTTACGCATCTTACAACTGTCATAGATTTTTCCAATATAACAACCTTAAATTTTGTAAGAGAATCCGTCATAGAATGCTAAATATAGCATATTCCTCTTACAACATGTCATAGCCCAACTTGGGTGTCCAAAGTTGCCTTTCCCTCATGCAAAGATACTCACCGACACTTGTCACCACTTGTCATAGGAATCTCCAAACTTGGCTCTTACACGTCATAGATTCTATCATATGGAATATCCTCTTCCACATACCACAAGATGCTAACACATTGCATAATAGTGCCACCTCAAATGGGACACCCAAATCCATGTAGGTTTGACTTGACCATTCAAGTCACATTCCAAGTAAGATGACATGTCATCGTGCCACCTCAACTAAGTGACCAAACTAAATGTGCAAGTAAATACAATATTAGGCAATAAATAAATATACAATTAAATAAATAATACTAGGAATTTGTAAAGGTTGAGACACCTTAATTCCCAACATTCTACCACTTGTCGAACACCTTGGAAGAGCCAAAAGAAATGACAAGATTGAACTACTAGGGGGCAAGAGGCCCATAGACTTCGAACACCATCTAAACTTCTTTGTGCCCACTGGTTTCATCAATGCATCTACAACATTCTTCAAAGTGTCTACTTTCTCTAATATCACCTTCCCATCCTCTACCATGTCTCACACAAAATGAAACTGTACATCAATATGCTTTGTTCTGGCATGGAAAGTCAGATTCTTTGCTAAGTAAATCACACTCTGACTGTCACAATAGATAGTAATCTATCCTGCATTAACACCAATATTTGAACACAACCTCTTAAGCCAAATGGGTTCCTTACAAGCATGATTTTATGCCATATACTCAGCTTCTGTCGTGGACAAAGCAACCATAGGTTGTCACTTGCTCATCCAACTAATTGCACTACTGAACATAGTAAACACATAAGCACCGGTGGATCTCCTTCTGTCAATGTCGCTTGCCCAATCAGAATCCACAAATTCACGAATACATACAGAATGTGGAGGTCCTATAGGATGACCATGATAACATAGGGAATACTCAGAAGTACCTCACAAATATCTAAACACTCTCTTTACTGCATCCTAGTGTACCCATCTAGGATTAGCCATAAACTGACTAAGGACTCCCACTGCTTGGGCAATGTCTGGTCTTGTACAGACCATAGCATACATCAAATTGCCAACAACACTAGCATAAGGTACTCTGCTCATATCCTCCATCTTAGAAGGAGACTTTGAACAATCATTAATAGATAACTTTGTCCCCAAAGAAATAGGAACACACAATGGTCTGCAATTTGCCATGCTGAATCTATCCAACATGGTCTTCACATACTTACTCTGGCTTAACCAAAGTTTTCTATTTGCTCTATCTCTTTTGATCTCCATCCCTAGAATGGGGTAAATGCAAGGAGATGGGGGACCAAAAAGTCACCACCATCTCAAAAAATAAAGAAAAATGCGAGCGCATTATAAGGTGCTCGCGTTTTGCTTTCAATAAAAGTAAAAAAAAAAACCTTGTTTTGCCCATTCGGCCGCGAGCATTCCTTTGATAGTAGCAAAGAAGAAAAGGAGAAATGCGAGTACGTTAAGGAAAAGCCTACTGAATCAAGTTTGATAGAGAAAACAACAAATTCACAATGCCACCTCATTGCCAAAGACATTGTCGTGCAAATTTGGAGGCTCCAGCACAGGAAGAAGGTAGGGTTTGACTGATTTTGTTAGTTTAAGAACAATTTTTGAGTTTTGCAATGTTTGATTTGTTTTTATATTTCATTTATAGTTATTGAAGAAAGAGAAAACCTAAATCTAATTGAGGAGGTTGAAAACAACCCTCAAAACCCTCCAAACCCACCTTCACCTCCTTTTATTGTTAGGGATAATCAAGAACATTACCTGGGGATAATAGAAGAAAACAAGAAACATCTTTAGATTATTATTGAAACCCTAAACTATTTAAGTGGAACCATTGATCGTAGGAGGACACTTGCAAAATCACTAGAGGAGATTGTTGCTCACACGGATTTGGTGACAAAACAAGTCACCAAATTCCAAGACTATAGGGAGAGGTGTCGGCAATTTTATACTGATGGCTTATCATATGAACAAGTCAAGAATTAAAAAATTATAAAATCTAAATTATGTGAACACTTTACCAATCCCAAAACTGATCAAAGATTAGAAGAAAGTTGCAAACGGTTTCCTATACATTGGTGTATCAATGAAGAAAAATCCCAACACTTTTGGGATAGATGGTACATGGTCTTCGATGAGCGCCCATGCAATAATGATGAGGTACCACAATATTTCCTGAGGAAACTCTATTGCGAGTTCATCCTCAACAAGATTCTGAATTATTTTGACATTCGTGATTTCTAGGGTAGAGGTGGTGGCTCTGCCCAAGATAGACCCAGGGCTCAGCGAGATCAAAACTATGTGCCTGTACCCCGAGTGAGGCCAGATCATAGGTCACTCTCTTTGGCTTTGAAGGAGAGTGTTGAGGTGAAGACGTTACATTCACTGACTACTCTCACCCAAACTCTATCACAGCATGTCGATGATCTTACCTAGGCCGATGAGGGTGTGAGTAGTAGGCGTCATGTGTCCCCACATTTGTGCAGTTCATGTGGGAACCTATGTGATTATGAGACGCAGGACGTATGACAGGACTCTCCATAGGATGCTGCAACGCAGGGGCAGGATGATGCGACGCAGGGGCAGTATCCATTGATGGGGGCATCCGTATTAGATGATCTTGTTCTTAGTGATGATCTCTTACAGTATACATTTGGCATTGACTCTCAGGTAATTTGTTACAAGTTTCATTATGATTTAATATATTGTTATTTGAAATTTGTAATTGTTTTTATATGATTATCTATATTATAAGTCAAATGTATGTAATTGTCTGCACAGTGAATTTCCAGGGTCAGAGTCTTCATCCTACCTCCGTTAGCCGTCCACTGGCAGGTTATGAGAGGAGGTCAAGGCAACAGGTATGTAATTTATCACATGATCATAATTATTGTAGATATGTCATTGGTAATATTATTTTGTGACAATTTGACGATTTCAACAATCACCGGCAACTGCACTATATCCTTGGTCCCCTGGACGCCAACCCACCAGTTATACGGAGGTAAATTTAACCATTTCTAATCATTATGCATTTTTAAACTAATGTTATGTATTTATTTTTGTCGATTAATCTTGAACTTAATTTTCAGATGCTGAATCTAGAGACTCCTGATGTTCGTGATTTAGCGCAGAGAGGCATTGATGCAGCCATAATGTTTGCAAATGCTTTGACCGAGGTATGAGCCAATAACATGAAAATGTCATAATTTTGTATTTCTTATTTTTATCTCATGTCATTTGATGTACATAAATGATATTTATGTTTAGTCAATTTTGCTTCTTGATGCTTCTTACATCAAGTCACAACTCCAATCCGTCTAACTATGGACGAAGAAGCTAGAGAAAAGATGATGGAGAGTGATCATCGGTTGGTAGTAAGTGATCAATTACATATGTTCAATGTTATATATTTGATACATTTTCTATACTAATGTGCATATTGTTTGTTTGTATTAACAGGTGCACCTGGACGAAATTTATTCGAAGAGGTCTACTCGACAACATAGAGAGGATGAGTCACGAACTGGCTCTAGATCTTCACAGTCAAAGAAGGGCCGCCGATTATTTCATAAACGTCCATAGGAAACTAGTTTTTGGGACATTTTTTGTATGCCTAGATGGCTTTGTATACATACTTTTGTATGTTAATCTGATGTATATTTTTGTATATTTGCCTATATGGCTTTATTTGAACATGCCTATATGGCTTTTTATATAAACTAGATGTTATGTTCATGACATTATGTATATGATAGTTTATATGAAATATTTAATATGATAATCAATTATTGTTACAGGAATTTGGTTTTACATGTGCCAATTGCATTTGCTTGAAAGTTTATAAATTATTTTCAAATAATCCATTTTGTGCATATCTTGCAATCATTGAATTATGTGGGACTGTGCATTTCTTTGAGGCATCATTTCAAATAGTTCACGTGCCTTGTCTATGCTTCCATACTTTCCATACATGTCTACAAGGGCAACTTTGCAAATACAATACATGTGACAAAATTCTTATATCATTTATGCTTTGATGGTTGTCCACACCATGTTCTCTAGATCCAATTATAGCATAGGCAAGGAGGAAGTTGGTTAAGGTTGTGCAATTTGGTTTTAGATGTGCCAAAATTTGCATAAATTGTTGAAATTTATTTTTGTGCATTTGCTTGAGAGTTTTTAAAGCCTTATGAAAAATCCATTTCATGCATAGCTTGCAATCATTGTATTCCATGAGACAACATTTCTTTGAGGCATCATGTCAAACAATTCACGTTCATTGTATATGCTTCCACACTTTGCATACATGTCTTGCAGGGTACTTACAACTATGACATTTGACAAAATTCCTATATCCTTTATGCTTTGATGGATGTCTATACTGTGCTCCAAACATACCATTTCTAAGGTTGTGCAATTTTGCTTTACACCCGCCAATAACATTTGCTTGAAAGTTTTTATGCCTTATCAAAAAATCCATTTTGTTCATATCTTGCAATCATTGCATTCAATGAGGTGACATTTCTTTGGGGCATCATGCCAAATAGTTCACGTGCCTTGTCTATGCTTCCAAACTTAGCATACATGTCTCTAAGGGCAGTTGCAACTGCAACATCTAACAAAATTCCCATATGTTTTATCCTTTTGATGGATGTCCATTTTGGCATAGGCAAGGAGGATACTGGCTAAGGTTGTGGAATTTTATTTTACACCTGCCAATCACATTTGCTTGAAAGTTTCTAATGCCTTATCAAAAAATCCATTTTGTTCATATCTTGTAATCATTGCATTCAATTAGGTGACATTTCTTTGGGGCATCATGCCAAACAGTTCACGTGCCTTATCTATGCTTCCACACTTTACATACATGTCTCTGAGGGCAGTTGCAACTACAACATCTGATAGAATTCCCATATCCTTCATGCTTTGATGGATGTCCATACCATGTTCCAAAGATCCCATTTTGGCATAGGCAGGGAGGATGCTGGCAAAGGTTGTGGAATATGGCTTTACACCTACCAACTATATTTGCTTTAAAGTGTCTAAATCCTTTTCAACAAATCAATTTTGTGCATATCCTACAATCAAGGCATTCCATTAGATGGCACATCTGTGAGGTGTTCTGTCAAATAGTTCATGTGCCTTGTATATGATTCCACATTTTGCATACATGTCTCTCAATGCAGTTGCAACTACAACATCTGATAGAATTCCCATATCCTTCATGCTTTGATGGATGTCCATACCCTGTTCCAATGACCTAATTTTGGCACATACAAGGAGGATGCTGGCAAATGTTGTGGAATTTGGATTTACACCTGCCAATTGCATTTTCTTGAAAGTGTCTAAAACCTTTTCAAAAAATCCATCATATGCATATCCTACAATCATGGCATTCCATGAGATGACATTTATTTGAGGTGTTATGTCAAACAATTCATATTCCTTATCTATGCTTCCACATTTTGCATACATGTCTCACTGGGCAATTGCAACTACAACATCTAACAAAATTCCCATCTCTTTCAAATATCTAAAGCCTTTTTCAACAAATCCATTTTGTTCATATCCTGCAATCATGGCATTCCATCAGACCACATTTCTTTAAGGTGTTATGTCAAACAGTTCATGTTCCTTGTCCATGCTTCCACATTTTGCATATATGTCTCACAGGGCAGTTGCATAAATGGGTTTGTACCACAAACTTCATTATCAATTCCCATTATAAAGTGGTAAATTTTATTGCAAGGTTTGATAGATCAAATTCATATTATGAACTTCACAATGAATATCCTTCCTATCAGTTATAATAAGACTGCTATAATAGTTGGAACAACAATTTAGAACTCCCCTGCCTTACTCAAAAATCATTAAGAGGTATAGTCAAAATCATGTCAAATGTGTCATAAAAGTCTTCCTCCATCCTCATTGGTGCAGGAGCACCTTCACAATGTTGGTCAAATGTTGTAAATAAGAGTCTTTAGTGAGTTTTGTATGTCCAAGTCATTTTTTTTGGTGCTATAAGGTCTAATTAAGTCCATATTGGGTGTATTTATGCCATATAGTGGTCTAGGTGTGAAATTTTGTCATGGACACTTCATAATCTAGGAAAGAACATTCTCTCATCATATTAAAAACTCCATGAAACCATGATGAAACAATGAAGCACCATGTCGAAGGTTCATGGCTATTGTAGGTTTGATAAAACTCATTTTTATGATGCCCAGGTTGTCCTAAACATGCATAAGGTTCATAACTTCTGAAAAATCAATCTATAGTTCATTTTCTTAACCCATGGAAAAAGTTATAACCATTGTCCCAAAGTCTAGACAATTATGTAGTAACAAAGGATAATTAGGAAAGGTGGTAGGAGTGACATTTTGCATTCCATAGCTCGTGGGACCAAACAGAATTTGCCAGCGCATCGGGGTAGTCAGGTAAATGCCAGGGGAGGTCTCTTTTCGTGTGCCAAGTGCCGCAGTCGTTCAGGTCAGCAGGCTACCAGCAAAGTCCCTTAAGATCCCTAAGACGAAAAAATTGCCAAACTTTGACGGGGTAGTTCTCAAAATTTGTGGTAGCTGGGAACCTTCCATTTGGACCTACAGGTGCATGTGGAGTCCATCCACAATAACCTCTCTCGATTTCGTTCAACTCTAGTCTGTTTGACCGTGTCGAAATCAAACACATTCTTGCAAAATGCTTCAGTTTCATGCAGTAGAAAGGTGGTAGGAGTGACATTTTGCATTCCATAGTTCATGGAACCAAACGGACTTTGTCAATGCATCAGGGTGGGTGGGTAAATGCCATGGGAGGTCTCATTTTGTGTGCCAAGTGCTGCAGTCATTCGTGTCAGCAGGCTACCAGCAAAGTCCCTTAAGATCCCTAAGACGAGAAAACTGCCAAACTTTGACGGGGCAGTTCTCAAAATTAGTGGTAGCTGGGAACCTTCCGTTTGGACCTACAGGTGCATGTGGATTCCATCCACAATAACCTCTCTCAGTTTTGTTCAACTCTAGTCCGTTTGACCGTGCCAGAATCAAACGCATTCTTGCAAAATGCTTCAATTTCATGCTGTGGAAAGGTTGCCAAATGCCATATTTTTTGTTCTGCTCATCATGGGGCCAAACAAACTATTCCAACACATCAGGGTGGGTGGATAAATGCTAGGGGAGGTCTCATTTTGTGCGCTAAGCATCCTAGTCATTTTGGCCTACAAGCTACCGACAGCTAGCACCTTTTGAGTTTGCCGGTAGCTTGCATCCCGAACAATTGAGACACTTGGACCTACAAACAAGACCTCCCCTAGTATTTACCCACCCACCCGGACATGTTGGTGCAATCCGTTCACCCCCAAGACCTGTGGAATGCAAAATTTTAGTGTTAGCAACTTTCTACTTTATTGGTAGCTTACAACCCCAAACGACTGGGACACTTGGTGTATGAAACGAGACCTTCCCTACCGTTTACCTGCCCACCCCGATGTGTCGGTGTAGTCGGTTCAACCCCACGATGAGTAGAACAAAAAATATGGCACCTGGCAATCTTTCCACTGCATGAAACTGAAGCATTTTGTAAGAATGCATTTGATTTTGGCATGGTCAAACAGACTAGAGTTGAACAAAACTGAGAGAGGTTATTGTGGATGGACTCCACATGCACTTGTAGGTCCAAAAAGAAGGTTCCTAGCTGCCATGAATTTTGAGAACTGCCCTGTCAAAGTTTGGTAGTTTTCTCGTCTTAGGGATCTTAAGGGACTTTGTCGGTAGCCTGTTGTCTTGAATGACTACAGTGCTTGACGCATGAAATGAGACCTCCCCTAGTATTTAACCACCCACCTAGACGTGTTGGTGTAGTTTGTTTGCCCCCAAGACCCGTGGAATGCAAAATTTCAGTGTTAGCAACTTTCTACTTTGTCGGTAGCTTATAGCCCTGAACGACTAGGATGCTTGGCACACGAAACAAGACATTCCCTACCATTTACCCACCCACCCCAATGTGTCAATGCAGTCGGTTTGGCCCCATGATGAGCAGAAAAAAAAATATGGCACTTGGCAACCTTTCCACTACATGAAACTGAAGCATTTTGCAAGAACGCATTTGATTCCGGCACGATCAAACGGACTGGAGTTGAACAAAACTGAGAGAGGTTATTGTGGATGGACTCTACATGCACTTGTAGGTCCAAACAGAAGGTTCCCAGTTGTAACAAATTCTGAGAACTGCCCCGTCAAAGTTTGGCAGATTTCTCATCTTAGGGATCTTAAGGGACTTTGTCGGTAGCCTACTATCTCGAACGACTACGGTGCTTGGCACATGAAACGACACCTCCCCTAGAATTTACCCACCCACCCTGACATATTGGCGAAGTCCGTTCGGCCCCACGAGCTATGGAATGCAAAATGTCACTCCTACCACCTTTCCATTGCATGAAACTGAAGCATTTTGCAAGAATGTGTTTGATTCCGACACAATCAAACGGACTCGAGTTGAATGAAATTGAGAGAGGTTATTGTGGATGGACTCCACATGCACCTATAGGTCCAAATAGAAGGTTCCCAACTGCCATGAATTCTGAGAACTGCCCCGTCAAAGTTTGGTAGTTTTTTCATCTTAGGGATCTTAAGGGACTTTGCTGGTAGCCTGCTAACCTGAATGACTACGGCACTTGGCACATGAAACCAGACCTCCCCTGGCATTTACTCACCCACCCCAATGTGTTGGTGAAGTCTGTTTGGTTTCAAGATATGTTTGATGAAGAATTTTGGAAGATATGTTGAAAAAACCACTAAAACAAGGCTATAAGACATAAGAAGGCTAAAGAAGGAACACCTCTAATCCTAGGGTCTTAATTTTTTCTATTAAGAAAAAGAGCTTCCCTTAGCTTCAAGAAATATAAATATTCTATACTGACAAGGCCAACCATGTGAAGGTGGAAGCTCATGTGGCCTCACCTAAGACCTAAGACACATGTATTCTAGTGGATACCTATATTTTATACATTACCTAGATTTTATATAGTACTCTCAAGATCAACTTCATCCATCACTTAGGTCTAACCCCACGAAGCATACCATGATGATGTAAAAATGTGTATATGTGTAAAAATGCAGCAGCAAATAAAAAAAGACAAACCTATGTAAACTTACAAATTAATGTGCATACTTACAACTCAATCTAACATGACTTTACAAAATTAATGAAAATACTTACAAATTAATCCAACGAACCATCTGGGTCTTCTCTACTCTTTATTGTGTCAAGTATTGCCTCATGGTCAAAGTCACGCACCTTCCACAAGGTCTTGTTGAAAGGTCTACCTCAATATTGTATCAAATGAACATTGGTTGCCACGACAAGGTTGGGTAATGAAGAATCTTCTGATGCGTCTCAAAGTCCTCAAACAGCCAAACATTAACACTCTTATGTGGGTACCTTCTAAGCCATGTTCTAATAACAACCACTGAGCCTGTAGGGTATTCGATGTTTTCTCCATCTATCACTAGGGCTTCCAAAAAAAATTTTGCCTCAACACAATGACGCAAGTAATAATTTGTTCCCTCTTCATTATCTTCATCTGCAATAACTGCATAAACATACCCTACAATGATATGTGTAGCAAATTAGATGGAATTAATCAACATTACAAAAATACTACAAAGTTTAAGATAACATTAGGAATTTCAAATTTAACTATGCAAGTAGATATATTACCTGGTTGAACTAGATCTGATATGTGGTCAAAGTCAATTGATGATTCCATCTCTGTCAATCCTAGTGCCATCAGGGGTTGATACGTGTCAAGTGGGCAAAGATAACTAAATTGCCATTCGTCAACTCACTCCCTTAACTCACACTCATTCCAGGCTTGAATTGTACATGCAGAACAAAAGCACGCCATCTTCCGCGTATGTATACTCCATGAACCTACAATTGAGCTTATGATAGAGTGTAGCTCACTTGATCATGTCAGTGTACAATAGTCCTCATATGGTGCAATGCTAGTATCATCTATCAACCAAAAAAACTACGAACTGAAGACTTACCTTCATTACCTGGACCCATCGAAGCATTACACCACTCAACGATTGATTTTGCATCTGTCATATTTGCATTGTCTTTATACTTTAACTGTTCTCATGCTATGGCTCTTTTGATACATGCTCCTACACCATCATGCTCCCTCTTTCCAAGCCTAGCCTCACAAAAGTTCCACATATGCTGAACACCTGTAATATTATGCCTCCTGCTCAGCCAATAGAAATTCTACGAGTTCTTGAATTGTGATGCACATTTATTCGACCATATGATATGCTAACTGAATGATATGCCCCTTCTAGCTAGATCATTGTAGTGTTGCAAGTATGAGGTTAACCAATGTTGTCATTGATGTCAACATACTCATATTGCATTGGTAAGAAGGATTGGATGAGCTGTGTACTGAGGATATTGAGAAAATTAGTCTCAATCAGGAACAGTGAAGAACAGTGATGAGAAGAAGGCAAATATACTCAATAGGTTGAGGATTAGAGGATACAGATTAAAGGGTTTGTAGATAAGAATCTTGAGATGATCCAGTTAAGATTTTAGAGGTCCGCATGAAGATATGAAAAAGTTGTGATCGGTCAAGTAGAACTAGTTCCAGGAGATGCTCCGGAGTGACAGAGTGTTACAAAAAGGTCCGGTGAGTTCCGGAGGTGCATTGTCAGATTCTGCGGATTGGAAGGAGTGTTTGGGATGTCCTTTTGATGTGTCATCTCGGTTTGTACAAAGTTTGGAGGTCCAGAAGAACCTGTTTCAGTTTGACAGTTGCGACAGACAGTGTTCTTGAAGTTTCAGATGAAGAGGAGAAGAGATTCCAGTAAGTAGAGGAAGTACGGATGTACCTAGTCACTCAGGCAAGCTTGTGAAGGTTCTTGGATCATGTTGAGGCTGTGTTGTCGGTCTGCATCAGTGTTAGAGCCCAGAATTGAAGATATTCTTCCGGATGAAGATATTCTTGTTTAGACTAGCCGACCGGATGAGTTATTCATCTTGCAAATGTTCTTATGGATGATTGCTGACTGGCGAATGCTCTTGTGGATGATTGCTGACTTAGATGATTATTCCTAAGTTGATGCCTTGTATAAATAAAAGTTTGTGAGTTCATTTCAAAGTGTGTGTGGAGCAGATGAGTGTGGCATAGCAAAAGAGCGAAGGGTAGAGCAGAAGTATCTCGGGCTTAAATGGAACTGATCCAGACATGGTATAGATGTCAGTCTCTAGTTCAAGTTTGTGATTCTTATCACTATGTAAACAGTGTGTCTCTTGTAGGCAGTGTGCCTCTTTGTGAGCAGTGTGCTCAGGTAGTGAGCCCTAATTGGCATGTGCCATTTATTTTTCTTATTCTTCTAACAGAGAATAATCCTTGGGTTAATCACCCCGTGGTTTTCCCTTAACTGGGTTTTCCATGTCAAAATCTTGGTGTCCAATGTGTTGATGTTTATCTGCTCCTGTGTTTATGCATTATGCTTTCATGAATGGTTAACTGATATGCTATTAACTAAAAAAGAAGAATCAAGTGTTTGAAGTAGAATCAAGTTTTTGTACAACTGATTCACCCACCCTCTTAGTTGTGTGCCCTAGATCTAACAATTGGTATCAGAGCTAAGTTCCTCTGAAAGGAGCTTAACCACTTGAGGAGATCCAGGATGTCGTCATACAAGAAGGACAGTCCAAAGTTTGATGGAACCAACTTCTCTCTCTAGAAAGGCCGCATGAAATGTCACTTGGAGTGTATGGGAAAAGCATACTTGTCCATGGTCACAAAAGCATATGTTCCTCCACATGGTGGTCCAACAACACTAAATGAAATCACAGATGCTGAAAACAATCTGCGGACCAAAGAGGCTCTTCTAAGTGCATTGACTGACTCAGAACTCTCAAATGTTATTGACCTACCAACTGCATATGAGATCTGGGTTAAAATGGAACTTCTGCATGAAGGAGATGAGTTTGTTAAGAGTGCAAGGTTGCAAAGTCTCAAAGGGAAATTTGAAAGATTGAAGATGAGAGATGATGAAAATATCACTACTTTTATGCCAAGAGGAAATGAGCTAGTGTGTGGAATCAGGAATGCTGGTGGAGTTCTGGATGAAAATGAGATTGTTTGCAAAATTCTTAGATCCCTTCCTCCTGCCTACAAGATCAAGGTTGCTGCCATTGATGAATTCAGAGCCCATGCAACTGTCACAAGAGAGCAATTGGCTGGCAAACTGGCTGCATTTGAAATGACAGACTTTGGAGATGATCCCCCCAAGACTGAATCTGCATTCAAAGCCAGTGCCTATGTGAAAGGCAAACAAAGATTTGATCTGGGAGAAAACTCTTCAAGGAAGCTGTCATGGTATGATCAAGCAAGGAAAGACATGGAAGAGGAAGAAACAGAAACAGCTCATCTTGAAGCCCTCATTGCAAAGAGATTGCCAAGAGGATCCGGTAAGTATGAAGGAAAGTTACCTTTTAAGTGCTTCAACTGCAATAAGATTGGTCATTTTGCTTCAAGATGTCCGGAAAGATCTGCAAGGTCAAACTCTAACAGACAAAGGTTCCAAAAGAACTGTTATTATGTTCATGAAGAAGCTGATAATGAAGGAGTAACAGATGATGAATCAGAGATAAGAGACAAATCCAGAAATGAATGGGTGTTTATTGCCATCAAGGAAGAAGAACCAATATCCTCTAAATCTGTCAATCATAAGGTTGTAGAAAGAGCTTTGGCTGCCCAAGTTGAAGAAAAGGATGATTGGGTTATTGACAGTGGATGCTCTCACCACATGACAGGTGACAAGAACAAGTTCTTAGATTTGGAAAGGGATGAAGGAGGAATGGTAAAGTTTGGTGACAATTCTGTAGGTAGAATCAGAGGTAGGGGAACTATTTCTTTTGATGGAAAGAGCAAAATTGGAAATGTACTATATGTTGAAGGATTGAAGCACAATCTTCTTAGTGTTGGACAGTTAGTAGACAAAGGTTATGATCTCTGGTTCAAAAATGGAAGATGCAGGATCCTTGAAAGCTCTGGAACTGAGATTGCATCCGGTACTCAAACAAAAGGTAATATTTTCCATCTGGTTGGTTTAAATAAAAGTTGTCTATTTGTTCAAGTTGATCAAAGTTGGTTATGGCATAGAAGGATGTGTCACGTAAATTTTGATAACATCATCAAGATAAGCAATATTTAGGTTGTAAGAGATCTTCCAAAATTGGTGAAACCTACAAATAGTTTGTGCAAAGAATGTCAGCTAGGTAAACAGAGCAGAGTCTCCTTCAAAAGCAAAGATTAGTCCTCTACCAGATTATTGGAATTAGTTCATACTGATCTATGTGGTCTGACAAGAATCAAGAGTATGCAAGGTGATAGATACTTCATGTTACTGATTGATGATCATTTCCGGATGATGTGGGTTACCTTTCTGAAAGAGAAATTAGAAGCCTTTGAGAAGTTCAAAATCTTCAAGGCTATGGTAGGGAATCAAACTGGATTGAAACTAAAGTGTATAAGGTCTGATAGAGGTGGTGAATTCACATCCGGTGAATTCATAGACTTTTGTGAGAAGCATGGCATAAAGAGACAGTTGTCTGCTCCTAGGACTCCACAGCAGAATGGAGTAGTTGAGAGAAAGAACCGGACCATCCAGAAAGCTTCCAGGACAATGATGATGGAAGCAAATGTTCTTCAGATGTTTTGGAGAGAAGCTGTCAGCACTACAATCTACACTCTCAACCGAGTTCAAATTAGAAGCAATACCAGTAAGACTCCTTATGAACTTTGGTTTGGTATAACTCCTATTGTAAGATATTTTAGAGTATTTGGTAGCAAGTGTTACATCAAAAGAGATGAAGATCTAGGAAATTTTGATGCTAGAAGTGATGAAGGAATTTTCTTGGGTTACTCCACTCAAAGCAAAGCATACCAGTGTTACAATAAGAGACTGAAAAAGATGATAGAAAGTACAAATGTGAAGGTTGATGAAGGAATTGAGAAGCCCTCAAGGTTTTATGAATATGATGATGATGATCAGGATGGTGTTCTGGTTCAAGGAACTCAATCCCTTCCTGAAAGTCAGATTCAAACTAATCCAGTAAATCAGGAAGAAGAGGTTTGTCTGAATGAACCTGATCAAGAAACAGCAGTGCAAGAGACTCCCAAAGTTCTAAGGTATGTAACTCTAAATCACTCTGAAGATTAGATCATAGGTGACAAGAGCAAAGGGGTACAAACAAGGAGGAGAATTGCTCAAAATTCAAATGAATACTGTCTGATTTCAAAGATTGAACCTAAGACAATAAATGAAGCTTGCAATGATGAAAACTGGACCAAATGCAAATTGAGAAAAATCACACTTGGGATCTTGTTCCCAGACCTAGAAACAAGAATGTGATTGGAACCAAATGGGTCTTCCGGAACAAACTAAATGAGGTTGGTGAAGTAATAAAAAACAAAGCCAGATTGGTCTATAATGGCTACTCTCAAATAGAAGGAATTGATTTTGAAGAAACCTTTGCTCCGATAGCAAGAATTGAAGCAGTCAGATTATTTCTTGCATATGCTGCCTTCAAAGACTTCAAGGTATATCAGATGGATGTCAAGTCTGCCTTCCTAAATGGTGATTTGGAAGAAGAAGTATACATTGAACAACCGGATGGATTTCAATTGTCTGATCATGATGATATGGTCTGCAAGTTGAAGAAAGCACTGTATGGATTGAAGCAAGCTCCAAGAGCATGGTATGAAAGGTTGGATAAGCATCTTGTGCAGATTGGTTTCAACAAAGGTACTAGTAATAGTAATCTATATTTCCAAATAGATAATGAAAACATCTTGATTATTGAAGTATTTGTTGATGATATCATTTTTGGAGGAAGAGACAATATGTGTAAAACCTTCGCAAATCAAATGAAAAGTGAGTTTGAAATGTCAATGCTTGGTGAAATGAATTTCTTCTTGCGTCTGCAAATTATTCAGACAAAGAAAGGTATCTTTATCTCTCAGACCAAATATGTGAAAGAATTGTTGAGGAAATTTAGAATGGAAGATTCAAAGCCAATGAACACTCCTATGGCAACCGGATGTAAGTTGAGCAAAGATGATGATTCTCCTAAAATAGATCAGACAAAGTACAGATCAATGATTGGAGGTTTATTGTATCTCACTCAGACTAGACCAGATATAATGCAGGCTGTTGGTCTTGTGGCAAGATTCCAGGCTGATCCTAGAGAATCTCATGTTATCGCAATCAAAAGAATTTTTAGGTACTTGAAAGGAACAGTTGAGTATGGTCTATGGTATCCTAGAGATCAGGATTTCTCTCTTCATGCATATACAAATGCAGATTGGGAAGGAGATGTGGATGACCGGAAGAGCACCAGTGGTGGAGCATTCTTCTTGGGAAAGAGATTGGTTTCTTGGCTAAGCAAGAAATAAGAGGCAATATCTCTATCTACAACTAAAACAGAATATATTGCAGCAACAGGCAGTTGCACTCAAATCCTATGGATGAAGCAGATGTTAAGAGACATGAAAGTAGAATATGAGGAGCCTATCACAATTTTCTGTGATAATTCAAGTGCAATAAATATTTCCAAGAATCAAGTATTGCATTCTAAGACCAAGCATATATCTATCAAATTTCACTTTTTGAGAGAACAAGTGAACAAGGGTGAAGTCAGATTGGAGTATGTGCCCTCCAAGGATCAGCTTGCAGATATTTTTACTAAACCTCTTCCCAAAGACTCTTTTGAGTATCTCAGGGAGAAGTTAGGGGTCATGGACCCTCCGGTGATGAACTAGGATGCACTGATGTGCATCAGTCTGATGGATATCACAGTCATATCTTGTGATCCAGATTGATGATGGGGAGCTGCTACTAAGGGGGAGCAGCTGGTATGATTCTGAAATGGTACAAGTGCAAGTATGAGCCCTTTGCCATTGATGTCAAAGGGGGAGAGAAGACATGTGAAAAACAAGTGGTTGATGATCAAAGGGGGAGCAGTAAAGGAAGAGAAGACATGTGAAGAGTTGTTGCTGATAGGGGGAGCTGTGACAGAAAAGAGAAATTCTTGTCTTCATGGTTTTTGACATCATATGTTGCCATCAATGACAAAGGGGGATATTGTTGCAAGTATGAGGTTAACCAGTGTTGTCATTGATGTCAACATACTCATATTGCATTGGTAAGAAGGATTGTATGAGCTGTGTACTGAGGATATTGAGAAAATTAGTCTCAATCAGGAACAGTGAAGAACAGTGATGAGAAGAAGGCAAATGTACTCAATAGCTTGAGGATCAGAGGATGTGGATTAAAGGGTTTGTAGATAAGAATCTTGAGATGATCCAGTTAAGATTTCAGAGGTCCACATGAAGATATGAAAAAGTTGTGATTGGTCAAGTAGAACTGGTTCCAGGAGATGCTCCGGAGTGACAGAGTGTTACAAAAAGGTCCGGTGAGATTCAGAGGTGCATTGTCAGATTCTGCAGATTGGAAGGAGTGTTTGGGATGTCCTTTTGATGTGTCATCTCGGTTTGTACAAAGTTTGGAGGTCTGGAAGAACCTGTTTCAGTTTGACAGTTGTGACAGACTGTGTTCTTGAAGTTCCGGATGAAGAGGAGAAGAGATTCCAGTAAGTAGAGGAAGTGTGGATGTACCTAGTCACTCAGGCAAGCTTGTGAAGGTTCTTGGATCATGTTGAGGTTGTGTTGTCAGTCCACATCAGTGTTAGAGCCCAGAATTGAAGATATTCTTGTTCAGACTGGCCGACTGGATGAGTTATTCATCTTGCAAATGTTTTTATGGATGATTGCCGACTTGCGAATGCTCTTGTGGATGATTGCTGACTTAGATGATTGTTCCTAAGTCAATGCATTGTATAAATAAAGGTTTGTGAGTTCATTTCAAATTGTGTGTGGACCAGATGAGTGTGGCATAGCGAAAGAGTGAAGGGCAGAGTAGAAGTATCTCGGGCTTAAATGGAACTGATCCAGACATGGTAAAGATGTTGTAGACACTCTAAAATGACCAAGTCACTGCATCGCTTGCATTTCATAATCTGTCTAATCACCTGCATTTCACACATTAATTAAATAATCTAATTATTTAATTAATTTCATCAAAATTCTTCTAAATCACATACTTCCAACGTTAATTAAATAAATTCTCTTTATTTAATTAATTAAATCAGATTCCTCTATATTCTTCCACAATTAAATAATTTTAATTATTTAATTAGATCATTATCCTCTTTCCAAAAATCACATCCACATTAATGAAATAAACCCAATTATTTAATTAATTCATCACAATTCTATCTTATCTACAATTAAATAATTTTTACATTATTTAATTAAATCAAAATTTATTCTTCCAAAATCATGCACAAACAATTAAATAAATTTATTTATTTAATTTGCTTTCAAATCTTCTAAATTAAATAATTCTGGTTATTTAATTATTTCTTCCAATAATATCTTCTCTAAATTTAAATAAATCAATTATTTATTTAAGTTGTTTTTTCATCTAATTTGAGTTATCTCTAATATAACTCAAGCTTTCTATATTTAATAAAGAAAAATATCTTCTTTTCTCATGCAAATCCCTTCTTCTTGTTTTAAATCACTTAACTGATTGCTTTATTCTTTTAATTGATTTATCTCTTTAGTTAACTCATTCTTCTATTGTTGATAACTCCTCTCATGCAAAAGAAAGCAAGACATTTGTCTTCTTCTTATTCGTTGCACGTTCCTCAACTGTTCTCCTCTGTTGATTCTTCTAAATTATCTGGATTGTTGATCGATCTCTATTGAAACCTATATAATCCCCCCTCATCTCCTTCATTGAGCCTCTCTCTTCGATCGTATTCTCAGGCATACTTAACAAAGCTTTGAGCATACAAAACGCGTCGATTGAGCAACCTTACAATCTTTTGACATTGATCTTTGAGCACATTGAGCACACTACTTGCTTGTTGTAGCTATGTTTTCGCAACTTCATTAAGCAATCCACACATCTCCAAAAGGGAACAATACAAGTTTTTTGTAATAGCTTCCATTTGTCTTTGATTTTATGATAATGGCTTTTACTTAGATTGGTTCGCTTTATGTGATTGGTTTTTGGTTTTATTAGTTTAGATTTAATCAATTTTTCCTCATACACATTCTGGAACCCCTGGTGGGACCCACTAATCCCTTTGTTTCTTTGAGAAATTATTTTTTTGAAGTCACAGTATGGCACAGCGCAAACGATATTGCACAACACTTCTGGCAGTATCTTTGAGCGCTCTTGGCGGCACAGTTCAGTGCCCTTTGGGGCACTGTGGTGCTTCTGGTAGCACAGAGCGGCGCTTTCGGCAACACAGAACAGCTCGACCGGTAGCCTTGTTAAGCGATTTTGGTTAAAATTAGGTTTTCACTTCATTCGGGGTTTTTGCAGGGTTTTCTCATTTCAGATCTGTGGTTTTGTTTGACAAGCTGTTGTATTTGCCTTTCAAACCTACTTTTGATACATCCTAAGTTGATTTATTTAGGGGTATCTTCGGTAGTTGCGTTAATCTATTGTATTGCTACACCTTCTGAGTTTTCTGGATTTCACTATTAAGATCTATCAGATATTATTGCTCAGAACAGTAGATTAAACATGAAATCCCATTTTGATCTGGTCCTTTTGACAAAAGCTAATCTTTTCATGATCTGAGACCATGCGGTGCATTCGGCATAACAGTACAGCGCTTCTGGTGGTATCCTACAACGCTTCCGCTATACACGACATCGCTTTTGGCATAACAGTGTCGCGCTCCTGGATGCACAGTATAGCGCTTCTGGTTATTTTTTAGCGCTTCTGTTAGTATTCTGCAACGCGTCTGGTCTGTGATACAGCGCTCTTGGAAAATAGTAAGTCGCGAGCGGTAAGATAGTACAGCACTTTTGGTCAAAGTTGATTTATTTTTTGCTAACTTGTGAATTTTTGGTGGAACTAACTCACTTGTTGTAGCTTCTTATTACTCACATAGATCAAATAGGTGTTTTAACATGTTCATGCAGGACGAGCGTTGAAGAACTTTTTGATTTATCTCACTAAGTCTTAGAAACACATTGCATGCTTAAAAGGATAATTGAACAAATCTTTTCTTTGCAATCTAAGTCTTAGGAACATACTGCTTTTCTTAAGGGACAATGGACATGTATGCACAAACACCTCAATTTTCTAAGGGACAATGGACATGAATGCCAAAACACTTCATTTCATAAGGGACAATTTACAACTACAAACGTGTGTGTGCCTAGTTTAGTTGCACCTTATTTTTCTTATAACGGGACAATTGAACCTTTGTTTGACGTGCTTGCTCTTACTTTTCTGTACTTCCTTTAGAAGGGCCTGCTTTTGGATTGAGCTTCATCCAAAAGGGACGACCTTAAGTGGAGTTTTCCTTTGAACCGCTATATAAGAGGGATAAGGCGAAAGCCAAGTCCTAACCGATGTCAGCCTTACCTTGTGGTGCCAAACTGAAAAGAGGTGTACTAGCTCTTTGTGGAAACAATTTTTACATTGAGCGAAGTGTTTGAAACTCTTAGTAGGATTGGTTAAAGCTTTTAGTAGCTTGTCGCATTACTCGTAAGGCGTTGGTCCCTCAAAGTCACTAAGAACCATTTTAGATAGAGACTACCCGACCTACCTCCGAACATTGCGGTGATCATCAGTGCAAGGGGAATCGATTTAAGCCCTTAAGATACTCACCATTGGCTCCCTTGAGAAGAGATAGTATTCCCTTGGACATAAAGCTCTTGTGACCTACTTGAGCTTTCCAAGGGGAGGGTGAGATATCCCTACCTATTGTCTCTCGCAAAGATACTAAATATCCAACACCTTTATGGAATGATATTTTTATCGACGAAGTATTAAGCTGTGAGCTGATCTACTGCAATGAAACCTTGTCTCTAGGGAGAAAAAAGTGCTTGTTATTGATTGCAATTGTCTTATACCTGTGGAAACATTGGGCTTATTTGGAGCCTTGAACATACACTATCTGTTGTGTCAGTCCCTTATTTTTTGACCACTTGTTTGCTGTGTTTTCTCTTGCCAAACAAATCCAATCAGAAATAGAAACAATCCATCAAAATTTTACCTTTGAAAAAACATCAGACACTACTTCAGCGCCCCTGGTATTACAGCAGCTCGCCTTTGGTAGTACAATAGATCGCTTTTGGCATAGCAGCAATTCGCCTCTGGTAAAACTCTACTTCAGTGCCCTTGGTATAACAGTAGCTCGCTTTTGGTCACTGTAGCTCACCTTTGGCATAGCAGTAACTCACTTCTGGTAGCTCAATCCGTCGCCTTTGGCATCACAGTAGCATGCTTTTGGTTGCACAGTCTTGTGCCTCTGGTCAAATAGTATACCGCTTTTGGTCTAGTACTTTGTGCATCAGAGTTTGTTCGTTTCTCAAAGCATCTCACAGAAACTCAGCATTACCTTGCTTGTCCTAGTGTATTCCATGGTAACCACTAGACTCCAGCAAACTATGAAGTCCAAGCAAGTTGTCCCTAAGAAGCGCAAGTCGCCTCCTCGCACACCACAATCAGGTCGTCTCAACATTACTCCCAAGGTTACTCCTAGTACACCCGCGGCGAAACCAATCAACTCTCCGAACATGCTGCACATTGACCAATGAAGCAATCCTCAAGAGGGTAGGGTCCCTTTGGAAAGAACACCTCAATATACCACTGGCTTGCCTCTGGATTTTGTGCCACAAGGATATACCATTGAGCAAAACCCACCTCAAGAAGGTAGGGTTCCTTTGGAAAGCATTTCCCAATACACCACGGGCTTGCCTCCAGGTTTTGTCCCTCAAGGTTATACTATAGATTTAGCCCCATCTCAAGAAGAGCGACACTTTGAAATAGGTCAATCCTCTCAAGTAGATGGGCAAGATCTTAATGAAATCATACAAGAGCCTAGAGTCGTGGCCGCCTTTGATAAAATCCTTAGTGAGAACCAAGATCATTTCTTTCGCTTGCTTGCAGAGCAAGGCGCCAAGTTACCTCAAGATTTTGATATATCCACTCTCAAGGAGAACAACAACGCCCAAGATACCATACAAGCGATGCAAACCATGTCAATAGTGACTACGCCCTTACCTACACAAGTTTCGCAGTATCGGAATCCCCTTTTTCAAAATCCTATAGGGGAGAGACCCATATCACCACTTCTGACTCCTATGGAGATCTATAAAAACCAACAAGAAACTCTCCAACGTCAAGCAGAGTTAGCTAAGCAAGCCACCTTAGCTCGATCGAATATGCAACCACCTCCTAAAGTGTCTACCCCAATCGCAAGTGGAATCTTGGTTACCCCATCATGCGTAGGTTTCCCACCAAATTACAATCTGGGGAACAATTATGTAGCCATGCAACAAGGGTCTCAACAAATGCCACCTCCTATATCATCACACCTTCATGTCTCTCAACCAATTAGAGTCATGCAACCCCAACCACAACATTCTTCTACTCTTGTCCTTAAGCAACCCCAACCATAGCATTCTGCTACTCGCATCCTCAATCAACCCCAACCATCGCACATCACGTCCACCTATGTCCCTCCTCCACAACGTTCATCCTCGCTCAACTTCTTTCACACATTGCCAAGCCACTCTCAACATTCCCAACATTAGGTTTCCCAAAGCTATGTGCCACCACCACAACCTAATCAAACGCACTTTAGCTTTCCTCCACCCAATTCTTTTCTTCAACCATCACAAAGCCAACATTCTTACCTAGCACCACCTCCACCTTTGCCAAATCAAAACCTCTAATTTCAACCCAATCTAAACCAATCATACAACCTGTATGTTCCCAATCAATCTTACGACCCTTATAACACCAATGTGCATGGCTCACATTATAATCTTCCATATGGGCAACACCAACCACTTTTTGGACAACAGGAGATGTTACCAACCCCTCCCATGACTATGGAGCTAAAGATTGCGGAGGTGCAACAACAGCTATCTGATCTTACGTTTGGCCACACCAAAAAGACCTTCTCTTTAGAGGAAGTGTGTCCTTATCCTTTTGATCGGTCATTACCAATGATCCCTTTTCCTCAAAATTTCACTATTCCCAAGTTCGATAAATACAAAGGAAAAGGTGACCCAAAAGACCATCTTAGGGAGTTCTATCTTGTTTGCTTCGAGGTCTCTCATAACGACACATATCTTATGCGTCTTTTTCCTCGTAGTCTTGGAGGTCAAGCAATAGAATGGTTCTCACACTTACCCACGGGTATCAAGTCTTTCAATGAGCTAGCAGAGAAGTTTGCCACCCACTTTTCTTATAATGCAGAGCATGAGATTTCCATGACTGATCTATGCAACAATAAACAGAAAAATGGTGAAACTTTCATTTCTTTCCTTCAACGATGGAGACAAATGGCTAGCAAATTCCCTTTCAAGATTTCAAAGAAATAGCTTGTCAGCATATTTGTGCAAAACCTCAACCAAGAGTTAGGTTTTCATTTGTAAATTCTTAGTGCTACAACCTTCGATGAAATCACATACAAGGGGATCAATGTTGAGAAGGCCCTCATTGCTAAGGGTGTGGTCAAAATCTTTAAGGAAACAAAAGATAGCACTTCTCATCAACAATCGAACGATAAACCCAAATATTGGAACAAGAACAAAAACGTGGTCAATGATGGGGTGGTCGATACCAAGCATGTCCAAACATTGCAAACATTGCTGCAGCTCTCCAAACCAAGTCAAGCTCCACCTCAACAACAACAGCAACAAAGGCAGCCTTATCAAAACCAACAGCAACGACAACAAGAGCGGCCCCAACAAGATTATCCTCCGCGACGTCAGTTCACTCCCTTGGGAGTGCCCATCGAATCGGTCTTACAGCAAGCTTTGCAGAAAAGGCTCATCACTTTACCTGATGCTCCCCCATATGGCGAGCCTGTTTTCAAAACGGCACGTTATAGAGACAATGAATATTGTGAGTTCCATAGGAGCAAAGGGCATCAAACTGCATCTTGCATGAAACTTAAGCACCTCATCCAAAACCTCATCGACGGTAATCAAATCACTTTTGAGGATGAATCACCAGCGCAACACACGAACAAGGATCTAGATATGTACAAAGAACCGTTCCCTCATCATGGTCCACCTCCTCCTCAGGATAGAGGTAAAGGTATCAATCATGCTTCCACGTCCTTCGATTCCATTGTTGGTCGTTTTGAAGAGAGTCGAGTGTCTACCCTCACGATCAAAGGCAAATCTACGGATTGTGTTGTTACTACTCGTCGAGGTCATGTCACCATTTGTGCTCCTACACCTAGGCTTCCGGTTCAATCTAATTATAATCTTGTCGAACATTTAGGGAGAACACCAGCACAGATCTCTATTTTGGACCTTCTACGGTCATCACCTGCACATAGAGTGGTGCTAGAAAAAGCCCTCCAAGAGTCTTCCGTTCCTAACAACATAGCGGTTGCGGATTTCCAAGCTATAGTAGGTAACATTGCTTCACCCTACAATGTGGTCTTCTCTGAGAAAGACCTCCCCTCCCATGATCCTTGTCATAATGATGCCCTTCATATTGAAGTTCTCATCCATAAGCGCAAAATCAAACGTATACTCATAGATGGTGGTGCTGGTCTCAACATCTGTTCTTTAAAGTTACTAAAGCAATTGGGATACTCTGAGGATCATGTCAACACTGATCATAGTATTACAATCTGTGTATGAGGAAAAATTGATTAAATCTAAACTAATAAAACCAAAAACCCAGAAACATAAAGGAAACCAATTTAAATAAAAGCCATGACAAACACTCAATGAAATAAAGACTTTTACCGAAATCTGTATTGTATCCTTTGGATTGAATGTGGATTGCTCAATGAAGTTGCAAAGCCATGGTTGCAACAAGCAAGTAGTGTGCTTAAAAGATCAATGTCAAAAGATCATGAAAGTGCTCAATCGACGTGTTTTGTATGCTCGAAGCTCTGTTAAGTATGCCTGAGAATACGATCGAAGAGAGAGGCTAATGAAGGAGATGAGGGGGGTTTATATAGGTTTCAATGAAGATCAATCAACGGTCCAGATAATTCAGAAGAATCAATGGAGGAGATAAGTTGAGGAATGTGCAACGAATGAGAAGAAGACATGTGTCTTGCTTTCTTTTGCATGAGAGGAGTTATCAAGAATAGAAGAATGAGTTAACTGAAGAGATAAATCAGTTAAGAGAATAAAGCAATCAGTTAAGTGATTTAAAACAAGAAGAAGAGATTTGCATGAGACTAGAAGATATTTTGCTTTATTAAATATAGAAATATTTAATTGATAAGCAAGAAAGCTTGAGTTATTTCAGAGATAACTCAAATTAGAAGAAAAAACAATTTAAATAAATAATTGATTTATTTAAATTTAGAGAAGATATTTTTGGAAGAATCAATTAAATAATTAGAATTATTTAATTTAGAAGATTTGAAAGCAAATTAAATAAATAAATTTATTTAATTGTTGTGCATGATTTTGGAAGAACCAGATTTGATTTAATTAAATAATTTTAAAATTATTTAATTTTAGATAAGAGGGAATTTGTTGAATTAATTAAATAATTAGGTTTATTTAATTAATGTAGATTTAATTTTTTGAAAAGAGGATAATGATCAAATTAAATAATTAAGATTATTTAATTGTGGAAGAATATAGAGGAATCCAATTTAATTAAATAAATAAAGAGGATTTATTTAATTAACGTTGAAAGTATGTGATTTAGAAGAATTTGATGAAATTAATTAAATAATTTGATTATTTAATTAATGTTGTAAATGTAGGTGATTAGACAGAAATGTTGAAATGCAAGTGATGCGACGACTTGGTCATTTTAGGGTGTCTACATTTTGCCCCTCTTTGATGCAATGCAGCATGTAGCGTTGCATCAAAGAAAACGATAGTTGAATACATGATACAAATTTTTTATTATTTTTGTTTTTGTATGCCCCAGTGTGGGTAGCTGCCCCAGTGTATGCCCCCTCGAGCGAGAAGACAGGGAAGCAACAGAGGAAAGGTGTTGACGCCCGACCAGAAGAGGATGCAACCAGAGAGAAGGAAAAGCAGAAGAAGGGGTGGGAAAGAAAAACTAAGGGGGGACACTATAAATAGGTCCCATGGGGACCACAATCCTCATTTGCACCCTTGGAGATTCTAAATTTAGAGAGGAAAGAATTCAAACCTAGTTGGAGTGAATTGAGCAGCCAGCGAGGAGAAATGCCGATTCCAATGCACAGTCATCGAGCGGAGTTGGTACAGACCTACAGGAGGCCAGCAGGAGCTCCGGCAGCGGTAAGTGATCGAAAACCCCCTTTGCATTTGTCGTTTAGGGGCGGTTAGGGCTAGTTTGTAGGTAGGGTTAGCCAAGTCAGCCAAAAGCGCTTTAGGAAGCCGCAGCGCGTATGGTGTAGGGTTGCAGCGCTTTTGGCGCGCTGTAGCACGGCTGGTAGTTGCCTGCAGCGCTAATGGTAAAATCGCGTCGCTTTTGGTGTAAAGTGCTCGCGCTGCAGCGCCTTTGGGAAATCCCGCAGCACACTTGGCTAGGCAGTACAGCGCACTTGGCAAAGCAGGTTAGCGCAAGTGGTGGGAAGGTGAAAAAAAGTGCGTCACATCTGGTAGGACAGAGTGGCACGGTTGGTAGGATAGAATGGCGCGGTTGGAAAAACAAGGCGCATGTGGTTTAAAAAAACACAGCGCGTCTGGATGAACAGTATGGCGCTGTTGGTAGAGAGGGACAGCACTTTTGTATAAAACAAAGCGCTTTTGGTTTGAATAGAAGAAAAGTTAGGGTGTAATAGAAAAGTTAGGCTACCAAAGAGGAAAGGGAAAGTTGGGGGTTTTAGGGACCGATGGTAGATAGGTTTTGAGGGATTTGGGAAAGAAACTGACAAGTGATTTGTTATAGATGCAGAGGATTTTGCCACCACTGATGTCGCAAGAGTGACATCACATGATTGCACACGAGATTGTTCAGCTTACATGGGAGGAGGACGCATTCCTGGAGCATGCGGGTCTATGGCATGTGGCCCACCTGACACACATTAGGGCGAATCTCACCCTAGTGACAGCAGTCGTGGAGAGGTATCACAGCGAGACCTCATCCTTCCACTTTCTGACGGGGGAGGCTACAGTGACACTGGAGGATGTATACCGCATCCTGAAGATCCGGATAGATGGAGAGATCATGGAAGTTGACCCAACACGGGGCGAGGCAGGCTTGGAGGAGGTCTTCTGTACAGACGACCTGTGGATAGAGGACGGGGAGATCCAATGGGCAGACGTCCCGAGACTCTGTGATAGGATCAGATGGATTGTTGCATCGTTGATTGGTGGCTTCCTATGCCCGGACAGGAGATCTAGAAGATTATCAGTTGGCTGGGGGACTGTTCTATCAGGGATGTTCACCCATGGCAAACAGTATGCGTGGGGACCCTGCGTGCTAGGACAGCTATACCATGATATGCACCATTGTGTTTACCGGAGAGGCAGGAGCCTCTCAGCAGGTGTGACTTTGTTACAGGTATGGGCGTGGGAGCACATTCCAGTCATCCGACCCATGGTGCAGCGCCACCAAGACAGAGGTGAGCCATATGCATTCTTATATGATGGGGTGATGACACATCGGAGGATGGGGTCTATTAGCTACTAGAGGCAATAGATAGATGAGATGGACATATTCATATGGAGGCCCTAGTTACTGTGTGAGGAGTGGGCAGACGAGCATGAGCAGCTCATGTACTGTAGACAGGTTCGCTATCTATTCGGTAGACGGACAGATATGATAGAGAGGTACCTACCCGAGCGAGTTCTCAAGCAGTTTAGATTCCCGCAGGGGTTACCAATGGGGGAGGCCACTCATGCCAAGACATGGAGGGAGGTTGGAGACTGGGATGCCGAGATCCCAGTGGCGACAGCTTTGACAAAGGTACGGGGACTTATTCCTGTGAGATGGGATTGAGACTCTGGGCTAGCAGACCCAGGGACACTGCTAGAGTATGACCAGTACTGGCAGACACACAGGCTGATGAGACTGACTACACTAGGTGTAGCAGGGGCAGTGGGAGAGGTATTGGTCCTTGGAGGGGAGGCGAGGATGAGGCGGCAGGCCAGGGTAGCAAGGTAACAGGCAGCGGGCCAGCAGGCAGGTGGAGAGGGCAGCGGCCAGCAGGCCGATGTGGAGATGGCAGAGGCAGTGGGCCCGGTCGTAGAGACTGACATACAGAGAGCAGAGCGACTACTGTAGGAGGAGATAGCCCGGAGGACTTGCTTAGAGCTCTGGATGGCACGACTCAGGAGAGACAGGGATGCAGCGCGGGCAGATGCGAGGCAGGCAGAGGCCACAGCCCAAGCACAGACACAGGCAGCCTCAGCAGCACAGACAGCCTTGGCATAGGTACAGGCGCAGCTACAGGCACAGGTGCAGGCATACAGACAGCTGTAGGCCTAGATACAGGCACAGGCACAGGTGCAGGTGCAGCCGGCAGCCGCACCAGTAGCAGACGCAAATGAGCTAGCACAGACTAGGACAGAGAGAGACGCAGAGGTGCAGCTGCAGTTGACAGTAGAGGCCACCCTATTTAGAGTGAGGTGGGAGAGAGAGGAGGCACGTCATGCACTAGGTGTAGACCAGAGGACCTTGTATAGTGAGCTCGTCCGAGTGCAGGGCGAGCTAGTATCAGCCGACAGGGAGGCAGAGTATTACAGGGGCATGTACGTGGAGCAGTGCCAGCAGCTCAGCAGGCACCGAGTTACAGAGACAGGAGCAGGTCGGGGGCATTAGGATCCCAGAGGACAGGGCAGTCAGCGTCCTCAGTCAGAGGACCACTCTTACCACCAGGGGGAGGAGGAGGACCATCAGGGGGACCTTGACCAAGCACAGGGGGAGGATAGGGGCCACAGCAAGAGGGCAGCTCTACCCACTAGGGCACATACATTTGTATTATATCATATTGTATCATTTTGGATAGATGTCTGCGTGCATTCTGATGTATACTTTGAGGGCTCTTGATAGCCTTGATGTACTATATTGGTGTATATTTGGATTTTCACCAGAGGATGGATTTTTTTTTAGATTTTTTTGGATTTTTTTTTTTTAGTTTTTTTTTGGAATACCTTGAGGATCAGGCATAGAACTTCTTGAGATGGACACTGTTAAGTGGCTCATCTAGAGGAATGCCGTCAGGTGTAGCTAAAGTATAAGCTCCTGATCCATATGCTACTATCACAATGAGGGGACCTAACCAGTTAGGCTCAAACTTACCCTTCTTCTCTCGATCTGCTTGATTTCTTTGATTCTCCTTAAGTACAAGATCACCAACTTGAAACCGTCTTTCTTTGATCTTTTTGTTGTAATTACGCCGGAGGCAGTTTTGATAGACGTGGAGATGATTAAGTGCGGCAAGGCGCCTCTCATCTAGTAGTTCAAGCTCAGCTAATCTGGAAGTGCGATACTCATCTCCGCCGATCAGGTCCTGTATGGATACTCTGAGGGATGGGATCTCAACCTCTATGGGTAGGATGGCTTCAGAGCCAAAGACCAAGGCATATGGTGTGGCACCAGTTGGTGTTCTGATACTAGTGCAGTAGGCCCATAGGGCAGGATTGAGTTGCAAGTGCCAATCACGACCAGCTTCATTGATCTTTTTCTTGAGGATCTTGAGAATGGTTTTATTGGAAGCCTCAGCTTGGCCGTTACTCTGCGGATAGTAGGGAGTGGAAAAGCGATGCTGGATATTGTATTGTGTGCACAAGGCACGGACATCTTGGTTCTTGAATGGTCTCCCATTATCAGTGACAATGGCTTGGGGAATACCATACTGGCATATGAGGTAGTTTAGAATAAACTTGGCTATTTGCTTACCGGTGATATAGGTCATAGGAATGGCTTCCACCCACTTCGTGAAATACTCAGTGGCGGTAATGATAAACTTGTGGCCATTGGAGGAGGAAGGGTGGATTTGTCCTACGAGGTCGAGACCCCATTGAGAAAAGGGCCATGGAGTAGTCAAAGGTTGTAACTCATGAGCTAGTGCGTGAATCAAATCTCCATGCTGCTGGCATTGTAGACACTTCTTAGCAAACTGTGCAGCATCTTGCTCTATTGTAGGCCAGCAATAACCTGTTCTGAGTATCTTCTTAGCAAGATTAGGACCGGTAGAATGCGCGCCATAGACACCTTCGTGTATGTCTTGTAAGGTAGCTTTGGCTTCTTCCGCGTTAAGACATCGTAAGAGGATACCATCGAGACTCCGGCGATATAGTGTATCACCCAGAATGATGTAACGAGAGGATCGACGGATAAAGGTTTTGCATTGAGTGGATGATAGGTCAGGGGGAAAGGTATTGTTCTTGAGGTATTCATAGATATCTTCGTACCATGGGGAATTGGGACCAACAAGTTCGCAGATGATTTCAATAACAGGAACATCGACGGCTGGTATCAACAATTGTTCGATCAAGAATTCACACCTCTATGTATTAGCAGGCATGTCAATCAGTGACCCTACAGAAGCCATAGAATCCGTAGCTTTGTTATGCTCTCTTGGAATTTGCTCAAATGTGATGCTAGAAAAATGTGGTTTGTAGGCATCCACTAGTTGCTTGTAGGGGACCAACTTTCCATCCTTTGTTTAGTATTCATCCATGACTTGGCGAATGACTAGCTGTGAGTCTCCATATACTTGTAATTCTGTGATGTCCCATTGAACTGCTGTATTGAGACCTATAAGGAGTGCTTCATACTCGGCTATGTTGTTGGTGCAAGGGAATGCTAGCCGATATGACTTTGGAATGTAGTCATTCTGAGGTGTAACAAATAAGATGCCGGCCCCTGATCCATGTTGTGTATAGGAACCATCAAAGTATAACTTCCACATTATGGAGGTAGCAAGAGTGAAGAGATTTTTGTCAGGAAAGTCTGCTACCATAGGATGGGTATCTTTCATAGGTGCATCTGCTAGTTGATCTACGAGGGCTTGTCCTTTGATTGCCTTACGATCCATGTACTTAATATCGAACTCACTAAGGATCATAACCCATTTAGCTAGTCTGCCTGTGAGAGCTGCTGTTGCTAGTAGATACTTCAAGGGATCAATCTTGGCTATCAAATTTGTATGTTGGTTCAACATATAATGCCGTAATTTTTGGGAGGCGAACACTACTACTAAACAAGCCCTTTCCATTGGTGAATAATTGAGCTCGTATCCCACCAAGGTTCTACTGATGTAATAAATTGCATGCTTCTTTCCTGTGTCATCATTCTGTGCTAGCAGGGCCCCTAAGGCCAAGTTTGTAGTGGAGATGTATAAGATCAAAGGTTTGTCCGCAACTGGTGGAACCAATACAGGAGGTGTAGCTAGATACTCTTTAAGTTGATCAAACGCTACCTGACACTTGTTGTCCCATCGAAATGAGACATCCTTTCGGAGTAAGTGTTGAAAGGGTTGACATTTATCTGCTAGCTGTGAGATGAAACGCCTGATGGACTGCAACCTTCCCTGCAGGCTCCTTAGTGCTTTAAGGTTCTTTGGTGGAGGCATCTCCACTAGAGCCTTTACTTTCGCTGGATCTACTTCAATGCCTCTACGAGATACAATGTATCCCAATAGCTTTCCTGATGTTACGCCGAATACACACTTCTTTGGATTGAGTCTTACTTGGTATTTTTCAAGCCTGTTGAAGATCTGTCCTAAGACCTGTATGTGATCCACTCTAGAAGATTTAGCCAATATATCATCAACATAGTCTTCCATGATGTGATGAAACAGATCGTGGAAGATCACTGTCATTGCTCTCTGATAGGTTGCTCCTGCATTCTTCAGACCAAACGGCATGACACACCAACAATAATTGCCCCAAGGATAAGTAAAGGTTGTTTTATGTTGGTCTTCTTCGGCTATCCTTATCTGATTATAACCTGAGAATCCGTCCATGAGAGAAAGCATCTCGTGACCTGCTGTCAAGTCCACTATAATGTCAATGTTTGGTAGTGGAAAGTCATCTTTAGGACATGCCTTATTGAGATCTCTGAAATCATTACACATGCGGATGCGCCCATTAGGTTTAGACACAGGTACAATGTTTGAGACCCAATCTGAATAGTCAATTGGTCGTATGAACTTTGCGTCTAACAGCTTTTGTATTTCCACCTTCACCAAGAGAGCTATCTGCGGGTGCATTTTTCTCAACTTCTGTTTGACTGGTTTCACTTTGGGATCAACTGTGAGATAATGAACTACCAGCTTAGGGTCTAGCCCTGGCATATCTGCATAGGTCCATGCAAAGTTGATGGTTCGTTACAAGAAGAAGCTGTTAAGATTTCTGTGCTCTGTGTCAGATAAGGATGCTGCTAGGAATGTTGTCTTTGGATTCTGTTCTGTGCCAAGATTTATTTCTGTAGAATCTTCCACTAAGAGAGCTGATTTCTCTTGATACTTAGATGGTAAGGGAAGGTCAAATCCTCCATCTTCAGGAGCCACAGTTGGGTTTTCACCTTTGGATACGTCCTTTATTTTTACTATTTTGGGATCAGGAGGTGCCACAGTGTGGTTTTCACCTAGAGATCTTTCTTTATTTGCACTTTTGCGACTGGAGGATTTGGCATTCTCACCAAAATAAGCCGTGGGCTCTAGTTCCACTACAAAACCTGCCTTGTGATCGCCAAGAGGGATACCTTCCCGAAGTCCCATGAACTCAGCTAGAGCTTCGTCATTCTGAAATACATCTATAATGGGGGCCCCTTGTTGGTCCCAATCGATAAGTTCAGGGTAGACAAGCGTGACATTCTGGGTGCTGGTGGTGGAAGTTAAGGTTACGAAGGATAGTGTAAAAATGGAGGATTCTACGAATAGATTGGTCATGTGGAGGGAAGAGTCATCGATGATATCCTCTGTAGACGTCGTATCGGCGGGAAAAGTGTCAGCTACCTCGTCGAGGATATACTCGATGTCTGAGGCGCGTGGTATCTTCTTACCAAATCCTAATCCTTTCTTGTCTAGATTCTTTGTTACTACAATGGGCTCCATATTGCCTTGATTCTATTTCCCAAGGCCACCTTTGCCTTTATAGCCCATGTTTTTCACTATCCTTAAGCCATTGCCATATTGCTTGACTGGTATCGTGACTGGTTCTTTCTCCTTGTAGAGCCAAGAAGAGATGTCCTCAATAGTTTCCTCTTCCAATAACTGTCCATGTTGGAATTGGGTTAGGAATGTTGGGGGAGGAATAGATGCTTTTTTGGTTACTTTGGCAATGGGTGGTTTGCCGTAAGTTTTTGGAGATAAAGGCATCCGCCCTACACAACAAGATTCTGAGATATCATAAGTGCCAAAGCCTATATCTCGGACGCGAGCTGTGATTTTGGGGAGGGGTGTAGGTTCACTTGTAGAGGCTTGCGTGAGAGTTTCAGGGTCAACATAGAGAGGTGATTCAAGGGCTTTGTCATTTTTAGGCACTTGGTTGCAATTCTTATAGCTTCCTTGCAAGACACGGCAAAATTCAAAAGGATTAGGGTCTCCTGGGATGGTGATTTCCATACCATTGTATGGGAACTTGAGGGACTGATGGTACGTGGAGGGAACAGCTTTCATTGCATGGATCCATGGGTGGCCTAGGATAATGTTGTAAGGCAGCTCAATATCAAGAACCTGGCACCTAGTTTCAAGCATGACTGGGCCCAGTTGTATAGGCAAGTGAATAACACCAACGACATTCTGCATCATCATACCCCTTGATTGTAATACTATGATCAATGTTGACATGATCCTCAGAGTATCCCAATTGCTTTAGTAACTTTAAAGAACAGATGTTGAGACCAGCACCACCATCTATGAGTATGCGTTTGATTTTGCGCTTATGGATGAGAACTTCAATATGAAGGGCATCATTGTGACAAGGATCGTGGGATGGGAGGTCTTTCTCAGAGAAGACCACGTTGTAAGGCGAAGCAATATTACCCACTATAGCTTGGAAATCTGCAACTGCTATGTTGTTAGGAATGGAAGACTCTTGGAGGGCTTTTTCTAGCACCACTCTATGTGCAGGTGATGACCGTAGAAGGTCCAAAATAGAGATCTGTGCTGGTGTTCTCCCTAGATGTTCGACAAGATTATAATTAGACTGAACCGGAAGCCTAGGTGTAGGCGCACAAATGGTGACATGACCTCGACGAGTAGTAACAGCACAATCCATAGATTTGCCTTTGATGGTGAGGGTAGACACTCGACTCTCTTCAAAATGACCTACAATGGAATCGAAAGACGTGGAAGCATGATTGATACCTTTACCTCTATCCTGAGGAGGAGGTGGACCGTGATGAGGGAATGGTTCCTTGTACATATCTAGATCCTTGTTCATGTGTTGCGTTGGTGATTCATCCTCAAAAGTGATTTGATTACCGTCGATGAGATTTTGGATGAGGTGCTTAAGCTTCATGCAAGACGCAGTTCTATGACCTTTGCTCCTATGGAACTCACAATACTCATTGTCTCTGTAACGTGCAGTTTTGTAGATAGGTTCTCCATATGGGGGAGCATCAGGTAAGGTGATGAGCCCTTTCTGCAAAGCTTACTGTAAGACCGATTCGATGGGCACTCCCAAGGGAGTGAATTGACGTCGCGGAGGGTAATCTTGTTGGGCCGCTCTTGTTGTCGTTGTTGTTGGTTGGGATAAGGCTGCCTTTGTTGCTACTGTTGTTGAGGTGGAGCTTGACTTGGTTTGGAGAGCTGTAGTGGTGTTTGCAATGTTTGGACATGCTTAGTATCAACCACCCCATTGTTGACCACGTTTTTGTTCTTGTTCCAATATTTGGGTTTATCGTTCGACTGTTGATGAGAAGTACTATCTTTCGTCTCCTTAAAGATTTTGACCACACCCTTAGCAATGAGGGCCTTCTCAATGTTGATACCCTTGTATGTGATTTCATCGAAGGTTGTAGCACTAAGAATTTGCAAATGGAAACCTAACTCTTGGTTGAGGTTCTGCACAAATATGCTAACAAGCTGTTTCTCCGGAATCTTGAAAGGGAATTTACTAGCCATTTGTCTCCATTGTTGAAGGAAAGAAATGAGAGTTTCACCATTTTTCTGTTTATTGTTGCATAGGTCCATCATGGAAATCTCATGCTCTGCGTTGTAAGAAAAATGGGTGGCAAACTTCTCTGCTTGCTTGTTGAAAGACTTGATACCCATAGGTAAGTGTGAGAACCATTCTATTGCTTGACCTCCAAGACTGCGAGGAAAGAGACGCATAAGATATGTGTCGTTGTGAGAGACCTCGAAGCAAGCAAGATAGAATTCCCTAAGATGGTCTTTTGGGTCACCTTTTCCTTTGTACTTATCGAACTTGGGAATAGTGAAATTTTGAGGAAAAGGGATCATTGGTAATGACCGATCAAAAGGATAAGGACACACTTCCTCCAACAAGAAGGTCTTTTTGGTGTGGCCAAACGTAAGATCAAAGAGCTGCTGTTGAACTTCTGCGATTTTTAGCTCCATAGTCATGGGAGGGGTTGGTAACATCTCCTGTTGTCCAAAAAGCGGTTGGTGTTGCCCATATGGAAGATTATAATGTAAGCCATGCACATTGGTATTATAAGGGTCGTAAGATTGATTGGGATCATATGGGTTGTACGATTGGTTTAGATTGGGTTGGAATTGGAGGCCGTGATTAGGCAGAGGTGGAGGTGGCGCTAGGTAAGAATGTTGGCTTTGCGATGGTTGAAGAAAAGTATTGGGGGGAGGAAAGCTAAAGTGCGTTTGATTAGGTTGTGATAGTGGCACATAGATTTGGGAAACCTGATGTTGGGAATGTTGAGAGTGGCTAGGTAATGTATGAAAGAAGTTGAGCGAGGATGACCATTGTGGAGGAGGAACATAGGTAGAAGCGATTTGCGACGGTTGGGGTTGATTGAGGATGAGAGTAGAAGAATGTTGTGGTTGGGGCTGCTTGAGGACGAGAGTAGAAGAATGTTGTGGTTGGGGATGCGTGACTCTAATTGGTTGAGAGACATGCAGGTGTGATGATATAAGAGGTGGCATTTGTTGAGACCCTTATTGCATGGCTACATAAGTGTTCCCCGGATTGTAATTGGGTGGGAAACCTACGCGTGATGGGGTAACCAAGATTCCACTTGCGATTGGGGTGGACACTTTAGGAGGTGGTTGCACATTCGATCGAGCTAAGGTGGCTTGCTTAGCTAACTCTGCTTGACGTTGGAGAGTTTCTTGTTGGTTCTGATAGATCTCCATAGGAGTCAAAAGCAGTGATATGGGCCTCTCCTCTGTTGGATTTTGAAAAAGGGGATTCCTATACTGCGAGCCTTGAGTAGGTAAGGGCGTAATTACCGTGGACATGGTTTGCACCACCTGTATGGCTTCTTGGGTGTTGTTGCTCTCCTTGAGAGTGGACACATCAAAATCTTGAGGTAACTTGGCACCTTGCTTTGCAAGCAAGCGAAAGAAATGATCCTGGTTCTCACTAAGGATTTTATCAAAGGCAGCTATAGCTCTAGGATCTTGTATAAATTCATCAAGATCTTGCCCATCTTCTTGAGAGGATTAACCTATTTCAAAGTGTCACTCTTCTTGAGATGGGGTTTGATCTACGATATAACCTTGTGGGACAAAATCCAGAGGCAAGCCTGTGGTATACTGAGGCGCATTTATCAAAGGGGTTCTATCCTCATGAGGATTGCTTGGTTCATCTATGTGCGGCATGTTCGGAGAGCTAATTGGTTTTACCGCGGGTGTACTAGGAGTCACCTTGGGAGTAATGTTGAGACGTCCTGATTGTGGTGTGTGAGGAGGTGACTTGCATTTTTTAGGGACAACTTGCCTAGATTTCATAGTTTGCTGTAGCCTAGTGGTGACCATGGGATACACTAGGACACAATGTAATGCTGGGAATCTGTGAGATGCTTTGAGAAACGGACAAGCTTCTGATGCACAAAGTACTAGACCAAAAGCGCTATACTGTTTGACCAAAGGCACAGGACTGTGCTACCAAAAGCGTGCTACTGTGGGCTAGAGGTGACGGACTGAGCTACCAATAGCGAGTTACTGCTATGCCAAAGGTGAGCTACAGTGACCAAGAGCGAGCTACTATTATACCAAGGGCGCTAAAGTAGAGTTTTGCCAGAGGCGGGTTACTGCTGACCAAAGGCGATCTACTGTATTACCAAAGGCGAGCTGCTGTAATACCAGGGGTGCTGAAGTAGTGTCTGATGTTTTTCAAAGGCAAGATTTTTCTGTTTCTGATTGGATTGGTTTGGCAAGAGAAAACACAGCAAACAAGTAGTCAAAAAAAGGCACAAGGACTGACACAATAGATAGTGTATGTTCAAGGCTCCAAACAAGCCCAATGTTTCCACAGGTCTAAGATAGTTGCAATCAATAACAAGCACTTTTTATCCCTAGAGACAAGGTTTCATTGCAGTAGATCAGCTCACAGCTTAATACTCCGTCAATAAAAATATCATTCCATAAAGGTGTCAGATATTTAGTATCTTTGCGAGAGATGATAGGTAGGGATATCTCACCCTCCCCTTGGAAAGCTCAAGTAGGTCACAAGAGCCTTATGTCCAAGGGAATACTATCTCTTCTCAAGGGAGCCAATGGTGAGTATCTTAAGGGTTTAAATCGATTTCCCTTGCACTGATGATTACCACAATGTTCGGAGGTAGGTCGGGTAGTCTCTATCTAAAATGGTTCTTAGTGACTTTGAGGGACCAACGCCTTACAAGCAATGCAACAAGCTACTAAAAGCTTTAACCAATCCTACTAAGAGTTTCAAACACTTCGCTCAATGTGAAAATCATTTCCACAAAGAGCTAGTACACCTCTTTTCAGTTTGGCACCACAAGGTAAGGTTGCGTCGGTTAGGACTTGGCTTTTGCCTTATCCCTCTTATATAGCGGTTCAAAGGAAAACTCCACTTAGGGTCATCCCTTTTGGATGAATCGTAATCCAAAAGCAGGCCCTTCTAAAGGAAGTACAAAAAAAGTAAGAGCAAGCACGTCAAACAAAGGTTCAATTGTCCCGTTATAAGAAAAATAAGGTGCAACTAAGCTAGGCACACACATGATTGTAGTTGTAAATTGTCCCTTATGAAATGAAGTGTTTGGCATTCATGTCCAATGTCCTTTAGAAAATTGAGGTGTTTGTTCATACATGTCCATTGTCCCTTAAGAAAAGCAGTATGTTCCTAAGACTTAGATTGCAAGAAAAGATTTGTTCAAATATCCTTTTAAGGATGCAATGTGTTTCTAAGACTTAGTGAGATAAATCAAAGAGGTCTTCAACGCTCGTCCTGCATGAACATGTTAAGAAAATACCTATTGGCTCTGTGTGAGTAATAAGAAGCTGCAACAAGTGAGTTAGTTCCACCAAAAATTCACAAGTTAGCCAAAAATCAACTTTGACCAAAAGCGCTGGACAATCTTACCAGAAGCGACTTACTGTATTCCAAGGGCACTGTAACAAAGACCAAAAGCATTGCAGAATATTACCAGAAGCGCAGCAAAATAACCAGAAGCGCTGCACTGTGCAGCTAGGAGCGCGACACTGTTCTGCCAAAAGCGATGTCGTGAATAGAGGGAGCGCTGTAAGATACCACCAGACGCGCTAAAAAATAACCAGAAGCGTTGTACTGTTATGCCGGAAGCGCCGCAAGGTCTCAGATCATGAAAAGATTAACTTTTGTCAAAAGGACTAGATTAAAATAATCTGCTGTTCTGAGCAATAATATCTGATAGATCTGAATAGTGAATTCCAGAAAGCCCAAAAAAAAGTGTAGCGATACAATAGATTAACACAACTACCAAAAAATACCCCTAAATAAATCAGCTTAGGAGGTATCAAAAGCAGATTTGGAAAGACAAATGCAACAGCTTGTCAAACCAATCCACTGATATGAAATGAGAAGAACCCTGCAAAAAAATACTGAATGCGGTCAAAACCTAATTAAGCCAGAAGCGCTTCAGAAGGCTGCTGGTCGCGCTTTTCTGTGTTACCGAGAGCACTGCTCTGTGTCACTAGAAGCGCTGCAGTGCCCCCAAGGGCACTGAACTGTGCCTCCAGTAGCGCTAAAAGATGCTGCCAAAAGCGTTGTGCAATATCGTTTACGCTGTGCCGTACTGTGACTTCAAAAAACACAATTTCTCAAAGAAACAAAGGGATTAGTGGGTCCCACCGGGCGTGCCAGAATGTGTATGAGGGAAAATTGATTAAATCTAAACTAATAAAACCAAAAACCCAATAACATAAAGAAAACTAATTTAAATAAAAGCCATGACAAACACTCAATGAAATAAAGACTTTTACCGAAATCTGTATTGTTTCCTTTGGATTGAATGTGGATTGCTCAATGAAGTTGCAAAGCCATGGTTGCAACAAGCAAGTAGTGTGCTTAAAAGATCAATGTCAAAAGATCGTGAAAGTGCTCAATCGACGTGTTTTGTATGCTCGAAGCTCTGTTAAGTATGCCTGAGAATACAATCGAAGAGAGAGGCTAATGAAGGAGATGAGGGGGGTTTATATAGGTTTCAAAGAAGATCGATCAACGGTCCAGATAATTCAGAAGAATCAATGGAGGAGATAAGTTGAGGAATGTGCAACGAATGAGAAGAAGACATGTGTCTTGCTTTCTTTTGCATGAGAGGAGTTATCAAGAATAGAAGAATGAGTTAACTGAAGAGATAAATCAATTAAGAGAATAAAGCAATCAGTTAAGTGATTTAAAACAAGAAGAAGAGATTTGCATGAGACTAGAAGATATTTTGCTTTATTAAATATAGAAATATTTAATTGATGAGCAAGAAAGCTTGAGTTATTTCAGAGATAACTCAAATTAGAAGAAAAAGTAATTTAAATAAATAATTGATTTATTTAAATTTAGAGAAGATATTTTTGGAAGAATCAATTAAATAATTAGAATTATTTAATTTAGAAGATTTGAAAGCAAATTAAATAAATAAATTTATTTAATTGTTGTGCATGATTTTGGAAGAACTAGATTTGATTTAATTAAATAATTTTAAAATTATTTAATTTTAGATAAGAGGGAATTTGTTGAATTAATTAAATAATTAGGTTTATTTAATTAATGTAGATTTAATTTTTTGAAAAGAGGATAATGATCAAATTAAATTATTAAGATTATTTAATTGTGGAAGAATATAGAGGAATCTGATTTAATTAATTAAATAAAGAGGATTTATTTAATTAATGTTGAAAGTATGTGATTTAAAAGAATTTGATGAAATTAATTAAATAATTTGATTATTTAATTAACGTTGTAAATGCAGGTGATTAGACTGAAATGCTGAAATGTAAGTGATGCGACGACTTGGTCATTTTAGGGTGTCTACACAATCAAGGGGTATGATGATGCAGAACGCCGTTCAGAAGGTGTTATCCACTTGCCTATACAACTGGGCCCTGTCATGCTTGAAACTAGGTGTCAAGTTCTTGATATTGAGCTGCCTTACAACATTATCCTAGGCTGCCCATGGATCCATGCAATGAAAGCTGTTCCCTCCACGTACCATCAATCTCTAAAGTTCCCATACAATGGTACGAAGATCACCATCCCAGGAGACCCCAATCCTTTCAAATTTTGCCGTGTCTTGCAAGGAAGCTATAAGAAATGCAACCAAGTGCCTAAAAATGAAAAAGCCCTTGAATCCCCACTATATGTTGATCCTGAAACTCTGACGCAAGCCTCTACAAGTGAATCTACATCCCTCCCCAAAATCACAGCTCACATCTGAGATATAGGCTTTTGCACTTACGATATCTCAGAATCTTGTTGTGTAGGGCGGATGCCTTTATCTCCAAAATCTTATGGCCAACCACCCATTGCCAAAGTAACCAAAAAAGCAGCTATTCCTCCCTCAACATTCCTAACCCAATTCCAACATGGACAGTTCTTGGAAGAGGAAACTATTGAGGACATGTCTTCTTGGCTCTACAAGGAGAAAGAACCAGTCATAATACCAGTCAAGCAATATGGCAATGGCTTAAGGATAGTGAAAAACATGGGCTATAAAGGCAAAGGTGGCCTTGGGAAACAGAATCAAGGTACTATGGAACCCATTGTGGTAACAAAGAAGCTAGACAAGAAAGGGTTAGGATTTGGTAAGAAGGTACCACGCGCCTTGGACATCGAGTATATCCTCGACGAGGTAGCCAACACTTTTCCCGCCAATTCGACGTCTACAGAGGATATCATCGATGACTCTTCCCTCCATATGACCAACCTATTTGCAGAATCCTCCATTTTTACACTATCCTCCGTATCTTTAACCTCCACTACCAGCACCCAAAATGTAACACTTGTCTACCCTAAACTTATCGATTGGGACCAACAAGGGTCCCCCGTTATAGATGTATTTTAGAATGACGAAGCTTTAGCTAAGTTCATGGGACTTCAGGAAGGTATCCCTCTGGGCGATCATAAAGCAAGTTTTGTAATGGAACTAGAGCCAACGGCTTATTTTGGTGAGAATGCCAAATCCTCCAGTCGCAAAAGTACAAATAAAGAAAGATCTCTAGGTGAAAACCACACTGTGGCACCTCCTAATCACAAAATAGTAAAAACAAAGGATGTATCCAAAGGTGAAAACCCAACTGTGGCACCTGAGGATGGAGGATTTGACCTTCCCTTACCATCTAAGTATCAAGAGAAGTCAGCTCTCCTAGTGGAAGATTCTACAGAGATAAACCTTGGCACAGAACAAAATCCAAAGACCACATTCCAAGTAGCATCATTATCTAAAACAGAGCACAGAAATCTTAACAGCTTCTTCTTGCAACGAACCATCAACTTTGCATGGACCTATGCCGATATGCCAGGGTTAGACCCTAAGCTAGTTGTTCATTATCTCACAGTCGATCCCAAAGTGAAACCAGTCAAGCAGAAGTTGAGAAAGATGCACCCACAGATAGCTCTCTTGGTGAAGGTGGAGATACAGAAACTGTTAGATGCCAAGTTTATACGACCCATTGATTATTCAGATTGGGTCTCAAACATTGTACCTATGTCTAAACCCAATGGACGCATCCGCATGTGTAATGATTTCAGAGATCTCAACAAGGCATGTCCCAAAGATGACTTTCCACTACCAAACATTGAAATTATAGTGGACTTGACAGCAGGTCACGAGATGCTTTCTCTCATGGATGGATTCTCTGGCTACAATCAGATAAGGATGGCTGAAGAAGATCAACATAAAACAACCTTTACTTGTCCTTGGGGGAATTATTGTTGGTGTGTCATGCCGTTTGGTCTGAAGAATGTAGGAGCAACCTATCAGAGAGCAATGACAGTGATATTCCATGATTTGTTTCATCACATCATGGAAGACTATGTTGATGATATATTGGCTAAATCTTCTAGGGCGGATCACATATAGGTCCTAGGACAGATCTTCGAAAGGCTTGAAAAATACCAAGTAAGACTCAATCCAAAGAAGTGTGTATTCGGTGTAACATCAGGGAAGCTGTTGGGATATATTGTATCTCGTAGAGGCATCGAAGTCGATCCAGTGAAAGTAAAAGCTATAGTGGAGATGCCTCCACCTAAGAACCTTAAAGCACTAAGGAGCCTTCAGGGAAGGTTGCAGTCCATTCGGCGTTTCATATCACAACTAGCAAATAAATGTAAACCCTTTCAACACTTGCTCTGAAAGGATGTCTCATTTCGATGGGACAACAAGTGTCAGGCAGTGTTTGATCAACTTAAAGAGTATCTAGCTACACCTCCTGTATTGGTTCCACCAGTTGCGGATAGACCATTGATATTATATATCTCTACTACAAATTCAGCCCTGGGGGCCCTTCTAGCACAAAATGATGAAACAGGAAAAGAGCATGCAATTTATTATATCCATAGAACCTTGGTGGGATATGAGCTCAATTATTCACCAATGGAAAGGGCTTGTTTAGCAGTAGTGTTCGCCTCCCAAAAGTTGCGACATTACATGCTGAACCAACATACAAATCTGATAGCCAAGATTGATCCCTTGAAATATCTACTAGCAAAGGCAGCTCTCACAGGCAGACTAGCTAAATGGGTCATGATCCTTAGTGAGTTTGACATTGAGTACACGGATCGTAAAGCAATCAAAGGACAAGCCCTCACGGATCAACTAGCAGAGGCACCTATGAAAGATACACATCCTATGGTAGCTAACTTTCCTGATGAAAATCTCTTCACTCTTACTAACTCCATAATGTGGAAGTTGTATTTTGACGGTTCTTACACACAGCATGGATCAGGAGCCAACATCTTATTTGTTACACCTCAGAAAGACTATATTCCTAAGTCATATCGGCTTGCATTCCCTTGCACCAACAATATAGCCGAGTATGAAGCACTCCTCATAGGTCTCAATATAGTAGTTCAATGGGACATCACAGAATTACAAGTATATGGAGACTCACAGCTAGTCATTCGCCAAGTCACAGATGAATACCAAACAAAGGATGAAAAGTTGGTCCCCTGCAAGCAACTAGTGGATGCATACAAACCACACTTTTCTAGCATCACATTTGAGCAAATTCCAAGAGAGCATAACAAAGCTACGAATTCTATGGCTTCTGTAGGGTCACTGATTGACATGCCTGTAAATACACAGAAGTGTGAATTTTTGATTGAGCAATTGTTGATATCAGCCGTTGATGTTCCTGTTACTGAAATCATCTGCGAACTTGTTGGTCCCAATTCCCCATGGTATGAAGATATCTATGAATACCTCAAACACAATACCTTTCCCCCTGACCTATCATCCACCCAATGCAAAACCTTTATCCGTTGAGCCTCCCGTTACATCATTCTGGGTGATACACTATATCGTCGGAGTCTCGATGGTATCCTCTTACGATGTCTTAACGCGGAAGAAGATGAAGCTACCTTACGAGGCATACACGAAGGTGTCTGTGGCACACATTCTACCAGTCCTAATCTTGCTAAGAAGATACTCAGAACAGGTTATTACTGGCCTACAATAGAGCAAGATGCTGCATAGTTTGCTAAGAAGTGTCTACAATGCCAGCAGCATGGAGATTTGATTCATGCACCAGCTCATGAATTACAACTTGTGACAACTCCATGGCCATTTTCTCAATGGGGTCTCGACCTCGTAGGACAAATCCACCCTTCCTCCTCCAATGGCCACAAGTTTATCATTACCGCCACTGAGTATTTCACAAAGTGGGTGGAAGCCATTCCTATGACCTATATCACCGGTAAGCAAATAGCCAAGTTTATTCTAAACTACCTCATATGCCGGTATGGTATTCCCCAAGCCATTGTCACTGATAATGGGAGACCATTCAAGAACCAAGATGTCCATGCCTTATGCACACAATACAATATCCAACATCACTTTTCAACTCCCTACTATCCACAGAGTAACGACCAAGCTAAGGCTTCCAATAAAACCATTCTCAAAATCCTCAAGAAAACAGTCAATGAAGTTGGTCGTGGTTGGCACTTGCAACTCAATCCCGCCCTATGGGCCTACCGCACTAGTATCAGAACACCAACTGGTGCCACACCTTATGCCTTGGTCTTTGGCTCTGAAGCCATCCTACCTATAGAGGTCGAGATCCCATCCCTCAGAGTATCCACACAAGACCTGATCGGCGGAGACGAGTATTGCACTTCCAGATTAGCTGAGCTTGAACTACTAGATGAGAGGCACCTTGCTGCACTGAATCATCTCCATGTCTACCAAAACCACCTCCGGCGTAATTACAACAAAAAGATCAAAGAAAGATGGTTTCAAGTTGGTGATCTTGTACTTAAGGAGAATCAGAGAAATCAAGCCGATCGAGAAAAGAAGGGCAAGTTTGAGCCTAACTGGTTAGGTCCTTTCACTGTCACAGCAGCATATGGATCAGAAGCTTATACTTTAGCTACACCTGACGGCATTCCTCTAGATGAGCCACTTAACAGTGTCCATCTCAAGAAGTTCTATGCCTAATCCTCAGAGTATTCCAAAAAAAAAAAAATCTGTCCTCTGGCGAAAACCTGGCAAACAGGCGCCTTGGATAAGTACCATAGTGAAAACCTGGCAAACAAGCACTATGTGTAGAGTCAGCATCCATCGTCTATCGAGTCCTGTCCACTCCTTGTCTAGTTCACAACAACACGCTTCCTCCATCCATCCATAATAAAACCATTGACTTTGTTTGCATTTCCATCTCCCTATCTAGTATAGCTTGGAAATTTGTCAATGTCCCTCGTCATCATCCCACATCTTGATCTGTGTCAATAGTTAACACGGTCTTGTCCTAGGTCAAGCTTTCAGTGTCTTCTTCAGCAGTCACCCACACCGTTTCCTCTACCAGAATGGGGGCAACCCTTTCCTTAACTTAGGTCTAGGATTGGTTCCTTGTTCGTGGTTTGCAACGCATACTGCAATCTCTTTTTTCATTTCCACAGGTAGCACCCTTTAGCGGACACATCGCTCCTACACTAAGGATGTTATCTTCTCAAACACTTCTCCCACATCATCACATCAACCAGAACTACATATTATCTCTTCCCAATCTTAAGGTACCTTGATCCCATGGATATGGGTATGTAGGCAGTCTGGAATACGAAGGAAGTTTCCAGTACTCAGGTACATAAGATCCCCTCCTCTTCACCTTGACCCATTTCATCACTCTGTCTAGAACTACATATTTATCACTTTCATCTTTCATCGTCATGTGCCTTGATCCCGTGGATACAGGGTATGTAGGCAGTCTGGAATACGAAGGATGTATCCAGTACTCAAGCACACATGATCCATCATTCTCCACCCATCCCAATCCAGTAGCATTGTCATCCTTCTAGTCTTCCGTTTGTCAAAATCCATTCGCCTCAACTTGACTAACTCGAGCAGCTAGCTAGCACGTCCTTTCACAGCAAAAGTCCTTAACAAACCTAAAGCAAAGAGGCCTACTTCTAGAGTCATCTACTATCCTGCATACCAATTACCAACATCAACTAAGTACTGCTTAACTAAGCCCTAGATCCACAAGCTTGTCTTCTGCGAAGTGTTCCATTGTTGAGACCAACACACGTGTCTCCTGCGACATGTGGCATTTCCTGCAAGTGAGACATTGTCTTTTTAGGTAGATAGCACCCTTTAACGGACACCGAGTTCCTACGATAAGGCTGTTATCTTTCCTATCCAATCTATCCTGAGCAACCTCTTTGGCAAGAGAATATGTTGGTTGTATGTTTACTTTGTAAGTCAATCAATTTGATTTTTGGTTTATCTTTTGTTCCTTTATCCATTACCTACTCAAGACTACCTTGATTTATCTATAATCTTGGTATGTTACGACGTAGTACGGATTGGGGGCATAGTCATTGCTTTCTGTATGCCGTGTTTGAGGAATGATCTTTAGTATCTTTCTTAACATCATCTTTATCTTGTGTGTGTTACGACCTAGCATCTTACATATTAATATTCTTCTTGCATTTGCATGTATTGAAGTTTATTTTATGTTTAAGACTATGGCTCATTCACATGTACCAACAAGGTTATATTATGTCTAAGGGATCTAAGTTCAAACCGCTTGCTTGCAGAGTCAACGTCCACGCGCTCGGATATTACTGCACCTTGGTCTTTTATGCCTTGGTGGTGAACTATCCATGTGCTATATCAAAAATAAGGATTGCTCTTTATAAACAAATGTGAAACCATTGCAACAAGCTCATACATTTACACCATCCATTTTTCCATGGCCTTATCTAGTTTTCCAGCAAAGATCAATCAACAATCTTTCTCTTATGTTCTTTTCTATCTCCACTTTCTTCTATTCAAACCTCGCCTATCTCCAACAAATCTTCTAGTCGAGCGTCAACACCGTTCCTCTATCGCTTCCATGTCTTCCCGCTCGAGGGGGCATACGCTGGGGCAACTAGCTATATTGGGGCATCAATAAAATTGTATTACGTCTTCAACTATCGTTTTCTTTGACGCAACGCTACATGCTGCATTGCATCAAAGAGGGGCAAAATGTAGACACTCTAAAATGACCAAGTCACCACATCGCTTGCATTTCATAATCTGTCTAATCACCTACATTTCACACATTAATTAAATAATCTAATTATTTAATTAATTTCATCAAAATTCTTCTAAATCACATACTTCCAACGTTAATTAAATTCTCTTTATTTAATTAATTAAATCCGATTCCTCTATATTCTTCCACAATTAAATAATTTTGATTATTTAATTAGATCATTATCCTCTTTCCAAAAATCACATCCACATTAATTAAATAAACCCAATTATTTAATTAATTCATCACAATTCTATCTTATCTACAATTAAATAATTTTTACATTATTTAATTAAATCAAAATTTATTCTTCCAAAATCATGCACAAACAATTAAATAAATTTGTTTATTTAATTTGCTTTCAAATCTTCTACATTAAATAATTCTGATTATTTAATTATTTCTTCCAATAATATCTTCTCTAAATTTAAATAAATCAATTATTTATTTAAGTTGCTTTTTCATCTAATTTGAGTTATCTCTAATATAACTCAAGCTTTCTATATTTAATAAAGCAAAATATCTTCTTTTCTCATGCAAATCCCTTCTTCTTGTTTTAAATCACTTAACTGATTGCTTTATTCTTTTAATTGATTTATCTCTTTAGTTAACTCATTCTTCTATTGTTGATAACTCCTCTCATGCAAAAGAAAGCAAGACATTTGTCTTCTTCTTATTCGTTGCATGTTCCTCAACTGTTCTCCTCCGTTGATTCTTCTGAATTATCTGGACTGTTGATCAATCTCTGTTGAAACCTATATAATCCCCCCTCATCTCCTTCATTGAGCCTCTCTCTTCGATCGTATTCTCAGGCATACTTAACAGAGCTTTGAGCATACAAAACGCGTCGATTGAGCAACCTTACGATCTTTTGACATTGATCTTTGAGCACATTGAGCACACTACTTGGTTGTTGCAGCTATGGTTTCGCAACTTCATTGAGCAATCCACACATCTCCAAAAGGGAACAATACAGGTTTTTGTAATAGCTTCCATTTGTCTTTGATTTTATGATAATGGCTTTTACTTAGATTGGTTCGCTTTATGTGATTGGTTTTTGGTTTTATTAGTTTAGATTTAATCGATTTTTCCTCATACACAGATGTCAATCTCCAGTTCAAGTTTGTGATTCTTATCACTATGTAGACAGTGTGTCTCTTGTAGGTAGTGTGCCTCTTTGTGAGCAGTGTGCTCGGGCAGTGAGCCCTAATTGGCATGTGCCATTCATTTTTCTTATTCTTCTAACAGAGAATAATCCTTGGGTTAATCACCCCGTGGTTTTTCCCTTAACCGGGTTTTCCACGTCAAAATCTTGGTGTCTAATGTGTTGATGTTTATCTGCTCCTGTGTTTATGCATTATGCTTTCATGAATGGTTAACTGATATGCTATTAACTAACAAAGAAGAATCAAGTGTTTGAAGTAGAAGCAAGTTTTTGTACAATTGATTCACCCCCCCTCAGTTGTGTGCCCTAGATCTAACATGTAGAACACATGAAAACAACCTTGCACGAACTCTGCAGAATGCGTACGATCATCGCTTATATAAAAATGATACTCCCTTATGATCTTTCTGTCATCCTCTATACTATCATTCGCATGAATGAATGCGATGTGCACAAATATAGAAACCTGTGTTGAGTTATAATATTGGGATTGGGATTGCACCTCACATTGTGGCTGTAGACTATAGTTCTCTACAAAGTTAACGAATGAAACAATGCTACCAACTAGAAATGTGTCCTTGCATAACTTGAATTGCAAGTCCAACCAATGAGCTCTATGGGCATGTCTTACATACTCATACACTATTGTCACGAAAAATAGGCATAAACTGATACACTGGAATCTTTTGAATAACATATTCACACCTCTTTGCTTCTTTACCATCTCTTGTATTGTATGCCACTATTTTATACTTGCCAAACTCTACTAGTTTGTTTCTAACTGCATGTGTTATTTCCATATGTTCACATATTGGCATACGTTGCAAGCCACCTCAATACTGACATGTGCCATCCAAGCATAATTTCCTATAGAGTAATTGACCTTCCTCTCTATCACATAAAATTATTGATATGAAGTCTCTTGAGGTAGTTGGTGGGGCATGTATGCCACAATCCTACAAAACATTGTTAGTATGCAAATCTAAACATATAGACTGATAAACATCAAAATGGTTAGAAAATTCAATATGTAATCTACAACAAGTAGTGTGTGTGTGATTTATTTTGACAAAGAAAGGTTTTAGCATTTCAAAATATCTTTGAGAAATTTTAATTTGAGGATACTTCTCTAGAAATTTACCAAAAAACTCTGTTTGAGTCATATCTAAAAATGCTTTGGATGTGGCTCACAGTTTTGACTACCGATTCTCCCTCTTACCACATCCCTTTGATTCAAAGATACCCTTGTGTAATTCTTCCAAAAGCCTTCAATTAGTGATCTCAAATCTTCGACAACAACTTTGTCTTTCTATGGGAGTCTCCCAGAGAATGCCCACAATTCATTAGTGTTTGGATCCTGAACTCTTTGACATCTTCAAATGGCTCTTATTAGAGTTTTTCTATTTATTTTCATTTGTTGACTTGTCTTTCTAATGAGGTGAGCTTTTTTTGTTTGTTGGCTTACAATTGTTGATGTAAACATCATGTGACATTACTATCCTTGGTGCGTGAGGTGGAACCCACACTCTCATACACACACATTAGATTGTTGACAATTGATTTTTCACTTGATGCATTCGATGTTCTTAGGCCAAGAATCTTCATAGTGGGCCTAAATTTTAGATTTCTCATCAGTTCAACAAAGAGTTGACATCTTCCGGTTTCATTTAAATTCTCAAAGAATAATTTCCATATCTTATTTACATATCTTTGGCAAGTGCACGTGGGAATCTTATCCTACATGGGCTCCAATACATTCTTATCAATATCAATTAGAAACTTAGGCCTCCTATGCAAAATTCTAGGAGGCATTTTATTTGGTAAAGTAGACTGAACATTAGGAATTTCTTCAATATTTACTTGAGATGGAATAGATGACGTACCTTCGATTAGAGGTGAAAAGGTTGAAAATGATGTACCTTCAACTTGAGGTGTGAATGATGGTGTGTGACCAACTTGAGAAGAAAATGTAGATGTGCCTTCTACTTCACCTGTGAAAGATGGAGTGTCTCCAATTCGAGAAGATAATGATGGTGTTCCTTCAATTTGACCTGTGGATGATGGAGTGCCTCCAACTTGGAGATTCACTTTCCTCATTGCACGGAGGTTTTGCATTCATTCCCTTTGTGCCACCAATTCCATCTCTTTCTTAGCTTCATTAGACGTGTCACGTTCCTCTTCAATTGGCAATGGTGGAATATCTTCTTGTATGGTTGACAATTTCCAACTTTCCCGAATTTGCCTCATTCTTTCTCTTTTCCTCTCATTCTCAGCTTCACTCTCTTCTAGTGTTAGAGTCTTTGCTTGTTTCCTCGGCATGATGATGATTTCTACAAGCATGAAGAATAAGACAATGATCATTAGAAATTTTATAATGACAATGAATAGCACAATCAGAATGAATAACAAGGCTTTACAAACTTCTGAATAAGGTTTGAGTCTGGTATCAATGCTTTGAATTCCTTCTTGTGTCTGCATCATAAATGATCATGCCACTTGAATGTGAGTGTGGATTTGGGAGTTTAGCAACCTGAATAAGGACTGTTTACTGAGTTTAGGGGTCTATGGAAAGTTTGAAGAAGTAGAAAGCTGAAGTAGTAAATTGTAGAATGATGCACAAAACAAACACCACTAAGGAGCATATTTTCCATAGCAAGGATGGAAAAAGAAGTAACTCTCCAAAACTAAGGGAAGAGAAAGGCCAAAACAAACTCAAAGAAGATAACAAACAAGTTGATTTGAGTATGTACAAAGCTAACAACTATTGGTCTTATTTCAAGGTTGGAGGATATTATTATGACAAGTGTTGGAATCTTCATCTAGAGATTCACCCAAATGACAAACGCAAGAGTAAGCAACCACAAAGGAAAAAAAAGCACACTAAAACATCAAATTCAAAGACAGAACAACTCTCACATGAGTCTACATCAACATTCAATGATGTTAGTATGTAATGATACGTGGAAAGAGTATTTACTTGATTTGCAAAGGAGATAAGTGTGAGTTGCTTTCATTTGTAGGGAGATTTGATTAGCACTCCAAGTTTTTCCTATGGATTGAGTTGTGTTCAAGTTTTTCACTTGTAGAGCGAGCAAGTAGTACATTTCACTCACTATGGGTGAGTATGAGAAGTATGGCCAGTTGGAGGTCAAGAAAGGACAAGGAAAATAGAGAATGTAAGAGCTAGTGACGACATGTTTTGGGTGTTGTAAGCATGCACATTTGTGTTCCATAGTAACAAAAATGTTGTAGCATGTAACATAGATGACTTGTAGCATGTTGTAGCATAATAGTGATGGTTTTCATTATTGTAATATGCACAAACTCTTATCTCAGTTGTAGCATGTGCATAGTTGTAGGAAGAGAACTCTTTACACATTCATTGTAAACAATGTATAAATGTATGAATTTCATTGTACATAGATGCAATAAGGACTACTTTGTAATAAATTATAACTTTCATAGCATTGTAAAATGACCTTCAAATGCAAGGAGGATCATACATGGCAGCAAGGTTATATATAGACTATGATAGTGGACTGTTATATAGACTTACATGATTGTCCTACACTCATGAAAACCTCCTTTTTAGTGTTTTATCTCCTTGTAACTACCTTTGTATCATCTTATGTCATCCTAGGGGAAAAATTAAGAGTCTTCCAAAATCAATTTTGGCTCCATGTATACACTCAAATATGAGTATGACAAACACTTGTTCACTAAAATTATTTTATGAAGTATTTGATAATATTTTTCTCTTGTATAGCTGAAAATAGGTGAAATAAAGGCATGAAGGGCCGAAACAAGGTGGAAACATGAGGAATTTGGAGTCTCTTTGATTGAACTAACTGATATACCTAGACACATATATGTCAAGAAGAACATAAAGAACATAAAAAACATAAAGACAAAGACATTTAAAGACATAAAGAACATAAGAACATATATATGTGAATTAAAATTGAACATACCTTAGAATTCGATATTGTAGTTGACCAATTCTCCAAAAGATGGATTCAAAATCCTCAAATTCTTGTTTTTCTCAAGTTTGACTATGAATGCTATATAATTCTAGAATAGGATTAGTGAAATTTATGTAAAAAACAAACATATATCATCAAATTTAATTTATATATCAATGGTAATTAGCTTTGAAACAAAATCACACATGAAACATGAAACTTTCAGTTTAAATAATCAAATTTTCTCCAAAAACATGAAAAATCACTTCTTCTACGTTGAAAAAATAAAAAAAAGGTGGTAGATTCAAATAAAAATGATTCTCAATTAGTCAACCAACATGAAAAGTGGTTTTTTGTTCGATATACTCATGAAAAGAAGGAATAACAGGCATGTGGGGTCTGAAACACGGATCCCACATGCTTTTTTACTGTTTTCCATGCTTCCAATAACGCAATCGTGTTATAATGCGCTCACGTTATAATGTGAGCGTGTTATGGGAAGCATGATAACATAAAGGTAACCTTGTATCTACATGAGAGAGGTGTTGATAACTGAGAGGGGGGGGTGAATCAGTTATCCTAATTATTTCTTCTTTTGAACCTTCTTCTTATTCAAAGCAGTATTGAATCAAACAGACAAATATCATCATGAAATAAGAAACACATGACACAGTATTTTGACGTGGAAACCCGGTTAAGGGAGAAAACCACGGGGTGATTAACCCAAAGATTATTCTCTATTAGAAGAATAAGGAATTACAACATGGCACATGCCAATTAGGGCTCACTGCCCGAGCACACTGCTCACAAAGAGGCCCACTGCCTACAAGGAGACACACTGTCTACAAAGTGATAAGAATCACAGTCTTGAACTGGAGAATGACATCTTTACCATGTTCGGATCAGTTCCATTAAGCCCAGAAACATCTGCTCTTCCTTCTGCACTTCTCTTCGCTACTTCACCTTTTTCCGCATAAGCCACACTTCAAAATGAACTCACAAATCTTTATTTATACAAGACATCAACTTAGGAACAATCATCTAAGTCGGCAATCAATCATAAGAATATCCGCAAGATGAATGACACATCCGGTCGGCCACCATAAGAACATTCGTAGGATGAACAACTCATCCGGTCGGCTAAACAGAGCAAAAACTTCATTCGGAAGAATATCTTCAATTCCGGGCTCTACTGTCAATGTGAACCAACAACACGACCTCAACATGATCCAGGAACCTTCACAAGCCTACCTGAATGACCAGGTACGTCCGCATTTCCTCTACTTACTGAAATCTCTTATCCTCCTTATCTGGAACTTCAAGAATACTGTCTGTCGCCACTGTCATAATGCAAGAGGTACTTCCGGACCTCCAAATCATACACAACTCAAGATGGCACATCACAAGGACATCCCAAAGACACCTTCCAATCCGCAGATTAGGATTATACAGTTCCGGACCTCACCGGACCTTTTGTGATCCTCTGTCACCTCTGAATACTTGCCGGAACCGGTTCTACACCGACAGCCACAACTCCTTCAGATCTTCATGCGGACCTCTAAATTCTTAACTGAAGCATCTCAAGACCCATATCTACAAACCCTTTAATCCGCATCCTCTGGTTCGCATCCTATACAGTACATTTGCCTTCTTCTCATCACTGTTCTTTACTGTTCCTGACTGAGGCTAATTTTCTCAATATCCTCAGCACACTGCTCATTGAATCCTTCTTGTCAAAGCAATATGAGTATGTTGACATCAATGACAACACTGGTTTACCTTATACTTGCAACAATCTCCCCCTTTGTCATTGATGGCAACATATGATGTGAAAAACCATCAAGACAAGAAACTTCTCCTTTCTGTCACTTCTCCCCCTATCAGCAACATGTCTTCTCCTCATTTTACTGCTCCTCTTTTGATCATCAGCTACTTGTTTTTCACATGTCTTCTCTCCCCCTTTGACATCAATGGCAAAGGGCTCATACTTGCAATTTTAACATATCAGAATCATATCAGCTGCTCCCCCTTAGTAGCAGCTCCCCATCATCAATCCGGATCACAAGATATGACTGTGATATCTACCGGACTGATGCACATCAGTGCATCCTAGTTTATCACCGGAGGGGCCATGACCCCTAACTTCTCCCGGAGATATTCAAAAGAGTCCTTGGGAAGAGGTTTAGTAAAGATATCTGCAATCTGATCCTTGGAGGGAACATAATCCAACCTGACTTCTTCCTTGTTCACTTGTTCTCTCAAGAAATGAAACTTGATAGATATGTGCTTAGTCTTAGAGTGTAATATCAGATTCTTGGAAATATTAATTGCACTTGAATTATCACAGAAAATTGTGATAGGCTCCGCATATTAAATTTTAATATCTCTTAGCATCCGCTTCATCCATAGGATTTGAGTGCAACTACTTGCTGCTACAATGTATTCTGCTTCAGTTGTAGACAGAGATATTGCATCTTGTTTCTTGCTTAGCCAAGAAACCAATCTCTTCCCCAAAAAGAATGCTCCACCACTGGTGCTCTTTCGATCATCTACATCTCCTACCCAATCTGCATCTGTGTAAGCATGAAGAGAGAAATCCAGATCTCTAGGGTACCATAGACCATACTCAACTGTTCCTTTCAAGTACCGAAAAATTCTTTTGATTGCCATAACATGAGATTCTCTAGGATTAGCCTGGAATCTTGCCACAAGACCAACAGCCTGCATTATATCTGGTCTGGTCTGAGTGAGATACAACAATCCACCAATCATTGATCTATATATTGTCTGATCTGCCTTTGGAGAGTCATCATCTTTGCTCAACTTACATCCGGTTGCCATGGGAGTGTTCATTGGTATTGAATCTTCCATACCAAATTTCCTTAACAATTCTTTCACATATTTGGTCTGAGAAATGAAGATTCCTTTCTTTATTTGAGTAATTTGCAGACCCAAGAAGAAATTCATTTCACCAAGCATAGACATTTCAAACTCACATTTCATCTGATTTGCAAAAGTTTTGCACATACTATCTCTTCCTCCAAAAATGATATCATCTACAAACACTTCAACAATCAAAATATTTTCATGATCAATTTTGAAATATAAGTTACTGTCAGCAATACCTTTGCTGAATCCAATCTGCACAAGATGCTTATCCAACCTTTCATACCATGCTCTTGGAGCTTGTTTTAATCCATACAATGCTTTCTTTAACTTACAGACCATATCATCATTGTCAGATAATTGAAATCCATCCGGTTGTTCAATGTAAACTTCTTCTTCCAGATCACCATTTAGGAAGGCAGACTTGACATCCATCTGATATACCTTGAAGTCTTTGAAGGCAGCAAATGCAAGAAATAATCTGACTGCTTCAATTCTTGCCACGGGAGCAAAGGTCTCTTCATAATCAATTCCTTCTATTTGGAAGTAGCCTTTGCAGACCAATCTAGCTTTGTTTCTGATTACTTTACCAGCTTCATTTAATTTGTTCTGGAAGACCCATTTGGTTCCAATCACATTCCTGTCTCTAGGTCTGGGAATAAGATTCCAAGTATGATTTTTCTCAATTTGCATTAATTCATCTTTCATTGCTTTAGTCCAGTTTTCATCATTGCAGGCTTCATTTACTGTTTTAGGTTCAATCTTTGAAATCAGACAATATTCATCCTGATTTTGAGCAACATTCCTTCTAGTTTGCACACCTTTGCTTCTGTCCCCTATGATCTGATCTTCAGAGTGGTTTAGTGTCACATACCTTGGAATTTTGGGAGTATCCTGCACTGCTGCTTTTTGATCAGGTTTATTCAAACCTATCTCTTCTTCCTGATTTACCAGATCAGGCTGACTCTGTCTTACCGGAGAGGATTGAGTTCCTTGAACACTGTCTTGGTCATCTTCATCAGATTCATAAAATCTTGAGGGCTTCTCAATTCCTTCATCAACTTTCACATTAGTGCTTTCTATCATCTTCCTTAGTCTCTTATTATAACACCGGTATGCTTTGCTTTGAGTGGAGTAGCCCAAGAAAATTCCTTCATCACTTCTAGCATCAAACTTTCCTAGATCTTCATCTCTTTTGATATAACACTTGCTACCAAATACTCTGAAATATTTCACAGTGGGAGTGATGCCAAACCAGAGTTCGTAGGGGGTCTTACCGGTATTGTTTCTGATTTGAACTCGATTTAGAGTGTAGACTGCAGTGCTGATAGCTTCTTTCCAGAACATCTGAGGAACATTTGCTTCCAACATCATTGTCCTGGCAGCTTCCTGGATGGTCTGGTTCTTTCTTTCAACTGCTCCATTCTGCTGTGGAGTCCTAGGAGTAGACAATTGTCTCCTTATACCCTGCTTCTCACAATAGTCAATGAACTCTCCAGATGTAAATTCACCACCTCTATCAGACCTTAGACACTTTAGTTTTAATCCGGTTTGATTCTCTACCAAAGCTTTGAAGATTTTGAACTTCTCAAATGCTTCAGATTTTTCTTTTAGAAAGGTAACCCACATCATCCGGGAATGATCATCAATTAACAACATGAAATATCTATCACCTTGCAGACTCTTGATTCTTGTCAGACCACAGAGATCAGTATGTACTAATTCCAACAATCCGGTAGAAGACTGATCTTTGCTTTTGAAAGAGACTCTGCTTTGTTTACCTAGCTGACATTCTTTGCACAAACTATTTGTAGGTTTCATCAATTTTGGAAGATCTCTTATAGCCTGAGTATTGCTTATCTTGATGATGTTATCAAAATTTACATGACACATTCTTCTATGCCATAACCAACTCTGATCAATTTGAACAAACAAACAACTTTTATTTGAACCAACTAGATGAAAGATATTACCTTTTGTCTGAGTACTGGATGCAATTTCAGTTCCGGAGCTTGTAAAGATTCTGCATTTTCCATTCTTAAACCGAAGATCATAGCCTTTGTCTACTAACTGACCAACACTAAGAAGATTGTGCTTCAATCCTTCAACATATAGTACATTACCTGTTTTGCTCTTTCCATCAAAGGAAATAGTTCCCCTGCCTCTGATTCTGCCAGCAGAATTGTCACCAAACTTTACCATTCCTCCTTCATACCTTTCCAAATTCAAGAACTTATTCTTGTCACCAGTCATATGGTGAGAACATCCACTGTCAATAACCCAATCATCCTTTTCTTCCACTTGAGCAGCCAAAGCTTTTTCAACAACTTTGTGATTGACAGATTCAGAGAGTATTGAATCTTCTTCCTTGATGGCAATAAACACCCACTCATTTCCGGATTTGCTTCCTAGTTCTGATTCATCATCTGTCACTCCTTCATTGTCATCTTCTTCATGAACATAATAGCAATTCTTTTGAAACCTTTGTCTGTTAGTATTAGACCTTGCAGATCTTTCTGGACATCTTGAAGCAAAATGACCAATCTTATTGCAGTTGAAGCACTTAAAGGGTAGTTTTCCTTCATACTTACCGGATCCTCTTGGTAGTCTTTTTGCAATGAGGGCTTCAAGTTGAGCTATTTCTGCTTCTTCTTCTTCCATGTCTCTTCTTGCTTTATCATACCATGTCATCTTCCTTGAAGAGTTTTCTCCCGGATCAATTCTCTGTTTGCCTTTCACATAGGCACTGGCTTTAAAAGCAGATTCAGTCTTGGGTAGATCATCTCCAAACTCGATCATTTCAAATGCAGCTAGCTTGCCAACCAATTGTTCTCTTGTGACAGTTGTGTGGGCTTTGAATTCATCAATTGCAGCAACCTTGATTTTGTAGGCAGCAGGAAGGGATCTAAGGATTTTGCAAACGATCTCATTTTCATCCAGAGTTCCACCAGCATTTCTAATTCCACACACTAGTTCATTCACTCTTGGCATAAAAGTAGTGATGTTTTCATCATCTCTCATCTTCAATCTTTCGAATTTCCCTTTCAGACTTTGCAACCTTGCACTTTTGACAAACTCATCTCCTTCATACAGAAGTTCCAGTTTAGTCAGGATCTCATATGCAGTTGGTAGGTCAATAACATTTGAGAGATCTGAGTCATTTAATGCGCTTAGAAGAGCTTCCTTGGTCCGCAGATTGTTTTCAGCTTCTGTGATTTCATTCAGAGTTGTCGGACCACCTTGTGGAGGTACATATGGTTTTGAAACCATGGCCAAGTATGCTTTTCCCATACATTCCAGGTGACATTTCATGCGACCCTTCCAGAGAGTAAAATTGGTTCCATCGAACTTCGGACTATCCTTTTTGTATGACAACATCCTAGATCTCCTCAAGTGGTTAAGCTTCTTTCAGAGGAACCTCGCTCTGATACCAATTGTTGATAACTGAGAGGGGGGGTGAATCAGTTATCCTAATTATTTCTTCTTTTGAACCTTCTTCTTATTCAAAGCAGTATTGAATCAAACAGACAAATATCATCATGAAATAAGAAACACATGACACAGTATTTTGACGTGGAAACCCGGTTAAGGGAGAAAAACCACGGGGTGATTAACCCAAAGATTATTCTCTATTAGAAGAATAAGGAATTACAAAATGGCACATGCCAATTAGGGTTCACTGCTCGAGCACACTGCTCACAAAGAGGCCCACTGCCTACAAGGAGACACACTGTCTACAAAGTGATAAGAATCACAGTCTTGAACTGGAGAATGACATCTTTACCATGTCCGGATCAGTTCCATTAAGCCCAGAAACATCTGCTCTTCCTTCTGCACTTCTCTTCGCTACTTCACCTTTTTCCGCATAAGCCACACTTCAAAATGAACTCACAAATCTTTATTTATACAAGACATCAACTTAGGAACAATCATCTAAGTCGGCAATCAATCATAAGAATATCCGCAAGATGAATGACACATCTGGTCGGCCACCATAAGAACATTCGCAGGATGAACAACTCATCCGATCGGCTAAACAGAGCAAAAACTTCATCTGGAAGAATATCTTCAATTCTGGGCTCTACTGTCAATGCGGACCAACAACACGACCTCAACATGATCTAGGAACCTTCACAAGCCTGCCTGAATGACCAGGTACGTCCGCATTTCCTTTACTTACTGAAATCTCTTATCCTCCTTATCCAGAACTTCAAGAATACTGTCTGTCACCACTGTCATAATGCAAGAGGTACTTCCAGACCTCCAAATCATACACAACTCGAGATGGCACATCACAAGGACATCCCAAAGACGCCTTCCAATCCACAGATTAGGATTATACAGTTCCGGACCTCACCGGACCTTTTGTGATCCTCTGTCACCTCTGAATACTTGCCAGAACCGGTTCTACACCGACAGCCACAACTCCTTCAGATCTTCATGCAGACCTCTGAAATCTTAACTGAAGCATCTCAAGACCCATATCTACAAACCCTTTAATCCGCATCCTCCGGTTCACATCCTATACAATACATTTGCCTTCTTCTCATCACTGTTCCTGACTGAGGCTAATTTTCTCAATATCCTCAGCACACTGCTCATTGAATCCTTCTTGTCAAAGCAATATGAGTATGTTGACATCAATGACAACACTGGTTTACCTTATACTTGCAACAAGAGGCTCTCTCTCTCTCTCTTCATTTCTCTATCCCATATATAAAGAGGGATCGAGAGACATGGAGAGATAGAGAGGGACATGGAGAGGATAAGTGGAGATAGAGATGGGGAAAGGGAGAGATGGGGATCAAGATAGAGAAAGGGGTCTATAGAGGGAGAAAGATAGAGATACATATATAGAGAGAGGGGAGATATAGGGAGGTAGATGTAGCAAGGGAGAGATAGATAGGGAAATACAGAGAGAGAGGTAGAGAGGGGTATATTAAGAGATGGGGTTATGAGGATAGATAGCTCGATAGGGAAAGAGATCAAGAGATGTCTAGAGACATAGGGAGAGAGATTTCAAGAGGTAGAAGGTTGGGGAGAGAGATAATGAGGAGGAGAGAGAGGTAGCAAGGGATAGATTAAGAGATAGGGATCCATATGTCCAGAGAGATAGAGATAGGGATCCCTATTCTCCCCTCTACCTAAACCATAAACCTAAACCTCTAAACCATAAACCCTAAACCCTTAATAATGCCCCTAACCCCTAACCCTAAACCCTAAAATCTAGCAACCCTAAACCCCTAAACCCCTAAGGTCCCTAAACCATAAAACCTAGAAGCAAAGGTAGGTATAGTTAGAGAGAGGGATAGAGGAGACAGAGATATCTCTCCCAGGCTCAGTTTCCTCTATATCTCCCTATTCGCCTCTCTACCTAAACCATAAACCTAAACCTCTAAACCTTAACCCCTAACCCCTAAACCATAAATAATTCCCCTAAACCCTAACCCCTAACCCCTAAACCCTAAAAATGAGAAACCCTAAACCCCTAAACCCCTAACCCCTAAACCATAAGACCTGGAAGCAACCCTAAACCTCTATCTCCCTATCTCTCCCAATCTCTATAATGTGAAAAGATGAAAACATTAAGCTTCCATTCCAACCAAATTCCTTCCTAATCAATCCCAAATCATCCCTAATCCATTCAATTTCATCTCTAATCATCCCTAAACCACTTCTAATCAGCCCTAAACCACTTCACACCATCCCAAATCACATCCAAATCAATTTAACTTTATCCCTAATCATTTTCCAATCAACCTGGATTTCATCTCAAATACCATCCCTAAACTATTCCTAAATCATTCTAATCATTCCCTAATCAGCACTAAACCACTTCAGATCATCCATAAAACCATTCTAATCATTCCCAAATCATTCCTAATCTAGTCCTTTTCACTTCTCATCATCCCTAAACCAATCCATTTCATTCCAAATCAATCTAAGCTCCATCTCAAATGATCCCAAAAATAATCAAAATCAAACAAATACCTCACCAGTAGCCATTAGAAGATCATAGTGCCAATCTATTAGTCATTTACACCATTTTATATATCGTATGTGCCAATATGCTCCTTAGTAGCACCTACCTATCAATCACAAACATCATTCTACACCTAGCTAGTCATAGGTGTCATTCTACCCTTTGCCAGCCACGGGAGCCATCAGAACATCATAAGAGCCAATATGTTAGTCATTTACACCATTCTATACATCATATATACCAACCATAAACCCTAAACCTGATCAAACCTAAACCTGATCAACCCTAAACCCTTATCTCCTTGTCTCTATCATCCCTCTACCTCTCAATCTCTTTGCCTATGTCTTTGGCCATGTCCATCACCCTCTATCTCCTATGTCTCCCTCTCTAAACTCTAAACCCAATCAACCCTACTATCTCCTTGTCTCTATCATCTCTCTACCTCTCAATCTCTCTGGCTATGTCTCTAGCCATGTCCCTCACCCTCTATCTCCATATCTCTCCCTCTCTAAACTCCTAACCCCTAAACCCTAAACCCAATCAACCCTAAATCTGATCAACCCTAAACCCTATCTCCTTGTTTGTATCATCCCTCTACCTCTCAATTTCTCTGCCTATGTCTCTAGCCATGTCCCTCACCCTCTATCTCCCTATGTCTACCCTCAGCCTCCTCTATATTTCCCTATTGGTCCTCTCTCTCTAAACCCTAACCTAAACCTATAAATCTTAACCCCTAACCCCTAAAACATAAACCTTAAGTTACCCTAAATAATGCCTCTAAACCCTAATCCCTAACCCCTAAACCCTAAAACTAAGAAACCCTAAACCCCAAACCTCTAAACCATAAACCCTGGAAGCAACTCTAAACCTCTATCTCCCTAGATCTCTCCTAATATCTATCGATCCTCTCACTCTCTCTCTTTAAACCCTAACCCCTATTTACCCTAAACTTGAGCAACCCTAAATCCCTAACACCTAAACCCTAACCCCTAAACCCTAAACCATAAACCTAAGCAACCGTAAACCCCTAAACCCTATTTATAATTCCCCTAAACCCTAACCCAAAACCCTAAACCCTAAACTTGAGCAACCCTTTAAACTCATAAACCATAAATAATGCCCCTAAAGGTCTAAGCAACCCTAAGCTCATAAACCATAAATAATGACCCTAAACCTTAGCAACTCTAAACCTCTCTCTCTCTCTCCCAAAACCCCTAAATCCTAACCCTTAAACCATAAACCATAAACCTGAGCAACCCTAAACCCCTAAACCCTAAACTTAAGCAATCCTAAACTCATAAACCTGACCCACTCCCCTCTCTCTCTCTCTCCAAAACAAGAAAACTAGGACTCTCTATCTCTCTCTCTCTCTCTCTCCCTATCACCAAGTATCTCTCCCAGGTTTCTCTCCCCTCCATCTCCATCCACTCTCCCTTTTCCTCCCTCTTGCTCTCCCTTGTCAACAAATAACATGCAAATGTAAGAAAAATAGGACATGTAAAGATGGATGATGATATAAATTGGGACTCAACGAAATGGAAACAAGATCATTTATGAAATTTCTTTGGATGGGAAGAATGAGGAGGAGAGGTAGAGAGGGGAGGGAAGTAGAGAGTGAGAGAGAGGATAGGAGGTAGAGACAGGATGGAAGTAGAGAGTGGGAGAGGACCATAGGAGCTAGACAGGGCAAGGAAGAAGAGAGAGAGGGTAGGACGTAGACAGGGGAGGGAAGCAGAGACAGAGAGAGAGGGTGGGAGGTAGATAGGGGAGGGAAGTAGAAAGTGAGAGAGAGGGTAAGAGGTAGAGAGGGAGGGGGAGAAAAGAGTCAGAGAGAAGGTAGGAGGCAGAGAGGCAAGGGAAGCAAAGAGGGAAGCAAAGACTCAGAAAGAGGGTAGGAGGTAGATAGGAGAGGGAAGTAGAGACTGAAGAGACAGTAGAAGGTAGATAGGGGAGGGAAGAAGAGAGTAAGAGAGAATGTGGGAGGTAGAGAGGGGAGGGAGGCAGAGACTCAGAGAAAGGGTAGGACATATAGAGGGGAGAGAAATAGAGAGAGAGACGATAGGAAGTGTAGCTACCCTTGTAGACATGTATGTAAAGTGTGGAAGCATAGACAAGGCATGTCAATTATAAGACATAACACCTCAAAGAGATGTTCTATAATGGAATGCAATGATTGCAAGATATACAAAAAATGGATTTGTTGAAAAGGCTTTAGAAACTTTCAATCAAATGCAATTGGCATGTGTATTGCCAGTTATGCTCATCATAACACGAGCGCATTATAACACTCTCACGTTATGATGAGCTTTGTTTGACGTGTTTTTATCAGTTTTTAGCAAAATATGGAGATAATCTGGAGCGTGCTCCCCATCAGGATGGCACTTTTTTCAATGAAAACTCAAAAAAAATACCACCATAATCTTAAGCTCTCTGTTAGCTATCTAACCATATAATTTTTTTCACATTTTGAGTACGTTTAGTGTTTCATCTTGAATTTCTTTTGTAAGTGTGTCCAGTCTTTGTCAAAAACCAGTGTCTAGTATTTTTAACTTGTTTTTTAACCATTCATCGAAAATTGAAATAAGTTATATTTTTAGAAACTAGACTCCATTCTACACGAATTCCAAAAAAAATTGATTTTTGATTAGTTTTCAAACATTTTAGGGGGGAGCACACTCAAATTTCTATTTTTTAGGATGTGTCCACTTTAAAAATTACTAAAAAATCAATTATTCATTAAAAAATTATTAGAAAAATTAGGGATAAACTACATGGTGTTACCTAATTTCTCACTGGAGCGATTATTGAAATACTAAAAAAAAGTTAACATTTTAGGGGGAGCACACTAGACGCTGTGTTATGTTTTTTTGAGAAAAATAGGACCAATTTGTGTGCTCCCCCTTTTTGAACCCCTTAATCTCAACCATTTTTGGAAAAAATTAGTAGTTTAGAAACTAGATTCAGAGCACTACAACTCTTGTTTTTGTTCCATCTTCAAATTTTGAGTGTAGCTATCTTCAATTTCTCATCCAACATCAATGTTTCCTGATTTCAGAAAAAAAGTGGCAACTTAAGACCCCATTTTGGTCCCTCATCTTTGTACACTTACCCAATGTACCTAGCTGCCCCTAAGTTTTTCATTTCAAATTGTGCTGACAACTGAGACTTCAAATCATAAATCATATTCTTACCATTCCCAATCAGCAACATATCATCAAAAATCTAATAGACAACACAAAGGTATCAAACTTCAAGTACCACACAATGATTTGATTTAGATCTCAAAAATCTAATAGACAACACAAAGGTATCAAACTTCAAGTACCACATCCTAGGAGATTGTTTCAATCCATACAGAGACTTACTTAACTTGCAAACCAAATTTTCTTTACCTTTTTCTATGTAATGCTCTTGCTGTGACATATAAATCTCTTCCTCCAAGTCACCATGGACGAATGTTGTCTTCACATCCATCTGCTCCACTTCTAAATCATAAGCTACTGCAAGAGATAACAGGAACCAAATAGATGTCAACTTTACAATGGGAGAAAATTTCACCATAATCAATACCCTCCACTTGTGAGTACCCCTTCACAACCAATCTGGCCTTATACTTCTCAACACTACTAGCTGCACCAAATTTCTTCTTGAAAACCCATGTACATCCAATAGGTTTCCATCCATCAGGCAAAGGCACCAAGTCCCAAGTTTTATTCTTTTCCAAAGAAGCCATCTCATCTTCCATGGCCTCCTTATAGGAACCTGCATCTTTCATGCCCATAGCCTCTATCACAGTTCTAGGCTCATCAACATTAGTAAGCAAAGAAAACACACAACTAGAATCAAGCAATGTTTAACCAAACCTCTCTCAGGTTGCTTCCTGATTCATGTGGACCTCCTCAAAGGCTGAGGTGGAGGTTCTACTTCTTCTTCTAAACTTTCAGAGCTATTAGAGCTCTCCTCATCATCAGGTCCAACAGGGTCTATAGGTTTAGTCTTCTCAGGGGTAGTCAGAAACTGAACCATGTCCTCTTTCTTTTCTTTCTCTTCTGGTTGTAGAAGAGTGGAAGAAGGTGTTAGCTCTCTGAAAATAACACTTCTGCTATACAACACTTTTTTAGCCACATGATCCCAAATCTTGTATCCTTTCACACTGACACCATAGCCAATGAAGATACACTAAACAACCTTGTTCTCCAATTTTGACATCTTCTCCCTAGGCACATGAGCATATGCCTCACAACCAAAAACATGAAGATGTCTTATTGAAGGCTTCTTACCAGACCACACCACCATGGGTGTCTTACCAACAAGGGCTGATGTAGGAGATCTGTTTACTAGGTAGCAAGCAGTGGCAATAGATTGAGCCCAAAACTTTTGTTCAAGGCCAGATCCACTATGCATACTCCTAGCCTTCTCCATCAGTGTCTTGTTCATCCTCTCTACAACTCCATTTTGTTGCGGGGTGTATGGAGTTGTCTTATGTCTTTCAATCCCATGTTCTTGGTAGAACTTATCAAATTATGTGGAACAGAACTCACCACTGTTGTCAGTTCTCAAACACTTAATCTTTTTACTAGTCTAATTCTCAACAAAAGATTTAAACTCTTTGAACTAAATAAGACTCTAGATTTTCTTCTGAGAAAATAAATCCATGTCCTTCTACTGTAATCATCTATGAAAGATACAAAATATATAGATTTAGAGATCGAAGGAACATTAACTGGACCAAACACATCAGAATGAATAAGATCCAATACACCAAAAGACTTATGAGAACTCGAGTAAAATTGAACACATTTTTTCTTTCCATATATACAATATTCACAAAAGTCAAAATTGAGATTACAATCATCTAACCCCTCAATGAAGTTTTTATTTTTCAGGGTTCTAAGACCCTTCTCACCAATGTGGCCAAGTCTCTTATGCCATAACATTGTTTTCTTAGCAGGAAGCTTAACTTCCAAAGCATGAGCACCCTTAGGTACCCAAAATGTACTACCATCAAAATTTGATACAACAGATCTTTTAGTTTTTGGTTCCAATGGTGGGGATGAAGTGAATGTAGCTCTTTTCTTCGAGTCAAAAGAACTATTGCATTGTGAAATGCATGCCTCCAGTTGAAACAGAATACCTCTTTGAGTACCCTTCACAAGCACCATAGCTCCTCTAGTCATCTTGCATCCTTCTTTCGAGAAGACAAATTGCACACCTGCATCATTCAATTTACTTACAAAAAGCAAGTTCTGTGCCAAGCCTAGGATGTGCATAACCCCAGAGATCCTCTTCACTTGTCCATCAGGGAATTAGATTGTGACTCTTCCACGGCCAACTATATTCAGATGAGAATCGTAACCCAGGTACACTCTTCCACCATCAAACTCTTCATACTTTATAAACCAGTCTTGATGCAAGGTCATGTGGAAAGAGGCACCAGAATCAATCAGCCACACATCATCAGATGCATGGGTGGCCAAGGCTGCAATGAAGGCATCACCATCATCTTGTGACTTGTCAGAATCTGAATCTGGGACATTCTTCTTCTTCTTTTTCTCCTCTTTATATTCCTTTCAGAAATGCCCAGTTTTCCCATAGTTCCAACACAGTGCCTTGGACTTTCCAGGAGATTTTGGTCTCCCACAAGATTTGGATCTACCCTTCTCATCTTTCTTATCTTTCTTTTTCCCTTTCTCCTTGGGTCTTCCACGAACTGCAAGAGCTTCTTTGGTTGACTCGGATGACTTTGTCCACATCTCTTTAGATAACAGTGAAGACACCACTTCATCCATTTTGAAAGTGGATGTGGTACTCTCAATGGCCATAACAAGATGATCCCACAAATCTGGTAAAGAAAAAAGCAGGGTTATACACCGATCCTCCTCCTCCATCTTCACACCAACGGATGCCAATTGTGCAACTAACATATTAAAGGCATCCGTGTGATCAGTAATAGCTCCTCCATCTTCCATCCTTAGAGAATATAGCTTCTTCCATAGGAATAACTTATTTACCAAGGACTTAGCCTGATAAACATCACCAAGTTTCTTCCACAGATCCTTCACAGTTTTCTCTTTATGAACATTTAACAGGATGAAATCAGCCAAACAGAGTTTCACAAGACCCTTGGCTTTACGATCTTTGAGATCCCAATTATCTTGTGACATTGCCACTGGTTTTACACCAGAAATTTCTTCCCATAGGTCTCTATCAACGAGCATGTCTTCCATTTTGAGTTTCCACAACTCGAAATTGCTGCCATTAAACTTTTCAACCTCTATTCTTCCGGATGTGCCTTCCATCTCCTTCCTACAACAAGATTATAGAATACTCTACACAGACTCCCACTCAATCTAAGATCAGTACAAAAACCCCTACCCAGCAGCTAGGACCAAAACTGGCCAGGCTTTGATACCAACTGATAGGAAGCTAGGTGTGTGGAAATCGCTTCCTAAACTAATCTAATGAGGGGAGAGGTATGAAAATTCACTTTAACCCTAACAATTATAGCAATATGAAACATATATCAGAGATATTATAGCAGCAAACATATTACAAGAATGTAGACAGAGAGAAGTAGACACAAGATGTATCGTGGGGAAAACCTTTTCAAGTGAAAAACCCCACACTCTAAAACCTACACAATGTATTATCTGAAATAGTTATAGTTTACAATACACTTGCAATGTAAGTTCTTCCAAGAGTCTTCAAATGTCAAATCTGGAGTTATTCCGGCAGCATAACAGTACCTGTAAAAACACTATCCAACTACAACTTGAAACTATGCAATATATAGAGATTACAAGGCATATTTTGGAAGCATCTTGGGATAGGCGTCCACCTTGGTCACATGGCCATTATCCCACATCAAAGGAAACTTGTCCTTGCTGAAAATACATCCCTTACATCTGTCATACATTCCAGATTTGACTTTCCCAACATGGAGCGCTCTAAGGCTAAAAATAGACTATGACAGATGCTCTTACGCATCTTACAGCTATCATATATTTTCCCAATATAACAACCTTAAATTTTGTAAGAGAATCCGTCACACAATGTTAAATATAGCATATTCCTCTTACAACATGTCATAGCCCAAATTGGGCACCAAAAGATGCCTTTCCCTCATGCAAAGATACTCACCGACACTTGTCACCACTTGTCATAGGAATCTCCAAACTTGGCTCTTACGCGTCATAGATTATGTCATATAGAATATCCTCTTCCACATACCACAAGATGCTGACACATGGCATAATAGTGCCACCTCAAATGGGATGCCCAAATCCATGTATGTTTGACTTGACCATCCAAGTCACATTCCAAGTAAGATGACATGTCACCGTGCCACCTCAACTAAGTGACCAAACTTAATATGCAAGTAAATACAATATTGGGCAATAAATAAATAATGCTAGGAATTTGTAAAGGTTGAGACACCTTAATTCCCAACACCTTGATCTTTTCCTTTCTTTTTCTTTCTTATTTTGTTTTGAGTGGTGAATAAACAACTCATGATGAAATGGGATGCTTTTCATCATTACAACTTTCTCTTGCTTCAAGTGATTACATGTAGGCTGCTCCATTTACTTATCCTGTGCATTTTGGCTATCTCCCAATCCATAAAGGGATAATGGTGGAGGAACCTTAGTGTAGATACCTTTTCCTCGTGGGTGAGGTAGATCTTCATTTTTCATTTTATCTACTTCTACCATGCCAATTATTTCATCGTAATCAAGATATTCATCATTATGCTCTACTTCATTCTATTGTTCCACCTTGTTGTTGTCGTTATGATTAGGAAAAGGATTAGTGAAGATTTGTAGATTTTGATTTAGAGGGGCTACCAACTTATTTCCATTGTCATTCACACTGGTCACTTGTATTACGTGAGAATCAATGAGGTCTTGAATTTCATGTTTCAGACGCATACATCTTTCAATGTCATGCCCCACTGAGCGATTATAATGACAATAAGCATTAGCATCAAATGAAGGTCCTTGAATCTTGCTACTATCTAGTGGATGAGAAGGAGGAAGATTCAAAATATTTTTGTTTATGGCTTGAGTCATTATCGAATGGAGAGAATCCAATAATGGAGTGAATTGTCTTTGTTGTTGCCTGAACTGAAATGGTGTCCAATTAGGTTTTGTAATGGCAGACACTTGTGATTGAAAGTTATTCGAATGTTGCCCATTGATCTTGATGAAATTCTTGTTATGCTTCTTGATTGAATTTTGAGATGTTCTAGTTGCAGATTAACTAATAGGATCTGATGAGGTATGATTCTCATACTAACTAGCTGAAAGTTGGTAATCTCGGAGAGTTGTGCATAGATGTTGAAAAGAACTATAAGTTTCATCAAAAGTATTTTATCACATATGTTCGGTTGAAGATTCATAATGAATACTTTTTGAACATCCTCATCTGTAATCAAATATTGTATTTGCACAAAGAGAGCTTGATACTGACTGATGAATTCTATTAATTTCTCTTTCAGACCTTGTTTACAATGGACCAAATCAATCAATGAGATAGTAGGTCCAATATTTGCATGGAAATGTTGCAAGAATTGATCAACTAACTGTGAAAAGGAATGTATTGAATTAGGAGGTAGAGAGCAAAACCATTCCAAAGCAGTATCTTTGAGAGATTGAGGAAAGAGTTCTGCTAACAATGCCTCATCAAAGAAAAAATCACTACACATTGTTGTGAATGCTGCCACATGAGTATTAGGATCACCTTTACCACTGTACTTTTCAAAGTGGGGAGTCTCAAATTTGTCAAGCATTTGAGCTCTTAGGATTGTATAAGAGAAAGGACTGTGAGCATGATATGTTGGCAAGGTAGGTTGAGAGTCCAAGCATTAGTCAAATTTGTCACTTTTTGCTACAAGGATGACATACTCTGTAAAAGTTGGTTGAGGAGTGCATCATTAGGTGATGTGGCTTGCAAATTTGAGACAAGAGTATTTGATGCTGCAGTAATGAAATTGAGAGGTGGTTGGTAATAAGTGGAGGTAATAGGTGGTTGAGAATAATTATTCATGGGTATGGATACAGTAGGAGTTGTGTTTTGATACTTAAATGCCACAGCTTTGTAATTATTTCCAGTAAATGTTCCCATGGTAGTGGTAGCATTACTACAAGCTTGTGCATTAGTCGTGAGGATTGATGGTGTAACAATGGATATTCCAATAATCGGTATGGGTGTTGATACTTGTGAGCTTATATACTTCGATGGTGACACATTTTCTATGACATGTGCATGGCTAGCCGCTGGCATAATGTTATGATCCATTATGTAGGCTAGTCCACGGAGCATGTCAACACCTTCTTGTCCTTGTAATAATCCTCTTATACCATCAACAATAGGTATCACTTCTTGAGCTAGATGTGCACCTCCCAAATTTGTTGGAAATCAGCTAGTTGTTTGTCTAGTTTCTTGAGTTGATCATCAAACACATGTGTAACTAGATATCAATCACATCTTCAACATCATGATTTTTTTGTTCTTTCATCATGTTGGTGTTTGTGATATCTTGCAAAGATGTTGATTGACCTTTCATAAAGTAGTTGTGTAATGGATTTTCTAATGTTTGCATATCGTTGCTATTGAAAGCACTAGAACTCATCAATGTACAACTTCTTCTTACCAAGGTGTTGGTGTTAGGGCACCAGGTTATAAAACTCATGAAAAGTTTTATAACACTCAATGCACTAACCAAGAATATGATCAGTAAGATTATGAATATTAAGGTACTTATGATTGTTGAAATACACAATGTGTAATTGCAAAACTATGAATTTTTAAACCATTGATCTGAAATGATGTAATATTTTCAAATGAATAATGAAAAATATGCTATAAATCAATGCAAGATTTGAATTTAACACTCAACAAGATGCAAATGCTCGAAGCTACGAGTTCACCAAAATGTTATATATGCTCAAAAAGAGAATGAAGAAGACTGGCATGCACACTAGATCAAACCCTCTTTCACAATAACGTTCAAGGACAAGCCTGAGCCAAATCACTACCAAATAGAGGTGGACTCAGCTACAAATCTTGTACTCAAGATTGCTATGGAAATATTAGATTTAATCAACTCATTTTATAAACCCTTAGATCAATGAAGCACAAAACCCTAGTTCTACAAAGATCTAATTACAACAGAAAATATACAGCAGATATCCAAAAACTAATTACATAGGAGTGACTAGGAAGATGTCAGAACCTGTGTCCCAAAAGAGGGAATGTTAGAGGACTATTTCATGGGTGCCCAAGTCCAGACTGATTGATTCTGCCAGAACTAAAAACTAGAAATTTGCTGCAGCGACTACCTGATACTAGATCTAATGTCAAAAAGGGCAAGAAGACTAGGGTGCCAACACCTAAGTATTGCACGGAGGAATATTTATGAACTATTGTCAGATCCTAAAACCCTGATCCTTTCTCAGCCTTCCTGTATCTTCACTTTTCTGGATCTTACACCTGTAACCTATATGATAAAACCCTTGGGAGGATGAATGCTCTTCAACTCATAAGGAGAGATATCTATAATAACTTCAAACCTGCAACAACCTACCATGACAATACAAATCTGCTCTAGAATCACAATGAATGCTTTGAATGCTCTTTTCTCCAATGTTTCAAGTTGGCTATCTCTATCTAGGTTACAAATGAATTTAAAAGCATAATTATATATGCTTTCCTACTAACATTCATTAAATTAACCAAAAGAACTGACAAAGAGTAACCCTTTTAAAGGTCTTATACCAACATACATTTAAATTTGCCTCAACCAATTACAGAAGACTTGGGCATGGATGCCCAAGTCTCGATGCTCCTTTTTAGTCTAGGGTAAGATAAAATATGGGCCCCTTGTTGCCAATTTGTATTGGTTTCAAGGGATTTTGCATTGGGATGAATATTTAGAATGTATAATGTAATCACAGGGACCTAGGAGCTAAACAAGGAGGTAAAAAGGTATCTGTCCAATTTTTACTCCATAACAAACCCTAATTATAGTCGTAACCCTAATTCTAACCCTAACCCTAACCCAACAGGTAATTATAATCGTAACCCTAATCCTAATTTTAACCCTAACCCCAAAACCCTTATTCTAGCCCTAAACATAGCTCTAGTTTTAACCATAACTCTAACCCTAAGCCTAACTATAATTCAAACCCTAACCCTGACCTTAATACTAACCTTAACCCTAATTGTAACTCTCACCCTAACTCTAACTTGTGTTGGCAAGAGACATTCCTAGGCATGATAAGTGTTGTCATTGATGGCAACCAAGCCTCTACTACACATCTGCATTTCATAATTTGCTCATACCAGAAATTAGATTGAAGATTTATCTAAGTTTGGATAGTCAGGAACAAAGAAAACAATAGGGTCTAGTATCTTGGTCTGGATCTCTCTAGTGGAAAGTCTTAATTTGTTGTGGATATGAGGTAGTCATAAGCACTATCAAGATAATCTAAATCCAGAGTTTTGGCCTCCGGTGATAAAGGATTCAAAAGTTATTATCTTCTGAGTATTGAGTTAATAGTTTGACAGAGCAGATAGAAGAACAGGTCAACCTTGTAAATGATCTTGGTTCTGGATGTATGGAAGTTGTTGATTGGGAAATTAGTAATGACCAGTGATAGTGGCCAACCTGATTGATGATTTGTGAGTGCAAGTTCTAGTCTATGTCTCAAGTAATGCACGGATCTAGCCGACAGAGCAGAGTATTCAATAAAGTTCTAAGTGTTCCTGAAGCCGACTGAAAAGTGATTGAAGATTAGGATGTAGATATATATACCTGATGTATTTGAATTAATTTGGTGTGTTTGTGTTGTGAATATGGAGTAAATGCGAAAAGAGCAGAGATCTAAGATTCGGATGAAGGCAGAGCAGTAAAAAGGGTAGAGTGAAGATGAAATGTGTAAGATCAGTATTTTGTGCTTAACTAGAACTTAATTCATGCATTAGTAGATGCTTCTCATCAGTTCATAATCTCTCTTATTCTCTTGTAATCATTTGTAGGCAGTGAGCCTCTATTTGAGCAGTGAGCTCTGGGCAGTGAGCCCAAATGCATGTGCATTCTCATTTGTAAAAATACTTTTAACAGGGTATTAATTTTTGTGGGTTAACCCCCACTGTGGTTTTACCCTTAACAAGGTTTCCACATTAAAAATCTTAGTTTCAAGAGTGTTATTATGTTGTTGTTCTTACACTTATGATTATTGTTTTCATGGTTAAGTTATTGATTTATTGTTAAGAGGTAAAAGAAAGAATTAACTACAGAAAGTATTAAAGTTTTGAGACAACTGATTCACCCCCCCTCTTAGTTATCAGTCCTATTTCCAACAATTGGTATCAGAGCAAGGTTCCTTTGAAAAGTTTAACAGCTTAAAGAAAGATCTTGGAAGGAGTTTTAATGGGTTCACTCAAAGATCAACTTCACTTGGCCCTATAAGATCTTGTTCAGTCTAAAGCAGAAATTAGTAATCTAAGAGGTGAACTTAAAGATGTTGATGATACCATTGAAATGTTAAAAGATAAATTAAAGAAATCTATGGAAAGGAAAAAGGAGCTACTTCTGCAGTTGTCCAATTTAACTGAAGAAAATGGCATGAATGAAGCTTTGGAAGAAAAGACAAGGGAATGTGAAGCTATCAAAAGAAGTTGTTGTTCTGAAAATTGAGATGGAATCTAGGGCAATGAGGCTAACCAAAGAAATTGAGCAAAGGAAGAAGATTGAAGAAGACTTGAATCAAACTCTAAAAGAAAGAACTGATGAATGCTATAGATTAGACAATATAGCTGGCCATCTAAAATCTGATCTACAAGAAAGTAGAGATAATGAAAGAGATCTTGAAAGACAAATTGTCATTCTCAGACATGACCTAGAAGTTCCAAATGAATACAAGGAGAAGTTCAAGATAAGTTCAGCTAAACTTGAAGTAATACTTGAGGGTCAGAAAAAGGCTAATGACAAGCATGGTCTTGGATATGAGAAAGGTGAAAGCTCTGGATCTAGAGAAAGAAACTCTCAACCAAGGAATGAGAGAAATAGATCTAGAAGACCTTTGGTAAGACAGCCTAATGCTCAAAGGTATCCATCTTTCAATGGAAATTATTTCAAGTGCAATAAATTTGGTCATAGAGCCACTCAATACAGAAGTAGAGTAAATAAAAATAATCCATCCTTCTCTGGACAATGCTTCAATTGCAAGAGGTATGGTCATAAATCCAACGAATGCAGAAGTATGATAATGAATAACTCATCAAATAGAAGAAATGGGAATTCTTTCAATGGAAAATGCTTTGCATGCAATAGATTTGGACATATGGCCATTCAGTGCAGATCAAGAGGAAATCAATCAGATGGGCAAATAAATCTTGTGTTCTTTAATTGTAACCAATCCGGTCATTTTGCAAGATTCTGCAGAACTAGGATTAATGAAAGAAGGGTCCGGTAAATAGAAAACTGGATGAGTAAAGATAAGACAAAGGAAAAAGAAAAATTGATGAGAATGAGATCTAGAATGAAATGAGTGAGACATGGGTCAAGAAAACAATTGTGAACCATTATAATGGGTCCGCACTAGAATCTGATGCTAATAATTCCTCTGGGAATTGAATTAGGAGCTTTGGCTCAAGGGAGCTGCATTGAAAATCAAATCCCTCAGCTAGTAAGTGGATGCCTGGATATGGCACAATGAGTGAAGATATCTTGAATTGTTTTAGATATTTTGGCAAGATTTGTGGAAGAAAAGATGTTAATATGAAAATTTGTGGAGTAATTCATGAAGAACAATTCAAGAAACAAAGTAATCAGATGAAGTTAGGGCATCACATTTATTACAATGTGAAATTAAGTTTTGCGGAGGATAAAAGGTCACTTGGTCATGCATTTGAATCACTTTACATTTGAAGGAAACAAGAAGAAGTGCATCTAAGCTGCAAATCCAGAAACTGAAGCACGAAGAGTGACTTCAACTAGTAATTGATCAACTCTAACCCTGCTGAAGAAAAAGGTACTTCTCTGTAAAATCTTGAATCTGAAATCTATTGAGATGGCTACACCCCTAGTTGTTGATGTAACTGAAAGGCCCCGACCAATATTTAAGAAGCATCCATACAAATCAGTTGAAGTTGAACCATTAGGTGCATTTTCTGGAGTTCCAAATGGCATACTGCATGTTGAGGATATTAGGGCATACATCCACTGTAACATGGATGAATTTGGAAACATGAAACTCTTGGGATGACAGCCATAAATTAAAACTAGAATATAAAGCCCTAGAAAGCAAACATCTTCTGCAAGTCATTAGGTTTCTGATATTTGATGAAAATGAATGGGTTCGATACATCTTGAGTCAAATACATAATGAGTTCATATGGCTATTGAAACCATTTAAGATTACAAAGGATGTTATCAAGATTGTAACTGGGTTAAATTCATTCGGTGGATTACCCATACTGAAAACCGTAAAAAACCAAACAGTGACTGATGCTACCGGTGCCAAGTTTGGCAAAAGGGCAATGACCATCAATGATATCATAGAACCGGATGTTAAATTTGCCTCCATGGTGATTGGGTGCAAGATTTACCACTCCAATAGGGAAAATTCTATCTCTGAAATTGCAATATATGTAGCCTATCAAAATTTAAAGGAGAATGTTGATTATGATCTTTGTGAACTACTACAAAATCAGTTGATTGAGAATTTGAGTAAAATAAAGAAAGATAAATGCTATATTGTTTCAGAGGAACAAGAAGCTCCAGAAGAAGAGACTAAAAAAGGAAATGATGACCAAGGTAATACGTTAGATCCTCCGAAGCAAACCTATGAGGAGATAGATGATGGAATGGATTCATCAATTCCAGTTGTTGAAGAAGAGAACATCAATGAGCAACAAACAGAGATTGATGACTCCTCTATTCCGAGAGAGGAGAAAATAAACAAAGCAGATACATAAATGGTGGACCAAATTGATGATGCAAGTAATACTCTAACTCCTCCTGACCAATCAGAAAAGGAAGATAATGTTGAGAATATTGTTGCCACACTAGATCCTTCAGAATAGATTTTAGATGGTGAGGACAAAGGATAGAATCCCACTGCAGATGATACAGAAAAGGGTGAAGCAGAGAAAGAGAAAGAAGAGAGTAAGGATGAGAAAATAGAAGAAGATGGTGCAAATGTTGAAGCACCCAAACAAGACAACCCGGAGAAAATCCAAGAAGAGGAAAGTGTTCCAGAAATTGTTGCAAGAGACACTACAAATGTAGTGAAAAGTCTTCTGGATAAAGAGGTGCTTGAGTTTGATTAACCTGAATTATTCCAAGGACCATTTAATCTAGATGCTCTCTCTCCAATACAAGTGATGAAGATTGCATCCTTCACTCAAGCCAAGGCCAGAGAGAAGTTGTTAAAATCTCACATGGAGGACAGTGAACTATTAGGGCTTGCAACTGGAGTCTTGGAGAAGTTATTGCCAACCTATCAAAAGAGTTCATCGGATTCCCCCTCTGGTCACCTAAAGAATCTTGTAAATGTTGTAAGTACACATTCTAAGTCTTTTGAAAAATCTACGGAAGCGAAAGTTCAGAAGGAATTTTTGGATAAGAAATTTAGAGAAGTAAAGAATCTAATAGGAAATGATAGGATGATACTTGGCATTAGCATAAGGAGTATTCAAGATACTCTAAATGATGGAAGTGATATGTACAAGTTCTGTCTATCATGGCCCAAAGTTAGTGAGAATATTGAGAAGAAAATAAAGGAACAAGAACAAAAATTGTCAAATCTTTCTCAAATTTTTGATCCTCTAACAGTTTCGCCTATAAGTTAGGAATGTCAAGTAATTAGCTTGACATATGAGATAAAGAGGCTTGTTAAAGAAAAAGGTAACATTATGAAGAGAATGTGTGAGCTCCAGGAATTGATTGCCCCCAAGTTAGAAACCATGTTTAATGCCTTATCAGAAGCTCAAACTACACTTCAGACAAGTAATCCTCCGGATCTGACAAAGGTAGAAGCATATGCATTTTTGCTAAGTGGACACATCTCAATTTTGGATGGAATGAAAGGAACTTGGGCCTCTAAACTTGTGCAATTGAAAAATAGTTTTGCAGACATTCTCAAGTTCATGTAAATATAACTTAATGATTGGTTGTACATATGCGACATTAGTTACAGAATTTTTGGGAGAATTTTGGCTTGCGAACCCCCACCCTTTTCCATTGATGTCAAAGGGAGAGTGAAGGTTAGTGAAAAATGAAGAATCCAGCAAAGGGGGAGCACTAGAAAGTAGTGTGAACAACAGTATGGAGCACAAGCAAAGGGGGAGTTATTCAAACACTTAGTCATTTTTCACTAAATGTTGCCATCAATGCCAAAGGGGGAGATTATTGGCAAGAGACACTACTAGGCATGATAAGTGTTGTCATTGATGGTAACCAAGTCTCTACTACACATCCACATTTCATAATTTGCTCATACCAGAAATCAGATTGAAGATTTATCTAAGTTGGGGTAGTCAGGAACAGAGCAGATGACAGGGTCCGGTATCTTGGTCCGGATCTCTCCAGTGGCAAGTCTTAATTTGTTGTGGATCTGAGGTAGTCATAAGCACTATCAAGATAATCTAAATCCAGAGTTTTGGCCTCCAGTGATAAAGGATTCAAAAGTTATTAGCTTTTGAGTATCGGGTTAACAGTTTGACAGAGAAGACAAAAGAAGAACAGGTCGACCTTGTAAATGATCTTAGTTTTGGATGTATGGAAGTCATTGATTGGGTAATTAGTAATGACCAGTGATAGTGGCTGACCTGATTGATGATTTGTGAGTGCAAGTTTTGGTCTGCGTCTCAAGTTATGCACGGATCTAGCCGACAGAGCAGAGTATTCAATAAAGTTCTAAGTGTTCCTGAAGCCGACTGAAAAGTGATTGAAGATAAGGATGTAGATATATATACCCAATGTATTTGAATGAATTTGGTGTGTGTGTGTTGCAAATATGGAGTAAATGTGAAAAGAGCAGAGATCTAAGATTCAGATGAAGGCAAAGTAGTAAAAAGGGCAGAGTGAAGATGAAATGTGTAAGATCAGTATTTTGTGCTTAACCAAAACTGAATTCATGCATTAGTAGATGCTTCTCATCAGTTCATAATCTCTCTTATTCTCTTGTAATCATTTGTAGGCAGTGAGCCTCTATTTGAGCAGTGAGCTCTGGGCAATGAGCCCAAATACATGTGCATTCTCATTTATAAAAGTACTTTTAATAGGGTATTAATTTGTGTGGGTTAACCCCCACCGTGGTTTTCCCTTAACAAGGTTTCCATGCTAAAAATCTTGGTGTCAAGAGTGTTATTGTGTTGTTGTTCTTACACTTATGATTGTTGTTTTCATGGTTAAGTTATTGATTTATTGTTAAGAGGTAAAAGAAAGAATTAACTACAGAAAGTATTAAAGTTTTGAGACAACTGATTCACCCCCCCTCTCAGTTGTCAGTCCTATTTCCAACAATTTGAACCATAACTCTAATTCTTACCCCAATTCTAATAGTAACCCACCTTAATTGTAACCCTAATTCTAATAGGAACATTAATCCTAACTCTAACCCTAACCCTAAACCTAATTCTAATTATAACCCTAATTCTACCCTAACTATAACCCTAATTTTAAATCTAACCATAACCCTAATTCTAACCCTTACCTTAATTCTAATTCTAACTATGATTTTAACCCTAATCCTAACCTAAATTCTAACCCAGACCCTAACCCTAACTGTAACTCTAATGCTTACCCTAAATCAGTAACCCTAATTCTAATACTAACACTAAACGTAACCCTAATCAAACCCTAACTCTAATTCTAACCTTAACTATAAACCTATTTCTAACCCTAACCCTACTTTTAACTCTAACACTAATTTTAATATTAATCATAATCCTAACACTAATGATAACCATAATTCTATCCCTAACCATAATTCTAACCATAACCCTCACCCCAATACTAACCCTTATTCTAATCCTAACCCTAATGGGTAAGTGCAAGAAGATGGGGGGCCAAAAAGGGGTCTTAAGTGGCCACTTTTTTTTCTGAAATCAAGAAATGTTGGCCTTGGATGAGAAATTGAGCATAGTTACACTCAAAATTTTAAAATGCAACAAAAACAATGTTCGTAGTGCTCCGAGTCTACTTTCTAAACTACTAATGTTTTTTGAAAATGGTATAGATTAAGGGGTTCAAAAGAGGGAGACACAAAAATTGGTGTTGTTTCTGTCAAAAAAACATAACATAGCATGTTTTGTGGCTCCCTCAAAAGGTTAACTTTTTTTTGGTATTTTTAAAATTGCTTTGGTGAGAAATTAACTAATAGCATGTAGTTTATGCTTGATTTTTCTAATAATGTTTTAATGAATATTTGATTTTTTACTAATTTTCAAAGTGGACACATCCTGAAAAATAGAATTTTGGCAGTGCTACCCCTATAATTTTGAAAACTAATTGAAAATCAATTTTTTTAATATGTGTAGAATGGAGTTTAGTTTCTAAAAATGTAATTTTTTTGAAAATTCAATGAATGGTTAATTTACAATGAAAAAAAGACCAAACACTAGTTTTTGCCCAAAAAGGGACACACAAACAAAAGAAATTAAAGATGAAAGGCTTAACATTGTCAAAATGTGAAAAAAATTATATCGTTAAATAGCTAAGAGAAAGCCTAACATTACCCAGGTGTTTGATTTGTTTGACCTTGAAACACATGCAAATCTGAGGGTTTGTAAAATCCCTCAAACCATCACAAAAGCAAAACGAAGTAAAATGAAGTAAATAATCCACTTAAATACAACATCACAAAGTCAAATGTAAATGATGTAAATAATCCACTTGGATACAACAATCCAAAAGATGAAAAGGGTGTAATTAATCCTTTTAATTAGAATATCACAATAAAATGATAAGTCTCATAAATAGAGTCAATAAATCTTCATAAATAAGAATCTTTAAATCTTGTAAAAGATAATCTCATCAATATAAATCAAATAAAGTCATTAAATCTTACAATTTGCGTGCTCATTCCAAGTAAAAGCACTATAAAATAATATACAAGTCCATAAAAATGAGACGTGACATCCTTCCCCACTTGGAAGAGACATCATCTCGATGTCTTATTACACATCAAAATAATAATGAATCAATCTACCATTGAGTATCAAAGTATCTTAAAGAAATAACAATAACTCAAAGTATCATTATGGTATCATCAATTATAACAAAGCATATTACTATCTTTTTACATCCTCCCAAGTGGCACCATGCACAAAAGTATAGGTCCTACTCAACCTTATACAAAACAATATCTCAATTTTGCATTTAACATTGCATCCATCAAATAAATCTAAGTATAATCAATCAATCAATTCATATGGCACAACTACCAATTCAAAGTATATAATCCATCACATGGTACAATTACCACTCAATTACATTTATTCTAGCATAAGAGTAACAATCACATCTTTAATGCACATTAAGAAGGCATAAGTCAATTCATTGTAGACACGAATCAATCATCACAGTGCACATGCAATCGCATGGTAACACAATATAATATCAAAAGATTAGTCCTCCCAAACAAACATTGATCAAGATCTCCAATAATAAGACAAAACTCCAAAGGTGCACCAACTAGGTTATATCCAACGATTGTGCAAACAACTCTTCTGAACTATACATCTCATATCATTACTACTAATGGAATCCATTTCCTCTTTCATTACTTGTAACCAAACTTTATCTTCAATGTGATCTACAATTCAAAATTCTCAGAAAACTCTTTCTTATCTTCCTCGGCTTTTGCACAATGCTAAAATAATTTAACTTATTCAATTTCTTTCTATTCTATGCACTTGGCTATTCACTATATTCGGTTGTTTTGTTTTTGTTGTTCAATTCTTTTCCTTTTTGTTTTGCCAATCAAATACATTTATCCAACCACAACTCATTTCCAAACAACTTGTCCTAGATTCATTTTTTTTAACTCTCTATTCCAAAATGTCTTTTCACTAGGATTTCTTTTCAAACCACAATTTTTTTTTAATGATGTAAATTCCAACAATTTTCTCTTCTATGTCCTTCTCTATCACAATGTGAAAAATGTATAATCTTCTTTTCTTGAAATGATTTCTTAGTACTTGAAAAAACATTCGTCTTTTCTTTTTCCTTTACCTTGATACCTGAGTATTTCATACTTAGTCCCCACAATTGACTCAATGGGCTTTTTGATTCCTTGCCCAAGTTTACCTAAACCTTTGCCTATATATTCAATTTTCTTCAAGATTTTCAAAACACATTATCATTCAAACAACTAGCTATGATAGCAGATTCATCATCATTTTCATCTTTACATTCTTCAGCAAACTACCAAGTGATTGATCAAAAGAACATAAATCATCTATGTCACATGAGACTTCACAAACTAATGGCTTGATTTACAACATTCATTTTCTTTTTGGCATGCTGCAAACAATTGTTTTAACTCATCATTTTGATCTTTCTATTTGAATTTCCTTCAAAATTTCAACTTACTTCAAGTGATCCAAAGTGGCACCCAAAATCCAATTCAAAACTTCCTCAACACTTCAACAATGTTAATACATCTAACAACAATTAATGAACTCAATCTACCCAAGCTCTTAGTAACACACTCGCTACGAGACAGTATATTCTCTGCATCCTACTCCCTTACACAACCTATCAGGGGCCCGTCATGGACATAATAGAAAATATAACATGATACATGACCAACAGTTTTAAAACATTCAAGCGTAGCCACCAATAATAAATAAATAAATTATGAAGGATAGAAAAATTCAATTCCAACAATAAGGTATAAAATGAGCTCAATTTCAACAATAAATCAAACATAACCATCAAGGTCACAAAATAAGTAAATATCAAATTTTCAATGGCTATACTTTCTCATAAATAAAAATAAAATTTTTCAATGATGGTCTTTACAACATTTAGAGAAATTATCAAAGTCAAAAAGATAAATATCAAATTCAAAAGTTTCACATTACATGAACTATGTGACTAATTCTAGCCACTAGAGAGGGAGTACGATGCTACACTACACCTAGTACCCAAATTGGGGCGAGTTAAGAGAACACACTCAATCGCACAAGCAACCTAGTGTTCAAAGATTCCAAGAACTTCTATATCCTAAGATCATTCCCACACACAACATCGATCAAGATACCTAGCAACAAAGATTGCATTCCAATCAAGGAAATCACAATCAAACTGAAGAATGCCCAACCTTGCTTGAAGGGCCTAGCAACTCATAAACAATCAGAAAAGTACAATCTGGTGTGTGCCTATTAACCTACATGCATCCCTAACTTGAATGCAGCATCTCATTAACAAGATATGGCAAGGAATTAAATAGAAAACTGATTAACAGTGGGTAGGTTTTTGAAAAGAAAACCTACTCCCCTATTTCCCCATATTCGACACCCATCTTGGAAGGCAACTTCCCAAAAGCATAGAAGAAAAATAGCCATTCTCCTTCAAAACACAAATTTACGATAGAATAAAACATTCATACAATCATATACTTGCAAACATTTAACAACCAAGATGTCACAACACACCCTTCTTCCTATAAGCAGTGGTTATCATTTCTCTCCTTAAAACTTTAATGAGGCAATGTAATACTATCTTTCTTATAACCACATAATGAATCCATATTCATGATCATGCTTAATAAAACAATGCAATATGCATTTCAATCCAACATTCACCAGAAGGCAAAATAAAATAGGTCAAACATATGATCCAACATATTCTTTCGCATACTCATGCATAACTCTAAAAGAAGTAAAGAACCTAGTTCATTCATACTCAAGAACAATCATCAAGGTCTATCTAACCCATAAAAAGAAGGCACGTGCTATTCATAGTAGGCCAACAACCAAGGACCCACACATGCTCGATCAAACTGAGCAACACACACACCCAGAGCTCCCAATGCTGGAACCGCGCTCTGGTACCAAATGTAAAAGCCCTCAAACCATCACAAAAGCAAAACAAAGTAAAATGAAGTAAATAATCCACTTAAATACATCACAAAGTCAAAAGTAAATGCTATAAATAATCCACTTAGATACAACAATCCAAAAGGTGAAAAGGGTGTAATTAATCCTCTTAATTACAATATCACAATAAAATGATAAGTCTCATAAATAGAGTCAATAAATCTTCATAAATAAGAATCCATAAGAATCTTTAAATCTTGCAAAAGATAATCTCATCAATATAAATCAAATAAAGTCATTAAATCTTACAATTCGCGTGCTCATCCCAGGTAAAAGCACTATAAAATAATATACAAGTCCATAAAAATGAGACGTGACATAATGTAAAAGCCCTCAAACCATCACAAAAGCAAAACAAAGTAAAATGAAGTAAATAATCCACTTAAATACATCACAAAGTCAAAAGTAAATGATGTAAATAATCCGCTTAGATACAACAATCCAAAAGGTGAAAAGAGTGTAATTAATCCTCTTAATTAAAATATCACGATAAAATGATAAGTCTCATAAATAGAGTCAATAAATCTTCATAAATAAGAATCCATAAGAATCTTTAAATCTTGCAAAAGATAATCTCATCAATATAAATCAAATAAAGTCAGTAAATCTTACAATTCACGTGCTCATCCCAGGTAAAAGCAATATAAAATAATATACAAGTCCATAAAAACGAGACGTGACAGGGTTAGCACAAACGAAATAATGTGAAATCCTATAGAATATGCAAAAACACGTCTTTGGATGTTGGGAAGGCACTCCAAGCCTTTGGGTTGGAAATCCAAAGTAAATCCCAAGCCTAAGGCTTGGGATTCCCAAAGCAAAATATAACACGACTGTGTTATAATGCACTCGCGTTACATTTTGTTTTGCATTTTTTCCCCTTTTGCAAAAGTTTCTCTGATGTTTGTCGTGTTTGACATAACGCGAGCACATTATAACGTGCTCGTGTTATGTCTCCCTTGGAATGTTTTATGTTCAAGGTTATTAAGCATGTATGTATGTATACTTGTATGTATGTATGTATGTATGTATTGATGTATGTATGTATGACTATATGTATGTATGTATACATGTATGCTTGTATTTATGTATGTATATATGTATGCTTATATGTATATATGTATGCTTGTATGTATGTATGTATGGTTGTATTTATGTATGCATGCTTGTATGTATGTATATATGTATGCATGTTTGTATGTATGTATGTTGAAGGTTTAGAGTTGAGTGATTAGGGTTTAGGGTTGAGGGCTTAGGGATAAGGGATTAGGGTTTAAGGTATAGTGTCGAGGGTTGAGGGTTTAGGAATAGGGATAGCATTTAGGGTTGATGGATTAGGGTTTAGGGTTTAGGGTTGAGGGATTAGGGTTGAGAGTTGAGGGATTAAGGCTTAGGGTTAAGGGATTAAGGTTTAAGGTTGAGGGTTGAGGGATAGGTTTTAGAGTTTAGGGATAAGGGATTAGGGTTTAGGACCTTTAGGGATTAGGGTTTAGGGTTGAGAGTTTAGGGTTAAGGGTTTAGGGATAGGGTTTAGAGTTTAGGGATAAGGGATTAGGGTTTAGGACCTTGAGGGATTAGGGTTTAGGGTTGAGGCTTTAGGGATAGAGTTTAGGGTTGAGAGATTAGGGTTGAGGGTTGAGGGATTAGAGTTAAGGTAGAGTATTGAGGGTAGCAGGATTAGGGATAGGGTTTGGGGTTGAAGGTTTAGGGATGAGGGATTAGGGTTTAGGGTTGAGGGTTTAGGGATAAGGGATTAGGGTTTAAGGTATAGTTTCGAGGGTTGAGGGTTTACGAATAGGGACAATGTTTAGGGTTTAGGGTTAAGGGATTAGGGTTTAGGGTTTAGGGTTTAGGGATAAGGGATTAGGGTTGAGGGTTGAGGGATTAAGGTTTAGGGTTGAGGGTTGAGGGTTGAGGGTTTAGGAATAGGGTTTAGAGTTTAGGGATAAGGGATTAGGGTTTAGGACCTTGAGGGATTAGGGTTTAGGGTTGAGGCTTTATGGATAGCATTTAGGGTTGAGGGATTAGGGTTAAGGGTTTAGGAATAGGGTTTAGGGATAGTGTTTAGAGTTTAGGGATAAGGGATTAGGGTTTAGGACCTTAAGGGATTAGGGTTTAGGGTTGAGGATTTAGGGATAGCATTTAGGGTTGAGGGATTAGGGTTGAGGGTAGGGTTTAGAGTTTAGGGATAAGGGATTAGGGTTTAGGACCTTGATGGATTAGGGTTTAGGGTTGAGGCTTTAGGGATAGCGTTTAGGGTTGAGGGATTATGGTTGAGGGTCGAGGGATTAGGGTTAAGGTAGAGTGTTGAGGGTAGAGGGATTAGGGATAGGGTTTAGGGTTGAAGGTTTAGGGTTGAGGGATTAGGGTTTAGGGTTGAGGGTTTAGGGATAAGAAATTAGGGTTTAAGGTATAGTGCCGAGGGTTGAGGGTTTAGGAATAGGGATAGTGTTTATGGTTTAGTGCTGAGGGATTAGGGTTTAGGGTTTAGGGATAAGGGATTAGGGTTGAGGGTTGAGGGATTAAAGTTTAGGGTTGAGGGATTAAGGTTTAAGGTTGAGGGTTGAAGGTTGAGGGTTTAGGGATAGGGTTCAGAGTTTAGGGATAAGGGATTAGGGTTTAGGACCTTGAGGGATTAGGGTTTAGGGTTGAGGCTTTACGGATAGTGTTTAGGGTTGAGGGTCAAGGGATTAGGGTTAAGGTAGAGAGTTGAGGGTAGAGGGATTAGGGATGTTGAAGGTTTAGCGTTATGTCTTACAAGATTTTTAAAAAAATTGGCCACTTTTTGCCCCCACCCATATGTATGTATGTATGTATATATGTATGCTTGTATGTATGTATGCTTGTATGTATATATGTATGCTTGTACATATGTATGTATGAATGTAGGGTTGTATGTATGTATGCATGCTTATATGTATGTATATATGTATGCATGTTTGTATGTATGTATGTATGTATGTAGGTATGTATGTATGTATGTATGTATGCTTGTATGTATGTATGTATGTATGCTTGTATGTATGTATGTAAGGGTTTTGGGTTTAGGGTATATAAGGACTTGAGCCCGTAGAGTTTTTAGGGTTGAGGGTTGAGGTTTTTGGGTTTAGGGTTTAAGGTATAGGGTTGAGGGTTACAGTTGAGGGATAATATTCAACTTTTTGAGTGTATAAGATTAATTGTGTAAGGTATGGGGATTAGGGTTTAGGATATTGGGTTTAGGGTTTACAATATGGATTGAGGGTATATAAGGCATACGGTGACTTGGGTTGAGAGTGTATGGTTTAGGTTTCAAGTATAGGGTTGAGGCACAATATTCAGGGCTTAGGGTATAAGGGTGAGGTTATATGGTATAGGGATGAGGGTTTGTGGGTGTAGGTTTCAAAGTTTAATTTATAGGGTTGAGGATTGAGGGATTAGGGATTAAGTATATGGTTGAGGGTATAGGGTAGAGGGTTGAGAGTTTATAGTTGAGGGATAATGTTCAAGGTTGAGTGTCTAAGATATAGGGTTTAGGGTTTAAGGTTGAGGATATAAGGCATATGGATGAGGGTTAAGGGTTTAGGACATAAGTATAGGGTTGAGGGTATAGGGTATAGGGTAGAGGTTTGAAGGTTCAGGGATAATGTTCAATGTTGAGTGTCCAAGGTTAAGTGTATAGGGTATAGGGTTTAAGGGTTTAAGCGTATCTAGGCATTGAGAGTTTAGGGTTTAAGGGTTTAAGGTTTGAGGGATTAAGGGTTTAAGGGTTGACGGTTTAAGGGTTGAGGGATTAGGGTTTAAGGAATAGTGTCAAGGGTAGAGGGTTTAGGGTTGAAGGTTTAAGGGTTGAGGCTTGAGGCTTTAGGGCTGAGGGTTAAGGGATTAGGGTTTAAGGTATAGTATCGAGGGTAGAGGATTTAGGGATAGGTTTTAGGGTTTAAGGTTTAAGGGTTGAGGGTTGAGGCTTTAGGGACAGGGTTTAGGATTTAGGGTTAAGGGATTAGGGTTTAAGGTATAGTGTCGAGGGTTGAGGGTTTAGGGATACGTTTTAGGATTTAAAGTTTAAGGGTTGAGGCTTTAGGGATAGGGTTTAGGGTTTAGGGATAAGGGATTAGGGTTTAAGGTATAGTGTCGAGGCTTGAGGGTTTAGGGATAGGGTTTAGAATTTAGGTTTAAGGGTTGAGGGTTGAGGCTTTAGGGATAAGGGTTTAGGGTATATGGATAAGGGATTAGGGTTTAAGGTATAGTGTCAAGGGTTGAGGGTTTAGGGATAGGGTTTAGGATTTAAGGTTTAAGGGTTGCAGGTTAAGGCTTTAAGGATAGGGTTTGGGGTTGAAGGATTAGGGTTTAAGGTATATTGTCGAGGGTTGATGGTTTAGGGATAGGTTTTAGTATTTAAGGTTTAATGGTGAGGGTTGAGGCTTTAGTGTTTAGGGTTTACGGATAAGGGATTAGGGTTTAAGGTATAGTGTCGAGGCTTGAGGGTTTAGGGATAGGTTTAGGATTTAAGGTTTAAGGGTTGAGGGTTGAGGCTTTAGGAATAAGAGAGATACCTAGATGGCTAAGGGTTGAGAGATATGGGAGAGATGGGGTGAGGCAGATAGGGGAGGAGAGGGGTGGATAAGGGTTACGACTTTAAAGCTTTAGGGTTGAGGGATTAGGGTTTAAGGTATAGTGTTGAGTGTTAAGGGTTGAGGGTTTAGGGATAGGGTTTAGGATTTAAGGTTTAAGTGTTGAGGGTTGAGGCTTTAGGGATAAGGGATAAGGGATTACGGTTTAGGGATCATGGTTTAGGGTTGAGGGATTAGGGTTTGAGGTAGTGTTGAGGATTGAGGGTTTAGGGATAGGGTTTAGGATTTAAGGTTTAAGGGTTGAGGGTTGAGGCTTTAGGGATAGGGTTTAGGGTTTAAGGATAAGGGATTAGGGTTTAGGGTTGAGGGATTAGGGTTTAGGGTTGAGGTATCAGGGTTTAGGGTTGAGGGATTAGGATTTGAGGTATAGTGTTGAGGGTTGAGGGTTTAGGGATAGGATTTAGGAAATTTAAGGTTTAAGAGTTGAGGGTTGAGGCTTTAGGGATAGGGTTTAGGGTTTAGGGATAAGGGATTAGGGTTTAAGGTATAGTGTCGAGGGTTGAGGGTTTAGGGATAAGGCTTAGGATTTAAGGTTTAAGGGTTGATGGTTGAGGCTTTAGGGATAAGGGATTAGGGTTTAAGGTTGAGAGATTAGGATTTAGGGTTGAGGGATTAGGGTTTGAAGTATAGTTTAAGCTCTTCCCAAAAAAACTAAGGAAAGACATTACAAATACAAGAGACAATAATACCTCAATTATAATGATTAACTAAACTATACCAAAAAATGTTAGTGAATTATTCACAACTACAAACATAGTCTAAAAAAAACTAAGAAAACATTTGTTTTAAAATTTGGGAACTAATGGTGACCAAAAATAAAAATAAAATTTTGCGTACTTAAATTTGTTTTAAAATTTAGTAACAACAGTAAACAAAAATCAAAACAAAACAAAATATTAGGCTCTATCCTGATAAAATAAAGAAACTAAAGGAAATGTCTAGGGCATATGAACATGGAGATAACATCATTTAAAGGGCATATGATCAAATATATAAAGGAATTTACCATAGAGGAAAATCACCATGATATTTAAAAACAAGTGATTGCAAGTTGCCATCTTTTCTTCAGATCCGTGTAATCGTACTTAATTTTGCATCTCCTCAATTTAAATGCTACCAACTAAGAAAATACCAAGTACTGTCAATCACTCACCATGGCTCATTTTTTTCCCCTGTACTAATATTGTGTAAAATTCACTCTCTACCAATTTTGTTTATTGTATTTTTAGGTATATTTGTGCTTGTAGATAATTCAAGATTATGTACAGTTCTTTTAGTTTGGGTTATTTTTACACAGGCTTTTGCATCTGCGTTTGCCATGGAGGATGAAGAAACGTGGGAACTTTTTATACCATGCAAAGCATGCAATCAAAAATATTTTTAAAAACATGGCAAATACCATGATAAAGATCGCTTTAATGGGTGTTCCTCCTTCATCAAAGTTATGCTTGGAGACTTTACACAAAAATTAGTAACTCTATACAATATTTTTCGGTCTTTTATTTCCTATACACTGTTAAGAACTTGTAAAATCTCATTGTATAATGTGTTTACCGTAGCACATTCCTCCTGCATTTATTTCACAATTTATAAATGACACAGACGAACATATGGTGTTACAAGGCCCAGGTGGGCAGGAGTGGGATGTACAATTAGCGGGTACCATAAATAAACTGGAATTCAGGCAGAGTTGGGAAAATTTTATGAATCATCATGGGCTGGAGATTGGAGATTTTGTTGTGTTCAAGTACATATCCAAGTCATATTTTAAGGTTAAGATATTTCAAAGAACAAGGTGTGTGAAAAATATCAATGCTCTTCAACTTATGAATACCAACATTGATACAGATAAAAGATGCCCTTCTTCTAACAGAGTATGCAATTCAAGTCAACCAATGGACAGCAAGTTGCTGAATGAATTTGTTTTTGATGGGGAAAACAACAATGATGTTGAAGCAATAGAAGAAAATCAAATTGTAAGTCTAATTTAATTTATTTCAACTTTCAAAGAAGGCATTTGAATTGTAGCTTTACCAGGAGGATTGGTATAACAAAAACTTATTTCTATTGCAGGCCATTCTTGGAAGAACCCTGGACATTATGGACCCTCTCATCTAGAAAAGCACATGACAGTGAACTCTGCCCCTTATTTCAAATCAAATAAACCTTTTTATTCAATAAAAATGAAGTCACAGAATGTAAACTGACCAATATGTAAACTAGTAAGATCAAATTCCTTCTATGCTTATTCCTCTTATTTTGTTAAGAGAAGAGTGTCAAAAATGATGGGTTTAACAACCTAACATAAGGCAAAGTAGTTTTGTTATTACATTTTTCTAAGGGATCTCTAATATTCTAATATAATTCAATCTTCTATAATATGAACATCTGCATTTATGTGAATGACAAGCTTTAACAACATTTTTTTTATAGCAGAGCATAACGCGAGCATGTTATGGCTTGGTGTTGTTGAGCCTTAGGCTCAGCATCACCAAGCCATAATGCAAGCACATTATGGCTTGGTATTTCTAAGCCTTAAGCTTGGCATCACCAAGCCATAACGCGAGTGCATTATAATGCACTCGCGTTATAGCTTATTTTTTTTTTAAAACAAGTTGGCCACTTTTTAGACCCCCAACTTTTTGCACCCACCCTAACCCAAACCAAAACCCTAATTCTACGCCTAACCCTAATTCTAACCATAACCCTACCCTAATTCTAACCATAATTCTGGCCCTAACTCTAATACTAACCATAATTCTAACCTTGATTCTAACAAAAACATAATTCTAACCAAACCCTAAAGTTAACCAAAACATAATTATGACCTAACCCTTGCCCTAATTCTAACCCTAACACTAATTCTAACATTGGAGTTCTAGTGTTAGGGTTAGGGTTAGAATTATGGTTAGGGTTAGGGTTGGGTCATTTCAAATGCTTTCATTGGTGCAATATTAATTCCCAAATTTATATTAATAGATAAAACCATTTGGTATGGAGTAACTATTTAAAGACATCATTTGACATCATAAGACAAACATATAATATGAATTATTCCAATGCATGTACATTGTCACCCTAGTACTTGCACACATAAGAATAGTATTTGTCCACATAATATTCTTATCTATTTCTTTGCAAATACTCTTACCCTTAAAAATTACACAAATCATTTTAAGCCTTAGGCTTGGCATCACCAAGCCATAACGCGAGTGCGTTATAATGCACTCGCGTTATAGCTTAAATTTTTTAAAAAACAAGTTGGCCACTTTTTAGCCCCCCAACTTTTTGCACCCGCCCTAACCCAAACCAAAACCCTAATTCTACCCCTAACCCTAATTCTAACCATAACCCTACCCTAATTCTAACCATAATTATGGCCCTAACTCTAATACTAACCATAATTCTAACCTTGATTCTAACAAAAACATAATTCTAACCAAACCCTTAAGCTAACCAAAACATAATTCTGACCTAACCCTTACCCTAATTCTAACCCTACCCTTGCCCTAATTCTAACCCTAACGCTAATTCTAACATTGGAGTTCTAGTGTTAGGGTTAGGGTTAGAATTATGGTTAGGGTTAGGGTTGGGTCATTTCAAATGCTTTCATTGGTGCAATATTAATTCCCAAATTTATATTAATAGATAAAACCATTTGGTATGGAGTAACTATTTAAAGACATCATTTGACATCATAAGACAAACATATAATATGAATTATTCCAATGCATGTACATTGTCACCCTAGTACTTGCACACATAAGAATAGTATTTGTCCACATAATATTCTTATCTATTTCTTTGCAAATACTCTTACCCTTAAAAATTACACAAATCATTCATATCATGGTTGTTTGATTTGAGTTCCACAAATCACTCATGGTTTGTTTGAATCTCTTAGCCTTGTTTTAGGATCTTACTTTTTTAACCCCAAAATTACACTCTTTTGGTTCTAACTTTTCTTGTTTAAAAGCCAAACTAATTCATATATTAAAAATTTTAATAACTATAATACTAACTTGTAGTCTAAATATTTCCATAATTTGGGTACATTTCTTTCCAATAGTAATCTATAATTTTATATTGTGTTGTGTGAATTTTTCACAATACAATTAAATTGCATACCAAAACCTATTTTCTTAACACTTATATTTTCATTTAAACCTTGGAAATGTAAGTTCTTGTTCAAACAATTTGGTATGTAGCTTGTTAAACGATTTTTAGTGGTGTTTATTCTTCATATTTGTTCACTTTGATAATCTTTCATGAATCCATGGGACATAGAATACCAACAATTGACATAATTATAATATTGGAGAATTGTATGATTCTAAGCTCTTTTTACGTAGTATGATTGTTTGATAAAATAATTCAATTGAATGTTTTATATGTATAAAGGATAGAAATAGAACAAATAATATAGTAGTTAGAAAATTTTACTTTTTGGAGGATCATGCATTTAATAGCTTCCAAAGATGGAATTCCCAATGTAAAATTTTAATATCAACATTCAATAATATAAAAACAAAAATATTATGCCTTTATAATTTTGAAGTTTTCATCTGAGTTTCATTCTCTTGGATGTGTTTCCAAATGAGTACAAGACTTCTTAGTTCAGGAGGAAATACAAAAGTATAGTGCTCTGGATCTAGCCATTGCTCAAAATAATTGAAAAGAGTGCTTTTTGCTTGTGTTTTAATGAAATCCTTGAGCTTAGTAGTTTGGAAAAGATGTGGGTATTTATTTTTCTCTTTTGTAAGCTTCAACATCCTCTCTAGGCCTTTAAGGCAAGTTTGTGTAAGGCCTTTGTTGACAAGCGTAATCATATTAATAAGGAGATTTATACAATCGAGATTGACAAAGTATTCCACTTTCTTGTCACTGCCACCTATAATACCACTAACGATAGCATAAGATACTTCTTCCTTTATACAATCTATTGCCTCTGCAAGGAGCCCCATCAAAAAAATATAAAATTATCTCACAACTAAGCCTTGACACTTTAAGTTCTTCCCCTATTTCAAGAAGGGGCTTCACAATTGTAAAAGCAATAATTGTGTCATTAGTTTTGCAACGAACAATGTCTACAATTTCTTTTAGGGCAAGACAAAAGAGCTTAAAAGGACCTTTAGGACGATATAAGAAAGACAACAAATAAAAAATAATATCATGAGTGATGGCTTCAAAGTTGTGGGAGCAAAAGGCATGGTCTGCAAGAATGGCTAAGGCCTGAAGTGCTTGTTCTTGCACTTCTTCACTGGGGGAAGTCAAAATGTTTCTTGAAAAAGGAAATTGCTCCACATTGTCTTTTATCCTTAGCTCTACCATTTTAGTAGAAACACCTTGATCCTGACAATATAATGTAAATGGGTTAGAAATATCCATTAAGATAGATACATTTAATCAATTTGTAATACACAACATATTTGTAAAATAAGTTAAACTCTTAATTCAAAATAACTCTATATAATGAAATTAATTAACACTAAAATAAAAATGATTAACATACAATGTATATTTAGTGACTACATATGCATTCTATGACATTAAGTTAGGTTCACTAATATTAACCCAATAATATAAAAGTAACATTAGATTATTAAAACAAATACCAACCAATTATTTAAAAAATTTAAAAAAATAAAAATTTAATATTGTGGATACAATTTTATAATGTTATTTTTTCTTTTTCTAATTGTTTCAATTTCTTTAATAATTTATTATGTAGAAGACCAATCTTTTTTAATAATTCCCTATGTTTTAGGGAGGAACAAACTTTTTTAATAATTCCCTATTTTTTTTTAGGAAAGACTAATCTTTTTTAATAGTTCCTTAGAAATAGGCAAGAATAAACTTTTAACAATTTCTATTTTTAGGAAAGAGTAATCTTTTTTAATAATTCCTCACTACTCTTTTAAAGTATAAAGGGAAAGTAAATAAAGTTAATTAACATGAAAGATATCAAATTCCCTATAAAATAGCTATTTATTAAAATATTATAATATTAATAACAACAATGGTAATAATACATTTTATAATATTTCTAAAATACACAATTATAATATACTATGGTAAAACTAAATGGTAATATAATATTGCATGTTATCAGTTTTCATATCCACAATAGTTTCAAAAGGATAAATAATTTAATTTTTAGGGTACCTATTCTTAAGGTATGGGTTAGCTTTAATTTAATTAATATGCATCTTTATCTCACTTTACAATTTCTATGCCAAAATTAAATCCCACCATAGACAAGAATAATATTAATAACAACCATGAATTTTTAGGGTACCTAATTTTAGGGTATGGGTTAGCTTTAATTTAATTAATAATAATTAATTAAATGCCTCTTTATCTCACTTTACAATTTCTATACCAAAATAAAATCCCACCATAGAGAAGAATAATATTAATAACAACCATGAAATTATTAGTTTTATTAAACTAATTACAATAAATAAATTAAAAATGGACACTTATAATAAATTTCATAAACACAATAGTTTCAAAAGATAAATAAGTTAAATATGGTAATTAATTAATAATTATCTTTAGACACTATATAAAACTCACTAATTAATTAAATAATACTTGCTGATTTTTATATTCTTATATTTAAATTTTGGAACAAAACAATCATGTCCACACCTAATAATTAAATCACAAAATGATAAATCAAATTAGCTATTTTATAGGGATTTGATTTTTCAAAATTGAAATAAAATACTATTTGAATTAAAGCACATCCCTAAATTAATGATAAGAATTATTCTTCCCTATTTAATAGGGAATTGATTTCACACTTTTAAAATAAATAAAACTGAAATAAAATAAAATAATAATTTATTCACACATTTTTCTATATCAACTTTAATGATAATAAAAAAAATCAAAAGGCATTAATCTCCATTAAAAATAAGCATTAATCAACACTTATTATCTATATATATTTAAAATAAATAAAGCTAGGAATTAAATACTTAAATTTATTTTTAAAATAAAATAAAACTTTAAAAGATGAGAAGAATAAAATACAATTTAAATATCATGACTTGACAATTTAAAATTCCTAATATAAATTTGGCACTAACAAGATTTTAATGCTCAATGCAAATCTAAAATTTAATATTAAAATAGTAACATGTCAACATAAGGTTAAGTCTAGTTGGCTACAAAATAGGGGTCCATTATGTACAAATTTAGGAAATAATAAAACTTTCTCCAATGGAATAAAGGCATACAAAAAGCTTTTATTTTACACTGCTTCATTTCACTTCAATTTATTTTTTCTAGCATAGGTTTGTTCAGAGAAGGTTTTTTTTAATGAGATGAGGTAAATTTCTTAATACTACTCATAGATTTTCTCATCTCTGCTAGATTGTTGTTTCCTAAATTTTTTTATTTTTATTTATCTAATTGTTGGTATACAGATTTGTCACTTAACTCTATCTTCTCTCGCCCATATAAATGACCACTGAACCAACAATTGAGTCAATTTCTCTCGCCCATATAAATGACTACTGAACCAACAGTTGAGTCAATTGCAATGATATTTTGCAATGACTCTCTGCTTATTTTATAAGGCGCAGCTACCTTCTAATGATATACAATGAATGAAAATAATGTATGCTTTTAACTAGAAAGCATAAAAGGTGGTGCTTTTAACTAGAAAGCATTAAAGGCAATGAATCACAATACAACTTGAAATATGGAGAAGCACAAAGATTGAACGACTATCACTATTACAAACTTATATCATTGATCATATATTCACTATTGTAAGCGATTCATCGAAAGAAAAAGCATCTACAACAATGAGCCGAAATAAAATCTCCAATCACTTCAATATAGAATTGCAAGCTAATAAGTTGATAGTATATTCAACATAAGAAGAATAAACATTCATGGCTAAAAGCACAAAGTTGCGTCACCCTTTCAGCTGACTTATCAGCACAAGTGAATTTAAGTATTTCTAACTAAAAATCAATTTTGGTCAAATATATGATCTTGTAAGATTCATTCTAGCTAAGTAGATATGTCCACAACTTTTCCAACTAAAATTGTTGGCTAAATGCATATGTAGCACCACTATGAGGCCAATTTACCAAAAAAAAAATTTGAAAAACTTGATATTTCAACAACTTCTACTCGTGTAAATAACATTTTTAAAAAATATAAAAATACCCTTTTTGGAGATCTATAAGTTTAGTTTTCAAAAATATATATATTTTAATAGTTTAATTATTATTTATATTTTCCTTTCTATTTTTACTAAAAGTAGGTTATCAGCACAAAACATTAGGTCGATTACCATGTCAAGGAAAAATAGTAAAACTTATTAAAAATTTGAAAAAAATATGATGCACTAGATAAAATAATCTATATCAAGATGGTATAATTTTTTTTCTATTTTAGATAAATAGTTAATATGAAAGTTGACGTCGAATGGAAACAACTACGTTTTAATACACACGCGTTTTATTATTTATTTAAAAATATATCCATGTACTAAAGTTTCAAGTTATAAATACACACAAAAATTGAAGAAAAAAAATAAAATTTACTATATAAAGATTGACGTCTCATGTAACTTCATTTTTCAGCGTTTTATTAGAAACTAAATTATAGTGTCAATTTATTAAAAACTATATTCAAATAATTTTTAAAATTTTTTCAAAAAATACATACATAAAATATACTAAAAAATAAATATTTTATTAGTTTACATCATTTCAAAATTCAAAACATATATGTCACTTTTTAGTGATTCAAGTTTAAAAGTTGGATCAGCGTTTGCCATTTCCTTTATAAAAGTGTGACACAGCTTTGTGCTTTTACCCTCATGCACCTTAACACAAAGTTTACGATTTTAGATTTCAACTGCACCAAGTTCCATTCATATATTAAAAGCAACTGAAAGATAGCATCACATCAAAATTGACCTTCCAAAAACTAAAGTTTGCCAAAAGATCCTAAATGCATCGACAGGCTTAGAATATATAGCCTTGCCAACCATAACTGTCTTTAAAAATAATAACAGCTTCTTGAAGACAGCAAGTTAAAAGATAACTAAAAAGCTATTAAATATAACAGCTCTCCAGAGCCAATCATTTTTTAAATAAACAACATAAAAGAATCTGAAAAGTCACTATGTGACAATTGTCAAGTCTTCACTTCGCACTGCTTCATCTTCTTTGTTCTATCCTCCAGATGTTGTTGAGTCTATCTGCGCCGCTTGTGTTGCTTGTGCACATAACTTTGCCTTGTATGCCCTATACCTGGTGATAATACAGGTTAACACTTTGCCACTTGGGCTACTTGTCATCTAAGCTCGAAGCCTTCGCTTATTCATTATTCTGTCCATATCAACCATCCTTTTATGAATTTCATTCATTTTATTCTTAAAAGTCCTAAGACACAATGCTGTACTTCCCAGTTTTCCCATTGATTCAACAGTCATTGTATCGGTACCAACAAGTTCTTCAGTAAGCATCTTCTTGAAGTTTTGCTTTACCTAGTTGATATCAAGCAAATTCTCTCCATTTTCATCTAACATATCTAACTCCAAAATAGCGCTATTACTTTTGAGATCATTTAGATTAGAATGATATTGGCTCAGTGTTCTCCTTATTTCACCATCTAGTTCCTCTAATACATACATCTTCCATTCAAGTGTATCCAACCAAGGCACAAACTCATATTCTATAGGATCATTCAACACCTTTTTAGCTAAGAGGATGTTGGTATCAATTTTTGCCATCCCCTATACTTATTTAAACACCATCATCAAATTGATGCTATTATTTTTTATGTTTTGCAACTTCGTGATCAATGTTTTTCTCTTATCAGTAAGAAGGGTATACAATTTCATGGCCTCCTCAATATACAACAATCCATCAAAGGTAATTTTCTCTACCCATTGCTCAGTGGCTTTAGCTATGGCTTGATACCTCTTAATTTGTTGCAAGATATCAGGATCTGTAGCATCCATAGTAATACTAGGCATTGTATCTGAAGATTGAGTAGAAATTTTCAAAATGGATTGAATGAATGAGCTCAGAGTATTTACCTGATCTTGTAATTTGGCTTTCTCCTACTACTTGACATTGACCCTTTTTGATAGTGCACTTACAAAAAATTTGGCATGGTAAATATCACCTTCAACAGTGGAGGGAACCATACCAATTCTAGTCATATTGAAATCTACTTCAGTCACATCATCTTCATTCTTTTCACCAATTGGGTCTGTAATCTCCAAGATACGGTGTCCAGTAGAAGGATCTGCAACCATTCTTGACATCCTCGTAGCCCTCTTGAACTTAGGTGTATCTTGTAGCAACTTGGCTATAATATCTATATTTGTGTCAATCATTGGAGTGTATCTTTTCTTCTTCTCAACCAGTTTCTTTAGCCATGTAGGTGATGGTGATGCAGAAGTACTAGTATTAGCACCCAAAGCAATGTTATCTGATTGATTAGGAGGATTAGGGGTAGAATTTCCATCCAGCATAGGATAATTTGGGTTATTGAACAAAGAATGAAAAACATTATCTTCATCTATCTGATTAAAAATCAAAGAGTCACTATCAGGCATCGGAGAGGTGGGAGAAGCCACATGTTTAGCCTTGCTGTGGAGCATTCATTTTGTTTTTTGTCCCTGCTCTTTTGGACACGGGTTACTATCTTACTCACATGCACTATTCAGTCTTATGTTATCCTCAAGTTGCTCTCTATCACCTCTAGATTGTGAGCCAACTCTATGAAGAGTTGTATCCACATTAATTGTAGCTCTTGGAGCATTAGAGACCTGAGATGTGCCCTATTCTTTTGTTGCACTCTTTTTGCACTAAGGAACTAGCATGTTCCTTTATTTTCTCTTCCAACCATTTCTTAGTTTTGCTCAACACAAAAGAATATCGAGCCATAATATCTATGATCTCTTTATCACACCAACGTATCTAGGGCAAAGGTTCAGAAACAACATTTTGATAACCGTCATCCACAATTTTAGAATTATCATCAACACCATATGGGACTTGCAAGGGCAGATTGAAAGCCCAAACTTGGTCTATTGTCAAGCTCATCCAATCTCTCCTCTATACTTCCCTTTCATCATCACAATCTTCCCATAAATCCTCAAGCTAAGGTTGATGTTCATAAATACTTCCTCCATGGAAATTCTTTTTGACACAATTTTTACTATCAAAAGATGGCCATACAGACAATGGATGAAAAATATACTCAACAAAAATCTTCTCAACATTTTTGGCATTATCATTGCTCTTGTAGACAAAGAAAGATAAAGACACAGGGAAAGAATACCCTTTCTTCTTCATGATATGATACTTGTTATTCACAGTCGCCATCTGGCGACAAACCTCCAAAAGATTAAGATAATCTAAAGAATATCTAGGCAATTTTAAGGGTGCACTTTCAAAACTCCCAATCCGTAGATAGGTAAATCTATCAAACTAAATGTAAAAACTTCCAAACCTCATTATCAACGTCATTTCTTCAGGAGAAATCCTCCTCTCAAGTGAGCCTTCAATATTTTTTTCAAATAACATGAGAAAAGCATAATTTACACAAAGAAATTCTTTCATCCCATTTTCTTTTTGTAGCTACGGAAAATAACAATACATAGGTGTATCTAGCGTAAGGGACCCTTGAGTCCTCAGACTAGGCTAGATAACCTCTTTGCTAGCTAGAATGTAAATTAGAAAAGAGAACATATGGAAAGACACCCTCTGATGAAAATTTGCTAGCTATTCATTCATATGTTCACTTATTAATTTCGCCCAGTCTACATAATGAGATTCGCTACAAATCACCAAAATAAATTGACACATCTAGATCTCGAATGAATCTGGTTCGATGCTAATTCTGACTATTGGATTTAGGATGAACAACTGAGAGGGGGGGTGAATCAGTTGTTACCAAAATCTTGTTCCTTATTCACTTTAAACCTTCTTATATTTCAACAGCATATCAAAGATTCAATCATGGAAGCATAATGCAATAATTCAAGAGCAGGAACAAATTCAACACATATAACACCAAGAATTTAACGTGGAAAACTTGATTAAGGGAAAAACCATGGGGTGACTAACCCAAGATGGTATTCTCTATTAAAATAATAAGATGAATAAAATGGCACTTGCCAATTAGGGCTCACTGCCCGACCACAGTGCTCACAAGAGGCACATTGCCTATAGGAGACACTATCTACAAAAGAATATAAGTATTACATACTTGAACTAGAGATTAGCATCTTCACTATGCTTGAGTCAATTCCATTTAAGCTCAACACCTCTGCTCTGCCTTTTGCTCCTTTTCACTACCACCTTCTCATTTTGATCACTCGAATACTTTTGAATGACTTTGCAACTCTTATTTATACATGACATCAACTTTGGAATGATCATCAAAGTTGGCACAACATATACTTATTTTATTACAGAGCAATTACAAAAATACAACTTGACTTATTACAAAAACTTCATGCACATCACTAAACTATCAGCCACACATAGCTGGGACTTCAATCTTTTTCGAGGAACATGCCATGCTTCACAAAACATCTTCAAGATCATCCACAACATGTACAAATCATCCGATCGACCAAGATTAGGAAGAACACCATCACCCAAAGGTAAGTCTTCAATTACGATCTCAATCTTCAATGCGGACTGCCAACATGAATTGGACACGATCTAGAGACCCCCACAAGCTTGCTTGAATCACCAAGAACATCTGTACCACTTTTGCTTACTGCAACCATTCGCATCTTTATCTGGAACCTCAATAACACAGTCAGTTAACACTGTCACATTAGAAAGATTGCTTATGGACATCCAAACCATGAACCAATTGAGTTGTCAATTCACATTAGCCTCCCAAACATGCCACCATATCCGCAGAACATGATATTGTATTTCTAGATCTCACAGGACCTATTTGTGTCACTCTTTCACCTTTGAACAGTTGCTAGAACTGGTTTTACTCTCATGGCCATAACTCCTCCATATTTTCATACGGACCTCTCAAATCTTGACTGGATCATCTTCAGACACATATCTACAAACCCTTTGATGCACATTCTCTGATCTTCATCTAGCTGGGATCTTTACTTCATAGAGCTTCACTGTCTTCACTGATCTTCTTTGTTTCTGATAGGACTAATTTTCTCAATATCCTCAGCATACAACTCATCCAATCCTTGCCATCAATGCAACAGGAGTATGTTGACATCAATGACAACACCAATTAGGCCCATACTTGCAACAATCTCCCCCTTTGTCATTGATGGCAACATATAATGTGAAAAATTGTTTTAACTATCAAGACAAGAACTTCTCCTCACTGACTGACATAGCTCCACTATCAATAACAACCATTCACATGTCTTCTCTTCTTTTATTGCTCCCCCTTTGATTAGCAACCACTTTTGTTTTTCACATGTCTTCTCTCCCCCTTTGACATCAATGGCAAAGAGCACATACTTGCAACCACTTCTCATACTTCAGAATCATATAGACTGCTCCCCCTAAGTAGTAGCCTCCTAACATCAATCCGGATCACAAGATATGACTGTGGGATCCATCGAACTGATGCACATCAGTGCACCTTAATTCAGACCTGAAGGGGTAATAACCCCTAATTTCTCCCTGAGATACTCAAAAGAGTCCTTAGGTAGAGGTTTAGTAAAAATGTCTACAATCTTATCCTTTGAGGGCACAAACTCCAATCTAACTTCATTCTTGTTCACCTACTCTCAAAAAGTGGAACTTGATGGATATATGTTTTGTCTTTGAATGCAACACCAGATTTTTTGATATATTTATTGCACTTGAATTATCACAGAAGATTGTGATAGGTTCTTCATACTCCACTCTAATATCTCTTAGCACTTGCTTCATCCATAATACTTGAGTGCAACTACCTATTGCTGCAATATACTCCACTTCTGCAGTGGATAGAGATATTGCCTCTTGTTTCTTGCTTAGCCAAGAAACCAATCTTTTTCCCAAAAGGAATGCACCACCACTGGTACTCTTCTGGTCATCCATATCTCCTACCCAATCAACATCTGTATATGCATGAAGAGAGAAATCATGATCCTTAGTATACCATAATCCATACTCAACTATTCCCTTCAGATATCTGAGAATTCTCTTGATTGCCATGACATGAGACTCTCTAGGATCAGCGTAGAATCTGGCAATAAGACCAACAACATTCATAATATCAGGTCTAGTTTGAATAAGGTAGAGAAGTCCTCCAATCATTGACCTGTATTTTTTCTGATCAGTCTTAGGGGATTCATCATCTTTACTCAACTTACATCCAATTGCCATGGGAGTATTCATTGCCTTTGAATCTTCCATCCCAAATTTCTTCAACAATTCTTTCACATATTTGGTCTGAGATATGAAGATTCCTTTCTTTGTTTGAATGATTTGCAGACCCAAGAAGAAATTCATTTCCCCAAACATAGACATCTCAAATTCACTTTGGATTTGATTCCCAAAAGTTTTGCACATACTATCTTTTCCTCCAAAAATGATATCATCAACAAATACTTCAACAATCAAGATATTTTCATGATCAATCTTAAAATATAGATTACTGTTAGCAGTACCTTTGTTTAAACCAATCTTCAAAAGATGTTTGTCCAATCTTTCATACTAGACTCTTGGGGCTTGTTTGAGTCCATACAATGCCTTCTTCAACTTGCAGACCATATCTCCATGATCGGACAATTGAAATCCATTTGGTTGCTCAATGTATACCTCTTCTTCCAAATCACCATTTAGGAAAGAAGACTTGACATACATCTGATATACCTTGAAATCTTTGAAGGCAGCAAAGGCAAGAAATAATCTGACTACTTCAATTCTTGCCACCGGAGCAAAATTTTCTTCAAAGTCAATTCCTTCTACTTGAGAATAGCCCTTACAGACCAATCTAGCTTTGTTTCTTACTACTTCACCTTCTTCATTCAGTTTATTCCGGAAGACCCACTTAGTCCCAATCACGTTTTTGTCCTTAGGTCTAGGAACAAGATCCCAAGTGTGATTCTTTTCAATCTACATCAATTCTTCCTCCATTGCTTTAACCCATCTTTCATCATTGCATGCTTCACTTATTGTTTTTGGTTCAATTTTTGAAATCAAACAATACTTCACTAAATCTTGAGCAATTTTTCTTCTTGTTTGAACACATTTGCTTTTATCTCCTATGATCTGATCTTTAGAATGATTCAGTCTTACATACCTGGGAGTTTTGGGATTCTCTTGCACTTCTAATTCTTGGACAGGTTCATCCAAACTTGTCTCTTCTTGTTGTATTTTAGGATCTGGATCAGTCTAAATCTGAACTAGAGTTGGGGCTTGTTCTCCTTGGTCTGAGACATCATTTTGATCATCTGCTTCATACTCATAAAACCTTGAGGGATTTGCCATGCCTTCATCAACCTTCACATTTGTACTTTCTACAATCTTTCTCAATCTCTTGTTATAACACCGGTATGCTTTGCTTTGAGTAGAATATCCCAAGAATATTCCTTCATCACTTCTAGCATCAAACTTGCCAAGATCTTCCTCTCTTTTGATGTAGCATTACTACCAAAGACTCTGAAATACTTCATAGTAGGAGTGATACCAAACCAAAGTTCATAAGGGGTCTTACCAGTATTGCCTCTGATTTGTACCTGATTAAGAGTATAGATAGCAATGCTTACAACTTCCCTCCAATAGATTTGAGGAACATTTGCTTGCATCATCATGGTCCTAGATGCTTCTTGGATGGTTTGGTTCTTTCTCTCCACTACTCCATTCTGTTGTGGAGTCCTTAGAGCAGATAACTATCTCTTTATCCCATGTTTCTCACAGAATGTTATGAACTCACCAGGTGTGAATTCTCCACCTCTATCAAACCTAAGGCATTTTATGTTTATGCCAGTTTCATTTTCTACCATAGCCTTGAATATTTTGAAATTCTCAAGTGATTCAGATTTCTCTTTTAAGAAAGTTACCCACATCATCTAGGAGTGGTCATCAATTAGCAACATGAAATACCTATCTCCTTGCAGACTCATGATTCTTGCTAGACCACAGAGATCAGTGTGCACCAAGTCTAACAATCCGGTTGAAGATTGTTCCTTACTTTTAAATGTGACTCTGCTCTGCTTACCCAACTAACATTCTTTGCACAAACTATTAGTAGGTTTCATCAGTCTTGGAAGATCTTTTACAGTCTGAGTGTTGCTTATCTTAATGATATTATCAAAATTCACATGATACATTCTCCTATGCCACAACCAACTCTGATCAATTTGAACAAATAAGCAACTTTTTCTAGTACCAGCTAATTGGAAGATGTTACCTTTTGTCTATGTGCCAAATGCAATCTCAGTTCTAGAGCTTTCAAAGATCTTGCATTTTCCATTTTTGAAATGGAGATCATAGCCTTTGTCCACCAACTGTCCAACACTGAGAAGATTATGCTTCAGACCTTCAACATACAGAACATCACTGGTTTTGTTCTTTCCATCAAAAGAAATGGTTCCTCTGCCTCTAATTCTGACAGCAGAATTATCTCCAAACTTTACAACTCCACCTTCATATCTTTCCAAGCTTAAGAGATTACTCTTGTCGCCAGTCATATGGTGAGAGCATCCACTATTAATAACCCATTCATCCTTTTCTTCAACCTGAGCAGCCAAAGCACTTTCTATCATCTTATGATTGGTAGATTTAATAGGCATTGGATCTTCTTCTTTGATGGCAATAAACACCCAATCACTTCCGGGTTTGTTTCCTATCTCAGATTCATCATCTGTTACTCCTTCATCATCATCTTCTTGAACATAGTAACACTTCTTATAAAACCTTGATCTATTAGGGTTTGGCCTTGAGAATCTTTCTAGACATCTTGAGGCAAAATAACCAATTTGATTGCAGGCAAAGTATTTGAAAGGTAATTTTCCTTCATACTTACCAGATCCTCTTGGCAGTCTCTTTGCAATAAGGGCTTCAAGTTGTTTAGCTTCTAACTCATCTTCTTCCAAATCTTTCCTTGCTTTATCATACCAAGATGATTTCCTTAAGGAACTTTCTCCTGGATCATATCTCTGTTTGCCTTTTGTAGAGGCACTAGCTTTAAATGCAAATTCAGTCTTGGGAAGTGTATCACCAAACTTAGCTAACTCAAATGCAGATATCTTACCAACCAATTGATCCCTTGTGATAGTTGTTAAAGATCTGATTTCCTCAATAGCAGCAACTTTGTGTTTGTAAGCAGGAGGTAAAGATCTGAGAACTTTGGCAACAATCTCATCTTCATCCAATATTCCACCAGCACATCTAATGCCACATACAATCTCATTTACTTTTGACACATATAAAGTGATATTCTCATTTTCACTCATCTTCAAGTTTTCAAACTTTCCTTTCAGACTTTGCAGCTTGGCACACTTAACATATTTGTCTCCTTCATAGAGATTTTCTAGCTTTGTCTAGATTTCATAAGCAGTCTTCAATCCCATAACATTTATCAACTTTGAATTAGACAAGGCACTCAGTAGGGCTTCTTTAGCTCGAAGATTATTGTTTGCATCTCTGACTTCATCTATATTTGTTGGACAATTCTTTGGGGGAACATATTTAGTTGAGGTTATGTTCCAATACTGATCTCCCATGCATTGTAAGTGAAATTCCATGCGATTCTTCTAGACAGTGAAGTTTGTTCCATCAAACCTTGGATTGTCCTTCTTGTAGGTTGACATCCTGGATCTCCTCAAGCGGTTAAGCTTTCTCTAGAGGAACTTGGCTCTGATACGAATTGTTGGATTTAGGACGGACAACTGAGAGGGGGGGTGAATCAATTGTTACCAAAATCCTATTCCTTATTCACTTTAAACCTTCTTATATTTCAATAGCATATCAAAGATTCAATCATGGAAGCATAATGCAATAATTCAAGAGCAGGAACAAATTCAACACATATAACACCAAGAATTTAACATTGAAAACCTGGTTAAAAGAAAAACCATGGGGTGACTAACCCAAGATGGTATTCTCTATTAAAAGAATAAGATGAATAAAATGGCACTTGCCAATTAGGGCTCACTGCCCGAGCACACTGCTCACAAGAGGCACATTGCCTACAGGAGACACACTGTCTACAGAAGAATATAAGTATTACATACTTGAACTGGAGATTAGCATCTTCACTATGCTTGATTCAGTTCCATTTAAGCTCAACACCTCTGCTATGCTTTTCACTCCTTTTCACTACCACCTTCTCATTTTGATCACTTGGATACTTTTGAATGACTTCGTAACTCTTATTTATACATGACATCAACTTTGGAATGATCATCAAAGTCGGCACAACATATACTTATTTTATTATAGAGAAATTACAAAAATACAACTTGACTTATTACAAAAACTTCATGTGCATCACTACACTATCGGCCACACATAGCCGGGACTTCAATCTTCTTTGAGGAACATGCCATGCTTCACAAAACATCTTCAAGATCATTTGCAACAGGCACAAATCATCCAGTTAGCCAAGATTAGGAAGAACACCATCACCCAATGGTAAGTCTTCAATTACGAGCTCAATTTTCAATGCGGACCACCAACATGAACTGTACACGATCTAGAGACCCCCACAAGATTGCTTGAATCACCAAGAACATCTGCACCACTTCTTCTTACTGCAACCATTCGCATCTTCATCTAGAACCTCAAGAACATAGTTTGTTAACACTGTCACATTAGAAGGATTGCTTATGGACCTCCAAACCACGAACCAATTGAGTTGTCAATTCACATTAGCCTCCCAAACATGCCACCATATCCACAGAACATGATATTGTATTTCCAGATCTCACCAGACCTATTTGTGTCAATCTGTAACCTTTGAACAGTTGCTACAACTGGTTTTACTCTCATGGCCATAACTCCTCCACATTTTCATGCGGACCTCTCAAATCTTGACTGGATCATCTTCAGACACATATCTACAAACCCTTTGATGCGTACTCTCTGATCTTCATCTAGCTGGGATCTTTACTTCATAGAGCTATCTTCACTGATCTTTTATGTTTCTAATAGGACTAATTTTCTCAATATCCTTAGCATACAACTCATCCAATCCTTGACATCAATGCAACAGGAGTATGTTGACATCAATGACAACACCGATTAGGCCCATACTTGCAACACTAACAACATGGTGCAATAAGGTAATCATATCAGAGATTTCTTCTTTAAAATGCCCTCTCTTCAAATTGGCAGGAAGCTGAGATTTACCTTTCCTTTCAACTTTAAGCCAACTCTTAACAATACAGTTTTGGCACCAATCCATTTTATCCCAAAAATATCCCCAACCCATGGTAATAGACATATCAACAAACTCCTCTTGGAATGGTAACCTTAATGCATGTGACGCAACCTGTAAATCAACTTTGGTAATCACAAAACCATAAAAAGCTCATATTTCTTGAGAGTCAGGATAATAAATTTTTGCACAGGAAACAATCAAATCTGGACATGGCATGGTGGGTGGAAAACCCCTAGCATGGGCTAACGCACTACTTACAACCCTTTCTGCAATTGAAGACTTGGTTTCTTGTTGCATTCTAATCCAAAAATCCTCCAAGTCTACGTGTTCGAGATCGGTATCCTTTACTTTGGACAAGCCATTTTCAATTATACAGGCAATTGGGAACCCCTAATACTTGTATTTCATTTTGACTTGTTTCAAAAACTAGAAAATGAAAGCTTCTATAATGGTTAAGGGCACCAGAGAGGTCCACAAGTCATTTGAGGAAAACTGACCACCCAGACTCATAAAAGAAAAAATGTTCTTCTGAACACCCAAATACATCAAAGGATTCAATTTATCACAACAAGAAAAAACAAGGAAAGGAATTGATTATCTAACCTAGTTGTAAATACTTCTACAGATTCTCTGTTGGTGTCGAGGCTTAGAGCTCCTCTAGCATACTCCTGTCACAGTGCAAAATAAGTCCTTTCTTTTGCAAGGTGGTACCTTTAATAAAACTTCTCATTAAATCTCATTAAAATTTGGTGGCATAAAGTACTAAGCAATTCATAATGATCCACTTTAATTTCCCTCCAAAAATTGTGTGAACACTCCCCCCAAAACATTCCCAATTTATTGCAAACCAGCAGGTTTCAATATGCCATGCATGCTAGTGATTGAAAAGATGATGCTTTGGGAATCAGGATGCACGTTCAGTCAGAGCGTCTATAGTTTCTTGAAGTAACGAACCAACAATTCAAGAGTTCAAAAGTTTGAATAACTTCTGACTGACCGACCACAAAGGAATTTTCAATGAACCAACACAAGACCGATAACTAAGACTTAGATGTTAACTTGGGTGAAGAGTCAAGAAATCGGGTGCTTCTAGAACTTATGAACTTGTCGACCGAGGTTTAGAAAAATGAAAGATCGTCGAATAAGGGTGGAAAATGACTAAGTAAAGGCCATGATTTTCAAAGAGGACAAAGCATTAGGAATATAAAAGAAGACTTTGACTAACACACATAAATGACAATTTTTTGAAAATGTGGTAACAACAAGCTCTGATTGGGGACAAGGACTGAACAGGACACAGAGAATCTAGGCAAACTTGGCACAATGCCTTATTCTAAAAGGGAAATAGAGTCACACCAAAATGAAGACAACACAACAACGTAAGGAAAATAGGAAAAGAGACTATGGTACAAAGAGGGACTTCATACTAGTATCACTCATAGTATAACTTGAGATCCTGCCCATTGTAGGCAAGAGACATTAGAGTTCCATCTGGATATGCTGAAAGGAAAACATTTTCTCTAATCACTTGTCTAAATGTAAATGGTCCCCTCCAGAGAGAATCAAATTTCTTGTGAGACCCTTTAAGCTCTCTTCTTCTATCCCACAACAGCGCAACATCTCCAACTGTAAAATTCCTTTGTCTTGCTTTTCTATCAAAGGTCTTCTTCACTGCTTGTTGGTGCCTTGTTATTCTGTTCACTACTTCATCCCTTTACTCCTCAAGCTTATTTAGATACATAATCCTCTTTTCTAATGTTGATTGGAATTGTTCATCCCCAATAGACCTTTGCAAGTTCGATGCTGATAACTCCAGAGGAATAGGCAAGGTGCTTTCAATCCCATACACCAATTGGAAAGGAGACATCCTGATTGCTCTTTTGTAGGTTATCCTATCTACCCACAAAGCTTCAAAAAGGCTCTTATGCCACCCTCTCTGGTTCTCATCTACTAATTTCTTAATAATTGAAATCAAGTTCTTGTCGCTTGATTCATCTTGCCTATTCCCTTGCGGATAGTAATTAGATGAGTGAGCAAGACTAATTCCATAGTCATAATAGAATAGGGAAAATTTAGAAGAGGAAAAGATACTAGCATTATCAGCAACAATTTTCTTAGGGATGGCGAATCTAACTAAAATATTCTCTTTCAAGAATCAGCAAACAACTTCAAAAGTGGTATGCTTCACTAGAATGGCCTCCACCCATTTAGTAAAATAATTGACCTAGTAGTTAAAATATGAGTGTGGCCAACACTAGAATTAGGACTGATAGGTCCAATAAAATCTAATCCCCACTATTGAAATGATTCATCAATTACTACAAGTCTCAGGGGTAGTGCAGCTAGGTGAGGCTTACTGGTAAATCTCAAGAACTTTTCACATTAGATACCCATTCATAAGCGTCTTTAAACATACCTGGCCAGTAGAAACATTGCCGTAAGATTTTGAAAGTTGTCACTGAGGCAGAAAAGTGCCCTCCACGTGCTTCATTGTGAAAAGTTCCTAACAACTTCCTCTATTGTTCCCTGTCTACACATCTTAAGAAAGTACCATTCACTTCTTTCTTGTACAAATTTCCTTCCCAAAGAACATACTCATTAGCTTTTAGTTTCAAATTCCTCTTCTCTTTAGTTGACAAGTGAGGTGGGAATTCACTGTAAGTCAAGAGATAAGAAACATTCGAAAACCACTCATCAGTAGTGCTCGCAAACAAAACTAGTGATAGATCTTCATCTTCAGAAGGTTTATTCTTAGCAATCATTTTTCATAGGCCCCTACCTCTGACAAAAGTAGTAGGCTTGAGATCAATACCATATTCTTGCACCCTTTCCATCCAAGCTCCCCTCTTATTACAACCAATTTTGTATTGAATCAAAATAATCTTAACAACGGGGTCAGGGACAAATACGACATGGGAATGCAAGATATAAAACGTGAAATTTTTTAGATCCTTTACTACTACATAAGCATGCTTTTCTAAAGGAGAGTATTTAAATTCATTCTTCTTCAAAGGCATGCTCATAAAGGCAATCAGAGCTTCAATTCCCTGTTCATTTTTTTGCAATAAAATAGCTGATAGTGTATGCTTAGATGAATAATAGTAAATAATGAAATCTTTTTGAAAATTTTGATGCACTAGGGTAGGGGCATTAGGAATGGCTATTTTGATGTCTTCAAATTCCTTCTTACCTTCCCCATTCCATTTGAATATTGGATGGTTCTTCATCATTTATCCAATGTGCCTAGTCAATTCAGCAAAGTCAGGGACGAATCTCCTTAAGAAATTAACCTGACCAAAGAATGATCTGGTATTACTTATCGATGTGGGAAGACTCAGTTTCTAAATTGCTTTGACCCTTTCTAGATCAATCTTTATGCCATCCTTGGAGACAATGTGACCTAATAGCTTACCTTCAGTGACTGCGAATATAAACTTCTTAGGGAACTTCAGAGAGATGCCATGATCTCTACATCGTTGCAGCACTACTTCTAAGTCATGAAGGTGGTCAACTCTTCTTTTTGAAAATATTGTCAAGTCATCAAGGTAAACAACAATAATTTTGTTCTTAAAATCCACAAATGTTAAATCCATTGCTCTTTGAAAAGTGGCCCTAGCATTTATAAGGCCGAAGGGCATCCTATTGTAAGCAAACACACCAATGGGGGTGCTAAAAGCAATTTTATGTTGGTCTTTAGGGGCTACTTCTATCTGATTGTACCCTAAAAAATCATCCAGCATGGACATCATTTCTGAGCTAGACAGTTTGCAAGATGTGGTCCATTAATGGTAAAGGATAGTTATCCTTAAGAGACGTTTGATTTAAATTACAGAAATCAACACAAATTCTAATCTCCCCATTCTTATTTCTAATTGGTACAATATTAGCAACCTATGTAGAGTGGTGAATAGGGTATATAATCTTGCCTTTCAACATTTTATCAATTTTGCTAAAAATACCCTCAGCCACTTTAGGATTGTATGTCCTTTGCTTCTATCGAAATGGAGATGTGTCGGGCCTCAATGGGATGTGGTGTTCTATTTCACCGTTTATGAACCTCTTTAGATCTGCATAACACCAAGCAAATACATCTTTATACTGAATCAACAAAGAAATCAAATACTCTCTTTCCTTAGGAGAGCAACATTTCCCAATACAGACTATTTTGGGGTCCTCCTCAGTTCCTATATTGACACGATCATATTCAATAGATGACCTAATGGAAACCATACTCTTTTGTTTAATATATTGATCATGTCTATTAAAAAGGTCCTCGAGGGAGACCAAACCCTTAAGGATCTTATTCCCCTTTAGTTGTATCACCTTAGTTCCTTGGCCATTTTGAGAATTAACCTCACCTTCAAGAATATCATTACTTTTTGCAACACTTCCTTCAAAGAATATGTTTGCAAATGACTCAGCTTTCTCTAGAAAAGAAATAATATGTCGATCATTGTTAAACACTTGCTAGTGGTTAACATTATCAGGCACATTGGGCTTGTATACTACCTCTACCCTATATGGTTTATCTTTGAAGTCTGGATGAGGTAGAAGAAGAGATGATGAGACAACCAGTGAATTGTCTCTGGTTTTTTGATCTCTAGGAATAGCTTCTATTGAAAAGGCATCAAAATCCTCAATATAGTACCAAACCCTATTTCTGTAATGCCTTAACCTCCCATTCTTAACTGAATACAATTTCCTCACCTACTTTACTATGAGTTCAGCATCACCTCTTGCCTTCAACTATTTGATTCCCTTTTCTTTAGCTACCACTAACCCTAGTAGCAAGGCCTCATATTCGGTTGTATTGTTAGTGTTTTCAAACTCTAACTTATAGGCAAAAGGAAACTTGTAATCATCAAGAGACACAAGAACAATACTAGCACTTAACCAGCAAAGGAACAACTTCCATCAAACTCCAAAGTCCATACCTCATTAGACAAGTCAGGGTTGATCATATCTAAATTTTCCCTAGTGGTAGAAGTAAACATATAAGTGCCCAGACCAGTCTCCACATATAATATATCCACTCTTGGATCTCAAGGCTTTAATATTGTAAACTTTGCCTTTGGCTCAGGATTTAAGCAGACTTTCTTTCCATCCATAGGTATCAGTGCATGAGACCAATCCATTTGTATCTCCCCACCTAGGTCTTTGTAGAAACTTCTACTCTAGAGCATTCTGTAGCTTGCAAGAATATCAGCTACAAAAATGGTTAGCTTGAACCTCTTCTTTGGGTATGCTACTAGAGCAACTTGTGCATCTTTAATTTGACCTAAAATAGGCACTTTTGAGGAGTCCATAGAAAAGCATCTACCATGAGAGGAAGTAATTGACAAGCTGAGAGATTTGGCTACTTGAGCAGGCATGACATTGTCAGAAGCCCCAGAGTCTATAACACAGTTACTCAGCTTGTAACCAGTAATATACAATGACACATAGAAAGGTTTAGAATTTTCAAAGGGATTCTTAGCATGGGAAGCTTTGGAGTGAGAACTTGAACAATTTTGAGTCTCAGCACCAATAGTAGATTCATCAGACACTTGTTCATTAAGATGGGAAGGAGAGGGCTCTTGTTTAACATATCTAACAAGCCTATCCAATTCAGAAGGATTGAGCCTAAGATACTCAGCTTGAGATATCTATATTTTAGTGTTTTTGCATGATTCTACTATATCTAAAGAACTAGAAACAACATCTCTAGAGGAGGAAATAGAGGGTACCTCAGCAGGTGTAGCTTTAAGAACAATAGACTCTACCTTCTTAGATATGGTACTTGCATGTCTTGATAGAATGTACTTCAGGGTAGGAGAAGGATTATTGGACTAAAATTTAGAATCCCATTTCCTTTGTGCTTGTTGTCCTCTAGTGAACACCACACAATTAGTATTATCTAGTTCAGTATACACATCTTCTCCTATCTCTGAATCTAATTCATATTCAATGAAATTGACACTACCATCACCAAATTGGGCAAGATCTTCATCTACATATGGCTCCTCAGCATGCTCATTCATAGAAAGCATCTGCATGAATCTTTTCATCTCAGGACAAGATGCACCATCATGGTGTAAGGTGAGATGGAAATTGTACACCATGTGATTGCTTTTGCTTATTGAAGGACCATTTTCAATAGCCAGTCTCTAAGTAGGGCCAGTCAAAGGCAAAGGTCTATTGCAGTTCCCTTGTTGGCCATGATCTTTTCTAGGTACATCATGATAGCAGGGTTTCTAAGGGCCCTTAGGCATCTACCTCTTCAAAGTGATAATATCATTGGATAGTCTTTGGATCACAGGATTAGTAGAATTAGTAGCCAGAGGCTTTCCTGTCTGTAATTCTTTCTTCCACTTACCTGTAGTTACCAGGTCATCTTCTATAGAAATGGCCATCATTTTTGCTACTGCTAGATCAGCTACACCTTCCCTTTTAATGGGAAAACTAACAACAGGAGGAAGTGTATTAATCAAGAAATACTTCAATAGAGCATCTCCAAGTTTCACATCAATAGGAATTATGTTCACCACTTTATTAAATTTTGCTACAAATTCCCTCATTTGCTCATGTACTTCCTTTCTCATTGAAGATAATTGGGCCACTAGTGTATGCTCATTGTTAGCTGTCTTGAATCTATTCTCAAACAGTTGTCTCATAGTCACCCAATCTCTAATAGACGCATTGGGAAAATGGTAGAACCACTCTGCTGTAACATCGGTCAAAGACTCCACAAATAACCTTATAGATACATCCTTGTGTTGGACACCCAAAATAGAATTACAAGCCACAAAGAAAGCATTGATATGCTCATTTGTGGTAACCTTTCCACCCCCCTAAACTTAGGTATTATCTTACTTGATCCTCAGGGGACCTATAGTTGCTCCCCATGGGATAGGAAGTGGATGAGCCATATTGGCTAGGTTATGAACTAGGAAATTGACTTGTAAAGGTAAGATAGTACCATCAAGGATGAGGACTTGACAAGAGGAACTAGAGGTATCTCTTCTTGGAGGAGGAGAAGATGGTCTACTAGAAGACTTGAATTTACGAGTGGGAGGAAAAGTAGAGAAATTTAAATATTGTAACAAGTCAAAATCTAAAATAGTAATGCCCTTCTTTCTATCACCTAGGCTAGTATATCTCTTCAAAGCAAGTTTTCACAAATACAAAAAATCAAATAGAAAAGTCTCCAACCACTTAATGGTTATTATGAGGATGGTTTTGTCGGATGTTCACTTGATTTCTTGGATTGTTTACTTGATTCCTCGGTCTATTAATTGGAACTGCGTGTATTTGGAGAGGTCTCTCTCTTCGAGGCACTACAACCACATCTTCTACAAGGATGATTTCTTGAGCTTCACCAAAATGTCTAGAATTTTCTCTTATTATGTCTCCAATCTCTTCTTCAATTTCAATAACTTCGTTCACTTGGTGAAACTATTGATTTGTTTTCCTATTCTTCCAGGCTAAATTTTGCAAATCAATAATAATATCTTCATGTTCACCAGTGAGCCAATCTACGTTGGGCTCAAGGACTGGCATAATTCTTCCTTGGAGAACCATAAAAACCAATGATAAAGCAACTCAATATATGTAAAAATGTATGTCCCCAGTAGAGTCGCCAAAAATTTGTTGGTATATAGATTTGTCACTTAACTCTATCTTCTCTTGCCCATACAAATGACTACTGAACCAACAGTTGAGTCAATTGCAATGATATTTTGCAATGATTCTCTTCTTATTTTATAAGGTGCAACTACCTTCTAATGATATAAAATGAATGAAAATAATGTATACTTTTAACCAGAAAGTAGAAAAGGTGGTGCTTTTAACTAGAAAGCATTAAAGACAATGAATCACAATACAACTTGAAACATGGAGATGCACAAAGACTTCGACTATTACCATCACAAACTTATATCATTGATCATATAACCACTAATGTAAACCATTCATCGAAAGAAAAATCATCTACAACAATGAGTGGAAATAAAATCTCCAATCACTTCAATATATAATTACAAGCTAATAAGTTGATAGTATATTCAACATAAGAAGAATAAACATCCATCCACCATAACGCAAAGTTTACAATTTCAGAATTCAACTGCACCAACTTCTATTCATATATTAAAAGCAACTCAAAGATAGCATCACATCAACATTGACCTTCCACAAAACAAAGTTTTCCAAAAGATCCTAAATGCATCAACAGGCTTAGAATATATAGCCTTGCCAACCATAACTGTCTTTAAAAATAATAATGGCTTCTTGAAGACAGCTGGTTAAAAGATAACTAAAAAGCTATTAAATATAACATCTCTCCAGAGCTAATCATTTTTGAAAGAAACAACATAAAAGCATATGAAAAGTCACTATGTGGTAATTATCAAGTCTTCACTTTGCACGGTTTCATCTTCTTTTGTCTATCCTCCAGATGTTGTTGAGTCTACCTGCACCACCTGTGCTACTTGTGCACATAACTTTACCTTGTATGCCATGTACTGGTGATAATAGGGGTTAACATTTTTCCACTTGGGCTACCTGTTATCTAAGCTTGAAGCCTTTTCTTATTCATCATTATGTCCTTATCAACCATCCTTTTATGAATTTCATTCATTTCATTCTTCAAAGTTCTGAGATACAATGTTGTACTTCCTAGTTTTCCCATTGATTCGTCGGTCACTGTATCAGTACCAACAAATTCTTTAGTAAGCATCTTCTTGAAGTTTTGCTTTACCTATTTGATATCAAGCAAATTCACTCCATTTTCATCTAACATATCTAACTCCAAAATAGCACTATTACTTTTGAGATCATTTAGATCAGAATGATATTGGCTCAGTGTTCTCCTTATTTCACCATCTAGTCCCTCTAACACAAAAATCTTCCATTAAAATGTATCCAACCAAGGCACAAACTCATATTTTGTAGGATCATTCAACACCTTTTTAGCTAAGAGAACGTTGGTATCAATTTTTGCAATCTTCTGTACTTCACTAAACACCATCATCAAATTGTTGTTATCCTTTTTGACGTTTTGCAACACTATGATCAATGCTTTTCTCTTATCAAAAAGAAGGGTATACAATTTCATGGCCTCCTCAATATACAACAATCCATCAAAGGTAATTTTCTCCACCCATTGTTCAGTGGCTTTAGCTATGGCTTGATACCTCTTAATTTGTTGCAAGATATCGAGATCTATACCATCCATAGTTATACTAGCCGTTGCATCTGAAGACTGGGCAATAATATTCAAAGTGGATTGAATGAATGAGGTTAAATTATTTACCTAAGCTTGCAATCTAGCTTTCTCCCATTGTTGGGCTTTGACCCTTTTTGATAGTGCACTTACAAAAAATTTGGCATGGTAAATATCACCTTCAATAGTGGAGGGACCCATATCAATTCTACTCATATTGAAATCTACTTCAGTGACCTCATCTTCATTCTTTTCACCAATTGGGTCTATAATCTCCAAGATATGGTGTCCAGTAGAAGGATCTGTAACCATTCTTGACATCCTCTTAGCCCTCTTGGGCTTAGGTGTATCCTGTAGCAACTTGGCTATAGTATCTATATTTGTGTCAATCATTGGAGTGTATCTTTTCTTCTTCTCAACCACTTTCTTTAGCCATGAAGTTAATGGTGATGTAGAAGTACTATAATTAGCACCCAAAGCAATGTTATCTGATTGATTAGGAGGATTAGCGGTACAAGTTCCATCCATCATAGGATAATTTGGGTTATTGAACAAAGAATGAAAAAAATTATCTTCACCGATCGGATTAAAAATTAAAGAGTCACTATCAGGCATTGGAGAGTTGGGAGATGCCACATGTTTGGCCTAGAATTTTTGTAGGGCATTCATTTTCTTTTATTTCCCTACTCTTGTGGACGTAGGTTGGCCATCTTGCTCACATGCACTCTTCAGTTTTATGTTATCCTCGGGTTGCTCTCCATCACCTCTAGATTGTGAGCCAACTCTATGAAGAGTTGTATCCACATTAATTGTACCTCTTGGAGCATTAAGACCTGAGATGTTCCCTGTTCTTTTGTTACAGACTCTTTTTACATGGAGGAACCAACATGTTCCCTTATTTTCCCTTCCAACCATTTCTAAATTTTTCTCAACACAAAAGAAGATCGAGCCATAATATCTATGATCTCTTTATCACACCAATGTATCTGGGGAAAAGGTTCAGAAACAACATTTTGATAACCCTCATCCACAATTTCAAATTATCATCAACACCATCTGGGAGTTGCAAGGGCAGATTGAAAGCCCAGACTTGGTCTATTGTCAACCTCATCCAATCTCTCCTCTATACTTCCATTTCATCAGCACAAACTTCCCAGAAATCCTCGAGCTGAGGTTGATGTTCATAAAGACTTCCTCCATGGAAATTCTTTTTGACAAAGTTTTTACTATCAAAATATGGTCATACAAACAATGGATGAAAATTATACTCAGGAAAAATCTTCTCAACATTTTTGGCGTTATCATTGCTTTTGCAGACAAAGAAAGATAAACACACAGGGAAAGAATACCCTTTCTTCTTCATGCTATGATACTTGTTATTCACAGTCTGGCGACAGAACTCCAAAAGAACAAGATAATCCGAAGAATATATGGGCAAATTTAAGGGTGCACTTTCGAAACCTTGAATCCGTAGATAAGTAAATCTATCAAACTGAATGTAAAAACTTCCAAACCTCATTATCAATGCCACTGTTTCAAGAGAAATCCTCCTCTCGAGTGAGCCTTTTATCCTTTTTTTAGATAACATGAGAAAAGCATCATTTACGCAGCCAAAGTCTTTCATCCCATTTTCTTTTTGTAGCTATGAAAAATAATAATACATAGATGTACGTGGCCTAAGGGACCCTTGATTCCTCAAACTAGGCTAGATAGCCTCTTTGCTGGCTAGAATGTAAATAAAAAAAGAGCACATATGGAAAGACACCCTCTAATGAAAATTTGTGACATGTTCACTTATTAATTTGCCTAGTCTACATACTGAGATTCACTGCAAATTACCAAAATAAATTGACACATCCAGTTCTCGAATGAATTTGATTCGGCACTTCTGACAACATGGTGCAATAAGGTAATCATATCAGAGATTTCTTCTTTAAAATGCCCTCTCTTCAAATTGGTGGGAAGCTGAGATTTACCTTTCCTTTCAACTTTAAGCCAACTCTTAGCAATACAGTTTTGGCACCAATCCTTTTTATCCCAAAAATATCCCCAAACCATGGTGACAGACATATCAACAAACTCCTCTTGGTCTGGTAACCTTAATGCATGCAACACAACCTCTTAATCAACTTTGCACAAAACCATCAAAAGCTTGTATTTCTTGAGAGTCGAGATAATAATTTTTTGCATAGGAAACAATCAAATCTAGACATGGCATGGTGGGTGGAAAACCCCTAGCATGATCTAAGCCACTACTTGCAACCCTCTCTGCAATTGAAGACCTAGTTTATTGTTGCATTCAAATCCAAAAATCCTCCAAGTCTACGTGTTCAAGATCGGTATCCTTTACTTTGGACAAGCCATTTTCAATTATAGAGGCAATTAGGAACCCCTGATACTTGTATTTCATTTTGACTTGTTTCAAAAACTAGAAAATAAAAGCTTTTGTAATGGTTAAGGGCATTAGAGAGGTCCACAAGACATTTGAGGAAAACTGACCACCCAGACTCATGAAAGAAAAATCATTCTTCTTACCCAAATAAATCAAATGATTCAATTTATGACAGCAAGAAAAAGTAGGGAAACTAACTTATTATCTAACTTGGTTGCAAATACTTCTGCAAATTCTCTATTTGCGTCGAGGCTTAGAGCTCCTCCAGCATATTCCCGTCACACTGCAAAATAAGTCCTTTATTTTGCAAGGTGGTAGCTTTAATAAAACTCCTCATTAAATCCCATTAAAATTTGGCAACATAAAGTACTGAGCAATTCATAATGATCCACTTTAATTTGAACACTCCCCCCAACACATTCCAAATTTATTACAAACTGATAGATGTTAATATGTCGTGAATGCTACTGATTGAAAAGACGATGCTTTGGGAATCGGGATACACGTTCAATCGGGGCATCGACGGTTCTTGAAGTAATGAACCAACAATTCAGGAGTTTGGAAGTTCGAAGAACTTCCAACTCATTGAATATAAAGGACTTTTCAATGAACCAACACAAGACTGATAACTAAGACTTAGATGCTGATTTGGGTGAAGAGTCAGGAAATCGGGTGGTTTTGGAACTTATGAACTTGCCGACCGAGGTTTAGAAAAATGAAGTATCGCCAACTAAGGGTGGAAAATGACTAAGTAAAAGTGGTGATTTTTAAAGAGGACAAAACATTTAGGAATATAAAAGAAGATTTGGACTAACACACATAAATGACAAAATTTGGAAAATGTGGTAACATTAATCTTATTGGTACTTCTCTTGTGATCTAATTTTTTTAGGGATGGAGGGTTTTGAAAGGATGAATGAAGAAATCTTGAAGGAATTTTAATTCATCTGCTTCATAAAACCCCAAGAATTTGACATGCATGTGGAAGTTTTCACTACATATGCTTGTATGGGATATGGGTTGACCCAAATATTGCCGCTCATGCAATAGGCATGATTTAATTTTTTTTTATAATGTGCCTGATAAACATTTTTAACGTGACCGGTGACATTGGTGTGACATGTCCTCCAGCTCCACGGTAATGCTTTTGCCCAGATCTATGAACCGATGAGGCCACAACACGAGGGACATCATCCCCAAGTAAGAACACTTCAAACCCGCGAGCTCGTTGGCCTAGCGAAGGTGTAAAGCCTGCGAGTTCGTTGGCCCAACGGGCGTTTGAACTCTGGTGGCCGCCACTACAACCGAGTGACTTAACCACCGAACCATGCCCTTAATGGCGACATGATCTAATTTTAAAATTGTGAAAGGGAATTTATTTAATCCCTTGGAACAATATAGAATAATAAAATAATTTATTTTATTTCTATAAAAGTACTTTTCCTATATTATCTATTGGTAAGTTGTTACCAAGTATACAATAAATAAAATAGGTTAATTAATTAATTTACATACAATAATACAATGTTATATCTGCAACAACAGATTTTGTTTATTTATATTTTTTTGTTTGAAAGAATTTATAAGTAGTAGAATTTTTTTAAAAAATTATAAATATTAAAAAAATAAATTTAAAAGAAAATAAATGTTGAGAGGAGGAAGGAGGCAGTCCCATATGGGTGATGCCCTCCCCCATGGGGAAGCCCACGACCTCTTTGGCTCCTTCCCATAGTTGTGGGGGCGACCAATGAAATTTTATTTTTTATAAAAACAATAAAATTAGTAATCTTTTATATTTTTTAACTTTGACCAAAAATAAATAAATTAATAAATTTATATATACACCTAGAAATATGTGTACACAAAGATTTTTTATAAACACTAATATCATATGTAAATCATATGTACTTTAAATCAAAATATTATTTTTTTTGTTGGAAAGGACAGGAAGGCAATGCAAGAAAAACCCATTGATGATTCATTATTGGAACAACACATTTCTTTAGAGACAATGGAAGAGTAGGATGTAGCAACCAAAATAGATTGAGGAATATCAAACCGGGGGTATATGCACAAAGTTGTGGGACCAAAAAGTCACCACTTTGGCTTTTTTGTCCCATGCAAGAGAAAACACGAGCGCGTTATAATGCGCTCGCATTATATGTTTGATAAAGTAAAAAAAATAGAAACCCCCATGGCCATTCTGCATTTTTGCAAGCAAAAACCAATCACAAGAGCGTGAGCGTGTTGGAGGAAGGAGAAATCAAGCAAGTTCTAAGTGTAATCGACGTTTTCACCATGCCACCTCACCAATACCACTCCCAAAGATGTCGTGAAGGAAATGTAGAGGCTGTAGTAGCCAAAGAAGGTAGGATTTGATTGATTTTTGTGAGTTTGAAAAGAAATTTTTACTTTTGTAATGTTTGATTATTTTTTATGTTGAATTTACAGTCAATGAGGCACCACAAAACACTAATCCACCAGAGGAGGCTGAAAACAATCCCCAAAACCCTCAAAACCCCCCACCTTCACCTCCTCACAATGAAAGAGACACACAGGAAAACTATTTAGGGAAAATTGAAGAAAATAAAAAACATCTTCAAACCCTAATTGAAACTTTAAATAGTCCAAGTGCAAGCATCGATCCTAGGAGAGCGCTTGCCAAGTCATTAGAGGTGATTTTTTCTCACATTGAATCAGTGACAAAACAAATCATTGAATGGAATGACTATAGGGAGAGGTGTCGGCAATACTATGCCAACAAATTATCTTATGAACAAGTGAAGGACCAAAAAATTACAAAATCTGCATTATGTTCACAATTTATCAATCCTAAAATTGGCCAAACATTAGAAGAGACTTGCAAACGCTTCCTGATTCATTAGTGTAGGAACGAAGATATATCCCAAAACTTTTGGGATAGATAATACATGGTCTTTGATGAGTGTCCATGTAACAACAATGAGGTTCCATAATATTTCTTGAGGAAACTCTATTGTGAGTTCGTCCTCAAGAAGATTCCTAATTATTTTGACATTTAAGAGTTCCAGGGTAGAGGTGGTGGCTCTGTCCAAGATAGAGAGGGGGAAAAACAAGACCAAAACCACATACCTAGACCCCTGATGAGGCAAACATGTGTGTCACTCCCTTTGACTTTGAAGGAGAGTGTTGAGGTGGAGACACTGCATTCATTGAGTTCTCTCATGCAATCTTTAGCATAGCATGGTGATGATCTCACATAGGCGAATGAGGGTGAGAGCAACAGGAGTCATTTGTCCCCACATTTTTGTAGTTCATGTGGGAACTTGTGTGATTATAGGACGCAGGGATCTCAGCAGGAGTCTCGGTAGGATGCTACAATGTAGGGGCAACAACTATTGATGGACACATCCATATTGGATGATCTTGTTCTTACAAATGATGCCTTTTAGCATACGTTTGGTATTGGCTCCCAGGTAATTTTTTACAAGGGTCATCTTGATTTAATATATTTGTTTTTTAAATTTGTAATTAATTTTAAATGACTATCTATATTATAAGACAAAATTAATGTATGTAATTATCTGCACATTGAAATTCCAGTGTTAGAGTCTTCATCCTGCCTCTGTTAGTCATCTAGTGGTGGGTTATGAGAGGAGGTCGAGTCAACAAGTATGTAATTTATCACATGATTGTAAATATAGTACATATATCAATGGTAATCTTATTTAGTGACAATTTGATAATTTCAACAAGGAGCTTCACTAGCACCTCCACAATTTCCTTGGTCCCCTAGATGCAAAACCACTTCTACGGAGATAAATTTAACCATTTGTAATCATTATGCATTTAAATAATGTTATGTATCTAGTTTGGTCAAATAACCTTGAACTCTATTTTTAGATGTTGAATATGGAGACTCCTCATCTTCATGAGTCAGCGGAGGCAGGCATTGTTGTAGCTGTGTTGTCTTCAAATCCTTTGACTGAGGTATGATCCAGTAACATGTAAATGTCATTTTGTATTTCTTGTTTTATCTCATGTCATTTGATGTACATAAATGATATTTATGTTTAGTCAATTTTTCTTTTTGATGCTTCTTACAGGAGGTCACAACTCCAACCCGTCTAGCAATGGATGAAGAGAGAGAAAAGATGATCGAGAGGGATCATCAGCTAGTGGTAAGTGATCAATTACATATGTGATGTTATCTATTTCATATTTTCTATATTAATGTGCATATTGTTTGATTGTATTAATAGGTGGAGCTACAAAAATCTCTATCGAGGAGGTCCAGTCAACGGGAGAGAGAGGATGAGTCATCGATTGGCTCTCCATCTTCACGGCCAAGCAAGGGCTACAAATTATTTCATAGCAGTTCATAGGAAACTAGATTTTGGGACAATTTTTGTATGCCTAGATGGCTTTGTATACATACTTTTATATGTTACCGATGTATATCTTTGTATATGCCTATATGGCTTTGTTTGTACATGCCTATATGGCTTTATATATACATTAGATATTATGTTCATGACATTATGTATATGACAGTTTACATTAAATATTTAATATGATGATCAATTATTGCTACAGGAATTTAGTTTTACATGTGCCAATTGCATTTGCTTGAAAGTTTATAAATTATTTTCAAATAATCTATTGTGTGCATATCTTGCAATCATTGCATTCCATGAGACTATGCATTTATTTGAGGCACCATGTCAAATAGTTCATGCGTCTTGTTTATGCTTCCACACTTTGCATACATGTCTACAAGGGCAGTTGCAAATACAACATGTAACAAAATTCCTATATCCTTTATGCTTTGATGGTTGTCCACACCCTGTTTCCCAGATCCCATTTTGGCATAGGCAAGGAGGATGTTGGATAAGGTTGTGCAATTTGGTTTTAGACATGCCAATTGCATTTGGTTGAACATTTCTTTTGTGCATTTTCTTGAAAGTTTCTAAAGCCTTATGAAAAAACCATTTTGTGCATATCTTGCAATCATTGCATTCCATGAGACAACATTTCTTTGAGGCATCATGTCAAATAGTTCACGTGCCTTGTATATGCTTCCACACTTTGTATACATGTCTTGAAGGGTAGTTGCAACTACATTTGACAAAATTCCTATATCCTGTATGCTTTGATGGATGTCCATACCGTGTTCCAAAGATATCATTTTGGCATAAGAAAGGAGGATGTTGGCTAAGGTTTTGGAATTTGGCTTTACACCCGCCAATTATATTTGCTTGAAAGTTTCTAAAGCCTTATCAAAAAAATCCATTTTGTTCATATCTTGCAATCATTGCATTCCATGAGACGAAATTTCTTTGAGGCATCATGCCAAATAGTTCACGTGCCTTGTCTATGCTTCCACACTTTGCATACATGTCTCTGAGGGCAGTTGCAACTACAACATCTAACAAAATTTGCATATCTTTTATGCTTTGATGGATGCCCATACCATGTTCCAAAGATCCCATTTTGGCATAGGCAACTTGGAGGATACTGGCTAAGGTTGTGGAATTTGGCTTTACACCTACAAATTGTATTTGCTTCAAATTTTATAAAGCCTTATCAAAAAAATCCATTTTTTGCATATGTTGCAATCATTGCATTCCATGAGATGACATTTCATTGAGGTATCATGTCAAACAGTTCACGTACCTTGTCTATGCTTCCACGCTTTGCATACATGTATACTAGGGCAATTGCAACTAAAAGATCTGATAAAATTCCCATATCCTTTATGCTTTGATGGATGTCCATACCATGTTCCAAAGATCCCATTTTGGAATATGAAGGGAGGATGTTGGCTAAGGTTGTGGAATTTAGCTTTACACCTCTCAATTGCATTTGCTTGAAAGTTTCTAAAGCCTTATTAACAAATCCATTTTGTGCATATCTTACAATTATTTGATTCCATGAGATGGCATCTCTTTGAGGTGTTCTGTCAAGCAGTTCATGTGCCTTGTCTATGCTTCCACACTTTGCATACATGTCTACTAGGGTACTTGCAACTGCAACAGACAAAATTCCCATATCCTTTATGCTTTGATGGATGTTCATACCCTATTCCAAAGATCCCATTTTGGCATAGGCAGGGAGGATCTTGGCTAAGGTTGTGGAATTTGGCTTTACACCCGCCAATTGTATTTTCTTGAAAGTTTTCTAAAGCCTTATAAACAAATCCATTTTGTGCATATCTTGGAATTATTACATTGGACAAGAGATGGCATCTCTTTGAGGTGTTTTGTCAAACAACTCACATGCCTAGTTTATGCTTCCACACTTTGCATACATGTCTACAAGGGTAGTTGCAACTACAACAGATCTGATAAAATTCCCATATCCTTAATTCTTTGATGGATATCCATCCCATGTTCCAAAGATCCCATTTTGGCATAGGTAGGGAGGATGTTGGTTAAGGTTGTGGAATTTGGATTTACACCTGCCAATCACATTTGCTTGAAAGTTTCTAAATCCTTATCAACAAATCCATTTTGTGCATATCCTACAATTATTGCATTCCATGAGATGGCATCTCTTTGAAGTGTCCTATCAAAAAATTCACATGCCTTGTCTATGCTTTGACACTTTACATTATGAATATTAAAGCTAACTTTTATTAAGCTAACAAATAAATATCGTGAACCTATTTGCAACAACTTATGACATGGTTTTCATATAATTAGTTTTTGTATATAAATTATTAGTTAAATTTTACACTTTTATGTTAAGAAAAATATGGAATATGAAACATACAATAAAGCCCCAGGTCTGGATGGTTATACCCCCCTTTTTTTTCAAAAATGTTGGGATATTATTGGTAGAGATGTCTGGCTAGCTTTGGAACAATCAAGAAAGAACAACATTATTTTAAGGGAAATGAATGCTACTTTTATAGCCTTAATTCCAAAAGTCAGCTCTCCTACCTCTTTTTCCAATTCAGACCTATCTCTCTATGTAATACTTTGTACATTTTTTTTACAAAAGCCATCACAATGAGATTGGTCTCTCTAATACCTAGAATTATTTTTGATGAGCAAGGTGGGTTTGTTCCAGGAAAGGAGACAGCAGATGGAGCATTAATTGCTCATGAGGTTCTTCATTCTGTTAAGGAATTAAAATTGCCAGCTATGATATTAAAACTAGATATGAAGAAGGCTTATGATAGAGTTTCATGGGACTTCCTGATGAAGGTTCTTGGGAAATTTGGTTTTGTAAAAAAATGGTGTAAAAGGATTTGGTCCTGCATTTCAAAAGTTAGATCTACTATTCTAATTAATGGAAGTCCTACTGACTTTTTCCATGTTTCTCAAGGGATTAGACAAGGCGACCCCTTGTCTCCTTATCTTCTTATTATGATGGCAGAAGCTTTCAGTCGAGAAATAATTAACCAGTGTAAGCTTTCTATTTGGAAGGGTATTGTTATTCCTCATGTTCATTTTCCTATTTCACATACTCTTTTTGCAGATGATACCTTATTATTTGGCTATCCTTCTCTAAGGGAGACCAAGTGCATTCAGAATACAATTTCAAACTATTGTGAAGTTTCAAATCAAGAGGTAAATCCAGAGAAATCTAAAATCTCTTTTTTCAATACTAAGGTAAACATCCAGAATAGAATCATCTCTTTTTTGAAATATAAACTAGGATCTATGCCTAGTCAGTATTTGGGCATTCCTTTATTTTTTGGACCTAATAGGAGGTCATTTTGGGCCAAGATCTCTAAGTCAATTCATAATAGAATTGCTCTTTGGAAGGGAAGATGGCTTACTCTGTTTGGTAGAATAACTCTCCTTAAGTCAGTCTTGACTGCTCTCCCAATTTATATGCTTTCAGTTTTGAAGATCCCTAAAGGAATTATAGAGGATATCTAGAAATCTCTTAGGTCTTTTCTTTGGAAAGGTAACTCAGAAGACAATAATAAGATCCCATTGATCTCTTGGGATAAGATCAGTATTCCAAAATCTTTAGGAGGAGCAGGAATTCATAATTTAGAAGCTCAAAATAAGTCTTTGGGTACCAAGCTAACTTGGAAACTTTTCTCTAAACCCCATTTAAAATGGTGTAAACTTATGCAACACAAATACTTGGATTCCTTTAGTCTAGACAGAATTTTTACAGTGGAGAATCCACCTAAGGGTTCTAATATGTGGAATTTTTTGGTAGCTTGTAGAGGGGTTATTCTTCCTAATCTTTCTTTGAAGATTTTTAATGGTTCTAAGGCTTGCTTTTGGGAGGATTCGTGGAATGGTTTTCCTCCTCTTTCTCATTGTCATGGTTTGGGTCAAGCTAAAGAATTCCTTATTCAGAACTGGGGGAGTAAGGTGAAAGATTATTTCTCAGTAATCAGGGATGGTCCCTTCTTCTCAGTTGTGTGGAAAAATTTTTAGGGGTGTGACTTTCCTCAAGAACAGAAAATCTTACTTTCTTCTCAGCTTCAAAAGAGGAGAATTTGTTACTGTCAAAAAGAAGATGAATTGATATGGACCTTTGCTAATAATGGTTCTTATTTTGTCTGTGATGGATATAGATCCTTGGTCTTTAAATAGGGAAATCAGAGTTTGGATTGGCCTTATTCTCTTTGTTAGAATATTGCTTGTCTTCCTAAAGTTGATGCTTTTTCTTGGTTGGCCCTCAAGAAGAAAATTTTGACCAGTCGAAGGTTAAGTAAACTTGGAATAACAGAGCCTTTTAAGTGTGTTTTTTGTGGCAAGTGTGATGAGGATCCTGATCATCTCTTTGTGCTTTGTTCTTTTGCTTCTAATTTTTGGTATTGGTTGTTCTCAAAGCTTAATTAGGTTACTCCTTTACCTAATTCTATTTTGGACTTGTTTTGTAGATGGCCAATTCTTTATAAAGGTTCTTCATTCTCCTTTATCTGGCTAGTCTCTCCTTCTATTGTGATATGGAGTATTTGGTTAGAAAGAAATTGGAGGATATTTAGAAGAGAATGTCAAAATATTGAAAATATTTTGTTGATAATTGAGAAGACTATTTTAGAAGTTGTCATGAGTAATCTGCACAAGAAGGGTGCCTCAAATTTAAGTTTCACCTCTTGGCATGATCAAATTTTGAAAGTTTGGAAACTCTTAAAGCCCCTTCCAAATTTAGGAATCTCTCCCATCCTAAAAGTTGATAGAAGTATTATTAAATGGAAGCTTCATAGGCAAGGCTTTGTAAAACTTAATTTTGATGGTGCTTCACGTGGTAACCCAGGCCCTACTTTGATTGGGGGAGCTCTAAGAAGTGACTCGGGTGAACTATTGGTGGCCTTTGCTAATAAAATCTTAGAGACCACAAATAATCAAGCTAAAATTATGGCTTTGATTGAAGGTTTGAAGCTTGCAAAGCAAGTGAATATTGTTGATCTGTATATAGGAGAATCGTTGATAATTATAAATGCTTTAAGGAAAAATGTTGCAATAAACTAGAAGATTAATTATTTTCTTCAAGAGGCACAGGATTTGTTGCATACTTTTGATAAATTTGTTATTTCACATTGTTATCGAGAAGGTAATCTTTTGACAGATGCTTTAGCCAATTTAGCCTTTGATCTAGAGGAAGATCTCTTATTTTTGGATAGCAGAAATATTGGAGGTTTTCCCAAAATTCAAAGCATCATGGGAAAAGAATCGAGCACATGTGGTTTAAATACATGTGTGATTTACATGCCTTAATTTATTCTTTCACTATCCTTACTCTATTTTTTGTAGGCTATGTTGGATCTAGGGCATACAACTGAGAGGGGGGGTGAATCAGTTGTATGAAACTTCTTCTTCTTTCAAACACTTAATTCTCTGTTGTTAGTTAGCAGCATATCAAATAATCATCCATGGAAGCATAATACATAAACACAAGAGCAGATAAGCATCAACACATTGAACACCAAGATTTTGACGTGGAAAACCCGGTTAAGGGAAAAACCATGGGGTGATTAACCCAAGAATTATTCTCTGTTAGAAGAATAAAGAAAAATGAATGGCACATGCCAATAAGGGCTCACTGCCCGAGCACACTGCTCACAAAGAGGCCCACTGCCTACAAGGAGACACATTGTCTACAAAGTGATAAAAATCACAGTTTTGAACTGGAGAATGACATCTCTATCATGTCCGGATCAGTTCCAATTAAGCCCAGCAATCTCTGCTCTGCCTTTCACACGTTTCTTCGCTATGCCACACTCATCCACACACCACACCTTGAAATGAACTCACAAACCGTTATTTATACAATACATCGACTTAGGAACAAACATCTAAGTCGGCAAACAACCATAGGAGTATCCGCAAGATGAATAACACTTCCGGTCGGCCATCACAAGAACATTCGTAGGATGAGCAACTCATCCGGTCGGCTAAACAGAGCAAGAACTTCATCCGGAAGAATAACTTCAATTCCGGGCTCTACCATCAATGCGGACCAACAACACAACCTAAACATGATCCAAGAACCTTCACAAGCCTGTCTGAATGTCCGGATACATCCGCACTTCCTCTACTTACTGGGATCTCTTGTCTTCCTCATCCGGAACTTCAAGAACACAGTCTGTCGCCACTGTCATAATGCAAGAGGTACTTTCGGACCTCCAAATCATACACAAATCAGGATGACACATCACAAGGACATCCCAAACACTCCGTCCAATCTGCAGATTAGGATGATACAATTCCAGACCTCACCGGACCTTTTTGTGATCCTCTGTCACCTCTGGATACTTGCCGGACCCGGTTCTATACCGGCAGCCACAACTCCTTCAGATCTTCATGCGGACCTCTGAAATCTTAACTGTAGCATCTCAAGACTCATATCTACTAACCCTTTAATCCGCATCCTCCGGTTCTCATCCTATACAGTACATTTACCTTCTTCTCATCACTGTTCTTCACTGTTCCTGACTGAGGCTAATTTTCTCAATATCCTCAGCACACAGCTCATCAAATCCTTCTTGTCAATGCAATATGAGTATGTTGACATCAATGACAACAATGGCTCACCTCATACTTGCAACAGGCTATACATGTGTATTAACTGTTAAATGATGTCATCTTCTTGGTGATCTCCTTCTACAGCAGGGAAATTTTCACTGATTCCTATCTACCTGTACTTCCTATCAGATTATGGAGGTTTTTCGTAACATGACATCACTTAAGTGATCTGGAAATGATGTTGAGTCTTTATTATCTGATTCATTTGGGATTATTTAACCATAGTCCTCCGATGTTTCATTCATCCTTTGTTTTAGAGTAAAAAATGGAGATTTAGTTGAATCGCAGACTTCACTTCCCAGTGCAAAAATGGGAGATGACCTTCTTTAGGAGTGTGAATGCAGAAGGTTTAGCATCTATGTTTGCAATTGAAAACCAAGATATTAAAGAAGTGATTCGTGAGGTGGTGGGGAAAGAATTGGTGGACTCTCGTGTGAGATCTCTCTACCCTTCTCAAATTTTGTCTGTGTTTGCTTCCAATGTGATGGATTTGGTTCAGGATTCTTCGTTGGTAAGACAATTAATTATCAAGTTTACTCATCATTTTCTGTATCTGAGGAGGTGTTGCTTGAAGCTTTCCAGAACTATGACTTGTTTAAGTCTGGTGCTTTAATTGGGGGATTGTTTACTAAATGTAACATTCTTCATTCTCCTACTCATAATTGCACTTACAATGCCTTTGGGTTGGCCATTCATCTCGAGAATGAGGATCTTCTGCACATTTCTCTTCATGCTCATAGGATGGAGTTGGGGGAATCACTGGTGAATTGGATGGAAGAGAAATTTCATTCCTTTTTGTTTTTGGTTCAGTTCCATCCTCAGATTTCTCCTCCTCCTAGGTCACCAGTTGATCCAGATGCGACCGAGGGCAATTTTATGTTGCAATATTTGAATGATATAGTTGTTGGTTCATTTGTTCACCTGCTTCTCTTTATTAATCTATTTTTGATATCACTTTTTGTAAGCCCGCTAATACATGGGCTTGTATAGTTCAGTGGGGCTGTGTCAAAAGGTTTATCAGTTGTTTTTTGGATGGTGAGTCCTTCAATTTTTGTTAGGTGTTAGTGGGAGATGATTTTGTTACTGGTGAACTCGTCGGGATTGTAATTCCCTTTTGTATTAGTCTATTATCTCCCAATTTTGTTGATGTAAATCCTAAATGGAAAATTGTAATCATCAAGCTATAACCGGAGGTTTTCTTCCTGGGTTATTTCCTGACATATGCTCTCTGAACTAGGATTTTGTAACTTTTATTTATAATTATATTATATTATAGTGGTTCGTCACTTTTGTTTAAAAAATAAATAAAGTATTTTTATAAGAGAATGGTGGGTACAAGTAAAGGTGCATCCAATCATAGGATTTATCATTTAGGCCTTTATAAGTTTTTTTTAGATGAATCTAACAATTCTTAGTTTGAATCATTTAAGGAAATATAATTTGTTTATGCTAAATTATTAGATTGATGCTAAGTGTTAGTTAACATATTTGTTGTACTCTTCTTTTTGTATACATCTCATAACAATCATGATAATGAAACTACTAGATCTGATATGATAATCATAGATAATTTGTCATCTTACATGTTAGACATATCCTCATTTCACCTTCTATATGTTTTACATCATTTTCCTACCTTCATATCACCTTAGATATATGGGTCATCCCACAATAATGGGTTACACATTTTGGCCAAACTTGACATTGAAATCAACATTTTGAACTAAATCTTCACTTTATGACACCTATATCCACTAAACCGTTAGGAATTTGAAGATGATGTGAACTAGTGATTTGTGAGATTTTGTTTGTAGATTCTAAATATATATTTTTAAAAAAAATTGGAGTTAAACTGTAAAAAAATTTGCTTCTCCTTTGATAACTAGTTTTTAATAGTAAACAACATTTTTTTAAAGTGATGGGTATTCTGTAGCGCACAGCTTTTTTTCTACAAAGGATAAAATTCTAATTCTTTTGAATTTAGATTGGTAACACCGATATAAAGGGCATGCATTTGGTATTATAATGTTTTGTTGAATTTTTTTTAATTAAGTTTTGAAGTCAAACCAATTATAATTTAGACATAGGCGTATTCTGTAAAACATAACTTTTTCTATATGTATCAAAATTCAATTTTTTTTGTTGAAACAAGGACATCAATACCTTGGGCATAGATATTTTTCAAAAAAAAAATCACTAATTTACTAATTTTCCATGTGTGTAGAACATAGAACTTGATGTTCGGTGAAAAACTTACATTCACAAGAAATAAAAAATAAATATAATAATCAAATTAAATATATTTAAAATTGTACTTTTTGGGAAGCTTATAATAAGGACTACATACTTACAAAACATAAATTTTAAATGAATTCATTTTGTCCCCCAAAAGGTAAATCAAAAGTGCTTTTTTATCAGCATTTTGATAGGTGTAGAGGAGACTCCATTATTGGTATGGTTTAAAACTAACAGGGTTCTATCCAAGGGGGTTTGAATCTAAGGGGGTTTGATCAAACCCTTTTCAATTAAAATCCTTTAAATGGAACCTTTCAAGGATTAAATCATTATATTTTCTAAAAATATGTGATTTTAGCAAAAATCAGGATGTCCCAGAAAGTGTAACCCATTATTGTGGTAGCACCCATGTGTTTGACATAATATGTTTAGTTAGGGAGAGACTTAGAGAGAGACCAAGAGGGAGATGATATGTTTGACATTATATCATCATGTCACCTTCTATAGGTCTAGCATACCCTCATTTCACCATCTATATGGGTTACAGAAAGAGAAGAATGAGGAAGAAGGGAAGAGAGAGAGATAGGGAGAGAGACATGCCTGGCATGATTTGTATATCCTCATTTCACCTTCTATATGGTTTTTGGATGCTTTGCATATCCTCACTTCACCTTTCTACATTTTCTTTACAACTACCAATTGCATTTTCTTGAAAGTTTTGAAAGCCTTATCAAAAAATCCATTTTGTGCATATATCTTGCAATCATTGCATTCCATGAGACAACATTTCTTTGAGGTGTCATGACAAACTATTCACATGCCTTCTATGCTTCCACACTTTACATACATGTCTAAAAGAGCAGCTGCAAATACATGTGACAAAATTCCTATATCTTTTATGCTTTGATGGTTGTCTATACGTTGTTCTAAAGATCCCATTTTGGCATAGGCAAGGAGGATGGTGGCTAAGGTTATGGAATTTGGATTTACATCTACCAATTGCATTCCATGAGACAATATTTCTTTGACGCAGCATGTCAAATAGTTCACTTGCCTTGTTGATGCAGGAGCATAGGCTCAAAACCAATCAAGTGACTTTAGGAGATGGCAAGGAGGACATTTTCATGTTTCCAAGTGGTCTTGCAAGTCAAGACATCCATTTAAGTCATTTAGATAAGGGTTTCCCATTTTCCTGCCAAAATGGACTATTTAAAAATTGTGATGATTCCATGAGGTGTAATATACATGAACAAACCTAATCCAATGAGTTAGACCCTTTGAAGCAACTTATTTTGCATTTTATAGCAAACTGAGTACTCTCAGCCATTGAGGGGGTAGTTTTAGTAAATTTTGATTTCCTTCCAATTCCACCATATGCAAGTATATACATAGCTACAAGAAAGATTTCAGAGGTTGATCACACGTGTAAGTGCCATTTTGAATAAGCCCTATTCTATTTGGCCTAAAGAGACCCTGTTTTAGTGTATTTTTGAGAATTCTTGTGTTGGGTGAGTGTGCAAGGGAAGTATTTAGACATGTTATATATGCCTATTTACACCTTTCCTATCAATCTCAAGGTTTAAATCCATGTGCAAGTCTCTGTTGTTACATTATAGTCCCTAAAATAGGCCTAAATTGATTGTAACACCTTAGTTTTTTCATATTCCGTACAAAACAACTGTATCTCATTTTCACATATGTTTTACAATGACCAAAATGGTATCCAAATCAGGTCTTAGATCTCCATTATCAGGTGTATGAAGGAAGTTATGATAGCAAAGGCCTCTGAGAAGGGCTACAAACTCCTAGGCCACTTACAAGGAAAGCACATGTGGATTTGTCTTCCTCTTGCAAAATAAGGAAGAGAGTAAGAGAGAGAGAGAGAGACATGTTTGGAATGATTCACATATCCTCATTTCACCTTCTATATGGTTTCTATGCTTTGCATATCCTCATTTCACCTTTCTACATTTGCTTTACACTGAGAGGAACCTCCTACAACAATATAATAAAAAATGCACGAAATAACAGAAATAGCAAAAACACAGAAGGAATTTATTGATCGCAGAACACTTTGAGGGGGCAACCTCCTTTGAGCATGCTTAATACAATAAATTCATGGATACCTTCATTGGCCTCAACATGTACTTATATACTAAGTCTAATCTAAACAACTATTACTCCCCATGAATGTGGGATAATACAATATACTCACAGGACAACTTACAAAGCATATGCTTCCAACAACAATATACTAACAAAGTAAAGAGAAGGGTTAAACACGGGTTCCTAACATCCCCTCCCTCTTAGAAAAGCTTTGTCCTCAAAGCTTAAGATGTGGAAATTTTTGTTGAATCTGAAGGAGTGGTTCCCATGTAGCATCCTCTGGTTGCATTTCGTGCCACTAAATTAATACCTTTGTGATGGATTGAGAGTGAAGATGACAAGTGTGCCTATCAAGGATTGCCTCCAGCTCCAAAATGATGGATCCTTCATTATCTAGTTCTGGTAAAACAGTTTGTGCTCTGATGTTGATGCCAAGAACTTTCTTTAGACAAGAGACATGAAATACTGGATGAACGCGGGAAGGAGGAAGCTCCAATTTATAAGCAACTGACCCAATCTTTTGAAGAACCTTATATGGGCCATAGAACTTTGGAGCCAGCTTATGACACCCTTTGAGTTTCAAGGAGGATTGCTTGTATGGTTGTAGATGAAGAAAAACCATATCACCTACTTGAAAAGTGTGCTCAGAACGGTGTTGATCGGCTTGTCGTTTCATTTGATTTTTTGCCATGTGAAGATTGTCCTACAAAATGTGAAGAATCTGATCTCAGGTTCGAAGAACCCTGTCAACTACCTAAACTGGTGAACTACTGGGGGTGTATGGAAGGAGCACTGGCGGTGCGTGACCATAGACTACTTCATATGGAGTCATTTTAAATGCAGTGTGGTAGGAGGTATTGTACCACCATTTAGCGAGAGGGAGGCCCATTGATGTTGTTGTTCTGAGGTGAAGCAATGAACATAAGTTTCTAAACATTTGTTGATAATTTCAGTTTGACCATCTATTTGTGGGTGATACCCTGAACTCATCTTCAGTTTGGTGCCAATGTGTCGAAATAGTTCTATCTAAAAATGACTGGTGAAAATTGCATCACGATCTGAGACAATGGAAGAAAGGATTCCATGAAGACGGAAGATCTGGTCCATGAAAATCTGTGCGACTGAAGAGGCGGTATAGGGATGGCTGAGGGCACAAAAATGACTATATTTGGAGAGGCGATCAACCACAACCAAGATCATTGTTTTCCCTCTAGATTTAGGAAGCCCCTCAATGAAATCCATAGAAATATCTGTCCAAATCCGTGTAGGGATGGGCAAGGGTTCGAGCAATCTAGGAAGGATTGTCATTTCACCCTTGTTACGCTGCAAGGTATCACATTCAGCCACCATCTATTGAATTGCCCTTTTCATTCCCTTTTAAAAGAAGTTACGCCGTGCCCGCTCATAAGTTTTAAGGAAACCAAAATGTCGTGCCGATGGAGAAGCATGGAGTTCATAGAAGACATCCTATTGAAGATCTATGCTCTGGGGAAGCACTAGACGACCCTTGTATCTCAGAGAAGCACCATCCCAAGAGTAATGCTATATAGCAGAAGGGTTATTGGCCAACTGTTGGATGATTTGAGATAATGAAGAGTCATTGACATAGCCCTGCTGGACAAATTCCAACCAATTTAGAACAGGCATAGAAATAGCTAAAAGAGAAGCTTGGTCATCAAATGTGTGAGAAAGAGCATCCGCCACAATATTGTCCTTACCCTTCTTGTAAGTGATCTCATAGTCATAACCCATGAGTTTGCTAACCCATTTCTCTTGTGTTGGGGAGGAGACCCGTTGTTCTAGGAAATATTTTAAGACTTTGGTGATCAATCTTGATGCAGAAATGGTTCCCTAATAGGTATGGTCGCCACTTCTTTACTGCATGCAAAATAGCCATCATTTCCTTCTCATATGTAGAGAGTACTAAATTCTTACCTGAAAGGGCTTTGCTGGTGAACACAATGGGATGTTCATCTTGAAGGAGAACAGCACCAAGTCCATTACCGCAAGCATCACTCTCAATAGTGAAGGTCTTGGAAAAATTTCGCATAGCTAGAACAAGTGTAGTACACAGCTTGTTTCAGTTTTTCAAATGCACACTCATCAGCATGTGTCCATGTAAAAGCATCCTTTTTCAACAGAGTTGTTAATAGAGCTCCAATCTTCCCATAATCCTTGACAAACTTGCGGTAGTACCCAGTCAGTCCCAAAAAACCACGGAGGCTCTTGAGTGTCTGAGGATGCGACCAATTTTTCATGGCATCTATTTTGACAGGATCCACTCAAACCCCTTGGGCTGAAACAATATGCCCGAGATACTCCACTTCCTCTTGCCTAAAAACACATTTAGACTATTTTGCATAGAGATGATGATCAGAGAGAAGTTGCAGTACAAGATCCAGATGTTGAAGATGCTCAGCCCATGTTTTACTATAGATGAGGATATCATCAAAGAAGACAAGAATGAATTTCTGCAAGTAGGGCCGGAATATTTTATTCATCAATGCTTGGAATGTGGAAGGAGCATTAGTGAGGACAAAGGGCATGACCAAAAACTCATAGTGGCCATCATGCATGTGAAAAGAAGTTTTAGGGATATCATCCTCATGAACCCACATTTGGTCATACCCAGAACAAAGATCCAACTTGGAGAAAAAATGAGCGCCATGAAGCTCATCAACAACAGGAATCAGAAACTTATCCTTGATTATGATGTGATTAAGTGCTCGAAAGTCAATGTAGAGGCACCATGACCCATCTTTTTTCTAGACAAGAAGAACTGGTGAAGAAAAGGAACTGGTACTAGGGCGAATAATACCTTGCTTCAGTAAGTCCCGAACGAGCATCTCAATCTCTATCTTTTGATGAAATGGGTAGAGGTAAGGCCTAATGTTGGGAGGAATGCTTCCAGGAAGGAGCTGAATACGATGGTCCTCTGGTCATGAAGGTGGCAATCCCACTGGTTCAGCAAAGACACATGTATATCTATCCAAAATTTGTTGTAGATCTGAAGGAGTAGTGCAGACCGCTGATGGTTGCATCTGAATGGAATGGAGCTGAGTGATGACACCATGTGAATTCTTCTTAAGGAGATTTTCCATGTGATGTGAACTGATGATGTTGAGAGACCCTGGTTGTAAGCCCTTCAATGTGTGTTTTTGCCCATTGTCTGAAAACTGCATCCAAAGTTCAGCAAAATCCCATAAGATGGGTCCAAGTGTGCATAACCATTGAGCATCCAAAACCACATCACATCCGCCTAAGGGCAAGGCAAACATGTTAGAGCACAGGTTATAATCTCCAATAGAGATACGCACATTGTGAGACTTCCCTTTGCAAGGTAATGTGCCCCCATTGGCAATCATGACTTCAAAGCTGGAGCAAGGATAGACAAAACAATCAGCCTGTTTGGGGATCTAAGGGTCAATGAAGTTATGAGTGCTACCAGAATCAATGAGTATTGTAAGAGGGAGCTTCTTGAAGTAACCCTTGACCCGCATGGTTTGTGGGGTGGTGACTCCTGCTAAAGCATGGAGAGAGATCTTTGGGTGGTCTTCCTGAGAAGGAGGGCCAACAGGCGGCTACTGAATGTCAACCTGATCATCTACTATATCCTAAGCATCTTCATAAACTTCAATTGTAGGCGAAGAATCTACATCCAAGAGATAGAGCTTTTACTCAACACATCTATGTCCCTGAGTGAATTTCTCATCACAATTATAACAAAGCCCCTTTTCTCTATGTGCCCGCATCTCTGCTTCAAACAAATGCTTGATAGGAGTTGTTCTAGGAGCTGGCGTGATTGGAGGTCTTTGGGAAACCATATTTTTGAATGGAACAAAAGTGGATTTGGAGCATTGTTGAGCTGTGATCTTGTCCTCCGCCAACTTAGCCAACCCTAGGGCTTCCATCATTGTGCTGGGACAGAACATTTTAACATCAGATTGGATTACATCCTTCAGACCACTGACAAAATAACTCCTGAAGAATTCATCAGACAATCCCTCTATGTGATTAGCCAGTTTCTCAAATTCTATCTGATATTCTCTCACAGTGCCAGTTTGGCGAAGTTTAGTGAGTGCTCCTATGAAGTCATCAAAAGCACTAGGGCCAAATCGTTACAAAATGAGTTTGCAAAAATCTGTCCATTTTGGATCTTCATGAGCCTTGATGTACCAACGGAACCATTGAAGGGCTTCATGTTCCAAATGAAAGGATGCAAGTGGGACTTTGTTGACATCAAAAGTATTATGTAGACTAAAATATTGTTCTGCCTGGTATATCCATCCAATCGGATCATCACCATTGAAACGAGAAAAATCAAGCTTCGGCCCATGAAAATTATTGGAAGAAGAGAACCCAGTGTCTGCAGAAGACTCTGGCTACCGTCTATTGTTCATGGTTGAATGCTAAAGATTGAGGCCGAGAATTTTTTCATCCAGATCTTGGAGTTTGGTCTTGAGGGATGCAAGTTCATCTCCATGTTTTTTTCTCCTGTGTGGGTGACAACCATAACCAAGAGTTTTTTTTTTGGAATGGGTAGAAAAATAAAAACAGAAACTTTTTTAGTAAAGGAAAATTTGGATTTGGGAAAAACTCTGATGAGTAATTAGGGTTTGACTAGGTTTTGGACACTTTCTGAGGGACGAGGAAGCAGAAAATGGGGATTTCAGAAGTGGGGTGAAAGAATGGGAAAATTTGTCCAAGAGGGACAAAGGAGCAGAAATAGGAAATAAACATTGTGGCAAAATTTGAATGTGATTGGGTGAGAATTGAAGAAGTTATGGCAAACCCTAAAAATAGACAAATGTGGGATTTCTGGCTTCGATAAGTGGAATTTGGAATAGGGTCCTCAAGGAAGGAAATATGCATAATGGAATTTCAGAGGTTCCAGTGAATTTTTAGAGGAAATGGAGCTAAAGCAAGGAAGATATGGTGAAGTTATTGGAAACGATCTGCAATGGGATCTGCAAATGGCTCTGGACAGATTTAATCTATGATTTGTTAGCTGGCAATAGATATGGACCCCAGGTATGTTCGGCTTCCTAAAGGTTCAGGGGATTCACTCAGCTACCAATGATGTCTAACGGCTTGCGTATTGGGGCAGTACCCCTCACTCCACGGCTTAGGTAAAACTGATAACCGCTTTGCCAAAAATGACAGCTCTTGGTTTACCTCACGAATGGGAACTAGTCAATCAGGTAGGGGCCGTTGCCCTTTTCACTGGCAGGTCCTCTCAATAGGCCAGCTACTTCATGGTTCCTGTGGTACTCCTCATAATGAGTTTTAGGGCTATCCTGGGTACTTCCCATAGTTAAGTGGATAGGGATTATTCCCTAATCAGAACCTACAATTGAAATGAACAATACATATGTAAAGAAAAAAGAACTACTGCAATAATCACAGTGCCTAGAGGCCACTGCGAAAAAAAATTCGGCAAAAATTCTACCCAGTGAGCCCAAGAAAGCGCTCTGATGCCAGATGAGAGGAACCTCCTGCAACAATATAATGAAAAATGCACGAAATAACAGAAATAGCAGAAACACAAAAGGAATTTATTGATCGCAGGCCACTTCGAGGGGCCAACCTCCTTTGAGCAAGCTCAATACAATAAATTTGTGGATGCCTTCATTGGCCTCAACACTTACTTATATACTAAGTCTAATGTAAACAACTATTACTCCCCATGAATGTGGGATAATACAATATACTCACAGGATGATTTACAAAGCATATGCGTCTAGCAGTAATATACTAACGAGGTAAAGAGAAGGATTAAACACGAGTTCCTAACATACACCTACCACTTTGCACACATGTCTATCAGGGCAATTGCAACTACAATATCTGACAAAATTCCCATATCCTTTATGCTTTGATGGATGTAATTAGAACACATTCCATACCTCGTGGGGTCAAATTGACTGTGCCAATGTGTCGGGGTGGACAGGTGAATGCTAGGGGAGGTGTCTTTTCAGCAGGGAAGCCTCCTGGTCATTATCGGCTACATCGAACGCAAACAATCTCACAAGAGCCCTAAGACAAACAAGGTGTCAAACTTTGGACCGGCTATTCCATCAAACTGTGACACCTAGGAACATCTTATTTTCATTAACAAGTGGATGGCAAGTCCACCTACAAATACCTACCTCAATTTTTTTAAATCAATTTCGTTTGCATATGGTGGCAAGGAATAGATTGTTCCAAAATGTTTTAGTTTCATGCAGTGGAAAGGTGCTAGGAGTGAGATTTTGCATTCCATAACTCATGGGGCCAAACTAAGAGCACCAACGCATCAGAGTGGGTGGGTAAATACTAGGGGAGGTCTCATTTCATGCACCAAGTGTCGCATTTGTTCAGGGCAACATGCTACCGACAAAGTCACTTAAGATCCCTAAGAGAAAAAAACTGTCAAACTTTGACAGAGTAGTTCTCAGAATTCATGGAAGCTGGGAGTGTTCTGTTCAGACCTACAGGTTCACGTGGGGTCCTTCCACAATAACTTCTCTCAGTTTTGGTCAACTCCAATCCATTTGACCGTGCCGAAATCAAATGCATTCTTGCAAAATGCTTCAGTTTCATGCAGTGGAAAGGTACTAGGAGTAAGATTTTGCATTACATAGCTCATGGGGCTGAACTGACAGTGCCAACACATTGGGGTGGGTGGGTAAATGATAGGGGAGGTCTCATTTCGTGTGCCAAGTGTCCCAGTCGTTTGGGGCAGCAGGCTACCGGTAAAGTCACTTAAGATCCCTAAGAGCAAAAATCTACCAAACTTTGATGGAGCAGTTCTCAAAATTCGTGGTAGCTAGAAATGTTTAGTTTAGACCTATAGGTGTATGTGGGGTCCATCCACAATAAACTCTCTCAGTTTTGGTCAGCTCCAAAACATTTGACCATGCCAAAATCAAATGCATTCTTACAAAATGCTTCAGTTTCATGTAGTGGAAAGGTGCTAGGAGTGACATTTTGCATTCCACAGCTCATGGGGCTGAACTAACAATGCCAACACATTAGGATGGGTGAGTAAATGCTAGGGGAAGTCTTGTTTCATGCACCAAGTGTCGCAGTCGTTCGGGGCAGTAGGCTACCGATAAAGTCACTTAAGATCTTAAGAGCAAAAGAATACAAAACTTTGATGGAGTAGTTCTCAGAATTCATGGTAGCTAGGAATGATCTATTTAGACCTACATCTGCATGTGGGTTCTGTCCACAATAACCTCTCTCAATTTTGGTCAACTCCAATCTGTTTGACCATGTCGAAATCAAATGCATTATTTTAAAATGCTTCAGTTTCATGCAACACAACCTTGCCAAGTGCCATATTTTTCATTCTACTCATCGTGGGGCCAAACCAACTGTGCCAAAACATTAGGTGGATAGGTAAATGCTAGGGAAGGTCTCCTTTTGTGCGCCAAGAGTCTCAGTCATTCCGGGCTGCAAGCTACCGACAAAGTGGAAAGGTGCTAGGAGTGAAATTTTGCATTCCATAGGTCGTGGGGCCAAACCGAATGCAACAACATGTCGAGGTGGGTGGGTAAATTCTAGGGGAGGTCTCATTTCATGCACCAAGTGTCTCAGTCATTACGCACTGTAAGCTACTGGTAAAGTCGAAAGGTGCTGGGAGTGAGATTTTGTATTTTACAACTTATGGGGCCGAACCCATAGCGCCAACACATTGGGGTTGGTGGGTAAATGCTAGGGGAGGTCTTGTTTTGTGTGCCAAGTGTTGCAATCGTTTGGGGCAATAGGCTACCGACAAAGTCACTTAAGATCCCTAAGAGTAATAAGCTGCCAAACTTTGACAGAGCAGTTCTCAAAATTCATGGCAGCTGGGAATATTTTGTTTGGACCTACAGGTGCATCTAGGGTTCATCCACAATAATCTCTCTTGGTTTTGGTCAACTCAAATATGTTTGACAATGCTGAAATCAAATGCATTCTTGCAAAATGCTTCAGTTTCATGCAGTGGAAAGGTGCTAGGAGTGAAATTTTTTATTCCACAGCTCGTGGGGCTGAACCGACCACATCAATGCATCGAGGTGGGTGGGTAAATGATAGGGGAGGTCTCATTTCATGTGCCAAGTGTCTCAGTCATTTGGGGCAGCAAACTACCGACAAATTCACTTAAGATCTTAAGAGCAAAAACTTGCCAAACTTTGACAGATTAGTTCTTAGAAGTCGTGGCAACTGGGAATGTTTTGTTTCAACCTACAGGTGCACTAAGGTCCATCCACAATGACCTTTCTCAGTTTTGGTCAACTCCAATCTGTTTGACCATGCCAAAATCAAATGCATTCTTGCAAAATGCTTCAGTTTCATGCAGCACAACCTTCCCATGTGCCATATTTTTTGTTCTACTCATCGTGGGGTTGAACCGACCATGCCAACGTGCTGGGGTGGGCGGGTAAATGCTAAGGGAGGTCTCGTTGCATGTGCCAAGTGTCCCAGTCATTCTGAGCTATAATCTACCGGCAAAGTGACCACCCTCGACGCGTTAGCGCAGTCGGTTCAACCCCACAAGCTGTGGAATGCAAATTTTCACTCCTAGCACCTTTCCACTTTGCTGGTAGCTTGCAACATGGAATGACTGAGACACTTGGTGTACGAAATGAGACCTCCCCTAGCATTTACCCACCCACCCCGACGTGTTGGCGTAGTCGATTTGGCCCCATGACCTGTGGAATGCAAAATTTCACTCCTAGCACCTTTCCACCTTATCAGTAGCTTGCAACCTAGAACAACTGAGACACTTGGCACATGAAACAAGATTTCCCCTAGCATTTACTCACCCACCCTGACGTGTTGGCGTAGTTGGTTCAGCCCCACGACTTGTGGAATGCAAAATTTCACTCCAAGCACCTTTCAACTTTGTTGGTAGCTTGTAGCCCAAAACGACTAAGACACTTGGTGCACAAAATGAGATTTCCCTTAGCATTTACTTGTCCACCCCGACATTTTGGCACAGTCAATTTAGCCCCACAACTTGTGGAATGCAAAATTTCACTCCTAGCACCTTTCCACTTTGCCAGTAGCTTACAACCTGAAATGACTAAGACACATGGCACATGACATGAGACCTCCCTAGCATTTACCCACCCACCCTAATGCGTTGGCACAGTCGGTTCGACCCCACAACCTATGGAATGCAAAATTTCACTCCTAGCACCTTTCCACTACATGAAACTGAAACATTTTGCAAGAATGCATTTGATTTTGACACGATCAAACAGTTTGGAGTTGACCAAAACTGAGAGAGGTTATTGTGGACAGACCCCACATGCACCTGTAGGTCTAAATAAAACAATCCTAGATGCTACAAATTATGAGAACTGCTCTGTCAAAGTTTGACATTTTTTTTCTCTTAAGGATCTTAAATGACTTTGTCGGTAGCCTATTGCCCCGAACGACTGGGACACTTGGTGCACGAAATGAGAGCTCCCCTAGCATTTATCCACCCACCCTGATGCATTGGCACTGTTGGTTCTACCCCACGATTTATAGAATGCAAAATGTCACTCCAGCACCTTTCCACTGCATGAGACTGAAGCATTTTGAAAGAATGCATTTGATTTTAGCACGATCAAATGGATTGGAGTTGACCAAAATTGAGAGAGGTTATTATGGATGGACCACATGTGCACTTGTAGGTATGAATGGAACATTTCCAACGACCACAAATTTTGAGAACTACTCCGTCAAAGTTTGGTAATTTTTTGCTCTTAGGGATCTTAAGTGACTTTGTTGGTAGCCTGCTGCCCCAAACGACTGGGACACTTGGCACACAAAATGAGACCTCCCCTAGCATTTACCTACCCACCTCGACACATTGGCACTATTAGTTCAGCCCCATGACAAGCAAAACAAAAAATATGGGTCCTAGCAAGGTTGTGTTGTATGAAACTAAAGCATTTTGCAAGAATGCATTTGATTTCGGCATGGTCAAACAGTTTGGAGTTGACCAAAAATAAGAGAGGTTATTGTGGATGGACTCCACGTACACTTGTAGCTCTAAATAGAACAATCTCAACTGCCACAAATTTTGAGAACTACTCAATCAAAGTTTGACATTTTTTGCTCTTAGGGATCTTAAGTGACTTTGTCAGTAGCTTGTTGCTGCCGAATGACTGGGACACTTGGCACATGAAATGAGACCTCCCCTAGCATTTACCTACCCACCCCAATGTGTTGGCACTGTCAGTTCGGCCCCACAAGATGTGGAATGCAAAATGTCACTCCTAGCACCTTTCCACTGCATGAAACTGAAACATTTTGCAAGAATGCATTTGCTTTCAGCACAGTCAAACGGATTGGAGTTGACCAAAACTGAGAGAGGTTATTATGGATGGACCCCATGTGCACCTGTAGGTCTAAATAGAACATTCCCAACTACTACAAATTCTAATAACTACTCCGTCAAAATTTGGCAATTTTCTTTCTCTTAGGGATCTTAAGTGACTTTGTTGGTAGCCTACTTCCCCGAACGACTGGGACACTTGGCGCATGAAATGAGACCTCCCCTAGCATTTACAGGCCCACCCCAATGCATTGGCACTATCTATTCAGCCCCAGGAGCTGTGGAATACAAAATGTTACTCCTAGCACCTTTCCACTTCATGAAACTGAAGCATTTTGGAACAATACATTCCTTGCCACCATAGGCAAATGAAATTGATTTAAAAAAAAATCAAGGTTAGTTTTAGTAGGTGGACTTGACATCCATCTATACATGCAAAGACGATGTTCCTAGGTGTCACGGTTTAATAGAACAGTCGGTCCAAAGTTTGACACCTTTTATGTCTTAGGGCTCTTTAGAGACTATCTCTGTCCTACATAGCTGATAACTATCAGGAGGCTTCACCACCAAAAAGGCATCTCCCCTAGCATTTACTTGCCCACCCGGATGCATTGGCATAGTCCGTTTGGCCCCAGGGGATGCTGAATGTAAAAATTCAGTCCTAATACCTTCCTAGTTGTAGATGAAAATTTAGTACTATAAAGGTGTTCTCACTTGATCCAATATGTTGTAGGGCATCAATTAAGGCTACCCTTACCACTACTATCAATTGTTAGCACTAAATGTGAAGAAACAAATGAGGGTTTGTCATTAAAACTCGTAGTAACATCATTAAAACTCATTAAAAATCATTATGAAATAGTAACTAAAGGAAATATCATCGTGAAATAATCATGAAAACCTACCTTGCTTTCCTTCCAAAGGCAAATTCATAAGGATTATGCCTATCTCCATCATACTCAAATCCTGCATGCAAATTAGCTAAAATGAGTACACCAATGAACTCTATAATGAAACGAAGCTAATCAACCAATACCAAGGAGCACATATAAGAAGGTAAGAGAGGTGTCAAAAATATAGAAGGTGAAATGAGGATAGCAAAGAAAAATAATATACCTTTTTGTCATTCCACTGATTGAATCTAATGAACCATCCAGGTCTTCTCTACTCTTTATTGTGTCAAGTATTGTCTCGTGGTCAAACTCATGAACCTTCCACAAAGGTCTTGTTCAATGGTCTACCCCCATATTTGATAAAATGAACGTTTGATGCCACAACAAGGTTATAATAATGAACAATCTTCCTATGTGTGTCAAAGTCCTCGAACAACCACACATCAAACTTCTTCACTGGGTACCTTCTAAGCCATGTTCTAGTAACAACCACTGATTCTGTAGAATACTCGATATTTTCTCCATCTATAATAGGGGCATCTAATTTCTTTTTTGCCTCAACACAATGACACATATAATACTTTGTTCCTTCTTCATTGTCTTCAGCTACAATAACTACATAAACATGCCCTGCATTGATATGTGCATTCAGTTTGATGAATATAGTCAACAATACAAAAAAAACTACAAAATAAGATGGAATATTGAATTTTATTAAATTTGAATGCTGATAATACCTGGTTGAAGTAGACCTGAAACATGGTCAAAGTCAACTGATGATTTAATCTATGTGAGTTGTAGTGTTGCTAGGAGTCAATACATGTCAACTGGGCTTAGGCTTCTTGTAGACCATTGATTAACCCACTCCTTTAACTCATAATCATACCAAGCTTGATTTGTACATGAAGAACAAACGCATACCATCTGCCATGTATGAATACTCCATGAACCTACATTAGAGCTTCTAAAAGAGTGTAGCTCACTCAATCCTTTCAATGTACAACAATCCTCATATTTTGCAATGTTAGTATCTTCAACCAACCAAAAATATCTACGAACTGTAGACTTACCTTCATTACCTAGACCCATTGTAGCGTTACACCATTCGATAATAGATCTCACATCTGTCAACTTTGCATTGTCTTTGTACTTCAACTCTTCTCATGCTAATGCTCTTTTGATACATGCTCCTACACCATCATGCTCCCCCTTTCCACTCGGCCTCACAAAAATTTCACATATGTTGAACACCATTCATCCTATGCATCCTGCTCAAACAATAGAACATTTGTGAGTTCTTGAATTGTGATGCACAATTATCTGACCATATAATATGTTGATCAAATTTTTGGCAAGAGACACTGCTAGGCATGATAGGTGTTGTCATTGATGGCAACTAAGAGCATCCCAATCATCCATATAACACAATTTGTTCACACTGGAAGTAAGAATTAGAATTTGTCTAAGTTCGGGTAGTTAGGAACAGAGCAAGTGACAGGGTCCGATATCTTGGTCTAGATCTATCCAGTGGAAAGGCATGGTTTTCTGTAGATCTGAGGTAGTTGTAAGCATTGTCAAGACACTCTAAATCTAGAGTTTTGTCCTCCAGAGATGAAGGACTCAAAATATATTAGCTTATGAGTATCAGGTTTCAGTTTGACAAAACAGACAGAAGAAGAACAGGCTGACCTTGTAAATAATCTTAACTCCGGATGTATAGAAGTTGTTTATTGGGCAATGTGTGATGATCAGTGATGGTAGCCAACATGATTGATGATTTTTTAGTACAAGCTTTGGTCCACATCTCATATTATGTATGGATCTAGCCGATAGAGCAAAGTACTCAACAAAGTTCTAAATGTTTTTGAAGCCGACTGGTAAAATGATTATAGATCATGTTGTAAATATATATAGCAGATGGAATTGGATGATTTAGTGTTGGTTTTTATGAACAAGGTGTAATTGCGAAAAGAATAAAAAATCTAAGGACTGAATGAAGGCAGAGCAGTAAGAAGAGCAAGTAAAGATGAAATGTGTAAAATCAGTTTTTGCACTTAACTGGAACTGAAATTCTTGCATGGGTAAATGATATTTATTAGTTCAAAATCTCTGTTATTCTCTTGTAATCCTTCTATAGGCAATGAGCCTCTATTTAAGCAGTCAGCTCTAGGCAATGAGCCCGAATGCATGTGCATTCTCATTTGTAAAAATACTTTTAACAGGGTATTAATTTTTGTGGGTTAACCCCCACCGTGGTTTTTCCCTTAACCGGGTTTCCACGTCAAAAATCTTGGTGTCAAGTATGTTATTTATGTTTCTGCTCATGTGTTATTGATTGATGCTGAAATGTTTATATAATTAATTTGATTATAAGTTGTAAAGGAAGATTAATGGTAAAAAAGATTAAAATATGTGACAACTGATTCACCCCCCCCTCTCAGTTGTCTGGACCTAAACCAACAATTGGTATTAAAGCAAGGTTCCTTTTGAAAAGTTTAACAGCTTAAGGGAGATCTAGGAAGTCAGTAAAAATGGATGAATATAACCTTCAAGGGCAACTGAATCTTGCCCTAGATGATCTTGAGCAGTCCAAGGTAGAGGTCCAAGAGCTGCAAGACAACTTCAAAAAGGTTGAAAATTTCATTGAGATTTTAAAAGAAAAATTGAGCAAATCCAATGCAAAAGGAAAGGAGAAACCTCTTCAACTGAAAGACAAGGCCCTGAAAGAGAAGACAAAGGAATGTGAAAAGTTAGCTAAAGAAGTTGTTGTCCTAAAACATGAGATGGAAACTGGGGTGATGAGACTAACCAAGGAAATTGAAGATAGGAAGAAAACTAAATAAGAAATGAAGCAAAATCTGAAGGAGAGAACTGAAGAATGCTACATATTGGATGGAATAGCCAGTCTCCTAGAATAAAATCTACAAGAAAGTAGAAATAATGAGAGAAAACTTGAGAGATAAATTATCACTCTCAGACATGACTTAGAAATTGCCAGTAAGTATAAGGAGAAGTTCAAGATAAGCTCAGCTAAACTTGAAGCACTAATTGAAGAATAGAAAAAGGATGATGACAAGCATGATCTTAGATATGAGAAAGGTGAAAGCTCTGAATCCAGACAAAGAAATTTTCAACCAAGGAATAAAAGAAACAAAACTAGAAAACCTTCGGTAAGACAGCCTAATGCTCAAAGATATCCATCATTCAATGGAAATTGTTTCAATTCAATAAATTTGGTCATAGAGCTACTCAATGCAGAAGCAAAGTGAATCAAAATGGTCCATCCTTCTCCGGTCAATGCTTCAAATGTAAGAGGTATGGTCATAGATCAAATGAATGCAAAAGTATGAATAATGTTAACAATAGAGGAATTGGCAATTCTTTCAATGGTTACTTCTTTGCTTGCAATGGGTTTGGACACATGGCTAATCAATGCAGATCAAGAGGAAATCAAGTTCATAAGCAAGGAAATGTTGTGTACTTTAATTGCAATAAATCTGGTCATATTGCAAGATTCTGCAGAAATAGGAACAATGGAAGAAGAGGTCCGGTAAACAAAAAATAGATGAACAAAGACAAGACAAAGGCAAAAGAAAAATTGATGTGAATGAGATACGGAGTGAAATGAACAAGATTTGGGTAAAGAAAGATACAATAAACAACGGTGATGGGTCTGCACTGGAATCAGGTGCTAACAATTCCTCTGGGAATTAAGTCGGGAGCTCTAGCTCAGGGGGAGCTGCATTGAACATCAAATTTCCCCCAGTTAGTAAGTGGGTGCCTGAATCTGGCACAATAAAAGAGAATATTTTGAATTGGTCCAAAAGCTTTGGAAGGATTTCTGAAAGAAAAGATGTTGATATGAAAACTTGTGGAATGATTCATGAAGAACTGTCAAAAACAGAGTAACCGGATATAGTTAGGACAACGCATTTATTACAATGCCAAATTAGGTTTTGCTAAAGATAAAAGGTCACTTGGTCACTCATTTGAATCATTTTGCATTAGGAGGAAACAAGAAGAAGAGCATTCGAGCTGCAAATCCAGAGACTGAGGCAAAGAGTGAATTCAACCGGCAATTGATCAACCCTAACCTCGCAAAAGAAAAAAGTACCTCTCTGTAAAGCTTTGAATCTAAAATCTGTTGAGATGGCTACTCCTCATGTTGATGACATTACTGAAAGGCCTTGACCCAAATTTAAGAAGCATCCTCACAAATCAATTGAAGTCGACCCGTTAGGTGCTTTATCAAGTGTTTCGTATGGTGTGCTGCATGTTGAAGACATTAGGGTTTATATTCATGCAAATATAGATGAGTTTGGAGATTCAAGGTATGTAGACTTGTTTGAGAAACAACTCAGGGATGAAAATCATGAACTTAAACCCGAGTATAAGGCACTACAGGATAAACACTTTATTCAGATTATGGGGTTTCCAACATTTGATGAGGATGAATGGGTCTGATACGTTTTGAGTTGGATGCATGATGAATTCATTTGGTTGTTTAAACCATTCAAGATTACCAAGGATGCCATCAGAATTGTAGCTAGCTTAAACTCAACCGAAGCATTGCCCATGCTGAAAGCTGTGAAAAACCAGACAATGATTGATGCTACTGGTGCTAAATTTGACAGAAGGGCAATGACCATTAATGATATTATAGAACCGGATGTCAAATTTGCCTCCATGGTGATTGGATACAAGATCTACCACTCAAGCAGAGAAAATTTTGTTTCCAGAATAGCCATATATGTTGCATACAAGATGCTAAAGGAAAACACTAATTATGACTTGTGTGAATTACTACATAATCAATTGATTGAAAATTTACACAAAATCAAGAAAGATAAGAAAAACACTTTCAAGTATGATACATTGGTTCTATGTATGTTCTTTTACTTTATGAATGAGCTACCTGGGGTAAAAGGTGTGCACTGGACTAAGGATGAGCCAATTGCCATTCAGATCAGAGATCATCTTTGCAGCATTGGTGATTTCAAAGCTCAGAAAACTGCAATATGGGGTTACTTCAAGAATTTTCAGAGTATGATGCACCTAAGGGAAAGAATCCCTAAATCAATTGTTGAGAAGTACAAAAATGATATATGCTTCATGGTTGATACTAATCAGTCTCTAATGGAAACAGTGCAACCCAGAACTACTTGGATCATGCCCATGGGGTATGAAGTAGATGAAAAAATCTTGAATATGTATGCTCAACATCTTCTAAGAAATCCTAAAGACAAAACGGTTGAAAGATTTGGAACTTATGAGGAACTGAATTTAAAACTGCATATTGAATTTAGAGAACTTGAAACCAATAGGAAAGTAAGAAAAGAAGTTGAGCAGGTAGCTGAAAATCTCGGCCTAACTAAGGAGGCTGTGAGGAAACTTAGAGAAAGAACTAAAAAGGCTGAGAAAGAGAAACAAGATAAGAAACAAACAGATGCTCCAGTGGAACTCTCTTCCACTTCAAGAACTACTAGGAGCTCTAATGCTGTCCCTGTTCCTTCCAAGACTGCAAAACCAGAAGCAAAATCATTTGGAAAATGGGAGAAAATGAAGAAAACAAAAGCAACCCGGACCTATGAAAGCATAAGAGAAGAAGAAGAAGATATAGATTCTGACATTAAAATCAAGGAAATAAAGGCCACCAGAACAAAAGATGCAAAAGCAACCAAAGAAAAGTCCTCCATAAGCAAAAGGGCTAGTAAAAGGCAAAAGGCAGAAGCATATGAGGAATATGTTGAGAAGCCCACACTTTCCCTGGAGGATGTGATAAAGTCAGTCACTGTAGATGGTAATCTAAAACCCATAATTGAATTCTATGATGAATATAGTGATGTCGATAAAAGGGTGTTAGAGGAAGCAACTGTCAGATATCTCAGCATCTACAACAAGGCACTAATTTAGATAACTTCTGAGTTGCCACAAAGTCTGGCAAATATTTTGGAGTTGAGAAAAGAAAATGCCAAGAGAAAGGACATGGAAATCAGGGAACATGAGCTAATAAATTTGTGTCCTCAGATTTCACCCAATCAAATAGATATGATATTCAAGGAAGTCAAAGATGACTTTAGAAGCAAAAAGAGAATGAACAAACTCATGCTTGGAGAAACAAGTGAAATTGTTAAAGAAACTCAAAAAATTCTTTTGAAAGCATTGGAAAAGCACAATTTTCCCATAATCACAGAAGAAGTTCCAGATGGTGAAGAAGAGAACATCATCAAGCAACAATCTGAGTTAGGTGAAGCCTCTATTCCGGAAGTGGAACAAGTAAATCAGGATGATACAAAAATGGTGGATAAAGTGGTTAATGCAGGAGATACTCCTAATCCACCTGACCCATCAGGAAAAGAAGATAATATTACTACTTCACAGAGCCCTCCAGATCAAGTAACAAGTGGTGAACAAATAGAAAAGAGTCCCTCTGCAGAGAACACAGAGAAAAGTAAAGTAGAGAAAGAGGAAGAAAAAGGAAAGAAAGATAAAGTAGAAGAAGATGGTGCAAATGTTGAAGCACCTAAAGCAGATACTGAGAAATCTGATGAACAAAAGGATGGTTTAGAAAATGTTGCAAGAGACATTGCAGATGCAGTGAAAAGTCTTCTTGAAAAAGAAATGATTGAGATTGATGAGCTTGAACTACTCCAAGGTCTATCCAATCCAGATGCTCTCTCTCCAATTCAATTGATGAAAATTACATCATTCACCCAAGTAAAGGCTAGAGAAAAGATGTTAAAGTTCCACATGGAGGACAATGAGCTACTAGGACTTGCAACCAGGATTTTGGAAAAATTAATGCCTTCCTACCAGAAGAGTACATTTGATTCCCCCTCCGGACATCTAAAAAATCTTGTAAGTTTTGTAAATACTCATTTTGAGTCCTTTGAGAAGTCTACAAAGACAAAATTTAGAAATGAGTTTTTGGATAAGAGATTTAGTGAAATTAAGAGTCTAATAGGGTATGATAGGACTATACTTGCTATCAATATAAAGAGTATTCAAAATGCTCTAAGTGACGGAAGTGATGTATATAAATTTTGTCTATCCTGGCCCAAAGTAAATGAGGATATTGAGAAGAAGATAAAGGAACAAGAACTGAAATTATCAAATCTGTCCAATAATTTTGATCCTCTAACCATTTCACCCATAAGTCAGGAATGTCAAGTAATTAGCTTGACTGATGAGATAAAGAGACTTGTTAAAGAGAAAAGAAACATTATGAAGAGAATGTGTGAGCTCCGAGGATTGATTGCCCCTAAGTTAGAGACAATGTATAATGCCCTATCTAAAGCTCAAACTGCAGTTGAGACTAGTGATCCATCAGATCTGTCAAGGCAGAAGCATATTCATTTTTGTTAAGTGGGCACATCTCTATTTTGGATGGAATGAAGAGTACTTGGGCCTCTAAACTTGTGCAATTGAAAAATAGTTTTGCAGATATTCTCAAGTTCATGTGAATAGAACTTACTGATTAGTTGTACATATCCGGTCCTTCATACAATTTTTTGGAGAATTTTGGCTTGTGAACCCCACCCTTTGCCATTTATGTCAAAGGGGGAGTGAAGATCAATGAAAAATGAGGAATCCATCTAAGGGGGAGTACCAGAAAGTAGTGTGAACAACAATATGGAGCACAAGCTAAGGGGGAGTGATTCCAACACTTAGTCATTTTTCACTAAGTGTTGCCATCAATGCCAAAGGGGGAGATTGTTGGCAAGAGACACTACTAGGCATGATAGGTGTTGTCATTGATGGAAACTAAGATCATCCCAATCATCTGCATAACACAATTTGTTCACACTGGAAGTCAGAATCAGAATTTGTCTAAGTCTGGGCAATCAGGAACAGAGCAAGTGACAGGGTCCGGTATCTTGGTCCGGATCTATCTGATGGAAAGGCATGGTTTGCTACGGATCTAAGGTAGTTGTAAACATTGTCAAGACACTCTAAATCTAGAGTTTTGTCCTCCAGAGATGAAGGACTCAAAAGATATTAGCTTCTGAGTATCGAGTTTCAGTTTGACAAAACAGACAGAAGAAGAACAGGCCGACCTTGTAAATGATCTTAACTCCGGATGTATAGAAGTTGTTTATTGGGCAATGTGTGATGATCAGTGATGGTAGCCAACATGATTGATGATTTGCGAGTGCAAGTTTTGGTCCACATCTCATCTTATGTTTGGATCTAGCTGACAGAGCAGAGTACTCAACAAAGTTCTAAATGTTCTTGAAGTTGACTGGTAAAATGATTGTAGACCATGTTGTGGATATATATAGCAGATGGAATTGAATGATTTGGTGTTTGTTTTTGTGAACAAGGTGTATTTGCAACAAGAGAAGAAAATCTAAGGAGTGAATGAAGGCAGAGCAGTAAGAAGAGCAAGTAAAGATGAAAGGTGTAAGATTAATTTTGCACTTAACTGGAACTGAAACTCTTGCATGGGTAGATGATATTTATCAGTTCAAAGTCTCTATTATTCTCTTGTAATCCTTTTGTAGGAAGTGAGCCTCTATTTGAGCAGTGAGCTCTGGGTAGTGACCCCGAATGCATGTGCATTCTCATTTGTAAAAATACTTTTAACAGGGCATTAATTTTTGTGGGTTAACCCCCAACGTGATTTTTCCCTTAACTAGGTTTCCACGTCAAAAATCTTGGTGTCAAGTATGTTATTTATGTTTCTGCTCATGTGTTATTGATTGATGCCGAAATGTTTATATCATTAATTTGATTATAAGTTGTAAAGGAAGATTAATGGTAGAAAAGATTAAAATATGTGACAATTGATTCACCCACCCCCCCTCTTAGTTGTCCGGACCTAAACCAACACAAATGATATGCTCCTGCTAGCCAAATCACGGAAGAACATCTGAAATTAACCTTGCACAAACTCTATAGAATGTGTGCAATCATCACTAATACAAAAATGATACTCCCTCAAGATCTTCCTGTCATCCTCTATATTGTCATATGCATGAATGAATGCTATATGCACAAATATAGCAACCTGTGTAGAGTTATAATACTATGATTGCACCTCATTCTATGGCTGTAGTGTGTAGTTCTCTACAAAGTCAACAACCAAAATGATGGTACCACGTGGAAATGTGTCCTTACATAACTTGAATTGCAAGTCCAACCATCAAGCTCTATGGGTATGCCTTGCATACTCGTAAACTATATTCTCTTAGAAAATAGAGATAAACGGATACACAGGAATCTTTTCAATAACCAATTCACATCTTTTTGCTTCTTTACCATCTTTTAGACTATATGCCACTGTCTTATATTTGCCAAAAATTACTATGTCATTCCCAATTGCATGTCATGATGTTGTTTCTCAAGGTCATGGTTCACTTCCACATTGACAAGAAGAAGAATTAGGGATGTGTACTTACGATTTTGACAATGTTTAAAATTCTTTAGGGTTAACTAATCAAGATAAAACAAATTCATGTATATCATATTTTAATGATTCTAATTCTATTAATGCACATAATGATGACTTTTTAAACTTAGATAGTTCCACTTTTAGTGATTGTGAGTGTTCTTATGAGAGTTTTATGGATGAACAATGGTGGGATGCTTGATTAATGGATGTATTTTCTTGTGATTTTGTTAATGGTGTCTTTGATGCTTCATAAATCATATTTAACCCTAAAATGTGCAATAAGAGGCTAGTGACAACTTGATGAAACAGTGACAGTCTAGGTTTTAATCATGACAATGACTTGGGGTAGCTTATACTAATTGTGGAAGGATTCTTAGCTTTGTGAAAACCATGAACTTGTTGTCCACTTTGATGGATTTAACATTCAATATCCATAGACCTCAATACCCCATAATCTAGAATGGCGTAAAGAGAAGTCATATGTAAAAGTTGCATGATCACCGTAAGAACCTCATATACAATAGTCTACCCTTGTTTATATCTCCAAAAGATCTTCATGTTGTCTTCACTACTCACAACCTAGGCGTATGTTTTAACAATGTTTGACAAGGTGGGGAGGCTTATGTTGTATCCTTCACATGTCTAAATGATCCTTCCTATTGTACCGAAAGGTCAGTCATAAACATTTAGTCTTGATTGCCACCTTGTGTATCAGTTTCTATCCTACCCATGGGTGAGAGGTCATAACTATTCCTAGGGTTGCATGATAGCTATTGCGGTATAATTTAGTCTTTAGGTTGATATGATAGTTCTTCCAAGTGAGTATGCTCAAGTGACAATCCATAGCTTGATTTTAGCATGATGATAATTCATTGACTAACATGATTTCCTTTAGTATCCTTCTAATTGTTTAGGTTGGTGTTTGAATCAAGATAATAGCAACATGTGATAATTTTCACTTTCTCATGATAATTTAACTTGTCAAAATGATAATCCTCTCACTTCCCTCAAGACTATCCTATAACATGAGATTCCATGCTTTAACATAATCATAAAGTGAAGTAAACAAATACATTTAAAGGACATACCTTAGATTTCAAGAATCGAGTTGCCCAATCCTCAAAATTTTGGCTTCAAAATCCTCAAAAATTTGATCTTTTTGGCAAGTTCCTTTGTATTCAATGTTGAATTCTATATAACTCTAATAGGATTAGTGAAAATTAAGAAAAAAACAAACATATATCATCAAATTCAATCTAAATACATTAAAATTAACATTGAAACAATATGCAACATGAAACTATTAGTTTAAACAATCAAATTCTATCTAAAAACATGCAATTTAGTTCATCTACATTGAAAAACCAAAAAAAGGTGGTGGATTAAGCAAAAAATGATTGTCAAAATGTCAACTGGTTAAAAAAGTGTTTTGTTGTCTGATTGTGCATGAAAAGTAAGGAATAACAGAGCATGTGGGACTGAAACACTGATCCCACATGCTTTCTATCCATTTTTTTTGTTCATAAAAATGCGCTTGTGTTATAACGTGAGCGTATTTTGTCAAGCATGGAAAGTTTAAGTGCTTTCATTCATCAAAAGTTTTAAGTGTTGTCATGCATGGAAACTTATAAGTGTTTTAAGTGCATGGAAAGTGGGGAGGGAGGTACAGAGGTGAGAGAGAGGGTAGGAGATATAGACAGGACGGAGAGGGTAGGGGGTAAAGAGGAGAGAGAGAGACAGGAGATGAGGTAAAGAGGGGAGGGAGAGAGATAAAGATAGAGAGACTACTTTTGGCATGCAACCCTCAACCCAAGAAACCCTAAACTTGAGGAACCCTAACCCCTAAACCCATGAAACCCTAAGCCCTAAATAATTCCCCTAAACCCAAGCAATCCTAAACCTCTATCTCTCTATCTCTATCATCCCTCTACCTCTCAATCTCTCTCCCTATGTCTCTAGCCATGTCCCCCACTCTCTATCTCCCTACCTCTCCCCTTGATCTCCTCTATATCTCCCTATCGCTCCTCTCCTCTCTAAACCCTAAACCCTATACCTCCAAACCATAACCCCTAAACCATAAACCCTAAATAATGCCCCTAGACCCTAACCCCTGAACCCTAATCTTGATAAACCCTAAATAATGCCCCTGAATCCTAAACTAACTCTCTCTCTCTCTCTCTCTCTCTCTCTCTCTCTCTCTCTCTCTCTCTCTCTCTCTCATTGTCAAAGCAAATGGAAACATGAAAACTAGGACATGCAAAAAGGGATGAGGATATAAATTGGGAGGATGAAATGGAAACAAGATAAAATGAAAGTCCATTGGATGGGAATAATTATGAGAGGAGAGGTGTAAAATAGTAAAATAGGGAAAAATTGGTGGGATCTAAAGGGAAATTGGAAAGGAAAAGGAAAACTAGGAGGTAGAGAGAGAGTGCGCGAAGTAGAGAGTGAGAGAGAGGGTAGGAGGTAGAGAGGGGAGGGAAGTAGAGAGTGAGAGAGAGAGACAGAAGAAAATTAGAGGTGAGAGAGAGGAGGGGAGCGAGATACATAGAGGGGGGAGAGAGAGAGAGGGGGGTAAGGAGGGAGGGAGTGATGATTTTATTTCACCATAACGTGAGCGTGTTATAACGTGCTCCCATGTGTTATGCTTTGCCTTGGTAATCTCCAAGTCTTTGGCTTGGATTTGCCTTGGGCTTCCAACCCAAAGGCTTGGAATGTGTTTTGGACATCCAAAGATGTGTTTTTCTAGATTGTAACAAAAATCACATAATCTGGAGCATGCTCCCCATCAAGTTTGCACTTTTTCAATGAAAAGTCAAAAAAAATCCCACCATAATCTTAAGTTTTCTGTTAGCTTTCTAACCATATAATTTTTTTCACATTTTGAGTATGTTAAGGATTTCATCTTTAATTTCTTTTGTTAGTGTATCTATTTTTTTGAAAAAATAGTGTCTGGTATGTTTAATTTTTTTTATTTAACTGCTCATCAAAATTTCAAATAAATTACATTTTTAGAAACTAGACTCCATTCTACACGTATTCAAAAAAAATTGATTTTCGATTAGTTTTCAAAAAAATTAGGGGAGAGCATGCTCAATTTTCTATTTTTCAGGATGTGTCCACTTTGAAAATTAGTAGAAAAATCAATTATTCATGAAAAATTATCATAAAAATCAAGGATAAACTACATGGTGTTAGCTAATTTCACACTGAAGCAATTTTTGAAATACTAAAAAAAGTTAACATTTTAGTGGGAGCACACTAGACGCTATGTTATGTTTTTTTGAAAAAAAGAACCAATTTGTATGCTCCCCCCTTTTTAACCCCTTAATCTCAACCATTTTTGAAAAAAAAGAGTAGTTTAGAAACTACATTCAGAGCACTACAACTCTTGTTTTTGTTGTATCTTCAAATTTTGAGTGTAACTATCTTCAATTTCTCATCTAACATCAGTCTTTCTTGATTTTAGAAAAAAGGTGGCATCTTAAGACCCCCTTTTGGTCCCCCATCTTTGTGCACTTACCCAACCTATGCAAAATTGTTGCTACAAATTGTTATCCATATTGAAAATTATTAGAATCTTTACTGGAAACTAAGAAATCAATATATATAGAAAGAGATATCACATTTCACAAGAGAAAACTCGCTTTATTAGTATGTTTTCCTCCTCAACGCTTGGCAGGAACACTATGAGAATAGAGATTCTTCAATGTAAAAATATAAATCAATTTAGATTATCTGTAGAATTAAACAAGAGGTGCAACATATATAGCCATTATCGATGGGTCTTAAAACAGAACATCATTATTTTTATTTTTTTTCTTGTAGGATGGCGTGAAGAAATCCAAGAGTTTTGTAATGGCCACCATAATTTATTTTTTAAAATCCACCAAATTTAGTATGCACAGTAAAGAGAGTGGCATTGAGGTTTCTAGATTGACTATTTGTATTATTTAGTTTTTTTTAAATATTCTATTTGAAGGCTATTTTTTTTAAGATTCTATATTTTGATATAAATGAGTAATTGAATTTTATGATTTTTGTTTATTGTTTATAGAGAATCTGAATGTTTCAACTCTTGTTCTCCATCTGTGTTGTGACTGTAGTTTAGATTAAGGATTTTGAGTCTTATAAAACAATGCTAAGTGTAATCTTATGGTTATGGTAAGAATTATGATTAGATTAATAATTATAATAATAACCCTAACCCTAATACTAAACCTAATTTTTATTTTAAACTCTAATTATAATTATAATCCTAACATGAAGCTTGACCCTAATTCTAACCCTAATCATAAGCCTATATACAAACCTAGTTCTAACCCTATCTATAATTCTAACCATAACTATATCCCTAATTCTAAACCTAACCCTAACCCTAACACAAATCCTAATTCTAACCCTAACCATAAAATTGATTCTAACCATAATTTTAATTCTAACACTGATTTGAATTGTAAGCCTAAGCGTAATTGTAACCATAACACTAAATCTCGCCCTAACCCTAACCCTTATTATAACCCTAACCCTAGTTTTGACTGTAACTATTATTCTAATTGTCGCCCTTTTTCAAACTGTAACCCTAATTCTAATTGTAATTCTAACCCTGATTCTAACTGCAATTCCAACCCTAACCCTAATTATAACCCTAACCTTAATTCTAATTGTAACCCTAAATCTCACCCTAACCCTAACCCTAACCCTTATTATAACCTTAATTCTAGTTTTGACCCTAATTCTCATTCTAATTGTCACCCTTTTTCAAACCGTAACCCTAATTCTAATTGTAATTCTAACCACAATCCTAACCATAATTCTAAGTGCAATTCTAACCCTAACCCTAATTATAACCGTAATCATAATCCTAACACTAATTATAACCTTAATTCTAATTGCAACCCCAAATCTCACCCTAACCCTAACCCTTATTATAACCCTAACCCTAGTTTAAACCCTAATTCTAATTCTAATTGTCACCCTTTTTCAAACTATAACCCTAATTCTAATTGTAATTCTAATCCTAATCCTAATCCTAACCCTAACTGCAATTCCAACCCTAACCATAATTATAACCCTAGCCTAATTCTAACATTAACCCTAATTATAACCCTAACCCTAATTGTAATCCTAACCCTAACCCTAATTGTAACCCTAATTCTAACCGCAATGTTAATTGTAATCCTAACTCTAATCCTAAACCTAACCCTAATTCTCATTCTAATTCTCACCCTATTTCTAACTATAACCTAAATTCTAATTGTAATTCTAACCCTTATCCTAACCCTAATTCTAATTGCAACCCCAAATCTAATTATAACCCTAACCTTAATTCTAACAGTAACCCTAATTATATTAGTAACCCTAATTCTAACCCTAACCCCAACTATAGTTGTAATCCTAACCCTAAGTCTAATTCTAATGCTAACCCTAACCCTAATTCTAACACTAACCCTAAGCCTTATTCTAACCCTAAACATAGCTCTAATTTTAACCCTAAGCCTAATCCTAATTGAAACCCTAACCCTAACCTTAATTGAAATTCACTACCATTATGAGTCCTCAAACATTTTATTTTCTTTCTAGTCTACAACTCAACCATTTCTTTAAATTCTTTAAATCGACTAAAAATTTTAGATTTACTCGTTAGAAAATATACCCATGTCCTTCTGCTATAATCATCAATAAATGAAACATAATATTCCAATTTTCTAATGGAAGGAATATCTACAGGACCAAACACATCAGAATGAATAAGATCAAATACACCACAAGATTTATGAGAATTTGAGTAAAATTGAGCACGATTTTGTTTACCATAAACACAATGCTCATAAAAATCAAAATCAAGATTAAAATCAATCAACCCTTCAACAAGGTTTTTATTTTTCAAGGTCCTTAGATCCTTTTCTCCAATACGACCTAATATTTGGTGCCATAACATAGTCTTCTCTCCAAGTAATTTTGATTTAGAAGAAAGAGCACCCTTAGGTACCTAGAAGGAAACCCTCACATTTTCCAATGTAGTAGTCACAGACTTTCTTTTCACAGAAGTACTATTACACTCAACAGTGCATGCATCAAGCTTATATAATGTGCCAAATCTAACACCTATAGAAATCACCATAGCACATCTAACCATCCTGCATCATGCAATAGAAAAGACTACTTGCACACCCACATCTATTAGTTTTCTCATGCAGATAATAAATTTTGTGTTAACCCAGGGATATGCAACACACCATTAATCATTTTTACTCTACCATCAGAAAATCTAATTTTAACTTTACCATGACCAACAATATTTAAATAAGAATCATCACCCAATTACACCTTACCTCCATCAAATTCTTCATATTTAGAAAACTAATCTCTATTAGGGGACATATGAAAAAATGCACTTGAGTCAATTAACCATGCATCATTACCTACATGATTCGCCAAATCTACAATGAACACATCACCATGTTCCTTCTCAGACTCATAATTAGAATCAAATTTCTTATTTTTCTTCTTCTTTTCTTCTTTGCACTCCTTATAAAAGTGTCTAGGCTTACCGCAATTCTAGAAAATAAATTTGGACTTTCCAAAAGCTTTGGATCACCCATTGGACTTGGATTTGTTATGCTTCTCACTCTTATTTCCTTTCTCATTAGCTCTTCCACAAACATCCAGGGCCTCTTTAGCACTGATGAATGCCTTCCTCCTCATCTCTTCTGAAAATAAAGAACCCACAACATCTTCAACTTTCAAGACAACAAAAGTACTCCCAATAGCCATGAAAAGAGAATCCCATGAATTAGGCAAAGAACCAAGCAAGATTTTAGATCTCTCATCCCCATCCATTTTTACACCAATTGATGCCAATTGAGCCACCAACATATCGATTGCTTCCAGGTGGTCTACAATTCATTTGGACCTTCTTCAATTCTCAAGGAATACAACTTCTTCCTCAAGAAAATCTTGTTCACTAAAGATTTGGTTTGATATATCTCACTAAAAGTTTCTTCCATAGTTTCTTTGCAGAGGACTCTTCATGGACATAGATTAAAATAGAGTTTGCTAGACACAATTTGATTAGACCCTTAGCTTTATGGTCCATAACATCATATTGAGTAGCCAAAGTAGCATCTACAGGCCTTGAAACACTCTCATAAACAACATCGCATAGATCTCAATCAATTAACAGATCTTCCATCTTCAGCTTCCACATCTCAAAGTTGTTACCAAAAAACTTCTCTACCTCTATTCTCCCTAATGTGATCACCATATGAAATTCTTATAACAAGGTCACAAAGTATCTTATGCACAAGCTCCCACACAAAACTAGACTAGTTCAAAAACCCCAACAACCCACAAATAAAACCAAAGGTGATCAATCTTTGATACCACTTCTAAGGAAGTTAAAGTAGCAGAACAACTTCCTATACTAATCTTGAGAGGAGGATTATGTAAAACTTTTCAAATCTTTACAATAGTTACAAAAGATACAAAAAACACATGTAAACATAAATAGTAGTCATACCACAACATAGTGATTTATGTGGGGAAAAACCATTCAGGAGAAAAACCCCACACGCCAAAAGCAACCCAATATATTATTCATAAATCTTAACAAGATTACAATATACTTGCAGAGAAAGCTTTCATGGGAGTATCACCAACCAGAGATTTGGAGGCAACTTAAAAAAATCTATAAGACTCCCACACACAACCTCCATCTCAAGTACATAATATAAATGAGATACAATACAAGAAACTGTCAGACGGTAATTAGAAAACCATGAGCTAAAGCCACACAAAAAATAGTGCCCAAATCCTTAGGGATCTATTATCTCTAATCAAATATGCCTTATGATGTGTCATAACATGCATCATAAGTTGGTCAACACGTGTAACTCCCCCTTATAGATCTTTTTTGTGTCTAACACATTTTTATATTTCCACTACGAGAGGCCCAACTTTTGAAGGCCATAACTTTTGATTAGGGAGGCCGATTCGACCTTTTTTTTCAATTGTAGAGCTCAAAGAGATCTACACAGTGGGCACTACAAATGGTGTCGAACAACTTGGAATAATTATTTTAGCCAAAAACCAACTCTATAGCCTAGAAATTGAGCTTATTAAATTTTATAACTGAAAAAAAAAAAAAAAAAACTAACTTTTTGTAATTGCAAGGTTGAGACACTTTTCCTAACAATATTCTACACTGTGAACTAGAAATCCCCTACCTAAACTGTGTATAGTGGTTATATTTATATAGTAGTTGTCAATTGCCAAAGTTATGCTAGGTGTCAAACCTACATGGTGCTAGTTAGCTAGCATGATCCTGTGGAGCTAAATGCAACCATGTGTTTGACATGTATAGAGAAAAATTAAATGTATTGGTGCAAATGCATATGTTTTCCATTTGAAAGTCACACACAATGTGGACATGTTGGTACAAGACCTAAAAATGTTGTTTCAAAGGTAATATAGACCGTTGAAGTTGTGTGGTATGATTGGAGAGTGGGTGCATGGTTGATTTGTGTTTTGTTGTATGAAGCTATCAAAATTTGTGCTTGTGCAAATGTGCACAAAGCAAGCGATCAAGACTAATTATTGGGAATACAAAGAGCAGAATAAATTCAGAAAGATATCTGCACTCAGCGGTCAATGCATTTGCTCATGAGAATATAGCAATCTTATGTTTAAATAAATATTGTGGTATGCCTATCATGATTGTTGTGTATAATAATATATTTATAGTTGTATAATCTCTATGAATCTAGATGTATTTAATATTTGAAACTCTTATCAAGCAACCATGAGGAGGAATGATGAGGAATACAAGGAAGGGTTGGATGGTCCTCTTCTAAGTACACCACCTCATGGTTGAAGTTTAATAGTCCCATGATGCCAAGGGGGTGCAAGGTGTGCCCTGCCCTTGGGCTTAGAAGGGAAGGATACTCCAGAGACCCTAATTGTAGTTTCCCCTCAATCCTCTACCATGGTTGGCTATTGGGTTAAGAAGTCCCAATCATAGGGTGGAGAATAAGGATGGTAAGATGAGGGGGAACGGCTATAGGACACCTCACTAAGTACACCCCCTTATGGTTTAAGACTGATAGTCCCATGAGGCCAAGAGGGATGGTATATTCAATCTTAGGCCTAGGGTAGAGGATTGCTTCAGGGACCCTATCATAGCCCCTTATGTAACATCCTGCTACATAACCCCGAAGGGTAAGAGCCAAAACATGACAAGATAAATTTTTTTGGACATAAATAGATAACATACACATGATATGGTTGCTGATTCGATAAGTCGACAACATTCATGGCCAAGTATGGTCAAATGTACAACCCACTGGAGAGGACTAAATCACTCTCTAGAGGAAACATTGTAAAACCACATTCATTTTAAACACCAAATCAAATGTTCCTAATACCCATATCCAAATATAAACATGAATCCATAATCATCATAGTACAAGCGGATCTGATACCCACACCAGAATTTGTAAGCCATATAAGAAACATCTCATTTCTACTCATTAGATCATATGATTACATCTTCTCTCTCAAGAGAGTACAATTACATAAAAGAATATACAAGTACAATGGCATAGCCATGAATATGATACAATAATAGAATGAGTTCAACCACTAATAAAGTAACAGAGAGAGAGAACATCTCCAACTGGTGCTCCAATAACCTGTTCACCGATCCCCAATGGTGGTGGCAATTCCCTCCAACCATGTGGACTCATACGAGACCACCCCACCATGCTCAGAGGTAGTCACAAGGCCCAAATGGAAGTAACAACAACCAGGGTATATATGATGGCCAACACTCACATCAATCATAGAGCAGACACGAAAAATAATGCATAAAGCCCAAGTCATAACATAGAGATACTCATCTAAGTCCTAGGTTGGGTACTACTCACGACTACTAAGGTACTAGATACTAGACTATAATCAGATGGAGTGTCATCATGCATACTAGAAGGGATGGCACTACACAGAACCGAGTACTCCTCTCATGTAGACGAGGAGACTCAATCATGCCCAAATCCACGCCCCACAAACGGATAGGCCTTCTCGTTGCATCATTAGCCTTTACAAGCACTCAAGTCCATGCACAAGGATTAATTATCTTGTTAGTGTTTTTACCCCAATATTTTATTTAGTTATCACTTATTACTATAACTCTGCTACTAGTTCTCCTGGCAACCACTTGCGGGCCCAGGGCCCGTAGAGAGCCACTCCAAACGACCACTCTAATGCCTAGACCTTGTTCATCTCATTTGACCAAATGAGGAATCCAAAATTGACTGAAACATGGAATAATAAATTTGCAATTGAAAAAATGTAATCTACAAGACAAAAGCTTTCGAGGACAGTGTAACTTTATTAAAAATAGCCCTTTGTCGGTTAGATCAGTTGTGTAATAACTCTAGTGACCCCAATTTGGTCACGATTAACAAAGGTATGCATAGATATTATAAGAAAAGTATGGTGAATGGTGCTGCAAGTCTACTCACAGCCTGAATTTTGCATAATGACTACCATATTATCATAACAAAAGAAATGTAAAATAAAGACTTACAAAAGGAGATCTTAGTTTTTCCTCCTATAGTATTTCCCTTAGATCCCTGTATGCGGGCAGATTTTCCTAATGGAAATTATGTGACTAAAATTTCAATACACAAACACAGATCGCTACAGCTACGGTATTTTAGTGCCATAACATTCTTAACTCAAGCGCCAGTTTCCACAAGGCTAGTGATCTAGCAGAAAATGACCGTAAATGATCAAAATAGAGGTTGCTAAGTTTTATTTTGTTTAAGAAGAGTTGTAATGAAAATCTCCTCAGAGAAGTCGTCGAACAACAAAAGGGTTCCATGGACTAAGATCTCTTCAATTTCTATCATACATCCCAATTTTTATTTCTGTATGGCTGCACTTATTATATTCACTATAAAAAAAATTGACCCTCCCCTATTTTTTTTCTAAACTATAAATCAGCAGACACATGATCTTTCTTTGAAAACCCTCTCATCTAAGTATAAAGGAAATCGTTTTGTATAAAGAGAACAAATTCAAGGACAGAGGCAATGCAAATCTCTTGCATCGAAATAAATTTTGGTATATTTACCTTTAAATGGCAGCGATGGGGTTTCAATTTTTCTGTGCTTAATGAAATAGTAGCAAACATATTTTAATTTTTGTGCTGGGAAAACAAACAACTGAGGTAAATACCTCAGAACACTTCGCACTCCCCTTCTAGTTGATCGCACTCCCCTACTATGCACCTCAATCTTGCAAAATGATCTGCTCGCCTGGTATTTTCCTGTCCCCTCCTCAAGCGATTGACTTTCTCCAGGCTATCTCTACATTTCTCCTCTAGAATGCTCTTCAGTTGTCCTTTTTTTTCATAATCAACCAAAAAAAAGGACCGTTGAAGAGCATTCTGGGGGAGAAAACGTAGAGAGAGCCTGGAGAAATTCAATCGCTTAAGGAGGGGACAGGAAAATACCAGGCGAGAAGATCATTTTGCAAGATTGAGGTGCGCAACAGGGGAGTGCGATCAGCCAGAAGGGAGTACGAAGTGTTCTGAGGTATTTACCTCAGTTCTTTGTTTTCCCAGCAAAAAAGCTAAAATACCGACTACCCATAATGGGATACCACGACAACCATACTGGCAAACTACACACGACCATAAGGGCAATCCAGACATTACCGTTAGGTAACCGGATGACAAGACAATACACAGGAATACAACACTGACAGGGTACAGTGGACTAGGGTAGGGAATAGGGCTTGTGACTATCTCCAGTAACCACCATCGGGGAATACGAGTATGCTCAGGCCTGTGAATCCAAGCGGAGTCGATACTCAGTACCTGCAACACTCCAAGCACGCATCAAGGTACCTGTGCATATACATATATCATATAGCTGAAGAAACATAAATCATGTAAGCATGAAATCCATCATAAGTAATAATCATGTCACATCATAATAGTATCAAGATTGTACATCATCGGTGCCAATACAAAATAATAACAAGACGCATAATCCAATACCAAATACACAGTCATTGGAATCCATCAAAGAAAAGCAAAAGCAAAATGTGAACGCGGGGGTTGTTACACCTTATCCTAAACTATTTTGGTTGGACTTCATTAATGAATTGGATATGTCATATGATTAAGATAATGTTCCTAACCCTAGTAGGAAAGATCTATTTTATGGATTATGCTTTCAATGATTATCTAACATGATTGTAGATTCTCAACGAGGATCTATCTTGTTAAACAATTTAAATTGGTAAATAATATCGCTAACTCCATTCCATTTCTTTCTTTTCTTGGAATTGTGATTTTAGGGAAAAAACTAGGGCATTTACAAAAGGATATATTACAAGTTGTGTGGTATATGTGCACAAGGGAATAACATGACATAGTGTTTAGGTGTAAAAAGAGGGATTTTTGAAATTTCAATGAATGTGTAGGTTAAATCCTCCTTTCACACCTTACACTCAAGGATATAAATTGAGTCAAGCCACAACTCTTACAAGAGGGATTTGCTACAGATTTAGTGTCACTTGGAACGAAGAGGAAACTTGGAATTTGCTAATTAATTGATTAATTAAAGCATGATTATGCTTAAAACCCTAATTTCATAAAATCGTAAATAAACAGACGAATCACAACAAATACTCGCACACAGAGATATCAAATGAAAATTAGATACATACTAGATTTTGAGATTCCAGATACGGAAAAGTTGGGGACGAAAGAGCGGGCACCCGAGTCCAAGGTGTCAATTTCTTCAGGGATCTCTGAATCTTGTCTATAACTAATCACCACTATCACAAAGGTTTTTTGCTTCGAAGATCTAGAGGACTAAAGAGCAGGCACCCAAGTCCAGGTCCTGGTTTTCTTCTCAGGTCTGCAATTTCGACACTCTGTTCCACCTCCCTGCAACTCCACTTCTTTCGCTTCTGCACCTATAACCTACAATCACATAAAAGGGGGTTGGGGGTTGTGGTGTCTAGGAGCTTGCCTCAACCAAGCCCCAGAAGGACATTCAAGTCTTCCAAACACGGTTGTCAGATAGAGATTGTGTATCCCTACAGGATAGAGGAAAAAACCAATTGATAAATGATTGAAAACACAAATAAATGTCACCTCGGAGGTGTAGCTCACATATAGATGAAAATATTTCACATCATGAGAAGATGAAGCCAAATCTGCATAACAAACACAATAACAAGACAAGTATACTCTGCAACAATGAATACTTTGAATGCTCTAAAATCATAAGTGTGCCAAAAATTCATAATCATCTTCTAGTTTACAAATGAATCCCTAAACATGCTTATATATGCAACTAAATGTTGAATACTGAGAGGAGGGGTGAATTAGTATTCTAAAATTTAAACAATTAAACCAAATACCAACTTTAATCAACAGAAAGCAAAGTAACCACAGAAATACAACCCACATAAACATGACACATAGACACCAGATTTTTACATGGAAAACCCAAGAAAGGGAAAAACCATGGAGAGGATTAGCTCTCAATATATATTGCAATCTTTTACAAATGGTGATGTTCAGTCTTGGTCACTCCACGGGCCTAGAACATGTTGGCTCACTGCCATGAAGTACAACTAGGTCTAGTAGGCTCAGTGCCTCAACCCTAAACCTAGAAAGATTACAATGAGGGTTGTTAAACCCTAATGATTGCTTACAGTCAGGCTCACTGCCAAGTATAAGTGAAATTATATAAGAAATATGAATACTGCAACAGCACCTATCAGTATGCTAGGGTGCAGTCATTTAGCAACTGAATACTGAATCCTGAGTCTTCATTGTCACTGATCTTCTATCTCTGCTCTGCTATTCTCATACTTGCATCAATCACACACACATCATTATTGCCTCAACCAAAATTCATCACTCTTATATATCTGCATCATGATTTATCTCTTAATTAGGTCAGCAAGCTAAACCTGAAACGTGTAAACAAAGAGTTGTACTCTTGTTGGCTTAATATTGTGTTCAATCTACATTCCAGATTCAAACAAATGTGTATAGGTCTTAAGATAGGTCAGCCCCAATCATATAACCACTTAGATTAATTATACAGATGCTATAACTTCTCTGCATAAGGATCTACCGTGTCGGTTAGCTGGTTCCTTAAGACCATACTTGATTAATTCATCTGCCATATCATAACTCATATTGCAGACCATAGGAGACTTAATAAATCATATCCAAAAATCATTACTAACCTCTTAACAAGCCTTTAGATCCGTGGAACCAAATAAACTTGTATGTCAAAATGTGGATCTTGGAGCTGTTGCATTGTCACAAAGAAATACTGTCAAACTGGAAGCCGATATTGGAAAGCTTGTAGAATGTGAACTATTGAACTTCAAGGGCTATAATCCTAGATTTAGGTAGTCATGACATGTCTCTTAGTTTCCTCAAAATAGTAGAACAAAATATGTACTTGCGGAGGAATACGAACCCTTTTACTTTTCACTGTACACATTCCTTGTCTTACCTCTATTCATCCAGACTTAGACATTTTCTCCAAATGACTTCCGGAGGAAGTCATGACTTGAACACTGGAGTATATCATCATCAAATAGCTATGAGTCATCATACCTAAACCACATTTATAGGTCTTCATCTGTAGAGGCATACTGATCCACTTTATGTCCCTTACTCTGAATATTGTCCATACTTATTCATTCTGGTCTTCCGGTCTTGAATACTCTTGTGCCTTGTTTCCAAATCAAGTTGGTCTTCCAGAGTGATGTCTTCTTTGCCTTGTTGCCATCAATGACAACACTCAATTATTCAACATAGCAGTGTCTCTTGCCAACAATCTCCCCCTTTGGCATTGATGGAAACACTTAGTGAAAATTGCTTGACTGCCTTGACTACTCCCCCTTTCTATATACACTCTATATTTCTTCTCCCCCTAAGATGTTTGCCCATTTTTCACTGATCTTCTTCTCCCCCTTTGAGATCAATGGAAAAGGTGTAGGTTTCAGAGTCAAAAATTGTCAAAATTGCAAAATTTGCTATACTCTGCCGCATATGTACATGTACAATCTTCAACTTTATTTTACATGTGCTAGAAGATGTCATTGAAAATGTTCTTTATTTGGGCTAGCTCACCATCCCATCTTTTCTTGGCATTGTCTAAAATTTGAATATGACCACTGAGTAGAAAAACTATAGTCTCTGTCTTGTGAAGATTAGAGGGTGTGTCCTACTTGTGCTTCAGCTGCTAGATTAAACATAGAATCTAACTTAGGACTGATTATTCTTTTTAGCTGACACATTTTGTTTATGATTTTGTCCCTCTCACTTATTAGATTTTTCAAGTCATCATGAAGGTTGATGACTTGACTTTCCTTGCTGCTCACTGATTCTATCACTGGATCGAATGACATAGAAATGTTTATCAGTTTCAGCTCTAAATCCTTGGTCTTCACTTCTATTTCCTTAGTGGCTTCCGACGAGGATAAGAAAAATTTGTATATTTCACCAACTTCTTTAATGGCACTCTGAATGCTTTTTATTTTATTATCTTGCTCGGCTTTGTCATTAGTTATCATTTCCTTCAACTCATCTTTTTACATTAAACTCTTGCCTAACTCTTATGTCTGTAGATTTCTCAAAGGATTCAAAATGTTTACTTACAAAGTTTAATAGTCCTTTGAATTGATTTTTTGATGACAAAGAAGTATCCTTCTGATATGTTGGCATCAGCTTCTCCAAAATGCTAGATGCCTCACCAATGAGCTAACTATCCTCTATGTGAGACTTCAACATTTTCTCTCTTGCATTTGCCTGTACAATTGATGCCAATCTAAATTTTTGTACAAGGGACATTGTGTCCAAGTTTATTAGACCATGCAGAAACTCAGGCTCATCCAAAACTTGTTTCTCTTTCTCCAACAGTTCTTTAACCGATTCTGCAGTGTCTCTTGGTGCAGTAGAGACTTCTTTTAAGCTCTGCTGTGGATCATCTAGATCCATGTCCTTATTAGAATCCTCCTTCTATTCCAGTGAAGGATTTTCCTTTACCTATTCCTCCTCAGTCCTCTCCTTATCAATTTTATCTTCAGCTTGATGTTCCAGAGAGAATCTTGTTTCAGCAGGAACTTATTTCTCCTCAGTCACTATGACACTTTCATCTATTTCTTGATCAAGTTTTACTTCTAGAACAGATGTATCATTTCCAGGATCTATTTCTTCATTGTCATAAATGGTTAGAAGATTGAATTCTCTTAATGTGTTCAGAGTGGCTTCTTCAGTTTCCTTTACCACTTTTTCAATTTCTCCTAACATTAGAGCATTCATTCTTTTCTTTGACCTGAATTTTCTATGAATTGCTTTGGATATTTTTACTTTTTCTTTCGGAGTGATTTCCGAACATAGTTTTATTAAAGAGTTCTCTCTTAGTTCAACATCCTTTGCCAAGGCCGCTTCCTTTCTTGTAGACATTATGCTTTCCAGGCTATGTGGAAGATCATCAACTATTTCAATTAGGGCCCTGTTGTAGATGTTCAGATACTCTACAATAGCAGTCTCAATGATTTTCTTGTCCAGATCATTATATTCATCATATAATTGTGCAATAGGCTTCAGATTTCCATCCACTGTTATGGCTTTGAGAACATCTTCAAGACTTATGGTTGCGTCTTCTGTCTGAGGCACATCTTGATTTTGACTTAGGATATACCAAACCCATTCATCCTCTACGAATGCAAGAAAATCTACATACTAGATGAATTTCTTCTCTTCTAAGACTTTGTATTCTTCCTTTAGGTCAAATTGATCATTGCTTAAATGCTTCAGGTATAAATCTGAGAATTTGTCACCGTCGAGCTCATCTAGGGCAACATGGATATATGCCCTAACGTCTTCCACATACAGAACTCTGTATGGTATTTTCAAAAATGCACCCATTGGATCAACTTCGGTTGCTTTGAAGGGATGTTTTTTGAATTTGGGTCTTGGTTGCTCAGTAACATCAACAACTTGTGGGGTTGCCATTGCAAATATTCAATAAAGTTCCAATGGTAAATACCTTGTTATGCCGAATTAGGGTTTTCTTTGCTTGGATCACTCTGAGCACTTTGAATCTTTATTGATGCTTGAAATCTTGCTTCAATCTCTCTTGGATATCTGATAGCTTGAATACAAAGTGAGTTATAATACAAAAGAGTTTTCTGTTTATCTGTTGGTAATCATTTATGTTTAGGGTTTTAAGCTTGAACGTTTGCAGGTTTTCTCATTCAAACCCTGAATTTTCTGAGTCATGGGACCTTGCATTGTTTTGTCTATTCTGGTGTTGGCCTTCTGTGGTGGGTTTCTGGTTATTAAGTCTCATCCTCATGCTTTAGTGTTCGAAGGTTGACCAGCCCCCACGCAATGTTTCATTGCTTTTTCCTGTCGCCTTGAGAAAAATGCTAAGTTCTGTATATGCAAAGGTGAATTGTATGTTGGCGAGCTTGTGAAATTTTAGTTGGCCTCCAAAAAATGATAAGAAATTGAGTTATATGCATTTTAGATGCATATCGGGTTGCATATGCAAAGGGGGATCTATCGCAGATTCCCAGGTATATTCTGCAGTTGTATGCATTTCCAAATGCATATCGGGCTTACAAGGAAAAATATACAAGGATGGAATATACATCGTAGATCCCCAGAATATTCGCTATTTGTATATCAGGTCTGCATGTATATTTGGTTTGTATGTTTAGACATACAATGGCTAGATACATTACAGGTATATTCCAGGAAAGATTCCTTGTTTGTATGCAAGGGGTCTTGTACATTCGGCAATATACAAGCAACGGGAGAAACATTTGGTGGGCTCGCGGATATACAAAATGAATTGTATGTTGCACATGCATCGGAGGAAATATGCAAATGGACAGGTACAAGATGGATGCAGCTGATGAATTAACTGTATATGTGAAATATTTTAAAGTTTGTCATTGTATGTTTGGGGATTGTACATTCCAAGTATACAATCAAACATGCATTCCAAAGATACAGGGTTGAACCTAAAGTTGATTTCGATTTGCCTCATGAAAATTTGGGATCCACCTTGTTTAGAGAGCAATTATATGCATATGGAGGGGCCCGCGGATATACAAAGCCCGGATTTGAATTTTTTTCAAATCCAATGGATAAGTGGCAAGGGTCCATTGTATGTATGCATTGTATATCGCGGATATACAATGAAAAGTGCAAGGGTTCAAATACATGGGCTGGATTTCAAATTTTTTCTGATATAAGGGTTTGGAATCCATGGATTGCATGTATATTGGGTTTGTATATGCAGCATACAACCTGATATACAAAACAAAGATATACAGCCAAGACGTGAAGGGGGAGTCAAATACAGTGAATAAAATTTGAGGTCTGGCTTGTATATAAGATGAATGTATATGCCGATATACATTGAGATATGCAAGGGGCCGATATACAAGTGGTGGGCCCCGATGATTCAAAGGAGTTGTTGCATGTATATGCATTTTGCATTTACAAGGGATTTTCAAAGGCGAACAGTGGCGATTGTATATGCATCCATTCTTGCATATACAAGGGGCGAAATGGCAAAATGAAGATGGCAAAAAGTCAACAATAGGAACATGGAGTGCCTACGTGGCACGTAATCATTGGCTCTTGGCTTTTTGCAGTTGTTGGCACCGTGGATCTCAGCGATAGAATCAAAATCGACGGTCAGGTTTTAAACCTTCAGAGATGGATTTTACTTGTGTTTGCAGTCAATTTTTGAGCGGGAAAACTCCATGGGTGCACTGCTGAGATTTTCAAAGGGGAGCTGAGGGTAGTTGTGCTATTAACGGCAATGTACAGAGGCATGGGCCGATGGTTGAACGGCCAACTACCAGGTTTATGATGAAGATCTTTGAACGGCAGTGCAGGTCCCGAGCTCACCTGCCCTCTCTATTTTCTTGGGCTGCCTTCAATTTTGGGCGCCATTTCTGGTGCACTGTATCTAGCTAATTTTTTATTTTTACCTTGTAATTAATGCAGAGTACACTTTCTTGTTGTATAAGCAGACTGTGTTACTCATTTTTGTGGTGGTTGAAAACTGGACAAGTTTTGGATGTAATTGGATACAGTCTCATTGGTGGCTCTATTCTGGGTATCTTGTGAGTTTATGAGTTGTATGTTGAATGTCTTATATACAGAATTCATCAGTTTCATGTTGATTTAAATGAGTAATACTTTATAGCATGTATTTTGTTATTTGTCTCCAAATTGAATGTGTTCTTCTTCTAAATCTAAACAGCTAAGGGGTGTTAAAGATTCTAGGATATAGTTTTCCCATGTTGAATGCTTAGTCTTTTACTTCTGCTCAAGGAGTAGATTAAATGTTTTGGGCTAAGTATTGGGAAGGATACATTGCAGTAACGATATTTGTAAGCAGAAGTAACTAAATACTTTATTTTGGGTATTGTCTGTAAGGCAAACATTGCATAATCCCCTTGAAATCTGATTGTTGTTTCAGGTCTGTGATAAACATTCACATATATATATGTCTATTGACTCCGAGTCCCGGATAGGCACCGATCTGGTCTTATATTTTGGTTGCAACCCAAAGTCTCAGTTTTGCATCAAACATAAAATTAAACTCAAACTTCATACACAAACCTTTAGGACATTAGAAGTAGTTTTAGGACCAGAATCCTCTGTCTCACAATTGAATATAGGCCCAAAGCTAGCCCCTTTGCACTTATCTCATAGTTTTGGTCTGCATAAAAGAGGATTTATCTTCTTTGTGTCAACATCCCAGCTAATTTGTAGATGCATTTCATAGATGTTGAATAGGGAATACCCCCCTTGGTTCTGCAGAGCCTAAAGAAGAGGAGGAGATATTTATAGAGTCTATCTCCTATATTGTTGGCCCCTAGCCCAGAAATCTTGTTGATCAATGATGGCTACCTTGTAGGGATAATTGGAAATAAACATCTAGTCTGGGAAAAATAACCAACATTATCCTCGACACTTGACCTACTTGTCATAAATGCTCATTCTCAAAAGCTGCCTGACTTTACTCTGATAGATACAGTCGATCAGAATTGCTCTGCAATGTACCACACCAACTTATTTTCTTCTAGATTTTCTTCCATAAGATATTTTATATCAGATTCCACCACATATCTTCGTGTCGGACTCCAACACTAACTATCTGACTGGGGGTTTTAATTTTCACAACTGCTCCCCCTAAGCCAAAGCTCCCAATTTACTTCTCGGAGGAAGTATCTGCACCAGATGGTGGTGTGGATCTATCATTAACTTCAATTACTTCTTTCTTGATCCAAATCTTGTCCATTTCTTTTTGAGTTTCAACTGGATCAACTTTTTCTTTTCCCTTATCATTCCTCTACTCTGTTTCCCTTTCTTTAGCATAGTAATTTCTCTTCACATTCTTGCTCTTACAAACTCTTGCAACATGTCCAATTTTGTTGCAATTGTAGCACATAATGTTCCTTTGTCTTCGATTCCTTCTATTGATTGGATTTGATCTACATTGATTACCCATATGTCCAAATCTATTGCAAGCAAAACACTTTCCATTAAATGATTGACTATTCCTTGCATTGTAGGAACCATTCCTTACGAGATTTATGCATTCATTTGATTTGTGACCAATTTTCTTGCAATTGAAACATTGACCAGAAAAGGATGGAACATTTTGATTATGGTTTATTTTACTCCTACACTGAGTAGCTTTATGACCAAACTTATTGCAATTAAAACAATGGCCATTGAAAGATGGATACCTTTGAGGATTTGGCTATCTGACCGGAGGTCTTCTAAGTCTTCTTCTGAACTGGTTTCCTCTGTTTTTCTTTAACTCAGTGTTTGTTTGACTAGATTTTGAACTTTCTCCTTTCTCAAATCCCAAACCTTGCTTATCATCAGCACTCCTTTGACTAGCAATCACCTCATCAAGCTTTGCAGAACTTAGTTTGAACTTTTCTTCATAGCTCTTAGCTACATCCAGATCAAATTTTAGAAGTAGCACTTCTTTGCCCAATTTTTCACATTTCTCTGATTTATCCTTAACAACTTGGTTCAAATGCTTTTCAATTTCTTCCTTCTTTTCAACTTCTAGTGTCAACCCATTTAGAAACTCATGTGCTTCATCTAATTGATCATTTAGCTCCTTGCTTTTCTCTTTGAACTTCCTGACTTGCTCTCTTAGCTTTAGGATGCATTCATCAGCTTCTTGAATATTAGCTTTTAGATCCCTGATTTTTGCTTCAGATTTTTTAAGATCAATAAGGGTTGCTTCTAGTTCCTTGTTGCTTTCATAATTTCCAAATCTTCTTGTTGCCATGATTACACTGCCCCAGATCTTTCTCAAGTTGTTAGACTTCTTTCAAGAAACATTGCTTTGATACGAATTGTTGAACACTGAGAGCGGGGTGAATCAGTATTCTAAAATTTAAACAGTTAAACCAAATACCAACTTTAATAAACAAAAAGCAAAGTAACCACAGAAATACAACCCACATAAACATGACACATAGACACTAGATTTTTACGTGGAAAACCCAAGGGAAAAAACCACGGAGAGGATTATCTCTCAATATATATTGCAATCTTTTACAAATGGTAATGTTCAGGCTTGGTCACTGCACAGGCCTAGAACATGCTGGCTCACTGCCATGAAGTACAACTAGGTCTAGCAGGCTCACTGCCTCAACCCTAAACCTAGAAAGATTACAATGAGGGCTATTAAACCCTAATGATTGCTTACAGTTAGGCTCACTGCCAAGTACAAGTGAAATTATATAAGAAATATGAATACTGCAACAGCATCTATCAGTATGCCAGGGTGTAGTCATTTAGCATCTGAATACTGAATCCTGAGTCTTCATCATCACTGATCTTCTATCTCTACTCTTCTATTCTCACACTCGCATCAATCACGCACACATCATTATCGCCTCAACCAAAATTCATCACTCTTATATATCTACATCATGATTTATCTCTTAATCAGGTCAGCAAGCTAAATCTGACACGTGTAAACAAAGAGTTGTACTCTTGTCGGCTTAATATTGTGTTCAATATGCATTCCGGATTCAAATAAACGTGTAAAGGTCTTCACATAAGTCAGCCCCAATCATATAACCACTTAAATTAATTATCTAGATGCTATAACATTAGAGAAGACACATTGCAGACACGCCAAACACAATGAAGCCAGTAACATGCACATGCAAAACACAGAGAAGATAGTAACAGTTACGTAAAACATGGGGAAGATAATATTGAAGACATGTAAAACACAGTGAGTACAGTGAATGCAGTGATTATTTTATTTTCATTTTTCATATATATATGAATGTAGATACAGATGTATGTAAAGTAAAAATGCAACACACCACTCAAAATGTAGGAGGGGAATTTCACCACACTCTTTGGACTACACTTGAGAACAAACACACCATACAAATCCCAAAGCATAGGAGGGGCATTTCTCCATGCTCTTTGGACTATACTTGGGAACAAACACATGGAAGACACACGGAAAACACAAGCGTCGTATAGCATGCCAAAGACTTACTATACGTCAAGAACATGGCAAACAAGCAATGGAAGGAACTTATTGCTAAATTCCCACCATCTCATGCACATTATAGGCACACCTGATGGTTGGGCTTATGCCACAACAACTGCCAAAGACACATTTAAGGGAGGATACACCAACCCCGCCTACTTGGAGGACTTTTAGAATAAAAAGGATGTGCACTAGCTCAAGAGATACACCATCCCTACCTCTGCAGAGGGCTTTATATAAAAGGATATGCACGATATCCTGCCTCCACAGAGGGCTTACAAACATGCTTCGTTAGTACCAAAATCATCAGATAGCTTACCTTATATGCCCCCACCTTAAGGTGGTTGATATCATGTACCGATATCAAACACATTAAGGTAGAGAGAAAACACACAAGGGAACAAGAGCTTTCACAAAGCCCATGCCCCCAGAGGTGACATGTGCTTCACGATCGCTGAATGTTCCCACAAACACACAATTTCCTACAAGAAGAGAGGTTAGAAATCTTTCTCTAAGATAATAACCACATCATATGATAAAATCAATGCATAAACATAATCACATAAAGAGTCGAGGCTATACTATGGGTTCAAAATCTGAGTATAACCATGGGGCTATACCATAGAGATCTCAAAACCGAGTGTAACCAAGGCGAGATTCAAAGATAAACAAAGTGTATGGAGCAGCTATATTGTTATAGTTTGTTAATATGATAAGACAACATCAGAATATCACATGGAATGATTCTACTAGCCAAGCATTGGATAATATATATCAACCCCATCATCATGTATGGACTAGGTCTATTTTTGCTTACTCGCTGAAGGGACACATGGTCCGTATCAATATTTATTTGTTTTTCGTCATCCACCAGCTAGATAAAACCACTAGAAGAAGATAAATAATAAATCAAGAGAGGAAAGCAAGTGCATTAGGGTCGTCACGTAGGAAGGTGCCCCCAGGTCACCAACCACAACGTTATGCCCCTAAGACATAACACACAACAATGAAAATAGAGGAGAAGCAAGATAGAAGAATAATGATACAAATAGAAGAAGGGTCACAATAGAGGCGGTCTCCCGGTATCCTTGACCTTACAAGAGTATCAAGGGTCATCCAAGGAGGCCTAAACAACACATAACACATCACGGGGGAAACACAACACAAAAGTAAGGGGTTAGAAATACTTACCTGAAGGCAAGCTCATGCTAGAAATTGTCAACAATCAAATCATCCTCCTCCCAATCTCGGATGTTAGAGGAAAGAGGAACATAAGGTACAATTTCTAATTCTTTGTCATTGTTTGTAAAGTGTTCTTTGTTAAGCTCTTCCTTGTTTGTTTCGGCATTAGAAGGTGGAATAATTTCTTGCTCTATTGTGTTTCTTTGTGTAAAATCTTGTCTTCTCTTCCTCCTTTCTCTTGCTTGTCGCTTTCTCTTTGTTCTATTGCTTATATCTTTAAAAGTGTTGTCATCTTGTTCCATTGGTTTTTGTGTCTTAGAGGAGGAAGTTGTCCAAATATTATTTGTCTTGATGAAGTACCTTGTTCTCAACGAATACCTCTCGATCCTCTTAAGGATGGCAGGGGAGGAACCTCGGCATAGAGTCCATTAGCTTTCTCTCTAGGAAGTTCTTCTAATGTGGGTTGTTCTTTTCTTATTGTTTCTTGACTAGAAGGACCGGCCACTCGATGTAGTAATTTTGTTTTGCATTTTCTATATCCCAAGAAGTTAAAATCCATTCATGGCTCCAGTTCCTGATTAGATTGTGACCAAAAATAATCAAGGTTGAAGTGTTGTCTTGTAACCAAAGGTTTATATCTATTGCGATAAATAGTATGCACTTGTCTGTTCAAAAGAAATTTTACACAGTTATGAATCATTGAAGGGGCAACTTTCATAGCTTTTAACCATGGGTGTCCTAATTTTATGTGAAAAAGGTCAGATAGAGGGACGACATCAAATAGTTGTTCTACAAATTTTTCAAATACCGTGACCAATAAAGATATTTTCCCAGAAGTGTTTATAAAAGCTCCATTATGTGTCTTAATCATCATGTCAGAAGGATCATAGAAGTCTTATATCAAACCATGTGAATAAAGGAACTCTTCTGTTGCCACATTAGTCATGCAATTAGGATCTACAAGTGTTCTATCCACAGGATTTTCTATTATCTTCACAGTGATATAAAGAGGTCCTTCAGTTTCTCCAATTGTTCTATCATGAGGTGTAAACACAATTTCGGGTTCAAGGACCTTTCTTTTCATATAAGCCCTAGAAGGGAACCTAGTGTTATTGTTGTGATTAGAAGCCATGTGTATGTGTTTTCAAATCAATGTGAAATCATATTTTAAAATATTTTCAAAACTTATGCAAGGAACAAGTTCAAAATTATGTAAGTTTATGACCTAGAATGCTTGATCTTTTCACTTTTTTCAATGCAAATGCCTAAAAGAAGAGGTGTTGTGAAAGGATTTAAGAGGGGAAGTGAATCATAAGCTATATATCAGTCCAATAATGTAGAAATATCCTTCACAACACACTTATAATACAATTCTATATGCAAAATAAGTCAAAATCTAGTGAAAAATGCAAGTTTTTCATACCCTAGTGAAATCAAGGCATGAATATGTTCAAAATGATATGTAAATGAATTGTAATTAGATTTATGATGCAAAATAACTCAGCTCAAATCTAAAAATTCTTTTAAAGTCTTACAATGCTCAATGCAAGTGCAATTTTTAAGGATGAATGAAAAATGCTAGTTTTTGTTGAAATTATCTAAGTGTGAATGCAAATTTTTTGAAATATGAATGCAAAAACACACTAAAATGCCACACTACATACAAAATCAGATTTGAATGGAGTGCCTAAGATGAGTAGTAAAATTTGAAACAAGATTTTAACTACAAACCCTAGTTTTTTAAATCACTAGGTTATAAGAAAAATTCAAAATTTTAAGCAAACCCTAGCAATTTTAATATGAAAAAATGCAATGCAAAGGATTATAATATGATAAATTTCTATAATTTATATCATATCTAATGTAAAAATCAGAAATTAAATGGAATGCAATGCAAATTAATTCAAACTATGTCAAAATGCAAGCTTAAAATGCCAATTTTTTTTCAAATTTTTCATTTTTTTTGTAAATTTTCAAATGCAATATGAAAATGATGAATGAAATGAATGCAAATCTAAAGCACAAAACTTAGCAAGGTGCAAAATTCAAATAAAACATGGGTTCACCAAAATGTTTAGGTGTAAAAAGGGGGATTTTCAATTTCAATGAATGTGTAGGTTAAATCCTCCTTTCACACCTTACATTCAAGGACATAAATCGAGTCAAGCCACCACTCTTACAAGAGGGCTTTGCTACAGATTTAGTGTCACTTGGAATGAAGAGGAAACTTGGAATTTGCTGATTAATTAATTAATTAAAGCCTGATTATGCTTAAAACCCTAATTTCACAAAATCGTAAATAAATAGACGAATCACGACAAATACTTGCACACAAAGATATCAAATGACAATTAGATACATACCAGATTTTGAGATTCCGGATACGAAAAAGTCAGGGACGAAAGAGCAGGCACCCGAGTCCAAGGTGGCAATTTCTTCAAGGATCTCTGAATCTTGTCTATAACTAATCACCACTATCATGGAGGTTTTTTGCTTCGAAGATCTAGAGGACTAAAGAGAGGGCACCCAAGTCCAGGACCCGATTTTCTTCTCGAGTCTACAATTCTGACACTCTGTTACACCTCCCTGCAACTCCACTTATTCCGCTTCTACACATGTAACCTGCAATCACAGAAAAGGGGGTTGGGGTTGTGGTGTCTAGGAGCTTGCCTCAGTCAAGCCCCAGAAGGACATTCAAGTCTTCCAAACATCGTTGTCAGATAGAGAGTGTGTATCCCTACGAGATAGAGGCAAAAATCAATTGATAAATGATTGAAAACACAAATAAATGTCACCTCAGAGGTGTAGCTTGCATCAAGATGAAAATCTTTCACATCATGCGAAGATGAAGCCAAATTTGCATAACAAACTTAATAACAAGACAAGTCTGCTCTGTAACAATGAATACTTTGAATGCTCTAAAATCATATGTGCACCAAAAGTTCATAATCATCTTCTAGTTTACAAATGAATCCCTAAACATGCTTATATATGCAACTAATTTCGTAATTCAAACTTGAGATGTCGGCAACAGACACTTCTAACAGTCACATAATCGACATTTAAAATTTGGGACCCTGCCAAATAGGGCAAGACTAGAGCGCGGGTGCCCAAGTCCTGGGACCTATTTTCAAGGTAGGGTCAAGTTCACCACTGCCCCCTAGGTCCATTTTGACATGGGTTTTCAGGGATTTCCATCAGGAGATAAAATAAACATGCATGATTACACTAAAAGGACTCGGGAGCTAAACTTAGGAGGAAAAAAGCCCTAGGGAGACATTTTCCAATGTAACACATACAAGGTGTTAATGTTGAGCTAATGTGCACAAGTGCAAATTGCATGAAACTATGCATAGATCACGTAGATTATATGATAAACATCTCAACAATGGGCATCACATGGAATGGTGTTTGTAAGGTAGACAAACCAATTATGATAGGTAAAGTAATGGTACTTGAGGGCTCATGACCTTCACTATCAAATCTTTTCATACTAACCTCAAACTTTTACAAATTGGGTGTATCAACTTTGATTGTATGCAAAAACTATAGTTGAGACCAAAACCACTATCCACTAAGGTGTATTTAATGGTGCTTTTGTTGTACTCTCTGTAATTTAATGAGTGAAGGAAGTGTTATTGAATGATAGATGGGGAAAGAAGCTCTTTAGAATTAAAAATTATGATTTAATCACTATTATGGATGGACTCTAACATAGTGGCAACTTCTATTAGCCTAGAGTTGGATTGGACTAAAACTAATTAGAAAGCTTGTTGTAAGATACCTCTATAGTTTTCTAAGGTATGTAGTGTGTCCCATACAAATATATTGGCTTGGGTGTTTTGAAGTTGGTCTACAATTTCATACTCTTCATGGGTTTCAGTTCACAACTATGTGACTGGAGATAAGTTGGGGCTAGTAGTAGGTTTAAGGTTTTAAAAGAGGGAAGATTTTTCTATTCTCTAGCCATTTTCTTATATGTATAACTAATGGCGTGAAAATCATGACTAGTTTGGGATATTTGGAATACCATAAGTTTGTTCATTGGAGATTCTAGTATTCCTCACAACACTCTAGGTGTGATATGAATAAAAAATAGATAAAATTTAAATGTGAATAGGAGGGGCAACCCTCAAAACTAATGGTCAAAGTTGAGGGGCTGTGTTGGTAGGTTTGTTGAGAACTAATAATTGTAATTTTTATAAAGTTGTGTCCTAATGTTTCCTAGAAAGAAGAATGTAGGTACTAAAAACTTGGTTATATGGTGAAAAGTCAACAAGCCCTACATGAATGGTTGAGAAATATCACATTGTATTATATATGCATTTGAGGATTGATGAGAGGTATATTTATGAATGCATTGCATATGCATGTGAGGCCATGTTCTTGTTGTGATTGTAACTTATATAGACTTGCTGTAAGTGTTCTCATTAATGAATGATGCTTTGTGGGGTTTTCTATTCAAAAGGGGTTGTCCCATGTATGTACTGTGTAATATGATCTTTATGTATTTTATAAACTTCTATTAATTTCATTTACTATTCTATTATTTTTGTATGTTTCTATTTCCTAATTAATTATTACCAGTCAATATCGATCCTAGTCCGCTAACATGGTATCAACCTATATCTATATAGGTAATTGAGAAGCACTTATTTGCATGAGAAAAATGGGCAATTATAGTCATAGTCACAAGTAAAATGCGTAGGAGAATTGAGAAATGATTGCATTAAAATTTGTTATTTTTGTGTTAATGAAACCATCACAAAATTTTCTATATTGGAAAAATCTCTACTTTACAAAATTTACTATTATTCTGTATTATTATTTTCTAATATCATCACAAATTTGCACCAAGGATCATGTTTTTTGTGTTGGTTGCTTATTGTCCTGATGCGGTGCAAGGATTCAAACTTGAGTCTATGGCTTTATTGCCCAATTGTTGATTTGGGAATGTGCTACACTCTGTAGTTTGCCTTTATATTGTGTGAAGATTTGACCTTTGGCATCCTCTTGTGCATGCACCCTACAATGCATTCATCAATTGTGATCACTAGGAATGCAATAATGAGAAGATTAGTTGTTCATGGACATTGTGAGGAAGGCCTTAATTTTTACTCTCAAATGGGATCTATAATGAGGCATAATAATGATCTATTAGTTATCAATTGTGTGTTGTGATTCACTTTAGATGTTTTTCCAATGGGATCTATGATGAGGCATAATAATGATCTATTAGTTATCAATTGTATGTTGTGATTCGCTTTAGATGTTTTTCCTCAAATGACAATAGGAGTCTATTGTCAAATATTTTTACTAGTTGGTAACTACCAACATAGTATTATGAAAAAAAACCGTAGGCTATGATTGCTTTTCTTTTATTACTAGACAAAGGCACCACATCCAAAATCTAACACCATTCTTCTTGTGATAATTCTATTAATGACCTTATTTATTGCATTGCTAAGGCTAAATGTACTCCTTAGGCATACTTTTTAAAATTTAAATTTTATAGGAAAAATGTTTTGATTTCACATAAAAGATCTATTTTAATCCTTGATTATCTCCTTGATCATAATGTATGTTTTCTCAAAATTTTATCATTTTTTTCCAATTCCACCTTACCACTATTGAAGCATCTTTAGACTGTTGTTGAAGTATATCAAAGTGCTCATGTATGATTAGCTGGTAAAGCATGTTTAAGCAAGTATTTTTCTTTAAGTAAGGTAAGCTTGTTGAACATTGTAGAAGTGCTACAAATATAGAAGTACATCAACTATTTCATAGTTTTACCACATTGGGTTGTGAAGGGTAAATTTCTGTTATTGATTCCCTCTTTTCATTGTTGTTTGACATTATATACAACTATTTTACAAATCTTTGCACTCTAGCTATCACAACTTTAAGTCTAAGCATGAGAAATCTCATGATAATTCTCAACCCAAAAAACCCAAATGGGGTCAATCCCTAAACCAAAATGTTAACTTAGAAACTCATTCTTCAACAAAAATGACTAACATGAAAACAAATATGCATAATATTTTATGTCAACTTAACATGAAACAAATATGCATAATATTTGATGTTAATTTTTATACAATTAGATAAGAATCTAGATGGGTTTTTTTTGTGGTTGTAATTCGAGTTCTATTTAAAATGACTTCAACAATTCTTGCAACTTGCAAAATTGACAAAGGAATTATGTATGCTATTGTCCCTTAATTTGTGTAAGAAAATCATTTAAGTCAATTGAACTTTCAATTGATCAATTTTCACTTTGAAAAAGAATGAGATAGATTGGTTCCACCCTTATCTATGTGTTAAAGTTATTTTTTTGAAGAGTGTAAATGAACTAATCATCTACTGTAAATGAACTAATTATCTACCTTTTTTGAAGAGTGTAAATGAACTAATCATCTACTCTAAATGAACTAATTATCTACCTTTTTTGAAGAGTGTAAATGAACTAATCATCTAGTTACTACTGTAAATGAACTAATCATCTACTGTAAATGAACTAATCATCAAATGAACTAATCAACTAATCATCAAATGAACTAATCATCTACCTTTTTTACTGTGAATGAACTAATCATCTACTCACTACTATAAATGAACTAATCATCTACCTTTTTTAAGTAATCATCCATCTTTTTTTTTTTGAGAACTAATCATCAAATGAACTAATCATCTACTCACTACTATAAATGAACTAATCATCTACCTTTTTTGAAGTAATCATCCATCTTTTTTTTTTGAGAACTAATCATCAAATGAACTAATCAACTAATCAACAAATGAACTAATCATCAAATGAACTAATCATCTACTCACTACTGTAAATGAACTAATCATCTACCTTTTTTACTGTAAATGAACTAATCATCTACCTTTTTTACTGTAAATGAACTAATCATCTACTCACTACTATAAATGAACTAATCATCTACTCACTACTATAAATGAACTAATCATCTACCTTTTTTGAAGTAATCATCCACCTTTTTTTTTGAAGAGTGTAAATGAACTAATCATCTACTCGCTACTGTAAATGAACTAATCATCTACCTTTTTTACTGTAAATGAACTAATCATCTACCTTTTTTACTGTAAATGAACTAATCATCTACTCACTACTATAAATGAACTAATCATCTACCTTTTTTGAAGTAATCATCCACTTTTTTTTTGAAGAGTGTAAATGAACTAATCATCTACTCGCTACTGTAAATGAACTAATCATCTACTCGCTACTTGATTGAGATCCCACTACTTATCATCTATCATCTACTCACTAGATGATTGAGATCCCTACAGCTATTGAGAGCATTTTTACAAATTTATCTATTTAATAGGTGTGCATAATTTAGTCATCAATTCTAGGCAAAGTATAATTGCAATTGAACCATTTTTTAAGCATTTATTTGAACCATTTTAAAGCATTTATTTGGAATCATGGATTGAAATTTTGTTACATTTAAGGCGCTAACAAATGAACATTGTAATGCCAGTTGGTAATAACAAAATGAGTCGTTAAAACTTTTGGATAGGGTGGGAAAAAAAGGCATAAACTTATTATAAAATTAAGCCAACCAAAATGGTTGCTTTAGCATCCATTTAGCATATAAGCATCCAAACATATTTATATGAGAAAAGTAAAATGGTCCCTATTTGGATCCAAACAATCAATTGGTTCTCATATAAGCATACCATTGCATCATTTATGTTAAGTCAAACATTATTCATTGGACTTTGTCATCCATCACAAAGTGATAAAAAAAACACTAAACAGTTCAATCCAAAAGCTTCAGACACAAAACTCCACATAGTTTTTACAATACAAATGCAAAACAAAATCACAAAGACAAACAGGCGTAAAGATAAACCATTTAAAATACATATCCTGATATACATTCTGTAACAGAATTTCAATATGCATAGGCAGCCAGGGAACCAATTCTGGATTCAACTGGCTTGGCTAAAAACCAAGTCCAATAAGACATTATTCAATACCTAGAAATCACACACACTGAGTCTGTTTTAAACATTCATGAAATCAACCTAAGAACACTCAACCTAACTATTCCTAAAACCCACCACGGAGACGAAGCACGAGATGAAGGGTGGACTCCTTCTGAATGTTATAATCAGCAAGAGTACGTCCATCTTCAAGCTGCTTCCCAGCAAAAATAAGCCTCTGCTGGTCCGGAGGAATGCCTTCCTTGTCCTGTATCTTGGCCTTCACATTATCAATGGTGTCAGAGCTCTCCACCTCCAGAGTAATGGTCTTTCCAGTCAAGGTCTTCACAAAAATTTGCATACCACCTCGAAGACGAAGCACAAGATGGAGAGTCGACTCCTTCTGGATGTTATAATCAGCCAATGTCCGACCATCTTCGAGCTGTTTCCCAGCAAAAATGAGCCTCTGTTGATCTGGTGGAATGCCCTCTTTGTCTTGGATCTTGGCCTTCACATTGTCGATAGTGTCAGAACTCTCCACTTCGAGAGTAATGGTCTTTCCGGTGAGGGTTTTCACAAAAATTTGCATGCCTCCCCTGAGACGAAGCACAAGATGCAGGGTTGACTCCTTTTGGATGTTATAATCTGCTAATGTCCGACCATCTTCGAGCTGTTTTCCAGCAAAAATAAGTCTCTGCTGGTCTGGGGGAATGCCCTCTTTGTCCTGGATCTTTGCCTTCACATTGTCAATTGTGTCAGAGCTCTCTACTTCAAGTGTAATGGTCTTTCCGGTAAGGGTTTTAACAAAGATTTGCATGCCTCCCCTGAGACGGAGTACCAAGTGAAGGGTGGATTCCTTTTGTATGTTATAATCTGCTAGGGTGCGTCCGTCCTCAAGCTGCTTTCCAGCAAAGATAAGCCTTTGCTGGTCCGGGGGAATCCCTTCCTTGTCCTGGATCTTGGTTTTTACATTGTCAATGGTATCGGAGCTCTCAACCTCCAGAGTGATGGTCTTGCCGGTGAGAGTCTTGACAAAAATCTGCATGTTGAAGCTGATAAACCTTAAATCACCTGAAAAAAAAAAAAACACACGTTAATGTGGCCAAGCATGAAACTTAGAGATGCCAATTATATAGCATTTCATATTACACAAACAAAGTATATGCTCTTAAAAAACAATACTCCAAAACAAGCAAAATTCACAGTTATGCAAACCTCTTAAGATTCAAAAAAGTTGCAAGGTAGGGAAGTCAGACTAAAAATCTACACTATCAGTCCTGAATAAAAATGTCATATTCGACCATTGGCAGACAAAATGCAAAATTTGGCATATATTTGAGATGATTCAACTAATGAAAAGAGGAGCTGAGACTGAATGTTCAATTCCAAACAAGAAATGATTTATTTGGAAATAAGTGACTGGAACCAAACCCCGGAATACAATGCACTCTCTATTGTTAACAGGGCAAAGCATCTAAGTTCAATAAGGTAACGCACAACCTCTAACCACCCTTCATCCTCTATAGGATACTAAATAATATAGGAAAGCATAAACATGTCGTACTCGTTCTCCTTTAAAAATTAACTGCTAAAGCAGAAGACTAAAGACTGTTTGAGCGAACGCCCAACTGGGTAGTAAAAACCACACCCAATCGGACCTGAAATTTTATTAAACCCCTGGTATTGAGACTTGGTCTAAAGAAGGCATTTTTATGCTCCAACTCAGACCAAAAAACTGGACAAAACTTATGAAGCAGTGCAAATTAAAGGCATTCACTAAAGTTACGCAAATTAACAAACGTGAGAGGTGCAGATTCAATCCAGAGAGCTTGGAATGCATTCCATATAGCTCGGAGTGCATATACACCGTTTCTGACAGGACATTTACGGAACTTTAGGCAATTCTCAAAAGTTTAAAACCCTAGTTAATTAGTCTATCTCTTGGGCCAAGAAAGACTTTTTAAGACTTATCTTCACCAGCAATTTTGATCTTTCCTCCTGCAACTCCAATTATGTGGAACAAGTGGGTTCACTCAGGGTTAGGTGATAGTTGAGTATCTTCTCTAACAAACAAAATTTGAACTCAATCAGGTGTGCTTATATTTAATTAAGCCTTAAACCTCATCAGCTCAAACCCTAGTGGATAGAAACCCTCGAACGCAAACCCTAGTGGAGCTATTAATCATGGAGTATTGAAAGCAACACACAACGCAAGCAGTTTAACTCCATTAACAGAAGGACAATAAATAAGGCAAACATACCTGTAAAAAAAGCCTTGCGTGAACACCAAAAGAATGGCAGAAGAGCTTTGAAAAAGAATGAAAATAGAAGGATGTAGTCGTAGTATATATATAGAGAGAGCGTGAGGAAGAAGAGTCTTTTGCCGACCACAGTCGCGACCACCGAATATGAAACAAATTTTCGAGTGTCAAAAGCTTTAACTCACACGTGTGCACAACCAGGTGGCCTTGGCCCGTTGTTTATATAAACGGTGGGTTGCCATTTTCTAAAGTTCAAATTTCCTATTTTCTAAAGATATAACCATACATGGGCATCAAAAACCTCAAATTATATGTTTATGATTATGTATTTAAAAACATCATTTAAGGATATTTCAAGGGATGGAAAGGAGATAGGATCAAATAGAAAACAAATATAAGTATGAATATTTTCTAAGAACACTTTAGTGGTTTCTTTTTCTCAAATTTAGATATACACGTAGGTAATCATTTTTTCTGGGTATCGAAGGATAAATTCTACATTAGATAGAATTGTGCTGTCGAGGTTAAAACCATGCAATCTAGACCAAATTACAGGTGTGATCCAGTCTCAGTATCCTAAATGTTCAAGATTTAGTTGTCACCAATTCAATTCTAAATTATAGGTTTGTTGAATACAAGGTGAATGACACAATGGGAATATTAATAATAATGTGTTTCAATCCAATTAAACATGTGATAAACTATATAATATTAATGAAACAATTTAGAGAAGTAAAGATAATTATGCAAACCATATGAACACCAACTACACATGGAGAAACCCTTGCAAGAAAAACTCCACAACCAAAGAGACCCAAGCTTGTATTAATCTTTGAAAATAGAGTATACTAATACAATCCACTTATCCCTCTAACTAACAATAATTGAGCAACATAAGAATACCTACAAAAGAACCTTACAAACCTTTATCCCATGGCTCCATTGTCTAGAAATATTAGAAACAAGAAACCACCAAGTGGTATTCCAAAGCTATGAGTCAAAATCATGAGCCATAGCAAAAATCCAACACACCCATAGTCATGTTAAGCAACCCAAAATAGCAAGTAACTTCTCTTGCATCTCTTACACCTCTTACATCTCTATTATGCATTATATTCTATCATAATGGTTAAATTTACTGATATCTTAATTGGGGAGATGCTTTATAACTCTCAATTTTGACCTTTTCAATGTAACATCTCTATTCAATGCCTTCTTACACAATATCCCAAGTATCCCAGAGAATAAATAATAAATAAATAATGTCCCCACCCTTACATGGGCATCCCATTTCATCCACTTCGTGATGTTTGGATATCATACATTGTTTATCATCTACATAATTAAATATAATTAATAAATACTTAGGATTTGCAAGGTGAATGACACATCTAATCCTAATAAGGTTGCACATCTCAACATTCAAAATCAACATCAATTCAGTTTCTAGGTAAACCATGTATATCTATTTATTTTTCACTAGCCTTAGTATTTCATTTTCTGCCATGTATATCTTATTATTTTTCACCAACCTTTCAATTTGGGCTTTAGTAAACCTTGCAACATTGATATTCAAGTCTGTAGTTTCCAGGGAATCAATATCTTCAACCTGTTGTACTAAGAGATGGGCAAATGCCTTATTAGGATCATCAATAACTAAAGGTTTTTGTTTGATGGGTGCAAGGCCCATATCAACAAAGTTGCATTATCTGGATTATAAGCTGATCCAAAGTATTTTTGTCTACCCCTTCGATGCTTAACTACAATTTTTTATTCTGACTCCTCATGAAGCTATCAAATACAATGGCAGAGCTCATATCCCATCTAGAGAGAAACATAACTCTTGCCTCTTCTAGCAAGGTTCGCCCTTTCTCTGGGGTCATAGTTTCCATCTCTTTATCAATCTCAACCTGTAGTTCCTTCAAGGCTTCAGCTTCCCGTTCAGGTGTGATATCTTTAATCCTTTCCCTGATTTGTTTTCCTTTATACTCATACACAAAGGCCTTAAACTCAAGGGTTTTAACAAAATCATCATCAAAGACAAATTTTATACTAGCACTATGTATTATATTATCTGAAATCTCATTTGGGGATTCCATTTCAACAACATCTCTTTCCATTGGGGGTTCATAATCTCCAATCACAGGTTTGAACATTTGCATGCCTTCATCTCCACTCCCCATTTCTTCTTGTTCTACAATAGATGTGCCCATAGAGAAACTGACATCTGGTGTAGGCTGAAGGGAGAGTTGGCAAAGTGGAGTTTCATATTCAGCTTGCATTTCCCTAATGTTCTCATTCCTCTGTGTGAACACCCAAGGAGGCACATCCCTGGTCAACTCTGCTTCATGTGAGATTAGTGTATCTAGTCTCTTTATTGCATCCCTAATTTCAAGAAAGGCTCCATGATACAGGGGATTATATTTGATTTCTTCCAAGCCTCTACTAACATCAATCTATGATATAGGTTTCTCCTGCTAACTGCACAATTTTCATCAACATTTCTTATTAAATCATCATCCACAAAAAAGTGTGTGATGATACCCTTTCAATTTTTTGCTTGTCTTAACATCATTTATGAAATGTTCAGGGTCAAAATTTTCCCTTGCATTTCCTTTAGGCATTCTGTAGTGATATAGCTTCTTATCAATTAATTCATAACCCTTTTCAGAAATCGTGCAGTAAAGTCTCCAAAGCACAATGTCCCGGGCATCAATGATTGCTTGAACTATAACTTTTAAGGTGCATAAAATCTGAGTAGGCCAATTGCCTCACAATCTCCAAGTAAGCAATCCTATTTGGATAGGTTTTTCGTAGTCGAAATGGTGCTCCTTCATATCCATATATTCTAATTTTTGTACAGTCACCATATGCATACCAATCACCCCAATTGTGATTGACCTTCCCTCTCTCATCCTTGTCCTTGGGTCTTAGGAACCTTTGTACTTCTAGTGACAGATTGTAATCACATGGGTGACCCAGTCGATTGTATAAGGGTTTCACAAAATATTCCTCAAAATACAAATAATGTGATATTTCACACCTACTGTCCCAAATGGTCATCCACATCTACACTGGCCTAATATTTCCATCACCATCAAAGTCTTTTATTCTTAAACACTCATCCCACATCCCCATATTTTGTCCTTCATATAAAATGAGATGCATAAATAAGGAATAATGCATAAATCTAATACCTCCACTTCCATTTTTTATTGCAGCAAGCTTATTGTGAATTTCATTGGCTAGATACTCAGCATAATCAAGGGGTCGGGCATCCTACATCTGCACATCAGTTGTTAGGACCATTGGTGCTATCTCCATGAATATGGGAGCGTCCAAGCCAATTACTTGGCAAACAGAGTAGTATGTGTATTGATAGTACTCCTCAAACAAGTTCACAGAATATGGAGGGTTTTCTTCCCTTGAAAACACTCTGAGATGATTTCCCTCATCCTGGGGCCTTTGTAATGGCAACCTCCATCTATTATAACTAGTGCTCAGGTTGTGGTACTCATTTAGGAGAACCCTAATCTTGAATTTCATTTCAAAACTAGTGTCTAATTGGAATACCATAGATATGTAGTTCTTAGTAACAGGAATGAAAGAGGATCCATTTTTCAATTCAATCATGTGAGTCTGGGGATTATATCTGTTAGCAATGCTTTAATCAATTCCACACTAATGAACACATTAGGTACCACCAATTTACCCAAATTTAGTCTCCATGGGTTGGATACTAGTCTGTACCTATCCATCTTTCTGTAGTGGTATAAAAACAAATCGTATCCTCTTGTTGGGGTCCATGTATCCCCCACTTGCTTGTTTATATCTTCTAATTTTTCAGCCTGAGGGTTCAATTGTGCGTTCCTCCTAGACCTTTGTCCAAAGCCAAGACACTGATCTATCAAGTCTTGATTTAAATGTCTTTCTTCCTGTTTTTGTCTTTTGTTCTTAGGGTTTTTAGTCATACTTTCCATGATATGAGTTTTGTAAAAAGGAAACACTACGTTTGTGCTTCGACAATTCGAACCAGTTTGCAGACACTACAATCTTTAGCTCAGGCTTTGGGTACTTACTTGGATGATGCTTTCCCTGATTCTGATGTCGCCGTCCACAACTATGCCCCACTTCCCTTTTCTCTGTTTGCTTAATGATTTCACAATTTTTTGAGAATTGGATTCTTAATGCATTCGGCTTTGGTTTATTAATGTCGTTTGATGGAAAATTTCATGTCATCGAGGGGGCAATTAATTGTTTTAAATGTAGGTCGTTTGATCTTTTTAATCATTGTTGCCAAATTGTCTCTTTGTCATGCTGCGGTCTTGTCAATATTTTCACTTTATCGGAATGATAAATTTCTAATCTCGCTGATATTTCCCCTTTTTCCCGATATCCTTCTTATTGGTATATTTTTCTATTTCCTTCGAGATTTCAAAGGGACCTCATATGGCTTCATACCAATATCACAATGTCCTCTCGAAACCTTCCCAATGTTCCTTTGTTACCTGTCATCGCTTTATAGAAGGGACAAATTTCCTTGTCCCACCGATGTATAGTTTTCTCTTCGATGAACTTTACTGCTTACATGACATCAAAGGGACCCATGAATCACTCATCCCAATAATCTATAGTCTCTTCGATGTCCTTTTGTAAGCCTTATATCTTTTGACCTCGGCATATAGATTTGGAAAAATCATCGAGACCCACCTTATCGGCATATCAGAGGGACTGTTGTAATCTCCTACTAATATGACACTTTCCCTTCTATGATGTTTTTAAGTGTATTACATGCTTGTGTATATCGATATGTCGAAGGGATCCATCAATTGGTCATTCCGACATGGTAAAGTCTCTTTGAAATTAAGTATTTCATATATCCTCCCGATTTCCATTTGTCTGCTCGATGATGTATTAACATGATAACTTTATATATCCATCTTTTCAGCTTATCGAAGGGAATATGTAATATGTCCTATCGATAATTGCTAGTGTCTTCGACATGGCCTTTTCGGGCTATAAGGGATATTAAAATAGTTCCCTTTAATAATATTCATTTTGACTTGTTTCATCGGCCCGTCGAGGGAAGCATAATATAACTTTGTTTGATATGGTGTTGTCCCTTCGATGTATGTCATATGGGCTTAAGATGGTGACTACGGGAAGTGAAAAAATGGGATTTTTAGATAATGAATTTTATTGAAATGGGTACCCTAAGTGGAATAATGGCTACACATTATTATTGGGGTTGAGATTTCATGGTGAATTGGGAGTTACTGGTGTCTATAGGATATGTAGATGGGATATTTTGAATGGTAAAATTCTAAGTGTAAATTTGAATGATAGAATATTTGAGGGGATAGTTGAGGCTAATTTTATTAGTCCTAACACCATCAAAACTGATTGAACCTCTTCCACATATCTTAGCAGATGTATCATCACCAATTCTAACCAATTCTCCAATTATGATCTGACTCCACAGTCTTCTCTGATTTACCAGCCTTAAAGGCAATCTCAACTTTTGCACTACTTGTACCAAATTCTCGCATTTCAAAAGCAATTAAAATGCCATATAACTAATCTCTGGTAAATTGATCCAGATTTTGCAATTCTTCAATAACATAAACTTTATGACTGTAAACTTTGGGAAGAGTTTTAAGTACCTTCATTACCACTTCTTTTTCTTCCAGTTCTCCACCAAGACCTGTGAAGCTATTGAGAACTTCATCCACCTTCTGCAAGTAGCTTGTGATGTTTTCATTTTCAGACATTCGCATGGTCTTAAACATAATCTTCAGATTCTGCATCTTAGCTTACTTGACCTTATCATCTCCTTCATATTTACTTTTTAACTTTTTCTATATTTCATTAGTAGCCTTCAAATTTATAACTTTAACCAATTCAAAATTACTAAGACCACTTAAAAGAGCATACCTTGCTTTACCATTGGTTTCATAGGCCTTGATCTCATTTGCAGTACTTGAACCATTTTCAGGTATAGTGTATCCATACTCAACAGACTTCCAGATCTCATATCCAAGAGAAATTAGATAACCTTCAATTCTTATTTTCTAGAATGCATAGTCTGATCCATCAAACAGGGGAACATCTTTCTTGTGTGCCATCCCAGATCTACCTCAAGTGGTTAAACTTTCTTCCAAGGAACCTGGCTCTGATAGCAATTGGTGAATGCACAATACAACTGAGAGGGGGGGTGATTTAGTTGTAACTTAAAACTTTAGAACCCTCACACACATTCAAATCCACATTAATTCGATTAATCCTTTAAATTGTTAAGATGATTAAGCATGAAAGCAAATAACAGAAACTGAATCAAATCAGCATCAAACACAAGAGAACACTAGATTTTACGTGGAAAACCCAAGGGAAAAACCACGGTGAGGATTAGCTCACAATATAAAGTAATAGCAACACTGAAATACAATAGGGCTCACTCCCAGAAGGCTCACTGCCAAAGGGCTCACTACCCAAAAGAAAGAAAGGCTTACTGCCAGAATAGAAAAGAAGATAGAGAAGATTTATCAAGGAGAAAACTATCTCAATGCAATAGAGAATTCCATCAAAATGCCATCATCACCTCCGTAGTCTCACCGAGGAATTGTAGACACCTTCTGCTCACTGCATCTAGTAATCTAACACATGAAAGCTTACACTATACTGCACAACTTTGCACTCTATAACTCTGTAATTTGCATCTCACACACCATACACTTCTATCTTACCATCCTTGAATAGCTTGACACTTATTTATACCATCTTCAATCTTAAGATCATTCGCCAAGGTTGACAAATTACCTTAATCATGCAAATTCAAATTAGGTCGGCACCAAAACATTCCTACTGTGGAAAGGAATGAAGGCGGACCACAACACACCTTAGCTTGGACCTAAATCCACTCATACACGTTACACCATGCTTCCACAATCATTGAAGCAACTCTGCAATTAGTGTAAACACCCAAGGTCGGTCAAACCTGTGTTAACACCATAAACAATTATGTACACGCTTCCTCAAAACCAAAGATGACTCACGGACCACACACCATGTTTGAACACGATCTAGAGTATTCCAAAAACATCCTAAAATCCAACAAATTCCTCCACAACTTTCACCTACCGAACAAACTTGTCATGTTTACCCAGTATACTCAAATATCTTTGTCATGCACTGCAACTCAAGAAATCAACTTCCAAAGCACCAAAACAACGAACAACTTCAATTGAAAGTAGATATGAACCTTATAAACATACTTGCAAAACCGCAAGACCTGAAACCACTCCGCAAAGAAATACGGAGCAAAAACATTTCTCATAGACACCTCTGCAATACATAGTTCACACAGGTGAACACACCTTCCTCTACACTACAATTCAGCATGCCAAATTCTGAATGTAGCACCTCTGAACACCTCTAATCAACATATCCAAACCGCAAAAATAGATCTTCAATATAAAAGAGATGTAGAGCAAAACAAAGCCACCACTTTGTATGCCAAAATATCTTTACAATACATTGTTTCCTCTATTATTCAAATTTTCTCAAAAGCACTTGGGAACCAAGCACCAAGAACATAATATCACCATCTTCAACACTTCCTCACCATCAGAGACAACATCCCCTCAACACCAACTTGCTCACACTCTTACAATATTCTCTTGCTTATACAATTGACACTAATGACAACACAAGCTTGTTGGCATTAATGACAACACAATTGCACATACTTGCAACAACTATTACATATGTGCCAGTGGTTTGTCTTAACCCGCCAAAGGCTACAAAAATGTTGTGATTACGAGAGAATAAAATGCTAATACTAGTAACAGTTAACAATAAATGTTAACTTTTTACAAAGTCTAACCAAAAAACCTTTAGCGGGAGATAGCCATAACCTAGTGGTTTAAAAAACACTATGAACACATAAAATGCATTACACGCTTGTATAAGTGACAAGTATTTTTAGAACCGTCACTTGCATGCCAAATGTTAATGCAGTGAAAATGTTAAAATCAGCGACCATCATGCAAACTGAAAAACAAAGAATGCGTAGAGAAACAATGGTTAGAAAGCCCGAGTCAATGGGCATAGTGTTGTTCTAAAAATAGAGAGTCCCATTAGAGACTCTTAGCTCACTCTACTTAAATATCATCCACTTCAATGGGCCAAATGAAGAGTGAAGAGGTTGAGAACAATGGAAGACCGTTGGAAGGTGGCTTCTGTGCTTGACAACAAACTTTGACCTCTGTTGGAAAGAAAATTCTGATTATGGAAGCTGACTAGAGACGCCTCTTTGTTCCGCAACCGCCAAAGTGCTTCCTGTAGAAGATTGAAAACTATATAGATTTGATGGGAAGAATGGCTCGAATGAGCCAAAAAAGAAGCAATCAATATGAAGAAAGCAAAACAGGCCTCAAAAAATGTTGTAGAGGCGATGAATAAGAAAAAAACCACCTTCTTCTGGAAAGAAAATGTTAAACCAGGACCTAGGTAGAGATCTCTCAGAATGGCCACCAAGAATGCTTGGAACAACAACTTTGACTGCTGAATGCAAGGAATGCTATGAAGGACGGCTTCTAAACAACTCAAAGTCCTTCAGTCCACAATAGGTGGTGACCTTATATGGAGGTTTTGTAAACTTCAGCTACAAACCAGAGCAGAAAATCGCCTAAAACAGCAAATTGAAACCCTCGAACAGAGATGAAAAATCCCAAAATTTTCTTCGACCCAGGCAAAAAAACGTGCCCTCGAACTAGAAACGACTGCAATAGAGTCAACAACCCTTAAAAAATTGCCCAGAAATGGCAATAAATTCACCAAATCGATAAAAATACACCCTCAGATCTGCAAAATGTTGATTTTGCAAAAACAAATTGTATTTTCAATAAAAAAATCTATGAACGAAATCTTGCAAAAATGTCAAATTCTAAAAAAATTACTTTTTTTTACAAAAAAATCTATCAAATAGGAGATTTTTGCCTCCAAATGAACCAACAAGCTAATTAGCGTAGCTCTAATACCATGTTAGAACAAAGGATCGACTAACACATTGTTGATTACAAATTGGAGTAATAGATTATGAACAAGGTAGTTGTATATATAGGGTAAAGAGGTTGAGTTGACTTATGAGTCAACTTCAACACTTAACTAGAGGTGGAAGAAAGAGTGTCGGAGAATTGTGTTGGATGGACTCCCCAAGTCGACACCTAACCACCTGAGGTGTCTTAAAGCCATGTGTGGAATAATGCATAATTACTTATTTAAATAATAAGTAATAACATTAGTATTCTTACACTAACACTATTTTCTTGTTACGAAAAGTTAGAGGCTTAACTAGGGTGCTCTTCTTTTTCAAGTCTTCAAAGGGAGAAGATGACTTTCTAATGTTGACACTTTTCATGTATGGGGAAGGAAAGGAAGAACCTTTTCTTTCCAAAAGTGGTTTGTCCAATATCTTATCTTCCTTGGCCAAAAGCACCTCTACAACCCCTTGTATAGAGGGGGTCACCTCACGGTTCTTAAGACAAGAGGGTGGCACCCACCTACTATTGTCCCTAATGTGAGAGATCTCATCTTTAATTTTACCAACAAAATCCTTAGGAAGGGGAGCTATCTCTTTCTCCTTTGCACATGATTCAAACATCGTCTCATTAGTGACAACTTTAGTTCCAATATTTTATCTAGCAAGGAATATTAAGGGATATTTCTTTTTCCATCTCTACACTATATAAGTTTAGAAGGCCTTTATATAAGTTTAGAAGGCCTTTATTAGGCATTCAAGGATACATGTAAGAACAACAAGAACAAAATAAGATAAAAAGTTAAAGATCCTAAAGTTTAGACTAATGTATCTAAATAGAAAAAAGATAATACAAAGAAAAACCACATCTAAGGAGAGTAAAAGAAAGAAATGAAAGTAAAACAAGTACCTATTATTTTAGGTACAAAATATTGTGGACATTGAAGCAAGAATTTATGGTGTACCAAATGCCAATCATTGTATCACAACCACAAATTAAGAAACATGAATGGATAAGAAAGGGAGCTACTAATGTTACACTTCTTAATCATGTGTTTATGCCCAACACAAAGAAATATCAAGAAGAAAAATTAATTAAAAAGGTGAGCAAAGAAGAAAAATAAATAAAGCAATATGAAGATAGCTTAGAGATATTTACACTTTAGCCTTTTTATTACACTTTGTTTGTTGTGCTTTCCATATTCATTTCACTTTCTATATGTGTTTACATAATTTTCATCCCTCACTTGGGGAGAATTTTGGTTTCCTTTTGCTTACTTCATACATAATTTCCCTTATGGATGTTCACATACCTTTACATACATTTCATTTGTATGCATCTTCCTTTTCCTTTGTGTGCCTTCTATTTTCCCACTTTATCCATCCTTGATTTCATGACTTTTTCTTTTACCATTTTATATTTTTACATTTCCTTGTTACTTCTCATTTCTATACACATCTTCATGTTTACTTTGTTTTTCCTTGTACCTCTTATGTTTCTTATTATACTTTTGTACTCAATTTATGACCATGCACATTTTAAAATTTTAAGTCCTTCAAGTTTAAATGCATTAGTCAAATCAATCTCTATGAGGATTGCATAGGTGCTTTGGTCATTTGTAAAATTCATTTTTTATAAAAACTTGATTGAATCAAATTTCAAACATTTCAAAGTGAAATTTTAATTGTCAAAATGGACAAGTCAAAAGTTTACTTATGTGTCTAAAGTCATTTGTGCATGATTTCTAAAAAACTATCTCAAATGGTCACAAAGAAAAGTAGCAAAACTCTCATGTAGTTTTGTATTTTTTGCAAAAGTGAAAAGGAGACTCAAAAATCTCAAATGAGAGAAAAGTAGAGAATCAAATTTCTTACATGGTTTTGCATTTTTTTCAAACTTTGGATGAACCTCAAAATTTTGAATGATAGAGAAAGAGTTCCAAAGCATATTTATAATTTTGCATAATTGTGGGAAAGCCCCAAAATCCCATCAAATACCTTGCTTTACCTATTATTCTCTTATGCTAATAGGTTTGTTCATTCATGTTGTGCCCTAACCATGCCTTTACTCCTTGATTATCCTTGGTTGAATTGTCTTCTACTACCCCATTCCTTTCTATCATTTCCCCTTTCCCAACCAAGGATACCCTTTCTATTGTTCTAATTCTCAAACATGTTAAAAGCATCAAGGGGCTCATTACTTAGGCTCAACAAGTTGTCTCCATTGGTGATTTTGTGCAAGTTGGAGAATAATTGATGATTTACTATCACATACATATAGGAGGACCCTTTAAAATTGCTTGAAGTGGCTCACATTTCAATTCAAACATATTGTAATGGATGTTATGTAGTTTGAAGGGTGGAGTTTAAATTTGTTTATACGCTCATGAAGTCCACAATTTTGGAAGGTAGGATTTCACCTTTCTTTCACACTAGCAAGACCCCTATTAGGGTGTCAACTTGCTTAAATATGCATTCACCTTTCTTTCACACTAGCAAGACCCCTATTAGGGTGTCAACTTGCTTAAATATGCATTCACCTTTCTTTCACACTAGCAAGACCCCTATTAGGGTGTCAACCTGCTTAAATAAGAAAGGTGAATTCTGATAGTCTTTCAAGGCCAATTTTTTTTTCTAAATCTGCACTCAAAAATTCTATTAGAGAAGATGTAGGTTGCATTTACACTTACAAAGTTTACTTATATATAGGAATAAGCCCCTTTAACCTACTACTTTAGTACCAAAAAATCCTAATACTCTTTTGTAGAAACAATGTTGGCAAATATGATATCTATTAGCACAATGGATCTACAAGTAGAGGGAATGGTGCAAGTTTTGAATGTTAATTATGCTGTCACAATGGACATATAGACAATGTCATTCTCTCTCAAGGATGAACATGAAAATCAATTTTATTTTGCTCTTGAATGATCTCAATTACCAGTCACATACTAGTTGATGATGTGCTTGTTGGGATTATTCACCATTATGACACTATTATCATATTAATAGACTTTTAGCTTCTAGGAGCTTATGTTTTTTGTGACGTTATCTATTTGAAGTTGACTTTCAAATATTAAAGCCCATCTATTTTAGGAAAAAATATATATATAGACTAAAAATATATATAGAATAATTACATAGAAAATTTGACTTTTAGGAAAAAATATTTATATAGACTAAAAATATATATAGAATAATTACATAGAAAATTTGATAGTTTACTTGAAATCTTACCTTTTAAGTGATAGTCTTTCTAAAATTTTAATTGTATTTTAAGGCTAAAATCACTAAATACGGCCATACTGTCAAATTTAAGCCCTGCTCTAGAAGCACTTGCCACATTGACTAGAGCAAAAAGCAAAACAAGGTTGAACTTTTAAAATTCCTTTACCAATAGAAGGTTTGATGAATGGGTAGTGATTAAGAAACTTAAACTCCAGCCTATAGGGATTAATGCAAATTAAAAAATTGAGGGCAAAGATGGAAGCTTGAAAATGAAAACACAAAATGGAAGAAACGTATGTTGAAGAGTGTTAGGGCCATGAGGATTTTGTTTCTATTGGCCTTCGAGAGCATAAAGAGTTTATATAAATGAAGAATATAACAATAGTAGTTCAAATGGTAGAAAGGTAAGCACGTCGCCTTTGAATCTAAGGCATTTTATAGCATTTAAAGAATGTAGTATGGAAATGAAAATTTATATGTTACCCCGTTTTGGACTATAATGTTAAATGCTAAATTGCAAAGTTTTATAAACATGCTTTTATTTATTCTTGTGCTGTTACTCGGTGCTTTCTTACTGTATTTTCTATAATATTATCCTTGTAACTGTATTCCCCAGTTGCTATGGACCAAATTTGTTTTCCCCATATCACTATGCCATTGGATACCTTATATTTGAACGTTATATTTGTATTTGTATTCTACTATTGTTTTACAGCTAGCATCTATTGTAGGCAGTTGAGATTATTTAGGAACTTCAAGAGCTGCTCAGCAGGAGTTAATAACAGAAAGAGATCAGCAGGGTAGATTTTCACCCTTTCCTCCTAAATACAACCAGAGATATTTTTAGTTTTCTGGTCATGTGGTTATAGTTTCATGCACAGCCTTAGAATAACAATAACAAAAGATGGTGAATTATGATATCACAAAACACTATCCTTAAGGTTACTGTTATTTTATAATAAATCATAATTCATCCTGTACAACAATTCAATAGAAAAAGTACTCGTAAATAGAAAAAGCACTCATATTATTGTTTCTAATTCAAAATTATTGAAAACAGTAGTTGTAAACAGTGTACTTAATTATTTATGACAAGTCATTTTATTATATTTCTTCCATTTTTATTCTATAAATCCACATAAAATGTGGTAGCAGCTCAAAATGGGAGGATTATTGGCTACAATATTCATGTTTCCAAACAACAATTATAATCCAAACAGCAATTATAATTGCCACCAACTGCACGTATGCATCTTCTGGGAAGATGACATAATCGTTCACATTGTGTTTTGTTCCCAAGTTTGCAAGGCAGCAAAGACACAAAAGAGTCTGCAATAGAATTCACGGTGTATAACTAAACTGAGCATTCTCATTAAATATTGGAACCAATGTCCAAAATTTATAAAAATAAAAGGAAATAGAAACACAATATAATAAAGCTAAAACAGAAGTTATGAATAAATCTCACCTTCACCTTGAGCAGAAGACATTGTTGTAGTTGTTACAAGAAAGACCATGGTAATAAGGATGAAAGCACAGACTATAGAGCTCATGAGATTCTTTCTATTTGCCATCTCTTTTGAAAATATAAATGACATGTTATGAATTTGCAAATGAAGAATTTATAGGGTAAGGATGTGATTTAATTTAGAAATTCACTTGCCTTCTCTCAAAGCATGAGAAACTTACTATTGTGAAATTACTTTCCAACCTTGATCTTAGGAGTTAATAGAGGTTTTGTGAAAAGAAATAAAACCTTTTTTAAATAATCAAGGGTAATTAATCATTAATCATGTAATAATATGTGAAAAGAAATAAAACCTTTTTTAAATAATATAGAGTAATTAGTAATTAGATACAATATAATAAAGCTATAATGGAAGTTATGAATAAATCTCACCTTCACCTTGAGCACAAGACATTGTTGTAGTTGCTACAAGAAAGATCACGGTAATAAGGATGAAAGCACAGACTATAGAGCTCATGAGATTCTTCCTATTTGCCATCTCTTTTGAAAATATCAATGACATGTAATGAATTTGCAAGTCAATAATTTATAGGTTAAGGATGTGATTTAATTTAGAAATTTACTTGCCTTCTCTCAAGACATAAGAAACTTATGATTGTGAAACTACTTGCCAACCTTCTTAGGAGTTGATAGAGGTTTTGTGAAAAGAAACAAAACCTTTTTTAAATAATCAAGGGTAATTATTTGTTGATCATGTAATAATATGTGAAAAGAAATAAAACATTTTTTAAATAATCAAGAGTAATTAGATATAATTTAATTTTAAAGGTGAGAATGTAATAGTGTGCTCTATTATTAAAGGGGAGACTCTAATATTGTGCTCTATTGTTTTCTAAGTAATAATTTGTAGTATTTTTAATGTAAATTTTAGTATTTTATTTTTATTTCACTAGAAAATATTTTATTATATAAATCTTTATTGAGATATCTATGGTATTAATATTTTTTAACTTTTTAATATTAATTTTTTATTCATAATAATTGCAATTCAAATACAAATATTTTCATATATACATTTTGTTTTTCTTGTTTATTGAAATAAGGATATCAATATGTCAAAAATAATTATTGTTTTTTAATACATTGTTTACTAGTTTTTATAATAATCCTATGTTTATTAAAAAAGAAAAACTATATAATATTGAAAGAAATTGAAAATAAAATTTATATTTCTAGAAATCTAAAATCAAGGATTATATAAGTATATAATTTCTATATTATTATTATATTTTTTAACTATGGGTAAATGCTTTTGACTAGAGCTATGAACCAAAATAAAAAGATTAAGAAGGATACATCAAAGAAAAACTTACAACAAAAAGGGACAACATGAAATGGACAACACAAGGGTTGTAGAACAACAACAATGCATAAGGCAAAACCAAAACCCCCAAACAACACACTATAAGGCACCAACCAAATAGGGCAACTACTAGGCTAACCCACTAAAGGTGGCATAAAGTCAAAAATCTCTGGCAAGTTCAAGACTCGAACACTATCCCTTCCCATAAATTCATTACTATGTAATTCCTTTCTAGCAGTAGAAGCCAAACATAAATTAGAAGGAAATATGAAGCAGGAGGCCCATAAATCCTCAACACCCAAAGACCCACCCAAATGAGGACATCTCATGTCCTCCTCCTTCTGACCATCTACTCTAGGAACATTTAGAAGACCTAAAATAAATGAAGGCGCTCGACCTCCTCAATAAGACTCATCCCAAACATCACGTCATCGAACTAAAGTTGGGAAGGCACCACCTACACCTTTACCCTCCTAAAATCTTGTGACCTTTATTGTCCATGTACCTTATAGTATGCATGTCTCATTTTGTTGCATCTTGTAAACACCATAGAGAAATCTTCATAGGTAAACTACTATGCCCATGTTTCAAATTTGGAGGATAAAGTGATCAAAGAAGAAAGTTTCTTGTCACTCTCCATGTTGACACAAATTCTAGCATATAGAAGGTGCTTTCTCAATTTTATCATGTTGAATCAATATATATGAGTTTCCCTAAAGAGCTAGAAATTCCTACAAGATTTCCTCTTCCTAATATTCCATGGGTAGGCCTAGAAGCCTAACCTAAACTAAAATGTGATTGATGAAATCCTTCCTCAAGTCAAAGCCCAAAAACCACCTTTTGAGACATAACCCAACATGACTAAGGAACCATGAAAGACCTAAAATAATCGAATCACAATCATCCAGAATAGAGAAGAACATCAATCTTGAAGAAACCTAAAGGTAAGGCCAAGATCTAGCCAAAAAACTCCATTTTTCTAGGCCCAAGATTAGAAAACCTTAATATTGGGTCTAGAACCATAGAACCTTTTGAGCAAGGAGTCCCCTAATCTAGTAGAGGCCCTATTGACCATGTTTTCAATAATAGTGAGAGTCAATGGCTTCATACAAACCTTCCTAGAATCCATATCTAGGCCAAAACACATGTACAATAGTGGAAATAATAGGCCCCTTAACCTACATTAAAGTTCAATAGACGAAGGGAACACAATAGGCTTGACAGAGGTGCCAAGTTCACAAATTACAACACCAAAATCAATAGGCTTGAGAGGAGTTTCTTCCACTGATGGGACTAGAGGAACCATAACTACAACATAGCACAAGTCATCTCTTTGTTGCATGCTAACATTGTACACCACAACTACACCATGGTTGACAAGGCATAGACCAAGACCAGACAATGTCAAATTAGACTCATAAATTAGAAAAAAATCATTCTAGATTTATGAAATCAAATACTATCTTTATCCAAGCAAGCAGTTAACTCAAATAAAGCTCCTTTTGCATGGACACATGTCATTTGCATGTTCCTTCATGATCTCTCAATTTATCTCAAACATTGATATCATTGAATTATCTCCACCGTTGATCAATCTTTCCCTGTATACCCCCTTCATCCCATCAAAAATCCTCTTCGATCATTTAAGCTTTGGGCATTCATACAGTGCTTTGAGCATACCTCACATCATTGAGCACACTATTTGAATCTTTGAGCACATCACCTATGCCCGCTTGTTGCAACCATGGTTATGCAAATGAGAGAGCAATCCACAAAAACCAAGGAATTAATACAATCTAGGTGATTTTGTTCTTTGTTTTATTTGCATTGAATTTATTGTTATTGTTTAGATCAATTTCTTGAAGGTTGTAGGTTTGAGTTTTGTTATTCATGCTTGATCTATCAAACTCGATTTTACCCTCACACAATCTTTTACATATTTTGTTCTACTCCAAGTTCTTGATTCAAATCATAAGAAAGTTACAACTATAGGCATTAGTGAGTTAGTGAAAGCCTAAAGGTAAGTGATCATTTGAATTTCTTTACAATGTTATAAGATTTTTTATCTCTTTTCCAGTTTTACTTCATTCATGCAGATGATATTGAGTAGGGAGACATCTAGGGCGGCCAAAGATCTATATTCTATGATTGCTTCTTAAACAAAAAGACATTTTTTTGCGACTTTTATTTTGTGAGAGATGTTGAGCAGGAAAAAGTTTACTAAAAGTAGAAAAGGGAGGCCATCAAAACGTACTCATAGAAAAATAATGTTGTACTTTCACATTGGCAATGTTTGTGGTTCATTAGATGGAGCTACAACATCAACACTTGTGCCATATATTAACGAAAAATCCCAAGGCAATACCTTAGAGAAAGATCCAAATGAGTTTAATGACTCAGATCAGAACGACAATGTTGTAGATGATGTTCCAAGGGATACCCAGGCCTAGGGTAGCTAAAATAAGTTCATTGACTTGGATGCCAATGCCACAAATGATGTTCCAGGTGGTACCCAAGGTAGCTGAAATGAGTTCATTGAATTGGATTTCAATGTCACAGATGATGTTCCAAGTGGTACCCAGGGTGGTGAGAATGATAATATGAATAAATCGACCTCAACAAGTGATAAGGAAGATGCAAAACCTACACACAAGGGGAAAAGAAAAGCCAAATCAAAACTGAGGCATGAGTGGGATAGGAAAAGGAATTTTTAGTTTGATTGGGTGTCAAAGTACCCATTCATTGAACCAATGTAGAATGCAAACAAAGATGAACCTCCAACAGAATGCAAGTGTAATATTTGTAGTTGGAAATATCGTAGGGACAAGAAGTTGCAGCTAAAACTTGACACTATATAAAAACATATTGGTAAAGTTTATGAAAAACAAATCATAGATGAAAAGGAAAAATTAGTGATAAGATGGAAAACAAAGGAAGAATGTCTTCATGTTAAGTATGCCATCAAATATGATGTGCATATGCAAAGAAAGGTGAAACTTGTTGCATGTGGAGGTTCAATTAAAGCTCAATTTAGAAAGATGATGTGAGAAGAACAAATGGAAAAAATTGTTCAATTGAGTGTTGTTTTTCATATTTTGAACAAAGGGTGTCCTATGACTGACTACCCAGAATATAATAGTTTATTATATTTTATGGGTGTTCCTAACTTTCCTAACACACATTGGTCAACAACTTTACATCATAAAACACTTTTCATGGACTTGAATTTTGGTGACAAAAAGGATGATGTTGGGAATTGTGAAAAGCCTGATACCTTGTAGGATGATAAAGATAATGAAAAATCAATGGTTGTATGGACTGCCTTTCATGCAAATGAAGAAGCCAATGCTTGGGTAATTGACAATGGTTTCTCTAACCACATGATTGGTGGCAAGGAGAAGTTAATCAGCCTCAATAAATATAATGGTGGAGCTATTAAGTTTGGTGGTGATGAGTCAACACAAATCTGTGGAAAGGGTGTTATAACTATTGATGGGAAGAACAAGACTAAGGATGTCCTCTATGTCAAAGTGCTAAAGCACAATCTTCTCAGTGTCAGCTAGATGTGTAGTAAAGGATACAATCTTCAGGGTCTGAAAGACTAGTTGTAAAAGGTATTAAGACATATGGAGATAGCTATCATCTAAAGGAGGTAAATGGAAGAACCTATTTATTGGCTCAATCTAGTGAGTGTTGGTTGTGGCACAAGTGAATGGGACACATCAACATTGATAATATGATAAATATCATCTCTATTCATGCAGCGAGAGATATGCCTAAGATAACCAAGCTTGCTAACACATTATGCAAGGAATGTCAAATGGGAAAGAAGACAGACAAATTTTAAGAGCAAGGAATATTCTTCCACGATGCCATTGGAGCCGATTCACACTGACCTATGTGGCCCTACAAGAACAAAGAGTCAACAAGGTCAAAGGTACTTTATGTTTCTTATTGATGATTACTCTAGAATGACTTGGGTTACTTTCTTAAGAGAAAAATTAGAAGCCTTTGATAAGTTTAAGATTTTCAAAGCAATAGTTGAGAATGAAATGGATGTTAAGATCAAATGATTGAGGTCTGATAGAGGAGGTGAGTTTACTTCAAATGAATTTGAAAAGTTTTGTGAAGATCATGGTATTAGGATACATGTGTCTACTCCTAGGACCCCTCAACAGAATGGGGTAGTGGAAAGGAAGAATAGGACTATGCAAGAGATGGCTAGAGCAATGTTAAAAGATGCAGATCTTCTTGTTATGTACTGGAAGGAAGTAGTTCACACTGGTGTCTATTTTATCAACATAGTACAACTGAGGGTCAATAGCACTAAGACCCCTTATGAGCTATAGTATGGAAGACCTCCCACTATTAGATACTTTAGGATCTTTGTCAACAAATGCTACATCAAGAGAGATGAAGAACTTGGAAAGTTTGATTCAAGAAGTGATAAAGGGATCCTTCTTGGTTACTCAACCAGAAGCAAGGAATATAGATGTTACAAGAAGAAATTGGGAAAAATGATTGAAAGCACAAATATCAAGGTGGATGAAGACTTGTATCAGATCTCACAAGAGCCAGAGAACTATGGATCTGATATACCTCTCTGCATTGAAGAAGAATAAGAAGAGGAGAAAGAAGAAAAAGGAACAAGAATCATAGAAGATGCCTAAAACTCCAACAAAATATGTTCAGAGGAACCATTCAATAGATCAGATCATTGGGAATAAGAATGAAGGTGTGCATACCAGGAGTAGGTTTGCAAAAGCATGTGAACAAGTGAATTTGTTTTTATTATCAAAGATAGAGCCCAAAACCTTTGTTGATGCTAGCAAAGATGATGGATGGATGAAGGAAATGGAAGAAGAATTGAATCAGATAGAGAAGAATCAAACATGGGAATTGGTTCCTAGACTAGCCAATAAGAATGTTATAGGAACAAGATGGGTATTCTGGAACAAACTGAATGAAGATGGTGAAGTTGTGAGGAACAAATCAAGATTGGTGTGTAAGGGCTATTCTCAAGTTGAAGGCATTGATTTTGAGGAGAATTTTACTCTGATAGCCAAGATGGAGGCAATCAGGATGTTTCTTACCCTTGCTGCTCACAAGAACTTCAAAGTTTATCAGATGAATGTCAAGTCAGCATTTTTGAATGGTGATCTAGAGGAAGAGGTCTACATTGAGCAACCTGATGGTTTTCAGTTATTAGAAGATCCAGACATGGTATGCAGACTCAAGAAACCCTTGTATGGACTCAAGCAAGCTCATAGAGCTTGGTATGCTAGGTTGGATAAGTACTTCCTTCAGCAAGGATTCAAGAAAGGTACCACAGAAAGCAATTTTTACATCAAGGAAGAGGGAGACAAGATTTTGATAGTTGCAGTATATGTTGATGACATTATCTTTGGTGGAGATGATATGTGTAAGAGGTTTGCAGAAGAGATGCAGAAAGAGTTTGAGATGTCTATGATTGGTGAGATGTCTTTCTTCCTTGGGCTTCAAATTGTTCAGCTAAATGATGATATCTTTATTTCTCAAGCTAAGTATTTTAGAGATATGTTGAAGAAGTTTGGTATGGAGGACTCCAAACTAGTAAGTACTCCTATGGTTACTGGTTGTCACTTGAGAAAGGTAGATGAGTCACCAAAGGTTGATCATACTCTTTATAAATCTATGATTGGAGGATTATTGTACTTGATTGCTTCTAGACTTGATATTATGCATGTAGTATGCATGATTGCCAGATTTCAAGCTAATCCTAAGCAACCTCATGAGAAGGTAGTAAAAAGAATATTCAAATATTTGAAGGGAACTCTAGATTATGGCTTATGGTATCCAAAATATAATGATTTTGATCTTAGTGCTTACATTGATGTTGATTGGGCTAGTTGTGTTGATGATAGAAGAAGTACAAGTGGTGGTGCTTTCTTTTTAGGAAGCAAATTGGTTTCATGGCACAGTAAGAAACAAGATTCAGTATCCTTATCAACTACAGAGGCATAGTTTATTGCAGCAGCATCCTGCTATACACAAGTTTTGTGGATAAAACAAACATTAAAACATATCAAGGTACAATATGATGACCCTATTCCTATTTTGTGTGATAATACAAGTGCTATCAATATTTCAAAGAATTCAGTGATGCATTCTAGAACGAAGCATATATCAATCAGATATCACTTTTTGAGAGAGAAGGTTGCAGAGAAAGAAGTGAAGTTGGAGTATGTTCCAACAAAGGATCAGATTGCATATGTTTTTACAAAGGCTCTTACAAAGGATACTTTTGAGTATCTTTGGTAGAAGTTAGGGGTAATTGCCCCTCCTTCTTCCTGCTAGATGCATAGTTGGTGCATATGTCTAGGGGGAGTAATTCATACTATATAATTTTCTTGGACTGATGGTGGCTACCTCTCAAAGGGAGCAGGTAGTGGTTGTTGCTGATAAGGGGAGAAGGTTGAAAATGAGAATTTTGTGACCTAAGGGGGAGAAGAAGTTGCCCTTTGTCCTTGATATCAAAGGGGGAGAATGATAAGGTGTGTGTTGCCATCAATGCCAAAGAGGGATATTGTTGCACATATGTTACCTAAGGTTGTCACTAATGTGGTTATCATTGATGTCAACACTCTGTTTGGGTTGTCATTAATGTCAACACTATGCTTGCATGCTTATGTTGATGATATACTTTGATGGTGTGCTAGCAGTGATGTTGTTGATGTTCATGGTTGGATGTCATGCCTTGATTAATGTCAAGTAAAGTTGTATTGAGCATGTTTGTGGTCAGCAAAGATGATATCATGATGATATATTAAAATGGGAATTAGAAGATTTAAGATGAATGATGATATATTAAGATAGAAATTAGAAGCAATGTTGATATTGAGAAGATGTTGTTGATGACCTACAACATGTTGTATGTTCTTTTCTGATGATCCTAAGGAAGTATGTGTTGCTACAAGACGATTTTGGTCTTTGAAAGTTGGTGAAGGTTTCTGCTACAATAAATTGCCTTGAAGACTAGTTAGTAAAATGCTCTGCATTCTTCCCCATTTGAAGATATGGTCATGCGGTTCATAAGTTAAGTTTAGTATGTTGTAAAGGCACTAAATCCAAAGTTTCATATCTTTTTCTCCTCCACAATGAAAGTTATAAGTGACAGGGTTCCAGTCTATGCTCTAGCAGAATGAGGTAACGATGAAGGATTATTAGAATGGTCTGCATTCCTCCGTAGTTATAGATATGGCTGTGCAGTTTTGAGGATATGTTCAGAGTAGTGTATGAGTGCATCCATATGAGTTTCAAATGTTTTGGTGGTTTGCAAGTTCAATTTTTCAAGTGACAGTGAGCTACAGATAGTTCTGGATGCCTAGTTGTTCCCAGAACACATGATTGAAGGTGTACGATAGAGTTCAAGGAGTGTTTGGAGATGGTGTATAGGTCCTGCCAACTCATCTAGGAGAAGTGTAAGCAATGTTCAAACTTTCATGAGTATCACCAAGTTGTTATGGCCGAAGCGTTACAATTTTCATGCTTTCTTTCTTAAGGGCGACCTATTTCAAATGAGTGTGTCATGTGGATGTTATTCTTTGAAGGATGGTGCTATGAAGGATGGTTAAGCATGTGTTGGGATCTACAAGGCATGTTTCTCTTCTTGGTATTGCATGTAATTCATGTTAGGGCTTGCCCTCTACATGTTTCATGTTGTGTGATCTTTGGTCGACTTGTAAATTGTAATATTTTTATTGTATTAGTTGACTTGTAATGTAATTAATGTAATATAATGTATATATTGTAAACCTAGTTGATCTAGGTGAGGTATTGTGATAGAAAGGAAGTGAAGAGTGTGCCTAACTAAATCAATCATCAAAAGGAGAAAGACGGGCAGAATTGCAATCATCAAAGGTGTGAGATTCATTGTCAGTTTCAAACAGTAGAAGGATTGTCATGCTGTAATCTTTTTTGAGTTCATTCTCAGTTCAGGGAGTAGTTGCTTCCTTGGGTTGTAACCCTAAAACAAAGTCTACAGGGATTTGTAGCTTCCTTGGGAGTGATCCTAAAACCTTTCTTCAAGGAGTAGTAGATTCCTTGGGTTGTAGCCCTAAAACAAAGTTGTAATCTTTTATTGTGATGATCTTTATATATTGTGAGTTAATCCTCACCATGGTTTTTCCCCTTTTGGGGTTTTCCATGTATATCTTTTGTTATGTGTTGTTATGCATTGTGTTGATCTTTCATGTTTATGTTAATGCTATGATGTTCAAGTTTTAATCTACTCTGGAGGATTTGAAGTTTGTTTGGATACTGATTCACCCCTTCTCTTAGTATCTGGGTGTGTTCAACACTTGGATGGTTTGGTTTCTTTTCATTTCCTATATGGTTTAGTATCGAAACCAATTAAAAAAAAAATTGGACTATGTTGACCTAGTATAAGGAGTTGTTGGGTTTACTCGTCTTTTCTTGTCTTGCAGGCAAGGAAATAATTCTTGATGTTTGATAAGGATGGAATCTCATGAAGCCCTCTATTGATTTTAAATGTTTTTTGTACTTTGTGTACTTGTACGAGTAATGCATCTTCATGTGATGATTGACTCATGTGTTGGATATGAGTAATAATTGTAAAGATCATGCTAGATCTTGTTTGTACAAGTTCGAGCATTTTTCTGATAGTATGCTTTTACACTTAATTTGAGCATGTTGAAATCATGTTGATTAAATTATCTATAATGTTGATGATCTTCTATGATTTTGAGTTAAGATCATCTTCTTATGAATTAATGTTGTTGATCTTCATATGTTTGATGTTGATCTAACAATTGAATCTTAATACTTTCCTTTGGTTAGTGTTGATATTCTTCTGCAATTAGTGATGATATAGATTGTCAATGATGATGACAAGTAGTATGGGATGCTTGTTGTTGTCATGGATGGTAGCGAACCAGAGAGAACTATGGCCTGGTCATGAACAATAAGAATTATGGAACTATTTGTATATGTTCAAGTGTTTGATATGGGTAGGTATGTATCATGAGATGAATATATTCACTATTCATATTTGTTTAGGTGTTGCATACAGGTAGGTATGTATCACGAGATGAACATATTCATTGTTCATATGTGTTTAGGTGTTGCATATGGGTATATATGTATCACAAGATGAACATATTCACTCTCCGTAAATGTTCAGGTGTTGCATATGGGTAGGTATGTATCACGAGATGGACACAATTATTCTTTCCTTATATGTGTGATGTGATTTATTGATAGAAACACTTAGTCAGTGATAACTATTCAAATGTCATATGCGAGTAGGCATGAATGACAAAAAAATTCATAGTGTCACATATGAAAAGGTATGCTTATCAAGAAGAACTTATTGGTTATTATATTCTTTTGTGTGTGTCAAAGTGTGTAATTGCACAAAAACTTATGTATGAGACAATTTGTCTCACCTGATGGAAGGTGAACGCTTTAATTATAAACAAATAAAATAAATGGAACATTTAAATTGATTGATAAACTGCCTTGGTCATAGACTAAGATATGGTTGAATAGAATATGGTGCCAATATGGATCCAATTACGATAAACAAGATAGTGTAGAACTGCTTGTAAGTGCTTGGCCAAGTCTAGTAATTGAATATTGTTTTACTTTATTCATTTTGCTATTCACTACCATATTATGCTTCCTATGTTCATCTGCATTAGATTGGATGCTAAATGTTATGGGAGTGCATTGCACATATTCTCTCTCTCCTCTAACGAATGAGGTGGAGTGCATTAGATGTTCAACATATGTTAATGAGATTTGACTAATACATTGTATTATAACTATCAAACCTGTAAGATTGATAAAGGTATGCGTTGACATGATAATTGGTTGTATAACAACTAATAGTGCTTGAAGAGATAAATAAAAATGGTGATCTCTAGATTAGAATGTAAATGGAATCTTAGTAGATGCACCTACATGACCTTATTAACTATATTTTATTACTCTTCTGGACTAAGATATCTAATTATATGCAGCTTTACTCCTTTATTTTGACTAAGTTGTGATGTAAAAGAAGATTATATATATCATAGGTTGGGAGTGAGGATTTTGTGTTTATATCATGAATGATGAATGATCAAGTATGTGATCGAACTTAATACTATTTTTTATCTATAAGACTTGATAATATTTTGAATTGCTTTGGATCTAATGATGAGGGATGTTGATATGATCTAATAGCTTAGATTGAAACATTTATTAATTTATTAATAATTAGCTAACATTAGTTTGAGTGTCTGATGGATGACTAGACATGAGGACCATGCTAGGTACATTTTGGAGTTACCGGCAACATGGTTAGGTATTCAAACTGGAAAAGTATGTAAACACAGGTATGAAGAAGTTATAAAAACTTGCCAATTTTGTATTATGATGTGGAATAAAGTTTGGTTTTGAATGCTTGATAATTTAATGAGCATTTCTTCATACTATAGGCATCAGGTCAATGACTATTCTTAGAGGGGAAGGATGTCACATCTCATTTACTTTGCCTAGATTAATTTTATTAATAGAATGATTAGTGTTATGTAGGAAAAAAGGGTGAATGATGGCAAGTGTAAAAACTAGATCAAAACCCTCTTCCACAATAAAATTCAAGGACAAGATTGAGGTAAATCACAACTGAGAGGAAGGTGGACCCATCTAAATATTTTGTGCTCCTATTTTCTATGGAAAGATGTGTTTTAACCAAGCCTTTTATCAAACCCTAGGTTAAATATGCACTAAACCTTAGTTCTATAATGAACGAAGCATAACTTTCAAACCATGATAGATACGGACAAACCAAAAGAAGCATTGAGATCACTAAACAGAGGAGAACCTGATTCCAGAAGCAGAGGTGTCAAAGGATGAATTCAGTAACTACCCAAGTCCTAAAGTGAGAATCTGCGGGAGGTCAAAATTGAGAAAATGTTGTAATTGATGCTTAGAAGCCAGATCCAAAGTCTGAAAGCCCAAAAGACTAGGGTGACAACTGCCCAAGGCTTTTTAGGTGAATATTCTAGAATTTCTTTTGGATCCTGAAACCTTGATTCCTACACAATTTTTTTGCAACTTCACTTTCCTTGAAACTTGTACCTATAACCCGCACACAAGACAACAAGAGAGGGGTTTGGGGGTTGCAGTGTTTAGGGACTTGCCTTACTCAAATCTTGGGATATCATTTAAGCTTTCCAACACTGTTGTTAGAGAGAGAGTGCCCTTGCAGGCCAGAGGCTAAAGATAATCCAAATGATGAAATGATTCAAACAGCAATGATGTCACCTTAGAGGTGAAGCCCTTAAGAGAATGAAGATCCTTCAACTCATAAGGAGATTAATGATTATTCCAAACCTGCAACAAACACACACAATACAAACCCAAATCTACAACAATAACACAATGAATGCCTTGAATGCTCTTTGCTCCAATATCACAAGTTTTCTATCATCAACATAGCATAAAATGAATTCGAACACTCACTTATATATGCTTTCCCACTAACATTCGTGAAATTAAATCACAAAATCTGACAAAGAGGAACATTTTTAAAGGTCCTAGGCTGACATAAAATTAATTTACCTTGACCAATCAGGGAGGACTTGGGCGGTTGGTGCCCAAGTCCAGGGGCCCATTTTTAGTTTAGGATAAGGTTAATGAAGGGCTCAAGGTCCCAAATTCATATGGGTGTTAGGTTATTTTCTTCAGGATGATCAATTATAATGCATAATGAAATAAATAGGACCTAGGAGCTAAACTAGGAGGTAAAAAGGCATGTGTCCACTTTTTACTCTTTAACATTTAGCCCCCACTTTAATGTGTGTATGATTATACGATCCATACATGAATTAAAGTATGGTCAAAGCACATCAAATACATCAAACACAAGAGTGAGGACACACCCTATGTTTGAAGACTATTTCCAGCCCTAGACTTAGACAAACATAAGAAAACACTTAACAGTCACATAAGACACAATGAAGATAGTAAAGAAGCACACAATACATGGAGAAGATAGGAATACAGTCACACAATACACAAAATATACATGAAGAGAAGACATGATTGAGCAATTACATACCTATATATCACTCTAACTAAGTGATGGGGGGAGCTCATCACTACACACTAGCATCAAAAGACATGTAAAACACACATAAAACATGCAAAACACACCAGATATGCAAGGAAAACATGTGGAAGGCACACATAATACAAGAGCACTGTAGAGTATGTCATAGACATACTATACGTCTTATAAAAAATAAACATGAGTGATAGGGAGGAGCTCATTGCTACACTCCACTATCTAAGACACGCTAAACACACCTGAAGATTAAGCTATGCCACCACAACCACCAAAGGCATGCTTAAGGGTGAATAACTCAAGATCCAACCCCGCCTCGTGATGAGGACTTTGTTTTAAAAGATGTGCAATCTCCTAGTGAGGTGGAGGACATGAGTAGAGTACCTTATGCTAGTGTTTTTGGAAGTTTGATGTATGTTATGGTCTGCACAAGACCAAACATTGCCCAAGCAGTGGGAGTCCTTAGTCGATTTATGGCTAATCCTGGACGAGTACATTAGCATGCAGTTAAGCGAGTGTTTCGATATTTGAGGGGTACTTCTGAGTATTCCATATGCTATCATGCTAATGCTACAGGACCTCTACATTCAATTTGTAATTGTGGATTTGTGGATTCTGATTGGGCAGGTGACATTAATAGCAGGAGATCCACCAGTGCTTATGTGTTCACTATGTTTGGTGGTGCAATTAGTTGGATGAGTAAGCGACAACCTGTGGTTGCTTTGTCCATGACAGAAGCTGAGTATATGGAAGAAACTCATGCTTGCAAGGAATCCATTTATCTTAAGAGATTGTGTTTAGATATTGGTGTTGATGTAGGATAGATTACGATTTGTTGTGACAGTTAGAGTGCAATTTACCTTGCGAAGAATCTAACTTTCCATGCCAAAACAAAGCATATTGATGTACAGTTTCACTTTGTGCGAGACATGGTAGAGGATGGGAAGGTAAATTTGGAGAAGGTAGATACTTTGAAGAATGTTGCAGATGCATTGACGAAGCCAGTGGGCACATAGACGTTCAGATGGTGTTCGGAGTCTATCGGCCTCTCGGCCTATAGTAGTTAAATCCTATTAATTCTATTGGCTCTTACAAGGTGTTTGACAAGTGGGAGAATGTTGGGAATTAAGGTGTCTCAACCTTGGTAAATCTTTGTATTTTTATATTGTATTTATTTATTTATCGCCTATTGTATTAAATGGATGCAAATCATATGTTGTCATATTGTGGGAGTTGGCACGATGATGTGTCATCCTACATGGCATATGACCACATGTAATTTTGTCCTCACATGAGGAGATAGGCATCCCACTTAATGGTAGGAATATTTTGCCATGTGTCGACATCTTGGATGTTGTGTAAGGGAATATTGACCAAAACGGTCATGACAGATTCCTATGACAAAGTTATGACATATAAGAGTCAGAAATAGGAGATTCTATGACAGGTGATGACATGTGTCGAAGAGCACCTTTGAAAAAGGCATCTTTGGGTGCCCTAAGGTGGACTATGACATGTTGTAAGAGAATATGCTATTTATAGCTTGTGTATGACAGATTCTCTTACAGCTATAAGTTATGACAGCTATGACAGATTCTATGACGGTTGTAAGAGTCATAAGAGCATCTGTCATAGCCCATTTTGAAAATAGGTGAGCTCCTTTGGATGGGATGATTTGATAAGTGTCAAGAGCATTCTATAGTGTTGGACAAGTGTCTATAGGCATGGGTTTTGGGCCATGAGGCCATGTTGGACGCCCATCCCAATGTGGAGCCATTTTTGCCTTATATTTGTTATATAAACAGGTGCTTTGGAGAGGAGAAGTACTATAGGTTTGATAGGTACTGTTATGCTTCTAGATCATCTTCAGATATGAGTGTTGAAGACTCCTACAAGAGCATTGGCTCTGTGTTGTATTGTAACCTTCATTGTTTACGGAATACATTTGAGTTGTGTTTTGGAGTGTGGCGTTTTTCACCCATAAGGGTTTTCCCCATGTATATCTTGTGTGTCTCTTCTTCTATCTTACTTTCTTGTGTATGTGTTTGTTGCAATATCTCTGTTACTAGGTTAACATAGCTGTAATTGTAAAAATAAAATTACATTTGCACTCTCCTCCCCTCATTAGATTAGTGTAGGAAGCGATTTCCATACACCTAGCTTCCTTTCAGGTATTATGTTACATTCATAGATGATGCATATAGGAAGGTTTGGATTTATTTCCTTAGGTAGAAATCTAATGTATTTGAAATAGTTAAGAAATGGAGAAGCTTGGTTGAGAATGAGATGGGTAAAACATTAAAATGTCTCAGATCTGATAATGGTGGTGAGTATTGTAGCAAAGAATTTGAGTATTATTGTTCCTTTAATGGAATTCGTAGGCAGAAAACGGTTCTAGGGAATCCACAAGAAAATGTAGTGGCTAAGCACGTGAATAGGACAACACTGGAGTGTGCAAGGAGCATGAGATTGCATGATGGGCTACCTTTAAACATATGTGCAGAGGTTGTCAATACAACTGTATATTTAAATAATAGAGGTCCTTCAGTTCCTTTGGGTTGTGGTATTCCAGAGGAAGAATGGACAAGTAAGAAGGTGAGTTATTCTTTTCTCAAAACCTTCAGATGTGAAGCATTTGTACATGTAGATTCTAAAGATAGAACCAAATTGGATGCAAAATCAAAAAAGTGTATCTTCATTGTGTTGGTACCCATTTATGTTTAGGGTTCTGAAATTGAGTTTGCAAGCTTCTATTTTTATCCCTTCAAACCCTTAGTGCCTTAGGTTAAATTGTTCCTCAACCCACATGCAATGTTTTACTGCTTGTTCCTGTCGCACTTAAAAAATGCTAAGTTTTTATATGTACAAGTGCAAATGTATGTTGGCGGGCTCAAAAAATGCACATCGGCTTTCAAAAATGGTAAAAAATCAATTATATGCATTTCAGGATGCATATCGAGTTTGCATATACAAGGGGGAATCTATCGCAGATTCCCAAGAATATTCTGCAGTTGTACAAGGTGGAATTGTATGTATGTTTTGTTGTAGGTTCAACATACAATGCGAAGATACATCACGGATCTCAAAGGGGTTCAAATTAGGGCTAAGGTGGTGGTCAAGTCCGTAGATATATGCAAACAAGAGTGAATGTATATCCAATATACATTGGGTTTATACAATGAAATATATACAAAGAGATCCGACATGCATTTGCTACAGTGCAAAGGTTCATCGCCAGCACATACAATGAAAAGATACAAGTGGTCTTGTATGTTCGGTCATATACATGCAAGGAAAAGATACATTTGGTGGGGCCCGTGGACATACAAGGTGGATTGTATGTTGGTAAGATGCATTGGCGGCGATATACAAGAAGGCACATACAAGACAGGTTACGAAGCTGGGGCCCACTTCTTGTATATTGGTGATTGTGTGTTCAAATATGCATTCCTAATATACAAGCTGGAATCTAAAGAAATATGCAATCCGGTTGATAAAAGATGAAGTCTGCAGTTTGTATGTATATTTTTACTTGTCTATTGGCGTTGTACATGCCAATATACATTCAAAAGATGCAAGAGTAAAGTGCAAGCCAGATTTGAGAATTGTTTCAATCCGATGGATAAAATGGCTGGGGTCCGTTGTATGTATATCGCATTTGTATGATGCGATATGCAAGGAAATGTACAAGCAAGGAGATGCAAACTGGACCCGATTTGAATTTCAAGGCACCTCATAGTCATTTGAGGTCTGCAGCATGTATATCGTGCATTGTATATGCCGATATACAATGCGATGTGCAAGGAGAGATACAACCCAGATTTCAAAGCATTTCCAGTCCACTATATAAAAGTTTGAAATCCGCAGAATGTATATTGCGATTGTATGTTCGCATATACAAAATGAAGATGCAAAGGTTAAAATGCAAGATGGACTTCAAAGCGATTGCAATATACTTCATCATAATCTGAAGTCTGGGGCTTGTGTGTAAAGTGTGTTGTATATGCCGAATGTGCAAAGGGGAGATGCCTACAACCTGGACCCAAGTGCGGGTTCAAAATTATTTTATAATATCTTGGGGTCTAGCATGTATATGAGGCGATTGTATATGCATTTGAGCATGCATATACAATGGGTGAAAAGAGGCAAAATGAGAACAGAAAAAGTCAGCGATGGATTCATAGGGTGTTGACGTGGCAGGACTTCATTGGTGGGCAACTTTTCAGCATATTTTGACACCATTGATCTCAAGCGATGGGAGGAAGATCAACGGCCAGTTTTAAATTCCTGAGCAGCGATGGTTTTCTTTGCATCAGCAGTCATGTTTTGAGCGGGAAAACTCCATGGACACGCTGCTACAATTCTCAAGAGGAGCTGCGGGTAGGTGAGCCATTATTGGCTATTTTCAGAGGCATGGGCCGATGGTTGACTGGACAAGCACCTGATTTTGATGAAAAACCCTAGGCGGCGATACTGATCCCAAGCTCACCTATTTTTCTTTCCTATTCTGCCTGTGCTTTTAATGATTTGGGTGCCATTTTCTGGTGCATTGTATCTGGCAAGATTTTTGACTTGTCGTGTAATTAATTTGTTGGGTGCATAGTCTGGCTATAAGAGGGCCAAACTGTATCATTCAGTGGTTGTTGAAAACTAGACAAATTTTGGTGTTGTAATGAAATACAACTTCGTTGGTGGCTCTATTTTGGGTGTCTTGTTAGTTTATGAATCTCATGTTGTATGTTTTATGCATAAGTTAACTGGTTTCATGATGTTTTATATGAGAAATGCTTTGTTGCATGTGTTTAATTATTTGTCTCCAAGTTATGGGCATATTCTCTTTCGAATCGGAATAGCTAAGGGTTATTTAAGATTCAAGGATATGGGTTTTCTGTATTGAATGTTTAATCTCCTACCTTTGTTCAAGGAACAAATTAAATGTTTTAGGTTAATCATTGAGAAAGTATGTTGCAACAGGGATACCATCAAGTATGAATGATTAAGCACTTAATTTTTGGGAAGTATCTGTAAGACAAACACTAAAAATCCCCTTGAAATCTAGTCAGTGATCTAATCTTATGATAACCATTCACATGTGTATGTCTATTGACTCCGAGCCCTGGATAGGCACCAATCTAGTTTTGTGTTGAGTTTACAACCAAGGTCCAAGTTTTGCATCCAAATACAAATCAAACTCAAACTTTTAATACAAACCTTTTAGGACATTAGGAGTAGTTTAGGACCAAAAATCCTCTGATTCACGACTGAGCATAGGCCCAAAGCTAGCCCCTTTGCAATTATTTCACAGTTTTGGTCTGCATAAGAGAGGATTTATCTGCTTTGTGTCAACATTCCAGCTAACTTGTAGATGCATTTCATAGATGTTGAATGGAGAATACCCCCCTTGGTTCTGCAGAGCCTAAAGAAGATGAGATATTTATAGAGTCTATCTTCTGTACTGTTGGCCCCTGGCCTGGGGATCCTGTTGATCAATGATGGCTACTTTGTAGGGATAACTAGGAACAAGCATCCAGTCTGGGAAAATAACCAATAGATTTGACGACTCTGCTGGGGAAGCTTTGTGAAAGAACCCTGATTTTAAAAGAAAACAATTCCTAGTTATAGGTGGCGACTCCGAACAAATCTCCCAACCGGTAAAGTAAAAATTTGTATGCAAGGGAAAAGATCCCTACGTAATCCTCTGTTTGAAGAGTTATCCATAAAAATGATGTACAGGAAAAAAGGGACTGTTCAAGCTAGTCAAGAGGGTTCTCCCATAAGTAATGATAATATTCAAGACAATCCAAGATCTTCAGAGTGTACAATACCTTATTTTTCAAACACTAAGGCTGAAATCCAGAACATATATGAAAGACAGAAGGGTGGTGGATTGAGAATGAGATTTGAGGTACTTCAAGAACGCCCTTTCCTTGATTCCCCTGATAGATTTGAAGAAGTTGAATCCCCAAGGGATGATAATGATGTTCAGAATATAATGAAACCATCCTCTTCTATGCCTAGAGAGGAGGAATTAGCTAAATAAATCAAGAGCCTGAGAGCAGAATTAGAATATTTGCAGGCAGTAAAAATCAGAGATGACATGAGACAGAAAGTGCAAGCTCTGAGAACTGCTCAGAATGATTCAGTTCCCACCCTTGACAATATAAATGTGCTGAGGAACCAGCACATAAATGAAGTGCAGGATCAGCATAATGATCAGAGATAGAACGCAAATAATGCTAGAGTACCATTAAATAATGTAAGAAATCAGAATGCAAATAGAAATGCCAATGTTAATCAGCCTAGTAGACAACCTATGCAACTGGACAGATTCAGGCAACTGATTTTTGATGGCATTCTTGGTTACCCCAATCCTATTGACAAACATGTGAGGCCGCAAGTGCCAAAGTTTTCAGGGAACCATACTGTGTCAGGAGAAGACCACTTAAAGGCTTTTCAGAATGTCATGGACAATTTTGAGTTTGAGCATGAAGATGTATTTATGAAATTGTTTATGCAATCCTTAGTTGATGAGGCTAGAGAATGGTACAAGGGTCTTCCTGACAGGAGTATTTCATCATGGGAGGACTTCAAAAGAATTTTCAAAGAACAATATGGTGACAAAACTGATCCTAGTTTTTTCATAAATGAATTCACTGGTATTACCAAAGGATCAAATGAACAGGTTACTGATTTCAATGCTAGATTCACTAAGGTGTTGAACAAATTGCCACATCACCTGAGCCCTAATGAACCAATGTGCATAGTGTTGTACATAAATGCTTTTGATGCCAAAACAGCCTATGGGTTAAGGGATAAAGGTCCTGCTAGCCTCAGAGATGCTTTCAAAATAGCAACAAATATTGAAAATAACACAAAAGTGTCTGGTAAGACAAACAGAAGAGATGATATAAAAAATTTGCAAAATCCAAATACTAAATCTCAAAGTGTTCAAGGCAATGCATCTACTTCTGAGGATAAATTAGATAAATTGACAACTATTGTCAAGGACCTGAGTTATAGAATGGCTAAAAATGAAAAGGGGGTAGGTCCTAACAGACAGGTTTACCAAAGGCAAGAAAGAAGACCATCATTACATGATATGCCATATAATACCAATTGGCATAATGGTAAACCCATTCTCCCAAACAACAACTCAAATCCAAGGAATCAAAGTGTTAAGGAAACACCTGACCCTTTGAAGAAGGCTGTAAATATTGTTAATGACACCCCATGGTGCATAATCTGTCAGATGCCTCACTCACAGTCACAATGTATGATTGCTTAGTATCTATATAATAATGTTGTTGCCTATGATGAATGCAATGAACCGCATTGCATGGAAGATGACAATGTCAATATGTTGTCTACAAACAGGGAGTATCCTTCTCATGATGTTGATGCAACCACAAATAATGAGGTTCAGGTCTGCCAGCAGTTTCCCTATGATGAAGATGATGAAGATAACTATGCTTATGCTCAGGATTCACATATTTTCTTGAATAACTTGAGGAGACCTTATGATGAAGAGATTAGAGCCCTCACAGCTGTAGCAGTGGCTCAAGTCAAAAGTAATTACAATCTCAGGTATAAAGCTCAAGTAAGTAACTCACACCAACCAGAGAATACTTTTGTGAACCAACCAGTGCCCAGTCATAAAGGGACTAAACCACAAAAGAAGCAATGGAGCAGTAATGAGCAAAATTTTAAGCAAAAAATAGGTCATGATTCTCAAGGACCAGAAAATAGAATTCCCCAGGTTGAGGATCAAAACAAAAATTTTCAGATCAAAGATGATAGTCAGAAAGCCACAAAAATTAAAGATGGATCATACCAAGATAAAAATAAAACTGTAGATCAGGCTACAACTGTTATACAAAATTATGCTCCATTTGACATAACTCAGGTCTTGTCCCAGGTAAAGGTTTCTGTTCCATTGATGGAGCTGATGAAAGTTGAAGAATTTAGAAATAAAACATTATCCTTGATTTTAGGAGTACCCTGTCAAGCTAATCAGAATATTGAGACTTAGGGTAAGAAACAAGCCATGTGTATTGATGAGGATGAGGCTCCTGAAGTATATCTAGGGGTGACCATGACAAAATGCCCTTCACAAGTTGAACCATTTTATGTCTCCCTTGTCATAAATGGAAAAGTGATTAAGAATTGTATGCTTGATTCAGGGGCATCAATAAATATCATGCCCTTGGCTATCATGCAGCAAGATGGGTTAAAGATAGATAAGGCATGTGGGAAATGTTATGCCATGGATGCTAGAGAAGTACCAGTCATTGGAATCATGAAAGATATGGATTTCAGACTGGCAGCATATCCTGAAAAGACCTACAAAATGAATATAATAGTTGTTGATATCAAGCCACACTATGGCATGTTGTTGTCAAGAAGATGGGCAGCATTGATTGGTGGGAGTATGCAATTGGATTTGTCATATGCTATGATCCCTATGAATGGCAAGGATGTCAAATTGATTAGAGAAGAAAGGTCACTAAACACAGTTGAGGATCAAGAGTTAGAGGAGCCTATATGCTTTGTGGATACTGACTGTGATAATTTTAAAGTTGTCTCAGATGATCATGAGGGGAAAGGGAGAGATGTTTGCATTCAAGAGCTTGACCAACAGGGTCTATGGACCATGTATTTTGATGGAGCTTGTTCAAAGGAAGGCTATGGTGTTGGAATTGTATTTCTATCTCTAGCTGGTAAGCTTCTAAAATTCTCTTTCTTGCTGAAGTTTTCTTGTACAAATAATATTGTAGAGTATGAAGCTCTGTTATTAGGATTGAATGTTGCTTTGAAGCATGGGATCAAGATGCTCAGAGTATTTGGGGATTCAGAGTTAGTTATTTCCCAAGTCAGAGATAAGTATGCATCAAAGAATAAGAGATTAAAACAGTATAAGCATGTTGTTTGGGATACAATTGAATTGTTTGATGTTTTTTCAATAAACTGGATTGAGAGATCAAAAAATGTTAGGGCAGATTTTCTAGCTAATGTAGCCATAAGGCCAGATGACATCACTCTGTCAGATGTTACAAATGTTGAAGTCAAACTTAGACCTGCAGTACCAGATAACATATGCAGCTGGTAGGTGTTTGATGATGATAAGGATTTGCTAAGATTTCTACACTGCATTGATGAATATGAGAACCAGGAAGTGGATTTTTAGAACTTTGTAGAAATTGTGGATGGGAAAGAAACTCTCTTAGGGAGGAGGTAATTCAACTCAAGACAATAAAATCCCTAGAGGGTTGGTTGCATTAGAAAGAGAGTTTGACAATAGGGACCAATTTGTTACAAAGGCATCTCCAACAACTAAGAATGATTTGGAGGAGATAAACTTGGGGACATCTCATGCCCCCAAAAAGGTATATATTGGCAAACAGCTCAAGCCACACATCAGGAGTATGCTTATTGCACTACTGAGAAAATATAAGCATGTCTTTGCCTAGTCATATGAGGACCTAAAAGCTTATAGAGAGGATTTATTCTAGCATGAAATCCCTTTGAAGCCTGGAGCTAAACCATTTAGACAAAAACAAAGACCTATCAACCCAACTTTAGCTCCAAAATTGTAAGAAGATCTTATGAAGCTTAGGGAGGGTGGAATAATTATGCCCATCAGACACTCAACTTGGGTGTCCAACCTTGTCCTAGTCAGAAAGAAAAATGGTGACATAAGACTTTGTGTGGACTTTAGAAATTTGAATGTATCTTCTTTGAAGGACAATTATCCATTGCCAAACATGGAAGCCATGTTGTACAAGGTGACTGGCTGTGAACTTTTATCCATGATGGATGGATTTTCAGGGTACAATCAAGTGAAAGTAAAAGAATCAAAACAGTTCAAGACTGCTTTCACCACTCCATGGGGAACCTATGTATATGTGAGAATGCCATTTGGACTGACAAATGCAGGTGCTACATTTCAGAGGGCTATGGATGTTGCTTTTGTAGGATTAATTGACTCAATCTTGGCAGTATATCAGGATGATTTAACTGCCTATTCAAGAAAGGAGGAGTAACACTGTATGCACTTAGAACAAATCTTTATTAGAGCATTGGAATATGGCATCTCACTCAACCCAAAGAAATGTGCTTTTGGGGTAGTGGAAGGAAAATTGCTTGGACACATTGTTTCCAAGGATGGAGTCAGGATTGATCCTGAAAGGGTGGCTGCAATTGACAAAATTCAAATCCCTAGAACAGTGAAAGGTATTCAGTCCTTCTTTGGGAAAATTAATTTTGTTAGAAGATTTGTTCCTAACTTTGCAGAGACCACAAAAGATATCTCTAAAATGTTGAAGAAAGGTGCAATTGTCAAATGGGAAGATGAAGTAACTAAGTCATTTCATAACATCAAAGAGGCTATAAAGATGGCTCCTGTGCTAAAGTCTCCTAATTTTTCTAAGCCATTTTAGCTGTTCTCATTTGCTTCTTTCCATACTATTGCTGCATGCTAACTACAGAAAAATGAAGAAGGGTTTGAACAACCTATAGCTTTCTTTAGCAGGTCATTGCAGGCTGCTGAGTTGAAGTATGACATCATGGAGAAGCCGGCATATGCACTAGTTAGAGCAATCAAAAGCTTCAAGCCATATTTGGTAAGCTCTCAGATAATTGCATATGTGCCTCGTGCAGCAGTTAAAGATATCTTTACTCAGCAGGAGGTAACTAGAAGAAGATGCAGATGGATAAACAAATTACAAGAGTTCAACATTGAAATGCAGATCACAAAATTGGTAAGAGGACAAGGTTTGGCGAAATTGATGACACAGTCAAATCTGGAGGCATGCCAAGTGAATGTAGTGTATAATGAAGTTATAAATATGTCAGAGTCTAAATGGTATAAGGACATAGTACATTATTTGCAAAATTTGAACTATCCTTCCCATCTCAATGATAATCAGGAGAGGACCTTGAAGCTACATGCTATTAAATACATCATAGTTCAAGGAGAGTTGTATTGGAAAAATCCTGATGGTGTACTACTCAGGTGTATGGATGAAAATCAGGCTAAGGATATTTTAAGTGACATGCACAATGGAGTGTGTGGTGGACATTATACTGCCCAGACAACAGCCCACAAAATTCTTAGAGCAGGCTACTGGTGGCCAACCCTCTTCTTAGATGCACAAAGAATGGTGAGAAAATGTGATCCTTGCCAAAGGTTCTCAAGAAAGCTAAAATATGAAGGTGCATTGCCCCTTAGGACTATAACTGTAGAAGCTCCATTTCAACAATGGGGAATTGATTTTATAGGGGAAATCTCAGAGAAATCAAGTGGAGGGCACAGTTGGATTTTGGTAGCTACCGATTACTTCACTAAATGGATTGAGGTCATTCCAACTAAAAAAGCTACAAGCAAAGTGGTGATGGATTTCATTTTAGAAAATATTGTTATCAGGTTTGGAGTACCCGCCAAAGTGGTCACAGATAATGCTATGTGCTTTAGGCCTGGTGAATTTATTGATTTTGCAATAATTATGAAATTGATTTGTCTCATACATCACCATACCATCCACAAGGAAATGGTCAAGCAGAATCAAGCAACAAGAGTCTCATGAAAATCATCAAAAGGATGATAGATAAAAATAAAAGGGCTTGGGATTCAAAGCTGAAAATGGCATTGTGGGCTGACAGAGTGACAGTGAAGAAAGCAATTGAAAGGTCACCTTTTGAATTAGTATATGGTGTAGCATCTAAATTTCTTGTGAACAACCTCCTACTAGTTTATAAATTCATACAAGAAAACGAGAAGGAGATTGGGGACTCAATGACTGAAAGGATAAATCAGCTGGTTGCACTAGATGAAATCAGAAGGGAAGCACAGAAAACAAACATCAAGAAACAGCAAAAAGTGAAGTATCTGTTTGATAAAAGGGCTACTGAGAGAAGGTTTCAGATAGGTGGCTTGGTCCTTATGTGGAATGCAAGGAGCCAGGATAAGGGCAAGCAAGGTAAATTTGAGCCCTTATGGATTGGCCCATATCAAATCGGCAATACCCATGAAGATGATTCCTATTTTCTCCAGGCCCTCAATGGTGAACTACTGGAATTGCCTGTGCATGGTAAATTCCTTAAATCTTTTTTCTCATAAATGAATATCTTATGTGTACATTGTAAATTAGGTGTAAATATTTTGTACATGTCTTGTATAGTCGGTCGTGTTTTGGGTTTTGTGTTTTGTCTAGTCTGCCCCAGAGTAGTTTGGTCCTCACTGCAGTCTTGCACCTGCACGGCCCCAATTGGAGTCTATGTTGGTACCCATTTATGTTTAAGGTTCTGAAATTGAGTTTGCAGGCTTCTATTTTTATCCCCTCAAACCCTTAGTGCCTTAGGTTAAGTTGTTCCTCGACCCACATGCAATGTTTTACTGCTTGTTCTTGTCGCACTTAAGAAAAATGCTAAGTTTTTATATGTACAAGTGCAAATGTATGTTGGCGGGCTCAAAAAATGCACATCAGCTTTCAAATATGGTAAAAAATTGGTTATATGCATTTCGGGATGCATATCGAGTTTGCATACACAAGGGGGAATCTATCGCAGATTCCCAGGAATATTCTATAGTTGTACAAGGCAGAATTGTATGTATGTTTTTTTGTAGGTTCAACATACAACGCGAAGATACATCACGGATCTCAAAGGGGTTCAAATCAGGGCTAAGGTGGTGGTCGGGTCCGTAGATATATACAAACAAGAGTGAATGTATATCCAATATACATTGGGTTTATACAATGACATATAGACAAAGTGATCTGACATGCATTTGCTACAGTGCAAAGGTTCATCACCGGCACATACAATGAAAAGATGCAAGTGGTCTTGTATGTTCTGCCATATAAATGCAAGGAAAAGATACATTTGGTGGGGCCTGTGGACATACAAGGCAGATTGTATGTTGGTAAGATGCATTGGCGGTGATATACAAGAAGGCACACACAAGACAGGTTACGAAGCTGGGGCCCACTTCTTGTATATTGGTGATTGTATGTTCAAATATGCATTCCTAATATATAAGATGGAATCTAAAGAAATATGCAATCCGGTTGATAAAAGATAAAGTCCGCAGTTTGTATGTATATTTTTACTTGTATATTGGCGTTGTACATGCCGATATACATTCAAAAGATGCAAGAGTAAAGTGCAAGCCGGATTTGAGAATTGTTTCAATCCGATGGATAAAATGGCTAGGGTCCATTGTATGTATATCACATTTGTATGATGCGATATGCAAGGAAATGTACAAGCAAGGAGATGCAAGTTGGACCTGATTTGAATTTCAAGGCACCTCATAGTCATTTGAGGTCCGCAGCGTGTATATCGTGCATTGTATATGTCAATATACAATGCGATGTGCAGGGAGAGATACAACCTAGATTTCAAAGCGTTTCCAATCCACCATATAAAAGTTTGAAATCCGCAGAATGTATATTGCGATTGTATGTTCGCATATACAAAATGAAGATGCAAAGGTTAAAATACAAGATGGACTTCAAAGCGATTGCAATATGCTTCATCATAATCTGAAGTCTGGAGCTTATGTGTAAAATGTGTTGTATATGTCGAATGTGTAGATGGGAGATGCATACAAGCCAGACCCGAGTGTAGGTTCAAAATTGTTTTATAATATCTTGGGGTCCGGCTTGTATATAAGGTGATTGTATATGCATTTGAGCATGCATATACAATGGGCGAAAAGAGGCAAAATGAGAATGGGAAAAGTTAGTGATGGATGCATAGGGTGCTAACGTGGGAGGACTTCATTGGTGGGTGACTTTTCAACGTATTTTGACACCATTGATCTCAAGCAATGGGAGGAAGATCAACAGCCAGTTTTAAATTCCAGGGCAGCGATGGTTTTCTTTGCATCAGCAGTCATGTTTTGAGCGGGAAAACTCCATGGTCGCGTTGCTGCAATTCTTGAGAGGAGCTGCGGGTAGGTGAGCCATTATTGGCTATTTTCAGAGCCGTGGGCTGATGGTTGATTGGCCAACCACCCAATTTTAATGAAAAACCCCTAGGCGGCGGTACTGATCCCAAGCTCACCTATTTTTCTTTCCTGTTCTACCTACGCTTTAATGATTTGGGTGCCATTTTCTGGTGCATTGTATCTAGCAAGATTTTTGACTTGCCGTGTAATTAATTTGCTGGGTGCATAGTCTGGCTATAAGAGGGCCAAACTGTGTCATTCAGTGGTTGTTGAAAACTAGACAAATTTTGGTGCTATAATGAAATACAACTTCGTTGGTGGCTCTATTTTGGGTGTCTTGTTAGTTTATGAATCTCATGTTGTATGTTTTATGCATAAGTTAACTGGCTTCATGATGTTTTATATGAGAAATGCTTTGTTGCATGTGTTTAATTATTTGTCTCCAAGTTATGGGCATATTCTCTTTCAAATCGGAATAGCTAAGGGTTATTTAAGATTTAGGGATATGGGTTTTCTGTATTGAATGTTTAATCTCCTACCTTTGTTCAAGGAACAAATTAAATGTTTCAGGTTAATCATTGAGAAAGTATGTTGCAACAGGGATACCATCAAGTATGAATGATTAAGCACTTAATTTTTGGGAAGTATCTGTAAGGCAAACACTAAAATCCCCTTGAAATCTAGTCAGTGATCTAAGCTTATGATAACCATTCACATGTGTATGTCTATTGACTCCGAGCCCTGGATAGGCACCAATCTGGTTTTGTGTTGAGGTTACAACCAAGGTCCAAGTTTTGCATCCAAATACAAATCAAACTCAAACTTTTAATACAAACCTTTTAGGACATTAGGAGTAGTTTAGGACCAAAAATTCTCTGATTCACGACTGAGCATAGGCCCAAAGCTAACCCCTTTGCACTTATTTCACAGTTTTGGTCTGCATAAGAGAAGATTTATCTGCTTTGTGTCAACATCCCAGCTAACTTGTAGATGCATTTCATAGATGTTGAATAGAGAATACCCCCCTTGGTTCTGCAGAGCCTAAAGAAGAAGAGGAGATATTTATAGAGTCTATCTCATGTACTGTTAGCCCCTGGCCCGGGGATCCTATTGATCAATGATGGCTACTTTGTAGGGATAATTGGGAACAAGCATCCAGTCTGGGAAAATAACCAACAGATTTGGCGACTCTGCTGGGGAAGCTCTGTGAAAGAACCCTGATTTAAAAAAAAAACAATTCCTAGTTATAAGTGGCGACTCCGAACAAATCTCCCAACAGGTTGTTGATTTCAATGCTAGATTCACTAAAGTGTTGAACAAATTGCCACATCACCTGAGGCCTAATGAACCAATGTGCATAGTGTTGTACATAAATGCTTTTGATGCCAAAACAGCCTATGGGTTAAGGGATAAAGGTCTTGCTGGCCTCAGAGATGCTTTCAAAATAGCAACAAATATTGAAAATAACACAAAAGCATCTAGTAAGACAAACAGAAGAGATGATGTAAAAATTTTGCAAAATTCAAATACTAAATCTCAAAGTGTTCAAGGCAATGCATCTACTTCTGAGGATAAATTAGATAAATTGACAACTATTGTCAAGGACCTGAGTTATAGAATGGCTAAAAATGAAAAGGGGGTAGGTCCTGACAGACAAGTTTACCAAAGGCAAGAAAGATGACCATCATTACATGATATGCCATATAATACCAATTGGCATAATGGTAAACCCATTCTTCTAAACAACAACCCAAATCCAAGGAATCAAAGTATTAAGGAAACACTTGACCCTTTGAAGAAGGCTGTAAATATTGTTAATGACACCCCATGGTGCATAATCTGTCAGATGCCTCACTCATAGTCACAATGTATGATTGCTCAGTCTCTATATAATAATGTTGTTTCCTGTGATGAATGCAATGAACCGCATTGCATGGAAGATGACAATGTCAATATGTTGTCTACAAACAGGGAGTATCCTTCTCATGATGTTGATGCAACCACAAATAATGAGGTTCAGGTCTGCCAGCAGTTTCCCTATGATGAAGATGATGAAGATAACTATGCTTATGCTCAGGATTCACATATTTTCTTGAATAACTTGAGGAGACCTTCTGATGAAGAGATTAGAGCCCTCACAACTGCAACAATGGCTCAAGTCAAAAGCAATTACAATCTCAGGGGTAAAGCTCAGGTAAGTAACTCACACCAACCAGAGAATACTTTTGTGAACCAACCAGTGCACAGTCATAAAGGGACTAAACCACAAAAGAAGCAATGGAGCAGTAATGAGCAAAATTTTAAGCAAAAAATAGGTCATGATTCTCAAGGACCAGAAAATAAAATTCCCCAGGTTGAGGATCAAAACAAAAAATTTTAGATCAAAGATGATAGTCAGAAAGCCACAAAAATTAAAGTTGGATTATACCAAGATAAAAATAAAATTGTAGATCAGGCTACAACTGTTATACAAAATTATGCTCCATTTGACATAATCAGGTCTTGTCCCAGGTAAAGGTTTTTGTTCCTTTGATGGAGCTGATGAAAGTTGAAGAATTCAGAAATAAAACATTATCCTTGATTTCAGGAGTACCCTGTCAAGCTAATCAAAATATTGAGACTCAGGGTAAGAAACAAGTCATGTGCATTGATGAGGATGAGGCTCCTGAAGTATATCTGGGGGTGACCATGACAAAATGCCCTTCACAGGTTGAACCATTTTATGTCTCCCTTGTCATAAATGGAAAAGTGATTAAGAATTGTATACTTGATTCAAGGGCATCAACAAATATCATGCCCTTGGCTATCATGCAGCAAGCTGGGTTAAAGATAAATAAGGAATGTGGGAAATGCTATGCTAGATGGTTGACAAGGCTAAGTAGACCTCCTGAAAGGTTTTCTCCCTCTTTGTATTCTATTTTGTTAACAGATGCTGGTGAACCGGAAGGGTATGATGAAGCTATGCAGGTGGATACAAAGGTTTAGTGGGAGCTTGCAATGAAAGAAGAAATGGACTCCTTGCTGAAAAATCAGACTTGGGAATTATATCAGTTACCTGTAGGTAAAAAGGATTTACCAAACAAATGGGTTGATAGGCTGAAAGAGGAATATGGAGGTAAGAAAATATTTAAAGTTAGGTTAGTTGTAAAGGGATTTGCACAGAAAAAAGGTATTGATTTTGATGAGATTTTTTCTCCTATTGTTAAGATGACTTCTATTCGTACTGTTTTAAGTATTGTGGCTACTAAAGATTTACATTTGGAACAGCTAGATGTGAAAACTACCTTTCTCTGTGGTGATTTGGAGGAGGAGATACATATGAAACAACCACATGGATTTGAGGTCAAAGGTAAGGAGAAATTGGTGTGCAGATTGAAGAAGAGTTTATATGGCTTGAAACAAACACCTCGGCAATGGTATTTGAAATTTGATAGTTTTATGGCTGAGCAAGGCTACAACTGATGTAATTCTGACCATTGTGTTTATTTTAAGAGGTTGGATAATGACAACTACATTATTTTATGTTTATATGTTGATGACCTGCTTATAGCAGGGTCTAACATGGATCACATAAGAGAGTTAAAATAGCAGTTAGCACAATCATTTGCTATGAAGGATTTGGGGGCAGCAAAACAAATCCTTGGTATAAAAATTTGTAGAGATAGGAAGAACAGAAAATTGACTCTATCTCAGGCTAATTATGTTGAAAAGGTGTTGCAGAGATTCCATATGGAGAATGCAAAAGCTGTCAGCACACCTTTGCCTAGTCATTTGAAATTGACTAAGGAGATGTGTCCTAAGACACAAGAGGAGGAAGAAAAAATGACCAAGGTACCATATGCTTCAGCTATAGGAAGTTTAATGTACACTATGGTATGCACGAGACTGGATATTGCACATGTTGTAGGAGTCGTAGCAGGTATATGAGTAATCCCAAATTGGAGCATTAGAATGTGGCAAAATGGATTCTCATATATTTGAGAGGTACATCCAATAAACATTTATGTTTTGGGGGCTCTAATACTGATTTAGTAGGCTATGTGGACTCAGATTTGGCAGGGGGTATTGATATCAAGTGAAGTACTACAGGTTATGTCTTTACTGTAGGTGGGACATTAGTGAATTAGATCTCCTATTTGTGAAAGGTGGTTGCTTTATCCACCACAGAGGTAGAGTATGTAGCTACAATATAGGCAAGTAAGGAGATGATATGGCTGCAATCTTTCATTGAAGAATTGGGAAAACAACAAGCTAATAGTTATTTGTTTACAGACAGTCAGAGTGCCATACATATTGCAAAGAATTATGCCTTGCATTCAAAGACCAAATAAATACATCTAAGGTATCACTTCATCCGGTCGGTGTTGGATGATGGACAATTACGACTGGAAAAGATACATACAGATGAAAATTCAGTAGATATGTTTATGAAGGCAGTGACAATGGAGAAGCTGAGCTCCTCTTCAACTTTGTTTAGTCTTCAAGATTGAAAATAATAAAATCAAAACAGCAGGGTCCAGAGTATTTATTTCTAGTTGTAGCTACAGGGTCAACAGTGTTATGATCAGTCTCCAAGTGGGATATGATATGTTGTGGTGTCTGATTAGTCTCCAAGTGGGAGATTGTTGTTATATGGAGCCTAATTAGACTCAGAGGTTAATTTTTTCCCACTTTTATCATCGTGGTTTCCTCTCAAATTATTTAACAGGGGTTTGGGGGCAGCACCCCGAAGACAGGGTCAAGGGGCACCGCCCCTTGCGGGGTCTAAGGGTAGCGCATAAAGGTGTCAGGAGTTATTTTTCTATTGGCCGACATTAAAAAAAAAAAACCTATTTTGTAACTAACATAAGTCTTGATAAAAACCGCTACGGGTTAGAGTTTCTCTTGATATTGTATTGTAGCATTTGCAACAGTATTGAGGTGCAAGGATTGCTAGTTGTAATCGATTTGATTTGTTGGATAATAATACTGGACTCTCTATTGGTGGATGTACCCCGAGTTTGGGTGAACCACATTAAAAATTATCTCTCGCTATTATTATTTCTGTGTATTTTTCATTCCTCTGTTTAATCTTTATTTGCATTTAATTGATATCTTCTGCATGTAATTCCTAACACTAGGGGTACCAAAGAGCTAGGAACAAAATGCTTTCAAGAGAAGTAGAGGCTCCCCATGAAAGGGGGCATGATTTCAAGAAAGGAATTCAAGGTCAGTTCCCTCTAATGGAACCCTCAGGACTTCAGCTCCTCTGTCTATGAATACCACGCATCGCTCCATGAGACTTATGAGAGTGAGGCACTATGTTGTGAGCATGTGACTGTGAAGGTCCCGCCATACTGGCATCACGTTGTCCAAAACTAAGACGAGCCATCTCTTAAAGTACCTGATTCTCACCCTTAAGGGTGTCAACCTGGGTCTTCAAGTTAGCATTCACCTAACATCCATGATAGACAGGAGTGAAAATGTCAGTGTGTCACCCAGTAGCAGGGGGCACACCAGGATCATCTAAAAGATAGTCACGAGTCATCCTAGTGAAGGGAGAAGCCAATCCAACATTAATCTCATGAACAAAATCCCTCCACTCTCTAATGTTACCTAAAAGAGAAAATTGAAAGACAAAAATAAGTCTATTCCCCATGAAAAGAGAAAGGATAAAAGTATGGAAAGTAAATGGACTAGAAACTTACGTGGATCACCAAGCTACCAATCAGGGTCAAATTATTGCATCACCTCATCTGAATGAGGAGTTCGGGGAACAATAGGAGGACCCTCGGGGATATCAGGACCGTCATTTGAATCATCAGTATTGTCAAAAACCTCATCCTACACACCCTCAGGAAGGATCTCGTCTAACGAATCATCATCATCTAGAACATAGTCCTTGTCAGTAGACTTAGAATCCACATTAGACTCAAAATCCATAGTCACAATCAGAGATCAGGAAGGAGTCCCTCTCCCTCCCCTCTGTCCTCATCTTGAAACTCTAGTAATGAAGATTCCAAGAGTCAGGGAAGTCCAAACTATGATCCTCTGCCTAATCTCACCCATCTCTTGAACAGATATGTAGCATGTGGACACTAGGGGCAACTCCTCGAGTATGTCCTCACCAAACTACTGTGAAACACAATCAACCCAATGGGCTTCAACTAGACCATTACAATTTGAAACCTCAGATACTCCGCGACAGTATTTCCTGACCTCGCCATCACGGGCCCAAGATCCCTCCATGTCACGATAAGGATCGAAGATTATGTCCTCATCGGTAAGAGTAGAAACAATGGGTAAAGAAGCATCAAAGTGGCCAACATGCATCCACCTAGCCGCTCTCAGTAAACATCTGTCTGGAATTAGAATGATTTTCTAATAGGGCCTCATGTGCTCAAATATGGATGTCATGATCAAAGAAGAGTGGCTAAAAGCTAGAACCCCTCACTGCGAAATACGATAGAAGTCTTTGTAAACCATGGCCAAGATGTCCAGTCCCCAAGCATAAATTGTACCCTCTTCAATACCACAAATGATGGGTGCCCAACACCATCTCAAACGAGTCGAGGCCTTGTCTCCCGACAGCCTCGATGCAATCAAACTGATCAGGAATCTCCTCAGAAGTGGGATGCAAAGGCAAGGCATAGAAGTGAGTTGGGCTCCTATCTAATCCCTGGGGTGACCAACCCCCATGAACTCTGCCCAAGATACCTTGTCCTCAAAGGACTCGCTAGCTAGAAGGACTAAAGGATGTCCTCTCATAGGAACCCCAAGTATGCGATACACATCATACAGAGTGATGGTCCACTCTCTGGAAATCTATGGGAACCTGAATGTGTTTCTATCTGCATCCTAGTAGGTCAGAATGTCATAGCATATACGAGACACGGGATGAATAACAAGCACATGACAAACTCTAGCTAGGCTTGCCCTCCTCAAAATAGCACGATCCTCATTACTTAACAAAGCAAACATCCCTGAGAGCCATCCCTGCTCTCAGCAAGCATTCCATTAGATACGTGTGTCCTACAAGATCAAAAGAGAACTTTAGATTAGATCTCGTAAACTCATAAAAATCCCTTAAAATCATAAAACATAGAAAAACCTAACACAAAAAAGAGTATAACCTTCAAAATTGCAATAAATAGGTAAATATAGCAGCCAAAACATGTCATATCAAAGTGAAACAACCATCAAACAACATGAAATTTTAGTCAGAATCAGCCCAACAGGATCGCCCCCGGGCGACCCAGATACTTTGCAGGATCTCCCCTGGGCGACCCTGTTGTTTTGCAGGATCTCTCCCGGGCGACCCTGCTATCAGACAGGATCTCCCCAGAGAGACCTGCCTGCCAAAAGGGGTGACCCTAGAGGAGGATCCCCTAATCTAAAATTGCTCTAAAAACCTCATTTTTTGGCCAATTTCAGAAAATGAAAAACCTATCACTCTAAATGACGAGACAGAGACGATGTAACAAGAAAAATTGACAAAAATAGACAAATTCAAGAGATTTTTCACAAAATTCAAATTAAGGTTTAGAGAAAGGTTTTTCATTGATTACATACCTAATTCTCCATGGCTAAAGAAGAGGCGGCTATCTTTGCGATCTCCTCGACGATACCTTTCTAATGACTGCTCACACGATCAATTTCATCACCATTTCACTCTGATCTCACAATTTGAGTTGCTTTGTTTGCCCTTAGCTTAGTTTCATTTGTGCATTCTAGATTAGTTATTTTCTTTCATGCATCTTTTCTGTGCATCATTTTACGTGCTTTCATTCCTCCAAGTCTCACCATCAAAGGGAGACAACTAGTCAAACTCGAACGATCCATGGTAAGTTCGTCATTTTAGTTTTTATTATTCATTTTGATATGTTTAAACTCTAGACTAATACTAGTTATAGCAAGTACAATTGCAGAAAAATTGACAAATAGGTAAGGCCTAGTTTGGGAATGGTACCTACCTTTCATGTAGACTATCGTCCCTGAGGGAGCAAATATGTAAGCACAAAAATCACGCACAGCCTCCATGAGGACCCCTATGATGATTTTAATCCTTGTCACGTACATGTAAACATGAAATAATGTCCTTTGAAGCAGCAAACCTCTTGATGACGGGTCTTCTTTCTTATCTTGTGTTGTTTCCTCCTTGTCGATTTCTTTCTCTCCTCATTTGTGACGTTTTTCGACATTTTTGCAACACTTGTCGATTTGCATTTTCTGAGCTTTCGACCTTACTCCTAAACCTTGTAAGCATCTTGTAGGTGAGTTTTCACCTTTCCCCTAATGTTTTTCATCCTTTGCACCCTCTAAAAGCCTTCTAGAGGTCCCCCTATCCAACTCTCGCTTTTAGTTTTCAGTTCCGCTTAACCAATCCAAATCTCCCCCTATTATTTCTAGATCTCCCCTAGGAAATCCTATAGGTGCAAGTGGAGATTTGGATTCTTACACATGACTGACCTGTTTCTGGAGGCAGAACCCCTCCTTTTCTTCTCTTCTTTCATTTCCCCCCTGCAATTCTTCAGAAAACCCTGTCTGACCCGGATCTCCCCTGGGCGACCTAGGGTCACCCCCCGGGTGACCCTACTAGAAAAAGGGGTGACCCTGTCATATTTTCAACCACAGAAAAACTCAAGTTTCTCACTCATTTTAGCTCCGTTTTCGCCCGTTTTTCTTCCAGTTTGCATATTTTTTATGCCTAATATGGAGTTGATTATGGAGTTGACTATTTTATGCACCCACACATGCATAATTAACTCCATTTGATCTAAAATTAACAACTCAATCAATCTCATGCATCCTCACATCTCTAATTCATCTTCAGTGATAAGCTATCATTGCTTCATCACTCTCTAATCAATTAAATTCACTGGGTAATCAACCTTGTTAACTCCCTAATCAATCCTTGTTAACTCATCAATCAAATGAGTTAACTTCTCAATCAATCTCCTTCCTTAAACCTATAAGTACACCCCTCCCTCAAGCACAAAGGGAGGCAAATTCATTGTGCACATAGCTCTTGCCAGTTTTTACTCTCCAACTTAGCATTCAAATGCTCTTACAGGATGAAGGTGCCTTTTTCTTTATTCATTGTTCAACCAAGCATCGTTACACTGCTTCATTCAATGCCATTGTGCTCAACCAAAGCTCTCATTGAGCTCATTCAAGCTTCAACAAAGCTTCTTTTTGCTTCTTTGTGTTATTTTGTCGTCAAGAGGTTCTCCCGCTACTACAAAAGGACTCGAGGTTGCCAATATCAAGGATTTCTGAGGGTAGTGGAGTCACACAAATCTTCATTTCTTCCAAGTTCCTTCATTATTTTATTCAATTTATAGTAATTAGAAAACCAAATTTACTCTTGGGAATAGTAAAACTTTACTTTTTCCTTGATAGGTTGATCTTGCATGTTAGAATAATTGTTTTCATATTCCTAGATCTAGATTATTTAAAGAAGCAATTTCCCTTTTTAGATTAGATTACTTCAAAGCAATTGAAAACCCAAAAAACATAAATTAAGCTTGCATTAAGGAAAATCATATTAGTTTGCATTCATATTTCCCTTTCATAGATTAAAGAAGCACTTTTCATTTCTGAAATACTAAAAAAGCACAAAAATACGTTTCCATATCATTTAGCTTTGCATGCATATAGAGACCCTAGAAATAGACAAAATTGCAAACCCTCAATACCATCATGAGGTAGCCACGATTAAATGATTCAATCAAACCTTTGATCACATCATAACATAAAACACAAGTAAAAGCATAGTCAAACCCTAGGTTAAAATCCTAAGTCTAGTTAGGGTTGGTCATCACACTTTCATCTCTATCTTGGCTCACGAATGTGCCTAGGAGTGGGAGGAAAGTGGGTGAGGGCTATCCGTGACAAGATTGAGGAAGTCAATTAACAACCACAACAAGAAACATTTGTTCTGCCACAAGAAGACCCATTTGTCCTCTTATTGATAGAAGAAACCCCAACAGGAGAAGAGAAATTAGTGACCCTTCAGGTCATAGGGTTATCTCAACTACAACTACCATTGAATGAGACATTCAACTTAGCACACAACAATAAAGGCCACAAGACTTGCTGACCCCTCTTCGCGAAGTCCAGCTCTCCAATGAGCCAGACCCCCACCGTGTCTCACCTCCTCTAGACTGGCTACATCCACAAGAGCGAGAGTGACGTGGCAGATTACCCTGTGGCAAGGAGGGAAGGGTCTGTGTGCATGCAGAAATCTGACCCGACAGCCCCAGGCAACTGGAGTCACGATTTTGAGCATACAAAGCCCAAAGCAAAGTTTACAGTGCTAAAATATGGAGATCCAAGGGTGGATATATTATATGTAGAGACCGGACTAGACACTTATATGTTTACCTCAACTTCTGAAGAGAGTCACAACATAATCAATCTTGACTTGGCTAATGAAGTATGGACTTTGGAGTTTGATGGAAGTTGTTCCACTACCAAATTAGGTGCTTGTGTTGTTTTAATTTCGCTTGATGATTACAAGTTTCCTTTTGCTTATAAGTTGGAGTTTGACAACACTAACAATACAGCCAAATATGAGGCCTTGCTGATAGGGTTAGCGGTGGCCAAAGAAAGGGGCATTAAACAATTAAAGGCAAAGGGTGATGTTGAACTGATAGTGAAGCAGGTGAGGAAACTATATTCGGTTAAAAATGGGAGGCTAAGACATTACTGGAATAGGGTATGGGATTGTATTGAGGATTTTGATGCCTTCTCGATAGAAGTTGTGCCTAGAGATCAAAATACTTGGGTTGATTCATTGGCTATCTTTGCATCTCTTCTCCTGTCTCACCTAGACTTCAAGGGAAAACCTTATAGGGTCGAGGTAGTCTATTTGCCCAGCATGCCTGATAATGTCAACCATTGGTAGGTGTTTAATAATGACTAGTAGATTATTTCTTTTCTAGAAAAAGCTAAGTCATTTTCTAATATTTTCTTTGAAGGAAGTTTAGATGAAAGTAATGACATTCTTGAGGGAGATGCTAGTTCTCAAAATGGCCAAGAGACTAAGGTAATATAGTTAAAGGGGAACACAATTCTTAAGGGTTTGGTCTCCCTTGTGGATCTCTTTAACAGACATGATCAATATATAAAGCAAAAGAGCAAGATATCTATCAGATCGTCAATTGAATATTATCATGTCAACATAGGCACTAAAGAAGACCCCAAGATTGTCTATATTGGGAAATTTTGCTCTCCCAAGGAAAGAGAGTGTTTGATTTCTTTACTGATTCGTTACAGAGATGTCTTTGCATGGTGTTATGCAGACTTGAAAAAGTTTAGAAATGGGAAACTACAGCACCATATCACATTGAAGCCTGGCACTTTGCCATTCAGACAGAAACAAAGGACATGTAATCCCAAAGTGGCCGAGGCTATATTTAGTGAAATTGATAAAATGTTGAAAGCAAAGATCATCTATCCCATTCACCACTCTATGTGGGTTGCAAATATTGTACCAGTTAGAAAGAAGAATGGGGAGATCAGAATTTGTGTTGCTTTTTGCAATCTGAACCAAACATCTCTAAAGGACAACTATCCTCTACTAGTGATGGATCATATCTTGCAAACTGTATTAGGTTTGGAGATGATGTCCATGCTGGATGGCTTTTTGGGGTATAATTAGATAGAGGTAGCTCCAGAAGATCAACACAAAACAACATTTACTACTCCGATTGGTATATTTTCTTATAACAAAATGCCATTCGGCCTTGTTAATGTAGGGGCCACCTTTCAAAGAGTGATGGACTTAATATTCAGAGGTCTAAAGAATAAGATTATTGTCATTTACCTCGATGGCCTAACTATCTTCTCCAAGAAAAGAGTATATAATATTCATGATCTTGAAGTGGTGTTGTAGTGACGTAGAGATCATGGTATCTCTTTGAACCCTAAAAAGTCAATATTTGTAGTGACTGAAGGCAAATTGCTAGGTCATATTGTTTCCAAGGATGGTATAAAGATTGACCCTGAGAGGGTTAAAGCAATTTAACAATTAAGTCTTTTTGCAACAAAGAGCAATTAAGTCAACTTTTTGAGAAGATTCATCCCTGACTTTGCTGAATTGATAAGACACATTGCAGAAATGATGAAGAACCATCTTGTCTTCAAGTGGGATGAAGAAGGTAAGCAATCTTTTCAAGATATTAAGATTTCCATTGCTAATGCTCCTACCTTAGTGCATCCTAATTTTGAGAAAGATTTCATTATCTATTGTTATGCATCAGAGCATACCCTGTCAACCATTCTATTGCAGAAAAATGAACAAGGGATAGAAGCTCTAATTGCTTTTATGAATATGCCCCTATAGAAGCATGAGTTGAAATACTCTCCCCTGGAAAAGCATGCTTATGTAGTAGTGAAGGCATTGAGAAATTTTAGGTTTTATATTCTGCATTCTCATGCTATTGTCTATGTTCCTGCCTAGGTTGTCAAGAGTATTCTCACCCAACAAGAGATTGGTTGTAATAAAAGAGGAGCTTGGGAGGCAAAGGTGTAGGAGTATGACATCAATCTCAATCCTACTAACCTACTTAGAGGTAGAGGCTTATGCAAAATGATTGTTGAGAGTAAACCAATTGAAGATGAAGAGTTTCCCCTAGTCTTGTTCGCTAGTACTACCGATGAGTGGTTTTCAAATGTTTCTTATCTACTGACTTATGGTGAATGCCCTCCCCACTTATCTGCTAAGGAGAAGAGGAACCTAAAGCTTAAGTCTAGAAAATATGTTCTCTGGGAAGGGAATTTATATAAGAAAGGAGTAGATGGAACCTTCTTAAAATGTGTGGACAAAGAGCAACAGAAGAAGCTATTGGAGACTTTTCACAATGAAGCATGTGGAGGAAACTTTTCTTCTTCTGTAACAGCTTTCAAAATCCTACAACAATATTTCTATTGTCCAGGTATGTATAAAAATGCTTATGAATGGGTGTCAAAATGTGAAAAGTGTCTGAGATTTACCAATAGACCTCACTTGGTTGCATTGCCCCTAAGGCCTGTAGTAATTGATGAACCTTTTCAACAATGGGGGCTAGATTTTATTGGACCTCTCAATCCTAATTCCAATTTTGGTCATACTCACATCTTAACTGCAACTAATTACTTTACTAAGTGGGTGGAGGCGATTCCTATGAGACACACCACTTTTGAAGTAGTTTGTAATTTTTTGAAGGAGAACATCTTGGTTAGATTTGGCATCCCTAAGAAGATTGTTGTAGATAATGCTAGTAGCTTCTCTTCTTCTGAGTTTTCCTTCTTTTTCTATTATTATGGAATTAGTCTTGCTCACTCATCTGATTACTACTCGTAAGGGAATGGACAAGCTAAATTGAGTAACAAGAATCTAATTTCAATTATCAAAACGTTGGTGGATGAAAATCAGAGGAGATGGCATAAAAGCCTCTATGAAGCTTTATGGGCAGATAGGATAACATACAAAAGAGCAATTGGGATGTCTCCTTTTCAATTGGTGTATGGAATTGATAGTGTAGTACCTATTCCTCTGGAATTATCAACACTAAACTTACAAAAAGCAATTGAGGATGAGCAGTTTCAATCGGCATTGGAGAAGAGGATAATATACCTAAATAAACTTGAGGAAAAAAGAGAGGTGGTAGTGGATAGAATTACAAGACACTAGTAGGCAGTGAAGATCTTTGATAGAAAGGCCAGACAGAGGAATTTTGTGGTTGGAGATGTTGTATTATTGTGGGATAGAAGAAGAGAACCAAAGGGAGCTCACAAGAAATTTGATTCTCTCTAGAAGGGACCATTCACAATCAAACAAGTAATTGGTGAAAATGCCTTTCTACTATCATACCTGGGTGGAACACCATTACTTCTTTCCTACAATTGGAAAGATCTCAAATTATACAATTGATGATGTTACCGAGTCCTTCTATGTATCATAGTTTCTTTCCTCATTTTTCTTTTGTGTGTTGTTCTTGTTTGGTGTGACTCTGTTGCCCTTTGGAATTAGGCTTTGTGCCAAGTTTGTCTGGATTCTCTACGTCCTATTCAATCCTTGTCCCCATTCAGAGCTTGTTGTTACCCCATTTTCAAATTTTTCCTAAGTCATTCATATGTTAAGTCATTGTTTCACCCTTATTCTTTATTATTTGTGCTTTCCTTATAAGTCATGGCCCCCTTAGTTATTTTTATGTATAATCGGTGATCCCATGCCTTTTTGTACCTCAGTCAACAAGTTCAAGAATTCCTAAACCTCCTGATTCCCTGATTCCTCACAAAGTAAGTGTCTTGAGACTTGTCTTTTAGTCTTGTGTTGTTTCATTAAAAGAACACTTTTTGTAGTCGAAGAGTCCGAAGTTCTTTGAACTTCAGAACTCTTGGTTGGTTCAATTATTCTCAAAATCTCTAACACCTCAACTGAATGCATTCATTACTCCCAAAGCACCATCCTTTGAGCTATTGATGTGTACAAAGAAGTGACGTATGTTAGTCAGTCATAAATTTAGAATGTTGGGAAAGGTTTTCGCACACTTTTTGGAGGGAAATAAAATGGGTCATTTATGAATTTTGAAGTATGGTTCACCACCAAGATTAAATGAAATTTATGGAGAATTTAATAAGATTTGATATGAAACTTGGTTAAATTCGTCACCTTGTAAATAAAAGCCTCATTTTACCCATAAGGAGAATACGTTGAAGGATCTCCCAGTCCCGCCATTAACAGAGAATTTGCATAACTCTTCACAACAAGTCAAAGTAATTGGCTTTTCTCCTCATCTCTCTTAGTGTCACAGTTTGTAATTGTGATTCATTTGGTCTGGGAAGAACATTTTTTCTTTCATGAGCCTAGATAGTCAGTTTTCCCCAAATGTCTTGTGGACCTCTTTTGCGTCCTTGACTGGTTCAAAATTGTTTACTTTTTGGTTTCTCAAGCAAGTCAGAATGAAATATAAATCCCAGGGGTCTCCAAATCTCTCTGTTGTTGAGAATGGTTTATCAAATGTAAGGGATATAGACCTCAGTCATGTGGATTTAGAGGATTTCTGGGAGATAATGTAGCAAGAAACCAAGTCCTCCATTACAGAGAAAATTGTAAGTAGTGGTTTATCCCAAGCTGGAGGTTTTTTGCCTACAGTGCCTTGCCCAGGCTTAATTATTGCATGTGCTAAGGACTACTCCCTGACTCGCAAGAGATACGATCCTTTGATGGCTTTGTGATAACAAAAATTGATTTAGAATCCATGTCACATGCTCTGAATTTAGTAGACCATGAGGAATTTGTTGATGTGTCTATCACTACTAGTTGGGGGTATTTTTGGGATAAGTAAGATTGGTGTCAAAGTTGCATTGCTAAGAGTTGGCTGAAAATTGAGAGGAAGGGTAAATCTCAACTTCCTACCAATTTAAAAAGAGGGCATTTCAAAGAAGAGATCTCTGACATGATCACCCTGTTACATCGTGTCATCAAGATTGTTGAGTCAGACTCTTTTGAGAACTGGATGTGCCAATTCATTCTTTTGATTTGCAGTGAGTCTCAAAATATAAATTGGGCAAAGTTAATAATTGAACATATGCATGAGCAATTAGTCAATTTTCCTCATAAGGTATCATTTTACATGTGTTCTCTTCTGGTCTATATTTTATCTAGCAGAGGTTGTCTAGCCTAGTTTGAGAACCCAAGGGTCTCTTACCTAAAACACACCTATGTATTGTTATTTCCCACAACTACAAAAGGATATCGGAATGAAATATTTCCGCGAGGTGAATGATGCTTTCCACATTCTCTATGCAAATAAGATTCAAGGTTCTTTAGAGAGGAAAATCTCCCCTAAAGTGGTCGTGTTGGTAATGAATTTTGGAAGTTTTTATGTTCAATTTGATCAATTTTCTTACTTAAGAATTGGGGGTTTTGAAAATGCCCTATTAAAATTGCCAAGGTATCCTTTAGATTTTCTAGTGCTTTTGGAAGTTTTCCACCAAATGGTGACTATAAATATCAGGTACCATGCTATGAAGAAGAAAGGATATTCTTTTCCTATGTCTTTATCTTTCTTTTCTTGCAAGAACAATGATAGTGCCCAAAGTGTGGAGAAATTGTTGGCTGAGTATAATCTTCATTCATTGCCTGTAGACTAGCCTTTGATCGCAAAAACTTTTTGAAAAGGAACATACATGGAGGTGGTCTATATCTACATAAGCCTCATCTTGGGAAGACTACGTGGATGAAAAGGAAGTGCAATGAAGAAGCTGGATGAGGTTAATAATTGACCAAGTCCATGCTTTTAATTTTCCATTACAAGTCCCAAAAGGTACAGATGATAACTCAGACATTTTGGAGGAAGATTACCATAAGGCTATTGTGCAACCCTTGCCTCAAGTACATTGGTCAGAGAAATAAGTCACAAATATTATGATTCATTCTTTTCATCTGTTAAGAAGAACTGAGAAATGGCTTAATAAGAAATTCAGAGAACATGTTGGCTCTTCAATACCAAAAGAATCTGCTACAAGAGAATAGAGCAAGTATCAGGTGTCTCACACTCCTAGAAATACATCAAGTTTGGATACAACTCTTCATAGAGTTGGCTCACAATCAGGTGGAGATGGAGAACAACCTGAAGATAGAAGAAGGTTAAAAATTGTCTGTAAGCAAGACGACCAACCAGTGTCTATAGGAACAGAAGCTGAAAAGAGATTGGATGCTTCACAACAATTGCAAGCAAACCATGTGCCTCCTTCCCCCCTTTGGTACTTGATAGTGATTCTTTGATTTTTAATCAAATTGGTGATGACAATGTTTTCGGTCTTTATTCGGTAATCCTAATTCTCCTAGTTTAAGTGATCCTATGGCACATAGCACTCTTCTTGTGTGTTTAGATGGTGTTGTTTTGAACACTAATGTCAATGCTAGTGTTTATGTATCCTCCTCCCTATCATGGTTAAAGAAGCTTATTGAAAAGAAGAAAAGATATGCTCCCATGATTGATATAAACATAGACACTGTGGCTAAATTGTTGTAGGATACACCTAAGCCCAAGAGGGATAAGAGGATGTCTAGAATGGTAGCAAATCCCTCTACAGGGCATCATATTCTAGAAATTACAAATCTTGTAGGTGATAAAAATGAAGACGAAGTCACTTAAGCTAATGTTAATATGAGTCAAGTTGATATGGGACCTTCCACTGTCGAAGGTGAAATCTATCATGCTAAGTTCTCTATGAGCACTTTATCAAAAAGAATTAAAAATGAGCAACAGGAGAATGCCAAGCTATAAGCTCAGGTGAGATCTTTGACTTCATTTATTCAATCTATCTTGAGAATTACTGCTCAACCTTCAGATGAGATGTCGAGCATAGCTATGGATGGCCCAGACCCCAATTTGTTGAAACAAATCAAACGGTGCCAAGGCCTAGGCAATGTTGTCGATCAATGGGTAGAGAGAATTACTCTTGATGGTTTATTGTATATTGAAGAAGCTACAAAGTTGTACACCTCTATCTCTAGCAAAAGGGAGACATTGATTGCAGAATTGCAAATTGTTAGAAAAGACAACAGGAGTCTTTTTATGGTTCTAAAGAAGTTCAAGAAATGATCAATATTGATACTAGCATTCTTGTAGCTGAGAAGATCTTGAATGAACCCAGGGATAATGAATCTACAGTATGGTTGGATACACTTGAATGGAGAATGTCTATTTTGGGAGTAGTGGAAGAAGAGATGAGGAGTACATTAACCTATTATTTCACTGATATGAAAGACCTTAAGAGAAATTTTGCAATTTTTGACACAGAGGCATTTGGTGAAGACAAAGATAAGTTGCTTGAGATCAAAGAGATAAAACAAAATTTCAATAAAATGATTAATGAGGAGCTTGTGGCTACTGATATAGTCATTGGTGAGTCAATTGGAAAACCTGGAAGAATAGCAATGTATCTCAGAACCTTCAAGAGTGAAATCGATGAAATTCATAAAAGGATGGCAAACGTTGATCGGATAATAAGTAAACGGAAGCTTTGGGCCAATATCACTAGTAGCCCAAGTGGAAAGCCATTAACATTGATCATTGGCAAGTATAAAACTTATAAAGAAAATTTTGGGTATTGGCAACTCAAGAGACACAAGTTGATTCAACTTCGGGAGATGGACAAAGAAAAGAAAAGGAGGTGGCACATGATGAAGATGTGACAATTGTCAATTGATGACTTTTTCATATGCTTTGATTTTATTTCTTGCAAAAAAACTATTGGCTCTGGAGAGCTCTCTTTAAGTTAATGCTAATTTTTAAAACATCTTTAAATCGGTTGTCCCCAAGAAGCCGTTATTATTTTTAAAGACAGTTATGGTGACAAGGCTATATATTCTTTGAGCCTATTGATGTTTAGGATCTTTTGGCAAACTTTGTTTTGATAAGAGATCAATTTTGACATGTTACTACTTTCAGTTGCTTTAATATATGAATTGAAGTTGGTACAGTAGGAATTCAGTGATTGTAAACTTTGTGTTATGGTTATTGGATGGTTATTCTTCTTATGTTGAATGTGCTACTGGTTTACTGATTATCAGTTCTGTGTTGAAGTAATTGGATAATTCTATTCTTGCTCATTGTTGTGGATGTTTATCTTTTGATGAATGGTTTACAGTGGTGATTGTATGATAATTGGTGTGATTCTTTAATAGTGTGATTGAGATTATAGCTATCGAAGTCTTTGTACTTATTTGAATTCAGATTATATTGAGATTTATTACCTTTAATGCTTTCTAGTTAAAAGCACCACCTTTCCTACTTTCTAGTGAAAAGCATACAATATTTCCATTCTTTGTATATCATTTGAAGGTAGCTGCACCTTGTAAAATAACTAGAGAATCGTTGCAAAACATCATTGCAATCGATTCAACTGTTAGTCTAGTTGTCACTTGTTTGGACCGTGTGAGTTGAATATAGAGTTAGATGACAAAATCTATACACCAACAAACTATTGGCGACTCTACTTGGGACTTATTTCTTTATATATATATATAGAGTAGCTTTATCATTGGTTTTTATGGTTCTCTATAGACAAATTACGCTAGTCCTTCAGCCTAACATAGACTGGCTTACTAGTGACCAAGAGGATATTATAACTGGCCTATGAGTTTTGGCTTAGCAGAATAGGAGAACAAACCTACAATATCACCAAGTGAATGAAGTGCTTGAAGAAGAAGAAATTGGAGATATTATAAGGGAAAATGCAAGACATTTGGTGAAGTGCAGGAAATTGTTTTAGTGGAAGGCATAGTTGTGGTGCCTATGAGAGAAAGACACCTTCAAATACACGCAGTCCCCGCAAATAGACTAAGAGATCAAGAAAATGGACCAAGGAATCAAGTGCACAATCAGCAAAACCTTCCTTGTAATAACCAATAAGTGGTTGGTGACTCTGCTTTTAGATTTATTACAATTGTGAAAACTGGCTTCGAAAAGATATACTAGGAGTGATAGAAAGAAGGAGATTACCGATTTTGATTTTGATTTGTTTTGCTGCTTTTCCTTCTACTCACAAAGTTAAATCTTCCAATAGACCATCTTCTCCTCCTCCACAAAGAGATACCTCTAGTTCCTCTTGTCAAGCTCTTGTCCTTGATGGTACTATCTTACCCTTGCAATTTAATTTCCCAATCCATAATCTAGCCAATATGGCTCAGCAACTTCATATCCTATGGGGAGCAACTATAGGTCCTTTGAGGCTAGGGCTACAATTACATGATTTACCCAAGGGGTCAAGTAATATAATACCTAAGTTCAAAGGAGACGGGAAAGTTACCCTAGATGAGCATGTTGATAACTGAGAGGGGGGGGTGAATCAGTTATCCTAATTATTTCCCTTATTAAACTTTCCTTTTAAATGAAGCAGCATAAAATCAAACACAAAACATTAACCATGAAGTAAGAAACACATGACACAGTATTTTTGACGTGGAAACCCTGTTAAGGGAGAAAACCACGGGGTGATTAACCCAAGAATTATTCTCTGTTAGAAGAATAGGAAATTACAAAAATGGCACTTGCCAATTAGGGCTCACTGCCCGAGCACACTGCTCACAAAGAGGCTCACTGCCTACAAGAAGACACACTGTCTTACAAAGTGATTAGAATCACAGTCTTGAACTGATTGGAAGCATCTGCATATGCTGGAGTTCAGTTCCGGTTAGGTTCAGTATACTGATCTGCTGCACTTCATCTTTCCTCTGTTCTTTAGTCTGCTATCCTTTCACATACCGGATCTTTCTTGTTACTTCTGCTCTACTCTGGACTTGTTTGCATATCCACACACACATTCGCACACTTTACCACTAAATCCATCCTCTATATATATCCGCACAAGTAATTTCATCATCTTTCTAGTCGGCATCCGGAACAGTCTAGTTTCTTACAAACTTAGTTTTGTCGGCTGAATCCTTGCTCACCAAGCAATGCGGATCAAGCATATACTTGTAGATATCATCAATTATGTCGGCCAAACATGATTCATGCCTCCGCAACCTTTATCATCATCTGTAACACATCCGGAAAGTAGTTTGATACTCAGTCAGTCAGTTCTTCCTCTGTTTTCACTGTCTCTCAGGAATCCGGTACTCAACTATTCATATCTTTTTCCTTGTCCATCTCCGGAGGCTAAATCCTTGGAATATACTACTCAAGATAGTCCTCTTGACTTCCCCAGATCCGCACTGCACCAAGACACTTCCTCTGAGAGATCCGGACCAATCTGTCGGACCTTGCCACATGCTCTGTTCTTGTTCACCGGACCACCACAATCTTCAATCTGACTTCCGGTAGAGACATATCATGACTTGCGGATATGTGGGATGACCTTTGTTGCCATCAATGACAACAACCATGAATCCATATAGTGTCTCTTGCCAACAATCTCCCCCTTTGGCATTGATGGCAACACTTAGTGAAAAATGACTAAGTGTTTACACTATGCTCCCCCTCTGCTGATGCTCTGTCTTTATATACAATTTCCGGAACTCCCCCTGAGTTGGATTCCTCATTTTTCACTGCTCCTCACTCCCCCTTTGACATCAATGGCAAAGGGTAGGGTCCGCACACCAAAATTTTCAAAAATTTTCTATATATAGCCGCATATTTACATACTCACATATACTGCAGAATGTCTGCAAAGGATGTCTGCAGTTGAACCATTTCAGTAGCCCAACTAAGCTTCATTCTGTCCAGGATTGAAATGTGACCACTCAGCAAAAATGCAAAAGCTTCTGCCCGCCTGAGATCTGTCGGATCTTTTGTATGGGCGGTGGTCTGGGCATCACTGATGGCCTCATGCATAGTTTCCAACTTAGGGACTATAATCCTTCTAAGTTCTCCCATCCGGTTGGTAATGTTCTTCCTCTCCTTCTCAAGATTCTTTATTTCATTCAAGACTGCAATAGTCTGACATTCTTGATTTATTATAGAGGAAGAGAGAGGATCAAAACTTTGAGATAAGCTTTGAAGCTTGTCCTGTTCCTCTTTTATTTTCTTGTCAATTGCTGCTGTTGCCTTTGACCAAGATATACAAAATTTGTAGATGTCACCGCCATCCTTAAGAGCATTTTCTAAACTCTTTATTCCAATGCTTACAATCTTCCTATCCTTAGAGATTAATTCTAATATTTCAGAAAATCTCTTATCCAAAAATTCCTTCCGGACCTTTTCTTCAGCTGATTTTTCTAGAGAATTAAAATGTGTATCAATACTGCTGACTAAGGTTTTTAGATTACCGGAAGTGGAGGCTGTCGGATCTATTTGGATTGATGGCATGATCTTTACAAGTACTCCGGAAGCAGCCTCTATCAACTCACAGTCTTCCATATGAGACTTCAGGAGCTTTTCATTTGCCTTGGCATTTGCAAATGAAGCTATCTTCATTGTTTGTACCGGAGAGAGAGAGTCAAAATCAAATGGACCTTTTAGAAGCTCCGGTTCATCAATCTCTAGAGTTTCTTTGCTCAAAAATTGTTGAACAGTTTGTGCAGTGTCTCTTGCCGGAGACAGATGTTTCTTTTCTTCTGCAGTCTTGGAACTGTCAACCTCTTTGTTTGTCACCACTGCTTCCTTCTCCTGCAACTGCTCTTCTTCTTTGGATCCGGAGACTGTAGGGGAAACCGGAGGAGAGATGCTTGCTTGCTCATGGGCCACTTCTTCTGGAGCAGAGGGTCCCAAGTCCTCACTTGTCTGTTCATGGCTCACTTCTTCCGGAACAGAAGATTCCAAATCAGCAGCTGTTTCTGCACCTAAGTCCTCTACAACAGGAAGATTGAACCTTTTGAAGGCCTTCCGGAGGATCTCTTCTGTCTCTTGTGCCACTTTGTCAGTCTCACCAAGCATGAGCTGATTCATCCTGGCTTTACTTCTGAACTCATCTCTGCAGTCCTTGAAGATCATGTTCATTGTCTTGGGATCAATTTGAGGATATAGCTGAATAGCTATCTGCTCCCGGATCTCAAGATCTTTGGCATGAGCATTATTCTTTCTTACTTCCATTTCCTTCTCTAGGCTTTTAGGAATGAGTGATATGATCTCAATGAAAGCCTTATTGTATGTGTTCAGATATTTAACTGTGGCTTCCTGCAGAGTCTTTTGGTCTGCCTCACTGAAGTCATCATAGGATTCAGTCATTGGTTGAAGGTTTCCATCCACCGTGACCGACTTGATTATGCTCTCTAGTGACAGAGTGGGCTTTTCAACAGTTACCTCTGCCATTTCCTCCTTGTCTTGGCCTGTGGAGGGCTTACCGGATCCTTTCTTTTTCTGTTTCTTTACTTCTCTTACTCCTTCATCTGATTCTGTCTCCTCTTCATCCTTTTGGCTTTCATAAGCCCTTGATGCTTTTGTCTTGGATCTTTTACCGGATGCCTGGACTTCCGGTTTTGAGCTTTTGGTTGTGGAAGGTGCAGATCTCTTTGATGATCTGGTCCGGGTGGGGGTTTCAACCGGAACACTTTCTGTGCTTTTCTCTTCTTCCTCAGCCTTTCTCCTCTTTTCCCGGCTGGCATCAAGTGCCTCTTTTGAGATGCCTAGGCCTTGAGCAATGTGCTCTACTTCTTTTCTCACTTTTCTCTTAATCTCAGGTTCCCTGAGTTCTACATGTAATTTCACGCTCAGCTCCTCAAAGGTTCCAAACCTTTCTGCCTTAGGATCTTTGGGCTGACTTAGCATGTGTTGAACATGCAGCTCTACTATCTGTTCATCAACTTCATACCCCATGGGCATGATCCAGACAGTCCTTGGCTCCACTGCCTCCATTAGGCACTGATCAGTGTCAACCATAAAACATACTGAGTCCTTGTATTTCTCAATGAGAGACTGGGGAATTCTCTCTCTTGCTTGCATCATGCTCTGAAAGTTTTTGAAGTATCCCCATAGAGCTGTATTTCTCGCTTTTGCATCCCCAAGTCCATGCAAATAGTCTCTTATCTGGACTGCAACAGGTTTGTCATTCTGCCATACCCATCCACTTGTTCCGGGTAGCTCATTCATGAAGTAAAAGAAGAGACATACAATGAGAGTACCATACTTAAAGGAGTTCTTCTTGTCTTTCTTGATTTTCTGTACATTTTCCATCAATTGGCTTAGTAGTAGTTCACAAAGATCATAATCTGCATTCTTTCTTAGCATTTCATATGCTGTGTATATTGCAGTACCGGATACAGAATTCTCCCTGCTGGAGTGATAGATCTTGTATCCTATTATCATTGATGCATATTTGATATCCGGATCCGAAATATCTTCAATGGTCATTGCTCTCTTATCATATTTTGATCCGGTGGCCTCAGTTACAACGTTGTTCTTGACAGATTTGAGGATAGGTACCCCCCCGGAAGAGTATAGACCAGTTACTGCTCTAATTGCTTCTTTTGTGATCTTGCAGGGTCTATCTAGCCAAAGGAAGTTGTCATGCATCCTGCTCAGTACATACCGGACCCATTCATCTTCTTCAAAGCTAGGGAAATGAATGAATTGCTCAAATTGTTTCTTCTGGATACCCTTATACTCTGGTTTGAGCTCAAAAGCATTGTCTATCAGTTGTTTGTGATAGAGGTCTCTTAATTTGAATTCCCCAAATTCCTCAATGTTTGCGTGTATGTAAACCCTAATATCTTCAGTATGTAAGACTCCGTGGGGAACACTAGAGAAGGCTCCTAGTGGATCTACCTCCAACGATTTGTAGGGATGTTTCTTGAATGAGGGGCGAGGTCTATCAGAGATCTTAACTATGTTTGGAGTAGCCATTCTTCAAAGATTTGCAGTGAGGCAATGAAAAACGAAGAATACCTTATGCGCCTTCGGTTTGCACGGAGTGGTTGGATTGATTTCTTTATGCAATAGCTTCGGCAGGAGATCCTTGGTGTGCTTGATGAACCTTGTTGCAGAGCTCCACTATTCGCTTCTTCTCAAGTGTAGAATGAGCAGATAACTTTTGAGAAATCCCTTATATTGCTCCGCAAACCCTAATATCTGTCTGCAATAAATGCTTCACCTGCATTATTCTGGTTTACCATGTCTGGACAGCTTGGAGTATCCCGGATTAGTCCTGATCACTGAATATCATCCGAATCTTTAAATCATGAATAAATCTAGGTAACATATTACAAGAACATCCCAAACACTCTGTCCAATCCGCAAGACAAGATCGTGCACTTCCGGATCTCTCCGGACCTTTTTGTAATCCTTTATCATACCGGAGCACCTCCCTGAACAGGTCTAACTTAATCGAACACAGCTTCTTCATAACTCCATGCGGACCTCTGAAAACTTGAATGAAGCATCTCAGGACTTATATCTACAAACCCTTTAATCCGCATCTTGTGCCACATCCGGCACAACTTGTTTGGCTGGGGGAACAGAATCTTCTTTGAGTCTCCCCCTGAGCCTGAGCTCACTTTTAATTTCCGGAAGAAATATCAGCACCAGAATCTGGTGCGGATCCAACCTCTACATTCTCTGAGCTTTTCTTCACCCAAATCTTGCTCATCTGATTCCTAACTTCATCCGCATTCATCTTTTGTTTACCCTTGTCTTGATTCTGATTATACACCGGACCTCTTTTGTCCTGATTCTTGTTTCTGCAGACTTTAGCATTATGACCGGACCTATTGCAGATTTGGCAAATAACATTTCTTTGCATATTTAACTGATATCCCCTTGATCTGCATTGATTAGCCATATGACCTACTCTATTGCATGTAAAGCATCTACCTTTGAATGATTTGTTTACTTGCATAATTCTGCATTCATGGGATTTGTGTCCATACCTTTTGCAGTTGAAGCACTGTCCGGAGAAGGATGAATTAATCTGATTCATTCTCATTCTGCACTGATTAGCTTTGTGACCAAAATGGTTGCAGCTGTGGCAGTATCCATTGAAGGATGGATATTTTTGAGCATTTGGCTGTCTTACCGGAGGTCTTCTAGGCCTGCTCCTTGGATTTTCTGATCCAAGATTCCTCTGACCGGATCCGGAGCTTTCTCCTTTCTCATATCCCAAGCCATACTTGTCATCTGTCCTCTTTTGACTTCCAAGAAGAATTTCAAGTTGAGCAGAACTTATCTTGAATTTCTCTTTATATTCATTTGCTGTTTGAAGGTCTCTTTTGAGAGAGGCAATTTGATCCTCAAGTTTTCCTTCATTATCTTTGGAATCTTCAAGATCAGATTCAAGGTGTCTGATAATCCTGTCCATCTGGTGGCATTCTTCTGATTTTTCTTTAAGAGATTGTCTTAGATTGTCTTCAGCCTTTCTTTTTTCTTCAATCTCTTGAGTAAACTTTATAGTTCCTGATTCCATTTCATGTCTTAACATAATGACTTCTTTTGATAACTTTTCACATAACTTGGTTTGCTCAGTCAATTCCTCACTTGTATTGCTTTCTTCACTTTGTCTTGCCAACTGTTGAAGCAGCTCCTTTCTCTTTTTCATAGAGAGACTTAATTTGTCTTTTAATTCTCTCATGAATTCATCAGCCTGTTTGAGTCTTTCCTTTAATTCACTGACTTCAGAATTTGACTGTTCAAGATCCTCAAGGGCAGTCTTGAGTTGCTCCCTTAAACCATATGCATCCATTTGAAATCCCAGATCTTCCTCAAGCTGTTAGGCTCTATTAGGAGGAACTTAGCTCTGATACCAATTGTTGATAACTGAGAGGGGGGGGTGAATCAGTTATCCTAATTATTTCCCTTATTAAACTTTCCTTTTAAATGAAGCAGCATAAAATCAAACACAAAACATTAACCATGAAGTAAGAAACACATGACACAGTATTTTTGACGTGGAAACCCTGTTAAGGGAGAAAACCACGGGGTGATTAACCCAAGAATTATTCTCTGTTAGAAGAATAGGAAATTACAAAAATGGCACTTGCCAATTAGGGCTCACTGCCCGAGCACACTGCTCACAAAGAGGCTCACTGCCTACAAGAAGACACACTGTCTTACAAAGTGATTAGAATCACAGTCTTGAACTGATTGGAAGCATCTGCATATGCTGGAGTTCAGTTCCGGTTAGGTTCAGTATACTGATCTGCTGCACTTCATCTTTCCTCTGTTCTTTAGTCTGCTATCCTTTCACATACCGGATCTTTCTTGTTACTTCTGCTCTACTCTGGACTTGTTCGCATATCCACACACACATTCGCACACTTTACCACTAAATCCATCCTCTATATATATCCGCACAAGTAATTTCATCATCTTTCTAGTCGGCATCCGGAACAGTCTAGTTTCTTACAAACTTAGTTCTGTCGGCTGAATCCTTGCTCACCAAGCAATGCGGATCAAGCATATACTTGTAGATATCATCAATTATGTCGGCCAAACATGATTCATGCCTCCGCAACCTTTATCATCATCTGTAACACATCCAGAAAGTAGTTTGATACTCAGTCAGTCAGTTCTTCCTCTGTTTTCACTGTCTCTCAGGAATCCGGTACTCAACTATTCATATCTTTTTCCTTGTCCATCTCCGGAGGCTAAATCCTTGGAATATACTACTCAAGATAGTCCTCTTGACTTCCCCAGATCCGCACTGCACCAAGACACTTCCTCTGAGAGATCCGGACCAATCTGTCGGACCTTGCCACATGCTCTGTTCTTGTTCACCGGACCACCACAATCTTCAATCTGACTTCCGGTAGAGACATATCATGACTTGCGGATATGTGGGATGACCTTTGTTGCCATCAATGACAACAACCATGAATCCATATAGTGTCTCTTGCCAACAGAGCATATTAATGTCTTCTTTGATGCATGCTCTATCCTAGGAGTTCAACACAAGGATGTGTCTATGAGATTGTTTGTTGAGTCTCTTACTGATGCCGCAGTAGAATGGTTCTATCACTTGCCTAATGGTTCAATTAGAGATTAGGCAATATGAGACAACAATTTGAGGACATATTTAAAATAGCTAATAATGAGCACACTTTGGTAGCTCAGTTATCCTCCATGAAGAAGGAGGTGCATGAACAGATGAGAAAATTTGTAGCTAAATTCAATAAAGTTGTGAATAGAAACCCTGCTAATGTGAGACCCGGTGATGCTCTGCTAAAGTGTTTCTTTATTAATACTCTTCCCCCTGATGTCAATTTCCCTATTAAAAGAGAAGGTGTTGCTAATCTTCTTGCAACATAGACAATGGCTATCTTTATAGAAGATGATCTAATAATTGTCGGTAAGTGGAAGAAAGAATTATAGACAAGAAAGCTTTGGGTTGTTAACTCTACTGATCCAGTGATTTAGAGACTAGCCAATGACATCATCACTTTGTATAGGAAGATGCCAAAAGGCCCTCAACAGCCTTTCTATCAGGATATACCTAGAAAGGATCATGGCCAACAAGGGAACTAGAAAAGACCTTTACCTTTAACTGGGCCTACTCAGAGGTTGGCTATTGAAAATGGTCCTTCCACTAGTAGAAGTAATCATATGGTGTGCAATTTCCATATTACCACTAACCATGATGGTGCATCTTGTCCTGAGATGGCAAGGTTTATGCAAATGCTTTCGATGAATGAGCATATTGAAGAGTCTTTTGTGGAGGAAGAACCTACTCAATCCGAGGATGCTAGTGTCAACTTCATTGAATATGAATCAGATTCAAATCTAGGAAAGAATGTGTATATTGAATTGGATAATCCTAATTGTGTGGTGTTCACCAGAGGACAACAAACACAAAAGACGCAGGATCCTAAGGGCCCATCTAGTAATACCTCCAGTGCTCCAAAGTATATTCTATCAAGACATGCCAGTACCAGTTCTAAAAAGCTAGAACCTGCTATTCCCAAGGCTACATCTATAGAGGCACCTTCTACTTTGTACTCTGTAGATGTTGTTTCTAGTTCTTTTGACATTATAGAGTCTTGTAAGAATACTAAAATCCAAATCTCTCAAGCCGAGTATCTTAGGCTCAACACTTCTTGTAGAAAAACTATTGGCTATGGAGAGCTCTCTTTAAGTTTATGCTTATTTTTAAAACATCTTTAAATTAGTTGTCCCCAAGAAGCCGTTATTATTTTTAAAGACAATTATGGTGACAAGGCTATATATTCTTTGAGCCTGTCGATGTTTAGGATCTTTTGGCAAACTTTATTTTGATAAGAGATCAATTTTGATGTGTTGCTACTTTCAATTGCTTTAATATATGAATTGAAGTTGGTACAGTGGGAATTTGGTGATCGTAAACTTTGTGTTATGGTTATTGGATAGTTATTCTTCTTATGTTGAATGTGTTACTGGTTTACTGATTATCAGTTATGTATTGAAGCAATTGGATAATTCTATTCTTGCTCATTATTGTGGATGTTTATCTTTTGATGAATGGTTTACAGTGGTGATTGTATAATAATTGGTGTGATTCGTTAATATTGTGATTGAGATTATAGCTATCGAAGTCTTTGTACTTCTTTGAATTCAGATTACATTGAGATTTATTACCTTTAATGCTTTCTAGTTAAAAGCACCACCTTTCTTGCTTTCTGGTGAAAAGCATACAATATTTCCATTCTCTGTATATCATTTGAAGGTAGTTGCGCCTTGTAAAATAAGTAGAGAATCATTGCAACCGGTTCAACTGTTGGTCCAGTTGTACTTGTTTGGGTGTGAGAATATAGAGTTAGGTGACAAAATTTATACACCAACAATATGATGCAGTGCTTCCATTCTCATTTCCTTTATTCTATTTAGTTGCATAATCTTGTGTTGTTGGGCTTCTGTCAAGTCAATCCCTACTTCAAGTATTGTTATCAAAGTTTCCACTTCATATTCAATAGGAAGCATTGGTTTCTTTCTATAAACCAACTCATAGGGAGTGAAATTAGTAGTGGTTCTCCATGTGGTGTTGTAAGCCCAAATGGATTTTATCATTCTATCTTCCCAATCTGTCATTTTCTCTAAAATTATTTTTGTAAGGATATTCTCTAATTCCTTGTTTGTTACTTCTACTTGACCATTTCTTTGAGGGTGGTATGGAGAAGACTTCCCATGACTAATTTGGTATCTATCCAAAAATGCTTTGATCATGGCAAACATAAATTGTGGTCCTTGATCAGAGCCAAGGACCCTTGGAGCTCTATACCTTTACAGAATGTGCTTATAGAGGAAATCTGTAACCTTTTCTTCTTTTGTGGTTGGCAGAGCTTTGTCTTCAACCCATTTGGTAGCATAGCCTATGCAGACCAGGATATAATGGTTACCTCTAGAAGGTGGATCAATTGGCCCCACAATCAATTCCCCACTTTTCAAATGGTTCGAGGACCACTTGAGGATGGAGTGGAATTTCTCCAGGCAGTGTAGGACGTCCCATTTGTTGACATTGGTTGCATTGTTTGATGTACGATTGGATGTCCTTTGTCATAGTTTGCTAGAAGTAGCTAGCTCCCAGGATATTTTCCCGATTTGGATAGCTGAAAAATGTCCTCCTAAAGGTTCATCATAGCAGGCTCGAATGATGTCATAGACTTTTGTTTCCTGCACACATCTTCTCAATACATGATCAGGGCAATTTTTAAACAGAATACCATTTAACCATTTATACTTGGAACTATCTCTTATTAATCGCCTTGTCTCCTTATAGGTCAAATGTGGTGGACATTTCCTTGTAGCCAAATAATTAGCCAAATCAGCAAACCAGGGTGATTGTATGGAAATAGAAAAAAGATGTTCATTTGGAAATGCATCATCAATTGGTTCATTATTTCTCTACACAGGTTAATTTGGATAAAAAGTCAACAACCACATTCTCCTTCCTTGGTTTATTAATGATAGTTATATCAAATTATTGCAATAGTAATTACCATCAAATGATTCTTTCCCTAACACCCTTATTCATAAGATATTTGATAGCAGCATGGTTTGTGTGAACAAAGACCTTATATCCTATAATGTAGTGGCATAATTTGTTAATGGCGTATACTACTGCTAGAAATTCTTTTTCTGTGGTTGTGTAATTTTTCTCTGCAGGATTCAGGTTTTTGTTGATGTAATATATAGCATGCATACCTCCATATTCACTTACTTTCCCTAAGACAACTCCAATTGCTTGGTTAGAAGTGTCAACATGGATGTGAAATGGTTCCCCCCAGTTAGGTCCTTTGATGACTAGTGTAGTGATCAGAGCTTTCTTTATAGTTTAAAATGATTATTGGCATTATGTAGTCTAGTTAAATTCAGAGTCTTTCTTGAGGGTAAATAATGGATCGGCTATTCTACTAAAGTTTTCAACAAATCTCTTGTAGTAGCCAGCATGTCCTAAGAAGCTTCTTACCTCTATCTGAGTCTAAGGTACAAGAATTTGCACTATGATTTCAATCTTCTTAGGATCCACTTTTATGCCTTCCTGGGAAACGTGGTGACCCTTAACTATCTCTTATGTTATCATGAAAAGACATTTCTCATGACTCATAGATAGTTGATGTTCCTCACACCACTCAAGTATTTTGTTAAAACTCTTCAAGGCTTCTCCAAAAGTCTTCCCATGAATAGTGAAATCATCCATGTATACCTCAACACATGTGTTGGCCAGATCAACAAAAATTGTTAGGACAACTCTTTGAAATGTGGTTGGTGCATTGCACAACCCAAAAGGTAAGACCCTATAAGAAAATGTTCCCCAAGGGCATGTAAATGTGGTTTTCTCTTGGTCCTTTAGAGCCACCTAGATTTGATTGTAACCACTGAACCCATCCAAAAGGAGAAGTACTGTCTACCAGCCAAGTTATCCAATACTTGATCAATAAAAGGGAGAGGGAAGTAGTCCTTTTTGGTTGCTTTATTCAACTCCCTATAGTCAATAAAGACACTCCATTTCCCATTTTTCTTTGGTACAATCACCAGTGGTGAAACCCATTGACTATTAGAAATGTGATAAATGAAACCCACCTGGAACAACTTCTTTATCTCTTCTTTTACTATTTCTCTTATTACAAGATTAATTCTTATTTGGGACTGTCTTATAGGACAAACATCTTTTGTGTAAATATGGTGTGTACACACACTAGGATGGATTCCTTTCATATCCTTATACTCCAATGCCAAGGCTTGTGTATGGCTTTGTAGTAGCTCTGTTAATCTTATTTCTTCGATATTTATCAACCAGTTGTTTATGGAGAGTTGTTTGTTTAGCTGGATAGTTATTTTATTTGTACCAGAATGGACATAATGGATTCCCCTATAAGGACTATTTAACGTGTTTAAAGGACAACAATGAGGCACGATTTGGTGTAATGTCTTTGCTAGTTGATAATTCAGATTAGAGGTGATTTCTTAAAATATGGGTAGCTAAATGCTCTCAGGGAGTCCTTTAGATCTCTCTGGAGCCATCTGGAGAGGTTGTGTGACATGTTGGGAGGATGGTTTAGGTTTTCCCTGCAATTCATTGTATTCCTCAAAATGTTCTACAATTGTCACTGTAGACACTTAAAATTATCCATGTCTTACAACACCACCTTGTCAATACATTACTTGAGATATCTTGTGACATTTTATCCTAGGTCCCTTACATAATCCCTCCATCACCTAATTAGTTAAATAAATCATATTTATTTAACTAATCCCGTCCTAATCCTATTTTTAATCCAATCTATCCCACTAGCCAATTAATTAAATAAATCCTATTTATTTAATTATTTTCCCACCTTTCCTCTAATTTAAATAAATAAAATATTTTTTTTAAATTAGCCCTCTCCCATTTTCCAACTAATTTAAATAAAATATTTAAATTAGTCCTCACCTTCAACCTCATTCAAACACATGTCCCATACTACAACCATACTACAACTTTCATTTAATGCTTTTCACACTACCAACTAATTTAAATAATTTTATTATTTAAATTAGGTTAGCCCTATTCTTATCCCTACACTTGTCACATGACTACAACTCCTTATTTCTTTTAATCTTAGTCGTCCACATCACACAATTCAACTTTCAATCTTAGCCATCAATCCTTATCACTCCTTTCCTATAAATCAAGCCTCACCCAAGCCATTTGGGGGGTCCATCTTCAAGTAACATTATGTTGTCAAAATTATTCTTGATCCTCTCTTCATTCATTTTCTATCTATTGTTATGATGTTGAAATGAGAAATCAACATTCATCCAAGAGCCACAATCTTTGATATTTTACATCCAATGCAAAATGGAGAAGAGCAATGGAGGAGAGCCAAGCTTAGCATAGAGATTTAGATTTAGTTAATTTATCCTTTGAATTTCTATGTTTATCTTGTACTCCATTGTTGAGTTAGGGTTTTATGATTGATGTTAGTGATTTATGCTTGATTTTCCCTGACTTACAATCACCATAGCCAGTGAGGAAGCATATTTTTCATTCAAGTCCATAAGATCATCTACCCATGGTTTGCTTTCATATTGCAAAAATGGTTTAGCAAGTGGGTAGATAGAGAGCTCTTTCAATCTTTTTCCATTGGAGATGGTCGTGTTTTCATATCGACAATCAATGAGGGATGCTGCAGTAGCCAACCATGGTCTACCCAATATTATAGGATACCCTGATCGCTTCTTCCTAGTTTGGAGGATAAGGAAATCTACTAAGTAATCCCAAGTATCTATTGTGACTATAACATCTTCCAATACTCCCTCAGGTTTAGTGATAGATACATCAATGAGTTGCAAAACTGTGGATGTAGGTTGCATTAATAGCAATGCTTCTACAGTATCTGCAATCATTAGGTTGATAGCAACATCTAAATCAATAAATACATTTAAAACTGACATCCCTTTTATCATTACTGAAATAACAAGGCTACCTAGATCTCCATACTTATGAGGAATTAGTTTACTTGCCAAGACATCAGCAAGTTTTCCCTCCACCTAAATAGTGTTTGGTAATTTTGTTTTTCTTCCAGGAAACTACATGCATAAGCTTTTGATTGTATGGTTTTTTTCAGGAATGTCTTTGATTGCTTGCAACAGAGGGACTTCTATGTTTATTTTTTGGATTTCCCTAATCAGCTGAGAGTCATCCTGAGTAGTCTAGAGCTCTCTAGATCTCTTTGGAGCATACCGTCTCAATCGTTCTAGGAATGGAATAGGAATTTCCTTGGGGATCTCTTTAGAATTTCTTGTCTTGATTGTCTCATTCTGAGGTTGCTCTTCTTTTCTAGTGTTGAGCACAGTCTTGTCCTCCTCGGGAATTTCCATAGAAGGGGATTTTATAGGGATATTTCGAGAATAGAGTTGAATATCATTGATCACTACTATATTCAAGGTTGTTCTATTAGGATCAATGTTATAGACTTGTTGCTGAGACTGATTATTGTTGGGGTTTGGCCCAGGCTGAGTAGGTAATCGAGGTTGATTCACTTGATCATTTTTATTTTGGGTTGTTGGTTGTGATGGTCTAGAAAGCAAGGCTTGTAGTTGGTTTCCATAGTGTCTTGGTCCTTGGTTGTATTGGGGTACCCAAGGCTATTTATATTGACTTTGGTTTTACCACTGGGGGTAGTCCAAGACTAGTTCATCCACTTTGATTAAGACCATGGTGGTCCCTATTGAGGTGGCATTTGCATTTGTGGAGGTGGGCCTCCCCAAGGCCCAGTCCATTGACTTGTTCCCCAACTAGAAGGGTGTTATGTACCTAGGGATATGATATTATAATGTATTTAGGTGGATGGTGATGCTGACATGTGGTACACATCCCTTAAGTTAGTTATATTAGGTCTTATGGATAACTCGTATAATTAATTATATCAGGAGTTAAGTAGTCCTTCATGAGGGTTACCCTTCCATATGTTATTAGGAGGTGGTATGTATAGGAGGTTAATATCATTGTAAGATATGTGTAGAGTATTATATTGTATGGGAGATCACTTGGAGATATAGCGTGGAGTGGCTTCTTCCTTAAGGAGTATTGTATGGTGTTACCCTACCTTAAGGGTTTATTCTATTTCCGCATATATTAGATATTAGGGCATATTGGCCCATAAACACTCTTGTGTTGTGTGAGATCTATCTTCTACATTATATTATTTCCATTATTATATTTTGGATCATTGCAAGTGGTATCAGAGCATGATCTTGGCACTGTGAAGGCAAAAATAAGGTGATCTTTTTTGTCATTTTGGGAAGTTCATATCTCTCTTACATTGGAGAATATTTGCAAGATTTTTGGTGGATTTTTAAAGAGGATATGGAATCTTCTACAGTCCAAATTTGAGTGCAATTAGAGCAGAATTAAGGGATTTATTACAGAATTAAGGGTTTCACCATTTTCGCTCCTAGGGATGAAATTCGGCAAATTTGTTCCTAGTTTCTAGAGTGTTGATCAAGGAGACATTTATACACCTACATTCATGATTTGGAGGAATTTGGGGTTGTTTTCAGTAAGTTATCACAATTTTATTATTTTTCATAAATTCACTTTCTAGGCCGCAAATCAGGGGATTTTTCTAAGATTTTTATATTTCTAGAAAGACCGTCAAAATTTATCAATGTTCTATTAATTGTATTTTTAATTTTGGGGCCTACAACATTATGAAACCATTCAATCAAAGTCGGGTAGGCTGGAAAATTTTAGAAACCCTAGTTTCAATGGGGATCCATAATTTTGATGGAGGTGGAGATGCTCTAGAATGGTGGAACCAATTCAAAAGGACTTATGGTATGGAAAAAGATTGGAAAAAAAATATTAGGTTGGCATTTGAAGGGTATAGCTTCCAAATGGTATGTTGAGTGGTGTTATGCTATTTTTTCTTTAGAGTAATGGAATTAGCTTTCTTTGATAGATGGGTTCTAGAAGAAGAAGAAGAAGGAAAAGAGAAAGAAGATGAATAACATGGATATGATGAAGAAAAAGGAGTAGTAGGAGAAGGAAAAGAGGATAATGAAGAGAAAATGAATGATACAAGTACATGCACTTTAGCTCCAAGGAAGGAAGATTCAATCCTTCAATTTCAAGGATGTGTTCAAAAGGAAAAGGTTTTTGTTTCTATAAACCCTAGAAGCAAGTACAACTTCATCAACATGGAATTAGCCAAGAATCTATAGGTACAAGCAAATCACATCAAGAACAATCAAATATCGGGTAAGGATATTCAATTTTTTGAAGATTTGAAGCTCTCTATGGGTAAATATGTTTTGCATTCAAAATTTCATGTGTTGGATATGGATGGGTTGGATATTATTCTTGGTTATCCTTGGTTAGAATCTTTGGGAACAATAAACATCAATGTGCAAAATAAGTTCATGAAGCTTTGGTATAGGAGAAAAAAAGTTACATTACAGGATATTACACATAATGAAGTCCAAAATAAAGTCAAGGAAGAGCAAGTTCAAGGATTCACTAAAGATTGCATCAATAAATCAGAGGACATGCAAGAGGAGCAAGATGTAGAGAGAAAAGAGGGGACAAGTAATTCTATTCATGAGCCAACAAAACAAGTGGGAAAAAATGATGAAGAATTAGAGAAGGTTCCAGTGATAGCAAAGGGTGCAATGTATAGGCATCCAAATCATGTAGAGAGACAAGAGGCATGGAGGAAATGATCATGGAGGCATGACACTACAGGGAAACAACAATCAAATAACTATGGACCTACATGGAATCAAAGGAACAACTATAACAATCAATGTTATCATAGAAGTCATATCTATTCATGGCAACAAAGGAGGACTTATTGTGATAATGAATGGAATCAAATGGGTGCAACAAAATATGGATCAAGGATGGGATCTACATATTGTCAATATAAAACCAGTGCAAAGATCAACTATGGATGGTTGGATGATTGGTCATAGTGGAACATTCATAACAACTTGTGACAGTCTTACTATTTGGCTTCTTCTCATGTTTCAAGGATGAAACATGTCAAGGAGGGATGGCATGTTATGTACCTAAGGATATGATATTATAATGTATTTAGGTGGATGGTGATGCTGACATGTGGCACACATCCCTTAAGTTAGTTATATTAGGTCTTATGGATAACTTGTATAATTAATTATATCATGAGTTGAGTAGGCCTTCATTAGGGTTACCCTTCCATTATGTTATTAGGAGGTGGTATATATAGGAGGTGGATATCATTGTAAGATATGTGTAGAATATTATATTGTATGGGAGATCACTTGGAGATATAGCATAGAGTGGCTTCTTCCTTAAGGAGTATTGTATTGTGTTACCCTATCTTAAGGGTTTATTCTATTTTCGCATAAATTGGATATTCGGGCATATTGGCCCGTGCAAACATCCCTTGTTTTGTGTGAGATCTATCTTCTACATTATATTATTTCCATGATTATATATGTGGATCATTACAAAAGGCATCTTGGACCATATTATCCAAAAAACTAATTACACCTATAATTTGATTGCTTTTGCCCTATAAAATTTAGCTCTTCTTCCACTAGTGGTATCTTCTTCAACCAATTTTTTATCTCAGGTAGTAATCCACATTCATTTGTGGGGTGATTTTTTTCACATATTCCATATAACTCTATCTAATTTAATGGGCATTCACTAAGTGGATGCTTTTCTCTACACCGTGGGCAATAGATGGCTAAAGGTTTAGTAGTCTTCTAACTTGCTTGAATACCATCAAAAGTGGTGTTTAAATGGAGCAAGATGTTAGCTTTCAAGTTGGCAAGTTCTTCCATTACTTTAGTAACATCGTTACCACCACTCTTCCCATTCTTTTGTGTTCTATTACTATCTCGTGTTCGGGAGTAATTTCTGTTGAATTCTATAATTTCTGCAAAACTCAATTTGTTGATATTTCCTTTTCCCACAAGATTTAAGGCTTCTCTTATTTCATCATCGATTCCTCTTAAAATATATGGTTTTACTAAGTTCTTCATCCAAATCATTTCCACATCTTCTATGGACGAATAAAAATTGATCCACATAATCTTCCAAGTTCTCATCTTCCATCTACTTCATTCTCAAGAGCTCATCTTTTCTATCCCAAACTCTACAATAGTCTTGGTACTTATCAAGGAAGACAGACTCCATTTGATCCCAAGAGGTTATAAAATCTATTGTTAAGCCCATGAACCATCGTAAGATAGATTATTTTAGAGTAGAGGGAAAAAGTTTCAACTTTTTATTATATGTCCCATAATCATAAGTTTGGAAAAGAACCTTAAATTTTAAAAAAATAGTCTAGGTCTTTTGAAGTTTTCCCTCTAAACTTGTTGGAAAGAATGAAGGTGATATATTCTTTATTGGTGGTTCATTCCTCTCAGGAGTTATGGTGATTGGACAGGAAAATGTTCTATTAACTAGTTCATCACCACCAAAAATGTGATCTACCATAGTGACAGTAGGTTCAGGAACAATAGGGGAATCTAGTGATAAGGGAGACTCTTGATTAGACAAATGATTCAAATGTTCTTCTAGGTTGGACTCCAATGGTGTACTAAATGAAGTTTTCTTTATGAATCAACCTAAAGCATCCATAGGCCTACTCATAAACTAGTGAATTCTGGATGCGCTTGGTTAAAAACCTTACCAACACCTTAACCTACAAAAATTTGCAAATTCCTCGACAATGGTGCCAAAAATGATGAGGTCGACATAGTTCTTTTAATTTGTCAAAATTTAATTTTATCAATGCGGAGGTGTGTAGAGTGATTTGCGGTAAGGTTTACTCATTTGGGGGTTTTAAGTATGGATCCGAATCTAAGTAAACTGAAAGGACAATGCTAGAATTCAAACTATTCTAATTGCTAAATTAAAGACACATGTTGGAATTTGAAAGGAATTGAAAGCGTTTACAGTACTTTGTAGAAAAGAAACTATTTTAAATGAATTGAATTGCTAAAGCATTTGAAACTATTCTATCACACAACAAAAATGAATTGCTGAAATGAATAACTGAAAGGAAACCATTCAACTCATGCTTCCACGATCCAAGTTTAACATAATTAAACTAGTGTTTTTTCACAAGATGAATTTTTAAGAAAAGAATTTATTTTTATGATTTTCTAATTTAAAGGATGACCTGTAGGTATATAACATTGGAGAGGAGATAAAATCAGGTTCTGGGAGGATAATTAGCTACGGGACAATCCCCTGTTGAAAGGAAACAATTCTATTAAGGAAAGAGCAGTTAGCTTTTTTGGTAATAAGGTAAGCAACTATATAACTAGCCATTCCCATAGTCAAAGAAGGTGGAAGAATTTATCAAACTGTTGTAACAACCAACCTGAGAAGCTAGAGTGCCAGATTCTGCAACATGAGTTAGAAAGGTACAGAGTACCAGTTTTTTAAAGGGAAGATGAGATGTTTTGGGGTCAAGACCAAAAAGGAAAGTTCACGGTCAAGTCAGCTTACCATCTGCTAACTAACAGTGGTCAGCCAAATTAGTTCTGGAAGAAAGTCTAGAATAACAAATTATTACCCAAAGTTAACTTTTTTTGGTGGGTCGTGGCACACAAGGTTCTATCCATTGATAACCTTAATAAGAGGAGTTTCCAATTGGTTAATAGATGTGTGATGTGCTGTAAAGACCAAGAGACCTTATAGCACCTGCTCCTTGACTGCGAGTTCTCTAAACTAATTTGGGAGAAAACTCTTCAGAAGCTTAACTTGGAGTGGGTTTTACAGGAAAATCTGGAGGATTTTGCCCAAAGTTAGATCTCCCCCTTCACTCGCCCTAGGATAAGGGAACTCTGGAGACAGATGCCCCCTCACCTTAGGTGGAGTGTGTGGAAAGAAAGAAATAATCACATTTTTAGAGAAATTGCTCATCTTGCTAATGAGGTTTTTTTCTCTTTTTACAGAGTGGTTACTGAGAACACTTCTTCCTATACTCTGCAGGTTGCTGGGAATCCCCCTTCTCCAGTGGAAATTTAGATTTCCAAGAACTGGCACCTGAAGGAGGATATGAGCAAGGTTGACATCTCTAAAAGGATGGTCAAACTTAACACTCGCTGGAAACCTCCCCCAGCAGTTGGATCAAACTTAACTTTGATGGGGTGGCAAAAATGAATACTAGGCTCACTAGTGGGGGAGGGATCTTCAGAGACTGTCATGGAGCCTTCATTCCTGCTTATGCATGGGGCATCGGCCTACAATCTAATAATGTTGTTGAAGGCATGGTGCTTCTAAAAGGTCTTAAAATTGCCCACTCCTTGGGAATTGATAACCTGCAATTGGAAGGAGATTCTAAATTAGTGAATGATGCAGCCCTTGGGAGGTCTACCAGTGGTTGGAAAATGAAGAGTTTAATTGAAGATATCACTGGCTTACTGACCAGTTTCAATCAGAAGGTTATCGGTCATGTTTACCGTGAAGGTAATAAAGCGGCAGACACGCTTGCTAAATTGGGTCAGAGCCTGGACACTTGGTGGTGCTAGAGATTAGAAAATAATCTTCTGCATCAGATACAAACCCTCATTGGGAAGGAGTTAAGCCCAACCCTTGGTCCCTCATGAGGATAAAACTTAAGCTTCGGGGGAGTTCGGGGGGCCAGCGGAGATCTAGTACCTTTTGCCAACTAGACTCCAGGTACAGGTTGTTGGAGGCCACGAAGGTTGTGTGCCAGCTTGCTAATACTCAGACTTGTCTTTTCATAAGCGGTTGTGTTTATTACATGTTGAGATGGTGTCTCGAGGGTTTTCTCACATGCCTAGCCACGTAAAGTTTCATCTTGACATCTCAAAGATGCTTAACATGAGATTTAATGATGATTTATGTGGCCCCTTAATTATGATATGAAAGAGATTAAATGAACTCCCGCATGCTGAGAATTAGCAAGTATGCCACCTTCAGCGTGGGCAAGGCTGCAAACATCATTGCTTTCAGTTTAAACACTAAAGCTAGGGATTTGGAGGTTAGAGAGTTATCTGAGAGTTGCATTGTGATTGCTCTCTACTGCACTGCGATTGTTTGTTCTGTAACTTGCTTTATCAACCTGACTGTGTTTATTAAAATGGGTGGAGATAGGTCACGTACAGATCTTGAGACATGTGAGGAATTCAAAAAGAATGAGACTCTTTGGCACATCTTCCAAGAGGGAGGAGTTGCCTCGTACTTGGAGTGTGTACAAGGCCATGATGAAAACCTCTCAGTTCAGTTTCTGCGATCTTATGATGGCAGAAAGGTTAAGGTGGGAAATGTGGGGTTTGAGATTTCAAAGGAGGTGATTGGGATGGCTATTAGGATGCCTACTGATGGCATGAAGCACCCCACGAAGAGCAAGGTGTCAGATCCTGATGGTATGAAGTTGTTTCTGAAGAAAGGAGAGGTTCTGAATAGCCTACAAGGGGGTTTTGACTGACAACTCTTACCTCCACCCTGGGATGAGGTTTGTTACATGATAATGAAGTATTTTACTTTAGAGGAAAGGTTCACGAAGTTTTTTCATTACCACTTCATGCTGCTAAATCATTTTAGGTGTAGCAAGCATATCAACTTCCCTTTCTATCTCCTCTCATTGTTGGAAACCTCCATCATTGCTGCTAAAGAACAACATGCCCTTGATTCTAGCAAGCCTAAGATTCTGCTCCATCAGGGCGTAATCTTGAGACTGTACAAGTTCCATCTCGCCCTCTACCCCCTAAAGCCCTCACTCCCATCAGGATTGATGAGCCTCAGTCACATAATCCTACCCTAGTGAAGGAATGTTTGGTCATTATAATTGAAATCACCCCTAAATCCTATGCCACTTCCATTAAAAGTGGCAAGAAAAAACCCTCTATGACCATAAGCCCCAAACCCACCATTGAAGATCTAACCCCCATTTCTCTGGCGTCAACCCCTACTAAAAGAAAAATCCTCCAAGGTAGCCCTTCCTTGTCCAGTAAGAAGAAGCAGGGTGCCCTAGAAGAAGATTATGGCACTGTCAGTGGGATTAAGACCTTTAAGGCTACTCTTGTGGTTAAGGATGTTAGTACTGAAGAGGCAAGTGGGGATTCAGACAGCGCTAGGGATGAGGTCTACACTTCCACTAACAGCAAAACTCGGATGCCAATGACTAGGAGGTCATCGAGGCTTGCTGCCAAACTAGCCTCCATGCCCAAGGGGAAAGCTGCCTTGATGGTGGAGGAGGATGTTGAGGAGCTGCAGGAGGAGGAAGAGCCTGAGGAAAAGAAAAAAGAGGTTTCTATGGAACTGCAGGGAGAAGAAGACTTCGAGGATGATAACAAAAAGGGTTATGCTGAGCTGCAAGGTTCAAGGTCAGAGGGCAACATCAAGATGGACACAGTCATGGCAGAAACTGAACAGTTGGGGGTGATGTTTCAGTTAACAAGGATAACAAAATTGAGATGCTGGAAGCTGATGAAGAGGGCCCTAGCAATTTCCCTGACTTCAATGTGTAGGGTTCAGACTCCGTTAGCTTGGAGAAAAGGAAAAAAGGGGCCGGTAAGAAGAAAAAAGGAGATAAGAAGAAAAAGGACAAGGAAATTGAAACACTTTTGACAAGGCTCGCTCATCTGGAGTAGAAGTTCAACACTCTGGAAAATTCTTAGCTAGAGATATGCACAGGTCCGCCACTACTCTGGTGGCTCTCCAAAAGGTGGTTCCTAAGGGGCAAGAGAAGAAGGACAAAACGCTGAAGGAATACGAGGATGTACTCCAATTTCTAGTGGAAGATTGGGACAAGATGTTTGCATAGCCTTTGGAGGCTTGGGTCTACTCTGTTATCGGTCCACTGTCAGTCTGCTATTTTTGTGGTGTCCAGTTTCTTTAGTCTTTTGTTATGTTGCAAAAACTTTGATGGTTTGTTGTAAACTATTTTAGTTTTTTTGTGAGCCTCTGTTGGTTATTTTTTCATGGGATCGGCACCCTTTTTTGCCACTTATCTAATCAAAAACATTGAAGAACATAGAATCTAATGCAAACACATTAACTACTTCTAACATAAACAAAGAATACAATAAAATCATAAAAGAATGCCAAGAGATCTCCTCCATTGGTTAAGCGGGCCCTACTTCCCTAGCTGGAAGAATCTGTTGATGTATGTTTTTACACATTCATAACAAAAGTTAAAATCTACAAAGGAACCTTAGCTATCTTGAAAGATATGAAGAATTGACTAAGAATTCTTAATCTCAAGTTTCTGTATGGTCAGGTCTTGACCTTATGGATAATTCAGCAGGTTGATGTGAAGCTGTAATGTTTAAGGGGCCTTACATAAATTAAAGTAATCTGTGACTTATCGGACCTCAAATTATGCAAATTGTTACAAATATCGACAAATTATCCATTCCTTTTGCATAAATTCACTATTATATCACAAAGCTTTGCATGAATTTCAGTAAAATAAACTTTTCCTTTCAACTTTATATGAAAATTGTCAGAGACCACTGCCATTTCTCATTCTTTCTTCAAATATATGACAATTTCCCTCAGATTTTTATGTGCATGCTAATTATTTATGATTTTTTGGGAAAAGTTAGGAAAGATAAAGTCAGAAAACTAGATATTATCCACATACAATTCTCTGTTACTCATGCATATAAATTTGTTTATCCTGATCAATCCAAAAGCAAATAAATCCTCATACAAAAATCCTAAGCAGTTTCATGAATCTACATATGGAATTGCAATCTTCAAGGGAAAATATATTAGAAAATACCTGAATCAATTAACACTCTGAAGATAGACGCAGAAAAGTGATGTTTGTATTTACTAACATATGACAGCCATTTCAAATTTATAATGTTTTATGACTTCAATCCTTTGAATTACCAGCAATAAACACTTAAAGACACTTCCACAGATGCAGTAAAGAGACCAGACACTTCTGTGTACTATAGACAACAGGTGAATTCCTAATGTTGATTTTGCTCAAGGCACTGCTCTTCAGTCACCTCTCTTGCATACTATGTTCACTTTTGGAACCTCTGTGTATTCTTGTGTGTCCCAATTACAAGTAAAAGGGCTCAATATATAGATTTTAACCTCCCCAATATGGTTACAAGATTTGGTCAATCAATGGTCCACATTCCAGCTATAGAATCAACGATGGAAGAAAAAAGCCCACCAAAATATCTGAAAGAATATTCATCAGCACAAAGGATGCCTTTGGAATCTTCCAACAACTTCAAAATATCTTCCTGTTACCACTCTCTGCCTTGGACTTCTTTTCAGCACCATGACCCACCAAATCCTCTCTTGGTTCGATCCTCACTCTCTCACTTTGCCTTTACAATTATATCACTTTCCTGATAAAACACAAAAAATGGAGATCATCAGTTAATTCAATAAATTGAATCACCCCTTAAATTCTGACCCTGCACATTACCTCTGCATAAATCAATGTATATTGCATACCAATATAAGCCATACAAATTCAGACGCCCAAGTTTATGAATTAAATTGAAATTACTTTTAGTTCCTCCTTTGTATCTCTCTCCCATATATAACAATTTTGTATATTCAAATACAAACATAAAATTCATACAAATCTAGACCCCACACATTTATGAATTGAATTAAGATTGCCTTCAATTCCAAGTTTGTATATTTTCCCTTTGTATTACTTTTTGCATATCCCTTCGTATATTGGATACAATCCTAACATACATACAACTCCTAATACATAAAACAAATACTTGACCTTGACTTTCTCTTTTCCTTTTATATATGCATCTATGTACTTTAGGTTTGATTTAATTCTATTTGAAATCCGCATTTGTATCTCACGTTGTATATTTCGTTGTATATCAGATTGTATATCAGGTTGTATATCAGATTGTATATCGGGTTGTATACAAACCACCATACATACAATCGCGAACACCAAGGGTTCATTAACCATATTTGATACTTATTTCAATTTTGCCTTGTATATTTATCTTTGTATATCCTGTTGTATATTTCATTGTATATTAGATTGTATATCCTGATACAACACAACATACAACCAAATTAGCATCTCATATGCAAATAAATTTGTACATGACATACAAATTTATCAAACTATTGAATTTTCTCAAAAAATTATTTCAAAATATAAGGAATTTTCAAATAATTCAAAAGGCAACCCCAGTTCATTTTTAACAAAGAATTCATGTATCTCATTGGTTTTACCATGTGTTATGTCCATTATGACTCTCAAGCATTAAAGATATTTTGCGCACACTACCCCCACACACATAGAAACATGTCAAAAAAGCAAAAGCAAACAGGGGGTCCTCATTTTGCCTCCAGGTAAAAATGGGGCGTGTTGTGAGCATCACAACAGGATCCTTCTAAGTTAATGTGATTTCAATGAAAATTCCTCTTTATTTTCATAAAATAGAAACCCGAATGGGGATGAGTACACAATGAAAACATGAAGAACTTGTTTCAAGAGAACAACAACTCTGATTTGAGAAAATGGAACTAACTCAAAGAATCTACCTAGTTCATACTTATATAATTGAGCCTTTATTCATCAAATGAACTAAACTGAACTTAGCTATAGTGGAACTTGGACTTAACTAGTCGCTTATTCATAATCAAAGAGTTTTTCTAATTGAAACTTCAAAGAAGATCCTAAATCAAGCATGATTTATGGTGATAGACAGTTTGAGGACTGCAAGAACTTGAATTGGAATGACACTTTAGATAACTTTTGAACTTGGAGTTACAAGTTGTCAAAGGGGTGTGGTGTTGATTGGATAACTGGAGCTGCCTGAGGGATTTGTGTTGAGGCTGGAGTTAGCCTAGGCCTTACTGGATAATCGTTGACTCAAGGGGAGGATAATTCCTTATAGCGCTAAAGGAATCTGGAGCTTGTGTTCTTCACTGGAGGGGTAGCTCTGGAGGGTTTTGGAGAGTCCCAAAGAGTCCCGTGCTATAATGCTTATGAATTCAACAACCAACTTTGACAAAAACTCATTATAACATGCATATTTAAGTGGAAATTGCAGTAAACATTGAAAGATTTCATTAAAAGAAAATAAGGACTAAAACATGCTTATCTAATCATTCAAAAGATAATTATAACCATAATAATATAATATAGGTATATGCCATTCCAAAGCATATTTTTTGCAATGATTATATATAAATTAAAATAAACATCGATCTGGCTCATCATTGATAAGTTTTTAGAGAGATCATCTACATAGTTGGCACCTACTCCACATGGTTGTGAATTGTCACCTTCTTTAGGTAGGCTTGGGACTCTTGACTCAATTGTGACATCTTTCAATTCAAACATGATGAGAGATGAGTAACATTTGGAGGTTTATATTATGACCTTTTTCCCCCATATTCTTTTTAGGAATGGGAAGATCCTATGCATACTTCATTTGGTTTATTTGTTCCTAAGGGAGAAACATTGTATAGTGAGCATGGTCATCTTCAACATTCAATGTCAAGCATTTACCATCAATGCAAGAGACTACACATTAAGGGGGTTGTATGGTCTCTCTTCTTCTATCCCTTTTTAAAGGTATTTTTTTCTTCACATGGGGTTTTATCCTTTTTAGTTCTTATGAGAGGCATCTTTTGTAAATAGATACCTAACATGGTCACATATTTTCTAGGACTAATTCATCTATCCTACCCACCTAACCTACACTTATGGGGGGTGTTGGTGCATATTTATTTTCTTGCATTTGGTTAATTACTTTATTTCATTAGTGTGGACCTAGGATAAGCTTACTTAGGTAGTTATAGATACCTAGGTAGGTTTTAATTGCATCATGTGACTTATACTTTCCTTATTTAGTGAAGATGTACTTCACACATGTCACTATATCTCTTTTATCCCACATTGGTTGTACATTCACATCTCTTAGTGGAGTATCCTATATATACCCACCTATAGCTCACTACTGAGCATCCTTGCAAATACATTACATCCATATTGGAATAGCAGTCATATTGCATTTCTACAAGATCTTCAATTATACTTTTGCTATTATGGTTTGTTCATGCCATCAAATTCAAGGGGGTTTGCCCCATTGGCAAATATTTCATGGTATCAGAGCTCTTGCATGTTTGAGAGTAATTATGTGCTATATATAACACATAAAACAACAAATTAACAACCTCAAAATAATGAGGACAATTATCAATCTGAGATTCCACAAAATAATTACCAACATGTCAAAAAAATAAAGTGGCTCTATGATGAAAGAAAAATCTTATAAATTGGTGTCAAAATGTATATCACAAACATCAAAATCTAATGAAGTTGAAGTCATGCAAGTCCTCAATTTCTATTTCGTCATGATTAGAATCATTAATATCATCAAATAAAAGTGTGTCATCCTTGGGAACATTTGGTAATGACAAGGTGTCATCAAACTACTACAAAAGTCCTATTCATATAATATGAAAGCACTCAATATCTTTAATGTGATGTTGAAATTCCATGGAAAGTGACAAGCAAATGTGACCATAAATAATATTATAGTTATTGAGCCACTTAGTGTGCTTATCTGAACTAATTGGTGGTGGAAATTATCCCAAAGGTAGGGAGGGAGATCTTGTTGACTAAAAAGATCTCCATATACTCTCATCACAAGTGATAATTAGTTACATTCTGTATGATTGTGGAAAAAGATTGTGTCAGTTTAGCCACAAATAGTAATGCACAATAAAATAGATAAAAATGTGTCAATATTTATTAAAAATGGGAATAGCTTGAAAAAATCTATTTTTAGTAATCTAATAGTGAATTTGGATTCCTCTTAGAAAAATATGTTCTTTCAAAAAGGCACCTAAAAAGGAGCCTCAAATAAAAAGTTGGCACCTCTCAAGGTTTGGCTACCTCAAAAATATGGCAAAAAATAGAACTTTTATAGGGAATGTGGCTAGCTATCGTATTGGGCCCTCCAACTAGTCTTTGACAATTCCAAAATTAAGTACATTAAGATGTATGCAAAAAATCCTTAAAAAATAGGGTTTTGAAAATTTAAGTCAATTTTGACAATCAAATAGTTATCAAATTTAACATAGTATAGGATAGGTAGGTGAAGTTGTCAATAGAGGCAATGAGGTTGTTAGCAAGGTTGGTGGGATTGTTGACCAAGATGGTGAGGTTGGATACAAAAAAAAGGATAGGGATAGGAGTAGACGACACAAATTTTTTTTGCAAGGGAAAGTTAAAAAGGAAGTCAAATGGACTTATGGACAAGGTGGATGACTTTGAGGGAGGATGCACTATGTATTTTGGAGAGGTGGCCTACACTATGTAGAGTTGTTGTACCCCTAAGAAGGTGGTCAAGCATCTACCAAACCCTAACAAGTTGGTCAACACAACCACCATGCCCTAAAAGAGTAGGCACCTCAAGCCAACTCACACTTGGTTGGGGATGTGAGGGTTGTAATGTTACTTATCCCAGAGCTATTTAATTATTTGCAATAGATTTAAATATAGTTATTACTAGAGTTAAACAATTTAAAATATGCAAGGTTGTCAATTCTAATGTAATTTACAACATAGGATAATTTAGTATGAACTCTAAAGTAAGTAATTAACAGTAAATTAGATAACATAATCACATAATTCAATCAGATTAACATCAAAATTATATATATATAATTCCAAAGATCTCTTATTAATAATAAGTTTAGTACTTATTCAAGTCACTCAACACTTGGATTGGCCACTCTCACCCTAGGAAGATTTCAATGGTTTTGGCCCTCATAGCTATGGTACATTCTAGAGAACCTATCTAAAAGCATAGCATGTGCCTACTTGCACTGTGCTTACTCACCAAAGCCCTAGCTAGGATAGTCTCGAGTGTATTTTGTACCTCAAGTTGGACACACTCTACATGCCCCCTTCTCTAATGCTTATAGCCCACCAAATCACCTTCTTCTTCCTTGAGTGACCTTCATGCCCCTTTCCAAGTCTCACATAAATGCTTTATATAACCTTTTAAGGGGTGGTTTCCAAACCATCACACCCTTTCACAAAAGGTTGTCTTTAATAATTAGTTAATAAACACAATTATTCCTCCCTTTTTAAAAGGGTTTTTTTATAAATATTCTTTATTTATCTCCATTTTAACTAAAGGATTATAATATTCTTTATTTATTTATATCCCTTTTAATTATAAAAGGGTTAAATAAACTTTATCCTCTTGAAATTTTTAAGGGATATTCATAAAACAACTTTCTTTTTCATTTTGAGGAAAAAGTCTCATAACATTTCTCCCTCTATAAATCAGTCATTGTCCTCAATAGCTCAAATTGAATCTACAACATTATTCGCCAAAACATAATTAGTTGAGTAAGTGTGGATGTAGCACTATCAATATCACAATGAATCTATTTCACTCTAACTTCATATATAATTTTTATTTTCAAATTTTAGATCTTTTAATAATCCTTCTAGTTTAACTAAAACCACAATTGGATCTCATAGAAATAATTTGCTAATCAGTAACAAGATTAGAACCATATGTACATTTTCACATGAAATAGATCGTGAATTTATACTTGAGGAGCTAATGCACGTGTATCTAATAAATATTCAATATAGATGTTTTAATCGTTTAGATGTAACTTCAACATAAAATTTACAAAAGTATTATCATGTGATCACATAGCACTTACCTAGTGAATACCATGCATATCCCATAATATGTAGTCACTCATCATTGAGTACCCTATAATCTATATACTCAAAATACATTCCAAGATGATAGTCATGCATTCTGAACTACATGAATATCCTCTTTTCCTATACCAAATATAGTTAAATGGAAACAAGTACATAATTACCCTTAAACAGAGTTCAAATCATTTCACACAATCACTCAAACAACTTCAGGGAAAGTTTTGAATCCAACAAGGATGCAACGTAAATTAGATTATTGCTATCAATAGGATGTGTAGGCTAGGGTTTAGGATTTTAAACATGCAGAAATGAAAGTACAGCAAACCCTAACTACAATAGAAAGCAAACTAGCCTAGAAATCTATCAAACAAGCACAAAAACTAGTAAAAATCTAAGCTAACATTGACTAACTTCTATTGCCCTCCTCAATCTTGCATTTTTGTTCTCAGATTTGCAAGTTGTTGCATAATCTAGAGAAGCTCATATGTGTGGACAGCAAGATGTTGGAGATTGCAAGAGATTAAGAGTATGAAAAATGAACTAAGAGCCTGAAAATAAAAACCAGAGAGAAAATGAGAGTCTAAGGAGTGAAAATGGAGGCAAATGAGGTGTTTTATAGAGGAGGCTAATTTGAATGGAGGGCTAGGATTGAGGGTTGAAAATGGAGGGTTGTGATTGATTAGGGTTCCTCTACACTAGAGGACAAAATAGAATTTTAAATTGAGAGAAATTGTAAGGTGGATAAATGGGATTCAAATTAAATAAATTGGACAATTTATTTAAATTATTGGAAGGATGCATATGAAAGGGGATAATTAGGTGATGGGATTTGATTTATTTTCTTGAATAAATCAAATGAAGGGAACTTTAGGGACATGAATGATTAAGTAATTAATTAATTAAAATCAATTATTTAACCATGGAGGCAAATTAGGGAAAATCAGGAGAATGCAGAAGTGATTAGGGTTTTGCGAGGGATGGACACTTTTAGGTGTCTACATTTTTCCCCTCTTTGAGATGATGTTGCAACCAAGTAACATCATTTCAAAGAATCCAAGGAAATGGATAGATGAAAAGGATGATGATGGAAAGATAGGACGATGATGCCCCCTTGAGAGGATAGGCGCGTTAGACAAACAAGGGTAGGCTCTCGAAATGAAAGGGACAGGTTAAAGAAGAAAGATAGGAGAATGGATAGAGGAAATGAAAGGTATGGTAAGCTATAATGAAGGTAGAGGAATGAATATGCAAGAGAGATGGTGGAAGAATGAAAGATTGGCTAGAACAAGGGAAATGAGATCTTGCTTTGATAGATTTTTGAGCTTCTCACTTGCAATTTTTTCTACTTATCATCATAGAACTTATTATGTCAAAGGACGATAATAATCATGGCATATCAAAGGCCAAAGTGGAAAGTGTAGTCCCTTGTGAAACAAGCACATGAAAGACAAGGAATGCCCTAACTCAGACTAGTAACTGTGATACCTTGTCGGAACATGTGATGAGATAACTGTGAGGTGTGCAAGTCCTGATGCAAGGAAGCATTTTTTCCAATGCATAGGATGTCTTTGAGTCACACCCAATGGAATCTAGATCACACGCAAGGCACCAAGTTGCCCCAGTCATTTTACCAAGACAAGACACAAGCAGTAATCAAAGGAAAAGGTCTCGCCCTATCCTCGCTTCTCTTCATCACTTAGGGACTGCCTTGAGAAGCATAAGAACGAGACGGCAAAACAATCCAATAAAAGATAAGACAAACTAGACCAACAGCCATTTGGGTCTTTTCCTAAGTGATATGTGCTTGATTGATTGTGATATGGATGAAGAGGGCCTAGTTTCAGGATAGAAGCATGTCGTATAAGATGCCTAGTTTGGTTTCGACAATGCAACATCCTGTATAAGGCAAGTGACTGATTGAATGACACTAGTGTTGTTGGTCATACGAGCAACACCTAGGTTTGATTGATGATGTTTGATAAATGACGCATGTCGTATAAGGAACAAAATCCCAGTTTCAACGATGCCCCATTCCATGTAGGAAATGAGATAGTTGATGAGGATAGCTTGATAGTGACATATGATTATCACAAGGCGATTGATTGATTTGGTTGATTGGATAGTTTATCTTGTTTGATGTTTGGGATTGGTTTGAAGTGCGGAAGATTGATTGCTTCGGTCTGATCAAAGTGTCCATCTCATGAAAGGATGACTTATTATGATGGTTGACAGGATGGGCCCTAAGGGACTGACCTAATGCCTCTGGGGTGCATCGAATATGGCCTTGCCTACGTGAAAGATCAGAGGCGACATAGTTCGACCATGCGGGCTGTGGATGATTGGAAGAATTGATTTGACTGATATGATGATGTGATTGATTAGGATGTTGTTTTGATGGAACGATTGAGAGATTTGATTGAGTGACTTAGTTGAGGAACTAAAGTGATTAGAAGAATTGATTGAAGAATTGCTTTGGTTAGAATGATGTGATGAATGATTTGGTGGATTGACATGACGAGTTGATTGATTTTATTGCTTGGATTTTTATAGGATATTTGATTTTTTTGGATTTTTGTGGATGTTTTGATTTTTTTGGGATTTTGGGAATACTTGATGTTTTTTGTGTTTTGAAGGTATTTTGATTTTTTTGGAGTTTTGGGAATGTTGTGATTTTTTTGTGTTTTGAAAATATTTGATTTTTTTGGTATTTTTGGACTGTTCTGGAGAATGACGTTGGATCACAATTTAGATAGCCTTTACGCTAGGTACCAATGACAAGGGGAAACCAAGTCCAAGTGAGAGGATGAATGAATGGGATTGGATGAATGGATAAGAGGGGGGTGATGGTAGTATGTGATCTCTAAGGACTATGTCGCAGAGGAATAACATGCCCAATTATAGGTAGTATGCTTAGGATTTTTCATGACGACACTTATGATAGGATGGTGAGATGGATCATTTGGAAGGGATAAGGTATATCAAGAGATAACCAAAACATTTGTCAACATTGTGCCCCCAATCTTTATCAAGATCAAAAGAGAGGAAGGGTGGATAAATTGATGCAATAGGATAGGTATATGCATGGAAATGGTATGGAAAGAAATGATAGGATGAAAGTGATATGTAGGATGAGACAATGTGCCCCCAAGTGTAGGTGACATAGAAGATCAACCTACACATGACACCTGTTTGTCAGGTTTTCATCATGGTATTTATCCAAGGCGCCTGTTTACCAGGTTTTCACCATTGGACGAAGGGATTTCCCTTTACTATTTTTTTTTACTTTTTAGACTTTTTTGCTTTTTTGAATGGGAGTATGGATATGAGGGACTCAAGTGTCTAGTGCCATGAAAGGTGATAGTCCAGTTGGAGAGTGAAGTCATCGCAAACGGACCATATCAAATGTCATTGTGCTCATCGATGTTGGTAAAGGATTGTATGAAATGAAAATGGATTAGGTGGATAGTGGATTATGGAGGGAACGATAGTGGATTATGTAGGGGACGAAAGGGGATTATGATGTGGATTATGTAGGGGACGAAAGTGGATTATGTAGGGCTTATGCAAAAGCATGGACCATAGGGATATGATTGGTGAAATGTGTAGGATAATGGAAGAAAGATGGGGTGATGGAGGTGTGAAAAGGAATCATGACCAACGGTTGTACACACCATGATAAACATGGAAGCATTTGGTTAGATGGTGGTGTAGGAAGCAATGGCAACATTTGCTTCGTGGATGGGTGATGTAAGATTTTAGGTACCCACATGGACTTAATGTTTTTATGATTTTTGCTTTTCATGTGGGGTGGAGAAATTTGATATTTTTGAATGGAATGGATGGAAGAGGATGGTTGGGATTTTTGAGAGGTGAATGCCTCTTTTGACTTGATTACTTTTTGTTTAGGGACCCATACCATTTTAATTTTTGACTTTTCTTTTGGAGGTATGGGTTTGGATGGATTTTGCTTTGACTTTTTGAATTGATTTCCTAAGGTATTAGGACCCTTAGGATTTTTGATTTTATGAAAGGAGGCATCCAAATGTTTGTTTTTGAATCCCATGTGGCAGGTGGAATGACTGGAAGCTTCATTTTTGGACAATATGTGCATTTGTTGGTCATGATTAGGATATTGAGGTGATTTATGGATGATAGGGATGTTAGGTGTTGGAAGAAATGGAGGCAAAGTGGATGGCAGGATGTTAGGAGTTGGAAGGAACGAAGACAAAGTGGATGGTGGAAGGTGTATGGTCACATGCTTTTGGCATTTGTAAGATGATGGGGGTGGAATGGCGACATATGTCTTAGGAATGTGATAGGATGTGCGATGGAAAGTGGTGGACTTAGGAGGCATGGAGAAAGTACCAACATCGTTAGATTGTTGACCTTGAGGTGTGTATCCAAGGCCATATGAGCGTGGAGGAACATTGACATGAAAAGGCTCCAAAATACCTTGTTCATGAAGGCCTAAGCCTTTACCATGATAATTCATATTTTGGAGTATGCGATGGACAATGGGACTATGTGTGTTTTGGGCACTAGACACGAGTTCATTATTGGATGGAGAAGGTGAAGTGATGGAAAAAGGTTGTTGTTGTCTAAGGGAAGAACATTCGTGAATGAAAGCGGATAGGCGAAGTGGATATGATGGATTTGAATCATGGTTGATAGTGGCTAATATGGAAGGACCATTAGGATCTTGATTATCATTGTGTTCACTAAGATCTAATTTATTTGTTTAATCTTCTATGTTTATGTGTTCTTGGGAGGCACAAGTCTCATCAAGACAAGTGGATGTTGGTTGGACCATGGATGGGTGAGGTGGCAAGCTCTTGGCCATGGAATGCATAGAGTTGACTAAGAGGGTCGTCGGGGTCATCTTGATCATAAGTGGGATCGCGATCATAAATGGGAGCTTGATCATTGAAAGGAGTAAGTGTGTTGTGGATGGGTGGAATGGAAGGGGTTTGATCTTGATTTAGATAAGGGGGGTAATGTTTCCTCATGCTTAGGATTATGCTCTTGACATAACTTTTGACTTTGAGTGGAAGTGGATGACTCTTGGATAGGTTTGATGGTTTGTGAAGAGCATTATGGACTTGAAGGACTAGGCATGGTGTTTGAGGACTCTTTTGTAGGCTCGTGAATGGGTGTTTAATGACATGGAGATAGTTGATCCCTTGCTAGTAGCCCTTGGATCACATCCTTGGTAAGGGTATGTGCGGGAGGACAAAATAGTGTATGGATGATGAGGGTAGATGATGTGGACTCTGATTAGGAGTGCTGTGGTAGAATGTACTTATAGGATGGATGAGGTAGACTTATGTTCCCCTAGTCAAAGGTGGCATGAGTATTTAAAGGCACTTTGTCTTGCTTCCAAGGTAGACTTGGATAATCTGGTGAATAGGCTTGGAGTACTAGAACCTTCTTCTCTAGGATCGGCATGGAATGACACGTGTCTTCATATCATTGTATGTCATATTGTGGGATTAAGATCATGTTGTGCTTGACTAGGATGAATGATGAGATGGAATGATTGGGATAAATGAGATGTGATAGAGTGTGGGATTTATTGGATGATTAGATGGGTGATTAGGGATGATTAGGGTATGGTTAGGGTATGGTTATAGTGACTTGGAAATGATTAGAATATGATTAAAGGTGATGTCAATTGGATGATGTGTTGGAAGGAATGTTGATGTGTGTATGAGGGATGACTAGGAGGATATATTCCCTTATCTCTTCGTTTTGCAACCGTGTCAACCAAATGAGACTTGTGAATTGTGGGAATTGTGGGATGCTATGGGATGTCGATGCAAGGTGATGCGGCCCAGACTATGATAGAGGCTGATGATATTAGTCTTCGAAAAGTCTAGCTCCACGAGGGTACTCTCGTCTACTAATGACCTTTCAAAGCGCAAATTGGTTTTGTCGAGACCTTGAGGTATGGAAGAAATGATTGATTAGAGTGAACCCATGAGTTTCATAATTCACTTATAAGGATGGACTTAAACTAGCCATGGAGTATTAAGCCCAAGTTGTGATTGATGTGAAAAGATGTCAAGGTCTCTTGGTTTGAATTTGTACTTGTGATACAGTCACACTTCGACAGTTTCTCCCTATGTTTCAACCTTAGGAAGACTATGTTTGGGAACCTCCATAGATGTCAAGGGCTGAATGGTAATGAAAATGTTGTGATGAAATGTGATCGTAAAGGGATGGAATTGGATATGTAATGCGAGACTTTGACACAGTTGCAATCATATTCAATAGGGAGATTAGATACTCAAAGTTTTCCCTATGGTTATGGTGTATTGTGAATGGGAATGATTAGGATGAAATGGATCGGATAATGAATGAATGGTTATGATATGATTGGGATGTGATTGATTGGATTAACATGAAGATGATGATGTGTAGTGATGAGATTGGATGATTTGGATTGAATATTAAACGATTAGGATGAACATGATGTTGTGTAATGACGAGATTAGATGATTTGGATGGATTAGGAAGAAGTGAATTGGATTATGAATGTTGATGATTAGGGTGTTGACTAGGATTGGATTGGGATGACTTGGACATGATTAAGAGAATGATGATGGTGACTTGGATGTGTTTAGGATATACGATAGTGATATGATGTGGAATGATAATATGAAATTGATTGGATTCGAATGGCAAGGATGATGAAATGTAATGATTAGGATTTTATTGGGATTTGATTATGAAGAAGGTGACAAGGGATGATTAAGGTTTGAAATATGACAACTTGGGTATGATTATGGTATGATATGGAATGATTAGGGATGATCAGGATGATGTTAATTGGATGAGGATGGCGATATGGAATGATAAGAATGATGATTAGGAGTGATTAGGATCGATGTGGAATGATAAGAAATGATTAGGATATGGTTGAATGATGTGAAATGATTAGGAAAGATGACTTGGATGGATTGGGAATGATTAGGATGATGTTGATTAGATGAAAGAAGCGATTAGGGTTTGACAAGGATGACTTGGATATAATTAGGAAAATGATTAGGATGATGAATGGGATATGATTAGGATGAAATTGATTGGCTTAGGGGAGTGATTAGAATGCTTAGGATATGTGTGATGATTGGGAATTATGATATGATAAGGATGTGATTGGGATGACGATGTGTAATGGTTATACATGGTGAATTGGACACGATCATGATGATTAGGCTATAATTGGTATGAGGTGGAATGATTAGGATTGGTAGGGTAGAATAGGTGTAATGATGAGGGTAGAATGTGATTAGGATATGATTAGGGATGACTTGGATATGATGTGGCTAAGAAGGGTGATTAGGATGCAAAGGTCAAATGATGAAGATATGAGTGGGATGTGATTAGGATAGGATGAGTTGGAATGATGAATATGATATGATGTGGAATGGATGTAATGATTAGGGTATAATTATGATGAGGTGGCATGAAGAAGATATGACAAAAATGTGATTAGGAATGATTAGGATCGATGTTGTTTGGATATGATAGGATGATGTATAAGGATGATTAGGATTAGGGATGTGGTTGAATGATGAGGAGTGGGATGATGACATGGAATGAATGTGTGGAAAGAATGTTGAGGGTGATGATTAGGCAAGCACACACATCAAACATTGAAGACACTTGGCATTTTTTTATGTTTTGAAGACACTTAGAAAATAAGCATGACCCTAGGGCTAGGCAAGGACTATATTTGTTGAATCCCCTAGATGTGCTTATTCAAAGCAGATAGCTCCAAGATCTTGGTAGCACTGGCTCCCCTCCATGGCACTCACTTCTCACGCATACCAAGTTCCAGGTTTCCCAAGGCTCATCCCCCCACCAAACCTTAGGATTGTCCCTTCTTTCTCGACTAAGAACCGCAAGAATCGGGGCGACTTCAAAGGTTCCCCTTCTACTTCAACAAATAGAGGGTTTTTGGCCACTAAACAAAAGGGTTCTAGTGAATATCCAGGGGACCGGCACCCCACGAGCATCCAACAAGCCACTAAAGGCTCTAACTAACCCTACTAGGAGTTTAATATACACAAAGGTATGCCTCCTTTCAAGCTAGCACTGTATGGTGAACACTCATACCGGTTAGACTTGGCTTTCACCTTATCCTCAATTTATATAGCGGGCCGGACGAAAGTCCTGCTTGGGGTCAGAAATAGTTCTCCTTGCGGATGTGTCTCAAGAGCAGGCCCACTCTAAGGCTCAAACAAAAGTGACTTAAGCACAAAAATACTTTTGATCCCCAAGTTCATATGACAATGCAAGGGGAGAGCATACGTATTTTTAGACTTATGCCACACTAGACAAAGGTTCATTCACCCTTATAAACCAAATGTGTGGTGTGATTATTCAAGTGTTGAGAGATGCTTTTGATTCCCAAGATCACATGACATGTGAGGGAAGAGCATACACACCTCAAAACACAAACACATCACCAAACAAAGTAAACACTGATTTATTTTAAGCCCAAGCTAAGTGTGAAAATAGCAAGATTAAGTTCATTTTAGTGCCCAAAACCAAATATGCCTATGATAACCAACACACATGCATATGAAAGAAATTAAATCCCTACATCAAATCCGTTAGTAGTTTCGAATGAAAGTCTTTAGCCCACGAATGCCACACGTTGCAAATCAGACATTAGTAGCATAAAATCCCCATGAATGTGTGAAAAAACAAGAGGCATCAAGTAAACATTTCATTTTTGCAAGCCTCCAAGTCAAACAGTCAAAACAGGGAATCTGCAATATATCTCAAAAATTTGATTAGTGATAGCAAAATAAACTGCAGAATCAGATTATTCAAGAAATTTTGAGCAATTTTTAAAAAAAAATTGTCAAAAACGGAGTTGTTTTGCACAAGTTATGAGCAATCAAAGTTTGAAATGAAGGTTGACTTTGACCAAAGAAATGACTAATAAAATGGCATCATTACCTAAAACCGTGCCACAGTGAAATTGGGTGAGTCTACTCCGCAACGCAACTCGTTTTGTGTGATTTTGACATGTTTTGCAAAAGTTATGCCCATTTGAAACAAATCACCTATTTTGGCATGTGGAGGCAAAAATAGGCCCTAGTAGCTTAATTGACCATTAGTTGTTTAGTTTAAACTATTCACATGACACAGTTATAGATGGCGGTTAAGTTTTAATGTTGTGGTTTAGGCTATATAGCCCCCTGGTCACCCATGTGACCAGGGGGTAAGCAAAGGCAAAATAAATAAAAATAAAGAAGGGGGCCGATGACCTTTAGCACCCCCCGTGTGACCACCTCCGGGTGCTTAATCCCAGCCCACCAGCAGCTAAAATTAGAAGCGACACAGGCGGGCAAAAATTTTGAAGGCGGGAAAGATTTCAAATGGTGACCAGACATCTGAATCACACAGTTTTACATCCCTAATTTTCTGTGCCAACGACCTCTTAAAAGGAACCTTTCTTAGTGATGAAAATTTGTGAAGTTCGTAGAACCAGCAGCAAAAGCAGCATCTGATGATTGCAAGAGGTTTAATGAGATTTTATGTGACTCGAGGGTACGGAACTTTCAACTATGGCGGCAACTATGACGTTTTAAACACCTTCATTGTTCAGGCAGCAAAGAAAGGCGACGTAGATCTAGTAGAAGTGGTGATTTGCAGTGCTAAGTACTTGTCAAGGTAACTATGGCAGTCAAAGAAATCTTTAACAATTTCAGTAGAATACTAGGAGGTGACCGGGTTTAAAACCCTAACCGCTAGTGATCACCATAGTGGCTAGCCGAGAGCCTATGCTGACAGTGGTAATGGTTGGGCGCTCTACGGGCGGTAATGACTCCCTAATGGTTGAGCGGAGATTGCATGGGGTGGTGACCAAGATGCGGAAACCAGTCAAAAACAAAGGATGCCGTGGTCTATAGAATTCAGGGTGATACGTACGTTTTGGGTGGCAGCCGGGAGCTGTTGAGGAAGCAACAGTGTCTATGATGGTGCCAGCTTCGTTTTAGAAGTGACGAAAGGATGTGCGATGGGTAGAGAAGATGATGGAGACCATGTGATTCACAGAGAGAGTTTAACAGACGCCGAGATGGGGTGGCGAGAGTTTGAAAAGAGGCGACGATGAGGCTATTCAAGATGTCGACGGGGAGGTAGGTTGAGGATTAGACAGGCGAAGGATAGGGTGCGGGGGAGTGCTTGGGAGTTAGTTTTTTTAGGGCAATGGTGATGGATTTGTAGGAGCGGCAAACAGACCTTAGGTTGTGACAGACCAGTGAGCAACGGGAGGTTAGGGCTTTGGCAGAGAAGTCAAAACCAACGGGAGAAATAAGGGAATGGCGGTCGGAAAGGATTTGGAACAGGTAGCGATGGAAGATTTTTCAGGATGTCGACAGGATCCAATGCTCAAAATATCAGAGGGGGAATCGACAGCAAAACCCTAGGGCTTCTTTGATGCTATGAAACCTGTAGGCAAAACATAAAAAACTAGTAGCAGAACCATCAAAAGCCTATATGCAAACGAAACATAACAACCTGAAACCAGAGTGGTATGGCATGTCCGTACGGTACGGATTACCGTACTAAATTTTTTTTGAAACAAAATAAAAAAAATTGCAGAGACCAAACCCTATCAAATTTTATGTTATTTTTCGCGGAAAGGGCCTCGTGGACTCAACGGTGAGGTCCGTTTGAGCTCCGGAGGTCACCTGCGAATTTTTGCTTTCATAAGTTGATAAAAACTTGTCTGTTCACGTCAGGTTCACCAATGTAGGCTAGGGTTTAGGATTTCAAACATGCAGAAATGAAAGTACAGCAAACCCTAACTGCAATAGAAAGCAAACTAGCCTAGAAATCTATCAAACAAGCACAAAAACCAGTAAAAATCTAAGCTAACATTGACTAACTTCTATTGTCCTCCTCAATCTTGCATTTTTGTTCTCAGATTTGCATGTTGTTGCACAATCTAGAGAAGCTCATAGGTGTGGACAGCAAGATGTTGGAGATTGCAAGAGATTAAGAGTATGAAAAATGAACTAAGAGCCTAAAAATGAAAACCAGAGAGAAAATGAGAGTCTAAGGTGTGAAAATGGAGGCAAATGAGGTGTTTTATAGAGGAGGCTGATTTGAATGGAGGGCTAGGATTGAGGGTTGAAAATGGAGGGTGCCAATTTATTTAATTTGAATCCCATTTATCCACCTTACAATTTCTCTATATTTAAAATTCTATTTTGTCCTCTAGTGTAGAGGAACCCTAATCAATCACAACCCTCCATTTTCAACCCTCAATCCTAGCCCTCCATTCAAATCAGCCTCCTCTATAAAACACCTCATTTGCCTCCATTTTCACACCTTAGACTCTCATTAATTTATTTAATTTATTATAAGGATGCATATGAAAGGGGATAATTAGCTGATGGGATTTGATTTATTTTCTTGAATAAATCAAATGAAGGGAACTTTAGGGACATGAATGATTAAGTAATTAATTAATTAAAATCAATTATTTAACCATGGAGGCAAATTAGGGAAAATCAGGAGAATGCGGAAGTGATTAGGGTTTTGTGAGGGACGGACACTTTTAGGTGTCTACAGGATGTTTGTAACTTGACTAATCTAGTCAAAACATTTTTCAATGTCTGTCACCTTGTCATAGAGATTTTAATACAAATAGAAAACCAAAATGAGATGAATGTATTTTTAGTTGTTAAATCCTCCAAAATACTCAATGAGTTTTAGAGACAAGGACACATCAATTACCACTACTTCATCTTGTTGATTAAGTTATATGAATCAATTAAAGGTGTAATGAATAGGTTACGAGTTTACCCTCTTGCAATATACTTTTATGTTCATATTTATGTGGATTTTATAAAACTTGATGATCATACAACATGAGAAATAAAGTTTCTCTAATTTCATTACTTATATATCCTCGCGGCCTTTGCATTTCAAAGAATGAGCTCGGGGCCACTAATCTAGATGTTGGATGCTGGAGCTCTAAATTGAAAATGCTCTAAACCGTTAAAACTTTTTTAATAACCAACTAACGCATAATGCTCAAACATAACACATATGCTCTTACGCTTTTGTTTGTGTTTTTCTTTGGTTTTATTGTAATCTTACTAAAGAATCTCCACAAGAAGTCGAATCATTTCCTTTGAAGATAGGACACAACTTTTTAAATGAAACTTGGTTGAATAGTCGTATATGATGAAGGTAAGTGTGAATTGAAAAATAAGAACAACAAAACAATAATTTTTAAAGTACAAAAGTGTATTGGGTAGTGAAGCATAGGGAGAGCGAATTTAAGTATTTAGAATAATAATAGATATAAACTATTAAAGTTTGAATATGTTTAGAGGTTTTTTTTGAATTGTTTGAATTTCAGTCTAAAATTGTAAAAGTTTGGTTATAGGTTTGAATTTATATTAAAAATGTAATACAACTTTTAGTTTCTATATTTTATTTGGTTGATCTCTTCATTTTCTTAGTTTTATATATGATTCTTAATTTTGAAAATCAAATTGTTTTTTACAAGCCACTAACTATAGAAGAGTTCACACTTTTTAGATGTTGGATTTATGGCTTTGGCTATCTCTCATCTATCCTTAGATTATTGACTAGATTCTAATGTTTCTCAATAAAATTTATTTGTTTACATGACAAGGAAATCTTCTCATATACACCAAATTGTTTATGGATCATATAGCCTTAGAAAAAACATGATTGAAAAACATCTTACAATTCAAACCATATGTCTAGGAAACTTCTAAAAACGTTGATGTATTTGATATTGCTACAGGTACAATGTACCTAGGATATGTATCTTGTCATATTTGAATCTAGTTTAAATGTTGTATGTTGTTGTTGTACTTTTATTTAACAATTGTTGCTATATCTTTTTTTTCTCAAGTTAAGTATGTTGTTTGTGATTTTATAAAGTAGATGGGTCGTTGGTAATAGTGAAGTCCTTAGAATAGGCTCTAATGCCAAAATGTAACGATTTTCTTTTCCCAGAGTTATTTAATTATTTGCAATGGATTTAAATATAGTTATTACTAGAGTTAAACAATTTAAAATATGCAAGGCTATCAATTCTAATGTAATTTACAACATGGGATAATTTAGTATGAAGTTTAAAGTAATTAACATAGTAAATTAGATAACATAATCGCATAATTCAATCAGATTAATACCAAAATTTTATATATATATATAATTCCAAAGATATTTTATTAACAATAAGTTTAGTACTTATTTGAATCAATGAGCACTTGGATTGGCCACTCTCATCTGTTAGGAAAAGTGTCTAAACCTTGCAACTATGAAAGGATACTATTATTCCCAGTTTTGGTCTTTTTGAATACCCTTTATCTTGGAGAATGGTCTAGAACTTTCAAAGTTTCCAAAAAAGCTAAAAATGGTAAGACTTACTATTTTTAGTAACTCCACATTTAACCTCAGATTGACCTGATATTGTTCCCAAAAGGTACGGAACTGCTAAGTAAACATCTCGGGTGAGTTTCGACTCAAGATCATATTTGGATTGCGAGATATTAAAGTTTCTATTTTTTGAAACTACTGAAAAAAAGTTTTGAACTCAGTTTTGAGGCACTTAGAGGTCCCTAAATGCCCCAGAAGTTGGAATAACTAACAAAGTGAGTTATAGATTGATAGATCTCTTCACGATCTTTCTGATGCATTAAACGATTTGTCAATCGGACACCCGGATCAAAAGTTATGACCTCTAAAAGTTGGACCTCCTATTTTTGAGAAATGTGAAAATGTGTTGGACACTTAAAATAGCTATAAAGGGGAGAGTTACACATGTTGGTGTGTGATTTGGCACATCACAAGGCATCTTTGAGTGGAGATAATTTAGGTGCCACTTTTGGGTGATTTTAGCTCATGGTTTTGTAATTACCGTTGACGGTTTACTATATTGTATCTCCTATATATCAGGAGCTTGAGATGGAGGTTGTGTGGAATATTCTCATAGATGTTGAGTTACCTCCTAGATCTATGGTTGGTTATACTCTTGTGAAAGCTTACTCTACAAGTATATTGTAATCTTCTTGATTCCTGAATAATATATTGGACGGCTTTGGAGTGTGGGGTTTTTTCCCTAAAAGGGTTTTCCCCATGTATATCTTGTGTTGTGAGTTTTGCATTTGAATGTTGTTATTACCTTTCTGTTAATGTGCATCTTAATTTGTAACTGTAAAAGTTAAAAATTTGCATAAATCTTTCCTTAGTAGATCAACGTAGGAAGCATTTTCCGCATACCTTGCTTCCTTTCATCATCTTAGGAAGATTTCAATGGTTTTGACCCTCATAGCTATGGCGCATTCTAGAGAATCTGTGTAAAAACACAACATGTGCCTACTTGCACCATGCTTACATACCAAAGTCTTGGCCAGGACAATATGTACTCTATACCCCCCTTCTCCAATGCCCATAGCTCACCAAACCACCTTCTTCTTCCTTTAGTGATCTCCATACCTTTTCCAAGTCTCAAATAATGCCTTATATAACCTTTTAAGGGGTGGTTTTCAACCCATCACACCCTTTCACAAAGGTTGTTTTTAATAATTATTTAATAAATACAATTATTCATCCCTTTTTAAAAGGGGTTTTTTATAAATATTCTTTATTTATCCTCATTTTAACCAAAGGATCATAATATCCTTTATTTTTCTATCTCCCTTTTAATTATAAAGGGTTAAATAAACTTTATCCTCTTGTAATTTTAAAGGGTTATTAATAAAATGACTTTCTTTTTCATTTTGGAGAAAAGCCCCATAACAAAAGCTTAAGGAGGTATCTGCACCATGTCAAAAGGGTCATAATGCCCTATCTTAGGTGGCTAACCTCACTCAAAGGGTCAACCTAGCCTAAGAAGGGCCTAAGCCCTTAAATTTTATTTTTTTATTTTTGTTTTTTGAAAAATAAAAACATGGATAGAATTTGTTTGAAACCAAAGGGGGAGAATTGAAAAGTTATTAACATTGATTATTTTACCTTAGCAATTTTCTTTTGAATTTTTTGGAAACCCTCAAGACCCTAGAACTATTAAAAATAAATTGGAGAAAAATCTTAGAAATGTCAATTTTTTTCTTTACAACCCCTTAAAGTAGTCATGTTCTAAACTAATTTTCAAACTATCCATATAATTTTTTACTAAACAAGTAATTTTGTTAGAAATTGAAAAGGAGGAGAAGAGGGGGGAGAAAAACATGTTGTGGGAAATAAGAAAGAGAGATGGAAAAACCATTGTAGTGCCTCAAGCATTGATTTATCCTTTCTATAAAATTTATATTTTTCCAAGCAAATGATTATTGTACAAAAAAATCTTTGATGTCATGTTGAAAAGAGTGGAAGAGGCTAGAAACTCACATGCCATGCCATAATAGACAAGAACGCAACTTTCTGAGAAAAGGACCCAAAATTAAATATGTGCAACAAATCACTAAAAAAATTATTCAAATTAAAGGAAAAGAACATAATTACACTACTTCAATAAACTCATCAATGATATCCTAAATAAGCCCAAATGGAGATAAACTAGTAAAATATGATAATTTTCATATTCTCCACATACTCTTCTTCTCTCTTGAATATAAAAGAGGGGAAATCTTTATTTATATGAATCTAACTAAATAATATAAATAATCTTGCTACCCATATTATATCACCCTTGATTGTGATTGGCTAGAATAAACATTGTATATGATTGGTTGATTTACACAACTTATTGTTTTGTAACTTTCTAATTATTAAAGATAGAAGAATAACTAATTAATCTAACTTAAAGACAACCTAACTCCTTGAATGAGCTGAAGTATATGGTGGGCACACAAAAACATCAACTGATCTTTCTACAAGGATAATTTAGTCAAGAAAGGTAAAAGCTATGAGAACTATGTCAGGAATGTTTTGAACTAAAAAATATAATAGGGTAGAGCAAGGCCTGTCAGACAATTTCTTTATGACAGTTACCTATTCAATAGTACCTTTAAAATACTATGTCATACCTTAATATAAGTAAATTAGATAAAAACCAAATATATATATGAGCATAATCCTATATGATATGGTCTTTTTAAAATTTCGATTGTATTTTATAGCAAACATGCCTAAATACAGCTATAAAACTGTCAAATTTAGGCCCTGGGATAGAGTGAGGGTTTTAGAGTTAGTGGAGTCAACATAAATGTTAAAATTGTGCATTTATAACACTTATGCAAAATTATTTAAAACATAAAAATAAATTAAAAAGTATGCACTTTTCTTCTCTTAAAAAATAATAAATAGTTAAAGATTATCTTTCCTTCATTTTAATGAATTATATTAATAAGGAGGGCATAGTGAGAGTCCCAAAAAATTATTTATTTAGCTCATATCTAAAAGGATCAATTTTTAAAAATAATCTTTTTAAATTTTAATGTAAGTTCAAATTTACAAATATTGTCAAAGGGCACTTGGTCTACTAGTGAAGTTGAAAAGTTTTGAATGAGCCCACCAGGAATCAAGTCTTGTTGAATGCGAGGCCCCTGACACCATAAGGGATGAGGTTGGGATCGTGCCCCGGGCAAATTTGGTGGAATGGATACCCCACAGTCCTTGGCTCTCAGCCGAAGAGGTTCACCCTAAGGCTTAGCAAGGCCTCTGACACCATAAGGGATGAGGTCGGGATAGTACCCCGTGCGAATTCGATGGAATGTGTACCCCACAGTCCTTGGCTCTCAACTGAAGAGGTTCACCCTAAGGCGCTCTGACACCATAAGGGATGAGGTCGGGATCGTGCCCCGTGCGAATTCGATGGAATGGGTACTCCACAATCCTTGGCTCTCAGCCAAGAGGTTCACCTTAAAGCTTTTGTGCTCCCATATCCAGTAGCAAAAAAGATCTTGTGGATGGTCTCCATCAAAGAAATTCCAAATATTTTTTAGTTATTTTTTAAATTTCTTGATAAGATAATTAAAATTTAATGATAAAAAGTAAAAAACTCATGTATTTATGCATATAACATGAGATGGAGATGTGTATTTCTGAATTAAATCCCAAGGACACGATCACCAACTCTAAAGTAAAATAAAATTAACTAAACAGTAAGTACATAAATGAATTGTAGATTAATGGAAGCTCTTAAAAACCAGCCAGTTTGTATGCTGCAGTGAAACGGCGTCAGTAGAAGACGCGCTCTGCATCGCCCAGAGTTGTATAATAAATACATGGGGCAATGGACTTGTATTTATATTGCTAAAGGAAAAGTAATTTAGTGCAGAGTATAACATGATGAGAATGCCTAGAAATAATCAGAAGAAAGAAGCTTATAGTAGAAGACAATTGTGGAAGAGAGAACTATCTAGAACAGGATCCACAGATACTATTCCTAAGACTTACACAAATTTAATGGGTACTTCTGATAAGATGGAGACTGACTATACTCCGGGGGATTATGTAGAGGTCTCTTCAAATCTATGGGCAAATCCTTATGTGGCACAAATTCTGAAAGTGGCAGATAATGGGAAGCGCTTATTTGTTCAGTGGTTATACTGGCCTGAATATCTTACAAAAGATGGCCAGATGATGAATTCTGCTAGCGATTTTGCAACAGATGCCAGTTTCATGAAAGATTATTTTGATGAGAACAAACTAATTCTTTCTTCTGACAGTGATTGGATTGACCAGAGCTTTGTTGAGAATTCTTGCAATGTTTTGCTTACTGACAGTAAAAGAATGTGTAAGGATTATGATGAGCCTGCTAATTATTATGCCCATAAAAGTTTTGGGTATGATTCTCATTCAGCTCAATATAGACAAATAGACCAACAGTGCCTTTAAACCAGCAGGAAGGGAAAGAATGAGCTTGAGTGAAATTTTGTATGATCAAAATAGCTTTATATAAATCAATTTCAGAAGTTCAAACCAGCTCAGTAGCATAAAACACTGTCTAAATCTAAAGTAATTTGTTTACTATTTTCCTAACACACTAAATGATATAGATTTAAAATCAAATAATCAAACTTATGATTACAATCAAATTTAAATCAAATAATTTCTTCATAATGATAAGTGGGTGCTAAATGATATAGATTTAAATCAAATAACCAAACTTAATGATTAAAATCAAATTTAAATCAAATAACTTCATAATGATAAGTCGGAGAAAGATAGAAGTGTTTAATGGTTTTAAATGATGTGACAATTTTTTTTTTGTGATGTTGACTTATTTGCTATATTAATTGGTAATATGGAATCTTATAATTGATACGATGTAAACATTTATAGCTAACTTATATTATAAACTTCTCTAATATAGATGTGATTAGGTTATGTGGTTTGGCTTCAAACTAAAATGTGTCAATGTGGTTTTACTTTCTTATCATAGTTTGGTTTGGAAGTGAACTAGAGTTGGTTTGTGCACCAAATAAATCAAATCGAGCATTAGAACAATATATTTAGAATAGGTGTTTAAAGTGATGTAAAACAAAGGTGTATAAATGTAGGGTATGCACATTTGTCCCTTACATTCCCCCCACTTTAGTAGGCATATAAATCTACATAATTCTTGCATGAGTAAAATATGTAATATAGGAAATTCAAGGTATATAGTTGGATGTTGGTAGATGCCTCAATATCTTAATGTGCCTTAAAACCTTTCCATTTAGTAAGATTTGTTAGATTTGGCACGTGATTTCTCTAGTAGGTCATGTAATATTTGGAGAGATACCTATGTAAAGAACTTGTCATATAATTGGATTGCACATGATTTTTAAAAAAGACTAAAAATGGAACCCAATAGCTATTCCATTTTAGTGAGGATATAGAAGTACAATAGTGTAATAATGTGCAATCAATATCTAGTCAACCCAATATATAAGCATTAACAAGTTTTAAGTCATGGACAAGGATGAAAACTTGCTAACCAACATAGGAAAGTACATACTCAACTGGCATTATTAAAGGGTGCAACAAAGCATTAAATAATTTGCTCAACCTAAGTATAACTCTACCTATATAAGATTAACCTATGGTGTAGTAGATGCAAGAGAAATACATACTAAATGAAAAAGTGCATGAGCATGTAGGTCAAACATATCCTTTTGCACTTGTACACAAAACCATTTGCTTACATACCAATAAGAAAGCTTTAGTGCACAAAAATCTAAGATCATCAATAATTATATTGTTATAATTTTGAAGCAAAAAACTATAAATTGAATGTATAGGGCAATGGGGAGTTGAAACCATTGTGACCGACTCAAAGTATACATTTGGGATGAGATGTAGAAGGGATTATGATTTACATAAGGCAATCATGGAGTTGAAACTAATTTGACCCCTACAATGTATGCAAGCATGAATACCTTGTAAAAGTTGGTATATATGGAATCATGATAATTATTGAGTTGGAATCGATATACCCCCCATGACATATGCAAGCATGAGACATGTAAAAAGATGGTGTACTTTGAGTCATAATACATAAAGCAAACAAGGAATTGGAATTAGTGTGGCCTTCACAGCATATGCTTTAGCATGACACCATTTAAAATTTTGTGTAGATGGAATAATGAGTTAGATGAAAATCATAGTTGGAATTAATGTGGCACCCATGAAGTATGGGCAAGCATAATATCATGTAAAGATGATAATTTTTTTATAGGGAATATATTTTGTCCCTCACATTGAGTGTGAGATGTCATTGTGCATTTGGTTTGAGGAGAGGAGAAAAGAGGTGTAATGATGTAATTAGTAATATAACAATAATGGACCTAGATGTGATTTATGTGAATTAATCATTATTGGTTAGAATGGGTAAATGGTTTATCCCAATGTTGCCACACATGTGAGGATAGTCATAAATTAAAAATACATGGCCACATATTAGATGTTATTGTGTGGGATCAATGTAAGTAGTATTGTCTAAGATATGATCTTGTAAGAATTATATAAAGAATGCCATGTAAGATATGCTTGTGTAGGAATGACATTAGAAATGTTTTGTCAGATGTTATTGTGAAAGCACAATATCACAAATATTATGTGAGATATTATCATGTACATGCTAGGTGTCATGGTGTGTGCGGTGATTGATAGTGTTGTGAGCAAATAAAGGTAAGGATCAATAAATCATAAAAGAGAAGTAGATAAGAGGATAAAGTCCATAAAAACATGTAAGAATAAATATGATATAGGAACCATACAGAACATAGAAACCAAAGAAATCTAAATAAAAAATTCTGTAATAGGAAAACTACAAATCTTGAGCACCAAATTTAAAAGACACAACTAAAACTATATAAATATAAACTATGGGGATAAAATAATTGCACACACAAATAAGCTACCTTAAATTACACAAAGCAATTCCTAAAATTGGTTGCAATACTTTAGAAAGACATGAATAGTTATAAACTAACCTAAACTAAGAGAATGTTAACAATTGTCACTCAACCATGGCAAGTGTTTCTCAAGGTGACTCTTGGCTTGTCTTAGAGCATGTCTCAAACTAGAATATTTTAAATAATTAGATGAAGTGGACATGTAGGAGTCTCAAACTAGGAGATTTAAAGTGGGGGCTTGTGTAAGGTGGAATATGCAATGTTCCAATTTATTTAATTACACGAGAAACTAGAAATTATAGGAAATATAATTAAAGTACTATGTACCCCTATATGGATCCTTATCATTCCTCCTAATAATAGGTGCATTAGATTCCAATGCATTTAAAGACATATACTAGTGTGAAATCCATCAAGCCTGATGTGAAAACTCGCCTTGTTTTGTAACAAGGTATGAAGTTGTAAAATTGTGGCAACTCTAGTAATTTTTGGTGTCAAAATTTTGATTGACATCTAATGCACGCTAACAATCAAGGAACAATGTTTATAGGATGACTAAAAGGAGGATTTGAATCTAATGTGAACTTATATTAGTGCTTGAGGAGATCGACATTAGCAACATCATCAATGCCCAACTATGCTAGAAGGCCAAGGTAAAAGTCATTCCTAGATATCTACTAAAGAATAGTATAAGGTACATATCAACCCCATATCGAAGAGGTTTGACTTTGCTATGTGTCATCTCCTATAAATAATGTTTGTCTAAATATAATCAAACTTTATCAAACTTTTTTACAAACTTGAAAATCACATGGAATGTGATGATGATCCATGAGTTTCTTATGTTTATTTTAATCCTTTTAAAGAAACTGAATCACTTTGGACTATAAAGAATACAAGTGTTGAATGTAGGAGTAAGCCTTATCTTACTCTTTCTAGAAGAGGCAAGTAATAGGGTAAATCTTATGGAGCTAATAGCTAAAAACCAAGGTAGACCTCAAAAGGTGAATGGACCTAGAAGATTGTACTACTTATGAGTCTTTATGCACAAGTTATGGCCCTCAGAAGGTCTCAAAACAAGAACTACACAACAAAATCTATAATAAACCTCAATTTTTTGAAAACTAGAGTGTTAAATAATAAAAGCAAATGCACCATTGTGAAAAGAAAGAAATTTTCACCCAAGTAAAAAAAAATTACTCAAAAAAGAGAGCTCATTGGCCAAGAACGGAGCCTCTGAAGATGGACTGCCAAAACCAAAACTGCATACATAAAGGGGCAAGGTTGGAGAGAAGAAATGATGATATCATGCTGACATCACCCACCAGAAATTGCACATAGATGGAATATTCCCTAAACTGTCAATATATACTCCCAAGATGTCAAAACCACTGTCCTTTTATGTCAATACCGCTTGTAGGTATGAAAACTATCGATTTAAAAATGTCCTTTTAAAAGTGAAAAATCACTTTCAAGTATGCTAGGTGGTTTTTAGCTATAGGAGTAGAAGTCGAGGGTGGCAAGATTGGAGCATGGCCAATGGTGGACCCCTGAGCCAATTGTAGTCAAGATTGGGCCGATTCAGGCTAGCTCTAGCCAAATCCAGGCCTACTCGATCCAAATTCAGGCCAAATTAGGCTTGAGTGTTTAGGTCAAGCTTGAATACACTTTTTTTGTTTTTTTGTTTTTTGTTTTCTCCTCAAACTACGTTTTAGGGAGGTCATACGACCTTCGTGGCAAAAAATTTACTCCAAAAACTCCCAATGATGAAACTTGACAAATTTTATATGAAAATTGGGGGGGTTTGGGCCATTTGGATGTAATGGCAGGGTCCATTTGGCTTGAAAATGCCTCAAATGAAAGGTGTTCACATGATCCATGAACAAAACCAATGTTTGCAAGCTAAGTTTCTAATCTCTAATTTGGTGAAACAAAAGATTGATTTGACTCTCTCAAGCCTTCTAGACACTATGGAACAACTTAAAAATTTTCCAAGATTACCAAAAAATTGAAATCACCTAGATTTCAAAAAATACAAATGTAAAACTCTAGAGGTTAAAATTTTTCTGTCAAACTTTTTTGATTCTCCAAACCATCCAAAGATGCAAGAGAAGAGAATATTAGGTTTTCAAGAAATCTGCAAGCAAAGATGGTTAGCCCTCCCAAATCTCTCAAACAAGGAAACTAAAAATTTATCCTAGCACCAAAAACTCTAATACCATGTTAGAATTTGTAGAATAGATGAAAACCCAGAAAACAAGTGCACGAAATAGACTTACAAAACTATAAATGTAAATGATATATTGAAATCAAACTAGCATAATAGAATTAGTCTTGAAGAGGGTAACAAAAATGCTCAAGAAGTAAAAAAATTAGGAAAGCATAACAACATGAAGCTACAAGATGCCCATGAATGAAAATATAAGCTAAAACAGTGAGTATATATAAATTAAGTGAGAGGGAGGAGGTGGAAAACATGACCAATAGGGAGAGTAAACCAAAAGTACCTAAAATAGGAAAGTGTAACTCCCATGGAAGATGCTGACACCTCAGACCAATCACACTAATACTTACTTTATTAATCCTAAGCAAGCTTAACTAAAGTGTAGGAAAATTTTAGATAATGGGAAAATAAATACCCACTAGGAAAATAAAAACCTACATTAACACAATAGATTGAATAAAACCTTAAAGAGTGAAGAACATTATACTTCATGTAAGGCCAATAGAATAACTATTAAAGATGGTGAAGAGTCTTTCTCTTGTTGAAATTGCCACCATAAAGAGTGCAGTGCGATTCTTTGAGAAGAGCAGTGCAATGATCACAAGGAAAACACAACTTGTCAAAATAATACAATAATCCTTCCTTGACATGAAAACCCATCGCTTATGTCCCATCCCTCCTAAGGTCGGTCCGGTCCCTCCACTTGTTGGGGGTGCCCGTCCCCCTACCTATTTTCAGAGGGAGGGTTGGGCATTCGCCCCCTACCTTTTTCTTGGTCCTAAGTTGGAAGAAGTTAAATGTTGGAGACCATTGAACTAAGGGCTAATTTATTTAGTTCAAGAAGCAATAATATATGTTTTAATATGATATAACATTTGGATTTATATAAATCTAAGATATACTTAAACCAATTTGAAAATACAATGGAAATCAACATTAATATTTAAGAAGAGAGTTGACACAACATATACCCTAGGAAATGCTTTTGAAAAAATCCCATCATAAAAAGGAGATCTATAACTATATTAATTTTAGAATAAGATGGAAAATACAATCTATTGATTATAACATATGATGTAGTAGAAATCTTGAAGCATACAAGTAGCAATATTACACTTCTCAAACATGTGATACCAAAACTAATCACCCAAGCCTTTAATTTATAGTATTTAGGGTTGAATAAAACCACCAAGTGGTATTCAAAATCATGAAAGGACCTAAGAGAAACTTGTCGTAATGATCAACATGTAGCTAGGGGTGTTACATGCAATAGGGGCTCACCTTATCAAGGGTGTGATGTATGAAAATATTTGAAAGACCAGATTGTGACCTTTTAACTTCCCAAAATGGAGTACTATTTTCAAGCAAGCTATCGTACTTTGTAACTCTCATTGTTATACTATTACAATTTCACATCACTTGTGTTTGGAGGAATATTAAGGTTTCCCAAAGGGGCCATTATACATAAACATTATAATATTACTATGTCTAACTAATATCTTGACATTACAATAATATCCCACCATTATTCCTAGGACTTACAATGTGCACAACATAGTCCTAATGTTCTCCCACTTGTTTTATACATTGTAAAAGCATAAAATAAAATAAAGAATCTAAATACTAGGGGAGATATCCCCATATATCTTTCTTGTACCAAACAAACTTTTTAGTGCTCATTGTCTTAGTGAGAGGATCTACATTATTTACCATGGTGTCAAATTTATGTATCATCACCTTCCCATCTTTAACCTTATCTCTAACAAGGTGATACTAAACATCAATTTGCTTCCTTCTTATGACCATGTAAAGTTGGATTCTTAGCCAAAATGATAGGCACTCTAAAACTATCATAATAAGCCTCACTTCCATATTTATAAAGGGTACGTGCATAAAATGGGGAACAAAAAAATGGTCAAAGAAAAATATTAAGCATAACACATACACACTCCAAAAAGTGTGTACATGTTACCTTCTAAACCACTGATTTATCCATCTTTTAGGAGTAACATCCTTCATTTGTGACCTTTTGGAATAGAAAGATTTCAATAAATATTGATAATGAATTCAATAAGGTGTTTGTTGAGATGTTCTATGCAATAGGGACAAGTACTAGGGAAGGTAAACTAGGTCTTGGTATTGAAGTACATCAACCTATAATCCAATTGTGTGACTAAAATTAATTAAAATAGATAAGTTAATTAATCAAATTAAATAAATTAATAATGTTTGCTTAATTTTTGAGTGTATAGAATAATTTAATTCATTTAATTATTGTGCTAGTAAATTATTCTTTAGAAAAAGGAAACATATTAGATAGAAAACTTATTTTTTTATTTAATATATTTAATGTGCAAGTTACATTATGAGAAATTAGGAAAATAGATTTTTTATATATAGTTAAATTTGTTAGGATTGAGGTGCCATCAACCTTGTAAATCCTATGTAATTAATTACTCTTAACGTTGTTTGTAAATTTTCATAAGGGAAGAAGTATTCACCAAGTAGCAATCTTGTTTCAGCTACATGTTTGATCCCAGTACTTGACGAATGTAGGTTATCTAGGGGGTTGCATGGGGGTACCCCCCTGGACCGTTCATCATTAGGTCACAGATCTGACGATAGAGGTTAAGTTGGCTTGTCTTGCCTTAGAAGGAAACCCCTTTTTGAGGATATTGTATTACGACTATGAATGAGAAGAGTTGAGGGTATTACAAGCATTGTTGGATTGAAGACTGAAGAGAAAATTGATAGTGTTGTATTATAAACTCTATTGAAGTTAATACAAACTGGTGCATCTCTTCTTGTGTGGAGTTTTTTCCCAAAAGGGTTTCTCCACGTAAACATCGTGTTATGTGTTTGATCTTCTATTTTGTTATTTCTTTGTATTGATTTTATACCATCTCCATTTTGGTCATGCATGGTTAAATATTTATATTACAGATGTAATAGGTTTTCTGTTGATAGTTTTACCTTCATTTCTAACATTTGGTATCAGATCCTAGCTAGTTCTGTGTCTTGGGTAGAAGTGTGAGGGTTTTTTGAGCTGTAGTCGGAGTTCTGGTTGATTTTATTTTGCAGATTTGTGTAGAATCCATGGATGCATCCTCATCCCAATTGGACATCAAAAAATTTAATGGAATGGGTTATGAGTTGTGGAAGCTGAAATGGAGGATTTACTTGAAGAAAGAGATCAATGGTTGGTTGCATCAAAAGAGAATAAACCTGATACTATCAGTCAAGATGAGTGGGACAAGATGGACAAAAAGGCATGGGGTACAATATGGTTATGCCTTGCAGACTCTATCATGTTGAATGTCTCTGCTGAGAAGACTACACATGCTTTATGGAAGTGGTTGGGTGAAATCTATCAAGCCAAGAGCTTGGTAAATAAATTGTATCTCAAAATAAAGTTATTTTCCCTTAAAATGAAGGAGGGTGATTCGATAGCTGAGCACTTGAATATATTTAATTTGATTCTGGGTCAGTTAGCTTTTGTGGGTGTTAAGATAGATGAGCAAGATAAGTGTATTATGCTTCTTTGTTCTTTGTTTGAGTCTTGGGAGAATTTCATTCTTGCTATCACTGCTAACCTTGAAGATCTAAAGATGGATGCCCTTGTTGCAAATTTGTTGTCACAGGAAATGAGGAAGAAGGCTATGGATAGCTCGATGGATGCTCTTAATGTTAAGGGGAGGTCTAAGGAAAGAGGACTAAAAGGAGATCAAAATGGGCCTAAGGAATCAAAAGGTCGTTCTAAAACTCAAGGGAAGAAGAATAGAGTTAAGTGTTGGAACTGCGGTAAGAGGGGGCATGTGAAGAAAGAATGTAGAAACCCAAAGAAATAGTTGGATTCCTCTATCAAAAAGTCCTCAAATGCAAGTGATGAAGTTTTGCATTCTGCACATGTAATGTTATGTCTAATGAACAGTGGTTGATTGACTCAGGTTGCTCGTATCATATGACTCCTCGTGAGGAATGGTTCTCCACATATGAGAAATATGATGGAGTTAATGTTTACATTGGGGACAACTTTACATATTTGATTGTTGACCGAGGAAAGGTACAATTGTGTTTCAGTGATGGGAGGATTAAAATCCCTGGTGTTTTACATATTTTTGGATTGGCTAGAAATCTTATCTTTGTTCCAAAGTTGAATGATTTAGGAATGCACATAACATTTGATAAGCATGGTTGTAGATTGGTGAGAGGAAGCTTGGTGGTAGCCAGGGGAATAAGGATGGGAACTTTGTTTAGGCTTGAGGCCACTATAGTTTGTAGATTGATTAATGTAACTGAAACTACTGAAAATACATGTATGTTGTGGCACCGCAGATTGGGCCACACAAGTGAAAATATTTTAAAAACAATTATGAATAAAAAATTGTTGGATGGTTTCTCCTCTTCTGATGAGCACTTTGATTTCTGTGAGCGTTGTGTGTTTGGTAAATAGAACAAATTTTTTTTTCCTTTAGGAAGCAATAGAGTGAAAGAGAAATTAGAAATTATTCATTCAGATGTGTTTGGACCTGTGGATAATGATTCTATTGGAAAATCTCATTATTTTGTTATCTTCATTGATGATGTATCTAGATTCACATGGATTTATTTTATGAAGTATAAATCTGAAGTTTTCACTAAGTTTAAGGAGTTTAAAGTCTTAGTAGAGAACCAATCAGGACTTAAGATAAAAATATTAAGATCTGACAATGGAGAAGAATATTGTTGTAAGGAATTTGATGAGTTTTGTAAGCATGCATGTATCATAAGACAAAAGATAACTCCACACCACAACAAAATGGTGTTGCAGAAAGGATGAACCAAACAATAATGGAAAGAGCCAGAAGTATGTTAAGTGATGCATAGTTGGATAAATCCTTTTGGGAAGTTGTGAGTATTGCTTGTTACTTGTTAAATAGGTCTCGTTGTAAGGCTCTTGATTCGAAGCCTTATGAAGTATGGACATATAAGAAACCTTTTGTTTCACATTTAAGGGTTTTTGGTTATGAGGCTTTTGTTCGTGTGTCTAAGGAAAAGAGATCTAAGTTGGATCCAAAAGCAGAGAAATGCATCTTCCTTAGATATGGTGAGAATGTAAAAGGTTATAAGCTTTGGGATCCTCTAACTAGAAAAGTTATATTGTCTAGAGATGTGATTTTTAGGGAATTTAGAGCTATTTCTGATCTTGTACAACCAGAAGAAAAAGAAAGGAATAAGATAGTGCATTTTGATTTACAACAAGAAAATGCACATCAAGAAGAATAAAATGATGGATTAGGGGATGGAGAAGAAGAAGAAGATTCAAGTGAAAGTTTAGATGAGGAAGACTCTATTGTTATAGAAGAAGTTGAGCATACAGAAGAACATGTGGAAGAATCTTTTACTCCACCTTTGAAAATATCCACAAGACAACAAAATCTAGTTGATAGGTATCTAGCCCACCAGAATTATGTTGTGTATTTCCTTTATTAAGTATCGATGATGAACCTAGATCCTACAAGGAAGCTATTCATGCATATGATAGTGAGTCTTGGTAGCTAGCCATGCAAGAGGAGATGATGGCTTTAGACTCGTGTGACACATGGGATCTTGTACATTTGCCCAAAGGAAGAAAGGCCATAAGATGTAAGTGGGTCTTCAAGAAGAAGTTTAGAGTAGATAGTTCATTACAGAAGTAGAAGGCTAGACTGGTAGCCAAGGGCTACTCACAGAGAGCGGAGTCGATTTCAGTGAAATTTTCTCTCATGTTGTTAAATTATCTTCTATTACATTTCTTTCATCCATTTCTGCAACTTATGATTTAGAAATTGAGCAAATGGATGTTAAGACTGCATTTTTTCATGGAGATTTAGAGTAAGAAATTCATATGCAACAACCAATAGGTTTTGAGGTAAAAGGGAAAGAACATTGTGTATGCAAGTTAAAAAGATCTCTTTATGGTTAAAATAGTCCCCCAAAATGTTGTACCAGAAATTTGATTCATTTTTTTTTAAATTGGGCTTTGTTAAAAGTGAAGACGATCATTGTGTCTACATTCAATGTATTGATGATCATATTCTGATTATTGCCTTGTATGTGGATGATATATGTTATTTTTTAGTAACACCAAGGGTATGATTAGTGAGTTGAAAGCTCAACTTTCAGGTGCATTTGACATGAAGGATCTAGGGCAGTTAGGTATATTCTAGGAATGGATATCAAAAGAGATCAAGGTAATAGAAAGCTTTGGTTATCACAAAGTAAGTATGTGAATACTATTTTGCATAGATTTAGCATGCAGGATTGCAATCCAATTAGAATTTCTTTACTAGTTGGTGCTAAGATTTCATTAGATATGTGTCCTAAGAATGAAGATGATTTAGAGGATATGTCTGATGTTCCATATGCTAGTGATTTACGAAGTTTGATGTATTCAATGTTTTGCACTAGACTAGATATTGCCCAAGTAGTGTGAGTTTTGAGCAGGTTTATGTCTAACCCTGGTAGTCAACATTGGAATTATGTAAAGAGGGTGTTAAGATATTTGTGTGGTACTTATGATTATTGTTTGGTTTATTCTAGTACTATTAGTGTGGATAAGACATTAGACATATAGGGTTTTGTTGATGTAGATTGGGTAGGTGACTTGGATAGTCGAAGGTCCACTAGTGGCTATATGTTTACTTTGTTTGAGGGAGCTGTGAGTTGGATTAGTAAAACACAACCCACCATTGCTTTATCTACCATTGAAGAAAAGTATATGGTTGTTGCTCATGTCTCTAAGGAGACAGTTTGGTTACGAAGATTGTGTATATGTATTGGTTTTGATTGCAGGATTATTTAGATTGGTTGTGATAGTAGAGTGCAATGTGTTTGGCAATAACCCCATGTATCACGTGCAGACTAAGCATGTGGATGTTCAATACCATTTTGTTCGTGAAATGATTACTAATGGTTGGACTGATCTGAAGAAGGTTGACACTCAAGAGAATGTTGTAGATTCACTTACCAAACTTGCGAGCACAGAAAAGTTTACATGGTGCAAGGAGGCCATGAGCCTTGTTCCTAGTGCTTAGTTATTTTATGTTTTCCTATGGATGAATTTACAATGTAATATGTCAAGTGGGAGAATTTTAGGATTAAGGTGCCATCAACCTTGTAAATCCTATGTAATTAATTACTCATAATGTTGTTTGTAAATTTCTATAAGGGAAGAAGTATTCACCAAGTAGTGATCTTGTTTCAACCACATGTTTGATCCTGGTACCTGATGGATGTAGGTTATTTAGGGGGGTTGTAGGGGGTACCCCCTTGCGGGGTCCAAGGGGGATGGACCCCTCAACGGGGGGTTTGGGGGTGTGCGCCCCGGTGGGGGACTGGGGGCAACGCCCCCAGAAGCCACATTTTTTATATATTTTCTTATTATAAATTTGGATCATTTATCATTATGTCACATATCTGATGATAGATGTTATGTTGGCTTGTCTTGCCCTAGAAGGCAACCCCTTTATGAGGATATTGTATTACAGTTCTGTATGAGAAGAGTTGAGGGTATTACATGCATTGTTGGATTGAAGACTGAAGAGGAGATTGATGGTGTTGTATTGTAAACTCTATTGAAATTAATACAGACTAGTGCATCTCTTCTTGTGTGGAGTTTTTCTTGAAAGGGTTTCTCCACGTAAACACTGTGTTATGTGTTTGATCTTTTGTTCTGTTATTTCTTTGTGTTGATTTTATACCATCTCCATTTTGGTTTTACACAGTTAAATATTTATATTACAATTGTAATCAGTTTTCCATTAATAGTTGTTTACCTTCATTTCTAACAAAATTTCTAATTGTGATCTAAGATAAAGTTGTCACTAAAATTAGTTGGGGATAGATTTATTATAATTAAATAAATGGAAAAGTAAATATTTTAATAATAAATGCTTTTAGTTGAGGAATGTGCATGAAGAAAAGAAAATATATTTTAAATATTTTTCTTTTATTAGAGAATAAAATAATATTATCTTATTTTAGGTTTTAGAATTAGGTTTTTCTTTTGGAACAAAAAGGGAATTGTTATTAAAAAGAAATAGGAATTTCTTTAGAAGAAGCTTTTTATATTCTATCAAGAATGTTAGAATTGAAAGTGCAAACCACACAACGAAAATCTAATTCAAACCTTATTAATATCCTCTAAATAATGTAGAATCAACAGAGATTACAATAGAAATAAAACCCACTACATAGAAATAACATGCATTAAGAACTAAACACATAACGCAGTATGTAACATGGAGAAAACCCTTTTAGGTAAAAAACTCCACCAAGAAAAGAGGCTCCAAGTTGTATTATCTTCAAATATGAGATTACAATACATGCACTTCCTCTTCTTCTTCAGTCTTCAATCTAGCGACACCTGTTACTCTCAACTCTGCTAAAAATGTAGTACAAATATCTTTATAAAAGGGGGTTGCCTTCTAGGGCAAGAAAACTGCCATAATATCATCTATTAGATTTGTGACCTAATGACGAACGATCTAGATTTACAATGATATAAACATGTGGTTGAAACAAGATCACTGCTAGTGAAACATTTCATCCCTTATGAGTGATTTACAAACAAGAATATGAATAATAAATCACATAGGATTTACAAGATTGATGGCACCTTAATCCTAACATTCTCCCACTTGACATGATACATTGTAAATACCCATAGGAGAACCATAAAATAACTAGTCACTAGAAGCAAGGCCCATGGCCTCTCCGCACCAAACAAATTTCTATGTGCTCATAGGCTTGGTCAAAGCATCTACAACATTCTCCTGAGTGACTACCTTCTTCAACTCAATCTGTCCATTTGCAACCATTTCTCGAACAAAGTGATACTATACATCAACATGCTTAGTCCCCTGTGACCCTCCTGTTGCGAACGAATTAGCGTTGAGGACCGGATATAAACATGCAGCTGAAACAAGATTGTTGCTGGTGAAACATTTCATCCCTTATGGGTGATTTATGTAAACAATAATAGGAATAATAAATTACATAAGATTTACAAGGTTGATGGCACCTTAATCCTAACAAAGAAGACACATATGTTTTTGGAGTGATAGAAGACTGAAGATTAAAGTGCTTCTTGTGAAATCCAATGATTGCACTTGCAAGTTGGTTTCTTCATCAATTTGTTCAAGTTGTTTGTGATTGAGGTAGGATCAAATTCATGGAATTACTACAGTGAAGATTTTTTTTTAATTTGGGTTAAAAATGAATTTAGGATCTTATATTTGAAAGAGGTGTGATTGGTTTTGTATGAAGATATTGTGATTTCTTGTGAAATAAAAAATGATATTTAAATTGTGAAACCATTTAATTTATGAGAATAATTTAATTTGTGAATAAATTAGGGATTTGTTTATTGTTTTAGCATGATTGTGAAACACTACAAAATTTATTTGAGAAACTATCAATCTAAAAATGGAGCTTTTGAAATGAAAACAATAGTTTCTTACATAGGAAGAAACATATGAAAACTTAGGGAAAGTATATAAATTCCATTAGTTTGGATTTGAAGCTTTTTCACAATTATTATGGATGATTTGGAAAGTGAATTAATTATAATTTTTGTTTCTACAAAATTGAGAAAAAGAGAATTTGATTGTGTAAGAGGATAACCTAAGGAAGAGGGTTTTCTCATTAAACAAGGGTTTAATGCTATTGGGTTTTAAGGAATGAATATACAATGTGTAAATGACTATACATAAATGTTACTTACTATTTTGGGATAGCATGCTCATGATTTTGTGTTAATTTGAGTGAATTTGGAAAAGTGAAAGCTTGTGAGCTAGGAAAACCTAATCAAAGATTCTAAACTATATTTTTCCAAATTGACTATATAACATGCAATTGAATGTGTTTAGAAATATTGGTAGAAACATTAATAGAAGTATTAATGAGGAGATGGTTGCACTAAGAAAGAACGATACATGGGACTCGGTTTAGTTGCATGAAGGATGAAAACCAACTAGCTACAAATGGGTGTTTGAAAAGAAGTTGGGATTTGATGATAACATTGAGAAGTACAAAGCATGGTTGGTTACCAAAGGTTATTCCTAGGTTGAGTGAATAGATTTTGGTGAAATTTTCTCCCTTGTTACAAAGTTGACATCTATTAGAATATTATTATCTTGTGTAGTTGCTTTTGATCCTAAGGTTGAGTAGATGGATGTGAAGACAAATTTCTTGAATGGTGACCTAGAGGAGGAGATCTACATGACACAACTAGAGCACTATGTTTAGAAGGTTAAGGAAAACTTGGTTTATCGGTTGAAGAAGTCCCTTTATTGTTTAAAGTAGTCTCTTAGAATGTGGTATGAAAAGTTTGATTCATATGTCTTGGGGTTAGGGTTTGCCAAGTCTAAGTTAGATCATCATATTTACTATAAACATAACTATGACTATTTTATCATTATCACTTTATATGTTTATGATATGTTTTTGTTTGGTAATTGCAAGGAAATTATTAGGGATTTAAAATCTCAAGTTTCATTACAATTTTTAAATGAAGGACTTAAGGATTACTAAGTACATCCTTGGGATGAAAATTAGATGAAATAGGGCTAACCAATTTTTTTGGATTGGTTAGAGGAAGTATGTTGAGTTTGTTTTATAGCATTTTAGTTTGAGTGACCAAAAACTAGTGATTATTCCTATTTCTATAGAAACTAAGCTTTCAGTTGAGCAATGTCTTAGGACTCCCATGAAGATGGATGAGATGAGTTCAATGCCCTATGTTAGTGTAGCTAGGAGCCTTATGTATGCTATGGTCTACACCAGACTAGACATTGCCCAAGTAGTGGGAGTCTTTAGTAGTTACATGTGGCTAATCTTGGATGGGAACATTAGGTTGTAGTGAAGAGGGTCTTTAGAATTTTGCGAGGTACTTCTAAGTATTCCATATGTTATCATGTTGATGTTTTAGAGGACTGACACTCAATGGATATATAGGGTTACATGGATTCAAATTGGGCAAGGGATGTCAACAACAAAAGGTATACTATCCAGTGGCTTCATGTTTAGCTTATTCAATGGTGCAATAAGTTGGATGATTAAGCAACAAGATGTGGTCACTTTATCCACAACAAAGATATAGTTCGTGGTAGCTAGCATGCATGTAAGGAGTCCATTTATCTTTTGAGATTGTGTTTAGATGTTGGGTTGTGTCAAAAAGCAATTACAATTTATTACAATCATTAGAGTGCCATCAACTTGGCAAGGAACCTGACCTTTCACACACAAATGAAGCACGTTGATATACAATATCATTTTGTTCATGACAGAGTGGAAGATGGGAGGGTATTGTTGGAGAAATTTAATACTTTTAAAAATTTTGTGGATGCTTTGACAAAGCCAATTAGCACAAAAAGTTTAGGTGGTGTTGTAAGTCTATGGGCCTCTTGATCTCTAGCAAATAGTTAATAGTGTTAGTATTCCCTTTGCTTATACAAGGTGTTTGTCAAGTGGGAGAATGTTATGAAAGGTGTCTTAAAATTGTATCCTAATATTCAAATAAAGGTTATAGAGGTTATCTTTGGCCAAAAATGATTGAAATGAGATTTAATTGGCTAAAGTCAATTATGGTGATGTAGAGCTCTCTAAGATCTTCAATTGTAAAAAAAGAGGGCTCAATTGGGTTCCCAGATCAAAAGTTATGGCCTCCAAAAGTTAGGTTCCTAGTTTAGGAATGTAAGAGCACCTATGATGCATAAGAGAGTTGTAAGAGGGATTTATGCATGTTGACCAAGAACATTCACCAACCTATGACATGTCATTATGATTGTCATAAAGCATCTTTGGAGGGTTTAATAAGACAAATTAGAGTGCCTAAGTTGGGAGGATAACTATGACATGTTATGACATATTCTTATAGGACTTATCTTGGGACTTGGGTGTTTGAATTCTACTAGGGGATTTGGGTGGTACTAGCTCATGGTTTTGTGATTCCTCTCGGGTCATTTCATGTACTGGTTTCTCTATTTATTGGGTGCTTGGGATGGAGTTTGCATAATGTATTTTTTAGGTATTATTATACTACTGATATTTCTCCAAATCTGAGTGTTGGTGGTGTCTCCTATGAAGGTTCCTTGCCTAGATTTTATTGTAACCAATGTTATTGTTAATAACCCACTTTTTCTAGCCTAAGTGGGACACTCAAAATCAACATTTTTTAGCATTTTTTATTTGTCTCAATTATAAAGAACAAATGGTTAAGAATTTAAGGATGATGTAAACTAATGAGCTTCGGTATTTTCTATGTAGATTCAAGTTGTAATTTAAAAAAAAATAAAGAATGATTTCTATCATTTTGAAAAAAAATTCAATCAATTTTTTTTTAGTTATTTTTTATTAAATGACATTATTCCATAATGCATAACTTTCACTACAAATAAACTTTCCATGATTTCTTGGAATTATATCTCTAACTCCAATGTTTAGTGCATATGTATTTTTTGGTGATTTTTTATTAATTATAATTTTTTATTTAGTACTAACAAAAACTTTAAACCTATATTATTATGTAACACATTTCTCTTAGCATATATATCAAAATTAAAATTTTATTTTTCATTGAAACAAGAACATCTATGTGGAGTACAATACATTTTTTGAGATTTTTCTAACAATGTTTATTATTTTTCCTAATGTCTTGATTAGAGGTCACTCTTTTTTCGTAATGGACCCACATTCACTATAAAATAAAAATATATATATAATATTAAAGAAAAAAAATACATATTATAATTTTTAGAAAGCCAATACTAAGGGCTACATACTTACAAAATGGCATTTCTAAATAATTTCATTTGATCCCCCAAAAGGTGAAGCAATATTGTTTTTGTTAGCATTTTGATAGGTGCAGAGGATTCTCCGTCAGGGGTTTATTTAAGCCTAGGGGAGTTCTATCCAAGGGGGTTTGATCTAACCCCCTTCAATCAAACCCCCTTAGATGGAACCCCTCTAGGCAAGTAAATCATTAGTTTTCTAAAAAAATATGTGATTTTAGGCAAAAATAAGGATGTGCCACAAGTGGGACACACTATTGTGGGATCAGCGTATTATATTAATATTAATATAATATGACATATTGTTACAAGATTTATCCTAGGATTTAGGTGTTGGAATTTGACTAGGGGATTTGGGTTGTATTAACCCATGGTTTTGTGATTCCCCTTGAGTGGTTTTATGTACTAGTTTCTCTTTTTATTGGGTGCTTGGGATGGAGTTTGCATAGTGTATTTTGTAGGTATTGTTATGCTACCATCAATATTCTAGTTTTGAGTGTTGGTGTTGTTTCTTGTGAAAGTTTCTTTCCTAGAATGTATTGTAACCAATATTGTTGATTAAGACATTGGTTTAGAGTTTGGAGGTTGGGATTTTATCGAAAGAGTTTTCCTAGGATACATCATTGTGTTATGGTGAATGGTTTTACTGTGTTGTTTCTTTCCTTAAATTATTTTAGATCATATTTTATATTCACTTCTTCTCTTAGATTAGTGTAGGAAGCATTTCCACACCTTAGCCTCCTTTTAAAGGGCTCATCGTTGAATATTAGACCCATCGAGTACATGTATTTCTTTTTTGTTTTTGGATGTCATCCCCATAGTTTCACCAAAAAGGCTACACCTAGGAGTATGCACATTTGCATTCATAATAACATTCAATACTAGATGAGGAAAGAAGAGGGGTGATCTACCTATAAGCCTTTAGGTGTCCCAAATGAGTTTGGGTACCAAGGAAATAGAAGGGAAAAAGAGTACACATGGACCTAATCATGGGCTCCACACAGATCATAGGATATTGTATATAAGAGTCTAAAAATGAGTGTGATACTAGTTGTAAAGTGAGAGCACAGAGAGATCAAAGATCAATACCAAAGTAGCTAAGCACACAAATGTACCATGGTAAACAATAACATATCACAATTAGATTGTAAAAGTGTGATAAGTGATGGGAGAAAAGGATGTATAAAATGTAAGGAAAGCACAATGTGGTAGAGAAAGCATATAAAGGAATGTGGGTTTGAGAAAATTATTCATCATCTATTGTGCATAAACTAAGGATGTCACTGATGAAATTGACCTATATATCATAGCCCTGAATGCACTAGAATAACATGAATAGGTCAAGTGAATAGCATGCATGATCACATAAGGAGAAAATATATGAGGGGTGTGGAAGAAAGGTAAAAATGGTGTAAGCAAGGTGATGAAATAGGTGGAAGTGATGAGGAAAGGGGAAAATAGAGTAGGATAGGAGTACATGAAAGTTAAAAGGACACATGGTTATAAGAATCCAATGGGCACATAACACAAGCTTATGTGGACAGAGTCAATACAAATGGTATATAATGGTAACTAAAATCTGGGATAATCATTATTCATCAACATAGAAAAACAAAGAGAACAAATGAGTCAAACTTGGGTCAACATAAAAAGGAATGATAAGGCCCTAATACTCTACATCATTCCCAAGTTGAATTTTAGAAGAAATGAATGAAGGTAGAGGAGATGACATTGTTGTCCTCAAAATTAGCTACGCTCATTTTGTGGGACGACCCCTACGGAACTTGTCTATTTCGTAGTCCACACATTCTAAGCTCGTTTTACAAGGTTAGTCTTCTTGAAATCGTGTGTTGTCCTCTAACACTTAAGAACATCTTATAATGTATTTTAGATTGGCTCCTTGAAGTTCGTGAAAATCTGATTACGTTACAGGCTTGTCAAATATCGATTTTGACCTTTTTAGGGAGTTAGAGATTTTTCTGTGTTTACATGCATGGGCGGTCAATTTGACCGCCAATGTATGTTTCTTGTGTTTTCTCCTTTTAGATGCAAGGGCAGTTGAAATGACCGCCCAAACATGTTGCTAACCCTTTTTAAAGTGTAAGGGCGGTCATATTGACGGCCCCTACATCTTCCTTCATTTCTCATGCTAAGGCGGCATTTTTAACCGACAATGCATCTTTGTCTTCATATTTATGAGACTCGTGTGTATTTATTACATCTTTAGTTTCTAAATTTGGAGAATCTTTAAGTTGTTTTAAATCTTTTTCGATTTGTGTTTTGCTTTGTTTTTGTTTTGTCTACCTTACCAAAGGTTTCATTTTCTTCTTCGTGTTTATTCCTTCTCGGTGTTTAAGGTTTCATAATGGTAATAAGTATTCTAAATCATCTTTTCATTTTACTTAAATCTGTCTTCTTATTATCATTTCAAAACCCTAGTTTTTCTTTTTAAAATCGTAAGCTTTTATTAAACCCTAGACGCATTTTTGTTTATATTTTCCATGAATGTGAAATTCTCCTTAGGGTTTTCTCTGTGTCGTGTTATTCTTAAGGTTTTCGTTTTAGTTTTTCGCGTTTTGTTTTTATTGATTTGTGTTTTTCATTTTTAGTTGTTTTTCTTAGTTTTAATACGTGTATGGGCGATGGATTTGACCACCCATACAAGCATTATAAAGCCTTACCTTATTCATATGTAGAGGCGGGTTTGATGCCCGATTTTACATATCGTTGTTTTGCTCTACGGTGGAGTCGGTCATTTTGGCCGAACTGACCTTTAAAGCGAACATAAACTTTTTCCATCCATAAGCAGTCATATTACATGCCAAAACATGGATTTCCGTTCTTACCTAATCACATGTTAAGGCGGTCGATTTCACCGACCTTACATGTGATTTACTCTTGCAAATCCTACAGATGCTTAAGCGGTCAAATTCCCTGACTATGCATGAAATTCATTTTTACCATATGCAAACTTAAAACATGTTTGGTCAATCATATTGCCCTCTCATACATATGAATAAGCTTGTTTTACCTTCAACATGTAAAAGCGGTTTTTATGACTGACTCAACAAGCTTTTACACTACAAGTTTTATCCTCCAAATGCAAAGGCAGACCTTTTTGCCGCTCTTGCACGAAATGTATTTCCCCAATATGCACAGTCGATATTTTTGGCCACCGATACATTTGTTGAATTCTACCAAATGTAGAGACATCATTTTTTGCCGCTCTTCAGTTTGGCTCTGCAACTTCAGAGATATTTGAAAATGTTTTTAAAGAAGGATATTGATAGGGATAGAAAAATGGGGACTGAGGCCTGTGGGGCATTTAGGTTCTACGGCGAAGAAGATAAGGCTATGGTGAACTCACTCATAGGTCCTAATGCCTTTGATCACTTGATGATGAGGTATGTTTCTTCCGAAGGGTTAGTGTATGTGCTCAGTGATGGTGCATTGCAGCAGAAGCTTCAGAACTTAGTTGATACTTCATCATTAAACTGGACTTATGCTCTATTATGGCAGATTTTGAGATAGAAAAATGGAGATATGGTTCTGGGATGAGGTAATAGCTACTTCACGGGCTCTTGAGATGACCAGGAAGTTGATCAATCAAGAGGTTTTGATCAGAAATTTGCGGATAGGGATCAACTAAAGAAAAAGTAGGAAAAGCATCTGGCTGAATGAACTGAGCAAATTGCCTGCAAGTTTTTGCACCATATCATATCTTGCCAAAATAGATGGCAATGTTATGGCTTGTCTGGGAAGTGTGCAGGGTCATCCTGGACTGTGGAGTGGAGAGATTACCATTGAACTAGAAGATGGTGACATTTCCGAGCAAGGAAAAAAAACAAATAGTTTGAAGAACAACTGCAAGAGATAAGGAGTTTGCAGATTTGGTTCATAAGGGACACTTATTGTGTTTAATTGAAAGGGGAATGTTGATTGATGTTGCTTGCAACGATTCTTTTATTCAGCTATAGAAGAACAAAGAGATTCTAAGAGGGGAGATGATATGGTTTCTAATGGTATACCTAAAAGGGCACAGGCAACCATGTTCACATCCACAAGTGAGAAGGAACATGAAAATAGAAAACTTAGATTTTCTACTCAGAAGAAAAGCACTGCAACATGATCTAGAAAAGTGGTCCCATGTTTCCACTAGGCGATAGTCTATTGTGAGGGTGAAGCCTTGTCAGGAAGATGGATGCATGTTGATGCTGCCAGTGGAGTTATTTATGGAGAGAGCAAAGTAGAAGAAGCTGCTACTTCTTGGAAAAGGCCTCTACGTTATGTGCTTGCATTTACTGGAAATGGTGCTGAAGATGTGACACACAGGTATGTTACTTAGTGGTCTGCTATAGTAACTCAGTGAGTTTATTCACCATGGTGGGACCGATGGCACAATTTTGTTTCAGAAGCTGTTGAAATTGGAAGCATTCAGAATATTGCCAAGGCCACACATGAAATTCCTCTTCACAATCAACTGAAATGCAAACATTGACTGCCATACAAGAGACTATTACTGCTAGTGGTTCAACAGTACTTTCTTTGTTAGCATTTTTGCAATAATTGCAATCTGCATTACAAGGCCACCATCACTAGTTTACCCGTGCTGATATAGCACTAATTTTTTTAGCAGAAATAGCATATGAAAACGGTGAGGATTTATGAGGTCATCTTCCATTGCTATTTCATGTCACGTTTGTCTCTATGGATAGCTCAGAGGATATTGTACTTGAGCATTGCCAACATCTGCTTGTAAACCCGCTTTACTTCCTTGCAAGAGTAGCTATGGAGATTAGTGGGATTGTTGGACACAAGATGTTTACACATTAAACATCTTTAATATATTAGTACAAATCAATTAGAATTTTACATTTCAATCATACCAAGATTTTTTTTTAAGTATTCAACTTTCACCTTGAGGAGTGGTTTAGTAAGAATATCTGCAGTTTGATCTCCTGTACTGATATACTCCAACTGAATCACATTCCTTTCCACCATATCACGCACATAGTGATGAGGAATCTTAATATGTTTAGATCTATCATGGAATAATAGATTCATGGATAGCTTAATACAGCTTTGATTGTCGCAATGGATGATAGTTGGTTTCAAAGGTTTACCAAATAATCCCACAAGCAATTTTCTAAGCCATACTGCTTCTTTAACAGCCATAGAAGCTGCAATATATTCGGCTTCTGTAGAACTCTGAGCAACTGAAGACTATTTTCTGTTGATCCACGATATCATAGCTGACCCTAAACTAAAACATCCGGAGGTGCTCTTCCGGTCAGTTACACTTCCAGCCCAATCTGAATCTGTGAATCCATGTAGATCTAAGTAAACCTTTTCATATTTTAAGCCATAATTTAGAGTACCTTGAAGGTATCTCATTATATGCTTCACAGCCACAAGATGTATCTCCTTGGGCTCACACATAAACTGACTTAAGGCATTTATAGCATAGCAGATATCAGGTTTGGTATTGACCAAATACATCAGGATCCAATTATCTATCTGTAAAGAGTGGGATCTGCCAACGAAGAATCTGCTGCTGCTTCCTTCAATTTATGAAGATTTGTTTCCATGGGGGAAGATATAGGTCTACATTCCATCATACCAAACCTTTTTAATATATCAATTGTGTACTTCCCTTGATTTAGAATAATACAGTTTGATTTCTACCATACTTCCAGTTCAAGGAAGTAGTGTAATAGACCTAAGTCCTTCATGTCAAATTCTGAAGCTAGATCTTTCTTACACTGATCAATAAGGTGATCTTCTCCTGTAATCAATTGATCATCAACATATAATATCAATATTAACATATCACCTTTGCTTTATTTGAAGTAGAGATTTGGATCTGCATCATTCTTTGAGAAGCCTAATCTCAAGAGGTAACTGTCAATTCTTTCATACCAGGCTTTGGGGGCCTGTTTAAGTCCATATAGGGCTTTCTTTAATTTACATACATGTGATCCTGCATTGTGAATCTCAAATCCTTCAGGTTGCTCTAAGTAAACCTCTTCTTCAATGGTTCCATTTAAGAAAGCAATTTGTACGTCCATTTGATGGACTTTCCACCCTTTGGCTGCTACAATAGCTAGAACTGCTCTGACTGATGTATATCGAGCAACTGGAGCGAAGGTTTTGTCATAATCAATTCCTTCCTTTTGTGAAAACCCTCTGGCTACAAATCTTGCTTTGTATTTCCCTATATTGCCATCTGCAACATGTTTGATTTTAAATAGCCATTTTGAAGAAACAACAGATTTCCCTTTTGTTCTAGGTACTATATCCCACACATCATTCTTCAGGATGGATTGATACTCCTCTGTCATGGCATCCTTCCATACTTGGTGCTTAAGAGCTTCTATAGCACTAGAAGGTTTTGATTTAATGAATTCACTCATTAAAGCTACATAACTAGAGAATCTCTTAGGTCTTGTGCTTTCCCTAAAAGTCCCTGATGGAGCGGCATAATTTTTAGCTTCTTCCATTGTTTTGGTGGCCCAAAGTGGTCTTTTCTTGGGATTTTCTAGTGATGTGATTTGTTCATGGTTTACCTCTTCCTCAGGATACTCCCTCTGAAACTCAGGTGTAGGATCCTCTTCTATGCTTGAGTTGGAAGTTTGAATTTTTGACTCAATATCATTTCTGGCTCTTTTGAAAGCTATGTCTTCCTCAAAAATCACATCTCTGCTTAGTTCAATTTGTCTTTGACCAAGTATATATATTCTATAAGCTTTTGATGTTTCACTATAGCCTACAAAGATGCCTTTTCTCCCAGAAGGTTCTAGCTTAGTTCTTTTCTCTTTGGGCACATGAATGTAAACATGACAACCAAATATCCTTAAATGACTAATGTCTGGTTTTGTGCCAGTGAAGGCTTCTTCAGGAGTTTTGTCATCGATATGAGAGTGAGGACATCTGTTCTGTATATAGACAACAGTACTAGATGCTTTTGCCCAAAGTGAAGTGTCTATATTCTGATCAAGTAACATAGCCCTAGCAGCTTCTAGAATGATTCTATTTTTTCTTTCTACAACTCCATTTTGTTGAGGATTATAAGGTACAGTGAACTCCCTCTTAATCCCAGTGTTTTTACAAGTCTTTAAAAATGTCTAAAGTGTATTCACTCCCATTATCTGTTCTTAATGTTTTGATTTTTCTCCCGGAAGAGTTTTCAGTAATGGATTTGAATTCCTTAAATCTTTTAAGGATTTCTTGTGATTCTTTACATTTAAGACAATAGATCCATGTCTTTCTGGAGAAGTCATCAATGAAGATTACATAGTATAGAAACCCACCTAAGGAGGGTACAGACATGGGTCCACATAAATCTGAGTGGACTAGATCTAACACTTTATTTGTTTTGCTAGAACTATTTTGAAAGGACCCCTTTGTATTTTTCCCTAAGGCACACCCCTTGCATACCCCTGAATTACATTGTTTGAGTTTGGGTAACCCTGTAACTAGTCTTTCCATGGAAGATAGGGCACGAAAATTTAGGTGTCCTAGTCTTCTATGTCATATTTCATTAGAGTCTGCAATTTCATAAATTAGGGCTTGATTTGGTTCCGTACATAACTCGTACAAGTACCCTTGTTTGTGACCTATGGTTTTGGCTTTCTTAATAGTAGAATTCTTTGGCCATGCCAATACTTTGCTATCCATAAAGGTCACCCTATATCCATTATCTTCAAGTGCAGATATGGAGACTAGGTTTCTTTTGATGCCTAGGACAAACAATACTCGTTAAGTTGGATGGAGATGCCAGTCTTTAATTTGAGGGTGCATGTGCCAACACCCTTGACTAGATGTACAGAGTTATCTCCAATTGTTACTTCTTCATCGGTCTCTTCTACCATGGTGTCTAGTAGTTCCCTGAACCCTGTGATGTGTCTTGATGAACCACTATCTATAACCCAGGTGTTGGATTGATTTGATACTTGGTTTGAAAGTGCAAAGTAGAATACATATTTCTCAGATTCATGCTTCTTTATTTTGGCATAAGATGCTTGTTGTTTGGTTTTGTCAGGACATCTGATTGCATAGTGTCCATATTGGTCGCATCTGAAACATTGGAGGTGAGAAATGTCTTTCTTGAATGAACCTTTCCCGTGATAATTTTTCCTCTTCTTGAAGTGTTTCTTCTTTTCTTTCTTGTGAGAGTTTGTATTTAGAACATGAAGATCTTCATCTATATTTTTTGTTTTGACCCTTTCTTTGTCTGTCTAGATTCTTCTTGAAGACAGACTGATCTTAGGCGGTCAAATTTTGGAAATTTAGACCTTGCACTAATGCCTTGAACAAATGTCTCCCAGGAATTTGGGAGACCATCTAGAGCAATAAGTGTTAGTTCCTTGATTTCAATTTGGTACCCAAGTGTTGATTGTTGATCCCTTAGTGCATATATTCTCATAAAGTATGCATTGATAGATTCTCCTTTGTTCATACTTATATGATTTATTTCTCTCTTTAGGGCTAAGGTTCTGCTGGAGTTATTAATTTCATAATTGCCTTCAAGTGACTTAAACATATGATATGCAGTCTCATGTTTTGTCAGAATCGGCACGATATGATCTCTAACTCCATCGACTATGATTTTCATGGCTTTGTTATTTCCTTCAATCCATGTCGTTTTATCAGGATCATTCTCTGGTTCCGTTTTGTTTTCTCTCACAAATGAATCAACTTTATTTTCTTTTAGTATCATCATAATTCTGAATTTCCATGATGAGAAGTTATTTCCTCCTTCCAATCTTTCTTCGAATCAGATTGCTGCTGTCATTTGAAAAATGAGATGTATTAAATCTAAATTTCTCAAGTTCGATTTTCTGCCTGGATTCTGCTTACCTTGGCTCTGATACCATGTAAATTCAAATCAAACTTATGATCTCTAACTTGGATAACTTCTGAATGTTGGATATATATATAGCAGACTTAACTTATTACTTTCTTTTGTATTTCAGATGCAATTTCCACTTCTCATACACTTTCGATTTTTGTGTCAATTCATGGTATTGCAGGGCAAAGACATTAATATAAATATGTGAGTGATGGTAGGAGTCACATCTGTGATAGATGTGACTTTGTCACCATTTGTATTGTAATTAGTTTCACCGATTTTAACAGTTACTAATCACTGTTTAGAATGCAAAAGATGTTTATGCTTTGGTAGTATATCATTCGATCATGCTATATTGATATTTATCTTAACATACCTTATATATTAAGTATGAATATATAAGTAATATTTAATAGTACTTATATATTAAGTATGAATATATAAGTAATATTTAATATTACTTATATATTCATATTTATTATTATGTTATCTGATCGAAGCTACAAACAACTCAACAGCAATTGGGGTTGATGATGTACAAAGATTTTGGGGGCATATTTCAAGGAATGAGAGTTGATGAAAGTCATCATACTTTAGTTTATTTTTAGTTTTGTACATGTACTTTGTTTTTAGTTTTGAACACTTTTACATGTATTTTTCCAAAATGTAATTACATGTAAAAACATAGGAAGTTTTAAGTCAATAAGGACTCCTATTTTTGAATAAGTCAAAGTAGTTAGGTTTTTCCTATATTTTCTCAAGGCCTCTCCCTATAAATAAAGAGGGCCTCTATTGTAAATTTTATCTTTAATCTTATGCAACAAAGTGCTGCCCAAATTGTGACTCAACCTTGAGACTTTGTGTTCAAGTTGTATGATCAATTCCAATCAATAAAGAAGGTGAGTTTTGATATCAAACTTTGTGTTGAATCGAATTTGTATGAGTGAGGATGTACATATGGCATTTTTGCTGATTTCTCTTGTTGATTGATTGGATAAAGCGATGTTTGATTATCATGATTGGAAAACGTTCAAGATAATTTATATAAACATTGTGTTATATTATTTCCTTGAATCTATGTGTGTTGAAAGCTTTTCTCGGTGGAGGATTATAAATACTTTGAGCTTGTAGTTGTTCACTTTGTACATGAATCATGTTGAGAACTTGTAGACTTTGGGCTATGATTTTCAATCACATTCACGTGGATTAGTGGTGTTGTTAGTTGACAGACTTTGTGCTCCAACTAGTGATACAGTTACTTTTAAAATCTTTCTGGGGATAATTTGAAGACTTTGTGCTTGAGATTATTCACTTGGTTCATGAATCTTTTTGTGAAGTGAGTTGAAAGACTTTGTGCTTCAACTCACAAGAATATTGGTGATAACTGTTTAGGAAGCATTATTGAATATTACCGTGAAACATTATAAACATCTTTTCTGAAAGAAGAGAAAAAGATGAATGTAACACACCCCCGAGGTTAGTATTTAGTGTAAATAAGTTTGTAATAATTAAAAAGGGAACCTCCCCTTGCTGAGAGGAGAGATTTATCTCATCACACTGTGGTTGATAGAACCATTTTGTCGTTAGTTAGCTAAATGACAAAATATTCACCCAACAGACATAAATAAGTAAGATACATGGAAGGAAGATAACTTGCAAAGGAAAAGAAACTCAAAAAGGAAAGATGATAATAGTGAAAGTAACATGAAACAAAAAGGAACACAAAATTACAAAACAAGACCAAGTGAACACATAACATTAAATATTGCCCCCTAATAGTGTTGGTGCAATAGCCCACTCACATAGATACATGACAATGAGCACATAAGGGGGAAGGTATAGGTACAAAATAGGGTAAGAAAGAAAGATAAGCATCTAAGTACCACAATGTCAAGGATCATCAACCATAAGGTCATCATAAAAATGTATCAGTGAAATAATTCGCATCAATAGGTAGAATATTGATAATAGTATCAAACATGGTATCAATAGGAGGTGGAATAACATGAAGTAAGGATGGAGGAACAAGAGGGTGGGTAACAAGGATATTAGTGGAAGAAGGTGGGTGTGGATCATTAGAGAGAGACTTAAGGTGAAAGACAAGGGTGTCATTTATAATTTGACCTAAGGAGAAGATGGGGTAGGATCATCTCAGATAATGGAAGGTGGATGGTTTAAGAGAGAAGTGGAAGTGGAAGAGGGATCAGAAGAGGGAGGGTTCAATTTTTTTCATTGTGGCTTAGGGTTCAAGTGTAAGTGATGTTTGGCTTTTGGAGGTCTAGGATGGTTAATGGATGAGGTAGAAAGGATTTAGTTGAAGTTATAGGGGGAATCATGAGATGAAGTCAGGGATGAGTATGAAAAGAAGGAATAGGTGGGTTAGGAGTAGATAAGAGAGGTTGTTAGATATGGTTGTGGTGGCATGTGATGTTGATAGGGTGATTATCAACTACAACCATGCAAACCTTGCTCGTATGAGTAAACTTGAGCGGTTAATGAATAGTTGAAGGGACAACTTTCATTGTGTGAATCCAAGGTCACCTTAATAGGATGTTGAATGCTAATTCTTTGGGCATGACATGAAATAATGTAATAAGAGTGACAAGGCCAACAATTATGGGAAGAGTGATGGTACCACAAGAATTTTGGCCAATGTTGTTGAAGCCCCTAATAGATATATTTGACTTATGTAGAGTAGTGGGTTCATTGTGAATTTTGTTTAAGAATTGAGTGTTACAAACATTGAAGCCCGATCCATTATCAATAAAGGTGAACTTGATACCACTATTGTGATAGCCCACAATAATAAGGGGAGGTTTTCATGAAGCACAGATGTAGGTGGAAGTTTAGATGTAGGAAAAATGATACTTGTATCACTAGGAGCAAGAGATTCAAAGATAACAACAATTTCTTTTGGTGGAGTGTTAAGTTGAACACAAGTACAATTTAGAACTTTGTGAAGGGCTTCATTGATCAAGGGAGAAGTGTGAGCAAGGTTCCAAAGAGATGTTAGTTGATTTTTAGAAGAAGCTCGAGAAGGAAAGTTATGTAATGAGAGAGTAGGTGAGCCATGGACCACTATATGTATATTTACGAGGAGTGATTTGTGCAATGATCAATGGTTTATGGGCATGAGTACAAGTAACAACAAGACTAGTAGTAATAGGTGACGAAATATTTTGTGTTTGGGAAGGTGAGAGTGGATGATGCTTATATACATATGCATAGTGGATGGAGGGAGGATGTTAGGAGTTTTTGAAAAGGATAGGATGACCTTGTAAGGAGGAATGACTCATGGTATAAGACAATCAAGGAGAACAAGAGATGGTGAGGTATGATTTATAGGGTTAATGGGTGTAGAATAGGGATGCGTAGAAAGAGCAAGTTCATCAAAGGCTAAATGTAAAAGTGGTAGAATAGCGGTGAGAGAAGGAAGGGTAGGGTTATTGATGATTTAGTCTAGTGAATTATGATCAAGGTAAGAAGGAGAACTTCAAGAGGAAGGAAAATTGATAGATGAATGTGGAAGATAGTTACCTATAGAAAGAAGAGATTGAAAATTAGTTTAAAATGAGGGTAGAGGGCAAACTATAGAAGTAGGTGATGGTGGAGAGATGGGAGAACCCATAGAGAAAGAGGTATGGGGGTATGTTAGTGCCATAATAAATAGTGTCCCGTGCATTATAAAAGAATGGTGTAATGTATGGAGAGGATTAAGGATCATGTGGAAGACTGGTGTCATAAATGGTAGAAAAAGAAGAGTCATGTGATGTGATATAAGAGATATCATTGGGTGGTAAGTTTGGAAAAGTAGAATCATGATCAATATGTGGTGCAGAGGAGATAGGTATGGGATGGGTTGAGTCATCAAATGGTAGGGAAGAAGTGGGAGAGGAAGGAATGAGAAACCCATCTGGTTCATTTAGTGTGACATATAAAAGGTGTTTAATGATGCTATTATGGTCAATGATTTCCTCATGTGAAAGGGTATTAGGATGGGGGAGGAATGGAGTAGGCCTATGAACAATTAGAGAGAAAGGTGACAAAGTCCTCAAGGATAGAAGGTAATGCATAGCTATTATTTTGGAAATAAGTAAAAGGGGACAAACATTCAAAAATATGTGGAACAAAGTGTATGGATAGGTTGATGTCATAGAAATTAGAAATGCCAATTAAAGCAAGTGGATAGGAATTAAGGAAAGGGGAAAGGATATTGGGGTTTCTCATATGATGATGCAAGGAGTTCCAAGAAAGAGAATCATATAGGTCCATGGGAAAGGGTGGAGTAGGTAATAGATATGAAAGATTATCATCTAAGTCGTGGGGAGGGGTAGGTGTGTTAATTATGGGTAATGTCTAAAGAGGATAGAGTAAGGTAGGAAGAAATGTGGCAAAATGGATCACTATCATTGTCTATAGGTGAGAGATCGTGTATAAGAGGAGGAAGGGATGGGATGGGAAAAGTAGTGCTAGAATCACCATCTAGGTCATGAGGTTGTATAGTAGGAAGAGAAGGATCAATGGTGGGAAAATTATCGTGAAAGGATATAAACTTGTGTCTAAGTCACAAGGATATTCATGATGAAATCTTGCAAGGGCATGGGAGAATGAGAGAGGCAAGTCCACATGAAAGGGAAGAAGGGTCTAAATTAAAGAACTTGAGGAGATGCTCTAGAACAAAGGGGTGAGTGGAGATAAATTGAAAGAGAAGTTGGGATCATGGAAAGAGGTGAGAAGAAAAATGTGATAAGAGATATGAGCCATGGTAGCTAGGAAATGAAGAGATGATAGGATAGGACAGGGCAATTAGGGCTAAGAGGGTACGAATGAAGACAAATGCAATAAAGATGGAGGCACAAAATGGAAAAGCAATAGGGTTTGGAACAAAAGAGGAAAGTAAAAGAGAAATGAGACAAATAAAGAATACATGCAAAAGGAACATAAATGGAAGCAATACAAGAGAAGGCACTAGCAAGAAAGTACTATGGAGATGGAATGCAATAGCATGATAAAAACTACTCTAACACATGAAAATTAGAAAGAGATCTAGTAAGATATGTCTAGGTTCATCAAATGAAAGAAAATAAAATGGGGAAAGAGAGTTTAATTCTTTATAAGTGTGTGTATTAAAATATAACAAAATATGACTATTTAGACTAACTAAACAAATTCAATCAACACACGTAAGAGCTAGGACTAACTATAGGCTAGAGACAAAACTTGGAAACTAAACTTGCAAAAAAGAAGACTTGAAATGGAGAAAACTAAGACATGTGCATCTGGTAGATTGAAGATATGTGAAGAAGAAACACTCAGAATGATGTCAGGTTCTTGCAAAAAAAATTTGGTGACTATCAAAGCTATTATGTGAAAAAGGGGGCACAGTGGCCAAAGAGGGGTTGCTAGTGGCTTTGTGTCCGGTAACTACATGACAAAAACTAAAGATTCTATGAACTATTTAGAATATAGATCTAACAACCTCTTTTATAGAACTTGCACAAACAGAGAGAGACTAACAAAACAAGATGGGGAAAATGAGACAAATACACAAAAAATTGAAACCTAATCAGATTGTAAAGCATAATAGATGACAATAAAAATAGCAACTGAAAGAATAAATGATCACAATGATGGACTAAAGTATTTTAGAAAATTTGAGTCATGTGAATAATCATTTGTAAGAGAGGTGTTAGTGGCCATGGAGGGGACACTAGTGGCAAGTGTCTGATAAATTTGAAATTTCCATGGACTTCAACATTACTTATAATCACTTTTTGTTAAGCAATTGCCACACATTTGCTTACAAACACATACAAAATAGAAAAACTTATAAAAGAAAGTGTTAAAAGGGTAGGAGTTTGCCACAATAAACCCCCTTTTGACTTTTCCAATATAATACACAAACACAAACTAATGCAAAATGAAGGTAATTGGATTATGGTAATGGCAACAAGAGGATATAATGGATAACAATAAGGGAAATAATAAAACCTAATGGAAAAGGGAACAAATGTAGGAGAAGGAAAATGGAGAGGATATGGGGGCTTGTGGACAAAAGCATGGCAAGGGGGTGACAACATAAAGTTCTGTCCCACTTTTTTGCCTAAGTGTAAGGCTCAAATCAACAATTTTCAATATTTTTAATAGCGTGTCAAACAAATAGTCAAGAATTTAAGGATGATGTAAATTAATGAGTTGTAGACTTTTTATGCAAATTCAATTTATATAAATTATTTTTTTAATAATTTTTTATCATTTATTTTTCAATTAAATTTTTTAATTTCACCTTATTGCATAACTTTCACCACAGATAAAATCTTTCCATATTTTATTGGAATTAGATCATTTACTCCAATATCTAGGGCATAGATATTTTTTGGTAATTTTTTATTAATTTAAGTTTTGAATTGGCACTACAAAAATATTTAGACCTATATTTTATCATATTGAATTTCTTTTAAAGTATATATCGAAATTAAAATTTTCTTTTTTATTGAATCAAGGACATCCATGTGGAGGGTAGTGCATTTTAAATTTTTTTTTAACAAAGTTTGTTATTTTCCTAGTGTCTTGCACAGAGGTCATTATTTTTTCATAATGGACCTATGTTCATTATACATATTATACTTTTTGAAAAGCTAACACTAAGGGCTATATATTTGCAAAATGGCATTTTCAAATGACTTCATTCGATTCCTCAAAAGGTGTGAATTTGTTTTACTATTAACATTTTGATAGGGGCAAAGGAGACTCTGTCTAGGGTTTTATTTAAACCTAGGGGTTATTATCCATGGTGGATGGAACCCCTATAGGCTTAAATCGTGTATTTTTCTAAAAAATATGTGATTTCAAGCAAAAATTAGAATGTCCCACAAGTGGGACAAAGCTTTATGCTTCCACACAGGGATGATGTAAAGAAGAGAGTATGAAGTAATGAGAAAACAAGTGGGATCTTATAGCTTATGGGGACGAAAATTGGGTATTATAATGGTAAGGGAAGAGATAAATGAGGCCACAATAGGGCAAGCACAATGCTCTAAAGGACTCTAAAGCATAGCTCCAAAGGCTTCAAAAGACACCAAGATCTAGCAAAACTCCAAGGCTCCAAGATGAAAATGCAAGATGAGATGAAACAAGAGGAAATAAGGGTCTATTTATAGGTTTTTAGAGGGATGTGAGGTAACTGAAGGATAACAACATATTAGGTGAATAATGAATAGTCACCCATTGAAAATTAGTGAAGTTGGGCACAAAAACCAAGGGCACCCCAAGGGGCATTGGTGGCATTTAATGCACAAGGACACCTAATTTATGAGAAATGAGGATAAAGAAGGTGTAAGGTAAATGGGAAAGGTTTCATACAAAAAGAATCCCTGAAACATAATAAATAAGGAAAACAGGGAAAAAAATGAGGGTTAAAACACATGAGGGAAGACAAAAAATTAAATACTAAGTGGGTGAGATAAGGATTACATGGAAAATTATAAACACAATTCTTACATAAGAGTAAAAAACACATGAAAAGGGTCACACAAGCACGTGGGATAAACAAAGGCTCATCAAGACAAAGTTAGGTGTGAACAAGGGCTAAACAGAGATGCACATGGCTAGACAAAGTGTGAACAAGGACTAAACAAGACTAAACACACACACAAGTGGGAACATGGAACACCTAAAATGAGCGCTAAACATGATAAAATAAGTTGCAAAGTGCAATTCTTGTTATTACATGAATCAAGATTGAGTATAACAAGCAAGTATGTTCCTAAGATGACGATGCAATGTTGATATAACAATTATTATTTTTTTACAATTAAAATTTATATGTGCTCAATAGATTCTTCTCTTTTTTCTTAGATGTTCTAAATAAATTAGAGTTAGCCTTTAAATACACTACTCTAACGTGCAATTTGAAATAAGTTGAACTTTAGTTTGTTCACACTAACTAGTGAAGGAGGGAAACATAGACTAAAATTAAGTAATTTAAATTTAAAGCTTCAAGGTTCAAATCCATAAAGACATAAATAACTTTGGTCAATTCTACACGTGCTGATTTATATCAAGGTAATAAATGATAAATTATGGGAATCAAATAGTTAAAATAAAGTTATTTGCCAACTTCAATACAAAATACACCATCTTATGTACTAATCAATAGATAAAAGACAACCTAAACTACCAAAAACCCAAAAAACAAAAGAAAAAGATGACTAAATATGTAATTTTCACTATGACACATTTATTTTCCATCCACTTCTTCAAAGTTATATTTACCCTTTCATTCAATCCTTTAATAATAATAAAAAAACCACTTCTAGCAAATCTATTGGCATTCCATTCACGCATAAAAGTTGAAATGTGAAATCATCCCATTGTAGTTTTTATAACTTTCTTAAATAAATAGTTTACAAGAATTGAAAAATCTAATATTTTCACAAGGTTGTTCTATATACATAATGAATTCAAAAAAGAAGCATCTAAAACATTGCGGAAAATAATTAGAGTGAAGAAGAACTGTGCGTTGAATCTCAACCCTGGTTCGAATCCCGCCTGAGAACAGAGCACACCAGTAGCAGCAGTATCAGCAACGATAGGAGCAGTGGCAGTGGAAAAGCTGAAATGAAGAAACCCAGTTGAATCAAAGATATTTAGGTTTCCATTATCAGCAGTCGACTCTGGAGATAAAATGGTGGGACTTCAACACTGACTGCTGGCGCAGGGTCGATTCTCTCGACTGCCAAGAAAAAAAGGAGTTCACTGAAAAAATAAAAATTATCAGCAGTAGCAGTGGGCGTGGAAATGGCTTTCAAGAGCTTCGGTGGGAATTCAGGTCCTGTGGCGCCTCCAAAAAAACCCTTCTCCTTCGGTCCTCCCGATCAATCCCCACCTCGCCCTTCAAATATTCCAGGCAGAACTTCTCCATCTCCACCACGGTCTCGACCCAAACCCAGGAATTCACCTTCTCCACCTCGTGAAACCCTAAAGCCAAGGCCCAGAGCCAGGTCCAGCTCCCCCACTCCTCTTTCTCTTAATCCCACTCCTCCTCGTCCTCTTAATGATGATGAACAGCAAAGGTATTTTTCTGCTCCTGCTGTTTGCACGCTATAATATGCCTATATTCAATGTGTATATGTATGTATCTCTATAGCAATGATTGGACCTGCAGAGAAATGGACGCTAAAGCAAGGAGGCTGGCTCGTTTCAATACCGAGCTCAGTAACCCAATTCGTTCTTCTTCTCCTCCGTTGGGACGTCAGCAGCAGCAGCAAGTGAATCCCCCGCAGAAGAAGGAAGTGGACGAGACCATGGATTATGAGGATACAGAGCCCATTCTGGGTTCTTGCCCAGACATGTGCCCAGGTAAGGAGGCTACCATCAAACTTCATAAGCATGACTTCATCACAGGTTTTATTTAATTTTTGTTTTTTTATTTTGTTGAATTTGCGTACAGAGTTTTCTGTCTACAGAGAGTTATGTATGTAAGGAGCTCTATTATGTAATTTATTCATCATTCATTGTGATGATGGGTTCTCAAGTAAGACTTCAAAGTCAGATGAATACAACGTCTAGTCTACTTAAGTGTGTTAATGGCTTTTAGTCCTTAGGACTTTCTAGGGCTTAAGAGGAAAGATGTGGTCTATTTAAGGAACCCTAAATTGGCAATTCATTTCATTTTATTGTTCAGATGGTAATGAACCGCAATGTTGACCCAAGATTTGTAACAAGTTATCATCCAGAAGCATATTTGCTATCCTGAAAATTTTCTCTTGCAATTTCAACGGACTGTGGCAGCTTGAACTCTGTAATTACTGAATGTTATAGGTGAACACTTTCGGAACAATGGGTGTGGTGCTTTTCTACATATCAGTAGATATCACTCCAATTCGAGTACACCTACTGTGTAGTTATACCTTTGGAACAATGAAGCCATGTAACTTTCTGACGCCCACCTCTGAAAAAGCAGGGAATTTTTGGGAATTAAAAAAAAAACATATCTGCAATACCTTTGTTCATCTAATCTGGAAATACCATATTTAAATTTAACGGTCCTCACCAGACGTAAATCTTTGATGGCTGAAATATATTGGGTTTAATTTTAAGTGTTCCAAGGTTCGGACTCAATTTCAAACTTAACTGGGTTGAACTCTTATATCAGACCCGAATTACTACATTGGATGCAAGTTTTGGGCTGACGAGAATATGGACCCGATCCAGCTGATAAGATCTGGTTAAAACTTTAATTCTTAACTCAGGGTTGGAAGCCGATTAAACTTAGGATTAGATCTCCAGCTTGCTTAACTTAACGACCTTTTTGCCTGTCCCCGAGCTATAGAGATTTCACTAAGCCCTGCAGACTTTCTTCAGATCAACCATGGATGAAGGCTTGACTGTTCAGTAACCGATGGGTCTGAGAGGGTTTTAAATGACTAAATCATGGACATAAAACTCAACTCTTGTGAGCTAGAAGAATTTTAGACAATCCCAATTGGCTATGCCAATACTACTGTGAGCAAACGATTAAATGGGATTCAAGTATTGACTTCTCTACATGGAAATTAAGGTTCTGCGAGGATGAATCCTCATCTGAAACAAATCTTTGATAACTGGGTTACAGAGGTTGGATAAACCCGCACCTCCAGGTGGGAAGACAAAATTGAAAGGATCTTATCTTAGACTAAGGCATTGACCCTTGGAAACAGGGTTTTCCAACTACATTATCTCATGACTGGTTTACACTTTACTCATACAAGGTAGATTCTCAGAAACAACTCACATGCAATCTCTAATAGAGTCATTCCAACATGCAAATTAATCTGATATTATAATCAGATTATTCTTTCATCCAGTTCCAATTCAACATAGAATTCAGTATAGGTAACTTATTTTCAAAGCTTCAGGACTCATTTCTTCTTATATGATTAATCCTTTTGAATAAACATGCATTCAGCATTACTGCCTTTGATTCTCAGAATAACCGAGCCTACTCTTCTACAACTACTTCACTATTAACCTTCAATATAAGCTCAATTAACAACAAAGACAAATGCACAACACATTCTCTCAAACAGTAAGTCACAACCATTCTTCGGTACAATAAATATTAGTACTGTTCCCATAACTGGAATTTGAGGATCATCCACTCTAAATACAATTAGTAATTTAGTACCTCTAAGTTATCTTCTAGGCTATGCCTTGACTAACTGCTCTCAAAAAACATCATCAACCTGCAATTAGAGTCATTAGTTGATTGAGAACATTCAACATATCTTAGGCAAGGTTTCATTTAGATTCCAATTCAATCACAACATAGTCATACAAACAACAGTTTACTACTTTATCTTATGTAAAACGGTTAGAAAGTTGTCACCCAAGATTCTTTTTGCTGTTGACCGTGGCTTCCTTCCTTGGCCAAACTAAGGTACCGGGTCTACTGTTCGACCTGGCCAACCCCCAGTGGGTACTATGTACTATAGGGGATATTGAGTATTTTTTTACTGCTATCAAATGCTTCATTAAGTCACTCAACCACTTAAATCATGGGCACCATCGCAACTTCGGGCGTCAACCCAGCTTGCGGAATTCAACCATGGGCACCAACCCATCTCAGAACATCATTAACAGGACTGACACACACATGTTCCCACAGGTACACTCAATCACATATATAATCACATAATTGCTTACACACACTTTGTGGCCAAAGAAATCAGGAAGCCTTCTGACAACAACTAGGCATTTGCAATTTTGCACTTTAGGGCTACAACCACAGAATTATGGGCAACCTAGGAGGCCAATATTATGAGCAGGCAACAACTCAAGATACACTAGGCAACAACCAGGGGACAATTATGTAGGCAACAAGCTGATGTTGAGGCAAGAACCCGATGTTGAGGCAACAATCCTAGTTGAATTGGGCTTAAGGCAACAACAGTTAGTTGGCCTTTGTTGACAACATCAAAATTTTTGCATCCCCATTTCTTAAACAAATTCACATAACAAATTTCCTACTTGGAGGAACTTCCCATGCCGCTAGGGCTTAAGGTAAGTCTCCAGACACACAGAAGCACAATCAAGCCACGAATATATTCACAGGACTTCCAGAATACAAGAAAACATGACCAACACCAATGGTAACTGCCAAAGACATTTCATCTTATCAGGGACTTACACTCCGATTCTACAGAGTACTTCCTTCTACAATCTTTGCGCTTACTTCCTCTAGCAATCTTTGATGTCACCTGTACACTGTCCTTCTTGCCAACAACTCGTTACTTCTATTTCTCTTGGTTTGTATAACATTCCTTCTCTTGTTTCTCCTGGGTACCTATTGTTTCTTTACAGGTTAATTTCTTTGGTGAATTTACTTTCTTGTAATGACTCTTGCTGGATTTTTTTGTGCCATCATCATTTGTCCTCCTGCTGTCATTAAATTTCCTCTCATTTTGAGAATCCAGTTTTTAATTTTAAATTTCCTCTCATTTTAAGAATCCAGTTGTTAATTTTTGATTGCTTTCCCTGGTTGTGCAATACAAGTGTTCACTGTGGAGTTACCTGTTTCCTTCCAATTTCCACCTAGAGTTCCACTTCCACTGGCCATTTTACCCACTCGAATTTTCTGAGACTTGAATGTTCGTTCATCATGGCTTACCACCCCCGAGGTAATTCTTTTCCTTTTGCTCTAATTGATATGCCATATCGGTGTTTGCAGATCCAGTCTGATTTTCCTCCAGGCGTTATTCTCTGCTAAGTTATCCTATACCTTGTTGCCGCCTGTGCTTCTTTTGCTGACTCAGATACCACCCCATGGAACACGGTACCCCTCTTCTACCTTATTTGACTTTCCAATTGTGACCTGCACTTGGCATCAAACACGTTCAAGGCATTGAAGGTAACTAGCTGATAGGCTTCGTTAGTGTGGGCTTAGAGCACAAATATTTGTTAGTCACTTTGAAGTAAGATGTTGGAGGTGAGACTGTGAATTTACTACCACCTGCTAGAACTAGATCAGCTTGTCATCTCATATTCAACCTGCATCTATGACAAGCTACAGTGATGCAGGACTCTAATCATACATGTCTGAGATAATTCTTGCCTACCTGTCTATGCTTCCATACATTTGATAAGGACACCAAGAGCATGGAATCTGTCATGCCAGAGCCACGACCAACAAGATAAAGTGGAGTATGAGAAATGATGATCGCAGGGAGTGGATATGGATTTTTGTGGGTTGACAGAGAGAAGCAGGCATCATGTTATGTGATTTCAATAAACAGAAAACACCTTGATAAAGCTTAGAGCAGCAACAGACAACTGTTTGTGAAATTTTCTGATGAGAAGATAAGAAGCTATCATTGTCACCCATTTGAAGTAGCCTGTTCTATATTTGTATGAAGGGTGACGTCAAGAGGCCAAAAGAAGGCGGATTTTCTTCTTCTCCATGCAGTGAATAACACAACAAAATCCTTTTGTGAAGCACATGTTTATATGTAAACTCTGCCATAGCTCACAGCATCACGAGGAAAGAGTGATAGTATATTTCATAATTGCGGCCAGGTTGAATGAGAAACTTGAAGAGGACAGGCAAATTGTGGAAGTTAAGGTAAAGATGAGTGGCATGTCTTACTGTGTAGGAGGCGATGCTAATGGATCACCTGTAAGTGTTGTAGAAAACCCCTGGCTAAATTGCCTTACATAAATCTTTTTACTCCCCTTCCAAATTTGTCATCTTTCCCCTTCTGCAAACAATCTTCATTGCCTCTGACATTCATATAAAAATTATAGTACCATCTCTCCACATTCAAGTATGTGAGGTGTTTAAAAAAAAAACACAACTTTTATTTATTCGGAAAAAATGATTGAATTTTCATTTTGATAGAAAATCAAATCCATATCTGACATATTATTTTTGGAAAAATAGAAATTCCATATGGCCAATCAATTGCTTATTGAATCGTATGGATTGTTTATAAAACATGATGCAAATTCCATTTCATTTGGGTATGTTACAAAGAAAAAAGCTTTGTCAAATCCACATTCAATCACATGAATTAATTGACAAACAAATAAATGAAAGACAATTATTGGAATGTAAAGATAAAAGGTACACAACTTAGGTTGGTACCTATGTAGTTGGAAATACTAAAATAGTAATTTAATTAAATTGATATTTTGTAATAAATTAATACTTGTAAGTAGTATTTAGTACTTTATAATATATAGTAAATAAGTAATGTTTTACAAATATAATATATTTAATAATACTTTATTATTAATTAATGATATGTTATAATTATAACATTGCATGGTTAATTACTAACCAATCTAATTGTTTGCATGCATTATCACCAAAATTCAATATTGTAGATCTATATTTTTTGAAATATGTACAACGGTCACAGCAACGGATATAGGAATGGGGCTCGAAACTGTAGAGATTGGACTTATGTAGAAGCCACGAGGTGGAGAGATCTTCAGCATCTCTATGTTGGGATCATCAAAGAGAAGAAAAAGTTTCTAAGGAAAAAAGATAAAATGTACTCCAAAATGGACGCTTGGGGTTTCATTGGAAAGCACATCGGAGATGAATAATGCGTGATTATATGCGTATGCCCTACCCACCTAACAGGAAAATGCAGACAACACAAACATGGCGGAAAAAAGAGGCTCTTGTTAAAGTTGCAGAAGGAGAAAAGAGACCAAATGATTCCCAAAGAAAACAAGATTGGCTGGTTCAAATCGACATTCCTAACTCTTTTATCTCTCCTCATGTGCAAGATCTTCAAGAGAAAGCTCTTATAGGCAAGTTCTGGAACCTTGTCCCTTCAAAAACAATACTTCTTAACTGGTTTTCTGAAAACTGGGCGGATGTGAATGGCATTTTCTTTCTAGAAAAGGATAAAGGGTTTTTCGCTGCTATTTTTTCAAGTCAACAAGCCAGGGATAATATTTTAAAGCAGAAATCATGGTTTTTGAATGGTTCGGGGTTACATTTTCAACCTTGGATACCCAACTTTGATTCCTTTCGAACCCAAGTGACTGTTACTCCATTCTGGATCCAGCTTAAAAATCTCCCTTTAGAGTATAGAGACCTTAAAATCCTGGAGTTGTTGGCTAACTCAAGGGGGGCTTTTCAAAACCATGAACTATCTTTCTTTGAAGATCCAGAGCAACCAGTAAGATTTTGTGTATTGATGGAGGCAGCAAAAGGTTTCCCTAAGTCTGTATTTTTATCTTTTAGTAAATGGTACTTGGGTCCATAATATATTTGTAGAAGGTCCGGATCCTCTTTGCTCCATTTGCCATCAATTTGGGCATCTTTCCAGCCAATGCAAAACAATAGAGCAAAATCCTCCAATTAACTAAATTAATTCGGTCTGTGAGGATCCGGAAACTCTTAACAGAGTGCCTTAAAGTAACGACAAAGGATTGGATGAAGATTTTAATCAATCCCCAGTGGAAGCAAATGCCACCGTTCTTCCCTCAAATGAAGAAAGGACCTTAAATTCAGAAAAAAGAGGAGATTTCCAAGGAAAATTAGCATATACGGGATAAATTAGATGATAGATCTAATATGTATCAAAAAACAGAATAGGGTGATTACACATTGGATGCTTTAAGAACTATACCTCAGTCTTTTGAGAATGAAGAAGATAACATTAAAGAGCTGGTTAATAATATTCTTTTGAAAGTAGGAGAAGATCTTACAGGACAGATAGCAGAAGAGGTGCTTAATGAGAATGATGAATATAATGATTACGATTACTCAATAAAGAGATCAATTTCCCAAACAGAGGAGGAAAAAGAGGATTTAGTGACCCCGCTGTCCAACAAGGGTAGAAAACCTAGATTCAAATAAACCCAGAGGAGATAGCTGCTGGTATTCAAGCTACATTAGACAAAAACCTGAGACTCCTCGAGAACAATGAAGGTTCTCACATGGAATGTTAGGGGCACCAATGCCCCTAATAAGAAACGCTTAATAAAGTGTCAAATAGAGGCCAAAGGATTTGATTTAATTCTATTATAGGAAACTAAGTTATCTGCAGATTTAGGTAGAGATATTTTCACTAAAAGGAAACAATGGAGGTTTGATTCGGTTGAGGTGTCAGGGGCCTCTGGTGGGTTGACAGTTTTGTGGAACCATAAATCAGTTAAAATGGAAACTATTGCTAAAGAACTAAGTTGCCAATTCTGGTGCGGGTTTGGGTTCGGGTTCTCAGGTTCGGTTCGCGGGTTTAGCCAAATTGTTTTTTGGAGGTTGGGTCCGTTTTTGGGTTCTTTTTTTTAATATATATAAATATATGTATATGCAAAAAAATAAAGCATAGAAGCAAGAATTAAGTGTAGAAATGCAAGAATAAAGTGTAGAACACCACATAGCATCATATAATAAACAAAACCACCATCAACTTGAATATCATAAAACATAAAACTTGAACTTCAAGTTGAATAACAAGATTCAAAATAATAATATCATGTTCAACAATCAATTTTCATTGTTTCAATGTCAAATGACAAATGTCAATCATCATATGGATTTGCTAAATCCTCCACATCATCATCATCATCTTGGACATTAGCAGGATCATTTGAAGAACCACAACCAACACCACTGCCACTCGCGGCACTTGCTGAAAAAGTGTGCTCACTCTCTGATCCCTCAAGTGCAACATGTTGGGATTGGGAAGTAGAAGCATCCATGTCAATTTGCTCTGGCTCCACATCCCACAACTTTGATTCCCCCTCCTTATAGTCTTGCTTTTTGTGCGAAAGGAGGCGCAAGTTGGAATGCACATACACTAAATTCTCCGCCTTTTTGGAGTGCAATCGGTTGCGCTTTATAGAATGGATAAAAGAGTACGTGCTCCAATTCCTCTCAGATGCAGAGGAACTAGCAACCTATGAAGACAAAGTAGAGAGAAGAGTTAAAAAAAAAAGTTAAAACTTACAAGTTATAAAATTTATAATAATTAAAAATTATGAAGCTTCAAAGTTTAAAATTTTAAAAGTCTTTAAGATAAATCATAAAAATCATATAAATTTAGTAAACTTACCTGTGATAAAACTTTGATTGCAAGAGGTTGTAGGCACCGGAATTGTTGGCCATGAAAGTACCACCAATTGTGAGCATCTTTCTTGAATTTATCATGAAGAGCCTCAATGCTTTGACCATTGGAGTGTACAAAATCAGTGAACTCATTTGTGACCATATCATGCAAATCCGGATCAGGGAAGGGTCTATGAAATGCTGCCTTGTACCCATCAGACACTTTTAAATCTTTCCACGGGGGAACCCTATTTGGCACCGAAAGAATCTCATTGCTGTAATATTTTGGAGTCAATGCAAATGCAAGAAGATGCAGCGGGGTTGTCATTGTGTTCCATCTAGCCTCAATAATTTCATGCACCTGGTTGAAGAGAATTTCTTGAGGATCTTTCTCCTTCTCATTTATGATGTTCTTTGTCTTCTCTATCATTGAATCAATGCCATCATATATCTCCCCCATGCAAGGCTTGTCCATGTCCGTATAATGAATCATGCTCAAAATGGGCTTGGTGAAACTAAGGAGATACTGCACACAATCCCACCAATAGTCATTTAGGATAATCCCCTTAACATTTGCTGCCCTCTCAGTGTTGCTTTACCTCCATACGGACCAATTAGTGCTTGTTACCATGTTGATAAGACCCTGTTTGACCTTCACAAGTCGTCTCAAGGCAATTGTGTTTGAGGCAAAATGGGTCTCGGCAACCTATTGAAATATCAAAAATAAAAAGTACAATAATTAAAATTTAAACATTTAAAAAATTATAAACAAACTTTAAGAAGAATTAGAATATGTGAAATTAAAGCACTATGAAAAATTTAAAAATATATTGCTTCACTTATCTTCAACAATTCCAATGTAGAAAATGATCTAAATATGCTTTGGGACATGTGGTGGTTGGTGATGAACATTTGTATCTCCTCGGCCTCTGCATACAACTCTCTAATCCAATCAATTTTTTTCCCAATCTTTTGTAGCATTAAATTGAGAGAGTGGATAGCACAAGGTGTCCAAAAGATATGTGAATACCGTTCCTCAACCAACAACCCAGCAGCTCTACAATTTTTTGCGTTGTCCGTTATCACTTGAACAACATTACGAGGTCCCACATCCTCAATGGCTGCAATGAGGATCTTAGCAATAAATTCTCCATCCTTCACCTACCCCTCACAATCCATAACTCTCAAAAACATTGCCCCTTTAGGGACACTGCAATGACATTGATCAAAGGCCGTTTTTTTGCATGTTTCCATCCATCATAGACAATCGACACCCCTGTCTCACTCCATGAATCCCTTATGGGCTTCAATGCATCTTCTATACTCTTGACCTCATTTTCCAATAAGGTGCCACGCACCTTCTCATAACCTGGGCTCTTATACCCTTTTGGAGCCTCATTAATTTTTCTCACCATCTCTTTCCAATATGGTGAGCGAACAACATTGAATGACAGACCATTTGCATAAATGCATCTGGCTATATGTTGGTCAACAATATCTCGAGCCTTATTTTGAAATGATGTTTCCAAAGGTCCCTTTGGTCTCTTGTTTGTAGTGCTTGTGGGTTGCTCTTGAGGAGTGACCAAAAATGGGTGGCTCTCTATCACAACATTGGGATTGGGAATAGATGGAGGCTCCATTCCTTGATTTCTGTATCTTTTCCTTGACAAGCATCTGCTGCTTGTTGCTCTATGATATATGCCACCACTTGCTCTCGTGGTATAGGTTTTTTATTCTTTCCTGGGCAAGATTTGATACCATCCCAGGGATGTTACACAAATGGGCTTTCATCCGACTATATGACCTATTATATCGCACATCACAACCTTTGCATTTGCAAATGTAACCCCCACCACCTGGCTGTTGTTGTATCATTTCAACATGCCTCCAAAGAGGTGACTGTGGATCGATTTTGAATTTTGATTAGGATACGGAGCTAGAACTAGCTGCCATTGTGATTCCTGTGGGTGTGGCAATAACTTTTGTAAACAAAACAATGAAAACATTCAAGAATCAAAACAAAAACAAAAGCATGGTGATACATTCATGATTCATATAAACTAAGATTAAAAAAAAAACAAGTTGAAAAGAATTTGTTTGTTGTTCAAAAATGCAAAAAAAAATGGAAAGAAAACCTACCTCGTTGCAAGAATCTCCTCCTCTGATTTTCTTGGCAGCCTCTAAACAATTGGAAATGAGTAGGAATGGTGGTGCAATAGATTTCCAACCTTCAAGATTCAATCTTCAAGTTTCTTTCTTCAATCACAAAAAATTTTTTGAGTTCAGCCACAATGGAGAGCTTTTTTGTTTTGGAAAGAAATGAGTTGAAATGGCAAAACTTTTGTGTTTATAATGTGTTTTTAGGGTTAGTTTTGCTTTTTAGAAGAAATAAAAAATCATAAAAGTGACTTAAATGTTAAAAAAAAATAAAGAAAATTAATTGGCGTTTTTAACGTCGGGTGCGTCGTGGGTGCTGTTTTTGCACCCCGGGTTCGAACTCGAATAGCTCGGGTGCGTCCGGGACGCACCCATCGTCATTTCGCCGCACCCTGTCCGCATCCGTAGAGGCATTGGATCGCACCTCGCACTCGGTGTGAATCGCACTCGGATCTGGCAGGGGGGCAGGCGAACCCTGCAACTTAGCTAAAGAATCTAATTGGATGCTTGTCAAAGTTCTTAATCACCACTCCAATTTGTAGTTCTAGTTGTTTAATGTTTATGCTCCTACTTTTACAGTTGGCTAGTAGGGAGTTTGGATTCTCTGAGTTCCATGTTGAATATCTTAAAGGAAGAATTGGTTGTTCTTGGTGAAGATTTTAATGCTATAACATCTTTGGAAGAAAAATCAGGTGGTATTATTCCTTTCTCTAAAGTCATGGAAAATTTCATAGACTTTATAAATGATAATAGTTTGCTAGACTGTCCTACTAAGAATGGTAAGTACACATGGTCTAATCAAAGAAAAGACTTCCTTCTTATAGCCGAATGATTAGACAGATTTTTATTTTGTGCTAAATGGTTAACTGCTGCTCCATCATATCTCACCTCCATCATTTCTTTCTCAGGATCTGATCATTATCCAATTGAAGTAAATATTTTGGGGGATAAGTAAATTCCTAGTTATAAATCTTCTTTTAAGTTTGAAGCTATGTGGTTCAAGGACCCACAATCTCTTTCATTTTTGGAAAATTGGTGGAAAATGCTTCGTTTGATAGGTTCGAGAATGTACCAGTTATGTAAGAAACTAAAGTACATTAAAACTCAGATAAAGAGTTGGAATGAGCACCATTTGAAGAGTATCTTTCATGAGAAAACTAGGATTTTGCAGCAGTTGGAGGAGCTTAATGGCCATATTATTAAGCATGGAATGGATTCTACAAATTTTGAATTAGAAAAGGCCCTAAAAGGAGAGTTGGAAGAAATATTAACCAGGGAAGAGATATATTGGAGGCAAAAATCTAGAGAGTTGTGGCTGAAAGACGGTGACAAAAATGCAAATTTCTTCCATGCTTCCACCAAGATTAGGAAGCAGCTTAATGCCATTCACAGTATTAAATCCAATTCAAGAGAATCTATTGACAATCGGAATGAGATTAAAAAAGAAGCAGTACAATATTTTAAGAATTTGCTAACTATCTCATCAGTTATAAATGATGCCTCTTTTTCTATATTGTTAGATAATATCCCTACCATTCTCACGGATGAGGATAATAAGATGTTGCTTGCCCCCTTTACTATGGATGAGATAAGGTATGTGGTGTTTTCCTTATCACTAGATAAAGCCTCGGGACGGGATGGTTTCACTGCACTCTTTTTTAAAAAATGTTGGGATTTCTTGGGTAGAGATATATGGCTTGCAATTGAGAAGGCAAGAAGGAATAGAACCATTCTAAAAGAAATGAATGCAACTCTCAGTGCTTTAATTCCCAAAAATCAATGTCCAACTTATTTTGTAGATTATCAACCTATTTTTCTATGTAATACTATATAAAAGATCTTCTCAAAGGCTACTACTATCAGGTTGGGCACTATTATCCCCTCTATCATTTCAGAAGAGTAAGGGGGTTTTGATCTAGGTAAAGAAACAACAAAAGGTTCATTGGTTGCTCATGAAGTGCTTCATACTATTCAAGAGAGCAAACTTTTAGCTATGATGATTAAACTGGATATGCTAAAGGCTTATGAAAGAGTAAATTGGGATTTCCTTACCCAAGTTTTAAAAAACTTTGGCTTTTCCTCTCAATGGTGTAAATGGATCTTTGGATGTATTACTAGAATCAACTTTTCCGTACTGCTTAATGGATGCCCAATTGGTTACTTTAATTCTACTCAGGGAATCAGGCAGGGAGACCCTATCTCTCCTTTTCTATTCATCATAATGGCAGAAGCCCTTAGCAAATCTATTATAATCCTAAACAGAGCTCAACATTGGAAAGGTATCAATACACCTAGACTATCAATGTCTATTACACATGCTTTTTTGTTGTTGATGATACCTTATTATTTGGTCAAGCCACAACATCTGAAGCAAAGAGTATCAAACGCTTATTATCTATTTATAGTATGGCTTCGGGGCAAAAAGTTAATCCGATTAAATCTAAAATCTTCTTCTTCAATACTCCAGTATTTGTGCAGACTAGAATATCTAACCTTTTGGGTTTCAAAATAGAGCAATTATTGAGTCAACATTTGGGAATTCCTTTATTTGTAGGGGCTCATAAGAATGACTTGTGGAAAAAGATTGTTGTCTCTATTCAGAATAGGATGTCTACTTGGAAAAGCAAATGGTTAACACTAATAGGCAGGATTGTAATGATAAAAGCAATTTTATTAGCTATTCCTATTTACATGATGTCTGTTTTAAAAATGCCAAAAGGTATTGCTATGTAATGTCCCCTTCCTAAGCAGCTGACAGCTTGGTGATAGTTAGCCTATTCCTCGGGTTCCCATAGGCTAGTGTGGTTGGGTTAGGGAACTCCTCGGTCTTGGAGACACTGTCGTTCAACTTTTTTAGCATTTCCAGGTGTTGCATTGAGCTCAGCTTGTCAGGGGATTCATGGTGATGCTTTTGGTAGCATTTTCGGGCACTTGGTCCATTATTACTATTTTTAGCCAGTCATCATGTCGGCACTGACTTCATCACTTGGCAACGGTTACACTTCGGCAGGGTTTGGCATCTTCATGTGATGACCGTTTGGTGCTTGTCTTGGTATTATTTTAATTAGTGCTAATGGTATTAAATTAAATTAAATATTTAACTTAGCGTTTATTAAAATGTTATAAAGTGACGTTATAAGGATGGCATCGAGGGGAATAAGGAAATATTAAAAAGTGAATTTAAGTTATATTTCTAGTGGGGGCGCCCAACATGGGAGACGTAAGGGGTTTTTAAAATAAAGTTAATATTTTTTAAAACCCAAGGAGGGCGTGGGCTTTGGGAGAGATACATATATGACTTTTGAGCTCATTTTTGGGGTTTCATGCTGAAGGTTTTGATAAGAGAGTATTGCTGGTTTGAACGATGTTCATTCAAGGGTTTTGTGAGGACGAAAATCCTCATGAAGGACGTCAGCTGCGGTGTTGAGAGATCCACCTTGGTTGATTTGTAGGTGGTTTCATTTAGGAACTACGCCTGAGCTTCATTGCTTGATAGGTTGTCGCGGAGGGTTTTAAAAGGCAAAATATTGAGATTCTCCGAATAATATTTTGGGGAGAGATTGCAGGGATAGATTAGTGAATTTGGTTGCAGATTTTGAAGTGTTTGGAATGGTTTTTTTGACCCTCATTTCCAGCCACACTTCTCTCCAAGTAGGCCGTACAACTGCAATTGATTTGGTGTATTTTTCTATTGTTTAATCACCTTTGAAGTTGTGTTTTACCATCATACTTTGGGTGCCAAGGAGTGAAGAGGAGACAACAAAGTTTGGAGGGTTTATTTGTAGGGTTTTACAAACTGAAGTCACTCCCAAATAGGCCACTCAGCTGTACCTGCAAGTCGTGGGTTACCTAGGGCAAGGTGCTTAGGGTTTGAGGGATTTTCTTGCATGATTGGAGACACCTAGGAGTCTTAATCACTTTGCCATCAATTGCTGGAAGGAGAAGTGCATTTTGGAGGCTTTGGAATCAATTTGGTGAACTCCAGTTTGTTGTTTACAGGCACCTTTCATACCTGTTTGTGACAACAACAAATGGGTATGTTTGTAATGTCTTTTTAAGTTGATTTTACCTTTTGGGTATTTGCCAAAATGTATCTATTTAATGTACTTAGATATGTGATGACATATTAATGAAATGACATCATTTCCGTAACTCAACTCCGTGCTAAAATTGTGCATTTATGATCATTGAATTAGCTGGGTATTATCTAAAAACCAAAAAAAAAAAAAAGTAGGGTGTATATTACAGTGGTATTAGAGCTCAAAAGTACCTTGCCATCTTGTGGTGTTGAGTTTGGCCTTGCATGCGGTGATTTTCTATGAGTGGTAGTGAACAGTGGTCCTAGGATATTAGAGTTATCAGCTCCTTGCCATTTGTTTATTCACAGAGGAGACTGGTGATTGAACAGGTTGAAGAAATAGTTGCAGCTTCGATGGGAGAAAGAGGTGAAAGGTCACGTAGAGATCCTTTCAATACGAGTGAAAGGACAAAGGTACCTAGTGTGGGTGAGATGCTAAATGATCTTGCTAGAGGACAATGAGATTTACATTAGAACATAGCTCAAATGTGTGCACTTTTGACTCAACATATTTTGGGCAATAATAACAACAACAATAATGGGGGAAAACAATGGTAATGGAATAAATAATGGAAATAATGGCGGAAATGGGGATGGTCTAGTTAATAATAGGGATGCACATCAGCGTACTATGGCTGGAACAACCAACTCTGGGCCTCTTATGCCTAACATTCCTCCAAGGAATAATCCTCCACTTGAAAACGAACCATCACAACAGGAGTTGTAGGATCAAATAATGAGAGATTGGAGGGATTCAGTTGCTGAATTTCAGGCTGAGATGTCATTTTGTGATTATATGGACCTTAGACTTAAGCATAGACCCCATAGAGGTGGGAGACTTTAGAATCATGAATTGCAGAGGAAGGTTGGTAAGTTGTCTATTCCCTATTTTGATGGCTCCAGAAAAACTACAGCTAGAGCTTGGGTGCAGAGATTAGACATTGATTTTGAGCTCAATCCCATGACTGAGGATGAAGCCATTAAATATGCAGCTCTTCATTTGGATGATAGTGCCCATGAATGGTGGCACCATGGGATGGTCATGGTAGGCCATGATCAGATTGATTCTTATGCAGTGTTGCCAAAATGTATCTATTTTATGTACTCAGATCTGTGATGATATATTAATGAAATGACATCATTTCCGTAATTCAATTGTGTTAAAACTGTGCATTTATGATCATTGAATTAGCTGGGTATTATCTAAAAACCAAAAATAAAGGGTAGGGTGTATATTACATGCTATAGAAATAGAAAAGCATCTTAGACATTTTTATGGAATGGAAATATGGATAGCATTGAGAAATGGAAAATTGCACTAGTTTCTTGGGATAAAATTTGCAGATAAAAAAGGGTGGGAGGAACAGGTATTCAAAATATTGAAGCTTAGAATATGGCATTGGATGCAAAATTAGCATGGAATATGTTTATGAAGCCTCAAGCTAAATGGACTAAAATAAAGCAGGCAAAATACTTGGATAGCACCAATCCAGAGAGAATATTCACTATTGCTAACCCTCCTCATGGTTCAAAGATGTGGAACTTTATAATTCAGTGTAGAGAGGTAATATTGCCTCATTTGACTTGGGTCATTCATAATGGGGAGACAACCTTTTTTTGGGAAAACTCTTTGAATGGTTTTCCTCCTTTGTGCACAATTGAAGGTGTATTAGAAACTAAGACTGTTTTAAAACATTTGTGAGGTAATAAGGTAAAAGACTATCTAGTGGTTAATTAAGATACTTGTCTTTCCAAAGTTTGATGGAGGAACCTTCAAAATTGTCTTATTCCGTAGGATCAAAGACAACTTTTACAAACTATTTTGGATCAAAGACAAGTTTTCTATTCCTCAAAAGCAGATCAACTCTCTTGGACACCTTCTAAATCTGTGTAGTACACTATCAAACAAGGGTATTTATCTTTAACCTGTCACTTCTCTGGTGAAGACTGGCCTCATGACCTTTGTTGGGGTATGTTCTCCCCAAAGCAGGAGCATTTTCTTGGCTTGCATTAAAAAATAAGATTCTAACTAGCTCAAAGTTAACAAAGTTGGGTATTGCAAAGCCTTTTAATTGTGTTTTATGTGGCAAGGTCACTGAAGATACAAATCATCTCCTTCTGAATTGCTCCTTTGCTAATAGCTGTTGGTGTTGGTTGTGCAAGAAATTGGTATGGCAAGGCCCTTTTCCAAACACGATATTGAATTTGTTTCTTAGTTGTCCTTTATATATACAATACATCTTTTCTTCCATTTGGCAAGCGTCCCCTTCAATTGTGATATGAAATATTTGGTTAGAAAGGAAAAGAAGGATTAAAAGAAACAAATTGGGAGTCTTGAAGAAGTGTTTTTCAAAATTGAGAAGTCTATATCAGAGGTTGTGATGTTTCAAGCATAGTTCATTGACTCGGACTCAGAGAGTACTCAGCAAGCCCAAAATTTCCGACTCGGCAAAAACTCAACAACTTTAAAAATACTTAAATTTCTAAAAAACACAATTTTTTTCTGCAAAATTCAATTACTGTTGGAGGGAACAAATTCCCAGGAGCACCAATCTGCAATACACCTTCACAGGGAGAGATAAACGATTCACCGAAGATGAAAATATGTATTGAGATGATAAAAATAATATACAATAGTGCCTTATAAAGGCAAAAGTATGAGTCAGTAAAAGAAATAACTGACACAACTATCAAAACTAAAATGCACCTAAGTATGCATTATGATGCATTAAATGTTGGTTGCCTAAGTTAAAGTTAAGCATGTCAAAATGGTAAAAACCATTTACTCCAACACCCCCCCTTAAGTTCAACTTAGGGAGATTATTATGCAATATGAATATGGGTCCCGACTACACAACCATGTTAGGTACCCATTTACAATGCAAAAAGGAATTTCTCATAACCGGAGAAAAGGAGAAAAACCTTGTGGGAAAAAAACCCTCTCCAAAAGAGAAAAGAAAAACAAGATGCATGGATGGGGGACTCAATAACACCCCCAAGGACTACATACATCATGTATATACAATCAATGACCCCCCCATAAGAGGGAAAGAGAGACTATATAGCCCCCCCACAATGTGTAATTGCCTGCAAAAATGGTAAGTGCTTGAAGATAAAACATGATCCAATGTCGACAAACAACTTGTCTCCTTTTTGGAAGAAACAAAACCAAGTACAAATGTAGATATGCTTCCCATTCAGGATATGCTTTGAAAGATGGAAGCATGAAGAATGAAGATGTCTCTGAGATTTGCTCATATGTCGCCAAGACCTTGGAAGATGATGCCACGAACCAATCAGGAACATGCCCAATCACAATAGAAGGTGACAAACAAGGTACCACTGGAAACTGATTTTGAACATTCTCCAAAGACAGAGATGGAGTGGCAACAATTGTATCACAACTATCATCAAATAGGAAAATTAATCCTTCAAATGTGTCTTCCAAGTCTAAAATGTGAGATTCCACGAACAATAAACCAATGTCTGGTAAATACGAATCCCAATCAGGAAGACAATGATAATCCTGTTGCTCAGGAATGATGGAAGGTGGATCAACTATCTCTGACAAAGAATCAAGAACCTCTGAAGCAACTGCAACCTCATCTGAAGTCTCAAAAGCCAAAGGATCACTAGCATGGTTTTTCTTCTCTGAAGAACAAAGATACACATTGGAATTGGAAAGAGGGTCATTGAGAGATGGCAGAGGATCATGATCTCCATATGATTTTCGAATGTAAGTCCAAAGAGCATAAGGGCACTCAAAATGAACAAGTGATTCCAAAAGTTCATCATCTACATGCTCAAAAATTACTCTAAAGACTTTAGCCCTATAACCTTTCCAAATACAATACTCACAAGGTGTCATTGGAATAGGAACATCATTATACAGATAGGACAAGAGATTTTGCTCACTAAGATGAGTGAGGATAAAATCACTCCACTGTTTAAAATTCCCTTTCTCCAAAGAAACCATTATCACTATTTCTTCAAAAAATCAAAGATAGCTTCTCAAAAAACCTCCAAAAAGAAATTAAAAAGTTAAAAACCTAGTTTTGAGCAAGAAAAGGGACCATTAACGTCAAAATGAGGCAGATCTTCATACCAAGCAAACTCCATCGAGCGTGGAAAGCACAACAACATACAGTTCGCCAAGCACAAGTTGAGCACGTTCCAACATGCGCGAGAGAGAGGCTTCTTACAACCACGTGAGAATTTGCTCACATCAAATGAGTGAGTGTGGGGCTATAAAAAGAAAAAATGTCTCTGCACCTCCGATGTGGGATTAAAGTCCCAACAAAATGCTCAACGGCCCTCCAAATGGACCCACCACGCTGCACAGAGAGGTAAAAACCCTAACAAATATTTTGTATGAAACTTTATAAATCATAAAGTCAGAAAAAAAATATATTGCTGCAGCTTTCCAAGGGCACCAACTCCTCCAAATTTGAAGCCGTGCAGCACAGAGGAATCGATGGCCTATGCAGGTCAAATCTCACGCCACCATCACTGCACCAAACGTTTGCCTCTCCTTTGAAAAATCCTCTCCAGCACCAAACGTTCAGCAAAAACTCTTATGGCTCAAATGGGATGAGACGTTGATCGGATGGGATGAAACTAGCAGAATTGGCTTGAATGGCTCCAATAATTGTATGGCATTATTGTCACCGTCCTCTACAGCCTCTTGGCTACTATGTTGTGCAAATTTGTGCCATACGATATGATAAACGAGAATGCTTCCTTCTCAATGGTTTTCAAGGAGTGGGGACCCAAAATTTGCAAAGGACAATGCTGGGGCGGGTGACTTTGTTGGATAACCCTCTTCGCCAAAGTAGACAAATCAAATATCAGTCTTCCAGAATAAAACCTTCAATCCGTCCTCAGTAATCTTAGACCCACTGACGAACATCAAATCTCCAATGAAATCACAATTTGATCTTCCATGAAATCAATAATGGTCTTAGAGCAAGAATCGATAAATGAATTTATGAACTCAATGAATAAAGGTGCAAGCCAACCAAATTTAGGTCTACCAATGCAGCCTCAAGATACTTTCAAAAACTTCTGATGAAAACTCTCAATGGTGAAAGGAGAGCAGAATGGGACGCTCCGATACCATGTTGGAGGGAATGAACTCCCAGGAGCACCAATCTGCAATACACCTTCACAGGGAGAGATAAACGATTCACCGAAGATGAAAATATGTATTGAGATGATAAAAATAATATACAATAGCGCCTTATAAAGGCAAAAATATGAGTCGGTAAAAGAAATAACCGACACAACTATCAAAACTAAAATGCACCTAACTATGCATTATGATGCATTAAATGTTGGCTGCCTAAGTTAAACTTAAGCATGTGAAAATGGTAAAAACCATTTACTCCAACAATTACAAAATATATCAAATGAGTATAAGAAACCATGAGGAACTGTTTTCTATTAGATTTGATGTGATCCTTGAATACATATGGATTACAAAATCACATCATCATGCAAAGCCGGATATAATAGCTAGCTAGTAACTGATAACTACTATGAATTTATGATGATTGTCTTTGAAAATCATCATCATAAATTACATAATACATGTTTTTTCAATTTCCTCTTCCCCAAACTAGTGAAATATTGGGAGGCAGAGGGTATGGTCCTCGCACTTGGTTGTGGCTCCTTGCTTGGCCTAGAAGATTGTGTCTGTTTTGGATCCACCCTGTTTCTGGATGGCAACGACTCCTCTACCATATCAATGTCATCCAATGACATTCCAATCTCCCTTGCTTCTGCTGCAACGACATCCTCCATAGCTTGCCTCTCGAAATCGGCAATGTCATCCTCTGTAAACAAGGAGGGTTTATCATCCTACATGATCCGGTCATTGTAGGGATCAATCTCATCCAAATCAATAGGCTGCTCTAATTTGTCTTCCAACTTTCTTGTGTGAAGCCGAAGGTTGTATTGCACAAAGACTAGATCATTGAGGTGTTGTTGAGTCAATTTATTAGGCTTTTTCGTGTGAATGGCGTTGAACAAACTCCAGTTGCATTCACAACCAGAAGCACTACAAGGTTGAGACAAAATTCAGAGGGCTAGCCGATGCAAATTTGGGGTATGTCCACCCCAATCTTCCCACCAAGAACTTGCAAATAAGATATTCAAGAGTATGTAAATAAATAATATTTTATTAATAATTGTAATTTATAACTTGCAAGATATAAGACAGCTTTTTCTTACTCAGTGTCTGAGTGGATCTTTCTCGTACAACTAATGGTGAAGAAAAGAGCTTCCCACTACTATGCTTGTAACTTTGCAACTCAGACATAATGAGGTCTCTCTCCTCAATCTCAGGTGCCATCCTCACAATGCATGTGGATAGGCCCTCCATAACCTCCCCACTAACACCTGAGAAGCTATCGGAGAAGAAAAAATTGGGGTTGAGGTAGTACCCTACTGCATGAATGGGTTGTAGTTGATTGTTCCACCTCCAATCAATGATCTCCCAAATAGGGGCAAATCTACTTGCATCCCCCCTATAGTAGTTTTGGATGGCCTCTTTGGCCCTATCCATGGCCTCATAAATATATCCCATTGGGTTTTGCTCCCCATCCACCAAGCGCAAAACCCTCAGTAGTGGCTCTGATACCTATGAAGTACAAAGTACAAACAAATTTAAGTTACAACTAGTACTTACAAATTTACAATGAAAAGAAAAGATTCAATTGAAAGTTTGAAGTTACGTTGATAATCTCTAGAGCTCTCTTCGCAAAAACATCATCAAAAACTATTTTTGCGATCCTCTCTCCATCAATTTTTTTGAATAAGTTGAGTCTAGCCATGTTGGACTCACAAACATCTGCTTCAAGGCATTTAATAAACTAAAAATACTTTGCAACGTTAGAAAATTAGTTGCAAACCTTGGAGCAATTGATCGCACAAACTCTTTCCCCTTGGTGTGATCTCTCATCAAGCTAAGAACCTACAGGTGATTATAAATATATTTTGTTATATTTCTAGCATCTTTTATAATCGGTCTCACCCAATCAATATTGCCTATGTCCTCCAAAAGAAGGTCAAGGCAATGAGCTGCACAAGGGGTCCAAAAAAGTGTTGGATGCCTCTCTTGAAGCAATCTTCCAGCTGCCACATACGCTGTTGCATTGTCAGTGACAACTTGGACAATGTTTTGTATGCCCACCTCTAAAACAACCTCCTCCAACATCAAGCTAAATTTTTTTGCATTCTTTATTTTGTTGGAGACATGAATTGACTTCAAAAAAAATTAACTAACCTTTTGAAGCCACTAAAAAATTGATGAGGGCACGATTCCTTCTATCTGTTCACCCATCTGAAAGAATTGTGCATCCAAACTTTTGCCATTGTTTCTTTTGATCTTCCATAATTTGTTTTGCATCTAAAATAGCCTCTTGGAGCAACATGCCACTTAATTGATTTGGAAGGGGAGCCTTGTACCCTTTCCTTGCAACTGTTAATGCTGTCACCAAACACTCCCCATATGGACTCCTTCGCATGACGGGAAGGTTGTTGAAATACTAAAATTTTGGACATGCCTTATCTGCTTCTTTGTGCACCTCCTTGTTCCACCTTGTAGCTTCCAATGAAGGTTGTGCTCCTGGTACATTTCTAGGCACAAAAAACCCTTGTGTCTGAGCTTGACTCGACCTACCTGAGGCTGAAATGGATGAGCCACGTATGTGTGGACCGCAACTAGAGCCCACAATGCTCTGCATATCCACATCAGATTCTCTTGACATATTAGGAGCAATGGCTTCTCGTGCCTTAGCCCTCTCCAATTTCTCTTCATCTAGTGCTGCAAGAAGGGCCATCATCTCTCGTTTCACGTCTTTCGGGGCTTCGTCACACGGCTTGGCATCGCGGCAAGGAATGCTTGCGAGATGGTATTTGAGGCGATTGATGCCTCCACTAAGCTTCTTCTGGCACTAGGTACAAATCACAGATCTTGCTACTGGTCCCCCATTATACCATGTTTCCAAGAGGGGTCACGGCTTCCAGCGGGTCTAGTTCCAATGGGACAACTTGCACTTGTTGAGTCAAAACCAAATGCAGAGTTGAAAGCCATTGTGGTTATATATTAACCTGCAATATCAATAAGAATGACAAAATAGTGATAAAAAAAATTAGCAATTTGAAGTTGAACATGAAATTTAAAAAATGTAAAATTTAGATGCATTTAAAAAATTTAAGTATAATCATTTAACCCTAAATCATTTACATTTAAATTGAAAACCGAAAAAAATTTGATAAAAATATCATCATTTAACCCTAAATTTGATAAAATTGAAAAAAATCACTATAAATCATTTACATTTAAATCAATCCACAAATTTAGATGAATTCAGTCAATTCAATCCAATAAAATATGTGAATTTAGATGAATTCAATCAATTCAATCCAATAAAATATGTGAATTTGACATGCTAAAACAATTATAAATGATTTACAAATTTAAATGCTTGAAAAAAAGGAAAAAAAATTGACCTCACGCGATGCAAATCTGAAATTGCAGAAATTTCTTCTTTAGATCTCCTAAAAATTCTTCCCAATTTGGTGTAGAATGCTTGCTGTTGTGTGTGGTGAGGAGGGGCAAATGGAACTTTTAAAGACCAAAAACTGCACATTTTTTGTGTTAAACTCACTTTTTTTTCCGTGTTTTTGGCATGTACACAGGCACATCGAGTTTCTCACATGGACTCACCGAGTTTTGGTGGGTTCCGGCGAGTACCCGCTGTGAGTTTCGTCAAAAACTCGGCCACAGAGACTCGATGAGTTAAACTTTGGAGTACTCGCGCCTCCAGAAAACTCGTGAGTACTCGCCGAGTCAGTGAACTATGGTCTCAAGTGCTTAAAAAGAATAATCTTACTTTTTCCTCCTGGAACTCTTTTATCCTTAAAGAATGGCCTTCTCTAAAACCTCCCTCTAATGTTTTTAAGGTAATTAAAAGTTTGATAGAAAGAACTCAGATTTATTGGACTTCTCCTGACAGGTCTATTGTAAAGTTGAATTTTGATGGAGTTAGACAAAATGTAGGGGTGTTAATTGCAGCTATGGCGGCTAAACTACCTAATGGGACAAACAATGAAGCCGAAGCTCAGGCTTTGCTCTTGGGGCGAAATCTGACAAAGAAAAAGAATTTAAAAAGAATTTTGATAGAAGGGGATTTTATGATCATTATCAATGCAATAAAGAATAAAGCTGCATGTAATTGGCGCATTAATAATGTTTTACAACAAGTCTGGGAGCTTCTTGAATGGTTAGATTACTTTGAATCCACACATTGCTTTAGAGAAGCCAATAAATTGGCAGATATCCTTGCCGACCTGGCATGTGACCAAACCATTATGATTTCAGAGATTGCAATGGAAAATATTCAAGAATTCCCAAAGATATGGGAAATAATGAGGCATGATCAGCAATCATTTATATCTCCTCACGTATATGCTAACTTTGTATTTGATGTGTTGTAGGTTAGCGTCATATTTATCACATCAATTCCCCTTTCGCAGCCGTTGAAGTGTATGAGTTTAAGGGATAGTACAGAGCCATCAATTCAAATCTGCTTCAAATTCATTACTTGGAGGTGCCATAGCGGTAAGTTGCAAATGAAGAGGACAAGTGAATTAATTCCCCATTGTGAAGAGTATTATCTAAAGCATAGTTGAAAAACTCGGACTCGGCAAAAACTCGGTAGACCCAAAATTTTTAAAAACTCGGGACTCGCCAAAAACTCGGGGAATAACTTGGCAAACATAATTTTTTAAAAAATATTCTTAAAAAACACGCATTTCTGAAATTGTAGAATGCATTGCTGATTTCCTTCATATATAAATCAAAATTCAGAGTGAGTCAGATGATATTGATGTGCCATCAGGGGCGGGTTCCTCACATGTACCGCTTGATCCTATAGATGAGGATCTTGTTGAGGATACCCCGACTATACTAGCCACTTCCGCACCACCCACACAAAGAAACAAAACTCTTTTGAGCTTTAGTCATAGAAGAAATTTATGATTTACATTTTCTAGTGATGATGGAACTCTTTTTTTGGTCTATGATATGTATTATCAAACTGGAATTTCATAATTTATAATTTTATATAGGATTATGATATATTTATTCTTTATAATATTATATTATAAAACAATAGAAATTTTAAAAAGACTGTATCATATGAAAGGAGAGATTTTGGATGAACTGTCACAATTTATAATATCATCATAATCCTATATAAATTGTGACAGTTCGTCCAAAATCTCTCCTTTCATATGATACATTTTAAAATTTTAAGTTTTTAAATTTTAAAACTATTAAATATTTTTAATTTTTTATTGTTACAATCGAAATTTTAAAAATGTTGTATCATATGAAAGGAGAGATTTTAGACAAACTGTCAAAATTTATATACGATTATGATGATAGATTCATAAATCTATCATCATAATCGTATATAAATTTTGACAGTTTGTCTAAAATCTATCCTTTCATATGATACAGTCTTTATATCATTATAAATTCATAATTGTATATAAATTTCGACTGTTCGTCCAAAATCTCTCCTTTCATATGATAGTCTTTTTTATTTTTAAAATATATCATCATAATTGTATATAAATTTTGACAGTTCGTCTAAAATCTCTCCTTTCATATGATACAGCATTTTTAAAATTTCGATTTTGAATCTTACCTTTCGAATCTGAGCTAGGGTTTTGTCGCCGCGTGGGTCATCGTCATCGGTTAACAATAAAAAAACGCTTTTTACCTTTTAGGTTTCGTTTTATTATTTATACCCTGCGTTTGCCCGATTTTTCTCGGAAAAACGCGCACGGAATGGCGAGGTTTTGACGGATAAATCCCCGCGGGTTTTTTAAAAACTCATGCCGAGTTTTTCTCACTATAACTTGCGGCAGAAATTGCATCGCGAGTACTTGTGAGTCACCTGGGTTTTTGGCGGGTTTTTCAACTATGATCTAAAGCATTGGAGAGTGCTTGATTCACATACAGTTTCCACAGTTTGAAGAGATGGAGTTACAGATAAATAAGCGTATGTTTTTCCCGGTGAATAAATGGGAATACCCAATTCATGGAGGATTTGACTCGGACATTTTGGCGAAAGTTTTCAAAATAGACCGCGTTGAAGTTGAGGAAGCAGTGCAGGAGATCACTGGCTGAGAACTGCTACAAGATCTTCCAGGAATCCTCTATTATTCTCAAGTTGTTTCTACATTTCTGTCCAATGCTATGGATTTAATTCAAGATGTTATTATAAAGAATCTGGCTTTTGATTATATACAAGATTATTTGATTACTGAGTAGTCCTTCAATACTGCACTGGGAAATTACGATTTGTTCAATGGTCGAGCCTTAGTAGGGGTGCTTTTGAAGCACAACGAGATTTAAAGGTCTCCTGCAGTTAACTATGTGTATAATGCCATCAAACATGGATTGCACAATGTCTGTACTATTACAGTGATTAATTCACTTCGCTCTCACCGCAACAAAATTGGTTCTCAGAAAGTGGAAAGGATTGAAGACTTGTTCCAGATACTGCTGTTTCTCATCAATCACCACCCCCATCCGCCACCCATACAAGGTCAGGAAGTCCCATTTGCCGAAGAGGAGGAGAATGCAAATCAGCTAGTGCAATTTATTGGAGAAATTAATGTAAATGAACAACCACAGTAATTCTGATATAGTGACTGTTAGTATTTGGTTTGATTTGTCCATAACAGACTGTTAATGGCTATTATCTGTTTTTTGAGTAGGGTTTAATATTAATGTCTGGTGCAGATGTATGATGTAATGAGCCATCTCCTTTTTGGGCCTCTATATTGTAAACACTTTTAATGGGTTTTGATATCATGCTCTGGTGCAGATATGATGTAAACGGCCATATTTATTTTGGGCCTCTATTTTGTAGACAATTTTATATTATATTAATATATTTCAGGTGCTTGCACCTTTTGCCAAAAAAAAGAAACATGGCATGGTTAATTACAACAAGTACAAAAGCTTAAATATTCAATAATTATTCGATTGCTAGTGTCGACTCCTAGCTCTAGGATTTGTCTGTTCCAGATAAATTGTGAGACTTTAGAAAGTTTGTCAAGTCTGGAAATGTAAGACACAGAAAAGTAGGCACATAAAGCTAAATTGCTTTATGCAAAATCTGCCTTCTTTAAAATTAAACCTATATCCACTCATGAATCTCTGCTTACTCATTCTTAATCATCATAAGAGTGGACCTTAAGCAAAGATTATCTCCATTATCTTTGTTATGTGTATGCTTCATAAGACGGTCGTTGAACAGATATAACTAGTGCATACATTTCTCCTTACTCCTACAAATCCCACAACAACTTGCCTTATAGTATACCCGGTTCAACTTCTTGTTTTTTTCAATAGCATTCTACCACTCAATGACCTTGGAATGGTTTCTTGGTCTCATGGATTCACTGCAGAGTTTGGCTCAAGCTGGGTTTAGTCAAAGCTTTACACAGACATTTAAATTGTTGAGAGTAACTTGCAACATTCAGCGTCCCAACTACTTTATATCTTAATCTGTATATATTTTTCCCCTAAGCCAGGTGTTTTGCAGGTCACATCAAGTATTTTAGACAATGAGTTAAGACAAATAATGCAAACCCCAAATACAGGTTGCTCAAAAAGCTTCACTTGGCTATGCCTATTGGCTCACCTACTGCACTTTTTAATAGTATAGGTGCTAGTATATTAAATCTTAGTGCCTAATTAGATTTCGTTGATAAATATTATTTACTTTAGCCAAAGGTTTTTCATTTTCCAAAATCAGAATTATCAGCATAAATCTGAAAACTTTAATCAGAGATTTAAGCACTCATCACGAATTATATTAATCATTTAGATGTCTTAAATCTGGGACCATCTAGCCTTAACCAAAACTGAATAAACATGTTATGATATATTGAAATTATATTGTTTCTTGATCAAAAAGCTCCACTTGGCTTTGTCTATTGGCTCACCCACTGCACTTTTTAATAGTATAGGTGCTAGTATATTAAATCTTAGTGCCTAGTTAGATTCCCTTGATAAATATTATTTACTTTAGCCAAAGGTTTTTCATTTTCCAAAACCAGAATTATCAGCATAAATCTGAAAACTTTAATCAGAGATTTAAGTATTCATCAGGAATTATATTAATCATTCAGATGTCTTAAATCAGGGACCATCTAGCCTTAACCAGAACTGAATAAACATGTTATGATATATTGAAATTAGATTGTTTCTTGATCAGTTCGATGTCCGTGGTTATCTATTCTAACTAGCCTCCTAGCCTGGTCTCTACAGCTCTCCTAAGGCTAGACAAAGGGGGATATGGCAGGGTGCTTATCTTCATATCACCACATATCACTCCAATTCAAGAACAACTGCTGCATAGTTACACATTGGAACAATGAATGGGGTACTTATCTCCATATCACCACCAATCACTCCAATTCGAATACAACTACTGTATACTCACACCTTTGGAACAGTGGATGGGGTACTTATCTTCATATCACCACACATCACTCCAAATCAACTACACTTACTGCATAGCTACACCTTTGGAACAATTGATGGGGTACTTATCTCCATATCACCACATATCAATCCAATTTGAGTATAATTCCTGCATGGTTATAGGGAGCATGTCTTCTGGAAGTTGAACCTAGGGCAGTATGGTGCAAGTCTTCTGACTTCTTCTGCCACAACCCAATCCAGCAGACTTATTACAAAAGATCTTAAACATGGAAATTGTGAAAAACACCTTTCAAATATCTTGAAACATGTTTTTTATGAATCTGCGAGGCTAATTGATTTAAGAAAATGTTAGATAATTCATTCATTCTTTCACCTGTAGCATGATTGTGTCCATTTTGATAATTAGGAAATGAAATGCTCACCAGTGAATTCTACTACAAAGGTTCTTGAGTCTTGACCATAGGAAAACCCTTTTAGATGCATTAAAAGTGTTGTTATATGGAGCCTAATCAGACTTGGAGGTTAAATTTTCCCTACTTTTATCGGCGCGGTTTCCCCCCAAATTAATTAACGGGGGAGTGCAGGGGGGCAGAGCCGCTTTTATAAAAGCATCGGGAGTTATTTTTCATTGGTTGACATAAAAAAACCCTATTTTGTAACCGACAAAAGTCGTGATAAACATGGCTAAGGGTTAGGGTTTCCGTTGATATTGTATTGTAGCATTTGCAGTGGTATTGAGTTGCAGGGATTGCTGGCTGTAATCAGTTTGATTTACTGGATAATAATATTGGACTCTCTGTTGGTGGATGTAGCCCGAGTTTGGGTGAACCACGTTAAAACTTGTCTTTGGCTGTTATTAATTTTGTGTATTTTCTTTCCTCTGTTTAATTTTTATTTGCATTTAATTGATATTTTTTGCTGGCTAACCCTAACAAGTGGTGTTAGAGCTAGGTTGTGTTTGATTATCGTCTGCAGGAAGGTCTCACGGTTGAGTGGGAGCAATGGCGGACGAGGGTAAATTGAAGGTAGATAAATTCAATGGGAAAAACTATCAGTTATGGAAGATGCAGATGGAGGATTATCTCTATTAGAAGGATTTATGGAGGCCGTTGGAAGGAGTATCCAAGAAACCTGCAGGAATGACGGATGAGGATTGGAATTTTTTGGACAAAAAGGCACTGGGAACCATTCGGTTGTGCTTGGTACCATCGGTGGCATTCAATATAATAGAAGCGAAGACAACAGATGGTCTGATGAAAACTTTGGCTAAATTGTATGAAAAACCCTCAGCCTCAAATAAGGTATTCCTTATGAAGCGTTTGTTTAATCTGAAAATGATTGAAGGTGGATCTGTGACAGATCATTTGAATGAGTTTAATACGATTATCAGTCAGTTAACTTCTGTAAAAGTAAGTTTTGATGAAGAGGTGAGGGCTCTCTTGATATTATGTTCTTTGCCAGAAAGCTGAAATAGCTTGGTAATGGCTGAAACTAACTCTTGTCTCTGGTTCAAACACTTTGAAATTTGATGATGTTGTTGGCGTTATCCTTAACAAGGAAATGCGACGGAAAAGTTGAGGGTCCACATTAGGTAGTGTTTTGAATGCAAAAAGCAGGGGCAGATCAAAGGAGAGAGGAAAAGGTTTTGGAGGTCACGGGAAGTCATGAGGAAAATCAAAGGATAAGAGATCCCAATCCATAGGACAGAAGGATTGTTGGTACTGTGGGAAACCAGGTCATCTAAAGAAAGATTGCTAGTCTCGGAAGAATAAAGGAGACAAACAAGAAGGCAATAAGGAGGCAAATGTGGTAAGTAATAAATCTGAAGATGATGCTTTGATTCTTTCCCTAGATAATGCTGATGATTCATGGGTTTTAGATTCAGGGGCCTCATTTCATGCTACGCCCTATGGAAGTTATTTTCTTGATCATGTCCAAGGGGATTTTTGGCTGGTTTATTTGGGAGATAACGAACCCTGTCAGATTGTTGGAAATGGAAGAATCAAGATTAAGTTGCAGAATGGGAATCATTGGCTACTACAAGAGGTAAGGCATGTTTCAAGGCTCAGTAGGAATTTAATTTCAGCAGGGTAGCTAGTTGAAGAAGGTTGCATTGTTACATTTACTGATAAAAATTGGAAGGTTTCAAAAGGTGCCTTAATAGTAGCAAAAGGTGTGAAAGTAGGCACCTTATATATTTGTATAGGTCATACTGTTCCTTCTACTTTAGCTGTTGCAAAGAAAAAACAAACAGGTTCAGGAACAGTTGTTGCAGGTTCGTAGGAAGAGACTGAAACAGTTGCTGCAGGTTCTGAGACAACACTGTGGCATAACAGATTTGGGCATATGAGTGAAAAAGATATGAAGGTACTTCTTTCTAAGAAAGTTTTACCAGGTTTGAAATGTATTAATATGGATTTCTGTGAGAGTTGTGTATGGCAAACAAAAGAGAGTTAGTTTTCTAAAGGATGGGAAGCAAAAGAAAGATGAAAAGTTGGAGCTTGTGCATACAGATGTATGGGGACTGGCTTAGGTATCTTCTCTTGGTGGCTCTCGATATTATGTTACATTTATAGATGATGCAACTAGAAAGGTTTGGATTTATTTCCTCAGGCAGAAATCTAATGTATTTGAAACATTTAAGTGGAGAAGCTTGGTTGAGAATGAGACGGGTAAAAGATTAAAATGTCTTAGATCTGATAATGGTGGTGAGTATTGCAGCAAAGAATTTGAGGATTATTGTTCTTTTAATAGAATTCGTAGGTAGAAAACGGTTCCAGGGACACCACAGGAAAATGGAGTGGCTGAATGCATGAATAGGACAATAATGGAGCGTGCAAGGACCATGCGATTGCATGCTGGGCTGCCTTTAAATATGTGGGCAGAGGCTGTTAACACCGTTGTATATTTAATTAACAGAGATCCTTCAGTTCGTTTGGGTTGTGGTATTCCAGAGGAAGCATGGACATGTAAGAAGGTGAGTTATTTTTTTCTCAAAACCTTTGGATGTGAAGCATTTGCACATGTAGATTCTGAAAATAGAACCAAGTTGGATGCAACATCAAAAAAGTGTACCTTCGTTGGATATGGCATTGATGAATTTGGTTATAGGCTTTGGGATATTGAAAATCAGAAAATTGTGAGAAACAGGGATGTATTCAATGAGAAGGTGTTGTACGAAAATCAGTTGCAGCAGCATGAGAAGAAAGAAAATGATTATGTGGTGCTGGATGATACTCCAAATAGTGATGTTCCAGTGGTTCCTCATACTTCGCAACAGCAACAAGAAATACCACAAACTTCAGTGAATGTTAGATGGTCAACAAGGCTAAGTAGACCTCCTGAAAGATTTTCTTCCTCTTTGTATTTTATTTTGTTAATCGATGCTGGTGAACCGGAAGGGTATGATGAAGCTATGCAGGTGGATACAAAGGTTTAGTGGGAGCTTCCAATGAAAGAAGAAATGGACTCCCTGTTGAAAAATCAGACTTGGGAATTATGTAAGTTGTTTGTAGGTAAAAAGGCTTTACCAAACAATTGGGTTTATAGGCTGAAAGAGGAAGATGGAGGTAAGAAAACATTTAAAACGAGGTTAGTTGTAAAAGGATTTGCATAGGAAAAGGGCATTGATTTTGATGAGATTTTTTCTTCGGTTGTTAAGATGATTTTTATTTGTACTGTTTTAAGTACTGTGGCTGCTGAAGATTTGCATTTGGAACAACTGGATGTAAAAACTGCCTTTCTCCATGGTGATTTGGAGGAGGAGATATAATGGAACAACCACAGGGATTCGAGGTAAAAGGTAAGGAGAAATTGGTGTGCAGATTGAAGAAGAGTTTGTATGCCCTGAAACAAGCATCTCGGCAATGGTATTTAAAATTTGATAGTTTTATGGCTGAGCAAGACTACAGTCGGTGTATTTCTGACCATTGTGTTTATTTTAAGAGGTTGGATAATGACAGCTATATTATTTTATGTTTATATGTTGATGACATGCTTGTAGCTGGGTCTAACATGGATCACATAAGAGAGTTAAAACAACAGTTAGCACAGTCATTTGCTATGAAGGATTTGGGGCAGCAAACAAATCCTTGGTATGAAAATTTGTAGAGATAGGAAGAACAGAAAATTGACTCTATCTCAGGCTGATTATGTTGAAAAGGTGTTGCAAAGATTCCATATGGAGAATACAAAAGCTATTAGCACACCTTTGCCTAGTCATTTGAAATTGACTAAGGAGATGTGTCCAAAGACACAAGAGGAGGAAGAAAAAATGTCCAAGGTACCATATGCTTTAGTTGTAGGAAATTTAATGTATGCCATGGTATGCACGAGACCAGATATTGCACATGTTGTAGGAGTCGTAAGCAGGTATATGAGTCATTCCGGATTGGAGCATTGGAATGTGGTAAAATGGATTCTCAGATATTTGAGAGGTACATCCAATACACATTTATGTTTTGGGGGCTCTAATACTGATTTAACAAGTTATGTAGACTCAAATTTGGCAGGGGATATTGACATCAGGCGGAGTACTATAAGTTATGTCTTTACTGTAGGTGGGACAGTGGTGAGTTGGATCTCACGGTTGCAAAAGGTGGTTGCTTTATCTACTACAGAGGCAAAGTATGCAGCTATAACAAAGGCAAGCAAGGAGATGATATGGCTGCAATTTTTCATGGAAGAATTAGGCAAACAACAGGTTAACAGTTATTTGTTTACATATAGCCAGAGTGCCATACATCTTGCAAAGAATTCTGCCTTGCATTCAAAGACCAAACACATACAGTTGAGGTATCACTTCATTCGATCGGTGTTGGATGATGGACAGTTATGGTTGGAAAAGATACATACAAATGAAAATCCAGCGGATATGTTTTCAAAGACAGTGACAAGGGAGAAGTTGAGCTCCTCTTCAGCGTCGGTTGGTCTTCTAGACTGAAAACAACAAAAATAGAACAATAGAGTCCAGGGTGCTTATTTCTAGTGGGAGCTACAGTTTTAGCGGTGTTATGATCACTCTCCAAGTGGGAGATGATATGGTGTGAAGTCTGATCAGTCTCCAAGTGGGAGATTGTTGTTATATGGAGCCTAATCAGACTCGGAGGTTAAATTTTCCCCACTTTTATCGGCGCGGTTTCCCCCCAAATTCTTTTCGTCGCATTTTATAAAGGCATTGGGAGTTATTTTTCATTGGCCGATATAAAAAAACCCTATTTTGTAACCGACAAAAGTCGTGATAAAAATGGCTAAGGGTTAGGTTTCCGTTGATATTGTATTGTAGCATTTGTAGTGGTATTGAGTTGCAGGGATTGCTAGTTGTAATCAGTTTGATTTATTGGATAATAATATTGGACTCTCTGTTGTTGGAATTAGCCCGAGTTTGGGTAAATCACGTTCAAACTTGTCTCTCGTTATTATTTCTGTGTATTTTCTTTCCTCTGTTTAATCTTTATTTGCATTTAATTGATATCTTCTGCCGGCTAACCCTAACAAAAAGCACATTTGTAATGAATCTGATGGCCCCAACTTATCGAAGCATATGTTAGATAATTCATTCTTTCAATTCCGGTATGATTATTTGTTTTTTGTTTATCCAAAATGATATATTTCCCAATGAATTCTCTTGCATAGTTTTTTGAACATAGGAACATTCCTTCAGATAACTTGAAACATGTTTTGAATAAACCTGATAGGCCAAACTGGTTGAATCAAACACTTTATAATTCATCAATACATTTGTTTGAGCATGATTGTGTGCATATGTATTTTTAATTTTCCCAATTCGATACACTCACCAGCGAATTCCAATACAAAGTTTCTTGAACATAGGAATGCCTTTCACTTGCCTTGAACACATATGTGTAATGAATGTTTGATTTGTTTGATTTTAACTTTTAAGATTGTGAGAGTTAGGGCTCAACTGCTAACCCACACTCATTTTGAGGCTTAAATTCAAAATTCAATTAAATAGAAATTCTCTGGCAGGGACTACGCAACAATCACCTAAGTCTAGACAACTCTAGGGGGCTGCTAATCACGCCTAATTGCAAAAAGGAATTATCCAGCGTTGCAGGGAGACGCGTCTCCCGTCCCAGAGTCTCATGCAGAGACATCCCTCATAGGAGGAGACGCCACTCGATGTCTCCTGGAAGTCTCCCGCCTGTCTCCTGTTGACGCACCTCAAAACCGGAAACTTCCTTTGGCTTTTTTGCATTTTCATCCAAAAATGCGACGCAGAGAAGACGTTTGGCAAGGCAAAGAAGACGTTTCACGAGGCAGATAAGAGATTTCGCGACGAGAGAAAGGCATTTCGTGACGAAAGAAGCCATTTCACGATGCCTGTTTACAGTTTCGTTTTTTTAATGAGACAGTTTTTTAATTTTAGGGCTTCGACTATTTTTTTTAACTGTATAGGAATATGCCGATAGGAGGTTCAAGGAATATGTGATAGGATCAACCGATGAGTTCAAAAAATTTTCGAGCGTGATTTTCTTTTACTGCGTGAGACAATTCCGAGCACTATAATGCTCACATATAAAAGCATACTAATTATTAAATTAATAATTAATATTTAATATTTATTTATTAATAATTATTTATAAATATAATTAATATTACATATATTATTATATAATATTTCACATTTTATTATTTATAATTAATATTTTATATATAATATTTCACATTTTAAATTTGAACATATATATATATATTAAAATTTTATAAATAATAAATATTAGTTATTAATTTGTTATATAATGTGTTAAAATTTAAAATTAACATTATGATTATATAAATAATTATATGTGTTAATATTAAATTATTAATATATTTATTTATTAATATATATATATCAATATATTAATATATTTATTTATGTAATATATATAATATTTATTAATATTATATATCTTAATATTATTACTTATATATATATAATTGGCGTCTCCAAGTAACCCCGTCTCCTTTTTTTCAAAAAATGACGTACCGGTACCGGTACAAGTCTCCCGTACCGGTACCGGTACCAGTCTCCTGGCAACTATGGAATTATCCCAATGCTGCAAAATGATTAAATTTTAAGTTTTGCCTCTACATATCCTGGCAAGAGGGCTTTCTGTATCAAATTGTGCCTTTGCTGGCTTTCTGTATCAAATTGTGCCTTTGCTCAAACTGAATCTGATAGACCTAACTCATTTGAGGGGATGTTACATAATTCATTCATTCAATGTTTGTATTATTGTGTCCATTTGAATTGTTGCAATATGATATATCCACCAAATAATTCTGTTATGTGAGCTCTTGGACATAGGAGAACCCTCACAGATACCTTAAATAATACTCATAGTTGTTAGGAATCTGACAAGCAAGTCTGTGTAAGGGGAAGTTATATAATGAACTAATTAAGTAGTTGATCCATTCAATTCTATTACACTTGTGTTTATATTGATTATTACAACTTGATAAATTCGTCAGTATATTCCATTGCAGAGACTTTTGAACATAGAACACTTTAAAGACACATTAGACTTAGCTGTGACACATTCAATAGATATCAAGGGATCTGGATATTAGACACTCATTCATTGAATTTTAGATGATTGTGCCCCTTTTAATTGTCACAAGTTGATATATTCCCTAGTGTATTCCATTGGAAAATACTATCAGATGCTCCAGAACATATTTGGGATGAACCCAATAGATCAAACTGGTTCAAAAGGATGTGAGATAGTTTGTACTCTCTTTCATTCAGTTGTAGTATTATTGTCTGTATTTCAATTATTACAACTAGATATGTTCACAATGAATTCCATTATAAAGGATTTTGGCCATGTATATATAATCTTAAAGACTGAATTAGTTTTAAGGGGAAGCTAGATAATTAATTACTTATTTGTTCAATTGTAGCATGGCCATGGCCTTGGGTTATCTCAAGTTGATGCATTGCAGAGGTTCTTGAACACGAGATAACCCTTTTGGATACTCTAGAATATATTTTTTTAAGGTATCCTGTAAAAGCTGATGCTAGTTGATCCATTCATACATTCAATTATAGTATGATAATGTCCATTTAAGTTACTGTTTTCACTATTTAACTCCATTACAGCTGTTCTCAACACAGCAAAAGACTTCCAGATGCCTTAGAAACATATCTGTAACAAATCCAAAAAACAAATTTCGTTTAAGCCTGAGGGGATGTGAGAATATTTATTTGGTCATTCAATTGTAGTATGATTGTGTCCATTTTGATCTGACAGAATCTGAACGGGGAGAACGTGAACGGAAAGGTGATCTTGACAAATTTGAGCGCTTGCATGGAGATAGAAACCTGACAGATAAATCCCTTGCTGTGAAAAAGGTAAAATTCATTTCTTTTGGTGTTCCTCTCCTTTTTGTTTGTCACTGCTGGATTGCTCACTGCAATTTGCCTTTCTACACAGTACAACAGAACAGCCGAAAGGGAAGCTTCATTGATACGGCCATTGATAGTTTTGCAAATGACCATGGACCATATTCTCACTCTCATTGACCGGTCCTATGATGATGATTTTTTGAGCATCTACAATTTCCTGTGGGACCGAATGAGGGCAATCCGGATGGACCTCAGAATTCAGCACATTTTTAACCAGGATGCCATAACAATGCATGAACAAATGGTCCGCCTTGAAACTTTTTTCTCATGTCATCTGGACCTCAGAAACTATAACATACTTATCACCCAACCTCATTGCTAACATTGTCGCTGCTGTTCCATGTTAGATACGGTTCCATATTGTAGCTATGCATGAGTTATGCGAATATACAAAAGGAGAAGGATTTTCTGAAGGCTTTGATGCACACCTCAACATAGAACAGATGAACAAAGCATCTGTGGAGTTGTTTCAAATGTATGACGACCATAGAAAGCGTGGAAGTCCTATTCTCACCGAGCAGGAATTTAGAGGCTATTATGCACTTCTAAAGCTAGACAAACATCCTGGATACAAGGTGATTCTCATCCTAATGTTACTCCATTTTTAGGGAATCAAAAGTTGTTGATTGTAGTGTTCATTCATGTTTGCTTATTTACTTAGGTCGAACCTGCAGAGCTGTCTCTTGACCTGGCTAAGATGACCTCTGAGATGAGGAACACAAAAGAAGTTTTATTTGCCCGAGAGGTAGCAAGGTTGGTGGTAATTATTTTTGAGTAACTACACATATTGCTTTAATATTGAGTGTTACTAGATTTTCTGCATTCTACTAAAATTCCCTTTTTAGTAGGCTTTATGGATTCCAAGTTCCAACAATGTTCGTAACATGGCACCAATTTAACTGTTTGCTTTCTGTGATTTCAGAGCTTCTAGGTTAGGAAACTATATAGCTTTCTTCCGACTTGCAAGAAGGGCAACTTATTTGCAGGCATGCTTGATGCATGCTCATTTTGCTAAGGTGTGTTTTACTTATTCCAGCATTGCATTTTTTCTGTGTGACATTTCCATGACTTACATATAAGCAGTAGAAGAGAAGGTGCCCAGAAAACATCAACACCAAGAAATGCCTACATGTTTGGAAACATGTTGGTAGGTTTTTTGGATTACTAGCTTAATTACTTTATGATAACCCTTTGAGTTTTATGTTGGTCACATATAGTGTGTGCTAGCAATGTACAAGGTATTTTGTTATGGATTATTATGTGAATGCTTGTGATAGCAACATATGCATTGTCTATATTTTATGATGTATGGTCAAGTAGAGCTTTCTTGAAATATGCAGCTTAAAATACATGGAACAATATTGGTCCTCTAGTGTCAATGAGGTTATAAATACTGTTGTCATAGCTTGTAGAAGGATTAATATTATAGTATAGCTTATCTATGTTGCCTGAAACAGGGGAATAGCAAAAGTTGCTGAAGCACACAGCTTGTATGTTATAGATCATAAGAATGCACATATATGCATATGCTTCTATACAAATATATATACAGTTACAAATATTGATATATATGTACGTTATAGATCAGAAGAATGCACATATATGTACATGCTTCTATACAAATGTATATACAGTTAAATATTGATATATACGTAGAAACATATGTGCATAAATAGATAGTTTGATATGTAATTATAGATATAGACATTGATGTAGATAGTGTTGATATGAATTTGAGATATTAATCATTTAATATGTGTATCAATGCGGAGGAAGGAAACAAGAGATTATAGACAGCATAACCAAGAGGAAGATTTGAAACTTCAAATTGTAGACCAAGCCTATTCTTGTGCTTGTGTTAACACTATTCTTGAACTGATTCATTTATTAGAAGAATTGACACTTAAGTTGTATTCTAACCTGTTCTACATGCATACTGATTCATTGTGGAATAAACATGCTGACAAAAGAATAATCTATTTGCACATACTGAATAAAGAGTTAAGAACACTCAAAACCAAGATTAGGAAACTAGAGCAGATACACAAGATTGGTACAGCATTATTGTTTTTGCATAAGTGAAATCCAAACCATAGTTGGCAGACTCTTACTCGGCAAAAACTCGCAAGACCCAAAATTTGTGACTCGGCAAAAACTCGGCAACTTAAAAATTGCCTAAATTTCTTTAGAAACACTTTTTTTTTTTTGGGGCAAAATTCAATGATAAAATGTATCCAATGAGTCCATAAATGAGTACAAAAGCGTTTTCTACTAAATTTGATTAATTTGAATACAAATTCAGTACAAAATCGCATAATCATGCGGAATCCTGATACAATAGATAGATAACAAGTGACAACTATTATGAATTCATGATGATTGCCTTTGAAAATCATCATTATAATTCATAAATTACATATTACAAAATACAACATTTTACATCTCCCTCTTCACTAATCTAGTGAAAAACTAGGGGAGATGTTGAGGTTCTAATCCTTGCAGTCTGCTGCTGCTCCTCGCTTAGCATAGAAGGTTTTGCTTGTGGCTCTGGCTTGACCTCCATCTTGCTAGTAGATGGCAATGACTCCTCTGTCTCATCAATGTCATCCAATCCGATAGCCCCTTCTGCTACAGCCACATCCTCCATTGCCTGCCTCTCAAAATCAAGAATCTCATATTCAGTAAACAATGGGGGCTACTCATCTTGTCTTGTCCAATTGCTATAAGGATCAGTGTCATCCAAATGAATGAGCTCCTCTAATTTGTTCTCTACTCTTATATGAAGTTGAAGGTTGTATTGCACAAAGATAAGGTCATTGAGACATTTTTCAGTTAATTTGTTCTTCTTCGTGTGGATGGCTTCAAACAAACTCCAATTGCGCTCGCAGTTGGATGCACTACAAGGTTGACAGAAAATGTGGAGGGCTAATTTTTGAAGATTTGGGGTATGTGCACCCCAATCTATCCACCAGGAATCTACAAAATAAAATATTAAAGAGTTAGTAATTAAACCATATCTTATCAAATTATCAATAGTTGTAAATTTGAAATTTGTAACTTGAAAGATGCATGTGATGTTAAGACTCCAATTTTTGTTACCTAGTGACTGAGTGGTTCTTCCTTAGACAGCTAGTTCCGAAGAAAAGAGCTTACCCCTACCAGTCCTGTAATTGTGCAATTCTTGAATAATGAGGTTTCTCACCTCAACCTGGGGTGTCATCCTCTGAATGCATGTCATGAGGTCCTCCATAACCTCTCCATTAGGATATTAGAAGCTATCTGAATAGAAATATTTGAGGTTGAGGAAGTATCCTGCTACATGAATAGGTTGGTGGAGTTGATTGTTCCACCTACGATCAATGATATCCCAAATGGGATCAAATTTTAGGCTATCCCCCTTGTAATTGTTTCGGATGGACTCTTTGGCCCTATCCATGGCCTCATAAATGTACCCCATAGGGTTTTGATTTCCATCTACCAAACGGAGAACTCTAACCAAGGGCTTCGACACCTACAATTTACAAATACAAAAAGATTAAGGCTATCCCCCTTGTAATTGTTTCGGATTGACTCTTTGGCCCTATCCATGGCCTCATAAATGTACCCCATTGGGTTTTGATTTCCATCTACCAAATGGAGAACTCTAACCAAGGGCTTCGACACCTACAATTTACAAATACAAAAAGATTAAAGTTACAAATTTATAATGAAAGACAAAGTAAAAAAAAAAATTCAATTTGAATTTAAAATCGAAGTTTTGAGGTTACCTTCACGATTTTCGTAGCTCTTTGTGCAAAAAGATTATCAAAGACTATCTTTGCAACCCTCTCTCTTCAGGGTTCTTTGAATATGATGAGTCTAGCCATGCTTGACTCACAAACATCTGTTTCAAGGAACTCAACAAACCAATAATACTATGCAATTTTAGGAAAATCGTTGCGAACCTTGTGACACCCGATCGCACCAATTCTTTCCCTTTGGTGTGATCTTTCGTCAAATTAAAAGCACAAGGGTGATTATAAATGAATTTTGTTATGCTTCTTGTATCACCTACAATCGGTGTCACCCAATCAAGTTTGCCTATGTCTTCCAAAAGAAGGTTAAGGCAATGCTCTGCGCAAGGGGTCCAAAAGAGTGATTGATGCCTCTCTTGGAGCAATCTCCCAGCCACCACATATGCTGCTGCATTGTCAGCTATGATTTGAACTACATTCTCTATGCCCACCTCCAAGACAACTTCCTCCAACATTAGACTCAATGTTTTTGCATTATTTACTTTGTTAGAGCTATCAACTGACTTCAAAAAAATTACCTCACCATTTGAAGCTACCAAAAAGTTGATAATGGTTTGGTTCTTTATGTCTGTCTATCCATCTGAAAGAATTGTGTAGCCATACTTTTGCCATTGCTTCTTTTGTTCTTCCACTACTAACTTTGCCTCTTCAGTTGCATCCGTGAGCAACCTCCCACTTAAGTCTTTCCTAGAAGGTGCCTTGTAGCCTTTTCTTGCTACTATCAATGCGGTTACCAAATTCTCCCAATAAGGACTGCTCGCCAGATTGAAGGGAAGGTTGTTGAAGTACCAAAAATTGGCAAATGCCTTATCTACTTGTTGATGCACCTTTGTTCCACCCTGTACCTTCCAATGATGGTTGTGCTCCAGGTATGTTTCTGGGTATAAAAAAGCTATGTGGTGTGCGTAACCGTGTCAGTGTAGGCGCTCTTCTTGAAGTAGATGAAGTGGATGCCATTTTGTTTCGTATGCGTGGACTAGGAAGGGAGCCCACTATGCCTTAAAATGACGTATCGTCATCTATTTCTGTTTGCATTTGAGGACCATGACTACTAGCTATGGATGCTGCTATGGCTGCCTTTGTTTTCCCCCTTTCTAAGTTTTTTCTTTCTGCTAATGCAAGGAGTGCTTGCATCTCTTGTTTTATCTCTTCTTTGCCCTTCTCATAGGGCTTGGCATCACGATGAGTAATGCTTGCAAGATGGTATATGAGGCGATTTATGCCTCCATAATATAGGTTCTTACATTATGTGCAAATGAGTGTGCCAGGTGTTGGTCCTTGTACGACATATTTCCAAGTAGGGTCTCTAGCTCCACGGGGACGAGTGCTTGTAACCGGCTACAATTGGGCTGAAAGCTTGAGCCCGAGCCGGAGCTCGAGCCTGAGCCTGAGCTAGAGGCATCTCTATTTGCCATTGTATCTAACCTACAAGTACAAAGCACAACATTTTAATTTTGTTTTATAAAAAAACTACTCTAAATTGAACATAAATTACTACAAGTCAGCATAAATTTAGCCTAAAACTAGTAGAAATCAACATAAATTAATTTAAATCAGCATAAATTCAATATAACCTAATCATTTTATTTCCAAAAACAAGGTTAAACTCAGAAAAAAAATTATGTATACAAAAAACAATGAATTCATTAAAAAAATCAATATAAATGAAAAAAAATGGTGATGAATCCAACTTTTTGGAAGTAAATTTTAAAATACTATTAAGTTTTAGGAAAGTATGAATTGTTTTTAACCTACATGCTAAATTTTAGCAGCCAAAATGAATTTAAATGCTTGGAAAAAAAACACACACACAAAAAAAACTAACCTGCCCTTGAAATTCTTCAAATTCACCTTTCAAATCCGCCTAAAAATCCTTCCAATCAAGTTGAAAAGGATGCAAGAGTGGTGTGAGAAGAATGAGGGGTGTGCATACATTTATGGGCGAAAAATGAGTGTTTTTTCAACGTTTTTGGCACATTTTTGACATGTCCCGCGTTTTCCCCGCCTCTGGTGAGTTTTCAGACGAGTTACTCACCATTGAAAATACTCGGTGAGTACTCACCTAGTATGCCGACTATGATCCAAACCCTATATATTTACTCTTATTGAAGTCTTATAGTTGGTCATATGTCTTGGATTCTAATTAGTTACAACCATAGAAGTAGAAATCGCCAAAAAATCATGATTGTTTGTAAAAATTGTGAATTGCCAAGTTAGGCGATTTTTTTTCCCAAAAATGTCGGATTTTTATATAAATTGCGGGATTTTTGTATGCGTCTAGGGTTTTCTGTATTCATTATCCGGTAATGAGCTAGCAAATATAAATACTAGCACTTAGCATGCATAGGGGTTCAAGGAATGTGCCGTTTACGATTTTTTCTAGGTGAGAACAACTGACGAGTTTATAAATTTTTCCGGCGTGAATTTTTTTACGGCGTGAGACAATTTTCGAGCACTATAATGCTCTCGAATAAAAGCCTATTGGCTAATATAATTATTGTAATTATTAGCCGTAATAATTATATTAGCTGATAGGCTTTTATTCGAGAGCATTATAGTGCTCGAAAATTGTCTCATGCTGTATAAAAATTCATGCTAGAAAAATTTCTAAACTCGTTGGGAAAAATTGCGTGAAAAACAATCTCATGTGGTTTATTAAATATATAATATATTATTAGTATTTATTATTTTATTTATAATATTTATATAATATGTCATTAAATTTATATATATTATAAATATAATATTATATATTATATTATTAATATTTATATATTATATTATTAATAATTCTATATTATAATATTAAAATATAATATTAATATTTTTAATATATAATATATTATTTGTATTTATTATTCTATTATAATATTTATATCATTAATCTATATTTTTTAGATTAATATATTATAATAATATAATATTATATATTAATAATATTATATTATTAATATTTATTAAAATATAATAATATAGTATAAATGCTAAAAAAAAAATATAGTATAAATATTATTATATTTATATATTATATTATTAATAGTTATATATTATAATATTAAAATATAATATTTATTATTCTATTATAAAATTTATATCATTTAAAAAATAACAGGTTTTCCTTTCTTTTTGTATTTTTCTACATTTTTCCTAGATCTGATTTTTTCCTGATTTTTTCACGTTTTTTTGAAAAAATCTTATACTTTTGGTTTGGCAATTTTATCTCCAAATGATTTTTGCTTCCTTGGTTACAACTACACAATTATGAACGAACTGTAACTTAACTATTCTTTATTTTTCTCTAAACACCATGCTTATCTATGTTGTAGTCTCAGACTCTGTAATGTCCCCTTTTAGGATATTCCTGATTTGTTTACCTGCATACAATAACAATCACTGGAAAGGGACATTAGAAATATTAAAGATCAATAAATGAAGATAATATTCAGTTCTTAGCATCATTCATATTAAATTCATCTATCATACCATAATTAATAGTGAGATCAATACTTCATAATATAAATAATGAGATCAATTCATCATAGCATAATCAATATTTAGTTCGAAACTGTTCAATACATATATTAAACAAGCACAAAGTATACACACCATACACGAAGCATACACATAATTCATAGAGTAGACATATAATCATTTCAGGGTTATTCCCAATGGTCAACCACATAATAAAATTCTATGAGAAAGCCTATAGGGTGCTGCGAGTCTGTCCTCCTCAACCAAGCCCAAGGGCAGGTACGTCCATCTCGGATAATTCACCCCCTTGGTCCACAAGTGGCAGAAACACCTGTCCATCCAACTTGGGGTGGACTACTTGATGAAGGGATCAGTGCTACTTCTTGTCCCCTAATGTGCATTTCTCTGTCCTCTCAATCAAACCCAAGGGCGGGTACGTCCATCCCAGATAATTCACCCCCTTGGCCCACAAGTGGCAGAAACACCCGCCCATCCAACTTGGGATGGACTACTTGATGAAGAGACCAATGCTGCTTTTTCACATTCATTCCAAATGTGATGACTTATTGGGTTAAAGTACCTCTTTCAAGTTCGGTTCAAGGATTGTAATATATCCTTCTTTGCTGTTAAAACTTGTGGTATAGCCGATATAGATACTTGATATATTTCCTTTTGCTTGATTCTTATATGACTTCCTTCCAATGAAGATAACTTTCTTTGATTGCTAATTGATACCTCAGATATTCGCTGATTTGATTGATTTGATAATAGAATCATCGAGCAATAGAATGATAGAATCATAGAAGGATAGAATAATCGAATGATAGAATGGTTGATAGAATGAGAGGATGATAGAGTTATAGCAAGATAGAATGGCTGCAATAGATAATTCTCTGCTGTTATCAACTATTGCATATAGATATTGCTGCTGATGTATTCCTTTCTGCCTTACATATATTCTCTTTATAATTCTGCATATATTCCCTTCATGGATCTGCATATATTGTAAAATAATCTCTATCTTACTTCAGGCCTGCTCATAATATATTTGTACTTCTGCTGTAATAAGCCTTGCTCTTCTTTAAATCTGAATGATATTACCTTCCTATTCCTCCCTCAAACTCCCTAGTCATCTTTCTCTTTATACTTTCTTCATACCTCTTCACAAAAGAGGTGATCTCTCTCCAAAAGATGCGACCTCATACAAGGAGTCGGCCTCATGAAAAGGACGTGTTTATAAGTGGCGCTTATTCCAAATGGAGGCGGCATCAAAGAGGGTCGGCCTCTAATAAATTTAATTTGTTTAACTTTTATTCCCTCAAGTGTGGTGGCAAATCAAGAGACAGCAAATTCATTTTCATTTCTTCACAGGTCAGCCATCATAAATGTATTGATTTGAAATTATTAAGACATCAAACAAGAGGTCGGCCTTTTCGTTAATATTCAATTTTGAATCTTCAAAAACCTTGGTGCGGAAGGATAAGTCGGCCCAAGTTTAAATCTTTAATTTAAACTTCAAATATAATTGTAATGTCCCCAACAAGAACGGGACATTTCAGACTCATACAAGTAGTGCACGCTATAAAAAACATACAAAATATGATTTTGCATAAGAAAATGTCACTCTGACAAAGTCCTTTTGAATCTCAATATTAAGGTTTAATGGTGCCTTAGAAATCAGTTGATGTGGGTGAGGATTGACTTGTTGATCACTTTTTAGTATTTTACAGGTTTGTCTCTAAAGAAGCAAAAATTGAACTACAGTGTGTATTTATAATATTTAATTTTTATTGTATTATTATGGATAAAATGCATGAAAATTCAACTTCATTTATTCACACTGGAGAAGGATTCATTTAACTGAAGTATGATCTTCCTCGTCAGTTGCGGACTCAGGCACTAGCTTCATTGCACAGTGGGTTACAGAAAAATCAAGGTATTCCAGCCGCTCAGGTTGTGAAGTGGTTAGCCATGGAGGTAACTCTCTTCTTGAAGTTTTATTTGATTTTCTTAATTTCTAATAATTTTGATCCACTTTATTCATTTCATACTCCAGATTGTCATGTCTAGTCTATCGTGTCCCACTGGGCTGAAAAAATGAATTTCTACAGGGAGAGGATACTGAAGGCCTTTTTGAATACCATGGGTTTTCCCTTAAGCAGTTTGAGGATTTATATATGGTGAAAGAAGGTCCATTCTTGAATGGTGATGTTGATTTTCCCACAAAGTGTTCCCAGCTTGTACGTCAAAAAAGGTCTGCCAAAGTACTCAATGATGTGATTTCTCCAGGTCAGTTGCCAGTAATGGACGGCACTTTGCAGACAATTAGAAGTTTGGATGTTGAAGTTGCCAAATTATCAAATAGGGCCAAAGATACTAGTGTACCTGCATTTAATTCCACTGTTCCTCCTGAAGAAGAAATGCCTGATTATGAAGAGGATGTCCTGCCTATTGATGATGACAAGTTTAAAGATTGGGAGATGCAAGAACCATTTGGAAGGCAACAAACCAAAAAGTTTGAGGAAGCAGATAAACTGGAAATCAGGTCCCCAACACCAAAATTTGGTGGAGAACCTGCCATACCCCGATCTGGAGCAGGAAAGCATATGATACATTGGTCAAAGCCACTGCAAGAGCAGCAAGTAAAGAAAAAACGTAGAAATGTTCCTGAACTGGATGTGGAGATCAAAAAGAGTTTCCTTCCATTGAAAGAACAATTTCGAAATGTGGTTGAGGAGGAGGCAACAGGACCAATAGTTCATGATATTAATGAAATGCATAGAATTGAGACAGTCAAGGATTGGACTGCAGTTGAACCTAACGACCGAGAAGAGAGAGCAAAGTTGGCCATGTGGAAGGCTGAGGTTGATAGTGCAAAGTTAAAGCTTCTTCTGAGGTTAGGTGCTTGGCTGTATCTTGATTCTGTTTTATGTAATAAGGTATTTTTACTTGCTTGTTCCTGATAGCTTTTGCACTTTGTAAACAGGAGGTGGAAGCGTCAGGCATCAAAAAATGCAGAGAGTAGACATATGCGACGATTGAGGGCCAATGCAGCTTTGAATTCACTCTTGGTGGGCCCACCAGTTCGATCTAACAAAAAGGTATGTACTTCTGCTCTTCCAGTTTTCATCAAGATACTAATACCACATTTTTCAATGTTTAAGTATTTCAGTTGGCTCTGACAGATTGCATGCCAAGAGGAGCTTTTGGGAGGTGTACAGAGCCTATCAGTGGTAGAGCTTAATGTTGACCAGATTGCAAGGGAAAGATACAACAGGCACACTAGAATGTGGTCAAAACTGGATGTATCAGAAGTAATTGCACCTATTCTGAGTCAGAAAAATCCTCAGGCCACGTGTCTTTGTTGGAAGTTAGTTTTATGTTCTCGAATTGATGACAAGTCATGTACAAATTCCAGCCACATTGTGGGACAATGGTTGCGTACTAAAATGATGGGCAATGATAAAGCAGACAGGGAACAGTCATCTGTTTCTATCTCAGAAGTGGCTACAACTGAGCATAGAGGCACTAATAGATTGTTTTGTTTGTCTATTTTGAGAGATGTTTCCTTCAATGTCGACAGAGTTGAAAATGAGGAAGCTAGCTTAGGAGCAAGCGGCCTTCTGTTTCTGTTGGTTGATAAAGTTCACTGGGATCTTGAGAGAGCCAGACTGCAGTCTCTTGTAGGGAGTGTGAAACCTGGTTCCTGCTTGCCTCTCCTTATATTGAGCTCTGTAAGTGTTGAAGTAAGCACCATAGAAAATCAGTTAGAGCTTCAAAAGTTGGATAAGATGAGGATCAGTAGCTGGTCTGTCATGCTTGTTACAGAGAATGAACACAACGATGATGCCAAAGGATTCCTCAGTGATGATTGTTTAAGAAAAGGTCTATTGTGGTTGGCTGATCATGCTCCACTACAACCTAATGTTTATCCCTCTGATGTCCGGAATCTAGTTCTGGAGTCATTGGAACCTTATTTGAACATTCTCTCAAATGCAAATCCTTTGGAAGTAACACCTGGCCATTGCATTCGTGCTTTTAATCAGGCATTGAATGAAACTGAAAGCGATATTGTTTTAGCAGCACAGAACAGTCTTCCTGGCTGGCCTGCTTCTGAAATAAAGGATCTTGATGTGAGAGTAGGTGGTGGATATCTAGACTCATATATGCCTAAATCTGGATGGAACACAGGTTGTAATATTGATGCTATTGTTCATGCTCTTAGGTCATGTAGACTCCCTGAGCTTTCTTCATTCAACTTGGATCCCGTTTTCTGTGGAATTGGCTCACAAGAACTATTGTCATTGAATTTACATTTTGAAACTAATAAACTAGATGAGATCCAAGAACAAAAACTCACTCTTCAGAAGTACTTGTATCAATATTTGTGCCAGATAAGCTTTGCAAAGAAAGGTGATTTAATGACATTAAAAGAAGTTGATTTAATGGTACAAAACCATACTACCTGTGAGTGCATTGATTCAAGGCGTGTAATTGTTCCAGAATGGGCTACCATATTTCACAGAATTTACAACTGGCGGTTAATGCTATTAGAGAGTGAACCTGCTGCTATTGTTTATGTTTCTCGTCCACGAAAAACTGGCTTGTTGGTAGATGAACTAAAGCAGCATCTTCTTTCTTCTGTACGTCAAATCTTTATGTCTGACCATGCCTATCAAGTGGCACCTTCATTAAATGAAATGTTGGAATCAAGTTCCAAGGTTATCTCCAGGGCTTCAGGCTGGGAGCCTAATGTGGAAACTGTGAAAGACCGATACCAGCATCATGCAAAGGACACAATGCGTACAGTAAAAAATGGTTTCATAGATTTTGCCAAGAACTCATACAGTCAAAAGCAGCATCTTCCTTCTTCTGTACATCAAATCTTTTTGACCTCTGAGCATGCATATCAAGTGGCATCTTCATTAAATGAAATGGTAGAATCAAGTTGCAAAGTTACGTCCAGAGTTCCAAGCTTGGAGCCTAACGTGCAAATTGTGAAAGACCAATACCAGCAGCATGTAAAGGACACAAGTCCAAACTGTATGGTGAAAAATGGTTCCATAGATTTTGCCAAGAACTCATACAGTCAAAAGAAGTTGGCATCTAGACAAAACAATCCTTTAATGGAGTTTTCTGAATCAGCGGAACATATTGCAATGGAAGTGGATTTCCAGATTCCAGATAGTGATGAGGTGTGGCACCCCATAGAATTTGGTCAGACAGATGGAGAGCTTCAGCTTAATCAGGTGGTAACTGAGTTCTGTGAGAAGATAAATGAGCAAAAACAAAGGACTGCCTCGCTAATAGAAGAGGCAAATATAACAGGTGGTTCGCCTACATTAAATCCAGCAGCTACTCTATGTATAGCCGAAGAAGAGAAATCTTCTTATAAAGAGATCAGAAGATCTCAGGGTGGGGGTTTTGAATGTTTATCATCCAATTCCATTGATTGCAGGTCGGTTCCTTTACCAACTAGGTCAACCAGCAATCCCATGGATAAGTTGAGTAACTTGTTGGAGCAGTGCAGTGCTATTCAAAGCTCTCTTGACAAGAAATTAATAGGCTATTTTAGGGAAAAATAACATTTATGGGCTGAATTTGAATTCTCTATATATGATAGAATTCAAACCGAGCTCCTTTGATCTGAAAATGGATCCCTTTGTTGTATTTGTAAGCCTGACAAAAGTAATGCCAAATTAAGGCAGCATTTTTGAAAGAAAATATTGATTACCATGCTTCTAATATTGTATGTTATGTGTGGCATGTAAATGTTGCTGTATGGCCACATAGTACATGATGGCAATTGTCTTTCGGTTCTCCCAGCCATTTTATCCAGACACGATTGTCAACACAGATTATCTATTTGTAGTGCATCCATGTTCATTCTATAATTTCTTAAGAAAAACTGAATAGAAAAATGAAATATAACGTGCGAGGTCATATTTCTCAATTTGATTAATGAATAATGGCTAAACTTTAATTTAAAATATCTTGTTTGGGGTTCATATCATCTAGATCTTGAATTCTTGAAGTGAGGATGTATGCTATTTTATGGTGTATATACCAATTTATACACTAACAAGGAAATTGTCTTTTGCCCTGGAGGGTCGAAGGATTGATTCATATTTTCCTTTTTCAGTTTGCTGAATGTTAGAATATCTATGAAGATACGATATATGTTTGACTTGTGACATCCAACATGCTAATTTTTTAATGTATTAATGAACTTTAGAAAATCTGCTTTGGCTCGAAAGTTTGAGTGCTAACATTTATTTGAAGAGCAGCCGCACTCTACCTATAATAATACTTGCTCATCATCTCAGTGTTTAGCTTATACAGGATTTGTTTGTTGAATAAGAAGTCCATATTAATTTGCTCCTGCACATTCACTCATGGTAGACAGGATGTACTAATGGGTGTTTTAAGCCAGTATTCTACTCTCCTAACATTTGAGAATATGTTTGTGAGGGGCAAATTGTCATCTCATGCAAACTATATTTGAAGCCTGAGCTTCCAGTTGTAAGTTTGCTTGAGCCAGCTAGCAAGTTGTGTTACTTGGCATTGACAAAAAATAAACCACACAATGCTACAAACTAATAATCAACGTAAGGGTGAGTATTGTGAACAACATCCAATCAAGTTTTTGTGGAGTTTGGGGACATGATATAGAGGTGGCATAGCATTTCAATATCCACATGAAAGTACACTTGCATTTATCAATAGTATGTATCATTTAAGAAGAATGATTTCTACATATATGTACACACAAAATTGAAAACTGAACCATTATGATGGTGTTAGATTGTACTATGGACCATCCCAATGATGGAAAGACATAATCCGAGCAAGGATAAACAAAAGAACTTGAGATGATCAGTTTTGTTGGGTTAAAGACACGTAGGATTAGGGATTCTAGATCCACAATAAAATGAAAATGTCAGTTCAAACAGGAAAAACTCAACAAGGAGTGGAATAGAGATAAGTGCATATCATGATGCTCTATATCTTTCAACTTAGTCACCTCGTCATCATGTAGGAAAAGCTCACTCAAAAATATTCACAGCAACTCTTCTTAAAGGTGATAGCAAGATTTTAACAGAAAAGAAAGAGGGATACCACGTGAGCGTAGCTTGCCTTTGCCACTTTTTCTCTCACCATCTTCTTTTGGTTCAGCCTAAATGGAAAGTGAAGGGCTAGGTGAGGCTAGATATTCAACGATGTGGGTTAATGTTTGGAAATGTAAGGCGCTGGGGATTGGAAGTGTGTCATAAAGGGGTCAAAGATATTCAAAACAATCCAAGTCTAATGATATTAATGTGGTGGGAGGCTAGTGCATTGAATGACATCGACTATTCTCCATACAAAATAGCATGTCTAAGATATGATATCATGATTCTAATATACAATACCATGCTGGAAACATACAATACGATATCATATCCATACAAAATTGCATGGCTACAGTGATGGGACCCACAACAACTGCTAACATTAACGTTTGGACCTTGCCATTTTCCTTTTGACCATCTAAATTTGAATCAGTTTGTCACCCACAGTCAAATTTAAATTTCACTCCCACCCAATCAATTAAAGTGCACATAAACACAAACAAATTTGTTTACTGTTTTCAATCTGCAGAGTGGATTATTTTACAAGCAGATTGGATTTTTGCATTCACATGGGAGGGAAGAGTGTGATAAGGGAGGTCGCCCAAGGCCTTGGGCTGTGTGAGTAGTTGCTGGTGCTTGTATACATGGTTCTTCACAGGTTTGGAATTTTCAACTAGAAAATAGATGTCTGGGAAGAGTTGGAAGCGGAAATACCTGCAGGTTGTAATGATATGTCCTCACTTTGTCTTGTGGAATGCAAAGGCTGTTTGTTAATGGTTATGAGGAACAACATAGAGAGTGGTAATAGTAATATTCATATATGGAAACTCGTGAAAAGAGGGGTGGAATAAAGGAAAAGGACCATGAATGGGTGTTATTGGAGGAAATGATTGAGCATAATCAGCTACAATTCATGGCTTCTTCCACATTGCCTCATATATGATATGTTGTGGAGTGGAGGAGTGGGTGCAGATAATGACTCGACTTAGTCCAAAAGCATTAGCATTTAACTTGGTGAGATAAAAGTGGGAATGGATAGGCAAAAGTCTTGCTTTTCCACAAGGTCACACTTCCGATCACTACGCCTTTCCTCTTCATCCCATTTCACACTGTTAATTGTGACCATTCAAGACCACCAAACTTAAATGTCATGCATGTTTGTGTAGACGTCTAAAAATGACCTTTCGCATCGCATCACTTGCATACATCAATTCTTCCCAAATCACTTGCATTTAAAGTTAATTAAATAACTTAATTATTTAATTAATTTAATCAATTTCCTCTATTTCTCCTAATTTCAACATTAATTGAATAAATTTTATTTATTTAATTAATTTCATTAAAATCCACTTTACTCTTCTAAATTAAATAATTTTTATTATTTAATTAAATCATTATCTTCTTTCAAATCCACATTAAATAAATAAATAAATAATTTAATTAATTCATCACTTAATTCCTCTTATCCACAGTTAAATAATTTTAATTATTTAATTAATCAATTATTCATCCAAATTTAAATAAATTGTTCAAATTTATTTAAGTTGACTATTATCTTCTAAAAATAAAAATAAATAAAATTAAATATTTTATTTATATTCTTCTATCATGCACAATTAATTAAATAAACTGATTTATTTAATTTCAAAATTTATCCATTTATCTTCCAAAAAAATCTTATGCTTTCATGCACAATAAATTAAATAAATTTACTTATTTAATTTGTTGTATCTTCCAAAATCCTCTAAAAATATCACTTCCTCTATGTGCACAATCAGCCTTATTTTTAGAACTTCAAAAAAACAAATATAAAGTTGAGTTAATTGACTTTAATTATTATTGTTTTTATCATCAACTCATAATTAGAAAAAAAATTCTAATTTATGAAATCAAATCCTATCTTTAGCCAAAAAACAATTAACTCAATAAAAATATCTTTTTGCAGTGACCCATGGTGTGTGCACATTCATTATGAGCTCTTGATTTATCTTGACCATTGATTTCATTGATTTATCTCAACCGTTCATCGATCTAACCCTGGAACCTATATATACCCCCTTCATTGCATAAAAAATCATTTTCGATCATTTATTCTCAGGCATCCATATAGCGCATCGAGCATTCTAGCATCATTGAGCACACATCATATTTTTGAGCACTTTGAGCACTTATCCACATCCGCTTGTTGCAACCATGGGTATGCGACGTATTTAGCAATCCACATAAATCCAAGAGATCAATACAATCTAGGTGATAGTTTCTTTGTTCGTAATTTGCATTATTCATTCATTTGGTTATTGTCTAGATCGATCTTTTGATGTTATAGGATTGAGTTTATTATTATTGTTTTGATTTATCATAAAGCTTGATTTTATCCATCTCCCTTACTTCAACCACAAAAGCCCATAATCTATCCCTCATTTACTCTGAACTCATTGATTGGGACCAACAAGAGGCCCTCGTTCTAGACATTTTTCAGAATGATGAGGCTATAGCAGAATTTATGGGACTCCGAGATGATATTCCACTTGGTGATCACAAAGCTGGTTTTATCATAGAATTAGATCAAGTTGCTTATTTTGGTGAGAATGCCAAATCCTCCAGTCGCAAAATAGAATATAAAAATAGATCCTTAGGTGAAAACCACAATGTGACACCTCTTGATCATAAATAGTAAAAATAAAGGACGTATTCGAAGGTGAAAACCTCTCTGAGGTGCTTGAGGATGGAGGATTTGACTTTCCCCTACCACCTAAGTATCAAGAAAAATCAACTCTCTTAGTAGAAGACTCAATAGAGATGAATTTAGGAATAGTTCAGAATCCAAAGGTCACGTTCTTTGCAGCATCATTATCAGAACAAGAGTAGGACTTTGTGAAATTCTTCTTACAAAGGACAATTAACTTTGCTTGGACATATGCTGACATGCCTGGGTTGGACCCTTCACTTGTGGTTCATCACCTAGCTGTCTCTCCAAATGCCAAGCCTATCAAACAGAAGCTTCGCAAGATGCACCCTCAGATAGCCCTATTGGTCAAAGTAGAGCTTGAGAAATTGCTAGATGCTAAGTTCATACGACCAATTGATTACACAGAGTGGGTCTCCAATCTTGTACCTGTTTCTAAACCGAATGGGGGCATCCGTATATGTATAGACTTCCAAGACCTAAATAAAGCATGTCCCAAGGACGATTTTCCACTTCCAAACATAGATATCATAGTGGACTTGATAGTAGGTCATGAGATGCTTTCTCTTATGGATGGATTCTTAGGTTACAGTCAAATCAGGATAGCAGAAGAAGATCAACATAAAATAGCCTTCATGTGTCCTTGGGGTACTTACTATTGGGTAGTTATGCCTTTCGATCTCAAGAATGCAAGAGCTACTTATCAAAGAGCTATGACAGTAATATTCCATGACTTGTTTCACACTATAATGGAGGACTATGTCGATGACATATTGGCAAAATCTTCTAGGATAGATCATATTCAGGTTCTAGGACAACTCTTCGATCGACTAGAGAAGTATCAAGTATGGCTAAATCCAAAGAAACGTGTCTTCGGTGTTACTTCAGGGTAATTGTTGGGGTACATTGTATCTCAGAGAGGAATTGAAGTGGATCCAACAAAAAGTTAAGGCTATTGTAGAGATGCCTCCACCTAAGAATCTCAAAGCACTATGGAGCCTCCAAGGGCGGTTACAGTCTATTAGACATTTTATTTCACAGCTAGCAGATAAGTGTCAACCATTCCAATACTTTCTCCGCAAGGATATCTCATTTTGGTGGGATCACAAGTGTCAATAGGCATTCAATCAACTTAAGGAATATCTAGCTAATCCTCCAGTTTTGGTACCACCAGTACCTGATAGACCTTTGATCCTATATATCTCCACAACATTTGCAACATTAGGGGCTCTTCTTGCACAACATGATGAGTCAGGTAAATAACATGCTATCTATTATATCAGCTGCACCTTGGTTGGGTATGAACTCAACTATACTCCTATGGAAAGGGCATGTTTAGCAGTAGTGTTTGCTTCACAAATGTTGCGACATTACATGTTAAACCAAACAACTACTCTTATCTCTAAGATTGATCCATTAAAGTATCTTTTATCCAAGGCAACCCTCATAGGCCGACTAGCTAAATGGGTCATGATCCTGAGTGAATTCACCATAGAGTATGTTGATCGAAAAGCTATCAAGGGACAAATTCTCACAGATCAACTAGCTGAAGCTCCAATCACAGATGTGAATCCTATGATCTCTGACTTTCTAGATGAAGGTCTATTCACTCTAGCTACCTCAGTGGAGTGGAAGTTGTATTTTGATGGCTCCTACACACATCATGGTTTGGGGTAGGAATCTTGTTTATCACACCGCAAAATGACTACACTCCAAAATTATATCAACTAGCATTCCCATGCACCAACAATATAGCTGAGTACGAAGAACTTCTCACAGGTCTCTGTATGGAATATCAAGGAACTTCAAGTCTATGGGGACTCTCAACTAGTTATCCAACAAGTCATTGATGAATACCAAACTAAAGATGACAAATTGATACCCTACAAGCGATTGGTTGATACCTACAAGCCTCATTTTTCTAGTATCTCTTTTGAGAAAATTCCAAGGGTTCATAATAAAGCTATTGATTCTATGGCTACCATTGGGTCACTTATGGACATGCCTTCCAACTCTAAGAAATGTGAATTCTTAATCGAGCAACTGTTGATACATGCCGTTGATGTTCCTTCAACTGAATTCATCTGTGAACTTGTTGGTCCCAATTCCCCTTAGTACGAAGATATATATGAATACCTCCAAAATGGTACCTTTCCCTTTGACCTATCCAAAACCCAACACAAAACCTTCATTCGCCGAGCCTCTTGTTTCACTATTTTGGGTGACACCCTTTACCGCCAGAGTCTTGATGGTATCCTTCTTAGATGTCTTAACTCGAAAGAAGCTAACGCAACCTTAAGAGACATACACAAAGGTGCCTGTGGATCACATTCCACCGGTCCAACTCTAGCTAAAAAGATACTCCGAACATGTTATTATTGGCCAACAATAGAGAAAGATGCAGTTCAATTTGCTAAGAAGTGTCTATAATGCCAACAACATGGGGACCTGATACATGCACCAACACATGAGTTACAATCTATTACAACTCCATGTCCTTTTTCACAATGGGGACTTGACCTCATTAGTAAAATCCATCCATCCTCATCTAATGCTCATAAGTTTATCATTACCGCCACTGAGTATTTTACTAAGTGAGTAGAAGCCATCCCAATGACCTATATCACCGATAAGTAAATAGCCAAGTTTATCCTCAATTATCTCATTTGCTGGTATGGGATTCCCCAATCCATTATCACTGATAATGGTAGACCATTTAAGAATCAAGATGTCAGTGCCTTATGCACACAATACAATATCTGACATCGCTTTTCTACTCCATATTATTCTTAGTCAAATGGCCAAGCTGAGGCTTTGTTGGGTGAATGTTTTGTCTTCAACTAACTGAAGGCAAAATGGTTATATCAACCACAGTGTAATGAGATAAATCTCTCCTCTCAGCAAGGGGAGGTTCTCTATTAACTATTACAAACTTATTTACACTAAATACTATCTTCGGGGTGAGACCATATCATTCATTTTTTTTTTTTCCAGAAATGATGTTTACAATATAAAAAAGCACTTTCACAATACAAATTTGAATAACCAAGAAACCCATGAGAGCACAAAGTCTATTGTTGCTCCTTTTACTGATTTATAAATTAGAACTACGTAGGATAAGGTGTAGCTCAAAGTCTTCACCGAATGCTACGATAAAACATATGATCACAAAAGATAATAGCAATTCAAAGTCTTTCCAATATCTTTTACTTCAAAATATAAAATCACAAACTAAAGATAATTGTTGTAGCACAAAGTCCCCACAATCAGCTTTAGAACATCTCCCAGATTATCCACACTCACACTACAATTTGATCAAGTAGATAAGATAGCATAAGGAGTCCTTTTTGATTTGGGACTTCCTATGTTTTTACATGTAATTACATATGAGAAAAGTACATGTAAATATGTCTAAAATTATTTCAAAAGTACATCTGGAAAACAGAAAATAAACTAAGTAATGAAAAAGCTGCTTCAACTTGCACTACCTTCTTTCTTCATGTGTCAATCATACATAGTGAACGTTGCTTGCATCCCAAGACTGTCCGGACTAACTGTGTTCTTGAAAATCATCCGGGCTCTAACTATTGCATCTTTGACCACGGTAATTGATTTTTCATGGCTAGTTAACTTGGTCTTCAGATTATCCAAAGTTAACTGGTTAGCAAGAATATTATCCACGGATGCTACTGAAAATGTTTTGTCCTCAAACTCCTTCTGAAACATATTCTCAAATTCTTGGATCATCTCTTCTGCAGAAAGAAATCGATTATCCTGTGACACCAAATTGCATGTTATCTCCTCCAACTTGTACAAGAGACTAACATCACTTTGATCACTCAGCTTCCTTGCAGTTTCTAGGTCATTGATCAGATCCTTCAGCACACGGCTCCGATATGTCAATGCCTCCTTAGTCTCAGTATATGAATCCATATTTGGAATGACACCAATTGATATCAAAGCACTTATTTTCAACTTCCTCATCTCTACCCACTTATCATGATTCTGTTCTAAATGCTCAATATCCTGAGAAATAACATCAATCAAATCATCAAGTTCCGCCTTGATTTTCTCCATTTTGCTTGTTTTCTCAGCTAGCTCTGTAAGAAGAGAGATTCTCTGTGTGCGCATCCTTTCCAAATATTCTTCAAGCACTTTCTCCTTAAGATGAGTCTTTTCAGCTTTCTAGATGATAGGATCTTCTACAGAAACGGCCTCAGGAGTCAGTGATTCTGAATTCAAAGTAATCTTCCTTACCAATGCAGTCAATTGCTCTACCATTGCTTTATAATGATCTTTCATCTCTTTTTCTTTATCAAACTTCTAAATCAAAATATCCATTGCCGACTGCATGTCAGTCTTTGCACTTTGATGTGTTATTTTGCCCAGCTCAACAATAGAAATAGAGTAATCATTCATATTGAAATTTTCTATGGTAGCATCCTTTGGGGCCTTGCAATCTCCACAAATTTAAGCCCTTTGTCTCCCAGGATTCTTGAAAGAATTTTTGGCTTCTTTGGGGTCTTAGCCTTAGCAGGCACCAACTTACTAAAATCAAAGTCATCTGGAGAGATGGCTTGTTTCTTTTCTTTTAGGTGTATATGCTGACAACCATGGAGGAAGCACAAAAGTACTCACATTAGGATCCGTTTCCATTGTTGGTGTTACTGGAACTACACTGGCATTGGAAGTAGAAACAACAGGTGGAGTATTAGTAAACACTACACCTGACACATTCACATTTGAAATTTGTTTAGAACCCGTTACAAAGTGATCAAATATCGAAGAATCTCCAATATCAAAAGATGAGGACAAACTAGGAATAGTCCCTGAAGAACGAAGAACATCATCAAAAGCAGTTTCAGGATTATCAAAAAGTATTTTTGAAGGTGATGGAGATTCAGAAGAGGGGATGTCAATGGGTGAAATAGACAGAGGAACTAAAACAGGTTTGCCAGACAAAGGAGAAGAGACTCCCATATCTTGTTGTACATTCTCCTGTGGGGACAAAACTTCATCTCCTTGTCCTTCTGTTGATCTATTTTCAACCTCCATTTCCTTGGTAGCTGGCTCATCAGTATTCTATTTCTCAATTTCCATTTCTTCTACCTCAGATTCTTTCTCTATACCTTTGACTTCTTTGTCACAAATTTGATCCTGGGTTTATGTGGTTTGGAAGAAGAGGGAATGCCACTCTTATTCTTTGTCCTATTCTCCACCTTCTTACCTCTTTACTCTTGGATTTTTGTCTTTGATCTCGTAACGAATTCTTTCAAAGCAATTCCCTTACCTTCTAACCACTTGTTTGTGTTAGCCAATCTGGGTTCAAACCTTTTCCTTAGAGAAGTCAATTCTTTCTGAGACCATTGGATAGGAGGAAGAGGAGAACCAACAACATGTTTAGTGTTATACCTAGGATCAATCAACTCTTCATCATCCACCAGTTCTTCATGAATATTAGCCAATCCCAAATACTCAATCTATTCCAAAGATAACCTTCTATAGTCCAATTTCCTGATATCCTCTTCTATCCTTAAGTCCACCCAGATGTCTTCAACCATTGGTTCATGAAACTGGGTCTTCCTCTTGATCTTGTCTTTTACACCCCTGTAATCAAACCTTGGTCTTCGTTTGAACTGTTTCATGGTCACTAGCTGCATTTCAGTTTCCATGGCTCTAGGCTTTGCGACAGTTGACACTGAAAACATACCAATTTCTATTGGAAATCTAAATCCCAGTTTCTTGAGTTCCATTTGCTTATTATGTACGACAATCATTTGTCTACATAATTCATTTAGAACAAGTTTATTTGAAGGAAACCTTGGTAACATATAAGGATAACCTTGGAAAAAGCCAACCCTTAAATATGAGAAAGTAGGAAATTGTAAGAACATGCATCCATAATCATTCACCACTGACCAAGCTTCGTCTGAAACTCTCTTTTGCTCTAACTGAGGGTCAAAAAGACACAATAACACTGCAAAGAAAGCATCATTTACCCTCCTAAAGTGGTGAATAGAACCTTTCAATGTCAGTTGAGGATAGTACTGATATACAGGAACCACTCTCCTATCTCCTTCGGATGTCAAACCCGGAAAGATCCACATGGAGGCTGCTATATACACAAGGTAAGAAGTCATATAGAATTTGAAAGTAATGGATACCTTAGTCAATTGCTCATGCAGAACATTGCTGATTTGCTCACCCCAAAAGATGGCTTGCTTGCCTTGAAGTATAACCTTGATAAAAGGGTACATCCACTCATGGAAAAGAGAGGAAGAAGCCAGCCCCCTTATCCTGCTAAGAAGTGTTATGAGATTACCAACCTCCTCAATAAAATCACTTCTGGGAAAACTCCTCAGCCACCTGGATAAGTTTGACCTTGAAGTCTTAAGCCATTTGGTGTGGATTGTCTTCTTAGCCTTCTCAGAATTCTTATCATATTCCTTTTGGGCTTCAACAAAATATAGTTTCACAACTTCTGTAGCAGCAAGACACATGAAAACTTTGTCAATGAATTCCGGATCCAATTTGATTATCACATTACCATTCGTATCCACCACTGCCCTAGTTTCTCTGTTGTAGAACTGAGCACATTGAAGAACAAAATCAGTATTATGGGCTGCCACCGGGAAAGATGACACCAAGTGAATATTGCTATCAACAATATTCTTCATTGCAGAACTAGGGTTATTAGACTTAGTTCTTTCCACAAACTCAACCATGTCTACATGGCCAATCTCTGTATCCTGAATGTCATCAACATTGGAAGTAACCGAGCTGAATGGAAAAACACCCTGATACTTATACTTCATTGCTTTCGACTTCTTTGGAGACAACTTAGTCATCTGAAAAAGCTAACACCAGAAGGATGTTGATGAAGAGAGAAAATCCTTAGAAGAAACTTCAACAAAAAGCCATGATCATGCAATAAGGGGAAATACTGGTAATCTAGGAAAATTGCATGTCGACGATCACGACTACAGGGATACGCTTGAAAGGACTAGAGCGCAAGCGGGTGGAAAAAACGGAGGAAAGCGGGCTCAGGAAAGCAAAGTTGAAAATCTCTAGAGTTAGAGAAAAATGAGAGAGTGAATGCACAGGCGGCAAAATTTGCCACCCTTGCATCAAAGGGATGAATTGCAGGTGTCAGGGCAGCAAATTTTGTCGACCCTGCATGTTGGAAAAACTTTGATATATGTGCAATGTCGGTGAAATTTGCCGCCATTGCATATGCTCTAGGAAAATGTGTTTGATGTAGGGGCGGTCAATTTGACCGCCCTTACATATGAGGGAACAAACAAGTTTTAATGTGAAGTCGGCCAGAATGACCGCTAAGGCATATGCTCTTGAAACTCCAAGTTATCTGTGAAAGCAGAACTTTCAACTGCCATTGCATATTGAGAGTAATACACGGTGTGTAAGGGCGGCAGTTTTAACCGCCCTTACATGGGGATAAGCAAGCTTGATAAGGTGTATGCACAAGTGGCAAAATTGCCCGCTAACACATATAGGAGGAAAAAGCTTGTGTAGAGTCGGTCAAAAAGACCGCTATTTCATATGGGAAGACAAACCAAAAAATATGCATTGGCGGCGGATAAGACCGTCAATACATATGGGGGAACACTCGCAAAACAAGTTTTCACATATAATATGTAAAATTCACTGCGCGCTAAGACTAGGGCATGACGAATTCGTTGATAATGAAAAGGAAAACGTCGAGGAAAAATACAAAAGCATTCTACTTAGGATTTTTAAACTTAAACTGAAACATGCAAAATGACGACTCAAGCTAAACATAAACGTTTACATAAATCCCAAACAAACATTTTAATTACAAACAAACCATAATAAAAGGAAGAAAAACAAAAATGAAAATAGGAAAAATGTCACCCTACCTAGAAATAACAATGAAAACCTCAGGTGCAAAATCTTTACAATCCACGAGTTCGCGGTTCAATCGGCTTCATGGAGGCTTAGATAACTTATTTGAGAAGATTGAGAATAAAAACTAAAAAGAACAATGACTAAAAAATGCTTTAGAAGGTTTAAGACAATGTATTAATGGTGACACGAGTGCCATTAATGACACTTGAGTTCATGATTCACAAGATCATGTTTTGCCGATGAAAACGGCCAACCACACATGGGGGACAATATGCATGAGTGACGGATAAGACCGCTTTTACACATGCGAATTTTGACAAGGAACATGTATGGGCGGCGATTTTCGCCGCCCATAGATGTTATTAAAAAAAAAACCATGCATGCAAAAGTGGCGAAATGGGTCGTCATTACACTTTGGAACATCAAGGATATGCAAGAGTGGTATTTTTAACTGTTGTTACACATGAAGACTCAAAAACTAACACCCTAAAATGATCAAAATTGATATTTTGATCAATTTGTAACCTAATCGATTTGCATGAATTTCAAGGAATCAACTTAAGGGAATGTCACAAACTATTCTAGGATGTCAGATGACTTTGCACAAGGCCAAGAGTACTTGTCTCGATTTGCAAACTTAGAGTGTAGTCTACGAAATGGACAAGTTTCGTAGGGGTTATCTACAAAAACAGGTGTGGCTGATTTTGGGAACAACAGCTGGCTCTAACTAGGGAACTTCCTTCGATCGAACTTTGAAATGATCAAAGGCAGTAGAATCCAGTCTCTAAGTACCTTCATCCATGCCATTGGGCTATAGAGTCAAGCTACCAAAAAGAAAAAGACACAAAAGACTAAACAAAAACACAAAAATAAAAACATGAAACTATACAAATGTACAAATGAACTTATCTGATACTTCAAGGATTGAAGTGCTTCAGATGTTGTCCATTGTGAGGCAGCAAGAATGGTGTTCCATCAAGATACTCCAACAAGAAGCTATTTTCACCACAAAGTTGATGAATGATGAACGGGCCTCTCCTTAGGGAATCAAACTTCCCATGCATTCCTTTTGGCTCTCTCCTCTTGTCCCATAACAAGACTTGATCTCCAATTTGAAAATCATGAGCCCTTGCTTTCTTGTCAAAGAGCCTCTTCACCTGGCTTTGATGTTCAGCAATACGGTCTACTACCATAGCTTGCTGTTCTTCAAGTTCAGTGAGGTACATGATTCTTTTGTCAATAGAACTTTCAAAAGTTCTATCTTCTATTGCCTTTGCCAACTTTAATGCCAACAATTCCAAAGTAATAGGTATTTCTGCATTCAGACCATACAAAAGTTGAAATGGTGACATACCTATCGCCGTTTTGGGGGTAATCCTGTCTGTCCATAAAGCATCAAACAACGCTTTATGCCAATTTCTCTGATTATCTTCCACCAGTTTCCTGATAATAGTAACCAGATTTTTGTTACTAGATTTTGCCTAACCATTTCCTTGCGGATAATAGTCTGAAGAGTGAGAAAGAGTAATCCCATGTTCATAACAAAAGCTAGTGATCTCGTTGGAAGAGAAACAAGTAGCATTATTTGCTACAACTTTGTTTGGAACTCCAAACCGGGAAATAATATTTTCCTTAAGAAAATTACATACCACTTCAGAAGTAGTGTGCTTTACTGGGATGGCTTCCACCCACTTGGTAAAATAATCAGTTGTGGTGAGAACAAAGTTGTGTCCCGCACTTGACGGTGGGTTCACAACACCAATGAAGTCAATGCCCCATTGCTGAAAAGGTTCTTCAATTACAACTGGCTCGAGAGGTAATGCAGCCAACTTAGGCCTTCCAACAAACTGTTGACATAACTCACACCTACGTACCCAATTGTACGCATCCTGAAATAGTGTGGGCCAATAGTACCTAGCCCACAGAATCTTATGAGCTGTCACAGGCACAGAAAAATGTCCTCCACAAGATAAATTGTGAAAAGACTCCAGAAGTCTATTTTGTTGTGCTTTATCCACACAACGGAGAAAGACTCCATCAAGGCTTCTTTTATACAAACCATTATCCCATAGGACATAGTTAGCAGCCTTCAATTTGATAGTTCTTTTCTCCTTATAGGATAGATGAGAAGGACACTGACCATAGGTAAGAAAATGAGCAATAGTTGAATACCACTCATCTGTAGTAGTGACAAAAAGAACAATCGGCATAGCCTCAACTTCTTCTTCATCACCTATTTCTTTTGGTACATTGTCGACAATCAACTGACACAAACCTCTGCCACGCACAAGCTTGGTAGGTTTGATATCAAGATCAAACTCTTGGATCTTGGCAATCCAATTGCCTCTTTTAGTTCCGAACTCCTGTTGAGTCAGAATTGACTTTACTATTGTGTCAGGCACCAAAACAATAGTATGTGAATTCAAAATATAAAATCGGAAATACTTTATCGCCTTGACCACGACATAGTTGAATATTTCAATTCATGATCCTTCAGAGGACAACTCATGAATGAAATGGGAGATTCCACACTTTTTTCATTCTGTTGAACAAGAATGGCTGAAAGTGTATGCTCAGAAGCATAACTGTATACTATGAAATCCTTGGTATAATCAGGACAAACCAGAACTGGAGCATGGGCTATGGCCCTCTTGATGTCCTCAAATGCTATTTACCTTCCGCACTCCAACAAAAAGTAGCCTTACCCTTCATCATGTTGACAATGTGACAGGTTTTCTTTGTGAATTCTAGGATGAATCTATGCAGAAAATTCACCTTTCCGAAGAAAGAGTGAACTGCAGTCTTACTAGTAGGCAGAGTAAGACTTTGGATGGACTTGACTCTTTCTGAGTCATTTTTAGTGCCTTCTCAGGACACAATGTGACTGAGAAGTTTACCTTCTGTAACCCCGAAAACTGATTTCTTAGGGTTAGAGAGATACCATTTTGTTGACATCTTTCCAGTACCTGTTGCAAATGATACACATGATCTTGACGTTGTTTGGAGAAAATGGTCAAGTCATCAAGATATACCACAATGAATTTCCCCATCTCATCTCTAAAAGTGAGGTCCATTGCTCTCTGGAAAGTAGCGCCAGCATTGATTAAACCAAATGGCATTCTGTAATATGCAAACGTGCCCCAAGGTGTTGTGAAAGTAGTCTTGTACTGATCTGCTTCGTTGACCTCTACTTGATTATATCTCAAAAAACTGTCTAACATAGACATCATTTCCGAACCAGTTACAGTTTGTAACACTTGGTCCATGATGGGCAGGGGGTAGTTATCCTTTAGAGAAGACTGGTTGAGATTCCTAAAATCAACGCAGATACGGATTTCTCCATTCTTCTTTCTGATAGGAACAATATTCGTGATCTAGGTAGAATGATGAATAGGAAAGATTATTCTTGCATTCAACATTTTTTGAATCTCATAAAGAATAGTACCTAATATTTTGGGATTGTATTGCCTTTGTTTCTGGTTGTGAGGCAATGACACAACTGAGAGGAATTTCATGTTGAATCTCCTTAGGCTTGAAGGACTTCAGATCATCATAAGAATATGCCAAGACATCAATGTAATGGCGAAGGAGTGTAGTGAATTTGAATTTCTCGTCGGTAGTGCAACACTTCCCAATGTTGACCATTTTGGGATCTGCCTCAGAACTCAAATTTACTTGCTCAAATTCCATAGAGGAACTTGAATCAAGTTGTTGCTACTATTTAATGTATCTGTCATGCTTATCAAATAGCTTTTCCAGGGAAACCAAACCTTTTGGAATCTTATTCCCTTTTAGTTAAAGAAACTCTTCACCAGTTTATGAATCTATTTTGGAAACGTATTCCTGTGGTGGAGATTCACCACCTTTAAAATAGAGCTCATCAAAGCTATCCATCTTTTTCAAGAAAGCTATGATTTGATTATCACCATTGAACACCTGCCAATGGTCAACATTATCTGGTACACTTGGTCAAAAGACCAACTCAATTGTATACTTGTTACCTTTGAAGTCTTTATGAGGAACCATGAGGGTGGCTGAGACAGCTAATGAATCTACATGATCATTAAACTCCCTAGGCACCACAGAGATATCAAAAGCCTCAAAACCTTCAATGCAATCCCATACGCGATTGCGATAATGTCTCAACCATTCATTTTTGGTCTGATATAAATTTCTCACTTGGCAAACAACTAATTCAACATCTCCTTGAGCATGGAGATTTTTAACACCTTTAGCATGAGCAGCCTCCAATCTGAGCAACAATGACTCGTATTCAACGGTATGATTGGTATTGTCGAATTGCAGCTTGTATGAGAAAGGGAAGATATCACCTTGTGTGGATATCAAAACAATTTTGGCTCCAGAACCGGTAGAAGAACAACTGCCATAAAATTCTAAAACCCAAATCTCATTGAAATTTGATTTCTTGGAATTTCTTTGACCAGAAGATTCTTCTTCATCAGTGAAGGAAGAATCTAGCATCACTATACCTTCATCTGCACTTTCATCTGAATACTCTTCTGATTCTCCATCTGAATTGTCTGAGCTCTCGTCTAATGAACTAGAAGTATCTTCAGTAGACAAGAAATAATTACCCATTCCCGAGGACTCAAACAAAATTTGGGCTTTGGGATTTGCCGTTTGGGTAACAATATATTTTGCTTCTTTCTCAGGAAGCAACTTTTGCATGATGCCTTTAATAGGTATCCTTGCTTCAGATAGGTCCATGTTCAGTTCCCCACCCACATCTTTACAAAAATTATGCCCGAGCAGGATGCCATAAGAGGTTGGAACATCAGCCACTAGGATGGTCATCTTAATCCTCTTGTCTGGAAAGGATGCAAATGCAAATTGGGCATCTTTGATTTGGCCCAACAATGACACTTTCTTATTTTCCATGGAGAAACATCTCCCAAAGGTCTTGGTTAAGGTGAGACTAAGGGCGTCTGCCACTTTGGCAGGCATAACATTACCAGAGGCCCCATAATCTATTATGCAATTGCTCAACTTATGACCATTTACCAATAGAGAAACATAGAAAGGTTCTAATTTTCCCGGGGCAACAAGGGGAGTAGTGACAAGATTATTTTGGGTGGATTTGTTCTTTGAGGAATCATATGCAACTTTGGGAGAATCTTGTCCTGTAGGAACATTCTTTTTTTTTTTTGACGTATTTAGCTAACCTATCAAACTGTTTAGGATTACCTTGTAAATACTCAACCTTGGACATTTGAATTTTGGTCTTCCTAGCATGATGTATTATGTCAAATAGTTGAAATGAACTAGATACAGAGGAAGGAAATCCATCATTCTGAGTATTATTAGGGGTAGTACTGGTCTGAGGAACAGAAGTAGAAGACACAAGATTGTTAGATGTACTTACTTGTTTATTAGCAATAGGGTCCTTTGATTGAAAAGGCAACGGAGTTCCCTATTTGGAAATTGAGATCACTGGTTGAGGTTCCTCTCTTGCCTTTCCTTTATCAACTTGCTGATTTGACTGATTTTGGGACTTGGTAAAAACAACATATGCTCCATCATACACTTCTTCTCTTTCTACTTCATCTTGGTAATTCAGAAAACCAATAGTAGAGTCACCAGCTAACTCTTCTTCTCCTTCTGTAAAGAGGTTAGCATTATTCTCCTAATCCAAATTAGGTTTGTAGGAATTATCATTTTTCGCTTCATAATAACCAACTGCTGAGTTGATCGGCGTTGCTTCAATGGCGAGCTTCCCCTGAGTAGGACGAAGATGATTTGGTTGCCCTTCATTTCTGACATTTCTTTGGTATGAATGATTGGAAAATGTTCTCCTTGGTATATCCCTATAGGAAGGAGCGGACATACGTTGAGACATTTGTTTCTTCAAAGCTAGCAATTCATTCGCTAGCTTTTGCACCAGAGGATCCATGGTGCTCGTGGAAGAATTATCAGCAGAAGAAGGACCTCTATTTCTGTTAGAATCTCTTCTGATCTTACCTAGGCTATGGGAAGATCGGCAGGACCAACCCGTCTTAGCAGAAAGCTTACCTCAGGAAGCTGAGTATTGATGAAAAAGCATTTGAGATTCTCATCCATTGGTTGAGCGGATGTCAGAATCCTATCTCTCAGCTTATTAAACTTAGCGATGAAGTCTCACATGGGTTCATGAGGCTCTTTCTTCATCTGAGTGAGCTGAACCAATAAGGCATGTGCATCTTCTGCAGGTTTGAACCTAGCCTCAAACTTGGTCTTAAGGGAGTTCCAATCAGTTATAGTTTGGTCCTAGAGATGGTAGAACCAATCTGCAACAACATCTTGTAATGTTTCCACAAAAAGTCTTACTGCTACATCTTTATGTTCCACACCTATTACACCGCAAGCTATGCAGAAAGCTGCAATGTGTTCATCCAGGTGGACTTTCCCATCACCATAGAACTTAGGAAAATTCTTCCTCAAACTACGAGGTAGTTCATGCAATGGTGGAGTTAAGTTCAAAGGACCAAAAGTGTTACCCCAAGGGCCTTGAGCTTCCATGGTGCTCTGATTAAAGGGTGGGATAACAAACCTCTGTGGAATAGGAATAGACAAAACTCTGTTAGTACTAGAACTAGAAGCTTCACCTGGTATTGGAGACCTAGCGTTAGTAGGAGGAAAACTCCTCGTTCACTGAAGTTGAGGTCGTGGAGGTAAAAGACCAAAGTTATTTTACTGCATCAACTCAAATACAAGATCAATAATACCTTGAGCTCTCTTGCTTCTTATATACCATGAGTCTGCCAGAATGTAATGTACTCAACAAAATTTTGAAAAATCTTGAAACAATGGAAAAGAATTGTAATGTTTCAACTCAGAGCGTGAGGCTTCAAGTTGTGCGTTCCTTCCCCAGCCGAGTCGCCAAAAACTATTGGGTGAATATTTTGTCTTCAACTAACTGAAGGCAAAATGGTTATATCAACCACAGTGTAATGAGATAAATCTCTCCTCTCAGCAAGGGGAGGTTCCCTATTAACTATTACAAACTTATTTACACTAAATACTATCTTTGGGGTGAGACCATATCATTCATTTCTCTTTTTTCAAAAATGATGTTTACAATATAAAAGAACAATTTCACAATACAAATCTGAATAACCAAGAAACCCACAAGAGCACAAAGTCTATCATTGCTCCTTTTACTGATTTATAATTTAGAACTAAGTAGGATAAGGTGCAGCTCAAAGTCTTCACCGAATGCTACAATAAAACATATGATCACAAAAGATAATAGCAACTCAAAGTCTTTCCAATATCTTTTACTTCAAAACATAAAATCACAAACTAAAGATAATTGTTGTAGCACAAAGTCCCCACAATCATCTTTAGAACATCTCCCAGATTATCCACACTCACACTACAATTTGATCAAGTAGATAAGATAGCATAAGGAAAAGGACATAAGAACACTTTCCAATATACTACAAGTTATTCCAATACAAATACTGAATGATCGTTTTCTTTTCTACTCACTTGATAAAATATGATTTACAATTTGAACACAAAGTCTCAAAATGCTCTTCAATTTGGCAGAGTTTCACTATAATAACTAAAAGATGATAATTACAATGGGGGTCCTCTTTATTTATAAGACAAACTGAGAGCAAAAATAGGAAAAGAATAACTAACTGACTTATTGAACAAAGGAGTCCTTTTTGATTTGGGACTTCCTATGTTTTTACATGTAATTACATATGAGAAAAGTACAGTAAATATGTCCAAAATTATTTCAAAAGTACATCTGGAAAATAGAAAATAAACTAAGTAATGAAAAAGCTGCTTCAACTTGCACTGCCTTCTTTCTTCATGTGGCAATCATACATAGTGAATTCTGCTTGCATCCCAAGACTGTTCGGACTAACTGTGTTCTTGAAAATCATTCGGGCTCTGACTATTGCATCTCTGACCATGGTAATTGATTTTTCATGGCTAGTTAACTTGGTCTTCAGATTATCCAAAGTTAACTGGTTATCAAGAATATTATCCACAGATGCTATTGAAAATGTTTTGTCGTCAAACTCCTTTTGAAACATATTCTCAAATTCCTGGATCATCTCTTCTACAGAAAGAAATCGATTATCCTGTGACACCAAATTGCACGGCAGCTCCTCCAACTTGTGCAAGAGACAAACATCACTTTGATCACTCAGCTTCCTTGCAGTTTCTAAGTCATTGATCAGATCCTTCAGGACACGGCTCCAATATGTCAATGCCTCCTTAGTCTCAGTATATGAATCCCTATTTGGAATGACACCAATTGATATCAAAGCACTTATTTTCAACTTCCTCATCTCTACCCACTTATCATGATTCTGTTCTAAACGCTCAATATCCTGATAAATAACATCAATCAAATCATCAAGTTCTGCCCTGATTTTCTCCATTTTGCTTGTTTTCTCAGCTAGCTCTGTAAGAAGAGAAATTCCCTGTGTGCGCATCCTTTCCAAATATTCTTCAAGCACTTTCTCCTTAAGATGAGTCTTTTCAGCTTTCTGGATGATAGGATCTTCTACAGAAACAGCCTTAGGAGTCACTAATTTTGAATTCAAAGTAATCTTCCTTACCACTGCAGTCAATTGCTCTACCATTGCTTTATAATGATCTTTCATCTCTTTTTCTTTATCAAACTTCTGAATCAAAATATCCATTGCCAACTGCATGTCAGTCTTTGCACTTTCATGTGTTATTTTGCCCAGCTCAACCCTAGAAATAGAGTAATCATTCATATTGAAATTTTCTATGGTAGCATCCTGTGGGGGTCTTGCAATCTCCACAAATTTATGCCCTTTGTCTCCTAGCATTCTTGAATGAATTTTTGTCTTCTTTGGGGTCTTAGCCTTAGCAGGCACTAGCTTACTAAAATCAAAGTCATCTGGAGAGATGGCTTGTTTCTTTCTTTTAGGTGTATATGCTGACAACCATGGAGGAAGCATAGAAGTACTCACATTAGGATCCATTTCCATTGTTGGTGTTACTGGAACTGCACTGGCACTGGAAGTAGAAATAATAGGTGGAGTATTAGTAAATACTGTACCTGATACATTCACATTTGAAACTTGTTTAGAACCCATTACAAAGTGATCAAATATCGAAGAATCTCCAATATCAAAAGATAAGGAGGATAGACTAGGAATAGACCCAGAAGAATGAAGAACATCATCAAAAGCAGTTTGAGGATTATCAAAAATTATTTTTGAAGGTGATGGAGATTTAGAAGAGGGGATGTTAATGGGTGAAACAGACAGAGGAACTGAAACAGGTTTTCCAGACAAAGGAGAAGAGACTCGCATATCCTGTTGTACATTCTCCTATGGGGACAAAACTTCATCTCCTTGTCCTTCTGTTGATCTATTTTCAACCTCCATTTCCTCGGTAGCTGGCTCATCAGTATTCTGTTTCTCAATTTCCATTTCTTCTACCTCAGATTCTTTCTCTATAGCCTTTGACTTCTTTGTCACAAATTTGATATTGGGTTTATGTAGTTTGGAAGAAGAGGGAATGCCACTCTTATTCTTTGTCCTATTCTCCACCTTCTTACCTGTTTGTTCTTGGATTTCAGTCTCTAATCCCATAAGGAATTCTTTCAAAGCAATTCCCTTACCTTCTAACCACTTGTTTGTGTTAGCCAATATGGGTTCAAACCTTTTCCTTAGAGAAATCAATTCTTTCTGACACCATTGGATAGGAGGAAGAGGAGAACCAACAACATGTTCAGTGTTATATCTAGGATCAATCAACTCTTCATCATCCACCAGGTCTTTAGGAATATCAGTCAATCCTAGATACTCAATCTGTTCCAAAGATAACCTGCTATAGTCCAATTTCTTGATATCCTCTTCTGTCGTTAAGTCCACCCAAACGTCTTCAACCATTGGTTCATGAAATTGGGTCTTCCTCTTGATCTTGTCTTTTACACCCCTGTAATCAAACCCTTGTCTTCATTTGAACTGTTTCATGGTCACTAGCTGCATTTCAGTTTCCATGGCTCTAGCCTTTGCGGCAGTTGACATTGAAAACCTGCCAATTTCTACTGGAAATCTGAATCCTGGTTTCTTGAGTTCCATTTTCTTATTATGTACGATAATCATTTGTCTACATAATTCCATTAGAACAAGTTTATCTGAAGGAAACCTTGGTAACATATAAGGATAACCTTGGAAAAAACCAACCCTTAAATATGAGAAAGTAGGAAATTGTGAGAACATGCATCCATAATCATTCACCACTGACCAAGCTTCATCTGAAACTCTCCTTTGCTCTAACTGAGTGTCAAAAAGACACAATAACATTGCAAAGAAAGCATCATTTACCCTCCTAAAGTGGTGAATAAAACCTTTCAATATTAGTTGAGGATAGTACTGGTATACATGAACCACTCTCCTATCTCCTTCAGATGTCAAACCCGGAAAGATCCACATGGAGGCTGCTATATACACAAGGTAAGAAGTCATATAGAATTTGAAAGTAATGGATACCTTAGTCAATTGCTTGTGCAGAGCATTGCTGATTTTCTCAGGCCAAAAGATGGCTTGCTTGCCTTGAAGTATAACCTTGATAAAAGGGTACATCCACTCATGGAAAAGAGAGGAAGAAGCCAGCCCCCTTCTCCTGCTAAGAAGTGTTATGAGATTACCAATCTCCTCAATAAAATCACTTCTGGGAAAACTCCTCAGCCACCTGGATAAGTTTGACCTTGAAGTCTTAAGCCATTTGGTGTGGATTGTCTTCTTAGCCTTCTCAGAATTCTTATCATATTCCTTTTGGGCTTCAACAAAATATAGTTTCACAACTTCTGTAGCAGCAAGACACATGAAAACTTTGTCAATGAATTTCGGATCCAATTTGATTATCACATTACCATTCGTATCCACCACTGCCCTAGTTTCTCTGTTGTAGAACTGAGCACATTGAAGAACAAAATCAGTATTATGGGCTGCCACCGGGAAAGATGACACCAAGTGAATATTGCTATCAACAATCTTCTTCATTGCAGAACTAGGGTTATCAGACTTAGTTCTTTCCACAAACTCAACCATGTCTACATGGCCAATCTCTATATCCTGAATATCATCAACATTGGAAGTAACCGAGGTGATTGGAAAAACACCCTGATACTTATACTTCATTGCTTTCGACTTCTTTGGAGACAACTCAGTCATCTGAAAAAGCTAACACCAGAAGGATGTTGACGAAGAGAGAAAATCCGTAGAAGAAACTGCAACAAAAATCCATGATCATGCAATAAGGGGAAATACTGGTAATCTGGGAAAATTGCATGTCGACGATCACGACTACAGGGATACGCTTGAAAGGACTAGAGCGTAAGCGGGTCAAAAAAATTGAGGAAAGCGGGCTTAGGAAAGCAAAGTTGAAAATCTCTAGAGTTACAGAAAAATGAGAGAGTGAATGCACGGGTGACAAAATTTGCCGCCCTTGCATCAAAGGGATGAATTGTAGGTGTCAGGGTGGCAAATTTTCTCGACCCTACATGTTGGAAAAACTTTGATATATGTGCAATGTCAGTGAAGTTTTCCGCCATTGCATATGCTCTAGGAAAATGTGTTTGATGTAGGGGCGATCAATTTGACCGCCCTTACATATGAGGGAACAAACAAGTTTTAATGCGAAGTCAGTCAAAATGACCGCTAAGGCATATGCTCTTGAAACTCCAAGTTATCTATGAAAGCGGAACTTTCAACCGCCATTGCATATTGAGAGTAATACACGGTGTGTAAGGGCAGCGGTTTTAACTGCCCTTACATGGGGATAAGCAAGCTTGATAAGGTGTATGCACAAATGGCAAAATTGCCCGCTAACACATATAGGATGAAAAAGCTTGTGTAGAGTTGGTCAAAAAGACCGCTATTTCATATGGGAAGACAAACCAAAAAATATGCATCGATGATGGATAAGACCATCAATACATATGGGGGAACACTGGCAAAACAAGTTTTCACAGATAATATCTAAAATTCACTGCTAGTGCTAAGACTAGGGCATGACGAATTAGTTGATAATGAAAAGGAAAACGTCGAGGAAAAATACAAAAGCATTCTACTTAGGGTTTTTAAACTTAAACTCAAACATGCAAAATGATGACTCAAGCTAAACATAAACATTTACATAAATCCCAAACAAATATTTTAATTACAAACAAACCATAATAAAAGGAAGAAAAACAAAAATGAAAACAGGAAAAACGTCACCCTACTTGGAAATAACAACGAAAACCCCAGCACAAAATCTTTACAATCCATGAGTTTCACGGTTCAATTGGCTTCACGGAGGCTTAGATAACTTATTCGAGAAGTTTGAGAATAAAAACTAAAAAGAACAATGACTAAAAAATACTTTAAAAGGTTTAAGACAATGTATTAATGGCGACACAAGCGCCATTAATGACACTTGAGTTCAAGATTCGTGAGATCATGTTTTGTCGGTGAAAATAACCAAGCACACATGAGGGACAATATGCATTAGTGGCAGATAAGGCCTCTTTTACACATGCAAATTTTGACAAGGAACATGTATGGGTGGCGATTTTTGCCGCCCATACATGTTATTCAAAAAAAACAACCATGCATGCAAAAGTGGCGAAATGGGCCGTCATTGCACTTTGGAACATCAAGGATATGCAAGAGCGGTGTTTTTTACCACAGTTACACAAGAAGACTCAAAAAATTACTAACAACCTAAAATGATCAAAATTGATATTTTGATCGATTTGCAACCTAATCGATTTGCACGAATTTTGAGGAATCGACTTAAGGGAATGTCACAAACTATTCTAGCATGTCAGATGACTTTGTACGAGGCTAAGAGTACTTGTCTCCATTTGCGAACTTAGAGTGTAGGCTACGAAACAGACAAGTTTCGTAGGGGTTGTCTAGAAAAACGAGCGTGGCTGATTTTGGGAACAACAGGCTTCGAACAAAACCATACTCAAAATCCTAAAGAAAACAATCGATGAAGCTGGTCCTGATTGGCATCTACAACTCAACCCCGCCTTATGGGCCTATCACACTAGTATCAGAACACCAACTGGTGCTACATCCTTTGCCTTAGTCTATGGCACTGAAGCCATTTTACCCATTAAGGTCGAGATCCCGTCTCTAAGAGTATCTATGCAACACCTAATTGATGGAGAGGAGTACCGAATTTCTAGATTGGCTAAGCTTGAGTTACTTGACGAGAGGCATCAAACAACACTAAACCATGTTCATGTCTATCAAAATCGCCTCCGTCATAACTACATTAAGATCAAGGAAAGAAGGTTTCAGATAGGTGATCTTGTCCTTAAAGAAAATCAGAGCAACAAATCTGATCGAGACAAGAAGGGTAAGTTTGAGCTTAATTGTTTGGGACCATATGTTATCACTGCAGTCTTTGGATCAGGAGCCTATGTTTTATCAACACTTGAAGGCATCCCTCTAGATGATCCACTCAACAATGTTCATATCAAGAGGTTCTTTGCTTGATCCTCAGGGTATCCTTGGAAAAATACAAAAAAATAAAAAAAAATCTAAAAACAATAAAAAAATAGAAAAGTACAAAAAATAATAAAAAAAGAAAATACCAAAAAATCAAAATATTAGAAAAATCCAAAAATAATAATCTGTTCTCTGGTGAAAACCTGGTAAACAGGTGCCTTGGATAAGTACCATAGTGAAAACATGGCAAACAGGCGCTATGTATAGAGTCAGTATCCACCATCTTAAGTCGTACATCCATCTCATTCCATATCAATCCATAATAAATCTCCATCCATCCATCATTGATTTTGCATTTTCCACTTTCCTATTTGTCATGGCTTGGAAATTGTTAGTGTCAGTTATCCTTTTACCATCATCTAGTGTCAGTCATCCTTTAGCATCATCTAGTGTCAGTTGTCCTTTAGCATCATCTAAATGTCAGCTATCCATAAGTCAGTACACCCATTGTTAGTTCATCCATCGTCATCCATAATAAAAACCTCTACCTGAATGGGGGCAACTTTTTCCTTAACCTAGGTTTAGGAATGGATCCTTATTTGAGGTATGACAACATCAATCTAAACACTTCACACTTTATCACTATCCTACATCATCCACTATCACTTCATCTTATCTTATATCATCAAATCTCCTAGAACTACATATCATCATCTCATCTCAATCTTAAGGTACCTTGATCCCATGGATATGGGTACGTAGGCAGTCTAGAATATGAAGGAAGTATCCAGTACTTAGGTACATAAGATGCCATCATTTCCCCTAACCATTCTCATCACATTTCACCCATCTCATCACTCTACCCAAAACTACACATTATCATAATCATCTTTCAACGTAATGTGCCTTGATCCCGTGGATACAGGGTATGTAGGCATTCTAGAATACGAAGGAAGTATCTAGTACTCAGGCACATACGATTCATCATTCTTCATTCCAATCCATTAACACTTTCACCTTTCTTGTCTTTCATTTATCACACTCCATCCATGCACCTAGACTTGACTAACTCAAGCAAAAAATGAACTATGCACCCTTATGAAAGCTAAAGTACCTATTCAAAACCTAAAGCAAAAATACTACTAAAGCCATATGCTGTCCCTCATATCCGCTTGCCACATTTGCTATATTTAATCCATCTATCCTAGATCAGACCAACAACCTTTAATGGATATATCTTTCCTACAATAAGGCTTAATCTATCTATCTACCTAGAGAAACCTCTTTGGCAAGAGAATATGTTGGTTGTGTGTTTACTTTGTAAGTCAGTCAATTTTCTTTTTGGTTTATCTTTTGTCCCTTTCTAATTACCTATCCAAGACTGCCTTGATTTATCTATATCTTGGTACGTTGCGACGAAGTATGGATTGGGGCATAGTTATTGCTTTCGTATGGTGTGTTCGTGGGATGTTCTTATAATCTTACTATGGCTAATATTTATCTTGTGCATGTGTTACAACCTAGCATCTTACATATTAATATACTTTTGCATTTATGTATTAAGTTTATTATATGTTCAAGACTATGGCTTATTCACATGTATGTGTGTTACAACCTAGCATCTTACATATTAATAGTCTTTTTTTGCATTTATGTATTAAGATTATTTTATGTTCAAGACTATGGCTCATTCACATATCCAACAAGGTTATATTATGTCTAGTAGATATAAGTTCAAACCGTTTGCTTGCAGAGTCAATGTCCTTGCACCGGATATCTTGACACCTTGGTCTTATATACCTTGGTTGCATAAGTATCCATGTTCTATATTAAAATTAAGGATTGCTCTTTATAAGTATTTGTGTAATCGTTGCAACAAGTTATCCATTTATCCATCCATACATCCAAAATCCCAATATAGTTTTCATACAAAGATCGATCACTAATATATCATTTTCTATCTATCTATTCTATTTCTATCTCATTTTCTTCTATCATCAAAGTCTTCTACATACCTGCAAAACCAAGTGTTAGACATCATATCCATACATCTCTAAGCATAACAATCATCATATGAGTCCATAATCATATTATAATGTCATCTCATCCATACATCTATAAGCATAAAAATCCTCACATGAATCCATAATCATAAGTACAACATCATCACATCCATAGCATATAGAAATACATCATCATACACATGAATATCTATAAACATCTTCATACATCATAAAGATCATCGCATATATCATATATCATCATCAAGGTCATCAAAAGAATAGAAATGTCCCTATATGCATCATGTACATAAAAATTGGTGCTATAATACATCAAGGCTATCGAAGAGCCCTCAAAATGTACATCAGATGCTCACATGCACTGTAATCAAAATATAGTACATCATGTATACATCAAAGTAGTGCAATATATCAATATGATTCAATATATACACCAATCAGCCTTGAAGTGAGCCATGCATCAAACTCCCAGACAGCTGCTGGGATCCCTGAACCCCACCTTCGCTGGGTCTAGCTCCTCTTGAGTGTGACCTCCTTGAAGGTCCCATAACCGATGACCCAGTCCTCCATGAAGTGGAGGCCCCTGATCTCGACCTACTCCTATAGATGGGTTGTTGCTGATCTGGTGGTACAACCCCAAAGTACAAACCTCTGTAATACTCTGCCTCGTAGGTTGGATAAGTCAGCTCACCCTATACCCAGGTCAACACTAAGGCTAGTATCACTATGGCCTGGTCTATCCCTAATGCCCTCCTTGCTATGTCTCTCTCATATGTCAACCTCTAAACTAGGGCCTCTACTAATAGTCTCGCCTAAACTGTGACATCCCTCTCTGCAGTAACTCTGGCTAATGCACCGTCATCTGCTAGTGTTGGAGCTAGTGGTGGCTATGCTGCTACTGCTGCTGCTGCTTATGCATGCACCTATGCCTGGGCCTTGGCCTGTCGAGCCTCTCTCTCTCTCTCTCAGACAAATCAAATCTCTAGGCGAGTCCTCCTCGCCATCTCCTCTCTGTGCAATCACTTTGCTCTCTAATGCTGTCTTGGTCTGAAGCACCAACTACCTCTGCCCTACATTTTCCATCTCCTCTCTGTGCAATCTCTTTGCTCTCTCTAATGCTGTCTCGACCTGAAGCACCAACTACCTCTGCCCTACATTTTCCATCTCCTCATCTCCATGTCCATGTCCCTGTCCACTACCTCTCCCTCTAGCCTCTTGGCATACTCTAGCCTCATGTCCAGGCCCTGCCAGGTCTGCGGCTACTCCAAGTACTCTTGGACTTGTAAATCTCACTGGCCTATGTTGTAGCTAGTAGGCATCATACTCTGGCATGGTCCCGGGGTCCACCTCCCCCAAAATCCAATCCCACATAACCGGGGCTAGTCCCTATAACTCTGCAAGTGCTGTGGCCCCGATGATCTCGGGACCCCGATCTACTATCTCCCTCCGTGAATGTGCATGCATCGTGTCTCCCATTGGCTCTGTCTGGGGTAGTCCAAACTGCCATAGTACCCTCTTAGGTAAGTAGCACTCAATAGTCTATATGCTCCTCCCAAACAAATATCTAGCCTACCGATAGTATACCAGCTACTCGGCATCCTCCTCCCATGACTCACAATCCCGCCATGGTCTTCATACGAACATATCCATCTCACCAGTCTGGCATCGCCAATATGCAATGGCACTGACCCACCTTTGTGTAAGGGATCCCTCATATAAAAACACATATGGCTCTCCATCCTCTTGGTGACGAGGAGAGACAGGTCGCATGACTCAGATGTGCTCCCAAGCCCACATGTGAAGTAGAGTCATTCCTGCTGATAGGCTACCCCCTCTCTATATGTGTAGTCATGTAGATCATGATACAACTATTCAAGAACACATGACCCCAAGAATATTTAATGCCATGCATGAACATCCCTGATAATACTATGCCCCATCCAACTGATAAACCTTTGGAGTGTTGGTCAGGACATAAGAAGCCTCTGATCAGCGCCACAATGATCCATTGAATCTTGTCACAGAGGCTCGACATGTGACTCTAACTAATCTCAGAAAACCACACACCAAGGTCATCTATGCAGAATAACTCTCTCAAGCCATCCTCACCCCTCTCAACGTTATAATCCACGCAGGCTCCTTAAATAGGTATCCTCAGGATGCGCCATACATCCTCTAGGGTCACAGTTGCCTCACCAGTCAGGAATTGGAAGGACAATGTATCACTATGCCACCTCTCGACTAATGCAGTAATCAAGGATAGATTAGCCCTAATCAGTGTCAGATGGGCTATATGCCAAAGTCCCATAACCTCTAGGAAGATCTCCTCCCAACCAAGCTGGACCACCTTGGTGGCATCTACAAAATGCCTCTCCCTCGACTGTAATAGTGGTAAAATAACCTGCATCAACATGATCAACTGTGTTATCCTTTGACAAACTACTTGCATTAAACATGAAATTCTAGTCAAATCATATTCAAATGCACTCTATGCTAAGTCAAGCATGACATAAACCTAGCCAATCTAGCCAACATCAAGTCAATCCTAGTAAAAAAGGGACAAAACCAAAAACAAAGTGTCAAAACTAAAAGCACCTAACTATGCTCCATATGTTCTTGACTGCGCTCCATTAGTGCTTGATTGTCTTCCATATGCACTTTAAAGTCATGCCACATGCACTTCAAAAAGCCTCACATGCGCTTCAAAAAATGCCATTTGCGCTTTAACACATGCCATAGGTGCTTAAAATTGCACCATTTGCGCTTCGAAACCGACCATTTTCCTAAGTGGCCAAAAGTACCTTATTTCAACCATATGTGCTTAAATCAAGTGCATATGCACTAAATTTTGCCAGATGTGCTTTAATTCATGCCATATGCGTCTAATTCCTAACGGTGCACTTTTGGCCAAAAAACTAAAAGCCCTAATAAATGCAATCAAAAGCAAGTTTTTAGGTACTTATTGCTCCCGATTCTCTCGTAGGCTTCCCATACATCCTCACACGCTCACCTCGGTGTCTATCTACTGGAATCGTCATCTCTGCAACTATCTGAGTTCCCCTAAGTACTACACTCTCAATTATGCACTACAAAGCTAAGAGCTTTGATCTCTATGAACTGTGAGTGCGTAAATGAACTGAGAGGTACCCCCTGGGCCCTATTTATAGCATCCCAACCCTAATTCTTCCCACCCCTTGTCCTATTTTTCCTCGTGTCAACCTATTTTCTTCATTGTGTCAGCCTTCATATTTCCACTCTTGTCTTTCTCAGCATATTTTCTTCTAGTCGCGAGTCAACCCAATCCTTCTGTCACTTCCCTGTCTTTCCTCTTGAGGGGGCATCCTACACCAGCTACATTGGGGCATGATTGTATCATATTTTATCACTATTTTCATTGAAACAATGCTGAATCACATTGTATCAAAGAGGGGCAAAATGTAGACACCTAAAAATGACCCTTCACATCACATCACTTGCATACGTCATTTCTTCCTAAATCACCTACATTCAACGTTAATTAAATAATCTAGTTATTTAATTAATTTCATCAAATTCCTCAATTTCTTTAATTTCCCCTAATTTCAACATTAATTGATTAAATTCTATTAATTTAATTAATTTTCTGTTTTATCTTCAAATTAAATAATTTTAATTATTTAATTAAATCATTATCCTCTTTCAATCTTCAAATCCACATTAATTAAATAAATTAATTATTTAATCAATTGATCATTCAAAGTTCTCTTATCCACAATTAAATAATTTTAATTATTTAATTAATCAATTATTCCTCCAAATTTAAATAAATTATTTAAATTTATTTAAGTTGATTCAATCTTCTAAAAATAAATAAAATTAATATTTTATTTATATTCCTCTATCATGCAAAATAAATTAAATCAATTTGTTTGTTTAATTAATTTAAATCTTCATATCTTATCTCATTCTTTCATGCCCAATTAATTAAATATTTCTCAATTATCTTCCAATTCTTCTAAAGATAATCTTTTCTTCTATGTGCACAATTAGTCTTATTTTTAGAACTTCAAAAGATAAATCTAAAGTTGAGTTAATTGGCTTTAATTATTATTGTTTTTATCATCAACTCATAAATTGGAAAAAAATATTCTAATTTATGAAATCAAATCCCATCTTTAGCCAAAAAGTAATTAATTCAATTGAAAATAGCTTTTTCAGCATGACACATGTCGTGTGCACATTCATCATGAGCTCTTGATTTATCTCAACAATCCATTTCATTAATTTATCTTGACCATTGATCGATCTTACCCTGGAACCTATATATACCTTCTTCACTCTTTCACAAATCCTCTTCGATCATTTAAGCTTTTGCATTCCTGCAATGCTTGAGCATTCATTGCGTCATTGAGCACATATTGTATCTTTGAGCAGTTTGAGCACTTATCTACATCTGCTTGTTGCAACCATGGGTACATGACGTATTGAGCAATCCACATAAATCCAAGAGATCAATACAATTTAGGTGATAACTTTTGATTGTTTAATTGCATATTCATTGATATTGTTATCGTTTAGATGGATCTTTTGATGTTATAGGATTGAGTTATTGTTCATTATTTTGATTTTATATAATCTCAATTTTACCTATACCCACCTTTGATATTAAAAGATTTAACCAAATTCATATCCATGAACACTCATGAGAAAGATGATTGTGAAAGTTCTATAAATCATGATAATACATTAGATCTAATATCTAAAGTATATGACGATGATGATGATTCTATGAGCTATCCTATTCCTCATTTAGTCAAATGTTTAAGTACTTTGGACATCACTAAGGATGTGAAAATCTTGAATAGTTCTCCTTTGGTTTCATGTTCAAACCCCTTGGACATTACTATAGATACAATCATCGACAATTCTCTTCATAACACTGTACCTTCCCTTTGTTCCAATGCTCCTCCTTTAAGATATGAAGCATTGGTGGATGAAGAAAGGTCTCTCACATTAATTCCTTTAGGGATGGATGTTGAGCTTAATCATAATAAAAACAATGTTAATTCAATCATCATGAATAGACTTATTCCACCCACTAAGAGGATAGTGGATAAGTGCACTAATGTTCCTAAACTCATTGTGTGTGGGGCACCCAATGTGCCTCCTCACTTTAAACTGGTGATTATGGTTCAAGGTGTTCCAACACTACCTAGACTCCCGGGTTACATTCTTAATATTGGAAAACAAATTACTCAAGGAAATCAAGGTGTTCAATATGTGTCGCGGTATCCCACAATTGTTCACACATATAACACCCGTAACAATAAGGAAAGTAAGCAAGCACCACATGTGCCCGTTTATCTTCCATCTTCACAACCTATGCTTCCTCAACCACCCCATCTTATTCATAAAGGTGGTCAAGATTATGATCTTGTGGAGTAGCTTCGTGCTACTCCCTCTCTTTGGGAACTCATACAAACATATCCTACATACCATGGAATGCTCCAGGAAGCTTTACAAAAGGTGATTGTACCACCCGCTATTAAGCCTAATGATGTAGCAGCTCTGTTAGATTGTATACATGCGATAAAAAAATTTATGTTCCAACAACATGAGTTACTATTGACCTATTTTCCTCTATCCAGAGTCCAATAGTTCACCTTGAAAATCTTCTTGAAATCCCTTGGAATATAGCTCTGCAGGTCTTAAATCCTTCAAATTCCAACGTTCTTGTTTAGTGGTGAAAATGCAAGGACATAAGATAGAAAATGCGAGTCCCACACTTTCACCGACTAAGACATTAGGGAAGCAAAGGCAAGTTTAGGAATAAACTACTATTCACTAATGTTCCCTTTTCCTGTTTATTATGACTGAGTGACATCTTGAAATCAGGTTTTACAAGCTAGGTTTCTCTCTCTAGCCTTATAACCTAAATTTGCATATTAGATTGAAATAACTAAATTTCTGACACAGATACTGACGAAACAAATACAAAAATGCAGAGTAAACATATCACAAAAATGCAGAGTAAACATATCATAGACATTGTACCTAGAAATTAAGGGTCAGTCAGACTAGGGCACCATCAACATTGTCCCACAAGTTTTTGAATGTCAGGATCTTCTGCACTAGATGAACAACAACCTTCAGAGGCTCTTGGATCCCAGAAGTTTTGCCCAGTTAGACTAGGGCACCATCACCATAGTCTTGAAAGTCTTGAAATTCTAAAATTCAAATTCTGTCACGACTGTGTCCACAAAATAAATCTTTCTGCAACTCCTTTCCACCAGATCTTGTCAAATGCAACCTGCACATGTAAAAGGAGGAGAAAAATGTTTGCATCTATATAGGAGCTTGCCTCAATCAAGCCCCATTTCAGTGTTCCCACCTCAACAATAGCCAGAGATAAAGATTTGTAGATGTGTGTGCAAACCCTAGCAAAGTGTATGCAGATAATAACAAACCTTAGATGTCTCAATCAAGGGAAGATCAATAACTTGCACAAACTCACAAATACAAATTCACCTCAAGGAGATGAAATCAATGAAGACTTGCATGAACAAGAAGGCGAATCAGCAATGTCTGCGGAGGATCTCCAAGCTCAATGTTGGAGGCTTCAACCCTTCTCTTGATCATGCAAAAGGTGTGCAAAACCCTAGGAAGAGCAAGATACACTCAAGATCTTGATTCCTAATCTCCATCCATTGTCTCTAAGATAGAAAAATCAAAAGGGCTTCAAGAGCTTCAACAAATCACTGATCTTCAATGACAATTTTGCTAGAGTTTTGGCATCAAGCTTACATAAGAATTGTGTGTTAAAATGATTTTCAAATGTCTCTTTATATCCAACCTTAGGTATTTCAAAATTTGAAATAAGATGTCGACATCACGCGAAAAAGGAAAGTTTGAAAGTGGAATCCCGGAATGCACGACAAGAGCCGACATCCCCCCGAAATTTAGGACCCTGGGAAATTAGGGAGGACAAGGGCGCTAGCGCCCAAGTCCAAGCTCTAATTTTCTGAACATGACTACTTTAGGGAGGTTAGGGGACCCCAAATCCAACTTTGTTTCTCTAGTTTATGAGATTCTTCTAGTTAGGTCTAAGTTAGTCAGGGTTTTGGGAAGGTCTATAAAAACTAGGTTGAGAGGTCACCAAAGGGGAGGAGCTAAACCATGGGGAAATTGTACCATTCCATATAGGTGGACAATTTTTGACATAACAGTTTTGCCTTGCAAAAATCCTTGAAAACCCATCTAGAAAATCCTTGTAAAAATCCCTGAAAACTCATCTGGAGAATCCTTACAAAAAACCCAGAAAACCCAGAAACTTTTAGGCTTCAATGTCTTCCTTCACAGAGATTTCCATCTTCATACTTACTTGTTTTCTAGTATGGATATCTGTTGTCTAGATATCTAGATATTTTCTAATATCCAGACCTTAGCTAATATCTGGATGTTTTCCTAACATCCAGATCTTAACTAACATCCAGACCTTAGTAGATATCTAGACCATAGCTAATATCTGGATGTTTTCCTAACATCTAGATCTTATCTAAGATCCTGATATTTCTCAAATATCCAGACCTTAGTCGATATCTGGATTTTTTCATATTATCCAGATATTTCCTAATGTTCGGATCTTTCCCAATGTCGAGATCCTTAAAGTGAATGTCCTAACGACGTCATCTGGTCCCCTCCCCTAAGAAGTGCATATGATGATGACATCATCAAGACATTTCACCATTGATATATCATCCTTCAGTGTTCATAACCTGATGACGTCATCCAAATCTCCTCTCTAATGAAGTTCTCTATGCCAATGACATCATCAGGATATTCAAGGGTGGCATGTTAAAAGTTAATATCCCGACCTTCCCAATATGTAGATGATGTCATCAGGATATGGACGTCAGCCTCACGGGAATGGACATAAAGAAGCATCTAGATATTAGGCTAATATCTAGATATCAAGTTAACATCCAGACATTAGGTATTCATGTGGATGATGACCCAATTGACCGTGAAGGTAAATTTGACGGGTGCATTTGGATACTGGGATTTTGAAGCTTAAGTGTTTAGTCAGGCTATATCATCCAGATATTTGCAAATGTGAGGACCCGAGGGTGCATGCATGGATATCCATATGCTCGTTGACTATAACTTTGACCACAAATATCTTCTTCATCATGAGGAATTTCTACATGATCCAAAAGGCAAAATTGCTTAGAATTTCATCCTCTTTCATTTGGCGGGGTTTTTGGGCGATGATCCAGCCTTTGAAGTTTCTATCCAAAATTCAAGATCTGGATATGGATGTGCATATCTGGATATCAGGATAAGTTACTGACTGAAGATGAATGTGTAGACTCGGCTGACAAGACATATAAAAGGCTGACTTGAAGTGTTGTAAAAGATTTGAAAAATCAAATATTTTGCATTGATTGTTGCAGGTGCAAGATTCAGCAGTTTGCATTGAAGACACAAATATCTTTCATCTGCTCCTGGATCTAGATATTTTTTATATTGAATTCTTGCAAATAGACATCCCTTCTAGTGAGGAAATATATCTGACAGGCCCATGGGCACATTCATTACAGTAGGTAATGGCACTCCATTGTAAATGCTATATAAAACATGAAATGTAATGTATTTAGGTTGGTCGTTGATTGTTAAAAATCATATCTCTTGCAATTGTAATCGTGCCTCTTTGAGAAAGACATTAGATTTTTATCTTCTCATGAATTATTCTTTGCTCTGTGTATTTTTATGTTTGATCTCCATCTATGAATGCATCTTTCCTCTTGGATTTCATTTAGTCTCTCTTACTTCTGCAAGTAGTTCATGATTTGTGTATGTTGGTTTGTTGAATATTGTTATTTTGTACATATATGGTTGTTTTGAGGGCCTTCTCATATTCAAACCTGGTGTATCACCTTCTTTTAATTTTAGTTTTACTCCTTCTTCCTCTTTTCATAAACAGGTGGATAGATTAGGTTGTCTTAGGATCGCTGAATCTCTCATTCAACAAAGGAACCAACCTCTCTCTGGAGATTTGGCCTTCCTGTAGGGTCCCACACCTGGAGGTCATCTCAATGTTTCACTAGATTGTTGGAGCCCTAAAAGCCTTCAACACTAGGTGCAAATCTATGTGAAAATAATTACCATCAATGGAAGTTTATAATCAACATGACCCTCTTCTAATCTTTGTCACAATAAACAAAAAGTTGATAAAGTGAGTTATGATTGATAATGGGTCATCTCTTAATGTTTGCGATGTTGATTTGTTACACAAATTCAACGTTGATACAAAATTAATTAAACCAGATAGGATTAACATTTGTGAATTTGATGATGTTGGTAGACCATCCCTGAGTACTATAACCTTGTAAAGGTTGGACCCGTGACATTATCTACTCTTTTCCATGTCATGCCTGATGCACTTTCCTATAACATCATTCTGGGTAGATCGTGGATTCACGCCATGGGGGCAGTTCTATCTACCCTTCATCGATCAGTAAAGTTTATTTACGAAGGTAAACATCACGCCATAGAAGCTGATCCGAAGCTGCAAAGTTGCTTACACATTGAAACACAAAAACAAGTTGTCAATCACAAGATTCCCAATAACTTAAAAGTTGATTCATCAATACCTCTTGCTGCAGAAAATGCTGTGCAATATTCAATATTGAATGCACTTTTTGGTGATGATTGGGGTTCATTAGACTTTACTCCTACCTTTATGGGGGAGTATAAACTTAATAATGCTGAAACATCAAAATTTGCATCGATCTCATCCAAGAAATCTTTGGAACTACCTAAGAAACCTAAAGTTTCTTTAGTAGAAAAGAAAGACAATACTTTCACTTACACTAAAGAATATGAGACTTATGAGGCCCCACCTTCTTCTAAAAAGATGGAGTCTCTCTATGGTCATTCATTTCAAATCCTTTACAAAAATTGCAACTACATAGGCAATGGTTGTGGTGTAGTCCAACAAGGAATCAAGGTCCCCTTAGAAGCTATTGCACATAACTCTTCTACTAGTATTGGATACCATTCTTTGAAGCCCACCAAAGCCTACCATCATCCTACTCTTAATTCAATATCAACAAGTTCAAGACTAAATTTGATATATCCTGAGATGATAGACATGGATTGTCTGCTAGGAAATATCCCGTTGAAATAGGTAAGTATATCTCCCTCCTTTTGCCACATTTGATGTAGCACCTATTCCAACTGCTCTCAAGGGTGGACTCCTCCTAGATATATATGCGAGAGTTGTCTTGTGCTCCCCCATGTTGTGTTAAATGTTGTTTAGGTCTCTTTGAATGACCCTTGATAGTATTGTAAGGTTAAGGATACAAAGAGACCGCCTCTATTGTGACCATTCTTCTATTTTTTTCTCCATTCTTCTACTCTCTTCTCCTATATCTTATTGTTGTGTGTTGTGCCTTGGGGGCATAACATTGTGGAGGATGTATAGGGGGAATCTTACCATGTTGTGAACCCAAGTCACTCTTGTCTCCTCTCTCATTTTTATTGTTTGCACATTCTTCAGTGACTCTATTAGTCGACGGATGAAGAAAAATAAACAAATACTGATAAGGACCATGTGTCTCTTTAGTAGGAAAGTAAAAATGGACCTAGTCCATATATGAAGATGGGTTTGATATAAATATCTGACGCTTGACTACTAGAATCACTTCGTGTGATGTATCATGTTGTGAACATTTCGTCGTAACAAACTTTTGCAATACTCTCAATCTACTCCAACGCACTTTGGATTGTTTTGTATCTCACCTTGTTGCTACACTGAGTTCTGAGATACCTGCAGTATAGCCCAATGACTATACTCAATTTTGAACCTGCAAGTGTAGCCTTGGTCTTTGATGTGATCTTATACATGATTTCTATATAGCTTCTATGAAGGGATTTGGTTGCTATCTTAGAGTAAGATTTTCTAACCAAAGCTTATATCTTGTCGATTATCTTCGCTAATCATATCAATGTGTTTGTGGGAACATTCGGTGATCGTAGCACATGTCACTTTGGGGCATGGGCTTTGTGAAAGCTCTTGTTCCCTTGCGTGTTTTCACTCTACCTTAATGTGTTTGATACCGGCAAGCGGGATCAACCACCTTAAGGTGGGGGCATATATAATGGTATCTGCTTGATTACTTTTACACTAATAAAGCATGTTTAATAGCCCTCATTACGAGGTAGGATGGTGTATCTGTTGAGCTAGTACACATCCTTTTAAAGCAAAAAGCTCTCATCATGAGGCGGGATGGCGTATCTCTTGACCTATTTCGCATCCTTTTATACAAAGCCCTCATTGCGAGGTAGGATGGTATATCCCTTGAGCTAGTGCACATCCTTTTATATAAAGTCCTCATTGCAAGGTGGGGTTGGATCTTGAGTCATTCACCCTTAAGTGTGTCTTTAGCAGTTGTGGTAGTGTAGCTCAACTGTTAGGTATGTTTGGCATGTTTTAGATAGTGGAGTGGTGATGAGCTCCTCCCTATTTCCCGTGTTTGCCGTGTATAAGACATATAGTGTGTCAACAACATACTATATGGTGCTCGTGTATTCCGTGTGTTTTATGTGCCTTCTTTACATGTCTTGTGTGTTTGTGGCATGGTCTAAAGTTATGTGGCAATGAGTCCCTCCCCATGTTGTATGTGTTTTGTGTGTTTGTGCATGGTCTAAAGTTGTGTGGTGATGAGTCCCTCCCCATGTTGTATGTGCCTGTGCATTTTTGTTTACCTTAGTTAGCATTATATATGTATAGATATGTAATTGCTTAATCATGTATTCTCTTCATGTATACTTCATGTATTGCATGACTTCTCTCATGTCTTCTCCACATATTGCATGCTTCATTGTCTTCTCTATGTATTGTGTGCTTCCTTACTGTATTCACAGTGTCTTATGTGATTGCTAAGCATTTTCTTATGTTTGCCTAAGCCTAGGGGCTAGATATAGTCCTTCAAGCTTTGGGTGTGTATTCATCCTCATGTTTGATGTGTTTGATGTTTTGATATGCTTCGACCGTACTTTAATGCATGTGCGGGATCGTAGGATCTCACACACATTAAAGTGGGGGCTAAATGTTATGGAGTAAAAAGTGGACACATGCGTTTTTACCTCCTAGTTTAGCTCCTAGGTCCTTGTGTTTAAACTTTATGAGAAAATTATTCATCTCGAGGAGAAATCCTTCAAAATCCATGACAAATGGGGACCAGGGGCCCATTTTATGTCTAAGTCCTGACCAAAAAAGGCCTCTTGGATTTGGACGCTCACGCCCAAGTCCACCCTGATTAGTTGGGGTGAAATTAAATGTATGTCAGCTTAGGACTTTTAAATGGGTCCTCCCTTCTTGTCTCTTTCAATTAATTATGAAAGTTTAATGGGATAACATATATAAACAAGTTTTTGATTTAATTTTGTTTAAGGTTGATCATAGCAAGGTTATGATATTGTGCAAAGGTGAATTCAAGGCATTCATTGTGTTTGTGGCAGACTTGTGTTAGTATTGTGTTTGTTGCAAATTTGAATTCATCATCAACATCCTTGTGAATTGAAGAATCTTCATCCTCTCAAGGACATCACCTCCAAGGTGACAACATCTTTGTGTTTGAATCATTTCATCATCATTTGGATTATCTTTAGCCTCTGTCCTACTAGTGCACACTCTCTCATTAACAACAATGTTGGGAAAGATTGAATGCTAACGTGGGATTTGATTGAGGCAAATCCCTAAACACCACAACCCCCAAACCCCTTTTCTTATTGTGTGTAGATTATAGGTGCATGAGTTGCGGAAGTGAAGATACATGGAAACTGTTTGAAGGTTAAAGACTCTAGATCTAAAAATAGAATTTGGGAATTCCACTATAGTAGACATGGGTGCTAGCACCAATGTCTAGCAGGTTAAACAAACTCTGAAATCAGCATTAGAGCATCATCTGTAACATTTTTCTAGTTTTGAGTTATCAGAGAGCTGAACTTTCTAGACTCAGGCACTAGCACCAGTGTCTTTTGACATTCTAGCTTTTGAGGGACAGGTTTGGAGATCTTACTAATCATCTTGACACTCTCAGATCCTGACTTGTTGCTTCTATTTCTCTGTTATTAGCTGATTATCCAAATTCTAGGGTTTAGTGCATTAGTGAGCCTAGGGTTTGATAAGAAGCTTGGTTGAATCACATCTTTCCTCTGCAAACAAGAGCACAAAATTAGTAGCTAAGCCCTCTTCCATCTTGTAGTGGCTTGGCTTGGTTTTGTCCTTGAATGTTGTAGTGAAAGGAGGGTTTGATTTGGTGTACTCACACACATCCAATCATCTCTCTTTTTAACCTATAACAATTCTTAACAGAGGACAATTAAGAGTGAACAACACTAAGACACCATATGAACTATGGAAAGGAATACCTGTCTCTGTCAAGTATTTCAAAATTTTTGGAAGCAAATGCTATAATAGAAGAGATGAGGAAAGTTTGGGAAAATTTGACTAAAGATCTAATGAAGAAATTTTTCTTGGATACTCAACTAGAAGCAAAGCTTACAGATGCTACAATAAAAGATTGAGGAAGATAGTTGAGAGTGAAAATGTTAGGGTTGATGAAGAGTCACATCCATTCACACATGAGAAATAAGACTGCTGTTCAGATGAACCTTCTTGCATAGAAGAAGAGGAAGAAGATGAAGAAAAGGAAGAAACACAACAAAAGGCCACCAAGACTCCTGCCAAGTATGTTTAGAAGAACCACTCAAAAGATCAAATAATTGGAGACAAGAATGAAGGAATTCAGACTAGAAGAAGATTTGCAAGGGCAAAAATAGGTAAACTTCTCTTTGTTGTCTAAGATAGAACCTAAAACTTTTGCTGATGCTAGTGTTGATGATGGTTTTGATGCAATCATAACAATTAGTTAAAATTCACATAAAATGAACCAAAACTGACTTGAAAGATATGAAGGAATCGGTTAGGATTCATTTAATCCCAAGTTTAATATGGTCAGGTCTTGACCTGTTGGGCAAATTCAGTTGGTTGATGTGAAGCTATAATGTTCAAGGGGCCTTACGTAGTTTAGGGCTTCTTGTTGGTTTACTGGACTCAAACTATGTAAAGAGATCATGAAATATCAGTGTGTTTGTTCCTTCTTTGCATAAAAGTGTTACTGTGCTACAAAGCTTTTAAATGGTTTCTCTTAAATTATTGCAGCCTTCTCCTCTTAAGTATTATGAAAACTGTCCACTTTCAACTCTATTATGCGTGCTCTTTCAAATTTGGGACAATTTCCTTTAAATTTCTGCGTTTTCAACTAAGTATTTCAGAAGGGTTAGGAAAAGTTAGAAAGATCTAATCTAAAACCTCATTTTAATCTACCGAAGGATCTAATTGTTCTGTTATGCACTATATAAGTCATACAGTAACTTGATCAAATCCACAGACAAAAACCTTAAATGTAAGTTCTGAGCATTTTTACAAACATACACCTAAGATTGCAAGCTCTAAGAGAAAAAATGTTTCAAACACAATGAAGAGCAAGAAAACACTCAGAAGATAGATGCAGAATTCTAGATTCAATTGTATTAGAAACAGACAGTCATATATGATTTACAATGTCGGAATGACTCTTAGTTTCATTGATCAAACTACAGAAAACTTACAAGCTTTACAGATACAGTAAGGAAGCCAGATGTTCCATGCATTCCTTATTGCAGACACAGGTGACCTCCTTCTTCTACTTCTAAACTCAAAGGTCCCTCTATTCTAAATGCTATTCAAAAAACTCTGCTGCTACCAATTTCTAAGTAGCCCCTGTGTAAAGTTTTACAGTGTATCAAGGCACAATATATAGACTTTTCTGATTGTCCTCAATACAGCCCAAAAAACCCTAGTTTAAACCCTGGTTGAAACCTTTGGTTACAATATTAAATGCTGGTGAACCAATTTCCCAAAATACCTCTAAGCATCCATCAAATCTGGGTGAAATATGCCCTCTTGGAAAGACTAACATGTCAATTAGCCACTTCTGTTTGTCTGTTGCAGTCATGTCCTCAGCTACATTTTGTCTTCCATAAATGAAGGCCTTTGACTTCCTCGCACTTCATCCTTAATTTCTCCTGCTCTTGAGATCTGATTTCCTCTCTATCGTGTCACCGCCATTAAGTTTCAGCTCCCCGCTCAACTGCAAACCTGCAAAAATAGACAAGCAACAAGTATCACTTCACTTAATAAATAGTAGGAAACTAAAACATCTGATTAAAATGAGAAATCGGGCCAAAAAATGCCCCAAAAATGTGCTCAAAATGCATATACAATGTTCAAAACACCACAGGTCAACCATCGCTGACCAGAAAACATGTATTAGGCCCAAAAGTGCCTCAAAAACCTTAATGCTTTGCCCTTTTCTCGCCCATCAGCGTGAGTTCTACTGTCGGCGAGTCCAAAAAATAATGGGCCGATTTCCATTGTGTGACTGATGTCTCCTTTGTTAATCAGATGTGCTCTTTTATCCATCGGCGTAAGTTCTTCCATCGGTGAAAGCCTAAAGTGTTATTCCGATCGTTATTCGTTATGCCGATCGCCTCCTTATTTCCTTCTATCGGCGTAACATTAAACATCTCCCGCCGATCACTTTACTTCATCGATCGCCTTATATCAGTGTGACTCCTCTCTATCGGCGAAGGCTTAACACTTCGCTCCAATCACTGTTGTTTGGCCGATATGGCCCCTTGTTTACTTGTTCATCCTTTGCATCGGTGTGATACAACACCATCGGCGCAACAATTCCAAACAAAGTTGATGTCGAAAGTTATGCCGATAGCCAACGGCTATCGGTGAGACTATACCCTTCGGTTAGACAAATCCATGGAACCCCGATAGACCTTGTTATGCCGATCGCCCTTGATATACATTTTGGACGTGATACAAGCAATAAATCAGTTTTGATTTCCATTGGGTTCCGGTTTGTATGCATTGTTTGTATCTTTAGATATACAAGTCCGAAAAACATACAAGTACTTTTCTCTATTTGATAAACTTTCGGTTCTGGCACTTGCATATCTCGAATGTATGTTTGATAATATACAAGTCAGAATCATACAACGACTTAGTCTTGTTTAATAATCACTTCGGGTCCGCCATGTATAAAGTGTCTTGTATATTTTGTTGTATGTGACTCAAACATACAAGCATGTAGACATACAACAAATTAGCCTTGTTTCATAATAGTTGAATTCTGCGCCATGCATATTATCAATGTATATTTTACTCTGTATATTAACCCGACTGTAAAAGCGACTAAGTACAAAATGACTTTGTATATACAAACGCGTTTGTATATACAAAGCAATATACAAACCTGAATATACATTTTACCAAAATGATCATAACTTGCAAAATATGGTGAATTTTAAGATGGTTCAAAAAGGAACCCTAGCTCATTTTTCACAAGGAATCCAACCATATCATGCACTGGTACTGAAAATGCATTTTTCTCTATTTTTTTAAACAAAGTTTGCAAATTTTGACTCCCCTTTTTCCCTTTACCACCAAACAGAACAACACACAAAAAGCAAAAGCAACAGCCACAACAAGGGTCCTCATTTTCCTTAAGGAGTAAAATGGGGCATGTTGTGAACATCACAACAACTAGCACCCAAACAAAACAATTAAATTGAAAGCATTTAAGAAAACTAGATGAAATAAATCCATAACTTCCAACTATCCTTCCTGCAAATCATTATCCAACTTGAGACTTAAGGTATTCAATAAGGGTGCATGAATTTTCATTTTCAGTTTAAGTATGTGCAAGTGATTAATTATCCTCATCTTGAAGATCGGTTGAACAAACCAGTGACTGACATTAGCCTACGTAGTTGAGGATATTCCCTCATAGCTGACCGGATAGAGCCTTGCTGCCAGCGAGCGTCCATAGCCTCGGCAAGGTTATCGTTACAATTCTCCTAAGTAGGGCCCCACTGCCAGCGAGCGTCTATAGCCCCGGTAGAGTTACTTAGATGGCTTAATCTAGATTTTTAGTATAATCCGCTATATTCATTTTATATTTTATATTTTTTGATTTTTGAAAGAGATCTCACAAGATATAGCAATTTGTAACTTTACGATGCAAGGAGTGGGCACTTGCTGAAATTAAGCTGAGAATTGTAATGGTAGCAAGGGTGACCTCAAATTTTTCACCTAATATCTACACTGGTAGGTTCAACAAACCCAAGGATTTTAGGTGTGTCATCGTGAGAAACCTCTGAATTCTCAATCACATTTATTGAATACAAAATTTCAGAAGCTAGATAACTCTCTACATTCATGACAGTTACAACAAGTTATGCATAAATTGCAAATGATTAACCTAAATATTCTAAATTTTATACTATCTTGAATGGTTGTTAGTTTGCTCCCTAATACTCTAAAGTAAAACAAGGATCCCTGCTAAGGAGAAAAAAACAACCAACCAAACAGCGGGCCGCACAAACAAAGTAAAAGAAGACAAAACCGCACAAACAGAAACAAAACAACAAACAGAAAGAAACAGAAAATAGAACTATACAAACAACTAACCTACAAAGCAAGAAAACAACAAAGAAAAAAGAAAACAAAGTAAAGACTGCACATTACTTACACCATATTACAGAAAATGGACTGCCCTTTACCTCAGGCCTGGAAGTAGTGTTTCAAATGTTGGCCATTAACTGGTAATGGCACATCTTCTCCAGTCAAGGTCTTGAGTCTAAATGTGTTATCTCCTATTATTTTTGAAACTTGCAATGGACCTAACCATAGTTTGTCAAATTTGCCATGATGTCCTTTCTTTTCATGTGCTTTATCCCAGCACAGCACTAAGTCTGATATCCTAAATGTCTTGACTCTTGCTCTCTTATCAAACCACCTCTTAACTACTGCTTGGTGTTTGGCAAACTTCTCGATGGCTTGACCTCTTTTCTCATCTAATTGTAACATTTGTACCATCCTGGCTTCCCTATGATCCTCAAAGCCTAAAAACTCATTGGCAAACTTCCAGATTGGTCTTCTCAAATTTACTGGAAGTATGGGATCAGTCCCATAAACTAAATGATAAGGTGTACTGCCTAAGGCTGTTTTAAACTTGGTCCTATCTACCCATAATGCGTATTGCAACAAGGTGTTCCACTCTCTAGGATTCTTTGCAATCTGCCTCTTGATTATATCTAATAAAATCTTGTTCGTAGACTTAGCTAATCCATTACCTTGAGGGTAATAATTTGAAGAAAACTTTAAAACAATCTCGTATTCAAATGCCCATTTAGAAAACTTTAAAGAAGAGAAAGTAGGGCCATTATCACATACCAATGAATAGGGAGTTCCAAACCTGGTGATGATGTTTTCTTCAAGAAACTTGATAACTACCTCAGTTGTGGAGAATTTGCAGCAGGTAGCCTCAGTCCACCTTGTACAGTAGTCTGTCACCGTCAGTATAACTTTATGTCCTGCAAAAGATGGAGGATTGATGACTCCAATAAAATCCACGCCCCATTGTGCAAATGGTCTTGATTCAATCACAGGTTGTAATGGATTGGCCTGATTTCTTCCCTTATCTACTGCAGTCTGACAGGTGTGGCAACTTTTAATGTGACTCTCAGTATCTTTGAACATCATGGGCTAGTAATAGCCTGCCCTCAATATTTTGTGTGTTGTAGCTAGATGAGAACCATGGCCGGTTCCGTACTTGTCATGCAATTCTGTCAACACTTTATCCGCTTCTGCTTTATTTAGACATCTCAAATAAATTCCATCATGGTTCTTCTTGAATAGAAGACCTCCTTGCACCATATATTTTTGTGCTTTAATCTTTAAAGCTCTCCTTTGAGAAGCTTTCATCCTATTTGGGTACTTTCCAGCTATTAGAAAAGTATTTAGATCACCATACCAGTTTGATGCATCATGGGAATTCAACACATACTACTGTTTTATCAAATCTAGATCTGTATTTGCTATTGTTTGTACCAACGCTTGCCCTTTGACCAACTTCATGGGAATGATTTCCATGTCGAATTCCTGCAGCGCAATAATCCATTTGGCCCTCATTTCTCTATGTTCGTTCTGCATCAACAACATCTTTACTGCTGCGTCTGGCACTATAGCTTTGATCTGGCTGCGCAGAATGTAATGTCTAAATTTTTTCATGGCCCTCATTAATGCAAATGCTTGTCTCTCAATGTCTAGATATCTCAACTGTGCATCCTTTAGAGGCACGCTCATGAAGGTGATGGGCCTTTCTTCATTGTTTTCACCTTTCTGTGTCAAGGCAGCCACGACTGAATGAGAGGATGCGAAGGAGTATATGTAAAATTGCTTGGTGTAGTCTGGGCTTGCCAGTACAGGGGCATCAGAAATGGCCTCCTTAATATCTTCAAACGCAGCCCTAGCTACAGGCGTCCACTCCATTTGCGCATCCTTCCTTAACATAGCGTTCAACGGCTGTACAATTTCTGCAAAACTTGTGATAAACTTCAGAACAAAGTTAATTTTACCAAAAAATGATTTCAACTCTTTCCTACTGGTTGGCATTTGCAAATTTTTTATTGATTCTATTCTATCTGGATCAATTGAAATTCCATCTTTAGAAATGACATGGCCTAATAATTTACCTTTAGTTACGCCAAATATACATTTCTTAGGGTTAAGGGAAATTTCGTACCTCTCACATCACTCAAGTATTTTTCTGAGATCTTTAGCATGAGTGGATGCATCCTTGGAATACACAGTCAGATCATCCATATAGATCACAATACATTTACTTGTTAATCCACAGAACGCAATATCCATGGCTCTCTGAAAAGTGGCACCTGCATTGATCAGACCAAAAGGCATTCTCCTATATGCATAATTCCCCCATTTACAAGTGAAGGTGGTTTTTACTCTGTCATCTCTGTCAATTAAAACTTGGTTATAGCCCGAGAAACCATCTAAAAAAGACATCATCTTTGCTCCGTTTACTACTTGTAGCACTTCGTCTATTGGAGGCAGAGGATAATTATCCTTTTCAGATGCTTTGTTAAGATTTCTAAAGTCTACGCATAACCTGATGTCTCCATTTTTCTTCCTTACTGGTGCTAGGTTAGCAACCCAGACTAAATGTCTGACTGGGAAAATTATTCCAGTAGACAACAATTTAACTTCCTTAAAGATTAAAGGCTCCAGAATGGTGTTGACAGGCCTTTGTTTTTGCCTGGATGGTTTAACCTCTGGTCTCAAAGGTATTACGTGAGTTATGATGGACGTATCATAGGTTTTCAAGTCTTCATATGTCCATGCTATTACGTGTTTGTATTCTTTCAGAACGTCTAAAATTTATTTTCTAATTTTCTTAGAGCAAACCTTTCCAATCTGCACATTTTGAGGGTTTTGTTCTATTCCTAAGTTGTATGGTTCACACTTACCCCCCTCAGTTCTGGGTAAGTCTTTCTGTTTCACTACTCCATCAAAATCAAAGATTTGTTCTATTCAATTACCCCTTTGGGTAAGGAGTTGCTCTTCAAGTCGATTATATCCTCCTCATCCCATGTTATTTCAGGCCTTTCTTGCTCATCAATGATTTGAGCCTCACATACCTCATTACATGCCAGAAAATCAATAATTTGCTGATCCCCTCCAAATACCTGAAAGTGTGTAACATTGTCTGGGATACTGGGAATATTAACTAATTCAACAACAAATCGCCTCAATCCTGACAGTGTCAAGGGTTCTAGTGTGCTAGCAGCAATTGCTAATGCATCTGACCTGTGGTTCAGCTCTTTGGGGATATGCTCTATGTTAAAAGCGTCAAACGAATCTATTAAACCCCATACCCTATGTCTGTAACTCATCATTTTCTTGTAATTGCAGGCATATAGTTTTCTTACTTGCCTGACTACTAGTTCAGAGTCTGAAAGCACCCTGATCGTTTTCACCTTTTTCTTGATGGCCATGACAAGTCCTAAAATTAGGGCTTCATATTCAGCAATATTGTTAGTACAGGAAAATTGTAATCTATATGCTGCCAGGTGTGATTTACCCTAAGGATCTATAAGTTCAACACCCGCACCCGCACCCTGTTTTGATTTGGACCTGTCACATTTTAATGTCCACATGCCATCTTTACTTTTCTGACCTCTTATCTTGGCATGCTTTTTCTCTTCTGTCACTTGTGAGGTGCTGGCCTGTTTATTCATGGGTATTTCTGTTTGGCTAACTTGCATATGTGTATTTTTAGTTTGTAAATCAGAAGGACAACTACCCTTGTCTTTTATTCCCTCTCCTAAATTTGAAATCAGAGCACCTACATCACTCTGAAAGTATCCCTGTGGTTGATCAGGATTCTCATTTTCTTCTTGCACTTTTATCCTCTTCATGCATTTTTTGTATTCATATTCGATGATGTCCTTGCATATTCTACAACTCTCTTCAGAGTGTGGCCTATCATGAACTCCACATTTGTCCTTATATAGTTTACATTGGATAGGCAGATTTTGTTTAATGCAATCATCCACCTCTTGTCTAATAGCACGACCAAATTTCTCCATTGCACTGTTTTCTTCATCCGAAGAATTTCCATCAGACTCAACAAATAATGTTGTCTCCTTGCTTACAGGTTTTCCTCTAATGTTTAACATCATGATCTCTTCAATTTGCACCCCATTTTTAGTAATTCTATAGACACCAGGTTCAATAGCAGCATATAATATTTCATTCGTTCAATTATACTCAGTTATCATGTGTTTCATCCTGGGTTCTGCCTCTATTCTAATCTGATTTGGGACACCCCTCCAAGGTAGCCACATATGCGAAAAATCAGTGGCCATATATCCGTTTAATATTTTGGACCAGTCTCTACTTAGCAACATTCCATAATTTACGGGTATATCTACTATTTGAATGTCAATGAATTGGCTTACCCTAGGGTCTAAAGCTAATTGCATTTGAATGTTCATGAGTTCTCCTATCACACTAACCTCAATTTTATCTAGCTATGTGACAACCTTAGCAGATTTGGTGGGAGTCAGCCCGAGAGTTTTACATATCCCTAAGGGCATTACATTGGCTGACGCACCAGAGTCCACCATGCAATTGTGTATGTTCTTCCCACACAGTCTAACTGTCAACAAGAAAGGAGGAGCATCCTTCTTATCCGCATACATTACTACATTCGTATTGGAAGGCAGCTCGACTTTCTTACTTTTCTCTTTAGGTGGTAAATCCCCATTAGGAACAGTTATATCAGCAGAAACCTCGTCTATCATGGATGTATCCAGAGATTTTATAAAAGCATTTCTGATCCCTGGAGTTTTCAATAATTCATTTAGAGGTATACTGACCTTAATTTTCTTTATTTCCTCTGACAAGTAACTCATTAATCTCGCTGTCTCTATCGTTTCAGTTTTACTTGTTTGATCCTTTTGTACTGCTGTTCCATTATTTGTGGGCTGATTAGCTTTAAGTATGGTAGGATTGTTGCTGGCATTCTGATCTGGGGGTGTATTGAAGTTGTTAGGAGGAATCAAAGTGGTGAAAGGTCCTCCCGACCTAGTGTTGTTTCTTAAATTGTAGGTGTGGTTTTTATTTGTCTGTTGAAAAGCCTGCACCTCTTCCGTTTCAGTTAATACTTCATTTTCTGTTTCAAAAGGAAACTGAAAAGCATTTAACACAAAGGCTGATTCAGGATACAGATTTTCACAATAGTATGGTTCATCCTCTAACAATTCATCTTCCTTCTCGTCCACAGTTGCAAAGGTAAACATTTCTAAGACTAAGGCTGTATCATATCCCGAGGGTACTACCTCATTACCCTTGGGAATGAGAAATTCAGAGGTAGGAGGCTGCACATCTATATTAAAAATGTTGGCTGCTAAGTGGAACTGTGGACAGTCGTGCTTAGTGTGGGCATTGGTATTGTGAAATCTGCACCAATTTTTCAGTGATGTATTGGCCATTTGGATGCCAGCTGCCTGTTTTGCATCATGATTATTTACGTTTTCAAAAGGAGAAGCTAGAGTACCATTGTTTGGTCTAGTGTTCCATGCTTTGGGCGGTCTAGGCTGATTCTGATTTTTGTTATTGTTACCCTAGGCCCTATTGTTTATCACTGGTCCTCTATTTTGCATCAGCTACCCTTGGTTAAGACCTTGATGTTGATTATAGTTTTGGCCCTGATTTGAACATTGGCCTTGGTTATAATTCTGATTATAGCTCTGATTGTAGTGCTGGTTGTAGTTCTGATTTTGGTTGTATCCTTGGTTGCTTCTTCCACAAAGATTCTCATTTCTTAGTTGTGTCACTTCAGTGGTCAATCTTTTCAAGTGTGCAATGATCTCTTTAATTTCTTCCCTTTCCTCCGGTGCTTTTGTTACAGTTGTGTCTCTAGGAGGTTGGAAGAAAGGCTGACCATTATTCTGATTGTTACTAGTAGTGTTACCTGTGTAGGGAGCTATGGCTTGGATTGGAGTAGGACTAAACACAGGTGTGTAAGAAGGAACCGGATTTAATAATGGAGTGTGATGCATAGGGATTCCATTCCATGGTTGTGCAGGATTCTGCATCCCAAAATCTCCTCTATTGACAAATGGACTATAGGTCGTATGCCTCATCTCTTGGTTTACTAAGGCTGCCTCTTTATAGGCTTTGGATATTGAATCTATGTCAGGTTTTCTTTTGACGAACATGGCGGTTAAAGGATCCAAGTCGGCATAATACATAGCTAACAAGGTATCATCATCTATAGTGTAGGGGGCTACTATCCTAGAGTAGGCCTTTTGAAATCTGTCATTGAAATTATCAATCAATTCCCCCTCTCCTCTTTTTATGGTAGCCAATTTGTGATACAAGATGCAGGGATCAATGGGTCCTCTAAATCTAGATAAAAATGCTTCCTCCATGAGTAACCAAAAAGAAATGTAGCCACTGGGTAAGTTTACATACCAATGAGAGGCCTGCTCATTGAAGGTGTAGGGAAATAGTCTACACACAACATCTTCGTGTTCTAATCTGGCCCTAAAACATGCTTCCTTAAATATTCTGATGTGGTCTTCCGGATCTTGGTGTAACTGGTATTTAGGACATATCTTTTCTAGATTTTTGGGCATCTCATTATAATCAGGGAACGCAATAGGAGAATGAACATTGAAATAATCCATTGCAGGTGTTTGAGCTTGACCTGAACTTGTAGGAATACCTTGGTTTATTGGTGGGATAGGATTTATAGGAGGATTAGGACCTCTAGGAGTACCTGAACCAAGATTTAAAGATCTGTACGAGGAAATGTCCTAGTTCATAATGTTACCGATGGTATAAGGTGATCCAAGGGGTGTTCCAAATGAACTCCCCGCTTGAGATATTTTAGGATTCCAAATCAAAGGGCTCTTACTTCACCTTGTATCAGGTAGTTGCACAAAAATATCCCCTGAACTGGATCTAGACTTGGTCACTCTATTATTGTTATTAGCCAGTTTGAAACAAACCCTAACTCAGGTTCAGGCCCTCCTTCTAGCACCAAAAAAATTGTTGATGATGGTTTTGATGCAATCATAACAATTAGTTAAAATTCACATAAAATGAACCAAAACTGACTTGAAAGATATGAAGGAATTGGTTAAGATTCACTTAATCCCAAGTTTAATATGGTCAGGTCTTGACCTATTGGGCAAATTCAGTTGGTCGATGTGAAGCTATAATGTTCAAGGGGCCTTACATAGTTTAGGGTTTCTTGTTGGTTTACTAGACTCAAACTATGCAAAGAGATCATGAAATATCAATGTGTTTGTTCCTTCTTTGCATAAAAGTGTTACTATGTTGCAAAGCTTTTAAATGGTTTCTCTTAAATTATTGCAGCCTTCTCCTCTTAAGTATTATGAAAACTGTCCACTTTCAACTCTATTATGCGTGCTCTTTCAAATTTGGGACAATTTTCTTTAAATTTCTGCGTTTTCAACTAAGTATTTTAGAAGGGTTAGGAAAATTTAGAAAGATCTAATCTAAAACCTCATTTTAATCTACCGAAGGATCTAATTGTTCTGTTATGCACTATATAAATCATACAGTAACTTGATCAAATCCACAGACAAAAACCTTAAATGTAAGTTCTGAGCATTTTCACAAACATACACCTAAGATTGCAAGCTCTAAGAGAAAAAATGTTTCAAACACAATGAAGAGAAAGAAAACACTCAGAAGATAGATGCAGAATTCTAGATTCAATTATATTAGAAACAGACAGTCATATATGATTTACAATGTTGGAATGACTCTTAGTTTCATTGATCAAACTACAGAAAACTTACAAGCTTTACAGATACAGTAAGGAAGCCAGATGTTCCACGCATTCCTTATTGCAGACACAGGTGACCTCCTTCTTCTACTTCTAAACTCAAAGGTCCCTCTATTCTAAATGCTATTCAAAAAACTCTGCTGCTACCAATTTCTAAGTAGCCCCTGTGTAAAGTTTTACAGTGTATCAAGGCACAATATATAGACTTTTCTGATTGTCCTCAATACAGCCCAAAAAACCCTAGTTTAAACCCTGGTTGAAACCTCTGGTTACAGTATTAAATGCTGGTGAACCAATTTCCCAAAATACCTCTGAGCAGCCATCAAATTTGGGTAAAATATGTCCTCCTGGAAAGCCTAACAGGTCAATTAGTCACTTCTGTTTGTCTGCTGCAGTCATGTCCTCAGCTGCATTTTGTCTTCCATAAACGAAGGCCTTTGACTTCCTCGCACTTCGTCCTTATTTTCTCCTGCTCTTGAGATTTGATTTCCTCTCCATCGTGTCACCGCCATTGAGTTTTAGCTCCCCGCTCAACTGCAAACCTGCAAAAATAGATAAGCAATAAGTATCACTTCACTTAATAAATAGTAGGAAACTAAAACATTTGATTAAATCAAGGTGTGGCCGTGTAAAATGAGAAATCGGGCCAAAAAATGCGCCAAAAACGCACTTAAAATGCATATACAATGTTCAAAACACCACGGGTGAACCATCGCTAACCAGAAAACACGTATCAGGCCCCAAAAGTGCCTCAAAAACCTTAACGCTCTGCCCTTTTCCCACACATTGGTGTGAGTTCTGCTGTCGGCGAGTCCAAAAAACAATGGGCCGATTTCCATTGTGTGACCGATGTCTCCTTTGTTAATCGGATGTGCTCTTTTATCCATTGGCGTAAGTTCTTCCATCGGTGAAAGCCTAAAGTGTTATTCCGATCGTTATTCATTATGTCGATCGCCTCCTTATTTCCTTCTATCGGCGTAACATTAAACATCTCCTGCCAATCACTTTACTTCATCGATCACCTTATATCAGTGTGACTCCTCTCTATCGGTGAAGGCTTAACACTTCGCTTCGATCACTGTTGTTTGGCTGATATGGCCCCTTGTTTACTTGTTCATCCTTTGCATTGGTGTGATACAACACCATCGGTGCAACAATTCCAAACAAAGCCGATGTCGAAAGTTATGTCGATAGCCAACGACTATCGGTGAGACTATACCCTTCGGTTAGACAAATCCATCAAACCCCGATAGACCTTGTTATGCTGATCGCCCTCGATATGCATTTTGGACGCGATACAAGAAATAAATCAGTTTTGATTTCCATTGGGTTCCGGTTTGTATGCATTGTTTGTATCTTTAGATATACAAGTCTGAAAAATAGACAAGTACTTTTCTTTGTTTGATAAACTTTCAGTTCTGACACTTGTATATCTCGAATGTATGTTTGATAATATACAAGTCAGAATCATACAATGACTTAGTCTTGTTTAATAATCACTTCGGGTTCGCCATGTATAAAGTGTCTTGTATATTTCGTTGTATGTGACTCAAACATACAAGCATGCAGACATACAACAAATTAGCCTTGTTTCATAATAGTTGAATTCTACGCCATGCATATTATCAATGTATATTTTACCCTGTATATTAACCCGACTATAAAAGCGACTAAGTACAAAATGACTTTGTATATACAAACGAGTTTATATATACAAAGCGATATACAAACCTGAATATACATTTTACCAAAATGATCATAACTTGCAAAATATGGCGAATTTTAAGATGGTTCAAAAAGGAACCCTAGCTCATTTTTCACAAGGAATCCAACCATATCATGCACTGGTACTAAAAATGCATTTTTCTCTATTTTTTTAAACAAAATTTGCAAATTTTGACTCCCCTTTTCCCTTTACCACCAAACAGAACAAAACACAAAAAGCAAAAGCAACAGCCACAGCAGGGGTCCTCATTTTGCTTAAGGAGTAAAAGGGGGCATGTTGTGAACATCACAACAGCTAGCAAGGATGAAGGATGGATCCAGGCAATGGAAGAAGGACTAAATCAGATAGAGAAAAATCAGACTTGGGAATTGGTAACAAGACCTGCAGACAAAAATGTTATAGGCACATAGTGGGTGTTTAGAAGTAAATTTAATGAATATGGAGAAGTGGTTAGAAACAAAGCAATGTTGGTTTGCAAGGGTTATTCACAAGTGGAAGGAATTAACTTTGAGAAGACATTTGCTCCTATGGCAAGAATGAAAGCAATCGGGATGTTTCTTGCATTTGCAGTTCACAAGGACTTCAAGGTATATCAAATGGATGTCAAATCTACTTTCTTGAATGGTGACCTAAAGAAGTTTACATAGAGCAGCCTGAAGGATTTCAACTATCAGAAGATCAAAACATGGTATGCAGACTTAAGAAGGCTTTATATGGTCTCAAACAAGCCCCTAGGGCTTAGTATGCAAGGTTGGACAAGTATTTACTTTAGCAGGGCTTCAAGAAAGGTGCCACAAATAGAAACCTATACATCAAAATTGAGAATGAGCAAATATTAATAGTAGTATACGTTGATGATATAATCTTTGGTGGCAATGATGAAATGTGTAAGAAGTTTGTAGAAGAGATGCAAAATGAATTTGAAATGTCTATGATAGGTGAACTATCATTCTTTCTTGGACTTCAAATCACTCAATCAGATGAAGGTATCTTTATCTCTCAAGCAAAGTATGTCAAGGAGATGTTGAAAAAGTTTGGTATGGAAGACTGCAAACTAGTGAGTACTCCTATGGTAACAGGTTGTCATTTGAGTAAATATGATGAGTCACCTCAAGCTAACCAGACTTTGTATAGGTCTATGATTGGGGGCCTACTATACTTAACAACATCAAGGCCTGACATTATGCAATCTATCTATATGGTTGCAAGGTTTCAAGTTGATCCAAAAGAAACACATGTGAAGGCAATCAAAATAATTTTTAGATATTTGAAGAGCACTCCAAATTTTGGACTATGGTATCAAAAAGGTAATGGTTTTTCTATAAGTGCATATACTGATGTAGATTGGGTTGACAGTGTTGATGATAGGTGAAGTACCAGTGGTGGAGCTTTCTTTTTGAGGAACAATTTGGTCTCATGGTTTAGTAAGAAACAAGATTCAGTCTCTTTATCAACAAAAAAAGTAGAGTATATAGATGCAACATCCTACTACACTCAAGTATTATGGATGAAGCAAACATTGAAGGATATCAAGGTAATGTATGATGAGCCCATCCCTATCCTATGTGACAATACAAGTGCCATCAATATTTCAAAGAATCTAGTGATGCATTCTAGAACCAATCACATATCCATCAGGTATCATTTATTAAGAGAAAAGGTTGCAAATCAAGAAGTAAAATTAGAATATGTACCTACAAAGGATCGGGTTGCTGACATCTTTACAAAAGCACTTTCTAAAGACACATTTGAATATATCAAACAAAAGTTAGGGGTTGTTTCCCCTCCTTCTAACTAGATGTATAGATGATGAATCTATCTAAGGGGAGTAGTTCAAGATATATTTATTATCCCTGGATTGATGGTGGCTACCTCTCAAGGGGAGCAGGTAGATAAGAGATTAAGAAGGATGACAAGGATTGCATAGACAGTGGGAGCTTGTATGTTTTTTTCCCATACAGAGGAAGACCATTGACCCTTTTCCATTGATGTCAAAGGGGGAGAAAATTTGTATATCAAGTTAAGTGTTGCCATCAATGACAAAGGGGGAGATAGTTGCATATGTTGTCATTGATGTCAAAAGAGTGGTAATCATTGATATCAAAGAAGTAGTGATCAGAGGTGTTGTGATGTGGAATGCATAGTAATGTGTATATGTTGTCAAAGGAGTGATGATTAGAGGACCAGACAAATGAGTATTGATCAGAGGAATTGTGAGGTGAAAGATATGGTGATGAAAGTCATTAGCATGCTATTGGTTTAGTATCATTTGTACACAGTTGTACCTTATCTTTTGAAGTTCATGGATAGGTGAAAGTTGTCAAGTTAAAGGATATGTTTGTTGGTAAGAGACACTGTGTGGCTTCATATCTATTGTCATTGATGGCAACAAAGTCTATCCCACACATCCGCAGTACATAGTATGCCTATACCGAAAGTCAGATTGAAGATTATTTTGGTCTGGTGAACAAGAACAGAGTATGTAACAAGGTCCGACAATCAGGTTCAGATCTCTCAGATGGTGTAACTCAGTAAGTTGCAGACTTGGACAAGTCAAGAGGGGTATCATGACTACTGTATTCCAAAGATTTAGCCTCCGATGATAAAGCAAGAAAAAGATATGAGCATCTGAGTGTTGGGTTCCAATCAGGCAGAGCAGACAGAGGAAGAACTGATCGGCAGAGTATCAGACTTCAATCCAGATGTGTAAAAGGTCCTGATCAAGTAATCTGTGATATTATACATTGTTTGCCGACATGATTTATGACTTCTATGCCTATGTTTTTGATGCACATCACTAATCAAGCATGGATTCAGTCGAAAGATTAATAACTTGCAAATATCTTAGGTGTTCTTGTTGCTGACTAAGAAGTTGTTGGAAATCCTCAATGCAGATATATAGACCTGATGGATTCAAGCTTGTAAGGGTGTGATAGTGATGATATGTATGGTTAAGTACAAAGAAAAGAAGAGACAAGTGCGAAGGCAGTAATTCAAGCCTGAAATGTGACATAAAAGTTAGAGTAGAGGAAGAATGAAATGTGCCAGATCAGTATACTGTACCTAACCGGAACTAAAATCTTGCATGCATAGATGCTGTTCATCAGTTCAGACACCTTGGTATCATCTGTAAGCATTTGTAGACTATAAGTCTCCTATAGGCAGTGGGCCTCTTGTGAGCAGTGTGCTCGGGCAGTGAGCCCTAATTGGCAAGTGCCAAATTTGTACTCTTTATTCTTTTAACAGAGAATACAATCTTGGGTTAGTCACCCGGTGGTTTTTCCCTTAATAGGGTTTCCACGCAAAAATCCTTGTGTCATGTGTTAATTTCTTTTTCTGCTCTTATGATTGTCTTGTTTTGGCATAACATTAAATGATAAGTTAAGAAAAAGAAAGAAAATAGAAAAGTTAGAAGATAACTGATTCACCCCCCTCTCAGTTATCTGCATTGTTTCCAACAATTGGTATCAGAGCAAGGTTCCTCTGAACAAAGCCTAACAGCTTGAGGAAGATCTAGGAATCTCAATGGATGCATATGGTATGAAGGAACAACTTCAATTTTCCCTAGATGATCTTGAACAATCCCACTCTGAAGTCAATAATTTGAGATAAAGACTCAAACAAGATGATGAATTCATAAATGAGCTAAAAGAAAAACTTAGTATCTCTGTGAAAAAGAGAAAGGAACTAATTCAAAAATTAGCCAATCAGAGTGAAGTCAATGATACTAATGAAGATCTAAATGAGAAAAATAAGCGATGTGAGAAGCTGTCAAAAGAAGTCATTATAGTAAGGCATGAAATAGAATCATGGGTTATGAGATTCACCCAAGAAATTGAAGAAAAAAGAAAGATTGAAGATAATCTAAAACAATCCCTCAAGGAGAAAACAGAGGACTGCCACAAAATGGACAGAATAATTAGGCTTCTTGAATCTGATCTTGAAGAAGCTAGAGACAATGAAGAACAACTTGAGAATCAGATGGACACTCTTAAACAAGATCTTCAAACTACAAATGAATACAAAGAAAAATTCAAGATAAGCTCAGCCCAACTTGAAGTTCTTCTTGAAAGCCAAAAGAGGGTAGATGATAAGTGTGGCTTGGGATATGAGAAAGGTGAAAGCTCTAGATCTGGTTAGAAGAACTTTGGATCAGGAAATCAAAGAAATAGGCCTAGAAGACCTCTGGTAAGGCAACCAAATGCTCAAAGATATCCATCCTTCAATGGATATTGCTTCAATTGGAACAAGTTAAGTCACAAAGCAATCCAGTGCAGAAACAAAATGAATCAATTCAATCCATCCTTCTCCGGTCAATGTTTCAGTTGCAAAAGGTATGGTCACAAATCTCATGAATGCAGAAATATGCAAATGAACAGTTCTTTCAATGGTAAATGCTTTGTATGTAATGGAATTGGACATATGGCTAATGAGTACAGATCAAGAGGATATCATTCAAATAATCAAAGAAATGTTGTGTGTTACAATTGCAATAGATTCGGTCATATTGCCAAATTCTGCAGAAGCAGAAATCAATATAGAAAAGGTCCAGTGGAACATGATCAGAAACAAGATAAAGGCAAAGGTAAAGTAAATGTGGATGAAGTTCAAAAAGAAATGAGCAAGATTTGGGTAAAAAGGAGTACAATGAATATTGGGGATGAATCTGCACTGGAATCTGGTGCTGATATTCCTTCCGAAAACTAAAAGACTAGCTCTAGTTTAGGGGGAGCTACAGAGAAGATCCCTTCCCCCCAGCCAGTCAGTGAGTGCCTGAATTTGACACTTTGAGTCAAAATAAGAGGTTGCGGTTTAAAAGGTTTGAGGAGACTCACTTGAAGATCATCTAATCTAAATTTGACAAATCCGCATGCATATTTGATCTAGTTATGAGGAGATCTTGTATCGGCAACTATCTGGTAAAGTAGAACACAAATAGATTTGGTATGATCCAAAATTGAAATATTTCAATCTACAGACTCATGGCATGTTTGAAAAAGGTAAAAATATGTTGTCAATCCTCATAAAAAAAATGATTTGAAGATCTGCAAGACAATCCAAGAAAACCTCATTTGAGAAGCAGGGTAACCGGATGACTTAAAAACTTGTGCATTTATTACAAAAGGAAATTAGGGTTTACGCAAGGATAAAAGGGTTCTTTCACTCATTATTTACACACTTGCACTCATGAAGAAGAAAAGAAGAGCTCTACGAAGAAGATCCTACAATTCACTCAAGTTCAACTGAAGATCAAATTCAACTAGAGAATCGTTTCGGTTGCTGCTTCAAACCCTAAAGCGTGAAAAGTTAATAGATGAGAATTTTGAACTCAAACCTGAATTCAAGGCCCTCCAGGACAAACACTTCAGACATTGCATACATTTTCCATGTTTTGCAGAAGACGATTGGGTCTGGCATGTTCTAAGTAGGATGCATGATAATTTTATGTGGCTAATGAGGCCATTCAAGATAACTAAAGATGCCATCAGGGCAGTGACTGGACTGCATTCATCAAGTGGGTTACCCGCACTCAAATCTGTGAAGAACCAAACGGTAACTGAAGCCACCGGATCAAAATTTGACAAAAGAGCAATGACTATAGATGACATCATAGATCCAGATGTCAAGTTTGCTTCAATGATAATCAGCTACAAAAACTACCATTCGAGCAGGGAGAATTCTATGTTTGGTACAACAATCTATGTTGCATATCAGATGTTGAGGGAAGGTGCATATTATGATCTGTGTGAGCTTCTTCTAAATCAGCTATTGGAGAACTTGTAGAAGATCAAAAAGGATAAGAAAAATTCCTTTAAATATGGTAGTCTAATACTGTGTCTATTCTTCTATTATATGAATGAGCTACCTGGATCAAATGGTTGGGTCTGGCAAAATGATAAACCCGTTGCAATTCAGATTAGAGCTTACATGTATGGACTTGGTGATGCTCAAGCCCAAAATAGATCCCTCTGGGGTTACTTTAAGAATTTCCAAAATATAATGCAAGCCAGAGAAAGAATACCACAAACAATAGTTGACAAATACAAAGATACAGTCTGCTTCATGGTTGATATTGATCAATGCCTAATGGAGGTAGTTGAGCCAAGAACTGTATGGATAATGCCTATGGGATATGAGGTCGATGAAAAAATCTTGGAGCTACATATTCAACGCTTGCTGAGCTAGCCTAAGGACACTGAAGCAGAAAGGTTTGGCACCTTTGAAGAGCTAAGTATAAAAATACACGTTGAGTTAAGACAACTAGAGATGAAGAGGAAAGTAAGAAAGGAAGTTGAAGAAATTGCCAAAAGATTTGGCATATCAAAGGAGGCTGTAGATGCTAACAGAGAGAAAATAGAGAGGGCAGAGAAAGAAAGACAAGAAGCAAAGAAAGAAAGTGCTCCTTTACAAACCTCCTCTTAGACTAGATCCTCCAAAAGCTCTTCTCCTGTCGCTTCCAAAAGCTCAAAGTCTACCAAATCGGAAGTCAAGACATTCGGAAAATGAGAAAAGAGGATGAAGACCAAAGCCATGAGGACATATACAAGCCATAAAGATGATGAAGAAACAAAATCTGATGAGGAAATCAAGAAAATGAAGAAGAAGAAAACATCCGGGAAGTTCTTTGCTAGCAGAAATGTGGAAGAGAAGGCAGAGGAATTTGTTGAAAAGCCCACTCTTTCCATTGATAACATCATCAAGGCAGTTACTGTGGATGGGAACCTGCAGCCGATGACTGAGTTCTATGATGCAAACAGTGATGCTGACAAGAGAATTCTGGAAGAGGCTACTGTCAAGTACTTGAACATTTACAATAAAGTTTTCGTTGAAATTATATCATTGATTCCTAAGAGCCTAGAAAAGGTACTTGAGCTGAGAAAAGAGAATGCAATGGCAAAAGACTTAGAGATTCGAGAGTAGATAGCAATTCATCTTTATCCTTCCATCACTCCAAAACAAATGGACATGATTTTCAAGGAGTGTAAAGATGATTTCTAGAGCAAATCTAGAATGAACAAACTCATGCTCGGTGAGACTGAACAAATAGCTAATGAAACAAAAGAAATCTTTTGGAATGCCTTGAAGAGATTCAATCTTCCCATTATAGAGGAAATAGATGAAGAGTCCTCTAACATGGATGTTGAAGGATTAAATAAAAATGATGAAGAGTCATCTCAGGCATTAGATTCCTCTGTTCCGAAAGAGGAAGGACAGAAAGAAGAAACATTTTCTTACAAGGATGTCAAAGGATTAAGGAAAAATAATGAAGAGCCATCTGAGGCACTAGATTGCTCTGCTCCGAAAAAGGAAGGACATGAAGAAGAAACAAAGATCAATAAGCAAGTCAGTCTGGATGTCCCCAAAAGGAAGGAAGTAGAGTCTACAAGAGACACTACAGAGATAGTACAAAATTTCTTGGACAAAGAAATAATGGAGCTGGATAAACCTGAGCTAATTCAAGGGCTACTAAACTTTGACTCTCTATCTCCGGTCCAGATAATGAAGGTAGCATCTTTTTCTCAGGCCAAAGCAAAAGAGAAACTTCTAAAATCTCATATGGAGGATTGTGAGCTGTTGGAGATTGCATCTGGGATGCTGGAGAAGATTGTGCCAACCTATCAAAAGGATCCTTCTACCTCTCCATTCGGTAATCTAAAAAACTTAGTCAATTCTGTTAACACTCATTTTGAATCCTTAGAGAAATTGATAGAAACTAAGGTCTGGAAGGAGTTCTTGGGAAAAAGGTTCAGTGAAGTACAAGGGCTAATTACTAATTATAGAAGAACCTTAGGCATTGGCATAAAGAGCCTTGAAAACACTCTTAAAGATGGTGGGGTGATATACAAATTCTGTTTATCTTGGCCTAAAGTGATAGAGGACATTGAGAAGAAAGTGAAAGAACAAGAAGGAAAACTGTCAAGTTTATCTCAGAATTTTGATCCCCTTACTACCTCTCTGGTGAATCATGAATGTCAAGCTATTGCTATAATAAATGAAATTAAAGAAATGGTTAAGGAGAAAAAGAACATAATGGATAGAATGGGTGAGCTCAGAGGGATAATCATCCCTAAGTTAGAGACAATGCATGATGCCTTGACAGAGGCACAAAATACAATCTAGACCAGTGATCCAACAAACTTAAAGAGGGCAGAAGCATATGCATTTTTGTTAAGTGGACACATCTCCATTTTGGATAGAATGAAGCGGAGTTGGGCCACAGAAATCATTCAGTTGAAGACAACCTTTGTGGATATACTTAAGTATATGTAAGTATAACATATGATTTATATATACTTATGCTGCCATGTATAGAATAATTTTTGCAAAATTTTGGTATGCAGATTCCACCCTTTGCCATTGATGTCAAAGGGGGAGTGAAGAGTAGTGAAAAATGTGGAGTCCAACTAAGGGGGAACTTCGGTAAAATAGTGCAAACAATAGAGCATCAGTCAAGGGGGAGTTACTGCGACACTTAGCCATTTTTCACTAAGTGTTGCCATCAATGCCAAAGGGGGAGATTGTTGGCAAGAGACACTGTGTGGCTTCATAAGTGTTGTCATTGATGGCAACAAAGTCTATCCCACACATCCATAGTACATAGTATGCCTATACCGGAAGTTAGATTGAAGATTATTTTGGTCTAGTGAATAAGAACAAAGTATGTAACAAGGTCTGACAATCAGGTTTAGATCTCTCAGATGGTGTAACTCAGTAAGTTGCGGACTTGGACAAGTCAAGAGGGGTATCATGACTACTGTATTCCAAAGATTTAGTCTCCGGTGATAAAGCAAGAAAAAGATATGAGCATCTGAGTGTTGGGTTCCAATCAAGCAGAGCAGATAGAGGAAGAACTGACAGACAGAGTATCAGACTTCAATCCAGATGTGTAAAAGGTCTTGATCAAGCAATCTGTGATATTATACATTGTTAGCCAACATGATTTATGACTTCTATGCCTATGTTTTTGATGCGCATCACTAATCAAGCATGGATTCAGCCGACAGATTAATAACTTGCAAATATCTTAGGTGTTCTTGTTGCTGACTAAGAAGTTGTTGGAAATCCTTGATGCGGATATATATACTCGATGGATTCAAGCCTGTAAGGTTGTGATAGTGATGATATGTATGGTTAAGTACAAATAAAAGAAAAGTATGAAGGCAGTAATTCAAGCCCGAAATGTGACAGAAAAGTTATATTGAGCAGAGGAAGAATGAAATGTGCCAGATCAGTATACTATACCTAACCAGAACTGAAATCCTGCATGTATAGATGTTGTTCATTAGTTCAGACACCTTGGTATCATCTGTAAACATTTGTAGACTATAAGTCTCCTGTAGGCAGTGGGCCTCTTTGAGTAGTGTTCTCAGGTAGTGAGCCCTAATTGGGAAGTGCCAAATTTGTGCTCTTTATTCTTTTAACAGAGAATACAATCTTGGGTTAGTCACCCCGTGGTTTTTCCCTTAACAGGGTTTCTATGTAAAAATCCTTGTGTCATGTGTTAATTTCTTTTTCTACTCTTATGATTGTCTTGTTTTGGGATAACATTAAATGATAAGTTAAGAAAAAGAAAGAAAATAAAAAAGTTAGAAGATAACTAATTCACCCCCCCTCTCAGTTATCTGCATTGTTTCCAACAATGTTGACATAAAGAAGTTGTGGCTACTTATTTTTGATGAAAAGAGTTGTGATTGTTGTCTATGGTGCTGTGAATATTAAAAATTATTGCATGAGATATGAAAGAAAATGTATAAGGTTTAAAATTGTCAAAGGCATAGGGATTTGTACTACAAGAGCTTAGAAGATTGTACCACATTCTACTGCAGATGAAGATATGACCTTATGGTTTGGAGGATAGCTAGAGAAAGACTAGAGGTATGCATGTTTCAAGTTTTAGAGCATAAAATTTACTGTAGAGTTTTCTAGATCTAGCAAAGTGAAGACAAGAGTGTTACAGTGTTGTTGTAGTCTCAAAGATACAGAATAATGCTCCGCATTTCTCCGCACTTGAATATATAGCCTTGCGGTTTGGAGATTAGGTAAAGAAAAGATACAAGAATGTTATACTCATGTTTCAATGGATAAAAATTATCGTAGAGTTGGTCCAAGAGTCAATTGAGTAAGAATAAATCATGTTGCTATTTAGGGTTATCAGAGGGAGAAAGTAAAAGCCACTGCATTTCACCGCACTTTAATGTTTGGCTTTGCTATTTGAAAGACAAACTCAAATCGTTAGTATGTATGCTCTATTCAGGTTTCAAGTGTTTTTGTTCACCACAAGTATGTTTCTCAACAAACTAAGTCAAGACAGTGTAACCATACTATGTAAGGGATACCGGTACTAAGTGTTTCTTTGCTTGCACCAGCATGAAGTAGTATGAAAAGGTAGAAGGAGTTTATGAGAATGTTTTTCAAGTCATATAATGTTCATGATATGATCCTCATGATGTTATTTTGTTTCTCTGGTACCACATTAGGTTCGGAGCTAAGACATAGGATAAGTGTTTGCGGTGCCAACTTGGTGTGTTTGTATGACTGTACCATATACGTGGAAGCATGCATCGGTAGGAAAGGTTGGGAGAAGGTAAAGTAGGTCCTGTTGATCACTTGGTATCAACCACATAACAAGATTTGACTCCTACATTACCGCAGGTGATTTGGGAGCTGACATGTTTGGCCGTTACACGTTTCATGTTACATGTGTCATTTAGGCAGACAAAGGTGAAGTTTTGAAGACTTGCAGAACATATAAATGAAAGTTAAGTTTGTTGCAAAGAGTGAATGAGTGTGTGAGTGTGTGCAAGTGTGAGAGTGAGTGTATGTGCGTGTGTGGAAAGATATGTGATCCAAAAAGTTGAGAAGGAACTCTAAAGACTATAATGCATGATTCATAATAGAGGTAGTATCGTGTTGTATTGCAGAGGTGTTTTGATGATAGCAGAGTTGTTTGAGAAAATGTGTTGAAGTCATATACCGGTGTCAAAGGAGATAATGCTACGGAGGTGATTGAACTAGCAGAATCAACCAAGTGTTTTGGTACAGAGGTCGGAGCCTCCTCTTGTAACTGTTGTAGCACTTTAGGGAGTTGTTGCTTCCTTTGGGTTGTAGCCCATAAAACCGTGTATCAAAGAGTTGTATCTTCCTTTGGGTTGGAGCCCATAAAATTTATTGTAAATCTATTTTTATTTGTGGGGTTGGATTTGGACAGTAGATCCAAGCAGCTTGCTCATTGTGGTTTTTCCCATCTTGGGTTTCCATGTAAATATGGTGTTATGTATGTGTGTGCTCTTATGATTCATTTGGTTTAATTGTTTAGTTTGAATTGAATGCATTTAAAAGGAAAGAATTTGATTAAATATTGATTCACCCCCCTCTCAGTACTTCTGTGTGTTCAACAGTTCCTTCACAATATGGAGCATTACCACATTATTAAGGCCGACCTATACATTTTATCAAGCATCAAGTTTTAGAACCTCTTAAGGCCAACACTGAGAAATCATTGAGTTGGGAGATGATGTACAAGCATTCATTAGATGCATTAAGAAAGTGAAGTGAATATGACAGAAAGTTTTTAGTCTTCAGTTGTGGATTTGCCGAAGGAACTTCAAAGCTATATCTTTCATGTAATTTGTAGTGAGCTAGAGGACAGGCATGCGAGCCCATAACAGTCCACATGTTGTTGACATACGAAGATTGTACTTGTTCATGATATTGAATCAATATATATTCATTTGTTGCTACATTCTTTATGTTTTCCATTGTGTTTACTCTAAGACTGCATGGTAGGACAATCCTATTTCTAGGCCCTCCATCCGTGACTACACCAAGATTAGTGGAAAATAAGAGGTCTTGGACAAATGAATCTAAAAAACAAATATGTTAGTAGTTTCAATTTTGATCTTTGACAAGTGAAAAAAACTACACCACTTAGTTACTCCCAAAATTAGACAAGAGTCAGCTGAACGACACAAACCCTAAAATCACAAAATGCTCAGAAGAAAAAGTGCCAATGTATAGATTATAAGTGTTGAGAAACAACCAAAAGGCTACAATATGCAGAAGCATTGAGATACATAAAAAAGCACTAAACAAAAATCAAAAGCGTAAAACATAGAAAAGATGTTATACCCGAGTGCAAAAGTGCTAATTTGCAGAGAAAGAAATTGATACAAAATAGAAGCGTGGGTTTGCAGGTGAAAGAGCTGAACCAGGACTTGAGTAATAAAACCTACAAAAATGATTGGCTCCCTCCAAAATAGAGGATTAACAACACAAAAAATAAAGGTAGGCTTTTAGAAACACACTTAGAAAAACCCTAATCTACAAAAAACTAGAGATCATGTGATAAAACCCTACAATGAAAAAGCACTGAGTTAGGGAAAAAGTGCTAAATGAAGTTGAGGTCTCAAAAAACTACAAAAGGATGGATTAATTTCTTGCAAATAGAGAGTTAGTCAATCAGAAAAAACAATAGAACATTAAACCACCTAGAAAACATCAATCTGCAAAAAAATTAGAGAAGAAAATGAAACTAAAAGCCGTGCTTGCAAAAGTGCTAAAACATAGAGCAAAAGTGCTGAGATATGATCAAATGCACTAAACCATAGACAAAATCTCTGATTCGTAGGAAAAAGCATCGAGTTACAGATGAAAGTGTCGAACCACATTAGTAAGTGTTGTTCTGGAAACTTGGTTGAAAAAACCATAGAACTTCACCAAAAAGTTGTTAGTAATAGGGACGGGTGTCCCACTGAGCATGCAAAATGAAGACAAGAAAATAATTAGAGGTAGATAACATAAGATAAATAATATAACACAATACCTTGACCTCTAATTACTCTTTCTCCTATGATAGAGTTTGAATGGAGTGCACCCTAGCTCCACTAGCTATGCTCTTTGAGATACTTGCTTGAAATGTATGTGGATTGATCAATAAACTAGCATAATCTTGGTATAATGGAGATAATATGATAGAAAAATGGTAGCATGTACTTGATAGAAAAATATGTGTTGTTGAGGGTTGAATGGAACATTAATTTATAGATCCATGTGAGGAATGAAGGGCTAGGGTTAAAAGGTGCAATGGATGGATGAGATTAAGAGGTGCAATGGATGGATGAGATTAAGAGGTGCAATATGAAGTGGATTGTGGAGATTAAGATGTGGAGGATGGAAGCTTCTAGGGCATTATTTATGTGAACAATTAAGATTAAAAGATATAGTATGAAAATGAATGATTGAGATGAAAAGTTAGTTTGACGTTTGTGCAAGTCATGTGACTCTCACTAATTAATCAAATAATAGGATTATTTAATTAATTATTAGAGAAGGGTGATGACGTGGGAAATTTGAATTAATTAAATAAATAGAAATTATTTAATTAATTTGGTTAAAGGAGAAAATGGATTAATTAATTAAATATAATTTATTTAGTTAATTTTTGGTTAAAGGTGAAAATGGATTAATTAATTAAAAAATATAATTTATCTAATTAATCTAGGTGATGGAATTAGAATGGAATTAGATAAATTAATTAAATAAATATAATTTATTTAATTAATTTAAATGACGAGAGAGGACATGAAGGGACCTAAGGACAAATGTGTCACAAGGTAATGTTAGAATGATGTCGCAAATGATGGTGGGGGTGTGGTCAATTTTTAGTGTCTATAGTTTCTATAGCACCCATACAATCCAAACTAAAAGAAATAATGCAAAAAGACATGGTAGAAATAAGTCAACCATATTTTCTTTCTATGTTTCCTCCAAGCATACCTATAGTGACACCCCACTCTCTACATAGTGGCCATTGATTCTTCTATCACCTTGGTTATTTCAACTACCAGACCTGTCCATGCCTCTAATTGAGTCTATTAATGCCATGCATTATAACGAACAGTTAAAATACTAGGAATAATTTTTAGGGGATGATGGTTGCTCCTCAAATTTGCTACTTCATATATATTTCATCTCAAATGTTTGCCTCTAGTCAATGAGTGCTAATGATTTATATAATTCATGGTATTTCTCTTGATAGTCACCATCTAAAATTTCCATTTGGAGACCTATAATTATCTCCATTGGTATGTAGATTGCCTTTATGTGACCCACTATTATTTTCATGCTCACTTCACCTCATGCTTATGTTTTGTGTCTCTTTTTATCGTCAGATGGAAGTGGATGATGAGATAGACTCAAAAAGATACAAGGCAATGAGAAAAGTGTTGAGGCTTTGAATGGTCCTGATTACCTTCTATTTCTATTCATCTCCCATATAATCTTCAACAAGTTTTGTGGTGCTTGGTTTGTAGCTATTTACTAGCTCCAAATTTGAGTGTAGCTATCCCTAAGAATATTATTTGGGTATAAGCCCAAGCTATGAAGCTATTAGTAGTTGCCATGATAATAGAAAATGCCACATTTCTCCCTTGAATTCCTTGATGTAGAGATCATTCAATTGGTCGCTGCCTTAATTGCTCTGGTCTATTCATTTTCGAGACACTTTATCAATCAGTTCATGTACCTTGTCTATACTTCCATAGGCTACTACCATGGATCCAAACATGGAGTTCCATATCCCTGTCAAATCCACAATCTTTATTTCTAAACTATCTTCACGTTATCACCCTGTTTTGACATTTTGACAAACATTTGTCAGGATTTGTGGCACTTTATATTCCTATGCAACACTTTGTCACTAAACGGACCTATTGCATTCCTTGAGACAATTTTACAAATGTTTTGCATGCTCACATTCTTTCTAGCCATATCACATCGAATAAAATACACTATATCTCACTGAAAGTAATCACATTCATTTTTCAGTGCTCTCACAGAAACAATAATGATAAAATGAAGCCGTTGTGATGATAGTTCAATGTTGGGCTTTGAAATTACAAATATCCTTCGACATCTACAACCTCAATAGAAAATAGTTCAAATACCTTGTGAAATCTTCCAAAAATTCCTTTGAGACATTATGCCAAACAATTGGTGACTTGTAATTTGTTTATTCATAATATTTCTTGAGGAACTCCATCAATATGATCTTTATCTAGTTAAATTCTCACGCAACCTTTGCTACTATCAATTCTATAAATATCAAACAACCCTCCATGGAGAATACCAATGTTTTAATCTTCTTCGCAACCATTTTATTTCCTTTGTTCTATGGTTGAAATAAAATAAACACTTTACAATTTACCTTTGTGCACTTTGAGACTAGAGTCCCTTTTTGCACATTACACTTTGAAAGGAAGCAAGGTATGTGGAAACGCTTCCTACACTGATCTATTGAGGAAAGATTTATGTAAATTTTAATCTTTTCCAATTACAGATTATGAGATGCACATTGATAGAAAGGTAACAACACATCAAAAACAAGTAGAATGCTCACAACACAAGATATACATGGGGAAAATCCTTTCAGATTAAAAACCCCACTCCAAAGCCACCCAATATATTATTCAGGAATCAAGAAAATTAAAATATACTTGCAGAGCAAGCTTTCATAGGAGTATAGCCAACTAGAGATCCAAAGGCAACTCACATCTATAAGACTCTTACACCACACAACCTCTATCTCAAGCTCCTAATATATAGGAGATAAAATACAGTAAACTGTCAATGGTAATTACAAAACCATGAGCCAAAAAACCATCCAAAAGTGGTTCCCAAATTATCTCCAATTAAAGATGCCTTGTGATGTGCCAAATTACACATCAATGTGTGTAACTCTTCCATTTACAACTCTTTTAAGTGTCCAACACGTTTTCACCTTTCCCAAAAATAGGTCCAACTTCTAGAGGTCATAACTTTTGATCGGGTGTTCGATTGACGAACTGTTTAATGCGTTAGAAAGCTTGTGAAATGATCTATCAAGATATAACTTGCTTCTCTGATTACAACAACTTTCTAGGAATTTAGGGACCTCTACGTGCCTCAAAACTGAGTTTGAAACTTTTTCTGACAGTTTCAAAAAACATAAACTTTAATATCTCACAATCTAGGTATGATCTTAAGTCAAAACTCACTCAAGATGTTCACTTAGTAGTTCCACACCTTTTGGGAAAATTTTGGGTCCATCTGAGCTCAAGTGTAGAGTTACTAAAAATAGTAAGCCTTGCCATTTTTAGCTCTTTTAGAAACTCTAAAAGATCTAAACCATTCTTCAAGATAAAGGGTATTCGAAAAGGCCAAAACTGGGAAGAATAGTAACATTCTGTAGTTGCAAGGTTGAGACACATTTCCTAACATTCTCCCACTTGTCAAACACCTTACAAGAGCAAAGGGAGTATCAACACCATATTGCTAGGGGCCAAGAAGCGCATATACTTCGAACACCATCTGAACTTCTCCATGCTCAGGTTTTGTCAAGGAATTTGCAACATTCGTCAAAGTGTCAAATTTCTCCACGTTTACCTTCCCATCCTCTACCATGTCATGAACAAAATGGTACTGTACATCAATATGTTTAGTCCTCATGTGGAAAGTAGGATTCTTCACCAAAAATATGGTACTCTGACTATCACAACAAATAGTAATCTTCCCTGCATCAAACCCAACATCAGGAAACATAATCTCTTTTAATCCAAATGGCTTCTTTACAAGCATGATTTTTTTCCATGTACTCAGCTTTAGTAGTGGACAAAGTGACCATAGGTTGTCGCTTACTCATCCAACTAATAGTACCACCAAACATAATGAACACATAAGCACTGGTGGATCTCCTGCTATCAAAGTCACCTACCCAATCTAAATCCACAAATCCTCGAATACAAAGTGAATGCTGAGGTCCTGTAGGATAACCATGATAACATAAGGAATACTCAGAAGTACCTCACAAATATCTGAACACTCTCTTCACCACATCTCAATGTACCTATCCAAGACTAACCATAAACTGACTAAGGACTCTCACTGCTTAGGCAATGTCTGGTCTTGTATAGACCATAGCATACATCAAGCTGCCAACTACACTATCATAAGGAACTCTGGTCATATCCTCCATCTCTAAAGGAAACTTCAGACAATTTGCAACAGATAACTTTGTCCCTATCATAACAAGAACTGTCAATGGTCTACAAGATACCATGCTGATTCTCTCCAATATGGTGTTCACATACTTAATCCGGCCTAACCAAATTTTTCTGTTAGCTCTATCTCTTCTAATTTCCATTCCAAGAATGTACTTGGCTACCCCTAGATCTTTCATCTCAAACTATGCTGGCAACTGAGACTTCAAATCAAAAATCAAACTTTTACCATTCCTAATGAACAACATATCATCAACATATAATGTAATAATGAAAATGTGATGATTATCCATTTTATAATAAACACAATGATCTGATTTTGATCTCAAAAATCCAAAACTCAACACAAAGACATCAAATTTCTGGTACCACATCCTAGGAGATTTCTTCAAACCATACAAAGACTTTTTCAACTTGCAAACTAGATTTTTTTTACCTTTTACCACGTAGTGCTCTAGCTGTGACATATAGATTTCTTCCTCCAAGTCACCATGAATGAAAGATGTCTTCACATCCATCTATTCAACTTCTAAATTGTATGCTGCAACAAGTGATAACAAGAATCTGATAGATGTCAGCTTTGTGATGGGAGATAAAATCTCACCATAATCTATTCCCTCAACCTGGTAATAACCCTTCGCGAGCAACCTTTCCTTAAATTTCTCAACGCTGCCATCTGAACCAAACTTCTTCTTGAACACCCATTTGCATCCAATAGGTTGACATCCATCAAGAAAGGGTACCAAATCCCAAGTATTATTTTTCTTCAAGGAAGTCATCTCTTCTTCCATGGCCTCTTTGTAGGAATCTGCATCACTCATACCCATAGCCTCCCTTACGGTACTAGGCTCATCAGTGTTAGAAATCAAAGAAAAAATACAATTTGAATCATGCAATGAATAACCCAACTTATCAGGTTATCACCTTATCCATGTGGACCTCCTCGAAAGTTGAGTTTGCTTAGTTCTTCTTCTTCTTCTTCTAAACTTTTAGAGCTACTAGATCTCTCCTCATCATCAGGTCTAATAGATGTTTTCAGTTCAACTTTCTCAGGGGTGGAAGGAAGCTAAACCACATCCTCTTTCCCTCTTCTTTCTTTGGCTATAGAGCAATAGAAGAAGAGTTAAGCTCTCTGAAGATCACACTTCTGCTATATAGAACTCTCTTGGCCACTGGATCCCAAAGCTTGTATCCTTTCACATCGATGCCATAATCGAGGAAGATACACTTCACAGCCTTGTTCTCCAACTTAGACCTCTTCTCCTTAGGCACATGTGCATATGCCTAACAACCAAGTACTCGATTGTGTCTCAATGAAGGCTTTTTACCAGACCACACCTCCATAGGTGTCTTATCAATGAGTGTTGATGTAGGATACCTGTTAACTAGGTAACAAGTGGTAGAAATAGCTTCAATCCAGAACTTTTGTTCAAGGCTAGATCCACTTAGCATAGTCCTATCCCTCTCCATCAATGTTCTATTATCCTCTCTGCAACTCCATTCTACTGAGGGGTATACGGATTTGTCTTGTGCCTCTCAATACCATGTTCTTTACAGAACTTGTTGAAATCTGCTGAACAAAACTCACCACCATTACCAGTCCTCAAACACTTAATATTTCTATCCTTCTAATTCTCTACAAGAGCTTTGAACTCTTTGAATCTACTAAAGACTTTAGATTTGCTTCTAAGGAAATACACCCATGTCCTTCTACCGTAATCATTAATGAATGAAACAAAGTAAATAGACTTTGAAATCAAAGGAACAATAACATGACCAAATGCATAAGAATGAATCAAGTCCAACAACTTAGAAGATTTGTGAGAACTGGAATAAAATTGAACATGGTTTTGTAAATTCCATAAATGCAATGTTTGCAAAAATTGAACTCAAGGTTATAGTCATTCATACTCTCAACAAGATTTTTATTTTTTAGGGTCTTCAAACCCTTTTCACCAATGTGACCAAGCCTTTGGTGTCATAACATTGTCTTCTCGGCTGGAAGTTTCATCTCCATAGAATGAGCACCCTTAGGTATCCAAAAAGCATGACCATCAGAAGTAGATGCAATAGTCCTCTTCACTGCTGGTTCCAATGGTGAGGATAAAGACTCTGGAGTTCTCTTCTTCGAAACAAAGGCACTATTGCACTAAAACATGTATGCATCAAGTTGAAATAGAGTGCCAAATTGAACACCCTTAGATAGCACCATAGATCCTCTAGTCATCTTGCATCCTCCATTCAAGAAAACAACCTGCACACCCACATCATTCAACTTACTTACAGATAGTAGGTTCCGTGCCAAACTAGGGATATGCAGAACACCATTGATCCCCTTCACTCATCCATCAGGGAATTGAATCAAGACTCTTCCATGGCCAACAATATTTAGGTGAGAGTCATCACCCAAGTACACCTTCCCACCATCATATTCTTCATACTTCAAAAACCAACCTTGACAAGAGGTCATGTGAAAAGATGCACCAAAGTCAATAAGCCACACATCTTTCAATGCATGCCTTGCCAAGGTAGCAATAAATGCTTCTCCATCATCCTAAGAGGATTTGTTAGAATCTGAATCATAGTTCTTCTTTTTCTTCTTCTCCTCCTTGCAATCCTTGTGGAAGTGACTAGGTTTTCCACAGTTCCAACACAGAGCCTTAGACTTTTTGGGAGACTTAGATCTCCCATGGGATTTAGATCTTCCTTTTTCTTCCTTCTTCTCATCCTTTTTCTTTCCCATCTCTTTAGATCTACCACAAATCACAAGATCCTCCTTAGCCAATTCAGAAGACTTTCTCCGCATCTCTTCAGACAACAACGAAGAAACCACTTCATCCATCTTGAAGGTGGTAGTGGTACTCCCAATGGCCATAACAAGGTGATCCCATGAATTTGGTAAGGAACACATTAGTTTCATACATCTATCCTCCTCCTCCATCTTCACACCAATAGAGTTCAATTGGGCAACAAGCATATTGAATGTATTCAGGTGATTAGCATCAGATCCTCCATCTTCCATCCATCTTGAGTTTCCACAACTCAAAGTTGCCTCCATTAAACTTCTCTATATCAAACCTCCCGGATGTGCTTGTCATCTCTTTCCTGCAACAAAGATTTCAAAATCTTTTGCACAATCTCACACTCATATGAAGATCAACTCAAAAAAACCCTCTACCCAACAACTAGAACCAAAGGTGATTAGGCTCTGATACCAACTGAAAGGAAGCAAGGTATGTAGAAACGCTTCCTACACTAATCTACTGAGGAAAGATTTATGTAAATTTTTATCTTTTCTAATTATAGATTATGAGATGCACATTAATAGAAAGGTAATAATGCATAAAAAACAAATACAATGCTCACAACACAAGATATATATGGGGAAAACCCTTTCAGGTAAAAAACCCCATACTCCAAAGCCGCCCAATAAATTATTCAGGAATCAAGAATATTACAATATACTTGTAGAGCAAGATTTCATAGGAGTATAACCAACCAAAGATCCAAAGGTAACTAAACATCTATAAGACTCTTACACACAACCTCTATCTCAAGCTCCTGATATATAGGAGATACAATACCGTAAATTGTCAACGATAATTACAAAACCATGAGCCAAAATACTACCCAAAAGTGGTGCCCAAATTCTCTCCAATCAAAGATGCCTTGTGATGTACCAAATCACACATCAACACATGTAACTCTCCCATTTACAACTCTTTTAAGTTTCCAACACGTTTTCACATTTTCCAAAAATAGGAGATCCAACTTTCGGAGGTCATAACTTTTGATCTGGGTGTCTGATTGACGAACTGTTTAATGCATCAAAAATCTCGTGAAAAGATCTATCAAGCTATAACTCTCTTTTCTGGTTACGACAACTTTTGGGGTGTTTAGGGACCTCTAAGTACCTCAAAACTAAGTTCAAAACTTTTTCCAACAGTTTCAAAAATTAGAAACTTTAATATCTCGCAATCCAGGTATGATCTTGAGTTGAAACTCACTTGCTCGATGTTTACTTCATAGTTCTGTACCTTTTGGGAAAATTTTGGGTCCATTCGACCTTAAATGAAGAGTTACTAAAAATAGTAATTCCTACCATTTTTAGCCCTTTAGGAAACTCTGAACGTTCTAAACCATTCTTCAAGATAAAGAGTATTTGAAAAGACCAAAACTGGGAAGAATGGTAACCCTCTGTAGTTGCAAGGTTGAGACACCTTTCATAACACACTTACATTCTAGAATTTGAAAAATATGAGCAACTTGCAACTTGCAAGTACATTCCAAGATTTCAAAAAACTTTTGCCATTTGTAACTTATGGAAACTCGAATATTTTTAAGATTTTGATATCTTAATTGTAGTCTCTTTGTCAAATGGATTTAATAATATTTAGATGTAGGAAGTCATGGATGTAAAATACAAGATACATCTTTGAACTATACACACTTCCTTAAATATGAAAACAAATATACACATCTAGATGAAAGACCAATAAAACTACACCTTGATAATTAATCCACCATGAATGCACAAGGAAAATATTGTTAGCAACAATATCCATAAAGTGCACTTAAATCAATGCACAATTCATTTTGATCATGTCAATTAGTGAATAGATCCTTTAAAAGAAAACTGACAATGAGCGAGGATTGGATACCAATTAGCAACTATGATAATGCTCCAAAAAAAACCAAAACAAACAAAAACCAAACAAAAAACTAGAAGCAAACCAAAATTGAACAAAACTTCCTAGCCTATCCAACTAATGCAAGCTTGATGGTTTAGGAGTACAAGTAGGAAGAACCCTGTTTTTGTAAATTTTTACACTTTTTAGCATTAAAAGTTCAATTGTGGTAGTCCTAATCATTGCATATTTGTATTTATACTTAGAAATAAAGAGTTTGAGCTACCTGGGCTCATACTCCAAATGATGTTTAACAAAAATTGAAAGTTGAGGAATCTCACTTTCCTCATGTTGAACCCACAAGCAAGTTGTTTTGTATGAATCCCCATAATCAAAGAAACCAATAGGTTCATTTAAAGAATCCTTAAAATGATTGAATTTAGAACTAAGGGGAGGATTCAAATTATTCATTTACAAAGTGCTTAAAGATAACTTTTATTTTGGTTACCAACAAAACAAAGAAAACAAGATGGACGACAAATAAGAGAGGGTTTAGAAAACTCTTGAGTCATGATGTCATCCATCAAGGATGAATGTATATCATCATGTACTTCATTCTCCTCAATGTGTGTTTCTCCATCCAAATCAATGCATTCATTGGGTACATGCAAGTCACACAAAGATCCATTAGTCAACATTGCATCCAAATCAATAAAATAAATTGTAATCTTTTCATCTACTTAGTGATTTTTAAAATTAAAAAGATCATTATCAATATTTGAATCATGTAAAATATCAAGATCCTTACCCACAACCACATCAAAATCATTTTCAACATACTCCAACATTAGGTTATTGTAAATTTTGAACTCCATTAGGCAAGGGTCATTAAAATCATATTTGTTAGACTCAAGATTATTGCAAATTTCAAAGCCAGATAAAGAAAGATCAGTTGTTTCTCCCAACCAAAGTCTCTCATAAACTACTTTTTCAAGCTTATGGTTGAAATCATCTAACTCAATAATTGTAATATTATCTTTAAGACAAAGAAAATCATCCTCTTGAGCCTGTAAATTTAGATAATATTTTTTACAACATTCACATTCATGTTAGCTGTAGGTAGCTCATTAAACTTTTGACAATCCTATGAAAAAGGTACCAATAAATAAGTGATATCATTCAAATAGGTGCTTGTGCTTAAGTCTTCAATTAACATATTGTTAGATGGCATACAAGCATCTATTTCATCTACCTCAAATTTTCCAACACTATTGTTATGAAATTCATCAACACATACCTTAGAATTATTCCCCTCAAGTGTACCAATATTAGAAGTTGTCATTTATTCAAGTTTGAGTACCATTGTGTCATCTAATGAATCAAAGGAGTCTTGGTACTCATGATTTCCTTCAATGTTGTTGGCTGAAATGTGTTCGTGAACCTCTTGACTTGACAGAACAATTTTATGTTCTTGACTCACACATTATATTTTCTTAGCATTCATCATCTCTTTGAGAGTCAGGTCTAACCTTATGATGACTTCAGGACATGTTACTTCTTCATGCTCGGTTGTATTTGTGAAGGTGACACTTGTCAGGCAAACACATTTGTTGAAAGGTGTCAATAAATCTAAGGACTTGCATGTCATGATTCAATTTCTCAATTGACCTTTGCTTATCCAACTCAAAACTTGGCATGGCTGGTTGGGAATCAAAATTGATGTGTTGATGACTTACTTCATTGTTGATTGTTTGAATGTCTTCAAATTTAGCATCTTCACTATTCTCTTCCTCCATGCTCAAATCCAGTTTGTTGTCATGAATGTTTTCTTCATGTTTCTCCATATTATCCTCTTTCTCATTTTTTGATACACACATTCTTGTTAATCCACCTCATTTCTTGGTTATGTTGAAATGGTTCTCCAACTTTTTTATTCTTTCTTGCATAGTAACAACTCTATTGATGGTTGTAGAAGTTTCATCGTTAGATTTGTTACTAGAATCAAGTGGGTTTTCCTATGAAATCATTGGGACATAAGGATGATTAACGTTAAAGGCCAAAGGAAAAGTATAAAATTTTGTTGATTACCTTGTTGCAGTTGTTGCATCGTCAAACCTTGACAACAATAATTGCTTACTTGCATTGGTTGTGTTCCATATATTTTTGTTTCATAAAAAAAAATGATTCTATAGCGGGATGCCATATTGCATTAGGAATGCATTCTCTAACTCCACCCATGAATGTATAGAATTTGGTGTAAGGGATGAAAACCAATAAAGTGTTGCATCATGAAACATGTTTACAAAAAAGAAGACAAGAAAAACTCTCATCATTAATTTAGTTTTTTATTATAAAATCTCTACAAATCTTGACATGCTCAACTGCAACTTTCCCAACACTAGGGGAGAGGCTATGCAACGAATTATATGCATACATAGGAATTTGTTAAAAACCCCTAGGCATGTACAAAGGGCTTGCCATAGTGAAATTACCCCTAATCTATTGAAAAATTGATGGAAAAACTTTGATTGCAATCAAATTTTAGTAGAAAGACAATTTGCTTGTATTTTTGAAAATTTTATGATTTTTAATTTTATATATTTTTGTATTTGAACAATGATAAATTTTAGTATGAAAAAGAAAGTAGATTTAACATGAAAATCAACAAATTAAACTATCCTAACACTCCTTGTTGGCTTTACTTCTAGTGCCATTTATTTTGATGTGGTTTTTGACACACCAACTTACTTGTTTACCATAAAGAACACAAGCTGGAACAAAAAAGGCTCCTCTGCTTGGAAGGTGGCTAGCCTTAAGAGTCTTTTGTAGATTAGTTATGAGTTTCACCAGAATCCCTCAACCAGAGAGCACTTTGGTTGTTCCATTCAAGGGGCTCCAAGGAGTTATTAGCTCCAAGGAGTTATTAGGAGTTGTTCATGGAAAAGGGGGTTCATTTAGTTTAATTTGAGTCACTATTAGCCATGCAAACACTATTTTTCACCTTTAAACACATTGATTGTCTTCATTTTAGATTTTTGATTTAAATTTATTCAACTTCCCATAGTTGTTCTTGATATTAATTTTCTTTGAGAGTGATTGAAACATTAAAAACATTAATTTGCATTAGAATCGTTCAAAATACCAGCTTATTCCCTTAAAATCCAAAATTTAATCAAAGAATTTAAACAACTTGTGTGTTAAAATTTGTTCTTTTTAAATTAATTAAATTCTAAAAGCTATATGGAAATGATAAATATGTTCAAAATTGTGAAATCTTATTGCTAGAAAGTCCAAAAATCAACTCTATTTTTTTACCTTGTATGACTAAAAATTTACCATAAAAAATAGAAATTAAATTGATGTAAAAAATGCAAAAAAGAAGGGGAAAGGAAAGGGAAAAAAAAGAAAACCAAACTTGCATTCAATCCTTGCTATGTGCCATTTGACGAATGGACAAACACGATGAAAAATGATCTCCATCGAACCCATTGCTGCAATCCCAATGCAAGATAGTGCAATCTTTAAGGAAGTCACATGTGTGAGTGTTGGAAAACTGTAGCATGCACAAACATGTTCATCTAAAAACACAAAACACCCTAGCCCAGCAAGGCATCGGTGGTATAAACATGTGGTCAAGGTTTCATCAACATTCATTGAATTAAGCATGCAAGTTTGAGCGAAGAGAACACAAATTTAGTGTTTGGAAAACTTCATTGGACAAAAAAATTGGAGCATAAAGACATGTTTTCATTCAACTTATGAAGTTTCCAAACTCTAATGGGTTCTCCATTGAGTAACAATGAGGTACAAACGACTTTATATAGGTAGTTTGGATGGGAAGGCAAACAACCCTTCCCTCCAAAACGGTCACAAAATGATGAGAAAAAAATCTTCAAAAATGAAGAGTCATGGGCTAGCTCTTCACACTCAAATCCCCCATCAATGGATTCTTCATCCTATTTTGTCATCCTTCAAAATAAATATCACAAAATAATTTGCAATTTTGAATCACTCTTTTCTACAATTTTGCACATTCAAAACAATTTACAATTTCAAATTTTCTATTTTCCAACCTCTCTGAAATTCTTCCTTTTCAATTAAAAATCTCTATTAAAAACCTCCTGCAATTGCAATACCTACACATCTATTTTCTATCGACTTCACTAAATCATTGTGATATAATGGATTGATATGGAAATGTTTATAAAATTTATACCATTCCCTTCAAATTCCAATGAATTCATTCCAAATAAAATGCATATGTGCACACCAATTTGCTTCATTAAAATTATGAACAATCTTCATAAAATCTTCATGGATTACAAAGTCATCTTTGCATGGATGGTTCACAATCATCATAAAATTTTACAAGAGGAACTCACTACACATTACGGTGACAATCTTATGGATAGCTACTTAAGCTAGATTACCAAATTAAGGAAAACAGGTATGGCCAAGGATTATATTCATCAATTACACACTTTTTCTTTAAGTGTGGAAAATGTGGCAAAAAAAAAATTGTTGGAGCTATTCCTTGTGATCTTAAAGGATCACATCAAATATGAGGTACACATGTTTCGTCGAAATTCTATCTCCCAAGCAATGATTATGCAAGGAAAGTAAAGGAAAAAATTATGGTTAATGAGAAGCAAGGTTTTGTAAACATAAGAGATAAAATCACTCCTACACAGTCACTTCCGCAACCTACTAGATTGATGTCACAACAAATTGAAGAGAAGAGAGCAAAAGGGTTATGTTTTAGCCGTGATAGAAAATATAGTCAAGGACATAAATGCACTGAAAATAAATTGTTCTATATTGAAGGGTTGAGTGAAGAAGAAGAGGAGGAACAAATATTATAGGGTGACAATGAGTTAGACAAGAAATTAAGAGATACTCATCCAATCATTTCTTGTCATGTACTTGTTCAAGTTAGCAACCACAAACTCTCAAGGTGGTGGGGTTCTTGAAGAAAGAGAGAATAATAGTGTTGTTAGACTCAAGAAGCACTCACATCTTCATCAACAAGAAGTTAGCTACTTGTATGAATTGTCTTATATTTCCTACTCCAAAATTTTAGGTTCAAATTGTATGGGGGTATAGTCAGTTATTTGGGAAAATGCCATAACATTAAATTAACCATGGGATAATATCAACTTGATTGTCTGATGTTTTCTATTCCCATGGGGACAACATATATTGTGTTGGGAGTAGAGAACCTCACCACATTAGGGACAATTGGGATGAGCTTCCAACAAATGTTCATGGGGTTTTATTTAGAGGGAAGGATCATTGAACTAAGAGGGCTATGTGAAAAGTCCCCACAAATAGTAAGCTCTCATCAAATGAAAAAGATGCTTAAAAACGGGGTTGATGAATTTGTGGCACAATTATTTTCATTAACAACCAATCAGCCAAATGTTCCTATCCAACTAGAACTACGAGTAATTATAGATCGTCACTTAGTAGTTTTTGAAGATATACCTAAAGGATTGCCTCCAAAAAAGGACAAAGGACCAAGATCATGCCATTTAGTTAGTACCCGGAAGCCAACCACTCAACATCAAGCCTTACAAGTACCCATATATGTAAAAAAGTGAGATCGAGAAGATAGTTCAGGAGATACTGGAGGTATGTATTACAAGGCATAGCTAGAGTGTCTACTCCTCTCTCGTGGTGATGGAGTGTAAGAAGAATGACACTTGGTGCATGTGCCTAGACTCTAAAGAGCTCAACAAGTACATGATCAAAGATAAGTTTCCTATTCTAGTAATTGATGATTTACTAAATGAATTGAATGGAGCTATGTTTTTTACAAAATTGGATCTTAGATCAAGTTATCACCAAATTTGAATTAAGGAAGAGGATATCCCAAGATAATACTTAGGACTCATGAGGGTCATTATGAGTTTCTAGTGATGCCATTTCGTCTTACTAATGGTCCATCTACATTTCAAAGTTTGATGAATGCCATATTTAATCCATTTTGAGGAAGTTATATTAGTGTTCTTTGACGATATATTGATTTATAGCAAGACTTGGGAAGAGCATTTGCATCATGTAGATCAAGCATTAGAAGTTCTCAAACAACACCAGTTTTATGCTAAACCTTCCAAGTGTGCTTTTGGCCTCAAAGAGGTGGAGTACTTGGGTCACATAGTGTCACATGAAGGATTAAAGGTTGATCATAACAAAATCAAGGATATGATAGAATGACCTATTCCTAAAACCATTAAGAACTTGAGGGGTTTCCTTGGACTAATTGGATATTATAAAATATTTGTGAAGAACTATGGCCATATAGTAGCACCACTTACAACTTTATTGAAGAAAGATGATTTTCAATGGAATGAGTTAGCTAATACAACATTTGAGAGATTGAAGGAGGCTATGTGTACTAATCCAGTTCTAGCCACTCTAGACTTCACCAAGGATTTCATTATAGAGTGTGATGTTTCAAGAAATAGTATAAATGGGGTTCTCCTTTTGGAAGGAAGGCCCATTGCTTTTGAAAGTCATCGATTAAAGGGTAAGAGTCAACTCAAGCCAATTTATGAGAAGGAAATGCTATCTATTCTTCATTTTGTGAAATAGTGGAGGACATATCTAATGAGTAGACACTTCAAAGTCAAGATAAATCATGATAGCCTCAAATATTTTTTGGAGCAACGATTATCATCAGAAGAGCAACAAAAATGGGTCACTAAGATGTTTGGGTATGACTTTGAGATCATCTATAGGAAAGGAAAGAAGAATATAGTGATTGATGCACTATCTAGGAAGGATGAGAAATATGAGGCATTATTGTGTGCCATTTCAATAGTACAAGTGAATTGAGTGGAAGAATCCAAAGCAAAGTGGCAGAATGATGTGGCAACAAAAATTCTCATTCAATAGTTACATACTAATCCTAGCAGTTCAGATAAGTTTTATTGAAAGGGGGGCTGTTTGTGGTATAAAGAGAGATTGTACCTATGCAAAAATTCTATCCTCAAACACAAGATTCTTGAAGAGCTGCATGGTTCTCTAGTTGGGGGTCATTTAGAACTTTTGAAGAGTTATCACCAAATCAAGCATGATTTCTTTTGGGAAGGGCTTAAAGGTGATGTTCAAAAATTTGTGGCAAAATGTTTGATATGTCAAAGAAATAAAGGGGAGACAGTTAAGACACTCAGTCTCTTGCAGCCCTTTGTTATCCCCAGCCAATGGTGGGAAGAGGTCTCCATGGACTTTATCATAGGCCTTCCAAAATCCAAACGTAAGAGTGTCATCATGGTAGTTGTAATATGCCCATTTTATTGCATCATCCCATCCTTTTACAACAAGTATAGTGGCAAAATCATTTATGGTACCCTAAGGGTTACTTTTAGTGATCGTGATCCTATCTTTAATAGTAACTTTTGGATATATTTATTCTCTTGTTTAGGTATTCAATTGGCTCACAACTCTTCATACCGTCCTTAGTCTAATGGGAAAACAGAGGTTGTTAATAAGTTCTTGGAATGATATCTACATTGTTTCACTTCAAATAAGTAGTCTCAATAGGTGGATTGGCTAACACTAGTAGAATGGTGGTACACCACTTCCTTCCATACTTCTTCAAAAATATCCCCATTTATGACATTAGATGAATACCATGCTCCATCCATCACATTAGTGTTGAAGGCGACACCAAGAGTTCAGGCAGTGGAGGGTCACATGAATCATCAACACCAAGTACTTTTAGGACTCAAGGAGAATTTGACCATGACACAAAATAGAATGAAACAATAGGTAGACTAACATCACAATGAAAGGAGTTTTGAGGTTGGTGATTAGGTTTTCATGAGATTACAAACCTATAAGAAAATGTCCCTGAAGTAATAAACAATGAGTAATAAGTTGTCACCAAAATATTATGGGCCATACTAGATTCTATAATAGATTGGCAATGTAGTCTACAAGCTTGAGTTACCACCTACAACAAAAATACATCTAGTTTTTCATGTTTCTTGTTTGAAGAAAGTGATTGGTCAACAAATTACTATATAAATTATGTTACCAAAGCTAGATGAAGAAAGAAGAATCGTTTTGGATCCAGAGTTAATTCTCCAAATGCGCACAAAGAAGTTGAGGACTAGGACACTCACCAAGTGTCTCATCCCATGGAAGAATTCACTAGTTGAAGATGCCATGTGGGAAGATGAATATTTTATGCAGAAACATCCACAATTGATCAGCATTGAGGACAATGCTTTTCTAAAGAGGGGGGCATGCTACATCCTTAATATTATATTGGTATAGGGTTATGAGTAGTCAGCTTGTGGTTACCTTAACTCTTAGTTAATTTATATAATCATTAATATAGACTTATATAGGTATATGGGTCAGCCTAGGTGATATATGTTGGTATTTAAGTCAGCCAAGGTGATATCCAAGGCTTGAGTATGGTATATATAGGAGGTAGAGGCTAGTCATTATCATCATATTGCGAATTGTGTTCTTCATTGGAGATGTTTTGGAGGTTGCCCCCTTGAAGTGGCATATTATTATCAAACATTTGCAACATATTTCCTATTATATTCTTCTATTGTGCAAGTTGTTTCATTACACATAGCCATGAGAGATTTCTACCAATCTCTTCTTCCAAAAAATTGATATCAAAGATCACTTGATGCTAATAACCAAGCTTGTTGTATAGTCTGGTTTGCTAAAATATCCCATCATTTAAGAACTTATAGGTTTGATCATAGAAAAGAATAATCTCAAGACAATCTAAACATCTACCAGTAGCTATAAATATGGATCCATAGGTTAGCTACACGAGTTCATTGTTCTTGGACCTACTTATTAATTTCTATAGTACCCACACAATCCAAACTAAAAGAAATAATGCAAAGAGACATGGTAGAAACAAGTCCAACCTATATTTTGTTTCTATGTTTCCATAGGGTTATGAGTAGTCAACTTGTGGTTACCTTAACTCTTAATTAAGTTATAAAATCATTAATATAGACTTATATAGGTTTATGGGTCGGCCTAGGTGATATATGTTGGTATCTAAGTCGACCTAGGTGATATCCAAGGCTTGAGTATGGTATATGTAGGAGGTAGAGGCTAGTCATTATCATCATATTGTGAATTGTGTTCTTCATTGGAGACTTTTTGGAGGTTACCCCCTCGAAGTGGCATATTATTATCAAGCATTTGCAACATATTTCCTATTATATTCTTTTATTATGCCAGTTGTTTCATTACACGTAGCCATGAGAGCTTTCTACCAATCTCTTCTTCCAAAAAAACTAATATCAAAGATCACTTGATGCTAATAACCAAGCTTTTTGTATAGTTTGGTTTGCTAAAATATCCCATGATTTGAGAACTTATAGGTTTGATCATAGAAAGGAATTATCTCAATACAATCTAAACATCTACCAATATAGCTATAAGTATGTATCCATACGTTAGCTACATGGTTCATTGTTCTTGGACCTACTTATTGATTTCTATAGCACCCACACAATCCAAACTAAAATAAATAATGTAAAGAGATAGGTAGAAACAAGTCCAACCATAATTTGTTTCTATGTTTCCTCCAAGCATACCTATAGTGACACCTCACTCTCTATGCAATGGCCATTGATTCTTCTATCACCTTGGTTATTTCAACTACCAAACCTGCCCATGCCTCTTATTGAGTCTAGTATTAGGGGATGATGGTTGCTCCTCGAAACTGTTACTTCATCTTTATCTTTCATCTCAAATGTTTGGCTCTAGTAAATGAGTACTAATGATCTATACACTTCATGGTATTCCTCTCGATAGTCACCATCTAGAATCTCCATCTGGAGACCTCCTCTAATTATCTAGACTGGTATGTAGATTTCCTTTACACGGCCCATTGTTGTTGTCATGCTTACTTCACCTCATGCTTATGTTTTGTCTCTTGGATGGAAGCAAGTGATGAGTTGTGCTCAAAAAAATACAAGGCAATGGGAAAAGTATAGAGGCTTTCAATGGTCCTGATTACCTTCTATTTCCGTTCATCTTCCATATAATCTTCCCCAATTTCTATGGTGCTTGGTTTGTAGCTGTTTACTAGCTCCAAAGTTGATTGTAGCTGTCTATACTTCCACAGGCCACTAGGCCACGGATCCAAACATGGCGTTCCTCATCCTTGTCAAAGTTGTGTTCTTTATTTCCAAACTATCTTCGAGTTATCACTCCCTTTTGACATTATGACAAACATTTGTGAGGCTTTGTGGTGCTTTGTACTCCTACACAACACTTTGTCACTAGTTGGACCTATTACGTTCCTTGAGACAATTTTACAAACATTTTGCGTGCTTACATTCCTTTACTTCGATGTTCGGCGATTAAAATCTGCAATATCAAATCATCACAGTATTAGAATTCAACATTTAAATATCAAAATTTAAAACTTAACATTATGTTTCAATTTCAACCTGACAAAACATTTAATTAAATAAATATTAAAATAAAAAATTAATATTTAATCATAAATTAAAAATTCAAATTTTAAATATTAAATTTAAATGCTTTTGAATTTAAACTTTAAAATACACCAAAAAATATTTAAAAGTTTAAATTCAAAATGACATAATTAAAACATTTTAATATTCAAAACTTGAATTGTCTTTTACAACATGTGATTAGGAGAAATCAAACATGTGACGTCACAATGAAAATGTATTTAATTGCAACATTACTATGAATGTGACAAGTCAATGCAAAAATGCAACACAAAAAAGTGTGACAAATGTGACAAGTGTAATAGAGTGCAACAAAGTGACAATTATGACATGCGATAAGCGGGAAAAGCCATTTTGAAAAGATAAAAGTTCAAACACAAGGCAACTATAGGAATAGGAAGGATGCTAGGAACACAATGCGCCTCAACAAGACTCAATAAAGGAAAGGGTCCCCAATTTGGTGAAAATAGGGGTGTGTTGTGAGGGGTCACAATGGCTCCCAAGTGTGCTAGGTCACCATTTACTTTCATAAATATTTTTGCGATACTTTACAAAATTCATTATGAGTATGGTTATAAACCCTTTTAAATACTAGTTATGAGTATCTAAAAACTCATAAGCCATAGGCAAGTTTAAAGCATACATATAAACACACGACCCTTAACTATGTAGAAGGCTTCAAGAAGAATCTCATAAGGTCATGTTTGCTTGTATACAATGACAAATACTTATACTTACATAGAGTCTAATAGGACTAAGATCAACTGATCATACAAAAAGAGTTACCCACATTGCTTACATCTACAATTCCTCTAAAGGATTAGAGAGAACCCAAGCTGAAGAATTTATATAACACGCAAGAGTGAACTACCACAATTCAAAATAAACATTTCACATTCAAGATTCATAGTCATTCAACCATACTACTAATATGTGACAGATAATTAATAACATTTCAAATTAGAATCTCCATTGGCAACCATGCAAATTCAATGTTTACTAGGGTTTGTACAAAGTGGCTTGCTTGTATCATTTTGTCAAGTCATAAGTTCATATAATGAAAAACTCAAGATAATGCACAATAGTATACTATGATCCTTAATCAAGAGAAGATAAACCCAAAATATATCTAATGCCAAATTGCTAACAGCCTTGTTAAAATGCTTTTATCAAAGGGGTTATATGACATCAAATAGTTTTAAGTTGCTATAGTCTTTCAAACCCCTTTAACCATGAAAGGAAAAGTATGAACTATTCCTCACTATATAACAACAATACAACAATCTAAACAATACAAGGTTCTTGGCTCTAGGGTTTCACCCTTAAACCCACAATAGAAACCCTTAAATTATTTTACTTGTGATCAAAGACATAATCTAGTTCTTTTTCAACCCTAAACTGACAACATTATTTACTCTGAGTCAATTATATAGAGAGTAAATGTTTGCAACTAAGATCACAATAGCATAATCCTTGCCAAGTTTATAATTCCCCTCTTGAGCAGGTGACTTTGGTTAAAGATCCAGTGGTACAAACAAACCCTACCTTGAACCTCCACCCAACCCCCTATACTTAGGAAATATGTGAGTATCCTTCCAAGCCACAATAGTGTTGCACACAATAGAAGGACAACACCAATCAAAATTACCTAGTAAACTTTAATGATGGCTTCTAAGATTTGGGAACAACCATGAACCTCTCAATAAAAGGGTCATACTTATATCAAACATTGCTCCTATCATTACAACAATTTGAGTGACAAAAGAACAAACCACAAAACACAATCCTTCACAAAACATGAGCTACTAGAAAGAAACCCCAACTTCAAAAGTCATTTTTAGTCATACTTCACAAGACTAGCTATAACTAGACTTAAGGAAAAACACCAATAGGTTAGTAGGGTAACCCATACCCTTATTTTCATAAAACATCAAAGAATGGACAAACCATTAATAGAAAAACACAAGAGTTCTTAACCATAGATTTGAATAAAACAAACATAAATAACTTCCTTAAGCATTGATAATGGTATCATTGACTAACAAGGGTAAACACTGAATTCATACCACAAGATTTTTCCAAAACAAAGGCATCATGAAAAAATCACCTAGTAAGATTCTTTCTTTCAAGCTTCTTTTTCTCAATTCTTCCTTCCTCTTCTTTCTTCCCATCCCCTTGAACAAAACATATATTTTTCTTTTTCTAAGCAAGGTCCTATTTTTTTGCATCATAGGGACCATGGTTGTAGTAAGCTAGGCTCTTCCAAAAGGCCTTTACTAAAATAAGGAATGATAAGACTCATACTTGAAACCCTTCAAAAATGAAGGAGAAAAATGTCGAATGTTCAAACCAAAAAAAAAACCCTTTACACAGATTTTCAACCTTCCCTAGCCTTGGTAATACTACACCATAAATGGTTGCATTCAAAACTGTAGGGAAGGATGTACCTTTCTCCCTAAGATCTCCCACCAACATGGATTGGGGTTAACAATTCAATAAATCAAATTAAAAGCAAAACTTAGGATAATAACTAGAGCATGATTTAAAATTCAATATCAAGAATCAACTTAGGTAAAAATTATTAGAACCCCATGCCATTAGAAATGCCAAAGGAACATCAAAGATAAGGTTCCAATCAAGTCCAAATCACCAAGATAATACAAGATTCCACTCGGCCAACAAGACCACATGAATGAACAACAAAGGAAATAAACAATGACATCAACATCAACATCAACATAAACATGACCAAACAATGCTTCTACCATTTTAAGCCCCATTATCTTGTGATTTTATTGGTAAACCATGTTTCCTTTTAAATGTACCACTATAGTTCTAACCGAGTGCAAAAAAATTCCTACACCAACAAATGTCAAATAGACAAATCAATAGTATCTACTAAAAACACAAAATTCAAATCCAAACATATAAATATGAAATCATCTTAATATTACCAATGTCAAGTAAAGAAGATTAGCCACAATTCTATTATAGATTTAGGACTCTAAGGCTAATGTAGTAGTCCAAATTTTCTACTAGATAGCCACAACCATGGAAAAATCCCAACACATTCTCATAATATATGTTAGAATGATATAAAAGTCTACAATACCATACCTTATGAAAATAAAGTGGGGGTTATGGAAAAAAATATAGTTATCTAATTAATAATTAAAATAAATGTAATTATAGTATGGAGAAAAAATCTAGAGACTAAAGAGGAGGGAGAGAATTAAAATGAACACATTTTTTTGTTATTTTACTACATACTTGGAAAAAATCTAAGTAACAAGTTGTGTGATGTTGTGATTGTTTTTGTGTGCTTGTAATCATTATAATGAAATAATTTTATATGAAATATTAACTACACTTCTTACATGAATGTTGAAGATACCACTTGCCCCCAATAAATTTATTACATTAAATCTATTTTATTTTTTGATGGTACAATGAGTGTAATGTTATGAGCTCCCAAAAATAGGGTTAGAAAATTTCAATTTAATAAGTTAATTAGACTTAGTGTATTAAATTAATGAAGTATTACACTCAAGACTAATTAGGTATTTAGAAAAGTATTCCTTAATCAACCATTTACTTGCTAATTAAGCAAGTAGAATTCATATGTATAATCATTAGATTACTTAAGTAGGTAATAATTACCCTAACCATTAGGTATACTATTTTAATATTAATAAGCATGAAGAATGTTTGTGCCCTGTAGTAAATCACTAAATACTTAATATGTCATGGTGTAATGATTCCTTAATGTGATGTACTTAGTGATCCTTTAATTAAAAGAGATCCTTTTATAATATGTTTAAGTTTTTATTTTAATTTGGAAGTTTAAGTGTGTCAATTAGGTAAGTTTAAAATTTGCAAGAATAATTCACAATTTAGACTTGGGACAATAACAAGTCATGATTATGTTTTCTTTTTCTGAAGTTCTAAATTTATATTCAATAGGATAAATAGAATTAATAATGAACATTCTAACAATTACTTTAAATTTAAACATATTAGCTTCTGAGATTAAATAATCAAATTAAAGGAAAATATTAAATACCTTCAACAAAAAATAATTAATTGTTGATACTATTCAATCATCTTTTTAGATTAATGTAACAATCTTTTTCTCAATAATTCATTGTTTTGTTAACATCTCACATAAATCATAAAAAATAACAATATATGATAAAATGAATTTGTTTATAGTTTCCTTTAAAATAATGACAATTCAAAATAACTATTTATAAATTTGTATTACACCCTTTTGATTGTCTTAGGTGATAAAAAGTTATACTCAAGAGTTTGAAAGTACAACTTATATAATGAGGTTGATACAACAATGTTCAAGATTCTTGCCAGGAGAGGTCCATAAGATTCTCATAATTTTCTAGAAATGAATAGCATCTATATTTCTGTAAATTATCAAAACTTGCATAAATATATTTCATTAGAGAATCCCTACTTTGGATCCATGTCCCAACCCTACCCCACTCGCAGGCATAGAGTAGCTTATATGTGATTGAGACATAACTCTAATTATATAAACCACATTGTAGAATACCAATAAATAACTATCAACAAGTCTTTGAAATCACTAGTTAAAAAACTCAACAAATATTTAATATTTGTGAGGCTTCTCAAAATACACAAAGAACCCAAGAGTCAAAGGTGATAAGACTACAATTGAACCTTGGCATTTTATGCCAAGTTATAGTCTATATGACCTCTATTCCAATACAATTACTTCAACATATAACTATTCTTATGAAAATATTAACGAATACATACACTTACAACATACAACTATTCTCATGAACAGTGCCAACCAATATGGACACAAATAATAGCCACACACAATATAAATACAATATGTCTCTATCAAAGGGACATATCCCTGCAAGAAGCTCTCGCAGAATGGAGTTACTATCATAACATGGTGCCCAATTCCATAACTAGGGTCGAGAAAAAGATAGTAGAGTGTCATGTTTTGACTTAACTCTCCCACTACAAAAAGAAGACTAACATTTAAAAGAAAACCCAAGTTTACAAAGTTCCTAAGGACTCAAACACCAATATGTAGAATTTATGGTCTAAAAACCCTAACTCTAGAGGGCTCATTATCCTATCCATAAATAGAAAATAAGCATTGTGAACCCAAAAACAATTTTCTTATGAGCTGACTAAGATTATAAGTCAACCTCATAAACAAGTTGACCCAGAAAAAGACTAGTTCATAATAAGACTATAATCAAATTTTAACCAAATATTACCCAAGACCAAATACATATATGAGAGTAGAAGGCAATCTTTTTGAATAAAAAATCATTCAAATAGTATATATTTGTCTCCCATACAATTGTCTAAAAAATAATAAGAAAAATCATTTTGACAATACTTTCATTCAAAAAAACCACCACCATCTATTCACAAAATCTCTCATCACAGAAAGAGTACACACCAACAACTTATTATTCATAAAGATTAAAAACAAAATACTCTATTAATAGGTACCATGACTGATAGAAGTCAATTTTTGGTCCACAATAATTACCTTGCATTTCTTGTCTCCTGTTCATTCCCCCCTTTCTATTATTAATCATGAATACTTTATAAGATGCTAATTGGTCCAAAATAAACTTACATGAAAATGGTTTAAACTTCAAGTTTAGCAAGAACTAGGCATGTAGAGCATTCAAAATGAATTAAAAAATGGAAAATAAGATGAAATTATGCTTTCTTTTTCCCAAGAAATGCCTTGAAGAGACAACATTAAATGCATGCCCTTAAGGACCTACAGTCCATCAAAAAAGCTCAGGGTAACTCAAAGCTAACAAGTCACAAGGACTATTATTTCATTAAAGCATGCCACTAGTTTACAAGCCCTTGGCTTAAGGATTAGTTTAATTCAATCACAATTAATACCGTCAAAGACTTTGAGAGATAGTATATATTTGTCTCCCATACAATTGTCTAAAAATAATAAGAAAATCATTTTGACAATACTTTCATTCAAAAAAACCACCACCATCTATTCACAAAATCTCTCATCACAGAAAGAGTACACACCAACAACTTATTATTCATAAGATTAAAAACAAAATACTCTATTAATAGGTACCATGACTGATAGAAGTCAATTTTTGGTCCACAATAATTACCTTGCATTTCTTGTCTCCTGTTCATTCCCCCCTTTCTATTATTAATCATGAATACTTTATAAGATGCTAATTGGTCCAAAATAAACTTACATGAAAATGGTTTAAACTTCAAGTTTAGCAAGAACTAGGCATGTAGAGCATTCAA